>CAXKWD010000004.1:10190268-13092768 GCA_964059195.1 Ectobius pallidus
CCCAAGATTGCTCCTGGTATTCATTTCTGTTAGAGGCTGAGTCGACCCCAGGGCCATAGTGCCACCAGAAGGATTAGGCCAATTGAAAAATCTCAACGACCTCATCGGGAATCGAACCCGTGACCTTTCCGTTTGTAGCACAGTGCCTCCACTACTATGCCACGGCATACCCCAATAATAATAGTAGGTTTTTTTTTTAAGAGTTTATGTCTACAGGTGCTGTTGTGATTCCATGATTTTTAAAACTTTTCTGAAGTTGAAAATGGGTAGAATGTAATTTTCTTATATTTCAAATTTGAAAAGTGAAGGTTAGTGTTAAATTCAACTCATTACATAATTATTACCGGTACATAAAAATTAATTAATGAATTAGAAGTGTCATAGGTATTACATGACTTACGAGTTATGGAGGGTTTTCACACCCCAAAGCGATGCCTGTAGTTTTTAGTAATATGACCATTTTTCGAATTTGTATAAGTAAATTTATTTAAAGTAAAATCCAATATCAGTGTTGTGATATAAGCCTCTTTTTTCTTTACATGCTTACTTGTGCAAAGTTTCTTTGAACTTCTTAAACAGGTCAGTAAAGATGTTTTGTTGTGTGGAGAACACCTGTGTTATATGAAATTGTATTGGAAGTTAACACAGTGAAGTTATATAACATAAGTATAATATAATGAGTTGAATTTAACATAAATCTTCACTTTTGTGTTTACCTGTACTAATTTCGATTCCTTCGCTACCATGTCAACAGCTATAACCCATTGAAGTGTAGCTGTTGACAGTGGTAGCGAAATTATACGGCTCATGCTATACGAAGGAAAATGGTGTGCGCCAATCCCTGCTGACTCTTGTGCACTATTGCAACACTTGCCAGCAGGAATAAAGAGAGCGCAGATTTTTTGCGGCTACTCCCGGGAGGTGCGTGATTGATCAGTAGGGCAAGGCATTTAATGACCATAAAATAGTGAAAAAATGTAAAATAAAAAATGCATTTATGACCTAACAATAGTGAAAAAATAACCAGTAAATTTACCATTATTACTTATACTTACCATGGCATTGCATAATGACAGGCGGGCTTCCTCAAATATGTGCTCAGAGTGGGGAAAACAGCCCCCTCGCGGCTAGTATATGAATTGACGAAAGAAACATTTTATGTCGAGGACCTCCGTCACAGACTACTAATGCCATACACAGAACCATACGGCAAACACATAGAGAGCCGGAGACAAAAACAAAGAGACATAGATCCTGAATTCTACGCAACTGGAGCCATGCTGGACAGGAATTGGACAAAGGAAAATCAAGACATGAGACATGTGGTGACGCGATACGCGATACATGGGTTCCACCATAAGCTATGTAATGCGTATGTGAAGTATGTGGCAAAAAGTGCGCGAAGGCGAAATCACTAAACGAACTCAGCAAAGACTAGGAAATCAGACTAAAATACCCTCTCGGGTGAACCTTTCTCCTTATTATTATTACTTATACTTAGTTTTTTTTAAGTAATGAATTTCTAAAAGCAATTTAATGGATAACAGTTCTTTCTTCTTCTTTCGTTTCACCCTCTTTGGGGTACGTTGAATCAGTCATTTCTTTGTGTGTTGTTCCTTCCTAAGTGCCCAGTATTTCTTCATTCTTTCTGATCTTCTCTTCCTCTCTTCTTCAGAGATATTAGGTTTGGACTTCAGTGACGACCTGTCTTGGAACCTTGTATTTTCGTCTTTAGTTATTATTTTAGCCGTTCGATCTAATAGTGATTTTTCTGTAATTTTTAACTCGACTAGGTCTTTTTCAGTTTCTTTAAACCAGTTGGGTTTTGTTTTGCGGTTGCGGAAGAAGTCAAAGATTTGTTTGGTTAATCTAACAGAGTCCATTCTAAGAAGATGACCATAACAGTTCATTATATATGAATTTACAATATAAAACACACTTATTTTATTACTAAAGAAGTAGATAAATTTATACTACTTGGACCCCTCAGTGAAAAAAATTCTTTATGAACTGCATGCCCATCAAATTGCCCCTAGCAAATATGTGCCATTTAAGAAGAAAGAGAAAATAATTCTTTGTTGGTACAAGACAAACTGCTGTGGTGTTTACAATAAACCTGAATTAAAATGAACTATGACACTTGGCGGAGAATCTCAAATAAAAATGATTGTTTGTTGTATGAAAGTAACGATTTGTACATGGAAAAGCTCCTCTCTACCTCCACTGAAACATGACCTAAAAATATCCAAAAATGACCTTTCTCTTGAAAATGACGAAAAAGGGAAAATAAAGCAAAAAATGCAAAAACAAATTGCCCTTATTTAATCAATTATTTCGTGATACACATTTGTATATATTCGAGCTATCTTTTAACCTTCATATAAAAAATATTCAAAATCATCAAATTCCTTGCCCTATTGATCAGCAATGTTACTTATCATTCAAAACCTAATAACTCGACAACCACTTGTCGTAAAAATATGGTTTTTGCACAGCTAGCTTTAGAAACATTTTTTTTTGTCATAATACACTTTAGGCATGGAGTAATCTGAACGGGATAGCGTTGCCTTGCTATCATTTGCTACTCGCTCAGGTGAGTCCAGTTAAAGCTCCACCCAATTTTCCTTCATATAGCATGAGCCTTATGGTTCAGGTAAACTATACCAAAAGCGAAGGTTAGTGTAAAATTAAACTTATTATGTAATTATTACCTGCGTTATATTTTTTCCATTTGTCTTCAGTCATTCTTTTCCTGCAGGGTTTATGTAAGTCTAACATACGATTATCACACTGTCACTGAACCTTCACACATTGCAATAATATCACTTTTGTTGCTTTCTCACTATTTGAAAATTTATTAAGCACTATTTCAAGCACTATTCACTTTGCCATTGTGGTTGTCAGGGGCAGAACTGAGCTAGCTTGAGCTGCACAGGCAAAATCCAATGTTAGTCTGAATTTTCTATATTCAGTACTTAAAAAAGCATTTCTTTTTCAAGATTTGCATAGGTTTTGCTTAGTATGACACAGTCTGTAACCACGTACCCTAGCGAGATTAAACTGGCTTGGGGGTAATATACAGTGAGTCCATTTTATGAGGAAACCTCACATCACTGCATTGCCGCACTAGCATCGCATTGCATCACAGTTGTACAAAGCATACAAGCGGTTAGTTGCTTCGGTGTGTTGTAGTGAGACGCTTGTCTGTTGTTGTCGTGTGTTACATAAGACAATAATCGAAAATGTATACGGTTGAACAGCGAATTTATTTGGCGGAATGTTACTTATTGAGAAATAACCATAGAGATTTTCTCGTAAATGTCATTTTCAACAGTATCTCAAATAAATGGTGAGTAATAAGCCTCTACATGTAGATAGATATGTAAGCTTTCATGAACCACAGATTATTGTCTCTGTTGGACATTACATGAGAATATATTATAGGAGAAAAATTCCTCCGACACTGGGACTTGAACCCAGTCAAGTTCAAGTCCCAGTGTCGGAGGAATTTTTCTCCTATAATATATTCTCTACATGTAGGCCTATTTTGATATTAAATTGGTTGAGTTATTCTACTTTGTATTGTTTCTGAAGTGATTTGTCGGTAGTAACGGGATACGGTCCCCGCCGGTGCAAGCCCAACAGCAGGGAAAGTGTGAGCAGGGGCAACACTGTTAAAAAGTTTCCGCATAAAATGGATTCCCTGTATATATATATTGGTTACAGAAAATTTATTCAGTAACAGGCATTATTGACTACCTAAAGGGGAAAATATAATCTAATACCACATTTAAGAGTAAAACTTACACTTTTTCATTTAAAACTTAAAATATGCATTTCCCCCAAGGAATATGCATTTATATGCATTAACAAATACTGGTCAAATTGTCTGGAAAAGTGTTACTTACAAAATGTATCATTTACGCATCCTTTTAAAAATATAAAAAAGAACATGCATTTTGCATACAAATCCGAGCTCGATTTATTATAAAAAAGAAAAAAACGAAATGTTTAAAGAAAAAATTGGTTACCCAACTCATCTTGTATACAAACAGTGCTTTTTTTGTGATGGTACGCAACGGTACGCAGTACCGGCACCTTTTTTAAAAATAAAACTTGGATATTACTCAGAATATTTCTATCACAATTCCCATAAAATTATGTTTTATTTAAAATCAAGCTTGTTCGTTGGTTTTGTTAGATTTCTGCATACATAATAGCCTACATACGAGCACATGATAGTATCTGTAAATTGCCGTGGCTACTGGATTGCAAGAGGGTTGGGGGTGGGTTTTCCAGGCCTCAGCAAACTGCTCCTGTGGTGAAGGCCATTCTAACGGTATAGGTATTGCACCAAGTGCAGTTAATACTAACGTAGTAACAAACAAGATGTAAGTAGCTAACTACCATAGTTAATCAGGGGTAAGTGCACTTTAAATTTAACTGCATTCGTTGCTTACATATAATTTGAAAAGAAAACCCTTGGTTTGTGTTGCACAGACAAGTGGATTCGTAATTGTTTAGTACGGTTGTGGGAGCAAGAGGTGCACGTTGTTCACAAGTAGAGAAGTGAAATGAGTAAAATAAGTAATTATTTCGTACCGGTGCGTAATAAAAGAAAGCATGACGATGTTTTAGAAGTCTCTCATAAACCTGCCAACTGTGAATAAACTGAATCTGAAGAGTACGTCGCAATTTTACTGGAATTCATGGGAGAAACCTTTCTGGCCATGATAGGCCCGAATGTTGGACATTAACTCAGAAAAATGACGTCTGTGAGAAGTGTGGGAGCTCCCGTGAGATTCAGTTAAAAAAGTTTCTGTGAGTACCACCACCTTTTCAGTTAGAAAAAAAGCACTGTATACAAACAATTTAATATATTCAAAATAAAACAAATTTATGAATACACTTTATTAAAATTTTTGTTCTAAGGGTGGTTGCTATGAGTAGATTCTGCTACCAGTTTTTTTTTATGTTAGTAATTGAAATGTCTCTAATTTTCCATTGTAGGAATTGAGCTGTGTGTAAAATTTATAAAACGGAAAACTGTTAAAAGATGCAAGAAGTTTTAAATGTATTTTTTGTTTACTACATCATTATGCGTTCTTTACATGTATTTTACGTGTCTTGGAGAAAACTATTGTTTACATGTCTGACTGTTAAAAATGTCAGTTACCCCAATATACATCAGACAGAAGCAGTTGGATCAGTGATGTAAAATTCCCGGGAACTTAAACTCGAGGAAATAATCCCAGGGAATATTTGTGGAAATATTCCCAAAATTCGTAAATTCCTGGGAATTTATGATTTACAAGCAAGATAACTCAAAGATATCTAATCCCTATAATATAAAGCCACATGGCTCACTCACTCACTCACTCACTCACTGACATTAATGTTTACCCACTTCCAGATGAGGTAGAAACTTAAAATTTGGTACACATATAGCTTGTAGGCTGTAAACCACAGGAAAATTCCAAAAAGTTTACTTTTTAATTTTTAGCCCTAAAAACTCCCGAAAAAGGGATCTGTTTCCATGGCAACGGTATTATCAAACAGAGTTCACATAGTGCTCTGCCAGCACAGCAGACTAAATATACGCATTTCCCATAGATCTTTTAAAAAACCTTTCCCGAGAACCTCAGTGGGGGTTTGGGGGCAGAGCCCCCAATGAGCGAAGCGAGTTGTTATATAAAGTTACAAATAATTGTTAAATAATACTTAAATTTAATCATGATTAGATTAAATTAAACTAAAAAACTGCTGTAAGTTCAAAGATTAAAATGTAATTAATGAAAGAACATAAAAATGAACAGAAATTAATTACATATAAAATATTTTACAATCTTTTACTGGATTTTCACATAGTTAACAATGCAAATGAGGTAATTAATAATTGAAATATGTCCTGGTTCTTGAATGTCAATAAAGAACATTAACAAAAAAGTTCATTGTACAAACTGATACAAATTACAGTAGAAATGATAAACGATATAAGCCAAACAACTTTTAGAAATAGGCCTATTTGCATTATCCCCTCATAAGTCATGAAAGAACTAAATTTCCCCTCTTGCATCCACACAACACTGGCACCTTTTTAGGAAATTTTCTTTCACGCGCATGAGTTCAACTTGCGAGATAGAGTTCACTTCTCTTGTGATATTGTCTTTTAGTTCTTCTAATGTAAGGGGGTGTGACCTGTACGCTTAATTTTTCAAGAAAATAACGTCCGAAGCAGATTTTTCATTGAATTGTGCAATAGTTTATGGTGTTGTGCCCAAAACAAACAAAAAACAAGAAATTTTTAAGTACTGACATTTTGTAAAGTAATTATAATTTTACTTATTACTTTTTGAAAAAGTAATTCTCAGGTAATTGTTAATCAGCCCAATTACTTTCTTTTGTACTTTTCCCATCACTGATTACAACAAGTGGTGATTTTGTGTAAGAAACCATTTTATTAGCAGTCTGATGATAGTGCTGATCTACTTGTCATACCATGCCATGTTTATACATCCTTGAAATTGTCCTATTTCTAAACCAAAATAGAAATGCACCAAAAACAAATGTGAGCTTACGTATGCTCTCTGCAAAAATGGAGTCCTCCACTCTGGTATACAAGTCTATAATGCTCTTCCTAATCCCTTAAAATCCATAGAAAACCATAATTTATTAAAATCCAAAGTGAGAGCTTTTTTACAGGAGCACTGCTTTTTTACAGTCCAAAATTATAACGAATATAAAAAAACTAATGGCTTTAACTTCATGGTTTTTTGGGTTGTATGTTGCTGTCAGTTTTATGTTGTATTATAACGATCTAAATTATTTTATATTATGTATTATTTGATGTGATATGATATGATATGATTTATTTGTTCTAATACACTTTACACTGGCCCTTAAGTTATACACTTTCGAAAAGGAGCCTTACCTACCTTCCGGTTTCTGGCAGGTCCTTTTCCAGATAATACATGCGTACATAATTAACACACGGCAGATAGTTCAACGACATCAATCACATTAGCTTTAGTACTTAAACACTACCTTTATTGAACTGCCGATCGTATATCTTCATAGGGCACACGCTATCATGGACGCTGGAGACGTATGATGGATGTGATACTAGACACTAAATTATTATTTGATCCTCAACTCCCTAATCTTACAATAATGATTTGAACTAATCTACTTTCCCCCTATACTCCTTGGCAATTCACTCTTAATGAACCTTAATCTATTTAAATTAACACTTCATCACAAGTTACTATTTGAAAACTCCCGGCTAAGTTCTATTGTTTGAAACTTAATAATCTGGTACGGCTTCTGGTGGTTATCGTTGAGTCATCAGTGGTTCCGCTTGCAGCAGCAGCTGACTCGTCCTTGCTCCAAGGCCCGTGAGGAACCTGGAAACGCATCACAGATGACGTACTAGCTGCCGCTCTCAGCTGTTCTTCTTGGCGGTTAACTCAATTTGGTAACGTCGCTGCACGCGTTCTACGTTCATTAACCTGACACGCGGCATCCTCTTCCGTTGCTGACGCGGTTATAGCTTTCCTGGTGCTTGCTGCTACCGTGCTGCTACTTAGGGTATTATTTGATGTGTTGTATTATTTGATGTGTACAATATCAAATGTACTTCTTTAATGTAATGATTAGAGCCCGGATTTTCATGCAAATGCATGTTTTTATATACTTCGGTTACACTTCTCAAATTTTGTAGTTACACATTACATGACTTATGGATTCCAAATAAACATATTTTTTCCGTGCATGTTTGCATATTTCGGCCTTTTTATGGCAAAATTCATGCATAATGCATGTTTTGGATTTTGTTTTGTTTAATGTAGCATATTCAGACGTTTTTAATGCATATAAACCCTCATTTTCTGGTTTTAGTGCATAATATCAAGTTACCATGCACAACTGTGCGTATTATGAATGTGCCTCCCTAAAATCTCGGCTATTCTAAGAAACGTAAAAATGTTGTATTGTATTACCATTGTTATTTGATTGACTTGGCAACAGAGTCTGCCACCTGCATGAATTTGAGAGTGCAAACTACTGTTTACCCTCAATAAACAGTAATATAATACACCAGGCTACAAAAGAAAATGCCGACTCGCTTACCCCCACCACCTTCCATTGAAAGAAAACTGCTATAACAGAATGTTCATTGCTTGAATTTGTCAGTCACTAGCCATTGTTGAAGATGTTGAATAATTATCTTTAGAATCATGTTGTGGAGAAATGGGTGTGGCAGGGAAAAACTTAAGAAGGTACTTAGTTCAAATCCTGATCTTAAACTTCTGAAAACAGTGAAAGACGTATTATGTGGAAAAAAATGTAAAAGACATGGAATTCGATATCACCCTCAGTCAAATTTCTTCCCTTAAGTATGCACCTGTTACTTCTTGTGAAGTAGAAAGATCCTTTTCTGCGTTCAAGAATGTCCTAAACTGATAAACGCACGAGTTTAAGTGAGGAGAATTTGGAAAAGCTCGTATATTGTTTTTAATTGAAATATATTGCAGTACAGTGCGCATTTTTCATAGTGCATGTTTCGCCCTTGATTGTGCATATTTGAAGATACGATAGTGCATGAATGCATGCATGTTTGTAAGTTTGATAGTGCATGAAAATCCGGGCTTTAGTAATGATAGATGAATATATATATATATATATATATATATATATATATATATATATATATATATATATATATATATATATATATATTTTTATTAAATGAGAAATTTCCTCAAAACAGAGGTTTGTCTCCAACCAAACAAATACATCAGTCAAGCACTATCACATAACTCAACCTGACACACAAAATATGATACCACCATTCAGAACTCTACACTGCTCACTACATTTCGCCACTTATCCCTGTCTTGTACATCTTCCTCCACTAAACCAAATCTTTCCATTGACATGTGTACATTCTGTATCCAGGTAGTAGCAGGTCGTCCTCTTCCTCTTCTTCTCTTACTTTGCCATTCCTGTACGATTCTAGGTATTCTTTCTTCTCCCATTCTACGTACATGTCCATACCATCGAAGTCGTTTCCTTTCAATTGTGACTGCACTCTCTTCTTCTACTTCCATAATACGTCGTATTTCCGTATTCCTAATCCTATCTTTCCTAGATATCCTGGCAGACCGTCTCCAGAAGTCCATTTCCAGTGCGTTCAATCTGTTAACCTGTTTTTTATTTAATGTCCATGTTTCTGCTCCGTAGAAGACTATACTCTGTAGTATGGTTTTGAATATTTTCGTTTTTGTACTATTGATTATATTTCTACTCCATAAAATTGAATTTAACATTCCTATTATTTTCTTTCCACTAGTAATCTTTTGATTAATATCCATATTTGATGTCCCCTCTATTTCCAGAATTGAACCCAGGTATCGAAAATTTTGCACTTTTTTAATCCGTCTCCCATCAATGTATAGCTCATCTAGATCATTCGTCAAATATTCTGTCTTATCATAGTTTATCTTCAGTCCCCACCTTTGATATTCCATTGACAACTGACGACATACATAATTGGCATCTTCTCCATCCTGCGTTACTATTACCTGGTCATCTGCAAACAACAGGTGGTTTAAATATATTTCTTCAGATACCTCCAATCCCATCCTTTTGCATTTCCTAGACCAGATACGAAGGCTGATGTCTATATATATTTTGAAGAGTGTTGGTGACATGGGACATCCCTGAAGTAATCCTTTGCTTGTTCCAAATTTCCCAGAAAGTTTCCTCCCTATTTTAACCTGGCAGACATTGTGTCTGTATATTTGTTGTATTATTTTTATTACTGAAGTATCTATGTTAGCCATATTTAATGCCTTCCAAAGCAGTTTCCTTGGTACAGAATCATATGCTTTTTCAAGGTCTATGAACACCAGACCAATATTCTCTCCCTTTCTATTGCATTTCTCTAGAACTTGCCTCAGCGTGAAGATATGATCTATACAGGATCTTCCCGTTGTAAATCCACATTGTTCTTCTTGAGAGACGAATGCATTCTCTAAGTTCCTTTTCACTATTTTCCCCAAAATTTTTATAAGTGGATTCAAAATACAAATTCCTCGATAGTTGTTTCTATTTTTTCGATCTCCTTTTTTAAATATTGGTATAATTTGTCCAGCTTTCATGTCTTCTGGTAATTTATCTCCCCCTAATATCTTATTCAACAGTTCCTTTATTAATTTGATTATCTTTTGACCCCCATATTTGATTAGTTCTAAGTTGATCCCTCCCGGGCCAGGTGATTTTCCATTTTTTCCACTTATTACTGCTTCTTTCACTTCAACTTCAGATATTTGCAATTCTACTCCTGTCCAGTCATTTCCAAATTCTTCTTCTATAAAATCTCCTCTATCTTCTTGCAAGAGTTTCTGAAAGTGTTCTTCCCATTCCCCAATTGTTATCAATTGTAGATTTGTTCCAGACTTCGTTTCCTGTCTGAGTCCTTTTAGTATAGACCATGCTTCTTTAGATCTTCTAAAGCCGAGTTGGCTATTTATATTGGCACATGTTTTTTCCCATGACTCATTTTTCGCCGTTCTTATCATTCTCATAGCTATATTCTTCTTTTCTTTATATAACTGTCTTGTTTCTTCTGTTTTTGCATTGAGCCATATGTTAAATGCTGTCCGTTTTTCTTGTACCATCTGTTGTATTTCTTGCGTCCACCACTCTGTTCCTTGTTTGCGTCTTCTATTTACATTGGTTCCTAACACTTCATTTGCTACTCTTTTTATACTCGATCTGATATAGTCATAAGTTTCTTCTGCATTTCCTTCAAATGACTCATCTAATAGCTGTTCCATTCTAGTTGTATAAAGTCTTCTTATACTTTCATCCTGTAAACTGTCGATACAAAACTTCTCTTCCCCTTCATTTTCTATTGCCTGCTGTTGGGTATCCGTCTTATTCCTTTCCCTTGACCAAGGCCAAAAACTTTTCATTTTTAATAGATAATGATCCGAGCCACATATGGCTCCTCTATGAACTCTAGCATCAATAACTTTGAAAGTGGTAGATTGTTTAGTGATAATATAATCATTAATTGCTCTAAGATCTCGAGAGTTTTGTTGCCATGTATATTTGTGTACATCTTTGTGTCTAAAAAATGTATTGCTTATCTTAAAATCAAATTGTTCACAGATATTAATAAGGCGCTCTCCATTATCGTTGCGCTGTATTTCCCCATGCTTTCCTACAACCAGCGACGAATCCATACTTCCCACTCTCCCATTAAAATCTCCCATCATTATAATTTCCTTTCTTCTCGGGATCTTTTCAATTGTATCTTGTAGTGTTGTCCAAAAAATATCCTTACCTTGCTCATTCGTATCATTTGTCGGTGCGTATACTCCGATTATTACAATTTCTCTAGAAAATAAGGTCATTTCGAGTAATATAATCCGTTCATTTATGAAATCCCATGTAGTTATATATATATAACTACATATATATATATATATATATATATATATATATATATATATATATATATTTCTTTTTTAAATGAATAAAAAAAAAGAAGGAAATTGTTGACCACTGTTGTCTGACTGCAGATAATAGAGAGTTTACTGTAGCTTTTCCTCCTGAAATTGAGGTTGAAAAGGTGTATTTGATGTCTTTGTCGGGCATGAATGTAAGAATGATCCAACTTATAATGTTCACAGGTGCACACCCAGTCAGCCATCACAAACACTGCTGCAGAAGATGTAACTGCTCCAGCACATCGAATGGAGCAGCAGAGAGATACAGCTGTCCACTCCGCCAGTGATGGTGATCCAGTGATACAGTTTCCATATCGGTGTCAAGAAACTAATAATGCATTTCCACCGAGTGTAGATTTTCCAGGACAGAACTTGGTGCATATGAGTGGTGGCATTCAAATCCAAATTCCGGTATCAGGTACAAAATCAGGAACAAATGATGGACTCCAGGGTCAAGCGACCAATCAGAACAGTCAACCACAAACCCGAGAACAAGTACAAACGCTGTTACCTTCAGATAGTGCTTCTCAGAGGCTAAATACTGGCATTGTAGTCAATAACCCACAACTGGATGTTAGATCTCAACCAGAACATTCAGCTCGGAGCTTAAGCGATGGAAATGCAATCAACAATATAGGTATGACCATTGAACATAGATTAGAAGAGGCTGCTGCATCTTCTGTTCCATCTTCAGGGCCAAACATAAACTCTCAGAGACAGAATTCATACCTCATAAATTCCAATTTTGTTTTGCCAGTTTCATCTTCAGGACCAAGCTCTGTTGCCCAACGTTTTTGTGGAGGAGGACATAATACTAACCAAGAGAGAAACGAGTCTGTTCAGGTTGCTAACTCACGAACATGTCCTGAATCTCGTAGGCAGCTGGCTGAAGAAATGCCTAGCACTTCTCCTCAAACGCTAGAACGTATGCTGTATCCAAGAACAAATAGTATTCCAGAGACTGAACGACTCCAAAGTCATAGTTTAAGATTAGCCTCAGAGTCTCAAAGACAAGAGACAGCGTCAGCAACAGCTGATCGTTTGCATGATAATTCTAGCTGTGATGAAGTAGATAGACTTTTGAATTCAAATCTGGAATCAAATTTTGACTACAGTCCGGACATTAACATGCAGATGTTAGATCTTTTTGATCATCAGATGATGTCAGCACCTCAAAATAGTACATTTCCAGCATCAAACAATGCAAGCCAAGAGCAACTATCGAATGGAAGCCCTGTTCATCCCCTACTGATGGCACAAACGTTGGAACACCAGCAACAAAGAGAAGACAATGCAAAATTACATACTACTCAAGAGCTTCATCATCTAGTGGAACAGAGAGATCCAGTAAGAGTAAATACGCCTCTAGCATTAGATGCATCATATCAAGAATCTGCTTCTGCTAATAATGAGGGACCTCCAAGGTATTGCCCAGAGCAAGTGCCTTATTCTGAAAATACGCACAACACAGAAGACAATACTTTCTCAGAGACAAAGCACCCTATTCCAACACAACAAACATCTCCCCAGACAGTACAAAATTCTGTATTACTCCCACCGCCACTTTTCCCTGCACCTAGAGCAATTAAATTGAGTCGTTACGCTAGTCTACAGTTCTTATCGAGATCCCAGTCAGCACCATTACTTCTGCCTTCCGATTTAAAAGACTCTAATTCACAGCCACCATCAGAAATGCCGTGTCCTCCTCCGTTGCAACCTAGACCGTCAAACCGGGCAACACAGCCATTCATCCAAATAGAACAGCCGCTCAACCAGACAACACAGCCACTCATCCAAATAGAACAGCCGCTCAACCAGACAACACAGCCACTCATCCAAAATGAACAGCCGCTCAACCAGACAACACAGCCACTCATCCAAAATGAACAGCCGCTTAACCAGACAACTCAGCCACTCTTCCGAATTGAACAGCCGCTCAACCAGACAACACAGCCACTCATCCAAAATGAACAGCCGCTTAACCAGACAACACAGCCACTCTTCCGAATTGAACAGCCGCTCAACCAGACAACACAGCCACTCATCCAAAATAAACAGCCGCTCAACCAGACAACACGGTCACTCATCCAAAATGAACATCTGCTCAACCAGACAACACACCCATTCATCCAAAATGAACAGCCGCTCAACTTGACAACTCACCCTACTGCCACATGCCATACCCTTCAACCACCACCAGCACACTTGCAAGACAATCCACAAAAAGAAAACAATGACATTGAAGAGATTGCTATAGACCTTTCAGTAAGGGCTTCCTCACAAGCACCAGTGCACAGGAGACGTCTCCATGCGACAGACACACCAGCAGTAGATTCTAAAGAAGGAATAAAACAACTCAGTACTTCACTATCTGCCACTAGTCATAAAATATCACAAGATGTCGGCCACATGAGGGTTATAGCACCTAATTTTTCTAGGATGGTGGATTTGCATGAGAGATCAGCCTTCATGAGCAATATTCCACTACATCCAAATAGCTCTATTCCTTCAATAGATAAAAGCAGTTTTACAGAAGGTTGTGTCAAAAAAGAAAACGATATTTCGTTATTAGCTTCCTGTGAAATGGCGGCTTCTGCTACAACAGATGAAAATGTAGGTAATCTTTCATCAATAATAGGTACTCCAACAACAGTGAATCCTTCACCAATAATAGAAACTTCAGTAACAGTGAATCCTTCACCAATAATAGATAAGCTTACATCAGCAACAGTGAATCCTTCACCAATAATAGATACTCCAGCAAAAGTGAATCTTTCACCAATAATAGATACTCCAGCAACAGTGAATCCTTCACCAATAATAGATACTTCAGCAACAGTGAATCCTTCACCAATAATAGATACTTCAGCAAAAGTGAATCTTTCGCCAATAATAGATATTCCAGCAACAGTGAATCCTTCACCAATAATAGATACTTCAGCAACAGTAAATCCTTCACCAATAATAGATACTTCAGCAAAAGTGAATCTTTCACCAATAATAGATACTCCAGCAACAGTGAATCCTTCACCAATAATAGATGCTTCAGCAAAAGTGAATCCTTCACCATTAATAGATATTTCAGCAACAGTGAATCCTTCACCAATAAAAGATACTCCAGCAACAGTGAATCCTTCACCAATAATAGATACTTCAGCAACAGTGAATCCTTCACCAATAATAGATACTTCAGCAACAGTGAAATCTTCACCAATAATAGATACTCCAGCAACAGTGAATCCTTCACCAATAATAGATACTCCAGCAACAGTGAATCCTTCACCGATAATAGATACTTCAGCAACAGTGAATCCTTCACCAATAATAGATACTTCAGCAAAAGTGAATCTTTCACCAATAATAGATAATCTAGCAACAGTGAATCCTTCACCAATAATAGATACTTCAGCAACAGTGAATCCTTCACCGTTAATAAATACTTCAGTAACAGTGAATCCTTCACCAATAATAGATACTCCAGCAACAGTGAATCCTTCACCAATAATAGATACTCCAGGAACAGTGAATCCTTCACCAATAATAGATACTTCAGCAACAGTGAATCCTTCACCAATAATAGACACTCCAGCAACAGTGAATCCTTCACCAATAATAGATACTTCAGCAACAGGGAATCCTTCACCAATAATAGATACTTCAGCAACAGTGAATCCTTCACCAATAATAGATACTTCAGCAACAGTGAATCCTTCATCAATAATAGATACTTCAGCAACAGTGAATCCTTCACCAATAATAGATACTTCAGCAACAGTGAATCCTTCACCAATAATACACACTCCAGCAACAGTGAATCCTTCACCAATAATAGATACTTCAGCAACAGTGAATCCTTCACCAATAATAGATACTTCAGCAACAGTGAATCCTTCACCAATAATAGACACTCCAGCAACAGTGAATCCTTCACCAATAATAGATACTTCAGCAACAGTGAATCCTTCACCATTAATAGATACTTCAGCAACAGTGAATCCTTCACCAATAATAGATACTTCAGCAACAGTGAATCCTTCCCCAATAATAGACTATCCAGCAACAGTGAATCCTTCACCACCATCTGGTAATGGGCCTATTACAACAGAAAGTATTGCAGTTAATAAAAGTGAAAGTAGTACCCCTACATTAGCTGTTGTTGTTCCAGCATCAGCTACTGCTAGTGAGCCTATCGTAATGGAAAGTGCCGATGTTAGCAATGGAGATACTCCAGCAGAAATGCTTGCAACATCATCAGCTAGTGACAAAACGGAAAATTTTGCCATTAACAATGAAGACGGTAACACTGCTGGATCAATGTTAGACGCTCCAGCAACTTCAGCCAATGAGGAGAACGAAACAGAAATGCATGCAGCATCAGTTTCCGATGGTGGCATTACTAACAATGATACACAGCATAGTGAATCATCTGAGTGTGAAAATATAGATCCACTACAAACCCAAAGTTCTAATCAAGAGATTCTTCCTAAAGAACACCAGCCAGAGGATACTGAAGGAAGCAATTTTCCTGAAGAAAGTTCTTCTTTCCGGTTGGATATCAAAGAATTTGAAAAGGAAGATAAAAGAACAGAGGCAAAAAATAGGATACTAAACATAAAAAAAGAGGGAGACCTAACATTTGAGGAACATTTGAGTGATTGGGGTGGCACAGCAGTGTTGTCTGATACAGTAGGTCCTTCCAGAAATCCTGAAATCTCATATGACAGAGCTGGCCCTTCTGAAAATTCAGCATGTCCTTCTGAGAATCTTGAAATGTCATCTAATTCAGCAGGACCTTCTGGAATGTCATCTGGCCCAGCAGGACCTTCTGGAATGTCATCTGATCCAGCAGGACCTTCTGGAATGTCATCTGATTCAGCAAGACCTTCCGGAATATCGTCTGGCCCAGTGGACTGTACTCCTCTTGACTGTGATTTCAGCTTTGCGTGTTGTAAAGTGAAAACAGAGAACCCAAAACGTGTGGAAAAACTTCCTGTACCAAAACATTTTTGCATAGTTTGTAAAAACAGAACACAATACTGCTGTGGGAGATGTGCGAGGGTATACTACTGCTCAGAAGAATGCCAGGTATTTACTATTATTTATTTTCTTAGATGGGAAAATATACTAGCTATACTATTTGAGGAGGTATGTTTCAAACCGTATTAAGTCCACCCATGGATAAAAATGAGTTTTATATGATTTCGCATAGTTCTGAGTATGCTCTATCATCCTATGAAGTCTGTTTTCGTCTAACTTAATTAAGTCCCCTTCAAAAGAATGCATAAAACTAAGTGTTCAAGACAAACTGTATTATGTCCAAATATTTGTCCGCATCAGACCGTATTCTGTCCTAAACCAATTAATGTTAGTTCATTCCAAGGTTGTGAGTGAGCAGTTTTTTATACTGAGAACAATTGGCACAAATTTACAATATTGATGATTGTTGACATTAATGTCTGTTCATTAATAATAATAATAATAATAATAATAATAATAATAATAATAATAATAATAATAATAATTTATTTAAGCCTTTAAGTAAAATTTACAATTGGCCATGTCAGATTTCATAAATGAAGCCAAAATTAATCATTACTGGCCCCAATAAATGATGAAAGTAAGTCTACTGTAAAAGATTAAATCTTAAAGTCATTGTTGAAACATTCATGCATATTATAAAATGGATTGTTCTTCAACCAAATTTTGATTTTGGTTTTGAATTTACTTCCATTTAAGTCCTTTATGGTGTCAGGAAGCTTGTTAAAAACCTTTACAGCATTAAACACATGATTTGAATTTAATTTACTTTGTCTAGAAAATGGCATTTAAATGGCATTATTATGTCTAGTGTTGTATGCATGAATACCATTCCTAAGTTCATAATTAGAGACATTCTTCTTTAAAAACATTAAAAGTTCAAAAACATACAAGTTATGTAGAGTAAACCAGCCATCAATTTCTCGTTGAACGTTGCTGCTATGAAGAATAAGTTTGTTAATATCATCATGAGTGATTAGAAATGTTGAACCAATGGCATAAAGTACAGACTAAGCTGATATATTATCAGGCAAGTCATTAATCACTGTTAAAAAGAGAAAAGGCCCCAAAACAGATCCTTGGGGTACACCAAATTTTACATCCGGAGGACTAGATCGTACTCCTTTAACTTCAACAACATGCTTCATACCACTTAACCCTTCGCGGGCGGCGATGTTTTATGGCTGTGGGCGGAAGGCATTTTTAAAGAAAAAATAAGTTAATGAAAAACCAATTGAAAGTAACTTAAATCATGCATTCATGCACAAAATCAACATATACCTTGGAGTTTTGCCGAATTCTGCCCCTAATCTGCTCTAGGAACGATTTTTAGTATTTAGCGAGAAAATGTTTATGCGGAAACGGCACAAGTCTCACTGAGCGCATTATAAGTTTACATAGGCCTACAGTGGGCTATGATTCTCAATTGAGAACCGTTTTTCCAAAACTCGCTTTATGCATTTTTTTTTCAATTGTTTTTTTTTGTGTTAATACATACTGTTTAGCATCCTCTAAAAGCCTATGCAGCCGGCTTTAGCAAAATTTGCTTTATTAAAAAATTATAGCACAGAGAATACAGCTTGTTTTTGCAAAACTCGCTTCATGCATATGTAGTGGTCTTTTCAAAACTCGCTTTGTTTTTTGCATAAAGCATTATTGGATCAGTATTTTGTTCAAAATCAGAAGGCAGAACTGGCCCTTGCTAGATATTATATATTGTAGTAATAGATGATGTGCCTGCATCAAAATTACTCACTTCTATTGAGCTGGGCGCACGATTGCCTCCAGTGTCGCTTACGTCGCTCTCACTCTCATTAACGCTGCCGGTAGCGATCTCGGAAAAACATCCCTTACTATCGCTAAATGATAATTCTGACACTTCACTGTTACTTTGAATAATCAATTCTTCAGTTTCAGAACCTGTAGAACACTTTCTTTTACAATTTTCCCGAAAATAAAGAAAAAACACAGAACAAAAAGTGCACGCTGTTCACTAGTTACGCACGGCCACTGAAATCCTCTAATAAAATTGTCCTGGGCACGTGTATTGGGGAATTCCCAAGTCACAGTGGATAAGAGAACATTCTCCTGCAATCTGTTGAAGATTTTACATACTTAGTGCGTGAGGAGAGCCGGTCACATTATGAGTCGGTCAGAGAACCCATATATGGGTTACCGCGTTGGAGGCATCGGACAGGCGTGCCATATATGGGATTCCGCCCGTGAAGGGTTACGAATGATTAAAGAAACTTATACTCAATACCATGAATTCCATAGTACTGCAATTTCATCAGCAAGAGATCACGAGATATAATATCGAAAGCTTTACTTAAGTCATAGAATAAAGCATGGGCAAAAGCACTGGCCTAGAGTACATCATAAACACTTGACAATAGGCAATTAATTGCTTCCGTTGTTGATTTACCAGGACAGAAATATTATTGCTAATAAAATATGATCTTAGTTGGTTCAGAGCTATACATTCAATAACTTTACTGATGACAGGTAATATTGCAATGGGTTTATAGTTTTCTGGACGGTTTCTATCACATAAAAAGAAGTGTTTAAATAATATATTACAAGTCAGTGGATAAAAGTTAAAATCACCACACAACGTTTCAACTCGTTGAAACGTTGTGTGGTGATTTTTTTAACTTTTATCCACTGACTTGTAATATATTATTTAAACACTTCTTTTTATTGGATTTGTATCAGTGGAAATTTGGGACCGATATGCAGAGATGCCAACTGCTACGGAATTTCCATAGTTTCTACGATTTTCTTGAATTTGCTACGGCATTACGGAAATTTTACTGAATATTACGGATTTTACGAATCCCAATATCTATTTTCCCGCGAACATTAAAAAAGTTAATGTGTCAGTAGAGATGCCAACTGTTATCATGAGCAATAGTTTGTAAAAAAAACTCCGTTGTATTGGCGACATTGGACACTACAATCTTTGGCGTGAGTATGTGTTAACCAAAGGTGTTATATCTTACAGTTATAACATAATTGTAGTTATAACATCTTTGGTGTTAACATATTTCCTCTTTTTTATTATCACTGTAATGCCGCTGACGACTGCCGACGCCGTTGCTTCCTAGAAGTTTTATTGAGTGTTGCAGTGCAAGTAGAATATTGAGGAAATATGTCATGTAAACGTAAAATCAGTGATGAGTCTGATGGACAAAAACGAACTGCGGCAAATCAGCAGTATCGAAAGCAGTATACGGACCTCGGACCTTCAAAAATTTCACCGAATCATGTATTTTGTGAAACCTGTAATTGTGATTTTTCGGTTAAACATGGAGGACTCGCACTACTGATAACCACCTTTCAAGGTTGGCATCTCTGGATATGAATGTTTCATTGGTTTCTATCACCTTTTTAAAAATTGGTACTGTCTTAGACAATTTAAGAATACTAGGGAAGTGACCGGCATTGAATAAAGTATTAATACAATAAGTGAGAGAAGAACATATGAAGTAGATAATAGACTTCAGCAAATTATTACTGAAACTATGCAAATCGATAGGCCTACTTGCCGAATTCCTTAAATTATTGCAACTGCAGTTCATTTTTGTGTGTGATATTTATGAAAATAAAGGGAAAATATGAACATTGTGAGTACCGTATTTTACGGACCATAAGATGCATTTTTTATCTTGAAAACAGAACCTTAAATGTTGGGTGCGTCTAATGGTCTGAAGTACACTAAAAAAATTAAAATTATGATAAATATTGCCGGAATACCATGGTCATAAACAAGGTTTTGTAAATGATAAGTAGACCTGGGATTTGAGGCTCTAAAAAAATTAGTTTTAGGCACCTAAAATAGGCTTTTAAAACAAGTAAATGTCATCTGTAGAATGGTTCAAGACAATGTTCCCCCTAAAATTAGTTGGCAGATTAAAAAATGCCCCGAATCTGACTTTGCAAACCCTACTGAATGGATTAAAAGATTTCAACGTAACACCATGTTTCTTCACGATATAAATCCTCCAGCATCTGAGCGTCCACTTTGTGAATCTACCCACACACCCCTCACCGATGATGATGGTGACGTAGAGGGGGTTACACCACTCAACCCAGCTGGTCTACCAACCAGTACCTGATGAAAACTGGGAGGAACTAGTTGAAACGTTGTGTGGCTTGTTAGTTATCGAGGTATCCACTGTTGTGAAAAATTTTAGTCTGTCTTGTACAGTATATTTTAATATTTCTGACACGTGTGGAAAGCTTAAGGACTTCAATTGTTAAATAAGTAAATAGGCTTTTGAAAGAGAAAATAGGCACTTAAAATATGCTTTAAAAATGTGTAAATAGACAGAAAATAGACTTTAAAATACTACAATATGCGCTTAAACTGTAACGTGATCTTTTTTTACTGTAAAAAACGTGGTATACCTATTCTTAACAGAAATAATTGCAAAATTAAGACAGACTTAAAAATACATTTGAATCGGTCATTTAAGAAAGGGCTTAATGACAGAAAAGATAATTTTTCAGGAGAAACAAAAAACTGTTTATTTACAGAAACATTGACAGTTAGTAAATTCTTGCATATGCAATGTCTTATAATAGGTGTTTTTAAGATCTCTACATGTGAAATGGAAATACAGTGTGCTTACATGATGTATTATAGTAATTGAAAGTAATGGAATTGAGCCCTTTCAAAAGTATATCTCTCACACTTAACATTGAAATTGTGCAAAAACACAGTTTTAAAATAAAATCAACTATTATGATTGATTTATGTAGCATTAAAATATGATGTATGAAAAACTTAATATCTTCAATGCTAAATACAGACCTACATCAATGAAAACATACAGTAAGTGTAAAATCTACATATCTACATAGAAATGCTTATTTTCTTCTGGTATACGTTATAACACATTAGTTTTGACAAATCTTGCTTGGTGTAAATGGGAACATTATTTTCATAAGCACACTTTTCAGGAAGTTTCACAATTGATATGCAGATATTTCACATCTGAGGTGTGGCTGATATATATCCCTAATGTTGAAGCACAAATTTGTACTGGGTTCATTGAATCATACTGACATTCATTAAAAAAACTTAGGTTTCAGTCTTTTTGCAATAATTTTGCCACTATGTTGAGACTTGTAGAAAGTCATCAGCCAATACCAATAAAACTAAATTTTCCTTGTTTTGCTGAGTTGACAATGATTTGTACATATTCCCTGACAGAAAGAATTCTATCTAGCTTATAGATACATCTCTTGATTAAACCAAAATCAAGGAACAATGACCATAAGTCTTACATTCACTGCTAGGTATCAGAAAGGTTCAGTATTGAAAGGACTCCATTCCTGGAGTTGAGGCATTTCTAAACTGAATGGTATATTCAAGCTGCTGTAGAACTAACTTTAGTAGGTGGAATTGAGTCTTTCTTTAACAGCATCATGCATCTACCTCTGGTGAATCCATTTACCTCATAACATCCATTTTGGAAAAAAGTGTCATTGAGCCCTTTCTTAAATGACCGATTCATTTATCAAAAACAGTTTTGGATTATATGAAAAATTGACACAGTATGTCCCTTCTTACTATATTCCTGCTACTTATTGTTTTGAGCTAATCCTCCCCGTCTTTGGTGACCATTGTTTGGGAAAATCAAGTTTCTGTGAAAAACCGACCTCCTGTTCTGCTCTTCATTCAGGGATGTCCATTAAATTATTGTAAAAGTTACAGAAGTTGGATTTTATTTTAAATGTACAAAATAGGCATTTTAGGCACTAAAATAGTGAAAATAGGCTCCAAAGGTCCAAATAGGCATTTTAGAGCACTAAAAAACTGTATAAATATAAGTGATTTATCATGAAATGTCAACATATTTAAAAATTTTCATGTTATTTCAGAAGGAATAAAATAGGCATTTGCCTTAAAATCCCAGGTCTAATGATAAGACAGTTACAAATTTTAGCACAGACTGTACATCACTGCACTTGTCACAATCGTAAAATGAGGGTAGCTGGAAGCCAGGTATACAATACGAAAAGAAAGGAATGTTGAGTTCTTTTATACACAATGGAATCAGTGTGTCTTTGCTGGGTGGTTTAAATGAATGCAATGACCTCTTTAAAAGCCTTGTCCCTTGCCTTACGCTTATCATGTGCTGAAACCTTTTTCAGCTGGCAACCCACCTTTCCTTATGGGAATACTTCCACGGTCCATCGATCCATGGTGAGTAAAAAACCTTATTTGTATTGTATGCCATCCTTATGTATATATAATTTACCATCAAATATTGCAAATAAATATAAGCTTATATATGCTTGTTTGAAGATACAGATTGATTATTGATAAAGAATTTGTGTTCTGATTTGAAAATGGTTGGCCCCAGATGCCAAAAATCAAGAACCAAGAAAACAATCAAAACACAATTTGATTTGTTTCGATTTTTCTTATCTTTTCTGATGGTTTATTCGATGGTTTCTGATAGTTTCAGGATCGAGTCACAACCCACCTGCAACCCTTCCGCGACCCACCCGTTGGGAACCACTGATATACACTGATTCCATTGTGTTTGCAACGAAGTATATTATTCCCTTTAAAATGTTTTGTTTAGAATCACATTAAATTTCTTTTCCTTTAAATTTCCATCTTAGAATTAAGGTGCGTCTTATGGTCCGAAGCATCTAATGGTCCATAAAATACGGTAATTATTTGTTAGGAGTAATTAAAGTAGTGTTATCTAATACTTGCACAACATTATTTTGGTTGAATTTTCACAATTTCTGAGGTCAAAATGACTTTATTTCCTATGTTCATGCCAAACCATATTATATCCATGTCAAACCATGTAATATCCAAGATATTTTCTGAATTCAGGGCAATCTGATGTGAAAGTGATTTCAAATAGAATGGATTCTGACAAGTGAAGTTCTTCCAGTAATTAAGAATTTTAGTATAATAATTATATATGAGTTGAAACTTTTACACTAGACTTCACTTCTGGTATAGTTTTACCTGTACATGTTTCGGCGCCTTTGCAGAACACAATGGGTTTAGTAGAGAGCTTATCGAGAAGAAAATAAAAAAGTGCAAGAAACAAAAATTGACCAGAGATATCACCACCCTGAAACCTATAGAAGAAAACCTGAAATATAAGAAGATTACTTTCCACCCTTGGGCCGACAACAAATTCAGAAAAGTGTTAAAAAAATATGGCATCACCACAGCACCTGTGAACAGGTATTCCCTAAAAAACTTGTTGAAATCTACAAATTTGGAGAATCCACATCATAGTAAAAAGTCGGGCATATACCAGTTTAATTGTAATGATTGTGAAAATGTCTATGTGGAAAAACCCAAAAGGAAACTGGAAGTTAGAACTAAAGAACACTTAAGACACATCAAATTTGGAAATACAGACAAATCAGCAGTAGCCGCACACTTTTGGAACGATGGACATGAAATTACCAGAGAACCAGAATTATTAAAATGTGTCCGAGGCCACAGGGAGCTTTCTATTTGGGAAAGAATTTTCATACACAAGAGGGGGGACCGGCTGATGAACTTCGACATCCCAACCAATGACGACCTCATCTCTAGATTTATTCCACGTCCACGAGAGGGTAGCACGGCAGTTGAAGTATGACTGTTGAAAATGGTTGCAAAGGCACCGAAACATGTACAGGTAAAACTATACCAGAAGTGAAGTCTAGTGTAAAAGTTTCAACTCATATATAATTATTATGTTATATAACTTCACTGTGTTACTTCCAATACAATTTAATTGAAGAATTTTAGTGTTTTAATTTACCTCCTTAAGTTTGCATTTAAACAGTTTTTCGTCTCTCCTGAAAATTTTACATAAGTGGACTTAATACAGTATGAAACGTACCTCCTCATTCATTTTAAAAACTGCCTCCCATCGGAGGTAGCCTCTAGGGACTCGGTATACTTACATAAACTTCTTAAATCAAAAACATAAAATATACAGTAGAGTCGAAATAATCCAAGCCTCGATAATCAGAGATTCCATGCGGAAATTTAAAAAAAAACTCATATAACAAAGTCAAGAATTATAGCAACACAATTGTTACATAGGTGATCAAACTAAGGAACGGAGTTAGATCAGGTTCTTCATTATCTCCACTGTCGTCTGAATTAGAATCACTTTTCCTCTCTTCTGCTGGTTCATCATCTTGCTGATGTTGTTATTATTATTACTATCATTATTATTATTATTATTATTATTATTATTATTATTATTATTGCTATTGTTATTATTATTATTGTTATTGCTATTGTTATTGTCATTATTATTATTATTATTATTTATTCAGAGAAAATAAAGAAATGCATCATGGACAAGAAGGCAGTGTATTAAACCTAGAGGAAAAACTCAACCTTTTGTTGAAAATTGGTTGACATATTTTTCTATAATATTTTTAATGATTTTTTGGAAGTTTAAAAATAAAATTGGACTTCGTTTTTTAAACTTTCAGCTTGTATAGAAACTAGTTGCTTTGTTATTAAACTCCGGTGGTTTGAAGTTCACATTTTTCAAGTTTTATTTTTAAAGCTTTAAGTATATGCTTCCATTGTCAAAAAGGCAAAACTGATGATCTCGAGAAAGAATTCAAAATTATTAACTTATAGTGGACAAGCAATGTACTGATCAGCCACAGCATTGTAATGTCCATTTTTCCATTCCCTTGTTTTTACTTTCCAATGTGCCATTTTCGACTCAAGGTAATATGGTCAGCCTAATTTAAACCGATATTGTGTTCTGTATAGATACCCAGAACCTTTAACCTGGTTTTCTCAGTAAGTTATGCTCTGAAGAAACTCTTTAAGAATGAAAAAAATAGTGATCATCTTCTCCCCATGCATTTTTAAAATTAATTTAAGGTTACTTGTAAAACAGAAATGAAGTTAGTTCCAATCAAAATCGATTCTTCAGTTCCACACCTTTAGTAGTAAACTTTCAGAGAAAAGTAAAATAAAATAATTTAAGAATAACAGTATTACAAAGTTCAGAATTGGTCAGCTTCACTCTGTTTTACATCCATCGCTTTAAAATTATTTCCCAAGCAAGTGTTGCAAATGTATTGCTGAAACTTTCTCATATATACGTGTGTTGTGATTTGTATGTCGTACTATTCATTTGTTGTAGGCCTAGATAGAAGAAACGTCTCTATGTTTTAATTTTTAGTACATTTAATATCATACCTTTAATATCAGATGGGTTTAGCCTTTAAAAACTCTTGAAGTCATAACCTATATTAATTTTATATATTGTGCTTAGATAATGTACATAATAAGGCAGGGGTGGACACTAACCTTAACTTTGGGAGCTGCATAAACGTTATTGTTCAATTACACAACAAGAAATCACATTTTACTTTTGAGTGTTCGTACACAAAATTGAAGATAGTTCTTTTTCCATTGTATGCAAGATAAAACTTCAAAACACAACACAGTTTAAAAATCCACAATGGACGTCACATAACCTATAAAACTCGACGTTTTGGCCCACCCACTAGACCTTCATCAGGAACACTAAATGGTTCTTCCTTCCATCTAAAAACTGTTGGACCAATTTTCTCTGGTTTGTACACAAAATTGAAGATAGTCCATTTTCCATTGTATGCAAGATAAAAGTGTTCCTGATGAAGGCCTAGTGGGTGGGCCAAAACGTCGAGTTTTATAGGTTATGTGACATCCATTGTGGATTTTTAAACTGTGTTGTGTTTTGAAGTTTTATTTTGAGTATTCATTTATGCTGTTGGTTTGAATATCTGGCTGATAATTGGTAAGCGCAGTTAGCACAAGTTCACTTAAATTTAGATTTAATGAACTTAAGCGTTCAGTACAGAGATTCACACACATAATTTATAGTGTGATAATTTCTTCAGTGCCTCTCAGTTTTCTGTTTCTTGTCAATACTCTTTTTAAAAAGCAATATTTCTTTCTTGAGTTTTGTCCATTCTGTAGCGATAATCTTAATGATTTATGTATAGCGTAGAGCTTTATCACTGGTACTCACTACTAAATTGCGGTATTTTTACCTGTTGGAGCGCTTTCAACCGCATGGAGCGGCCATCTTCAGCAACTGCAGATGGCTGCTCCATGCGGTTGAAAGCGCTCCAACAGGTAAAAATACCGCAATTTAGTAGTGAGTACCAGTGAAAGCTCTACGCTATACATAAATATTTCTTTATTGTGCTGAATAACATTTAATGTTATATTCATGCTCTATATTACTAAAAGAATGTACTAATTTTCAGGTTAGACTCTCTGAAACTGCATGAATAACTGCTTGGTGTGGGTTTATGCTAGTTGTCGCTTTCCTATAAGCTCTAAATTCAAGATTTTTCCATTTCTGATGCTAAATAGTAACATGTCATGTAAATTTCACCTAAGCATCTTGGAGATTCAAACGTTTATTGCATCAGTTACTCTCTATTACAAAACCATGGATTTGCAGATCTAATTTTACAGGAACAACCATCAGATACTCTGCATAAAAGGACATACTACCTGGCATAAGCATGCATTCTATTCATATAAAGTGAATATTGAATAGATACTTGTGTTATCTAGTGGTTAGTGTTGCTGCAGATCTGGGTTCAATCCCCAGTACCTCCTCGGATTTTTCTGAGGTCTCGTGACACCAACTGAGGAGCTGCTTGATCGGCTCCAATTCAGTAAGTCTCGGTAAATGTGGTGGGAATCAGCATGCTGATCATATGCACCCAATCCTTTCATCTGTCTGTGGCAAAGACGCAGTAGTCAGATAGCAGGCTTAGGCCCGCAAAGAGATGAGTTCCATGGAGTTTAGTTTTTTTATGTAAGAAACCGATATTGAATTGTATCCATAACACTCACAGAAATTAAGAAATATAATAATAATAATAATAATAATAATAATAGTTTATTCATCCATCGATCAAAATACATTGATATAGGACACGTCAAGTCTGTTCAATACAGAACTTACAATTTTCCTCACACACACATGCACACTCATACAAAGTTCTTGATTATGATACAATTTTAAATTTTTTCTATTAGCTATAATGTTTTTAAAATAACGAAGTTGTACAGTAATAAAAATTTATATCATTTTAATGACAACTTAATATTAAACATATACACAAAATACATACACATACACAAAACAACTCTAGGGCAACATCTTGGACTTAAACATATTATGAGTTAAGCATCAATGACTTAAACATTTACGAGTAGCAGGTTAAAATATACATTAGTTTATGAAGAGAAGAAGAATGAATCCATCATATGTTATTTTTATGGAAATAATCTTACTTTCAAAATATCATCCAATTAGTTATTTTATATAGAAAAAAGCAATGACTCAGTCGGATATTTTAACATGGAAAATTATCAGTCACAAAATTATAGGAAATTCAAAGGTTGACGTCACTCAAGTGAGTTTTTGTTCCTCCATAAAACAGTATTTTAACAAGAATTTTTTAGAAGTTTTGTTAAATTGAGTAGTGGGTAGGTTCTTTATATAAGCTGGTAGAGAATTATACATAGACAGACCAGTATTCATAAAGTTTTTTTATACAGTTTGGTATTGTGGGATATGGCGTGCAAATTATTTTTTGCTCTTGTACAGTCTGTCAAATAAAAAACCTCGGGACTCGTATGCAGTTAAAATCAAAGTTTTAACGCGTTTGTTCACAAGTTTCCTATAAAAAACATAAAATACAGGTCATTTTCGGAACATATGAGGCCTTGCGACAGGAGGGAAAAATGAACGAGGGAAAATGAATAACGCGGAAAGCGCAACACACGATATTCAACTTAATGTATTGTCATAATTCATTTTGCTTTGTGTCATCGCCACATACGAATGCTAAAGTGAGAGAAAGTGTAGTTAGGGCTGTAATTGACCTGCATTTTTCGGCCTCTGAAGCAGCGAGAAGGTTCCATATTTATGAAAGAGCAGCTCAGAAGTAGGAACGTCACTATAATGCGACCGGAAGTTTTCATAGGAAACGTGGATCTGCGGAAGGACGCGTATTTCGATGCTAGATTGATTGCAGAAGTTGAGCGTAAGTTATTGATTTTGCACTACAAGTACCGGTATTATAAAATAAAATCTTTAAAAAATGCTCCTTGAATAAACATATTCCTCGCGAATCTAATAATTATTAATAATATAAAAATTTGCAACCAAGAATATGGCGGATTTGAGGCATATAGCCACAGCCTTCTATACACGTTTGTTTTGGAACAAAACTGACTAAATAATCAAGAAAATACATGGATAGACAAGAGGCATGTGTGAACCTAACCTTAAGTCTTCCTGTACATGCGCATATGCTCGTTCATGATACTTTATAAAATAACGCCCGACGTTTTTTATTTGACCGACTGTACTGTGGGAGTGAAATTCTGATTTTTTTATAGTCGTTTATATTAATCTTGACAGATTTTAATGTTTCAAAAATATAGACACATGGAACTGGTAGAATCTGTAATGATTTTTAAAAATCTCTACAACTAGTACGCATGCTCACCTGCATCATTGCTCTAATAGCTCTTTTTTGTAAATTGAACACTAAGGGAGTGTGTGATGAATTTCCCCAAAAGATGATACCATAAGTTGGTATAGAATGGAATTGGATAAAATATAAAATTCTGGTAGATTCTAACCCTAGTGATTTCCTAATAGTAAGTATTGCATAGCATGTTGAACTCAATCTACTTATTAACTTCTACTGTATTAACAAATACAGTCACACAGACAACTCTCAATTACCTTTGGGTGCATTATGTGGATTAACTCTTTTTATGTATACAGTATGTATTAAGTGCCAGAATGGTACTTTCTGAGATTGTGTGGTGGATGGGAAAATGTCTCTCCGTCTGTTTGCCCATGTGTCTGTACATGCAATAACTCGATGCTTTATCAGATTTTCATGAAACTTGGTATACGCATGTATAACGCCCATGGGAAGAATTCTATTGATATTGGACCAAATTGGTTGACCAATATCAGAGTAATGCCCAATTTAGTGCCTATTTTATATAGGCAATATATTAGAAATTAAATAACAAATGCAAATCAGTTCTCCTGACAACATATTGTTTTACAGTGTTCATATTCGGCTTTGGAAGTTGCAATACAGTTAGCTTTGACAAATAACACTACCCACATATTCCTTCACATATGCTTATGAAACTAGATATTTGTTCTTCCGTACGCCCTGCTTGATTAATCAATTTGGAGCTTTAATCGGAAAATTATTAAAAAATAACTTATTTCTCCATATCATAATTGCAATTATCACTGATTAAACAAAAGCATTCTGGCACTTTGTTACATCAGTTTACCTGACATTTCCGCACCTCTTGTGATGAGGTACATCGTTATTTTCATTGTAATGTTAACTGTAATTGCGAGAACCTGAATCATTACGCTGTTAGCAGCTTTATTTGCATAGATATTTCACCCGATCGCCCAGGAGAGAGCTGTGGCTGCTGCAATGTAAAAACCTTCATGATTGGTCAACTCGTATGTGAAACACACTGTACAGTACCTTCCTTGTTTCTTTCATATTATGGACTAGTACCACTTGAATGCTTTTACCATTAGGCAATGCCCAGGGTATACTCTAAGAAAAGTTTTGGGGAATTTTAGTGCGAGTCGTATATTGTAACTGGACTCTTGGACTGCATAGAACTAGTTAATATGAGACACTATATAATATTATTTAATTTATATAAAAAGTGCAATATATTTCACTGATTTCAAAGTGAGGCACTAGCATTTACGCCTATAATTTGGCATAAAGTAGGCATATCAGTATAGATATGGTGTTTCTAAGATTTCAAAAGATGGAATACATTTTGTCGATCAGATTTCTACATAAGGGCTATAATAAAAATACTTTAAACATCATACTGTTATGGTTCGTAGATAAAATCTTCATAATTTGGTTCCGGCTATATAATAAAAAACAGCCCACAAAATCTCTCGCATTGGTCTCTAAAGAGTCAATGACAGAATTGTCAAATTAACAAATAAATAAAACATAGCAAAGATATACAGACTAAAAGAGAAGATACTTGCTAACAAGTACGGTGACACGGTTACAGCATATACCCTCGACTGCACCACCACCATTAGGTTGGGTATTCTTCAGGCTGATATTGTGACATAACTTGTGTTTTTATCAGTTCATCTGAAAAGTGGTTTTTCAGTAATTTTCTCTTAATGCTATGGTGCATAACTGTATATAAAATTTAGAAGATCCAAAGGATTTAGAAGAATTGTGAATATTTAATATTCTGTGATGAAATGATTGAAAAGATTTTGATGTTGATATGGACTCAGATGCAGAAGAAAGGACAAGTGATTCTGATTCAGAGGATAGTGGCAATAATGAAGAACCTTATCAAAACTATAATTTGTTTTATTTTGGCAAAGACAGAAGTACAAACTACCACTCTCGGCTCAAAAAAAGAATGAAGATTGCATAAGTGAAGACTAGGCATATTGAAAGGAAAGAATAGCTCGATGGGATTTGTAAGTTTTGTCAACTTTTTGTATAAAACGTTTCTCAAATCTGTTTGAATTTATTTTCTTAATTTTATGAACACTTATTTGAACTTTTAAATTAGCAATGGTAGAAAGTGACGTGATAATGTTAGGTCACACTTTTCAATAAATTTAGAGTTTGATTTATTATTTTTAATTACAACAATACATATAGCCATTAATTTCGCTAAATGTAGGTGCACAGTGTTTTGGTAACATACGTATACAAGTAGAACTCTTTTATAACTTGATACAGGGTGCGGCAAAACATTCTCCCTATTTTAAATTTCAAATAAAAAACAGATGGATCAAAATAAAGATATTGTATTAATATTAATGATATCTACACAGTGGGAATTTAGGGTTTTCAGTATATTACATTAGTTCACCTCACTGCATAAGTGTAAATAGACCTTAATCCTATCTCCATGCTCATAGAGCAAGGTTCACCATATCATTAGGCACTATATCCACGCCGCAACATTCGCACAAGATGGGACTAGCAGTCAACTTGTGTTGCCATAACGACAGAAAAAAAAAAGTGATAAACAGTAAACAAAAATTGAATAGGATATTGAAATCGCGGAATTGACATTCAGTACAATATCCAACCAAGCCGTGCACGGGAGAAGAAAGTGCTTACGCTGTGGAATCATTTCTGGTAAACGGGTATTCCGTTGTCACTGCCCAGCATGCTTTCCGGATTCGCTTCCAAATTCCCCCTCTTGGTGCAGTTCCAGATCGGAAAAGCATTAGCTTATGGGTGTCAAACTTTAGAGCAAGTGGTAACATGATTAAAAGGGAGGGGGCCACACAAGATCACTAGACCTTACACCCTGCGGGGATATCTTAAGGCTGAGGTGTTTAAACATCGGCCGAGGATTTTGCCAGCCCTAAGAAATGCAATAAAGGAAGAGATTGGTCTAATTCCTCAAGAAATGTTAGTTAGAACGATGGAGAATTTCCGAAGTCGCATTCAACAATGCATTGTTAGTGAAGGACACCCTCTTGAGTAACACATTGCTCAAAACGTGAAACTTCCCACTGTGTAGAATCATTCATGTTAATACAGCTTCTTTATTTTCATCCATCTGTTTTTTATATGAACTTTAAAATAGGGAGGATGTTTTGCCGCACCCTGTACATTGCAACCAATACAGTTACTCATTTTTGCATATGTTTTGATATATTTTTACATTTTTTAATACATGCATTATTAGTATGCTAAACTCAATTAATTAAATTACATTATATCCATTGAAATGTTATAAAGCATGCAATGGAAAAATGTGCCAAAAACATTACATACACAAACAATTTTCCTATTTCAAAGTCAAATATGACAGTTGTTTTTTAATTCTGGCAACTATTTTACTTCTCCATACATAGCATACATACATTGTTCTAAATTTTATAGACCTTTGATGTAATCACCACCATTGCGTACATGTTCCCAACCTTACGGAAGTCTTTGGATCCCTTTGGCACTGCCTAAACTGTTGATGGTGCGAAGAGAGCTGTCAGTTGCCTGTAAAACATCTTCAACTGTACTAAAGCGAATCCCATGAATTGACTCCTTAATGCGGAGTACTAATGTTTGTTTTTGTTAAACAATATGCAAGCAGCTCTGAGAAGTAAACAGTAACACTTCATGGATAATCCACCCATCTGTTTACACTCCGGGCTTTGTGGCCGTGGTCTATCGGTTTTGATACCAGACGTTTCGCCTGCATCTATGGCAAGCATCCTCAGCGGCGTGGTCTCAAACGAAATCTCCTCGGAGAGGTCTCATTGACGACTGAGTTCACAGTTGATTGGTTGGTCCAACCAATTGGGTGACCAACCAATCAACTGTGAACTCAGTCGTCAATGAGACCTCTCCGAGGAGACTTTGTTTGAGACCACGCCACTGAGGATGCTTGCCGTAGATGCAGGCGAAACGTCCAGTATCAAAACCAATAGACCATGGCCACAAAGCCCGGAAAAGTGTAAAGAAATGGACACCAACCATGAAAGCCTACATCATTTTATTTAATCCACCCATCGTTCTGCATGACAACGCTAGGGCGCATACAGCAGGAGTTGCATCTGAACTTGTTCAATCACTGGGGCTGGGAGGTGCTCTTTCACCCTCCGTACTCTTCAGATTCAAGTCCCTGCGACTTCAATCTAATTCCTAAGATGAAGGAGCCACTTTGCAGAATTCGCTTTTGTACAGTTGAAGATGTTTTACAGGCAACCAACCGCTCTCTTCTGCATCACTGGGAAAAAAATTAATGCTCATAAGACATAGAAATGTTATAAATGATTTGTTGTCCTCCTGTCTCTCTCCATAGAAACACCTGATGCATGTACATAATTCTTTTAACTCTTTGTATTCTTCTTTGTTGGGTATATTTGTAAAGTGTATTTAATTAATCTTTAAATGTAAAATTTGTAATATGACGAAGCCATAGATCATGTATCCCTTCAGTGAATAGAGAATTGAATTGAACACGTGCGCAATGGTGGTAGTTTCATCGAAGGCCTGTAAAACTTAGAACCATGCACGTATGCTAAGTATGGAAAATAAAATACAGGGTGCAGCATTTATCGTTTCTCATTTTCAAAATCGTGTAACACATTTATTTAACAAAGAAATAAGCTACATTGAACATTTTTAAATTTCTTACAGTCTTGGATTTGCAATTCTTATCTTACTTTTTGAATACGATGTCCTTGAGATGCCCCTCATTAACTTCAACACATTGCTGCAATCTCCCTCATACACTGGCCATTACGCATTGTGTGGTATCTTGCATTACATTTTCAATTTCCTGCAAAGCCACACATAATCCACAAGCGCTCACTTCACAGTCCTAAGGTCGTGGTGTGGTGTGCCATTGCAGCACAGGGTATTATTGGCCCTTATTTCTTTGAGAGCGATAATGGTGCTTCGGTGACTGTCAATTCTGAACGTTATCAATCACATGCTGCAAACTTCTTCCTACCAGAATTGACACATCATAACTTGGATATTGAGAGTGTGTGGTTTCAACAGGATGGTGTTGTAGCACATACTGCACATCTTTCAATGGACACCCTTCATGCTGCTTTCCCTGGTCGAATTATTTCCAGTTTGGTGATATCCAATGGCCCTCCAAATCTCCCGACCTAACTGCACCAGATTTTTTTTTTCTGTGGGACTATCTGAAGTCTAAAGTTTTCGCTCATGCTCTCCCTGACATTAACAGTCTTAAAAATGCAATTCAGCAGGAAATTGTAAATGTTACACAAGACATCACTCACCGCGTAATGGCCAATGTATGAGGGAGATTGCAGCAATGTGTTAAAGTTAATAAAGGGCACCTCAAGGAAATCATATTCAAAAAGTAAGACCAGAATTGTAAATCAATGTAGCTTATTTCTTTGTTACTTGGTATTGAAAATGGGAAACTTTAAATGCCGCACCCTGTAGTTGCCAGAACTAAAAAAACAAACCCTTGCATATCACCATGATTCATAATATAATTATATTGTAACTGACAGATGGTTTAGTTAGGATCTCATCTATGTAAACGTTTCCCATTTTCACATTCTGATAGGCTGAATCATGTTGGATGTATATGTGAGGAAGTTTCAGCTTGCATGCCATCACACTCCCTGTCGTCGTATATTAGACGATGTGCTCCCTTTCCCCATGTAATTCTACAGGAACATTACCCCTGATGTGACACAGACATGAGCAATGTATGAGGGGTGTTCAGAAATTATTGACAATAGTAGTTTTTTGTACTTTATTTATTAATGAATATGAATCACTTTACATGGGATCTCTCAATATACTCTCTACCGACGTCAATACACCGCTGCCACCAGTGATGGGAAGTAATTGAGTAAAAGTAATCAGATTACAGTAACAATTCCTTTTTTGGTCCCATTTACTTGTAATCAATACTTTTTAAAAAATGTAATTTCTACTTGTAATTTACTTCTGGAAATAAAATAGTAACTGTTACAATTTAGTAGTTGTTAGTATTAGTATCATTTTCGCTTGCTACATCGTCATCACTACTGTTTTTGCAACTAATATCCAAATTAGAGTTAATATTAACAAAAAGTTACTCAATGTTTCCGAAAATATTCTCATTGATGTTTATTTGCTTGTTCATTATTAATTTGGGCATGTGCTCATAACAAACCAAAAACAAGGAATTTTTAGGTACTGCCATTATGTAAAGTAATTGTAAATGTAATTGTAATTTTACTGAATACTTTTTAAAAAGTAATTTGTAATTGTAATTAAGTAAAATGTCTGTCAGGTAATTGTAATTCAGCCCAATTACTTTCTTTTTGTACTTTTCCCATCACTGGCTGCCACCTTCCTGGAAACTTCATTATTGCATTATGGAACCATTGTTTGGGGTACTACGTACCCACTCGTGGACAGCTGCCTGCAATTCCTCATTGTTGCTGAACCTTTTCCCTGGATTGGATTTTCTTAAGTTATGGTAGTGACACCATGATTCGTCACCATTCACCAGTTTCTCCAAACAGGGCCAGAAGGAGAAAAGAGTTGATGTCTGGCGTTGACTATTGAAAATGAGCAATGATGAACCAGATTTTTTGGAGAAACTGGTGGTTGGTGACGAATCATGGTGTTACTATCATACACCTGAGAAGAAAATCCAATCCAGGGAAAAGGTTCGGCAACAACAAGGAATTGCAGGCAGCTGTCCATGAGTGGATGCATAGTACCCCCAAACAATGGTTCCGTGATGCAATAATGAAGTTGCCAGGAAGGTGGCAGTGGTGTATTGATGTCAGTAGAGAATATATTGAGAGATCCCATGTACTTTGATTCATGTTCATTAATAAATAAGGTACAAAAGACTACTACAGTGAACTCTCTATAATTCGGACCTCAATACACTGGACTTCGAATAACTCAAACAGATTCTTGACGATCCAGACCCAGATCTACAGCCATTCTACGGCCACTTTAGGACTGCAAGAGAAGTAATTGTTCAAAAGCAACAGAAAAAGTGTACACATAAGAACATTTACAGTTTCTCCCGGCCTAAATTCCTCAGAAAAATATGCTCAAAGTGCCCACATCAATCATAATCGTGTCCTAATAATGTAACAGTGTGTATTTCAGACCCTCGCTAGAAATTTTAATACAGTACTGAAGTGTTATTTGTTTTTTGTTTCAACTGTAAGTTGCCTATATTCTGCCTCATACATTTTTTCTTGTAGCTTAAACACGAAATTTCATTACTTAGATACCATTTCCTTATTTCCCCTCCATAAGCCGGACATTTCACAACTCGGACAGACCCCTCCCCACTTTAGTCCGGTTTATCGAGAGTTCACTGTATTGTAAATCATTTCTGAATGCCCCTCATACTAGGCATGACTAATAAATCTTATTCAAATTCCTGCTGCATGCAAAGAAATTACTTTGAACAAAAGTTGTTAATATTAGGGCCTATATTAAATATTTTTTATGTTAGCAATTATATTAATTTTATATTATTTTTTTTATTAGCAAATATGTTCAGTTTATAATGTTTCTCCCTCATTTAACATATTTTCTCAAATACCCTCAGATAAACCATCCATTATAATTTTCAAAAGAATAAAAATTTAATTTATTTTAGAAAATTTATATTAAAAATAAAACTTAGCAACCTCTGCAACATTAGTCTCGCAGTTCCCAAGACTCGTAATACAAGACTTTTGCAATACCAAGTTCCATGAGTGACAGACAGGACACATAGAGTTAGGAAATTCAAAACAAATAGCCTATTTTTTATTTAAGTCCTAGATTTAATCCTCAAGTCCAAAGTTTTATTTGGTAAATAAGAATAACATGCAATTTTAATAATCCACCACCATTTCTGTCTGCAATTCAGGAAAATGACCTGACTGGATGGGACAAATATTGAGCCTTAAGTGTTAGAAAGTAAGAACATGACATTATTTCTGTGAGTTATGTATGCATATAAAACCAAATGTAACTTACACATGAAATTAAAACTCTAAGAATTATACACAGCACGTTTTAATGTAGGATCATTAACAAATTTAAAATTCTTAAAAAATAAATATGTGATGGACGGGACATGTCCAACAACTATATTCCATAAAATTATGTTCAACATCTTTGAGAAAGATAACCATAGACAGAACTGCAGTAGAACAAAAATGACACTTCAGTGAAATAATAAAAAATAGTCAACAGACTAAATTACGCAACAGAAACTTTAAAAGTCATCCAGTGCCAACCTGACAACCTACTATGTACCGCTACCACCCAATGACTACTACCTTTCTAAATTGATGATGATAAACTAAAGAAAAAGAAGAGTTGTAGAATGTTTCTTCCCCTTTACATGCAATTTCAATATCTCAGGATTTCACTACAGCTGCTCACAACAAAGATTTCAAGATTTTTAAATTTCACTCATAGGCTCACTCACTTGTGGAATGCAGAAAATATTTTGATTGAAGTAAAAGTATTGCAATGTGACAAATCGTATGAAAATACACTTCTAGTCTAGAATTCGATTTTACAGTTTATGTGTTCAACTTTTTTTTATCGTTAATTTGTCATGTTTCAATATTATTGAAGGCAAAGAATCTGTTCATGCATTTAATATCATTATACACAATTTAAGAGAGAAAAATTTCAAACTTTCAAACCATATCAGTGTTATTTTTGTATAATTATAACTTTTTTTAAGACTTAAATTTTGAAATGTTGTAAAATTTGCCAGCATTTTACGCAAGGCTAGTACAGATTGATTCAGTGCTCAAAGTGTTTACATAGTTACAAGTTACCTTTTATCATGGTACTTCAGTTCATAATGCAGTCAGTTTTCTGTACTGGTACTCTAGAGATTTATGGGAAATTATTATTGCTCAATGAGGAAGCATTAATTTTTGTATTAACGGCACAAGAAGATATTTATTATTGAATTGTCATCACACATATGGAGTACATTGAAATAGCTAATGCACCTAAAAGAATGTACAGTAATGTAAAAAAAAATTCAGTGAGATATAACCAAAAATTTTGTTTTAATATTTGAATAGATCTTATGTATTTGTACATAGACTTTTCCACAGTTTTACATACTAATTTAGTCGACCACTTATGTATTGCACAGAATGTGCATTCATTTTAAAAGAAACCTCATATAATCTGCAATGTAGTTTAGAAGAGATGCTTCACAGATAAAGTGAAAAGAAAATAAGAAAGTTAAATATTGTTCCAGAACGCAATGAAAGCTGCCATGGCACGGATTAATGAAACAGCCACACAGGTAAGAACCAAAAAAAAAAAATATATATCCATTAAAATGTACCGTATACTTTTCCTAAAAAAAATAATAATAAATAAATAAATAAAACAGTGACCTGGCATGGTTTTCACAAAAAAAAAAAAAAAAAAGACTTAAGATGAGTAATACTAGTGTAAGAAAAATAAAGTTGTGTCTTGAGAAATCACGTATGTATATACGTGTGCCAAGCGAACTTACTTAATTTTCTGTTTGCATATGTGTGATGATTTAAACTTGACGATTAATATGACAGAATAATTTACATCATATACATAAGAGTGGAATATTCAGACGTGCAACATACTGCACTGAGAACTACATCGTCACTTTTCAAACTTCTTAGAGAATTGTGTTTTCCATCATGAATGCCATTGCCACTTAATTACAGAATGGAATGTTGAAGAGGGAACGCAAGAAAGCAAACTCATCCATGATAAACCACACAACAAAAGAGAAAATAAATATTTTAAAACAATGAACTGGAAAACGAAATTTAAAAAATATGTTGCATTAATAACACTCTTTTAAGATGAATTACAAAATTGAGTCAAGACCTTTCTGTATTAAGAATTAACATGCTATGAAACTGATAAATAAACGTAAAGTCTGTTACTACTCCATTGATAACTTTTAACTATTTTTCAAGGTCAATATTTCACAAGAATTGGCAGAATAACTAGCTTGCAGCTTCCAAGTCTGTCATAATATTTCAAGCTCTTGCCCTGTTCTCTTCTTCAGGCTAATTTGAAGTGGGGTGCGTATTGTAGGGTCAGTTTTCCTGAGCCTGGTTGGAAGGCAATTATGTCAACCTGCCAACAACTGCCAGAATCTGTGAAACCGTAGACTTCTTAAAACACAGAAAGATCATTTATCCTCTGTTGTGCTAGATATTTCCGATATATCACTGTATCGCCAGAATTCCAAGATGTGTTTATTGTCTAATATCATTTGTTGTTATTGTAATGAACGCCAGGAAGTTACAGCTTGAAATATTGAAGAAGAAACACAAGAAAGCAAGCTAGTTTGATACAGTATTTGAGCAAACTCATTCAATTACCATGACAAGCCACATTACAAAAAAAGAAATAATTTTAAATAGGCCTACCTAAAATGTAAAAAATAGGTATGTATAAATATGAACTTCTTAAAACACGTGTATGTGTGTGTATATATAAAATCTACGTACATATATCTACGTAATATATCTGTAATGTAAAACATCACATGGTAAAGTGGGGCAAACGGGCAAGGGAACATATGCCCTGGAACTTTATCTTTCTTAATTATAATTCCTTAACTGCAACCAAATGATCATGTGATGAGTGGAGCAATGGTGGAATGAAAGGGAAACAGGAGCACCCCGAGGAAGCTTGCATCAACCTCATTTTGTCCTCCACAAATCCTGCATGGACAAGATTCTATATAGACTTCAAGAATTGATCCCTGGACATAGCCAGCTAGCCCAAAACCTTAGCCCGTATTCTCAGCAGAGGTTCACTCAGAAACTCAAGTCACCACAGAATAAGAACCAAGATTACAGCTGCTTTTTCCAAGAAGTGATATCAGGTGTATGAAGAAGTTTCTTGATCAATTTGAAGGACTGATATCATAGTGATCGATTGGGTGAAACATGCTGCATACATACTGGATCCAACTGTCAGATGTGAAATCCACTCCATTTGGCCAGAAGAGGTCACCCGGGATAAAAATCCATATATAAACCAACAATACCCCATGTTAAAGAACAATACAAAACCAACATTGATAGGAATGAGGGGAACAATAAAATTCCCTGGGGAACATAACATTTCAAATAGATTTATTTAAAAATTTCAGCGTCCCCAAATCAGTTTATTTTCTTGTCACTCTAGGTTATTTTTAAATGGTTTATAACATTTACCAATGGATGAATGATAAATAGAGCCTAGATTTGAAGGTTTTAACCTATTTTTCCGTTTCATGCCCCTTGCTTCCGAATATATGAATCTTTTAGAAACTAAAAAGGGCTATATTAGACCGAAAGGCCTAAAAGGGGCTTTAAAACTAGGGGCTAAAGATGACTTTTGCAGAAAAACACAATTTTTATATAGATTTTCCAATTAATGCAAAAGAAAATAAATATGTGAATTTGTGCATTTTAAGAAAAGACATAGTAAAAATAAATTTATACAATGCACTGAAATTAGCAATGTATATGTTGCTTTGTCGCTTGTCTTTGTATCTCGAAAATGTGCTGCCTCGACATCGCAGAAAATGAAACCTGAGTCGTTTGCAATACTTTGAAATCTGCACCTAATCCATTGTCGTTTCAACTTTCAAGTAACAAGTTGCCGACTGACGACAGAGAAGTGTATTAAAAGAACAAATTCTTGACACTCCAATCCACTTATTTTTGTAAATCAGAAGTGAATTGAGTTGGTGTTTTGAATAATTGTATGATTAAAGGATAAATGCTGACAAAAGACTGAAGACAGCAATGAAGTCTGCGGTCCTAGAGAAATGTGTGGTTCCAGTACTGCTCTATGGGTGCCAAACATGGGCGCTTACTGCAAAACAGCAGCAAGCATTACAGGTATGCCAGCGCAAAATGGAGCGATTTATCCTCCACATCTCATTAAAGGACAAAATCCGCAACACAGAAATCAGGAAAAGAACAGCTATGAAGGATGTGGCAAATACAGCGGAACAGTTGAAATGGAGGTGGAGAGGCCATATGATGCGAATGAACCAACGAAAATGGGCACAAAAAGCTACAATTTGGGACCCCAGAACAGGCTGGAGAAGTGTGGGGAGGCAAAAGACAAGATGGGAGGATGACTTCATCAAATCATCAGGAAGACTATGGTCTCGAGTAGCGAGGAATAGAAAAGAGTGGAAGAAAATGGGAGAAACCTCCACCCCAAGTGACTAGTGGAAATACAGAAGCAATCCAACCATGCACAAAAACTCTCGCTAGAATTAACTCTCGCTAGGATTAGCTCACCTAACGAGAAGTATATGAGCTTGCCCTGCATTCTGCAGGAGGCCATTGCCCTTTGGGATGTCTAGGCTAATTTTATTTATTTATTTATTTATTTATATAGATTGTTTATGCTATTTTTCGAGTGCCAATATAAGGAATAGTTTATTAAATAAAAAAAAAAATAATAAAAAATAAAAAAATAAAACTGTGTCAACATTATAATACAATTTTCGGTGTTAATATTAGTGTTCATTATTATGTTTTATTAAGATGGCTAAAATTGTCTGTTTAAAGCCTGGAAAGGGGTATTTCACAACAATAAAAGTGATAAACAAACTTGTTAATTTAACACGAAACTCTTAATTTTGGTAAGTTCCCCAAGGTGGCTTGTCTAAATAAATTTTGTCCCCAGTTCCTCTAAAGTTGGATTAGCCTGTTAAATTATTAATAAGAGCAACTAAAATAAAACTTTACTAGTGTAATGAGAGTAACTGGCCCTTAGCTTTCCACTGTAACTTGTTAAAACCGTCAGTTGCCTGAGGAAGACCTGGAGGACAAGGTCGAAACGTTGCACCGAGGTATATTTTATCCACTGATTTTTTCAAATGTTTTGTCTTTGTGTATGTGTATGTTTGACTTTGACGGTTAAAACTTTACTAACCTAACAAGGCCAGTTGCTGTTGAAACCAATCTGATCAGAATACTGTAAGAATATACAAGCAATAAATGATCCAATTTATGAAGAAGATGCTTGTAGAATAACGAGATATATCAAGACATAATCTCTGAGTCTCAGCCAGCTGAGGCTTATCTATCGCATGGAGGATGAAAGAACACCTTAGAATGTACTAAATGATGGGCTCACTGAAGTCAGACAAAGAGCAAGTCCTTAGAAAAGATGGCTTCAAAACGTGGAGGACAATTTTGAAGGAGAGACCTCTGGCAGCTGATAGTGAAAGAAGCCAAGACCCACCAAGTGCTGTAGTTCTGTGAATGGTGATTATTCTTTGTCATGATATCAGATATGTGATCCTTGATGTTTTGAGTTATTATAATTTTAGTGCACTGGCAGTGCCGGTAAAACCTAAATCCAATCGTTTAGTTTTCAACCATATATTTTCATGCTTTAACCTTGTGTTTAATTTGACTTTGAATTGGCAGAAACATATGCAAGTAACTGATGATAAAATTATGCAGTGCTAAATGGTTTCACTAAGATCTCATTGACAATAACATAAAAACAATTAAAAGAAATAGCTTTATGTATTTGTGTCCATTCTTGATTGCGTTAACAAAGTTTTCATAATATTTGAATACTTGATGTTGCGAACTAGGATTACCTTTCGTGATCCGGATGGCTGTTTCGCACTATTTTAGTGCATCATCAGTGGTTTCCAAACTGCTCCGCTGAAACCACTAAAATAGTGTGAAACGGCCGTCCTGATCACCAAAGGTAATCCTAGCTTGCAACATCAAGTATTCAAATATTTAAAAAAAAAAAAAAAAAAAAAAATTAAAAGAAAACTATAAGACTAGAAACCATTCTAGAAAATGAAATTGGCAAAACTGAGTATAGGAAATTCACTTTTCATCCAAGGGGTCACAAAGTCTTTTAAGGAATTCAACATTACCCTGACCCTTTAGAATAAATTGAACATAGAATCCTCCTGCAAGCAGAACAAGAATACAGAACACCACCTAATAAAAAAAGATAAATCAATAATAGCATATTTTTGGTAAGAAGGGCATAAGATAGAGATAAAACGTTAGGCTATTAAAACCAGTAGAAAGGCCATAAGATTTAGTAGTCTGGAGAAAGTATTCATAAAAAATAAAAAAAATAAAAACACTACAAGAAAAGACGAGGTGATCTTAAGGAAATGCACAACTGAAGATAATAAATTCTGTAATTTTCAACAGAATTCGATCCTCCGTCACCCACCAGAGGGACTACAAAGTATACTGCAGTCAACATCAGCTGAGGATGGGATCAACAGCTCTAGAAACGGTTCTGAGGTAGTTATTATGTTTTTTTAGTGGTAATATGTTGTGGCTTCAGTGTTATTCCCAGTATCCGTTATATATTTATATCAGTACAAGAATGTTATAACAGGTAGATGAACACATCACAGTAAAGTTAAATATATAATTGAAACATATCAGCTGCTCATAGGCTTAGAAACTCATCTATGCTATGTACAAGGGTGAGCCCGAAAATAAGTTTCCCCTGCCGACTGTGTACAGAGGTGTGGATGAAAGACGTAAAATAGAATGAGACATGAAAATAAGACGTACCTCTATTTTTCCACATAATTACCACGTACATTGAGACATTTGTAATACCGCTTTAGAAGCTTCAAAAAGCCCTCCAGGAAAAAATCAGGACTATGCATACAGAAGAAGCGTCGAATGGCTTGTATGACATCAGCAGTGCTCCCAAAGCCTTCCGCCGAGAGTCTTCTTCAAAGACAGAAACAGATGGAAGTCACTGACTGCGAGTTCAGGACTGTATGGCGGATGGGCTAGGCACTTCCAACCAAGAGTTGCAATATGGTTTTGCTTTGCCTTCGCCGAGTGTGGTCTCGCATTGTCATCCAACAAGAGAACGCCAGATTGTAGAAGGCCAGGCTGCTTTTCCTGAATCGCCTCCTTCTATTCCGACAGGGTGTGACAGTACCGTGTAACAGTGGAGGTTCCAAGCATCCCAGAACACTGTGAGGAGCACATTACCTGCGTTGTTTTGAACTTCTTTCGGACAGGTGATGGTGGATGTTTCCACTCCATAGATGCAGCCTTTGATTCGGGCGTGAAATGGTGGAACCACATTTCATCCCCCATCACAATCTGAAACATCTGCTGGATCACGGTCGAATGATACCCAGTGGTGTATGGGTGTCTTTTGCGTTCAACCAATGTCTTGTTTCCCCCATTGCTGTTCGATTTCCTGGGGAAAAATAGAGGGGAAACTTATTTTCGGTCTCCCCCTCTTATAATTGAAACAAATCAGCTGCTCATAGGGTTAGAAACTCATCTATGCTATGTAGCATGTATTTCAATATTCTTTTATCTTTATTCCTAAACAAATTTCCTTTTAATTTTTTGACATTCTTGGGAAGTTTACAGAGTACAAAATCCTCATAGAAAATACTTAATAATAATAGTAATAATTTTATTGTACGAACATTATACAATGTATGGCAATCGTAAAAATCAATCAATGTAAAACTCAATGAGTCATCAAAGCTTTAAATTATAAAACTCTTGAATATTGTATAAAGGATTTGCCTTCAAGGTAGATCTAATAGTACTTTCAAAACTTGAATATAGTAAATTTCTGACATTTTAGACAAACTATTACAGAGTTTTAATGAAAAGCTTTCATAACTGTTTAGAGTTACACTAAACCTGCTTCTATTGATATATATATATATTTGTTCTATTACGTGAACTGCAGTACATTTTGTGTAAGTGTTTATGGTTTTTTAACAAAAAGAAGACATCTCAAAACAAATAATGATGGCAAAGTAAGAACACCAAGTTTGACAAAAAGTGCTTTACAAGTACATCTAGGAGCAACTCCAGAAATTATACGAACTGCCCTCTTTTGTAAAATAAAGATTTTCTTGGCGTAGGAATGACATCCCCATAACGAAATGCCATAACTTAGGTGGCTATGAATATGAGCATAGTATACCAGCAGAAGAGAGTTTTCAGTCTCTTGATATGCCAGTGAGTATTGAAGTGTATTTGGCGCAATGGTCTGGTGACATAGGAGTGACAGCAAGAGTATATGTTCGTGAACAGATTTAAGTGTTTCTAAGAAGTACGGCATGGAAGAGGCTAATTGTCGAAATGTGTCTACTTCCACAGAGATATAAGATTAAAGAAAAAAGAATCAGGTAATGCACAATCGACAGAAGAGAATAAACTTCAAACAGGAAACCATCGCTAACATGGATGCCAGCATGCTGCCTATCGTAGATGACACAGTGGTCAGATGGTAGTCCTAGCCCCTTCAGGGATGCAGCACCATGGAGTTATTTTAATTTAAGTTATTTCAATAATTCATTATGTGTAACAAATTTGGTTTTAAAAAAGGCATCAAAGAGGAAATTATGCATTAAAATTGTGATGAGAGATAGGAAATTTCAGATAAACTTTGTGTCACACGAGTAATGCTTTCAAAAAAGTGGTAATGTTGGTATAGTACACTGTGAATATTAATGTTAGTTGCTTCTTTCATAATATTGGCAAAATTTTTGCTTGAGCAATGACTTATTACCTAAAATTGCCCATGTTGTAAAATGTACAACGCACACTCACTCCTGAACCAGCATTAGACTGCCAGAAAGTTTACATATCGTCCCCTGTATGGCAAACTAGCGAAAGTGCAATACATATTTAATGCACTTTCGCTAGTTTGCCATACAGGGGACGATATTATATTAGAAGAGTCACAGATTGCCAAAATTATAACAAGACACAGTGCAAGAAATAATATTATTTCACTTTTACAATCAATATGTAAAAAAATCTGATAAATCAGTTTGGAAGAAGTGTGCACATTTAAAAACTATACCATCCCTTTTTCATTGAAAAATGTTGGCATACAGGAAGAATACAGAATGTGAATGGCTCCTACAAGCACTGCTACCAATACAAGTTCAAATACGAAATGCCTTGCATTCATGCAAATCTTGAGTTTTTGAGCAGAAAAGGAGCTGGTCATAATGTACATACGAAGCAAACTTTTTTTCATTTTCACATAAATTTCTACTTGAAAATTTTACTGATGATAAGCAAATTTATAAAGCATGTGATCGTTAAAAGACAGAAGGTAGAGTTTATTGATTCATATGGTAAAAAAGAAAAAAAAAATGCTACGGTATTTAAAAAACATGCAACTGTTAATTTGTCGTTAATCTGATAACTATGAACTGATTTGATCAAAAATCAACAACATTCTTTCTATGGACTTTATAAGTGTGTGTACTAAGTTTCATGAAAATCTGATAAAGCATATTCGAGATATAGTACCTACAGGCACATGGATGGACAGAGTTTCCCGTTCACCAGATATTCTTAGAAAGTACCATTCTGGTACTTAATAAAGAGAGACAAAACAAGATACTATATAACAGTGCAAAAAAAAAAAAATTAAAGACAAGAATACCTTCCAAATAGCGGAATTGAACCGTATACATTGAGGTTTCTAGTCCAACGCCTTGACCACTGATTGAGTTAATACAACCTTATCTTGTCCTCTGCAGCATGTGAAAGTTGAATGCTATAATCTCTGAATTTTCAAATGGGTACTGATTTTTTACCCATTTAGATTCATCTTGTAAAGGACTGATAAAATTGGTAACGGACATACTGTGGACTCCTAGGTTTGATACCTGCTTAAGACATTTTTCTCTGCAGAATTTTTGCAATGGGCATAATTAATCTTTATTAACACTTTTTCTTTTGTTAATTTCCTTACTCCCTATCCATTTATTACCCTTATTACTTTTCTTCTGTATTTGTCTTTCTGTACTGTAGGTGAGCATGCAGACAAAAAACTTAGAACCAGCTGGGGAGTGAAAATCTTTTCCAGGTATGCTCTATTTTTCCTTTTTTTAATTTGCTTTTTCTGGTACTACGCATGGCTTTCTTACAACCTGTACACTCTTGCTTGGTATTGGAAGAGAATTCTAATATTCTTCAAAGGTTTTTTTTTTAAATGTTGTCTTTTAATCCAATGTGATTCAATTTTCAGGATTTTTATGGTATGTATTAACGTTTGAAATGACATATTCTGGCCAAACATTTTTGTTGTTGTCTTTTATTGCATAAAGAAGCTTCAAAGTGATACCTATAATTAGTTTCTCAGGAGGTCCTAAACTGATTCATCATAAATTACTGACATCTTCCTTTCCTGAGTGACACTAGACATTTATTTTTTCTATCTAATGCTTTAAAAAAACTTTTGGAGGGGTCCGGACCCCCAGGACTCGCCCTTTAATACGTCCTTGATATGAGGCGCGTCCATAAAGTAACTTTCCCAGGGGCTGTTTAGAGAAACTAAACACAATTTAATGGAAATATTTATTGCAACAGATACAGAAAGTATTCAGCTATTTTTCAACACATTCACCACAGGAATTGAGACATTTGTCATACCCTTGGACCAACTTTTGTATCCCTGTGTCATAGAAGTCTGCCGCCTGGGATTGGAACCACTGTTTGACAACCATCTCCGCTCTCTCATTCTCTGACATTTCTTGAGGTGTAGGAAAAGAAGGAAATCGGTGGGAGCAGGTTCCGGTCTATAGGGTGGATGATTGAAGGCCCCCCAAAGTATCCTGCAGAAGTTTGACTGAGAGATGTTTAAACACCTCCATCTTTTCCTACACCTCAAAAAAAAAAAACAAGACTGAGAACGACAGAGAGGCTGAGATGGTTGTCACACAGTGGTTCAGTGGTTCAAATATCTGTTGCCATAAATATTTCCATGAAATTGTGTTTAGTTTCTGTAAATGGCCCCTGGGAAACAGTTGATGGCCGCACCTCATACTTTATATGAAAATTCCAACAGGAAGTCATTAAAAAATAAGTTTAAATGGCACCGTGTACAAACGTGTTACCATTTGAATGCAGCTTTATGCTTGTTTTTTTCTCAACTTTTTTTCTTATTATTATCTAACCTTCATATGGTGATTCTGTTGCTTTGAAAAATACAACTGTGACGGATGTTTCTGTTATAGGGGTTATGCTGATTTTTTCCCCAATTAATGAAAAAGAAACTGTCATTCTTTCTAGCAATACTTGCTACATATACAAGTTCACACCATCCCATGCATAAAACATAAAAAATCAAGATTATGTCATTTATGGCAATTTTATGATGTTTTGAAAATTTGCTTTTTAGTCTTATGCCATAGGTTTCCTGGTAAAAATCTAAAAAACTTTGGTTACAAAATGCGAATTCAGTCCTAAAACGTTAATACATACTTTAATTGGTTTGTAAGTATGTAATACACCATTGTATGATGTTTGTTTTTCTAACACCTCCAGTTAAATGTGTTTTAGACTCATCTACCTCTATGAACCTGGTATTATGAAGCAATTGCGTATTTACATTTTATGATTAAGGATGCTATTTCATGGTGAACCTTGAATTTCTTTATAAATATTATAATATTTTGTTATCTTGCATTAGAAAAAGAAGGTAAAATCCCACATGGAATTAGCCACACTTCAGAATGAAATTATCTCCATGAAAAAGCTAAAAAACACACATATTTCATTCTCGGGAGAGATGTCTTGACAAATGTAGGCCAACCCATCCACCCTAAATGATATTTTCTTACATATTTTCTGGTGAAAAATTATGATTTTTCGGATTTATTTAGTTTTGAGAACCAACTAGAAACACAAGATTGGACATTACAGCTCTGGTGGTGTTTCGTCACATCACGACTGGGTCCTCCCAATATAGTGACCTACGTAAGGAAACACGAGAGAGATTGAATGTACCACCTAACAAAAACTTGCATATTGCAGTAAACCACTGCAAAACTATTTTATTACTGTTCCTAACTTCACTACTACTAACATAGAACCCAATTTATTTATTTATTTAATAATAATGTACAATACAAGTACAAAACCCAATTACAATGTCCATGACAAAAATACAATTCATACATACAAAATAATAAAAATAAAAATACAAAAGATAAGAATACACAAAAGATACATTACTGCAATTTAATAAAAAGAAAAAGAAATTCCTAACCACTTCTGGGTTCCAGCAGTTGCCAGGTTTCTTCTTTAAAGAATAACATTTCTTTGTGAATAAAAAACATTTAGGATAAGAAAGAAAGAGTGAGGAAGTCCGCCGCCATGGATGTATAGGTAGCATACTTGTCTTCCACTCTGGCGGTCCGGGTTCGATTCCTGGTTTTCAGTAATGAAAAATCCCCGGGTTCAGGACTGGACATCACCCAAGAAAATTATTGGCTATATTAAAAAGCATTAAATTAAAGCAGTGACTGCTAGATTAGGTTATAGGGTATTCACAATAGATCTATTAAGGTCGCAGTGTTGAGAAGTCGAAGGGCTTACACTACCCCTTATTAATCCTGATCTAATCTAAAGAGTGAGGAGAATGTTTGGCATGATACATTAAACCAATACATTAACTGTACAATTTATCGTAACTATGTTTAATAATTTCAGTTCATTATTAAATTAATTTAATTCCTTTCTTGCTTTGTTCATAAGTAAGGCAAATACAGGAATACCATAATTTATAGGTACTCAAGGCTTTTATGTTAATATTAGTGTGTAATGGTAGGAGGTACATCCTATGGCGAAGAACCTCTGTAACGCCAAGGGTGTTAATATTACGACACAAGAATAAACAATACAATACAATTCATTATTAAATTAATTTCAGCTAAAGCATTTTTAAATTCATTTTCAGTCATGCTAAGTATATCAAAATTTAAAAAATGAATTTTATTATACAAAGTGATTACTTTATTTAGAGGTAAATTTTTGTGAATATCAGTATTTACCCTGTGGGTAAAGAATAGCTTCCTCTGTGTACTTAGTTTACTTGGCACGTAAAAGGAAACCTTCTTAACAATTGCTACTGCTAACCTGTGAAAAGTACAGGGTGGCGCAGGGAAACAGGAAATTTTGAAAGTTATGTTATCAACACTGTAGTGCCGGCAGGTTTCCGGAACCGATGCGTAATCGTTGTGAACGAGTTGCCATTTAGTAATCATGCAGCATTATAATTGTAAATAATGACAGTTCAATATAATACGATTAAGAAGGCGACATTCCATGGCCTGCGAGCTCATCAGAGCTTAGTGTTTGTGACTTCTTCCTGTGGGGAGATCTCAAAAGTAGTGTACCACTCACGTCCTGGAACTATCCATGAACTGAAACAGAACATTGAAGACTTATTCACTGCCATTCCCAGAGACATGCTAGCTAGAGTGAGCATTCGAGAGTTTCCATAACAGGTTATTACAATGTGAACTCCAAAATGGAGCAAATCTTTCCGATGTCACCTTTAAGAAGTAAAGTGACAATATGTGACAGTTTGTAATAAAAACATAAATGGCATACTGTAAACATGTGCTTTCGTCAATACAAATAATTTTGCCTGTGTGTATTTGTGCAAATTACGTTACTTCATAATTTCCCGTTTCCCTGCGCCACCCTGTACAAGGATTGTTAGTTGCTCATTCTGCTTAGCATTGTAACTTGGAATTAGTTTGAGATCTTACGTATAGTGGCTAACTCCATCTTGGATTTCACCAAAAGGAACTACAATACTATGTTACTTGACATTTGAATATGAAACTTTAGCACATGTTTGGTACAAAATACACCATTTTGCTTTTTTTCATGTGTTGAAGTATTTCATGATAAGCACGTTGGTTTTCTAGGCACCTGTCAAAAGCGGCAACATGCAGAAGCTTTGCATGTGTTTATAGTGCCACTAATTAATTAATTGTTCTCAATTTTGATTTTTATTCAGCTACAGCACTGGTACAAGGCATCAGCATTTCAGCACATAAATAACTTAATCCTTGAAATCAGGGTTCGAATAAAACATTTTGATGAGAGGGAAATGAAATGTGGGCGCAATGTACTAACATAATTATATTTATTAGGGATGGGTCCTCGATACTTTCGATATCTTGATACTCTCGATACTTGCATGGTATCGGCATTGAGCGATACTTCAGAAAACTCGCTCCGTACTTTGTTGATACTTTGGTAATTCTGCAATTTAAGAAGATGCGGTATCTCTTTCTGCTTTTAGTGGTCTACTAAATACAGTAAATACTTCTATTTATCCTTGAAATGGAGAAAATCACTCTGTGACTTTTGTCTAGTCATAAAGACTTTCCGACTTTTAAAATCCAAACAGAAGAGATTCTTAATTGTTTCATTTCCTTGTCAAACGTTTCAATAACAACCAACAAGCAAGCTGACTGTCCAAACCCCATTGTAATTTTTGAACAAAAACTTGTAAGTGGACTGTTTCAAAAAGTAATTTTAGTTTTAATGTAGAGTTTAAAAATAATTATAGGCTACTGATGATATGAAATTTTATCTCATTAAATATGCACACTTAATTAATTTAGTTGGTGTTACACAGTTCTCTCAACTTTTAATTTTTAATGTACCTATTTATTGAAACTGGAAATGTTGACAGTATCAAGTATCGAGGAAAAAATCATGTATCGGTATCGAGTATTGAGAAAATCTGGTATCGACCCATTCCTAATATTTATCCCCATATAAAAATAAATTTAATAATATCTGACAGCTTGTTCTAAGCATATAAACCCCTTCGGAACTGTTTACTGAAAGCCGTAGTGGACTTGTTTTCCTTTCCTCGAATCTCGGTTTGTCTATACATCCACACTTAATATCACAATTTCCACTATTGGTATATATTTTACTGACATTTGTCCTGAAATATTTTCCTGTTCAGTAGAAGTCAGAGCCCTATTACTTGACGTTTCAGACGCTGTTACTTTATGCTTTTTCATGAAAAAAAATTTATCCTTGTTACAGTGTGATTCACATATGAGTTGGCCAATTGTGGAGGTTTCTGCATTGCGGCAGCCACAGCTCTAACTCCTGAGCGATCAGGTTAAATATCTAAGCAAATAAAGCCGACAACAGTATAATGATTCAGGTTCTCACAGTTACAATTAAAATTACAATGAAAATGACCATATACCTCATCACAAGAGATGTTGGAAATGTCCTCCTCTTGCATCCACACAACACTGGCACCTTTATAGGAAATTTTCTTTAACGCGTATAAGTTCAGCTTCCTAGATAGAGTTAATTTCTCTTGTGTTATTATCTTTAAGTTCTTCTAATATATGGGAAAGTGACATATACACTTTATTTTTCAAGTTCCCCCATAAATAATTGTTGCATACTGTTAGAAGAACTTAAAAACAACATTACAAGAAAAATCAACTCTATCTCGGAACCTGAACTTATGCTCGTGAAAGAAAATTTCCTAAAAAGGTGCCAGTGTTGTGTGGATGCAAGAGGAGAACATTTCCAACATCTCTTGTGATGAGGTACGTGGTTATTTTCATTGTAATTTTAACTGTAATTATGAGAACCTGAATTATTACACCGTTAGGGGCTTTGTTTGCGTAGATATTTCATCCGATCGCTCGGGAGTTGGAGTTGTGGCTGTCACAACTCAGAAACCTGCAAGATTGGCCAACTCATACTTGAAACACACTGTATTAACCAATTAATATCCATAATATCCATACCCGCTGGAACACCAGTCACTACTTCACTCATTGTCGAACTAAACATTCTTTAACCGTATTGTTGCCAGGAAAACAAAACAAACACAAAGCAATAATATAAACCTTACGTCTATTGTCGCGCTTCTGTTACACCGTGCATGTTCAATACTTATTCGATAAATTTTGTGGCTATTTATTGTGCTAGTGATACCATTACATTAAACAACAGCATTATCAATTATAAAGAAACATAAGTGCATGTTTCCGATAATTTCATTAGAATTCCGGGGTGCGCAGGCAAAGAGAGTTAAGTCCACTTTCTTGTTACTGAGAATTAGAGTGACTTAACACACTATACCAGTCCAACATAGCTTTAGAGATGGATAAACCTATGAGGCACACATCCATAACTACCGTACAATTTTGAATATGACTTACTGTACTTAACACAAATGTAGAGAACATTTTTATTTATAACTCTATGGACATATCTCAATATTTTAAGATGGTGGACTTAACTCTCTTTGCCCGCGCACCCCGGAATTTTAAACTCAAGTTCACGAAATGTACAAAAATATATCCCTGGCAAGGACAGAATTTTTATTTTACGAGAGAGGAAAATTTTTTGAAGAGAGGAATTCGAACCTTGATTTAAATATAATTATAGTTTGCCTATTTTTATAAATGCTGCACAGTTTTTCTAATTGTAATACACCACCCACAATGTTTTATGTGGCACTATAAATGTTTATTGCAATCACATCTGCATATTTTATTTTTAATTGGATAACGTAATTTTTTTTTCTTCAGGATTTTAAGTAGTATTCATGAACAATACTTTGGAAAACAACTTTCTAAAGTAGACTTTCTCAGCAAATTTAGAACGGTATTCATAGTCGGCGACTTAAGAACCGACTTTATAAAGCTGAACTTATTTGACAAGTCGACTTAAATGTTTTTCGTATTCATAGTCTTCTTTCAAGTCGTACTTTATTAAGACTGACTTCATAAAGCTCTACTTGTTCTACCTATTAAAGTCGAACTCAATAATATGAAAAATCATGCGTTCACTGCCGTAACAATTGAATTAGCCAATCGTGTTTAAGTTTTTTCAGATTTTATGTAAAGCAAAGTCGCCTGAGTACGTATTTCGCCGTTGTGATATAAAACATACAGACAGCGCTGTTCATTGTAAACAAAGGATTCAATTCATCCAGTCATATTATGCAGCGTGTAAGTAAGCTGATGAATAGTTTCTTTACAATATTCTGTGTATATATTAGCTTGGACATTGTTCTGAATTAAGACCGGTACGCTTATGTATTTATTTCGATTTTAACTGAGGTCTAGAAAGATTGAATACAGCTTAGGAAGCTTTGGGCCGATATGAAATACCATGAGAGAAACACCGATGAAAGACAGGCGATTGATATTTCCAAAATTGTGTCTTCTTGAAACGAAATATCTTTTTAAATTCATTGTCACTGTAGAATTTGAATAGAGTCATAATGTTTCGCAAATAACGCTTTGGGGCACGAGTTTATTCTGATACCTCACCAAGATCCTCAAAATCACTGTCTATGGTTCTGCATAAACTGAAATAAGTCAGGGGGACCCTTGACTTGATAAAGTACGACTTATTTAGATTTAATTTTTGAGACTTTGACCAATCTTATCCACTGCCCTCTAAACAAACTATGTTGAGAAACAGATGAACTTGCTACAAATGCAGTAACATATCAGTAATGCAGTAACATTGTTAAGTGCCTCATTTTGTATAAAACTAGCAGGTGCCCGCGGCTTCGCCCACGATAATTAATTGAAAAATTTAAAATCAAGAGTATAATAATTATTAAAGCATTATATTTATTAACACTTGCACGCAAATCATTCATAAACTAAAACATTAATAATTAAATGAAACAGCTAAAATTCCGTCTTTAGAGTCCATTCCACGATTAGAAAGCATTGCCTGGGAAAACAATCTCAGATTCGATTATGCAGTTCCAAAGCTAACTGTGAACCACTGCCTTCTAGACTGTATTACTCGTGTGTAATTCTCGAGATGGCAGTGGATAATACATATTGTTTCTCAACCGCTTGTTGACAGATGAATATGATGTGAATTTTATTTGATCAATTCAGTGTAATTTTCAGAAATTATATAATGTTTCAAGGGAAGGAATGGTTTGTTTGGATTTTTATTATCAGTGATATTTCAAGAGTTAAACCATCAATATTTTACAGCATGTGCCTGCGGTTTCGCCCGCCATTATTAATTGACTCCAGGATTTTTAAGCAATTTACACTGGTAGTTTATTAAAAATGTTTGTTGTTCAGAGCTATGAAAATTGTAAGTAAAAATAAAATTAGAATATTTGTTCATTGTGTTCATTTCACTTAGGCTTTATATAATAAAGAAACTGTTTTCCTAAGTTTGTACCCTTCGTGAAAGTTTAGACTGCGAGAGACAAACATCGCCGAGTATGCCCGATGTTTCACGAAGCGGGCGAGCGAGTGAGCACGCTATTTAGGGCCGTTGAATTGTATAAGAGTAGATAATTAAGAATATCTGAAGACATATGGCAGTCACAAAGATGCCACCAATGACTGCCTACTACAGATACGTGTAGGAATTTCAAAAACCTTTGTTTTTTCTTTAAAATGTCCCCAGAATTGCACTTAAACAATGAATAATGCCAAATTTTGGAGAAAGTTTATTGTTGGCTAAACAGTAAATAGTATCGAGAAACAGATTGCAAGAGAAGTAACAGATTTTAAGAACTCTATAAGTTTAGTCTTATGACTTTTTATCTTATCTCCATCGAAATAGAGCAACGTTTTTTATTTTAGGTAAATTTTGTACATTTTACAAACATAATGTAATTTTCTGATGCACTTTCAGGACAGGTACAATCATAAAATTTGGCAGACACATCCAGCTGCCATGAGCGTGCCCTATAAGTGTAGAGAAACTGAAAGAATGTGTGAAGACTGGATAGCCCTAATTGTCATTCACTTCTATGACAGTCTAAATACATGGACTTTGTCTAAACTGGACTATCAAGGATTGGAATGATTTACCTGCAAACGTAATAGAGTCTTTCCCAAGAAGCTACTAAAATCAATCCACAGTAGTATTTAAATTACAGTCAACAAAGGCAATGAAACGGAAGTAACGGTGACAAAGACGGTTAGATTGTAAGCATGTTACATAAGTATGGGGCGGATTTCTATGACATGTCATATTTTCCCCCTTTGCATTATTTCAGGTTTCCAACTAATTTAAACCCGATTCCAAGCATCCTGGTGAAAATGGAACGGCTTTTATTGTGCATATAACTGCAATTTAGGAAATTTTCAACTATTGTAGCATATTTAGGTCGTATTTTTGGCATATTTGTGTGCATATTAAAGAAATTTTGAAGTTTCATATCATATTTTGTAAATTTTGCGTTATACTGATACTTTTTTAAGGATTTACAGATAATTTAAATAATTAACATTATATTTTAATAAAATGAATTGTAATGAAACTTAAAAAAATATACATCATGTGTAAGTGGTAAAGTCATATTTTAAATTTTATTGGTCATATTTTAATGGTTTTTAGGTCATAAATGCATGCATATATATCTTATTTTTTAGGTCATAGAAATCCGCCCCTATACATAAGTACAGTCAACTCCCGTTTATCCGGGTGCGGATTAACCGTTGAACTATGCCTTTAAAAAATCTTTTTAAAAAATATTTAATTTTTTAAACTCATTGTACGTAAGGAAAATGCTCTCAAAAAACAAAAAGTGTTAACAGACTCTTTCAGTAAAGTGTAAAAATTCCTTGAAAGTGCCAAATCCAAACTGTTAATATAGTACTGGTAGTCTGAAGTGTTTTATTGTTGTGCTGAAACAGTTTGTGACCTCTCATGGTGAATGATTCTAGCACTGCAAGACGTTTCCACATAGGCCTATGTAAGTTTTAAATAATTTTTCAATTACAGTATGTTTAGGTATAATTTTGTTTTAACCGTGTTTTCGTTTATCCGTGAGGTGGCTACCACCCATTATCCCGGATAATCGGGAGTTGACTGTACTGTGTAAATATTTAGATTGAAATAAAAGTAGTTTTTAGCATACCGGTACCAATAAGCTTTGGCTATGTAACTACCACCGGGTGGAAACCCAATTGTACTTAATAAAATATTCATTCATTCAATGTCTTTGTTACATTTTGTATTGATTGTACTTGTCAAAAACTTCAATAAAATATGCTAACGTATTCACTGGGCTAACTGGTGGTGCTAAATTTATTTGCAAATTTCTTTTGTTATCAATATGTGGACGGATAGTTGTAAATAATTTGTCAGTTTCCTCCAGAACAAGAGCACAGCACATATTTCTTGAAGTTTAGACTAATTTATGCAACCCTGGGGATGCATGTCATGACAAAACAGCAGAGTTGAACGCTGAAATATTTAGCTATAGATGGCAGCTCAACACAGAGAACAGGGAACTGATGGCGTAGGGACGTAGACAACAGATGTGTTTTGTAACTAGATTTGTGCTTTCTGTATTTACAGAGATCAGACTGGCAAAACCATCGTGTTTTCTGTGTACAGCAAGCACGAATTGAACGTGAGAGAGCTCGACAGAAAGCGATGGGAAAGCTCATAGATGGAGTGGTTCATCTAGACTGCGATTCAGACGAGGGAACCTAAATTCTTTTTATTCATGTTTTAGATGATCTGCTGTATAGGTATGGTATTGTGTGAAGAAATGAATACTTGGAACTGGTTCGGTTTCTGTAAATGTTAATGTTGTAAGTGTTAGCTCAAAGTACTTACTGTTATCCTGCATTCCATGTACAAACTTTCATATGTTTATATGTAAAGTATAAAGTCGTTATTTGTCAAACACTGGCAAAACTTCAATGAGAGAATGTAGGAGAGACACACGAGAGTCTATTTTATCAACTAATTTGATTATAAGATTATTATTATTATTAAATGCATTTATATTACCACTAGGCCTTACATTTTCTCACCCTTACAGTGGTAGGTGTACCTACTGTAGTTATATCCAGGGCAGCTTTAAAAATGTTATTTTGTGTAGCTGTGAGGCTGAGAAATAAAAAATACCAGTATTTGAAACATCAGACTATTAATCATATTTTTGTGTATTTACTTATTTTCTAATTTGCTTTTTCTTTCTCATTACTTCCGTCTTGTAGAAAAAGGTAGCTAAATTTAATAATTATGAAATTGTATTTTGTAGCCTACTGAAATTGTCTCAAGTGTTTCTCAAGTTTTATGTTTAATGATTTTGTAATAATTCACTAGTTAGGTAGTAGTAATTTCAAGTAAAAAAAATTAAAGTGAAAACCTAGTATTTTCATAAGCATTTTCTTATACAATAAGAAATTAAATTAATATTTTTACAAACATTTTCTGTAGTGAAATGCCTACTCTCCCTCCACACTAAAGCTGCCACTTATTATATCCACTGCACTTTTTGTAACTTATAATACAATTAAAATACTAAAACGCAATCACGCTCGCCTTCTCATCTGAAGTTGCTCAAGAAAAATCATTTGAATTTTAAAAAGTTTTGAAACAGTTTAAAAAAAACAAATATTTGTGAATAAGAAAGACTTTTTACAAATAAAAAGTTGGAACTTTCCAACGTGTGATATTACTTTTGTTTTGTTTTGCAAAAAAAAAATTGCAAACTAGTCTTACTTTTTAAAAACCACATGTGTTCATGGTTTGCTATATTCATTAAAATAGTTTTATGTTTGTTTACGTTACAAAAGGTGTAAGTATGTTGTAACTTATAGTCTACACACTTTATCTTGAGCTGATAAAATGTGGGGGTGAGGGGAGCTGATATTGCATGTAGTACAGGGTGCGGCAGAAAGAACGCCCCGATTACAGAAGGCAAATATATCCAAACCCAATAAAATATGAAAAAACTTATGTAATTCTTTGAAAGTACACATGAGGCCATTTACATCAACGTGTTTTGAAGAGAACATCATTCAAGTGGCAGCCTCCATTGTTTATATACTGATTGAGCCTCTCTCGGTAGTTGTCCATGACTCTCATTGTCATTTCGGGCGAACATCAGCTAATTCCTGTTGGATTGCCTCCTTAAGAGCTTCCAAAGTTTGGGGACGATGTTGGTGCACCTTGGCTTTCAGACGTCCCGTCTTTGGAGCCCGAAATGTACGCGAAAGACACGCTGCGTTCTTGCACTGCGTTGCTGTCGGCAACTCGACATTTTTAATAAACTGCTCTACGGCATAAGCGCGATACACTCCTGACCAAGCCATGGTTTAAACTAAAACGGCACCTAATTTGCTGTTCGGCAATATTCACCCCACCCCTCTACCCCCACCCACCACGTAGATATCTATCTACAAAATCAGGGCGTTCTTTCTGCCGCACCCTGTATAAGAGACTGGCTATTGCAGAAGGCAGTGAATTTAAATTGACGTCATTTCTGAGGGTTGCCATCTACTAGAAAATATAACATGTGTAGTTTTATGCTGGTACACGATGGAACTAACTGTACTTCATAGCAATTTCAACTCTCGCTACCAAATTCAGTTTTTTTTATTGATGCAGATTTTATAGTAGAATATATCGCTGGAGAAAGGAATTAAGTAATGTACCGATATTTCTTTAGACAATCTCTCTCCCAGTTTTCAGAACATAGAACATCAGTTTAAAAGTCGTAGCATTATACATGTACTTGAATATACGCACTTTCACATGCCTGAATCAATATAATCACGAGAGTTTGTAGGTAATTAATACAATTTTCTAGCAAAATAATTAAAACTGACTTGTTCTTTTCTCCGACAGATTCAGCTTAAAATACATTAAATTGCTTTTCCTTCCATTTTCATTTATTTGGTTTATTCTTCATTCGCTGATGTCCCAACACTTCTTGGTTTAAAGAATATTCATTTTTAACTTCGTTGACCCTTATATCGATCGTTTCCACTTTGTCCCTGGATTTAATTCTGCCATTTTCAGAATAAAATGTAAACAGGTAAAAAAATAGACTGTAGTTCAAGAATGCCGATACGAGAAGTTTTTTTGGGCATGGCAATACTGGGAATGGGCCGCGAACTTCATTTTTTCGAACGAGGCCTTCTTGATATGAACTGTTTTCAGCATTATGGATTGTTTAGCTCAAGATAAAGTGTGTGATCTTTACTCCCACTTGTTTTCTGTTTGTAATTGTGTTACGTAAATAGCTGAGGTAGCATTGTTGTTTTGCATTTCTGTAGAATAGATACTTTGTGAGATTAGAATATAGAGTTTTTTTAAGAAGAAATTGTACTTTGTTTTTACTGTCAGTTCTTGTGTTAGTTTCTCTTATGACGAGAAAAATGTATTTATATATTTGTGTATGATAAAATGTATTGTTATAGTTTAAATGAATGAAAAGAAACTTTTGAAGCTGCCTCTGCTATATTGAAGTATGGAAGTCAGTTTCATGTTTGTCTTTACAGTAAATTGTTTCTGCTGCTGGGCACGTAGGTCTGCAGGACAACATATTTATTATTTTTAAAGGAACTGTAATAATCATGTGTGCTTTTTTTTCTAAATTGTCTTCCTTTTTATTTCATTTTATCCTGGTTTTATTTACTTTCCTAAGGTGGAGACAATTTTGTAAACAATATTGAATTAGAAATAACATATTTTCTTTTATAACATAAAAGTGATGAACACTTGATAAAAACACTTAGTTATGATAGTGGTTAAAAGATCAGTTAAAAACAATAAAAAACACATAACACAAGACATTTCAGCCCGCCCTCCAGGCCTTCCTCAGTCAGACTGATTATATGGATCACTTCTTTCACAAACGGTCGTGTTGTTCAACTGTTGTTGTAGTTGTTGTTGTTGTTTGTCGTTGCTTGTATTGTCCTCAAGTTCACGTTCTCTGTATCTGTTGCTTCTATAGTGTTCCTGTATCCACGCGTTGGGAATGTTAAAGTCATTTTCACATCTTGGGGAAATACAGGGAAATTTAGGTAAGGGTCTTTTACTTCGCAAATTCTTAATAATGCTTAGCCATGGCTCCCCCAAATCCCCCTCATAGTTATTGAGACAGATTTCTCCACTCTCCGCGATGTGGGAAGCTTCGCAAATTTTTCTGCAGGTCTTGTCAACTTCGATTTTTAAAATTTCGAAGTGACCTATGCTGTGATCTTCCCCAACCATATGCTGGCTCAAACCAGTATTGCACTTCTTGTTTCTTATCTTTTAATATTTTCTTTTCATCGTCGTAACTGTCTTCCTTGTGAAGTGTGTCAACTTCACAAGTTTTTCGGCTAACATTCTTTCATCGACAAGTGCGTTTTCATTTCTGAGGTTCTTAAGGCTTTGTAGAACATTTCCTAAGGTTGACACAGCAGCAGAAGTGTCCATTTCAGTGCTTTACAGTATTTACTAACAATATTAATTTCATTTAAGATATAGTGCCACTTAACTAAGCAATGTAAAAAATAAAAAATCTCTTGGTTTAAGAACAAGAAACTTACTTCCATGTCTTGCCATTTTTTTCCAATGACATGTTGACAACAATCTCTATTAAATCATCATGTAACAAATACCTTAAAGGACAAATGGCTTAGATTCATAAATCCCAGCAGATGGTGGTGCTTAATAGCTTTGCACTTAGGGCTGTGAAGTGTTTTTTAAGGATGCCCCATTGTAATGCTGACGGTGACAGAAACACGCACAATTTTTATACTGTTTCAAAAGATATAACAACATGTGGCCGGTCTGATTTAAAAATATATATTTCAATCTTGTAGTAAATTTGCTGTCCCATGCAAAATAAAGTGTTGCACCGTTGACAGAGCCCAAGGCTAGTATATACCAGGTTGTCTCATTCACCAGTTTGTGACGTATTAGGACGACGACAGACACACTCAAACATTAAACACCTTATGATTATACTCACGACATTTAATTAACCCTTGGTTGGATTGCTCCACATAACTACCCTACTGATGATTAAAACAGGAGTTTTTATTTCATTTTTATAAATATCGCAAATTACAAAAATTCTTGGAGCATGAAGGAAATTTCCACTATGCAACAATTTTTTTTTTCTTTTTGTGTCCTGCAAAAATAACTTAAAGTGGGAAAGATTTAGTGAAATATTTGAGTTTTATTATCATACAGTCTTTATATCTTGAATGGTTTATGAGTAATCCATTGGTAATTATTCCAGGCACTAATGCTATTGGAATGATTGAGATGAATGATAGGTAGGCCTACACATTTCATACCAAGGTAATGGCAAGCATATTTTCCATAAAATAGGCCTTCCAGCAATAACATGTGTTTTCTTTAATGGACTCCCCAAATAAAACATCTATTAAAAACTTACGGACTACAGGTATACTGCATTTTGAAGATCTCACACTCCGCATGGAGTCAAAGCTTAGATGTCAAAAATAAGGAATTCATCCTGATTGGTTGGAAACAAAATTCTGTTGGCTGTAATGCAAATTCAGTCCCCATGAAACAGGTTGAAGATCCAAAATGTACAATTTTATTGTCCTAGGCACCCTCAAGTTCAAGCTTTTGATGTTGGGGGTTAACATGGATTTAGAATGCACTATACCCATAAACCTGACATTGACTGCAGGGGAAAAAAGGAATGAATTAGACAAGCTTTTCCTTAATTTCGTAAAGCTGCACTATTTTTATTTAGATATATTGATGGATTATTTATGTTATTTTGTGTTAAATTATGCTAGTAATTTTTGTCTAATTAGCTTAGCAAATGCCTTATTAGTAGGGTTCGGATGTTTATGACCTAAAAAACTGGAAAATATGACCTTAAATATGCCCTTAAAAATGACTAAATATGACCCAAAAAATCGTAAATATGACCTAATAAAAGAAAGTATTTTCTAATAATAAATGTTCCACTTTTAAACGTTTAATGAAACTAAATTACTACATCGCATGAATGCAATCAGGATCGTGTTTTTAAGAATTTTACATATTATTCACAGTTTTGCTTGTAATGGACATCTAATTTTAAAGCATTTGCTTCTGTGTGATTGCTTCACCACTTCAATATAATATTTTGTAGTCCATGCGTGTCCCTATAAAACGTGAAAAATTGCATTAATTTAAAAATTAAATTTGTATTAATTGGGCATAAACATTAAATTAATGAAATAAATTTCAAAGTAGGCTAATACGTACCAGTTTTGAGACTCCTTTTTTGTCTGCATTACACTATACAACCACGTGCATTTTAAGATTATCGAATAGAAATCTTCTCCTGCTGTCACTTAATATCGTCTTAAACCGCGAGAAGCTCCTTTCGACGTTACAGGATGTCACAGGTAACGTCATTAAATCGTTTTGCAGCCGTCACTTTAATTTCACACACTTTGCAATACAAAATTTTCCCGTCGGTGCAGAAGTGGTTTTCTCCAAACTCCTTAACAAAACTTTTTAGTTTTACACTTTCAGAACACTTATTTTTCGGCATTTTGATGTTATCCGATACCACTGCAAGTGTGAACTGAAAATCTTTTAAAACTGTCTCTATTGAAAGTTGTTAACAACAAGGAGGAAGGCGGTGAAACCCCGTGCATTGTGCTTCAACTACCTGCACTTGTTACTTACTGTCCCTTCACATTCCAGTTACAGTCAAACCAAAATATTAGTAACTCTTTCTCGAAAAAATTTTAACTCTACGATTTAGTGCCTACAGTATACTGTGCAATTGTGCTCTTTTACCGAATTTATTACTGAAATATGACGTTAAATTAAAAAATGACCGAAATATGACCAAAACAATAAAAATGTCCAAAATATGACCTGTGCAATTGTGCTCTTTTACCGAATTTATGACTTAAATATGACATTAAATTAAAAAATGACCGAAATATGACCTAAACTATAAAAATGTCCAAAATATGACTTTATATGCAAAATAAAAACGGTCCAATTAGGATAACAAAAGTGCAATTCGTGTTTAATTTCAGTTTGCGGCAAGATTAGACGTCAGGATAAAAATATGATATGTCATGAACATCCGAACCCTACTTATTAGTATAATTTTCTATTATGCGTTTTTTTTAGTATTTCAATATAATTTTACAACATAAAAATCTACAACAGTTAAATGTTATTCTTATTAATTTTTTTGTTAAAAGTAAAATAAACAAAGATCAAAATATGGACACTACCGAATGAGAACTGGTATAATTCCACGTACATAATATAAATATGAAGTAGACTTATCATTGATGACTTCAACTGATATTAATCTACTTCAATACAAAACCGGTTTTGTTGTAGATTGCATGTAGTCTACTTTAATGGAAATATGCATTAGTTTAGTAAAAAATCTTATGTGAAACTCACATATAACTTCCTCTACCCAAATAAAAGTTAGCAGTATTCACATATCCTTGTACAGAATCGCAAGACACAATTTTACGCTAATTATGCTATAAATACCTTATAGCCCCTTCTTTGAATGTTGCAACTAAAAACACAGGCTATGGAGAAACTTTAAAAAAATAAATAAATAAAAAAAAATAAAAAAAATTGACTGCAAACATTTATTGAATTTTCCGCCGTTAAGAATAATTTCTGAAATTTATCGAATATTCCCCTCAGATATTTCTTTACCGTAAGCATGGCCAACAATACATCTTTCTCACTTCGCATTCTTATATAGAATAAGAGGCTGTGAATGTCCACATATTGAGTTGTTCACCAGGCAAAGGCAATGTAGGTTTCGCCACACGGCTCTTAAGGGAATGAGGCAACCTTATACTAGCCATAGGCATAACTGGTCTTGAACAACATGCAGAAAATTGTAAAAAAAATCATCAAAGAAGGTTGTCATCCAACTTCTCGATTCTAAGTTCATCTAAGAAATTTGGTGAGAACTTTGACAGTGTAATTCCGGCCTATGGCATGGTGTTTCATATGGATAAAGACCAATTCACTGTTGCCAAATTAATAGAGAGCTCATACCATACTGTAGATTGTTTTCAAACCACTATTCGGAAACTTTGTACTTCATACTTCAGATGTAAGCATTGTTCATAAGTTTACATATCTTGAATTTACGTAACTGTGGTCTGTTGTCTGTTTAAGGTTTTTGAATGTTAGATGTTAAAAGAAAACTTGGTAGGTTCATTGAGCCTTCTCATTTTGTTTATAAGGTAGCACTAAGTTGTCCGTTCTTAGAATTTGTTAAAAAAAAGTGACAAGTTGAAGAACATTGGTGAAATATGTTTTCTTTTGTTGTGTCTGAAAAACTTAACTGATTTTGATGATATGTCTTAATCTCAAAGAAGAAAATTCCATTCCATCAGCTGTCGTTAATCTTGTTGAACTGAATAGAAACATTATCTGTGTAATGATATATATGTAATTACGATGTATTTCAAATGTTATGTAGTTAATGGTTACATAATTTATGTATTGTTGTTTATATTCTGTGAGTGGTTGCTGGATGAACATTTTGCATATTTACCTAAAAAAAACATGATTATTGCAAAAAAAAATTTAATTCAGCATGTTTCGAAGAAGAAAATAAGTAATGTAAGCCCTGAATTTAAATGTTTTTCAAGTGGTAAACGTATAAGCTAAATTGTGTGTTAAAAAATACCAAACAGCACAAACATGGTAGAAAACTCTGGTGAATAACCGCGGATTATACACTGTATTGTTATCCATTATTGTTTGCATTTTCCTTTGACTTGAAATCTCTAAATTGCTAGTAATTTGGTGAAGAAAGGCAATGAAAGCCGTTTTGTGAGCAAAATCATGAAGCATGAACACTCGTGCAGTTTTCTTTCCAGTATCCATTCTCAGTTGAGGAAAGATGAATACTTACAGAACTGTGCAGATGTTGAATATCTGAATAGGTATTATGTATTAGTATTTAAATATATTTGTAAATTTGTATATTTGTAAAATTAATTGTTGACCAATTTGTGTACCTGTTTGTTTCCAGAAAACCATAAAACAATGCTAGAGGACTTGTGAAATACGATATGGATTCTTTATCTCACGTCTTAGTGAAAATATCAATGATCTGGCTCATTTTAAGGGAACCCACAGCTAAAGATGGTAAATACTACAAATAAGAACCAATTTAACTCTCTTTCTACCCAGTGCTGATACAATCACAGAGATGCCAATTGCTATGGAATTTCCGTACTTTCTACGATTTTCTTGAATTTGCTACGGCAATACGGAAATTGTACTGAATATTACGGATTATACGAATCTAAATTTCTATTTTTAAAATTTTTCGTTTCTCCCGGGAACATAAAAAAAGTTAATGTGTCAGCAGAGATGTCAGCTACTATCATGATAAATAGTTTGTAAAAGAAAACATCCGTTGTATTGGCGACATTGGACACTACAATCTTTGACGTGTGTGTTAATCAAAGATGTTATATTTTACAGTTATAACATAATTATAGTTATAACATCTTTTGTGTTAACATATTTCCTCTTTTTTTATTATCACCGTAATGCCGCTGACGACTGCCGGCGTCGTTGTTTGCTAGAAGTTTTATTGAGTGTTGCAGTGCAAGCAGAATATTGAGGAAATATGTCGTGTAAACGTAAAACCATTGACGAGTCTGGTGGACAAAAACGAACTGCGGAAAATCAGCAGTATCGAAAGCAGTATATGGAAGAGTTTCCTTGCCTCGGAATTTCAAAAATTTCACCGAATCACGTATTTTGTGAAACCTGTAATAGTGATTTTTCGGTTAAACCTGGAGGACTCACACTACTGATAACCGCCTTTCAAAGTTGGCATCTCTGCAATCAGCTTTGCCCTCACTGCCAGTATCTGTATTAATTGTTCCTATCCCCCTAAAAAAATCACACTTGTTAAAAATATTCATAATGGATTGAGTTTTGCCCCTAGGAAACTTATAATAATATAGTAGCGCACATTTTAGGTATGGCAATAATATGTTGTGTTTCCGTTATAGTTATCAATAGGGTTCGGATGTTTATTATGATGATGATGATGATGATGAAGTGTTCAACCCAGAGGCCAGTCCTGCCCTGGGACCGAGCCGTGGGGGGGATACCCCCAGCCCAACCGAGGGACACTAGGCCAAATGATACAGTGTAGGGTGGTCAGGTCCTTTCGTGGGATGGGAATGAGGACACAACACCCAGTCCTGACCCAGGAAGGAAATATATACATCTCTGTAAAATCCCCGACCTGGCCGGGAATCGAACCCGGGCTGGCCAGGTGGCTTGCAGTCACGCTACCCACTCACCCACAGCGGTGGACTGGATGTTTATAACATGTCATATTTTTATCCCGACCACCGTTCTTGCCGCAGACACAAATTAAACACAAATTGCGTGCTTGTTATCCTAATCGCATCATTTTTATTTTGCATATAAAGTCATATTTTGGTCATTTTTATGGTCTTCATCGTATTTTGGCCTTATTTGTAAATTAACGTCATATTTCAGTTACCGTATAAATTCGGTAAAGGAGCACAATTATACAGTATATGTACTACATGATCAAGTTAAATTTGAAATTTAATTCATTAATTTAATGTTTATGCCATATTAATAGGTAACATATATTTTAAAATTAATGCAATTGTTCTTATTTTATGGGGACACGCAAGGTCTAAAAAATATTACGAGTATTTGGAGCTGATGAAGCTACCAAACAGGAGAAAATTCTTTAAAAATATAAGTTCATTAAAAGTAGAACTGTAAATTACCATAATTGTTAAAAAGTTATCTCATTGAATTCATGTGATGTAAGAATTTACTGTTATTAGATGTTTTAAATTGGAACGTTTATTTTTTTAAAATACTTAATTTTATTAAGTCATAATTAGGGTTGTTGGATTATAATTAGTCATTTTTAAGGGTATATTTGTAGTCATATTTTCCACTTTTTTAGGCCAAAAACTTTCGGACCCTAGTTATCAAAATATATTACTAGAGGCACGTATTTTTCGTGACCACTTTTCCCCGATTTTATAAATTTTTGTAGTCATTTTGATGATATATTTTTTTGCTATTTTTGTTAAATTTTGTCAACAAATTTGCTATTTTTGTTAGGGTTTTCAGGGAATAAAAGCTTCAGCGAACACTAATATTAGTTTATGCAATTCAGTTTCATTTTCAGTATGCAAACGAACTCTCATTTTCAATATCCGTATATTCCATTTTTCAGTGCTTGTAATATTTTTCTTGTGAGAATTTTAAGGCTCAGGCAAGAAGCAGACAGTAGTTAAGGCCTAAGTATAATTACAAAAAATTCAATTCTTGACTCCCTCCGCAACAATATTTTCAAGTCTGTGCCTCTGTGTACATTAGTTTATTTTGTACAAATTGTAAAGGTCAGCATATTTTGTATGTAAACCTTTTTCACATTTAACACAGAAGTACATCACTAACAACCTGTCTGTCCAACGTATGTTGTCGACAACTGCAGGGGATAACGTAGATCCCATGTCTTTGTAATGGCAGTATGGAGTCTTTTCCTTCTCTGATAAAGTTGCTGATGATGTTTGTAGAGTAGAATAGGGTCTTAATGTTGTGTTTTCATAGCATTCTCATGGTAATGTTAGTTGTTCCATGTACAAGAGAAGTATGCTATCTTCGGTCTGTCTGTAGTATCGGCGGTGACTTTAAAAGGACCTAGGCTTTCACGGCCGGCGAAAACTAGATGTACATTTACCGGGCTATGTGGTCGTGGTCATGGTCCGTCTCGCGGTGTTGCTGACGCGAGACGGACCACGACCACAGCCACATAGCCCGGTAAATGTACATCTAGTTTAAAAGGACCGTTGCCAAACCCGTGTAATTCTTAGCATACCTTAGAGTTACTCATGTTGTCAAAACCAAGAAAGAAAACTGCAATAAAAGTAAAGAGCTTGAATAGGTGTCCATTGTCAATGTGCTAAAAAATTTCAGGCCTACAGATATATACAGAGTGTTAATGAATAACACCGAAATATTTTATCGGTGTATAGAGGGGACATAGACAAGCAACTTTTATTAGTAGATTTTTGCTCTATGATGTAAAATGTGTATGCTACAGGGCATTCAAGTCAGTGCAATTTGGTGCTCATAAGTCAATAAAAACAAACAAAGATCTTGGGCACGGAGTCCTCCAAGAGGTTCTTTAAGCTGGGGGGCCTGTAAAAGAACTCCAAGCCTAAATTAGAGTCTCTGGATAAAATTTCTCGGCCCTTTCACGTCCAAGTAATACCTTAGTTTCCAGAGGGGGGTTAAGGGGTGATGGGCTTACCACCTGTCCCTCTGCCCTCTCTCGGAAAATAAGTGTAACAAAAGTAGTATCGGTAATGAAACCTCCACTTGGAGGCCCTATGCCCCGCCATAGGGATTACAGGAACAAAGTCAAGTCAATAATGAAGCGAAATAGGGTTAAAAATTTCATTAAATTGACTTCATGTCTTCTTAGTGATTGACAGAAACCTGATTCTTAATCATTCATCAACATCTATACCATAATTTAGTTCCCGCATTCTAACTTCTTTCTATTGAGCGGTAAATGACTGTACAGTGAAATCCCCGTACAACGATTACCGATATAACGATAATACTCTTTATAACGTTAAAATATTTTGGTCCCGGCATTCTTTCCATTAAAATAATGTAAAATTCCCCTCGGTTTTACAATACTCTTAATAATGATAAACATCTCCATTACGATTACATTTAGAATCCCCGTAAAATACCTTTTCCTCGGTACAAGGATAAAAATAGATCGTGAAAGTGCAAATCATGAACTCCCGGAGCTAACGGAAGAAAACATTGAGGAAATCCAAAACAAGCAGGCAAAAGATGAAGAAGAGAAGGTAGAATAAAGTGTGCATCTACCAACCTTAACCGCACTCGAAGCCATTGCCTCTCTGTGCTTGCGAGGCTCTGCAGAATTTTCTGTCGAGTGTTCCATCGGTGCCAGAATGTCATTTAGTGACCCTCGAATCAAATAAGGGCATTGTGTGTATCCCTGTTCATAAAAAAAGCTAGACTGACTGTCATTTCTGACTTTTACAAACAGGGGCAAAAATGAGTCATCCTGTTCATGGTGCTGTGGTATAATGCAATGTAAAATGTGTTTGCTCATAGTGTAATAATTTAAGGGTGGAGTGAATACAGTACAGTATAGCAGTTCTTGTGATAAAATTCTTTATTTCTCCAAATACTTAAAGAATTTCAGCTATAGAAGTTGTTTCCTATATACTACCAAAATTTGAACATTTTTTGTAAATTCTCGATATAACAATATATCTCTCTACAACAGTATATTTTTCTGGTCCCTGCGAAATTGTTGTATCGAGATTTCACTGTATATTAAAAACTAGGACTTAAAATATCAAAGCTAACTCATGATATAGCAGCCCCTTATGTAACTCTGAAATCTCTGTGATCCATTGTCTACCGCTGGCTTTGTAAGCTATGGGGACATCCATATCCCATTGCCATAGTGTTAGATTCTTCTATCAATTTATTAAATTTTCTTAACTCGTTATTTCATTGCCCTTTGTGTTGAAAGGGATACGCCGTAGCGTAGTGGTTGAGGCTCTGTGCTACAAACCGGAAGGTCGTGGGTTCGATTCCCGATGAGGTCGTTGAGATTTTTCAATTGGCCTAATCATTCTGGTGGCACTATGGCCTTGGGGTTGACTCAGCCTCTAACAGAAACGAGTACCAGGAGCAATCCTGGGGGTAAAGGCGGCCGGTGCGTACGGCTGACAACCTTACCACCTTCATGTGCCAAATGTCCAAAATCAGGGAGTCTCAAACTCCTGGAACCGGGCCTCCATGGTGTGTATAGGTATCACTTTACATCACTTTACCTTTGTGTTGAAACACACTAATTGAATTGTATATTGATACAGAATAATATATGTTATCTATGATTCAATGCATTTTTTGTGAATTTAAAGTAAGCCCCATTTTAGGGAAAGTAATCAGTTGAATAATGTGAGATCCGCGAAAAAAGGGTTTTACTTTATTCATCTAGTACAATATTGGTGATGAATAAAATACGCTCACTTTGATAATGATAATAATAATACCGTCCTTAGAGAATTTGCGATTACAGTAATTCAGGAATTGATTAAAATTGTACATTAACAGCTCATGTTCTATACAAACATTTTTTATATTCTTTGTATTTTGGCAATCTCTTTTCGACAAAGTAGATCCCTGATGACCTATTTTTTCAATCTATATTCTCTTCTTAACATTTCTTTGTGGATCTTTTCCTCTTTTAAGCTTATGAGATCTTCAAGTAATTTATCTTTTCCGATCCCTCTTTCCACACTGAACCAGATGTATAGTTCGTACAGCTGTCTCGTTATGGCAGCCCTTCATTCTTTAGCCAAATTTTGCAGAAAGTCTTCGATAGCCCTTCAATTTGCGTAAAGTTCCCTAAATGAAAAGTTGCTAGATATTTTCTTATAAATTCTAGTATTTTATTATCCGTTAACGTGGAAAACGCTTATCTCTCACATTGAAATTTCTTTGTTAATTCTACTATTTTAGACTCTCTTAACAGATCATTCCTGCATCTAAGTATTTTTTATACAAGTACTATACAGAGTCCGCCAGAAAAATGTATACACTCTTTGTCAGACTGTTTCGGGATATTGTAACGGGATATTACCAGTATATTAGCAGTATGTTGTAGTATGATCTTACGCTGAACACATGTCGTTACTTTCAACACGATAGTAACAAAACAAAATGGCTGGAGAACGCTTAACGTTCGAGCAGCGAAAATGCATTCTGAAGTGGTTTATCAGGTTTGATAATGCCGTTGAAGTGCAGCGTCAGTGGAGGCGGGAGTTTGAAACAGAACCCCCAACCTGCCTATCAATTAAACGCATTATTGGCAAGTTTGAGGCACATGGAACGATTTGTGATATTCATAAAGGAAGATCAGGAAGACCGCGTACAGCTACAAGTCCTGCTTCATTGGATCTCGCGTTGGAAAAGTTTGTTACTTCTCCACATAACTCTGCTACGTGAAGTGGGGATTAGCAGTACAAGTGTACGACGAATTCTGAAAGGTGCTAAGTGGAAACCTTACATTCCACTGCATGTGATTAATGATGACGATCGTGATTGGACGAAGAGGGCCCATTGAGTTCCTTCCACGGTCGCCAGATTTAACCCCTATAGACTTATACTTATAGGGAACCGTGAAAGATCAAGTCTATCGACGTAAGCCACGCACGTTGGAGGAACTTCGCCAAGAGATTACAGCGGCATGTGCAGCGATCTCCATTGAAACATTGACCGACGTAGCTGCGGCGACCGCTCATCGTTCAGTAATGTGTCTGGCCGCCAACGGCCAACATTTTGAACATCTAATGTAACCACTGAACTAAGAAAGTACTACCGGTAGATGTTTGATTAGTATTTAAATTTAAAAAACAAACCTAATAAATAGTTTCGTTCCTTAAAGTGTGTATACATTTTTCTGGCGGACCCTGTAGATAGAATCGTCAGAGAAATAATACTTAACTATACTTAACTATTAAAATATTTTTAAAAACTTATAAATATTTGTATATAGGAAACCCTTTAACTTCCTTTTAAAAGAGCCAATATTTCTGATGTTCAGAATATCATTCGGAAGTTGGTTGACTATCTTAACTGTGATATACAGGTGGATTAGTATACAGGGTGTGGCATTTATTGTTTCCCATTTTCAAAACCATGTAACACATTTATTTAACAAAGAAATAAGCTACGTTGAAAATTTTTTAATGGCTTACAGTCTTGGATTTGAAATTCTGGTCTTACTTTTTCAATATGATGTCCTTGAGATGCCCTCCATTAACTTCAACACATTGCTGGAATCTCCCTCGTACACTGGCCTTTATGCAATGTGTGGTGTCTTGCAATTTCCTGCAAATCCATGCATTATTCACGAGCGGCCACTTCACAATGCTAAGGCCATGGTGTGGTGTGCCATTGCAGCGCAGGGTATTATTGGCCCTTATTTCTTTGAGAGTGATAATGGTGCTTCAATGACTGTCAACTCTGAACATTACAATCACATGCTGCAATCTTTCTTCCTACCAGAGTTGACACATCGTAACTGGGATATTGAGAGATTCTGGTTTCAACAGGATGGTGCTGCAGCACATACTATACATCTTTCAATGGACACACTTCATACTGCTTTCCCTGGCCGAATTCTTTCCAGGTTTGGTGATATCCAATGGCCCTCCAAATCTCCCGACCTTTCTGCACCAGATTTTTTTCTGTGGGGCTATCTAAGTCTAAAGTTTTCGCTCATGCCCTCCCTGACATTAACAGTCTTATGTAATTTAGCAGAAAATTGTGAATGTTACGCAAGACACCACACAATGCGTAATGGCCAGTGTACGAGGGAGATTGCAGCAATGTGTTGAAGTTAATGGAGAGCATCTCAAGGACATCATATTAAAAAAGTAAGACCAGAATTGCAAATCCAAGACTGTAAGGCATTTAAAAATGTTCAATGTAGCTTATTTCTTTGTTAAATAAATGTGTTACACGGTTTTGAATATGTCCTGTAATTCTCAACATATAAATCGTATCGTTTTCTTGTTTCATAACAATGTATATCCATGTTTAATTTAAAAGTACTAGTGTTTTTCTGATACAACATATGCTATATTATATTAGGTTTATTTCATCTTCATTACAATCAGGGACTTTGGGTTGCATTTCTGCTTTACCATTCAGTCCCTTGAATTACCAAAATATTTATACATATTACTTAAATACAACAAACATACATCTTTATATATTATCCACTATTTCGTTTGAATATATAACGTTACTCTCTTAAATTTTGGCTAACCATTTCCTTTTAACTATAAATAAAAATTTCCTCATTCTTTTTAATGAATCCGTATTTTTTGTTTTGCACAGCTTCTTATATGCTTCACTTTTATTACTTTTTTGTAATTTACTATCAATTAAATTTCTCCTCCACATCTCCGTTTCCTTACACTCTAAAATTATGTGTCTTGCATCCTCTTCCTCGTTTCATAGTGGGCATATTCCTTTAGGTACTGAACCTCACAAATTTTTCAACCTCCAGATTCCTAGCCTCCACCAGGGCCCTATTTCATAAAAGTTACAATATTACAGGTGATAGGTGACATATAATTGTTTTACAAGTTTACATTTTGACAATTGCGTTTTTTTATAAAAGCTGACAACTTTACATAAATGTCATGACAATTTTGTAGATTTGTATGACAATTTTAGATATTGTTGTTTCTCAAAACTTTTGAGTTTACAGGTAAAAGTTTGACAAATATGTGAAATCTTAGGATACCTACCATTTATGAAACATTAATTTTAATAATAATAATAATAACATTAATATTTTTTTAAGATAAATATAATTCAATTACTTTCGATAGTAATAATCGATTACTTAGGTATCACATTCGATGTGGAGATCAATTATTGCATGCGTATATGAGAGCCATCTACAGTGTACTAAAGTAATCTTTAGGTTTGACATAAAATTGTCGCATTTATGAAAAGGGCTCTTTTAATCTTGACAATTTACATTAATTTGCCTGTAATTAAGGAAAAGTTGTAATATTTATGAAAAATAGAACTGTCATGACATAATTGTCGTATATGTCACACCTGTAGAGTTTTATGACATAGGGCCCAGGCCAAATTTGACCTTTCTTCCAAATTACACGAAAATAAATAGGCCTATGCTTCCATACCCCATTCCGATTTCATCTCTACATAACATTTTAGTGATTTAAAACTTCTCTTCTCGCAAAACATTTCCCACCTAGCAATATCGTTGCACCTTCTTTTTATTAATTTGCATATAATCTGTATGTTCCATGAACCCATTCTATTCCATATCCAATTCAATCCGATAATGTTTATATTCTCTTCTAGACTTTTCCACCAATTATTAGTAACCTTTGTACTCTGTAAAAATTTTAAACAGTCTATCTCCAAACTATCCTCTGAGTTTGACACAATATGATGAATTAGAAATGTGCCTCTACTACTTTCTATTCCTAATTCCAATAGAGCTGCAATATTTGCTGAATTAGAACATACATAGAACATACATGTGGCGCTGGTCACTGTTAAAATCTTATATTTACTAAAAATTGGTCTTAAAGATTCTCTTGACTGTATATTAAAAATCAGCCTCAATATTCTTTCCCGAATAATAAAAACTCTTTCAATGTTGGATGCATTACCCCATTTAAAATATTATAGAAAATAATTGTTTACATGTAAGAGAAATATACATCTAATTGCAAAACAAGCCTAGTTTAGTCTGTTGCATACTTGATCAATTTGCACATTCCATTTCTAGAAGTATGCCCAGGAATTTACAAGAATTGGTTGAGTTTATAATTCTATTATCACACTTGACTGAAAGCTGAGTAAAGTTACACGATTTTGAAATAATCAGAAGTCAGGATGTCCAAGAAAAAATTGCTCAACTAGTTAAAACATTGTGTAAATTCACAAGGTGAGAATTGTTTGATTTGAATGGAGGTGTAATAACAAAATCGATGATTTATCGATTGTAGCACCGCCTGAATCAAATCCATGCTGGATGCATTGTCAAATAGTTTTGTATGGTTATGTAGAAGAAGAAAAAACAAGAGTGGTATTTTGACTTGAGAGAAATTTGCATTACATTTTCTAAGTAAAGTCCCATTAACATAAGGTGACTAGAAATCCTGTTGTTAATGGGATTGAGCATTTATATCGTAGCATTCTTCATGCTAATTGCTATGTTTTGAACATTTTCAATACTTTAGAGTAGGATTTTGAAGAAATGTGAATTTTGTAAAACATCTCGTAACTAAAAATGTACCTGCCATAACAGGATAACATTTTGTTTGTGTAGCTGTTTGTTAAAAAATAGTATCTGTATAAAAAATAAAACTTATGTGTAAATATTTATACAAATTGAGTCGTTCCACGTCAAAGCGGACATGAAAATTTTCTGAAAAGTTCACACACTAACTCAAAATATCATTTTCTCCCAATTTGTTTGTCATTACATATGAAGGTTAGTCTCGTTTCGAAGGTTAAAAATCGTGCTTTCATTTTATGCACTTAGTTCTTATTAATTTAATATTCACCTTATATTTTGCACTAATTATTAAAAAAATAATTGCTTTTATGTTATAGATATGAAATACCAATTTTAAAATTTCAAAATGTTCTCTGTTTAATTTTCATTAAGAGTGCAAAATTTCAGAGTGGGGAAAGTAACAAATGACAGAGTAAAAAATTATTAAATACGTGAGTGTGAGTAGTTTTCATGGCAGCGCTTGCAGCGAAACTCTGAATGGGACCTGAGGGAGGACTGAACACTGCGTAATTCGTTTCTGGTAGATAGCTTTCTTTAGTGTTCTTGTGTTATCTTCTGATGGTATTAAAACGTTTGATCACATCACCCATAGTTATTTGAACCTGCTAGGAGAAGGTTTGTTCCAAGGTTCAGTCAGCAATAAAAGAACTTCTTTACGTGAGGAAATATGACATTTTTTCTTTAATTAGTTAAGCTATAGTGTAGAGCTACGAGTAAAAAAAAAAAAAAAACTCTAATACATCAACCATAGGAGAATTAGAGTATTTGACTTGTAGTGTGTTTAATAAATTGAAAATGTCTCATGTTTTTTCTTTTGTGTTTTAAGCTAGTTTTTTTTTCGACTTTTGAGTTGTAAGTTGCTCTTCATAATAATATAGTGCAGCATGTTTCTGCAGCGATGTCTAACTCTACAACCAGTGCCTGGTTAGGTGAGTTAAATTATTGCAAATACAATTATGCTTACCCCATAATGAAATTTTGCACATAGTTAGAAATGAGGAAATACAGTGATATTTTTGTATATAAAAAAATTCAATCTATATATATAAAAATGAATGTATGTGTGTGTGTGTGTATGTGTGTGTGTGTGTGTGTCCTTTATGCATTACTACACCATTCATCCGATCGCCATGAAACTTTGGGAAGTTGTTGAGTACATTCCCGGGAAGGTTTTCGGCATATTACATTTTTAGTTTTTGCTTTCGTTATTGAGTTATGAATGAAAAACGGGCAGAAAACGTGTATTTTTTGCATTTTCGAAGCATCATTTCTCAGTAATACATTTCAATGCCAGTAGGCTGTCAAATCAATTGCAGAAGGCTTTGTCTACTGTTGTCATACCTTTGAAAAAAAAAGCATCGCGTTCGCTATGGAAGGCAATTATTGTAAACGCCAGAGAAGTTTATGATAATGTGATATTAAATATTTATTTATGGATAACTCAAGTTATTGTAAACGCCAGATAAGTTTATGATAAGGTAATATTAAATATTTATATGCTTCTTATGAAAGAATGAGCAATGTTCAATAAGCCTCCGAGAAGTCATTGTAAACCACTTTTCATTGCAGCAAGAATTATGTCATTACCGTATATTACAATGTTTACTATTTATTAAAAACACGAGAACAGCTTACAATGTTTACTATTTATTAAAAACACGAGAACAGCTTTCAATCTTACTCTGATGTTCACAATCACAACACTAGGCATAAAAGTGATATAAACAAACCTTATTGTCAATATTCATAACCTTAAAAAGTTTCCGATGTGTTTCTATAAAATTATTTAATAAACTCCCCATTTCAGTTAGATCTTTAAGTACATCCAGATTCAAAACTACATTAAAGAATCTCTTAACTATGTTCTGTTTTTACACCATAGAGGAATTTTTAAATTATGAATTTCAATAATATTTTCCATATTGGTATTATGCAAAATTAATTATCTAACTCTATATATTAACAATGTTTGTTTATGTGTACTTATACTTTCTCTTCTGTCATTTGACGACTCCTATACAATCATTACTTCTGTTATGTATTGTTTAATGGGAACAAAGAGATTTGATTTGATGGTTTACAGAAAAATTGGGACTCTGAGTTGAAAAAAACAAAGTTTGTTTATATGGAAGGCTATTGATAAATCTCATGGTGTTGTAAAAGCTAGAGAGGTTGATAAGGTAATATTAAACATTTATTTAACATGGAATATGCTTCTTATGAAAGATGGTTTACAGAAAATTCCGGGAAGTTGCTTAGTTCGGGGTCCAGGCTACAACATTTCTATATGTAATCATAAGTAAAATCTCTTATGTAGGGTCGTTAAATCTGCCTGAAATGTAACGGAATTATAAGTCTGGACAAATGAATATAGAAACTATGGCCTCAGTAGGCTTATTCCATTCTTCATCTATATAAATAAAAACGAATATATGTCTGTCTGTCAAATACATTTACACACATTTTTTTCATCATGAGTTAATCGATTTCAATTCTCATAATCTTCTGAGATTGCAACAACGCTCGACGGGTAATCTATATAGATCTTCTATATAGCCTACATAAAAATGAATGTATGTGTGTCTGTCCTTTATGCATTACTATGCCATTCATCCGATCACCATGAAACTTTGGGAAGTTGTTGAATACATTCCCGCAAAGGCATGCTACATTTTTAATTTTAGCTTTCGTTCGCGAGTTATGAGTGAAAACGGGATTGAGACGTACATTTCTTGCGCTTTCGAAACATCAGTTTTCAGTTGTCAAATCAATTGCAGATGACTTTGCCTACTTTCGTCATACCTTGGAAATAAAAGCATCGCGATCGTTCGAATTTTGTAAGCCCACCATGGCCGAATCATTTGTTTATAATGTCAAGGCACGCAGACAGATGAAATTTTCACCCTAGACGGAAGAAGAATAGTGAATATAGCCCTAAATGGACAAACATTATGCAGGGTTTTTTTAGGCCAGGAAACTCGAATCTGAGGTTATTTTTCCCATGCTGCGCTTTCTAATCGTGGAATTCACTTCAAAGCCGGATTTACAGCTGTTTCATTAATTAGGCCTATCAATCGTTTAATTTAGACCTATGAATGTTTCGTGCGCAAAGTATTAGTAAATATAATAGTTTAATTATTTTGCTCTTAATTTATAATCTTCCTATTAATTATTGTGGGCGAAACCGCGGGGATCTGCTATAAGCTATAATAAGCTGTAGCTTATCTAGCGTTTTCTGAGGAAATAGTTTGTGTGTGATAAGTCGTTCTTCCCCATTTCAAATTCTAAATACCTATATAAAGACCTTAAAGACCTCGAGTTTGAAAATCGAAAGTCCTTCATAAGTTATTTTCGCATTTACAAAATACAAAACCCGAGCGACGCCGGGCCTTTTAAGCTAGTTGATTTATAAAAAAAATATTTTAAAAATAGATATTTGATAATGTTATTAACTTCTGTGTTACCTTATAAAAGATTGTTAACGTGCAAATTACAAGCTTTAATGTGGTCCTTTTAATTCGTTTGCTGAGAACAGAGTATTTTCATAAAATTTGTCCTGTTTGATATGGAACGATTGCGTAAATTCACTGCTCCCTCCCCTTCCTTATGCAAGTCAGTTCATTGCCTGCTTTTTATGGTGTATTGGTGTGGAATACCCCCCAGGGAGAGGGGGTCCTCCCCCGGAAAATTTTAAAAATTAAGATGCACAATAATGAGTTTTTTAAGCTTCCCATGCTTTATACTCGTATTAAGTAATTTATAAGCCGACTTAAAAAATTGTACAATTTTCCTTTTTTTAATCAATGGGGGGGGGGGGGGGTTAACGCCTCTGTGTGAGCTCAGTTTCACATTTTGTGTTGTGTTATACTTTCATCTGTCTAACGTTTATTGCGGCCCATCTCTTATCTAATGTTTTTTTAATTAATTGTTTATTACATAGCCTACTAACCCATCATGAAGAGAAAATATAGTCTAACCATCAGTACAATATGTTTTAGAGGTATTAAGGAAAAACACATCAAACAGGCTACCGGTATTACAAAAGCAATTGCGAATTAACTTCTTGCAGATTTATTTGTAGGATTTAGAGACATCTAATATGGGTAATGTCGGCTGCGGTGGTCTAGAGGTAGCGTGCCCACCTCTAGATCCACAGGTCGCGGGATCAAACCCAGCCACAGTTTATGGGTTTTTCAGGACCTAAAAATACTGAGCACGGAGTCCTCCGGGAGAGGCTTTAAGCTGGGGGGCCTGTGACTTAGATTTACGGCACATAAAAGAACTCCAAGCCTAAATTAGAACCTCTGAACAAAATTTCTCGGCCCCTTTCATGTCCAAGTAATATCTCAGTTTCCAGAGGGGGGTTAAGGGGCGATGGGCTTACCACCTGTCCCTTTGCCCTCTCTAGTAAAATAAGCGTAACACAATTCACATAGGTAAAAAGAAACCTCCACTTGGAGGATCTTCGCCCCAACATGGGGCATAGGATTCGAGAGAGAATATGAGTAATAAAAATTTCAGAAATCTTAAGGTACTGAATTATATTAATGAAAATTTTAAATTAATGCACTTTAGCATTCATAAAGCTAGTGTATTATTAGTAAGTTGTTGCATAATATTTTATTTAAATAAATTTGGTTCACATAATTGTAATGTTACAATGTAATAACACAATTGAAAGTTTTACCGAATGAAGTTAATGCTTGCTTATGCAGTAAATTTATGAAGAGAAATTAAACAAAAAGCTATTATATTATAAATCCATATTAAAAGTGGCTAAAATTGGCTTTTTTATTTTATTTTATTTTTAATTTTTTTTTTTACAATGCAACGAAGCATCTGGCAACCCTGGTCAAATACACCGATCATGCGCATTCACCAAAAAATGGCGCTAATTTTAAGCAGTATTGTTCATCGACTAGTTTTATTCATCACCGCCGAAATTTAACATTTTACTATAGAAGTGAATGAACATGTAGGTTCCGAACATGTTTCTGACTGTATTTTGTAATTTTATACATGGCCCTATGGTGAATCAGCGTTAAAAAAAAGTCATCAGCCCCTACCGAGAATTTGTATGCAACAAGAAACACACAAGTCAAGTGTATTGTGTACTTCAGTGTTGTTATGTAAGTTGCTGACAAGCAGAAGTATTAAATCCTCAATAGCTCTTGTCGTAATTTAAGGTATGTAAAACCACTATCCATTCAATGGAGGTTTGGGAGGTTTATTCGGAGTTTGGGTTTTCAACGTGTGACATAATAAGTTAACCTAAAACAATTTTACTGATTTGCATGTCATTTTGGTTGATCTTACCTACAGCAAGATTTTTTGTTCTTTCTTCGTGCGGTATTTTATTAGCTAAAATAAACGTCGTTACTGTCTACTGTTACTATTCTACAGGGCTGTGAAAGCCAATTACAGTATACTTTTACAGGTAACATTATGGGTATGTTCCTTTTAAAATATTGAGGTTAGGTACATTCGTGCCAATGTGACGTGTAGTAATTAAAGCACAGAAGTTTAGGAGTAATAATATGCCTACATTTACCTTCGTGCATACTTAATAGATTGGTAACCTTATAACTTACGGCTACATTAGGTAGGCTGGGCTACATGAGGTAGGCCTATATTTGCCGACATACACAGGAGTGTGTTTTTTTTATACTATAGAGTCCCGCTATTCCGAACCCTACTATTCCGAAAATCCGCTTATTCCATCATGTGTTTAGAACGCGGGAGGGAGAGAGATAGGTAGGGCATCTGTGCTATGAGTCTTCGAAGGTTACTGCCCTTCACTTCCGACTTTCACTGAACCTGTTTACGAACTGATCAACGCTCTATAGAGCTGACACTAGCAGATGTCCCTGCACTTAATTTATGCGTTAACAAGTCAATACGTTGATATTATTCATAAAATCCGCCTATTCCGAATTCCTGCTAAACCGAACAGTGTCCGGTCCCAAAGAGTTCGGAATAGCGGGATTCCACTGTATTTTTATATTTTTTTAACCATAATGTGACTAGGGATGGCTGCCTTTATACACGCCACAATGTTTGAGGTAGCGATGTGACACTCCATCAGTTGTTAAGGTCAATTGGTATGAATTATCACAGGTATGAAACATTTTTAGGAACAGCGTGATGTCACAGCCAGTAAATAGTGAGCTTTTCTATGCAGCTACCGCCCTTACTCTTTTGAGCTACTAAAGGAGCGATTGTCGTGGTAACAAAATTTTCCAGCACAAGAAGAGATTTAATATGACATGTAAGGCGCTATGCTGGTAACATCCGTTCCTAACATAACATAACCTAAAATTAGTTCTATTTATCACTGACCTAGAATCTAGCTACTTACCTTAATGCAGCAGCTTTTTTACCCTTCTACACCTTTCATAGACTACTCAACCATCTGCTGAAACCAGTCGGCATGCAGTCATTCCTATGATATTGGCGACATTGTTCACTTGGTGAGAAAAGTGTGGCCCGGCTGAGACAGCAATCATCAAATTGTCGAGTTTAGCACATTTTTCATTAACCTAAATAACTGGACATTTTAGATCAACATGATGTTAGCTAATACAGGTACTAATCAGTGTTAAAACAGTTTATTTATTATTTTTTTTTTTTTACAAAGATTTTTAAAACTGAATAAGCAAAAAAAAGTGAAAAGCACCTGATATTATTTAATAAATTATCTAAGCCTAGGAATTCGTACGACACTCTGCATGCTGTGTTTAGAAAGATGAAAAAGAGCACATTTGAGGTTGAGATGTTCTTCAGAACCCAGATAATGCATTATGTAAACTCAGTCTGTTCTTAAAAATATACAAAATTTAATAAAAGAGAGCATGAATAAGAGAACACAAATCAAAATATTCTTGTAAAAATAATTGATAAAATGTCACTTCACCTACCATCTCTGAATAGGCGCCCGTGGTTAATTTATGCGTACTATGTACTGATACTACAATGAATTACTGGCATCACCTTTTTACCTGCCTGTCGAAAATCAAGCATTCTTCTACATGGTGAGTTGCATTTTCATTCAGATGTAGTACAATACTGTAAACTGTACTTTGTTTTTACGTTAGTTTTCACATATTAATTTCTGTTGCAGATCAGATATGGTAGTCACGCTTTATGGAAACTTGATATCTCAGCCAGTAAGGGCAATATTATTGTTCTTGAAAGCTAACAAAATTCCTCATGAATTTAAACTTATAGATCTTGGGAAAAGTAAGTATATGCTTGAATATTATTATTGACAGAATCTTATGGAATATGCTAAAGATCACACACTTTTCTTGAGCTAAACACTCCATAATGCTGAAAACAGTCCATATCAAGAAAACCTCGCTCGAAAAAATGAAGACCGCGGTCTGTTCCCAGTAATGCCATGTGTACCCAAAGAACTTTCCATAGCGGCATTCTTGAACTACCATCTATTTAACTTAATAAGCTTTAAAACGTTCAACTTCACACATTAATGGAAGTAGAAACTCACTAAATCAGGCCACACGTTTCGATGGCCTTGCAATCATCCTCAGCTAGTTCCACTGATATACCATCTATTTTTTTTTATTTGTTTACAACATATTATTCTGAAAATTCCAGAATTAAATCCAGGGACATTAAAAGAAAGGTGTTACGGAAATGGTCAATACAAGTGACAACGAAGTTAAAAATGAAGATGCTTTAAACCAAGAAGTGTCAGACATAAGCGAATGAACAATAAACTCAATAAATGAAATGGAAGGAAAAGCAATTTAATGAGTTTTAAACTGAATCTGTTGGAGAAAAGAACAATTCAATATTTATTATTTTGCTAGAAAGTTGTATTAATTACCTGCAAACTATAATGAAATATATTTAGTTATATTAGGCTATATTAATTCAGTCATGTGATAGTGCGTATTCAAGTACATGCACAATGCTACAACTTTTAAGATGATTTTCTATATTCTGAAGACAGGGAGAGAGATTGTCTAAAGAGATATATTACTTAATTCCTTTCTCCAGCGATATATTCTAGTATAATATCTACATCGATAAAAAAATCTTTAGTTTAGTAATGAGAGTTGAAATTGCTACAGTTAGTTCCATTGAGAACCAGCATAAAACTACACACATATTTTCTAGTAGTTGGCGACCCTTCAGAAATGACGTCAATTTCAATTCACCGCCTTCTGCAATAGTCAGTCTCTATCACACACTAGGCTATCAGCTCCCCTCACCCCCGCATTTTTTCAGCTCAAGATAAAGTATGTAGACTAGCCTATTTATTAAAAACTTAATTTCCCAGCATGCTTAAATATAGATAGCTAATGAGCAATTAGAAATATTTACACTCTGTATAGAGAGGGGTGATCCACCACCGTGTGTGAGTTGGTAGCATGATTACCTTCCACCCTGGTGGCCCAGGGTTTGCTAATAGACCCCTCATATGACTTTTATTTCTGGTATTGTAATCATTGCTAATTGCTAATGAGTGTCCCTGTTGTGCTTTTCAGGGCAACAGTTTAGTGAGGAGTTTGAAAAACTAAATCCTCTTAAGAAAGTTCCGGTGATAGAAGATGAAGGTTTCATTTTACGAGAAAGGTAAGTTAATATTTTCTAACCTAAAACTAAAGTGTGATCACATGATCACTCATCTCCATACACTTACTGCCTTACGTGGCACTCCCATCTAGATGTGATTGTAGGCTTCCACGGTCCAAGTTGACAGTAAAATCTTCTAATCTGGCCACCCCGGGACCTGTCCCTCGACCGGATTAAAAAATGGCCGGATCATCCGGCAGTCTTTTAAACATGTAAAGTATTACCTATTAAAGCAAAAATCAACTTTTAAGATGTTTTTTTCGATTGTTAAAGCATACTTACCCAAAAATTAAAATACAGTATTACAATCTGTTATTTTCATCTGCTTTTTTAGTTGATCTTTTTTTTGGAAGCATTCACCCCTATCTAGATGTAAAATATTAAGTCTGTCTTGCATGTTTTCAGTTGTATGCTTTCGTTTTCCACTCATTTTTTAGAACATTTTTGTAACTACACTAACAGACACACTATAAAAATTAAACTCACAGTAAAAGATACTAACAATACACGAGTAAAATTCACGTCTGAAATGAACGCAAGTGAACTGATGTGATTTGTTTACACTTAAGACTGGAAACTAAAGAGACATGTTTATTTTTAGTCGATTACTGCCGTGAGAAACCCTTTTGTATGCAAATGACTCATTCCAAGAAGTCGGGTGGACCATCCGGCAGCCGAACCATCCGAGGCCAGACTAGAGGGAGTCAACTGTACATTGAAATTCTATTATAATGAATTCATGGAGCAAGTTAACATGGCCATCCAGAAGGGGGGCCAGGGTAGAGCCGCTAAACTAAATGATTATAAGCGACTAATATGAACTGAGGCTTAAGTGTCCACATACTGTAGTTATGAGCATGAGTAATGATTACTTCCACTAAACTTGAAATCTTGAAATATTTGGTCCTAATTTTCACTGTTCTTCGTTAATTTTTATTAAAAGTAATTACTTACAGTGAATGTATTAAAATAACTTCAAACACAACGTTTCGGCTCCTACGTGTTTGATATTGACCAATAACGTTTAGCAATCCCTCTGATATAGACCAATCATGGGTGTTTATCTTACAATATTCTTGTAGGAATCATGAGGATACCGTTTTATTGGGATAAAATCGTCTGAATGTTTCTGAATACATAAGCATCAATGTGTATTGATTAACACTCACATGCTGCCACTAAGTGGCACGAAAACAGATTATTTTATACAACATAACTTGTTTGGAAATTGAAATAATATAAATGAAGAGTGTAACCCAAATAGCTGCTAAGTGCCATTTTTGTAAAAAATGAGTTTTTGCATCAAAACCCATCTATATGTCATTGCCAATTGACCCAAAACACGACAATGTATTTACATTAGTATTTACTTTAGTTCAAACATTGATCACAAGATGGAAGCTCTGCTATGTCCCTCATGCATTTAGGAATACATTTTTTACTGTAACTCCTAAACAATTTTTTGGCGCTTAGCAGGTATTTGGGTTACACTCTTCAAATGTACATTACTTAAAAATAACAATTTTGATTCGGTGCAAGCCAGTTTGTATGGTTTTATTCTGTTCTGCTGTTAGCTTACCTGAATGAAATTAACTATGTCTTATAGGCCTTTGTATCATTCGTAGCATTGGTTACAACATGGTAACTCGAACTGAGTTTTGGATGGTTGATTCTAGTGATCTTGCAGCTGTTAGTTTATATATATTTATATTTATTTACTTTTTTAAATTAATACAGAAAGAGTTACATAAGTTACCCCAAAGGAGCAAAGCTCGTGTTTGGGGTTAGTTCCTTTTAAATTACATCAGTTAAAAATAAAAATACAAATACAAATACAAAATACAAATAACATGTAATGAATTAAATTAATACAATACAATCAATTTAAACTAAATCTACAATAAAATATAGTGATACTACAGTGAGTTCCACGCAAGAGTTGGCCAATGACGCAGGTTTCTGCATCGCGGCTGGCACAGCTCCAACTCCCGATCAATCGGGTGAAATATCTACGCAAATAATGCCGCGGTCGTTGTAATGATTCAGGTTCTCACATTTACAGTTAAAATTACAATGAAAATAACCACGTACCTAATCACAAGAGATGTTGGAAATGTTCTCCTCTTGCATACGCGCAGCATTGGCACCTTTTTTAGGGAATTTTCTTTCACGCGCGTAAGTTCAGCTTCCGAGATAGAATTAATTTCTATTGTGATATTGTCTTTAAGTTCTTCTTATGTATGGGAAATTGACCTATACACTTTATTTTTCAAGTTTCCCCATAAATAATATTTACATACTGTTAGAAGAACTTAATGACAATATCACATAGGCCTATCAAAAGAGAAAGTAGCTCTGTCTCGGAAGCTGAACTTATGCGCGTGAAAGAAAATTTCCTAAAAAGGTGCCAGTATTGTCTGGATGCAAGAGGAGAACATTTCCAACATCTCTTGTGATGAGGTACGTGGTTATTTTCATTGTAATTTTATCTGTAAATGTGAGAACCTGAATCATTACAACGACCGCGGCATTATTTGCGTAGATATTTCACCCGATCGCTCGGGAGTTGGAGCTGTGCCAGCCGCGACGCAGAAACCCGCGTCATTGGCCAACTCTTGCGTGGGACTCACTGTAGTAGTGATATATGTAGTTTTTATATAACAATGGACGAAATTAATTATTATTTGTATAGTCAGTTGCATTTTTATTCATGGAATAGTCTTAATAAATCCAACTTGAGTTGACAGTTTCATCAGATAAATTCGCTCCTGCTGCGCAGTTGTGAATCTATTGATAAACTCATCAACTCTTGTAGGATTACCTATAAAAAAAAGGGGGCATACAGACTTTCTGCTCACTTTATACATCATTTAAGTTAGCAGAATATTAAAAAGGTTTTTATGTATTTTCCAGTGTGGCAATACTGCGGTACTTATGTGGGGAGAAGAATGTCGCAGATCACTGGTACCCTAAAGACAGCAAACAACAAGCTAAAGTGGACGAATATCTGGAGTGGCAGCATTTGGACACCAGACTGAACTGTGGCATGTTCTTCATGCAGAAAGTGAGTTTAGCTTGTTTATTCTTACTGATACCTTTATAATTGAATTCATAAGTCAGTAACTGTTAATTTTGCAAATAACATGCCTTCAGGCCATGGAGGCCCAGAGGGTTCCAGATGGTTGAGGCTCCCAGATTTTTAGATAACCGGCACATGAAGGTGGTAAGGCTGTCAGCCTTACAAACCAACCGCCTTTACCCCCAGGATTGCTCTTGGTATTCATTTTTGTTAGAGGCTGAGTCGACCCCAGGGTCATAGTGCCACCAGAAGGATTAAGCTTCATGAGTGGCAAAAGCAAATTCGCATAATATAGGCATCTTGTAGAACAGAAGTACAAATTTGTTCCTTTTGCAGTCGTAACTTTAGGCCGTTGGTGCACTGAAGCTATCAATTTTATTGATTCATTAGGAAAGTCCTACAAACAGTGAGAGGAGAACAAAGGCTAAGTCGAGCGTGGCAATGCAGCCTCTGTCATGGGAACATTCTTACCTTCTTCCTCCACCATGGCAGAAATTGTTCACATTTTATAGCTTATTTTGTTCAACAACTTCTTGTTTATATATTAATTAGGCCCTACTCAGCTACTCAGCTACTTTAGCGCCCCTAGGCAGGGAAAAATATTTTTCGCCCTTTATTTCCACATGAATGTAGAAAGTAACCTACAATAAGCATTATTGTAGCTGATATAGTACGCTAATAATAATAGTAATAATAATAATAATAATAACAATAATATGTAATATTAAATAAATAAGTAAATAAATAAACAGGTTTGTATTGTTGTGAATGTTATTCATTTCTATTTCACTGTGCATTACATTAGTACTATTTTGAAGAGTTAAAAATAAAATGTTTAATATATTTAAAAAACAACATAACAGCTTAAAAGCCACCCTAGGCAGCTGCTTAGTCTGCCTAGGCTTAAATACAGCACTGGTCCTACTGTTAGTTGGAGAAAGAAAAGATATAAAGAGAAGCTAATTTTCTTATTCTGTTGTTATTTTACACTTTTCAGAGAAAATACTGAGTTCATATTCCAGGTGTCTTTGGATATCTACTTTGGACTTTGAAACATATGAATGTCATTATTAGGGACCGGATTCTTAGGTTTTTACCTATTTTTTTCCTTACTTCCAAAACAAAAAGCGATTATACACTTTTTCGAGTCATGTCCATAGGATTCACCCACATTAATTCTGTGGCACCTAAAATTACCTAAATCGGGTATAAAAACCTAAATATACCTAAACGGGATATAAAACCTAAAATATCTAATTTAGGCTACTTTTTTGTTTGTCAGTTGAGAAATCGACATTTTGAGGAGAGACAACAATTTTTGTCAGGTTGTAATTAATACCACCAGCGTTTCGTTCAACCCATTGTCGTCCAGGATGGACATTATTAAGAGAGGAAGTGTAAAGGGGCTGTCACACTGGATTGATCGAGCGACAGCGACCGATCGATTGATATAACGAACCTATAGACAGCAGTGGTACCAGTCACATAGCATCGATCGCCAGCGATCAACAACGAGCGAAAGGGATCAACTGGTCTGTGAAATCAAACCTGTCCGTTTTTCAATCGACGGTCGATGACAAATGGTGGCAGCATTTCGAAGCTTCGTACCCACCTGAATTTCAGAATTGATGCTGGAAGATTTAAATTACACAATAATGTCGTTTTAGACTCATATTTGAATGAAATAGAATTGCACGAATCATTTAAGGCACTTCAAACGATATCTTCTTATGTAATAAAATTGTACAAATACAAAAATATACATCGAGTTGTAGCACCTAGCGGTGGGCGATCGAACTACAACAAACAACAAACCTCTTCGCTCGGCCAACTGATGAAGCTTGAAGTAAACAGATGTAGCCTGAGATAGTAGGCCTAACATTAAAACCTACATCCCAAATCATGTAGTATGATATTGTGCAGGAGATAAGCAGACGTAGGCCTAATAAGGCAATATACTTTACCTCTAATATACAGTGATGAGTAGACCTAGTAAAATCAAATAGGTACATAACCTATAATATTTCCGTTCATCGATGACGCTCGATGCAGTGTGACAAGGAACAGAAATTTAGTCGAGAGCGCTTGATGGCAGTCGGTTGGTCTTGATCGATCGAAGCTCAGTGTGACAGGCCGCTTAGAGTACCGGCGTATTCCTTTTAAAATATTCGTCCCTAGTTGATCTGTTGTGCGGTTAGCATGCGTAACAACCGAAGAAATGAAAATAATCAATTTCACATTATCCACATCAGCCATAAAGTATTTTACTCACTAAATTAAAAGAATCAGATTCGAATCCTGAGAAGGGTAGTCTCTAGATACAGTAGCCTATTAACTATTAACTAAGAGATAACAGGAAGAACTTCATAGTTGAGAATCTTGAAAGATATACTGTAATGAGGAAATGTGAGGCAATCTTATTTTCAATGCTTCTTTTGATTGTTTATGCTTTCTTTCTTCAATTGGATAATATTGTCCTAAAGCAAGTTTACACAAATTTAAGTCAATTTTGTTAAGTTAAACTTCAAAAGTATTATGTATTCAATCCTATGTAGCACATTCAAATTCATTAAACCAATTATTCTACCCGAAAACGATATTTTGGACAAAAAAACCTAAAAAAAACTATTTCACCTAATGGAAAACCTAAAACAGTGTTTTTAAAAACCTAAAAATCCGGTCCCTAGTCATTATTATAGCATCGTGAGTTAGAAACACATTATCTTTATTAAGAAAAATATGGGGTTTAAGTCATGGTACCTTTTTTCTTTTGAAAATGTGGGACCATTTTAAAATTTTGAAACATACAAATGAAAGGGCAGGGTATGGAATGTATGTATAATGCAGATTATGGGCACTAGATGTAGGGTAGTGAAGGAAACAAACACCCCTAAATTCCATACACGACTGCTTCGTGCCACTCTAATATATTGCGCTAGTTGGAAACATGAAAGCACACATACCCACTCCATGATACCTAGGTTAATATGGGTGGGCATTATTCCCCAAAGCTTCCATCAGTTCCTTGTGGTATTCCATCAGTTCCTTGTTCCTTGTGTTGGACGTTAGCATTTCTCCCTCAGATAGTGACTATTATGATGTAAGAATGCTGTTCTCATCTTGTTATATCAATTCTGTACATTGGCTGACTCACAACTAAATTACCATCGCCTTTATTCATATACCGGTAACCATATATCACAATACTACCAAATGATGCGTTCATACACTTTGTTTAGTCATTTATTGGTGCACCCATCCAGCCATCAGGAAAGAAATCAACGGTATGTACAGAAAAGATTGTTTCTTAACCCATTCAGTGCTGAATTTGGTAAAATCGCAATGTTAGGGGACCTACTTTTAAAACCAAGTTTCTTTTCATAAAACGCCTAATATCATATGTATTTTGTTATAGACCCCCTAAACGATACACTTTCTTTTATAACACGATCTAGTGTAAAGTAGCGTCAATTTCGCCATATTTTTATCTCTGTATGATGAAGAAATTCATGGTTGGACGTTAGAGGTGTGCCGTCACACCAAGCAGAGCATGTAGCATTCGGGGAAACAGGTTCACAAACACAAACAACCTCGTGGGAGAGATACAATATGGCACATTTACAAAATGGGACAATTCAGAATGCCCTACTAAATTAACATCACTGTCCATAACCTAACAGAACCTGTCACTAACAGTCATACTGATATCTGATAAGCAGTGTACAAGAAGCGTCATGTTGGTCAACCTGGTTCACTGAAAAACTAAAAAAATCACCTATCCATGGAAACCTGCGCACATTGCGAGAAGGGTTCCCCTACATTGCGACTTTACCCTGAATTTACTTACAGTATTCATATAAGCATTGAAATAAAGTCATCAATGTATTATAAGTTTGAAATCAACATGAAAAATTTCAGAACAAAAGCTGGTTTCCATGAATGACAATCATAACACGAGAACAAAAACCCTCACATTTTTAATATAAAACATTATTTTATTAACCTAATAATTCTGCTTTTATGCAGCTTTTTGTGGTGACAAATTTATGCATCAGTAGTAGTGAAAAGGTTAAAACTGTTTTTGTCTCCTTTCTTTTAGTATTTGCTGCCTTATTTTGGAAATCCCATTGACACAAAAATGGTGAAACTTTTTGAGGGAAGGATGAAGGATACTTTGGCACTGGTGGAAAATGTGTGGCTAAAGAATTCACCATACTTGGTTGGTGATAAGATTACGATTGCTGATCTTCTGGGCGTGTGTGAAATAGAACAACCACGTAAGTAGCCTTTAAAAATGTATGTAGATAAAACAGTAAATGTTCTTATGCTATTTAGAATCGTAAACATTTTTAATAGAACTCTCTCCATTTATGTAAAGTTTTATTTTACGGGCTAAGCGAGTTATGGGTAAAGAGAAAGGTGCTAACATATTATAGGTAGGCCCTATTATTGAGGTTGATCTTCATCCAAAGAAATAAGAATAATTTAGTAAATTTTGACATGCCAAAGGAAAGCAACCTTATCTCCAGATGATCCATCCTACAGAGACATCTATCAGCCCAATAACGGACTCGGCTGTGGACTTCATCTGAGGATGCAAGCAAGTCTCTTGTGAAATGCGTTATACGTAAATAAACACTTAGGGCTGTGTTCACCAACACGGATAAAATTTCTCGGTATCGTGGATAATAAAAACTATGATTAATCCATTATCTCAAGTAGTAAACCGTTCGGGTTTCACCAAATAGTTTGTCACCTTGGTTTTCAAAAGCTTGGTTTTTGTCTACTACTTGTCTGACCCTTAAATTTTTCATAAGAGAACTAACGTCATCTAGCGGCTGTTGTGTGAAACAGCGAAGGGAAGACTGATTGCTGCTAATTGTACATGTTCCCATAGCAATGGAAAGTTTCTCCTCATGCTGTCTCTAGCTAGTAGTTCTACAAATGGTCACTAGGTATCTCACTTTTTTCGGGGCGTGGCATATAGCAGATAATTTTGTTTTCCCCTTGAATCTTGTGCAGAAATTGTCGTCAAAGATGTCCTAGTATGACATACGTTCTTTTCTCCATTACGGTGCCTTATTTTGTGCTCTGCTTCACATTCCTCGCCACTGTAACCATCTTTTATTTTGATCAGATGTTCCAATCGCCTACTCTTGATATCGCAATTATCTTGGTTTATCCTATTTTGCTGGCAGATATTTCACCGGTAAAGCATTAGCTTGGATATTATTGAAAAACCAAGTTACTGTAACTGGTGAAATGCAAAATGGACAATATCGCTGCTTATCAGCCTAAAAACCAGGATCAGACAGATTATTGGCATTGGTATACACAGCCCTTAAAAGTGAAGTTGAGTGATAAAATAAGGTTTTTATAAATCTTTCATATTAGCCTAACTTATATAAAATTTATTCAAGACAATAAACCAACATTATAGACATGTAAATTTTAAATTTAAATTAATTTAAATGTAGCCTATATTTGCAGGTGGTGTATGGACATTTTGCTTACCCTGTAGCAAGATTTAACATTTTTTTCAGAAAATCCCATAGTGTTCCTCATAATTGTTAAAAAATTAATACAACTAGTGCAAATGTTGTCTGCTTTTTTTGCAATCATTTTGGTCACTATGATTAGACAGTTTTGCTTGACGTCATGTATCTTCACAATTGCCATATCACTGCAAAATCCTTCCCCTAGCTGGCAGGGCTTTATAGATTCTACTCTATAGCAGATCGCTAGGGGTATGCCAGCTAGTTGTGGGTGCTCTCCCATGCCTGGGAGTCTTTTATATGAGGTGGTGTCAAAAAATAACCGGAACTATTTTTTTTTGCATTGTAATGCACCCGAGCTAGAGTTTGGTGTTGGCAGTACTGGAGAGTGACAAAATGCCATGCACGTCATCCTCCTGGAGGGAAGCAGGTCAAGTAGTAGGGCATGTTTATTGTATGCAACGTGAATGTTAAGTTACAGCAGCGTTCAGTGGTTAAATTTTGTGTTCTTCTTGATAAAACTCCATCACAAACATGGGAAATTTTACAGCCCAAGCTTTTGAGTGGCATAAGCTTTTTTGGAGGGTAAAAATGACCTTGAGGATGCTCCACACTCCGGAAAACTCTCAATTTCAAAGGCAGACGTCAATGTCAGCACAGCTGAAGTATTATGAAATGTTGACAGTGCCATTAAACAGGAAAATTGCCCAGAAAAGACCAGAGCTTGCTGAAATGGGATGGATCCTTCATGAGGACAATGCAGCCACTCATCGCCACATCCACCTTATTCACCAGACCTAGCACCATGTGATTTCCACCTATTTCCTACAGTGAGAAAAGAGCTTGGTTGTCATTTTTATAGTGATTGTGAGTTATGGGCCATTCAGATAGAAAATTAACCATAAACGTAACATAAACTTAAAAGTTTGGGGCCATGTTTCTCAATGTGACCCTTCACAATGCATCACATAAACTTGAAACTTAAACATAAAATTAAACTTAACTTAGAACCTTGCAAACACCAAGCTTCTGCGTTAAGTTTATGCAAAAAATAACAATACAACCAATCAAAGAACAGAACAGGAGATGGAAGTGGAAGTAGCCATAGAAGTAGCTTCTATGAATGAGAAACTCATAACGTTGTATCCTATCCCTGTCTTCATGATAAAAGGCATCCATTATATAAAGATGCAGTATTGAAGGAAAATATATGAACATTAATTTCCCAAGAAATAAACTACAGTAGTAAATACAGCCCATATAACATTCTGTTAATTTTTATGTGTCTGCATACGCTTGTATGATTTCAATTTTTAAAGGCCTACACGTGTTTAATAGAAACATGAAAGTATTTTCGTCTGTGGTAGCCATTTTATTAGCAGTTCACATTCTCATTTGTGATTGATTGTTATCTATGTTTAAGTTTTTGTTGCAAATGCTGAATGCCGTTCTAAAGTTTGCGTTAAGTTTTACGTTCTTAGGTTTACGGTTATTAGGTAGATTTTTCTTCAATCGATACCATGTCATGACTCTCGAAAAATTCTTTCATATCTTTACGTTTCATGCCTCCCTAAGTACGAAACCACTGCCTGTTCAAAAAAAAAAAAAAAACATGTGATATTTATATATATATATTTATATCTTTACACGATAGCAGCCGTAATTTTGAAAATATTTGAACCAAATTTTATTATGTTATTTCTAGGCCCAATAGTTCGGACAAGTTCGGTAATGAGCAAAATGGTGGTCGGGGGAGGGGGTTGAAATTTTAAAATATTTATATCTCGGCCCCTATGAAGTATAGAGGGAAACTTTGTTTGAATAAATAGAGTACTCCCTATGGAGTTCACAGTGACACCAACGATTCGGGGGTTTTGGGGGAACAAGTGGAAGTGGGGGGATGGAAATTAGAAATTTTTTAAACTACGTCTTGTGGGGTATCGTGGAAAAGCTCTTGATGAGTACTCTACAAATCAATAACTAGTTTCTTGATAGTTCTCATATAAGGCGAGATTTGAATGTTTGAAAAAGTGCTCTTTCCTCTTTTTTGCAGTTATTATTGCGGGTTTGTCATGCCAAGGCTAAAGAAGAAGAGTGCTACGCAGCAACAATAAATTAAACCAAAAGCACTTTGAAATCTACCTCAGTCTGTAGGCTTGCCTAAAGGGGTTTTTTTTATCTGAATGGCCCATTAAACAATACAATTTCTGGTATACTCACAATTTTCCTCAACAGAATACCCAAAAGGGGCTTCAGGGAGTAATTTGTATAGTGAACTGAATGCTGGAACCGTTGTATTGTGTCTGAGGGAGAATACTTGAAGGTCCGTAAAGGAATTTGAATAAAGGTGAGCAGTATTTTTTAGTAAAAAAATAATTCCAGTTATTTTTTGACACACCTCATAGATTCCACAGTTAGCCAGTTGCAGATTGGTTTACCTCTTTAAAAATACTTACTTGCATTGCAGGAATGGGAGGTTATGATCCTCGAACAGAATACCCTAAAATTGCTGCTTGGATGGAGAGGGTTCGACAAGACCTAAATCCTCACTACGACGAAGTTCACAAAGTTCTCAACAAGATTGCTGCAAAGTCTAAGTTGTGAAGTAGCAATATTACTAGACATCAGGGACTTTGTTGTTTTCAATGCAGTTCTTCAATCCTCAATGCCCACTTGATATACTGGGTGTTAATGAATAACACCGAAATATTTTGTTTTGGTTGTTGCTATTTACAATATTATTTGTTATTAAAAACAAAATAAAAGGATACTTAAGAATCAAATGTTATATTGTGTTAAATAAAGATGTACTTAATTTTGTAGTGTATTTTATTTATTCACTAGTATTCATCCCTTTCATTATTCTAGTCATATATTATAGTATTTTCACTCATACTAACGTTCCCTGGGGTACGCCGTAGCGTAGTGGTTGAGGCGCTGCGCTACAAACCGGAAGGTCGCGGGTTCGATCCCCGATGAGGTCGTTGGAGTTTTTCAATTGGCCTAATCCTTCTGGTGGCACTATGGCCCTGGGGTCGACTCAGCCTCTAACAGAAATGAGTACCAGGAGCAATCCTGGGGGTAAAGGCGGCCGGTGCGTAAGGCTGACAACCTTACTACCTTCATGTGCCGATGTCTAAAAAGTCTGGGAGCCTCAACCTCCTGGAACCCTCTGGGCCTCCATGGCCTGTAATAGGGAACACACACTAACTTTCCCTAAATCCCCTGTCACCCTTTGAAATCAGTAGGTCTCTTATCTTTATCCAAAATGTATGATTTTCTTCGAAGTGCTCTAAAGTGCTACATTCTATACACACAAATCTTATAAAGTACTGTATTTTGAAATTAAAACACTAAATTTTAGACAGACCCCCAAGGTTGCAGGTTCGATCCCGGCCCAGGTCGATGGCATTTATGTGTGCATAAATATAACAGGCCTGTGTCAGTAGATTTACTGGCATGTAAAAGAACTTCTGCGGGAAAAAAATTCCGGCTCACTGGCGACGGTCACAGGCCTAAGTTGCAGTACATCCCCATCGTTAAATAACCATATACCAACCAACTAAACTTTATCATACATGCTTCACAGTTAAGATTAAGAATTTTCTAATTCATGGCGATGATAACTGGAAGAAATTCTCTCATTTGATGGGTTTGACTTGGACAAGTAGAGGCTATTTTTGCACTGGAAATGTTATTAGATATTGCACGATCAAAACTGCACCACACAGGTTTTCAGACTTTTTTATTTCCTTTGGCAAGAAGCTTTTCATCATGACATGCTACCAGAAATTGATACTTCTTACAATACAATACAATACAATACTGGCAAGCGATCGTTCTCCTCTCTCTGTAGACTTAAATCCTACACTTAGGTCTAAGATCATTCGTTCCCACAGAGAAGCTATGCATTTACATGTCGATAAAATAGCGAATAACTTCATCCCTAGAAATGAAATTTGCAAGCAGACATTTGTAATGAAAACATAATTTGCACAGCATAATATTAAGATTTTTATTAATCCTCAAAAAAGTGGTAGCATTGAATACAATAATTATTGATGAAACAGACTCTGAACAGAGTTTATTTTTACTAATTAATGTCAGTGATTTTAATTTTTCTCTGCGAATACTATTGATAAGTTCGTCTCAGGCTGTCAGCCAAATCAAAGTTTTTTAAGGAGCTTTCGAACTTCAGATCTGAGTCCATCTTCTGGGATCTCGATTAGATTCCAAAATATGGACTCAATGCTGGAGTCCGAAAGCTTGTAAACCTATATAAAGCTTTAACTCTGCTGATAGCCCATGAAGAACTTATCATTTAGTAATGTCCTATTTATTAGGTTTGTCTCTGCCGTCGCATCTGTACTAACATCTATGAACAAGCTCAGGAATAGAATATGCATTCAAGTTACATACGTTGATCTTATTATATTTCATGCCTGAATTGGTTTATTGAAATTTTAATTGTAGCATATTTTCTAAGTAAAGTCAAGGAGTGTCTTACCAAATATAACATTTTTGCTTATGTTTAGAGTCTGAAAATAAATACCGTATTGGCCCGAATATAAGATGGCCTCATATATAAGACGACCTGAATTTTTGAAGGGTAGTTACGAAAAAATAAATAAAAATAGCTTATTAGTACATTTTGCTTCACATAAAATGGAATTTTGAAGTTCATGTCGTAACTTCTTCTCTCACCTTTATTTACGCATTGAGATAATAAAGATGCTTTCTTTTCCACATGATCCGCCATGATGGTGGTCAAACAAAGCTTTATGCGTAGAGAATAAAGGTGCCAAGCAGTACAGTACACGGCAGTACAAGGAGAAGCATGAATTTGGGGAAATAAAGTTCGGTTAATTTCTGTGTGACTTTGACCTTGGGTAGGACGCACATCATCGCATGGGGATTCCCGCTGCTCTGCTGCATTCATAAATGGAGAGTTCTTGAAAGTGTTAGGCTGCATGTATAAGACGAGTATAGTTTTTATAAGCACATTGTGAGGGAATAAACATTGTCTTACATTTGGGCCAATACGATATGCATTTTGCTCTTGAGATTACCATTCAAGGTCTGTTTTGTGTGATAAATTGGATTTTTGTGCTTTACTGCTTGTTTCATTCATATTTTCTTCTGTTCAGTTAGTGTAACTTTTGTTTTGCAGAATCAAGATGGTGCTGAAGTTTTACGGCCATTTGCTTTCACAACCCACAAGAGCAGTGTTGCTATTCTTGAAGGCCAACGCTATACCACATGAATTTAAATTTGTGGATCTAGGAAAAGGTAAGCAGCTAAATTATAAAACTCTGTACCAGTTAACTTGAGATCTCTACAACAAAAGATCAGTAATCACTATTATAAAAACTAAACACAATGTTGTTCATATGATGTTTGCATGTACAGTGAACTCTCGATAAACCGGACTAAATTGGGCGAGTTATGAAATGTCCGGCTTATGGAGAGTAAATTAGGAAATGGTATTTAAGTAATGAAATTTCATGTTTAAGCTGCTATAACAAAACGTATGAGGCAGAACATAATATTAACACAATTGGAACAAAAAAGAATAACACATCAGTTCTATATTGAAATTTCTAGTCTGAAATACACACTGTTACTATTAAATTGTATTGGAAGTTAACACAGTGCAGTTATATAACATAATAATTATATAAGAGTTGAATTTTTACACAAAAACTTCACTTTTGGTATAGTTTACCTGTACTAGTTTCGGTGCCTTCGCAACCATTGTCAACAGCTATACTTCAATAGCCATGCTACCCTCCCGCAGACGTGGTACAAACTTCGAGATGAGGTCCTCATTGGTCGCGATATCAAAGTTCATCAGTTGATTCCCGTTCTTGTGAATAAAAATTCTTTCCCAGACTGAAAGTTCCTTGTGTCCATGGACACATTTTAGTAATTCTGGATCCCTGTCAACTTCATGTCCATCTTCCCAAAAGTCAATCACTCAAAAATATTGCCATTTGTGGAAATTATCACGGAAGCGGCATTTCAGTGCACAAAACGTGGCTGCCATTTTGTAACGATAATTACTAGGGACCGGATTTTTAGGTTTTTAAAAACACTGTTTTAGGTTTTCCATTAGGTGAAATAGTTTTTTTTAGGTTTTTTGTCCAAAATATCGTTTTCGGGTAAAATAATTGGTTTAATGAATTTTAATGTGCTACATAGGATTGAATACATAATACTTGTAAACTTTGAGGTAACAAAATTGACTTAAATTTGTGTAAACTTGCTTTAAGACAATATTATACAATTGAAGAAAGAAAGCATAAACAATCAAAAGAAGCAGTGAAAATAAGATTTCCTCACATTTCCTGGTTACAGTATATCACTAAATAGGCTATCTTTCAAGATTCTCAACTGTGAAGTTCTTCCTGTTATCTCTTAGTTAATAGTTAATACTGTATCTAGACACTGCCCTTCTCAGGATTCGAATCCGATGCTTCTAATTTAGTGAGTAAAATGCTTTATGGTTGGATGTGGATAATGTGAAACTGATTATTTTCCTTTTTTCGGTTGTTACACATGCTAACCGTACAAGAGATCAACTAGGGACGAAAACTTCCCCCTTTTCTAGAAAGGTAAATAATACGTGTTTCTGGCAGGCTTGACAAAATATTACTTTGCCGTCTGTAGTGAAATTCAGATCGTCGCCAATCCACTGCCGTAACAAACTCGATTTCATTTGTTTCGGCAATAATGGTTGTTCGTGCGAATATTTTAAAAGGAATACGCCGGTACTCTTTTCCTCTCTTGATACTGTCCATCCTAGACGACAATGGGTTGAATGAAACGCTGGTGGTATTAATTTCTACCCTACAAAAATTATTCTCTCACCGCAAAATATCGATTTCTCAAGTGACAACAAAAAAGACAAAAAAGAAGCCTAAATTAGATATTTTAGGTTTTTGTCCCGTTTAGGTATATTTAGGTTTTTATACCCCATTTAGGTATTTTTAGGTGCCACAGAATTAATGTGGGTGAATCCTATGGACATGATTCGAAAAAGTATATGAGCGCTTTTTGTTTTGGAAGTAAGGAAAAAAATAGGTAAAAACCTAAGAATCCAGTCCCTAATAATTACCCATAACTATAACAATTTGGTTAATTTTGAGAGAAAAATTGTATAAGTAGTAAATAAAGATTGTCAGATTGCAAGGTTGTAGAGCAATTCATTGCCGAGGAAAAAAGTAATGAAATTCACCTAAGAATTTCACTGAAAGCTGTATGTCCCCCCTTAAGAACTGACATAGAATGCAAATCCTAGATTTAATAATAATATTTGCCAAGAAAGTTTCAGATCATTTATCAATATTTTATGTATATTTGCAAGACTCTGAGAAAGTTCATTGTGTTTTTTTTGCAGGAGAACACTATACAGAAGAATTTGAAAAATTAAATCCACTGAAGAAAGTCCCAGTTCTTGATGATGATGGATTTGTTTTAAGGGAAAGGTATGTCTAGCATGTAACATTTCTAATACTCAAAGTTGGGTCCTCAAAGCTTTTTCTGGGTGTCTGCATTAGGATGACCAACTGTCCCATATTTTAAGGTATTTTGTAAATGTCCCATATTTTAAGGCATTTTGTAAATGTCCCGTGCAAGATGGCATTTGTCCTGCAATTGTTTCGTTTTCTATCTGAACAAATTTTCGTGTTATTGCCATCTGTATGAATTTTCACAATACGCCACTGTCCTGCCATCTAGCTTTAATTAAACATAGAGTATGATCTTTGAAAGTGCAAAGAAGCAGGTTATAGAATCTTTGGAGAAGAGTTACGGATGTACATTACGACTTCCAAGTTAATGTTAGTCCATGGCATGGCATGTGTGGCCATTCTGTAACACAAAGTGCATCAGCATAGACGTATTGTATTAACTGACGTAGGCGCAAGGTACTTTTCTCCCCCTCCAGCATTTAAGATTGTATCATATAAGACCTATGTATAACTACTAAAAATCCAATTCTTGTCCCCTCCCACAAAAAATATACATATTTTCAAGTTAACTGTTAACTGCATTTTTCTTTAAGTTTTTGTGATTTTTTAAAATGGATTTGACATCAGATAGTAATGTACAGTCGGTCAAATAAAAAACGTCGGGCGGTATTTGATTAAGTATCACGAACGAGCATATGCGCATGTACAGGAAGACTTAAGGTTAGGTTCACACACGCCTCTTGTCTATCCATGTATTTTCTTGATTATTTAGTCAGTTTTGTTCCAAAACAAACATGTATAGAAGGCTGTGGCTATATGCCTCAAATCCGCCATATTCTTGGTTGCAAATTGTTATAATATTAATAATTAATAGATTCGCGAGGAATATGTTTATTCAAGGAGCATTTTTTAAAGATTTTATTTTATAATACCGGTACTTGTAGTGCAAAATCAATAACTTACGCTCAGCATCTGCAACCAATCTTAGCATCGAAATACGCGTCCGGCCAGATCAACGTTTGCTATGAAAACTTCCGGTCGCATTATAGTAACGTTCCCACCTCTGAGCTTCTTTTCATAAATATGGAACCTTCTCGCTGCTTCAGAGACCGAAAAATGCACGTCAATTACAGCCCTAACCACACTTTCTCTCACGTTAGCATTTGTATGTGGCGATGACACAAAGCAAAATGAATTATGACAATGCATTAAGTTGAATATCGTGTGTTGCGATTTCCACGATGTTCATTTTTTCCCTCCTGCCGCATGGCCTCATATGTTCCGAAAATGACCTGTATTTTGTGTTTTTTATAGGAAACTTGTGAACTAATGCGTCAAAACTTTAATTTTAGCAGCATACGAGTCCCGACGTTTTTTATTTGACCGACTGTACTTCTACTTGGTCGCAAAATAAGCCATCAGCATACTCCACTGTTAAATATAATAAATATGTAAAGCATTTTCTTTAATTTTTTAGCTGTTTAAGACATTTTTGTTTCATTCCTTTTATGTGTTTATGTTTCACATTTTTTACTTTCTTTATTAGCTAATCACATTTTTTATACATTCTTTTTTCTTTGTCTCTCCTCTTTCTTCACTTTGATATTTTTAAAACTGCACCCGAGCACAAGCAGTCTTGCTCATTCGGATATATTTCTAAATGTTAATATTTCTTGTGCTAGAATAATGATCAATTATGTAAGTTTAGCCTATCTTTCTTTTCCGTTTTTTAAGTAGCAGTTGTAGTTATTTTTTAAAGTTGTACTTATTCTGCTTTACTTGTATAAACTCAATATTAGGCTATATCCTTTATAATATAGCTTCACTGTGTAAACTTCCAATATATGTTTGAATTCAAATTTGTTTCTTTTAGGTCTTTCTCTATTGGGAACAGAATTTAACATATCAAATTATGAAAATAGTATGAAATTATAAAAGTAGTCAATAATAGAGAGCATGTCAGATTAAGAGGTTGTAGAGTAACTCATTGCTGAAGGGAAAAAAACGAATTTCGCCCAAAGCTGTATGTCCCTCCCTAAACTATTTGAAGGCAGATAAGTAGTTTTACTTGATACATTGTATGTTTCAGTGTTGGAATACTGCGGTACTTATGTAGGGAGAAGAATGTTGCAGATCACTGGTACCCTAAAGACAGCAAACAACAAGCTAAAGTGGACGAATATCTGGAGTGGCAGCATTTGGACACAAGGATGAATTGTGCTATGTTTTTCCAGCACAAGGTACTTATTAGTTATTTTACTTATCACATTAGTAGAGATCCATGGAATTCATGAGATATTATTAATATTACTAGAAATAGCACAGTGAAGTATTAACATCTGTAGAAAGTTTGAGTACAGAAATATGCACACTAACTTCACTATTAGGTATATTTACACAGAATGATCATTTCAATGGGTATCCCCATCATCATCAGCTGATTCCGACAGTCCATCTGGCGGCAGGTGGATGAACTTGTTGATCAAATTATAATTAACAGCTGAAGTATAGTTGCTGACAATGGTTGCGAAGGTTCCAAAACTTGTACAGGTAAACTATACCAAAAGTGAAGTTTTTGTGTAAAAATTAAACTCTTATATAATTATTATGTTTTTATAACTTCACTGTGTTAACTTCCAATACGATTTAATATTGTTGATCAAAGTTTCCTAGATGCAGACTGAGGTGTCAAAGTTTAGGAGTTTAGACGGTTTAGACCTAGTGGTTTGGGCCAAAATGTCGTAATAATAATAAAAAAGATATCCATTGTGAATTTAATATTGTTTTGTGTTTAAGTTTTACTAGGCGGTTCTTTTGATTAAATACTTTCTCCCACATCACAAGCTCCAGTGGCTTTTGAAATTGGGGATGATGTAGTACTTCTGAAACAGGTTCAAAAGCAAAACGAAACGAAACCCTTAAAAACAAAATTTTGAATGACGTACAGTACTTGGAAATAAAGCCGTAAAAAGGAAAAAGTGATAACATAAACCGAATCTTTGATCATAATAAACAGCATTTTTTCAATGTATGAGTATTAATCCATATGGGACTTCATAAAAGTGATAACATTACCCCACTGATAACATCCGCGATTACATTAAGCAGCGTTCACTGTATATAATAACACTTTCTTGTTTTAATTAAACTTTCAAAACTAAACATTTTATTTAAAACTACTTTTTTTTTAGAGGGGGCACAATTTCCATGGCTTTACATCTGAATCTGTAGTATTTCAAACCACATTATTTTGGACTTGACTGTACTTAGCAATATTTCTAGTTTTCTAGCACCAGTCAATAGAAAAAAGCTTAATTATACAATAATTCTTTCTAAATTATTTTCTCCCTACTGTTTCTTTAATAAACTTTAATTTCATTCTAATAAATATGATCTGGGCCCTGTTTCATATAATTTTTGTACTCATATTATTAGCAAATACATAATAATATTAGTTGTTATTAGTCTTCTGTTTTATAAGAATATTTTCTAATAATATTAGTTATCAGTTCAAGGCTCTAAATTGTTGTAAATATTGCTAATATTATTAGTAAACTGTTTCGTAGACTGCAGAACTAATAAAATTTACTTATAATATTAGGTGTTCTTCTATAAGTGTATTTGGGCTAATAATTTATCCTCAGACCCATGTAATTCAGATTTTGTGATCTTAAAATTGGGGAAAATTAATCAGAAAAAGCTTACATACGCTATCAAAGGAATTTTTGTCATAACACGAGTTTTTAGGATTTGATGATAGATTTTAATACATAAGCCTACTGCTATCTTGAATAAGTGCCTGGAAGATTTATTCATTTCTTAGAGCTAGTTATTATTTGTTACATTTATGAAGGAAAATGTAGGCCGTGCTGCTTTGAAATAGTATTGACAAAAAGACAAAAACACAGGCAACAATATTTTGAGTCATAATATTATCAACAAATTCTATGAAACAGGGCCCATAGTTATTTGCTTAATGTTGTATATTATTTTCAGTATCTTCTACCAGTTATATTTGGAAAACCATTGGATCCAAAAATGGTTAAGCTATTTGAGGGCAGGATGAAAGACAGTTTAGCACTGATAGAGAATGTGTGGTTAAAAGACACACCATACCTGGTTGGTAATAAGATTACCATCGCAGATCTGTTGGGAGTGTGTGAAGTAGAACAACCAAGTAAGTAATTAACTGTACAGCCACTTTATAAAATGTGGGAATTTTTCCCTCAAAGAGAGAAGTTATAAAATTATTGTAATTGGGTGGCCAAAAATAAGTTTAAAACCTCAAATTCTCTGAATATTAAGGATTTAGGTATATCTGAAGTGGTTTCATGTGTTAAATCTGTCAATTTACTTATTTATTGCATTGAGTTACTTGTTTATGCCATTTTTAGCATGATTTTAACACCCTTTTAATACCAAGTAGTCAAGAGTAATCAGCTATATCCATTTTCATTTGAGAAAATATACATCTTAAGGTACAATTTGGTATATGATTAACTTCAAAAAATATGTGTGGTTAACTACTATGTAAAATAACAAACAAGTTACTTTTTGTCCCACCCGTAATGGTGATAGTTTTGTTAAATTATTATTGATGAGTTAAAGAAATGTTCTGACATTAATACCTTCATTAATAACAACATTAAGACCCTAACAGTAATAGCAGAAAATCAGTGTCCAAACTATGTCCCACCTGTAATAGATTTTAAAAAACAAATTTAAAATATTTAAAATAAATTTTAAATAATGCTTTGCATGTAGTGTGGAGGAGAAGGCACTGTAAATTTTACAGAATGTGAAGAACCAATTCTAGTTTATTATTTATGATATGTAATAAACAAAAGTAGTTTTTATAATTTGCTAGAATGACCCACCCATAATTATGAAATGGCTGTGTATTTTGTTCTGATCATGTAAATTAAGCTTTTAAAACGCTATTGCATAAAAAAGACACTTCCGCTGGGTGGGCAGCCTTGGACTGCATGAGGATTGCTGCACCTACCACTAGATTTACATGTAAACAGCTGGCAAGCTGAAGTTAAATCACATACTATAGACATACTTTGCTTACCTGCATCGCAATAGGTGTTCAATGTGCCCTCAAGTGTGAACACATTCATTGTACGCAGTGAGGGAAGTGAGGTGGTATGCGCCGGTATGGAATACCGTCACTGCTTTTAAAGGTCCAATTGCATACCTGTACTGGTTTCAATCCTTAAAAAGCATACCGTCTCTGAAAATCAGTGGCTATTTAATACAAACTGTTAATGTTCCTTTGAGTCGTAATATAATAATTACTTTTCATGATTATTCATTCACTCATATGTTTTCGTGGGTAGCCATTGTCACTGTAGATGGCTGCGACGATAATTTGTGATGGTCTTTGTTGTCATCTTAATGACTATACCACTAGATTCAATGTTTTCAAAAATATTTCTCGGTAAGAAAATGTTGTAACTTTTATATTGTTTAAATAGGTCTTACATATTTTGAAAATATATTTTTTTAAAATTAATAAACTAAACTCCATGGCGCTACATCCCTTAATGGACTAGGACTACCACCCAACCGCTGTTCATCTACCATAGATGGCAGGATTTGGGGCATGTGGTCAGCATCATGACACCCACAGCCGGTACTGGTGGTTTCTGTGACCCTGAAATAAATAAAGGTCTGCCAATCGACAGTACAAGATGTTCTGGTCTTGTGTTATGCTCCTGCTTTGCAATCATCTATAAAGCAGGGTTGTTACTCATGGAGAAAGTTAATGAAGAACATGCTAAGTGTATATCACATAATTATTATGTTGTAAGGGAGGGAATGTGTGTGTGTGTGTGTGTCTGTGTGTGTGTTTTTTTTTTTTTTTTTTTTTTTTTTTTAAATTCAGGTATGATAGGGAAAACTTTTGGGATAGCATACCGCCTCTGGATTTTTCCCACTTCCTTCACTGATTATAAGTCTGGTATGAGATTGTGTGGTGGACGAGAAAATGTTTGTACTCTGCGACAACTCAAATACGCTTTATCGGATTTTCATATGAAACTTGATATATGCATTTATATCATCCAAGGGGAAGAAGCCTGTTGATATTAGACCTAATTGGTTGACTGGTACCAGAGTAAAACCCAATTTAGTGTCTATTTTAAAGACGCGATAACTCAAATACGCTTAATCGGATTTTAATGAGACTTGGTATAAGCATTTATAATGTCCATGGAAAACATCTATTGATAATGGATCAAATCGATTGGCCGGTACCGGAGTAAAGCCCAATTTAGTGCCTATTTTGTGGTAATATAGTAGAAAGAATTTATCAAATGTAAATCAGTTCTCGTGACAACATATTGTTTTACAGAGTTCATATACGGCTTTGGAAGTTGCAATACAGGTAACTTTGACAAATAACACTACCCACATATTCCTTCACATATGCTTATGAAACTAGACCTTTGTTCTTCCGTAAGTCCTGCTTAATGAATCGATCTGGAGCTTAACTCGGTATTCGATTACAAAAATAACTTATTTTCTGCATATCACAATTGCAAATATCACAAAAGCATTCTGGCATTTTTTTACATCATTTTACATGATTATATTCAAATTATTATAGTAATTAATTGTAGTAATTAATGATTTATTGTGACTTGTGTTTCAGGAATGGCTGGCTATGATCCTAGAAATGATTTTCCTAAGATCGCTGCTTGGATGGAGCGGGTGAAGCAGGATGTGAATCCTCACTATGATGAAGTGAATAGAGTCCTGGAGAGAGTTGCCGCTGGAAAATCAAAGTTATGAGAGATTTGCATCAGTCTCCTTAAGGAGAGAGGATGGTATATTTTTTAAGTTTTCTATTATTTACTGTAAAATATTAATTTTTTGTATATTTAGAGCTCAAAGCTACCATATTTCACCCTATAATCGTTGCATTTTTTAGGCCTCGGGATATGCTAGGCCATATTACATCATCTTTAAAGTTTCTTTGCCTACTATTGAGGATAGGTGGGTAATTAAGTATATTAATTTAGTTATGTAGTGCATATGACTTCTCTTGAAGCCATGTAACATTATCTGTTCACATGAAGTGTAGCAAATTCTAAATTTAGTGGAGAAATTGAAAATTTTGCATCAGATTATATCTGTATTCCACTCGCAGAGGGTTAAAATTTATATATGTACTATTATTTTTAATGAAAACTATGTGTATAATGACCAGTACAACAATTTGCGGGTGCGCAGGCAAAGAGAGTTAAGTCCACCATCCTCAAAAATTGAGATATGTCCATAGAGTTATAGATAAAAATGTTCTCTACTTTTGTGTTGAGTCCAGTAAGTCATATTCAAAAACGTACAGTAGTTATGGATGTGTACCTCATGGGTTTATCCATCTCTAAAGCAATGTTCGGTGGGAAAAGTATGTTAAGTCACTCTGATTCTCAGTAACAAGAAAGTGGACTTAACTCTCTTTGCCCACGCACCTGCAAATTTTAATAGCAATTATTTGAGCATGTCATGGACTCAGTTAACACAGCAATGGGTGTATGCAACTTCTTCATTGCAAAAATGCTTTACTGACAACCGTTGCCATCTGCATACTTATATTTCATTACTAGACTTCGGACTTTTAAGTCGCTAAAAATGCTGTTGTAGGTACCTAAAATAGGCTCTAAAAATAGGAAAATAGGTTGTAAAAATCGTAAAATAGTCTCTTATAAAATCGTTAAGTTGCCAATTTTCTGAAATATCTCAATTGCAATGCAGAATATTATATTTAATGAAGTCAGCATTAATCAATAATCATGATAAAACACAGATATAGGCCTATGGTACACAGAATTATATAGACCTATTACCGGTACTAGGGCCTGTATTACTACCATGTTTGTTTGTTTGTTTCTCTCTTTGTTTTTACTGGAAGTGGGAGCCGGCTGAAAAACACTACATTTTCTTGGGAATTCCAAGGAATTTTTCTACTGAAGACTAAATATTCCTTACTATTGAACCACGTCACAAATGTGTCATGTACTGCACATTCCGAGCTAAAAATTTAGTACGAACTGAAAATAAATGCTAGAATTTATAACAAAAAATGACTTATTTTGAACTTTAGAGGAAAAATAGGCAAAAAGGCAATATTAGGCTCTAACGTAAAAATAGGCTGTTTTAGGTCCTATAAAAGTATCAGTTTTAGGCATAGTCACTTATGAAACATGCATATACCAGTTTTCGTCCATATATCACTTAAGGATTAAAATAGGTTTTTACCTAAAATCCGAAGTCTATTCATTACTGTCAATCAATAAGGGTCGTATACATGTATGTGTGGCTGTCAGTTTGTAGGAGTTCGCGTTGTTTTCACTGACTCACTTGGTAGGTTTCAAACAGTTTCAAGTAGCGTGAAAAATTGCAAGAGTATGTTACTCAAGAATTTGAAAAAACGGTTTGAGTTCCACGGAACGATTGAGTTTGGTGTGATAATCAATTTTAGTGTGAACTTGAAAGTTGCAAATTATCGAATGAATTAATGATAATTCTAAGATCTAGTTTCAGTGAAGGAGCTAACAGGATTTGATCTGAGAATATAGATTCAGTGAGAATATTATAGGAGAAAAATTCCTCCGGCACTGGGACTTGAACCCAGGACCTTTGGCTATTCGCGCCAATGCTCTACCAACTGAGCTAAGCCGGAGCTCAATTCACAGCACCAGATAGAATCTCTCTCCTATGACTAATTGCCCTAATGGTCTACCTCACAGACAGACAAGTTATGTCATATGCAGTACTGTGAGGCACACTAAGTAGTGATTTTTGTGACCGGGCTCCCACTGTTATTGTACAGTTAACATTGGTAGAGCATTGGCGCGAATAGCCAAAGGTCCTGGGTTCAAGTCCCAGTGCCGGAGGAATTTTTCTCCTATAATATTCTCATGTAGTGTCCAACAGAGACAATAATCTGTGGTTCATGATTGCTTATATATCTATATAGATTCAGTGTTACAATTATGGGCATCCTCCTGAAAAGTTGTCAGTTCATCCTTCATCTTAACTAACAAATTATTGGTTGTATTTGTATGGTATTTCTTTTATATGAGGGTGATTCAAAAAGTAACAGCAAACTAACACCCTCTTCTGGGATATGAATGAACTGCTTTTAGAGCACTATCAGCAAAGCAGTGAAACAGTGAATAGTGCCTGATACAGCACCATGGAGCCGTCACAGAGAACTTTTGCCTAGAGGTGTTCATATTGAAACCCCCTCCCACACCTCACGGTCACCTAGACAACAACATTCTTCTTTACTCTGCTGGGCACCATCTTCTTTCTTCCAGAGGCACTGAAAATATGACCAGGGAGAGGGAAACAAAGGAACGAAGAGCTTGGAAGTATAAAGAAGTAGACCTTACTTCATATGGAAGCTAAATTATAAAGTATATTGAAAATAAAATAGAATTACATAAAAAATCTGAACATGACTTAGACAGTGGACAAGATATGTGTGCACGAAATATTAAAAGCTGAAATAAAGACAGGTACAATTATATTATCAAGACAAATGGACTGAAGGTCCCAAATAAAATAAAACAGTTTAGGGTGAAGCCCTCTTTCAATTTGATAATAGTTAAATCCTGTAAAAGAAGCAAATTAGTTTACATACAAAATATTTCCTTTTAAAACAATTACATACTTCGGTGTGAAGCACCTTTCCAAATATTAATTAATTTCATTCTTTAAATAGCATTAAATTTCAAACGGCCAGATATATACAAAATACAAAACCCTATCAATTTAAAATATAATACACAAGTACTTAAATTGCAATCGCTAACATACCTTTATCATTCCATGCATACAACATAATCTGCGCAGACATAATACACCCATCCAGGTTCACACATGCTGAAGGAACATCAAGGCCTAAACACAATACTTGCCTTAGCTATGCATTTACTAGGCCAAGCTCATTCGCTACATGGTAAACAAATACGGAGAACAAAGAATAAAATACAAAAGAAAGAAATTTAGAAAAAGAACCACATGTTTCAAGGTAAGAAGAAGCCGTAGGAACTGCACAAAATAAAATTAAGATAAAACCTCCACAACAAATATCCCAGCATGCAATTAAATTACCAGTCTAGCATTATTTACATTACATACAAATGGTGGCCACACAATTTATCTAGTTATATCACAAACATCTTCCATGCGAAAACAATTAAGATAAGATTACTGACATCTACAACACCACCATAACCAGACAAAATGCCAGACACAAAAACGCATGCTTGGGCAAACCTAAAATCACATATTTACATTACAATGCAGTTCCCACATATCAACAACTTAAATCATATTATACAACGATAGCACATACCTTGAAACATGGTCCAAAAGAAGGAAGAGACCGAAAGGAGCCTACCCAATTGGCGGCAAAAACACACTAAATCGTTACATGTTGTTCTCCGGATCCATGGTAGGCAAATGAGGCCGAATTAAAGGACGCTTTTCCTTTTATAAAGATATTACAAATGACGTCATCGCCCATACTACAGAGACCGCCATCATGAATTCTTATCCATTCAAACATACTGTTACAAGCTTGAAAAACAAAACGGAATCGAAATCCTGTCTTCCAATCACAAAGATTAATATATACAATTAAGGAAGATCACGGCCGACTGAACCAAAGACCTGCATTGCGACAACAAGCAAGCAATGATGCCAGACGGCTCTTAATAGGACAGTGTTGCCGAGAACGAGAGAAGGAAGGGCAATGACTCAAGGCCAGCCGACGTCAGCTGATCAGCAGGAAGAAACTGCCTATCTCTCATCATTCTATTATTGCGTAACTCTGGGCTGGATAAATTTACCATAATAATTTTAAAGCTCTCACATATGGAAATAACACGAAACTGTAGCAACTAAATTAACATTTGAAAAATGAATTGCTACAATCTCTAGCCCCCAAAGTGGAATATATGGTCTACATGTATTCCACAGCAAAGTCAGAACTGTAGCAATTAAAATGTCATATGAAAAAATAAATTGCTACAATATCAAAAAATAATATAATATAAATAATGACACTTATTTATAATAGTGGATAAAACAATCTTTTACAACACACAACGTTTCAACCTGCCCTCCAGGCCTTTCTCAAGTGTACTTAATTGAATAAATCGTAAACATCCTGCCGTAACTATGTAGCACCTTCCCCCCCCCCCCGTAACTATGTAGCACGGTCGTTCCCACACTGTTGTTGTTGTTGATCATTACTGTCTTTACCATTTTCTACCTCCCGCTCCCTAAACGTGTTATCTTTGTAATGCTCATTTATCCATTCCCTCGGGATATCAAAATTATTATCATAAATTGATCTTGGACAGGGAAATCTTGGAACTCTGTATGTTCTATTTAAGTTCTTAATCACATTAATCCACTGTTCCCCTAAGTCTCCCTCATAATTATTTAAGCAACTATCCCTCCTGCCAATGATATTCACGGCTTCTATCTTCACCATTTCTAATTCGCCCATTTTGTGTCCTTCTTTAATCATATGTTGGCTCAACCCTGTACAACATTTTTTTGTTTTTCATATCTCTTTCATGCTCACGTAGTCTTACACTAAATGTTCTGCCTGTTTCCCATATATATATCCCTTCACAGTCATTGCTAGAAATCGCATAAATTCCCGGTTTTTCCATTTCTTCCTTGTCCCTGGTGCTACCAAATTTTTTGTGTTGTGCAAATAAGTTCCCAATGGGGTGTTCATATCTTTCTCAACAACGTGTGATTCCACGCTGTCATTGCAACTTTGACGTCATTCAGAGATTGAGATTTCAGGTCTTACAGCAATCATCCCCCATACAGCCCTGATCTTGCTCCTTCTGATTACATGTGTTTGGAGCCTGAAGAACGATTTGGAAGTGACGATGAGGCTAAAGAAGCGGTGCATTGTAAACACAGTTGCATGGGTGCATGGTTGCGGACACAAATAAGCAAATGTTATGATGGAATAAAAAGTTGGTACAGTATTGTGAGACATGTGTAAAAAAGGAGGGTGGTTATGTTGAAAAATGACATCTTGTTGATATGTGCAAATGAAATACAGTATAGTATTTTAAAATATAATTTGAAAAATATTAAAAATCATGAAAATCGATATTTAAAATTTGATAAAAGTGGCAATGTTGGACATCCTTTCGACAGAACGTAGCGGTAAATTCTTTAGCTTCCTCCTTGACCTTGAGCTTCCGGCTTCACGACTCTTCCCCTCCCAGTTCCACCAATAAATTCCACCCTTAACATTTTGCAGCAGTGTGTTTTGTGAGCACATGGTCCAAGGTGTGAGATGGTTAGTGTTTAATTTTAAAGCAGACAAGTGGTGTGTGAAAATGAGTGGTTGAAGAATTTGTTATTCTCCCTCTTGGAAATTAAGTGTAGTGGCATTTGCAGAGTTTCATCCAAATCATTCAATGCTTTTCCCCCCTGTTGCAATGGCACCTTAATTAATTTCTCAGTTGAATACTGTCTTGGTATTAGGTGACCTTGGCTGTACGTGGAAACACAAGTTCAAATATTATATTAGACTAGCTGAAAAGGCCAGGCATCGCCCGGGCTTTGTATTTTGTAATTTGAAATTAACTTATGGAGGACTTTCGATTTTGAAACTCTAGGTCCTTATATAATATGTATGTAAAACTTGAAATGAAAAAGAAGATTTATCACACTCAAACTATTCCATCAGAAAACGCTAGATATAGCTTTTTATGGCTCATATGTCGAATGCTGCATTCCGTTGCTTCTACACATCATGCCTGGGAGGGGTTGAAATAAGAAGAAACATAAATTAAATAAGATTGTATTGACTTGACGGAAAATTTTATTTCTCATTCTCATGTTACCATACAACCGTTTCAGGGCTGAAATAAAAGAGAAATGCAGTACCACTTTCATACTTTCCTCCCCTAAAACCCGGGACATAATATACTGCGAGCATAGGACTCAAAATGTTCCTTCCCATGCATAGGCCTATGATAAACATCCCTCTTTCTCAACTAATACAAAGCCTACAGCTATGGATAACGTATCAGCGGAAAGGATTATTTACCGACTTCTGATATAGCATACTCACACACTTAAGTTGTCCATGCAATACGACCTCTTATTTTACATCAAAATGTGAAGTGAGAAAATATTTCTTATATCGAGGGTAGAGAAAGTTATGTGACTGCATCACACTATGCTTTATTTTCGTGGATTTCAGTTTTCAGTAATTATTTTCGCCAATGTATACGTCGATGGAATCTTAATTCGTTTAAAGTCCAGTATTATATAGTTGACAAAGCCCTATGTGATCAGAGTAAACAATACACTGTTGTCATGTGAACTGAACAGCATTTCATTTTTTTCAGTATAATATTCTCAGAAATTATATAATTTTCAAGGGAAGGTGTATTTCGTTTGAATTTTAATGTTGACTGCGTTACTTCCCGAGCTTAACTGGGTATGTGTGCAAAATTTTGTACAAATTGGTGAAGAAATGTAGATTTGTATAAGGAACATACATACATACATAAATACATACCCATAAACACACATTCGACTTTGGTATATTAGATACTATCATTTGTTGAAATGAAGAGGGCTTTCAACATAAATTGTATTAAACTTGAATGTGATTTTAGTTTCCTGAATGAGCACCTCCAATAAATTTAAAAGTCAGCATCTTTGCCGATTAGTCTTTGTAAGAAACTTTCCTTTCTGCTATAAAATTTTAATTTTGAGACTCATGACCTTTTTGAAATGACTGATACAAGTGTTCTTTCAGGTTTCAAACATGTACAATAATTTCCAAACTATAGGCGCATCCTTCGTCAAGCTGTTAGCTCAGCTTTTAGTCCAGTCAATGAATGCTCAATAAGGGGGTGTAGAGGGAAATGGAAGGAACACAATTTTTTATTTTGGGACTAAAAGTCCCCACGCCTAGGAGGTGAACAGGGGGGCAGGGGGACCTGTAGAAGGTCCCTTTTTTCAGTTTTTTGCTTATGATCTCATCCAGGACGTAACAGCCAGTGATCAGTTGAGTTTTGAGTGTTGCTCAGTTAGTGTATTGCATTTTTGTTGAAGTGGATACGAAAAGCCTGATTGAAGAGGTGAAAAAATACCCATTTTTAATTGGCAGCTCTTGCAGAAATAGGCCTCCTCCAGTTTGTTGTGTATTTCTGTATAGTCCGTTCCAGAAGATTATATAACGTTTCAAAACACTCACGAGACATTCGAAAGGTAAGTAAAAAATGTATCTTCAAAACTCGCCATCTGTGATATTTGCCTAATTTATTATTCTTGTTTCAAATTTATTTTCTGAACTCTCTTCTGCTTCTTGTTCTTGTTCAAGGCTAACTTTCCTCTTCATCACATGTTTGTATAAGTTTCTCTTCTGCTGACAAAAACAAGTGACCTTTCTAGCTGGTCGCATGCCCTACCATGTCGCAATGTGTGTGACATCTCCAGATCGCAGCCTGCATTCTGGGCATCCAGGCCGGCTTGTAGTCAACGTCTGGGCCAGACTAGCCCTTCTGCAAGCATTGAGGATTGTCCCAATGGATTAGGACTATGTAGCTGATTATTATTTTTATTGTTTTAACCATCCACTTGCACTGAGAAGTGATTCTGCATAGAGCAATTGGGATTACAATATCCACCACATAAAGTATACTTACAAACTTGATCAGCAGTCTATAGTAATAAAAGAAAGTGTTTGAAATCTACTGAACGCAGAGATCTGAAATTTTAAATGTAGATGGACTGAAGGGTGGGCAAATGCACCTTGGAGCTGGGTTTTTTATTTTCGCTTTTATTCCCGAGTTATGAGTGAAAAACTGGCAGAAAATGTGATTTTTTTTTTCTTTCTTCGCTATCCAAGCATCAGTTTTCAGTAATACATTTTATTTGTCAGTTAGTTGCAGATGGCTTTGCTGTTTTTTTTGTCATAATTTGGAAATAAAAGAATCGTTTCATTTTGTAAGCTCACCCTGGTTGATTCATTTGTTTATAATGCCAAGGCGTGCAGATATCTGAAATTTTCAATGTGGTCAGAAGAGGGATAATGAATATAGGCCTAAATGGTCAAACATTGATCGATTTGTATGGAACTCACTATGTAGGGGTTTTCTAGGCCAGAGAACTCGAATCTGATGTCATTTTTCCCAGGCAGCACTTTCTAATCGTGGAATTCACTTCAAAACCAGATTTTTAGCTGTTTCATTAATTATTAATAGTTTAGTTTAGGCCTATGAATGTTTTGCGTGCAAATATTAATAAATATAATGTTTTAATTATTTTGCCCTTATTTTTAATCCAATTAATTATCGTGGGCGAAGCCACAATGATCTGCTAGTTGTATTGTATTTACATACAAAAGGATGTAACAGAACTCCATAACAAACTTCCGGCACACTGTCAACTGTCATATCCCAAGCAACAGTACACAACCATGTCAGAGTTCACTGGACTTCTGTTTGGCTGCAGACACACTGTCCTAATTCACATGGAAGCATTTAAAGCTTTTGGGGTGTCTCAAGAACTTTTCCTTACCAACTATTTAGGGATCATAAAGGACTCCCTTTAAATTCTGCACAGACATTTGTACAATAAATAATAACCGAGCGAGGTAACTAAGATGGTAACATCTTGGACTCTCATTCGGGAGGTCCCAGGTTCAAATCCTATGGGCGGCCAATTTGACATGGGTTTTTCATGGTTTCCCCAGTTGTAAAGGCAAATGCCGAATTGGATATTTACTAGGGATGGGTCGATACCAGATTTTCTCGATACTCGATACCGATACATGATTTTTTCCTCTATACTTGATACTTTGATAGTCGATACCGTCAACATTTCCAGTTCAAGAAATAGGTACATTAAAAACTAAAAGTTGAGAGAACAGTGTAATAACAACTAAATTAATTAAGTGTGCATATTTAATGAGACAAAATTTAATATCATCACTAACCTATAATTATTTTTAAACTCTAAATTAAAACTAAAATTAGTTTTTGAAACAATCCACTTACAAGCTTTTGTTCAAAAGTACTAGCATTCTCACTTAAATGCAGAATTGCAGAATTACCAAAGTATCGAAGAAGTACCGAGCGAGTTTTCTGAAGTATCGCTCGATGTCGATACCATATGCAAGTATCGAGGACCCATCCCTAATATTTACATACCATGAATTTAATAAAAAAAATGAACCAAGCAGGATTTTCTTGAAACTTAGCATAAATACTCTACAACACAAACATAATGAAACATATATTTCAGCATTTGCAATCATTGAACTGCTAGTATATAAAGAGCATGTCTGTTTTTAGTTTCATACCTATGTACAGGTAGGGGAAAAAAAAAGTGAACCGACTCTTGTTGCTGATTTCAGAGCCTTGTGATACATAAATAAATGTAAAGGATGTAATGGAAACATTTGTTTTCACAAGCAATGCAAATTACGTGAAATTATTTCTCAGTTCAAGCAATTTATCGGCTATAGAACAAATTTCAATACATTCCCTGTTATCCTGTGAATGCCGCTAGACATGCGCAGTGGCTCATATCGGCAACTTAGATATTTTATTCGGTCCGCTTTTTTTCCCTACCTGTACATCTCCATCCTCTCAATCCCATTGCAATACCAACTGTCCATATCTTTGGTCCATCTTTCAATCTGCATCCGACTGATTTCCATGCCATGATTTGTTTCAGCTCTCCACAAATCTAACATCTTCATTCATCACAAGCTATTCAATTGATAGTTCATTCTAATTTTTCAGGTCCAATCTGGATTTTTTTATGGGCTGTGAATTTTCCTGCACTCAAGGGTTCCATGGTTTCACATCTACTTGTTAAGCTCCAAGCCTCGCACCCATGTCACGATTGGTCAATAGGAAACAATTCATATCTATAAAAATAGATAAAAAGTAATAAATTTTGAAACATGAACAGTCCAATAGAATTCGCCTGGGGACAGCCGCAGCAGAAGACAGTTTGGAGCTACAATACTGATGATTCTTCATATAAAGCGAAAGCACTCTTGTACAAGTGTAGGAGAAGTACTGGAGAAAACTGCATGACGATGAGCTTTATAACCTGTACTCTTCACCAGATGTAGTAAAGGTAATTAAATCACAAAGGATGAATGGGTTGGACGTATTGCGTGCATGGGGGAGGAAAGACATTTCTAAAAATATTGACTGGGAGACCCGTAAGGAAAAGACCACTTGGAAGATCTAGACATAAGTGGGAGGACCATATTAGTATAGATTTAAGGGAAGTAGGATTTGCGAGGGATGGTTGGATGGAGTTAGCACAGAATAGGGTTGAATGGCGGGCTCAGATAAGCACAGCAATGAACCTCCTGGTTCAGTCAAATAGATAATATTCCTTTAACTTGCTTAAGAATTGTCATATTGTCTATTTTAGAATGGATATTTATATATTTGTAAAGAAAAACAGACCATAGAACATCTACTCATTTTACTTCACTGCATGTCAATGCTGTGATCTTCATAAATCAAAAGTTGCAGCTTAACTGTGGGGTGAAACATGTTTTATTGCTTAAAAGAGAAAATTAGATAATGCCACCCCCTTGAATTGGTCATTCTGTGAGATGGGAACAGAATTCCTATTTCCAGTACAACACAATACAGTTGAGTTAAACACAAAACCCTTTAAAAAGAAATTTTGAATGACGTACAATATTTGATAATAAAGCCTTAAAAAGAAAAATGTGATAATATAAACTAAATCTTTGATCACAATAAACAGCATTTTTTCAGTAAATCAGTAAAAATCAATACAGGACTTCATAAAAGCGATAACATCTGATTGATAACATTATCCGCAATTACATTAAGCAGCGTTCACTGTATATGAGTTTTGCCCTTGTACCACAGTGACTGTTATATTGATTACGCTAATTCATTACATACAAATACTGGTATACGAGTTTTGTTATACGTAGTAGATATTGTGACCGCTGGTGTGATCTTGTGGTTAGCGTAGCTGACTACGGATCCGTCAGCCCGGGTTCGATCCCCGGTACCTCCTTGGATTTTTCTGAGGGAGGTCTGGTAGGGGTGCACTCAGCCTCGTGATTCAAATTGAGGAGCTACTTGATAGAGAAGTAGCGGCTCCGGTCATGGAAACCACCATTAACGGCCGTTGGTGTCGGCATGCTGACCACATGCCCCCCAATCCTGCCATCTGCCTATGGGTAGATGACACAGCAGTCGGGTGGTAGGTCTTGTCCCTTCGGGGATGTCGCGCCATGGAGTTTTAGTTTAGTAGATATCGTAGTTATTTTTCCCCCTTGTTTTTGCCCCATTAAGTGCTGAAATATTCAGAATCCCTTTTCCGTTTTGGAAATCCAGTCACCCTAATATAGCCTACATGATCGTTTTAGGATATAGTTATGTTAGCCTAAATAATTATTTTTGAGGTGGGATCAAAGTTCATTTTAAATTAGATATTTTTGTTTCAACCATTAGAATTAGTAGTGTGTTATAGTGGGATAGGAATTCTCTTTCTAGGATGAATGGATGCGAAAGTCTGGTATACTACTAATAGTAGCTTGTATGAAGTACATTGTGTTCGTCTAAAAAGCAGTAATAATTGTTTTATGCATTGGATTTTTCTAAAGAACTGATTTTTGGGATTACTATTTAGTCAAGGTTTCTGACAATATGAGAAATATGTCAACCATTTTACGGTACGGTTGAGGTTAATTTGTCATGCAACATTTCGCCATCGATTATATTACATACATCCATTAATGAAAAAACTAAGCGCAAACAAACGGATGAAGAAAAATGTTATATTATTGTATGGTTTTGAACATTTATTTTACGGCAGATTCGTTTAGGAATCCAGTGAACAAGGTGGCGTTGATTTAGTCCCACCAGCTGACGTATTTCGCGTCTTTACTAACAGTAAGAACGGTTAAATAAATTGTTTCAGGCCTGCCCAATAATATTTATCATAAATATATCCGAAAAATATTGTTCTAGTTCATAATGAGTTTGTAGTTTTACTCGGAAATTGATATACATATATTTGTCATTTTGAGTTGGCGCATTCCGATTGTCATTTTTCTTCAACTATGGTATGGGGGATATGACGTTCATATCAGCCATTGTAGTATATTTTCGTATGGAAATGGTTACTGCGTTTTGGATGGTGAAGTGTTCCATAATATATTGCTGTTTATAATGGATTTAGATGAAAATACAAACGTGCTAGATGAAGTAAGTAGCGTGTTGGTTTGATAGAAATCAAATTTATTCACGGCACTAATGTGACAGCGAGCGTAAAGTACGTGTAACTTATGTCAAGACAATTCTTAACCCTAAAATATAACAAATCAAAAACTATTGTGTTGTAATTGTGTGCACTGTAATGAAGAATAAATTATACGTTTTTATTTCAGGTTGAAATTCTTTTCAAAAAACTAGAATCTCTTCCGGAGCATGTGAGAAGGATAGCATTTGACAAAATCCAACAGAAGTTGCCAAGTCAAGGCTTTTCACCTATTAAATCTGGTTTGTATTTTGAAGACAGGTTAGGTTGGAATTTAACATACCTCAGAAGTACGAGGATGCATATTGGTTGTTAGGCTAGGTTATATTAGGTTATAAGCAAATGACAAGATACATACCTAAGGCACCTCCACTCCACTCCACTCTCCGCTGTGAGTTGCCATGGTGGTGAAAACCTGCTTCCCCTATCATTAATAAACTCATGTGTAAACTATGTGACAATAAGTGCAGTCTTCTGTAGGATCATGATACTCTGTTCTTCTGCAAAGCTTATGGTGAAAACCATGTATTGCCAGTCTTGTTATGGCACTGTGGAATTTATTGTTTGGACCTATCCAGTTTCGGTTCATCATTGCCTCAGTTGTGTTGGCATTCTTGTGGCGTAGAAGGAAGCAGGAGTTTGATGCATAGGTCTTCTATTAGGAATGTCTCGTGCACCAATTCATATGCCAATCTTGACGGAGCAAATTTTGAAAACCCTAATGCTGCTTTTAAGAATCTTGCTTTCATCTTCTCTATGGTGTTTAGGTCTCCGTAGCTGAGTTCGTTCCACATTAGCTCTATCCCATATGTTAGAACAGGCATGTATTTAACGAGGATGCATAGGTAGTGATTTCATGGCTCTAGATGTTGGCGTCTGAGTCCTATGATATGTGCGTACAATTCTTGGTACACCACTGCTAATAGTGTAATAACATTATAAAAAATACTTTAAGCCAAACTATTACAAAGCGCTCTGCTCCCCAGTATGGTCATGTTGCATCAGCAGGTAATTCAGGTCCTGGTCAAACGGTAGGAGGAAGGAGTGGGTTTGCTTAATCTTTCTAAATAACAGTATTAGGCCTACCTATGAAAAATGGACATTATTATGCTGACTTTGATTATAATTATAAGAGGTACTAGAAATGCTGCCCCTCTATTAGCCTACCACACATTCATGACACCATTGTAGAAATTTGTATAAGCATATTTTTCTTCTGTGAATCATGATTAAATTCTGGTGATCATGAATCTTCTCGGTAAGCAAGTCTTTATGGTTCTGATGTGTTTTAAGCTAATTGTGGAAAAGTTAAGTTCATAAGATAATATCTTGGCAATTCTGATTTTGGACGAAAGTACTGTACATTTTAAAGTTGTAATTAAGTTTAAGGAAATAGTTTCTGTATTCATGTATCACTGAAGATGACCACAAGCTAGTCGAAATATATATTATGATAATCAAAAAACCTTAATATTAAAGGCGGAGATATTAAATTTCATTGAATAGTTTCTGTGTCAAATAGATACCAAGAAAACATCCACATGTGCTTACCGAGCAGACTGATGAAAGCGGAGTGAGTTTAGATCTGTCTTACAAGGGGATGGTGCGAACCTTCATGTCGAAACCCACCCTCAAACTTTGTACACATGTAGGTCATCCTAAAATGGAATAGTACACAAAAAATTAGCTGCCAGTTTGAACTGTGAGATCATTAAATTGAAGCTTGAAATTTGGAAGCGATCTAGTTGGTTACTGCTGGATCTTTGTAGCGACTACTGCAACTTACGCGACTCATTCACCAGCTTATCACACACAGGCTTCCTTCTTCTTGTTATCGCAGTATAAACAACGACCGTAGTGATGAATTGTGTCTCAGTTAATAGAAGGGAGTCACCATGAGTGTCTCTACAGATGTGTTGAATCCTATTAATGTGCTTTCAGTTGCTATAAACTATCGAACCAACAAAAGTGTGAAGAAGCTGAATGTGATATGGGAACACTTGTTCGATGTGCATTTTTGTGCTTTTCCCATTCTATCGACACTAGGCACTTCTGTTTCACATTTATTGAATAGTAAATTTTAAAACAAGCTTTTCTGTGCACGGTTAAGTGAACATGCAACTGTATATTGTGACTACAGTGTTGAGCCTACTGACTGCCCGCATGCCTCGCTCAAGACTTTGTACCTCAGCCACAGACCGCATCCCTGCTAGACGGGATGAGGCGCCCTGACAGTGCTTTTTTCACGATATTGTGATGTGATTTTCATAGACTTGCAGTTCGAACTGGCGGCTAATTTGTTGTGTACTATTCCATTTTAGGATGACCTACATGTGTACAAAGTTTGAGGGTGGGTTTCGACATGAAGGTTCGTACCATCCCCTTGTTAGAATCAAATTCAGCAAGATTTGTGGAAGAAGTGTGCATGTAGGCCTAATTGTGAATTGTGAACAAGGTGTGGTACAGTAACAGAGGGACAGCACTTCTAGTAGCTCTTATACTCGAAGTTAGCACAATAATATACAGTTTTTATAGATAATACTCTTATTTTGTGAGATTAAGCAACTGCTAGCAACCATTCTGTGTAATGCGATGAAAATAATGAAGTTTATATAAAGATGGTTAAATACAGGATAATTGAAGAAATTATTCGTTACTCTTATGTCCTTGTATGCATTTATTTGAACGTAAATGTGACAGTCTGTATTTGCAGCCATTTAAATAATTTTTGCTTAAAAAATTGCAGGTTTAATTCAGACAGTGCCTGTATAGTAACTAAATTCTTTTCATCACATTATAATGGTTGAGCCTTAAATTATTTTGTATGGATGTTGTACTTTCAGCACACATTTTTACTTTTGTAGTGCACCTCATATTACAGCGAAACCTCTGTATAACGATATTTGTGGGCCCTATCAGATTGTATTGTTATATTGAGGGGTTGTAACATATTAGAAAGACTGCACGCAGTAAACTGTGTAACCCACAGGATAATCATGGAATGGACATGCAAAGAAGTAGAATGCTAATTTTGCTACTTAATTTACTGACTTCCGTTGAATTGTAACCATAGCTACATCCGCACACATTAAAGTTACTATTCGGATTGGTTTAACATCACGGATCATGGCACGCTTTGAGTCTATACTAGTTCCAACTAAAGAATAAAGTAGATGTAAAAAAAACCACGTGACATGATGGGTTCTGATTGGCAGTTGGACGCAACACCCCTCCAGGTTCTTGCTTGTCGTCTTCTTCCGAGTATTAATGTAGTTTCTTCAAAACATAAAAAGTAAGTAATGTATTTGATGTACGACTAAATTAAGCATGTTTCTCAAGTTTGTAACAACACCTTCTATGTGATTTAAGCAATACCATTATTAATATTTGATATTATCGGTTGAATGTAATGCGACGAGCATGCCTGAAGACAACAAAGGTATGAAAAAATAACACAGTCACTTGTCATGTATTCCTTGAAGACAGTTAACGTTTAATTCATACGACGAAACAAGCTTACCACAGCTATTATAAATAATAAAAGACAGCAATACAGTTCAATGGCTGAAGCTAATCAGGCCTCACCAGCTCGTGTTGTTAAGGACAAGCGGGGAAAGCCGTTAAATAGTGGCGAAAAAACTGTGATCTTGAATGTTTTTAATTCATTTTGCAGTAAGTAGATTTTCATTATGACATTAAAATATTACAATGCATTAGCATTTTAAACGTAGGTATATGCAATACTTGTGAAATCCACCTTTGTTTCTCTAGATACTAGCTTCCTTTTTTCAATATTAACGAGTTCCTCTTGCATTGAAATTGCGACGTCTGCAATGTGTCAACAAACACGTGGTCGCGGAGTAATACATATCAGTGTGTTTGTTTACATCTACTTTACTCTTTAGTTGGAAATAGTATAGCCTCGTGTCAGAAATTTCAAACCCGTAGATGGTTGGAAGAGGGAAGGAAAAGACAAGCAAATTCAACACATATCGAAGGCAAAACTAAAACAGTTGCTCCTTATGGTGTTTTAATTGTACATTATGTATATGTTGAAGTAACATCCTAACTCACAGTATGTTTTTGCACACATAAGGGGTGATTTTAGCCTCGGTGATAATATTTTCCACCCCTCTTTAACCTTTCCTTTTTGGAATATCTAAGAAATGTAAAAGATATCAGGCACCCATAAAACAATATTAGTCTGTTACCAGCTACCATCCATAGGGTTAAGCTACTGGTTTGCAATAACAATCCAACCTCCAAATATAGTTATAAAACGGTGTTTCTAAAATAGCTTAATCGTCATAGTGAGTTACATTTAACATCATTGAGATAGGAAATTCGCCGGGACCAAACAAAAATATTGCTATATGCAGGTTAATCATTGTATCAACCTACATTATACAGTGGTTTGACTGTATTCGAGATTTTTAATGATTGATAATAATTGATTGTATAAATGGTTCCGTAAATGTACACCGAGTATTTCAGTGCTAAAACTAAAGAAGCGCTGTTTTCCATAGTCGACGGTCTTTGAGAAAGTCACTACATAATTTCATAAAGTGACATGTGATCATCCCTTGCACCGACCAATCTCTTCTACTATCTTCAGGTAGTATTTCTTCTGATAATAAGGGACAGTGGGCTGATAGATGTTCCTTTTCCCAGCATGGACATCACCGGGTTGGTTCTTATAACTTTCAAATCACATGACGCTAAATTAACAAAATAAGTTGCTCTATTCTATATGTACGATATTTCTGATTCTAAATATTCTTGAATATTATGAAAAGGATTTCTTTGAAGCCAGGAATATAGTTTTTCTAAAAATAATTTTGGGGACATTTCTTGAAGTTTAAATGGTAATTTTTTTATATAATGTTAAGGAATGATTTTAGCCTCAGTGATCCTATTTTCCATCCTTCATGAACCTTCCTTTCCGCAATTTCTAAGAAATGTAACAGATATCAGGCACCCAGAAAACAATATTGCTGGCTGGGATGGATACTGATCTGATACCAGCTACCATCCATAGGGCTAAGCTACTGGTTTGCAGTAACAATTCAACCTCCAAATATAGTTATAAAAGGCTGTTTCTAACATAGCTTTATCGTTATAGTGAGTTACATTTAACATTATTAAGGTAGGAAATTCACCGGGACCAAACAAAAATACTGCTATATCCGAGTTTATCGTTATATCGATCTTCGTTATACAGAGGTTTGACTGTAAGGAAGGCAGTGACCATTGAGCTGTACTAAGGGAAGCTTATGTTGAAGACTACCTAATTTGCTTTAAATTCATTTTTGACCCTGATACTATTGACAGTATACCTCAGTAAAGCCTATTCCATATGATTTAATTTGGGCTGTGATTTATGATGTTCTTTTTGTTGCTAGGTGGAGCAGTAGGAAGGAAACGTCTAGGAAGAAAACGTAAAGCTCAGACTTTTGAACTTCCACGTGAAGATGGTAAAGAAACCGATTCTTTTGGGAGAAAACGTAAAGCTCAGACTTTTGAACTTCTACGTGAAGATGGTAAAGAAACGGATTCTTTTGGGAGAAAACGTAAAGCTCAGACTTTTGAACTTCCACGTGAAGATGGTAAAGAAACAGATTCCTTTTGGTCATCAGAAAACAGTGAAGCAGGTGAGTTTTTCTGCTTAGGTCTATAGATTGTACTGTATTTCATTCTTTTTCATTATAGGCCTACCTTGTCTTGGTGAGGAAATTACTGGTAAATTGATACTAACGGCTAGGGATCCTGGAATTTTGTGGATAGATTTTCATGCCAATTTAAAAAAGAAAGAAAGAAATAGTGTGTATCTAACTTATAAGAAAGTTTTAGGTTCGGAATAATTGTGCAAATAGAGTAGGCCAATTTTTCTGTTAAATTTTATTATTTTTGCTTTATTATTTCCGCATGAAATAATGCTTTTAAATTTAGATTCATTATTCTACATGTAATAATATAAATAAATATAAAAAATTTGGTATTTTAACGGTTGTAGCACTTTATGCTTACAAAATACTGACACTTCCAATGAATAACCAGTGTTTTACCCCTAACAATTAAAGATCCCTTTTATAAATCAATTCTTCTTTTTAATAAATTACCGAGCTATATTAAAACAGCTAATAAACGTTCGTATTGCAGTTCGACAACCTCTACTCTGTTCCAAACTTGCATATGAAATACATTGCTGGAAACGAAAACAGATTCCTTTCCTATAACTTAAACATGCTTAAACTAACAGTGTTTCACATAGGGAATTTTATAATAAATTTATAACATGGTCAATAAAAATCCGGGGACATAATATAAATATGGGGACATTCCGCGGATGGGTTTTGTCCAGGGATAGATTTCAAAATCTGGGGATATGTTATTGTTCAGATAACTATTAAAATTAATAATGTTTGCCAGAAAAATTTTTGTTTTTAGTTTTTAATTGTTCAGCCCATGTGAGGGTATAATTATTGTTCTTCCTCTAACTGTTGTCTTTATTTTTCAGATTACTTTCTTGAAAATGTTCTTACAAGTAGAGGAAGAAAAGCAAAACGAATCAGCTATGCTTACTTGCATGAGTATGGCAAAGGTCAAGATGATTTCAGCGAAAAACACAAGAAAATTGTTACTGAAGTTAAAGAAGAAAAAGAAACCGATCCTTTGGGTGATCCTTTGAGTGATCCTTTGAGTGATCCTTTGGGTGATGGTGACTTAACAAATTCTTCATCGCAGGAGTCTGTGAAGGTCTTGAGTGCCGAACCAGTCATTGAGAACGTCATTCCTATAGTCAAAATCGAGGAGGAAAGTACAAACACCACTGAAACATGTCAAGAAATTGAAAGTAATAATAAAGACATTAGTCAAGTTATTGTGACTGATGTCTCGTTAACAAATGACGCATGTTTTCTCGAAAATATGAATTCAGAAGAAGTTGATAATCCTGTTGTGGTATCACAAGAATCACAGGAAATTGTTGTGAATGCATCTGAGCAGGAAGAAAAATCTGCAGTAATCCCTAATGTACATACAAATGAGAGACAATTGAAGATTAAAAAAGGTATGTATTTTATTCTTTATAAGTAAGACGTGGATAGAGGCGTACAAATCTCGATTTTAGCTTGCCCATACCCGCTTGAATGCCAGGCAAGCAAGTTGCGAGCGTTGCAGCTAGCAAGCAGGCAGGTTTCTTTAGACTTGATGGGTTAGGTTGAACCCAACTTATGCAAGCCTGAATAAGCTTGCGACATTCCTATCAGCTAAACAACTGTAGTTGCTAAGAGTAGGTAGGCCTAATACTTTCTTGCTTTTCTACATAGACTACTGATAGAAGAAATTCATCATGTAGATAAATAAAAAGTGGATAAAGTATTAAAAATCGTTTTGCGTCTTAACACACTTATTATTTTTATTATTGTTATTATTGATTTTTTTGATGTTTTCTCGAAAATGTTTGAAATTTTTTCCCATTCCGGACTACTGTAGTACCTTTGTTCATTGATTATTCAAACTCTCCACATTTTAGTTTCTCCTCGGCTAGTTTTACTATTGTAAAATTCTTCATTCTCCTTTTACTTGCACTCTAAACACATCTGAAGTCCTTGAACTATGTAACTGTACGACTTACCAGTGCACTGATATACCCAGTTTCATATTCTTTTTGCCAGGCCTTGCAGTTTCTTCAGGCCCCGTGAAACCCACCAAGTTATGAAGAGCTTGTGACTCATAGCGACAGTGTCGTAGTAGTCTGGCTTGCTCTCTTGTCAAGAAAGTTAAAAGCTGTGGCTGGTTGCAGAATTTCAAAGGGGCAAGCAAGCTAAAATCAGAATATGTACACCTCTAGACGTGGTTCAGTAATCAATAAGGCCCGGATTCTTAGGTTTTATACTGTTTTGTTCCTTGCTAGCTAACTGATATTTTAACATAATTATCCGTTTCATAATCATTACACTCACATGGTCCAATCTTATAAAACCTAAAAATGGCTAAATAAGATGTTAGAAACTAAAAATGGCTAAAACTGTTTTTGAAGTAAGATACAATAAAATAACAATAATAAACTTAATTATAATAATTAATCTAACTGATCTAACTGTTATTATTCTACCAAATATTGCTTTTTAAATATCTGCCTATATTTTGTAACTTTGCTCTCTGATGCCAGTAGGCCTATATTGTTTTGTAAGATAAAATATAGTATTGCATTTTGTCATCTTGTACCCATTATAGATATATAAGCATTCATGTACCACAGATTAATGTCTCTGTTGGACACTACATGAGAATATTATAGGAGAAAAATTCCTCCGGCACTGGGACTTGAACCCAGGACCTTTGGCTATTCGCGCCAATGCTCTACCAACTGAGCTAAGCCGGAGCTCAATTCACAGCGCCAGATGGAACCTCTCTCCTATGACTAATTGCCCTAATGGTCTACCTCACAGACAGACAAGTTATGTCATATACAGTACTGTGAGGCACACTAAGTAGTGATTTTTGTGACCGGGCTCCCACTGTTATTGCACAGTCAACATTCAAGATAGATATATAAGCATTCATGTACCACAGATTAATGTCTCTGTTGGACACTACATGAGAATAGGAGAGAGGTTCCATCTGGCGCTGTGAATTGAGCTCCGGCTTAGCTCAGTTGGTAGAGCATTGGCGCGAATAGCCAAAGGTCCTGGGTTCAAGTCCCAGTGCCGGAGGAATTTTTCTCCTATAATATTCTCATGTAGTGTCCAACAGAGACATTAATCTGTGGTACATGAATGCTTATATATCTATCTTGAATGTTGACTGTGCAATAACAGTGGGAGCCCGGTCACAAAAATCACTACTTAGTGTGCCTCACAGTACTGTATATGACATAACTTGTCTGTCTGTGAGGTAGACCATTAGGGCAATTAGTTATAGGAGAGAGGTTCCATCTGGCGCTGTGAATTGAGCTCCGGCTTAGCTCAGTTGGTAGAGCATTGGCGCGAATAGCCAAAGGTCCTGGGTTCAAGTCCCAGTGCCGGAGGAATTTTTCTTTGTACCCATTGTTTTGGTAAAGGAAATCTTAAGTGTATCCCCGATTTGTTATATTAGGGGTTCTGTGGGGTCCCCTAGCCATGGAGAATTTTAAGTTCATTTATAGGGTCCCTTGGTAACCATGTTGTTATCCCCACCCCCTTACAACAACTGCAGATTAGTTCCTGCTTGAGAAATGAGATTGTACTTCCATTAGACCAGACAAGAATACAACAACACACACCATAGAATAATTACAATTTGAGTTGAACTTAGACACTTATATTACAAAATGATTGCTATGGAGCACTCAACTTCACTAATTTATATGTACTTACACCTTGAGTGGACCTCATTTGAGGATACAAGCAAGATGCTTGTGAAACGCGTCATGTGTAAGTACATATAAATTAGTGAAGTTGAGTGCTCCATAGCAATCTTTTTGTAATATTCGATTACTTCACTGTGATTCCCACATATAATAGTGTTAATTATTAGACACTTATGCTTCACTTACCAACTTTTTGGTAGAACATGTTTCAAGGACCCTTGTCCCCATCCTTGGCTACGTGTCCAACTCGTCCAAGTTGGACACGTAGCCGAGGATGGGGACAACAAGTTGAAACAAGTTCTACCAAAAAGTTGGTAAGTGAAGCATAAGTGTCTTAAGTTCAACTCAAATTGTAATTATTCTATTATAGTTGCTTCACTGTTTATGTTCCATCATTTTTTTAAACACACACCATGCTCTACAGTCTTCCTAATAACTTATCTATTTTCTCTTGCGAACTGTTTGCTATTCAATTTGCCATGGAATACATACTGAAAAGTCCAAATCACTATTCATACATCATATTCTCTGATTCATTAAGCGCTCTGCTCGCTTTACGTCACTCGCATCCTCCTCACTTTCTGGTTAATGAACTCTTGGTGTTATGTAACCAGTTAATGTTGTCTGGAAAAATGATCGTATTCGCCTGGATACCATCCCATAGCGGTATAACTGGGAACAACCTAGCAGATGTAGCCGCTAAGGAAGCTTGCAAACATCCCACAAGTATGCCCGACCTCAAGATCCCTCATAATGATTTCCTGATATTCATCAAAAACAAAATACTTCTGAACTGGGAAACACAATTCAGCTCTGCTTCTAACAGCAAGTTGCATGGCGTCTGCCCAGTTCCTACTTTTACGCAACCCAGTGTAACCCTTAGTTGCAGAGATCAGGTAATTCTAACCAGACTGCGTATTGGACACACAACTCTAACTCACTCATACATCCTTTCAAGGGACCTTCCTCCTTGGTGCAATCTGTGTGCATCTCCTCTCACTGTGGAACACCTACTGACCCACTGCCCCAGGTACACTGACCAACGAACTCGGTGCAAAGTTCCTGTCAACATCTTCATGGCTTTGGGACGACCAATGTAACCAATGTGTAACAATATGTAATTGATTTTGTAAAACTATTGTATTGTAGTGTTTTAGTCGCGATATGACTTTTAGTTAAGCGATGTTAATATGAATAAATTAAAAGGAATACAAATAAAATAATGTTCTATTTCAGGGTTTCCTCGGTGTGGAGCTCTTGTTTGGAGGAAACGCAAAATGGCTCGAGGGGGTCCTGGTTTGTTGTCTTGCCAGGAGTGCACTTTCACAACAAGCAGCAAGTCTCTGTTGGATGTGCATTTGCGTCGCCACACTGGAGTGAAACCCTACGTATGTCCAGATTGTGGCAAAGCTTTTCCACAGTCTTCAGGCCTCAGTAAGTGTTCATTACATCAGACATAACTGTTTCGTTCTGTTTATCGTGATTACTAATACAGTCGAACCTCCACATAATGAAGACTGATATAATGATAAACCCACATTAAGAGATGAGGAGCGTTGATTCAAAATGCGTTTAGTCCACAAATAATGATTTTTCAGGAATGACGAAAAACTGTTTGTGGCCAAACTATCAAACGAATTTGCAATATTTTTTTCTGATCAGAATCAGTAATTAATATATAGTTAAATGTGTTGGGTATGTCAAACCATTCTTTTCATTTACATCTTTTATTGATAGTTAAAGTTTAGAAAGTAATGGACTTAACGCGTTTTGACCCAACACTATAATAATAATCATTTAAAAAGATGAAAGTTAGTATTTTATTGAAGAATTACAATCAGATCTGATCGCACTAATACAAAATGAACTATTGCAGAAGTACCAAATTGTCAAAATTAAAACAATTTCTGTTTTTAAAGCTTATTAAATCATGGAAAATCCATGCTCCTCTTCTTTTATTATTGACCGCTAATGATATCTTTTTCGGCGTATGGTGATTGCCGCTCTCATTAGAAGAACACCTGCAACAATAAACGTCGTAAAGTTCAACGCACCACCAGTTTCGCACGTGATTGCATCTAAAATGTGGACTCAACGTAATTTGCCCCGAACCAAGTTCTGGACTGAACGCGTTTTACATCGAACCCCATATTTCAGGCTCAATTTTAATGGGGAAAGATTGCGATTTGGAACAAAAACGTTATGTAGTATCAAGCAGAACACCTCAGAGAATGTGAATCCGCAAAAAACTACATTACAATTGGAGGTGGACTTAACGCGTTTTGAACAGACACTCAGATATTTTTTCTATGGTCCCGGAAAATTTCCTATCTTAATAACGTTACTTGTCCCTTGTTGTAGCGATTAAGATGCCCTTTTGTAACGATACATGTTGTGAAGTGAAATTGTCATTCTAGACCAGCAACTTAGCCCTGCAGGCGGTAGCAGGTAGCAGGTTAGTGTCCTTCCCGGCTGGTGTGGACCTTTAAGCCACCTTTAGAAATTCTGTAAGAAAAATGTTACTCTCAATAGAGGGTGGAGTACAAGGTCACTGACCAATGACCTTTCTTCTTTCTTCCCTCTTTCCACCCCATGTACGACTGAACTTCTGTAACATCTTATGTTAAACGATGTTAAACAGTTAACCAGTCTAAAGTTATTTTTCAGTGGATGGGCAAAAATAGCTATGAGCTCTGCTCAACGAAAATCAATAAGTCTCGAAACAAAATTAGGGGTGTTTAAAGATTTGGATGATGGTTTGAAGCAGAAAGAAGTTGCAAAAAAGTACAGACTTTCGCCATCTATGTTGGCTACATTTGAAATTGAGGAAAGTATATATTAAATAAATTCTTTTGTTAGGCTGTGTAAGTACATAATTCAGTTTTTTGTTTTGCGTACAGTTTTCATAAGACGTCCCTCAATATAACAATAACACTCATATAACAATATGATTTGCTAGGGACCGCACACATCGTTATGAGGAGGTTTGACTGTATTTTTTTATTCTGTATGGTCATGGCTTATATTTTACTGAGAATATTCTCATGTAATGTCCAACAGAGACAATAATCTGTGGTTCATGAAAGCTTATATATCTATCTTATATTTTACTGTTAATTAAATAACTTTCCTTACTTCAGGAAAAGCAGCCATCTTCAGACATTTGTAAAATATTGAGAAAAACAGCACTATTTTTCTATTAGAGCCTCATGTGTAGAGGTATGATCTTTTGGTATTATCCATAAAATGTGAAGCATGTTTAAACATTTTAAGCGTGGAAGATGCAAATTCCTTAATGAAAGTCATCAAACTTATGAAATTTATCCAAGAATACTGCTATATTTTCAACACAGGATTTTTTAAAAGAATTTACACAAAAGACACTTTCTTTTGAAAAAAAATATTGTGGAAAACTATGTTTTAAGTAATAATTCACAATAATATTTTAAGATATTAAAATGGTTTTATTTAAATTTTTTACTATTTTCAGACAATTTTTTTAAGCTTCACTTAAATATGTGCATCAAACAAATTAAAACAAATATATTAATTATTTTAAATTTTACTTACAATATCCAAGGCTTAAGTGAACATTCTTTCCTTAACTTTCCACACTTATAGAAAACAATTTTAGAATTACCTCTTTTATTTCCGACTCCACCACATAATCTGAGGAAGAACTTTTTCAATTAATCAACCAACTTTTGGTATCTTGCTTGAGCAAACACTGTGAATAAACTGCAAGTGTAAGCTTCTTAAGAATGTGTTTAATTTGCTTCTAAAGAAAACCAGGGATTTTTGTTCACTCGATTTCCTTCACTGGGACAATGGGGTTACAAAATGACAAAATGCAACGCTAACTTATATTTTCTCTTACAAATATACTGGTAACAATAAGCAAGATGTAAACTGTTAAGTACAGGCTAGTTTACACGATTACATTAAGTTTCGTAACTACGAGGTCTATTCAATAATTAAAGAGACAAACTGACCTGGAGAAAAAAAAAACATTTATTTTTACAAAACAAGACTTTTCCTACTTTTCAACATATGCCCCATCAACATTTATGCACTTGTCCCAACGGGTTACTAGCTTTTTTATACCTGCTGCAAAGAACTCTTTGTCTTGGTGTTGGAGCCAATTTCCCATTAATTTCTTGACATCCTTGTTATCCTGGAAGTTCTTCCCACTTAATACCTCCGTCAGTGGACCAAACAAAATGGAAATCAGAGGGCAGAGGGTGCTAAATCGCAACTTCAACAGGCCGGCCAGAACGGTGTTCATCAGTCACTGATTCTTGACCACTTTTGAACTGTTCTACCCACTTGTAAAAATCTCCATGGTTCATACAACTTTCACCATACACTTTAGTCATTCTAGAATATATATTAGCTGGCTTTTCACCTTCAGCAATCAAAAAATGAATCACAGAACGTTGTTCAACCAATGTGGAATTTTCAAGAAGACCCGACATCGTTAAACTTAATTTTGAGGTTATTAACAGACTAATGTTGATCCATCAGCTGATTAGAACTCATCCCAGTGATGCCAACTTGAAATCCTAAATGTATCAAACTTGTACTACCAACTGACTTTTCCCCAGACCAATTTTTCTCTTTAATTATTGAATGACCCTCGTACTTTCATGAAAGTGATTTCATGAAACTAATTACACCCAATTTCTTCAAAACTAATTCCAATGCAACCACACGTTTCATCTTATTTCTGAAGTTCAAGTTGCTGAAATCTCATATGCACGTTTGAAACACGTATGAATCCAGGCATTTCACAGTTTCCTCACTTCCCCACTTCATTTTACAAAACGCAAACAAGCTAAATAAGCATATAATTACAGTTTCGTGAAAAGTTGGAATCAGCTGAAACTGCGTAGTGTTGTAACTCATTGTCGCCAGTACATCTCGCCTTGCGCATTCAAGTAAAAAAAGTTGCAAAACTTAGTTACGGAAGCTAATTTCATCGTGTAAACTAGCCTTACTTTATCTTATTTTAAATAAAAACAGTTATAGCCAATTTTTATTTTAAACATCTTATTTAGCCATTTTTAGGTTTTATAAGACTGGAATATGTGACTGCCACGACAATGAAACAGATAATTATGTTAAAATATCACAGCAAGGAACAAAATAGTTTAAAACCTAAGAATCTGGGCCCTAGTAATGAAGCAATAATTGAACCCTGCCTTCTTACTTTGAAAGAGATTGTTTCCACAATGACATAAATTTACTATTTGATTGTAAATGTTTATTTTTCCAATACCCGAAATACACAATAAATTGCCAGATTTTTCATGAAATAAATCCATTTTAAGCACCACAATTAGAGTAAAATATTCACTATTAAATCACACTCTTATTCATATCTGAATAGTGATCAATTTTGCCGCTATAATTGATTGTTGTTGAAATATTTACATCCTAACAAAACTCAAATTGAAACTTTTTTCATCTCTCCTCTCCAGGAGGCCTATTTTGGAGATACATATTTGATCTAAATATGCTACTGCAAATGCTATAAAGTAAAGAAATATTTCAACCTTCAATTTCCCCCCCCCCCCCCCACAGCTTCCTAATTAGAACATTTTAACGTATTTTTCCATGTTATGCCCCTTGCTTCCGAATATATTAATCTTATAGAACCTAAAAAGAGCTAAATCAGACTGACCAAAGTAACTAGAGACTATTAACGGTCTTCAGAAATATGTACCGTTCATTTATAATTAATTTCATGTAATCTGATCTCTGAAAATGAGGTAAGTGTTGAAGAAACTGGGGAGAATGGTAGTGAGCTTTTTCATTTATTTCGTCGTGTGTACAACTGAATAATCATTGGAATTTATAAATAAACAGGGTGTCCACATTCTGGAAAGTCAGGGAAGGTGAAATTGGTCAGTGAAAGTCAGGGAATTTGAGATTGGTCAGGGAAAGTCAGGGAATTCTTGCAGAAATTTCAGAAAGTTTCCCAAGTGATAGTAATTTGAGGGAAAAATTATGTGCTCCAGCCTGCCATAACCCAGGCTGTGTTAGCAAATTTGATATAAAATTTCCTGCATAAAATGGCACACTGCGTATTGATATGTCGTCTGCTTTTGCAAGTGTTCAGCTTCGCCGGTAGATGGTGTCGATGGGTCACATGGTGCAAAATCAGTGCTACCATCTTGTAGGTCTGTAGTGGTCAGTCACTGCCTTGAATACCATTTGCATCGGGGTATGTCTTAACATCCTCAATCCCCCTTTTTATTTATTAAACCTAACATCTCTTGTCATATAAACTTAATTATTTCTTGGGGAGATCACATGTCTTACACATACGTAAACTAGTCGGAAATTGCATCATGAGCAACATTTCCTGCATTTCCCATTCGAAATATATTGTTGGCAGAACCATGAGGATAGGACCAATCACGTGCAAGGTCGTCGCCAGCCAATGAGAGCGTTAATGCCCAACCCACGGCACGCACACCCGGCGGGAAAACATCGCGTGGACGCAAACAGTTAAGAAACTTCTAAATAGTGAATGTTAATGTTTGAGGAACAATATGGCCAAGAAGTGTATATTTAGTAAACAGTGGCTAGACAATAAATTGAATCCTGATTTTGCTGGATGGTTAGATTTGGTGCCTGAGGACTCTTCATCAGCTTACTGTAAAGTATGCTTTAAATCTTTTAGGCTTAGTAACATGGGAAGACAAGCTGTGGTGTCACATGCTAAGGGGCCAAAACATGTGAAGAATTTGACAAGTAAATGTTTGCAGCCCAGCATTTCATATTTTGCTAAAAAAACTATATCTGTCGAGCAGTGTGTTGTGCCTTCTACAGAAGATTCAACGTCTACAACAATAGCAGTCTCTGTTTGTACTTCAGTTCCAGTTTTGCAGCAGACAAATATCAAGACTTTCTCTTTGAATGAAGATGATGTCACATCAGCAGAGATCATGTGGGCTCTGGAGGTTGTGACAGGAAAGATGTCCTTAAATTCATGTGATGGAAGTGTTTCGGCTTTCAAGAGGATGTTTCCTGATAGCCAAATTGCACAGAATTTCACAATGGGAAAAACTAAAGCGTCATATATAATTAACCATGGACTATCTCCTTATTTTAGAGATTGTTTGGAAACTGACTTAAAGAATTGCAATGATTATGTAGTATGTTTTGATGAATCCTTAAATAAGGTTGTGCAGCGTGGGCAAATGGACATAGTGGTGCGGTTTTGGGATGTTAACCAGCAAAGAGTTGCTACTCGGTATTTCAACAGTGTTTTCTTAGGACGGTCGACTGCTGATCATCTGTTGGAAGGATTTGTTGAAGGCCTCTCTCTCCCTTTCGACAAAATTCTACAAGTTTCAATGGACGGGCCAAATGTAAATCTTAGCTTTATAAAGAAACTTGAAAACAAATTGAAAGCTGATATCCCAGATGGAAAGACACTTCTTGACATCGGTGTCTGTGGTCTGCATACAGTGAATGGAGCCGTGAAGACAGGCCTTCTGACTGCCAATTGGGATCTGTATCATAATTTAAGAGCCATGTATGGTCTATTCAAAGACAGCCCAGCTCGCAGAGCAAAGTACACTGAAACTACAGGCAGTACACATTTTCCCTTAAAGTTTACCTCTGTGAGATGGCTTGAAAATGGTGCGTGTGTTGATCAAGCATTGAAGATATATGGTCATGTTGAGAAATTTGTTAAGGGAGCATGTATACAAGGCAACAAGAACCATGAATATCTCAAGGAGTCTATGAAGGATCCACTTCTGGAAGCAAAATTAGCTGCTTTTAAAAGTGTGATTGCAGAGTGTGAACCCTTTTTAAGAAGGTTTCAGAGTCAAAAACCTTTAGTACCTTTCCTTTACACAGCACTTCAAGATGTTATAAGGAACCTCATGGCCAGGTTTGTGAAACAAAAAAGTATTGCTGAAGCAAGTACTGCTTACAAACTTATGACTTTAGATTTGTCAGACAGTGAATACCTCATTCCAGTAGACAAAGTGGACATTGGGTATGGTGCCAAGAAGTTGTTAAGGAAGGTTAAGTGTACTGACAAGGACAAATCTGTATTTAAGCATGAGTTTCGAAAACTTCTTATCAGCATGGTTGAAAAGCTGAAAGCCAAAAGCCCGTTGAAATCTCATCTTGCACGAGGGTTAACCTGCTTTGATCCAAGAGTCATTTTTTATCAGTCAAGTTTGGGTGTGAAGAGAATAGATGTTGTCCTAGAAGAATTGCATTGTAACAAGAGAGTGAGCGACGAGTTGGCTGAGAGGGCAAAAAAACAGTATACCCAACTGATAGTTGAAGCTCAGTCTGAAAAATGACAGAAGCAATTCACTGATTTTGCATGTGATGACAAGGACACAGTTGCACTTGACGAGTTTTTTTATACACTAATTGGAAATGACAAGAGATTTGATGATTTATGGTTTGTCATAAAGCTGTGCTTCATTTTATCACACGGTAATGCCTCTGTTGAAAGTGGCTTTTCCGTAAACAAATGTCTCTTAGTTGAAAATTTGTTAGAAGAATCTCTGGTGGCTCAACGTATCGTATATGATGCTGTGAAGAGTATGGGTGGATCAAAAGAAGTGACTGTTACAAGAAGTATGCTAACTTCTGTGAGAGCTTCCAGGAGAAGATATCAGGCTTACTTAGAAAAGAAAAGACAGATAAATGCTGAGGAAGACAAAAAGAGGAGAGAAAAAAGAAAAATTCAGCAAGAACTTACAGAGCTAGAGGGAAAAAGAAGAAAAATGAATTATGAGCGCGAAAAAGAAGATGTAGAAATTCAACAGAAGAAAGCAGTGCTTGAGAAGATGTTATGAAATGATTTTTGAAACTTGTAGTTCCTTTATGGTTGTGTTTTGAAAGACTGAACACTGGTGTTATGAAACTTGTAGTTCCTTTGTAGGTATGTTGTGGAAGACAGGACGACGACTATACTTTGATTTATCTGTACCGTATAACAGAGGTCTGACAAATGTTCTTTTTGTGAGTCAGGGAAATTAGTAACTTTGGTCATGGAAAGTCAGGGAAATTTATATCAAAATTTGTGTGGACACCCTGATAAAATTAATACAACTCCTTTCCTCTTAAAATAATGTTTTAATGCATGTAAAAATCCAATATTTAGTTAAATAATTTTTTTCTCTTCTGTCAAGTTGAAATAAATGTCAGTGCAACAGTGGTCTAACCAAGAAAACAGTGTTGCAGCGTCTCATAAAATTGATAATATCTCTGAACACTCTGAACAGTAGACTATGTAACATTGCAGTTAAGTTGACCAAGCATCATAGAACACTCCACTACCAGTAAAACTGAATTTTACAATTGTACGAAAAACTACAATGTAGAACTTGAACTTGCTTTTTTCGCTAAACTATAAAAAGGTGGGGTAAACCACTGTTGCGCTGACCCCCTCAATTGTTTTCTAGCACATTAATTATCTGTTTATTAATTTTAGATGTACATATGAAGCGTCATCGAGGCCAGCGAGACTATGCTTGTGATTACTGTGAATACAGAGCTTACACAAAAGTGGATAAGATCCGTCACATGACAATTCATACAGGAGAACGGAACCAGATCTGTCAGTATTGTGGCAAGGCATTTGCCAAGGATTCCACCTTAAGAGAACATGTACGAAGCATACATGAGCGACCATTCAAGCACATCTGTAGCGAGGTAAGAATTTCTTCTACTAGATTTATTAAGTGCCAGAATGGTAACTCAATTCTCGCTGCAATACTAATGCATGCAAACATTTATTTGATGGTAGGTTAGGGACTGGTTAAGCTAAAAATATGAATTTTGTATGCCCATGTACAGAAATGTGCCCTCCTTCCCCTTAACTGAGTCCGTAAAGTGAAATTCCAATATTTCCGTGTAGTGTAAGTCTTATTTCAAAGTCTGAATTCTCCATGCGCAGAGGGCGGCCTAACAGCAGGAATACAGTCTGACAAAAATGCACAACTTTCATTGGACTGCGTATTGAAGCAAGAGAAGGGCAAAACACTTCCAATTTGCAAAACATCGTGCACATCACTTTACATAATTTTACGCTGAATGCTGTCGGTTCTTGTAAATATCTTATTATTAATATTGTAAAGGAAGAGGCATTTAAATTCAACTTTACGTAATTCGAGGGTGCGTGGGCAAAGAGAGTTAAGTCCACTTTCTTATTACTGAGAATTAGAGTGACTTAACACACTATACCAGCTTTAGAGATGGATAAACCCATGAGGCACACATCCATAACTACTGTACGTTTTTGAATATGACTTACTGGACTTAACACAAATGTAGAAAACAGTTTTATCTGTAACTCTATGGACATATCTCAATTTTTGAGGATGGTGGACTTAACTCTCTTTGCCCGCGCACCCGCGAATTATTGTTAGTAAAAACTTGTTAAATTAAAAAAAAATATGCTTCAGTGGCTCTTTTTTGCCTCCGTCTTCAGCTGAGTTTACTTGACAAACATGTTTCTTTGTCTACAAGATATCCTTCAGGTTTTAGATTACTAGACATCCGTAAAATCCCGGACATGCTCTACATTTTAACCTTATGTGTGGCATCCGTGGATGGGAATTTCTGAAAAAACTAAAATTTATAATTATATCTTTGTTTTTTTGGATGCGTACTTTTCCCTAACAGTACAATCAAGTTGATTCTGAACACATTTCAGTAAACTTTATTGGCCAATGTCATTAGCATATGAATGGAATAGTCAATACTAAACTTCAACAAACAATACTTGAATAAATTGATGACTATAAATTGTTTGTGTTTTGTTCAGAAAAAACATCCACATTGATATATGTTTATGATTGCCTTTTTTAGTAAGCTTAGTATGGTTTCAATCTAAATTGCTTTCAACAGTTTAGTTCAATATCTACGCTTTATTAATTACTAGCATGTGCCCGCGGCTTCGCCCGCGATAATTATTTCAAAAATTAAAAATCAAGAGCATAATAGTTAAATCATTATTTTATTAACACCTAAATCACGTGAATTACATACCACGATTAGATATCGTTGCCTGGTAAAAGCTATCTCAGATTCGAGTTCCTTGGCCCAGAAAATCCCTGTATAGTGAGTTTCGTCCAAATCGAACGATGTTTAACCATATTTAGGTCTATGTTGATTACCCCTCTTCCGTGTAGGTTGAAAATTTCATATGTCTACGGGCCTTGACATTCTAAACATATGAATCGACCAGCGTGGGCTTACAACATTCAAGCGATCGCGATGCTTTTATTTCCACGGTATGACAAAAATAGCCAAAGCCAACTGCAATTGATTTGACATTGAAATGTATTACTGAAATCTGATGCTTCGACAGCGCTAAAATCACGTTTTCTGCCAGTTTTTCACTCATAACTCGCGAACGAAAGCTAAAATTAAAAATTCGGCTTCGAGGTGCATTCGCCCACCTTTCAGTCCATCTATCTTTAAATTTTCAGATCTTTGCGTTCAGTAGATTTCGATGGGCATCGTGGACAGACAGACAAACAGCATGTGCCCGCATGTGCCCGCGGCTTCCCCCGCGATAATTATTTCAAATTATAATTATTAACACCTAAATCACGTGGAGTGCATTCCACGATTAGGTAGCGTCCCCTGGTAAAAGCGACCTCAGATTCGAGTTCCTTGGCCCAGAAAACCCCTGTATAGTGAGTTTCGTTCAAATCGAACAATGTTTGACCATATTTAGGGTTGATTATCCTTCTTCCGTGTAGGTTGAAAATGTCATATGTCTGTGGGCCTTGACACTCTAAACAAATGAATCGTCTAGGATGGACTTACAAAATCAAGCGATCGCGTTGCTTTTATTTTCAAGGTAGGCTATGAGTTATGTTGACAAAAATAGCCAAAGCCATCTGTAAGTTATTTGATATTGAAATTTATTACTGAAACTGATGCTTCTAAAACGCAAAAAAATGCACGTTTTCTGCCAGTTTTTCACTCATAACTCACGAACGGAGGCGAAAATTAAAATTCCGGCTTCGAGGTGCACATTCTGACCCTTTAGTCCGCCTATGTATAAAATTTCAGATCTCTGCGTTGAGTAGATTTCGCTGGGCATCGCGGACAGACAGACAGACGGAGGACAGACACTTCCTTTTATTAATATAGATTTATCACATATTATTCAATAAATAGTCATTATAAATACACCTCGTGGCTTTGTTGCTCATGGCATTATCTATGATAATTAGGGGGTGGATTTCTATGACATGTCATATTTTTCTCCTTTGCATTATTTCAGGTTTCCGACTAATTTAAACCCGATTCCAAGCATCCTTGTGAAAATGGAACGGCTTTTATTGTGCATATAACTGCATATTTAGGAATTTTCAATGTGCATATTAAAGAAATTGTGCATATTAAAGAAGTTTCATATCAATTTTGTAAATTTTGCATTATACTGATACTTTTTGAGAATGTACAGATGTTTTAAATAATTAACATTATATTTTAATAAAATGAATTGTAATGAAACTTAAAAAAATATACATAATGTGTAAGGGCTAAAGTCATATTTTAAATTTTATTGGTCATATTTTAATGTTTTTTTAGCTCATAAATGCATGCATATATCCTATTTTTTAGGTCATAGAAATCCGCCCCCTAATGATAATTAATCTGTTCATCATTGTAATATTTTTTATGTTTTGGCAGTGTGGATTCACTACATACAGAGCCAGCAATCTGAGGGTGCATGTGAGAATGAGACATCGTGGCGAATACAATAATCACATATGTCCTGTCTGTGGTGCTCAGGTGAAGCAGCGAAATGCATTTCTTGAACATATGCGTGCTCACACAGGGGAAAAACCTTACAGGTAAGATCATATTGTAAAGTACAGTAGAGCATCTGTACCTGAGCCCTCAACATTATTTTTATTATATGCATGTTTTAGGAGCTTCCCTCTCGACTGTGATTTTGACTGTGTTGTACAGCAGAGTTGGGATGAGTGAGTGTAAAGTAACACAGCTTGCCTGTCTACCAGGAACTTGAAATTTGCCAAACTTATGGCTGCATTCACATAGAAAATTAATCGTAAACTTAAGTACATAAAATGCAATGCAAACTTTAGCTCAGCATTGAGCTCCCGAGCATTCAAAATGAAAACTTAAGGGTATATGTACGTGAAGTACCACAAATACATTTAAAAAATGCAGGTTCTAAAATATTAAAATTTTACAAGAAAATGAACTCAAAAGTGGACTAAAATTACACGATCCTATAAGAAGGCTTACTAGACCATAACTAGCTGATAAAAGTATAAAAAATTGACCAAGTTATTTTTAAATTACATGTTTTATAGGAGCATGAAAAAAATTAATTCAGATGCACTTATCACTTCCTGTAGAGATAGCATTTTTCTGGTTTCTCTGACACCTTTTATTTTTTTAATGCATGTAACGAACATATTTTTCTACAAAGTAGACTACTTTTATACAGCTAAAGTTAGTATTTTTATTGCAATTAATTTTTATATATCGCATATAAAATATATTGAAATTTGATCAATATTTCATGACACATTTTCTTTAATTTTATACCTATGGGCATCATTGTAGTCTACTTTATGCAAATATGTATGTAAAATTAGTGTAAAAAATTTCAGCCTTCTATCTCTAATGGTTGTGGAGCTATCTAACAATATGTGTGAAAAATAAGAGTTACCGGGAAATTCAATTTTAAGTTCATAGTGAATAGTAGCTCAGAGCACCTAAACATATTTATGTGTCCATTTAAATGACACCAATAATTTTTAAACCTATATAAACTACATACCAATGGATGCAGAAAATTCAGCACAATTTTTTAGTGCTATAAACAAAAAAACATAAATTTCAAAATAATTCACGTACATATACCCTTAACGTTGGTATTAACCAGGGCCCGATTTCCGATGACCTAAAATTGTTTTAAAAATGACCTATAAAATGACCTTAAATTTTAAAGAAAATGACTTAATCTTCTTCTTCTTCTCTGTGGCACTACAGTCCTTGGAGAACTTTGGCCGCCCTACAAATGTCCTTCCAGGTATTCCTTTCTTCGGCACTCCTTCTCCATTTTCTCACTCCCATTTTTCTCAAGTCATTCTCAACACCATAAACCAATCATTATTCCTTCTAACATGCTTAGTTCGTGCCATTAAATCCATCCGGCTATTCTCTTTGTAGGGTTTCTGAACAGGAAGGAGTTGTTAGCACCATGCCATACCCGCCAGCCATCCTGTTGGGCCGATAATTTTCTGTCGGGGTTTTCTCCCATAGTTGACGTGTCCCAATTATAGCATCAGGGACTCGCTTCTTGCCCCTACACGCTTCGCGTTATCTGGGGGCCATGAGGAGGATGTACATGCATTGGACTTGGTAGGAATAAATGGCATTGCTCGAACTTTTAGATCTCAAATGATACACCGATGTCAACAATCAGTGTACCCTCGAGGCCACATACACCCTTTTGGCCCCCGAAAATGACTTAATAATTATAAAAAATGACCTAAAAACTTATATTTTATTTACAACAAAATTATTATTGTACACACAAAGTTATAGACTAATTTTTACATAATTGTAAAAACTGTAAATAACTGTAATGTTGTGAATGTTCTTTTCTCACTGAAATTTATACTTGCACTGAGGCACTGGCGAGTCAAACTTCGGCATTTCCTTTTGTGGTCTGCCGGATTATATTGAATCCGGGCCCTGGTAATAACCAATCACAAATGAGAATGTGAACAGCTGATAAAATGCTGCCACAGACGAAAATACTTTCATGTGTCTGTTTAACTCATGTAAGCCTTAAAAATTGAAATCATACAAGTGTATGCAGACATAATACCAATTAACATCCTATTTTATGGGTTATGAATACTACTGTAGTTCATTTCTTGGGAAACTAATATCCATATATTTTCCTTCAATGCCGCATCTTTGTATAATGGATTGCTTTTATCATACAGACAGGGATAGGATACGTTTCTTTTTATTTATTCTGGCAGAGCTAAGGCCATTTGGCCTTCTCTTCCGCTCTACCAGTCAAAAACTACATTACAATTACGTAATACATATACATATTATAGATAATTAATTAATACTTAATACTTAAATACAAAACACTAACATAGCTATTAAAAACATTTAAGCCTAAACACTCTACAAGTTTGTTATATGCCTAATGTAAATTAAAAGATTAATTTCTAAATTATTACAATGTTTAGAGTGCTATAAAACATTAAATTACAAAAAATAAAAATACTAAAGAAAATAAATAGGATTATAACATAAGATATTTAAAATTATACTAACGAATACTAAAGAGAAAAACGTTACGAGTTTCTCCTATAGACGCCATTTCTTGACTACTTCAACTTCAGTCTCCTGTTCTGTGGAGTTGACAGCTCTGGTTGTATTGTTATTACTTCCTCTGCCCGTACCATAGGTACTATAGGTAGAGGAAGTATTGTGTTCGACCCTAAAATTCGAAGTTGAGTTTTTAGCATATATACACGTTTCAAGGCCCCCCGAATCCAAAAATACCATTTTTGGAAACATGTCTGTGTGTGTGTCTGTGTGTCTGTCTGTGTGGAAGTTTGTGAACAGGCTAGCTCCGAAACGGAGAATCGTATGAAAACAAAATTTCATATTTGGGTCAGGTACCTTCTGAAGATGTGATTCGAAGATTGGCGACAAATTTCCCTTATTTTTAAGGGGACTTTACATGAAGAAATTTTCGTTTTTCGCGATTTTCTCGAAAACGGCTCTAACGATTTTCTCTAAATTTTGCGCATGGATTGCTTGTACTAAGAGCTAAAACTTTTATTTGAAACATTTTTTCGAACAAATTCTCTGAAGGGTAGTTATAAGCAACCCACTGTGAATACGTGCTTTTTGCAATACGGCTTCTTGTAAATCGTACGAAAACAAAATTTTGTATTTGGGTTACTTGTTTTTTTTCCCATAGCCTGCGTTTTTAGTCGCAACATTCAAAGAAGGGCTATAAGATATTTATAGCATAATTAGCGTAAATTCTGCAAACTTTTATTTGGGCAGAGGAAGTTATGTGACTTTCACATCAGATTTTTTTTTGCATAAACTTAACACAAAAGCTTGCTAATTCTACCATTCTTTAAACTTTTTTGTTTGTTTAATTCACTCTGTAGGTTATGGCTGTACGACTTTACATGCTTATCCTATAAAGAAAGAGATTCATGTCCTGAGTAAAAGTAATTTGTCTGCAGGAAGAACCTTTGCCTGTTTTTAAATATTTCACTGTTTTCTATAGACTTGATAGTTTTAGGCAGTTTATTAAATAACTTTACACCAGAATTGTAAACATTTGACTTTGAAATATTTGTTCTAAGTATTTCTATTTTAGTAGAACTGTCAGCCATTAATTGATATTCGATGTTTGTTTGAGGTTAGTACTACCCGCGCGCCATATCTTGAGCGCTCGATTTACGGGGAAGTGAGGGTCGGGGGGAACAAAACATAGCTATTCCGCCAGTCTTTCTGCAGTGTTGTCAACCAAAGAAATAACGTTTCAGCAGAATCGCGCGTATGGTATTTTATGTAGTGACTTTAATATACAACGATTTTAATGCAGTCCAATAATATAACGTGCTGACGGTATTGCGTAACAATTAATTACACGTCATAAGCCTTTGGTTATCAACTAAGTCATCAAATAAGAATATTATGCATAATATAGGCTCAATATTTTTACACTGGATGACTATTTTAAGCATAAAGAAGAGTCTTAGCAGAACATGCTTCACCATTTCGTGTTTTAAAACGTAAGAGAGGTAAGGCATCTAAAAGTGGAGAAAGCTATAGGCCTAATTTTAAACGTATTTAATACAAATTGTGAAAAGTTCGCTCAACTTTCAGTCCATGAAATTGACATCAGAGTTCACGGGATCATCAGAAATTAGCACATACGGAATTCTTAAAGAGGTGAGGAAAGTGTTGGATGTACAATGAAGTGTTTGTGAAATCAGCAGTTCGAAAGATTGTATTTTTCTCCATAACTCGATGCGTCAGAAAAGATAATGTCAATAAATAAATAGGAATCCTGAGACAGAATGAAAGCTTAGTATTGAAGCCACTAGATGTCAGGGTGTATAGCGTACTTCGTGTTTCAATGTTGTCAGCTTAACCTACGAAGTTGAACGAAACCTACCGAATGAGGACTAGGGAGCCGAGCGCTCAAGAAATCGCGCGCGGGTAGTACTATAGCCTACTCTATGTGCTTTGTGATATGTTTACTTTTACCTACTTAAGTGGTTTCCCAACAATTACCTACACTTTCCCCTGTTTAATCCACTATTCCTCCAGTCCCTTGGAAAATGTAGAATAGAATAGAATAGAATTTTATTTACACATACTTTTACATACATAGTATCTACATCCACGTTAAACGTCTATTATCTATAAGTCTAGCACTACCCATTAAGAATCCCCTCATACTATAACCAAATACTATAGAGGACAATACAGAACACTTTGCGATATATCGAGGGACAATATTTTGAGCACCATCTATCGGCCGAACCTGCTACTACTGAATACAAAGATATCAACCAATTTCTATTAGAGGAGCCGAAGTAGCCAACCTCGGCGTGTTATGTATAAGGGATATGATTTTTCTATCTATCTATGGTTCAGAAAAAAATGCTGGTTTGGAAATAAATGACCTAAAAAATTAAAACAAAAAAGCAACATTGAAAAAAAAAGATAAAGTTGTTGTTGTTAGCAACCGCTGAGTTGAAATATTTGTGTTTTCATTGATATTTTGATAACTATTTCGGAAATTCTGTGTTTTGTTTGCTCATTATTATTCTTATAATTACTTAAACAGTGTTTTGGTCCTTAGTGTTTAGTGAAACAATAAAACATTGCAGTTTATATGTGTTTTGAATATTTTAATTTGCCTCTATAGTATTTGCTATAACCCCTGGGTTATATGTATGATTGGGGATTCTGGTTAACTTACCACACCTTTCCTGATTATTTTACTCTTGATCTATTTCTTAATTTTTCTCATCCACTTCTCTCTCACTTTTCCTAAATAGTCCCCTATATTCCTGGTCTTTTCTTCTCCTCTGTATTTCAGCATCTTGATGATTATGATCTCATTGTGAAATTTATCCCACTTTGTCTCCCAAATTTCTTCCCTCCACCTTCTTACCCCTCCACATTCCGTTAAATAGTGTGACTTAGTCACTTTATCTTGAGCTTCACACTCCATAATGCTGAAAACCGTCCATATAAAGAAGGCCTCGCTCGAAAAAATGAAGATCGCGACCCGTCCCCAGTATTGCCGTACCCAAAAACTTCCCGTTGAGGCATTCTTGAGCTACCGTCAATTTTTTTCTATTTGTTTACATCATATTATTCTGAAAATGACAGAATAAATCCAGGGATATTAGAAGAACAGTACTGGTGTTGTGGAAATGGTCGATATAAGTGACAACGAAGTTAAAAATAAAGATTCTTTAAACCAAGAAGTATCGGAAATCAGCAAAATAATAAACCAAATAAATGAAATGGAAGGATAAGCAATTTAATGTGTTTTAAGCTGAATCTGTCGGAGAAAAGAACAAGTCAAGTTTTATTATTTCGTTGTATTAATTACCTACAAACTTTCGCGAAAGGTATTTAGTTAAATTACATCAATTCAGGCATGTGAAAGTGCGTATTCAAGTAGGCCTAAATGTACAGTCGGTCAAATAAAAAACGTCGGGCGGTATTTGATTAAGTATCACGAACGAGCATATGCGCATGTACAGGAAGACTTAAGGTTAGGTTCACACACGCCTCTTGTCTATCCATGTATTTTCTTGATTATTTAGTCAGTTTTGTTCCAAAACAAACATGTATAGAAGGCTGTGGCTATATGCCTCAAATCCGCCATATTCTTGATTGCAAATTTTTATAATATTAATAATTAATAGATTCGCGAGGAATATGTTTATTCAAGGAGCATTTTTTTAAGATTTTATTTTATAATACCGGTACTTCTAGTGCAAAATCAATAACTTACGCTCAACTTCTGCAACCAATCTTAGCATCGAAATACGCGTCCGGCCAGATCAACGTTTGCTATGAAAACTTCCGGTCGCATTATAGTCAAGTTCCCTCCTCTGAGCTGCTCTTTCATAAATATGGAACCTTCTCGCTGCTTCAGAGACCGAAAAATGCAGGTCAATTACAGCCCTAACTACACTTTCTCTCACGTTAGCATTTGTATGTGGCGATGACACAAAGCAAAATGAATTATGACAATGCATTAAGTTGAATATCGTGTGTTGCGCTTTCCGCGATTTTCATTTTTTCCCTCCTTGTTCATATTTTCCCTCCTGCCGCATGGCCTCATATGTTCCGAAAATGACCTGTATTTTGTGTTTTTTATAGGAAACTTGTGAACTAATGCGTCAAAACTTTAATTTTAACAGCATATGAGTCCCGACGTTTTTTATTTGACCGACTGTACAATGCTACGACTTTTAAACGATTTTCTGTATTCTGAAGACCGGGAGAGAAACTGTCTAAATAGGCCTAAATATATTACATTATTCATTTCTCCAGCGATATATTCTACTATAATATCTGAATCAATATAAAATTTTTAGTTTGGTAGCGAGAGTTGAAAGTGCTACAAATTACAGTTAGTTCCATTGTGTACCCGCATAAAACTACACACGTTATATTTTCTGACAATTGGCAACCCTTCAGAAACAACGTCAGTCTCTTATACTGCATGCAATATCAGCTCCCCTCACCCCCGCATTTTTTCGGCTCAAGATAAAGTGTGAGCATAATATTCCTTCCTCTTTACTACATAGTACACAACCTTCCTCTCTGTCCTTCCTTAACCCTTTCAGATATATCAGCCCTGTTTTCATCCCTCTCTTCCTTGCTTATCACAACAATCCACATATTCCTCCCTTCCCCACTCTGTTTTAATTACTCTGTATTATCTCATGTTTCCATGTTTTCTACTCTTTTTCTTACTTCCCTCCAAAATCCTATCTTATTACCTTCTCCTCGTTGCCAAATATCCCCCTTCCAACTTCTTCCAGTATCCTTTTAATTTTTTCCACCCAATTATCATGCCTCCTACATTCTTTCAATGCGTTATGGAAAATGTAAGAGGGGTAATACTGTATCTATTTATCACTTCTAAAAATACACCTTTTCTGTTCTATTGAAATTTTCTGCCATGAAGCTTGATTATCAGGGCCCGGATTCTGATGACCTAAAATTGTTTGAAAAATGACCTACCAGTATAAAATGACCCTAGATTTGAAAGAAAATGGCTTAATAATTCTAAAGAATGTCCTAAAAACTGATATTTTATTTATAAAAAAATTATTATTGTACACAAAGTTATAGACTAATTTGTACATTGGAGCATTTGGAGCATTTGAGGAGAAAAATAAGAAAGTAGTTTTTAGATCCTACAAAAAATGTTGCATTAACTAACCTAGTTATTTTTTTTAAATATTACCCTATGAGAAAAAAAGACCAAAAAAAGTTAATATACTCAATGTAAATGCATGAAAATGACAAAATAAGGAAGGAAATGACACGAAAATGATAAAATAATGACCTAAAATTGAAATAAATGCCCTAAAAATATGAAATTGCATAAAATGACAAAAAATGGCCTAATAAAAATGCATTCCTATAAGCTAGAGGCCATGATTAGGACTTATTTACAAGTTGGCAATGTCTATGCAGCATCAATAAAAAGACGACATGTCATTAGAATCCGGGCTCTGTTGATTATTAATCGCACACTTTATCTTGAGCTAAACACTCCATAATGCTGAAAACAGGCCATATCGAGAAGGCCTCGCTCGAAAAAATGAAGATCCCGACCCGTTCCCAGTGTTGCCATACCCAAAAAATGTCCTGTAGCGGCATTCTTGAACTACCATCTATTTTTTATTTGTTTACAACATATTATTCTGCAAATGACTTAATTAAATCCAGGGACATTAGAATAAAGGTGTTGTGGAAATGGTCGATATAAGTGACAACAAAGTTAAAAATGAAGATTCTTTAAACCAAGAAGTGTCGGACATCAGCGAATAAACAATAAACCAAATAAATGAATAGGAAGGAAAAGCAATTTAATGTGTTTTAAGCTGAATCGGTCGTTGGAGAATAGAACAAGCCAGTCTTGATTATTTTGCTAGAAAGTTGTATTAATTACCTATAAACTCTCGTGAAAGATATTTAGTTATATTTATTAATTCAGGCATGTGAATGTGCGTATTCAAATAGGCCTACATGTACAATGCTACAACTTTTAAACCGATTTTCTATATTCTGAAGACTCTGAGAGAGATTGCCTAAAGAAATATATTATTTAATTCCTTTCACCAGCGATAGATTATGTACTATAATATCTGCATCGATAAAAATCTTTAGTTTAGTAGCGAGAGTTGAAATTGCTACTAATTACAATTAGTTCCATTGTGTACCAGCATAAAACTAACGTTATATTTTCTAGTAGTTGGCAACCCTTCAGAAATGACGTCAATTTCAACTCACCACCTTCTGCAATAGTCAGTCTGTTATACTGCATGCAATATCAGCTCCCCTCACCCCCGCATTTTTTCGGCTCAAGATAAAGTGTGAGCATAATACCATTATGTGTTTCAGATGCGACCAGTGTGGGAGCTCCTTTGCTTGTCTTGCTAGACTCACTGTGCATGTGAAATCAGTCCACGAGCCAAGGAAGTTCCCCTGTAGCGAGTGCCGTAAGACTTTCCAGACAAAGCATCACCTCATACGGCACTCAGTGATACATACGAAGGAAAAGCCATTCATCTGTCCATACTGCACATACTCGTGCAACACTCAAGGCAACATGACGAAGCATGTCAAGACTATTCATCATATGCCACATTTCTCCTATCGAAAGTAAGTCACTTCTGTTATTTTAACATTTTATAATCTATAAAGACTTTGTGGAACTTTATACAGTGAAGTAACTATAATAAATTTAATTTACTATATGAGTTGACATAAACACACTTTTTGCTTCACTTACCATATTTTGGTATGATGCGTTTCAAGGAGCCTCCTCCCCATTTTCAAACACATTGTCAACTGCCAAATCCTGCTCAGGAAGATTCTTTTGCGCACCTGGTGGGCTTTTAATGAACTTTCTGATTAAACTGTCTCCCTCAGGTACTTCAAAATTAATTAGGCTGTTCTTTTTCAAAGATTTCGGGATCACTTTAGCCACAAAAAACAATTACAGTATTAAGTTTCATGGTGACTACATACCTCCAGGGAAAAAATCAGGAATATACCAAATTAATTGCCAAAATTGTGACCAATTTTACATAGGAAGAACAAAAAGAAACATTGGCACAAGAGTAAAAGAACATGTGAGGAACATAAAAAACTGTCAAATTGAAAAATCAGTTGTGGCGTCACATGTTTGGGAATATGACCATGAAATTTTGAAAGAACCTAAACTATTAAAGTCAGTCAGTAAACACAAGGATCTGGAAACTTGGGAAAAAATTTACATTGCAAAATTCAAGAACAGCCTAATGAATTTCGAAATACCTGAGGAAGACAGTTTAATCAGAAAGTTCATAAAAAGCCCACCAGGTGCGCAAAAGAATCTTCCTGAGCAGGATTTGGCAGTTGACAATGTGTTTGAAAATGGGGAGGAGGCTCCTTGAAACGCGTCATACCAAAATATGGTAAGTGAAGCAAAAGTGTGTTTATGCCAACTCATATAGTAAATGAAATTTATTTTATAATCTATCTATAACACAGTCAAACAGTCATTTTGGTGCCTTAGAATTTATACCTATTCTTGGGTATATTTAGGTCGCTGGTGCCAAATGTGGCATTAGTTTTGCCCTATCAGCTTTAGTTTTGTGAGATATGGGATTACCATTATGCATATTATCCCATTTTATGTTTGTTATAAATAAAAAACAGTGCCTATTTTTAGCTTCTAAATCATGTGAAGAAAAAAGCAACACACTAACATCACATTAACATTACAATAACAATATAACATGGGGTTTTTTAAAAAATTGATATCACATATTTTACGGTCGTTGATGACTTAGGAGCTGTCAATTTGAGGGCCAGAAAATAATCCAGCTTTTAGTTTTTCTGTACTTTGTACAGTTTTTGTCCTACGTGTCTGAAGTATGGTCAAGAACCTTCACTAGCTATATTATCAAGCAAGATTTTGTTTCGCTAGACTAAGAGTTCATGAATAAAATGTATATAAAAGTAGACCTGGTAGAGAAAAACTGTTTACATATTTGGAATAAGCACACTAAGTATAGCCAAAATCTGGTAAAACATCTGAGGCATCAAACAAAAAGTTCTTTTTTGTTGGGTTGTGTAATCGGTTTAGGGAGTCAGGGAATTTTACGAAGCAAAGGGAAAATTCAGTGAAATTTTAAAAAATGTATATAATAGTCGGGAAAATAACTAGCTCCAATCAGCAAAATGTGAGGGGAATGTGTTTTGCTCCAGTCTGCTGTAACCCAAACTGTGTACACAATTTTTTTCAGTTCTTGAGGTGATCATTTCTTATGGTAAAATCGCAATATCTCGGGAGAGGAAATGTTGTCTCGACGAATGATTTGGTCCAACCTGCCCGCCCTAAATGATACACTTTCTTTTATAACACGATCTAGCGAAAAGTGGTGTGAATTCTGCCATATTTTTATCTCCATATGATGAAGAAATTCGTGATTGGAGGTTAGAGGTGTGATGTCACACCAGCAGAACACTTGGAATTCTGGGAAACAGGTTCACAAACACAACCAACCTCGCAGGAGAGATACAATATGGCACATTTATAAAACGGGAAATTTCAGAATGCCCTACTAAATTAATATCACTGTTCATAACCTAACAGAACCTGTCACTAATACTAATATCACCGTTCCTAAACTAACTGGCACATGTTGGTCAACCTGCTTTGCTGAAAAACAAAAAAAAATATCACCTGACTGTGGAAGCCTGCTGACATTGCAAGATGGGTCTCCCTACATTGCGACTTTGCCTTTTCTTATTTTTGTTATGGAGATGGGTGTATTTTTGTTCATTTTGTTTATAAAAAACCTTGAAGACATTGATTCTTGTTGTCAGGGAAATGTAAGATTCTGGTCATGGAAAGTCAGGGAAATCTATTTTGTCTTTTTTTGTGGATACCCTGCAAATGTGTACCACTCATTTATCATTAATTTTACAACATTCTAATTTCTCTAACTGAGGCAGATGTTGCAGATAATGTAGAACATGGTAGTGGCCTTAAATTGATGTATCAGATTATATATAGAACTGAGTAATCATTGGAACTTATGAATAAAACCAATATACATCTGTTCCTAATAAATAATGTTTCTTAATATATATAACAAAGTGTAGTGATTATTCAAATCATTTTTGCCCTTTTCTAAAGTATGAATGAAATTCAGTGCAACAGTGGTCTAACCAAAAAGACAAAATCTGATGTGAAAGTCACATAACTTCCTCTGCCCAAATAAAAGTTAGCAGTATTCACATATCCTTGTGCAGAATCGCAAGACACAATTTTACGCTAATTATCCTATAAATACCTCTTCTTTCAATGCTGCGACTAAAAGCGCAGGCTATATAACAAACTTAAAAAAAAAAAGAACAAGTGGCTGCAGACGTTTATAGAACTTTCCGCCGTAAAGAATAATTTCTGAAATTTATCGAATATTTCCCTCAGATACTTCTTTACTCTATGCATGGCCAACAATACATCTTTCTCACTTCACATTCTTATATAGAATAAGTGGCTGTGAAAGAGCGTGTATTCAGTTGTTCATCACGCAAGACAGACTTTCTACAAACAGTGGGTGAACAGTGGGTGGCTTGTAACTACCCTTCAGAGACTTTTTTCGAAAAAAAAGTTTCAAATAAAAGTAAAAGCAATACATGTGCAAAAAGAAAATCGTGAAAAACGAAGATTTCTTCATGTAAAATCCCCTTAAAAATAAGAGAAACTTATCGCCAATCCTCAGCTCACATCTTCAGAATGTACCTGACCCAAATACAAAATTTTGTTTTCATACGATTTTCTGTTTTGGAGCTAGCCTGTTCACAGACTTTCCACACACACACACGCACACACACACTGACACACAGACATGTTTCCAAAAATAGCATTATTGCAGGCCTCAAAATGTGTATTTATGTCAAAAACTCAACTTCGAATTTGGGGGTCGAAAACAATACTTCCTCTTAATTAACCATTGTATGGAAGTTTACACAGTGAAGCTATATTATAATTTAATAATACTGAGTTGGGTTTAGCACTATGCTTCACTTATTTTATAAATACCTGAAACAGTTTCGAAGACCCTCGTCATTCATAATCATCAGGTTAACACCAACTATTCATCAGTTGGTGTTAACCTGATGATTATGAATGACGAGGATCTTCGAAACTGTTTCAGGTATTTATAAAATAAGTGAAGCATAGTGCTAAACCCAACTCAGTATTATTAAAATACTTCCTCTACCTATAGTACCTATGGTACGGGCAGAGGAAGTAAAAATGGCAAGGTCTTAAAAATATCTCTTAACATTCTGAATAGATTAACTTTGTAATTAAGTTGACCAAGGACCACTTCCTACAAGAGTGGATTTTTCAAACTGTATGAAAAAAACCACAAGTGTATAACTTGAACTTGCTTTTTCTCTAAACTTTAGAAAAGAGACCTAGACCACTGTTGCACTGACCCCCCTCAGTTGATCTTATTGTTCTTAGACCAAATTTATATTCGGATATTATTTATTGCAGATGTATCTCCTGTATAGAAATTTTATGTTATTAGATAATTTGGTTATAGACTAAATTACATGGAACTGTTTTGGAATTATATTTTGATCTTTCTCATTTTCAGGTACAAAGCAGATCAGGATGCAGCGAATGAATCTTCTCTAAACCCAGAGTGGGTTGAAAAAGGCCAAAAAGTCACTGAAGAGTACCTGAAAGACTTGTCCAGCAAACTGGGACGAGACATCACATTGGAAGAACTCAAGACAAGAGAGTCTGAGAAACAGAAAAAGATAAACGAAGAAGCGGAGCAAGCAAAAGTCAAAAGAATGAATAGAATTCAGACTCCAGAACATTCTTATCACTCACGTGTGGGCAAGGCTTCTTCCGGGAATCAGAAATATCTTGTTAAAGTTGATAAAAGTGATGTGGCTGATCCTACAACGTTAATTCTGCAAGTAGCTGCTGAGAATGCTGACGATCTTGTTAAGGATGAAGCACCATCACAGTCACACATTGTAGAAGTGGATTTACTATCAGGTATTTATTTATTTCACTTTCTTGTACATATAATAAAATCAGGTAAACTGATATAACAAAGTGCCAGTATGTTTTTGTTGAATCAATTATAATTGCAATTATGATATGCAGAAAATAAGTTTTTCTAATCAGATTAAAATCGACCAGCGTCAGCAGAACTACAGATTTGTGATACCTTGACAATTGCGCACTCACATAAAAATTAAAAATAAAATTTAAAAAATCCATGTCAAATCGGCCGGCTACAGGATTTGATCTGGGGATCTCCAGAATATGAATCCAAGACGTTACCATTTGGCCAACTCAGTCAGTTTGACGGTGATGTTTGATAAGCATATGTGAAGGACTAGTGTTAACTGTCAAATTATACCGGTAGACAAAAATTAAAAAACATGTGACCTTTAGTTAGTTGTTACTCTGGTACCGGTCAACCGAATTAGGTCCCAAATCAATAGGCTTCTTGCCATGGACATTATAAATGCTGTTGGAGAAAGCTAAGGGTTCTACTAGCATTATTTTACATGTCTAGTAACAGTGCATATTCAAATGTTCCGCTCAGTGCATTTCTCCCTCTCAGCGCATTGATATGAGTATAAGCCCGCTTATTTCTGTGAATCCCCGTTTAGCGACAGGTGCATGCTTCGCATCAGCGTCACATCATAGCGTCATGCCAAGAGTTAGTTAGTGTCGAGCCTCCACTCACGAGAGACGTGCTGGAGCTCAGTCTAGTATCCCGCCTAATTCAGACAATAGAACGGAGGTTTTCTATTAATTAGCGGATAATTATATAATACTTTATTTACAAGTATTATCGTGTGATATTAATTAATTTCTACTAGTTACAGTAGTTTCAGTATTAAGCCTGCAGTTACACGATCAAGTCACGGTCTGACACTGCTCCGGTTCTCTAGTAACAAAGGCCTCTTCGCGCGCTTTGTATTTTCACTAGAAATCATTGGAATAAAACTTCCTTATAAGTTTTATTAATTTCAAGTAAATTACTTATACATAATTTACTTATTCTCCGTATTACAAGTTCATTAGATTCACTTATTAGTTCCATGTAAGTACATAGCGTGTGACGTCATCACTCACCAAGAAGCTATAAAACGTGAACAATCAAGTGCTAATAACTTAAAATACATTCATTCTACAACAAATTTTATTACCGTTAATTTGAGATATAAGTTACATAGCTGGCATAATTAGAGAGAAATTCTCGCCACGTGTATGAAAGTTCCCGCCAACGCACATTCCTTTGTTCAGTGCAAGTACAGTTATCTTATATTCACTCTATTTTGTTATTTAAGTGTTTCTATTCATTTCCAATTGCTTATTACCTATTTGTGTTGAGAATAAATGTTTCATAGTTTATTACATGAGAAAGGTTTCACTCCGAAATTACATCCAAGATCCCTGACACCAGCACCTGAGATTTATAAGTTCCACTCGCTCTATGGTTCGTCTGTACCAATAAACAGGCTGGTCCTCCTAGCTACTAGATTATTCTATTATTCCTACCCATCCTTGTGCTCCTATCACAACGGGACACATCGTACCCAAAGTTTGGTTCCTCTCGAGCCTGATACCTAACATTTTGCTCCTACCGGTGCCGGATGTAATTTGGATAAACCTAGAACTATCTCACACATGTACGGGTTCGCTTCTCGAATAATCCCAAGCGCGAGCTATTCAGTGTTCGTATCTTCCGCGTCGGATCGGAGATTCCAGCAACATTGATTCTTGGCCTTGGTATCTTCTGATTGGCAGTGATCCAGAAACTCCAATTAGCAAGCACAAGATTCCAGTACTACAAACATTGGCTCCTTACGGGCAGAATCATATTGGTACAATCATATTTATTGCATACTTGTATTCGCAAATACCGTTTCTCGAGTTCGTCTCATTCATCTGTGCTTCCGCGTCGGTCAGTTCGTGAGTTCCAGCAACCCTGAACTTCGCATCGCGGACAGCATCAAGCAGCAGTGATTCGACTCATCGTGGGATTCCGGTCACCAGCGAAATTCAAGAAAGCAGTGAACAGCTGATTTACATGTATCATCGTGCAGCGGTGGTAGCATCTCATCTTTAAACTTCAAGTAACAACTTATCTCATCATGGAAATTGACCTGAGAGATTTAACGAAGAAAAGGGGTTTTCTTAAAAGAAGATTCACATTGATTCAGAAATATTGTGACAGTGTTACAGAAGAAGTAGACGTGTTTAGACTTAAAGCTGAATATGACAGTATTCAGGAGCTATGGGACAAGTTTGAGTGTTTACAAGCTCAAATTGAATCTCTAATTGAAGCCGAAGATGAAATAGATTGTCATATGCAGTATTATGAAGAAATACGAAACAATTATCAAGTGCTTAAAGCAAAGTTAAGTGGTCTTCTATTTCTACACGAGCAGCAAGTGCATAGTGCGAACTCTGTGAACAGTCAACGATCTAATCACAGTGTTAACTCTCATCACACATGTCAATCTTCTGCTTCACAGTGCAACAATAGAAATATACAACTTCCAAGGATTCAAATTCCTGTATTCAGTGGGGATGTGACTAACTTTAAGCACTATCACGACACTTTCAGTAGTTTAGTGGTGAACAATGATTCATTGGATCCCATCCAGAAATACCATTATTTGCTGAGTTCTGTGAAGGGACAAGCCCACGCGCTCCTTCAGAATCTTCCAGTCACGAATGAGAATTTTCCAATAGCATGGAATTTATTGTGTGCAAGATATGATAATACTCGAGTTATTGCCACAGCTCACATCAAAAATCTACTTTCATTACCAATAATGAAAGATGAAAATGTTACAGACTTGCGAAACTTACTAAATCAGTTTCAAAGCAATCTTAACGCCATCGAAGCCCTCAATCTTGAAATCCCATTACACGAAGTCATGTTTATTCAATTAATATTGGATCATCTTGGTGAAACTACACGCAAAGAATGGGAAAGTAAAATTGACTCAAAAAAGTTCACATCACTTCAAGAGTTGATGAACTTCCTAGAAGCCAAGGCTCATTCATTAGAAGTGCTATCCAATTCCAACAACGTGTCCAGCCCATCACCTGCAAGAAAGGTTGAGCTGCGATCTCCAAAATACACTGTCCGAGAAACGCGACAGTCGTACGAAGGTACAAGCAGATTATCGTGTGCCTATTGTCAACGCAATCACAAGCTGTATCATTGTGATGAATTCCGGCAAATTCCAGTCAATGAGCGATGGAATTTCGTCAAGTCACAGCACCTGTGTGTCAATTGTTTCTCATCAAATCATACGGTACAACAGTGCAATTTAGAATCTTTCTGTGGTTGTCAACAATCAGTCCACAGTCAACTTCTGCATCGTGACATGAATACGGATTCGCTTCAAGATGATGAAAACTTAACGACAGACGAAGAAACAGAAATGCATTCTTTCGTTGTCACGAGCAAACCTAAACATCAGCAAACTTGTTCTCTGTGTAAACGAAACCACTCGTTACATAAGTGCAAAAATTTCCGCAAATTCACAGTGCAACAACGATGGAGTTGTGCACGATCAAACCACTTGTGCTTTAATTGCTTCTCCACAGAACACAAGGTACAAGAGTGTGAATTGCCTTCTTACTGTAAATGTGACTTAAAACATAGCAAGCTACTGCATTTTACAGTTAAGCAAGAAAAATCAACAGCATACGCCCTCACATGCTTTAACATCAGCCGAAGTCAACAGAGCACTTCACTACAGAGCAATTCTAAACAAATTAGAATTCAAAACAATACAAACAAAGCCTCTCATCATATGCAGAGCAGACGCTTAGAGACAAACCGACCCAGTGCAGCGGTCAAACCAGTTCGCAATAGCTTCGCTTCCTTCAAACACAGGAACGAACATTTGCACTCATCTATTCACCATAAATCTTTCAACAATCAAGGAAGATTGAAAACAAGTGATAGTGTAAATATAAGAGGTAAATCAGATCCGTTCTACCGAGCTTTGCAGTCTAAAAGCAACACTCAGTGTCTGTCTTCAGAGCGAAACAACACTCCGCAGTGTCTGCATTCATCGAAAAACAACACTCAGTGTCTGTCTTCAGAGCGAAACAACACTCCGCAGTGTCTGCATTCATCGAGAAACAACACTCCGCAGTGTCTGTTCTCATCTAGAAACAATACAAAGCAGTGTATCTCATCTTCCAAATATTGAAAAGCTATTTACTTGCATCATCTGCATATATCCAGTTAGAGAGCTATGATGTCTGTAAGAACTATGAAAAGATAGCCAAACCGTTACACTGTGATATATGTAAGAAAGCAACTTTTCAGCACCGTTTGTGTTAAAATCTTACTTAATGTTTATCCAATGGTCTTTCTACATTATGGCAAGATACCATGTTAGTAATATAAGATCATCAGCTGTGCCCTGAATGATATACAGAAATCAACATGCATTTCTTCAACGAGTTCCTACAAATTGTATTCCAACAAGTCACCTGATCTACACTACATGTTCCTGAATCAGCTGTTGTGCACAAGTCGAAGTCTTCACTTATGGATGCTACAACAACAGTCTGGATTCCAGCTATCATTCACTTAGACTTTCACAACCTTGCGTGTGTTGCTAGTCTAAATAGTGTAGAGTCAGTGCTTACGTGTATGTACAAGTGTATCCTTTTTATTATAGCTTTCTCCTTAGTTATTTTTCTTAAAGTTAATACTTTAACGGGGGGAGTCTATGTTGGAGAAAGCTAAGGGTTCTACTAGCATTATTTTACATGTCTAGTAACAGTGCATATTCAAATGTTCCGCTCAGTGCATTTCTCCCTCTCAGCGCATTGATATGAGTATAAGCCCGCTTATTTCTGTGAATCCCCGTTTAGCGACAGGTGCATGCTTCGCATCAGCGTCACATCATAGCGTCATGCCAAGAGTTAGTTAGTGTCGAGCCTCCACTCACGAGAGACGTGCTGGAGCTCAGTCTAGTATCCCGCCTAATTCAGACAATAGAACGGAGGTTTTCTATTAATTAGCGGATAATTATATAATACTTTATTTACAAGTATTATCGTGTGATATTAATTAATTTCTACTAGTTACAGTAGTTTCAGTATTAAGCCTGCAGTTACACGATCAAGTCACGGTCTGACACTGCTCCGGTTCTCTAGTAACAAAGGCCTCTTCGCGCGCTTTGTATTTTCACTAGAAATCATTGGAATAAAACTTCCTTATAAGTTTTATTAATTTCAAGTAAATTACTTATACATAATTTACTTATTCTCCGTATTACAAGTTCATTAGATTCACTTATTAGTTCCATGTAAGTACATAGCGTGTGACGTCATCACTCACCAAGAAGCTATAAAACGTGAACAATCAAGTGCTAATAACTTAAAATACATTCATTCTACAACAAATTTTATTACCGTTAATTTGAGATATAAGTTACATAGCTGGCATAATTAGAGAGAAATTCTCGCCACGTGTATGAAAGTTCCCGCCAACGCACATTCCTTTGTTCAGTGCAAGTACAGTTATCTTATATTCACTCTATTTTGTTATTTAAGTGTTTCTATTCATTTCCAATTGCTTATTACCTATTTGTGTTGAGAATAAATGTTTCATAGTTTATTACATGAGAAAGGTTTCACTCCGAAATTACATCCAAGATCCCTGACACCAGCACCTGAGATTTATAAGTTCCACTCGCTCTATGGTTCGTCTGTACCAATAAACAGGCTGGTCCTCCTAGCTACTAGATTATTCTATTATTCCTACCCATCCTTGTGCTCCTATCACAACGGGACACATCGTACCCAAAGTTTGGTTCCTCTCGAGCCTGATACCTAACAAATGCGTATACCAAGTTTCATGAAAATCCGATAAAGCATATTCGAGTTATGGCGCATACAGACACACAGACAGACGGACAGACATTTTTCCGTCCCCAACACACAATCTCATAAAGTACCATACTGGCACTTAATAACTAGAAGGCAGATTTTTGCATGTTAGCATGTTAGCATGTTTTATTCCCTGAGAGTAAAACTTAAACTGGGTCTCCACTACTTAGCATTTAACACCAGCATGTTGCAGTTAACATAATATGTTAAATGTTTATCATCAAATTGTTGAAGTATACAATACAAGTCAGGTGGTTTGCTAATTAACAACTGTCTCCACTACAGTGTTATAGACTTAACATGGGTTGGTGAAGTTATGAACAGAAATTAATGAATAATAAAATCAGGTAAACTGATGTAACAAAGTGCCAGTATGTTTTTGTTTAATCAGTTATCATTGCAATTATGATATGCACAATATGTATTTTTTAAATTGATTTCCAAGTTAAGCTCCAGATTTATTCATTAAGCAGGGCTTACAGAAGAACAAAAGTCTAGTTTTTTTTTAATCAGATTAAAATCGTCCAGCATCAGCTGTACTGTACAGATTTGTGATATCTTGACAATCGCACACTCACATAAAAATAAAAAAATAAAAAAGTCAAATTTGTCGGCTCGGGATTTGAACCATTGAACTGCAGAATGTGAGTCCAAGACGTTACCATATTGTCCACCAGGGTCAGATTAACAGTCTAGTTGGATAAGCGTATGTAAAGCAATAATGTTATTTGTCATAGCCAACTGCATTTTAATCTCCAAATCCTTATAAGATCACAGTAAAACAATTGACTATGTTGTCATGATAACTGATTTGTCTTTCATAAATTCTTTCGAATACGTATATTTACATAAAATAGGCACTGAATTGGGAATTACTCCGAAACCGTTCAACCGATTTTATCCAATATCAATAGACATGTTCCCATGGACATTATAAATGTGTACACCAAGTTTCATGAAAATCCGGTAAAGCATGTTTGAGTTACCGCGTCTTTAAAATAGACTCTAAATTGGATTTTACTCCGGTACCGGTCAACAGATTAGGTTCAAATTCAATAGGATACTTCTCTTGGACGTCATAAATGCGTATACAAAGTTTCATGAAAATCCGATACAGCGTATTTCAGTTATGGTGCCTTTCTAATATAATACTATTAAAATAGGCACTAAATTGGGCATTACTCCGGTACCGGTGAACCGATTTGGTTCAATAACAATAGGGTTCTTCCCATCGACATTATGAATGTTTATACCAAGTTTCATGAAAATCCGAAAAAGCGTACTTGAGTTATGGTGCGTACAGATGCACGGACAGACAGACAGACGGACAGACATTTTTTCCGTCCCCCACACAATCTCATAAAGTACCATACTGGCACTTAATAAATAACATTCAAAAAGAAAACGCCTCTGAAGAGGGCAGCTAACATTGCAAAATGAGAGTAATTTTTTATACTCGTTATTATCTTCTTGTTAACTGTCTATGACTTTCTTAAATACTAATTTTGTACAGATGTCTTGATCTTTTCAAAATAACTATTATATTTTTCAACGATGGAGTATGCCATAAAAAATAATTTTAAATGTAGATGCAATACTATTGAGAACACTGATATACCAAATACATAATACAAAATGGATGCTGGCATGTTGAGGAAGCTGTTGATTGCTTTTTGTTTTAGACAGAAATTCCCGAACCAAAGCCGATTAAGCTGCCGATTGCTATTTGTTTCATGGAATTTCCCGAAACAAAGCCAATATCGACCGATTAGCCAGTTGACTTGATATGTTGTCCATTTTCTCTGGAAAACAAATTAACATCTGAAAATGTTAAGTTCAACATGCTGGGTTTGCATGTCAAGCCAATTGGAACACAAAATTGCAATATACATGTCAATATCAGTTTGTTAATATTGATTTGTTGATGTTAAATGTTAAGCAGTGGAAACCCAGCTTTATACACGTAAGGGAAATGTGCCTTTTTGCCACTGGGAGCGATTGGCCAAGTTTTATGGAGTATATAAGTGCCAGTGCATAGCCTTAGGGAACATAGTCTTGGGAATCTAGCGAGGGTTAAGCCATATCTTCAAAATTTGTCATATTTGGTCCTTTAATTCCACTGTCTTCATGTATATACCAGTTAAAATACAATAGATTAATTTACTCACAGTGAATAGTTAAAATAATGCTGCACAATGTTTCGAGTCTTTCCTCGACCCTTCCTCAGGTGCCTCCAGGATCACACTGCTCACAAAACGAGCATGGTTGGTAACTATCTACCATAAACGTCGTACATCGAGCATACCTATCGATCCATTCCTTTGGGACTCCAAAATCAACAGTCCTTTCAACCTCCTTGGATGGTGGGGGAAAATAATGTTTGATTTATCACCACTCAGTCTCTTAATTACTCCCATCTAATCTTCACTTATATCCCCTTCATACCTGTTCATTGAGGCCTGCTGGTTTTCAATAATACTCCATGCCTCCCGTCACCTTTCTTCTAACCTTGTCAAACACAACTTTCACTACACTAACCTCACCAACTCGATGTTTTTCCTGAACAATATGTTGGCTCAAACCTGTCGTAAATTTTCCATTCTTAATGTCCCTTTCGTGCTCTTTAATTCTAGTTCTAGTTCCAATTAATGAGATTATTCATATTACACCAGCATTTAAATAACACTCTTTACCTTGTAGGGATGTCGAATGAAGAGGTTGCCAAGAGCAGAGCATCGCAGCTTGCACCGCACATTATGAAAATGCTTCAGACCATGGGCAGCGAGAACAGTGGAGAAAGCAACACTCAGGTGATCCACGTACAGACATCGGAACAACTTCCAGCTTCGGTAGTGGAAGGGAGCGGTGAGTATGAAACGTTGATATTATCTGGTGAAGGGGAAGACACTGGGTTTGTATCCGGGCAAGTATACGAACTCGTATCTGGTCAGAATTTAAAACTGTGCTTGAACACAGGGTTATTTGAGACCGACGACTGTGAAACCATTCAGGTGTTAAGACAAGATGAAGATGTAGAACAGAATTCTAGTCAGCAGGTGATCAATTTTAGTGAAACAGAACATTTGATGTCTGTAAAAAATGTAAGTGATGAAAGTGCTGACACAGTGGTTGTGATTATCAATACTGATCAACCTTCAGAAAGTACTCTATAGCGTGTTTTAATAGAGTTGTTGATTTTATATTAGAAATCTCTGTTTGTATTTTATTGTAAATTGAAAATGTTGATTATTGCCTAGTACACCCTTAGCCAAAAATTTGACCAGACAGTTGAAGCATGAATTTCTGTAAGTTCCGTTTGGCTAAGCCCCTATACACAAGACTAAAATCAGCGTAATGAGTACAAAACTATGAGATCCGAGAATATATTTGCATATCGCAGAACAATGATTCTGTGTCTCATAGCTCCATGGCAAGATATGCGGGTTCGTATCTGCCTTAGTATGAATACATATACAGAGTGCTTCAGAAAAATGTATACACAATTTGAAGTGTCATAGAAAATCTATTTTCCGTTCTACAAGGTTAAATTTCTGGAAATGGAAAGCTTAAAGTCCAATTTGAAAAATAAATGACTTTCTGATGAAAGTGTGATAAATGTTCAAATGTTCAGATGTTCAAAACGGTAGCCTTCAGCATCAATATATTTCTGAGTACGAGTCACCACTAACTCCGTACATTGTACCAAAGTGTCCAAAGAGATTTCTGCGCACACCGCTTGAATCTCATTCCAAAGTGTGTCTAGGTTACGTGGTTTATGTTTGAACACATCTTTTACTGTGCCCCATAAGAAGAAATCCAGTGGCGTTAGGTCTGGAGAGCGTGCAGGAAACTCTATTGATTCCTTGTGTCCTATCCACTGCCTTGGCAAATTTAATCCAGGTATGCTCATACGTCCTTATGAAAGTGCGGTGGAGCGCCATCTCGTTGGTAATAAAACCGTATAATGCACGAATGGCAGAGAATATGGAATGAGCAAGCATTATTTGGTACTTTTCATTGTTGAATGATTATATCACGTTTGTTAGATGATTGTTGAATCTATTTTTCTGCCATCTGTTGAAGAAATATAACATTACTTTCTCCCAGAAATTTAACCTTGTAGAACGGGAAATAAATTTCCTATAACAGTTCAAAGTGTGTATACATTTTTCTGAAACACACTGTATGTATTTTTTTTCAGTTATTTTATTTCTCTCTCTGAAACTAATAATGGGCACAAGACTTTGGTTAGTTAAAAACTTAAAAAAAGAACAAAATGGTTCCGTAACGTCTTCCCAGTTATTCTTAAATTTGAACAGAAGCTCAATCCTGGATCTTCTGACTTCACCAAAGTACAGTCAAACCTCCTTATAACAATATTTGCGGGCCCTAGCAAATCATATTGTTATTTGAGGGTTTTTGTTATATCGAGGGACATCTTAAGAAAACTGCATGCAAAACGAAAAAACCGAATTATATACGTACACAGCCTAAAGGCTAGTTTACACGACGAAATTAGGTTTCGTAAGTAAGTTTCGCAAGTGTTTTTTGTTTGAATGCGCAAGCGCAAGATGTACTGGCAACAATGAGTTACGAAACTACGTAGTTTCGGCTGATTCCAACTTTTGACGAAATTATAATAGTAATGTTGATATTTTACGCTTATTTAGCTTGTTCGCGTTTCGTAAAATGAAATGGGGAAGTGAGGAAATTGTGAAATGCTTGTATTCATACGTGTTTCAAACATTTATATGGGATTTTAATAAATAACTTCAGAAATAACATGAAATGTGTGGTTGCATTGGAAAGAAAATGTTTGTAATTAGTTTCACGAAATCACTTTCGTGGTTACGAAACCTAGTGTCATCGTGTAAACTAGCCTTAACGGAAGAATTTATTTAACATATACCGTAATGAACACAACACTTTCCTCAATTTCTCTTCTCTTTTAGAAATGAAGCCAACGTAGATTGTGAAAGTCCATACTGTATTTTACAGACCATAAGACGCACCTTAATTTTAAGATGGAAATTTAATGTGATTCTAAAGGAAATATTTTAAAGGGAATAATATACTTCATTACATAAGCAAATTATAACCTTGAAGGCCTACAATGGAATCGGTGTAAATCACTTCTATCTTAAAATCTGCATTGTACAAAAATCTCTTCTGTACAGGTAGCATCACGTAAATTTTAACAACTGAACTAATTTTTCATGAAAGACTGAAAATATTTTTACACCCTCTAACCCTCAATTCAGCATACGGTAAAGCGTAACGGGACAAGACTGTTCAGAGGTCATTGTATTAATTTAAACCACCCGTCGAAGACACTCATTTCATATAAAAGAACTCAATATTCCTTTCTTTTCGCATTGTATACCTGGCTTCCAGCTACTCTCATTTTATGATTGTGACAAGTGCAGTGATGTACAGTCTGTGCTAAATTCTGTAATTGTATTCCAGCAATAATTACCATAATTTAAATCTTTATAGTGTACTTTGGACCATTAGACTCGCCCAACTTTTAAAGCTTTGTTTTCAAGGTAAGAAAGTGCATCTTATGGTCCGTAAAATAAGGTATTTGTTTGCAACTTCTGTCTGCTTCGAACCAAACCATCATCCAAATTTTTAAACGCCGCTAGTTTTGTATCAAGACATATTGATTTTCGTTGAGCTACCGTATTTGTCTGAATATAAGCCGCACTTTTTTTTGCCTAGAAATATGCCTGTGGCTTAAAATCGCGTACAAGTGGTTTTAAGCAGTAATGGTAAAAAAGAGCACAATGTAGGCGGTTGATTGTATGGTTCCCCTCCTCAGTGCACCGCCACTTATTACCTCGATTATCCAGGAAATCAATTCAACATTGAAATTACATCGATTTTAATCGAAGCTTCATAGAAAATTCGTAAAACTGTGTAAGTAAGTGATGTTCATTTTATGATATATATTTTGATATTTCGATAGTGGTATTATGGAATATGCGTATGAGTTGCTCAAAAGTAAAAAAGATGGCATAACGTATGAGAATACAAATAATGGTAATTTTAAACTGATGGTAACTGAAAGTGCAGTTATGAAAAATAGAAAAATCGCATGAAATTCAACACTGAAAGTCATAGGAAGTGTAAAGTAGTGATTTCTGTTTTCTTTTCTGTCAGTTTTATTTAATTGTATTAAATAAAATTATAATTTCATAATTTAAGTCAGCTGATACTTTCTTTTTCTTATTTATTTATTGATTATTTCAGCTAAGAAATGTGTTACTTTAATATTATGAAAATGAGGCAATTAATTTTTTTCACTTTGGGGTTAATTTAATATTTTTTTCCCTTTACTTTACTGTTAAAAAGGCAGGTGCGGCTTAAATTCAGGGGCGGCTTATATTCAGATAAATACAGTATTTTCCCCTGTCCACTAAAAAATAACTTAAGAGACTGGTTAGCTGTTTAACATTGCCTTGCATATGTCGGAGAAAGTTCAGTCACATGGAGGTGGAAAGAGGGAAGAAAGACAAAACAATCCCATTGTTCATGGCCGGTTTCTATAAACTTGCGAATTACTTATGGGTAAATTATCCAATGGACAGAATTTACACAAAAATAACACCACACCAACACTAATAATTTAAAGACAGCAATCACATACACTTGTGGCGAGTTTCTAGATAAATGTCCTCTGGGTAAATATGAAAATGACAGAAAAAATGTTCCTACAAACTCGGGCTAGATCTTTCCAAGGGTAAATCTTCGGGTTAATTTATCCTTTCATGGATGGCTGGATAAAATTTAACCTTTCATAGGATCAATAGAAATATTTAAACAATGAGAATCAAAGCCTTCTAAATTAAATTAACTGTACAACTCCAAGGCCTTGCTCATTATATCATTGTGGGTGAAATGGAACTAATTTGTCCATGGATAATTTACCCATAGGTAATTCACTTGTTTGTAGAAACCGGGCATCAGTGACCTAATACTCCATTCTCTGCTGAGAATAAGATTTCTCTTCTGGAACTTGTTTGCACCAGCTGGGAAGGACACTAATCTGCTACCTGGTCTAGAATGACAATTTCACTTCAAAATATATATCGTTATAAAAGGGTGTTCACAAAATATCTTAATCGCTAAAACGAGGGACAAGTAACGTTATTAAGATAAGAAACTTAACTTAATGCGGGTTTATTGTTATATTGGTCTTTGTTATATGGAGGTTCGACTGTAGTATTAATTAATAAAATTAATAAGAATAATCCTAATAATGATAAAAAAAAAGATTGTTGAAGACAAAACCAATGCATTCCAGATGTATCCCATTCTGTAAGCCTTGCTTCTTGTGTATGCAAATCAATTTTGTGTTCAGTGGTACTTTAGATGTATATATAGTGTGTCCAGCAGAATCATCTATATATATAAAAATGAATGTATGTGTGTGTGTGTGTGTCCTTTATGCATTACTACACCATTCATCCGTCGCCATGAAACTTTGGGAAGTTGTTGGGTACATTCCCGGGAAGGTTTCTGTCATACTACATTTTTAATTTTAGCCTTCGTTCGCGAGTTATGAGTGAAAAACGGCAAGAAAACGTGCATTTTTTACGCTTTCGAAGCATCGGTTTTCACTTATTCATTTCAGTTGTCAAATCAATTGCAGAAGGCTTTGTCTATTTTTGTCATACCTTGGAAATAATATCGTCGCGATCGCTATGGAAGGCAATGGATATCTCAGGTTATTATAAAAGCTATAGATGTCGATAAGGTAATGTTAAACATATTTTATTTGACATGGAATATAGTTTACAGAAAATTCCAGGGAAGTTGCTTAGATCGGGGTCCTGGCTACAACGTTTTTATATGTAATCGTAATTAAAATATCTTATGTACAGTAGGGTCGTTAAATCTGCCTGAAATGTAACGGAATTATAAGTCTGGACAAATGAATATAGAAATCACGGCCTCAGTAGGCTTATTCCATTCTTCACCTATATAACTAAAAACTAATGTACTATGTCTGTCTGTCAAATACATTTACGCACTTTTTTTTATCGTAAGTTTAATCGATTTCAATTCTCATAATCTTTCGAATACTGCATTTTTCCATTTATTTTCTAATCGTGAAATTCACTTCAAAGCCGGATTTATAGCTGTTTCATTAATTAGGCCTATCAAATGTTTAGTTTACACCTATGAATGTTTCGCGTGCAAAGTGTTAATAAATATAATACTTTAATTATTTTGCTCTCAATTGTTATCTTTCAATTAATTATCTTGGGAGAAGCCGTGGGGATCTGTTATAAGCTATAGCCTATCTAGCGTTTTCTGAGGGAATAGTTTGTGTGTGATAAGTCGTTCTTCCCCATTTCAAATTCTTAATACCTATATAAAGACCTTAAAGACCTAGAGTTTGAAAATCGAAAGTCCTTCATAAGTTATTTTCGCATTAACAAAATACAAAACCTGAGCGACGCCGGGCCTTTTAAGCTAGTTACCAATAACAAAGAGTGCCAGAATAATCTGATTTTGATTTTTGGTTAGGAAAACTCGTCAAGTTTCTGTAGATCTCTAAATCAGTGCCTCTAGTTGCCCAAACAATGTTAAGACAGTATTTTATTTCTTTCCAAGTGTTCTGGATCATTTTAGTTGTGACCTATGCCCAGGTTCACCCGAGTTTGATAAACAATGGTTTTAACAAAAAATAAAATAAAATAAAATAAATAAATAATTAATAATAATAATAATAATAAATAAATAAATAAATAAATCTAAGGGGGTCAAATCTGGTGACCTCAGAGGTTTTATTGCTGTTTCTTTTCTTCTTCAACAACGTACCAGTTTCCAACAGTTGCTTATACATGTGTCATCATACCCCGAGTATGCGCACAAGCATAATGCCAGTTGTCGACCAAGAGCTAAGCTAATTTAGCTTAGCTTAGCTCACATACAGTGAGGGATTTCATATATATTTGTGCCGGATTTCATATATGTAGTTTTGTCGGCACAGCATAATGCCAGTTGTCGACCAAGAGCTGAGCTAATTTAGCTTAGCTTAGCTCACATACAGTGAGGGATTTCATATATATTTGTGCCGGATTTCATATGTAGTTCTGTCGGCACAACTACATATGAGATCCCTCACTGTATGTGAACTAAGCTAAGCTAAGTTAGCTTAGCTCTTGGTCGACAACTGGCATAATAATTTCATTGTTGCTAAAACTTGAAGAGTTTCTATACCGAGTGAACTAGAAAGGAATCCTTGTAATATTAAATTGTATTGGAAATTAACAGAGTGAAGTTATATAACATAATAATTATATAAGAGTTGAATTTTACACAAAACTTAATTTTTGGTATAGTTTACCTGTACTAGATTCAGCGCCTTCACTATCGACGCCTTCTACTGCCGTGGCATCCTCCCGCAGATGTGCTACAAACTTTAAGGTGAGGTTCTCATTGGTCAGGATATCGAAGTTCATCAGATGGTATGGGAAAGGTGGTACCATGCTATGACAAATGTCTCAATCGGAGTGTGGCTATGTAGAGAAGGGGTGCCTAAATGTTCAAAAGTTTTGATTTTCATGCCCCATCAGAGGTTGAAAAAAAATAGCTCTTGTACAAGGGAAATGGTTATTATTATTTATTCTTATGAGAAGGATTTTGTTTAAACTGTTTAAATACAAGAGAAACTATTGATGTTATAAATCCAACTTCCTTGTTGCAAATATTACACTTTTATGTTAAATATTTCATAATAATGATTATCATGCTCTGTCGAATGCATCAAAGTCTTCTGGTTCGGACTTAGAATCTGGAGCCTGGTCATGTTTTTGGTCTAAGGGTGTCTGATCTGGTGACAGAAACTGAGGGACCATACAATAAAAAAATGTTAAAAAAAGTCAAGTATGTTATAATGCAACCTGTACTCTAGTGAACCAAGTGTCTTTTAATCACTATTGTAAATATTACCATGTTTACCCACATAATAGATATAATTTTTTCCAAGATTTTTATAACAAAAAGCTAGGGTGCATCCTTTTTGCAAGGACAAAGTTTTGTGAAGAAATAAGGAAAAAAAAAAAAACACGTATTAAAAGATGTGCCAGCTAATGATCCATAGCATATGTATCGATAAAGCGGCTGTGACAAATTTACATATTGATTGTGTCGCACATATGACAATCGATAGGGCCCTGATTTATTGGTGAAATAAAATGGCTGATTTCAGTGTTAACTTCTATTTCGGTGGGTATTTCGTGAAGTAAATTACTTTATACTACATTGGGAACATTGCGCAATGATAAACTTTGCTTCTTTATTTACATGAACTGACACCCCCCCCCCAATTTCTACATTCTTCTGCCCTTGTATGAACTGAAGTAACTTTCGATTTAGACATGATTAGAGTTAATGTTCAAATATAATTACGAGAAATATTATCGTAATTTCTACTACTAAACACCATCAGATAGCCATTTGCAAGCAAAAGTGCCAACCATACCACTGTGGATAAAAGACTTAGGCCTGTTCTGACGATGTCCAGTTAAGTAGGAGTAAATGTTAACTGACAGTTTATTTTACGGTCGGAGTAAAGTTCCAGTAAACGCTACTGTGTTCTTATCATCTTCTAGTTAAAGTTTACTCCCAGTTAACGCAATCAGACAAAAATCATAGCAGTTGGTACGAGCGTTTCTCAGTTGTTTGTAGCAGTTTTCATCTGTTTTCATTGTTTGGTTTGATTTTGCAATGGATAATGAGGTTATGGCTGATATAAAAAAATAAAGAGACACAGCAATTTCTTTTCAAGTGAAGAACAATTGTTCCTCAATATTATCGACGAAAAGCGTCATATACTGTAATTCAAAATAAATAAACACACAGTAATGTGTGGCCATAAGAGCAAAGCTCGGAAAGACGCATCAAGAAAAAACCTCTTGTGAAATACATAACTTCCTCTGAATTTAATTATAGTATACAGTACACAGTACGGGCAGTAGTGGGCATTCAGTGGTCTTAGCCTAAAAAGGTCGCATAATTTGCGAGACAAGACCTAAAACCTAATACGTTTGTGTATGAAATGTGTTGGTAATAACTACAGGATATATTACGAGATGTTTTCAAATGAAATTATTAGCTCTTAGCATAACATATTAAAATACATTATATATAGGCCTATATATTTTATATATTACGCTTATTATAGAATTCCTATTCAAATCTAAAAGTTGTTAAGCTGTTTTCTAAAAACTAAAGAAGAATAAAATCCTCGTCAAGTAAAGTGGTTTTAAAAATGAAAAGAAAGTTACCACGTTTCTAACCCCATCCCCGAAGGATGCAAAACCCAAATATAATCTGATGTACGGGTAGAGGAAGTAAACAGTAAAATAATTGATTACCCAAACTTTCATAATAGTTTGATCTGGTTTTCAATATCTTAGGTCTTCTTGTATGTAATGCCATTTGTTCATCATCATCACTGTCATTATTGAAAGCAGTTAAATAATTTCATCTCTCCATTTTAATTCAGTTCCCGAGAAGTATAACCTCAAAAAATCCTCCGGTTAGGAATTTACTTGTACATTTTCCTACAGTAAAGATTACTGCCAGTTAAGAGATTTTTACCAACAGTTAACGCCTAACCAGATATTGTAAAATCGAACTGTCAGTAAAGTAACCGTAAAAGTGGCCGTAAATATTTTACTGGAGGTGGTAATAACGGGCCTAAATCTGTTGAATACAAGTAACAAACATTCTACACTCTTCTGCTGTAATCGATCATAGGCATCGCTAACTTGGCAAAGAGATAGCAGGAAGGGAGAGTACTCAACAGTACAAATCAGGTCACAGACAATCTTTGTAATAGATTGGTAAATCTTCGACAGCCACAGAAATAACAGAAGAAAAGCATGCTGCTAAGAAATAAAAAATCTGATGTGAAAGTCACATAACTTCCTCTGCCCAAATAAAAGTTAGGAGTATTCACATATCCTTGTACAGAAACGCAAGACACAATTTAACGCTAATTATACGATAAATACCTGATAACCTCTTCTTTGAAAATGATGCGACTAATAAAAGTGCAGACTATATAGCAAACAAAAACAAGTGACGGCAGACATTTATTGAAACTTCCGTCGTTAAGAATAATTTCCGAACTTTATCGAATATTTCCCTCCAATATGTCTTTTTCACTTCATTCTTGTATAGAATAAGAGGCCGTGAGAGTGTGTTCACCATACAACACAAACCTTTTACAAACAGTGGGTGAACAGTAGGTGGCTTGTAACTGCCTTCAGAGAATTTTTTCGAAAAAAAGTTTCAAATAAATGTTTTAGCTCTCACTATAAGCTACATTTGTGCAAAATTTAAAGAAAATCGTTAGAGCCGTTTTCGAGAAAATCGCGAAAAACGAAAATTTCTTCATGTAAAGTCCCCTTAAAAATAAGAGAAAATAGTCGCCAATCTTATCCTCACATCTTCAGAAGGTACCTGACCCAAATACGAAATTTTGTTTTCATACGATTTTCCGTTTTGGAGCTAGAGTGTTCACAGACAGACGGACGGACAGACAGACACACAGCCATTTTTCCAAAAATAGTATTTTTGGATTCAGGGGGCCTTGAAACGTGTATATATCGATGGGTGATAGGCAAAACATTTTAACCGCCACTTTTTCTAAAATTGACTTTTTAACATGAATAGAAAGAGGCAACTGTGTTTTACGTCCTGGCAAAAGATCTTCCACGAACTCCTTCTGTGGCGGGAGAAAAATGCTGGTGTATTTTATCTTAAGAACCAAACAATTATTTTAATGCCCGGCAAAACAGCTTAACGAACGAGTTGTTCCCGCATTTTTATCGTAAGTGCCTGCCCAAAGTGGCGCATAAGATAAAATGTTTGGCTCTTAAGATAATTCTTTCGGGACTAATTCTGAACGTTGGCGCTTAAGATAATTTATTATTTTTATAATTAATGCTAATAGGGTGCTTAAAATCTCCTTGTTTCAGTCAAAATCAATCACATTAAGAATCAATAATAATACTATGTAGTAAATTAGAGATTTCTAATTATAACATTAACACTGTGACGTAACAATGGTTTGGTTCGCTTTGCGAGATTGTATTGCTTATTTGATTGAACATTACATTAGATGGGTGAAAGGCAGAACATCTTAAGCGCCATTGACATTTTTTTTCAGGAGTAGCAAAACACGTTTTGCTTAATATCTATTAAGCCAAACTGAATAAAATTTTTTCAGTATGCAGCTGGGAGGAGCAGAGTTACATATACATCAGCGTTGTTTCTCGAAACTGATTATTACTTGCCGAAAAGGTTCTTAAGATGTTTTGCCGGTAACTAGATTGTTGGTATAAGTTATCTTACAGTTACTTGAGATGTTCTGGCGGGCATAGTTTTCTTCAGGCTAATACTTAAAATGTTCTGCTGGAGTACACTTAAGGGTATAATTTTCCTACGTATTGAAACATTTACATGAGTTTCAATAGTCTGGGATGTTTGGTAAGGAATTTTAAGTTTCTGGAATAAAATAAGACGTATTAACCCTTTTTAATGATAGTGTTCACATAACTAGCCTATACACATTTATATTATATATACATTTATATATTTATTTATATTTATTTATATATACATTACTATGTTTGAAAGAAAAATTAATCAAAATTCAATTTAAAGTTACTTATTTATCCTCATCGGTTACTTACTGGACATTCTTCAATCGTGATTAATGAAACGTTTTTCGTTGCAAAATATTATAAAATACATATAACTTGTAAATAGAATGCAGTAGGCCCTATGTTAACAATAGAATTAGACTACAGAACTAAGTTAATCACAATTCTTTTTAAATTTGCTTATTCGTCCTCATCAGTTTCTGGCAAACAGTCTCTAACTGAGTGTTTGGTGGTCAATGAAAGGAGTTTGCTCTAAGGGTACTATACCAAATAAATATGGACAACTTCATTTCTTAATATTGTCTGTATTTTGTAGCTTCTTGCTTTAGTGTTTTAGATTTTTTTTTATTATAAGTTCAATCACTTAAATGTGTATAAGCTAGTTATGTGAACACTATCATTAAAAGGGGTTAATACGTCTTATTTTATCCCAGAAAGGTTAAATTCCTTACCAAACATCCCAGACTATTGAATCTCATGTAAATATTTCACTAAGTAGGAAAATTATACCCTTAAGTGTACTCCAGCAGAACATCTTAAGTACTAGCCTGAAGAAAACTATGCCCGCCAGAACATCTCAAGTAACTGTAAGATAACTTATACCAACAATCTAGTTACCGGCAAAACATCTTAAGAACCTTTTCGGCAAGTAATAATCAGTTTCAATAAACAACGTTGATGTATATGTAACTCTGCTCCTCCCAGCTCCATACTGACAAAATTTTATTCAGTTTGGCTTAATAAATATTAAGTAAACCGTTTTTTGCTCCTCCTGAAAAAAAATGTAAATGGCGCTTAAGATGTTCTGCCTGTCACCCATCGATATGCTAAAAACCTCTACCTCTACCTATGGTACGGGCAGAGGAAGTAAAAAATACAGTACACCAAAACACAATATTGTGATTTTAAGGCACCTTTTCGTGCTCATTTCTCACTTTACGGACAGAAGGGGCATATTTCGCGCTTATAGACACATTTCACTAATCGAGTAAATTTCGCGATATTTCATGGATTCAATTTGGTTCATATTGGTATTTTATGCATAAGAAAGCTAAATGTAGCTAAGGAAGGTTGTTTTATAAAATTTCACGCTTATCGTTGTTACCAAAAAATACGGCCCCTAACAATCATAATTAAAAGTTGCGTAAACAGACAAGAAACACACATATTAAACTCAGACACTGTAAATTCTCATCCATCGGCTCTGTTACCATGTTCTAAAAATTCACTGTATAACTTTCACTGTATAACTTGAAAATTATAAATTCACTGTGTAACTAAAAATTCACTGTAAACTTGAATATTTCGGTCGGTTCTTATTTTGGTTGGTTCATTATTTGTAATAAAGTTTATTACTGATTCATGTTCTGATGGGAGGTTACACCCTAATATTAGGTTGTGTTATAACCCTTTCACAGTAAAGAAATACAGTTCAATCTCATGACCTGCCATAATAACTTTCAACATCATTGATAATTAATTTTGTACTGTTTTGTGCTAATTGCTGTATTACCATACATTCCTCCATTATTAAGTGCCAGTATGGTACTTTATGAGATTGTGTGTGGGGACGAAAAATGACTGTCCGTCCGTGTGTCTGTATGTGCCATAACTCAAATACGCTTTTTCAGATTTTCATGAAACTTGGAAAACACATTTATAATGTCCGTGGGAATAACACTATTGATATTGAACCAAATCGGTTCACCGGTACCGGAGTAATGCCTAATTTAGTGCCTATTTTAATAGATTATGGCGCCTTTCCAATAGAAAGGCGCCATAACTCAAATACGCTGTATCAAATTTCCATGAAACTTGGTATACACATTTATGACGTCCATGAGAAGTACCCTATTGAATTTGAACCTAATCTGTTGACCAGTACCGGAGCAAAACCCAATTTAGTGTCTATGGTAAAGTCCTAATAACTCAAATACGCTTTATCGGATTTTTATGAAACTTCGTATACGCATTTATAATGTCCACAGGAAGACATCTATTGATACTCGACTAAATCGGTTAGCCAGTCCCGGAATAATGCCCAATTTAGTGCTTTTTAGGTTAATCAACTGAAACTTTGTATACCCATTTATAATGTACATGGGAAGACGTCTACTGATATTGGACCAAATCGGTAGACCGGTACCGGAATAAAACCCATAGTGTCTATTTTAAAGACGCGGTAACTCAAATACGCTTTACCAGATTTTTATGAATCTTGGTATACACATTTATAATGTCCATGGGAAGATGTCTATTCATATTGGATAAAATCAGTTGACTTGTTTCAGAGTAATGCTCAGTTTAGTGCCTATTTTATGGTAATATAAGTATTCGAAAGAATTTATGAAATGCAAATCAGTTATCATGACAACATAGTCAATTGTTTTACTGTGATCTTATAAGGCTTTGGCAATTAAAATACAGTTAGCTATGACAAATAACACTATTGCTTTACATGCGCTTATCCAACTGGACCGTTAAACTGACCCAGGTGGCTGAGATGGTAACGTCTTGACCTCAGATTCTGGAGTTCCATGGTTCAAATCCCGAAACCGGCCAATTTAATTTTTTTTTTTTTTTAATTTTTTTTTTTTTATTCTGCATATCATAATTGCAATCGTAACTGATTAAACAAAAACATACTGGCACTTTGTTACATCAGTTTACCTGATTTTATTTTCTCTCCTTTCACATGCTTAGGGCCTATGATAAATATCCATATTTCTCAACTAAAAATACAAAGCCTACAGCCGTGAATAACCTATCAGTGGATAGAATTTTTTACTGACTTCTGATATGGCATACTCGTTGGCGCACACTCAGACTGAAACAACTGAAAATGCTGTCTCTGCAATACCTACTCTTATTCTACATCAAAATGTGAAGTGAGAAAATAGTATTCTCCATGTCCAGGGTAGAGAAAGTTATGTGATTGCATAACATTGTGCATTATTTTCATGGATTTCATTCTTCATTATTTATTTACACCAATGAATTCTATCAGTAGCTCCTCTAATTTGTCAAAGTCCCGTTTCATTTACTTCCAAGACAACTTGTGAACACTGTCAACAATACACTGTTGTCATGAGAACTGTACATGGAATGTAATTTGGATTTGATGATTCTGTGTAAAAATGTATTAAGTATTCTCGAAAACATTTGATTTTTGGCATTTAAAATCAAAATTTTTCAAAATCCTTTCTTAGTGTGCACTTACATTGTGAAACAAAAGGTAAGCCTACTGTCAAAATTCCAATTCTCTACATATTACAGTTTAGGCTCTATGTTGATTTTCTATCGGTCATTAAGTCAGTCAGGACAAAGCCTCTTAAATATATAAAAATTCTAATTATTAATTAAATACCGTATATAGTCCAGTTATTCATTGCATGGCCAGGCGACTTCCTTTTGTTAGGAGGAAAAGTTTGCTGACAGTTCAATCCATTTCTTTGTTTTTACCGCACCAAACAGCTAGTTACCCCAGCCATTCAAAATCAAAGAATGTCCTGTGATAATTTTGACAACTACTCGTCAACTCCGCGTGGAGTGAAATGCACGGTTGCAAGATCAAGTTACAGTAAACAATAACACATGTGAATTCATTAAAGTGAGGTAAAAACTGAGGTCAATGATAACAATGAGAGAGTATTGCAACATTGCTTTTGTTTTGGAAAGCGGAAGCCAAGAGTGATTTAATCAGATCAACTAACATAAAGAAACACCGACTTAATTGTTTATTCCTTTGATCTGCAGTACTTATATGAGAGTGTTATACAGTAGATGCAAGTCTCTTTAGTTTACACTAATCCATTACACCAATATGTTATGCTGTAGGCCAACATATTGCGAAAATCCCGAACACTATACCATCAAAATTAAAACCACACTTTTTACAATGGAAGAGGCCTACACAACTGTAGTTCTGCGTGTAATAGTCTCGCGCGCTATTAAAAGAAGTTCAGTACAATACAGTATACTGTAGATATATGATTTTCTCATCTAGTGTCCGTTAAGAGAGGTTTGAAGAGGCTTTTTAAGTGGATTTTTTGTGTCAGTGTCCGTAATATAGGGTGTCCGTCTTAGAGGGGTTAATTGTTAAGAAGTTTTATTATAGTGTCCTAGGGACCAGAAAAATCGTCCGTAAAGAAAGGATGTCCGTTAAGAGAGGTTTCACTGTAATTTCAATTCTTATTTAGCCTATGACATCCCTTAACGGGCAAACGCCTCCTGCTGATCGCAGGGGAGCTCAGGTGCACTCATTAGGGGAGCTACTCCTAAAGAGTGTTGTGTTACATCCGTTTAATCACTAGTTTTATTCACAGTCACATTACTATTTTCACTAAGCTTGGTCTCATTCCTCTACTTGCGAATTTAAACCTTTTTCTAGTTGTTTCCAGTGATCCCCGTTTCTGGCCTGCCGGGTCCATTGTTTTCCCACCCGTTGTGTGAAGAGGTCTGCCCATCTTGTTCTCTGTCTCCCTACAGCAGGGGTTCTCAAACTTCCTTTATTCGAGGACCACTTTAATTATTAATGTTGTCATTGCGGACCCCTAAAAAATGACCCTTTACTAGTTTTACTAATTTTCTAGTATTAACCATTTGATATATATTTAATTCAAAATGAAAAGCTACAGGATAGAAAAAGAAAGCAGTCTGTTTGTTTTGATATATATATATTTTTTTTTCATTTCTAACATTGAATTCAACTGCAAAACGACAGGACTCTTAGCATTAATTATAAAAAATTACCATTGGAACAGTTATATAGTGAAATACCGCTAATTTCAGTAAGAAGGATGGTGTTGTTTTTTGCTTTTGACAATCTCTGAAATATTGGATTTTATTTTTGAAAGTTTCAGCCTTAAATCTCCTTCAATATTCAATAATCAAAAATCTCCCGCAGACCCCACAAACTATGCCTGCGGACCCCCAGAGGTCCGGGGTCTGCAGACCACACTTTGAGAACCCCTGCCTTACGGTGTCTTCTGAATAATAGCCGCACCCAAATTATTCAAAAGGAAATTTGGGGGAAAAAAATCTGTAAGCCCATATATAAAATTATTTTGCCAGTTTTATTCTTAATTAAACATTACATATCACAAAAAAATTATAATAGGCTAAATTATAATTATAAAAATAACCTGCATGGTAACAGCCAGCCGAAATCTTGCTGTCCTATACACACAGCGTTCAGCCTGCGCACACTGTGGTACATGACTACATGAACTAACCTAATAAATAGACCTGGGATTTTATGCTCTAAAAAAATTAGATTTAGGCACCTAAAATAGGCTTTTAAAAGAGAAAATAGGCACTTAAAATATGCTTTAAAAATGTGTAAATAGAAAATAGACTTTAAAATACTAAAATATGCTCTTCAACTGTAACGTGATCTTTTTTACTGTAAAAAACGTGGTGTACCTATTCTCAACAGAAATAATTGCAAAATTAAGACAGATTTAAAAATACATTTATCACATTTGACACAGTATGTCCCTTCTTACTATATACCCGCTACTTGTTGTTTTGAGCTAATCCTCCCCATCAGTCACCATTCCTTTGGCGACAAATGTTTGGGAAGTTTCTGTGAAAAACCCACCCTTTGCTGTTCTGCTCTTCATTCAGGGATGTCCATTAAATGATTGTAAAAGTTACAGTAGTTGAATTTTATTTTAAATGTGCAAAATAGGCAAAGGTCCAAATAGGCATTTTAAGGCACTATAAAATTAATTTAAATTAATGTAAAATTAAAGGCACCATAAAATTATCATGAAATGTCAACATATTTCAAAATTTTCATGTTATTTCGCCAGGAATAAAATAGGCATTTGCCTTAAAATCCCAGGTTTACTAATAAAACACTAATTAGTTCCTCTTTTTGCGGCAACACAAATTGACCATTTCACAATGGTTACTTGCCCCATGCACCTACAGTCTTATCACTTGAAGCTATGATATGATAGTTTCATTAAGATCACAGTACTGAATTTCCAAATCCTGAGATCCCATGTTGAACTGCAATAATACAATCATGTATGTCACTAAGGCAGACATGAACTGGAAAAAATAAAAAAATAAAACTGAGAAATCTATGACACTTTAAAAAATTAAATAACCATAAAGCTTTCACATTTAGGAAAAAATTTCACTTAGGCCCAGTTGCATAAAAATCGCTAACTGTAGTTCAGTTTTAATCGAAGTTCAGAAATGAACCTAGATTAATTCGCTGCTCGAGTTGTATAATGCTAATCGTAGATTACACGAATTTGGTTTAGTGCTAATTGAAGATCACAGAAAGACGTTTGACAACAGCGCCAAGTTCAAGGGAAATACATAATATTATCGCATCGAATGTCAGTTGTATACGCTGTTCGATTTTCTTTTGTCTCAGTTAATGTTACGTAATTGTCTGTTGTTGTTACAGCTAATTGTTAAAAGGAAAATGGATAACAGAACACCAGGAAAATTACACATGTCATACACGACTCTTTTCATTCTCGTCAGTAGCCATCTTGATGAACTGGGGTCTTAAATTTGCAATTTCTCTTGCTACTTGGTGTATGGTTCTACTTGCAGTTCCTTTATTCACATGGAAAGTATTCCCAATTACCATCCGGAAGCTACCATTGCAAATTGTTAGAAGTATATAAATATACCTATACCACTCAAAAATAAATAACAGAAAAAGCAAAGCAAGGAAACCAAGGAAGTACAAATGAAGGAATACATGCTTAAATGATAAAAAATTTTCTATTTATTATTAGTTATTTGTGGTTATGTACATAAGGAACATGTATTAATAGATGTAGTATACCCAGTATAGAAACATTGAGCTCAGTGTTAGTATATTACTGGTTTTTGTATCTTGTTTAAAAACATAAAATTCATAAGTTAAAATTAAAATTAAAATTAAGATTTACACATAAGATATGTTTTTTCCCGACACTGGATGAGATAAAAAGGTTATTTGATTAAATAACTTGAAGTAATAGCATTATTCGCTATCTGTCTTTAAAGTTATGTAAGTTGGCATATCAATATGCATGTCAGTTATTTAATTTTGTGAGAATGTTGCGTAGTATAGTTGCGTGTATGCTATTTGCGATAATTAACTATACCATTGCAAAGAATCGCAGGGTGAGCAGATTCATAAACATTGAATTCGATGCATGATTTCTTTTAGTTTGAGTTTCTAGCTGTGGATGCAGTCTTTGTTCTAGTTCCTCGACTATATGTTTACATAATCGAAATCTCATTTTAAAGTGGTGTTCACTGAGTTCTGTGTTGAAATACACGGGGGTCCCAGGGAAACTCAAAATCGTCATTTTCGGATGAACCATGAATCTGAAATCTAAAAATTCATCCTATGTGTAGCTCGTAAACTCGAAACAATGCATTTAGCGAATAGTTGAAATGCTAAATTTTGATACAAATTCTCTATACAAGTAATTAAATACATAACGACTTACCATTTCAGTTATATGTATTTTAAAAATATATAAAAGCAATTTCGTATCTTTGCTAATCTAAGTTCATGCAGATTAAACCTTAGAAAGTTTGCCGGTTAAATCTGATCTTAGATCAAGGTGAATAAATTTTGGATTAGCTTTTATACAACCAAAATTCTAAGTTTAGCTTGACTGTAGATTAGTTTCAGCGCTTAAACTTCGATTAACGTTTTATGCAACTGGGCCTTAAAAAACAATTGTCCTACTTCTAAAAATTTCCCCACGAAATTTTTTGACAAAGAAAATATTTTTCAGTTAAAAAAATGAACACTGGGAAAAAATCTGCATTTCAAAGAAAATATCCCTTCTTACAAACAAAACTTTCCTTCATTTAACACTACCATGTGCCTGCGGCTTGGCCCCCGATAATTATTTGAAAAATAAAAATTAAGAGCATAATAGTTAAAACATTATATTTATTAACTCCAAAATCACGTGGACTACATACCACGATTAGATAGCGTCACCTGGTAAAAGTGACTTCAGATTCGAGTTCCCTGGCCCAGAAAACCCCAGCATAGTGAGTTTCGTCCAAGTCGAACAATGTTTGACCATATTTAGGCCTTCTGTGTAGGTTGAAAATTTCATACGTCTGCGGGCCTTGATATTCTAAACAAATGAATCGTCCAGGATGGACTTACAAAATCTAGCGATTGCCCGCGATAGTTATTTCAAAAATTAAAAATTAAGAGCATAATTGTTAAATCATTATATTTATTAACACCTAAATCTCGTGAATTACATACCACGATTAGATAGCGTCGCCTGGTAAAAGCGACCTCAGATTCGAGGTCCTTGGCCCAGAAAACCCCTGTATAGTGAGTTTCGTCAAAATCGAACAATGTTTGACCATATTTAGGCCTATATTGATTATCCCGTTTATAATAATAATAATAATAATAATAATAATCCTCTTCGGTTTAGCTTGAAAATTTCAAATGTCTGCGTGTCTTGACATTAAAAAACAAATGAATCGACCAGCGTGAGCTACAACATTCAAGCGATCGCGATGGTTTTATGTCCAAGGTATGACAAAAATAGCCAAAGCCTACTGTAATTGATTTGACATTCAGTATTACTGAAAACCGATGCTTCGAAAACACAAAAAAATACAAGTTTTCTGTCCGTTTTTCACTCATAACTCACGAACGAAAGCTAAAATTAAAATTCCGGCTTCGAGGTGCATTTTCCGACCCTTCAGTCCACCTATGTTTAAAATTTCAGATCTCTGCATTGAGTAGATTTTGCTGGGCATCGCGGACAGACACAGACAGACAGACGGAGGAAGATAGACACTTCCTTTTATTAATATAGATTTGCAGAATCATTTGTTATTAATACTGGTCCATACGTATGGGACTCGGAACAACCACAACTTGGTTATTCCTAAGTTTAGATTAAGAAAGTCTCAGAACAGCCGGAATCTCAATCTACATCAGAAATATAAGAAATGTTAAAAACAATTTAAGAGATGCTTACAAGATTGTGACTTTGAATGATTGCTTTAGCATTCTGTAGGCCTATTTCTTGACCAAACCTATATTACTACCTGCGCACGATTTCTTGGGCACTCGGCTCCATGGTCCTCATTCGGTACGTTTCGTTCAACTTCGTAGGTAGAGCTGACAACATTGAAACACGAAATACGCTATACACCCTGACATCTAGTGGCTTCAATACTAAGCTTTCATTCTGTCTCAGGATCCTTATTTATTTATTGACATTATCTTTTCTGATGCATGGAGTTATTGGGAAAAAAAATACAATTTTGCAAATTGCTGATTTCACAAACACGTCATTGTACATCCAACACTTTCTTCACCTTTTTAAGAACTCCGTATGTGCTAATTTTTTACACTCCCGTGAACTCAGATGTCAATTTTATGGACTGAATGTTAAGCAAACTTTTCACAAAACGAATTAAATACATTTAAAATTAGGCCTATAGTTTTCGCAACTTTTAGATGCCTTACCTCTCTTACGTTTTACAACACGAAATGGTGAAGCATGTTCTGCTAAGAGTCATCTTTATGCTTAAAACTAGTCATCCAGTGTAATAATATTGAGCCTATATTATATAATATTCTATTCCCAGAGGAAAATGACTTATTTAATAACCAAACCCTTATGATGTGTAATTAATTGTTACACAATACCGTCAACACATTATATTATTGGACTGCTTTAAAATCGTTGTATATTAAATGTCACTGCATAAAATAGCGAGGATGATTCATCAGAAGTAATTATCCAATTCGGCATCCAATTTATTGTTTGTCCACATACCTCACACTTACGCTTACCATACGCACGATTCTGCTGAAATGTAGTTTCTTTGGTTGACAACACTGCAGAAAGACTGGTGGTATACCTATATTTTCTTCCCCCCTACCCTCACTTCTCCGTAAAACCAGCGCCCAAGAAATCGCGCAGGGGTAGTATATTACTTAATTGTGTTACAAAACCAAATATTTAAGAAATATTAAAATACTTACAGATGTCTGAAGGCCCCTGTTGACATTAGCAAACCCACAAAAGCTTATGACCGGAGGATTCCTTTCAATCGTGTAATAAAATTTTTGAACCTGCAAAATAAAATATTTTATGATCTCCTGTTGTGAGTGAGAATAACACAGGTAAAAAAAAAAAGCGATCGCTGTAAAATTTGTTGTAATTAGGGATGGGTCGATACCAGATTTTCTCGATACTCTATACTCGCTACCGATACATGATTTTTTCCTCGATACTCGATACCGTCGACATTTCCAGTTTCAATAAATAGCTACATTAAAAATTAAAAGTTGAGAGAACTGTGTAATACCAACTAAATTAATTAATTGTGCATATTTGATAAGACAAAATTTAATATCATCAGTAGCCTATAATTATTTTTAAGCTCTAAATTAAAACTAAAATTAGTTTTTGAAACAGTCCACTTACAAGTTTTTGTTCAAAATTTACAATGGGGTTGGGACAGTCACCTTGCTTGTTGGTTGGTTGTTATTGAAATGTTTGACAGAATCTCTTCTGTTTGGATTTTAAAAGTAGGAAAGTATTTATGACTAGACAAAAGTCTCCATTTCAAGGAGAAATAGAAGTATTTAGTATATTTAGTAGACTACTACAAGCAGAAAGACATACCTCATTTCCTTAAATTGCAGTTACCAAAGTATCGAAAAAGTATCGAGCGAGTTTTCTGAAGTATTGCTCGATGCCGATACCATGCAAGTATCGAGAGTATCGAGGCATCGAAAGTATCGAGGACCCATCCCTAGTTGTAATTTTAAGATTAAACATAATTTTTATTGGATGTTTATACATTGTTGTTGGTGAGGATGAATTATTATTTTTATTGGACCATTAGCTATAGATACAGCATATCTGCTTTCTAAAATTTTCACTTTATCACAAAAAAAAAAAAAAAATCACAATAGGGCGATTCCAATCTGATTATGTGCACTAGTTTGTCATACATATTGCAAGGTGTTTCATTGTCGTATTGCGTCATTTCCCTCCAAACTGAAAGGAAACTGTCTCCCTTCGTATCAAAGTGATTCTGTCAGTAAGTTTAGTTGAATTATGCCTCTCAGTCCTGAAGACGTTTCCAAAGCTGTTGCTCTAATTGGTGATGGACTCAGCTTCCGTTATGCCGGTGCGACCTTAGGCTCACCATTAATTAAGTGTGAAATGTGTCATTAAATTTTAATCTTAAAAACGTATACAATTGCAGTAATTTTATTTCAAGCACTAGGCCTACTACATAATTTTTATTTAAACTTAATTTTTTTAAATTTCTTTAAGTGATTGGGTTTTTTTTTTACCTGTCAGTCTATGAGGAGCTGTGAATAAAAATGCACTGAGTTCATAATAAATAACTTTTCAGGAGAGAGGAAAAACTAATAACTCCTAAACATTCCAGAATATCAAAAAACCTTATACTTCAAATTGTAGTGTGCGATAGCCCTATTTAACAAACAAATCATATTTCGGTACGAGTATTATGTCATGTTTTTAATGAAATAATTTGCACTGAGAGCATTCTAAGCAATCATATTAGAAAATATAAATTTTTTTTATGAATAAAAGTTTCTGTTCAAATGTAACAGACAGTGCTATTCAAGGCACACTTTTAACAAAGTTCCGATCCGAATTTTACACTTGTCACTTGCTCTCTACAGAAAGCAATAGAACTCCAAACTTATTTAGAAACAAACTAGCATACTGGAAGCTGAAAACTTCTGCATAACTTTAAAGTTATAAACAGGGCCCGGATTCTAATGACATGTCATCTTTTTATTGATGCTGCATAGACATTGCCAACTTGTAGATAAATCATGGCCTCTAGATTATAGAAATACATTTTTATTAGGTAATTTTTTGTCATTTTTATATTTTTAGGTCATTATTTTGTCATTTTCGTGTATTTATATCGGTACTGTCTTTGAAGTGTTGTTTGTTTAATACAAGAAGGAAAAATTCGGTGTTGTCATGTCTCAGTCGGAAATGAGAATCAAATGCTAAAATTTTGTATTATATTACTATTGTTATTAGATTGACTTGGCAAAAGAGTCTGCCACCTGCTTGGATTTGAGAGTGAAAACTACTGTTTACTCTCAATAAACAACAATATAATCCGGCAGACCACAAAAGGAAATGCTGAATTTTGAGTCTCCTATAATATTATCATGTAATGTCAAACAGAAACAATAATCTGTTGTTCATGAGTGCTTATATATCTATAATTATTATTAGTTTCAATTTTTTTGAGAAAGTGGACTGATTCAAGTGCACTCTCGTCAGTTTTAGGTAGATTTCGAAGAAAAATCTACCTATTGCAATGGATACCATGTCATGATTTTCGAAAAATTCTTTCATATCTTTACGTTTCATGCTCCCCTAAGTACGAAACCACCGCCCGTTCAAAAATTTTTTTGTGATATATATATATATATATATATATCACAAAAAAATGCTGAATATATATATACTAGCTTAAAAGGCCCGGCGTCGCCCGGGTTTTTTATTTTGTAATTGGAAATTAACTTATGAAGGACTTTAGATTTATAAATTCTAGGTCCTTATATAGGTATTTATAATTTGAAGTAGAAAGAACGACTTATCACACTCAAACTATCCCCTAAGAAAATGTTTGAAATAGCTTTTATGGCTATATGTAGAATTTTGCATCCCATCGCTTGTACAGTACACAGTAAGCCCGGGAGGGGTTCTAATAAGAAGAAACAGAAATTCCGGTAACATAAAATTGTATTATCGTGGCTGAAAATTTTGTTTCTCACTATCATGTTACCATAAAACCGTTTTCGGAATGAAATTCAACAGAAATACAATATCACTTTCATACATCTCTTCCCAAAACATATTACCTTACCTCGTATTGTTTTCTCTATGTCCAGGGTACAGAAAGTTATGTGACTACATTATTTTCGTGGATATTGATAGTTCTCTCATTTGTCAAATTTATTCTACTTTCATTTTTTTTCCATGGCCATCTGAGACCCGCTGGTAACAATATGTTTTAATGTCAAATGTGATTCGGATTCGATAATTCTGTGTAAGAAGGGATTAAGTATTCTCAAAAACATTTGATTTTTGGCATTTAGAATCTGAATTTTTCAAAATCCTTTCTTAGTGAGCACCTACATTATGAAACGAAGGTACTGTCAAAATTCCAAGTCTCTACCTGTTATAGTTTAGGCTGTACGTTGATTCCAGTCATTCAGTCAGTCAGGACAAAGCCTTTTATATATATAGAGATATATATATATCTTTACACGCTAGCGGCCGTAATTTTGAAGATATTTGAACCAAATTTTATTATGTCATTTCTAGGCCCAATAGTTCGGACAAGTTCGTTAATGAGCAAATTTGGCCCAAGGGGGTGGTCGGGGGAGGGGGTTGAAATTTTTAAAAATGTATATCTCGGCCCCTATGAAGTATAGAGGGAAACTTTGTTTGAATAAATTAGAGTACTCCCTATGGAATTCACAGTGACACCAACGATTCGGGGGTTCGAGTGAGGGTGGGGGTGGGGGATGAAAATTCGAAACTTTTGAAACCGCGTCTTGTGGGGTATCGTTGAAAAGCTCTTGATGAGTACTCTACAAATCAATAAATAGTTTCTTGATAGCTCTCATATGACGCGAGATTTTAATGTTTGAAAATAATAACACTTAAAAGAATTATTATAAAACCATAATTTTGTCTTGTTTAGCGGCTTTGCTAATTTTATTCATTGCTGATCTTGCGCACGGCCTCCCAGAATATTATATCCTATTCTTGTTGTCAAAACAAATGATTGTAGGCTCTTCCTCTTTACTGCAGGTTTGCCATGGCAAGGCTAAAAAAGAAGAGTGCTGCGCAGCGATAATAAATTAAACCAAAAGCACTTTGAAATCTACCTCAGCCTGTAGGCCTGCCTAAAGGGATTTTTTTATTTTGAGCATGGCCGATTCATTTCACATTCTGATATAGAACAAGAGGCCATAATACAAAAAGAGCACGTATTCAAGTAAAAGTCTTAGCTCTTAGTATAAGCTACCCAAGTAAAATTTAACCACAATCCTAAGAGATGTTTGAGATAAAATTACGACAAACGAAATTTTTTCCTGTACCGTTTCCTTAAAAATAAAGAGATAATCTCGTCGCCAATGTTGACATCACATCCCCAAAAGGTACCTAACCCAAAATATAAGATTTTGTTTCCGCACTATTTTCCGTTACAAGAGGTCATATTGCAGACAGCGGATATTCAGATTCAGAGTAGCTGATTCACTATTCACTATTTTAAAAAAATGCTTGAAATAAGTCTTAGCTCTTCCTATAAGCACACCAAGATGCCAGGGGAAAACAACCTCATATTTGAGTTCTCTGCCCCAGAAAACCCTTACATAGTGAGTTCAATCCAAATAGATGAATGCTTGCCTAATTAGTCCTTTATTAATTATCCCTCTTCAGTCTATATTGAATATTTCAGATGTCTGCGGGCTTTGACACAGTGGTGATATTCAGTCGGTTCGCACCGGTTCGCGAGAATCGGTTGTTAAATATCTTGTAGGTTCTCCGAACCGGTAGCTTCACATGAGTGATTGCCTTTTTCCAAGATCAGATTTATGCCAATCCACAACAGTGATAATACATTATATGAATTTGCTAGAACCAAAACACGCCATTTATGTTCGCTAGCGGTGGACTACCACCATAGGTAGCGGGCGTGCGGTTAAGTTGGCAGACTCTCTTATTTGCGCACGGCCGATCGTCTCGACACTCGCTCCCTTTGCTTTCGATGTTCGATTATAAAACGGATTGTGACCGTCTTTTGTTGTGTAAGGTTATGTTTTAAGGAAGCTGAGTATGGGTATGAAAAGACAAAAAGACAAAAATAACAAAATAGCACATTGGGCTATTTTGAATCAAGATCAAATACCCTGATGACATAGGCGTACCGAGGGGGGGAGTTTGGGGGTTTGAACCCCCCCCCCCCCATTGATTAAAAAAAGGAAAATTATATAATTTATTAAGTCTGCCCATAAATTACTTAATACAGGTATAAAGCTTGGGAAGCTTAAAACTCGTTATTTTGCATCTTTATTTTTAAAATTTTCAGGGGAGGACCCCCGGACCCCCCTCTCCCTGGGGGGTTTTCCATACCCCTCAGACCCCGCGGATGTTATAACCCCCCCCCCATATGGTCGGCCTGGTTACGCCTATGCCTGATGAGAACCGGTTGCTAAACTGTTTGAATATCACCACTGCTTTGACATGAACCAATAAACCAATGAATCGACCACGATGGGCCTTAGAAAATTGAAGGGATCGATAATTCCATGCGATAACTTAAAAAAATCAAGATTCTCTTATTTCCAATTTATGACAAAAATGAAAATAAATAAATAAATAAATAGAAGGCCACCTGCTACTGATTTGACAAATGAAATGTATTATCGAAAACTGGTTCTTCGATAGCGCTAGAAATACACGTTTTCTGCCAGTTTTTCACTTATAACTCGTAAACGAAAATGACAATTAAAAATCCAGCTTCGAGGTGCATTCATCCACCTTCCAGTCCAACTATGGAATTCCGGGTGCATTTTTCGAAATTTTGAAAGGGGTTAGCCTTCTCGGAATTCTGGGCGCATTTTACGAAATTTTCAAAGGGGTTAGCCTTCACGGAATTCTGGGCGCATTTTTCGAAATTTTCAAAGGCGTTAGCCTTCTCGGAATTCTGGGCGCATTTTTCGAAATTTTCAAAGGGGTTAGCCTTCTCGGAATTCTGGGCGCATTTTTCGAAATTTTCAAAGGGGTTAGCCTTCTCGGAATTCTGGGCGCATTTTTCGAAATATTCAAAAGGGTTAGCTTTCTCGGAATTCTGGGTGCATTTTTCGAAATATTCAAAGGGGTTAGCCTTCTCGGAATTCTGGGCGCCCGTTATCTAGGCGCATTTTTCGAAATATTCAAAGGGGTTAGCATTCTCGGAATTCTGGGAGCATTTTTGGAAATTTTCAAAGGGGTTAGCCTTCTCGGAATTCTGGGCGCATTTTTCGAAATTTTCAAAGGGGTTAGCCTTCTCGGAATTCTGGGCGCATTTTACGAAATTTTCAAAGGGGTTAGCCTTCTCGGAATTCTGGGCGCATTTTTCGAAATTTTCAAAGGGGTTAGCCTTCTCGTTATTCTAGGCGCATTTTTCGAAATTTTCAAAGGGGTTAGCCTTCTCGGAATTCTGGGCGCATTTTTCGAAATTTTCAAAGGGGTTAGCATTCTCGGAATTCTGGGAGCATTTTTGGAAATTTTCAAAGGGGTTAGCCTTCTCGGAATTCTGGGCGCATTTTTCGAAATTTTCAAAGGGGTTAGCCTTCTCGGAATTCTGGGCGCATTTTACGAAATTTTCAAAGGGGTTAGCCTTCTCGGAATTCTGGGCGCATTTTTTCGAAATTTTCAAAGGGGTTAGCCTTCTCGTTATTCTAGGCGCATTTTTCGAAATTTTCAAAGGGGTTAGCCTTCTCGGAATTCTGGGCGCATTTTTCGAAATTTTCAAAGGGGTTAGCCTTCTCGGAATTCTGGGCGCATTTTTCGAAAATTTCAAAGGGGTTAGCCTTCTCGGAATTCTGGGAGCATTTTTCGATATTTTCAAAGGGGTTAGCCTTCTCGGAATTCTGGGCGCATTTTTCGAAATTTTGAAAGGGGTTAGCCTTATCGGAATTCTGGGCGCATTTTACGAAATTTTCAAAGGGGTTAGCCTTCTCGGAATTCTGGGCGCATTTTTCGAAATTTTCAAAGGGGATAGCCTTCTCGGAATTCTGGGCGCATTTTTGGAAATTTTCAAAGGGGTTAGCCTTCTCGGAATTCTGGGCGCATTTTTCGAAATTTTCAAAGGGGTTAGCCTTCTCGTTATTCTAGGCGCATTTTTCGAAATTTTCAAAGGGGTTAGCCTTCTCGGAATTCTGGGCGCATTTTTCGAAATTTTCAAAGGGGTTAGCCTTCTCGGAATTCTGGGCGCATTTTTCGAAATTTTCAAAGGGGTTAGCCTTCTCGGAATTCTGGGCGCATTTTTCGAAAATTTCAAAGGGGTTAGCCTTCTCGGAATTCTGGGAGCATTTTTCGATATTTTCAAAGGGGTTAGCCTTCTCGGAATTCTGGGCGCATTTTTCGAAATTTTGAAAGGGGTTAGCCTTCTCGGAATTCTGGGCGCATTTTACGAAATTTTCAAAGGGGTTAGCCTTCTCGGAATTCTGGGCGCATTTTTCGAAATTCTCAAAGGGGATAGCCTTCTCGGAATTCTGGGCGCATTTTTCGAAATTTTGAAAGGGGTTAGCCTTCTCGGAATTCTGGGCGCATTTTTCGAAAATTTCAAAGGGGTTAGCCTTATCGGAATTCTGGGAGCATTTTTCGATATTTTCAAAGGGGTTAGCCTTCTCGGAATTCTGGGCGCATTTTACGAAATTTTCAAAGGGGTTAGCCTTCTCGGAATTCTGGGCGCATTTTTCGAAATTTTCAAAGGGGATAGCCTTCTCGGAATTCTGGGCGCATTTTTCGAAATTTTTAAAGGGGTTAGTCTTCTCGGAATTTTGGGCGCATTTTTCGAAATTTTCAAAGGGGTTAGCCTTCTCGGAAATCTGGGCGCATTTTTCGAAATTTTCAAAGGGGTTAGCCTTCTCAGAATTCTGGGCGCATTTTTCGAAATTTTCAAAGGGGTTAGCCTTCTCGTAATTTTGGGCGCATTTTTCGAAATTTTCAAAGGGGTTAGCCTTCTCGGAATTCTGGGCGAGTTTTTCGAAATTATCAAAGTGGTTAGCCTTCACGGAAATCTGGGCGCATTTTTCGAAATTTTCAAAGGGGTTAGCCTTCTCGTAATTCTGGGCGCATTTTTCGAAATTTTCAAAGGGGTTAGCCTTCTCGGAATTCTGGGCGCATTTTTCGAAAATTTCAAAGGTGTTAGCCTTCTCGGAATTCTGGGAGCATTTTTGGAAATTTTCAAAGGGGTTAGCCTTCTCGGAATTCTGGGCGCATTTTTCGAAATTTTCAAAGGGGTTAGCCTTCTCGGAATTCTGGGCGCATTTTACGAAATTTTCAAAGGGGTTAGCCTTCTCGGAATTCTGGGCGCATTTTTCGAAATTTTCAAAGGGGTTAGCCTTCTCGTTATTCTAGGCGCATTTTTCGAAATTTTCAAAGGGGTTAGCCTTCTCGGAATTCTGGGCGCATTTTTCGAAATTTTCAAAGGGGTTAGCCTTCTCGGAATTCTGGGCGCATTTTTCGAAATTTTCAAAGGGGTTAGCCTTCTCGGAATTCTGGGCGCATTTTTCGAAAATTTCAAAGGGGTTAGCCTTCTCGGAATTCTGGGAGCATTTTTCGAAATTTTCAAAGGGGTTAGCCTTCTCGGAATTCTGGGCGCATTTTTCGAAATTTTGAAAGGGGTTAGCCTTCTCGGAATTCTGGGCGCATTTTACGAAATTTTCAAAGGGGTTAGCCTTCTCGGAATTCTAGGCGCATTTTTCGAAATTTTCAAAGGGGATAGCCTTCTCGGAATTCTGGGCGCATTTTTCGAAATATTCAAAGGGGTTAGCTTTCTCGGAATTCTGGGCGCATTTTTCGAAAATTTCAAAGGGGTTAGCCTTATCGGAATTCTGGGAGCATTTTTCGATATTTTCAAAGGGGTTAGCCTTCTCGGAATTCTGGGCGCATTTTACGAAATTTTCAAAGGGGTTAGCCTTCTCGGAATTCTGGGCGCATTTTTCGAAATTTTCAAAGGGGATAGCCTTCTCGGAATTCTGGGCGCATTTTTCGAAATTTTTAAAGGGGTTAGTCTTCTCGGAATTTTGGGCGCATTTTTCGAAATTTTCAAAGGGGTTAGCCTTCTCGGAAATCTGGGCGCATTTTTCGAAATTTTCAAAGGGGTTAGCCTTCTCAGAATTCTGGGCGCATTTTTCGAAATTTTCAAAGGGGTTAGCCTTCTCGTAATTTTGGGCGCATTTTTCGAAATTTTCAAAGGGGTTAGCCTTCTCGGAATTCTGGGCGAGTTTTTCGAAATTATCAAAGTGGTTAGCCTTCACGGAAATCTGGGCGCATTTTTCGAAATTTTCAAAGGGGTTAGCCTTCTCGTAATTCTGGGCGCATTTTTCGAAATTTTCAAAGGGGTTAGCCTTCTCGGAATTCTGGGCGCATTTTTCGAAAATTTCAAAGGTGTTAGCCTTCTCGGAATTCTGGGAGCATTTTTGGAAATTTTCAAAGGGGTTAGCCTTCTCGGAATTCTGGGCGCATTTTTCGAAATTTTCAAAGGGGTTAGCCTTCTCGGAATTCTGGGCGCATTTTACGAAATTTTCAAAGGGGTTAGCCTTCTCGGAATTCTGGGCGCATTTTTCGAAATTTTCAAAGGGGTTAGCCTTCTCGTTATTCTAGGCGCATTTTTCGAAATTTTCAAAGGGGTTAGCCTTCTCGGAATTCTGGGCGCATTTTTCGAAATTTTCAAAGGGGTTAGCCTTCTCGGAATTCTGGGCGCATTTTTCGAAATTTTCAAAGGGGTTAGCCTTCTCGGAATCCTGGGCGCATTTTTCGAAAATTTCAAAGGGGTTAGCCTTCTCGGAATTCTGGGAGCATTTTTCGAAATTTTCAAAGGGGTTAGCCTTCTCGGAATTCTGGGCGCATTTTTCGAAATTTTGAAAGGGGTTAGCCTTCTCGGAATTCGGGGCGCATTTTACGAAATTTTCAAAGGGGTTAGCCTTCTCGGAATTCTGGGCGCATTTTTCGAAATTTTCAAAGGGGATAGCCTTCTCGGAATTCTGGGCGCATTTTTCGGAATTTTTAAAGGGGTTAGCCTTCTCGGAAATCTGGGTGCATTTTTCGAAATTTACAAAGGGGTTAGCCTTCTCAGAATTCTGGGCGCATTTTTCGAAATTTTCAAAGGGGTTAGCCTTCTCGGAATTTTGGGCGCATTTTTCGAAATTTTCAAAGGGGTTAGCCTTCTCGGAAATCTGGGCGCATTTTTCGAAATTTTCAAAGGGGTTAGCCTTCACGGAATTCTGGGCGCATTTTTCGAAATTTTCAAAGGGGTTAGCCTTCTCGGAATTCTGGGCGCATTTTTCGAAATTTTCAAAGGGGTTAGCCTTCTCGGAATTCTGGGCGCATTTTTCGAAATTTTCAAAGGGGTTAGCCTTCTCGGAATTCTGGGCGCATTTTTCGAAATATTCAAAGGGGTTAGCTTTCTCGGAATTCTGGGTGCATTTTTCGAAATATTCAAAGGGGTTAGCCTTCTCGGAATTCTGGGCGCATTTTTGAAATTTTCAAAGGGGTTAGCCTTCTCGTTATTCTAGGCGCATTTTTCGAAATATTCAAAGGGGTTAGCATTCTCGGAATTCTGGGCGCATTTTTCGAAATTTTCAAAGGGGTTAGCCTTCTCAGAATTATGGGCGCATTTTACGAAATTTTCAAAGGGGTTAGCCTTCTCGGAATTCTGGGCGCATTTTTCGAAATTTTCAAAGGGGTTAGCCTTCTCGTTATTCTAGGCGCATTTTTCGAAATTTTCAAAGGGGTTAGCCTTCTCGGAATTCTGGGCGCATTTTTCGAAATTTTCAAAGGGGTTAGCCTTCTCGGAATTCTGGGCGCATTTTTCGAAATTTTCAAAGGGGTTAGCCTTCTCGGAATTCTGGGCGCATTTTTCGAAAATTTCAAAGGGGTTAGCCTTCTCGGAATTCTGGGAGCATTTTTCGATATTTTCAAAGGGGTTAGCCTTCTCGGAATTCTGGGCGCATTTTTCGAAATTTTGAAAGGGGTTAGCCTTCTCGGAATTCTGGGCGCATTTTACGAAATTTTCAAAGGGGTTAGCCTTCTCGGAATTCTGGGCGCATTTTTCGAAATTTTCAAAGGGGATAGCCTTCTCGGAATTCTGGGCGCATTTTTCGAAATTTTGAAAGGGGTTAGCCTTCTCGGAATTCTGGGCGCATTTTTCGAAAATTTCAAAGGGGTTAGCCTTCTCGGAATTCTGGGAGCATTTTTCGATATTTTCAAAGGGGTTAGCCTTCTCGGAATTCTGGGCGCATTTTTCGAAATTTTGAAAAGGGTTAGCCTTCTCGGAATTCTGGGCGCATTTTACGAAATTTTCAAAGGGGTTAGCCTTCTCGGAATTCTGGGCGCATTTTTCGAAATTTTCAAAGGGGATAGCCTTCTCGGAATTGTGGGCGCATTTTTCGAAATTTTTAAAGGGGTTAGCCTTCTCGGAAATCTGGGCGCATTTTTCGAAATTTTCAAAGGGGTTAGTCTTCTCGTAATTTTGGGCGCATTTTTCGAAATTTTCAAAGGGGTTAGCCTTCTCGGAATTCTGGGCGAGTTTTTCGAAATTATCAAAGTGGTTAGCCTTCACGGAAATCTGGGCGCATTTTTCGAAATTTTCAAAGGGGTTAGCCTTCTCGTAATTCTGGGCGCATTTTTCGAAATTTTCAAAGGGGTTAGCCTTCTCGGAATTCTGGGCGCATTTTTCGAAAATTTCAAAGGTGTTAGCCTTCTCGGAATTCTGGGAGCATTTTTGGAAATTTTCAAAGGGGTTAGCCTTCTCGTTATTCTAGGCGCATTTTTCGAAATTTTCAAAGGGGTTAGCCTTCTCGGAATTCTGGGCGCATTTTTCGAAATTTTCAAAGGGGTTAGCCTTCTCGGAATTCTGGGCGCATTTTTCGAAATTTTCAAAGGGGTTAGCCTTCTCGGAATTCTGGGCGCATTTTTCGAAAATTTCAAAGGGGTTAGCCTTCTCGGAATTCTGGGAGCATTTTTCGAAATTTTCAAAGGGGTTAGCCTTCTCGGAATTCTGGGCGCATTTTTCGAAATTTTGAAAGGGGATAGCCTTCTCGGAATTCTGGGCGCATTTTACGAAATTTTCAAAGGGGTTAGCCTTCTCGGAATTCTGGGCGCATTTTTCGAAATTTTCAAAGGGGATAGCCTTCTCGGAATTCTGGGCGCATTTTTCGAAATTTTTAAAGGGGTTAGCCTTCTCGGAAATCTGGGTGCATTTTTCGAAATTTACAAAGGGGTTAGCCTTCTCAGAATTCTGGGCGCATTTTTCGAAATTTTCAAAGGGGTTAGCCTTCTCGGAATTTTGGGCGCATTTTTCGAAATTTTCAAAGGGGTTAGCCTTCTCGGAAATCTGGGCGCATTTTTCGAAATTTTCAAAGGGGTTAGCCTTCTCGGAATTCTGGGCGCATTTTTCGAAATTTTCAAAGGGGTTAGCCTTCTCGGAATTCTGGGCGCATTTTTCGAAATTTTCAAAGGGGTTAGCCTTCTCGGAATTCTGGGCGCATTTTTCGAAATATTCAAAGGGGTTAGCTTTCTCGGAATTCTGGGTGCATTTTTCGAAATATTCAAAGGGGTTAGCCTTCTCGGAATTCTGGGCGCATTTTTAAAATTTTCAAAGGGGTTAGCCTTCTCGTTATTCTAGGCGCATTTTTCGAAATATTCAAAGGGGTTAGCATTCTCGGAATTCTGGGCGCATTTTTCGAAATTTTCAAAGGGGTTAGCCTTCTCAGAATTATGGGCGAGTTTTTCGAAATTTTCAAAGGGGTTAGCCTTCTCGGAATTCTGGGCGCATTTTTCGAAATTTTCAAAGGGGTTAGCCTTCCCGGAATTCTGGGCGCATTTTTCGAAATTTTCAAAGGGGTTAGCCTTCTCGGAATTCTGGGCGCATTTTTCGAAATATTCAAAGGGGTTAGCTTTCTCGGAATTCTGGGTGAATTTTTCGAAATATTCAAAGGGGTTATCCTTCTCGGAATTCTGGGCGCATTTTTCGAAATTTTCAAAGGGGTTAGCCTTCTCGGAATTCTGGGCGCATTTTTCGAAATATTCAAAGGGATTAGCCTTCTCGGAATTCTGGGCGCATTTTTCGAAATTTTCAAAGTGTTTAGCCTTCTCGGAAATCTGGGCGCATTTTTCGAAATTTTCAAAGGGGTTAGCCTTCTCAGAATTCTGGGCGCATTTTTCGAAATTTTCAAAGGGGTTAGCCTTCTCGGAATTTAGGGCGCATTTTTCGAAATTTTCAAAGGGGTTAGCCTTCTCGGAATTCTGGGCGAGTTTTTCGAAATTATCAAAGTGGTTAGCCTTCACGGAAATCTGGGCGCATTTTTCGAAATTTTCAAAGGGGTTAGCCTTCTCGGAATTCTGGGCGCATTTTTCGAAATTTTCAAAGGGGTTAGCCTTCTCGGAATTCTGGGCGCATTTTACGAAATTTTCAAAGGGGTTAGCCTTCTCGGAATTCTGGGCGCATTTTTCGAAATTTTCAAAGGGGTTAGCCTTCTCGTTATTCTAGGCGCATTTTTCGAAATTTTCAAAGGGGTTAGCCTTCTCGGAATTCTGGGCGCATTTTTCGAAATTTTCAAAGGGGTTAGCCTTCTCAGAATTCTGGGCGCATTTTTCGAAATTTTCAAAGGGGTTAGCCTTCTCGGAAATCTGGGCGCATTTTTCGAAATTTTCAAAGGGGTTAGCCTTCTCGGAAATCTGGGCGCATTTTTCGAAATTTTCAAAGGGGTTAGCCTTCTCAGAATTCTGGGCGCATTTTTCGAAATTTTCAAAGGGGTTAGCCTTCTCGGAATTCTGGGCGAGTTTTTCGAAATTTTCAAAGGGGTTAGCCTTCACGGAATTCTGGGCGCATTTTTCGAAATTTTCAAAGGCGTTAGCCTTCTCGGAATTCTGGGCGCATTTTTCGAAATTTTCAAAGGGGTTAGCCTTCTCGGAATTCTGGGCGCATTTTTCGAAATTTTCAAAGGGGTTAGCCTTCTCGGAATTCTGGGCGCATTTTTCGAAATATTCAAAAGGGTTAGCTTTCTCGGAATTCTGGGTGCATTTTTCGAAATATTCAAAGGGGTTAGCCTTCTCGGAATTCTGGGCGCCCGTTATCTAGGCGCATTTTTCGAAATATTCAAAGGGGTTAGCATTCTCGGAATTCTGGGAGCATTTTTGGAAATTTTCAAAGGGGTTAGCCTTCTCGGAATTCTGGGCGCATTTTTCGAAATTTTCAAAGGGGTTAGCCTTCTCGGAATTCTGGGCGCATTTTACGAAATTTTCAAAGGGGTTAGCCTTCTCGGAATTCTGGGCGCATTTTTCGAAATTTTCAAAGGGGTTAGCCTTCTCGTTATTCTAGGCGCATTTTTCGAAATTTTCAAAGGGGTTAGCCTTCTCGGAATTCTGGGCGCATTTTTCGAAATTTTCAAAGGGGTTAGCCTTCTCGGAATTCTGGGCGCATTTTTCGAAATTTTCAAAGGGGTTAGCCTTCTCGGAATTCTGGGCGCATTTTTCGAAAATTTCAAAGGGGTTAGCCTTCTCGGAATTCTGGGAGCATTTTTCGATATTTTCAAAGGGGTTAGCCTTCTCGGAATTCTGGGCGCATTTTTCGAAATTTTGAAAGGGGTTAGCCTTCTCGGAATTCTGGGCGCATTTTACGAAATTTTCAAAGGGGTTAGCCTTCTCGGAATTCTGGGCGCATTTTTCGAAATTTTCAAAGGGGATAGCCTTCTCGGAATTCTGGGCGCATTTTTCGAAATTTTGAAAGGGGTTAGCCTTCTCGGAATTCTGGGCGCATTTTTCGAAAATTTCAAAGGGGTTAGCCTTCTCGGAATTCTGGGAGCATTTTTCGATATTTTCAAAGGGGTTAGCCTTCTCGGAATTCTGGGCGCATTTTTCGAAATTTTGAAAGGGGTTAGCCTTCTCGGAATTCTGGGCGCATTTTACGAAATTTTCAAAGGGGTTAGCCTTCTCGGAATTCTGGGCGCATTTTTCGAAATTTTCAAAGGGGATAGCCTTCTCGGAATTCTGGGCGCATTTTTCGAAATTTTTAAAGGGGTTAGCCTTCTCGGAAATCTGGGCGCATTTTTCGAAATTTTCAAAGGGGTTAGTCTTCTCGGAATTTTGGGCGCATTTTTCGAAATTTTCAAAGGGGTTAGCCTTCTCGGAAATCTGGGCGCATTTTTCGAAATTTTCAAAGGGGTTAGCCTTCTCAGAATTCTGGGCGCATTTTTCGAAATTTTCAAAGGGGTTAGCCTTCTCGTAATTTTGGGCGCATTTTTCGAAATTTTCAAAGGGGTTAGCCTTCTCGGAATTCTGGGCGAGTTTTTCGAAATTATCAAAGTGGTTAGCCTTCACGGAAATCTGGGCGCATTTTTCGAAATTTTCAAAGGGGTTAGCCTTCTCGTAATTCTGGGCGCATTTTTCGAAATTTTCAAAGGGGTTAGCCTTCTCGGAATTCTGGGCGCATTTTTCGAAAATTTCAAAGGTGTTAGCCTTCTCGGAATTCTGGGAGCATTTTTGGAAATTTTCAAAGGGGTTAGCCTTCTCGGAATTCTGGGCGCATTTTTCGAAATTTTCAAAGGGGTTAGCCTTCTCGGAATTCTGGGCGCATTTTTGGAAATTTTCAAAGGGGTTAGCCTTCTCGGAATTCTGGGCGCATTTTTCGAAATTTTCAAAGGGGTTAGCCTTCTCGGAATTCTGGGCGCATTTTTCGAAATTTTCAAAGGGGTTAGCCTTCTCGGAAATCTGGGCGCATTTTTCGAAATTTTCAAAGGGGTTAGCCTTCTCGGAAATCTGGGCGCATTTTTCGAAATTTTCAAAGGGGTTAGCCTTCTCAGAATTCTGGGCGCATTTTTCGAAATTTTCAAAGGGGTTAGCCTTCTCGGAATTTTTCGAAATTTTCAAAGGGGTTAGCCTTCTCGGAATTCTGGGCGAGTTTTTCGAAATTTTCAAAGGGGTTAGCCTTCACGGAATTCTGGGCGCATTTTTCGAAATTTTCAAAGGCGTTAGCCTTCTCGGAATTCTGGGCGCATTTTTCGAAATTTTCAAAGGGGTTAGCCTTCTCGGAATTCTGGGCGCATTTTCGAAATTTTCAAAGGGGTTAGCCTTCTCGGAATTCTGGGCGCATTTTTCGAAATATTCAAAAGGGTTAGCTTTCTCGGAATTCTGGGTGCATTTTTCGAAATATTCAAAGGGGTTAGCCTTCTCGGAATTCTGGGCGCCCGTTATCTAGGCGCATTTTTCGAAATATTCAAAGGGGTTAGCATTCTCGGAATTCTGGGAGCATTTTTGGAAATTTTCAAAGGGGTTAGCCTTCTCGGAATTCTGGGCGCATTTTACGAAATTTTCAAAGGGGTTAGCCTTCTCGGAATTCTGGGCGCATTTTTCGAAATTTTCAAAGGGGTTAGCCTTCTCGTTATTCTAGGCGCATTTTTCGAAATTTTCAAAGGGGTTAGCCTTCTCGGAATTATGGGCGCATTTTTCGAAATTTTCAAAGGGGTTAGCCTTCTCGGAATTCTGGGCGCATTTTTCGAAATTTTCAAAGGGGTTAGCCTTCTCGGAATTCTGGGCGCATTTTTCGAAAATTTCAAAGGGGTTAGCCTTCTCGGAATTCTGGGAGCATTTTTCGATATTTTCAAAGGGGTTAGCCTTCTCGGAATTCTGGGCGCATTTTACGAAATTTTCAAAGGGGTTAGGCTTCTCGGAATTCTGGGCGCATTTTTCGAAATTTTCAAAGGGGATAGCCTTCTCGGAATTCTGGGCGCATTTTTGGAAATTTTCAAAGGGGTTAGCCTTCTCGGAATTCTGGGCGCATTTTTCGAAATTTTCAAAGGGGTTAGCCTTCTCGGAATTCTGGGCGCATTTTTCGAAAATTTCAAAGGGGTTAGCCTTCTCGGAATTCTGGGAGCATTTTTCGATATTTTCAAAGGGGTTAGCCTTCTCGGAATTCTGGGCGCATTTTTCGAAATTTTGAAAGGGGTTAGCCTTCTCGGAATTCAGGGCGCATTTTACGAAATTTTCAAAGGGGTTAGCCTTCTCGGAATTCTGGGCGCATTTTTCGAAATTTTCAAAGGGGATAGCCTTCTCGGAATTCTGGGCGCATTTTTCGAAATTTTGAAAGGGGTTAGCCTTCTCGGAATTCTGGGCGCATTTTTCGAAAATTTCAAAGGGGTTAGCCTTCTCGGAATTCTGGGAGCATTTTTCGATATTTTCAAAGGGGTTAGCCTTCTCGGAATTCTGGGCGCATTTTTCGAAATTTTGAAAGGGGTTAGCCTTCTCGGAATTCTGGGCGCATTTTACGAAATTTTCAAAGGGGTTAGCCTTCTCGGAATTCTGGGCGCATTTTTTGAAATTTTCAAAGGGGATAGCCTTCTCGGAATTCTGGGCGCATTTTTCGAAATTTTTAAAGGGGTTAGCCTTCTCGGAAATCTGGGCGCATTTTTCGAAATTTTCAAAGGGGTTAGTCTTCTCGGAATTTTGGGCGCATTTTTCGAAATTTTCAAAGGGGTTAGCCTTCTCGGAAATCTGGGCGCATTTTTCGAAATTTTCAAAGGGGTTAGCCTTCTCAGAATTCTGGGCGCATTTTTCGAAATTTTCAAAGGGGTTAGCCTTCTCGTAATTTTGGGCGCATTTTTCGAAATTTTCAAAGGGGTTAGCCTTCTCGGAATTCTGGGCGCATTTTTCGAAATTTTGAAAGGGGTTAGCCTTCTCGGAATTCTGGGCGCATTTTACGAAATTTTCAAAGGGGTTAGCCTTCTCGGAATTCTGGGCGCATTTTTCGAAATTTTCAAAGGGGATAGCCTTCTCGGAATTCTGGGCGTATTTTTCGAAATTTTTAAAGGGGTTAGCCTTCTCGGAAATCTGGGTGCATTTTTCGAAATTTACAAAGGGGTTAGCCTTCTCAGAATTCTGGGCGCATTTTTCAAAATTTTCAAAGGGGTTAGCCTTCTCGGAATTTTGGGCGCATTTTTCGAAATTTTCAAAGGGGTTAGCCTTCTCGGAAATCTGGGCGCATTTTTCGAAATTTTCAAAGGGGTTAGCCTTCACGGAATTCTGGGCGCATTTTTCGAAATTTTCAAAGGGGTTAGCCTTCTCGGAATTCTGGGCGCATTTTTCGAAATTTTCAAAGGGGTTAGCCTTCTCGGAATTCTGGGCGCATTTTTCGAAATATTCAAAGGGGTTAGCTTTCTCGGAATTCTGGGTGCATTTTTCGAAATATTCAAAGGGGTTAGCCTTCTCGGAATTCTGGGCGCATTTTTAAAATTTTCAAAGGGGTTAGCCTTCTCGTTATTCTAGGCGCATTTTTCGAAATATTCAAAGGGGTTAGCATTCTCGGAATTCTGGGCGCATTTTTCGAAATTTTCAAAGGGGTTAGCCTTCTCAGAATTATGGGCGAGTTTTTCGAAATTTTCAAAGGGGTTAGCCTTCTCGGAATTCTGGGCGCATTTTTCGAAATTTTCAAAGGGGTTAGCCTTCCCGGAATTCTGGGCGCATTTTTCGAAATTTTCAAAGGGGTTAGCCTTCTCGGAATTCTGGGCGCATTTTTCGAAATATTCAAAGGGGTTAGCTTTCTCGGAATTCTGGGTGAATTTTTCGAAATATTCAAAGGGGTTATCCTTCTCGGAATTCTGGGCGCATTTTTCGAAATTTTCAAAGGGGTTAGCCTTCTCGGAATTCTGGGCGCATTTTTCGAAATATTCAAAGGGATTAGCCTTCTCGGAATTCTGGGCGCATTTTTCGAAATTTTCAAAGTGTTTAGCCTTCTCGGAAATCTGGGCGCATTTTTCGAAATTTTCAAAGGGGTTAGCCTTCTCAGAATTCTGGGCGCATTTTTCGAAATTTTCAAAGGGGTTAGCCTTCTCGGAATTTAGGGCGCATTTTTCGAAATTTTCAAAGGGGTTAGCCTTCTCGGAATTCTGGGCGAGTTTTTCGAAATTATCAAAGTGGTTAGCCTTCACGGAAATCTGGGCGCATTTTTCGAAATTTTCAAAGGGGTTAGCCTTCTCGGAATTCTGGGCGCATTTTTCGAAATTTTCAAAGGGGTTAGCCTTCTCGGAATTCTGGGCGCATTTTACGAAATTTTCAAAGGGGTTAGCCTTCTCGGAATTCTGGGCGCATTTTTCGAAATTTTCAAAGGGGTTAGCCTTCTCGTTATTCTAGGCGCATTTTTCGAAATTTTCAAAGGGGTTAGCCTTCTCGGAATTCTGGGCGCATTTTTCGAAATTTTCAAAGGGGTTAGCCTTCTCGGAATTCTGGGCGCATTTTTCGAAATTTTCAAAGGGGTTAGCCTTCTCGGAATCCTGGGCGCATTTTTCGAAAATTTCAAAGGGGTTAGCCTTCTCGGAATTCTGGGAGCATTTTTCGAAATTTTCAAAGGGGTTAGCCTTCTCGGAATTCTGGGCGCATTTTTCGAAATTTTGAAAGGGGTTAGCCTTCTCGGAATTCGGGGCGCATTTTACGAAATTTTCAAAGGGGTTAGCCATCTCGGAATTCTGGGCGCATTTTTCGAAATTTTCAAAGGGGATAGCCTTCTCGGAATTCTGGGCGCATTTTTCGGAATTTTTAAAGGGGTTAGCCTTCTCGGAAATCTGGGTGCATTTTTCGAAATTTACAAAGGGGTTAGCCTTCTCAGAATTCTGGGCGCATTTTTCGAAATTTTCAAAGGGGTTAGCCTTCTCGGAATTTTGGGCGCATTTTTCGAAATTTTCAAAGGGGTTAGCCTTCTCGGAAATCTGGGCGCATTTTTCGAAATTTTCAAAGGGGTTAGCCTTCACGGAATTCTGGGCGCATTTTTCGAAATTTTCAAAGGGGTTAGCCTTCTCGGAATTCTGGGCGCATTTTTCGAAATTTTCAAAGGGGTTAGCCTTCTCGGAATTCTGGGCGCATTTTTCGAAATTTTCAAAGGGGTTAGCCTTCTCGGAATTCTGGGCGCATTTTTCGAAATATTCAAAGGGGTTAGCTTTCTCGGAATTCTGGGTGCATTTTTCGAAATATTCAAAGGGGTTAGCCTTCTCGGAATTCTGGGCGCATTTTTGAAATTTTCAAAGGGGTTAGCCTTCTCGTTATTCTAGGCGCATTTTTCGAAATATTCAAAGGGGTTAGCATTCTCGGAATTCTGGGCGCATTTTTCGAAATTTTCAAAGGGGTTAGCCTTCTCAGAATTATGGGCGAGTTTTTCGAAATTTTCAAAGGGGTTAGCCTTCTCGGAATTCTGGGCGCATTTTTCGAAATTTTCAAAGGGGTTAGCCTTCCCGGAATTCTGGGCGCATTTTTCGAAATTTTCAAAGGGGTTAGCCTTCTCGGAATTCTGGGCGCATTTTTCGAAATATTCAAAGGGGTTAGCTTTCTCGGAATTCTGGGTGAATTTTTCGAAATATTCAAAGGGGTTATCCTTCTCGGAATTCTGGGCGCATTTTTCGAAATTTTCAAAGGGGTTAGCCTTCTCGGAATTCTGGGCGCATTTTTCGAAATATTCAAAGGGATTAGCCTTCTCGGAATTCTGGGCGCATTTTTCGAAATTTTCAAAGTGTTTAGCCTTCTCGGAAATCTGGGCGCACTTTTCGAAATTTTCAAAGGGGTTAGCCTTCTCAGAATTCTGGGCGCATTTTTCGAAATTTTCAAAGGGGTTAGCCTTCTCGGAATTTAGGGCGCATTTTTCGAAATTTTCAAAGGGGTTAGCCTTCTCGGAAATCTGGGCGCATTTTTCGAAATTTTCAAAGGGGTTAGCCTTCTCAGAATTCTGGGCGCATTTTTCGAAATTTTCAAAGGGGTTAGCCTTCTCGGAATTTTGAGCGCATTTTTCGAAATTTTCAAAGGGGTTAGCCTTCTCGGAATTCTGGGCGAGTTTTTGGAAATTTTCAAAGGGGTTAGCCTTCACGGAATTCTGGGCGCATTTTTCGAAATTTTCAAAGGGGTTAGCCTTCTCGGAATTCTGGGCGCATTTTTCGAAATTTTCAAAGTGGTTAGCCTTCTCGGAATTCTGGGCGCATTTTTCGAAATTTTCAAAGGGGTTAGCCTTCTCGGAATTCTGGGCGAGTTTTTCGAAATTTTCAAAGGGGTTAGCCTTCACGGAATTCTGGGCGCATTTTTCGAAATTTTCAAAGGGGTTAGCCTTCTCGGAATTCTGGGCGCATTTTTCGAAATTTTCAAAGGGGTTAGCCTTCTCGGAATTCTGGGCGCATTTTTCGAAATTTTCAAAGGGGTTAGCCTTCTCGGAATTCTGGGCGCATTTTTCGAAATATTCAAAAGGGTTAGCTTTCTCGGAATTCTGGGTGCATTTTCCGAAATATTCAAAGGGGTTAGCCTTCTCGGAATTCTGGGCGCATTTTTCGAAATTTTCAAAGGGGTTAGCCTTCTCGGAATTCTGGGCGCATTTTTCGAAATTTTCAAAGGGGTTAGCCTTCTCGGAATTCTGGGCGCATTTTTCGAAAATTTCAAAGGGGTTAGCCTTCTCGGAATTCTGGGAGCATTTTTCGAAATTTTCAAAGGGGTTAGCCTTCTCGGAATTCTGGGCGCATTTTTCGAAATTTTGAAAGGGGTTAGCCTTCTCGGAATTCTGGGCGCATTTTACGAAATTTTCAAAGGGGTTAGCCTTCTCGGAATTCTGGGCGCATTTTTCGAAATTTTCAAAGGGGATAGCCTTCTCGGAATTCTGGGCGCATTTTTCGAAATTTTTAAAGGGGTTAGCCTTCTCGGAAATCTGGGTGCATTTTTCGAAATTTACAAAGGGGTTAGCCTTCTCAGAATTCTGGGCGCATTTTTCGAAATTATCAAAGGGGTTAGCCTTCTCGGAATTTTGGGCGCATTTTTCGAAATTTTCAAAGGGGTTAGCCTTCTCGGAAATCTGGGCGCATTTTTCGAAATTTTCAAAGGGGTTAGCCTTCACGGAATTCTGGGCGCATTTTTCGAAATTTTCAAAGGGGTTAGCCTTCTCGGAATTCTGGGCGCATTTTTCGAAATTTTCAAAGGGGTTAGCCTTCTCGGAATTCTGGGCGCATTTTTCGAAATTTTCAAAGGGGTTAGCCTTCTCGGAATTCTGGGCGCATTTTTCGAAATACTCAAAGAGGTTAGCTTTCTCGGAATTCTGGGTGCATTTTTCGAAATATTCAAAGGGGTTAGCCTTCTCGGAATTCTGGGCGCATTTTTGAAATTTTCAAAGGGGTTAGCCTTCTCGTTATTCTAGGCGCATTTTTCGAAATATTCAAAGGGGTTAGCATTCTCGGAATTCTGGGCGCATTTTTCGAAATTTTCAAAGGGGTTAGCCTTCTCAGAATTATGGGCGAGTTTTTCGAAATTTTCAAAGGGGTTAGCCTTCTCGGAATTCTGGGCGCATTTTTCGAAATTTTCAAAGGGGTTAGCCTTCCCGGAATTCTGGGCGCATTTTTCGAAATTTTCAAAGGGGTTAGCCTTCTCGGAATTCTGGGCGCATTTTTCGAAATATTCAAAGGGGTTAGCCTTCTCGGAATTCTGGGCGCATTTTACGAAATTTTCAAAGGGGTTAGCCTTCTCGGAATTCTGGGCGCATTTTTCGAAATTTTCAAAGGGGTTAGCCTTCTCGGAATTCTGGGCGCATTTTTCGAAATTTTCAAAGGGGTTAGCCTTCTCGGCATTCTGGGCGCATTTTTCGAAATTATCAAAGGGGTTAGCCTTCTCGGAATTCTGGGCGCATTTTTCGAAAATTTCAAAGGGGTTAGCCTTCTCGGAATTCTGGGAGCATTTTTCGATATTTTCAAAGGGGTTAGCCTTCTCGGAATTCTGGGCGCATTTTTCGAAATTTTGAAAGGGGTTAGCCTTCTCGGAATTCTGGGCGCATTTTACGAAAGTTTCAAAGGGGTTAGCCTTCTCGGAATTCTGGGCGCATTTTTCGAAATTTTCAAAGGGGATAGCCTTCTCGGAATTCTGGGCGCATTTTTCGAAATTTTGAAAGGGGTTAGCCTTCTCGTAATTTTGGGCGCATTTTTCGAAATTTTCAAAAGGGTTAGCCTTCTCGGAATTCTGGGCGAGTTTTTCGAAATTATCAAAGTGGTTAGCCTTCACGGAAATCTGGGCGCATTTTTCGAAATTTTCAAAGGGGTTAGCCTTCTCAGAATTATGGGCGAGTTTTTCGAAATTTTCAAAGGGGTTAGCCTTCTCGGAATTCTGGGCGCATTTTTCGAAATTTTGAAAGGGGTTAGCCTTCTCGTAATTTTGGGCGCATTTTTCGAAATTTTCAAAAGGGTTAGCCTTCTCGGAATTCTGGGCGAGTTTTTCGAAATTATCAAAGTGGTTAGCCTTCACGGAAATCTGGGCGCATTTTTCGAAATTTTCAAAGGGGTTAGCCTTCTCGTAATTCTGGGCGCATTTTTCGAAATTTTCAAAGGGGTTAGCCTTCTCGGAATTCTGGGCGCATTTTTCGAAAATTTCAAAGGTGTTAGCCTTCTCGGAATTCTGGGAGCATTTTTGGAAATTTTCAAAGGGGTTAGCCTTCTCGGAATTCTGGGCGCATTTTTCGAAATTTTCAAAGGGGTTAGCCTTCTCGGAATTCTGGGCGCATTTTACGAAATTTTCAAAGGGGTTAGCCTTCTCGGAATTCTGGGCGCATTTTTCGAAATTTTCAAAGGGGTTAGCCTTCTCGTTATTCTAGGCGCATTTTTCGAAATTTTCAAAGGGGTTAGCCTTCTCGGAATTCTGGGCGCATTTTTCGAAATTTTCAAAGGGGATAGCCTTCTCGGAATTCTGGGCGCATTTTTCGAAATTTTCAAAGGGGTTAGCCTTCTCGGAATTCTGGGCGCATTTTTCGAAAATATCAAAGGGGTTAGCCTTCTCGGAATTCTGGGAGCATTTTTCGAAATTTTCAAAGGGGTTAGCCTTCTCGGAATTCTGGGCGCATTTTTCGAAATTTTGAAAGGGGTTAGCCTTCTCGGAATTCTGGGCGCATTTTACGAAATTTTCAAAGGGGTTAGCCTTCTCGGAATTCTGGGCGCATTTTTCGAAATTTTCAAAGGGGATAGCCTTCTCGGAATTCTGGGCGCATTTTTCGAAATTTTTAAAGGGGTTAGCCTTCTCGGAAATCTGGGTGCATTTTTCGAAATTTACAAAGGGGTTAGCCTTCTCGGAATTCTGGGCGCATTTTTCGAAATTTTCAAAGGGGTTAGCTTTCTCGGAATTTTGGGCGCATTTTTCGAAATATTCAAAGGGGTTAGCCTTCTCGGAATTCTGGGCGCATTTTTGAAATTTTCAAAGGGGTTAGCCTTCTCGTTATTCTAGGCGCATTTTTCGAAATATTCAAAGGGGTTAGCATTCTCGGAATTCTGGGCGCATTTTTCGAAATTTTCAAAGGGGTTAGCCTTCTCAGAATTATGGGCGAGTTTTTCGAAATTTTAAAAGGGGTTAGCCTTCTCGGAATTCTGGGCGCATTTTTCGAAATTTTCAAAGGGGTTAGCCTTCCCGGAATTCTGGGCGCATTTTTCGAAATTTTCAAAGGGGTTAGCCTTCTCGGAATTCTGGGCGCATTTTTCGAAATATTCAAAGGGGTTAGCTTTCTCGGAATTCTGGGTGAATTTTTCGAAATATTCAAAGGGGTTATCCTTCTCGGAATTCTGGGCGCATTTTTCGAAATTTTCAAAGGGGTTAGCCTTCTCGGAATTCTGGGCGCATTTTTCGAAATATTCAAAGGGATTAGCCTTCTCGGAATTCTGGGCGCATTTTTCGAAATTTTCAAAGTGTTTAGCCTTCTCGGAAATCTGGGCGCATTTTTCGAAATTTTCAAAGGGGTTAGCCTTCTCAGAATTCTGGGCGCATTTTTCGAAATTTTCAAAGGGGTTAGCCTTCTCGGAATTTAGGGCGCATTTTTCGAAATTTTCAAAGGGGTTAGCCTTCTCGGAATTCTGGGCGAGTTTTTCGAAATTATCAAAGTGGTTAGCCTTCACGGAAATCTGGGCGCATTTTTCGAAATTTTCAAAGGGGTTAGCCTTCTCGGAATTCTGGGCGCATTTTTCGAAATTTTCAAAGGGGTTAGCCTTCTCGGAATTCTGGGCGCATTTTACGAAATTTTCAAAGGGGTTAGCCTTCTCGGAATTCTGGGCGCATTTTTCGAAATTTTCAAAGGGGTTAGCCTTCTCGTTATTCTACGCGCATTTTTCGAAATTTTCAAAGGGGTTAGCCTTCTCGGAATTCTGGGCGCATTTTTCGAAATTTTCAAAGGGGTTAGCCTTCTCGGAATTCTGGGCGCATTTTTCGAAATTTTCAAAGGGGTTAGCCTTCTCGGAATCCTGGGCGCATTTTTCGAAAATTTCAAAGGGGTTAGCCTTCTCGGAATTCTGGGCGCATTTTTGAAATTTTCAAAGGGGTTAGCCTTCTCGTTATTCTAGGCGCATTTTTCGAAATATTCAAAGGGGTTAGCATTCTCGGAATTCTGGGCGCATTTTTCGAAATTTTCAAAGGGGTTAGCCTTCTCAGAATTATGGGCGCGTTTTTCGAAATTTTCAAAGGGGTTAGCCTTCTCGGAATTCTGGGCGCATTTTTCGAAATTTTCAAAGGGGTTAGCCTTCCCGGAATTCTGGGCGCATTTTTCGAAATTTTCAAAGGGGTTAGCCTTCTCGGAATTCTGGGCGCATTTTTCGAAATATTCAAAGGGGTTAGCTTTCTCGGAATTCTGGGTGAATTTTTCGAAATATTCAAAGGGGTTATCCTTCTCGGAATTCTGGGCGCATTTTTCGAAATTTTCAAAGGGGTTAGCCTTCTCGGAATTCTGGGCGCATTTTGGAAATATTCAAAGGGATTAGCCTTCTCGGAATTCTGGGCGCATTTTTCGAAATTTTCAAAGTGTTTAGCCTTCTCGGAAATCTGGGCGCATTTTTCGAAATTTTCAAAGGGGTTAGCCTTCTCAGAATTCTGGGCGCATTTTTCGAAATTTTCAAAGGGGTTAGCCTTCTCGGAATTTAGGGCGCATTTTTCGAAATTTTCAAAGGGGTTAGCCTTCTCGGAAATCTGGGCGCATTTTTCGAAATTTTCAAAGGGGTTAGCCTTCTCAGAATTCTGGGCGCATTTTTCGAAAATTTCAAAGGGGTTAGCCTTCTCGGAATTTTGAGCGCATTTTTCGAAATTTTCAAAGGAGTTAGCCTTCTCGGAATTCTGGGCGAGTTTTTCGAAATTTTCAAAGGGGTTAGCCTTCTCGGAATTCTGGGCGAGTTTTTCGAAATTTTCAAAGGGGTTAGCCTTCTCGGAATTCTGGGCGAGTTTTTCGAAATTTTCAAAGGGGTTAGCCTTCACGGAATTCTGGGCGCATTTTTCGAAATTTTCAAAAGGGTTAGCCTTCTCGGAATTCTGGGCGCATTTTTCGAAATTTTCTAAGGGGTTAACCTTCTCGGAATTCTGGGCGCATTTTTCGAAATTTTCAAAGGGGTTAGCCTTCTCGGAATTCTGGGCGCATTTTTCGAAAATTTCAAAGGGGTTAGCCTTCTCGGAATTCTGGGAGCATTTTTCGAAATTTTCAAAGGGGTTAGCCTTCTCGGAATTCTGGGCGCATTTTTCGAAATTTTGAAAGGGGTTAGCCTTCTCGGAATTCTGGGCGCATTTTACGAAATTTTCAAAGGGGTTAGCCTTCTCGGAATTCTGGGCGCATTTTTCGAAATTTTCAAAGGGGATAGCCTTCTCGGAATTCTGGGCGCATTTTTCGAAATTTTTAAAGGGGTTAGCCTTCTCGGAAATCTGGGTGCATTTTTCGAAATTTACAAAGGGGTTAGCCTTCTCAGAATTCTGGGCGCATTTTTCGAAATTTTCAAAGGGGTTAGCCTTCTCGGAATTTTGGGCGCATTTTTCGAAATTTTCAAAGGGGTTAGCCTTCTCGGAAATCTGGGCGCATTTTTCGAAATTTTCAAAGGGGTTAGCCTTCACGGAATTCTGGGCGCATTTTTCGAAATTTTCAAAGGGGTTAGCCTTCTCGGAATTCTGGGCGCATTTTTCGAAATTTTCAAAGGGGTTAGCCTTCTCGGAATTCTGGGCGCATTTTTCGAAATTTTCAAAGGGGTTAGCCTTCTCGGAATTCTGGGCGCATTTTTCGAAATATTCAAAGAGGTTAGCTTTCTCGGAATTCTGGGTGCATTTTTCGAAATATTCAAAGGGGTTAGCCTTCTCGGAATTCTGGGCGCATTTTTGAAATTTTCAAAGGGGTTAGCCTTCTCGTTATTCTAGGCGCATTTTTCGAAATATTCAAAGGGGTTAGCATTCTCGGAATTCTGGGCGCATTTTTCGAAATTTTCAAAGGGGTTAGCCTTCTCAGAATTATGGGCGAGTTTTTCGAAATTTTCAAAGGGGTTAGCCTTCTCGGAATTCTGGGCGCATTTTTCGAAATTTTCAAAGGGGTTAGCCTTCCCGGAATTCTGGGCGCATTTTTCGAAATTTTCAAAGGGGTTAGCCTTCTCGGAATTCTGGGCGCATTTTTCGAAATATTCAAAGGGGTTAGCTTTCTCGGAATTCTGGGTGAATTTTTCGAAATATTCAAAGGGGTTATCCTTCTCGGAATTCTGGGCGCATTTTTCGAAATTTTCAAAGGGGTTAGCCTTCTCGGAATTCTGGGCGCATTTTTCGAAATATTCAAAGGGATTAGCCTTCTCGGAATTTAGGGCGCATTTTTCGAAATTTTCAAAGGGGTTAGCCTTCTCGGAATTCTGGGCGAGTTTTTCGAAATTATCAAAGTGGTTAGCCTTCACGGAAATCTGGGCGCATTTTTCGAAATTTTCAAAGGGGTTAGCCTTCTCGTAATTCTGGGCGCATTTTTCGAAATTTTCAAAGGGGTTAGCCTTCTCGGAATTCTGGGCGCATTTTTCGAAAATTTCAAAGGGGTTAGCCTTCTCGGAATTCTGGGAGCATTTTTGGAAATTTTCAAAGGGGTTAGCCTTCTCGGAATTCTGGGCGCATTTTTCGAAATTTTCAAAGGGGTTAGCCTTCTCGGAATTCTGGGCGCATTTTACGAAATTTTCAAAGGGGTTAGCCTTCTCGGAATTCTGGGCGCATTTTTCGAAATTTTCAAAGGGGTTAGCCTTCTCGTTATTCTAGGCGCATTTTTCGAAATTTTCAAAGGGGTTAGCCTTCTCGGAATTCTGGGCGCATTTTTCGAAATTTTCAAAGGGGTTAGCCTTCTCGGAATTCTGGGCGCATTTTTCGAAATTTTCAAAGGGGTTAGCCTTCTCGGAATCCTGGGCGCATTTTTCGAAAATTTCAAAGGGGTTAGCCTTCTCGGAATTCTGGGAGCATTTTTCGAAATTTTCAAAGGGGTTAGCCTTCTCGGAATTCTGGGCGCATTTTTCGAAATTTTGAAAGGGGTTAGCCTTCTCGGAATTCTGGGCGCATTTTACGAAATTTTCAAAGGGGATAGCCTTCTCGGAATTCTGGGCGCATTTTTCGAAATTTTCAAAGTGTTTAGCCTTCTCGGAAATCTGGGCGCATTTTTCGAAATTTTCAAAGGGGTTAGCCTTCTCAGAATTCTGGGCGCATTTTTCGAAATTTTCAAAGGGGTTAGCCTTCTCGGAATTTAGGGCGCATTTTTCGAAATTTTCAAAGGGGTTAGCCTTCTCGGAATTCTGGGCGAGTTTTTCGAAATTATCAAAGTGGTTAGCCTTCACGGAAATCTGGGCGCATTTTTCGAAATTTTCAAAGGGGTTAGCCTTCTCGGAATTCTGGGCGCATTTTTCGAAATTTTCAAAGGGGTTAGCCTTCTCGGAATTCTGGGCGCATTTTACGAAATTTTCAAAGGGGTTAGCCTTCTCGGAATTCTGGGCGCATTTTTCGAAATTTTCAAAGGGGTTAGCCTTCTCGTTATTCTAGGCGCATTTTTCGAAATTTTCAAAGGGGTTAGCCTTCTCGGAATTCTGGGCGCATTTTTCGAAATTTTCAAAGGGGTTAGCCTTCTCGGAATTCTGGGCGCATTTTTCGAAATTTTCAAAGGGGTTAGCCTTCTCGGAATCCTGGGCGCATTTTTCGAAAATTTCAAAGGGGTTAGCCTTCTCGGAATTCTGGGAGCATTTTTCGAAATTTTCAAAGGGGTTAGCCTTCTCGGAAATCTGGGCGCATTTTTCAAAATTTTCAAAGGGGTTAGCCTTCTCAGAATTCTGGGCGCATTTTTCGAAATTTTCAAAGGGGTTAGCCTTCTCGGAATTCTGGGCGCATTTTTCGAAATTTTCAAAGTGGTTAGCCTTCTCGGAATTCTGGGCGCATTTTTCGAAATTTTCAAAGGGGTTAGCCTTCACGGAATTCTGGGCGCATTTTTCGAAATTTTCAAAGGGGTTAGCCTTCTCGGAATTCTGGGCGCATTTTTCGAAATTTTCAAAGGGGTTAGCCTTCACGGAATTCTGGCCGCATTTTTCGAAATTTTCAAAGGGGTTAGCCTTCTCGGAATTCTGGGCGCATTTTTCGAAATTTTCAAAGGGGTTAGCCTTCTCGGAATTCTGGGCGCATTTTTCGAAATTTTCAAAGGGGTTAGCCTTCTCGGAATTCTGGGCGCATTTTTCGAAATATTCAAAAGGGTTAGCTTTCTCGGAATTCTGGGCGCATTTTTCGAAATTTTCAAAGGGGTTAGCCTTCTCGGAATTCTGGGCGCATTTTTCGAAAATTTCAAAGGGGTTAGCCTTCTCGGAATTCTGGGAGCATTTTTCGAAATTTTCAAAGGGGTTAGCCTTCTCGGAATTCTGGGCGCATTTTTCGAAATTTTGAAAGGGGTTAGCCTTCTCGGAATTCTGGGCGCATTTTACGAAATTTTCAAAGGGGTTAGCCTTCTCGGAATTCTGGGCGCATTTTTCGAAATTTTCAAAGGGGTTAGCCCTCTCGGAATTCTGGGCGAGTTTTTCGAAATTTTCAAAGGGGTTAGCCTTCACGGAAATCTGGGCGCATTTTTCGAAATTTTCAAAGGGGTTAGCCTTCTCGGAATTCTGGGCGCATTTTTCGAAATTTTCAAAGGGGTTAGCCTTCTCGGAATTCTGGGCGCATTTTTCGAAATTTTCAAAGGGGTTAGCCTTCTCGGAATTCTGGGCGCATTTTTCGAAATATTCAAAAGGGTTAGCTTTCTCGGAATTCTGGGTGCATTTTCCGAAATATTCAAAGGGGTTAGCCTTCTCGGAATTCTGGGCGCATTTTTCGAAATTTTCAAAAGGGTTAGCCTTCTCGGAATTCTGGGCGCATTTTTCGAAAATTTCAAAGGGGTTAGCCTTCTCGGAATTCTGGGAGCATTTTTCGAAATTTTCAAAGGGGTTAGCCTTCTCGGAATTCTGGGCGCATTTTTCGAAATTTTAAAAGGGGTTAGCCTTCTCGGAATTCTGGGCGCATTTTACGAAATTTTCAAAGGGGTTAGCCTTCTCGGAATTCTGGGCGCATTTTTCGAAATTTACAAAGGGGTTAGCCTTCTCAGAATTCTGGGCGCATTTTTCGAAATTTTCAAAGGGGTTAGCCTTCTCGGAATTTTGGGCGCATTTTTCGAAATTTTCAAAGGGGTTAGCCTTCTCGGAAATCTGGGCGCATTTTTCGAAATTTTCAAAGGGGTTAGCCTTCACGGAATTCTGGGCGCATTTTTCGAAATTTTCAAAGGGGTTAGCCTTCTCGGAATTCTGGGCGCATTTTTCGAAATTTTCAAAGGGGTTAGCCTTCTCGGAATTCTGGGCGCATTTTTCGAAATTTTCAAAGGGGTTAGCCTTCTCGGAATTCTGGGCGCATTTTTCGAAATATTCAAAGAGGTTAGCTTTCTCGGAATTCTGGGTGCATTTTTCGAAATATTCAAAGGGGTTAGCCTTCTCGGAATTCTGGGCGCATTTTTGAAATTTTCAAAGGGGTTAGCCTTCTCGTTATTCTAGGCGCATTTTTCGAAATATTCAAAGGGGTTAGCATTCTCGGAATTCTGGGCGCATTTTTCGAAATTTTCAAAGGGGTTAGCCTTCTCAGAATTATGGGCGAGTTTTTCGAAATTTTCAAAGGGGTTAGCCTTCTCGGAATTCTGGGCGCATTTTTCGAAATTTTCAAAGGGGTTAGCCTTCCCGGAATATGGGCGCATTTTTCGAAATTTTCAAAGGGGTTAGCCTTCTCGGAATTCTGGGCGCATTTTTCGAAATATTCAAAGGGGTTAGCTTTCTCGGAATTCTGGGTGAATTTTTCGAAATATTCAAAGGGGTTATCCTTCTCGGAATTCCGGGCGCATTTTTCGTAATTTTCAAAGGGGTTAGCCTTCTCGGAATTCTGGGCGCATTTTTCGAAATATTCAAAGGGATTAGCCTTCTCGAAATTCTGGGCGCATTTTTCGAAAATTTCAAAGGGGTTAGCCTTCTCGGAATTCTGGGAGCATTTTTGGAAATTTTCAAAGGGGTTAGCCTTCTCGGAATTCTGGGCGCATTTTTCGAAATTTTCAAAGGGGTTAGCCTTCTCGGAATTCTGGGCGCATTTTACGAAATTTTCAAAGGGGTTAGCCTTCTCGGAATTCTGGGCGCATTTTTCGAAATTTTCAAAGGGGTTAGCCTTCTCGTTATTCTAGGCGCATTTTTCGAAATTTTCAAATGGGTTAGCCTTCTCGGAATTCTGGGCGCATTTTTCGAAATTTTCAAAGGGGTTAGCCTTCTCGGAATTCTGGGCGCATTTTTCGAAATTTTCAAAGGGGTTAGCCTTCTCGGAATTCTGGGCGCATTTTTCGAAATTTTCAAAGGGGTTAGCCTTCTCGGAATTCTGGGCGCATTTTTCGAAATATTCAAAGGGGTTAGCCTTCTCGGAATTCTGGGCGCATTTTTGAAATTTTCAAAGGGGTTAGCCTTCTCGTTATTCTAGGCGCATTTTTCGAAATATTCAAAGGGGTTAGCATTCTCGGAATTCTGGGCGCATTTTTCGAAATTTTCAAAGGGGTTAGCCTTCTCAGAATTATGGGCGAGTTTTTCGAAATTTTCAAAGGGGTTAGCCTTCTCGGAATTCTGGGCGCATTTTTCGAAATTTTCAAAGGGGTTAGCCTTCTCGGAATTCTGGGCGCATTTTTCGAAATTTTCAAAGGGGTTAGCCTTCTCGGAATTCTGGGCGCATTTTTCGAAATATTCAAAGGGGTTAGCCTTCTCGGAATTCTGGGCGCATTTTTGAAATTTTCAAAGGGGTTAGCCTTCTCGTTATTCTAGGCGCATTTTTCGAAATATTCAAAGGGGTTAGCATTCTCGGAATTCTGGGCGCATTTTTCGAAATTTTCAAAGGGGTTAGCCTTCTCAGAATTATGGGCGAGTTTTTCGAAATTTTCAAAGGGGTTAGCCTTCTCGGAATTCTGGGCGCATTTTTCGAAATTTTCAAAGGGGTTAGCCTTCCCGGAATTCTGGGCGCATTTTTCGAAATTTTCAAAGGGGTTAGCCTTCTCGGAATTCTGGGCGCATTTTTCGAAATATTCAAAGGGGTTAGCTTTCTCGGAATTCTGGGTGAATTTTTCGAAATATTCAAAGGGGTTATCCTTCTCGGAATTCTGGGCGCATTTTTCGAAATTTTCAAAGGGGTTAGCCTTCTCGGAATTCTGGGCGCATTTTTCGAAATATTCAAAGGGATTAGCCTTCTCGGAATTCTGGGCGCATTTTTCGAAATTTTCAAAGTGTTTAGCCTTCTCGGAAATCTGGGCGCATTTTTCGAAATTTTCAAAGGGGTTAGCCTTCTCAGAATTCTGGGCGCATTTTTCGAAATTTTCAAAGGGGTTAGCCTTCTCGGAATTTAGGGCGCATTTTTCGAAATTTTCAAAGGGGTTAGCCTTCTCGGAAATCTGGGCGCATTTTTCGAAATTTTCAAAGGGGTTAGCCTTCTCAGAATTCTGGGCGCATTTTTCGAAATTTTCAAAGGGGTTAGCCTTCTCGGAATTTTGAGCGCATTTTTCGAAATTTTCAAAGGGGTTAAGCCTTCTCGGAATTCTGGGCGAGTTTTTCGAAATTTTCAAAGGGGTTAGCCTTCACAGAATTCTGGGCGCATTTTTCGAAATTTTCAAAGGGGTTAGCCTTCTCGGAATTCTGGGCGCATTTTTCGAAATTTTCAAAGTGGTTAGCCTTCTCGGAATTCTGGGCGCATTTTTCGAAATTTTCAAAGGGGTTAGCCTTCTCGGAATTCTGGGCGAGTTTTTCGAAATTTTCAAAGGGGTTAGCCTTCACGGAATTCTGGGCGCATTTTTCGAAATTTTCAAAGGGGTTAGCCTTCTCGGAATTCTGGGCGCATTTTTCGAAATTTTCAAAGGGGTTAGCCTTCTCGGAATTCTGGGCGCATTTTTCGAAATTTTCAAAGGGGTTAGTCTTCTCGGAATTCTGGGCGCATTTTTCGAAATATTCAAAAGGGTTAGCTTTCTCGGAATTCTGGGTGCATTTTCCGAAATATTCAAAGGGGTTAGCCTTCTCGGAATTCTGGGCGCATTTTTCGAAATTTTCAAAGGGGTTAGCCTTCTCGGAATTCTGGGCGCATTTTTCGAAATTTTCAAAGGGGTTAGCCTTCTCGGAATTCTGGGCGCATTTTTCGAAAATTTCAAAGGGGTTAGCCTTCTAGGAATTCTGGGAGCATTTTTCGAAATTTTCAAAGGGGTTAGCCTTCTCGGAATTCTGGGCGCATTTTACGAAATTTTGAAAGGGGTTAGCCTTCTCGGAATTCTGGGCGCATTTTACGAAATTTTCAAAGGGGTTAGCCTTCTCGGAATTCTGGGCGCATTTTTCGAAATTTTCAAAGGGGATAGCCTTCTCGGAATTCTGGGCGCATTTTTCGAAATTTTTAAAGGGGTTAGCCTTCTCGGAAATCTGGGTGCATTTTTCGAAATTTACAAAGGGGTTAGCCTTCTCAGAATTCTGGGCGCATTTTTCGAAATTTTCAAAGGGGTTAGCCTTCTCGGAATTTTGGGCGCATTTTTCGAAATTTTCAAAGGGGTTAGCCTTCTCGGAAATCTGGGCGCATTTTTCGAAATTTTTAAAGGGGTTAGCCTTCACGGAATTCTGGGCGCATTTTTCGAAATTTTCAAAGGGGTTAGCCTTCTCGGAATTCTGGGCGCATTTTTCGAAATTTTCAAAGGGGTTAGCCTTCTCGGAATTCTGGGCGCATTTTTCGAAATTTTCAAAGGGGTTAGCCTTCTCGGAATTCTGGGCGCATTTTTCGAAATATTCAAAGAGGTTAGCTTTCTCGGAATTCTGGGTGCATTTTTCGAAATATTCAAAGGGGTTAGCCTTCTCGGAATTCTGGGCGCATTTTTGAAATTTTCAAAGGGGTTAGCCTTCTCGTTATTCTAGGCGCATTTTTCGAAATATTCAAAGGGGTTAGCATTCTCGGAATTCTGGGCGCATTTTTCGAAATTTTCAAAGGGGTTAGCCTTCTCAGAATTATGGGCGAGTTTTTCGAAATTTTCAAAGGGGTTAGCCTTCTCGGAATTCTGGGCGCATTTTTCGAAATTTTCAAAGGGGTTAGCCTTCCCGGAATTCTGGGCGCATTTTTCGAAATTTTCAAAGGGGTTAGCCTTCTCGGAATTCTGGGCGCATTTTTCGAAATATTCAAAGGGGTTAGCCTTCTCGGAATTCTGGGCGCATTTTACGAAATTTTCAAAGGGGTTAGCCTTCTCGGAATTCTGGGCGCATTTTTCGAAATTTTCAAAGGGGTTAGCCTTCTCGGAATTCTGGGCGCATTTTTCGAAATTTTCAAAGGGGTTAGCCTTCTCGGAATTCTGGGCGCATTTTTCGAAATTTTCAAAGGGGTTAGCCTTCTCGGAAATCTGGGCGCATTTTTCGAAAATTTCAAAGGGGTTAGCCTTCTCGGAATTCTGGGAGCATTTTTCGATATTTTCAAAGGGGTTAGCCTTCTCGGAATTCTGGGCGCATTTTTCGAAATTTTGAAAGGGGTTAGCCTTCTCGGAATTCTGGGCGCATTTTACGAAATTTTCAAAGGGGTTAGCCTTCTCGGAATTCTGGGCGCATTTTTCGAAATTTTCAAAGGGGATAGCCTTCTCGGAATTCTGGGCGCATTTTTCGAAATTTTGAAAGGGGTTAGCCTTCTCGTAATTTTGGGCGCATTTTTCGAAATTTTCAAAAGGGTTAGCCTTCTCGGAATTCTGGGCGAGTTTTTCGAAATTATCAAAGTGGTTAGCCTTCACGGAAATCTGGGCGCATTTTTCGAAATTTTCAAAGGGGTTAGCCTTCTCGTAATTCTGGACGCATTTTTCGAAATTTTCAAAGGGGTTAGCCTTCTCGGAATTCTGGGCGCATTTTTCGAAAATTTCAAAGGTGTTAGCCTTCTCGGAATTCTGGGAGCATTTTTGGAAATTTTCAAAGGGGTTAGCCTTCTCGGAATTCTGGGCGCATTTTTCGAAATTTTCAAAGGGGTTAGCCTTCTCGGAATTCTGGGCGCATTTTACGAAATTTTCAAAGGGGTTAGCCTTCTCGGAATTCTGGGCGCATTTTTCGAAATTTTCAAAGGGGTTAGCCTTCTCGTTATTCTAGGCGCATTTTTCGAAATTTTCAAAGGGGTTAGCCTTCTCGGAATTCTGGGCGCATTTTTCGAAATTTTCAAAGGGGATAGCCTTCTCGGAATTCTGGGCGCATTTTTCGAAATTTTCAAAGGGGTTAGCCTTCTCGGAATTCTGGGCGCATTTTTCGAAAATATCAAAGGGGTTAGCCTTCTCGGAATTCTGGGAGCATTTTTCGAAATTTTCAAAGGGGTTAGCCTTCTCGGAATTCTGGGCGCATTTTTCGAAATTTTGAAAGGGGTTAGCCTTCTCGGAATTCTGGGCGCATTTTACGAAATTTTCAAAGGGGATAGCCTTCTCGGAATTCTGGGCGCATTTTTCGAAATTTTCAAAGTGTTTAGCCTTCTCGGAAATCTGGGCGCATTTTTCGAAATTTTCAAAGGGGTTAGCCTTCTCAGAATTCTGGGCGCATTTTTCGAAATTTTCAAAGGGGTTAGCCTTCTCGTTATTCTAGGCGCATTTTTCGAAATTTTCAAAGGGGTTAGCCTTCTCGGAATTCTGGGCGCATTTTTCGAAATTTTCAAAGGGGTTAGCCTTCTCGGAATTCTGGGCGCATTTTTCGAAATTTTCAAAGGGGTTAGCCTTCTCGGAATTCTGGGCGCATTTTTCGAAAATTTCAAAGGGGTTAGCCTTCTCGGAATTCTGGGAGCATTTTTCGAAATTTTCAAAGGGGTTAGCCTTCTCGGAATTCTGGGCGCATTTTTCGAAATTTTGAAAGGGGATAGCCTTCTCGGAATTCTGGGCGCATTTTACGAAATTTTCAAAGGGGTTAGCCTTCTCGGAATTCTGGGCGCATTTTTCGAAATTTTCAAAGGGGATAGCCTTCTCGGAATTCTGGGCGCATTTTTCGAAATTTTTAAAGGGGTTAGCCTTCTCGGAAATCTGGGTGCATTTTTCGAAATTTACAAAGGGGTTAGCCTTCTCAGAATTCTGGGCGCATTTTTCGAAATTTTCAAAGGGGTTAGCCTTCTCGGAATTTTGGGCGCATTTTTCGAAATTTTCAAAGGGGTTAGCCTTCTCGGAAATCTGGGCGCATTTTTCGAAATTTTCAAAGGGGTTAGCCTTCTCGGAATTCTGGGCGCATTTTTCGAAATTTTCAAAGGGGTTAGCCTTCTCGGAATTCTGGGCGCATTTTTCGAAATTTTCAAAGGGGTTAGCCTTCTCGGAATTCTGGGCGCATTTTTCGAAATATTCAAAGGGGTTAGCTTTCTCGGAATTCTGGGTGCATTTTTCGAAATATTCAAAGGGGTTAGCCTTCTCGGAATTCTGGGCGCATTTTTAAAATTTTCAAAGGGGTTAGCCTTCTCGTTATTCTAGGCGCATTTTTCGAAATATTCAAAGGGGTTAGCATTCTCGGAATTCTGGGCGCATTTTTCGAAATTTTCAAAGGGGTTAGCCTTCTCAGAATTATGGGCGAGTTTTTCGAAATTTTCAAAGGGGTTAGCCTTCTCGGAATTCTGGGCGCATTTTTCGAAATATTCAAAAGGGTTAGCTTTCTCGGAATTCTGGGTGCATTTTCCGAAATATTCAAAGGGGTTAGCCTTCTCGGAATTCTGGGCGCATTTTTCGAAATTTTCAAAGGGGTTAGCCTTCTCGGAATTCTGTGCGCATTTTTCGAAAATTTCAAAGGGGTTAGCCTTCTCGGAATTCTGGGAGCATTTTTCGAAATTTTCAAAGGGGTTAGCCTTCTCGGAATTCTGGGCGCATTTTTCGAAATTTTAAAAGGGGTTAGCCTTCTCGGAACCTTTTTGAAAGTAACTTTTTTCAAAGTAACTTTTTTCAAAGTAACTTTTTTCAAAGTAACTTTTTTCAAAGTAACTTTTTTGAAAGTAACTTTTTTGAAAGTAACTTTTTTGAAAGTAACTTTTTTCAAAGTAACTTTTTTGAAAGTAACTTTTTTCAAAGTAACTTTTTGGAAAGTAACTTTTTTGAAAGTAACTTTTTTCAAAGTAACTATTTTCAAAGTAACTATTTTCAAAGTAACTTTTTTGAAAGTAACTTTTTTCAAAGTAACTTTTTTGAAAGTAACTTTTTTCAAAGTAACTTTTTTCAAAGTAACTTTTTTCAAAGTAACTTTTTTAAAGTAACTTTTTAAAGTAACTTTTTTGAAAGTAACTTTTTTCAAAGTAACTCTTCAAAGTAATTTTTTTTCAAAGTAACTAAAGTAACTTTTTTCAAAGTAACTTTTTTCAAAGTAACTATTATCAAAGTAACTTTTTTTAAAGTAACTTTTTTGAAAGTAACCTTTTTTCAAACTAACTTTTTTCAAAGTAACCTTTTTCAAAGTAACTTTTTTCAAAGTAACTTTTGTGAAAGTAACTTTTTTGAAAGTAACTTTTTTCAAAGTAAATTTTTTCAAAGTAACTTTTTTCAATGTAACTTTTTTCAAAGTAACTTTTATCAAAGTAACTTTTATCAAAGTAACTTTTATCAAAGTAACTTTTATCAAAGTAACTTTTATCAAAGTAACTTTTTTCAAAGTAACTTTTTTCAAAGTAACTTTTTTTCAAAGTAACTTTTATCAAAGTGACCTTTTTGAAAGTAACCTTTTTCAAAGTAACCTTTTTCAAAGTAACCTTTTTCAAAGTAACCTTTTTCAACATAACTTTTTTCAAAGTAACTTTTGTGAAAGTAACTTTTTTGAAAGTAACTTTTATCAAAGTAACTTTTTTCAAAGTAACTTTTTTCAAAGTAACTTTTTCAAAGTAACTTTTTTCAAAGTAACTTTTGTGAAAGTAACTTTTGTGAAAGTAACTTTTTTCAAAGTAACTTTTTTCAAAGTAACTTTGGTGAAAGTAACTTTTGTCAAAGTAACTTTTTTCAAAGTAACTTTTTTCAAAGTAACTTTTTTCAAAGTAACTTATTTCAAAGTAACTTATTTCAAAGTAACTTATTTCAAAGTAACTCTTCAAAGTAACTTTTTTTCAAAGTAACTTTTTTCAAAGTAACTTTTTTGATGTAACTTTTTTCAAAGTAACTTTTTTCAAAGTAACTTTTTTCAAAGTAACTTATTTCAAAGTAACTTATTTCAAAGTAACTCTTCAAAGTAACTTTTTTTCAAAGTAACTTTTTTCAAAGTAACTTTTTTGAAAGTAACTTTTTTCAAAGTAACTTTTTTTCAAAGTAACTTTTTTCAAAGTAACTTTTATCAAAGTAACTTTTATCAAAGTAACTTTTTTCAAAGTAACTTTTTTCAAAGTAACTTTTTTCAAAGTAACTTTTTTGATGTAACTTTTTTCAAAGTAACTTTTTTCAAAGTAACTTATTTCAAAGTAACTCTTCAAAGTAACTTTTTTTCAAAGTAACTTTTTTTCAAAGTAACTTTTTTCAAAGTAACTTTTTTGAAAGTAACTTTTTTCGAAGTAACTTTTTTTCAAGTAACTTTTTTCAAAGTAACTTTTTTGAAAGTAACTTTTTTCAAAGTAACTTTTTTTCAAGTAACTTTTTTGAAAGTAACTTTTTTCAAAGTAACTTTTTTCAAAGTAACTTTTTTCAAAGTAACTTTTTTCAAAGTAACTTTTTTCAAAGTAACTTTTATCAAAGTAACTTTTTTCAAAGTAACTTTTTTCAAAGTAACTTTTTTGATGTAACTTTTTTCAAAGTAACTTTTTTCAAAGTAACTTTTTTCAAAGTAACTTTTTTCAAAGTAACTTATTTCAAAGTAACTCTTCAAAGTAACTTTTTTTCAAAGTAACTTTTTTCAAAGTAACTTTTTTCAAAGTAACTTTTTTCAAAGTAACTTTTTTTCAAAGTAACTTTTTTTCAAAGTAACTTTTTTCAAAGTAACTTTTTTCAAAGTAACTATTTTGAAAGTAACTTTTTGGAAAGTAACTTTTTTGAAAGTAACCTTTTTTCAAAGTAACTTTTTTCAAAGTAACCTTTTTCAAAGTAACTTTTTTGAAAGTAACTTTTTTGAAAGTAAATTTTTTCAAAGTAACTATTTTCAAAGTAACTTTTTTGAAAGTAACTTTTTTGAAAGTAACTTTTTTCAAAGTAACTATTTTGAAAGTAACTTTTTTGAAAGTAACTTTTTTGAAAGTAACTTTTTTGAAAGTAACTATTTTGAAAGTAACTTTTTTCAAAGTAACCTTTTTTCAAAGTAAACTTTTTTCAAAGTAACTTTTTTGAAAGTAACTTTTTGGAAAGTAACTTTTTGGACAGTAACTTTTTGGAAAGTAACTTTGTTCAAAGTAACTTCTTTGAAAGTAACTCTTCAAAGTAATTTTTTTTCAAAGTAACTAAAGTAACTTTTTTGAAAGTAACTCTTCAAAGTAACTAAAGTAACTTTTTTCAAAGTAACATTTTTCAAAGTAACCTTTTTTCAAAGTAACTTTTTTAAAAGTAACTTTTTTCGAAGTAACTTTTTTTCAAGTAACTTTTTTCAAAGTAACTTTTATCAAAGTAACTTTTTTGAAAGTAACTTTTTTGAAAGTAACTTTTTTCAAAGTAACTTTTTTCAAATCAACTTTTGTGAAAGTAACTTTTGTGAAAGTAACTTTTTTCAAAGTAACTTTTGTGAAAGTAACTTTTTTCAAAGTAACTTTTGTGAAAGTAACTTTATTCAAAGTAACTCTTCAAAGTAACTTTTTTTCAAAGTAACTTTTTTCAAAGTAACTTTTTTCAAAGTAACTTTTTTGAAAGTAACTTTTTTGAAAGTAAATTTTTTGAAAGTAACTTTTTCAATGTAACTTTTTTCAAAGTAACTTTTATCAAAGTAACTTTTTTCAAAGTAACTTTTTTGAAAGTAACTTTTTTGAAAGTAACTTTTTTGAAAGTAACTTTTTTCAAAGTAACTTTTTTCAAAGTAACTTTTTTCAAAGTAACTTTTATTAAAAGTAACTTTTATCAAAGTAACTTTTGTGAAAGTAACTTTTTTCAACGTAACTTTTGTGAAAGTAACTTTTTTCAAAGTAACTCTTCAAAGTAACTCTTCAAAGTAACTTTTTTTCAAAGTAACTTTTTTTCAAAGTAACTTTTTTTCAAAGTAACTGTTTTGAAAGTAACTGTTTTGAAAGTAACTTTTTTCAAAGTAACTTTTTTCAAAGTAACTTTTGTGAAAGTAACTTTTTTGAAAGTAACTTTTTTCAAAGTAACTCTTCAAAGTAACTCTTCAAAGTAACTTTTTTCAAAGTAACTTTTGTGAAAGTAAATTTTTTCAAAGTAACTTTTGTGAAAGTAACTTTTTTCAAAGTAACTTTTGTGAAAGTAACTTTTTTCAAAGTAACTTTTTTGAAAGTAACTTTTTTCAAAGTAACTTTTTTCGAAGTCACTTTTTTCGAAGTAACTTTTATCAAAGTAACTTATTTCAAAGTAACTTTTTTGAAAGTAACTTTTTCAATGTAACTTTTTTCACAGTAACTTTTTTCAAAGTAACTTTTGTGAAAGTAACTTTTTTCAAAGTAACTTTTTTTCAAAGTAACTTTTTTCAAAGTAACTTTTTGAAAGTAACTTTTTTCAAAGTAACTATTTTGAAAGTAACTTTTTTCAAAGTAACTATTTTGAAAGTAACTTTTTTCAAAGTAACTTTTTTCAAAGTAACTTCTTTCAAAGTAACTTTTTTCAAAGTAACTTTTTTCAAAGTAACTTTTTTGATAGTAACTTTTTTCAAAGTAACTTTTTTGAAAGTAACTTTTTTCAAAGTAACTTTTTTGAAAGTAACTTTTTTCAAAGTAACTTTTTTCAAAGTAACTTTTTTTCAAAGTAACTTTTTTCAAAGTAACTTTTTTCAAAGTAACTTTTTTTCAAAGTAACTTTTTTCAAAGTAACTTTTTTGAAAGTAACCTTTTTTGAAAGTAACTTTTTTCGAAGTAACTGTTTTGAAAGTAACTTTTTTCAAAGTAACTTTTTTCAAAGTAACTTTTTTCAAAGTAACTTTTTTCAAAGTAACTTTTTCAATGTAACTTTTTTCAAAGTAACTTTTTCAAAGTAACTTTTTTCAAAGTAACTTTTGTGAAAGTAACTTTTTTCAAAATAACTTATTTCAAAGTAACTTTTTTTCAAAGTAACTTTTTTCAAAGTAACTTTTTTCAAAGTAACTTTTTTTCAAAGTAACTTTTTTTCAAAGTAACTTTTTTCAAAGTAACTTTTTCAAAGTAACTTTTTTGAAAGTAACTTTTTTCAAAGTAACTTTTTTCAAAGTAACTTTTTTCAAAGTAACTTTTTTCAAAGTAACTCTTCAAAGTAACTTTTTTTCAAAGTAACTTTTTTCAAAGTAACTTTTTTTCAAAGTAACTTTTTTCAAAGTAACTTTTGTGAAAGTAACTTTTTTGAAAGTAACTTTTTTCAAAGTAACTTTTTTTCAAAGTAACTTTTGTGAAAGTAACTTTTCAAAGTAACTTTTTTCAAAGTAACTTTTGTGAAAGTAACTTTTTCAAAGTAACTTTTTTCAAAATAACTTTTTTCAAAGTAACTCTTCAACGTAACTTTTTTTCAAAGTAACTTTTTTGAAAGTAACTTTTTCGAAGTAACTTTTTTCAAAGTAACTTTTTTCAAAGTAACTTTTTTCAAAGTAACTTTTTTCAAAGTAACTTTTATGAAAGTAACTTTTTTCAAAGTAAATTTTTTCAAAGTAACTTTTTTCAAAGTAACTTTTTTTAAAGTAACTTTTTTCAAAGTAACTTTTTTCAAAGTAACTTTTTTCAAAGTAACTTTTTTTCAAAGTAACTTTTTTTCAAAGTAACTTTTTTTCAAAGTAACTTTTTGCAAAGTAACTTTTTTCAAAGTAACTTTTTTTCAAAGTAACTTTTATCAAAGTAACTTTTTTGAAAGTAACCTTTTTTGAAAGTAAGTTTTTTCAAAGTAACTTTTTTCAAAGTAACTTTTTTCAAAGTAACTTTTTTCAAAGTAACTTTTTTGAAAGTAACTTTTTTCAAAGTAACTTTTTTGAAAGTAACTTTTTTCAAAGTAACTTTTTTCAAAGTAACTTTTGTGAAAGTAACTTTTGTGAAAGTAACTTTTTTGAAAGTAACTTTTTTGAAAGTAACTTTTTTGAAAGTAACTTTTTTTCAAAGTAACTTTTTTCAAAGTAACTTTTTTGAAAGTAACTTTTTTGAAAGTAACTATTTTGAAAGTAACTTTTTTCAAAGTAACTTTTTTCAAAGTAACTTTTTTCAAAGTAACTTTTTGGAAAGTAACTTTTTTGAAAGTAACCTTTTTTGAAAGTAACTTTTTTCAAATTACCCTTTTTGAAAGTAACTTTTTTCAAAGTAACTTTTTTCAAAGTAACTTTTTTGAAAGTACCTTTTTTCAAAGTAACTTTTTTCAAAGTAACTATTTTGATAGTAACTTTTTTCAAAGTAACTTTTTTGAAAGTAACTTTTTTGAAAGTAACTTTTTTCAAAGTAACTTTTTTCAAAGTAACTTTTTTGAAAGTAACCTTTTTTCAAAGTAACTTTTTTTCAAAGTAACTTTTTTCAAAGTAACTTTTATCAAAGTACCTTTTTTCAAAGTAACTTTTTCAAAGTAACTTTTTGAAAGTAACTTTTTTCAAAGTAACTTTTTTCAAAGTAACTTTTTTGAAAGTAACTTTTATCAAAGTAACTTTTTTCAAAGTAACTGTTTTGAAAGTAACTTTTTTCAAAGTAACTTTTATCAAAGTAACTTTTTTCAAAGTAACTTTTTTCAAAGTAACTTTTTTCAAAGTAACTTTTTTTCAAAGTAACTTTTTTCAAAGTAACTTTTTTGAAAGTAACCTTTTTTCAAAGTAACATTTTTCAAAGTAACTTTTTTGAAAGTAACTTTTTTCGAAGTAACTTTTTTTCAAAGTAACTTTTTTTCAAAGTAACTTTTTTTCAAAGTAACTTTTTCAAAGTAACTTTTATCAAAGTAACTTTTTTCAAAGTAACTTTTTTCAAAGTAACTTTTTTCAAAGTAAGTTTTTGAAAGTAACTTTTTTCAAAGTAACTTTTTTCAAAGTAACTTTTTTGAAAGTAACCTTTTTTCAAAGTAACTTTTTTCAAAGTAACTTTTTCAAAGTGACTTTTTTGAAAGTGACTTTTTTCAAAGTAACTTTTTTGAAAGTACCTTTTTTCAAAGTAACTTTTTTCAAAGTAACTATTTTGATAGTAACTTTTTTCAAAGTAACTTTTTGAAAGTAACTTTTTTGAAAGTAACTTTTTTCAAAGTAACTTTTTTCAAAGTAACTTTTTTGAAAGTAACCTTTTTTCAAAGTAACTTTTTTTCAAAGTAACTTTTTTCAAAGTAACTTTTATCAAAGTACCTTTTTTCAAAGTAACTTTTTGAAAGTAACTTTTTGAAAGTAACTTTTTTCAAAGTAACTTTTTGAAAGTAACTTTTTTGAAAGTAACTTTTATCAAAGTAACTTTTTTCAAAGTAACTGTTTTGAAAGTAACTTTTTTCAAAGTAACTTTTATCAAAGTAACTTTTTTCAAAGTAACTTTTTTCAAAGTAACTTTTTTTCAAAGTAACTTTTTTTCAAAGTAACTTTTTTTCAAAGTAACTTTTTTCAAAGTAACTTTTTTGAAAGTAACCTTTTTTCAAAGTAACATTTTTCAAAGTAACTTTTTTGAAAGTAACTTTTTTCGAAGTAACTTTTTTCGAAGTAACTTTTTCAAAGTAACTTTTTTTCAAAGTAACTTTTTTTCAAAGTAACTTTTTCAAAGTAACTTTTATCAAAGTAACTTTTTTCAAAGTAACTTTTTTCAAAGTAACTTTTTTCAAAGTAAGTTTTTGAAAGTAACTTTTTTCAAAGTAACTTTTTTCAAAGTAACTTTTTTGAAAGTAACTTTTTTGAAATTAACTTTTTCAAAGTAACTTTTTTCAAAGTAACTTTTTTCAAAGTACCTTTTTTCAAAGTACCTTTTATCAAAGTAACTTTTTTCAAAGTAACTTTTTTGAAAGTAACTTTTTTCAAAGTAACTTTTTTTCAAAGTAACTTTTTTCAAAGTAACTTTTTCAAAGTAACTTTCAAAGTAACTTTTATCAAAGTAACTTTTTTCAAAGTAACTTTTTTGAAAGTAACCTTTTTGAAAGTAACTTTTTTCAAAGTAACCTTTTTCAAAGTAACTTTAGTCAAAGTAACTTTTTTGAAAGTAACTTTTTTCAAAGTAACTTTTGTGAAAGTAACTTTTGTGAAAGTAACTTTTTTCAAAGTAACTTATTTCAAAGTAACTTTTTTCAAAGTAACTTTTTTCAAAGTAACTTATTTCAAAGTAACTCTCCAAAGTAACTTTTTTTCAAAGTAACTTTTTACAAAGTAACTTTTTTGAAAGTAACTTTTTTCAAAGTAACTTTTTTCAAAGTAACTTTTGTGAAAGTAACTTTTTTCAAAGTAACTTTTTTCAAAGTACCTTATTTCAAAGTAACTCTTCAAAGTAACTTTTTTTCAAAATAACTTTTTTCAAAGTAACTTTTTTGAAAGTAACTTTTTTCAAAGTAACTATTTTGAAAGTAACTTTTTTCAAAGTAACTTTTTTGAAAGTAACTTTTTTTCAAAGTAACTTTTTTCAAAGTAACTTAACTTTTTTGAAAGTAACTTTTTTCGAAGTAACTTTTTCAAACTAACTTTTTCAAAGTAACTTTTATCAAAGTAACTTTTTTCAAAGTAACTTTTTTCAAAGTAACTTTTTTCAAAGTAACTTTTTGAAAGTAACTTTTTCAAAGTAACTTTTTTGAAAGTAACTTTTTTGAAAGTAACTTTTTTGAAAGTAACTTTTATCAAAGTAACTTTTTTCAAAGTAACTTTTTTTCAAAGTAACTTTTTTCAAAGTAACTTTTTTCAAAGTAACTTTTTTTCAAAGTAATTTTTATCAAAGTAACTTTTTTCAAAGTAATTTTTATCAAAGTAACTTTTTTCAAAGTAACTTTTTTGAAAGTAACCTTTTTTCAAAGTAACCTTTTTCAAAGTAACTTTTTTCAAAGTAACCTTTTTCAAAGTAACTTTTATCAAAGTAACTTTTTTCAAAGTAACTTTTTTCAAAGTAACTTTTGTGAAAGTAACTTTTTTCAAAGTAACTTTTCTCAAAGTAACTTTTTTCAAAGTAACTCTTGAAAGTAACTTTTTTCGAAGTAACTTTTTTCGAAGTAACTTTTTCAAAGTAACTTTTTCAAAGTAACTTTTTTTCAAAGTAACTTTTTTCAAAGTAACTTTTATCAAAGTAACTTTTATCAAAGTAACTTTTTCAAAGTAACTTTTTTCAAAGTAACTTTTTCAAAGTAACTTTTTTGAAAGTAACTTTTTTCAAAGTAACTTTTTCAAAATAACTTTTTTGAAAGTAACTTTTTTGAAAGTAACTTTTTTGAAAGTAACTTTTTCAAAGTAACTTTTATCAAAGTAACTTTTTTCAAAGTAACTTTTATCAAAGTAACTTTTTTGAAAGTAACTTTTTTGAAAGTAACTTTTTTGAAAGTAACTTTTTTCAAAGTAACTTTTTTCAAAGTAACTTTTATCAAAGTAACTTTTTTAAAGTAACTATTTTCAAAGTAACTATTTTCAAAGTAACTATTTTCAAAGTAACTTTTTTGAAAGTAACTTTTTTCAAAGTAACTTTTTTCAAAATAACTTTTTTCAAAGTAACTTTTGTGAAAGTAACTTTTTTCAAAGTAACTTTTCTGAAAGTAACTTTTTTCAAAGTAACTTTTTTCAAAGTAACTCTTCAAAGTAACTTTTTTTCAAAGTAACTTTTTTCGAAGTAACTTTTTTCGAAGTAACTTTTTTCAAAGTAACTTTTTTCAAAGTAACTTTTTTCAAAGTAACCTTTATCAAAGTAACTTTTTTCAAAGTAACTTTTTTGAAAGTAACTTTTTCAAAGTAACTTTTTCAAAGTAACTTTTTTAAAAGTAACGGTTTTGAAAGTAACTTTTTTGAAAGTAACTTTTTTCAAAGTAACTTTTATCAAAGTAACTTTTATCAAAGTAACTTTTATCAAAGTAACTTTTTTCAAAGTAACTTTTTTCAAAGTAACTTTTTTCAAAGTAACTTTTTTGAAAGTAACTTTTCAAAGTAACTTTTTTCAAAGTAACTTTTTTTCAAAGTAACTTTTTTCAAAGTAACTTTTTTTCAAAGTAACTTTTATCAAAGTAACTTTTTTCAAAGTAACTTTTTTGAAAGTAACCTTTTTTGAAAGTAACCTTTTTTCAAAGTAACCTTTTTCAAAGTAACCTTTTTCAAAGTAACTTTTTTCAAAGTAACTTTTGTGAAAGTAACTTTTTTCAAAGTAACTTTTGTGAAAGTAACTTTTTTCAAAGTAACTTATTTCAAAGTAACTCTTCAAAGTAACTTTTCTAAGTAACTTTTTTCAAAGTAACTTTTTGAAAGTAACTTTTTTGAAAGTAACCTTTTTTTCAAAGTAACTTTTTTCAAAGTAACCTTTTTCAAAGTAACCTTTTTCAAAGTAACTTTTTTCAAAGTAACTTTTTGGAAAGTAACTTTTTTGAAAGTAACTTTTTTCAAAGTAACTTTTTTCAAAGTAACATTTTTTAAAGTAACTTTTTTGAAAGTAACTTTTTTCAAAGTAACTTCTGAAAGTAACTTTTTTGAAAGTAACTTTTTTCAAAGTAACTTTTTGAAAGTAACTTTTTTGAAAGTAACTTTTTTCAAAGTAACTTCTTTGAAAGTAACTTTTTTCAAAGTAACTCTTCAAAGTAATTTTTTTCAAAGTAACTAAAGTAACTTTTTTCAAAGTAACTTTTTTCAAAGTAACTTTTTCAAAGTAACTGTTTTCAAAGTAACTTTTTCAAAGTAACTTTTTCAAAGTAACTTTTTCCAAAGTAACTTTTTCCAAAGTAACTTTTTCCAAAGTAACTTTTTCGAAAGTAACTTTTTCGAAAGTAACTTTTTTCAAAGTACCTTTTTTGAAAGTAACTTTTTTGAAAGTAACTTTTTTCAAAGTAACTTTTTTGAAAGTAACTTTTTTGAAAGTACCTTTTTTGAAAGTAACTTTTTTGAAAGTAACTTTTTTGAAAGTAACTTTTTTCGAAGTAACTTTTTTCGAAGTAACTTTTTTCGAAGTAACTTTTTTCGAAGTAACTTTTTTCGAAGTAACTTTTTTCGAAGTAACTTTTTTCGAAGTAACTTTTATCGAAGTAACTTTTATCGAAGTAACTTTTCGAAGTAACTTTTTTGAAAGTAACTTTTTTGAAAGTAACTTCTAAGTAACTTGAAAGTAACTTCAAAGTAACTTGAAAGTTACTTGAAAGTATCTTCAAAGTAACTAGAAAGTAACTTCAAAGTAACTCGAAAGTAACTCCAAAGTAACTCGAAAGTAACTCCAAAGTAACCCCAAAGTAACTCGAAAGTAACTCGAAAGTAACTTCAAAGTAACTTGAAAGTAACTTCAAAGTAACTTCAAAGTAACTTCAAAGTAAATTCAAAGTAAATTCAAAGTAACTTCAAAGTAACTTGAAAGTAACTTTAAAGTAACTTGAAAGTAAATTCAAAGTAACTCCAAAGTAACTTCACGTAACCTCAAAGTAACTTAAAGTAACTTCACGTAACCTCAAAGTAACTTCAAAGTAACCTCAGTAACTTCAAAGTAACCTCATAGTGACCAAAGTAACCTCAAAGTAACTTCATATCATCTTGAAAAGAACTTCAATGTAACAGTATCATCAAAGTGACTTCAGAGTGACTTCAAAGTAACAGTAATGTCAAGGTAATCTGATAGTTACATCAAGGTAATCTGAAAGTAACATCAAGGTAATCTGAAAGTAACATCAAGGTAATCTGAAGGTAACTTGAAAGTAACTCCAAAGTAACTCGAAAGTAACTTCAAGGTAACTTCAAAGTAACCTCAAAGTAACTTCGAATTAACCTCAAAGTAACTTCGAATTAACCTCAAAGTAACTTCAAAGTAACCTCATAGTGACTTCAAAGTAACCTCATAGTGACTTCAAAGTAACCTCAAAGTAACTTCATAGCATCTTTAAAGGAACTCCAAAATAACATCAAAGTGACTTCAGAGTGACTTCAAAGTAACAGTATCTCAGTGCTTTAGTTGGGCCGGTACGCACCGGTACTGCGTACCGGTATAAAATTATTTTCCTTCTACCATACCGGGAAAAATATGTGCTCCGGTACGTCGTACTGGCAGTACAGGAACGATATTGTCCTAAAATACTTAATAAATGTCCAATTCACGAGAGTGTATTTGTTAATAATGACTAACACTATTAAATTCGCAATAGATATGCGTTCTATGGAAGGTGAGTACCCCCATAAAATATTTTCCAACTAAAGCACTGAGTATCATCAAAGTGACTTCAAAGTAACATCAAAGTGAAAGTAACCTCAAGGTAATCTGAAAGTAACCTCAAAGTAACTTCAAAGTAACCTCAAAGTAACCTCAAAGTAACTTCAAAGTAACTTCAAAGTAACTTCAAAGTAACCTCAAAGTAACTTCAAAGTAACCTCAAAGTAAATTCCGCAACTTCAAAGTAACCTCATAGTGACTTCAAAGTAACCTCAAAGTAACTTCATAGCATCTTCAAAGGAACTCCAAAGTAACAGTATCATCAATGTGACTTCAAAGTAACTTCAAAGTAACATCAAGGTAATCTGAAAGTAACATCAAGGTAATCTGAAAGTAACATCAAGGTAATCTGAAAGTAACATCAAGCTAATCTGAAAGTAACTTGAAAGTAATTCAAAGTAACTTTAAAGTAATTCAAAGTAACTTCAAAGTAACCTCAAAGGAACTTCATAGTATCTTCAAAGTAACACTAAAGTAACAGTATCATCTAAGTAACTCTAAAGTAACATCAAAGTAATTTGAAATTAGCTTAGAAATTAACATAAGATACTTGAAAGTAACTCGAAAGTAACTTCGAAGTAACTTCAAATTAACTTGAAAGTAACCTCAAAGGAACTTTATACCATCCTCAAAGTAACACCAAAATAACAGTATCATCAATGTAACTCTAAAGTAACATCAAAGTAATTTGAAATCAGCTTAGAAATTAACATAAGATACTTGAAAGTAACTCGAAAGTAACTCCAAAGTAACTTCAAAGTAATTTCAAAGTAACATCCAAAGCAGCTTCCAAATTAACTTCATACATCAAAGTTACGCTTCACAGTAACATCAAAGTAACTTGATACTTTATTACTACAGTAAAACCTCGTTAACACGAATTCCAAGGGACCGAAAAATGAGGGGTTCGTGTTAAAAAAATTTGTGCTGACCGGGGACTATATATATATATTTTTTTTTTAATGAACTAATTACGGTATACACGATCATAGAAAATACTGTTACATGCAAAAGTAGGCTATGTAATTAGGCCTACCTTTTAAAAAAAGATCATTTCCTGTTGAAAAATTATAGTGCCTGGAAACTTCATTCACAGCTTCAGTAAACTCAGCAGATGATTCAGAGGTTGCAGCAAAACGTTCTAAAGTGGCTATGACGGCAAACACTTCCTGGCGGGTGGATTACAAGTTTTATGCAACGTATGATGAAATCGTACTGGTTATGTTTGAATAAACAGAAAAATAAAATAAGAAATGTTATAACCCGATTGTTGGTGGCACGATGCTTTATTTATTTATTTAGCAATCCTGTAGACCAGCAGTACTGGCATAGGATAACATTAACAATAACTCCCGATTGTCGAGCGATTGCACCAGCCAGCGTTGATGTTAATCCAATTACTCGTAGCCATTCACATAAGTAAACGGGAATTTCATAAAGGTTTACTTTTAATTTCATTTCTTGCATACCTAGCGAAGGATGAACAGGAAATAACAATTTGAAAAGCTTTGGAAGTTTGTGTTAAATGACCTTTCAAGATTCAAGGGACAGAAAAACAGTTCGCAGTTCGTGGAGAAATGGAAGCAATGGAAATTGACTCATCCATATTACCTAATGTGTAGAGACCGGATTCTTAGGTTTTTACCTATTTTTTTCCTTACTTCCAAAACAAAAAGCGATCATACACTTTTTCGAATCATGTCCATAGGATTCACGCACATTAATTCTGTGGCACCTAAAAATACCTAATTAGGGAATAAAAACCTAAATGTACCTAAACGGGATATAAAACCTAAAATATCTAATTTAGGCAACTTTTTTTTTGTCTTTTTTGTTTGTCAGTTGAGAAATCGATATTTTGCGGAGATACAATTTTTGTCGGGTTGAAATTAATACCACCAACGTTTCGTTCAACCCAATGTCGTCTAGGATGACAGTATCAAGAGAGGAAGTGTAAGAGTACCGGCGTATTCCTTTTAAAATATTCGTACGATCAACATTGTTGATGTCATGTGACGTTGAAAGGACATTTTCTGCCTTCAAATGTATTCTAAGAGATAACAGGAAGAACTTCACAGTTCAGAATATTGAAAGATATTTAGTAATATACTGTAACCAGAAAATGTGAGACAGTCTTATTTTTACTGCTTCTTTTGATTGTTTATGCTTTCTTTCTTCAATTGTATAATATTGTCCTAAAGCAAGTTTACACAAATTTAAGTCAATTTTGTTAAGTTAAACTTTACAAGTATTATGTATTGAACCCTATGTAGCACATTCAAATTCATTAACCAATTATTCTACCCGAAAACGATATTTTGGACAAAAACCTAAAAAAAACTATTTCACCTAATGGAAAACCTAAAACAGTGTTTTTAAAAACCTAAAAATCCGGTCCCTACTAATGTGGCTTAAGGTTAGTAAGCACGTAAGGTTCACGTTGGAAGGCATAATCCACATTTTGTCAACAATTATTTTGAGATTTATAACTGACAACATATGGTTAGGGATGGTAGATTTTTGCAATTGCAATAAATGCTAAATGTCCCAAATGCAGTCAAAATAAGTTTATTTGATTGTTTTGAAGCATACAAAGTATATTATTGTATTTTCTCAATCTGCGATAAAATGCAAAATCAGTGTGTCCAACTGAAAAGTTTTAAAACAAAGGACAGACACACCGAGTGAAAAGGAGGGGGGGCGAAGCTAAATACAAAACATTATACTAATACACAGTTAATAACAATATGGTACAGTTTGGAGTTTGTTTTTATCACTGCTTTCATCTGTAGCAACTGAAAACGGACCTTGAATAAGAGTCTGAACAATCTGAAAACCTGCAAAGTTCTTAGGAGGAAAAGTTCAGCTTAAATTTAAGTTTTTTAACATATTATCTATTAAATAAAGGAAATAATTCTTTTTTCAAAATGGCCTCATCTTCACCCCTCACAGCCATTCCGTTCTTTCCACAGTTTTAATTCTTTATTTTTTATTTTTATAAGTTTATTTTCTACATTTATAATAACATAATAACATAAAAAATACAAAACTCTGCATGTCTTCAGCTTAAATCTGTGTTTAGACATGTTAAAGAAAAGAAAAAAGCTTGTTTTTAATGTCCTCTTGATAGACAAATTGAATACATTATTAAAAAAAACATTCAAGGTACAAAAAAAAATGTATATCATGGTCTACAAGTATGAAAAGAGAGAACAATACATATTAAAGTCCCTTTAACTAGAAAGAGAGAACAATGTAAATTACACGTTGGTTACATTTGAAGAACTTAAATAGAATCGCGTAGTGCTTTATGCCTACTTATATACTTGAAACTAGCTTAAAAGACCCGGCGTCGCCCGGGTTTTGTATTTTGTAATTAGAAATTAACTTATGAAGAATTTTCAATTTTAAATTCTAGGTCCTTATATAGGCATTTATAATTTGAAATAGGAAGAACGACTTATTACACTCAAACTATTCCCTCATAAAACGCTTGATATAGTTTTTTATGGCTCATAGATGATCTAGAATTTTGCATCCCATCGCTTGTACAGTGCACAGCAAGCCTGGTAGAGGTTTAAATAAGAAGAAACAGAAATTCCTGTAACATAAAATTGTAATATCGAGGCGGGAAATTTCCCACTCTTATGTTACCATAAAGTCGTTTTGGGGATGAAATTAAACAGAAAGCATTATCACTTTCATACTTTTCTCTCCAAAAACCTGCGATATAATATAATAATATACACATTACCATACCTCGTTTTGTTTTCTCTATGTCCAGGGTAGAGAAAGTTATGTGATTCCATTATTTTAGTGGATTTCATTCTGTAATATTTATTTATAACATGAATTATTTTGATAACTTCTCTTATTTGTCAAAAGTGCATTTCATTTGTTTTTTCCAAGCCCATCTGATACCATTTGGCAACAATATATTCTGTGATTTGGAATTGATAATTATATGTAAAAAGGGATTAAGTATTTTCAAAAACATTTAATTTTTGGCATTAGAATCAGAATTTTTCAAAATCCTTTCTTAGTGAGCACCTACATTATGAAACGAAGGTACTGTCAAAATTCCAAGTCTCTACCTGTTATAGTTTAGGCTGTACGTTGATTCCTGTCATTCAGTCAGTCATTCATTCAGTCAGTCAGGACAAAGCCTTTTATATAGATAGAGATTACTGTAACTGGAAATAAATAAAATGCACTTGATAATGCACTGAACTTTTAAAACCTATAATTTTCCAATAATAAAATTGTTCCATCCCAAAAAATGCTAAGTTAGAGAATGCTAAATTTTATTTTTAAAATGTTAAATCCTTACTTTTTGGAATAAATGTTACAAACAAAAATCTTAGCTCTTAGTATAAGCACCTTTATGGGTACAAAACTTAAACAAAATTGTTAGAGCCGTTTTCGAAAATCGAAAGGGGGGGAAAAATTTTTCTTCATTAAAATAAGAGAAAGTCGTCAATCTTTGTGTCACATCCCCAGAAAGTACCCAGCTCAAGTACAAAATTTTGTTTTTATATGATTCTTCTTTAACTGACGTTCACAGATATGTTACTCAAAATGGCATTTTTGGATTCAGGGGACTTTAAAACATGTATTTGTATTGAAAATTCAATTTTGAATTTCAGGGTCAAACACAATACTTCCTCTACCTACATTATTATTATTATTGAATTTCCAAAAGTACAGAACCTTATTTTACCAGCTGGCATATTAGGGTTACAGATTAAACGCATATACAGAATACACATATAGAGGACATCCGTGTAATTTGGACCAGTGTGTATTTTGGACTGCCCTGAATTATGATATTTGCAAGTTTGGTCAGCCCCTGTTTTTGACCACATTTGCAAGACCGCCAAGGGCAGCTTTACCCTCAGAAAGGTCATTGCTCTAACACCCTCGGTCGAGGGGGAAGAAGAAAAGAAGGTTATTGTCCACATTTCTATAATCTTGTTTCATTGTGAAATGTAGTATTGAGAGGTGGATATTGGTTTCTGAAGAGAACTTTTGCATACAAGTGTTACAAGGGATACCAAGGTGTGTTCAGCTACAATATAATTATTTCATGTATAGTAGTTTTTATAATATTAATTTTTTAACGTAATCTTTACACGGTGTGTAATTTGGACTGCTTTTGAGTGTGTATTTTGGACCGCTGTAGAAGATGCCAGGAACGTATATTAACTGATAATAAAAATAAATACTTAGTAAAATAAAGTTAATTACTATTAACATTACCATCAACTTAATTTACATTATTATTATTACTATTAATATTATTATTATTTATAATATTAATATTATTATCATTACCATTACCATTATTATTAATATTATTGTTATCATTGTTACTACCACTATCAATGTGTGTGAACATAGTATAATGCTCGCAGTATATTATGTCCCGGGTTTTAGGGGAGGAAAGTATGAAAGTGATAATGCATTTCTCTTTTATTTCAGCCCCGAAATGGTTGTATGGTAACATGAGAATGAGAAATAAAATTTTCCGTCAAGCCAATACATTCTTATGTAATTTATGTTTCTTCTTATTTCAACCCCTCCCAAGCATGATGTGTAGAAGCAACAGGATGCAGCATTCGACATCCTCTATGAGCCATAAAAAGCTATATCTAGCATTTTCTGATGGAATAGTTTGAGTGTGACTATTCAACTCATACGCCGCGTGTTTGATATTGACCAATAACGTTTAGCAATTCCTCGGATATAGACCAATCACGGCCGTTTATCTTACAATATTCTTGTAGGAATCGCGAGGATGGCATTTTATCGGGTAAAATGGTCTGGTTGTTACTGGAGACGCAAGTATCAGTGTGCAGTGATTAATAGTCAGATGGTGCCACTAAGCGGCACGAGAACAGATTATTTCATACAACATAATTTGTTTGGAAATTGAAATAATAGAAATGTACATTGATTAAGAACACAATTTCGATTCTATGCAAGCCAGTTCGTGTGCGTTTATTCTGTTCTGCTTTTAGCTTAATTGAATGAAGTTAACTATGTCTTATATGCTCTGGTGGTAGCACTAATTACACCAAAACAGCTCGAATCGATTCATGGACGGTTGATTCATAGTATGCCGTGATCTCGCAGTTGTTAGTTTTGTTTTTGTAGAACAAAGCACTAAAGTTATTATTATTTGTATAATCTGGTGGATTTTTATTCATTGAATAGTCTTAATAAATCCAACTCGAGTTGACGAGTTGCATCAGATAAATTCGCTCCTGCTGCGCAGTCGCGAATCTATCGATAAACTCGTCAACTCTCGTGGGATTACCTATGATAAATCTTTTTCTTCATTTCAAGTTCTACATACATAAAGTCCTCCATAAGTTAATTACAAATTAAAAAATACAAAGCCCGGGCGACGCCGGGCCTTTTCAGCTAGTATTATATAATTTCTAAAATTATTATACTGAATTTGCCACATTGTCAGTTGTCATGACAACAAAAATGTTTGCAGTAAGCCTATTCACAGAAGGTTTTGGAAAATGCATGCCACTGGACTTTGAGAAATAATTAGACAAGTTAGCAATAGAAATAATTTCCATAAGTCAATAATGGAGACTGAAATCCTACACCATTAGAAATTTTTTCGGTTGGGTACCTCGTATGTTAGGGCACTCGTATCTCGAGGTACCACTGTACAATTAAATTACATAAGAAGATGTTGTTTTAAGTGCCTTAAACGATTCGTGCAATTCTATTTCATTCAAATATGAGTATAAAACGACATTATTGTGAAAGTTAAATCTTCCAGCATCAATTCTGAAATTCAGGTGGGTACGAAGCTTCCGAGTGCTGCCAACATTTGCCATTGACCGTCGATTGAAAAACGGACAGGTTTGATTTCACAGACCAGTTGATCCCTCTCGCTCATTGTTGGTCGCTGACGATCAATGCTATGTGACTGGTACCACTGGTGTCTATTGGTTCGTTATACCAGTCGGTCTGTCGCTGTCGCTCAATCGATCCAGTGTGACAGCCCCCTTAGAATTGCTTCAAGAGTAGTCTTACATTAATGAAATGTTAGTGGAATGCAAAAGTAAATGATTAATTACCTCGCTATCAGCATCAGAATTTTTTGGTGGAAACTTGGCCTCAAGAATTTCAAGTCTCTCGAGAAATTTTTCCCCAATCTGAAAGGCAAAAGTACGACAATGTACATCCTCTCAACATGTCCCAACCAACTAATTCGTAGGGATTTGACGAACCTTACCAAGTCTTCTCCTTCCAGAATTTGGTTTATTTCCGTGTTTGTTCTTATTCTCCAAACTCCATATTCATATATTGGGCTATATATATACGTCTAATAACTTTTCTCTCAAATATTCTTAAAGCATTTTCATCATCCTTATTTAGCATCCGTGTTTCCCCTGCATATGACACGACAGGCCTTATTAAAGTTTTATACAGTTTTAATCTTGTTGGTTTTGCTAGTAATCTTGATTTTAGTAGATTGAGGTTTGCGAAGTATGCTCTGCTTGCTGTTATTATCCGATTATTTATTTCTTTGGATATTAGCCCTGTATTACTAATCTTTACACTTAAATATGTAAATTTTGAAAACAAATTGCCCAACCAGTGAGAGAAACGCTCTACAAATATGGATGGGAAAGACTTCGCCCATCATACAGTCCTGATTTGAGCCCACCAGTCTTTGATATGTTTCCCAAATTGATGGAACCACTCTGTTGAAAACGTTTTGTTACAATTGATGAAGCTTCCAGTGAGGTGACCTGAGTAATCAGACAGTTCAACAATGAAGGTGCCCTATCCGGAATACAAAATTTGCCAAAACGTTGGGAAGCTGTCATAAGCAAGAGTGAAGATTACATTGAAGGCCTGTAAAGGTATATTGTAAAATAAATTATTTTCTTCAATTATATCTTACAGTGTGCAGAACTTTTGAAATGACCCTTGTATCATAGGAACTTGCATTATTTCCTGATTCAAAGGTAAGGGAATTTAATTTGTCTTGCAAAGTTAGGTTAATGGATTTTCATTTGTCTCGCAAAGTAAGGTTAAGTTTTTGGGGCCACGGGAGGTGGTAAAAGAAAAATTTACAAACATTCGTCATAATGAGAACAATTCACGTTATCGAGTGATCTATATTTATAACCAGGGCCCGGATTCTGATGACCTAAAATTGTTTGAAAAATGACCTATAAAATGACCCTAAATTTTAAAGAAAATGACTTAATAATTACAAAGAATGCCTAAAAACTGAGATTTCATTTATAAAAATTATTATTGTGTACACAAAGATATAGACTAATTTGTACATAATTGTAAAAACTGTACATGTAGGAAGGATGTTGTAGGTCTAAAATCTTTGTTCTTGATTGGAACATTTGAGAAGAAAAGTAGAATAGAATAGAATTTTATTAACACATGCTTTTACATACATAGTTATCTACATCCACTTTAAACATCTCTTATCTATAAGTCTAGCGCTACCCACTAAGAATCCCTTCATACTATAACCCCTGGGTTTAGTGTATGAATGGGGATTCTGGTTAACTTACCACACCTTTCTTGATTATTTTACTCTTGATCTATTTCCTAATTTTTCTCATTAATTTCTCTCTCATTTTTCCTAAATACTCCCCAATTTTCTTAGACTTTTCTGAGAATAAAAGTAAGAAAATTGTTTTAAAGTAGATTCTACAAAAATGTTGCATTATACTAACCTAGTAATTTATTTAAAGTAAATGCATGAAAATGACAAAATAAGGAAGCAAATGACACGAAAATGACAAAATAATGACTTAAAATTGAAATAAATGCCCTAAAAAATATAAAATTGCATAATATGATAAAAAATGACCTAATAAAAATGCATTTCTATAATCCAGAGGTCATGATTAGGATTTATCTACGAGTTGGCAATGTCTATGCAGCATCAATAAAAAGATGACATGGCACAATTAATTCTAGTGAAGTTAGTGTGTTACAATCCATCTCATTATTATTTTTATAAAATAATTACTTCACTGTATAAACTTCCTAAATATTACGAGATGACATGTCATTAGAATCCGGGCCCTGTTTATAACCATGAACCCTTTTAAAAGAGGGTGAGGGAAATGCACATAGGTACTGTACCTCGTCACTAGCAGCCTGCGCTGCGTTGCACAGCAAGTAGATGTAGCAGGAGATGGCGACGGGGACCATGAACTTGAGAGCAAACTCCTGGAAATCTGTGCCCAGCATGGAGAGAATGTAGTAAGTGAAGAGCACTTGTCCTGCAAAGTAGTTGAGGACGTGGGCCCCGAATGTGATGCCCATGGAGTTCCCGAGGTCCTGTGTGAGTCTGCACAGCTGCAGCCACAATACTCTGTACTGGGAGATCTTTATGCCATATCCAAACCCGCAAGTGGCAACATGCTGCAAAATAAATCAAACCAAAAAAACCGATCACTTAAAGAAATTTAAAAAATTTAAGTTTAAATAAAAATTATGTAGTAGGCCTAGTGCTTGAAATAAAATTACTGCAATTGTATACATTTTTAAGATTAAAATGTAATGACACATTTCACACTTAATTCCCCATTTTTCATTTTGCACCGTGGTGAATGGTGAGCCTAAGGTTACAGGCATAGGCGTACCGAGGGGGGGGTCTTGGGGGTTTGAACCCCCCCCCCCCCCCATTGATTAAAAAAAGCAAAATTGTATAATTTTTTTAAGTCTGCCCATAAATTACTTAATACAAGTATAAAGCGTGGGAAGCTTAAAACTCGTTATTTTGCGTCTTAATTTTTAAAATTTTCCGGGGGTGGACCCCCGGAAGCTTAAAACTCGCTATTTTGCATCTTCATTTTTAAAATTTTCCGGGATAGGCCCCGGAAGCTTAAAACTCGTTATTTTGCGTCTTAATTTTTAAAATTTTCCAGAGAAATACCCCGGAAGCTTAAAACTCGTTATTTTGCATCTTCATTTTTAAAATTTTTTGGGGGAGGACCCCCCTCTCCCTGGGGGGTATTCCAATCCCCCAGACCCGCGGATGTTATAACCCCCCCCATTTGGTCGGCCTGGTTACGCCTATGGTTGCAGGGGCATAACGGAGGCTGTATCCATCATCTATTAGAGCAATAGCTTTGGCAACGTCTTCGAGACTGAGAGATGTAATTTCAACTAAACTTACTGACAGAATCACTTTGATGCGAAGGGAGACAGTTTCCGTCCAGTTTGGAAGGAAATGACGCAATACAACAATGAAACACCTAGCAATATGTACGACAAGCTAGTGCTTATAATCGTATTGAAATCACCGTATTGCGATGTTTTTTGTGTTGTGTTTGGTGATAAAGTGAAAATATGAAGAAAGCAGATATGCTGTATCTATAGCTAATGATCCATTAAAATTAATAATTCATCCTCACCAACAACAATGTATAAACATCCAATAAAAATTATGTTTAATCTTAAAAGTACAACAAATTTTACAGTGATCGGTTTTTTTGCCGGTCAGTGTAGAAATGCAGGTCTAGCAAACTCCTGGGCCCTGTTTTATAGAACTTTCTAATAATATTAGTAGGGCTCGGATTTTTTCAAATTGCATATTTCAACAGTCATTGGCGTTATTGCATATTCTAACCACAGAAGCATAATTCTGCATATATGGTTGAAATATAGGACAATTTTAAGAATATGTCTCCAAACATACTTTTGGACCTGTAGCAAGATTGAGATCGGAAATATACACACAAAACTTCACTAAATAGGTATATTTACCCAGAATGATCATTTCAACGGGTCTTCCCGCCATCATCAGCTGATTCCGACTGGCCCTCTGGGCCGCCAGAGGGCCAGTCGGAATCAGCTGATGATGGCGGGAAGACCCGTTGAAATGATCATTCTGGGTAAATATACCTATTTAGTGAAGTTTTGTGTGTATATTTCCGATCTCAATCTTGCTACAGATTTGAACACTTCACTGTAAATTTCCATCTAATATTTCGAGGGCTTAGAGTCAGACAACGTTAACTCCCATGTTGTGTTATGGGAGTTAACGTTGTCTGACTCTAAGCCCTCGATTTATATTGATACTTTTGGACATTCCTTCCAAGTTTCTATTTGCAACTTTCTGAGTAACGGCATTTTAGTTTTACCGCTAGAAATATCTACCTGGCTACGAGGTGGTAGTGGGATTTACAAATGGAAATAAGGTATGTTTGCCAGATGAATGTTCCGAACGTTTGGCACCAATGAATAAACACTGCTCAGTTACTTCAGTCGATGTAGAAAGATCATTCTCGGCGCATAAACTCATTTTGACGGACAATAGGCATAGTTTGTCTCCAGAAAACATTGAAAGACTACCAGTTGCCTATTGTGATGCTACTTTCGGCAAATGAATGATGTAAGTAGGAGAATGAATAAAATTACACGTTTTATAAATGCAAATTTTTTTTCCCATATTTTTTGTGCATAATTGCATTCTTATTTGAAGGATAATTAACTATTTGGTAGGGAATAAAATGTTAGCAATATATTTATGTGGCAAATATAATTGTACAATTAATTTTTTTACAGAAACTAAGGCCATTTTTGGTGCATGTTTTCCGTTTTTTTTTTTACTACATAAATGCATGCATATGTTCAAGCTTTTTAGTGCATATGAATCCGAGGCCTAAATATTATTTAATAATATTAGAACTCATAATATTATTTATTAGTCATCAAAATCTTCTTTCATAGAGATATGAACACTAATCATAAAATCTCTTCACTTAATATTATTAGTTCATTAGTCAGCTGATTGGTTTGGAGGTTATGTCTGGATTGTTGTTTGTTTTTCCTCTTCCTAGTCTTTTTGTCAATACTATTTCAAAGCAGCACGGCCTATCGCAAGGGTATTTTCAAACTTCCAGAACGATGGAAAACATGTGTGCAAAAAGACGGAGATTATGTGGAAAAGTGAAAGAAAGGTCTGTGGATTGAGATGATATACTTGGTTTCACTTACAAGTAAAGATTAAGGTTGTGAAAAAATGTTGCTCACGACTTTCAGTATGCCCCTTGTAGAATGAATTATTTATTTTTACTAAACATTATAGTTTTTGTTCTTGTTGTGTCATAAGTAGGGATGGGTCCTCGATACTTGCATGGTATTGACATCGAGCAATACTTCAGAAAACTCGCTCGGTACTTTTTCGATACTTTGGTACTTCTGCAATTTAAGGAAATGCGGTATCTCTTTCTGCTTTTAGTAGTTTACTAAATATAGTAAATACTTCTATTTCTTCTTGAAATGGAGAAAACCACTCTGTGACTTTTGTCTAGTCATAAATAAAGACTTTTCGACTTTTAAAACCCAAACAGAAGAGATTCTTAATTGTTTTGTTTCCTGTCAAACGTTTCAATAACATATCCAATTGAAAATAATTTATGGTCCTATTTTTTCCACTATACTTTTATTAAAAAATAACATAACATAAACAATGACAGTGGATAAAACAATCTTTTACAACACACAACGTTGTGTGTTGTAAAAGATTGTTTTATCCACTATTATAAATGTCATTGTTTATATTATATTATTTTTTAGTTTCAATAACAACCAACAAGCAAGCTGACTGTCCAAACCCCAAAACTTGAAAGTGGTCTGTTTCAAAAACTAATTTTAGTTTTAATGTAGAGTTTAAAAATAATTATATAGGTTACTGATTATATTAAATTTTGTCTCTTTAAATATGCACACTTAATTAATTTAGTTGGTATTACACAGTTCTCTCAACTTTAATTTTTAATGCACCTATTTATTGAAACTGGAATTGTTGACGGTATCGAGTATCGAGGAAAAAATCATGTATAGGTATCGAGAAAATCTAGTATCGACCCATCCCTAGTCATAAGTTTTCTTGATATAGGGCTTAGTTGTTAATGTGAGTTTTTCTTAACGTTTATTGTAAATGCTTGTAAACACTTCTTTGTGGTGCAAATTAATTATCTTTTTTCTATTATGCAACCCTTAACTGAGGGAAGCCGAATGTAAATAACATTTAAAATAAATAAATATAAATCTAATATATAAAGTCGAATGTGTGTTTGTGGGTATGTATGTATGTATGTATGTATGTATGTTTGTTCCTTATACAAATCTACATTTCTTTACCAATTTACACGGAATTTTGCACACATACCCAGTTAAGCCCGGAAAGTATAGCGGTCAACATTAAAATTGAAACAAATCAGTCCTTCCCTTGAAAATTATATAATTTCTGTGAATATTCTACTGAAAAAAATGAAATGTTGTTCAGTTCACATGGCAACAGTGAATTGTTTACTGTGATTACATAGGGCCTTGGCAACTATATAGCCTAATGCTGGACCTTAACGAATTATGATTCCATGTAATATATTGGCGAAAATAATTACTGAAAAATGAATTACACGAAAATAAAGCACAGTGTGATGCAGTCACATAACTTTCTCTACCCTCGACATAAGAAATATTTTCTCATTTCACATTTTGATGTAGAATAAGAGGTCGTATTGCAGGAACAACTTAAGTGTGTGAGTATGCTATATCAGAAGTCGGTAAATAGTCAGTTATCCATAGCTGTAGGCTTTGTATTAGTTGAGATTTATCATAGGCCCTAAGCATGGGATGGAACATTTTGAGTCCTATACTCGCAGTACATTATGTCCCGGGTTTTAGGGGAGGAAAGTATGAAAGTGATACTGCATTTCTATTTTATTTCAGGCCCGAAACGGTTTAACATGAGAATGAGAAATACAATTTTCCGTCAAGTCAATACAATCTTACGTAATTTATGTTTCTTCTTATTTCAACCCCTCCCAGGCATGATGAGTAGAAGCAACGGAATGCAGCATTCGACATCCTCTATGAACCATAAAAAGCTATATCTAGCGTTTTCTGAGGGAATAGTCTGAGTGCCATATGTTGTTCTTCCTCATTTCGAATTCTACATACATTATTATATCAGGACCTAGAGTTTCAGCATCGAAAGTCCTCCATAAGTTAATTTCAAATTACAAAATACAAAGCCCGGGCGACGCCGGGCCTTTTCAGCTAGTCTAATATATATTTTACATATGAAAGTAAACTGGTTCCCTAGTGAAAAAAATAAAAATAAAAAATTAGAGTAAAGAAATCCTGCACCCTGTATCAGAGAAATGTTAAATCCAGGTTCTACTGTAGTTGCATGTCTATCCTTGTACACTTACCACTTCCATTTCCTTTGTGACATGTTCCCCCGCTATTTTCAGCGACGAGCAGAATGCCACCCAGGGAATGGCTAGGAGCATGTGGAAGAAGGCGCAGAAAAGCATGGTGGGAATGATCCACCACATGTGGGCACCTGGGACATTGAGGATGAACGGCACACACTGCAGACACACATAGGTGGCGTTTGCCAACAGCCCTAGCGTCACTTTATACTCCAAACCCAAGTCTAGGTTCTTTCCAGTCACTCTCGTGAATTCATACTGAAATAAAGGAAATTATATTAATCATATATTCGGGCTTTTTGTTCTGGTAAAGACACATAACTAGGGTTCAGATGTATATGACCTAAAAAAGTAGAAAATATGACTGTAAATATGAACTTAAAATGAATAAATATCACCTAATAATCCTAAATATAACCTCATAAAAAAACGTATTTTCTAAAAATAAATGTTCCAATTTAAAACGTTTAATGACACTAAATTATTTCATCTCGTTAATTCAATCAGATAATCCCTTTTTAACAATTTTACAGGTGATTTAGAGTTTTACTTGTAAAGAACTTCTAATCTGTTAATGTTTCCAGATACCACTGCAAATGTGAACTGAAAATATTTTAAAAACATGTCTATTGGAAGTTGTTAACAAGGAGGAAGAGGTAATTGTGCTATTACTTGTTATTGTCCCTTCACATTTCAGTTACAGTAAAACCAAAACATTCGTGACTCTTTCTCGGAAAAAGAAATTAAATCAACAATTTAGTGCGCATACTGCATAACTGTGCTCTTTTACCGAATTTATAACTGAAATATGTTGTTAAACTACAAATATGACCACAATCATGAAAATGACCTTATATGACTTCATATGCAAAATAAAAACGGTCCGATTAGGATAACATAGCCTATATGCCAGTGGTTCCCAAACTTTTCAGTCCGCGGATCCCTTGAAAAAAATTAAAATTTCGTGAACCCCCTCTGGGTTTTGAAATAAAAAACTAAATAAATACTTTGATTCAAATGTATTAAATTCAATAGACAAAATAACAATATCAATGGTAACAAACAGATTTTACTCCTTGATGTGAACAGTGAAGCTGCTTTTGATTAATTAGCTCTGCAATGTTAGGTTTAATGTCTGATAATTTCAATATTAAGTCACTTTCAACTTCATGTTCATTTCTCAACTTTGATTTCAAGTACGTGAGGTGGGAGAATGCTGTTTCACATAAATACGAGGAGCATCGATTCAAAACACGTTTAGTCCACAAATCATGATTTTTGAGGAATGACGAAAAACTGTTTGTGGCCAAACTATCAAACGAATTTGCATTTTTTTTTTCTGATCAGAATCAGTAATTAATATGTAGTTAAATGTATTGGGTGTGCCAAATCATTCTTTTCATTTACATCTTTTATTGAGTTTCGAAAGTAACGGACTTAACGTGTTTTGACCCAACACTATAATAATAATCATTTAAAAAGATGAAAGTTAGTATTGTATTTAAGAATTACAATCACATCTGATCGCACTAATACAAGTGAACTATTGCAGAAGTACCAAATTGTCAAAATTTAATCAAATTTCTTTTTAAGCATGTTAAATCATGGAAAATCCATGCTCCTTTTCTTTTATTATTGACCACTAATGACATATTTTTCGACATCTGGTGAATGCCGCTTTCATAAGAAAGAACATATGCAACAATAGACGTCGTTAAGTTCAACACACCACCTGTTTTGCACGTGATCGCATCTAAAATGTGGACTCAACGTAATTTGCACCGAACCAAGTTCTGAACTGAATGCGTTTTGCATCGAACCCCATATTTCAGGCTCAATTTTAACGCGGAAAGGTTGCGATTTGAAACAAAAACGTTATGTAGTATCATGCAGAACACCTCAGAGAATGTGAATCCGCAAAAAACTACATTACGATCGGAGGTGGACTTAACGCGTTTTGAACAGACACTCCGCAAGTAGTGGAGAACACAGTTAAGCACTTCAAAATTACGGGATGTCCTATTTCTTCTTAAATCGCCTGCGGACCCCCTGAAACACTGGATCCCACTTTGGGAACCACTGCTATAAGCAATTCATGTTTAATTTGTGTTTGTGGGGAGAACAGAGGTCAGGATAAAAATAAGAAATGTCAAACATCCGAACCCCACATATAACTCTACAGGGTTCAATACCTGGAAGGAGCTCCAGTTGTTTACATAGGTCACTTTCTTGCAAGTCTCGGGCCAGTGTGCGAGGGGGATGAGAGCGACGGCAGGGATGTACACGATCATGCCAACATACACGTACATGCGGGAGACAAACGTTGGCTGCATTTCTCTAACTGACTGCAAAACCCTTGATGTAACGCCAACTGCCACCATCATTATCACCACCAAACTGTACACGGCTGCCACTGAAAAGTACCTGAAGGACATCCTGCCTGAAAACACACCAACATAATCATATAAAGGGTGTTAATATTTTACCTGTATGTAGAGGGGACATAAACAAACAACATTTATTAGGAGAATTTTGCTCTATGGCGTAAAATGTGTATGCTACAGGGCATTAAAGTCATTATAATTAAGTGCTCATAAATCAATAATTACGCAAAATAGGGTTAAAATGTTCATTAAATTGACTTCAAGCCTTCCAAGTGATTGATAAAAACCTGACTCTTAATCATTTGTCAACAGCTATATCATAATTTAGTGATTCCATAATCTGCAAAATTTACAGACTAATCACATGACTGGTCGCCACTGCATCAGTTTTTTCATTCATAACTACAGTGTTAACAACGAAGTTCCTTTGTTTTGCATTTTTTCCTAATGTTAGAAGCCAGTGGCAGCCATGCCCTGGGAGATTTTATGCTGTAACAGGAAAAATTGAATCGATATAGTAAAAATCTCCTAATAAAAGTTACTTGTCTATGTCCCTTCTATACACAGGTAAAATATTTCGGTGTTATTCATTAACGCCCTGTATAACTTACTAGCTTAAAAGACCCGGCGTCGCCCGGGTTTTGTATTTTGTAATTGGAAATTAACTTATGAAGGATTTTCAATTTTAAATTCTAGGTCCTTATATAGGCATTTATAATTTGAAATAGGAAGAACGACTTATTACACTCAAACTATTCCCTCAGAAAACGCTTGATATAGTTTTTTATGGCTCATAGAGGATCTAGAATTTTGCATCCCATCGCTTGTACAGTGCACAGCAAGCCTGGTAGAGGTTTAAATAAGAAGAAACAGAAATTCCTGTAACATAAAATTGTAATATCGAGGCGGGAAATTTCCCACTATAAAGCCGTTTTGGGGATGAAATTAAACAGAAAGCATTATCACTTTCATACTTTTCTCTCCAAAAACCTGCGATATAATATAATAATATACACATTACCATACCTCGTTTTGTTTTCTCTATGTCCAGGGCAGCCAGGGAAAGTTATGTGATTCCATTATTTTAGTGGATTTCATTCTGTAATATTTATTTATAACAGGAATTATTTTGATAACTTCTCTTATTTGTCAAAAGTGCATTTCATTTGTTTTTTCCAAGCCCATCATATACCATTTGGCAACAATATATTCTGTGATTTGGAATTGATAATTCTATGTAAAAAGGGATTAAGTATTTTCAAAAACATTTAATTTTTGGCATTTAGAATCAGAATTTTTCAAAATCCTTTCTTAGTGAGCACCTACATTATGAAACGAAGGTACTGTCAAAATTCCAAGTCTCTACCTGTTATAGTTTAGGCTGTACGTTGATTCCTGTCATTCAGTCAATCAGTCAGTCATTCATTCAGTCAGTCAGGACAAAGCCTTTTATATATATAGAGATTTCACTGGGTTGATACATAGGAGTGAGAGCACTATCTCCTTAGCATTGCATTTTTCCTTCCTGGAACTGAAACTTCATTAAATCTACTCTTATACAATTCAACGGCCCTCAATAGCGTGCTCACTCGCTCCCTCACTTCGTGAGACATCAGGTATACTCAGTGATGTTCGTCTCTCGCAGTGTAAACTTTCACGAAGAGTACAAAATTAGGAAAACCGTTTATATAAGGCCTAAGTGAAATGAACACAATGAACAAATATTCTAATTTTATTTTTACTTACAATGTTCATAGCTTTGAACCATAAACATTTTTAATAAACTGCCAGTGTAAATTTCTTAAAAATCCTGGAGTTAATTAATAATGGCGGGCACCAGCTATAATATATTGATAGTTTAACCCTGGAAGTATTGCAGACAATAAACATCCAAACGAACCACTCCTTCCCTTGAAAAATTATATAGGCCTAATTTCTGAAAATTACACTGAATTTATCAAATCAAATTCACATCATATTCATCTGTCAACAAACAGTTGAGAAACGATACACAATATCAGTGTTCACAGGTAGGTTTGGAACTACATAAAACTTCCAATATAATTAATTTCTGAAATCTACATACTGGTAGGAACGAATTATATACTAACTGAGCAACGCTGACTTTTGTAAATGTATTGTCAGTGCCTTCAGGATTCTAGACCTGAAAGTTTTGTATTTAAGCACCATTTTAACCGTGGAAAAGCCACAGGTTATTTTCTAGTGTACTTACTTTCTTTCAATGAATTGAATAAGGTGTGAAATTACTAGTTTTTAGAACTTGATCTTGTATTTTTACCCATTTCAATCAGTTAATTTTTACTACGCATAAAAGACATCAGCCATATTATGGTTCTGAGCAAAGCAAGATGAGCAACTGTAAAGCAGGATAAGGTAAGTAGTGACAGATAGATTCTATTTTAGTAGCAGTTAGGCATAGTGCAGGGCATACCGAATTCACGCATTTAGTAAATATGCCATATTATATCTCCCACGAGGTTTGTCATGTTGGTCAACCTGTTTAACCATAGGCCTATAAGATGTCCACCAGTTATATGTTATCATGAATTACGTATTTTAAGGTAAAGAATTACATGATGTATTCTTATACATGAACGATTTCAGGCCTAATTATAATCCTTGCAGCTGTAGACACATTTTTAATCTTTCGGTTAGATGGCTGTAGGCTATTAGTGCCACAGTAAAAATTTAAGTATTAGAAATAACTTGTTTAGATTATACTGACGTAAAGTGGAGAAATTCAAACATCTGGGAGCAATAATTACAGACAAATAATATGAAGGCAGAAATTAAGTGCAGACTCAAATCAGGAAATGCCTGCTTTTATGCAGTTCAGAAACTCTGATCTTCTCGTCTTCTGTCCAGAAATCTAAAAATAAAAATTTATAAGACAATTTTCCTGCAGATTGTACTAAATGGATGTGAAACATGGTCGCTTACTCTTCAGAAAGAACATAATCTGAGAGTATTCGAAAACAGGGTGCTTAGGAAAATATTCAGACCTAAGAGAGATGAAAATGAAGACTGGAGAAAACTGCATAATGATGAGCTTCATAACCTGTACTCATCACCGGATATAGTAAGAGTAAATAAATCACGGAGGATGAAATGGGCTGGGTGTTGGGTACAAGAGCGGCTTATGACCCTGCCGTAGAGGGAAAAGATGTTAGAAAGAATCTCTGGAGTAGCTGGAGGACCAGTCTGTTTAATGGACAGACAACCAAATTAGAGCGAGTGGACTTATAAATCTCAGGTGCTGGAAAACAGGGATCCTCGGATGCAATGTTGGAAACAAAACTGTATCATGTAATAAACTATGGACTTTATTCTCACAACATATAGGTAACGAATGCACTTGAAATAGTAATAGAAACACTGAAATAAGATATATAATGAATCTGAAATAGGTGCACTTGCACTGAACAAAGGAATGTGCGTTGGCGGGAACTTGGTACACACGTGGCAAATAATTTCTCTAATTATGCCAGCAATGTAAATTATATCTTAAAATGATCGTAAGGATAACTGTATTAAGTATAATATGATTTCACACTGAAATCTTTACTCTAATGAACTTTATAGACGAGCTATTGCGAATGCTTGGTTGCGCAACGTTGCCGCACTGATACACGAACTTTTAGACTGATCTAAGAAGCCGATAACACTGAATCTACTGTAATTAGTGTAGATTAATTAATAACACACGATAATACTTGTAAATAGAAGTATTATGTATTTATTCTCTAATTAATAGAAAACCTTTGTTCTATTGTCTGAATTAAGCGGGAATCTGGACTGAGCTCCAGCACGTCTCTCATGCGTGGAGGCTCGACGCTAACTGACTAACATGACGCTGTGATGTCATGCTGCCTCTACATCTGCACCTGTCGATGAAAGGGGATTCACAGAAATAGGAGGGCTTATAAAGTCCAGTTACTCATTGCATACCCAGGCGGCTTCCTTTCGTTAGGAGGAAAAGTTTGCCGACAGCTCAACCCATGTTGTTTGTTTATACCGCACCAATCAGCTAGTTACCCCAGCCAATCAAAATCTAAGAATGTCCTGTGGCGATTTTGACAGCTACTCGTCTACTCCGCGTGGAGTTAAATGCATGGTTGCAAGATCAAGTTACAGTAAACAATAACACGTGTGAATTGAATAAAGCGAAGGAAGAACTGAGGTCAGTGATAACAATGAGAGAATATTGCAACGTTGCTTTTGTTTTGGAAAGCGGAAGCCCAAGACCGATTTAGTCAGATCACTTAACATAAAGAAACACCGAAACCTTTGAAGCCGACTGGCAATCCAATGAGTAACTGCACTATACTAATATCAATGCGCTGAGAGAGCTGATTCAGCGATATTACATTGAGCGGAACATTTGAATATACACTCATACTAGACATGTAGAAAATGCTAGCAGAAACCCATAGCTTGCGTGAACAGCTGGGCATGTTGCGTGTATAGGGGAGGAAAGACATATCTCAAAAATATTGACTGGGAGGCCCGAAGGGGAAAAAACCACTTGGAAGACCTAGATGTAGACGGGAGGACAATATTAGGATAGATTTAAGAGAAGTAGGATTTGAGGGATGGTTGGATGGAGTTAGCACAGAATAGGGTTGAATGGCGGGCTCAGGTAAGCACGGCAATGAACCTCGGGTTCCATAAAATAGATAAAATTCCTTTAGCTTGCTTAGGAATTGTCTATTGCCATTGAGTAAGTAAGTAAGACATCCATAATTGTCCCAAATTTCCACTGAGTCAAATACAATAAAAGATGTGTTTAAAATTATTTCAAAACCAGTGGATAAACGTTAAAAAATCAAAACACGTTTCGACTCTGCCCTTGAGTCTTCCTCACCTCAAACAGTACTGATCATGAAGAAGATTGAGTTTCGTCACGGTAACCATCGATAAAAACATTGTTTCTAAAATATCTGTTTTTCCAGTCCTTTGGAATGTCAAACATTTCCTCCTCTATGCATTCCGCAGGTGGCTGGGGAATTTTTACTACTTGATTTTCCCTTCTCAGTCTCCTCATTACATGAAGCCATTCGTCCCCTATATCACCAACATACCTATTCAAACACAACCCCTGGTTGCCGATTATGCACCATGCCTCATATACCTTTCTTTTTACGTAATCATCCTCGATTCTTACAATGTTTACTCCCCCAATACTATGCTTGTTTTCCGTCATATGCTGACTGAGTCCAGTAGAGCATTTCTCATTATTTACATCATGTTCACGTATTCTGGTTTTAAAGTCCCTCCCTGTTTCCCCGACATAGACTCCCTCACAATCACTACATTTTACCGAATATACTCCGGGAAAATTCATTTTGTCGTTGTTTGTGCCAAGATACTGGGAAAATATTTTTTCAATTGTCTTTTCCGTTTTATATGCTGGGACTATGCCGTATTTCCGGAAAACTTTCCCTATGTGTTTGCTGATGCAAATCCACTGATTTTGTAATAATTTTAAACACATCTTTTTAAGTAAGTAAGCAGCCATTTCATAAAATATGGGAATTTTTCCCTCAAAGAGAGAAGTTATAAAATTATTGTAATTGGGTGGTCAAAAATAAGTTTAAAACCTCAACTTCTCTGAATATTATGGACTTAGGTGTATCTGAAGTGGATTCATGTGTAAAATCTGTCAATTTACTTATTTATTGCGTTGAGTTACTTTTTTTGGCCATTTTTAGCATGATTAATACCAAGTAGTAAAGAGTAATCAGCTATGTCCATTTTCATTTGAGAAAATATACATCTTATGGCACAATTTGGTATAAGATTAACTTCAAAAAATAATATGTGGTTAATTACTATGTAAAATAACAAACAAGGGAATTTTTGTCCCACCCGTAACAGTGATAGTTTTGTTAAATTATTATTGATGAGTTAAATAAATGTTCTGACAACCTGGAAACAGTTTATAATTTGTATTTAATCCCTCATACCTTCATTAATAACAACATTAAGACCCTAACAGTAATAGCAGAACAGAAAATGAACTTTTGTTTTGCATCATTAAAATCAGTATCCAAATTATGTCCCACCCGTAACAGATTTTGAGAAACAAATTTAAAATATTTAAAATAAATTTTAAATAATGCTTTGCATGTAGTGTGGAGGAGAAGGCATTGTAAATTTTACAGAATGTGAAGAACCAATTCTAGTTTATTATTCAAGATATGTAATAAACAAAAATAGTGTTTATAATTTGCTAGAATGTCCCACCCGTAATTATGAAATGGCTGTAAGGTTATACTGATGTAAGGAGAAGGTAGCCTACTTACCCTCAGAACTGATGTGGTAGGGTAAGATGCCCATCAGTCTCATTGTTATTAGTGCAGGCTTCATGTTCTTGTAGAATACACTATCCTGCGTCATCAGATATTCCTTAGCAGCACCTCCATTTGATCTCATCTTTACCTAGGAAATAAAAAGTAGAAAGAATTACAAGCGCATTTATGTACAGCGCCTGGCGACTGTGGGCGTCAGCACATTATCTAAAATCTAATGGTGCACTAACCGATACACATGGAGTTTATTGAGCCGTTGAAAGTGCTGAATGTAATATTAGGTTTATTCCCAAAGCAGTCAGAAACCATGAACACATCAAGACTAAAATGTTAAAATAATAAAACGAATAATTACCAGTGGATACAGTTTGCTAACAACGTTCCGACCCTCTCCATCGGGCCTTCATCAGGTGTCTGCGTAAACCTTGAAGAAGATGCCGTCTCACGGGGATTAGTGAAAGAATTGGTAGAATTTTCCAAAAGTATGATTTGACCCCTGCTTATAGGACTAAAAAAACAATCAAGAAAATGTTTTCACAATACAGTGATACCTCGAGATACGAGTTTAATTCGTTCCGTAACCTTGCTCGTATGTCAATTTGCTCGAATCTCAAAGCAGTTTTCCCCATTGAAATTAATTGAAATGCCATTAATCCGTTCCAGCCCCAAAAATGCTACCCCCAATTGTTTTTGTTACGTGTTTTTGAATAAGAAAAATGTATTTATAAATGACAAATATTGTATAAAAACATAATAAAAGATAATGTAAAGCAAAAAAAAAACTGGTTTTATAAAGTGTACATACATATTTGTTACACTTTCTTCGGACCCATGGTTATAAAAAGAAATGTGATAAAGTATGTAAACGCACAAAAAGCGCAAAGCCCTAGAAAAACTTAGCAAAGATGCTTCGACAGCGAGGTAAACAAGCACACTGGGGGAATACGTGGGATAATGCGCGAGACGCACGAGGCACAGGGGCAGTAAACTGGTGGGCCGTGTGCAGCGTCGCAGCTGGCCTTTCCTCGTATCTCAAATGTAGCTCGTATTTCAAAACAAAACTTCGCTCACTCGACAGCTCGTATCTCAAATAACTCACATGTTAGGGCACTCGTATCTCGAGGTACCACTGTACAAGTATTTGGGGAAAAAGAAAGAAAGGTTGGATTTACCCTGGGTGTTTATTCCATAAACTGTAAGGACTGTGAGAAAGTTTACGTGGGGGAAACCGGGAGGAGTGTGAGAACAAGGTTAAAAAAGCATGAGAGAGACGTTAAATATGGGAGAATGTCCACGGGATTGGCCCAGGACATGATAGAAGAAAAACATGGCATACAAACATGATACAGGTGGAGGGGGAAGAGACTATGAGGAAGGTAATCGAACCTTGGAGCATCACTGGAAACAGGAACATATGTATGAACATCAGCTTAACGTGGGTATTTCAAACAAAAATTTCTTATAATATGGCTTTAGTGAACATAAACATTTACTAATTTATATTTATTTCATAGATGACTGAAGATGACACGTAAATGTTGTGTTGAAATGCATCTCATTTATATACAGTGTGTCCCACGCAAGAGTTGGCCAATCATGCGGGTTTCTGCGTCGTGCCGACTACAGCTCTAACTCCCGAGTGAGCGGGTGAAATATCTATGCTAATAAAGCCGCTAATGGCGTTATGATTCAGGTTCTCACATTTACAGTTGGAATGACAATGAAAATAACCACGTACCTCATCATAAGAGATGTTGGAAATGTCCTCCTCTTGCATCCACAAAACACTGGAACTTTTTTAAGAAATTTTCTTTCACGCGCATAAGTTCAGCTTCCGAGACAGAATTAATTTCTCTTGTGATAGGCCTATGTGATATTGTCTTTAAGTTCTTCTAACAGTATGTGAATATTATTTATGAGGAAACTTGAAAAATAAAGTGTATAGGTCAACTTCCCGTACATTACAAAGGAAACGGGTGAAATATCTACGCTAATAAAGCCCGCTGATGGTAATGATTCAGGTTCTCACAAAGATAACCACATGTGATTTATCTGGCAAAGACAATAGACAATATCACATAGGCCTATCACAAGAGAAATGAACTCTGTTTCGGAAGCTGAACTTATGCGCGTGAAAGAAAATTTCCTAAAAAGGTGTCAGTATTGTGTGGATGCAAGAGGAGAACATTTCCAATATCTCTTGTGATGAGGTACGTGCTTATTTTCGTTGTAATTTTAACTGTAAATGTGAGAACCTGAATCATTACTCCGACCGCGGCATTATTAGCGTAGATATTTCACCTGATCGCTCGGGAGTTGGAGCTGTGCCCGCCGCGCCGCAGGAACCCGCGTCAGTGGCCAACTCTTGCGTGGGACACACTGTATTATACCACTAACAATAAGTTCTGAATACGAAGGAAGTTGTGGAATTTACAAAGAGACACCCTGACAGTTAAACAAATTACAGCTCTGTATCCTATTCAAGAATAAATCAAAATGTGTAAGTTAAAGAAAATACTCTAAATAGAAACTTACAAGTATCTTTTCATAATAAAATACATTTTTATAGTAACTTTAAAAGTACATATATGGCATTTTCATGTATATCTTTTTATCAAATAAGACAAGAGTGAAATACTTGCACACTTTACGTTGAGCATTAGATAGCCTATGTGTTTTTCACTTATGAAATATTATTCAGTTCCATCTTCATTATAAGTTATGGTAATCTTACAAAAGGAAAATCTTCACTTTTAACCTAACTTCAATGTTGGTGATACAATTCAATTTATGGTTCTTAATCTTGTATATTCTAGGCTTATCCAGAATGTTCAAACATTCCAACAGGTTTTAGATCTAGGGTCAATCGGGGCTAATATGATACAAAAAAACAAACTTTTGTGATGGAATTCTTAATTTATAGTGTTAAAATAACTTTAAAAATACTGAAATGTACAACTTACCTTGTTCTTTCAAACAGTGCAACTCAGAGTAACACAAATTTTAAGAATTTCTTGAGAAAAAAAGAAAACTGTGTATCGTATTTGCCCCAGTAAATGGGGCTATTGAGATACATAGATGGGGCATTTATGATACAGCCAATTATTTCACATGCTATGTGAGATGGAGAGGTGGCTGGGGTATTTGTGATACACCTAGTGTCTAATGTATTATCAGCCAAAGTTTGGTTTAAATTGAAACAGGGATTCCTGAGATACTGGTATCAATATAAAACCATTTTTAAGAGATTAAAATATTTAATTTTTCTACGTTGCCTAGATTTGTAAAAATCAAAAGAAAAAATTATACAGAGGTATTAAAAATTAAGCAAACTCACACTAAAGATGAAAAAAAAAATTAAACATGTTTCAGTGTTCCTGAGGCAAGCAATTCTACAGTAATTGTAACTACTGCTCAAACACGTCTACAAATTTGTCAAAACCGTACTTAAAACGATTTCCAAGCAGAGTCATGTTTGGTGTAGGCAGTTTCCCCAACACAGCTGATTTATTTATCACAGACACATCTGTTTCATTCTGTTGAAAAGTTGTTTTGTCATTCACAGTTTACAGTCCCATGACTTCAAATTCATTATCTGCGAACACTTGCGAACCGTTATGACATACCTATTAGTGGTGCTGTTTCTTTTTCCACCTTTAAAAGAGGCCAACAAAAAATCACCAGTTTTAACACTTTCTGGACTCTCCAGTGTTTCAAAATCCTCAGCCTGAAGTTCAAGGAGGTCTACATCATCTGCATCATCGTCTTTACTCGTTAATTTAGTTGGTAGATCTTCATCGCTTGTTTCTTGTACATCTCGGACTGTCCTCTTCCTCTGTTTTATTTTATTTTTATCATTCTCTAATGTGATCCATTCTTCTGAAGTTACAACTTTCACTCCAGGATCTAATCGCCGCCGCCGTTTTGTTTAGGGTTCTGTTCGATTTACCTGTATACATGTCTCATATTTACCCCATGGGCTGTATCATATTAGCCCCAATATATGTATCACATTAGCCCCCTAACTTCAACACCTTATAACTCATTCACTTTTAACACCTCAGGAAGTATTCTTATATGCAAAAATAGCCCATTTTTTCATGAACATAATGATGCTTTTGAATTTAAAATATCTTCATTAGCATTCAATGTATGAGAAAAGTTCCGAATCAAAATATAAAAGTTTTTTAGGCAAAAAATAAGTACCTGCAGATTTAATTTTTTTTCACTATTAAATATTATGCTGTATATTTCTTCATATATGGGACTAACAAGTAGATAAAATTAACTCTTGGAATATCATTTTAACATTAATTTATTGGTAATATAACCCTTATTTTTTTTAGTGTATCATAATTACCCCATTATTTTGTGTGTATCATATTAGCCCCGATTGACCCTATATGTTATGTAATGTTTTAGCTTAATGTGTTTTTATTGTATTAATATCATTCATGCAACGTAATATTGTATTTCAATCAAACAATGAACATTCTTAACTAACCTATATATTGCAAAATATGTAAAAATTATTATCTGGATTGTGCCAATGCACAGATTACTTAATACAAATCATAAATGAAAAATTTTAATCCATTTACGTTCCAAGTCTTTTATATTCGTAGCTTTATACGTCATATGTGGTTTTGAATACTAGTACATAGGCTGAAAAACTTATATTAAGTTTTATTATATGTATGAATAGATATGAAGGAGATTTAGGAGAGGATTTGTTGACTTTGATAAGAACCGTAAGAGATAAACGTGAGGTTAGTTTTCCATCGCCCCCCCGAATGCGGTGTTCAGCAGAGTGAATATGGAGTGCCCCAGGAATGGATTGACAAACATCTCAGAAACACTAACTTCATGGTTAACAACGCACCCCAGGGGAGGGGTTGTGAGGCGGCATCTTCTTCAAGTTTTACTCACGACACCTGATGAAGGCCCGATGGAGAAGGTCGAAACGTTGTGTTAGCAAACTGTATCCACTGGTAATTTGTGCATGCAGTCTTTCTCTACAAGCATTCCCAAAGCGAGAATTCATGATTCTGAATTTTAGTCTTCTGTTACATGAGTTCTCCCAGAGAGTATATGTAATATAAGAAAAGTTTGCGGGCTCTACCATCAATTGTTATCAGAGACATGCGCAGTAACCTATTTTCACGCACCTGACTCCTCCCACCAATAACCTTGCACCTGATTTATAAGCATAGGCTATTTATATACAGTGAACTCTTGATAAACTGGACTAAAGTGGGCGGGGGTCTGTCCGAGTTATGAAATGTCCGGCTTATGAAGAGTAAATTAGGAAATGGTATTTAAGTAACGAAATTTCGTGTTTAAGCTGCAATAACAGAACGTAAGAGGCAGAACATAATATTAAAACTTACAAATGGAACAAAAAAGAATAACACTTCAGTTCTTTATTGAAATTTCTAGTCAGAGTCTGAAATACACATTGTTACATTATGATGATGTGGCACTGTGAGCATATTTTTCTGAGAGGATTTAGGCCGAAAGAAACTGTAAATGTTCTTCTGTGTATACATTGTTTCTGTTGCTTTTGAATAATTCATTCTCTTGCAGTTCTGAAGTGGCCATAGAATGGCTGCAGATCTGGGTCTGGATTGCCAAGAATCTGTCCGAGTTATCCGAAGTCCGGCATGCTGAGGTCCGAATTATTGAGAGTTCACTGTATATGAATAATGAAAGATAATTAAAAGTTTCCCAAAATGCAGTTTATATCGGCGATGCATATTGCATATATAACATGTTAAAGCGAAATACATATTCTATTTGCATATCATATCGAATAAATGCAGGAACTATAGATTCCAAATTCTTCTAACCGTTCCCAAAGTGCAAAATCATGGATAAGTTATAGACTGGACATGCGCAGTACAGCAAATTCTCAAGCAGTCATGGGTTTGCTTTGGGAACAAACCTATTATTGTTATGCTATGACTCCATGAGGAACAGTACACATTTTGTCTAAGAACTGTGAAGTCCACTGTGTGATCAGGGCTAGAATTTCTATCTAAATACAATATTTGTTTTTTTACGTTAGGTTAAAGTTAAAATTTTAATATAAAGATGTTTAAGAATTGGGGCATTTGGAATGGTATAATACTAAAAGGTGCTCGCGGCTTCGTCCACGATAATTAATTGAAAAATTAAAAATTAAGAGTATAATAATTATTAAAGCATTATATTTATTAACACTTGCACTCGAATCATTCATAAACTAAGCCATTAATAATAATTAATGAAACAACTAAAATTCCTGCATTAGAGTACTTGATTATGCAGTTCCAAACCAACCTGTTAACACTGATAATAGGCTATGTATTATTTCTCAACTGTTTGTTGACAGATGAATATGATGTGAAGTTTATTTGATAAATTCAGTGTTATTTTCAGAAATTATATAACTTTTCAAGCGAAGGAGTTATTTTGTTTGGATTTTTATTGTCCGTGATACTGCCCGCAGCTTCGCCTGCCATTATTAATTGACTCCAGGATTTTTAAGAAATTTACACTGGCAGATTATTAAAAATGTTTGTGGTTCAGAGCTATGAAAATTGTAAGTAAAAATAACATTAGAATATTTGTTCATTGTGTTCATTTCACTTCGGCCTTATATAATAAAGAAACTGGTTTCCTAATTTTGTAGTCTTCGTGAAAGTTTTGACTACGAGAGACGAACATCGCCGAGTAGGCTATATCCGATGTTTTACGAAGTGTGTGAGCGAGTGAGCATGCTATTTAGGGCCGCTGAATTGTATAAGAGTAGATACATCTGATTTTCCATATTCGTCCATATTTCAAGGTGTAAGTACATATTTTTTACATATTTAAAAAAAAATCGCATATAGGCTATTTACATGATAATTGAATGTATTATTTTAATATGTTTCACATTTTATGATTTCAAAGTTATTCTCGACAAACAATCATTTAAATTGTATTTTGCTAGCATCTGTAGGCCTATTCCAAAACTGGATTCTTGAATTTCCATGAAATTATCTAGTTCTAGATCAGGATTTAGCTTTTGAAGATGTTGCAAGGTTTAGGATGGTCCCTGTTACTTCTTGTGATGCTCAGCGGAGTTTTACTGAGTACAAAACAATTTTCCAAGGCAATAGACGCAGGTTTCAGTTTTGAAAATGTAACTCACTGCTTCAAAATAGACAATTCGCATTGAAATAGTAAGAAAATTTGTATCAACAGCTAAAAAAAATCCCAATTATACAGGGCCCTGCAGAGAAACCTGATGGTTTTGAAATTCGGTCTGTGCAGAAGCACTGGAAGTGTCGTAACTGATCTTCAGAATAAGAGTGCGTCATCTCAACAGTCATTTCATAATTACGGGTGGGACATTCTAGCAAATTATAAAAACTATTTTTGTTTATTACATATCTTAGATAATAATATAGAATTGGTTCTTCACATCCTGTAAAATTTACAATGCCTTCTTTTCCACACTAATGCAACGCATTATTTAAAATTAATTTTAAATAGGCTATTTTAAATTTGTTTCTCAAAATCTGTTATGGGTGGAACATAATTTGGATAGGCCTACTGATTTTAATTATGCAAAACAAAAGTTCATTTTCTGTTCTGCTATTACTGTTAGGATCGTAATGTTGTTATTAATGAAGATATGAGGGATTAAATACAAAGTATAAACTGTTTCCAGGTTGTCAGAACATTTAGTTAACTCAACAATAATAATTTAACAAAATATCACCATTACAGGTGGGACAAAAAATAACTTGTTTGTTATTTTACATAAGTTAGTAATTTACCACACATATTTTTTGAAGTTAATCTTATACCAAATTGTACGTTAAGATGTATATTTTCTCAAATGAAAATGGACCTAGTTGATTACTCTTGACTACTTGGTATTAAAAAATGTTAAAATCATGCTAAAAATAGCAACAAAAAAAGTAACTCAACGCAATAAATAAGTAAATTGACAGATTTTACACATGAAACCACTTCAGATATACCTAAGTCCTTAATATTCAGAGAATTTGAGGTCTTAAACTTATTTTTGACCACCCAATTACAATAATTTTATAACTTCTCTCTTTGAGGGAAAAATTCCCATATTTTATGAAATGGCTGTCAAGATGAGAATGAATGGTGCATTGGTCATTGCAACATCGTGCATTCATTGTAGAAACTTCTTTTTTAAACAGTGAATTGTTTATTGTCACTTAGTGCCAGGGTTTAAACTAGGATAAAAGAACCTTTAGCAAAAAAGCGAAAATGGATAAAAAAGATTAAGCAAAATACTAAAATACAAATTACTGCTAAAAGTTAATTTTAACTGCATTTTTTTATGTAGCTTCAACATAATAAAAATAAAATGGTACAAATAACAAACTGAACTATAAAGCAAATTATTAATTTTTTTTTTTCCAAAACACTTCGGTTTGGAATTTAACACTTTTCTCTTATTCAAATTGGCCCTCTTCTCAAAAGCCTTGGTAAAATTATAGCTTTTTCTTTTGGGGCCTTCATTTTTAATCATTAAGATGTTATTAACATTACACAAATTTATTCTATTGTGAACGTCAGTTTTAATAAGTTCAATGCACTACCGGTATATGACTATACGATCACGATGTAAATGTAGATGTAGATGTAGATATCTTGTCCTGTAGATCCTGTGTTGAGCGGGGCTCAAGGATATAGAACACGTCAGATCAAAAAATACATGCATGTTATAACAATAATATAGGCCTACAGAAACTGTAAGCTGCCAAATTTATCCATTTCTGCAAAAGTGGCTACAATTTCTTTTGCATTTCGCAAAAAATGCGATCGTAGCTTAAACCCTGCTCAGCGCACGTTTCGCCATTTCAACATTCATCGAAATGAGAATGTCCCGTATCAGAATACCATAGGCCCTACCATTGTGGGTAGCAAACTTTTGGAAAACAGATTGTGCCATAAAGAAGAAACGACTAGGGAAACAGCTCACTGTTCAAACCCCGGAGAATGTTGAACGTGTGTGTCGCGCTGTTCTTCAAAGTCCTGGTGATCGGCAGTGAAATATGCGAGTGTCAAGTAGGAATTTTTAACCGCTCCATGCACAGAATTTTGAACATGGACCTTTACTTTCATGCTATGACACTCTTAATTTCTTGTGGGTTTTTCAAATGGCATAACAAGAAGTAAAAAAAATCAGGGTAAACAGTATGAAATAAATCTCAGGCTAGTATATGCAATAGTACAGATTGGTTGTGGTTATGGCGAGACTAAATAATTAGCCTCTAATTTCAGACCTCGCTATCCTTGAAAAAGTGAAAGCTAGATTCTTACCTTAATACCATAGTTATTGCCCACTTTCAATCTGAATGTTTTCACTGAAAACTGTTTTGAACGTGACGCACTATGCTTATAATTTCGGCACTATCACACTCATGGAAAGTAAGTTTGATTAGTCTGTTCATTACCACGAAACACATGCTTTCTCTTCTTATTGGTACGTTGTTTAGAACACATTATAATAAATTAAATACTGAAAAATCAAAACTAAGAACACAAGAACCACAAAATCTCACATGTCAGCCATATTTGAACAACAGGAACAGGAATTTGTAAGTCTGCTGCAGTGTTGCCAACAACAAAAGCTAAAATCTCTTTGACAACTCCATAAATTTTCTTTAAATTTCTTTGACGCATTAAAAAAAATGTAATTATATATTTTACCGATAATAATGATAATTTATTAATAATAATTTTATTAATATGAATCTTGCCTCAATTTAACTGCATGCAATTCACAAAGGTATAAATGCGCTGAGAGAAGAGAGAAATTTTGTGCCGAGACGTCGTTTTTAACTCAGTGTATACCACTACTAAATAGTGTATACTAAATAGTTGTGGAATGCTCTCTTGCTCTCTATTTTATTATTTGTCCGAATTTCCGCTTTATCTTTATTAATTATTAGGGCAAGGCACTTGATGAATTTGCATCTTTTTTATATGAAGCTTAAAATATAGCTCTATCATATATAAATATGTATCATGAAATAATTGATTAAATAAGAACAATTTGATTTTGCATTTTTTGGTTTACCATGCATTTTTCGTCATTTTCAAGAGACAGGTCATTTTTTGACAATTTTTATAATAATAATAATAATAATAATAATAATAATAATAATAATAATAATAGTTTATTTAACCTGGAGAAGTTAAGACCGTAAGGTCTTTTCTTCCACTTCACCAGGGACTAATAGTAACTTACATTAATTATTACAATATAACATAATAAGTAACACAAAATACATTAAAAGAACACAACATAACACATGAAATGATTTAAGATACATTAAAATGACACACTGAATAATATGAAAGAATTTTAAGAAAATGATAAAAAGGAAATTAATTGTTACAAATACAATTTAGTTATACAAAAAAACATTAAGTGATAGAAACTGAAATTAACATAGGACATGAAAAAGATACACTATTAAGTACTACGTATATGTGCTGTTAACTGCGATCTGAAGGTTGACAGTGACCGGCAGTCCTTGATGTGAGATGGTAAAGAATTCCACATTCGGATGACTGAAGTAGTGAACGATGATGAGTAAAGAGATGTATGATATTTAGGTATTGCGAGAATATGATCTTGCCTGGACCGAGTGTTTAGGTTATGATGAGATGAAAGAGTTTGAAAGCGTGATGACAGATAGCGAGGACAGGAAGTGTGAAGAATTCGATATAGGAGGCAGAGAGAGTGCAGTTTTCTTCTGTCATCCAAGTGAAACCATGCCAATGTTTCAAATGCTGGCGTAATATGATCTGATTTACGAATACCACAAATGTAGCGTCATTCTTCGGCATTTTTAGGTCTTTTTCAGGATTTTAGGCCATGTTTCAGTGAAGGTAGAGGGGAACTCTTCCATGTGTAAATTGTTACTTTCAGGCAATAGACAATCGTTTTTATTTGAGAATCTCCGCCAAGTGTTCATAGTACATTTTAATTCAGGTTTATTGTAAACACCAGTTTGTATTGTAGCAATAAAGAATTATTTTTATTTCTTTTTAAATGGCTCATATTTGCTAAAGGCAATTTGGTGGGCATGCCAGTTAAGAAAGAAAAAAAAAAAAGCTAAAGATGTTCAACTAGTAAAAATTTACTTACTTCTTTACTTGTAAAATAAGTGTGTTTCATACAGTAAATTCATATATAACGCACTGTCATCCATTAAATTGCTTTTAGAAATTCATTACTTAAATACTAATTATAAAGAATAATGGTAAATTTATTTGTCATTTTTTTTAATTTTGTGTAATTTTTTCACTATTTTTGGTCATAAATGCATTTTTTTATTTTGCATTTTTGCACTATTTTATGGTCATTAAATGCCTTGCCCTATTAATTATCTATGGAAAACAGTAAATTAATTCTTTCTGTTGATTTGGGACGAAATTCTTTGATTCTACGGGGATTGAACAAGACATCAAGTGCTGACAAGTGAGAGAGAAGATGTTTTTTTTTTGCTGAGGTGTCGTTTTTAACTCAGAGGGCACAATGTACTTATTGTAAGATTCAATTGTGCCTTGATGAACTCATCCGCTCTGCATAGTTTTTATGAATCATCTATGGAAAACAGTATATTAAGTTTTCTGTAGATTTGGGACAAAACTCTTTGGTTCTTTGAATCTACAGAAATGTCTTTGCGGTTGGCAACACTGGTCTGCTGCTATCTGGTGAGAAAACCGCGCACTAACACACTACATTCAGCTGGTATGAGAAGATAAGTAACCAAAATATGGCGCTAAGTTTGAATAAAGCATAGGAAAAACTTTCAAAATTTAATTCACACACCTTCTTGCTGCTTATAGTTGCACACGATGGCATTTAAATTGAAACTAAATCCACTTTTGTAATGATTTTTCAAATAAATCATACCATTCTTGACGCTATTAAATTTTTACAGGTCTCAATTATACCCCGTCACTTGGCAATATCCCGAAAGATCCTTTAGATCAGCGTTTCTCAAACTATGGTCCGCGAAGATGGTGCAGATGGTCCGCAGACATAATTTAAAAAATCATAAAGCAAGTGGAAAGTAAAGAAGTAAAATTTGTCCAAATAATTCGTTATTATGACCTATAATTAATACCCCAATTATTAAGAATATAGGCCTTCTTTTAAAAATGGGATATTAAATTAGGGGTCCGTAAATTTTTTTACACATTTTAGACGTCCTCGGGTTCAAAAAGGTTGAGGAACGCTGCTTTAGATAATTCAATTGTATGGTACATCGAAGGACATTCAAAATGAACTTCTAGACCAAGGTTGACCAACTTTAGAGAAAATAGGGGCCAAATTAATTCAAATTAACTTAATCACTGGATTTATCACTTTTAAAAATATAATACGAGAGGTCAAAATAACCTTACAGTAAATACTGCTGAAACATCCAAATACGGTTTAAAGGGTTTTATCAGTATGATGGCAAAACATTATAATAATCTACCTCCGGATGTCAAAAAAGCAACTAAATTAACTATTTTCAAAAAACCGGTTAGAGCTCACCTACTAAGTGAGTATTTCAATAACTGTCTATAATTTTGTTAACTTCGTCTAATACTTGAGCTGAATCTTACACCATGCTTACGCTTATTTCTCTCCTATCTTTTTGTAAATATTATTTCTATATTTACTTATGCAATAAGCCAATTATATGTAATCAAATTTATTATCTATTTATCAACTACCCTTAGTATCCACTGCATTGTATTTATATACATATATTGTGTAGTAATTATACCTTGTAAACTTCTGCCAATGATTGTACTTTTCTGTCGCTCATTGCGAGCCATAAGGCTCAATGGGACCTTAATGAAAATGTAAAATAAATATAAAAAAAGCGTGCATATTGTGGTTTTATTACCAACAAGATGGCGCCCCGCCGCACTATCATACGGACGTACGAGCATACCTGGACCGAAATTTGCCAAGGCAGTGGATAGGACGCAGGGGGCCAATCGAGTTTCTTGCACGCTCTCCAGATCTTACGCCGCTGGTTTTCTTCTTATGGGGCACAGTAAAAAATGAGGTGTACAAACGTAAACCACGTAACCTAGATACACTTTGGAATGAGATTCAAGTGGTGTGCGCAGAAATCTCATTGGACACTTTGGTACGATGTACGGAATCAGTGGTGACTTGTACTCAGAAATGTACTGATGCTGAAGGCCGCCATTTTGAACATTTGAACAATCACATTTTCATTAGAAAGCAATTTATTTTTCAAATTGGACTTTAAGCTTTCCATTTCCAGAAAATTAACTTTGTAGAACGGAAAATAGATTTTCTATGACACTTCAAAGAGTGTATACATATTTTCGAAGCACTCTGTATTTTAATGTATTTTTTTATTCGCTCCTGTGCAAGTAATATACATAATGTAATTCCTGACATTGATTTCAGATTGACTTTTCATTCATTCATAACCTTTAAGGCCAGGGGCGGATCCACGGGGGGGGGGGGGGAAATGGGGGAAATTTTCCCCCCCCCCCAAAAAAAAATTTGTAACATTAAGCACAAATTATTCAAAATTTATTAGAACATAACCCAAATACTTAAATTAAAGCAGCGACATTCATTATTTTGAAATGCCTTTGTAAGAAAATGCTGAAATGTTCATTTTGTTTTCAATTGTGTACTGGGAATAATTAATTTTTATGAGTAAAGACTTCCCTCTCTACTTTAGTTCCCCCCCCCCAAAATGTCTCTCTGGATCCGCCACTGTTTAAGGCTGCTTTAAACCTGAAACAAACATGTCAGCGAATCGTAGGCCTACACTTACATCTTTAATATTACTGCCAGTGCATTTTGTGAAATGTTGGAATATTTTAAGAATTTCTTATACCAGTGTTTACGAATATGATTCAAGGTTGAATCAAACTTTAGACCTTTGTTCTTCCGTAAGCCCTGCTTAATGAATCGATCTGAAGCTTAACTCGGAAATCGATCCAAAAAAAATAACTTATTTTCTGCATATCATAATATTGCAATGATCACTGATTAAACAAAAGTATTCTGGCACTTTGTTATATCAGTTTATCCAATGTTATTAAGTGCCAGTATGGTACTTTACAGTGCTTTTTTTCTAACTAAAAAGGTGGCGGTACTCATAGAAACTTTTTAACTGAATTTCACGGGAGCTCCCACACTTCTCCCAGAAGAAATTTTTCTGAGTTAATGTCCAATGGCCAGAAATGTTTCTCCCTTGAATTGCAGTAAAATTACCGGTACTTCCGACGTACTCTTCAGATTCAGTTTATTCACTGTTGGAAGGTTTATGAGATACTTCAAAAACATGGACATGCTTTATTTTATTACGCACCGGAACAAAATAATTAATTATTTTACTCATTTCACGTCTATCACGTGCACCCCTTGTTCCTACAACCGTACTAAACAATTATGAATTCACTTGCCTGTGCAACACAAACAAAATTATATGTAAGCAACGAATGCAGTTAAATTTAAACACGCACTAATCCCTGATTAACTACGTTGGTTAGCTACTAATTGTTTGTTACGACGTTAGCATTAACTGCACTTGGTGCAATTCTTATACCGTTAGAATGGCCTTGACCACAGAAGCAGTTTGCTGAGGCCTGGAAAAACCCACCCCAACCCTCTTGCAGTCCAGTAGCCACGGCAATTTACAGAAACTATCATGTGCTCGTATGTAGGCTATTATGTATGTAGAAATCTAACAAAACCAGCAAACAAACTTGATTTTAAATAAAACATAACTTTATGGGAATTGTGATAGAAATATTGTGTGGGGGACGGGAAAATGTCTGTCTGTACGCGTAATCGGATTTTAATGAAACTTGACAGGTACCGGAGTAAAACCCAATTTAGTGTCTTATTTTATGGTAATACATTATAAAGAATTTAACAAATGCAAATCTGTTATCCTGACAACATATCGTTTTATACTGATCATATACAGCTTTGGAATTTGCAATATACTTAGCCACGACACATCCCTTCGCACCAGTCAGATGTTTATTTCGTTCATCAAGTTGAATACTGTTATATACAAACCAACATACTTTAAGTGGAGTTCTTCGCCGGTGTATACGAGTTTGAATTAAGGTATTTCAGTTTATCCAATTTTATTACTAATATTATTTACTTTAGGTTTTTACCTGGAATACGATGGCTTCAGAGTTGTCCACGGACGCAAGGAAAGGGCTCAACTGGAGAGGAAGTCCAGTAGTGATGTAGATAAACTTGCTGCTTGCTAAACTCTATTTTGCGTGACCGCAATCGATATTTGAACTTGTCGCTTTTTAAAACGAGATATATCACTAAAATTCCCACTTCCGGTGTTTAACATCTATTTCTATCTTGGCTACCATCAGCAACGCTCGTGTTGGTAAACAAATATTCCTTCGCTGAATTAGAGAATTCATACAAAAACAACCACAAAGACGCCATTTCAGAGCAGAAGTTTTCAAAAGAAAACAAAAAGAGTCACTCAGAAATATTGACAATTGTGGAAATTGTCACGGAAACGGCATTTCAGTGCACGAAACGTGGCTGACATTTTGTAACGACTATTCCACTCATACGATGCGTGTTTGATATTGACCAATGACGTTTAGTAATTCCTCGGATATAGACCAATCACGATCGTTTATCTTATAAAATACTTGCTATTAATGTGAGGATGCGATTATATGTAATAAAATCGTCAGCTAGTTACTGTACATGAAAGCATCAGTGTGCAGTGAATAATACGTCACATGTTGCCATTAAACAGCATGAAAACAGGTTATTTTATACAACACAACTTGTTTGGAGATCGAAATAATAGAAATGTACATCGATTAAAAACACAATTTCAATTCAGTGCAAGGCAGTTCGTGTGCTTTTATTCTGTTCTGCTGTTAGCTTACCTAAAATAAGTTAAGTATGTCTCATATGCACTCATGGATGGTTGATTCATAATAATAATAATAATAATAATAATAATAATAATAATAATAATAATAATAATAATAATAATAATAATAATAATAATATGTCGTGATCTCGTAGCTGTTAGTTTTGTTTTTATATAACAAGGTAAGAAAGTGATTATTATTTGTATAATCCGTTACATTTTTATTCATGGAATAGTCTTAATAAAGCCAGCACGAGTTGACGAGTTTAATCAGATAAATTCGTAAACTTTCGTGGGAATACCTATGATAATTACCAACTGTAATGGTTTAATTCTGAAAATAGTATATAACTGTAGAAATAGTCAATAAAGAGCATATCAGGTTACAAGGATACAGAATAATTCATGGCTGAGAGCAAAAATAATGAATTTAACCTATTTTTCAGTATCCAAAGCTGTATGCCCCCAAAAAAGTAGTTGATTCGGTGAATTGATGGAGATAGGAACGACTTTATTACTTGATCCAAGATGTGTAAGGAGCAAAAACACATAAGCGAATGTGAAAGTATAAAGCGCAGTTCACAAGAGTTCGTTTTTAGTCGATTACTTACATCAACTGTATTGAAATTTCTTTTTCATATAAAGCGCCAAGGGTCCCGGATTCGATTCCAAATTCTGCCAAGTGATTTTTTGTTCTGTCTTTGTTTTTGGTTTAATTTTGACCGATGAATTGACACCTCCTATAGATCTGTATTCTTCTAGGACTTTGAAAACCCAACTTGAAACCATTCCCACGGATGACGCCACTTTCACACCTACATCTTGCACAGATACTTCACGGCTTTCATTTAACGTTTTGTATATATTTACAATCTGTACCTTCTCGCCGCTGGACAAACTTTTTCCTTACATGTTTCTTTATTGGTAGCGTTAGTTCTGAAGCCCTGGCTCGCAATTTTCTAATATATTACAAACTAGCATGTGCCCGCGGCTTCGCTCGCGATAATTATTTCAAAAATTAAAAATTAAGAGCATAAGAGTTAATCATTATATTTATTAACACCTAATTCACGTGAATTACATTCCACGATTAGATAGCGTCGCCTGGTTAAAGCGACATCAGATTCGAGTTCCTTGGCCCAGAAAACCCCTGTATAGTGAGTTTCGTCCAAATCGAACAATGTTTGACCATATTTAGGCCTATATACATTAAGTATATCCCTCTTCCGTCTATGTTGAAAATTTCAGATATCTGCGTGCCTTGGCATTATAAACAAATGAATCGACCTGCGTGGGTTTTTATTGCCAAGGTATGACAAAAATAGTCAAAGCCAACTGTAATTCATTTGACATTGAAATGTATTACTGAAAACTGATGCTTCGAAAACGCAAAAAAATGCACGTTTTCTGCCCGTTTTTCACTCATAACTCACAAACGAAAGTGAAAATTAAAATTCCGGCTTCGAGGTGCATTTTCCGACCCTGCAGTCTACCTATGTTTAAAATTCAGATCTCTGCGTTCAGTAGATTTCGCTGGGCATCGCGGACAGACAGACAAACAGTTCCTTTCATAAATATAGATTATGAGAGGTTATGCCTATTACTTTTACTTACAGTATGCGGTATACTTCATCACGCATTATATAAATGAAAAGTACAACGAATTAATTAATTACGTTATAAAATACGTCTTGTATTTAGTAACTTACGTCACTTGTTTTTCTTCAGAATCAACAAATTTGTCAAGGCAATGATAAAAACAAATGAAATATCATGTTTGTTAGATATTGTTTTGTAAAACATATAAGCCCAAGATATAGACTAAATACGAAAGCAAGCAACAGATCCTTTGTTTTCACAATTGCATAAGATGTGATGTGATGTGTACAGAATGGATGTAAACATCTCATTGAGCTCGTCGCACTATCGTGAAGTGCGCTGGTGCGATTTACCAATGAAACGACAGGACACAGTCAACTTGTTGTTTACTTTTGCTCCGTACACGTCTTGAATCAAGTATAGTAATAGAGGAAGAAATGAGTGGGTTCTATGATTAAGGGATCCACTGATATTTGTATGAAACACTAAATTTCAAGATGCCTGAGTTTTACTCTAAATAAAACACTTTAATCCTGTATCACTATGAAACTTTACATTAGTACAATATGCAATAAGCCTACTACGGACAAGTTGTGACTAGATTATCGTACGGTATTTGTTTTGGGGGGTTTGCAGCCATGTTAAATGATGTATTTACTGTCCAGAAACGTATCGTCAGATGCATAGCAGGTGTTGATCACAGAACTTCATGTAGGGAATATTTTATGAAATACAACTTATTAACGGTATATGCTTTGTATGGTTTGAAACTTTTGGAACTTGTTCATTTAAACTCATTCGAATTTCAGAAAAATAGCGACTATCATAATTATGATACAAGATATAAAAATAATCTCTGTACACCGTCTCACCATTTATCTGCAATTAGTAAAACTCATATGGTTTTTGGTTTACAATTATACAATAGTTTAACAGTTAATATCAAGACTCTAAATTTATTACTATTTAGAAAGCATGTCAAATCTATCTACTCTTATCCAATTCAACGGCCCTAAATAGCGTGCTTGCTCGCCCGCTTCGTGAGACATCGGGTATACTCGGCGATGTTCGTCTCTCGCAGTCTAAACTTTCATGACGACTAAAAAATTAGGAAGGAAAACCGTTTCTTTATTATATAAGGCCTAAGTGAAATGAACACAATGAACAAATATTCTAATTTATTTTTACTTACAATTTTCATAGCTCTGAACCACAAACATTTTTAATAATCTACCAGTGTAATTTTCTTAAAAATCCTGGAGTCAATGAATAATGGCGGGCGAAGCCGGGGGCAACAGCTGTAAAATATTGATGGTTTTATCTCTTGAAATATCGCTGATAATAATAATCCAAACAAACCATTCCTTCCCTTGAAACATTATATAATTTCTGAAAATTACACTGAATTGATAAAATAAAATTCACATCATATTCATGTCAATAAACAGCTGAGAAACAATACGTATTATGTGTTCACAGGTTCTTTGGAACTGCATAATCGATTCTGATATAGTTTTCCCAGGGGGCGCTTTCATGTCGTGGAATGTACTCTAAAGCAGGAATTTTAGCTGTTTCATTAATTATTAATGGCTTAGTTTATGAATGATTCGCGTGCAAGTGTTAATAAATATAATGTTTTAATAATTATTATACTCTTAATTTTTAATTTTTAAAAGAATTATCGTGGCAAAGCCACGGGCACCTCCTAGTCTTAATACAAATATGCCCCTACAATTTGAAGGATGCATGTGTAAGCCTTCTAAATCACATAACTAGTAAGCAATAGGCCTAAAACTAATTTTATTTATTCATTTTTTATATCTCTATATATATAAAAGGCTTTGTCCTGACTGACTGACTGAATGACAGGAATCAACGTACAGCCTAAACTATAACAGGTAGAGACTTGGAATTTTGACAGTAACTTCGTTTCATAATGCAGGTGCTCACTAAGAAAGGATTTTGAAAAATACTGATTCTAAATGTCAAAAATTAAATGTTTTTGAGAATACTTAAACCCTTTTTACAGAGAATTATCGAAACAAAATCACAGAACATATTGTTGCCTGTTTTATAAGATGGGTTTGGATTAAATTAAATGGAAGTTTGACAAATTAGAGAAGGTATCAATACACGGCCTCCTTTAATGTACACCTCCTTTAGGAGGCCGTGATCAATATAATTCATGTTATCTATATTAATAAAAGGAATTGTCTGTCTGTCCGCGATGCCCAGCGAAATCTACTGAACGCAGAGATCTGAAATTTTAAACATAGGTGGGCTGAAGAGTAGGAAAATGCACCTCGAAGTCGGAATTTTAATTTTAGCTTTCGTTCGTGAGTTATGAGTGAAAAACGGGCAAAAAACGTGAATTTTTTGAGTTTTCGAAGCATCAGTTTTCAGTTATACATTTCAATGTCAAATCAATTACAGTTGGCTTTGGCTATTTTTGTCATACCTTGAAAATAAAACTTTCGCTATCGCTTGAATGTTGTAAGCCCTAAATATGGTCAAACATTGTCTTATTTGGACGAAACTCACAATACAGAGGTTTTCTGGGCCAAGAAACTCGAATCTGAGGTCGATTTTACCAGGCGACGCTATCTAATCGTGGTATGTTGTCCACGTGATTTAGGTGTTAGTAAATATAATGATTTAACTATTATGCTCTTAATTTTTAAATCTTGAAATAATTATCGCGGGCGAAGCCGCGGGCACATGCTAGTATTAGTATAAGAGGAAAATTTGACACTGTCCATACATTTATTATGTCTTCGACAATAAAGATTATTATTATTATTATTATTATTATTATTAATGGCATTTATTAAGGTAAGAGTTGCTCGTTTCATACGAGTATCTTAATTGCCATTATAGGCAATACTGTTTGTTCGACCATAATTAGCAGGGCCCGGATTCTGATGACCTAAAACTGTTTGAAAAATTACATATAAAATGACCCTAAATTTTAAAGAAAATGACTTAATAATTGTAAAAAAAATGACCTAAAACTGATATTTTATTTATAAAAAATTATTATTGTTCACACAAAGTTATAGAGTCAAACTTCGGCATTTCCTTTTGTGATCTGCCGGATTATATTGTTGTTTATTGAGGGTAAACAGTAGTTTGCACTCTCAAATCCAAGCAGGTGCCAAGTCAATCTAATAACAATAGTAATATAATACAACATTTTGGCGTTTCTTTGATTCTCATTTCCGACTGAGACATGACAACACTTTAACGCCGAATTTTTCCTTCTTGCATTGAACACTTCAAAGACAGCACCGCTAGGGACGAAAAAAAAGTTAATACACTCAATACACGAAAATGACTAAATAAGGTAGCAAATGACACGAAAATGACAAAATAATGACCTAAAATTGAAATAAATGCCCTAGAAATATAAAATTGCTTAAGATGACAAAAAATGACCTATTAAAAATGCATTTCTATAATCTAGAGGCCATGATTAGGATTTATCCACAAGTTGGCAATGTCTATGCAGCATCAATAAAAAGATGACATGTCATTAGAATCCGGGCCCTGATAATTAGTCTAAATGTTTAAATTTTCAGATTTTAGATTCACTCAAACAAACGGCGAGCCCGCCATGACCTTAGCAACAAGATGGTTATCGTAGTTCCTGTCTTCTACGAGAGATGGCAGCTTATGTCGTCGGTCAAATAACTTATTTTGTTAATTTTTATGAAACCAACGGATTTGGACAACGCAAATTGAATTCATTTTAGTATGATATTAAAACTATCATGAACAGAATTGATTTTATTTTGAATACAGGTTATTTATTACATAGTTTTCAGCTCCAACTCCTAAGGACTCAAGATCGTTTCGTGTTCGGGATATATTTTTAAGCATCTGTAAAGGGATTATAAACGACTGTATAATGGTGACCATGGGCGTACGGTAAGGGGGGGGGTACAGGGGGTTGGAACCCCTCCCGAAATATCTGCAATATTTTGAAGATTATAAATCATGGAACGAAATAAATAATGAATAAAAAGGAACTCTGATTCGGTTGTTACATATTTTACAATTTCCACATATCAAGCATTATTTAAGATTTATCGTAATTTATTTATTTAGATTCAAATTTCAAAACCTCGTGGTGTTGATAGTTTTTCAGCTTAATGACAGTGATGTATTACTAGTAAACAAAAATCCCTTTGGAATCTGTCGAACGACCACTCGAATACTCCCGCCGAAATCCATCAACCTGTTTGTGAAGCCAACAGTAATCACGAGCTCATCACTAAATTATCATGAAGTAATCGGCATTAATCGGACTTTTCCACCGGTGGATTTACAGATGACTTTAAAAACGTGCCCTATTATGATAATTTTTCAAAAGAAATTTTTTATTTATAGACTCTAGCTTAAACGAGAAATGGATAGAAATCTCAAGAAAAAACAGTTTCAAAGACTGAGCAGCATATTAATTTATTACAGTGTATTAATTATCACAATACAACTGTTTAGTAATTTAAAAAGTAAGTTAATAATTCACAATGTGGGCAAGGACATGGAGCTGAGACGACTTTATATTGAACCCCTCCCGAACAAAATTTCACCGTACGCCCATGATGGTGACCCGTATTACTTAGCTAAAATCCAGTTTTTCTAGCTTTAGTCAAAATGAGGAAGTGAGAAACGTTCGCACGGGGTTATCAGTTAGTTAAAACATGTGCCGAACACTGCTGTCAGCTCGCGGACGTCTCTCCATTGTAAACTGAACTTTTTGAACTAGTTTGAAGGTAAACAAACTAAAAGTACTCACTCCTAGGAGGTGAGCGGGAGGAAAGAGGGCCCGTAGAAGGTTCCTTTTTTTCGTTTATATCTAGGAAACTATCGGTTCTAGCGATAAGACTATTCTAAATAAATTAAAGACGATGCTATTATCAACAAGATTGTCTCCATTCATTTTTTCGCTATCTTCCATAGTTTCCGAGATATCCGTGCTCAAAGTTCGTTAATTAAAAAATATATAACTTATATATATATAATTTGCCTCACTTTTTTTTTGCGATATTTGACCTTCTAACTCTTCGGCCCTTCGTCCTACGAAAAAGTCATAACAAAGGGAAGTTGTAGAGTATTAAGTGTTCTTCAAGAATATATGTTGCTCTGATTATAGCTGTCTTTTGAGTCCCCTTCAGGTGAACTGATTTGGAACTGCATCAGCACAACCAAGTAGGTTACCATGGCGGAAGACAACTGCAACAAGCAAATTGCAGAAATTATATATCAGAAAGTAATGGCCGCATTATTTGACATCGTGACTTTTAGACTACGACGACCGTCCACAAAGTAAGATCCTGGGAAACAAAACAATTTTATGGAAATATTTATTGCAACAGACACAGCAAGTGTTCGGCTATTTTTAAACTTATTCGCCACCGGAATTGAAGCATTTGTCATACCGTGGGACCAATTTTTGAATGCCTGTGTCGTAAAAGTGTGCCGCCTAGGATTTGAACCACTGTGTGGCAACCAGCTTCGCATCTCAGTCATTCTTTGTCATTTCGTTAGGTGTAGGGAAACCGAAATCACTGGGAGAGAGGTCCGGGCTTTAGGGTGAATGTTTAAACACCTCCAAGCCGAACTTCGGCAGGAGACTCTCTAGGAAGTGTTTAAACCTCCACCCTACAGCCAGGAGCTCGCTCCCAGTGATTTCCATCTTTTCCTACACCTAAAGAAATGACAGGGGATGACAGAGAATCACAGAGAGGAGGAGATGTTTGTCACACAATAGTTCAAATCCCTGGCAGCAGACTTCTACGACACAGGTATTCAAAAGTTGGTTCCACGGTATGACAAATGTTTCTATTCTAGTGGCGAATATGTCGAATAATACCTGAATAATTGCTGTACCCTGTTGGAATATATATGTCCACGAAATTGTTTTTTGTTTCTGTAAACGGCCCCAGGGAAACTTACTTTATGGACGCGCTTCGTATTTTGAGGTGGCAGGTATAACTTATCACCAGGGCCCAGATTCTGATGACCTAAAATTGTGCTGAAAAATGACCTATAAAATGACCCTGAATTTTCAAGAAAATGACTTAATAATTATAAAAAATGACCTAAAAACTGACATTTTATTTATAAAAAATTATTACTGTACAAACAAAGTTATAGACTAGTTTGTACATAATTGTAAAAACTGTAAATAACTGTAATGTTGTGAATGTTCTTTCCTCACGGAAATTTATACTGGTCTCTGAGGCACTGGTGAGTCAAAATTCGGCACATCCTTTTGTGGTCTGCCGGATTATATTGTTGTTTATTGAGGGTAAACAGTAGTTTGCACTCTCAAATCCAAGCAGGTGGCAGACTCTGGTGCCAAGTCAATCTAATAACAATAGTAATATAATACAGACAAGTCAGCACTTAATTTTTCCATCTTGTAATAAACAAACAACACTTCAAAGAAAGCATCGCTAGCGACGAAAAAGCTAATACTCTCAATGTAAATACATGAAAATGACTAAATAAGGAAGCAAATGACACGAAAATAACAAAATAATGACCTAAAATTGAAATAAATGCCCTAAAAATATATAATTGCAAGAAATGACAAAAAATGACCTAATAAAAATGCATTTCTATAATCTAGAGGCCATGATTAGGATTTATCCACAAGTTGGCAATGTCTATGCAGCATCAATAAAAAGATGACATGTCATTAGAATCCGGGCCCTGCTTATCACCTTTAAAGAAATTGACTTTTTAAAGTGATTTTTAAAACATGCATCTTTTTAAGTTCATTCTGGCGCAATAGTTAATTATGTTATAAGACCGTTATGTAGGACTTAACAGGCAACCATGAAGTTTAAAAATACGACTGCTAGCGAGTTTTGTTATTCGTGTGAACTTGTTAACATTGTACGGCGTTTTGTGTTACTTTCAATAATAAATTATTTTTAAACGAAAATAATTTCAGTTCGCTAGTGCTTAGAATAGCAACTGAAAAACTTTTTTGCTAATTTCGCCAGGTGAACCTCCAGATTTTAGATTTTTTTGATAGGTTTTTGTAAGGTTATACAGAGTGTTAATGAATAACATCGAAATATTTTACCTGTGTATAGAGGGAACATAGACAAGCAACTTTTATTCGGAGATGTTTGTTCTACGGATTCAAGTTTTCCTATTACAGCATAAAATCTCCAAGAGCATGGCCGCCACTGACTTCTAACAATACAAAAAAATTCAAAACAAACGAACTTCGTTGTTAACACAGTAGTCAGTAGTTATGAATAAAAAAAAGACTAACGCAGTGGCGGCCAGTCACGTGATTAGTCTGTGAGCTTTGCAGATTATGAAAACTCTAAATTATGATATAGCTGTGGAAGAATGATTTAAAATCAGGTTTTTATCGATCACTAGGAAGGCATGAAATTAATTTAATGAAAATTGTAACCCTATTTCGCGTGATTATTGACTTATGAGCAACAAATTATAATAACTTTAATGCCCTGTAACATACATATTTTACGTCCTAGAGCAAAATTCTCCTAGTAGAAGTTGTTTGTCTATGTACCCTCTATATACTGGTAAAATATTTCGCTGTTATTCATTAAAACCCTGTATACTAGTGCATTCGGCCTGAATATTTTATCCAGTTTATTCACCTTGAAGATACCTAAAACCATATAGGCCTAAGCCTATAACACAGCAGTTCCCACCACAATCAGGGATATAAAATTATACTAAACTAAACTCCATGGCGCTACATCCCTGGATGGACTTGGCCTACCACCCGACCGCTGTCATCTACCGTAAGTCAGATAAAAAGAATTGGGGGCATGTGGTCAGCATGCCGACACCCACGGCCGTTAATGGTGGTTTTCATGGCCGGATATAACATTATACACCAAAACCAAATTGGTATTTTATACTTTACACCTTGCAATACTGTTCCTATTACATCAGAAGCCTAACGTAGGCCTACTGTTTGTAATTTCGACCCTTCTGTGTTTTACGGAGGCCGTGGTTTCTACATTCATTTGTCCAGACTTGATTTATTTCCGTTATATCAGCATCTGTTTCCGCGTTAAGGGTAGTTTACACGACGAAATTGGGTTTCGTAAGTACGTTTCGCAACTGTTTTTTGCTTGAATACGCAAGCGCAAGATGTACTGGCGACAATGAGTTACGAAACTACGCAGTTTCGGCTGATTCCAACTTTTCACGAAACTTTAATAGTAATGTTGATATTTTACGCTTAATTAGCTTGTTCGCGTTTCGTAAAATGAAATGGGGAAGTGAGGAAATTGTGAAATGCCTGTATTCATACGTGTTTCAAACATTTATATGGGATTTTAATAACTTGAACTTCAGAAATAACATGAAATGTGTGGTTGCATTGGAAAGAAAATGTGTGTAATTAGTTTCACGAAATCACTTTCCTGAAACTAATTACACACATTTTCTTTCCAATGCAACCACACATTTCTTGTTATTTCTGAAGTTCAAGTTATTAAAATCCCATATAAATGTTTGAAACACGTATGAATACAGGCATTTCACAATTTCCTCACTTCCCCATTTCATTTTACGAAACGCGAACAAGCTAACTAGCGTAAAATATCAACATTACTATTATAGTTTCGCGAAAAGTTGGAATCAGCCGAAACTGCGTAGTTTCGTAACTCATTGTCGCCAGTACATCTTGCGCTTGCGCATTCAAGCAAAAAACAGTTGCGAAACTTACTTACGAAACCTAATTTCGTCGTGTAAACTAGCCTTTACAGACGCGTTTTCGCTTATCCCCCCTCAATAAAACCGATTGTAAAGAAGTTCACAGTAAAAATAGTGCTTTCTGAAACGATATAAAGTCAATCCTAGTGCTCCTTAATTTAAAAACTTCACAAAAAAGTCATACTTACAGCTACGAAAAGACTTCTGTCTACAGGTACGAATCCATAATAACTTATGACAGGGTCGTTTCTCTTCATGGTGTCCAGGAAGTGGCGCAACTGAAAATATACAGGCCTAGGCTAGATTCTTCAAATCACTAAAGACAGGATTTCCGTAGAAATGCATAATGCTTATAGTTTAATCAATAAAAGAAACGGGTTTAGTTTCCCACTCTACTGGATTTCAACACGCGATGTTCGGCGTTGGTATGCGGTCTCTGGCTTGCAGACCAACACTCCCATTGGCTCACAACACCTTGCATGTCATTGGTCTGTTCCATACGGTCCTACAACCTCTACATAAAGCTAAATAATATAAAACACTAACCACATTAGTTAAGTGCGCGAGCGGAGGCGGCAGCCGAAGCGAAGCGCCCTTGCATTTTCGAATAATGTACGATACACTGTTTGTCGGTTTCGAAAATATGGCATATTATATCTTCCGGAGAGTTGTCTGACCATTATCATGTTGGCAGCTGATTCCAGCACCACGTGACCCATCGGCTTCTTCCCAGCATGCACCTGCGCTGTTTCTAGCAGCTGATTCTGTATTATCGTGATTCCTTTCTGAGCGCCATTTTAGGTTAGTTTTTTTGTGAACTTCTTACCGATTTTACCCATATTACTTCCTCTGCCCGTACCATAGGTACTATAGGTAGAGGAAGTATTGTTTTCGACCCCAAAATTCGAAGTTGAGTTTTTAGCATATATACACGTTTCAAGGCCCCCTGAATCCAAAAATAGTATTTTTGGAAACATGTCTGTGTGTGTGTGTGTCTGTGTGGAAAATATCTGTGAACAAGCTAGCTCCAAAACGGAAAATCGTATGAAAACAAAATTTCGTATTTGGGTCAGGTACCTTCTGAAGATGTGAGGATAAGATTGGAGACTATTTTCTCTTATTTTTAAGGGGACTTTACATGAAGAAATTTTCGTTTTTCGCGATTTTCTCGAAAACGGCTCTAACGATTTTCTTTAAATTTTGCACATGGGTTGCTTATACTAAGAGCTAAAACTTTTATTTGAAACATTTTTTCGAGAAAATTCTCCGAGGGTAGTTACAAGCCACCCACTGTTCACCCACTGTTTGTAGAAAGTTTGTCTTACGTGATGAACAACTGAATTCGCGCTCTTTCACGGCCTCTTATTTTATATAAGAATGTGAAGTGAGAAAGATGTATTGTTGGCCATGCATAGAGTAAAGATGTATCTGAGGGAAATATTCGATAAATTTCGGAAATTATATTTTACGGCAGAAAGTTCAATAAACGTCTGCAGTCATTTGTTTTTCTTTTTAAAGTTTATTATATAGACTGCGCTTTTAGTCGCATCATTGAAAGAAGAGGTATTTATAGGATAATTAGCGTAAAATTGTGTCTTGCGATTCTGTACAAGGATATGTGAATACTGCTAACTTTTATTTGGGCAGAGGAAGTTATGTGACTTTCAAATCAGATTTTTTAAAATATTCTTAGGAACAAAATGTGCCTATATATGGATTCTAAAACTTCTGGAGAATAATATTACATGAAATTTTGCCGTTTTTCGTGTGTAAAAAACAAAATTAACGAATCCAGTAGAATGGGAAACTAACCTCAAAGAAACGTGCCCTAAAATGTAGAAAATTCAGTATATGGGAAAAAATGAATGAAGTAATAAATATCAAAATTTCAGGTTCTGCTACGTATTCTGCATTACATTGAGGAAGCTTTGTTCCGGTAAGTGTAGCCAAGAGTCTTTTAACTAACTGTAGTTATTTTCCCCTAACCTCTACTGCTCAGACTATGGATTATAATAGTGCGATGGTTGGCAACATTTTTGCGATCAACCAGAAAACTGAAACAAAAGCTAAACTTTCGAAAGTTGTTTCGTAAACATAAACTTATAGGCCGTTGATAGTTTGGGGATCGTCTCATAGGACAGATATATGCTAAAACTATAAAAGGTAGACGAAAATTTACACATGCGATGGATAGAAATTGATAAAATGAAAAGGATAAAATTGTGACGATTCGCAGCTGGAATTGGTTGAAATTCCACATACTGATGGTCAGATGTTTTGCATATGAATCATTTATTCAAGAAACAACAGATGGTAGTTTTCGCTAAAAAATAATAAGGAATTACGAAAGCTTCCTGATAGGAGTAATTTTTTCATAAACGCTCTGACAAGATTGACTGGTCAGTATGTTTTGTATGGCAATTCTAGAAGATGAAGAAAATACAGGGAGTTTGAAAATGGCTGTTTATAGGAAAACAAAATGGTTGCTTACCTCGTTGCGAGTCTCTCTCACAATGGCCAAAAACATTTCTTCCAGGTTCTGAAGACGAATCATGAACATGTTACCCACCTGAAACAATCGCAGTTATGTACAGTCAGCGAAATGGATAACTGGAAATTGTCAACAAAACGAAATCGGTCAGAAAACTGATGCTTCGAAAACGGAAAAAATACACGTCTTCTGCCCGTTTATCACTCATAACTAGGGCCCGGGGTTTAGCCAATAATTCGTCAAGTTAGTGGTGCACAAGGCATAGAAAGCTTTCTGAGTTAGTAAACAACTTGCACTGCATGTGGCAGTTTAGTCTTCTGTTGACGACGTTGTGTGTTGTGCGTTCTTGACAACCAGTGGCGGATCATAGCTGAAATGAGTGGGGGTGCTGCTCCAGAAAATGTTTAGCCTTTTGTTTAGAAAAGCTACTAAGTAATATCAAGTTCATTGCAAATAATTTCGGCAACTGTCTAGATGTATCACTCTTCTAGAGAGACAAAAAATTTAAATGGCACAAGCGATCAGACTCGTGGAGGAATTATTCATAGGTAAGAGTCAACCTGAAGATGGAATACTTCTACAGGTACAGCAGAAATAAATAAAAAAATTATCCAGAAAATGCAGGATTTTTCTACTGTTTTTACGTTTCGAGGTGCACTGGAAGGTTCTACAGAAGACCATGATGTGTACCCACACAAGGGAAACACTAATATCTCATCCCCCCGACACGTCATGAGACGAAGAGAGAAGTTTTTATCATTAAAGATCTTCTTTGGAGGAAGATAGAAGATATTTTTCTTTTGAAAACTTCAAAATGTTTATTGCCATTCACTGCAACAAAGCATATGCACAGACATAATGTATAATGTATAATGTACAAATATTAAAGCATTGGCTGTGTATATTTATGTTCGTTATACTAGGAAATATATTTTGTTTCTGTGATTTACGATTAAATGTGCAAACTATTCTATGGCGCTGTGTCTATCATTTCACCGGACTAGTTGAACTGCCCTTGAACTTGAATGTTCGTATTAAAGTGCGCCACTGAAAGCGAGTCACCCCTTCCCTCGTGTTTACATACGGCTATATCCCAGTCACCACTAACCTGATGTAATGTTTTTGTGGCTAAACCCCCGGGCCCTACTCATAACTCACGAACGAAAGCGAAAATTAAAATTCCGGCTTCGAGGTGTAATTTCCGATCCTTCAGTCTACCTATGTTCAAAATTTCAGATCTCTGCATTCAGTATATTTCGCTGGGCATCGCGGACAGACAGACAAACACTTCCTTTTATTAATATAGATAGAAGATAGATATTTCATCAGCTCCTCCCAAGCTCTCAAGATCGTTCCGTGTTCGATAATAATAATCGATACCACACCAATGTCGAAATGAAAAACACGTGTCGAAATGAATATCAATATGATACCGTTACGTCAAACGTAATAAGCGAACTGGACTATGGTCGAACAAAAATATTTTAACGTTAGCGATAATAGATTTATATTGATTAATGACTAGATTGATGCTGCCTTTATTTATTAAGTGCCAGAATAGTACGGTACTTTATGAGATTGTGTGGTGGACACGGAAATGTCTGTCCTTGTGTCTGTACGCGCGATAACTCAAGTACGCTTTATCAGATTTTCATGAAACTTGGTATACTCATTTATAACGATCTTGGGAAAAAGCCTATAGCTAACGGACCAAATCGGTTGACCGGTACCGGAGTAATGCCCAATTTAGTGCCTAATTTATGGTAATATATTAGAAAGTATCAAATACAAATCAGTTCTCATGACAACATATTGTTTTACAGTGTTCATATACGGCTTTGGAAGTTGCAAAATACAGTTAGCTTTGACAAATAACACTACCCACATATTCCTTCACATATGCTTATCAAACTAGACCTTTGTTCTTCCGTAAGCCCTGGTCAATGAATCGATCTGGCGCTTAACTCGGAAATCGATTACAAAAATAACTTATTTTCTGCATATCGTAATTGAAATTATGACTGAATAAACAAAAGCATTCTGGCACTTTGTTACATACGTTTACCTGATTTTGTTTGTTTATGTATCCACCTATTTTCTTAGTACTGTATTTAGGTAGACTCAGTTCCAAGTCTCCTCTTACACAATGCCACTGTAAACTTAGCTACATCACTATCTAGGGTAGAGAAATAAAGATATTTCAGCAGTATTTCTTACCTGTTCCGTAGCCCAGTGTGCAGAATTGCATTGCAGGAAGTTGAAGGAGCCCATGAGGATGAAGACAAACCCTCCGAAAGCTGTCACATTGAGATTGGTCTTCAGGTTGGCACTGAATATGAACATGTAGCCAGAGAGTACTTGGAGGGCGAAGAAAGAGATGACTTGTCCACCAAAAGTGCAGCCCATGGAGTTCCCCAGGTCCTGTGTGATCAGACTCAGCCGGAGCCACAGGTGTCTGTAGTTCTGTAGAACTTCCATGCTACAGTTCCTTTTGAAGTCCTGAAACAAAACACCAGTATCGTTCTGTAGTAGTAGCCTAGTTCCATTTGTAACTGGTTGTCCCAAAAGGCACAAAAGTGGGCCCATTGGCGTGGGTCCAACATGAGCCCAAAAGTTGGCCCAGAGGTGGGCCCAAACGTGAGCCAAATTTTGGGCCCATAAGGTGGGCCTAAAAGGTGAAAAAGTGGGCCTAAAAGGTGCAAAAGTGGGCCTAAAAGGCGTAAAAGTGGGCATAAAAGTCGGCCCTAATGTGCCTCAAATGCGGGCCCACGTAAACGTTTTGACAGAAATATTGTCGCAAGTGCCTTGTACCCACCTCGTTATATCTCCCGGGAGGTTTGTCAGCCTGTCACCGGTATCTAGCGATATGACGCCACACCTCCAACGTCCAATCATGAGTTTCTTCATAATACGAGGACAGAAGAATTCGCTAGATCGTGGTATAAAAGAAAGTGCACCATTTTGGGTGGGTTGGGCGGGATAGGCTACCACTATCCCAAGGTTTTTGGATTTTCCCTAAAAATATTAAGCTTATATTAGCTATTAAATAACCTATTCCTGGAGAAAAATGATTAATTTGGTAACCAAGCATTGTGACGTGTACTTAATTGTTGCGCAATCCTAGTCATCACGTGAATTTTTATTAGATTACATAAATAATAATTATATATGTTAATATGAACAGTTCTATAACATAGAATCAAAATGAATCTTCTGTATTTAACATATGATTATTTTACTACGCGGAGAATTCAATCAGAGAAGGCGGAAGTTGTGAAATGCTCAAGGGCCAATCACAGCAAATGGAAAATAAGAAAAGAGATCCTGTAACCACGTGGTTTTGTTTACATCTGCTTCCTAGTATTGGAGAACATAACAAATGTACCTCTCGGATTTTAAAAATTCAATGTATTTGTGAATTGCAAGACTGCTTTAGTAATGGCTGATGACAGAGAGAGGGAACGTCTTCGAAAAGGAAAGAGACAGAAAGATAATGAAGATGATGGTTCAGTGGAACGAGTCAGTAAACTCATGAAAGTGTTGGATTTTGGAAGCGGAAGCACATGTCAATCAGCTGGGACCTCTCTCAATTCATCCAGAGGCAGTGGCGAAGGAGTCTGGTAGGCTAGGCCCCTAGAGGCCCCAGTAAAAAATGTAATGCATTGAAATGTCGTATTTATTTAAACATTTCATATTACAGTAGGCCTAGAACTCCAGTTATTCGGATTAAATGAAAATGAGATAGACCTATTCGGATGATTGGATAAATAATTTTGGGGAAAATCCAGGGCGCACCTTGGGATAGTGGTATCCCGCCCTACCCACCAAAAATGGTGCACTTCCTTTTATACCACGATCTAGCGAATTCTTCTGTCCTCGTATTATGTAGGAACTCGTGATTGGACGTTGGAGGTGTGACGTCATATCGCTAGACGACCGGTGACAGGCTGACAAACCTCGCGGGTAATATAATGAGGTGGGTACAAGGCACTTGCGACAGTATACATGGTCAGTGGGTACAAGGCACTTGCGGCAATATACAAGGACAGTTGGTCATCCTTCTTCGCTAAGAAACAAAATACATCACACAGTCCATACAAATGTGAATATCAAATGGGCGGAGCCCAATCGTGATTGGACGTTGGAGGTGTGACGTCATACCGCTAGACGAGAGGTGACAGGCTGACAAACCTCGCGGAGGTATAATATGCCGCATTTTCAAAACCTACAAACAGTGTATCGTACATTATTCGAAAATGCAAGGGCGCTTCGCTATGGCTGCCGAATCCGCTTCGCGCACTTAACGATGTGGTTAGTGTTATGCATTATTTAGCTAGATGCAGAGGTGGATACAAGGCACTTGCGACAATATACAAGGACAGTTGGACACTCTGCTTCGCTCAGAAACAAAATACATCACACAGTCCGTGCAAATGTGAATACCGAATGGGAGGAGCTTAAGGGGGAGACTTATATTTGAATTTTGACACTGTCTTTCTCGTAGTTCTGTTCGTCACTTTTATAGATTGCACTTTGCTTGCTGAAAGTTGTAAATATTTGAACATAAAAAGACTATATTGCATTTAAATTTCGTAGTATGTACAGCATGTCCGTACTTCTTTCTTTGAAGAATTGTCACTTTCTTTAATACAAGAGTCACGTAAAAGCCCAGTAAATCGTGTGACACTGCGTATAAATTAATATTTTCCGAATTGAACGTCCCTCGAATTTGTAAATATATTCTGTCATATATAATATGTAAGTTTTTCTGGGGCCGTTTACAGAAACAAAACAAAATTTCAAGGAATATTTATTGCAACAGACACAGGAAGTGGTCAGCTATTTTTCAAGATATTCGCCACCGGAATTGAAACATTTGTCATACCGTGGGATCAACTTTAGAATACCTGTTTTGTAGAAATCTGCCGCCTGGGATTCGAAACGCTGTGTGACAACCACCTTCGCCTCTCTGTCATTCTTTGTTATTTCGTGAGGTGTAGGGAAATATGGAAACCACTGGGAGCGAGGTCCGGGCTTTAGGATGGATGTTTAAACATCTCCCAGCCGAACGTCTGCAGGAGACTTGCTATAAAACTTTGACGAAAACTAATACTGCATCTTATTTGAAGGTCGTCTTGTCCGGTACCGGTCAACCGATTTGGTCCAATATTAATAGGCTTTTTCCCATGGACGTTATAAATGCGTATACGAAGAATCATGAAAATCCGATAAAGCGTATTTGAGATATCGGGCGTACAGACACACGGACAGACAGACAGACAGACATTTTCCCGACCCCACACAATCTCATAAAGTACCATTCTGGCACTTAAAATTCAAAATACAGTAGAGTCCCGCTATTCCGAACTTATTGGGACCGAACACCGTTCGGTTTAGCGGGAATTCGGAATAGGCGGATTTCGTGAATAATGTCAACGTATTGACTTGTTAAAGACGTAAATTAAGTGCGGGGAATTGTATAAATGGAGCCGACATGTGCTGTAAGTAACCAGCTTTCATTCCAATTTGGTTTCAGGCGTTTTCATCAAGTTTAGGCTCTATGTATGTCTCTATTTAACTTCTTTGTATAACAAAAAATGTACGTTTTTTCACGAACGTCTTTTTAATTTCGCCTGTATTTAAGTTTAAAAAAATCGGTATTTTTCTGAACTCTGTTCGGAATAGGCGGATTTTCGGAATAGCGGGACTCTACTGTATGCAACATTTATTCAGAGCAATAAACCAATTTTCAATTTTTGGTTACTGAAAATCGGTAATGTTTGTGCATTAAGATTTCGCTGATACCGTGGGAAATGTTAAACGGGTTAACTTAAACTCCGCCTAGACGAAAAGTTTGAGAAATCAGATTAGAAAATATTGGAAATGAAATTCTTCTTCTTCTTCTTCTTTCTCTAACTCCTTTGTGCTGTTAAGCGTGGAGTACCAGCCTCTACCCATTTCCTCCATTCATCTCGGTCCATTACCATTCTCTTCATTTCTGTCCATGTCTTTCCCTTTGCTTTTCCCAACTCCTCAATGTATTCCTGGTATAGCATACGTGGCCTTCCCCTTGCTCTTTTGCCTACTGGTCTTGCTTCTAAATACTGTTTCGGTTTCCTTTCTTCTGGCATGCGGGATACATGTCCATACCATTTAAGCTGTCTTTTTTCCAATATTCTTTTAACGGAGTGGGTACCTAACTCCTCTCTTATTGTTACATTTCTAACTTAATCCTTGTTAAATTCTAGGTTTCAGACGAGCCCTCCCAGTGTCTTCCTGTCTACAGCTGCCAATCAAGAGGGGGACGTTTCCAATTCTCCTCATGCTTCTTCAGGGGAACCAGAACACACCGACTGTTTATCAATATGGTCTGTTGACTGACTTACTTGTGCAGTCGATCGAGAGTTTTTACGAAAATCCAAATCCAATAGAAAAGTTACCAGAAGCAATTCCAGTTGAAGATAGTCTATTTATGCTGCTGTTATTCCAATTCGTCCAAGTATAACACACCTGTTCGCTCGAACAAGGTAGATTGAAAATCTATGACGTCATACACAGTGAAAGACTGGTACATCTTAATTTCATTTGTTGAATTTTTATTTAACTTTCTATGTCGTACTTTCATTGGAAATTTTCACAGGGGGATTGTTAGTTTAAAAATTTGGTAAAATATGATCATCAATAAAATATTATAGCAAGCAATAACTGTGTGGCTTAGTTCTAAAAGGGCCATTATCAATTTCTTGCAAAAATGAGATCTATGCAGTATTGAGCTCCTAGTCTTTATCTTTCGTATAACAAAAGTGTCAATGTCTGATATTATTAATACACATAATACAGAAACCATAGAGGCCAATGTCGGAAGTTCTCAGCAAAAAAATGTTACTTCTACAAAGGCTTTCAAAGTCAGTTATCTCAAAAGCAAGTTTTATGACATTGGCCCGTTTAGAACCAAGACACAATTTACTTACATTTACAGCAAACTATATACACTTGATCCAAGATGTCTACGGAGCAAAAGTAAACAACCGAATGAGAAAGTACAAAGCACAGTTCACAAGAGTTTGTTTTTCAGATTGTTTAGTCGATTACATTACATTAAAATCAATTGAACTTTATGTTTTAGATTAAGCGCCAAGGATACTGGGTTCGATCCCCAATGTTTTGTATATATTTAGTCTGTAACTTTTCGCCACTTGACAAGCCTTTTCCTCGCACTTTTCATTATTGGTGACGTGAGTTCTGAAGGCCCTGGCTCGCAATTTTCTTCTATGATACAAATTATTAGAGGCTAAGCCTATTATTTTTACTTACAATATGTGGTGTACTTCATCACACATTATGTTATGTTATATATGTATGTTATAAAATACATCTTGTATTTAGTAACTTATGTCACTTGTTTTCTTCAGAATCAACAAATTTGCCAAGGCAACGATAAAAACAAATGAAATCTTGTTTGCTAGATAAATGTTGTAAAACATTGTAAGCCTATGATATAAATACGAAAGCAAGCAACTCACTTAACAAAATACAACATAAGGTATAAATAATTGTATGATGTGTGCGGAATGGAAGTAAACATCTGACTGAACTTGTCGCACTATCGTGAAGTATGCGCTGCTGTGATTAACCAATGAAACAACAGGACACAGACAGTCAAGGCAAATCTGTTGTTTACTTTTGCTCCGTATACATCTTGGATCAAGTGATAATGCTTTGAGGACGTTTACAGCATATCTGTGGATGACATCATTAGTGAAACTTTCTGAAACCTTCACACAAGCGTATCTTGAACCATCCTATTTCTTAATTATGACACTACCCTATTCATGGCGCTCAATGACGTTTCTACACCGGAAACGGGAGCAGTGAAAACGGGAATGCACAGTACACTTACATTGAGTACTCTCAGAGCTTCACAGCCGATATTAACCCTTAAGATCAAAATTCATTATTCAAAGATTGGTCATTCAAAATTGAAATCTATCTCCTCCGACAAATTTTAAAATATGAAACTGATTTTTTTATGTGAGAACTTTGATGCTTGCTTTACAAAGAATGATGAATTTTTTTATTTTGTTTACACTTTTTGTTTAAATAAATAGTTTACCCAGAACAATGAAAAGTTTAAAATATTGCCTTTGGATTATAGTGCATATTTTTAAAGAAGAACTAAGGTCTATACACAAAATATGATTATTAGGGCAAGGCATTTGATGATTTTGCATCTTTTTTTTATATGAAGGTTAAAAGATAGCTCGAATATATATAAATGAGTATCAAGAAATAATTGATTAAATATGGGCAGTTTGTTTTTCCATTTTTTGCTTTATTTTGCATTTTTCATTTTCAAGACAGGTAATTTTTTGACAATTTTAAAGTCATTTTCAGGTCATTTACGGTGAGGATGGAGAGGATCTTTCCCATGTACAAATCGTTACTTTCAGACAACAAGACAATCGTTTTTATTTGAGAATCTCCGCCAAGTGTTCATAGTTCATTTTAATTCAGGTTTTTAGTAAACATCACAGCAGTTTGTCTTATAGAAATAAAAAATTGAATATATTAGTCTTTCTTTTTAAATGTCACATATTTGTTAGGGGCAATTTGATGGGCATGCCAGTTCAGAAAAAAATTATTTTTCGCTAAGGGTGTTGAAGTAGTATAAATTTACTTACTTCATTAGTAACAAAATAAATGTGTTTTATATTGTAAATTTATTTATAACGCACTGTCATCCATTAAATTGTTTTTAGCAAGTCATTACTTAAAAAACTAGCTTTGGTAAATTTATTGGTAACTTATTTTAAATGTTGTGTCATTTTTTCTCTATTTTTAGGGCATACATGCATTTTTTCTCTATTTTATGGTCATTAAATGCCTTGCCCCAATGATTACATATTTTATTGCACACATTTATTAAAAAAAAAATCACAGCCATATCTCTATTTTTGTGGGAGAAGACAGGTTTTGAATGTGGCAAAATAACATCCAAATCGAAGCTCAGTTTGCATGCACTAACTATTGGAAGCACACTGAGGTTTAAAAATAGTGTCAGCAGCAATTGTTCCATGCGTCCAAACGGCAAACAATTTTGCATAGTTAGACATCAAGAGTATGCTTGATTTTTTACACTAATTTTTTTTTAATGAATTTTTTGACCAAAACTGAGCAGAAAAGCGATATCCCCCTATTAAATAGAGTATTGTGGGACAGACATATCACAGGAAGGGAAAAACAGTATATTTATGATTCAATAGTTAAGAAAATAGTACAATACGGTTCAGAAATTTGGTCAATTAAAAAGCGAGAGGAAAGAAAACTATTAGGAACAGAAATGGATTTTTAAAGAAGAGCATATATAACTTGTAGGAGGGAAAGAAGAAATGAAGAAATTCGGGAACAAATGGAAGTACAACACACTATAATAGATGGAATTAGAGAAAAGCAACTCATGTGAGAAGGATGGGGGAGGAAAGAATACCAAAGAAGATCTTCAAATGGAATCCTCCGGGCAGAAAGAAGAGAGGCAGACCAAAGAAGACACGGTTTAATGGGATACAAGAAGACATGAAGGAGAAAAACATTCCTTAGAATCTATGGGAGAATAATATAGCTTCGAGATTGAGAATACGGAAGATGTAGACACATAAAAAACCGTGATGATGATGATAATTAGACTTCGGACTTTTAGGTCGCTTAAAATGCTGTTTTAGGTACCTAAAATAAGCTCTAAAAATTAGAAAATAGGTTCTAAAAATTGTAAAATAGTCTCTTATAAAATCGTTAAGTTGCCAGTTTTCTGAAATATCTCAATTGCAATGCAGAATATTATATTTATTGAAGTCACCATTAATCAATAATCATGACAAAACACAGATATAGGCCTATGGTACACAGAATTATATAGACCTATTACTGGGGCCTGTATTACTACCATAACAGTGAAAACCTAATCCCTGCGCCCAGAAGCTACGCACGCTAGCATATTCAACCCCTTGTATCCCTCAGTGATTCAGGAAATACTTTCTTTTGTTGTTACTGGATGTGGGAGTCGGGAGAAAAACACTACATTTTCTAGGGAATTCCAAGGAATTTTTCTAATGAAGACGAAACATTCCTTACTATTTTACCACGTCAAAAATGTGTCGTGTACTGCACATTCCAAGCTAAAAATTTAGCACGAACCGAAAATAAATGCTAGTTTTTTTATAACAAAAAATAACTTATTTTGTACTTTAGAGGAAAAACAATCAAAAAGGCAATATTAGGCTCTAACGTAAAGATAGGCTGTTTTAGGTTCTATAAAAGTATCAGTTTTAGGCATAGTCACTTATGAAACATGCATGTACAAGTTTTCGTCCATATATCACTTAAGGATTTAAATAGGTTTTTACCTAAAATCCAGTGCTTTAGTTGGGCCGGTACGCACCGGTACTGCGTACCGGTATAAAATTATTTTCCTTCTACCATACCGGGAAAGAGATGTGCTCCGGTACGTCGTACTGGCAGTACAGGAAAGATATTGTCCTAAAATACTTATTAAATGTCCAATTCAATAAGAGAGTGTATTTGTTAATAATGACAAACACTATTAAATTCGCAATAGATATGCGTTCTAATCTTCACCTTCGTGCGCATTTCTACAATAATTACTTTCGCTTTAGATTACATGTTGGCTATCCTGATAAGGTGCTCGGTTTTTTAAAACTCTTTTGTATGAGGCGATATGGAAAATTTTGAAGTAAGGTGAGTACCGTACCCCCATAAAATATTTTCCAACTAAAGCACTGCTAAAATCCGAAGTCTAATGAAAATGAATTTTTTTGACCAAAATGTCCAAATCTACATTTCCATCATCCCTTTAAGATGTTGATATCTTGATCTTACCTGTTCGAGTTGTGACGCAATGCTTCTAGCAGTCTGCATGATGGCAGCACAAAGAGTAATCCAGGTACAGGGCATGACAATGTTCAATGCCGATGCGAAGACCAGAGGGATGAGATTCGTAGTCACCCCATATATGCCCCCGACGAAAGCCAAGAATCCTCCAACCACTGTGATAGTGAGGATTAGACAGAATGCTACCAGCTTTTTCAAGTTTAAGATCAGTTCCTTGCCTGTCACCATTCTGTACTCCGTCTGAAACGTTAAATAAAATCAGGTAAACTGATGTAACCAACTGCCAGTGATAGTTGCAATTGTGATATGCAGAAAATAAGTTATTTTTGTAATCTATCTCAGAGTTAAGCTCTAGATCGATTCATTAAGCAGGGCTTACGGAAGAACAAAGTTCTAGTTTGATAAGCATAAGTGAAGGAATATGTGAGTAGTGTTATTTTTCAAAGGTAACTGTATTGCAACTTCCAAAGCCGTATATGAATACTGCAAAATAATATGTTGTCATGAGAACTGATTTGCATTTGATAATTTCTTTCTAATATATTACCATGAAATAAGCACTAAATTGGGCATTACTATGGTAACGGTCAACCGATTTGGTCCAAAATCAATAGGTTACGTCCCGTAGAAGTTATAAATGAGTACATGAAGTTTCATGAAAATCCGATAAAGCGTATTTGAGCTATCTTCGCGTATGGCCAGACATTTTTCCATCCACCACCCATTCTCATAAAGTACCATTCTGGCACTTAATAAGAAATGGACGCAAGTAAACTACTTCCTTGTTAATTTTATCCACTTTATTACTCATAGATATAAGTTTCGAAATTTACATTTTTATTAATATCGTTAAAGCCTTTTTTTTTTTTCAGAAAAGAAAATTTTGAAAAATTCCCCTTAATATTTAGTTATAGAAACAAATTCTAGGGGGAACGTGCTTAACTAAACAAGAAGCAAAGGCAATGAACTGTTTACTCGCTACAGATGTCCACAGACAGACAGATGCCATTCCAAAAGCACCTTTTTTTCGGTTTTTAGACATCGCGAAACAAATTCTCCTGGTGTTATCTCGATTTTTATTTTTGTCATGATCATAACACTCTCTCTATACTACATACATTCGAGAAAGTAAACTTTAAATACCTATTTAACATGCATTTTTCTATCGTATGTACTATACTAAAAAATCTCCAGCCAAGAGTAAGTAACTAACCTGTAGGTCCATCCAAGAGCTGTAGAATGTGGTTTTCTTCCTCAACTCCGGCCAGTGTGAGAATGGTATAAGCAGCACTGGCATATAGAATGTTATCCCCGCGAGATTGCCCAAGCCCTTTGCGAAGGAGGCGTCTTGATTCTTGAAGGTCTGTAGCTCCATCTTGACTGTCGCTCCCACAGCAGTGGTAACAATAACCAAGGAGTACAGAGACTGCCAGGAGAATAGTTTCATCTCCATTTCACCTGCAACAGATTTACTACCTCTTTCATACGAGCGACAGAACGTTTGATAAATTGGAGGGGAAATATTTTATGCTCAAACAAATTTTTTATGAAATAAAATCAGGTCAACTAATGTAACAAACTGCCAGAATGCTTTTGTTTATTCAGTTATAATTGCAATCATGATATGCAGTTATTTTTGTAATCGATTTCCGAGTTAAGCTTCAGATCGATTCGTTAAGCAGGGCTTACGGAAGAACAAAGGTCTAGTTTGATAAACATATGTGAAGGAATATTCGGATAGTGTTATCTGTAAAAGGTAAATGTATTGCATTTTCCAAAGCCTTATATGAACATTGTAAAACAACATGTTGTCATGAGAACTGATTTGCATTTGATAAATTATTTCTAATATATTACCATAAAGTAGGCACTAAATTGGGCATTACTCCGGTAGCGGACAACCGATTTGGTCCAATATCAATAGGCTTCTTCCCACGGACGTTATAAATGCATATACCAAGTTTCATGAAAATCCGATGAAGCGTATTTGAGTTATGGCGCGTACAGACACATAGATAAACATACGTTTTCCAGTCCATCATACAAACTCATATTCTGGCACTTAATAACCTGAGATGCCTGGTTTTGTGAATGACGGATTCACGAATTGTAGTGTTTTTTTTTTTTTTTTAATCAGCTGTATTTATACTCGTTTTAACATGGAGGCCATGTCAAGAGTTCAGGTTCTGTGTGTATAGCAGTAGGCCATGGAACTATCGATTCTCAACTATTTTATAATGTTAGTTTGTTTTTATGTGCTTAGATTTCAGAATGATTCTGTCTTAAGCTTTGTTTTAAATCAGAATAATGAAAGCTTACCGGATGGAGCCATGGTGTATGGAAGCAGTCCCATGAGTCTCATGAGCCAGAGAACAGGTTTCAGCTGTTTTATCAACACATTCTCTTCTCCAGCCCTACTGGGTTTACTCCCAACAGATCTTTTGGATGACGGCACCTTATTTCTGGATACAAAAAGTTGCCCGCCATGTAATTCTGCATTATATCTCGGATATCCTTGCATCCTGCAGAAGAAAACTACAGTTAAACTTCCGTACGATATTTAATAATAATAATAATAATAATAATAATAATAATAATAATAATAATAATAATAATAATAATAATAATAATAATAATAATAATTATTATTATTATTATTGTTATTATTATTATTATTGTTATTATTATTATTATTATTATTATTATTATTATTATTATTATTATTATTATTATTATTATTATTATTATTATTATTAAGGGGCGGATTTCTATGACATTTCATATTTTTCCTCTTTGCATTATTTCAGGTTTCCGACTAAATTAAACCCGATTCTAAGCAACATGGTGAAAATGAAACGGCTTTTATTGTGCATATAACTGCATATTTAGGAAATTTTAAACTATTGTAGCATATTTAGTGTGAATATGCATCTTTAGGTCATATTTGTGTGCATATTACAGAAATTTTGAAGTTTCACATCATATTTTGTAGATTTTGTATTATATTGATACTTCTTGAGAATTTCTAATATGAAAATGCATTTATTCAGCTGATATGAAATGTGATGAACTGCAAATATTTTCAGTAGGCCTATAGACAGATATTTTAAATATTTAACACTCTATTTTAATAAAATGTATTGTAATGAAACTTTAAAAAATATACACAATGTGTAAGTGGTAAAGTCATATTTTGAATTTTATTGGTCATATTTTAATGTTTTTTTTGGTTATAAATGCATGCATATATCCTATTTTTAGGTCATAGAAATCCGCCCCTAATTATTATTTATCTGTCATTAAACGTATACAAAGTAATAGACATCATCACTGTAAACATTCTAAAACCATTAAAACACCAGATCATCCAGATTTGTCTCATCGAACTCCTGTATAGTGTAAAATGCCTTGCTTTTTAGCCATTCTTAATTACTATTTTAAATCTTTTCGAACTAACATTTCTAGCACTTAGTGGGAGTTTATTAAAAAGTTTGATTCCAACATGCTTAAAACTATTCAGACTTTCATTCAATCTTGTAAATTTTGGGACTAAATTATTTTTATTTCTTGTTTCGTATTTATGTTTATCTGAACTAATAATAACATTCTCATAATTATTTTTGACATACTGTAGCATGTAATATATAAAGACTAGTCAAGGTCATTTCAATAAAATGGGGTTTGCAAGAGTCAGTATTTTTGATGCCCTTTATTACTCTTATGATCTTTTTTTGCCAGAGAAAAACTTTTCTGACACCAGCAGAATTTCCGCATAGCAGTATACCATATTGCAAGTAAGTATGAAAGAAGGCAACCCTCGATAGTTTTATAGACAGCTTCTGTATGAGTGTCCCAATTTAACCTTTTATCCGAATTAATTTCCAACAGGTTCACATACTTGTCATTATTGCCATCATTATTAAATAAAAATAAATAAATAAATAAGCCCGTCACAATCCCTTATAGGGCAAGGGCCTCCTACCATGGTAGGGCTGGCTCTGTTTTACTCTCCCAAGGTGAGCTATTTCCTTGGAGAGTTGGGTTTTTGCCTCCTGGTGGGTTAAGACCTATATATTAACAACACTTTCCTAGGACACTGTTTTCCTAATGAATTAAATGCTCTATCATTTGTTTCCAGTTCACTTTTTCTGTGACCTATCCTGACCATCTCGTTTCTGCCTCCTCCCTGAACTCTTCTTCCTTTCCTAGATCACTGTTTTCCTAATGATTTAAATGTTTTATCACTTGTTTCCAGTACACTCTTTCTTTGGCCTGTCTTGTCCATCTCGTTCCTAACTCCTCCCTGAATTCGTCCTCCCATCTGCGTCGAGGTCTGCCTCTGCTTCTTTTACCCTTCCTCTGGTCCCAAACAGTTGTTGCATACGCCCATCTTTCTTGATTCATTCTGATGACGTGACCTCTCCAATTCCATTTAGTTTTTTCTTACAACAATCGCTGCGTTTTCCAGTTCACTTCTTTTTCTTAACTCCTCATTTCTTATCCTGTCCCTTAGATTTATTCCCAACAGTTTTCTTTCCATCTTTCTCTGACAAATCTCTATCATGTTAACTTGTTCCTTTCTTAATGCCCATGTCTGGCAGCCATATAGTAGGACTGGTATGACGCACATTTTTAGCACTTCCAATCTCTTCTTGATATTTACGTGCCAGTCTAGGAGGATAAACTTTAAGCTCCAGAACTTTCCCCATGCGAGCCTATTATTATTCAAACTAAAAACAATTTCCTGAGTTTTATCTTTGTTAATAGTTAATCTGTTAACTTCAAACCATAGTTCAGATCTTGTGGGCCCAAGCAAATTATATTCTTATACGGAACGGCTGTGTTATACTGAATGCATGGAGAATACTTATAGATAGGGTTTCGGATGTATATGGCCTAAAAGAGTGGGAAATATGACTACAAATATGCCCCTAAATTACTAAATATGGCCCAAAAATCCTAAATATGACCTAATAAAATAACGTATTTAAAAAAATAAACTTTCCAAAAAACGTTTAAAGACACTACATCATATGAATTCAATCGGATACTCACTTTTTAACAATTTTGGTAATTTACAGTTTCACTTGCATTGAACTTTTATTTTTAAAGAATTTTATCCTGTTTGCTCGCTTCATCAACTCCAAATACTCGTAATATTTTGTAGACCTTGCATGTCCCTATAAATTTAAGTTACCTATTAATTTGGCATAAACATTAAATTAATTAAATACATTTCAAATTTAACTCGACCACTTAGCACATACACTGTATAATTGTGCTCCTTTACCGAATTTATAACTGAATTATGACATTTAATTAGAAATATGCCCAAAATATGACCAAAACAACAAAAACCCCAAAATGTGACTTCATATGCAAAATAAAAACGATCCGATTAGGATAACAAGCGTGCAATTCATATTTAATTTGTGTTTGCGGCGAGAAAGGAGTTCAGGATAAAAATATGACGTGTCATAAACATCGGAACCCTACTTATAGACTACTAGCAGGTATTTAGTCAACTTCTAAATGATTTATTTAAATCATTTATTTAACGAAAACAATATTAAAACAGCACTCACATAGTTTTTACATAAATTTGTTCTTAATTATATTGTTTTAAGTAATAAATATAAACAATTAAACGACCAAAACGAATCTTGTGGTGCCATAAGGGCATACAGATTTGAAATAAAAAGATTAAAACTTACCACAGACTCATGGACATGAGAAGTTTGATATATTCTATTGAATTACTTCAATGAACTATGAACTATGAGTCATGACTCACAAACGATTGATTATTAAAAAGCTAAAACCCCGGTTTCCGGGTGCATTTCATGATTAAAGTGAGCTGTCCGGAGAAAATACCTCAGATTCGAGTTCCCTAGCCCCCCCCCCCCAAAAAAAAACCGCATAGAGTTTCGTCCAAATCATCCAATGTTTCCCATTAAAACGTACATTCATTTTTCCCTTCTGTATACCTACCTATGTTGAAAAAACAATCAGATCTCTGCGATTATTAAACAAATGAATCAAGATAGCAACCGAGCAAGGCCTTCCTGAATTAATTTCACAGTTGAATCCTGGATTCCACAACAATCGAATTGCTCGTGTGTTTCTTATGGAAGGTATTTCGTCTCCTCGAAAACATTTGTTTTTTGACATTAAAAATAAAAAAATTGCAAAATCCTTTCTTAGTGAGCACTTACATTACGAAACGAAGGCATTTTCAAAATTCCAAGTCTCTACCTATTATAGTTTAGGCTCTACGTTAATTCTCTGTCAGTCAGGACCACTGCCTTCTAAACTGTATTAATCGTGTATACACTGCCTGTCCTATACGGCTAATTTTGCGTACTCGGCGACATTACAGATGGCAGCACCTTTCACACCCAGATTGCTTCTTGTTTTTTGCTACGACATTGTTGATTATGTAGTGCTGTCACCGCCGTCTCATAATCACTGCCTTCTAAACTGTATTACTCCTCGAGACGGCGGTGCTCATAATATAGTCTATCAATGCGTCTAATTAATTTACATTTATTTTAATTATTGCTCCAAAATTCCATTTCAAGGTAAGTGCCATACACTGGAATAATATTACGTTCTAAACAAATAACACAAGTATCTGTGTCTGTTTAATGCTTATTTTGATTAGTGATTGCTGCAATCTGGGTGTGAACTGTGTCGCCTCTACTGGATAAATTAGGCAATTTAACAATACTCTGAACTCCATGTTAAAATAAAGCATAGGACAGGCAGTGTAATTCTCGAGACGGCGGTGGTCAGGACAAAGCCGCTTATATAGATAGAGAACTATAGAAAAATTCAAAGCATAGACGCGCAAAGAAGCGAAAAATAACAAATCACAAATTCTGCACGCTTATGGCCGTTGCATGTGCCAAATTTTACGATTCTACCTCTCCTATAACTGTGTCAAAATTACAAATTATGAGGGAAATTAAAAATCTAACTCAATCTAAGGTATAACCGACGGAGATACGACAAAAATCCAAAGGACCAAACTTGTAGATCTCTCAAAATCAGTTACTGCTGGTGCATTCGGATTTTGATACGACTTACCGTTTAGCTACTATAAGCCTCCAAGAGGTCTTTCTTGGTTGCTTATCTTTGTGGCACCGCCTGCTAACGACGACTAGAAAATCCGCAATACACAGCCGATAGAGAATGCTTCTGCCTGCAAAACTTACAGAGCGTTAACGAAGTTAACCGAAATGATACGACTGAAAGAGAACTCGTTCTGAAATCACTATTCGAATATTTTTATACGATTCTTGATACCTCGAGAAGTTTCAAAAATCGAACAATTCCGACTATTCCACTCACACGCCGCGTGTATTTGATAATGACCAATAACGTTTAGCAATTCCTCGGATATAGACTAATCACGGCCGTTTATCTTACAATATTCTTGCAGGAATCGCGAGGATGGCATTTTATCGGGTAAAACCGTCTGCTCGTTACTGGACACGTAAGCATCAGTGTGCAGTGAATAATACGTCACATGTTGCCATTAAGCAACTCGAAAAAAGATTATTTTATACAACATAACTTGTTTGGAAATTGAAATAATAGAAATGTACACTGATTAAAAACACAATTTCGATTCGGTGCAAGCCAGTTCGTGTGCTTTTGTTCTGTTCTGCTGTTAGCTTACCTGAGTTAAGTTAACTACCTCTTATATGCACGATTGGTAGCACTGTCAAAACATGGTAACTTGAATCGATTCATGGATGGTTGATTCATAGTAGGCCGTGATCTCGCAGCTGTTTTGTTTTTATACAACAAACCACGAAAGTAATTATTATTTATATAATCCTTTACACTTTTATTCATGGAATAGTCTTAATAAATCCAACTCGAGTTGACGAGTTTCATCAGATAAATCCGTAAATTCTCCTGGGATTACCTATTTCATTCGAGAAGTCACATCACTGATTAGGATACCAGCATTGAGTGTAGGAAGTCAAGATTTCACCATGACAGCATGAAGGCAAAAGCTATGTAGATCAATAACGTAGGAAAATAAAATAATAAGAACGTACCTGAATGTGAACGGAAGTCCTAATAAAACTATTATTTCACATGCAAGCTTGAAGCTACCATGAGGAGCACAAAACGTTTAATAATTTAGTAAAAACTATAGCAACGTTGCATGAGTGTAATTGCGTGCTGGTGAATGTGTTTGCGTACATTATCAGCCGAAAATCTCTCTTTCTGTTTCGTGTGGAATCTATCATAGAGTCCAACTTGACAAATATTTAGTCAACTTCATTTCGCAGCTACATATAGTACGGTTGATATTACCAGTTTTATCTGGTAATCTGGTAATAATAAATCACTTTTATGCTATTTCAACAACTGAGGCTTCAATAATATACTTATATACTTATAGGCCTAGTTCTTGAGACATAAAACAGCACATTTAGATCTCTAAGATAGAACTGAAGTAGTTTTCGTGGCAACAAACGAAAAGTATATGGTAAACGAAACATTTTTTAAATTTCTATTTTAGATAGATTTCGAAGGAAGACTAGGCCTAATTACCGCAATAGTTAACTGGTGAAACTTCGGAATAATTATATAATTATAGGCCTATACAGTATATTATCATAGGTAATCCCACGAGAGTTGACGAGTTTATCGATAGATTCGCGACTGCGCAGCAGGAGCGAATTTATCTGATGCAACTCGTCAACTTGAGTTGGATTTATTAAGACTATTCAATGAATAAAAATCCACCAGATTATACAAATAATAATAACTTTCGTGCTTTGTTCTACAAAAACAAAACTAACAGCTGCGAGATCACGGCATACTATGAATCAACCGTCCATGAATCGATTCGAGCTGTTTTGGTGTAATCAGTGCTACCACCAGAGCATATAAGACATAGTTAACTTCATTCAATTAAGCTAAAAGCAGAACAGAATAAATGCACACGAACTGGCTTGCACAGAATCGAAAATGTGTTCTTAATCAATGTATATTTCTATTATTTCAATTTCCAAACAAATTATGTTGTATGAAATAATCTGTTTTCGTGCCGCTTAGTGGCACCATCTGACTATTAATCACTGCACACTGATACTTGCGTCTCCAGTAACGACCAGACCATTTTACCCGATAAAATGCCATCCTCGCGATTCCTACAAGAATATTGTAAGATAAACGGCCGTGATTAGATTAGATTAGATTAGATTAGATTTTATTTAGTTCAACTGAACATAACCATGTTATGGGACTCGTCAAATGATTACAAACAAGTACGTCTATATACAAATTTACAATTCCACAGTCAAAGAAAATAAAAATACATGACTTGGCCTACATACTGAATTATACAATTCAATAGTCTAAGAGAGTGCAATACAATATTTACATAATTATTTATGCAATCCAATAGTCTAAGAAAATGAAATACAATATTTACATAGAACTTATACAATTCAATAGCGTAAGAAATTTAAATACAATATTTACATAATTACTTATAGGCTATATTTGAAACACTAGTCTTTGCATATTCAACACAATCTTGCCTAACACTTCCACTATTGCTGCTGCAGTATTCTGAGATGCCTGGTGGTAGTTGCAGGTTACCTGAAACATAGAGAAAAGAGGGCAGTATCTACAAGGAAAAAACAGCTTGGTATTTAGCTTACATGGCATATGTCAAAATTTTAAACTTAAATAATCTTCTATGCAAAATGGCAAATTTTCTAGTAAGATGGATTTGACTTCATATTTAAATTTTTTTATGTTGCATTGCTTTATGTGTTTAGGCAAGATATTATATAATTTAATACCTCTGTGTGAGATACTCTTAAGACTTCTGGTCAACCTATGACAGGTCATATGTATATTATGGGATGTTCTGGTATCATACTCGTGACATTCATAATTTTTCCTGAAAGAGTTTATATTTTGATGGATAAAGCATACTGTTTCCAAAATATAGATGCTTGGTATTGGTAAGATTTTTAGTTCTTTGAATACATTCTTGCTCTCTGATCTGATAGGGACGTGTTTAATAATTTTGAGTATTCTTTTCTGTAGTTTGAAGATCTGAGAAGATTTTGATGATGATCCCCACGTGATAATACCATATGAGAGAACTGAATGAACATAACCAAAATATACAGTTCTTAATAGATCTACTGGTAATGCTTTGACAAGAATGCGAAATGCATAACATAGACGACTTAGTTTCTCAGATAGATGTTGAATGTGACTATCCCAGTTAAGGTTTGAATCTATCCATACACCTAAGAATTTAGTACAAACCACTTCCTTAATTACGGTATTCATGAGGGTTACATGGACAGCATCATGCAGTTGTTGATTAAAAGTTACACAGACAGTTTTACTTGTATTTAATTTTAGTTTATTATTGGCTAACCACTGCTCTAGATTCGAAGAAGTGTCATCTATTTTCGCTTGTAAGTTGTTTTTGTTAGAATCATTAATTATTATGTTTGTGTCATCAGCAAACAGAACAGTTTCACCATGAGGCATGTTTAGGGGGAGGTCATTAATATAAAGGAGAAAAAGAATTGGTCCAAGTATTGAACCTTGGGGTACTCCTTGTGTCATTGTTGTGAAGTTTGATTTTGATGACCCAATTTGAACGACTTGTTTTCTATTGTCTAAGTACGAAGTGAACCAGTTCCCTGCTAAACCTCTAATACCAAAGTAATGTAGTTTATCGATCAAAATTTTATGATTAACTGTGTCAAATGCCTTACTAAGATCCAGAAATAGCCCTAGAGTTTGATTTTTCTTGTCTATCGCATTAAGGATTGACTCTGTGAATGATATTAGAGCATTATTGATTCCTTTACCCTTTCTGAATCCATATTGAGAACTGCAAAGTATATTGAAGTGTTCTAAGAAGGGAACTAATCTGTTGTACATAAATTTTTCTAGAATTTTAGAGAATCCTGATAATAGTGATATAGGTCTATAGTTCTCAACATTTTGCTTGTCACCCTTTTTAAAAATTGGACAAACCTTTGCTACCTTGAAGATTTCGGGAAATTTCCCTGAGCACAATGATAAATTGCAGATATCGGTGACAGGGATTAGCAGAAAATCAGCACATTCTTTTATGACTGCATCTGGAATCTCATCAGTTCCACAGGCTAAGCTACTTTTTAAGTTTCTCATTATTTTCAAAATTTCATCTGAAGTTACTGGATTTAAGAAAATCGTGTTTTCGTTGTATAGACCCTGAACAGATGGTAACACATTTTCTGCTACTGGGGTGGCTAGATCTTTTGAAACTTTAGTGAAGTGACTGTTGAATGTCATAGCTAACTGATGAGGGTTTTTTATGGATTGACCATTGTGTAATAGTTCAATCTTATTTGCCATGGGGTCTGATATCTTACCTGTTTCTCTTTTTACTACCTCCCAGATGGCTTTACCTTTATTGTCTGATTTCATGATGAAGTTCGCATTATTTCTTGATTTTGCTTCATAGATAACCTTTTTCAAGATGAGGGAGTAAATTTTGTAATGTGATTTAAGATTTAAGTCATTTGTCAGTTGACATAATTTGTAGAGTTCCCTTTTCCTTTTACATGATGTTATAATTCCCTTTGTTATCCAGTTTCCTGATTTGTTTTTATGATTTTTGGTAACAACTTTCTTAATAGGAAATGCAATATTAAAGGAATGAGTTACAGTATTAATGAATTCAATGGATTTTTCATCTAAGTCTGATTTGTTGATTATCATATCCCAGTTTTCCCTTTGAAGCATAAATTTAAAGTAATCCATATTATGCTTATTAAAGGTCCTTTTATAGGTAACTAATTTATCTGATGGTCTAGTTGTATCATCTAACTGCATGTTTAACATAACTGCATTGTGGTCTGAGATTCCTAGATTTAAGTTCTCTACTGTAAATATGGATAAGTTGTTATCTATTTGGTCAAGGCAGGTTTGGGATGTGGCAGTTATGCGTGTAGGAGAGTGTACGGTTTCAGTTAAATTAAAGGAATGAATTAGTGATCTGAATTCAAGAACTGAATTATTATTCTCTAGAAAATTTATATTAAAATCCCCACACAAAATGAGTGGCTTGTTTTTGTTTTTTAATTCATGCAAAAGGGTTTCTAAGTTTTCAAAGAAGGTTTTCAGGCAGCCTTCTGGTGACCTATAGATGCAGACTATTCGTATAGAGAGATTTGGGCATTTAATTTCAGTTACTACATGTTCGAAGGTTTTTTCTTGATTCAGATAATATGTTTGCTGTTTCTCATAGTGAGATATGGTTTCTTTTACAAATATTGCTGAACCACCATTTTTGTAGTTAATGCGGCTATATACCCCTGCAATTTTGAAATTTTTTATGTGAAAGGAATTTAGTTCATTCTCATTCAGCCAATGCTCTGTACAACAGAGGACATCTAAATCTTGAAATTCAGTGCTAAGTAATACCTCTATATCATCCACTTTGTTCCTTATACATTGAAAATTTTGATGCATTATTGAAATATTTAACGATTTGCGATTGTTGCCAGAAGTCTTAATTATACCATGCACTGGAGTTCTATAAATAGGCCTACTTACCCTGACAGGTTTCGTTGTCTCCTTTTGAGAGGTACAGTCTGGCATAAAAAATCTTGTAGATGACTTGGAGCTCGTTGTGTCCGTCCTGATGATCTAGTAGTGCTCTCTGCTACTGGGCTGCTGCAATGCTCTGGCTGGACTGCTTCCGGTTCCTTCCACTTGGCCTCTATACTGGTATAGTTCCTCTTGTCCTTGTTGAGTTTTGTGTCTATGACTGATGATATATGCCTTGCTGCTGTGTCTTTCCCTCTTCTGTTAAGGTGTAGCCCATGGCTTGTGAAATTATCTCTGTCTAGATTTAGGCCTAAAATCTCTACATGACCATGTACTCTCATTCTTTTTTGGAGTTTCCTATTAAATGCCTTGACTTCTTGGTTGACGCAAGATGAATTCTGAAGATCATGGCGATGTGGGGCACTTATGATTAATACATTTGTGTGTGAGGTTTTGAGTGCAAAATCATGGAGATGCCCCAGACCTTCGTCGGTTCCATTTCTTCCTATGTCGTTTGTTCCACCCCACACCACAACAACATCATTTTTCGAGAAGTGCTCGATTTCACTTTTACCTGATTCAAGAATCTTATCAAGACACATTCCTGGCTTGACTATGCCACAAACCTCCTTATCTCTTGTTGTGATGTTGGTGAGTAGGCCTGAAGCACAATCCCTAGCATGGCTGTCCCCAATGACAAGTACTTTATGTTTGGGTTTTGGCCTACTCGTCGACCTAATCTTCAAGTTCTCTTTTTCTTCTTTCTCTGAGTTTCTTTCTTCTCTTGTCTGATTGGCCTGAAGTACGTTGAATATGTTGGTGGATTCGAAGTTTGGTGCTGGTACCGGTGCAAATGTAGGTCTAATACTGTGGTTTCCTTTCACTACTTCCGTCCAAGAATCGTGGGCGTTGGGCCGCGGTACGGTAGCGCTGGAGTTTGGGAATTCCTGCTTCAGATGATTGTTTTCCAAGGTTAGCCTGTAATTTCGGATTGCTGCTTCAGTTAGGTCTTCTGTTATTAATCACTGCACACTGATACTTGCGTCTCCAGTAACGACCAGACCATTTTACCCGATAAAATGCCTATGGTCTATATCCGAGGAATTGCTAAACGTTATTGGTCAATATCAAACACGCGGCGTATGAATTGAATAGTCTATATAATCTTTTATGGACGTAACTGCTGTTACCGAGCGAGGTGGCCGAGATGGGAAGTCCCAGGTTTAAATCCCGTGGTCGGCCAATTTGACATTTGTTTTTCGTGGTTTCCCCAGTCGTAAAGGCAAATGCCGAATTGGATATTTCCATACCACGAATCATCCTCACCATTTCATCTTGTATCATAGCCATTTAAATTAATATCAGTTGAAATTTACTCCATAAAAATACAATATCATTAGAAAACAATTGACAAGCAATAGTTCCATGGCCTACCCTAATGTATAGACACAGATCCCGAACTCCTGATATGGCCTCGTAGCTAAAGGGAGTATAAACACAGCTGAAATAAAAATAAATTTAAAAAATGCTGTAATTTTGCACAACTTTATTGCAGATTGATACATGATATAGATTTTGTTAATCAACAAAATAGGACCAAGGGGGAAGAAAATTATTGCATCCCTTTAAAATTATTATCAGGTTCCGTATTTTGATCACCTAAAAGTGCTTAAAAATGACCTATAAAAAGACTGCAAATTACAAAAATTACCCAAAAAACTGAAAAAATAATACCCAAAAATTTATAAAAATACAAGTTTCATATTTCATTAATGGTTTTAATTTGTATGTAATGCCAGTATCTAAAGTAAAAAGTAAAGTATTCGCTATACAGGCCATGGAGGCCCAGAGGGTTCCAGGAGGTTGAGGCTACCAGATTTTAGACATTCGACACATGAAGGTGGTAAGGTTGTCAGGCTTTACGCACCGGCCGCCTTTAGACCCATGATTGCTCCTCGTACTCATTTCTGTTAGAGGCTGAGTCGACCCCTGGGCCATACTGCCACCAAAAGGATTAGGCCAATTGAAAAACCCCAACGACCTCGTCGGGGATTGAACCCGCGACCTTCCAGTTTGTAGCGCAGAGCCTCAACCACTACGCTACGGCGTATATGAGAACTAACAAGAAACTAGCTATTGATTTGTAGAGTGTTCATCAAGAGCTTTTCAACGATACCCAACAAGATGTCCTTTCAAAAATGTCGAATTTCCATCCTCCACCCCCACTCGTACCCCCAAAACCCCCGAATCGTTGGTGCCACTGTGAACTCCATAGGGAGAACTCTAATTTATTCCAACAAAGTTTCCCTCTATACTTCATAGAGGCCAAGATATAAATTTTTCAAAATTTCAACCCCCTCCCCGAATCCCCCCTTGGGGAAATTTTGCTCATTAACGAACTTATCCGAACTATTGGGCCTAGAATTAGCATAATAAATTTTGGTTCAAATATCTTAAAAATTACGGGCGGTGGTTTCGTAGGCTACTTAGGGAGGCATGGAACGTAAAGATATGAAAGTATTTTTCGAAAGTCATGACATGGTATCGATTGCAATAGGTAGATTTTTTATCGAAATCTACCTAACATAAAAACATCGCAGGTAAAATTTAGGGTATGCTTGATTTTCTAACACTAAAGTTCAATAATTGCATGGTTAACCCACCACTGCTGTCAAGTGGAAAGGTCATCTGACACGGAAGTGGTATTGCGTGTTCATTCAGATGGTTCATTCCTTTGGGAGTACAGACGTACGGTACGTACTGAAATTATTGAGTTGAAGGGTGTATTTCTGACTGTATCAGTAATTACACGTAACAGAGCCATCTTTACCACTCTTTTGTGCATCTGATAGATTAATTAGTGATATGAAAGCCTCATTATACGCACGTCAGCTTTTTATTTATTTATTTATTTATTCTTTTTATTTATTGTGGCAGAGCTAAGGCCATTTGGCCTTCTCTTCCACTCTACCAGTCAAAAAAACTACATTACAATTACGTAATGCATATATATATTATAGATAATTAATACTTAATACTCATGGGCGTACGGTAAGGGGGGGTTCAGGGGGTTGAAACCCCTCCCGAAATATCTGCAATATTTTGAAGATTATAAATCATGAAACTAAATAAAAAAAAATAAAAAAATAAAAAAAAAACACTCTGATTAGGTTGTTATATATTTTCCAATTTCGTAAGATTTATTGTAACTTATTTAACATTCTAATTTCAAAACCTCGTTGTGTTTATAGTTTTTCAGCTTAATAACTGTGATGTATCACTAGTAAACAAAAATCCCTTCGAAATCCGTCAAACGACAACTCGAATACTCTCGCTGAAATCCATCAACCTGTTTGTAAAGCCAACAGCAATCACGAGCTCATCACAAAATTATCATGAAGTAATTGGCATTAATGAGGCTTTTCCACCGGTGGATTTACAGATGACTTTAAAAATGTGCCCTACACACCATACAGTATTATGATAATTTTTCCAAAGGATTTTATTTATAGACTCTAGCTTAAACGAGAAATGGATAGAAATCTAAAGAAAAACAGTTTTAAAGGCTTAGGTGTAATTAATTTATTACAGTGTATTAATTATCACAATACAACTGTTTAGTAATTTAAAAAAGTAATAATTCACAATGTGCGCAAGGACATGGAGCTGAGACGACTTTACACTGAACCCCTCCCGAACAAAATTACACCGTACGCCCATACTTAAATACAAAACGTAAGCCTAAACACTCTACAAGTTTGTTATATGCCTAATGTAAATTTAACATTTATTTATAAATTATTACTATTTTGAGAGTACTATAAAACATTTCATTACAAAAAATAAAAATACTAAAGAAAGTAAATAGGATTATAACATAAGATATTTAAAATTATACTAACGAATACTAAAGAGAAACACGTATAGTTACAAGAAGTTAGGCTATGGGTTACAAGTATCAAAAAGAGCTCTAGTTAAGATTTCTAGTTATTACGATGACAAACAAAACAAAACTACATTGTTTAGAATTAATATGCTGACTTCTCTCTGAAATTTACCAAGAGTTCGACAGCCTCTGACCGTGCGGGTGATGGAATTCCATGGGCGAGCTACTGATAACACACTTCTCTCTAATTCTTCCAACTTTCTACTGAGGATATTATACCAGGCACGTCCATAAAGTAAGATTCCCTTGGGCCTTTTACACAAACAAAACAAAATTTCATGGAAATATTTATTGCAACAGATATAGCAAGTGTTCAGCTATTTTTCAACATATTCGCCACAGGAATTGAGACATTTGTCTTACCGTGGCACCAACTTTTGAACACTTGTGTCGTAGAAATCTGCCGCCTGGGATTTGAATCACTGCGTGACAACCATCTCCGCTTGTCTGTCATTTTCTTTCATTTCTTGAGGTGTAGGAAAAGGTGGAAATCACTGGGAGCAAGGTCCGGGCTTTAGGGAGAATGTTTAAACACCTCCCAGTAGAACTTCTGCAGGAGACTTGCTGGGAGGAGTTTAAAAATCTGCCCTACACCCCGGATCTCGCTCCTATTGATTTCCACCTTTTCCTATTAGGCAATTAGTCATAGGAGAGAAGTTCCATCTGGCGCTGTGAATTGAGCTCCGGCTTAGCTCAGTTGGTAGAGCATTGGCGCGAATAGCCAAAGGTCCTGGGTTCAAGTCCCAGTGCCGGAGGAATTTTTCTCCTATAATATTCTCATGTGGTGTCCAACAGAGACAATAATCTGTGGCTCATGAATGCTTATATGTATTATTGTTTCTCGGGCTTCCAACCAAGTGAGTTGGAGGTTTGGTCCCAAGCTTTCGGCAGCTATCTTCTCTGCCATCTTCAGGGAGAAGTGAGCTGGATTGAGAAATATCGGTTTTGTATATACTAAAGACTGGATATAAGCTTACTATATACTCTATATACTGGACTAGCTTAAAAGACCCGGCGTCGCCCGGGTTTTGTATTTTGTAATTGGAAATTATCTTATGAAGGACTTTCGATTTTCAAATTCTAGGTCCTTATATAGGTATTTAGAATTTGAAAAAGGAAGAACGACTTATTACACTCAGGGCCGATTGTATAAACATCACTGACTGGAGATCAATTATGATCTAAGTTCAGAAAATGATCTGAGTTCAGGCTCGAGTCGTATTGTATAACACTGATCTAAGATCAACAAATTGAAGTTCAATTTTGATCCTAATTCATACATGAGCACTTGGCAACATCGCAAAAACAGATGAGTATCGCGAGGCGAGAGCATTGTTATTCTTTTTTCCTCCGTATTCAGACTGTGTTATGCGAAAGGAAGGGGAAATATGATCGAAATTTAGCAGAAAAAGGATCGTTCCTAATTGAAATTGTCTTGGTAAAATATAAAGATATTATAGAATCCAAAAAGACGGATGCGATAATATCCGTGCAAGAGGAAAATGCGATGAAAAATGTTCTTGTAATTTCATTCCTGGCGTTATAAATCGGCTTAACATTTTCACGGCTAAGGACATATAAATGCTTCGTCTCATAAATTGTATAGGCTAAGAGCGGAGATGTAAAACTTAAGAAATTTTTGTTCATCTGTTATGTTTGTCATTCATGGAGACCAGGTAGCCTATTCCACTGAACTTTTCTCTATCGATTTTAAACTTAATAGCCCACTGAAGTTTTTACCTCATGACTGCCTTATTACAATGTAAAATATCAGTTCTGAAAGAGTTAATAAGTCACATAAAGAAAGATAACAAAGAAAGCATTTGGGGAAAATCCAAAAACAGGATCCTCCCACTCGAGATTTCCTAGTAGTTCCACCATAGTCTCGTATGTCTCTCGGTTAGCAGCGTTGAAAATTTTTATTTTTTCCCCTTTCTACAATTCAATCTCTTTTCTCCTTTACCCTACCTTTCGTATCAGTTGCAATTGTGGTGCAAGGGTTATTTTCGTATTATAGTAATTAGTGCAACATAATAATAACGTGCAGGTTATGCTGTAGAGTTATGATACACTACATTATAAGGAGCCTAAAATATAGCCTATATACGCACAACTAGTTTATAGCTAGAAATGTACGCACAACTGCATATAACTAGAAATGTATGAAGTTGTCTATTGTGTATTTTCTTTATATTTATCGTAACCACACAGGTAGGCCTAATATTATGTTTATAATGAACTAATCTTATGTCTCAAATACGAAAACAGCCCCTTGAACTGAGATCAGCTAGTTTGATCGGAGAAATTTCTCCAGTCAAAATTGATCCTAGTTCAGTGCGAATTGATCTCAGATTAACGTTTATACAACAAAAATTTCCGAGTTCAGCGTGAACTGAGATCAGTTTAGTCTCTGATCCAAGATCAAACTGTTTATACAATCGGCCCTCAAACTATTCCCTCAGAAAACGCTTGATATAGCTTTTTATGGCTCATAGAGGATGTAGAATTTTGCATCCCATCGCTTGTATACAGCAAGCCTGGTAGGGGTTCAAATAAGAAGAAACAGAAATTCCGGTAACATAAAATTGTAAGGTCTTTGCGGAATGTTTTATTTCTCACCCTCATGTTACCATACAGGGGATGAAATTAATAAGAAATTCAATATCACTTTCGTACTTCTTTTTCCAAAAACCTGCGATATAATAATTACATATTAGGCCTACCATACCTTGTTTTCTCTATGTCCATGATAAAGAAAATTATGTGACTGCATTATTTTCGTGGATTTCATTCTTTAATATTTATTTATAACATGAATTATATTGATAGCTTCTCTAATTTGTTTAGCTCCCATTTCATTTATTTCCAAACCCATCTGAGACCACTGGCAACAATATGTTGTCATGTGAACTGTGATTTGGATTTGATAATTCTGTGTAAAAAGGGATGAAGTATTCTCTAAAACATTTAATTTTTGGCATTTAAAATAAAAAAACTTGCAAAATCCTTTCTTAGTGAGCACCTACATTATGAAACGAAGGTACTGTCAAAATTCCATGTCCCTACCTATTATAGTTTAGGCTCTGCGTTGATTCTCTGTCATTAAGTCAGTCAGTCAGGTCAAAGCTTCTTATATATATATAGAGAGAGATATACTCTAGTAGCAGCTCACTTCTCCCAGAAGATGGCAGCAGCGATAGCTGCCGAAAGCTTGGAACCAAACCTCCAACTCATCCGGTTGGAAGCCCGAGAAAAAATAACACATTCTCAACACCGGGAAAATCTCAAATCACAAATTACAACATATGTTTTCTGAAGATCTAACAAATTTATATGTCTGAAAGTTTTAGTATTTATTGCGGTAAATTATTTCAGAGTGAGGTAAAAAATGAAGAAAATATAGAATTTCTAAATTTCACAGGCCGGTCTCCTTAAGAAGCTGAACTAATCGATATGTTTACTCCACATGTAATAAAATCCATTAACATAATATGGGAAGTACATTAGCATTACAACGAACGTATGCATTAAGTAAAATGATGCATTGCCTCAAACTATTCCATACCCCGCACTTAAACTCCTAAAATGTCACATTCTTCATAAGGAAGTTTTATATTAATCTAATCTATCACATGTCCCACATATAGCTAAAGCTTTTATTTTGTAACCTAATGTGGTATAACTTAGGTCTGAGTATTATTCCTATAGCTCTGTGTTCAGTTTGTAATTGTGAATTTTGAAGGAACACTGTTTTATGATCGAACCTACGATTCGCACACAGACCAGCCTGAAGAAGTAAACAGTGAAAAGATAGATACCTACACATTGTATCCGTGGGCCCGGGTTCGATCCCCTCTGATTTTTCTGAGCTAGGGAGGTCTGGAACGGGGTGAACTCAGCCTCGTGATTCAAATTGAGGAGCTACTTGATAGAGAAGTAGAGGCTCCGGTCATGAAAACCACCATTAACGACCGTGGGTGTCGGCATGCTGACCACATGCCCCCAATCCTGCCATCTGCCTATGGTAGATGACGCAGCGGTCGGGTGGTAGGCCAAGTCCCTTCAGGGACTTATACTTGATCCAAGATGTGTTCGGAGCAAACGTAAACAATCAAATGTGTTCACAAGAGTTCGTTTTTTAGACTGTTTAGTCCAGGGGAAGACAGAAGCTTGCTCTGTGACGTCACTGCTTGCTGCTCGACTGCTCTCGTTATACCTCTGCGAGGAGTATGTGAAATGGTGGCATCAGTGAACAGGGGGGAAGAGAGGGGCATTCGTATTGCGGGCAGCGGGAATTTAGGGGGTTAGAACTTACGTAATACATGTTACCGAATTAATGAAACATCAATCGATTTTCTTGATAGTTTATCGGTTAATTACAGCACAGTAGTTTAACATATTATAAATAATTCTATTTTACTATTCTGTGAGAACAATTACCTTTCCACAAAATCTATGTTCTTTGACAAAAATAAACAATACTATCATTTGAATTAACATAATTCACTACAATAAAAATAATAAAAAATGAACTTCATTAATTACCATACAAGCTCGTCTGCACCTTAAATGATACAAGATTACAGTAACAATTGTCTGACTTTCCTGTATCATTTTTCTTTAACAAGTATATCAATGTTGGAACGTAATGTTTGAGCAATATTTAATCGAAGACTACATTTAGGTTGTGATTTGACAATGTACTTCTTGATTTGAGCTTTGCGCATTTCATTAGTGAAAAAAATTGTTCGGCCACATATGTCGATCCAAAATTACATAATATTCTGCGGCAAGTGCATAAGTCTCGGGAATCTGGTTTCAGATAAATTTCTGTAAAAGTAAGTTACCCAAGACCACTTTACGTTCGTATTTGTCCTTTAACAGATCGTCGCATTGTAAGTTTAGCAGTTCCAACTGATACCGGCAAGGAACGTCTTTGACATTAACTGAATATGGGGTAGCAAAAAGTTTAAACATTGGAGAAAGGTTGTACACATCCTGAAACCTCGATTCGAACTGAAGAAGAATGTTTTGCTGAACTAACACATGCTCTGCAGAGAGAACACTATCAGGATCGCGTACTTGCAATAACTTTGAAAAATGCTCCGTATTTCCAACCAGAAGTTGTTCTACCCACAGAGCTAAAGTGAATAGGTCCTCTAGTACCTAAATCTAGCGTACTCTAAACACCCCTACTACCGTGCGCTCTTGCTGACGTCACACACAAGGGATCCGCATGCACTTGCTCCACAAACGTCATCACAAGACGTAGTTGACTTCCCCTGGTTTAGTCGGTTATATACAAAGTGAATTGAACTTTCTTTTTTATACCAAGCGCCACGGATCCCAGGTTCGATTTTCAATTCTGCCAAGAGATTTCTTTCTCTTTGATTTTGGTTTAATTTGGACCTGTGACTTGAGACCTCCTGTAGGTCTGTATTCTTCTAGGATTTTGAAAACCGTACATGAAACTACTCTCACGGATGACGCAACTTTCACTCCTACATCTTGCACAGATACTTCAAAGTCTTCTATTAATGTTTTGTATATATTTACAATCTGTATCTTCTCGCCGCTGGACAGACCGCACGTTTCTTTATTGGTGACGTAAGCTCTGAAGGCCCTGGCTCCCAATTTTCTTCTATAATACAAATTATTTTTACTCACACATAATGTAAATGAAAAGTACAACGAAATAATTAATTATGTTATAAAATACGTCTTGTATTTAGTAACTTACGTCACTTGTCTTTCTTCAGAATCAACAAATTTGCCATGGCAACGATAAAAACAAATGAAATCTTGTTTTCTAGATATATGTTGTTAAAGTAAGCCTATGGTATAACTACGAAAGCAGGCCCTCACTTAAAAGAACTTATGTCTTCACAAGTACATAAGGTATATGTAATATATATATTATATGAGATCTTTATAATACGATTATTATTATTATTATTATAAATAATCGTACGATGTATGTGGAACGGAAATAAAGATCTAACTGAGCTTGTCGCACTTCCGTGAAGTAGGCTATGCGCTGGTGCGATTAACCAATGAAACGACAGGACACAGTCAAGGCAAGTCTGTTGTTCACTTTTGCTCCCTACACATCTTTGATCACATATAATTATTTCGTCAAGTTTTATAAGAGATTTGGTTTTCATAAACAGTTTGGAATATACTAGGAGGTGCCCGTGGCCTCGCCATTTAAATAAATGGTGCAAAAATACGTTGCACAAACTTTCTCGCATATACGTGTTAAAGGCTAGCACAGAAAAAATTAAATTAAAGAGACAATTAAATTTTATTTATTACATTTTCATAAAACTAAGAAGTATCTAGAACGGAAACCATCAGAGGCGATCTTCATGTTTAATGCTTTTACCGTGAAATAATAATAATAATAATAATAATAATAATAATAATAATAATAATAATAATAATAATAATAATAATAATGAATGACAGTAAAACTGCATATTATTAGTACTACTAGTACTACTAGGGGAAAATTAAAATATAAGTCGCACCTTGGGATAAATCGGCCCCACCCAACCCACCCACCAATGCAGTTTCTTTTATACCACGATCTAGCGAATTCTTCTCTCCTCGTATTATGAAGAAACTCGTGATTGGACGTTGGAGGTGTGACGTCATACCACTAGACGAGAGGTGACAGGCTGACAAACCTTGCGGGATAGATAAAATGCCACATTTTCAAAACCTATAAACAGCGTATAGTGCAATATTCGAAAATGCAAGGGCGCTTCGCTACGGCTACCGCCTCCGCTTCGCGTACTTAACTATGTGGTTAGTGTTAAGCATTATTTAGCTACATGAGAGGTGAAGACAAGGCACTTGCGACAGTATACAAGGACAGTTGGTCACTCTGCTTCGCTCAGAAACAAAATACATCACACAGAAAATGCAAATGTGAATATCGAATGGACGGAGCTTAAGGGGCGACTTATATTTGAATTTCGCTATACTAAAACTAAAACTAAACTCCGTGGCACTACATTCCTTTAGGGATTTGGTCCACCAACCGACCGGTGTGTCATCTACCACAGGCAGATGGCAGGGTTGGGGCATGTGGTCAGCATGCCGACTCCCACGACCGTTAATGGTGGTTTCCATGACCGGAGCCGCTACTTCTCTAACAAGTAGCTCCTCAATTTGAATCACGAGGAAGTGTACCCCTGCCAGACCCCTCAACCTCAGAAAAATCCAAGGATGTACCGGGGATCGAACCCGGACCGACGGATCTGACGCTAACCACAAGACCACGCCGGCGGTCCTACTGCTATTACTACTTAGGTTATATTGCACGCTTTAACTGCATTGTAGGTCATGTAGTGTGTTTAGTATGTTTGCGTGAACTATTAGTCTATTGTAACAACTCATTCGCGTCTTCTGTTTCTATTGTTTAGTGATGTCTTCGTATGTGGCATTCAGTTTAAACGATTATAATGTCCAGTGACGTAGCGGCGATGAGTTATGGAAAATAAGCAAGTCCTACAAACCCGGCGTTTGCTTTTGCGAACGAGGTAACCATGAAAAACCCAAGTCAATTTGGGCGGCCACGAGGTTTGATTTGAACTCAGGACCTCTTCCCTGTTAGCCCATAGGCCTACCACATCGCTGTAATTGGTTTAGTGTGTTCAATGCGACTGAGCTAAACTGATTGCATTTCACAACAATAAGTACATTAGGCCTATAGTTTTCTTGTTGCTAGTGGCAACAAAATGCCATTCATATTTTAATTGATATGTATGTTCTGAAATTCGCATTTAAGCTGTACTTATTTCGTTTTTATCTTGATATCTATTAATTGTATAAAGAAATGTTTTAAACAAAAAATGTTCATTTTAATTTTCTCTACAACTTTACTGTGGTAGGTTTTCATGTATCACTTACTGTAATGGATATAATCTAGAAAAACTGAAAATGGATACGAATAAAGTACCTCTTTAGTCATTTTTGCAGAAATACAGATATAGCCATTTTATTACTCATAGATAAGGGTTTCCAATTTTAAATTTTTATTAAAATCGTTAGAGCCATTTTTTCAAAAATAAAAAATTTTAAAAAAGTTTTCATGAAAAGTCCTCTTAATATTTCAGTTGTAAAGCTAAATTTCTGGGCGGTTCGACAAAATTTCGAAAAAGTCCTTATTTCAAAAAATGAAGTAAATACAACGAGCCGTTTACCCGCTGTGCTTGTCCACAGACGGACAGACGGACAGACGGACAGACAGACGGACAGACGTCATTCCAAAAATACTTTTTTCGGTTTCTAGGCTTCATGAAACATGCTCTCCCGGTGTTATCTCGACTTCGATTTTTTGTCACGATCACAATACTTTCTCTATACTCCGTATAAGCGAGAAAGTAAAATTAAAAATTAAGAGTATAATAATTATTAAAGCATTATATTTATTAACACTTGCACGCGAATCATTCATAAACTAAGCCATTAATAATTAATTAAACAGCTAAAATTCCTGCTTTAGAGTACATTCCACGACATGAAAGCGCCCCCTGGGAAAACTATATCAGAATCGATTATGCAGTTCCAAAGAACCTGTGAACACATAATACGTATTGTTTCTCAGCTGTTTATTGACATGAATATGATGTGAATTTTATTTTATCAATAATTGACATTCATAATAATTACACTGAATTATTCAGAAGTTTAGAAGTTTTTCTCCCCACGTCAGATTATGTTAAACTACGATTATTGCCAACAATGCAGGTCTTCTGGAAGGTTATGTTACATTCTGGAATTATCTGAATTGTTCCAGAATGTTTTAAAAGGTTCTCTTGCCTTCTGGAATAATCTGGATGGTTCCAAAGAACAAAACTGCATTAAATAAATTAGCAACGCAAGTTACAAAATTAACAATGTTCATAAAACCTGTTAAACTGAAAAGTGGAAGATCTCCTTTTCAGGGAATGTAGTACTGTTTGGTACTGATCAACAGTAAAAAAATCAGAATTTTTGGGATTGGCATTTTTGAGAAAAAACATATTTTTGATTTATCACAAAAAATTCAAAAGGCTAAAACAAAACACCCTGTACATGCATTTCCAAACTTAGGGTACCATTTGAAGCAGAACATTATTATCTTTCAAATAAAAAAAGAAACAACAAAATATCTTGAACCGTTCCAGAAATAGAGCACTTTAAAGTTTTTCCGAAAATCACACTCGAGAAATGGCATCTGAGACGCCATCTTTGGTGGCCTGTATCTCGGCTCAGGAATTTTTTTGGGCAAAACAAAGAAAATGGGTTTCTTACTTTATCCTGAATTTTAACATATATTAAATTCATTAACATCTGAGGCTATGAAGGTAAGCCCCTGCCTGAATTGACATGGATTATGCCATATAATGTTTCAAGGGAAGGAATGGTTTGTTTGGATTATTATTATCAGCGATATTTCAAGAGTTAAACCATCAATATTTTACAGCTGTTGCCCCCGGCTTCGCCCGCCATTATTCATTGACTCCAGGATTTTTAAGAAAATTACACTGGTAGATTATTAAAAATGTTTGTGGTTCAGAGCTATGAAAATTGTAAGTAAAAATAAAATTAGAATATTTGTTCATTGTGTTCATTTCACTTAGGCCTTATATAATAAAGATACTGTTTTCTTTCCTAATTTTGTAGTCGTCATGAAAGTTTACACTGCGAGAGACGAACATCGCCGAGTATACCCGATGTCTCACGAAGCGGGCGAGCAAGGACGCTATTTAGGGCCGTTGAATTGTATAAGAGTAGATGTAATAAGTTAAGTTTCCTAAATACATAGAAAATATTTAAAAATTTTGCTTGATTTTCACATTTTTTTAAATTTCCGATGATGAATAGAATTTATTTTTACATCTTCCCCCAAGGGGTTGCCAAAACAACTAAGGATAAAAAGTAATGAATACCGTATTTTATGGACCATAAGAGCTCCGGACCATAAGATTCACCTTGATTTTAGGATAGAAATTTAAGGAAAAGAAATTTAATGTGACTCTAAATGATTTTTTAAAAGGGAATAATATAATTCGTTGCATAAACAAATTATAGTGTTGTTTAATGGAATCAATGTAAAACACTTTCAGGGCTTACTGTCAAACTTCTAACTTACAACCTGCGTTGTACGAAACTGCCTTCTGTACAGGTGGTATCGCGTAATTTTTAACAACTGAATGTCTGAATTGATTTCTCATAATACTTTACCCTCTGAAAATATTTTTACACCCTCTAACCCTCAATGAAGAATACGGACAAGGCTGTTTAGAGGTAATTTCTTTAATTTAAACCACCCGGCGGAGACAACTCCTTTCGTATAAAAGAACTCAAAATTCCTTTCTTTTCGCATTGTATAGGCCTACCGGCTTCCATCTACCCTTATTTTACGATGTGAGAAGTGGACTTATGTACAGTCTGTGCCAAAATTTGTAACTATCTTATCGTTTACAACCTTGTTTATAACTATGGTAGGCTATTCCGGCAATATTTACCATAATTTTAATTGTTTTTAGTGTACTTCGGACCATTAGACGCACCCAACTTTCGAGGCTCTATCATCAAGATAAAAAAAGTGCGTCTTATGGTCCGTAAAATACGGTATATATATCGCACCTGCAATCTTTACCTCTACGCAGGGTTAGGACTTGACGCATAAAAAAGGAAATTACGCATCAACGGATAATTAATGTAATAAATGTAAAAGTATTATTTTCATGTTTCTAGGCAATAGCTCTGAACTTCAGAGTTTATGTACAGACTTGAAATAATATGCAAGTACTTAAATGTTTGACTTTTGTGCTGATCAACACCTTTGTTATGAGTGCTATCACTTGGAAAGACATTAGAGACGTAACTCTAGCAGTATCTATCAAATATCACGCTACGTGTGTCTTCATTCTGCACATTGGCAGCGAATCAGGTAAGTGCTATTTATTTGTCACACCTTAAGACAACAAAATAAACCACTGCCACTACTACGAGGGCCGTCCACAAAGTAAGTTTCCCTGTGGCCGTTACAGAAACAAAACACAATTTCAAGGAAATATTTATTGCAACAGATACAGCAAGTGTTCAGCTTTTTTTCAACATATTCGCCACGATATGACAGTTGTAGAAGGCCTACCGTGGAACCAAATTTTGAACACTTGTGTCGTAGAAGTCTGCCGCCTGGGATTCGAACCACTGTGTGACAACCATCTCCGCTTCTCTGCCATTATCTGTCATTTATTGAGGTGTAGGAAAAGATGGAAATCACTGGGAGCGAGATCCGGGCTATAGGGTGGATGTTGAAACATCTCCTAGCCGAACGTTTGGAGGAGACTTACAGCGAAGTGTTTAAACCTCCACCGTACAGCTGGACACGTACCCATAGATTTTTGTCTTTTCCTACCCCTCAGGAAATGACAGTGAATGGCAGAGAAGCGGAGATGGTTGTCACACAGTGGTTCGAGTCCCAGGCGGCAGACCTCTATGGCACTGGGATACAAAATTTGGTCCCACGGTATGAGAAATGTCTGAATTCCGGTGATGAATATGTTGAAAAATTGCTCAACATATCCTATATCTGTTACAATAAATGTTTCCAATAAATTGTGTTTTGTTTCCGTTAATGACCTGCGGGAATGTTATTTTATGGACGCGCCTCGTATTAAGTCCCATACCGGTGCCCAAAACTTCCAAACACTCATTGGCGCTGCGTTTTAGTAGTCTAATAGATGATAAACCCTGGGAAAATAATAATGCTACCATTAAATGAATTTTACTGATCGTATGGTTGACGGGAAATGTCTAACCGTCTGTCCGTGTGTCTGTACGCGCGATAACTCAAATACGCTTTATCGGATTTTCATGAAACTTGGTATACGCATTTATAAGGTCCATTGAAAGAAGTCTTTTTTTATTATGGATCAAATCGGTTGACCGGTACCGGAGTTATGCCCAATGGTAATATATTAGAAAGAATTATCAAATGCAGTTCTCATGATAATATATAGTTTACAGCGTTCAAATACGGGTTTGGAAGTTTCAATACAGTTAGCCTTGACAAATAACACTACCCACATATTCCTTCACATATGCTTATCAAACTAGACATTTGTTCTTCCGCAAGCCCTGCTTAATGAATCGATCTGGAGCTTAACTTATTTTCTGCACATCATAATTGCAATTATCACTGATTAAACAAAGCATTCTGGCACTTTGTTACATCAGTTTACCTGATTTTATTTTCAGTTGAGAAAGTGGAAGCAAGTGACAGGGAGCTGTGGAATTACTTAGCAAGCCATTATATTTCCACATCCTACAAGAAAATGAATACAGAAACTGACACTGCAAGCAGATGCCATTCTCTATACGTGTTGTGTGCCAAAGATCTCATTTTGGAGGAAGCAGCAAAAGAGGTAGGCCTAACTTCTATAACAACTTCATTACGACAATAATGTTTGAAGTACAAACACATAAAATTACCAGATCTTCAATGTCCATGTTTAACTATCATATTCAGTATTGGCTTAATAGTAGGGCACTTAATTGCTTGGACAAGCCTATTTCATCCACTACAACTCTTTATACAATACCGATACTTTATTAAGTGCCAGAATGGTACTTTATGAGATTGTGTGGGTGACGGAAAATGTGTGTCCGTCTGTCTGTCCGCGCGATAACTCAAGTACGCTTTATCGGATTTTCATGAAACTTGGTATACGCATTTATAACGCCCATGGGAAGAATCTTGTTGATTTTGGATCCAATCGGTTGGGTGGTACCGGAGTAATGCCCAATTTAGTGACTACCTATTTTTATGGTAATATATTAGAAAGGCGCGATAACTCAAATACGCTTTACTGGATTTTCATGAAACTTACGTCCATGGGAAGAATCCTGTTAATTTTGGACCAAATCGGTTGACCGGTACCGGATTAATGCCCAATTTGGTGACTGTTTTTAAGGTAAAATATTAGAAAGGCGAGATAACACAAATACGCTTTACTGGATTTTCATGAAACTTGGTATATGCATTTACAACGTCCATGCAAAGAATCCTGTTGATTTTGGACCAAATCGGTTGACCGGTACCGGAGTAATGCCCAATTTGGTGACTATTTTTATGGTAATATATTAGAAAGGCGTGATAACTCAAATACGCTTTATCGGATTTTCATGAAACTTGGTATACGCATTTATAACGTCCATGGGGAGAATCGTGTTCATTTTGGACCAAATCGGTTGACCGGTACCGGATTAATGCCCAATTTGGTGACTATTTTTATGGTAATATATTAGAAATGCGAGATAACACAAATACGCTTTACTGGATTTTCATGAAACTTGGTATATACATTTATAACGTACAGTCGGTCAAATAAAAAACGTCGGGACTCGTATGCTGTTAAAATTAAAGTTTTGACGCATTAGTTCACAAGTTTCCTATAAAAAACACAAAATACAGGTCATTTTCGGAACATATGAGGCCATGCGGCAGGAGGGAAAATATGAACAAGGAGGGAAAAAAATGAAGATCGCGGAAAGCCCAACACACGATATTCAACTTAATGCATTGTCATAATTCATTTTGCTTTGTGTCATCGCCACATACAAATGCTAACGTGAGAGAAAGTGTAGTTAGGGCTGTAATTGACCTGCATATTTCGGCCTCTGAAGCAACGAGAAGGTTCCATATTTATGAAAGAGCAGTTCAGTGCAGTAGTGCGAACTTTACTATAATGCGACCGGAAGTTTTCATAGCAAACGTTGATCTGGCCGGACGCGTATTTCGATGCTAAGATTGGTTGCAGATGCTGAGCGTAAGTAATTGATTTTGCACTAGAAGTACCGGTATTATAAAATAAAATCTTTAAAATATGCTCCTTGAATAAACATATTCCTCGCGAATCTATTAATTATTAATATTATAAAAATTTGCAACCAAGAATATGGCGGATTTGAGGCATATAGCCAGAGCCTTCTATACATGTTTGTTTTGGAACAAAACTGACTAAATAATCAAGAAAATACATGGATAGACAAGAGGCATGTGTGAACCTAACCTTAAGTCTTACTGTACATGCCCATATGCTCGTTCGTGATACTTAATCAAATACCGCCCGACATTTTTTATTTGACCGACTGTACATGGGAAGAATCGTGTTGATTTTGGACCAAATCGGTTGACCGGTACCGGATTAATGCCCAATTTGGTGACTATTTTTATGGTAGTATATTAGAAAGGCGTGATAACTCAAATACGCTTTACCGGATTTTCATGAAACTTGGTATACGCATTTATAACGTCCATGGGGAGAATCGTGTTGATTTTGGACCAAATCGGTTGACCGGTACCGGATTAATGTCCAATTTGGTGACTATTTTTATGGTAATATATTAGAAATGCGAGATAACACAAATACGCTTTACTGGATTTTCATGAAACTTGGTATATGCATTAATAACGTCCATGGGAAGAATCGTGTTGATTTTGGACCAAATAGGTTGACCGGTACCGGATTAATGCCCAATTTGGTGACTATTTTTATGGTAATATATTAGAAAGGCGAGATAACACAAATACGCTTTACTGGATTTTCATGAAACTTTGTATACGCATTTATAACGTCCATGGGAAGAATCATGTTGATTTTGGACCAAATCGGTTGACCGGTACCGGAGTAATGCCCAATTTAGTGACTATTTTTATGGTAATATATTAGAAAGGCGCGATAACTCAAATACGCTTTACCGGATTTTCATGAAACTTGGTATACGCATTTATAACGTCCATCGGAAGAATCCTGTTGATTTTGGACCAAATCGGTTTATTGGTACCGGATTAATGCCCAATTTGGTGACTATTTTTATGGTAATATATTAGAAATGCGAGATAACACAAATACGCTTTACTGGATTTTCATGAAACTTTGTATACGCATTTGTAACGTCCATGGGAAGAATCCTGTTGATTTTGGACCAAATCGGTTGACCGGTACCGGAGTAATGCCCAATTTAGTGACTATTTTTATGGTAATATATTAGAAAGGCGTGATAACTCAAATACGCTTTATCGGATTTTCATGAAACTTGGTATACGCATTTATAACGTCCATGGGGAAAATCGTGTTGATTTTGGACCAAATCGGTTGACCGGTACCGGATTAATGCCCAATTTGGTGACTATTTTTATGGTAATATATTAGAAATGCGAGATAACACAAATACGCTTTACTGGATTTTCATGAAACTTTGTATACGCATTTGTAACGTCCATGGGAAGAATCCTGTTGATTTTTGACCAAATCGGTTGACCGGTACCGGAGTAATGCCCAATTTGGTGACTATTTTTATGGTAATATATTAGAAAGGCGCGATAACTCAAATACGCTTTACCGAATTTTCATGAAACTTGGCATATGCATTTATAACGTCCATGGGAAGAATCCTGCTGATTTTGGACCAAATCGGTTGACCGGTGCCGGAGTAATGCCCAATTTGGTGACTATTTTTATGGTAATATATTAGAAAGGCGCGATAACTCTAATACGCTTTATCGGATTTTCATGAAACTTGGTATACGCATTTATAACGTCCATGGGAAGAATCCTGCTGATTTTGAACCAAATCGGTTGACCGCTACCGGAGTAACGACTAGTTAACAGTGGCATGCTTTTTAAATGGGAAATCATCACTATACTACAAACCCGCGTTCCTAATCATTGACGGCCTTGACCAGATTGCAGTCAGGTGTTTGTAAATTTATTACATAACGCCTTGCTTTAGATGTGAGGCTTTTGTTGTGATTTCGCTCTGTTGTTATCCCACATATTTCTTCACGTAGGCTTATCAAAATAAATAAATAAATAAATAAAAGTAAATAAATAAGAATAAAAGACCTAAAACACATCTAGCCGTTGAATAATGAAACGCAGCTGCTGTTGATACAACATTGTGCATTCTATCAAAGTGTATGGCTACCGACATCTACAATATATTTTAATCTGAGTATTTTTCAGTTTAAACGCTCTTGTGCAAGCAATAGACCTAATGTCATTCCTGAAAGACTGATTTCAGATTGACGCGATATATAATCACGGAATGAACGCGTGAGCACGAAGGAAAATGTTAAATCGACTTCCATCTATGAGCAGTGACTCTAACTAAGGTGTAAAAGTCATTGGGCGCCAGATATAAAAAGAGTTCTTTTACGCGCGATCTTAAACGTCATTAGACGAGGAGAACCTTAAGGAAGGTCTTAAGACGCCTAAGGTCCGGGATGTGTTTGTCTGATAGTAATAGTAATAATAATAATAACAATAATAATAATAATAATAATAATAATAATAAAAAAATAAAAATTATTATTATTATTATTATTGAATTTCCAAAAGTACAGAACCTTATTTTACAAGATGACATATTAGGGCTATAGATTAAACATACGAGGGTGGTTCGAAATGTAATGCAAAATATTTTTTTGACAAAAAGTTTCATAGGTACAATTACAAATAAATGCACACATGAAGGGTCATCTTTTGTCTATTTTTTCTATATAGTCGCCCAGTTTCTCAACACATTTCTCCCATCGTGATACCAGTTTCAAAATAACCTGTTCATAGAAGTCCGTTCGGTTGGAGTATAGCCACCTGAATACATTGGTAAAGTTGTGTAGTGCCCTTCGTGACAACATTCATGCTGATGGTGTCAAACTTCTTCACGACAATGATCGCCCCCATGTTGCTGACGCTGTTCGTGAGAAAATCAACAAATTTTGTTGGGAGGTGCTCCAGCATCCTCCATACAGTTCAGACAGTCGGACCTTTATTTTTTTTGGTCCCATGAAGAAATTCCTGGCCGGTAAACGCTTTGCGTCAGATGCAGAAGTGAAAACAGCAGTCCACAGATGGCTATACTCCTACCGAACAGACTTCTACGAAAGTAATTGAAGAGCTTTTAGCAAAAACAACCTTAGTCCAAAATGTTGAAGATTGAGTTTTCTGTGTCATTGGGTGCTACAACCTACTGGTCATTGTTTAAACTACATGATATGGCAAAATCAGCAATAGTCCCTCAAATATAGGATTACAAAGTTTACCAAGTTTAGCAAAAACAACCATTGTCCCTTCAGTTTTTTGCAAATACCTAGTGAATTTGCTGATAGAAGTTGGCTATCATGCAGAAATCTGTTTCTTAGAATCAGCTATTTCATTGTTGTGTAAAGCATTGTCTCCTCTGATGATAACAGCAGTGGAATCGAGGATCCAGAAACATCCTAGCTCATACAATAGCTAATATTGATAATTTTTAACAACATTAATAGTGTGACGTGTAATTAAGAATTTTAATAACATTTTTCTTGTTTATTATTAGATTTTATATTTTTTCTTTGCGTCCTTAAACATTTCTTAAATAGTGGATTAAAATTTGTTGGCAAAAACAGCCATAGTCCATGTCTCTTCAGCTTTCAGGTCTGGTTTCAGGGCACTGAAGTTACATGTAAAGGAAAATTACTACATCAAAATATTTCTGAATATGTTTAATTAAATATACAATACATTTTAAATTCATGAAGTAATAACTGCCAAAGGGAGAAAGTTTTTTGCTTCTACTGAAAAATTTGGTTTTTGGACTATGGTTGTTTTTGCTAAAAGCTCTTCAATTATTATTATTATTATTATTAGCATAGGATTAATTTTGGACCGCGTTTCTATAACTCAATTATCAGAAAATATCCTGATCTCTCAGCATACTCCACTGTTAAATTTAATAGATATGTAAAGAATTTGTTGTATTTTTTTTAGCTGTAATTTTTGTTTCACTCCTTTTATGTATTTATGTTCAGTATTTTTTACTTTCCTTTTTAGTTAATCACATTATACACTCTATTTCTTTGTCTCTCCTCTTTCTTCACTTTGATATTTTTTCAAACGGCACCCGAGCACGAGCAGTCTTGCTCATTCGGGTGTATTACTAAATTTAATACTTCTTGTGAAGATATAGCCTATATTTCTTTTCCTCTTTTTAAATAGTAGTTGTAGTTAATTTTGAAATTTGAAAATTGTTTTATTTTACTTGTATAAATATGTATTTGAATTTGTATTTGTATTTGCAACTCTATAATGATAATAAATAAATAAATAAAAATTAAAAAAAAATTATTTGTATAATCCGTTACATTTTTATACATTGATTAGTCTTAATAAATCCAACTCGAGTTGACGATTTTATCAGATAAATTCGCTCCTGCTGCGCAGTCACGAATCTATCGATAAACTCTTCAACTCTCGTGGGATTACCTAAGACTATCCCACTCATATGCCGCGTGTTTGATATTTGACCAATAACGTTTAGCAATATCTCGGATATAGACCAATCACGGCCGTTTATGTTACAATATTCTTCTAGGAATCGCGGGGAGGCTGTTTTATCGGGGTAAAATCGTGAGCTCGTTACTGGGCATGTAAGTATCAGTGTGCAGTGATTGCTGCCACTAAGCGGCACGTAAACAGATTATTTTATACAACATAACTTGTTTGGAAATTGAAATAATAGAAATTTACATTGATTAAAACACAATTTCGATTCGGTGCAAGCCAGTTCGTGTGCTTTTATTCTGTTCTGCTGTTAGCTTACCTGAAAGAAGTTAACTATGTCTTATAAGCCCCATTGGTAGCCGTGGTTACAACATGGTAACTTGAATCGATTCATGGATGGTTGATTTATAGTAGGCCGTGATCTCGTAGCTGTTAGTTTTGTTTTTATACAACAAAGCACGAAAGTAGTTATTATTTGTATAATCCGTTACATTTTTATTCATGGAATAGTTTTAATAAATCCAACTCGAGTTGAGTTACATCAGATAAATTCACTCCTGCTGCGCAGTCGCGAATCTATCGATAAACTCGTCAACTCTCGTGGGGATTACCTATGATAAAAGCGGTTGAATATTATGGAAATGTGACTTACTTTCAGCTGCAGATGAAGATATCCTTATCCATTGGCCGATGGCTGCTGTTCCTAAATCACTCTGAAGTCACCCTCAACGAGTTCTTCGCACAGATCCACATCCCATACGATTGCGAGTTCTTCGTGGCTCACATGCAGAGTGGCTCCCTGGTCATCTCTTCAGTCTATCACGTCTACAGGAACGGGACTCTTCAGATCGCTAAGGTGGCCACAAGAACTCCTCCATCGCATCTCGACTGGAACCCTGCATATAAGAAGGAAAACAGTCTTCATAATGCTGTTGTTACAGCTGCCGTTACACCACTGGTAATTAATTCAATCGCTAGATTTTTAAATAATTTATTTAAGAGCAAAATAATTACAACATTGTACAATCAACCCTCGATATAATGCCACCATCCGTTCTCTTAACATTTAGTGGCACAAAGCGAGGGTGGCACTAAAACGAAATTTCATTTTTAAAATAAAAATAGCATAATACAGGGCTGTATTAATTTACTGTACTGTATTATGATAGAAAAATTAAATAAAAGACAAATAGAGAACTTTATCACAACAGAAAATACTGTACAAATCATGTGTGTCCATGTAAGTGATTAACTGTAACTGAGTAACTGTAGTGTAGTGTTTAACAGCTGAATGGACACTGGACTAAAATAATTGAAAGTTTGAAATGTCTCATTGTCTCATTCTACCTCCTCCACCCTCACGCAGGCTGCCTATCGGACTTCTTAACATAGCTTCCTAATTCTACTGCACTACATTTACTCACTTCTTGGAAATACAGTACAGTATGTTTCTTAAATAATCTTCCTAATACTCATGCAAGTTTTAAAAGAATTCTTCAACTAAAAAAAAATCACTGCAAGCTATATTTTGTAAAAAAAAAAAAATGTCATATTCACTGACACTAAATGAATTGGCACAGTAACGAAGTTTCTTATATATCTTATATGGGAGAAGATCCATTCACTTGCATTTATTGGCGCAGGTCGAGGGTAGCACTGTAAAGAGGGGCATTATATCGAGGGCTAACTGTATTTAATAACACATGCGAATCATTCATAAACTAAATAAAGGCTAAAAAATACAGCTTTGGAGTGCATTCCACGATTAGAAAACGCCTGCTGGGGAAAAAAATACCTCAGATTAAAGTTCCCTGTCCAAAAAAATAAAAAAATAATTTTTTTTTAATCTGCATAAATGTATTGATTAATTAAAAGAAAAAAAAACCTGCATAGTGAGTTCCGTCAACATCATTGTCCAGCAAAGTGCCAACCTAGGTCAATAACCTAACCAAGCTAATAAAATGAAATTACATTTTGCCATAAATTTGAAGCCCGTAGTAAGAAATGAAGTCTGTAATCATATTAACTTCGTCAAGAAAAAAGTAATTTATGTTTTATACTTAACAAAAACTTTTATTTTCTTTTAGTTTTCTCGAAACTTGGTATTTGTTACTTGGTCACTTATTGAATTGGGCTATTCAATTACTATGGAAACTGATCTGAATACTTTTTTTAATGCAGGAAAATTTTATGACCATAACAAAGTACGAAGGGGACAAAGCTGTGGAACTGGAGAGCTATCTCATTGATGTCTGGAACATTCTACAGAATAGACTCAACTTTTCGTAAGTTTGAAATAGGTTGTGTTATCATAGGTAATCCCACGAGAGTTCACGAATTTATCGATAGATTCGCGACTGGGCAGCAGGAGTGAATTTATCTTATGAAACTCGTCAACTCGAGTTGGATTTATTAAGACTATTCCATGAATAAAAATTGTAACGGATTATACAAAGAAAAATTACTTTCGTGCTCTGTTGTACAAAAACAAAACCAACAGCTGCGAGATCACGGTATACTATGAATCAACCACTCATGAATCAATTCGAGTTACCATGTTGTGACCAGTGCTACCAATGGTGGATATAAGATTTAGTTAACTTCATTCAGGCAAGCTAACAGCAGAACAGAATAAAAGTATACGAACTGGCTTCCACCTAATTGGAATTGTGTTTTAATCAATGTGCATTTATATTATTTCAATTTCCATTTCCATATGTTATGTTGTATAAAATAAACGGGGTTAGTTTCCCATTCTACTGGATTCGTTAATTTTTTCTTTACACACGAAAAACGGCGAAATATCATGTTTTATTATTCTCCAGAAGTTTTAGAATCCATATATAGGCACATTTTGTTTCTAAGAATATTTTAAATATGGGTAAAATCGGTAAGAAGTTCACAAAAAACTAACCTAAAATGGCGCTCAGAAAGGAATCACAAGAATGCAGAATCAGCTGCTAGAGACAGCGCAGTGCATGCTGGGAAGAATCCGATGGGTCACGTGGTGCTGGAATCAACTGCCAACATGATAAGGGTCAGACAAATCTCCGGAAGATATTATATGCCACATTTTCGAAACCGACAAACAGTGTATCGTACATTATTCGAAAATGCAAGGGCGCTTCGCTTCGGCTGCCGCCTCCGCTCGCGCACTTAACTAATGTGGTTAGTGTTTTGCATTATTTAGCTTTATGTAGAGGTTGCAGGACCGTATGGAACAGACCAATGGCATGCAAGGTCATTGGCAGCCAATGGGAGTGTTGGTCTGAAAGCCAGAGCCCGCATACCAACGCCGAACATCGCGTGTGGAAATCCAGTAGAGTGGGAAACTGTTTTCGTTCTGCTTAATGGCAGCATGTGACGTATTAATCACAGATAAAATCCCTTCCTCATATCAAGTACAGTTGAAAAGTGTCTACCGCCTACCCGTTCCAAAACATAATATTTCTGTATCAGGACAGAGTACTTGGTGTCGTACGAGTTCGAATACGAGACCAGGGAAAACGGAGAATGGACAGGAGTGATAGGCCTGGTGGTGAAGGGACAGGCTGATATAGGCCTGGATGAGTTTTACTACATGAAGGAGAGAATGGACGTTGTCAAGTATCTTTTACCTCTTTCTCAAGACAGGTAACATTTTTCTACTATGATTTTAATGGCCTATAAATTAACAGAAAACTCCCCAATTATGGCCTAAAAATCCTTCAAAGAGACACTAATAATAATTTTTTAGTACACGCTCTCTAAAACAGCTGCTTGTCGGACTGGTAACACGTCGAAAAATTGCGTTTTAGCAACCTAGTCCACTAAAATTGTTCTGCAGTTTTATCGGCCTAGGACGCTAAAGTCGACACGGCAATCTATAAACAAAATCCAGATGGCATTGACCAGTCACACCAACTTTAACATGGATTCAAGCATATAACTGGTCATAAAACAACAAATTCTTTATGATAATCAGAAACTTTGTCGGGTTTTTCGCAAAACAGTGTGTCCTACTTCATCATATAACAACAAATATAAGCCAACAATTTTTCACATCTTGGTTCACAAGAGAATCGTTGCTTACCATGGATAGCTTGCAATACAGTATATTCCTTCTCATAGTCTACTGCTGCCGTGATGTTGCTGGCATCCAAGGCTTGTAAACTACAGTATAGTTTACTGATCTTGGCTGGCATCAGCTTCCAATTCAATGTTTCTAGCTTGGATTGAAATTTCCTCAGGAATATCATGTATATTTTCACAAGCTTTTCATAAATACTAGTTCGTATGCATTATTGTTTACAAAAAGTGACTCATATATAATGCATCTATACCGCATTTCGTATTGGTACGTACGGTTCATTGTTGTTCTGCGATTCAGGTGGCTGTGAGAATATGACGTTAACAAATGGCTGTCTACCTTTCATTATAATTAATTGTACGGTATTTTTGTTAAATTTCATGTAATTTAGAGAGCTTTTACTAAAAAATATTCTATGCACCACGTACGCAAAACACTTTATTGAACTCATCCAGTATTTCAGCCTCGGCTTACGCCTCGGCCGCTATACTAGATTCGTCCGCTAAAGCGTTATTTTTGCCGGTTGTCGATCAAGAAATAAGTTAAGTTAGTTTAGCTTAGCTCGCATACAGTGCGGGATTTCATATGTAGTTGTGCAGACAAAACTACATGTGAAATCCCGCACAACTATATATGAAATTCCTCACTGTATGTGAGCTAAGCTAAGCGAAGCTAAGTAAGCTTAGCTCTTGGTCGACAACCGGCATCAAGGATTGCATATACAGTTGTGCCGGATTTCACATGTAGTTTTATCGGCACAACTACATATGAAATCCCGCACTGTATGTGAGCTAAGCTAAACTAACTTAGCTTAGCTCTTGGTCGACAACCGGCATCAAAGATTTCATATATAGTTGTGCCGGATTTCACATGTAGTTTTTTCGGCACAACTACATATGAAATCCCGCACTGTATGTGAGCTAAGCTAAACTAACTTAGCTTAGCTCTTGGTCGACAACTGGCGTTTGCGTACTTGATACATAAATAGCTATTAAGAGCACTACCTAAAAGTAAATCTTATATTCTACATTTACTTAGTGGAAAAAGAGGGTTTGACTTTTTGTTACCATTTAGCTCAAACCTATCGAATAGGTGTGTCTGAAAACTATCCTCTCTTTTACCACTTATATCATAAAACCATTTCCCCATGTGAATGACATATATTTCAGGTTGACGGTGTTTATAAAGCAGCCCCGCATGGCGTCAGGCAAACTCAGTTCTATCCTGTCTCCATTCAGGCACGAGCTGTGGTGGACAATCCTAGGCACAGGCCTGCTACTCACACTTATCCTGAATAGTATTACGTCACGAGATCATGGGTTCATATCCTCATGCTTCCTTGTGTTCAGCAGCTTCTGTCTTAAAGGTAAAGTCATCCATCCATTTTGGATTTACAATGCAAACGATCACAGTTTAACTAAGGAAAAACAAAATCTGAGTGTGTTCGAAAACAGGGGGCTTAGGAAAATATTTGGGCCTAAGAGCATAGGCGTAACCAGGCCGACCATATGGGGGGGTTATAACATCTGGAGAGGGGGGTTCCTGGGTCCTCCCCCCCAGAAAATTTTAAAAATTAAGATGCACAATAACGAGTTTTAAGCTTCCCACGCTTTAAACTCATATTAATTAATTTATAAGCAGATTTTTAAAAAGGGTGACATATCACAATAATGAAATAAATAGTACAATTTTCCCTTTTTTAATCAATGGGGGAGGGGGGTTCAATCCCCCCAAACCCCCCCCCTCGGTACGCCTATGCCTAAGAGAGATGAAAACTGCATAATGACGAGCTTCATGACCTGTACTCTTCACCGAATATAATAAGGGTAATTAAATCACGGATGAAATGGGCTGGACATGGGGGAGGAAAGACATATCTCAAAAGTAATGACTGGGAAACCTGAAGGGAAAAGACCACCTGGAAGACCTAGACGTAGTTGCGAGGACAATATTAGGATGGATTTAAAAGAAGTGAGGGATGGTTGGATGGAGTCAGCACAGAATAGGCTTGAATGGCGGGCTCGGGTAAGCGCGGCAATGAACCTTCGGGTTCCATAAAATAGACAATATTCCTTTAGCTTGCTTAGGAATTGTCTATTGCCATTGAGTAAGTAAGCAAAATTATGTTTTCTCTATACAAGTCCCTTAGGGTCCCAGGACACTGAGGCTCCTAGAATTTTAGACATTCGACACGTGGAGATGGTATTACAAATTGCCCTTAATGGTGCATCTCACTGGCAGACAAGTTATGTCATATGCAGTACTGTGAGGCACACTAATTAGTGACTTTGTGACCGGGCTTCCACTATTATTGTACAGTTAACATTCAAGATAGATATATAAGCTTTCATGCACCACAGATTATTGTCTCTGTTGGAAATTACATGGAATGTACGAGGGCCGTCCACAAAGTAAGTTTCCCTGGGACCGTTTACAGAAACAAAACACCATTTCATGGACATATATATTCCAACAGTTACAGCAAGTATTCAGCTATTTTTCAACATATCGCCACCGGAATTGAGATATTTGTCACACTGTGGAACCAACTTTCGAACACCTGTGTCGTAGACGTCTGCCGCCAGGGATTTGGACCACTGTGACAAACATCTCCTCCTCTCTGTCATTTCTTTAGGTATAAGAAAAGATGCACATCACTGGGAGCGAGGTTCGGGCTATAGGGTGGATTTTTAAACACCTCCCAGCAAGGCCCATGCAAAAGTTCGACTGGGAGGTGTTTAAACATCCACCCTATAGCCCGGACATCGCTCCCAGTAATTTTCATCTTTTCCTGCACCTCAAAAAGTGACAAAGAATAACAGAGAGGCGAAGGTGGTTCAAATCCATGGCGGCAGACTTCTACGACACAGGTATTCAAAAGTTGGTTCTACAGTATGACAAATAGGCCTATCTCAATTCCGGTGGCGATATGTTGAAAAATAGCTGAATAGGCCTACTTGCTGTATCTGTTGCAATATTTGTGTCCATGAAATGGTGTTTTGTCTCTGTAAATGGCCCCAGGGAAATTTGGCCCGGGCCCAAAAGGGGGCCCGGCCGACCAGGTTTTATTTTTTACGTTCTAAATTTACTCTAAAATAAAATTGGTTATATGTCAATAAACAGCTTAAGTTATGTTTTATGTGTTTATTTTATCTGCATTGTCCTGTCGTATAACAGTGACACGGAATTAATCAGTTAATCTGAAATGGAATACTCTCGAAGAAAACCTATTTTTGAAAAATAGAAGCAGAAAGCTTTTTGATAATTTTCAAAAGATTAAACTGCTTCATACAGATAAAATTGTTCCTAATTAGAACATTTTAATGCATTTTTCCATTTCGTGCCCGGCATCAGTTAACCGATTTGGTCCAAAATCAATAAGCTTCGTCCCATGGGCGTTATAGCCTAAATGGTATACCAAGTTTTATGAAAATCCGATAAAGCGTATTTGAGTTATCGCGCTTACAGATACACGGACAGACAGATAGACAGACAGACAGTTCCTGTCTACCAGATAATCTCATAAAATACCGGTACCATTCTGGCACTTAATAATTATGAAATATAATTACATAATCTTTTTGTTGCATACATTATAAAGGGCGAGTTGGCTAGTGAATTTAACATTTGACGGGGGCCCGGGAAAATTTGTCCCTGGGGCCCTTGCTCTCTTTCCACGGCCCTGGGCCCTCGTATTTTAGGATAGAAATTCCATCTAGCTCAGTGAATCGAACCCAGTTGGTAGAGCATCAGTAAGGAAAGCCGAAAGTCTCCCAAAAAGTTCACATGTAATGCTCAAAAGAAACAATGTCCTATGGCCTCATGAATACACATCTACATAATTCTCAACGCTATCGTTTGTCACAGCATCATCAGCACCACAACAATGGTCTTCTCGGCTGGTTTACGTGACGTCATGCATTACTGCCGCTGTTCTGTACATTGCCTACTCTACCACGCTCATCTCGTATTTGAATGTACAGCGTTACCAACTCCCGTTCCAAGATTTCCCAGAGATCCTGCAGGATGGATCGTATGAACTGAGAATGCCTGCTGGAGGTGGGAGACAGGCATATTTCCAGGTACCAATCTTCTCTATACATATAAAAGGCTTTGTCCTGACTGACTGAATGAATGACTGACTGACTGACTGACTGAATGACAGGAATCAACGTACAGCCTAAACTATAACAGGTAGAGACTTGGAATTTTGACAGTACCTTCGTTTCATAATGTAGGTGGTCACTAAGAAAGGATTTTGAAAAATTCTGATTCTAAATGCCAAAAATTAAATGTTTTTGAAAATACTTAATCCCTTTTTACATAGAATTATCAATTCCAAATCACAGAATATATTGTTGCCAAATGGTATCAGATGGGCTTGGAAAAAACCAATGAAATGCACTTTTGACAAATAAGAGAAGTTATCAAATAAAATATTATAAATAAAATATTATAAACTATAGTCTGTTTTTTTAAACAAAATGTATTGCTAGTTGATAAGGGTTAAATCGTGAAAAAACAATTCATCCTGTGTTGTTAACATGAATTGGAATTTGAGAAATAAAACACTATCGTAGAAAACGTCATTCTTTTCTTCACATTGTTGTATTGTATCCTTATTCTAACGAGTACGTTTCACTTCCAGGATTCGAGAGATCCTGTGATACAGGGTGTTTACAAGAATCTCATCGAGCCGTACCTGAGAACCACTCCCATGGATGGTTATGAGGGGTTCCATCACATCTGCGAGTGTGCTAAATGCGGCTATATCACTTCAGTACAGACACCCACTTTCGCTGGGAATCGGCTCAAATGCAATGTAGTCACCATTCCCGGGGCTGAATATACCTTGGCGTACTCCGTGGTTATGAACAAGGACAGCCCGTACATCTCACTCATCAATAAGATGTAAGAATCCAATCTGGGCCACCCTTCAGTTCATCTAGGCTATGTCTAAAATTTCAGACTTCTGCGTGCAGTTGATTTCGCCGGGCATCGCGTATAGAGCTCTGGGCTTTTTTAGTTTTTCCTCCAGCCACTTGAGCGCGTTGCTCTCCACATTCAGGTATTGTGAACTTCCGGTTTCCTCATTCTTGTGTGTTTTCAGTATGAGTTTGGGACGGTTTTCCAATTTTACAGTGAAGGAGTTAAAAAGGATGTTATTCGAAGATGGTGCAACAAATATTTCAAAGTTAACGAAGCAAGAGTTGATAGCAAGGTGAGAAATCAAAGCTACCTGTCTTCTGAAACGTTTGCTAACTATTCTAATATGGTGCAGTATGCCTGCGGTCTCCAATATTTTTTTTCGATTTATTTTCACGTTTTTTTGAAGTGAAACTTCTTTAGCCGCGATAGGGGTAAATCCAGAGCTTGTGTCACATTCAAAATCGTTACGAAATTAGTTTGGTGTGACGGAACGGACTGCACAGAAAACAATCAACTCAATGATTAGGAGTAATCAACTGCTATACGATTTAAAGGATCAAATTTAAAAAAAAAAAATTAAAAATTCAAAGATCCAAAATTAAAAAAATCCAAAATTTAAAAAATTTAAAATTTAAAAAAATCCAAAATTGAAAAATCTAAAAATCAATAGTCCAAAATTAAAAAATCCAAAAAATAAAAATTCAAAGATGCAAAATTGAAAAAATCTAAAATTAAAAAATCCAAAATTTAAAAAGTCCAAAAACCCAATATTAAATAGTCCAATAATGCAAAATTGAAAAATCCAATTATCAAAAATTGAGAAAATATTAAAAAATTAAAACAAGTTTCACTTCTGTCGCGTGGCGTTCCACGCATATTTTTTTACAAATGCATGAGCTTTTTCGTATCATAGCTTATTGAACACAGTCTAATATACGACGCTGTTTGTTTTGGTTGCAGGTTGCTCTGGGGAGAGAAAAATCCGGATAGGAACTTTGCTTATTCGAAGTTGAGCTTATAGAACCAGTTTCAGTTTCAGTTTATTATTAGCTGTAGATTCCTTAAGAATTTCAGCTTCGTCATTAAATTACAATATACTACAATAAAAACAATTACAATATAATATAATAAAAATGTTAGAACAATAGTGCTGGTAGCTATAAGTAGCATTTCAGCTTCATCATTAACTTACAATATAATACAATAAAAAACAATTACAATATAATACAATAAAACATTAGATCAATAGTGCTGGTAGCTATGTCAGGTAGCTACATGACAATTCAGTATACAAAATTAGTCAGATTAACCCTACATTTATCATTAATTCTATTATCATTTTTTTGCAGTTATATGACAATTCTATCTGTTGTAGCAACTTATTGTTATTAATTATTTCTACAATACTTCAATATCATACAAGCATTTATTAATAAGAAATTTTTTAAGTTGGCGTTTGAAAGTTGTACCAGATAGTGATTTTAATGTTGTTGGTAATTTGTTGTATAGTTTAACTCCTATCACGCTGACATCTTTATTTGATATTTGTTTGGTATGTATTGTCTTGTGATAGTCTTCTTTATTTCTGGTATTGTATTGATGAATTTCATTATTTTTTATTGGTTGTCTTTCAGTAATAAACATAATTACACGATATACATATAATGAGTATATAGTTAGCATATTGTTCAGAATAAATATATCCCTACATGATTCTCTAGGTGCAAGGTTATATATTATTCTTATACACTTCTTTTGTAGAATAAATAATCTTGTGTATATGTCTTTGCTGCACCACCCCACAGTTCTATGCCGTATATTATATGTGGGTACCAGAAAGTAGTCTACCCACGACTTTCCTTCGACAAATTTCTTGCCGATAAATTCATTCAAGAAAGAACGGCTTAAACTTTTCGACGAAGACTCCATAACCACTTGGCTCGAAAAGCGTAGGGCAGGCAGCAGTATGAAAGCTGGCCGGACTCTAGCAATTAGAAAATTCATCAAGTGCATTGAAGTGAACGTGTTGATGGACAAAAACAACGTTGAGTTTGCTATCTGCAAAGCACATAACCTAAAAATTTGTATGTGGTTTGTTTTTTACTCAATTATAATACAGATTGGCCATTTTATCGGTTACGGGAGAAATTTCGATTGACATTGACATTCTTAAATGTTAAAATAAATTGGCAACAAAAATTACACTGAAAAGCTGAAATGCTAATTTAACATGCCTAAACGAGGGTAAGTTGGTCGGGTATACTTATTATTTCATAGGCTTATATATTTTTCTCAACATCTACTATATCAAAATTATCTTAATCACTCCAGAAAACATGCAATGCTCACCATAACTGCTCAAAGGAACGTTAAAATCATCTTCTGTGAAGTGACAGCTGCAAACACGAGAAAACTGGGAAGGTGTTTTTCCATGGCGTAATTTTACCATCCATTCTTGAAAAATAGCCTTTTCTTTTGGAAAACTGTGAAAACTAAGTCCTCAATTTTTGTTTCCAACGGCCGAACAGTCGAGAACATAGGAGTTAATCGGCATAATTACTTCCAAAACAAGACACAAAGCACAGAACTGTAGTGTAAACACGGGCCTCTGAGATAACCGGAAGTGGATAATATCTCATTCTCGGCGGCCATCTTAAAAGCGCAGAGCTCTATAGACAGACAGACAAACACTTCCTCTTATTATTATAGATAGGCAGTGGCGTAATTACGGGGTGGCAAGGAGTGGCAGTTGCCACCCCAGAATTCCCAAACCCCTCTTTTTGCCACCCCAAAAATCGGCAGTAAAAATATCAGTTATTTGAAAACAAGTGAAAAATTATAGTTTATAAACGTGGCACAATCTTGATTGTTTATTCAACTTCATTAAACTTAACATTTATGCTGGTTTGGTATGTAAAAAAGTTTTTAAAATCCTTAAACTACATCATTTTAACGCCAAATTAAAAAAAAAAAGAGTGCTTGGAACGCCACGCGACAGAAGTAAAACTTTATTTTATTTTTTATGTTTTCAATTTTTGATTATTGGATTTTTTCAATTTTGCATTATTGGACTTTTTAATATTGGGTTTTTGGACTTTTTTAATTTTGGATTTTGGACTTTTTAATTTTTGATCTTTGAATGGTTAATTTTGGACTTTTTAAATTTTCGATCTTTGAATTGTTTATTTTTTATTTTATTATTTTTAAATTTTTTATTTTATTATTTATTAAATTTTGGATTTTTGGATGTTATAATTTTTAATTTTGTGTTTTTTTTTTTATTTTGGAAATTTGTATTTTTAAATTTTGGATTTTTAATTTTGTATTTGCGCGGTAATGAACCTCCGGGTTCCATAAAATAGATAATATACCTTTAGATTGCTTAGGAATTGTCTATTGCCATTGAGGATGTAAGGTCTGAAAAATTTCCTTTGATTACTCCTAATCATTGAGTTGATTGTTTTCTGTGCAGTCCGCACCGAAAGAAGTAAGAGTGTGACTGATTTCGTGACTGATTTCGTGACGGTTTTAGTGTGACTGATTTTCCAGTTTTACCCTCTACCGCCACTAAAGAAGTTTTACTTAAAAAAAATTCCATACCCCCCAGGCAGACCTTGCCACCCCAGTTAAAAAGCGGAAATTACGCCCATGTAGATAGGCCTACCTTAATTGTTTTGGTATGTTTTCAGCTTGCAGAATATGAAAGAGAGCGGCATTATAAAGAGAATCCAGTCAGTGAATCAGCCTTCTCCGTACATACCAGCACCAAAACTAAAAACGCCGACCGTCAACATGGAAACAGTAACAGTGTTTTTCCTCGTCTGGATTGCCGGGCTGGTGTTGTCTTTTATCATCTTATTGGTCGAAAACATCTTCATAAGCCAATGATGGTTATGTAGATAACCGAAAACAAGTATTATATGCTATTTAATCAATATACCTGGGATTTTAAGGCAAAAGCCTATTTTGTTCCTTATGAAATAGCATGAAAATTTTAAAAGATGTTGACATTTCACGATAAATCATTTATATTTATAGAGTTTTATAGTGCCCTAAAATGCCTATTTGGACCCTTGGAGCCTATTTTTACCATTTTAGTGCCTAAAATGCCTTTTTTGTACATTTAAAATAAAATTCAACTTCGGTAACTTTTACAGTCACTTATGGACATCCCTGAATGAAGAGCAGAACAGCAGAGGGTGGGTTTTTCTCAGAAAGCTGATTTTCCCAAACAATTCTCGCCAAAGGAATGCTTACTGATGGAAGAGGATTAGCTCAAAACAACAAGTCAATTTTTCACATAAACCGAAACTGATTTTGATGAATGTATTTTTAATTCTGCCTTAATTTTGCATTTATTTCTGTTTCTTACAGTAAAAAAAAAGATTACCTTACAGTTTAAGAGCATATTGTAGTATTTTGAAGTCTATTTTCTGTCTATTTACACATTTTTAAAGCATATTTTAAGTGCCTATTTTTTCTTTTAAAAGCCTATTTTAGGGGCCTAAAACTAATTTTTTTAGAGCCTAAAATCCCAGGTCTATTAATCAAGAAGTAATACCAGCGGAAGCAAGATGTTGTATGAACTCTTGAAATAGTGATGGGCAAAAAATAAAGTCGCAGTTACTTTGTAAACTTTGTTACTTTCGTAAACTACAATAGTGGTATGATGCCAAGGAAAACCAGTCGTTCAGAAAAACCGAAGTTGAATGTTCAATCTGTGGATTCTGTCGAGGAGGCAAAACGGCAATTTGTTTGAGAACAACCCAAGGAAGGAAGATTGGTAAGAATATTATTGCTACAAAAGAAAATTTTAAGAACTATTTTTAACCTAAACTATTTAGAATCGTGCAGAGATTTATTGAGAACAAAATTTTAACTGTATTTGGTTTATATATATATAATGTAATTCTTTTGGCTAGAAATAATGAAAATAAAATAAAATTCAACAGTGAAATTCATACGCATCAAACCAGGCCTTGTAACAATATGCATAGAAGTCATGTTCAGCTGAAAATCAAACAAAATTCTCCTCTCAATAGTGGAATATACTGGTATAATAAATTACCTTTAGAAATAAAAGAAAAAATAAATTTACAATTTAAGAAAAGTCTCAAACATTTCTTGATAAATAAATGCCTGTACTCTTTTGATGAATATTGATATTATAAGTCTTGTATTTATTGTTTAATCAAGCTGATTTTTTATTATGTAATTTTATGTTATTATTTTATCTTAACAAGGGACAATGTCTGAAACCATATTGTATGGTACATAGACAATAATAAAAATAATAATAATAATAATAATAATAATAAAAATAATAATTATTATTATTATTATTATTATTATTATTATTATTATTATTTCTAAAATTTTAAAATAAACTTTTCAAAACCTCGTATTTCAAGCTATGGGATGTATGGTCTTGTTTACATGTTTAAGGCATTACTAATGTAAATTTTTTTATAATTCTCATGATTTCTTCACTTAGTGCATTTGCAAGGGCGTCCGCAGCAATTTTGTCAAGGGGGGCCAAACAAATTACTGCCACCACCACTATCACTATGCTACTACGACCACTTTATTATTATTAATATTATTATTACTATTTTATTACTATTCACATTATTGCTATTATTATTATTATTATTATTATTATTATTATTGCTATTTTATTTTATTTACATTAATGCTATTATTATTATTATTATATAATCAACAGCCTTCATTTGCTGTAAAACACCTGACGTATGCACTCACATGACTTTTCATACATCTTACAATTTCATAGGTACTATCCATATAAGAAATAAAATGCGACATTCTCTTGCCTTATCTTCACTATAACAAAATGTTTTGGTATAAATGGTTTCAAGTTTAGGGGAAGTAATTATTCCTAATGCTAATATCTAGTCAGCTGTTATAACTTGTTTTCATCCAAACAACACGAACATACAACAGTATTAGTTGCTTATAGTCATTTAATTTAGAGGTTTATGTGTAAACAGTTTCCAGGGAGGGGCAGCGGCCCTACCCTGCACCCCTTTCCGGACGGCCATGTGCATTTGTTGTATATTCTTGTACTTTCACTTTGTCTATTGCTTCTGGCTTAACGACAATAAAATATTTATTATTATTATTATTATTATATTATTATTATTATTATTATTATTATTATTGTGCAAATACACGTATGTGGTAAGAGTTTATTGATACGAGCGAAACGCCCTGTAACTTGCATATTATAACAGAGATGAGGGTTTTTTCCTACTCTTTTAATACTCTGTTGTGTTGGTTTTCCTTTTTGGTCTTATGTAAATTTTGTTCAAAGACTTTAAGAGGTATTGCACTATAGGCATCGAATATTGTAACCACTTCTGTACTTTAATGTGTAATCATTCTACTAGTTAAAGTGTTATCATAACTAATAACCACTGTGTAATGTATATTTCTGAATCTGGTTGAGTGGAAGAGAAAGTCTTAAAACTCTGCCAGACGAAATAAAACCATTTAATATTATTATTGTTATTATTATTTTTATTGTTAATAAACAAATTTCAAACATCCGCACGGACCCTCATATTCAATGCACAATAAGAGAGAGAAAAAAATTAAATAGTTAAAGGGAGACAGTTGGACTGAGATACTCCTATTTGCAATTTTCATATTATCTCCTACATTTTGGGACATATCATACTGAAATTTGAAATACGTATTTAGGAAAAAAATGTATACTTTTGGTAATTTTTACAAAAGTTTTAATGGTTTATTAATGGTGTAGTGAAATTTTGATTTTTTTTTTCTCGCATTTCTATCTTTCGGTACACATTTTTCCTACATTCAAATAAAAATTTTCAATTCTCTCCACAGAAAAATTATCTACACTAATAGGGATACATTTAAGTGCAGTAGCTTTCTGACACATTGGTTCAATTATTCTCTGTGATTTTTTTTATTTTGACAATTTTTTATTTACAAATTTTTCCATGATCTTTCAATCATAATAATGTTTATATTCATTACACTGAAATTCTGTTCCACTTAAATGTGCAAGCTGTTTCTAGAAATAGTTGTGCAAAATTTCATCAAAATCTTTCCAGTAGCTCCTGAGAAACATGTACCTAAATCTACACTAGCCGCAATCTCAACAGACTCATTTTCTGTATACGTACAAAAAATATAAATTCCTGATTAAAATTTTCAACCAGCTACTCTACAAGGTAAAAGTTGTAAAACCTATCGAATGTCCCTGACTTTGATTATACAGACCAACCTGTATGTCTAATCAGTACAATTGCCAGATCAATCTTTCTGCTAGAACGACAACCTCAGAATATGCACAAACACTCATTAAAGCTCTGATTAAAATTGCAGTCATAGAAGGTTACGAGTCAGATTATGTGTAGCCTATATACCAGTAAGCCATGTGACTGAATTGCAATTGTTTTCTAATGTTGATGTGTCATGACAAGTAAAGTGGTTCTACCTCCAGAAGAAGTGAATTTTACGGGTGTTTTAAGAACATTTTGGGGGTACGCCTTAGCGTAGTGGTTGAGACGCTGCGCTGTAAACCGGAAGGTCGCGGGTTCGATCACCATGAGATCACTGAAGTTTTTCAATTGTGCTAATCCTTCTCGTGGCACTATGGCCCTGGGGTCAACTCAGCCACTAACAGAAATGAGTACCAGGAGCAATCCTGGGGGTAAAGGAGGCCAGTGCGTATGGCTGATAACCTTACCACCTTCATGTACCGACTGTCTAAAAATCTTGGAGCCTCAACCTCCTGAAACCCTCTGGGCCTCCATGGCCTGTAATAGGGAATGATTTTAAAGCGCAATGACGTCAATAGTGAAACAGTTTTTTTTGCACTCCTTAGCTGGTAAGTGTTACTTACGAACGTTGTTGCCGTGGATCGTAAGTTGACATTCCCACACAATCGTGTTGCTAAGGGCGTTGCGATGAGGTTAAATTACTTACGGTCCAAGCGCCACGTCATAATTCATTACGTTACACTTCATAATACAAGCCTTTATGGACACGGCCCCCAGGACAAATATTTGGTTCCCATAATAACAAACACATGCGAATCACTTTCTGAAATAAACATCTCTCTTCAAGAATGTATACACATAAATTTTCAGGTAATATCACAATTAATATAATTAAATTGATATAAGTAACCGTCGTGCAAAAAATAGCATGCAACACACGGGCCGTAAAGGCATTTACGGGTCTCGAAAACTTAAAAACCCTCGGCTGCGCCTCGGGTTTTCAATCTGTTTCCTCGGCCCGTAAACGTGCACTTGTATCGCAATATACTATATTCTTCTTAAATGTGACACGGCGAAACATTCTGCTCTGATAATGGTTTCATTTAATCGAAAGGCCCAGACAAAATAAAAGAAGTTGAGAATAAAAGTATCACATAATTATTGCATTGCGATGTCGGTCAGAAAGGCCTACCGTAAGTTAGAGTAAACATAAGTGTGTATGAGAATCTGATTTAGCGTATTGTTCTTATTGAGCATACAGACGCACGCACAGACATTTCCCCCTTCATCAAGTCTCAGAAAGTACCATTCTGGCACTTAATAGTAATAATGCTAACTGATCAGTGAAAGGGAGTAGGCCTATTGCTTTTTGAAGTTATGTGTCCAGTTCATATTAAGAAAGCAATATTACACTCTTCTGTACATGATACGCCCTCGTGTCCACTCGCAGCCACGAGTCTATGAAAAATAACACATAATATAGGAAAAATGGACATATTTAAAAAGAGGAAAGAATATTTGCTTCATGGTGTGGGATTTCTTTCTAGTAGTTTACTGCAGAAAAAATTGTAAATTCTTCCTCAGAAACCCGTAAAGTTGAAAATTCAGAATTGTTTCAAGAGAAAAGATAATTTAATGATATTTTCTCAATGAAGAGAAAGTTTTCCCCTATTTTGCATGGTATGAATTTCGCTGTACAACAATATTTAAGATAGGTTGCCTAGAAACAAAATTGTAAACTAAATGTTGCTTAGCAACCAGTTTAAAAAAAAAAATTGTATTTCTAAAGTGAACTGTGTGGAGTATCAATAAGTTATTGCTAGTGCCCATATATACAAGTATATCAGTTTATGGACAAACCATGTTTTGAACAAAAAACAAAAATTAATCTGAAAAGTATAAAATATATATCTTTAAATTTAGGATACTCTTATGACATTGGATGTTTTAAATTAAATAATAACAAATCTTTTTCTGCTTCCACATGCCTGTAAGTATTCTGTGAAAATGTAAACCAATAAAAGGTAAGAGATGATTTAGGATACAGCACCCCTTCGCTACCACATTCAAAAGTCATTCTGTATTACCCTGAAAAGTAACATATCTAAGTCAATCCAGTGGCTGAATTGCATACTTTTTATTACCTGGAGATATGATCATGTGCTATGTTTTGGATCTATCACACTAGAAACTTATTCCGGGGTGCGCGGGCAAAGAGAGTTAAGTCCACTTTCTTGTTTCTGAGAATTAGAGTGATTTAACACACTATACCAGCCCAACATAGCTTTAGAGATGGATAAACCCATGAGGCACACATCCATAACTACCGTACAATTTTGAATATGACTTACTGGACTTAACACAAATGTAGATAACATTTTTATCTATAACTCTATGGACATATCTCATTTTTTTTAGGATGGTGGACTTAACTCTCTTTGCCCGCGCACCCCGAAATGTATCATTTAGTTGAAACACACACTATGCAAATATCATTCTCTGATTATAACTGCGGATATGTTTAATTTAATTTAATTTAATTTAATTTACAGTCGTTGAGTGTAAGCTACACTATAGACATTGTCAGTTATTAATACAATATTATTTACACAATAATGGGACACTTAATTTCCATAAATTCCCTTATATTATAAAATGGGTTCTTTAGGAGCCAGCAAGTGATACTTTTGTTGAAGTGTTGTTCATTTCTAAGAAATAAGTCGGATGGCATCTTATTTGCTACCTTGATAGCCATACATTCAAAGTTTTCTATTGATTTTGACAGCCTATTATACGGAATATTGTATTCTTTGTTGTTCCTAGTATCATGTTGATGTATGTCACTCCTAGTTGTGAAATTACTAATATTGTCTTTAAAATATGATAATAAACTCTTTATATACAAACAAGTCACTGTTAAAATTCTCTGATTAACAAAGAGTGGTTTGCAGTGTTCGGTATATCCAGAATTGGTCATGACTCTGATGATTTTCTTTTGTAACGTAAAGACTTTATTTACATGAGGACTGTTACCCCACAGTATTATACCATAATTTAGCATACATTGAAAATATGCAAAGTATGCCCATTTTATATACTTGTATGTTATTATTGTTTTCAGTCTTCTAATTAAGTACACTACACTAGATAGTTTATTGCATATAATATATTCAATGTGTTTCTCCCAAGTCAATTTTGTATCTAAATATACACCTAACATATTAAAACAACTTACATCTGCATTTACTTTAAAATTTAGACATTTCGTCTTGTCATCATTTAACATAAAGCCATTAGCAGCAAACCACTCTTTGGCTTCATGTACTATATTTAGTTTCAGGTTTTCCAGTATATTTTGATCACTTACAGCTGTAAACAATGTGGTATCATCCGCATATAATATAGAGTCTACTTGTATGTTATTTACTAGATCATTTATGGCCACCAGGAACAAAATCGGGCCCAATACTGAGCCCTGTGGCACACCAGTTACAATATTTTTAACTTCTGATTTTAGGCCGTTTACAACAACACATTGTGATCGTTCAAGTAGGTATGATGCAATCAATTCTAATTCTATGTTTCTTATTCCAATATAATCTAGTTTACTAAGCAAGATTTGATGATTAACGCAATCAAAAGCTTTGCTTAGGTCGCAGAAAACTGTTAACAAAGAGTTTCGCTTTTCATATGCCTCAATTATGTGTTTAACCAGATTACACATTGCACTAATAGTATTTCTACCAGACCTAAAGCCATGTTGATTATCACAGAATATCATATTTTCTTCTAGGTAGTCACATATTTGTTCTTTTATTACTTTCTCATATACTTTTGCAAATACCGGGATAATAGATATTGGCCTATAGTTTGCTGGATCTAAAGCATCACCTTTCTTAAATATTGGTATTACCTTAGATAATTTCAACATTTTTGGAAAATTACCTGTTCGGAAGCTTTCATTTATACATAATGTGAGCGGTAAGATTATTGCATCGATTATTTGTTTTAAAAAATTGTTTGACATCATATATATATCATTAGTTTTTGAAGGTTTCATATTTTTTACACATTTGTAAATATCTGTATGTGTTACTTCTTTCCATTTAAAGATACAATTTGGCCTTACAAAATTGTGCATTAGGTCCTCAGCTGACGTATGAGTATTGTGTATATTACTTTGAATTTGGCTTGGTATACGTATGAACGTGTTATTAAATTCATCAGGTGTTATTATAGTTTCATTTCTTACTTGTTTATCTGGTGGCTTTATTAAGGACCATGCTGCCCTACATTTATTGTCTGAATTTTCTATAAACTTACTATTTTCATACAATTTCGCATTCTTAATTGCCTTCTTATAGATTTTGTTCAATTCTTCATACTCCTGTCTTACGTGGGAATCTGTCTCCTCTGCTTTCATTTTGTTATATTTTTCCATCACTCTCATTTTCAGAAGAGCTAAATCCTTGGTATACCACATGGGTCTAACGTGTTCTTTATTTATTTTATTTTTGTAAATCTTTACGTAGTTCAATGGAAAAATTTTGTCAAAAAGCTCAAAAAACTTGCTATAAAAGATATTACTAAACTGTAACTGCGAACTATCAGGATTGGTTGCTACACCGTTCCAATCGATATTTATTAGCCTTTTCTTAAAAATATTGATATTAAAGTCATTAATATCTCTTTTTAAGGTATAGTTATACTCAGTATCTTTACTTTGTAGTTTATCTTGTTTCATTATTTCACAAGTTATTCCCTTGTGATCCGATATCCCCCAATCTATGACTTCAACTTTACGTACATTTTCGTCTAGAGTCGTGTATAGGTTATCTAATCCTGCAGTACCTCTTGTGGGCTCAAAGACCGTACGATAACAGCCATACATTTGAAATTTGTGATTCAGATTTGTCCCATGCACTGTTTCTTTACATAAGTCTATATTAAAATCGCCAAAAACCATTAAATCATATTTACAATTAAAGACACTATTCAGCGTCTCATCCAGTTTATCATAAAATAATTGTTTATTACCACTTGGAGCACGATATATTGTTAGAATTATTAATTTCTCGTGTTCCAAAATAACCCCACACGTTTCAAAGTCAATTTCCATACAGTAGTTATTAAGTTCCAATGTTTTGTATTTAATGTCACTTCTTACATAAATCATCGTTCCTCCATGTTCATTGGTAACACGAGTAAACTCACTTGCTAGAACATAATTTTCCAGAATTGTATATGTCACTTCCAACGGATGTAGCCAATGCTCGCACAGACACACGACCTTAATATTTTGAGAGAGTAAATGCATAGTTAAGATATCAGTTTTGTTTCTAACACTCTGAATGTTTAGAAACAGTATAATAAATGACAATGTAGTAATCATCTTACTCTTTGTATTCATGTTTGTATTTGTGTTGTTCTTACTCACTAGCTCATTAGTTCTATCCTTACGCAGAATAGAGGTCATTGAGTGCTGGTTACCTGGTTGCCCTGTATCTCGCTGTTTTCTTTCCGACGTGGGAAGAAAAAACGCCTTAGTTTAAATACAGAGTATTGGTCGATCATAATGTCTGTTTATTAGTCATTAAATACGCATAATAGTCAGATAATGTCTGTGTACAAGTAGGGAAAAAAAGCGGACAGACTAAAATATCAAAGTTGCCCGATATGAGCCACTGCGCATGCCTAGCGGCATTCACAGGATAGCAGGGAATGTATTGAAATTTGTTTTAGTGTCGACTGTTGACTTTGCCAATTTCTAAACCCATTAGAAAATAAGCTAGCTATGTGAACAAGGCTCTGACATCAGCTACAAGAGTCTCGGTCCACTTTTTTTACTTCTACCTGTACAACGTGTTTATATGCTTTCGGTCGATCAGGAAGAATACTATTAGCCATTAGCACATGTGAGCTTTTTTATTATGATGAGGTCGGATAAATTAGCTTGATCCAAATATGTAGGAGTCATTACAAACAAAGATTCATATAAGATACATGTATTTTAACTAGGTATTATGTAAATTTATGTTGAATACATTTAGTCTTACAACATTATTACCATACTTAAACGGTTAAGTGATTTCCTTGGGTCTTCCGGTGTGATTTCCCTGTTAGAGGTGTAACCTTCAGAAATTGTCATATTCTTTGCAGTTTTTACTAATTTTTAAAGTTCACCTCTATACTGATATAAAGAGTTTGCAAATAGTTTTAAAATGGAAGGGTGAACTTTCGACCTTAGCGATTAAATATATTTCACAGTTACATACATTATATATAACTGAACAATAAATGTTATCTAACTCATACAAAAGTATAAATGTCAATAAAATGATTTTTTTTAAATTTCCAGATGCTGAAGTAGTATTGGACAAATATGGGACAATTGCAAGGAAAAAGTCGGATATGTAAGCTATGTATCAGAATATTAATCTGTCTTACTGGCTATCTCCCCCTTCCTCACTTTTCTCCTCCCTTGAATCGTTGACTGGTACTTTGTGAGACTTTCGTTGGAAGTATACTAACAAAGTTGGCTTGCCTGGTTTCCAGACCTAGGGTGCAGTGTCGGAAATTTAATGACATTAATCAATGGCATTGGCCGCGGTTCAAGTAAATGCCCCTATTCTATGCTTCATATTGTGTTTTAACAAAGATAGCAATTATTAAAAATTAATAGGAAACGTATTTGTTTTACAGATTACTCCAGAGAAAATTCTCTATAATGGAGGAAGAATCGCAATAGCACTGACAATGTGGAACATTCTGGAGGATGGGTGTAGGTATGTTATACACTTCTCAATTATCTCAAATGTTTAAATCTACTTGTTTTATTTAAAGTGTAGTAGAAAAATTGTTTACACCGAAAAACATAAAAATAGAATCGGAGGATATCTTAGTATCCAACACTTGTTCAAAGACAATTGAAACGTTCTGATTCAGAATATGCAAACCATTTGTCTCTAGCCTATCACCCATGGTTTTTTTAATATACATCTTCAACTATTTACATATCATTAGAACACTTACTGATACAGAGAGTACTAATGAACATGGCGTTAGCTAAGAAAATAGTGCGATTGAGTCACAGGACACATATTCTGTACATAAATATGTAGTTAAAGGTATAATCTCTATATATATAAAAGGCTTTGTCCTGACTGACTGACTGAATGACAGGAATCAACGTACAGCCTAAACTATAACAGGTAGAGACTTGGAATTTTGACAGTACCTTCGCTTCATAATGTAGGTGCTCACTAAGAAAGGATTTTGAAAAATTCTGATTCTAAATGCCAAAAATTAAATGTTTTTGAAAATACTTAATCCCTTTTTACATAGAATTATCAAAACAAATTCACAGAACGTATTGTTACCAGTGGTATCAGGTGGGCTTGGATTAAATTAAATGGATGTTTGACAAATTAGAGAAGGTATCATTATAATTCATATTATCTATATTAATAAAAGGAATTCTCCTCGATGTCCAGCGAAATCTACTGAACGCAGAGATCTGAAATTTTAAACATAGGTGTGCTGAAGGGTCGAAAAATGCACCTCGAAGCCGGAATTTTAATTTTAGTTTTCGTTCGTGAGTTATGAGTGAAAAACTGGCAAAAAACGTGCATTTTTTGCGTTTTCAAAACATAAGTTTTCAGTTATACATTTCAATGTCAAATCAATTACAGTTGGCTTTGGCTATTTTTGTCAAACCTTGAAAACAAAACTTTCGCGATCGCTTGAATGTTGTAAGCCCTAAATATGGTCAAACGTTGTTTTATTTGGACGAATCTCACTATACAGAGGTTTTCTTGGCCAAGAAACTCGAATCTGAGGTCGCTTTTACCAGTCGATGCTATCTGATCGTGGTATGTAGTCCATGCGATTTAGGTGTTAATAAATGTAATGATTTAACTATTATGCTCTTAATTTTTAATTCTTGAAATAATTATCGCGGGCGAAGCCGCGGGCACATGCTAGTCTCTATATATATAAAAGGCTTTGTCCTGACTGACTGAATGAATGACTGACTGACTGAATGACAGGAATCAACGTACAGCCTAAACTATAACAGGTAGAGACTTGGAATTTTGATAGTACCTTCGTTTCCTAATGTAGATGCTCACTAAGAAGGGATTTTGAAAAATTCTGATTCTAAATGCCAAAAATGAGTGAAAAATGGGCAGAAAACGTGCATTTTTTGGATATTCGAAGGGTAATATATTTCAATGTCAAATCAATTACAGCTGGCTTTGGCTATTTTTGTCAAACCTTGGAAATGAAACTTTCGCGATCGCTCGAATGTTGTAGCTCACGCTGGTCGATTCATTTGTTTTTAATGTCAAGGCACGCATACATATGAAATTTTCAACCTAATCCCGAAGAGGATTATTCTTTTTCTTCTTCTTCTTATTATTATAAGTGGGATAATCATTATAGGCCTAAATATGGCCAAACGTTGTTCGATTTGGACGGAACTCATTATACAGGGGTTTTCTGGGCCAAGGACCTCGAATCTGAGGTCGCTTTTACCAGGCGACGCTATCTAATTGTGGTATGTAGTCCACGTGATTTAGGTGTTAATAAATATAATGATTTATAAATAATATAATAATAATAATGATATAAATGAAATGTTTTTGAAAATACTTAACCCCTTTTTGCACAGATTTATCAAAACAAATTCTCAGAACGTATTGTTACCAATGGTATCAGGTGGGCTTGGATTACATGAAATGGATGTTTGACAAATTAGAGAAGGTATCATTATAATTCATATTATCTATATTAATAAAAGGAATTGTCCTCGATGTCCAGCGAAATCTACTGAACGCAGAGATCTGAAATTTTAAACATAGGTGGGCTGAAGGGTCGGAAAATGCACCTCGAAGCCGGAATTTTAATTTTAGTTTTCGTTCGTGAGTTATGAGTGAAAAACGGGCAAAAAACGTGCATTTTTTGCGTTTTCAAAACATAAGTTTTCAGTTATACATTTCAATGTCAAATCAATTACAGTTGGCTTTGGCTATATTTGTCATATCTTGAAAATAAAACTTTCGCGATCGCTTGAATGTTGTAAGCCCTAATATGGTCAAACATTGTTTTATTTGGACGAAACTTACTATACAGGGGTTTTCTGGACCAAGAAACTCGAATCTGAGGACGCTTTTACCAGACGATACTATCTAATCGTGGTATGTAGTCCACGTGATTTAGGTGTTAATAAATATAATGAGATAACTATTATGCTCTTAATTTTTAATTTTTGAAAAAATTATCGCGGGCGAAGCCGCGGGCACATGCTAGTACACATATAAAATCCAAGCAAATTGCTATACTTTCTTAATCTAAGCTGTGCTTGGTTTGAATTTCGTGACTGTAGACTTGCGTTTGTGATTAGCATTTGGCATGTCACGCTGAAGTGTCCAGCAGTAGTCAGCCAACATTGCTGCACTCAATCTACCCTGATACCGTGACTCCATCACCGAGATGTCCTGATGAAAACGTTCACCATGTTCGTCACTGACTGAACCTAGGTTCTCAGGGAAGAAGTCAAGATGTGAATCAAGGAGATGAATTTTGAGGGACATGTTGCAACTAATTTGTATGCACTAATGCACTTCTTCACAACATTCACATAGTCATCAGATTTATAATTTCCAAGGAAATTGGCCACGACTGATTTGAATGCTACCCATGCATGTCTTTCAGTACCATTCAGTAAATCTTGGAAGTGGCCGTCAGCAAATATCTTCCTTATTTGTGGACCTATGAACACACCTTTCACTTTTGCATAACTCAACTGCGGAAACTTGTTGCACAAGTACCGAAAACCATCTGAATCGTTGTCTAGTGCCTTCACGAAATTCTTCATGAGCCCCAGCTTGATGTGAAGCGGTGGCATGATAACTTCGTCACGGTCAATCAACGGTACACGAAGGACATTTTTATTTCCTGGCTGCATTCTGTCTCTGATCAGTCAATTTTTCTTCATGTAGTGGTGTTTTCTATCTCTGCTGTCCCATTCGCAGATAAAACATTAGTACTTGGTGTATCCCATCTGGATTCCCATGAGAATAGTGATAACTTTTAAATCACCACAGATACATTTTTTAAGAAGTAGCTACATGGATTCGCGATATCGAAAATATTTTGATATATTACATGAAGTATAACAGGTTTCACAAATGACACAACAATGTAGGCCTATGTCGTTGCATGAAAAATTACTAAAAACTACATAAAGATTTTGATGAACGGTTTTCAATGGAAATTAATTTTTGTTGATATCTTGAAAACCTGGCGTGATAGGGCGAAACGGTTTCCAGAATTGAAATCAACTTAAATAACTGCATTAGAAAAGGTATACAGCTTGCCAGATATCTACAGCTTGTTTATCAGTGTTATCTGTGATCAGAAATGGATAAAGTTTGATAATTATTAATTGTTTACAAAAGGCAGGTAATTGAATATTATTTTTTCTAAATTCAGAAGAACTTTTCCCTATTTCGCATGGTATGAATTTTGCTGCACACAAACTTAATATAGGTTGCCTGGAAATAAGATTGTAAACAAATCGTTACTTAGCAACCAGTTTAAAAGGTTTTTTTTTCTTCTTTCTGAAGTGAACTGCGTGGAGTATCAATACGTTAGGCCTATTGCTAGTGCTCATTTACACAAGCACATCTGTTTTTGGACAAACCACGTATTGAACAAAAAACACACATCAATCTGAAATTTATACAATCTATAGATTTACATTTAGGATACTTTTATGAAATTAGTTCTTTTTAATTAAATAATAACAAATCTATTCCTGCTTCCACATGCCTGTAAGTAGTCTGTGAAAATCTAAACCATTAAAAGGTGATGGTTTTTGTTATTTACAGGTCGGATCAAATAACTTGTTCCAAAATATGGAAGTAATCATTATAAACAAAGATTCAGTCCGTACATGTATTTTATCTATGTATTATGTAATTTTATGTTGAACACATTTAGTCTTACTTCTTTATTACCGTACTTAAACGGTTAAGTGATATCCTTGCGTCTTCTGGTGTGATACAGAAAAATAAAGGTTTTCTCCTGTCACAAGTGTAACCTTCAGAAATTGTCATATTGTTTGCAGTTTTTACTTATTTTTAAAGTCCACCTCTATGCTGATATAAAGTGTTTCCAAATAGTTTTAAAATGGAAGGGCTAACTTTCTACCTTAGCGATTAAATATATTTCACAGTTACATACATTATATATAACTGAACAATAAATGTTACGTAACTCATACAAAAGTATGAATGTCAATTAAAAGATTTTTTTTAATTTCCAGATGCTGAAGTAGTATTGGACAAATATGGGACAATTGCAAGGAAAAAGTCGGATATGTAAGCTATGTATCAGAATATTAATCTGTCTTACCCTCTATCTCCCCCTTCCTCACTTTTCTCCTCCCTTGAATCGTGACTGGTACTTTGTGAGACTTTCGTTGGAAGTATACTAACAAAAGTTGGCTTGCCTGGTTTCCAGTCGTATGGTTCAGTGTCGGAAATATAACAAAATATTAATAATGGCATTGGCCGCGGTTCAAGTAAATGCCCCTATTTTATGCTTCATATTGTGTTTTATTTTAACAAAAATAGCAATTATTAAAAATTAATAGGCAGCGTATATTTTTTTACAGATTACTCCAGAGAAAATTCTCTATAATGGAGGAAGAATCGCAATAGCACTGACAATGTGGAACATTCTGGAGGATGGGTGTAGGTATGTTATACACTTCTCAATTTATTATCTTAAATATCTATTTGTTTTATTTAACGTGTAGTAGAAAAATTGATTAACTGTGATCAGAAATGGATAAAGTTTGATAATTATTAATTGTTCACAAAAGGCAGGTAATTAAATATTATTTTTTCTAAATTCAGAAGAACTTTTCCCTATTTCGCATGGTATGAATTTTGCTGCACACAAACTTAATATAGGTTGCCTGGAAATAAGATTGTAAACAAATCGTTACTTAGCAACCAGTTTAAAACGTTTTTTTTTTGTTCTGAAGTCAACTGCGTGGAGTATCAATACGTTATTGCTAGTGCCCAAAAATACAAGCAAATCTGGTTTCGGACAAACCAAGTTTTGAACAAAAAAACACAGATGAATCTGAAAAGTATAAAATCTATAGCTTTACATTTAGGATACTCCTATGAAATTAGTTCTTTTTAATTAAATAATAACAAATCTATTCCTGCTTCCACATGCCTGTAAGTAGTTTGTGAAAATCTAAACCATTAAAAGGTGATGGTTTTTGTTATTTAGAGGTCGGTTCAAATAACTTGTTCCAAAATGTGGAAGTAATCATTATAAACAAAGATTCACAGTCCGTACATGTATTTTAACTACGTATTATGTATTTTTATTTTGAATCCATCTAGTCGCAGAGTTTTATACCGTACTTAAACGGTGATTTCCTTGCGTCTTCTGGTGTGATACAGAGAAATGAAGTTTTTCTCCTGTCAGAAAAGTAACCTTCAGAAATTGTCATATTGTTTGCAGTTTCTACTAATTTTTAAAGTCGACCTAAATACTGATATAAATTGTTTGCAAATAGTTTTAAAATGGAAGGGCGAACTTTCTACCTTAGCGATTAAATATATCTCACAGCTACAAACATTATATATACACCTGAACATTAAATTTTATTAACTCATACAAAAGTAGGCCTATGAATGTGGATAAAGTGAATAATTTTTTTAATTTCCAGATGCTGAACTAATATCTTACAAGTATTGGACCAGGAGAAAGTTGGATATGTAAGATAAGTATCAGAATATTAATCTGTCTTACCCGCTATCTCCCCCTTCCTCACTTTTCTCCTCCCTTGAATCGTTGACTGGTACTTTGTGAGACTTTCGTTGGAAGTATACTAACAAAAGTTGGCTTGCATTTCCAGTCGTATGGTTTAGTGTCGGAAATATAACAAAATATTAATAATGGCATTGGCCGCGGTTCAAGTAAATGCCCCTATTTTATGCTTCATATTGTGTTTTATTTTAACAAAGATAGCAATTACTAAAAATTAATAGGCAGTGTATATTTTTTTACAGATTACTCCAGAGAAAATTCTCTATAATGAGGAAGAATCGCAATTGCACTGACAATGTGGAACATTCTGGAGGATGGGTGTAGGTATGTTATACACTTCTCAATTATCTCAAATGTTTAAATGTATTGGTTTTATTTAAGGTGTAGTAGAAAAATTGATTATCTGTGATCAGAAATGGATATAGTTTGATAATTATTAATTGTTTACAAAAGGCAGGTAATTGAATTTTATTTTTCCTAAATTAAGAAGAACTTTTCCCTATTTCGCATGGTATGAATTTTGCTGCACACAAACTTAATATAGGTTGCCTGGAAAAAAGGTTGTAAACAAATCGTTACTTAGCAACCAGTTTAAAAGTTTTTTTTTTTTTTTTTTTCTGAAGTGAACTGTCTGGAGTATCAATGCGTTATTGCTAGTGCCCAAAAATACAAGTGAATCGGTTTTTGGACAAACCATGTTTTGAACAAAAACACAGATGAATCTGAAATGTATAAAATCTATAGCTTTACATTTAGGATACTTTTATGAAATTAGTTCTTTTTAATTAAATTATAACAAATCTATTCCTGCTTCCAGTAAGTAGTCTGTGAAAATCTAAACCATTAAAAGGTGATGGTTTTTGTTATTTAGAGGTCGGATCAAATAACTTGTTCCAAAATGTGGAAGTCATCATTATAAACAAAGATTCACAGTCCGTACATGTATTTTAACTACGTATTATGTAATTCTATGTTGAACACATTTAGTCTTACTTCTTTATACCGCACTTAAACGGTTAAGTTATATCCTTGCGTCTTCTGGTGTGATACAGAAAAATAAAGGTTTTCTCCTGTCACAAGTGTAACCTTCAGAAATTGTCATATTGTTTGCAGTTTTTACTTATTTTTAAAGTCCACCTCTATACTGATATAAAGTGTTTCCAAATAGTTTTAAAATGGAAGGGCTAACTTTCTACCTTAGCGATTAAATATATTTCACAGTTACATACATTATATATAACTGAACAATAAATGTTATGTAACTCATACAAAAGTATGAATGTCAATTAAAAGATTTTTTTAAATTTCCAGATGCTGAAGTAGTATTGGACAAATATGGGACAATTGCAAGGAAAAAGTCGGATATGTAAGCTATGTATCAGAATATTAATCTGTCTTACCCGCTATCTCCCCCTTCCTCACTTTTCTCATCCCTTGAATCGTTGACTGGTACTTTGTGAGACTTTCGTTGGAAGTATACTAACAAAAGTTGGCTTGCATTTCCAGTCGTATGGTTCAGTGTCGGAAATATAACAAAATATTAATAATGGCATTGGCCGCGGTTCAAGTAAATGCCCCTATTTTATGCTTCATATTGTGTTTTATTTTAACAAAAATAGCAATTATTAAAAATTAATAGGCAGCGTATATTTTTTTACAGATTACTCCAGAGAAAATTCTCTATAATGGAGGAAGAATCGCAATAGCACTGACAATGTGGAACATTCTGGAGGATTGGTGTAGGTATGTTATACACTTCTCAATTTATTATCTTAAATATCTATTTGTTTTATATAACGTGTAGTAGAAAAATTGATTAACTGTGATCAGAAATGGATAAAGTTTGATAATTATTAATTGTTTACAAAAGGCAGGTAATTAAATATTATTTTTTCTAAATTCAGAAGAACTTTTTCCTATTTCGCATGGTATGAATTTTGCTGCACACAAACTTAATATAGGTTGCCTGGAAATAAGATTGTAAACAAATCGTTACTTAGCAACCAGTTTAAAACGTTTTTTTTTTGTTCTGAAGTCAACTGCGTGGAGTATCAATACGTTATTGCTAGTGCCCAAAAATACAAGCAAATCTGGTTTCGGACAAACCAAGTTTTGAACAAAAAAACACAGATGAATCTGAAAAGTATAAAATCTATAGCTTTACATTTAGGATACTCCTATGAAATTAGTTCTTTTTAATTAAATAATAACAAATCTATTCCTGCTTCCACATGCCTGTAAGTAGTTTGTGAAAATCTAAACCATTAAAAGGTGATGGTTTTTGTTATTTAGAGGTCGGTTCAAATAACTTGTTCCAAAATGTGGAAGTAATCATTATAAACAAAGATTCACAGTCCGTACATGTATTTTAACTACGTATTATGTATTTTTATTTTGAATCCATCTAGTCGCAGAGTTTTATACCATACTTAAACGGTGATTTCCTTGCGTCTTCTGGTGTGATACAGAGAAATGAAGTTTTTCACCTGTCAGAAAAGTAACCTTCAGAAATTGTCATATTGTTTGCAGTTTCTACTAATTTTTAAAGTCGACCTAAATACTGATATAAATTGTTTGCAAATAGTTTTAAAATGGAAGGGCGAACTTTCTACCTTAGCGATTAAATATATCTCACAGCTACAAACATTACAGTATATATACACCTGAACATTAAATTTTATTAACTCATACAAAAGTAGGCCTATGAATGTGGATAAAGTGAATAATTTTTTTAATTTCCAGATGCTGAACTAATATTTTACAAGTATTGGACCAGGAGAAAGTTGGATATGTAAGATAAGTATCAGAATATTAATCTGTCTTACCCGCTATCTCCCCCTTCCTCACTTTTCTCCTCCCTTGAATCGTTGACTGGTACTTTGTGAGACTTTCGTTGGAAGTATACTAACAAAAGTTGGCTTGCATTTCCAGTCGTATGGTTTAGTGTCGGAAATATAACAAAATATTAATAATGGCATTGGCCGCGGTTCAAGTAAATGCCCCTATTTTATGCTTCATATTGTGTTTTATTTTAACAAAGATAGCAATTACTAAAAATTAATAGGCAGTGTATATTTTTTTACAGATTACTCCAGAGAAAATTCTCTATAATGAGGAAGAATCGCAATTGCACTGACAATGTGGAACATTCTGGAGGATGGGTGTAGGTATGTTATACACTTCTCAATTATCTCAAATGTTTAAATGTATTGGTTTTATTTAAGGTGTAGTAGAAAAATTGATTATCTGTGATCAGAAATGGATATAGTTTGATAATTATTAATTGTTTACAAAAGGCAGGTAATTGAATTTTATTTTTCCTAAATTAAGAAGAACTTTTCCCTATTTCGCATGGTATGAATTTTGCTGCACACAAACTTAATATAGGTTGCCTGGAAAAAAGATTGTAAACAAATCGTTACTTAGCAACCAGTTTAAAAGTTTTTTTTTTTTCTGAAGTGAACTGTCTGGAGTATCAATGCGTTATTGCTAGTGCCCAAAAATACAAGTGAATCGGTTTTTGGACAAACCATGTTTTGAACAAAAACACAGATGAATCTGAAACATATAAAATCTATAGCTTTACATTTAGGATACTTTTATGAAATTAGTTCTTTTTAATTAAATTATAACAAATCTATTCCTGCTTCCAGTAAGTAGTCTGTGAAAATCTAAACCATTAAAAGGTGATGGTTTTTGTTATTTAGAGGTCGGATCAAATAACTTGTTCCAAAATGTGGAAGTCATCATTATAAACAAAGATTCACAGTCCGTACATGTATTTTAACTACGTATTATGTAATTCTATGTTGAACACATTTAGTCTTACTTCTTTATTACCGTACTTAAACGGTTAAGTTATATCCTTGCGTCTTCTGGTGTGATACAGAAAAATAAAGGTTTTCTCCTGTCACAAGTGTAACCTTCAGAAATTGTCATATTGTTTGCAGTTTTTACTTATTTTTAAAGTCCACCTCTATACTGATATAAAGTGTTTCCAAATAGTTTTAAAATGGAAGGGCTAACTTTCTACCTTAGCGATTAAATATATTTCACAGTTACATACATTATATATAACTGAACAATAAATGTTATGTAACTCATACAAAAGTATGAATGTCAATTAAAAGATTTTTTTAAATTTCCAGATGCTGAAGTAGTATTGGACAAATATGGGACAATTGCAAGGAAAAAGTCGGATATGTAAGCTATGTATCAGAATATTAATCTGTCTTACCCGCTATCTCCCCCTTCCTCACTTTTCTCATCCCTTGAATCGTTGACTGGTACTTTGTGAGACTTTCGTTGGAAGTATACTAACAAAAGTTGGCTTGCATTTCCAGTCGTATGGTTCAGTGTCGGAAATATAACAAAATATTAATAATGGCATTGGCCGCGGTTCAAGTAAATGCCCCTATTTTATGCTTCATATTGTGTTTTATTTTAACAAAAATAGCAATTATTAAAAATTAATAGGCAGCGTATATTTTTTTACAGATTACTCCAGAGAAAATTCTCTATAATGGAGGAAGAATCGCAATAGCACTGACAATGTGGAACATTCTGGAGGATTGGTGTAGGTATGTTATACACTTCTCAATTTATTATCTTAAATATCTATTTGTTTTATATAACGTGTAGTAGAAAAATTGATTAACTGTGATCAGAAATGGATAAAGTTTGATAATTATTAATTGTTTACAAAAGGCAGGTAATTAAATATTATTTTTTCTAAATTCAGAAGAACTTTTCCCTATTTCGCATGGTATGAATTTTGCTGCACACAAACTTAATATAGGTTGCCTGGAAATAAGATTGTAAACAAATCGTTACTTAGCAACCAGTTTAAAACGTTTTTTTTTGTTCTGAAGTCAACTGCGTGGAGTATCAATACGTTATTGCTAGTGCCCAAAAATACAAGCAAATCTGGTTTCGGACAAACCAAGTTTTGAACAAAAAAACACAGATGAATCTGAAAAGTATAAAATCTATAGCTTTACATTTAGGATACTCCTATGAAATTAGTTCTTTTTCATTAAATAATAACAAATCTATTCCTGCTTCCACATGCCTGTAAGTAGTTTGTGAAAATCTAAACCATTAAAAGGTGATGGTTTTTGTTATTTAGAGGTCGGTTCAAATAACTTGTTCCAAAATGTGGAAGTAATCAGTATAAACAAAGATTCACAGTCCGTACATGTATTTTAACTACGTATTATCTATTTTTATTTTGAATCCATCTAGTCGCAGAGTTTTATACCGTACTTAAACGGTGATTTCCTTGCGTCTTCTGGTGTGATACAGAGAAATGAAGTTTTTCACCTGTCAGAAAAGTAACCTTCAGAAATTGTCATATTGTTTGCAGTTTTTACTAATTTTTAAAGTCGACCTAAATACTGATATAAATTGTTTGCAAATAGTTTTAAAATGGAAGGGCGAACTTTCTACCTTAGCGATTAAATATATCTCACAGCTACAAACATTATATATACACCTGAACATTAAATTTTATTAACTCATACAAAAGTAGGCCTATGAATGTGGATAAAGTGAATAATTTTTTTAATTTCCAGATGCTGAACTAATATCTTACAAGTATTGGACCAGGAGAAAGTTGGATATGTAAGATAAGTATCAGAATATTAATCTGTCTTACCCGCTATCTCCCCCTTCCTCACTTTTCTCCTCCCTTGAATCGTTGACTGGTACTTTGTGAGACTTTCGTTGGAAGTATACTAACAAAAGTTGGCTTGCATTTCCAGTCGTATGGTTTAGTGTCGGAAATATAACAAAATATTAATAATGGCATTGGCCGCGGTTCAAGTAAATGCCCCTATTTTATGCTTCATATTGTGTTTTATTTTAACAAAGATAGCAATTACTAAAAATTAATAGGCAGTGTATATTTTTTTACAGATTACTCCAGAGAAAATTCCCTATAATGAGGAAGAATCGCAATTGCACTGACAATGTGGAACATTCTGGAGGATGGGTGTAGGTATGTTATACACTTCTCAATTATCTCAAATGTTTAAATGTATTGGTTTTATTTAAGGTGTAGTAGAAAAATTGATTATCTGTGATCAGAAATGGATATAGTTTGATAATTATTAATTGTTTACAAAAGGCAGGTAATTGAATTTTATTTTTCCTAAATTAAGAAGAACTTTTCCCTATTTCGCATGGTATGAATTTTGCTGCACACAAACTTAATATAGGTTGCCTGGAAAAAAGATTGTAAACAAATCGTTACTTAGCAACCAGTTTAAAAGTTTTTTTTTTTCTGAAGTGAACTGTCTGGAGTATCAATGCGTTATTGCTAGTGCCCAAAAATACAAGTGAATCGGTTTTTGGACAAACCATGTTTTGAACAAAAACACAGATGAATCTGAAACATATAAAATCTATAGCTTTACATTTAGGATACTTTTATGAAATTAGTTCTTTTTAATTAAATTATAACAAATCTATTCCTGCTTCCAGTAAGTAGTCTGTGAAAATCTAAACCATTAAAAGGTGATGGTTTTTGTTATTTAGAGGTCGGATCAAATAACTTGTTCCAAAATGTGGAAGTCATCATTATAAACAAAGATTCACAGTCCGTACATGTATTTTAACTACGTATTATGTAATTCTATGTTGAACACATTTAGTCTTACTTCTTTATTACCGTACTTAAACGGTTAAGTTATATCCTTGCGTCTTCTGGTGTGATACAGAAAAATAAAGGTTTTCTCCTGTCACAAGTGTAACCTTCAGAAATTGTCATATTGTTTGCAGTTTTTACTTATTTTTAAAGTCCACCTCTATACTGATATAAAGTGTTTCCAAATAGTTTTAAAATGGAAGGGCTAACTTTCTACCTTAGCGATTAAATATATTTCACAGTTACATACATTATATATAACTGAACAATAAATGTTATGTAACTCATACAAAAGTATGAATGTCAATTAAAAGATTTTTTTAAATTTCCAGATGCTGAAGTAGTATTGGACAAATATGGGACAATTGCAAGGAAAAAGTCGGATATGTAAGCTATGTATCAGAATATTAATCTGTCTTACCCGCTATCTCCCCCTTCCTCACTTTTCTCATCCCTTGAATCGTTGACTGGTACTTTGTGAGACTTTCGTTGGAAGTATACTAACAAAAGTTGGCTTGCATTTCCAGTCGTATGGTTCAGTGTCGGAAATATAACAAAATATTAATAATGGCATTGGCCGCGGTTCAAGTAAATGCCCCTATTTTATGCTTCATATTGTGTTTTATTTTAACAAAAATAGCAATTATTAAAAATTAATAGGCAGCGTATATTTTTTTACAGATTACTCCAGAGAAAATTCTCTATAATGGAGGAAGAATCGCAATAGCACTGACAATGTGGAACATTCTGGAGGATGGGTGTAGGTATGTTATACACTTCTCAATTTATTATCTTAAATATCTATTTGTTTTATTTAACGTGTAGTAGAAAAATTGATTAACTGTGATCAGAAATGGATAAAGTTTGATAATTATTAATTTTTTTACAAAAGGCAAGTAATTGAATATTATTTTTCCTAAATTCAGAAGAACTTTTCCCTATTTCGCATGGTATGAATTTTGCTGCACACAAACTTAATATAGGTTCCCTGGAAATAAGATTGTAAACAAATCGTTACTTAGCAACCAGTTTAAAAGGTTTTTTTTCTTTCTGAAGTGAACTGTCTGGAGTATCAATGCGTTATTGCTAGTGCCCATTTATACAAGCAAATCTGTTTTTGGACAAACCACGTTTTCAACAAAAAACACAGATCAATCTGAAATTTATACAATTTACATTTAGGATACTTTTATGAAATTAGTTCTTTTTAATTAAATAATAACAAATCTATTCCTGCTTTCACATGCCTGTAAGTAGTCTGTGAAAATCTAAACCATTAAAAGGTGATGGTTTTTGTTATTTAGAGGTCGGATCAAATAACTTGTTCCAAAATGTGGAAGTCATCATTATAAACAAAGATTCACAGTCCGTACATGTATTTTAACTACGTATTATGTATTTTTATTTTGAATCCATCTAGTCGCAGAGTTTTATACCGTACTTAAACGGTGATTTCCTTGCGTGTTCTGGCGTGATACAGAGAAATAATTTTTTCTCCTGTCAAAAGTGTAACCTATATTGTTTGCAGTTTTTACTAATTTTTACTGATATAAATTGTTTGCAAATAGTTTTAAAATGGAAGGGCGAACTTTCGACCTTGGCGATTAAATATATTTCAGTTACATACATACATACATACATACATACATACATACATACATACATACATAAATGTCATCTAACTCATACAAAAGCATGAATGTCAATAAAATGATTGTTTTTTTTTTAATTTCCAGATGCTGAATTAATATCTTGCAAATACTGTCCAGTTGCAACGAGAAAGGCGGATATTTAAGCTAAGTATCAGAATATTAATCTGTCTTACCCGCTATCTCCCCCTTCCCCACTTTTCTCCTCCCTTGAATCGTGACTGGTTCTTTGTGAGACTTTCGTTGGAAGTATACTAACAAAGTTGGCTTGCCTGGTTTCCAGACGTAGGCTCAGTATCCGGAAATTTAATAAGACATTAATAATGGCCCTGACCGCGGTTCAAGTAAATCTCCCTATTCTATGCATCATATTCTGCTTTATTTTTAACAAAGATAGCGATTATTAAATATTAATAGGCATCGTATATTGTTTTTTCAGATTCCCCCAAAGAAAATATCTGTAACCGAGGAATAATCGCGATAGCACTGATAACCTGGAACAACCTGGAGAATGGGTGATGGTATGTAATAGCTTAAATTTGTCAGTTCTCAAATTTTTATTTTTATATCTATTATTTTTAGTGGTGCAGAAAATTTGTTTATTCGTGATGAAAAAGGGTAAGTGGAAAATTCCACATTATTTACAAAGGGGAAGAAATTTATTTATATTTTCTCAATGCAAAGAAGTTTTTCCCCATTTCCCATGATATGAATTTTGCTGCATAAAATTTTAAGATATGTTGCCTGGAAATAAGATTGTAAACAAATCGTTACTTAGCAACCAGTTTAAAAGGTTTTTTTTTCTTCTTTCTGAAGTGAACTGCGTGGAGTATCAATACGTTAGGCCTATTGCTAGTGCTCATTTACACAAGCACATCTGTTTTTGGACAAACCACGTATTGAACAAAAAACACACATCAATCTGAAATTTATACAATCTATAGATTTACATTTAGGATACTTTTATGAAATTAGTTCTTTTTAATTAAATAATAACAAATCTATTCCTGCTTCCACATGCCTGTAAGTAGTCTGTGAAAATCTAAACCATTAAAAGGTGATGGTTTTTGTTATTTACAGGTCGGATCAAATAACTTGTTCCAAAATATGGAAGTAATCATTATAAACAAAGATTCAGTCCGTACATGTATTTTATCTATGTATTATGTAATTTTATGTTGAACACATTTAGTCTTACTTCTTTATTACCGTACTTAAACGGTTAAGTGATATCCTTGCGTCTTCTGGTGTGATACAGAAAAATAAAGGTTTTCTCCTGTCACAAGTGTAACCTTCAGAAATTGTCATATTGTTTGCAGTTTTTACTTATTTTTAAAGTCCACCTCTATGCTGATATAAAGTGTTTCCAAATAGTTTTAAAATGGAAGGGCTAACTTTCTACCTTAGCGATTAAATATATTTCACAGTTACATACATTATATATAACTGAACAATAAATGTTATGTAACTCATACAAAAGTATGAATGTCAATTAAAAGATTTTTTTTAATTTCCAGATGCTGAAGTAGTATTGGACAAATATGGGACAATTGCAAGGAAAAAGTCGGATATGTAAGCTATGTATCAGAATATTAATCTGTCTTACCCGCTATCTCCCCCTTCCTCACTTTTCTCCTCCCTTGAATCGTGACTGGTACTTTGTGAGACTTTCGTTGGAAGTATACTAACAAAAGTTGGCTTGCCTGGTTTCCAGTCGTATGGTTCAGTGTCGGAAATATAACAAAATATTAATAATGGCATTGGCCGCGGTTCAAGTAAATGCCCCTATTTTATGCTTCATATTGTGTTTTATTTTAACAAAAATAGCAATTATTAAAAATTAATAGGCAGCGTATATTTTTTTACAGATTACTCCAGAGAAAATTCTCTATAATGGAGGAAGAATCGCAATAGCACTGACAATGTGGAACATTCTGGAGGATGGGTGTAGGTATGTTATACACTTCTCAATTTATTATCTTAAATATCTATTTGTTTTATTTAACGTGTAGTAGAAAAATTGATTAACTGTGATCAGAAATGGATAAAGTTTGATAATTATTAATTTTTTTACAAAAGGCAAGTAATTGAATATTATTTTTCCTAAATTCAGAAGAACTTTTCCCTATTTCGCATGGTATGAATTTTGCTGCACACAAACTTAATATAGGTTCCCTGGAAATAAGATTGTAAACAAATCGTTACTTAGCAACCAGTTTAAAAGGTTTTTTTTCTTTCTGAAGTGAACTGTCTGGAGTATCAATGCGTTATTGCTAGTGCCCATTTATACAAGCAAATCTGTTTTTGGACAAACCACGTTTTCAACAAAAAACACAGATCAATCTGAAATTTATACAATTTACATTTAGGATACTTTTATGAAATTAGTTCTTTTTAATTAAATAATAACAAATCTATTCCTGCTTTCACATGCCTGTAAGTAGTCTGTGAAAATCTAAACCATTAAAAGGTGATGGTTTTTGTTATTTAGAGGTCGGATCAAATAACTTGTTCCAAAATGTGGAAGTCATCATTATAAACAAAGATTCACAGTCCGTACATGTATTTTAACTACGTATTATGTATTTTTATTTTGAATCCATCTAGTCGCAGAGTTTTATACCGTACTTAAACGGTGATTTCCTTGCGTGTTCTGGCGTGATACAGAGAAATAAGTTTTTCTCCTGTCAAAAGTGTAACCTATATTGTTTGCAGTTTTTACTAATTTTTACTGATATAAATTGTTTGCAAATAGTTTTAAAATGGAAGGGCGAACTTTCGATCTTGGCGATTAAATATATTTCAGTTACATACATACATACATACATAAATGTCATCTAACTCATACAAAAGCATGAATGTCAATAAAATGATTGTTTTTTTTTTTTAATTTCCAGATGCTGAATTAATATCTTGCAAATACTGTCCAGTTGCAACGAGAAAGGCGGATATTTAAGCTAAGTATCAGAATATTAATCTGTCTTACCCGCTATCTCCCCCTTCCCCACTTTTCTCCTCCCTTGAATCGTGACTGGTTCTTTGTGAGACTTTCGTTGGAAGTATACTAACAAAGTTGGCTTGCCTGGTTTCCAGACGTAGGCTCAGTATCCGGAAATTTAATAAGACATTAATAATGGCCCTGACCGCGGTTCAAGTAAATCTCCCTATTCTATGCATCATATTCTGCTTTATTTTTAACAAAGATAGCGATTATTAAATATTAATAGGCATCGTATATTGTTTTTTCAGATTCCCCCAAAGAAAATATCTGTAACCGAGGAATAATCGCGATAGCACTGATAACCTGGAACAACCTGGAGAATGGGTGATGGTATGTAATAGCTTAAATTTGTCAGTTCTCAAATTTTTATTTTTATATCTATTATTTTTAGTGGTGCAGAAAATTTGTTTATTCGTGATGAAAAAGGGTAAGTGGAAAATTCCACATTATTTACAAAGGGGAAGAAATTTATTTATATTTTCTCAATGCAAAGAAGTTTTTCCCCATTTCCCATGATATGAATTTTGCTGCATAAAATTTTAAGATATGTTGCCTGGAAATAAGATTGTAAACAAATCGTTACTTAGCAACCAGTTTAAAAGGTTTTTTTTTTTCTTTCTGAAGTGAACTGTGTGGAGTATCAATACATTATAACTAGTGCCCATATATACAAGTAAATCGGTTTTCGGACAAACCAGGTTTTAAACAAAAACACAGATCAATCCGAAATGTATAAAATGTATAGCTTTACATTTAGGATACTAATATGAAATTAGTATTTTTAATTAAATAATAACAAATCTATTCCTGCTTTCACATCCCTGTAAGTAGTCAGTGAAAATCTATCCAGTGGCTGAGATACATACTTTTTATGATCTTGAGATGTAATCATAAGCTATATTTTGAATTCCACTTACTCTATCACAATAGAAACTAATTTATCATTTTATTTAAACGCACTCTATGCAAATATCATTCTCTGCTTAAAACTGATGGTCAGTCAGAAATCCTTCTTTATCAGTTATCCAGTACGCATAATAGTCAGATAATGTCTGTGTAAAACGTGTTTGGTAGAGTAGGAAGTATATTATTAGCCATTAGCACATGTGAGTGTTTTTATTATGTAGAAATCTGATAAATTAGCTTGATCCAAATATCTAGAAGTCATCATTATAAACAAAGATTAACAGTCGGTACATGTATTTTTTTTACTCTGTATTATGTATTTTAACGTTGAATCCTTTTAGTCGTAGTAGCCGACAGCTTTATTACCGTACTTAAACGGTTAAGTTATTTCCTTGCGTCTTCTGGTGTGATACAGAGAAATGAAGTTTTTCTCCTGTCAGAGGGAGAATCGTGTTAAACTTATAACCTGGATCAATCTGGAGGATGGGTGATGGCTAGACCTGGGATTTTAAGACAAATGCCTATTTTGTTCCTTATGAAATAACATGAAAAATTTTAAGTTTGTGGATGTTTCATGATAAATCATTTACATTTATAGGATTTTATAGTGCCCTAAAATGTCTATTTGGACCTTTAGAGCTATTTTAATGCCTATTTTAGTACCTAAAATGCCTAATTTGTACATTTAAAATAAAATTCAACTTTTGAAATTTTTGCAACTAATGGACACCCCTCAAATAAAAGCACAACAGCAGAGATGGGTTTTTTTCACAGAAACATGATTACTCAAACAATTGTGGCTAAAGGAATGCTGACTGACGGGGCAGGGGGAGGATTAAGGAGGACACAGTAGTCAAGTCACCAGTGGAAGAACATCTGTTTAAGTTAATATAGTTCGTGATGCATAATTTTGCAGTTAATTCTGTTAAGAATAGGTATACCACGTTTCTTGCAGTAAAAAAGACCATGTTACAGTTTAAGTGTATATTGTAATATTTTAAAGTCTATTTTCTATCTATTTACACATTTTTAAAGCATATTTTAAGTGCCTATTTTCTCTTTTAAAAGCCTATTTACTTGTTTTAAAAGCCTATTTTAGGTGACTAAAACTAACTTTTTAGAGTCTAAAATTCCAGGTCTAGTGATGGTATATTATAGCTTAAATTGCTCAATTATCTCGTTTTTTTAAAATTATTTTCAATGTAGGAGAAAAATTCTTTATTCTTGCCCAGAAAATTCATAATTATTTACCGAACCATGTAATTAAATTTGTTTTTTAATGGCGAGAAAGTTTTTCTTTTATTCGCATGGTATAATAACATTTCTGTGCACAGAAATTTAAGATGGTTGCTTTAAGTTTTACATTTATTATATAAGACCTTGGCAAAAATAAAAGAAATTGGGAATAAAGGTATCGCATGATTATTGTATTGCGATGGTCAGGAAGGCCTACCGTAAGTTAGAGTAAACATAAGTGTGTGTGTGATAATATTATACGAGAAAAATTCTTCTGATACTGGGATTTGAAGCCAGGACCTTTGGCTATCCGTGCCACTGCTCTACCAACTAAGCTAAGCCAGAGTTCGCTTCACAGCGCCAGATGGAACCTCTCTCCTATGACTGATTGCCCTTAATGGTCTACCTCACTAACAGACAAGTTATGTCATTATGCAGTACTGTGAGGCACACTAAGTAGTAATTTTTCGTGACCGGTCTTCTACTGTTATTGTACAGTAACATTCAAGATAGATATATGCATTCATGAACCACAGATTATTGGTGTACTAATGATTTAATGATTTATTCTTGTATCTGGAGTTGTACAAATGATCACCCCTGGTGTTACAGAAAGTTTTTCACCAAAGGGCGTCTGCATACATAAAAACTCATATATCAGAAATCAGTACTACTACTAATAAATGTTTACCTTTCGTAAGTATATCCACTTACCATTTCTAACCAATTTCCCTTAAGCAGCTAATTTGTTTTTCCCATTTTATTGGTGTACTAAGTGTATATGAGAATCCGATAAAGCGTATTTGAGTTATCGCGCATACAATCACACGAACACATTTTTCCGCTTTACCAAGTAATGCTAGAAAGTACCATTAATAATAATAATAATAATAATAATAATAATAATTCAGTCTGATCAGTAGGGCAAGGCATTTGATGTTTTTGCATCTTTTTGATATGAAGGTTAAACGATAGCTCGAATATATATAAATGTGTATCATGAAATAACTGATTAAATAAGGGCATTTTTTGGGGCTTTATTTTGCATTTTTCAATATTTTCAAGAGATAGGTCATTTTTTGGCAATTTTTAGGTAATTTTCTGCATTTTTAGGTCATTTTCGGCGTTTTTAGGTCTTTTTTCGCCATTTTAGACCATGTTTCCGTGTACAAATCATTATTTTCAGACAACAGACAAACTTTTTATTTGAGAATATCCGCGAAGTTAATTAGGGCCTATAGCTAATTTTAATTCAGGTTTATTGCAAAATTTTCGCTAAGGGTGTCCAAGTACGTAGTATAGATTTACTTACCTTTTTAGCAATAAAATAAGGGTGTTTTATATTGTAAATTCATATCACTATCATTCATTAAAGTGCTTTTAGCAATTCATTACTTTAAAAAACTAAATATAAGTAATAGCGGGAAATTTATTGGTCTTTTTTAATTTTGTGTCATTTTTTCACTGTCTTAAATGTCATAAATGCATTTTTTATTTTGCATTTTTTCACTATTTTATTGTCATTAAATGCCTTGCCCTACAGATCAGTATAAGGGAGTAGGCCTATTGCATTTTGAAGTTATCTGTCCAATTCATATTAAGAAAGCAATATAACACCCTTCTGTACATGAAACGCCCTCGTGTCCACTCACAGCCACGGGTCTGTGAAAAATTACACATCAGATAGGGAAATTGGACATATTTACAAAGACTTCTGAAGGTATTCATACGTAATGATGATTGCAAGCCATTAAATAAAGCACGTTTGTTTAGGAACTTGCTCTGGAAACTTGGGTAACAAATACGATCAGCGTAAAGATAAATAACAATCAGCTGAAAATGGTCTAATGGTAAAATTCCAAGTCACTACACTTCTTTCCTCCAAACAGACTTCATATTATCAAACATCTCCATTGCTGCCATTATAAAATGAATTTATAATTCTCTGTTGTAACCAAGTGGTCGCATTATGATTAATGAAGCAGCGGTGGAATAATATGTGGCAGGGGAAATGGGAGCACTCCCAGAAAACTGCCCCCGGCCCCATTTTGTCTACCACAAATCCCACAAGGATACACTGAGATCTGATTCCGGGTCAATTGAAATGTATAAAAGAAATCTGATAGTGCAAAAAATTCATGTTTTCTGACAGATTTAAAAAAAAATCCCTATAATATAAAGCCATATGGCTAACCGATTAATGACCCACCAACATTAATATTTACCAATTTCCAGATGAGCTACATTTCGCATCTCCGAAGGATACACAACCCACATAAAAACTGATTAATGTACTCTCGTAACTTTTTTTACTATAAGCATGACCAATGCACTTTCTCATTTCACATTCTGAAATAGAATAAGAGGCCATATTGCAAAGAGCACGTATTGCGGTGGCGAATATGTTGGAAAATAGCTGAACACTTGCTGTATCTGTTGGAATATATATGTCCATGAAAATGTATTTTGTTTCTGTAAACGGCCCCAGGGAAACTTATTTTGTATGTTAAAAACTAAACTTCGAATTTGGGAGGTCGAAACAATACTTCCTCTACATAGGCCTATGGTAGACCTATCTATGGTACGGGCAGAGAAAGTAAAAAGAATGTTGTAAGATTTGAGGCTTTCCTGGCGAATCTTATGTAGAAAATCTTCTCGGGTTTGCAGCCAGGTGAGAAGTTTGTTGTGGTCCAACGTTTCCGAGGCTGACGCTGCCTCAGACTCCGCCCAACTCGGGTTGGTATATATTTCCCCTACATGTCAAAACTCGACACTTCAGATTCCCTGAGGATGGAGGCAGCGTCAGCCTCGGAAACGTTGGACCACAACAAACTTCTCACCTGGCTGCAAACCCGAGAAGATTTTCTACATAAAAAGAATGTTGTCGTCTGTTTTCCCACATTCTTCATGTTGTGGGTATTTGAAAAATGCTAAGTTTCCATTGCGCATGAATAAATCGAAGCATTATTAGAGACAATATCTTATCGATATCTAACATAATAAACTCTTTTCAATCACGCAATAAAATACTCACGCACAGATATATTATTAATAATCCATCCATCAGGGTAACAGTATACACATTAAAGCCATGCAGTTCTTCTGTCAATTTATTTCGGGGAGAAAAATTCGGCAGTTCTTGATTTTACGAAGTAACAGCGACATCTGTCGTCTTTTTCCCTGGGATATTAAAACTATGATTTGCTCTCTACGCATATTCTTGATACTCGAAATGGTAGTTGCGGCTGGAGGTGAATTTTTCTCTGTTAAAGATATAGCGTCTATTACAAAGAATGTAATGAACCATTATAATCTGAAATGTGTGTACTTCCTTTTCAATAATTCAAGTAAGTATTCTAACAAATTACTGTATCTACTGTATAGACACAGATCCCGAACTCCTGATATGGCCTCGCAGCTAAAATTGAGTATAAATACATCTGAAATAAAAAAGAAAAGTGTGCGTGGAACGCCACGCGACAGAAGTGAACCTTGTTTTAATTTTTTTTACTTTTTTCCTACTTCGGATTATTCAATTTTGGATTGTTGGACCTTTTAATATTGGGTTTTTAGACTTTTTTAATTTTGGATTTTTTAATTTTTCATCTTTTAATATTTTTAATTTAGGAATTTTGTTTTTTTTTTAAATTTTGAATTTTTTAAATTCTAGTTAATTTATTTTTTAGATTTTTTAATTTTTGTTTTTAGATTTTTTAATTTTGGATTTTTTTATTTCTAAATTTTGGATTTCAGATTTTTTAATTTTGGATTTTTATTTTTTAAACTTTGGAATATTGATTTCTTTAATTTTTTATTTTTAAAATTTTGGATAGACCTATTTGAATTCTTAAATTGGATTTTTGATTTTTTGAATTTTTGATTTTTGCACTTTTTAATTTTGGATCTTTTAATATTTTAATTTTGGAATTTTGGGTTATTTCATTTAAATTTTTTAAATTTTGGATCTTTGAATTTTTTATTTTTTATTTTGGATTTTTAAATTTTGAATTTTGGATTTTTTAATTTAGAATTTTTGGATTTTTTAAATTTTGGATAACCCTAATCATTGAGTTGATTGTTTTCTGTGCAGTCCGTACTGTCACATCTCACTAATTTCGCGACGATTTTTGAGTGTTACACAAGCTCTCGATTTACCCCTACCGCGGCTAAAGAAGTTTCACTTCACAAATATTATTCTCGCGTAAGAACGCTGTTCATATCTTGTCACATCCATCCCGCACGGTGGCTGACTCATACCTTAACCCCTCTTGTGCGTAAAAAATGCAATCAAATTACGTGTCCATAGAGCCAATCCGGAAAATGGAATCTAATTAGGATGCAAACTTTCTGGCAATCATTGTGACTTTTTTTAGGTCAAGATTTCGTAAGAGAGATAATTAAGATCTTCTTAAAGAGCAACATCCAAGCAGGGAGTATGTACTGGGAATTGCTAAGCAAGAATCTGCAGAACAGATGTCTCCATGTCATCAGTGTTGGTCAGACATTAGACAAGGTGAGTGCATTTACATTGCAGTTACTGTACTCCAAAGCAAAGCATTTGCATTGCAGTTACTGTACTACAAAGCAAAGAACTTCCCTACGCGTGTATTGCTATTTAGATGGGTGAGATGGGAGGAGGAGGTGAGGAATATCATCACAAGGGCCCGGATTGTAATGACATGTCATCTTTTTATTGATTCTGCATAGACATTACCAACTTGTGGTTAAATCCTAATCATGGCCTCTTGATTATAGAAATACAATTTTATTAGGTCATTTTTTGTCATTTTATGCAAGTCTATATTTTTATATATATAGGCCTATATATATATATATATATAAATGCATTTTTATTAGGTCATTTTTTGTCATTTTATGCAATTTTATATTTTTAGGTCATTATTTTGTCATTTGCTTCCTTATTTAGTCATTTTCATGTATTTATATTGAGTGTATTAACTTTTTTCGTCGCTAGCAGTGCTGTCTTTGAAGTGTTGTTTCTTTAATGCAAGAAGGAAAAATTCGCCGTTAAAGAGTTGACATGTCTCAGTCGGAAGTGAGAATCAAAGAAACGCCGAAATTTTGTATTAGGCCTATATTACTGTTGTTATTAGATTGACTTGGCACCAGAGTCTGTCACCTGCTTGGACTTGAGAGTGCAATCTACTATTTACCCTCAATAAACAACAATATAATCCGGCAGACCACAAAAGGATGTGCCGAATTTTGACTCACCAGTGCCTCAGTGCCAGTTTAAATTTCCGTGAGAAAAGAACATTCACAACATTACAGTTATTGACAGTTTTTACAATTATGCACAAACTAGTCTATAACATTGTGTGAACAATAATAATTTTTTATAAAAAAAATATAAGTTTTAGGTCATTTTTTATAATTATTAAGTCATTTTCTTTAAAAAATAGGGTCATTTTATAGGTCATTTTTCAAACAATTTTAGGCGATCAGAATCCGGGCCCCGATCATCACACATTCTTATTGGAAGAGCATTAAATGAAGTCACTGAGAAAATAGACATGAGCATAAAAATACAGGGGTTTAAAATTAACATGCTCAGATTTGCAGATGACATTGCAATTTTAATGGAAAATAAAACAAGAGATTTATAATATTTTATTAATTAATTGGAAAACACATTAAGAAATAATTATTACTTAAATATTAATAAATCGAAAAAAAGTTTTAACTTGCAAGAAAAAAGGAATTAATAAAACACAAATTAGATTGAACGGTGAATTATTGGATGAAACTGAAGAATTTCAATATCTAGGCAGCAAAACAACATCTGATGGAAGAAGTAAAAAATAAATTATTAATAGAATGTATCAAACAAAACTTGCCTTCAGTAGTAAAAATAAATTATTCACATCCAATGATATTAGTTTAGAAATAAGGAAGAATTTGTTGAAAACATATGTATGGAGCATGATGATGTATGGATGTGAAACTTGGTCAATCCTGAAATCAGAAACAAGAAGAATAGAAGCATTTGAATCATGGTGCTTCAGAAAAACGCATAAAATTAATTGGTTCCATAACATTGCCAATGAGGAAGTTTATAAGAGAGCAAAAGCATAGAAAGAAATTTGGAACCAAATAAGGAAAAGAAGAATAAAACTCATAGGGCATTTACTAAGGTACCAAAATCATTATCGAAGGCACAGATGAAGGCAAAAATGGAAAGGAAGAGCAAGACTAGTACTTGCAACAAATTAAGGATGATATGAACTGTAAAACGTAGGAAGAATGAAAAGGGAAGGCAGAAAGATGACCAGAATGGAGAATTGCTGCAAACCAATCCAAGGATTGAAGACTAAAGAAGAAGATTCTTATTGGTTGGTCGCTTTTTTGCCTTGTTCATGTCATTGTTATTATCACAACTCGTAACATAATTGTCACAGGGAAGTTCTTTGCTTTGGGCAACAGTATAATCGTCCCACATTTGGGGAAAGACAATGATCGTCTCAGTTCACCACTTTTAGTCTTGATTTGTTACATTACAGAAATAACAGAAACAATCAAGGTAATCACTTTGTAAAAAGTCATTTGTCAAGAATTTATGCTGCACCAGCCCATTTATCAAATGTACACCTTTATACGTGAAGCATTTCATGAAATATGCAAGAAAATTAAAATCAGGTAAACTGATGTAACCAAGAGCCAGAATGCTTTTGTTAAATCAGTGATAATTTCAATTGTGATATGCAGAAAATATGTTTTTTTTTTTAATCGAATTAAGCAACAGATCGATTCATTAAGCAAGGCTTACGGAAGAACGAAGGTCTAGTTTGATAAGCAATATGTGAAGGAATATGTGAGTAGTGTTATTTGTCAACGCTAACTGTATTGCAACTTCCAAAGCCGTATATGAACGCTGTAAAACAATATGGTGTCATGAGAACTGATTTTCTTTTGATAAATTCTTTCTAATAGGCTATATTATCAAAAGATAGGCGCTAAATTGGGCATTTCTCCGGTACCGGTCAAACGATTTGGTCCAATAACAATAGGCTTCTTCCCATGGACGTTATAAATGCATATACCAAGTTTCATGAACATCCGCATGCAGACACACGGACAGAAATTTTCCCGTCCCCCACACAATCTCATGAAGTATCATACTGGCACTTAATAAATACTGATCTACAGCGTCTCTTGAATAGAAAATATTTGCATGGTCATCAAATAGCGAAGCGGTGTCATTAAGCTGCAAATTTTATATATCATTAACGTAAATAAGAAAAAGAATCGGTTCCAGTATTGATCCCTGCGGCACTCTATACTCAATAGGAAGCAAGTCACTCTCCATGTCATACTATAGTATATTGCGATACAAGTGCCGTAAGCGGTGCATACGGATCGAGGAAAGAGTTTGAAAAAACGAGGCGCTTGCGCAATTCTTTTTTCAATTTCCGAGATGTTATGATGTTATGCGCACGAGTATTGCATGCTATTTTTTGCACGATGATTATTTATATCAATTTATTTATATTAATTTAGATATTCGCTGAAAATATTATCTATATACATTATTGAAGATAGATGTTTATTTCAGAAAGTGATTCGCATGTGTTTGTTGATATGGGAACCGATTATTTGTCCTGGGCTTGTCCATAAAGGCTTGTATTATGATGTGTGGCGTAAGTAAATTCTTACCGCACGGAAATTTGTTTTGTTTCCATAGCAACAAGATTGAGTGCGGGAATGTCAACTTACGATCCACGGCAACAATATTCGTAAGTACCACTAATTAGTTAAGTCGTGCAAAAAAACACATTTCTTTTTTAGTTGTCAGATTCAACTCTATCAAAAGGGAAATGGCTTTTGTTTATGGACAAGAAGACTTCGTTAAGGGAACTCTTTAGCGAAGTTTACATTCCACTGGATTATGAGTATCTGGTAGCACGTCATACTGAGATGACACTCAAGTCAGTGTTCCACGTTCATCCTGCCAGACCTCTGCAAACGATCAATGTTGCTACATGGAGTGCCACTGGTGATGTTGTATGGAATGAAACATCTCTCCAAAAACACAAAAGTAATCTGCAAGGAGCCATCCTCAAGGTGGCCATAGTAACTGAAGTAAGTATCAGAGCGGTTCTCCATTAAAACGTTTGAATTGCCTAATCAATTATTTCCTTAAACAATACAGGGTGTTAATGAATAACACCGAAATCTGTCTACAAAGGTGACATAAACAAGCAACTTTTATTAGGAGATTTTTTTCTGTGGATTCAATTTTTCCTGTTACAGCATAAAATCTTCCAGGGCATGGCCGCCGCTGACTTCTAGCATTTGACAAAAATGCAAAACAAAGGAACTTCGTTCTTAACACTGGGGTTATTAATTTAAAAAACTAATGCAGTGGCGGCCAGTCATGTGATTAGTCTGTAAATGTTGCAGATTATGAAAACTCTAAACTATGATATAGCTGCTGATGAATGATTAAAAGTCAGGTTTTTATAGAACACTAAGGAGGCATGAAGTCAATTTTATGAAAATTTTAACCCTATTTCGCTTCATTACTGACTTATGAGCACCAAATTACTTGTGTAAATTACTTGTGTATTGATATATACTTGTATTGATATATAATTAGATTTATATTAATCTACTATACCCCGTAAACACGAGATTTGCTCATATAGGGAAATGTTGGTTTATGTGTTTTTACTTGTACTAAATGTGAAATAACGTAAGTAAAAATAATAAATAAAAAATAAATAAAATTGTAATGACTCTAATTCCCTGTAGTAAACACATCTTACGTCGTAGAGCAAAAATTTTCTAATAAAAGTTGCTCGTCTATGTCCTCGCTATACACAGGTAAAATAATTATTTCGGTGTTATTCATTAACACCCTGTATGCTCGTTGCATAATACACTACACTTTATAGTCCCACGCCTTAGGGGCCTACATTGAGAGTAACATAATGTTTATCTGTGTGTGTAAATAAATTACAGTAAATTTTATAAGATAATTTTATTTTTATGAATAAAAATGCCCAAATATTATTTTATATGACTAGCTACTAATACGATCTATTTTTAACAGGCTAAATATGAAGTCGGGAAATCTACTGAAAAAATAAAACCGAGAAAAATCTCTCGACATTTATTGGATATACTGAATGAATTCCAGAAGTGGCTTAATTTCACGTGAGTATGTCATATGAGAACCTTGTTATTTGATCCAAGATGTGTACGGAGCAAAAGTAAACACCAGAGTCTGAAAATACAAAGCACAGTTCACAGGAGTTCGTTTTTTAGTCGACTACAGTAGAGTCAATTTAACTTTCTTTTTTATATTATGCGCCAAGGGTCCCGGGTTCAATTCCCAAGTCTGCCAAGTGATACTATTTTTGTCTTTGATTTTGGTTTAATTTTGACCACTGACTTGACACCTCCTGTAGATTTGTATTCTTTTTAGGACTTTGAAAATCGTACTTGAAATTATTCCCTCGGATGACGCCACTTTCACTCCCACGTCTTGCACAGATATTTTAGGTTTTTATTTTAATGTTTTGTCATCTGTATCTTCTCGTCATTGGATATACCTTTTAATCGCACGTTTCTTGATTAGTGACATAAGTTCTGAAGGCCCTGGTTAGCACATTTCTTTTATAATACAAATTATTAGAGGTTATGCCTATTACGTTTACTTACAATACGTGGTGTACTTCATCACACATTATGTAAATGAAAAGTATAACAAATTAATTAATTATGTTACAAAATACGTCTTGTAGACTAGTAACTTACGTCACTTGTTTTTCTTCAGAATCAACAAATTTGCCAAGGCAACGATAAAAACAAATGAAACCTTGTTTGTTAGATATATACTGTAAAACATGTATGATATACATTTTTTTTGTAGCAAACTATCACAGAAGTTAAAGATTTACCTTATAATAGTTTACATTGCTATTTAAAGATTTTACCAAAGAGAATGATAGATTATGTTACCGTTTTATTTATGGGAAAACTTGAAAAATAAAGTGTATGGGTAAAATAGCCATACATTAGAAGTTAAAGACAATATCACAAGAGAAATAAACTCTATCTCGGAAGCTGAACTTATGGGCGTGAAAGGAAATTTCCTAAAAAGGTGCCAGTATTGTGTGGATGCAAGAGGAGGACATTTCCAACATCTCTTGTGAAGAGGTACGTGGTTATTTTCATTGTAATTTTAGCTTGAATTATGAGAACCTGAATTATTACACCGTTAGGGGCTTTATTTGCGTAGATATTTCATCCGAGACATGTAAATTTCACCACACATCCCATCAGGATGTACATAAGGGAACTATAATAATAATAATAATAATAATAATAATAATAATAATAATAATAATAATAATAATAAGTATTTTATTGTCATTGAACTTGCAGTAATAGGTAAACACATCAAACAAATGGGTACCAAAATTTGGTTTGACCGGAGGTGATAAGGTTCATTGCTTGGCACTCCGGGGGTAAGGGAGGGCACAAAAAAATATCCTATCTAGAGAACTATCTATAACAAAATACGTGTGATATTAGGTGATTTATGAAAAGAAAGATGGTTTTCAAAGTGGTTCCCATTACATTGCGATTTTAACCGATTTTTTCGGTTCTCGCTAGATAGCTGGGCAACATGTTTTGAGGCAGTGATGTAGTTCTGTAGCAAGTCTTGGTTGACTTATTTTCTCGCACAGATGAAATTGCTCTGGCTTTTCTAGACTTTCTAGAAACACATGCGACTTTACAGACTTAAAAAAAAAGTGTGCGTGGAACGCCACGCGACAGAAGTGAAACTTACTTTGATTTTTGTATTTTTTGTATTTTGGAGTATTGGATTTTTTAAATGTTGGATTTTTTAATTTTTAATTTTGGAGTTTCGATTTTTTTTAATAATGGTGAAGGGCTCACCACGCCACTTGCTCGAAGCAGTAATAGCCCCCCACTCAATGCCTGATACCTTTCCCCGCGCGCTCCCGTAATTTTTTTATTTTTATTTTATTTTCTAATTTTGGATTTTTGGATTTTTATACTTTTTAAATTTTGGATTTTTTAGTTTGTTAATTTTGGATAAGCCTAATCATTCAGTTGATTGTTATCTGTGCAGGCCGTTCCGTCACACCCACTAATTTCGTGACGATTTTGTTCGTAACGCAAGTTTGGGTTAGCTCTCAATTTACTCCTACCGCGGCTGAAGAAATTTCACTTCAAAAGTTTCAAATTAATTCTGTTGCAGGTCAGAATTTGTAGTTGCGGCTGACGGAGTGTTGGGTACCCAGAAACCAGACAGGACATGGACAGGAATTGTAGGAATGCTGGACGCGAAACAGGCGGAAATAGGCCTGGATGAATTCTTCTACACTGAGGATCGGATGGAGGTTATTCAATACCTCCCACCTATCAAAAACGATAAGTAGGTTCTGCATCTCACCGCAATCAAAACTAAAAAGTCTGATCGTTCTATGAAAGAAACCTCAAACATACCAAAACCAGTACAACTGTCTCTCTAGCACATTATTCGTATGACTTAAGAGTGAGGCAATATACTGGATTTTAGGTAGATTTCCGCGCTGTAGGGTAGATGTTTAAACACCTCCTAGCAAGTCTCCTGGAGATGTCCGGCTGAGAGGTGTTTAAATATTTACCCTAAAGCCCGGACCTTGCTCCCAGTGATTTCCATCTTTTCCTATACCTCACGAAATCAGAGGCGTAACGAGGGGGGTTTTGGGGGTTTGAACTCACCCCATTGATTAAAAAAGGAAAATGTTACAATTTTTTAAGTCTTATAAATTATTTAAGGGGAGATGGTAGTTACCAGTGAAAAAAAAATAGATCATAGTTTTGTAAACATTTTGATATATAGGTTTTATATGTTGCGTTATTATTAAGCCAAGCAGAGCGACCTGGAGCTTTCTAAAATGGATAAAATACCATAAGGCACGTCATTTTCTTTTCGCTCTCCTGTAAAATTACATTTTTTGTACTTCAGGTACCATTTTCTGAAAAACTATTCATGCTAGAATAATGAAACTTTCAGGGATTCATTATGGATGGATGACAAATCTCCCTTAGCAGAATTATGGGAAAAGTATTTACTATACAGAATTTTCAACTATTTTTATTTTAAAAAAGTATTTTTTTGAGACGTGAAGTTTTCATGCAGTTTTCATGCAGTAATAATGTACATATTAGACTGATTGTGGTAGGGTAAATAGTAGGACCTGTTGTTAGTAAGTTTCCAAAGTTTCACAAAAATCTAAGCTACAGAAATTGAATAAAGCGTACCTATGTCAAGGGAAGTAACTGTAAAACTGAATTATCACCTATGTGTTAAAGAATTCTTTCCTACCGAACAGCGAGTTCTAGAACAACCATTTTCTGCTTATTTTAAACTGCAGAGTGCACTTGCAAAGCATAAAAAAAATTCAACTAAATCTGACTGTTAACACCTGAGTTATGGCTTCTTGAACATACGCTATATTTTCTATCATTTTGCTAGCGGTAACTAGGCCTACCATCTCCCCTTAATATGAGTATAAAGCGTGGGAAGCTTAAAACTCGTTACTGTGCATCTTAATTTTTAAAATTTTCCGGGGGAGGATGCCCGAGCCCCTCTCTCCCTGGGGGGTATTTCGTACCCCCCAGACCCCTCGGATATTATAACCCCCATATGGTCGGCCTGGTTACGCCAATGCACGAAATGACAAAGAATGACAGAGAGTCGAAGGTGGTTGTCACACGGTGGTTCAAATCCCTGGCGGCACACCTCTAAGACACAGTTATTCAAAAGTTGGTGCCACTGTAAGACAAATGTTTGAATTCTGGTGGCAAATATGTTGAAAAATAGCTGAACACTGGCTGTTGCAATAAATATTTCCATGAAATTGTGTTTTGTTTCTGTAAACGGCCCCTGGGAAACCTATTTTATGGACGCGCCCCGTTTTCTTTTTCAACTTTACCCAGTGATTTTGGATAATGTGCACTTTATCCAGGTAAAGCTAGGTTAGCCCAATTCCCAGCTCTACCAGTAACATACAGATTAATACCGTCCTATTTAATTTTTCAGGATAATGGTGTTTATAAAGCTGCCTACCATACAGGACGACGCCTTTACGATATTGTCACCTTTTGAAAGTAATTTATGGATATCGATAATGGCATCTTTGGGAATACTTGCCGTAGCTTTGGCATCGATTTGCTACATACTTGCTCGTTATGACAAATCCAACACCGACAAGTACAGTTTCTACAATTCCTTGTTCTATATTCTTGGAAACTTCCTGCAACAAGGTATTACTTTATGCTCTGATGTAGGCCTAAATTGTATAAATGTCTTGCAGCTGAGAACTCTGCCTTATCTATTCCCCCTCAGAATACTGTATTTTATTCTTCATCCTTCACTGTCTATCCTTACCTGAGGATATAAAAGTCTGCCGAACATTCAGAACGCTCTACATGAAGTTAGTTGACCACTTGACCACAAACCATTAATATTCATATTATACAGGGTGTTAATGAATAACACCGAAATATTTTACCTGTGTATCGAGAGGACATTTACAAGCAACTTTTATTGGGAGATTTTTGCTTTATAGATTCAATTTTACCTCTTACAGCATAAAATCTACCATGGCATGGCCGCCACTGAATTCTAACATTAGAAAAAAATGCAAAACAAAGGAACTTCGTTGTTAACACTGTAGTCAGTAGTTATGAATTTAAAAAAAAAACACTAATGCAGTGGCGACCAGTCTTGTGATTAGTCTGTCAATTTTGAAGATTATGGAAACACTAAAATATAATATAGCTGTTGACGATTGATTCAGAGTCAGGTTTTTTTTTTCGATCACTAGGAAGGCATGAAGTCAATTTAATGAACATTTTAACCCTATTTCCCGTAATTATTGATTTATGAGCACAAAATTAGAATGGCTTTAATGCCCTGTAGCATATACATCTTACGTCATAGAGCAAAAATCTCCCAATAAAAGTTGCTTGTCTAAGTCCCCTCTATATACAGGTAAAATATTTCGGTTTTATTTATTAACACCCTGTATACTGCTTTCATGTTAAAAACAACTTATATTTTCAGTTCCGTCCTTAATGTTTCATTCCTTTTAATTGCTATATTGAATTTCATTATTATAGTCTAATGTGCTTTTAATTATAGTTTTAATCAATATACTTTTCGTTAACATAATTTATCTAATATATAAAATCGAAAGTGTGTGTGAGGGTATGTATGTTTCCTATAGCCTATATAGGCTATGCATTGGTTTATTCAAAGTTCAAATACTCATAACTAAGATTTTGAACTGAGTGATTTCTACCGGAACGACGACGTCCCATGTGCACGTTTCCAGCTAACATAATCTTAAGCCGATGTCCCACGATCCAATTTGTTGGTTGAAAATTTTGTATCAAGTAGCATTTCTATACAATTATTTCTGACTGTGCACACGAGAGTGCGTTTTGGTCCAATATCCAGCGCCAGCTGTTCTCCCGAAACGAAAATCGATGTCTACTACAATCGACATTGCGGTCGATATGTACGCACGACCATCTGTATAGATGGTCTTGACACAAGTAACATTTTTTACGGAATTTTTATCATAATTTCCAGAGCACCTCAGCTTTTATGCCGGTTGTAATAATAATTGTTGTTAATATTGTTAAATTCAAAGTCTTAGCATCCGTTAATCTTCTTGACTTTAATGTTACAATATTTTATCTTTTTGGTTATGTTCGCTGGTCGAGCGAGCGCTGGCAACGGAGAGAATCAGCTGTACGGAGGAAGAAGCCATGTTTCTACGTCATACACGTCACGCGGGGATAGAATGACGCTCATTGGTTGATTTCATACTTTTGGATGGAAAAATAGAAACGTTTCTATTCCGTTGCATGCAAAATAATTGTATGGAAAATATAGGATGAAATTGTGTGCAATGACAGTCGGCCATGTCACACGATCCAATCTGACGGTTTGCAGACATTTGGACCAAAAATTGGATCGTGGGACATCGGCTTTAATTAACTAAAGCAGGGCTGTCCAACTGCAAGTGCCCTAAGGGCCGCTTTAAAAAAAATGCTGTTTGAAGTGCCGCATTATATAATACTTCGTATGCAACTTTATCAGTGAGTTTTAATAGGTATACAAAGAAAAAAACGCAGTTGTATTATTATTTTAATTTATTAAAAAAATATCAACTTACAAAAAATTAGAGGGAAATTTGAGAATGTGGGTTTTCACTAACTAATGCATCAATACTAACTTTATTATTTGTTGTTAAACGAAGCAACTGAATAAGTGACTTATCAGAGAGGGAACAATATAATTATATTTTGACTTTTATAAAGTAGGCCTTCTATCCGTCGCCAGTGGCGTCACACGTTATTTTATTTGTATTTTATCGTTAACTTAAGAATTGTGAGGGTAATTTATACAGCCCTGATACTAAAGTATGCACATACAGCACCTAACCTTGAAGTCGTAGAAACCCTGGGCGGAATAATAATTGTGTTTGACCAAGAGCTTATTATTTCCTATGTTAGCGCAGAAGTGTTATTGAAAGGTTGTATAACATCTATATTAATAAAAGGAAGTGTCTGTCTGTCTGTCTGTCCGCGATGCCCAGCGAAATCTACTGAACGCAGAGATCTGAAATTTTTATACATAGGCGGACTAAAGGGTCGGAATGTACACCTCGAAGCCGGAATTTTAATTTTCGCTTTCGTTCGTGAGTTATGAGAGTGAAAAACGGGCAGAAAACGTGTATTTTTTGCGATTTCGAAGCATGAGTTTTCAGTAATACAAATCAATTACACTAGGCTTTGGCTATTTTTGTCATTCCTTCGACATAAAAGCATCGCGATCTCTTGAATGTTGTAGCTCACGCTGGTCGATTCATTTGTTTTTAATGTCAAGGCACGCAGACATATGAAATTTTCAACCTACACCGAAGAGGATTATTATTATTATTATTATTATTATTATTATTATTATTATTATAAGTGGGATAATCAATATAGGCCAAAATATGGTCAAACGTTGTTCGATTTGGACGAAACTCACTATACAGGAGTTTTCTGGGCCAAGGACCTTGAATGTGAGGTCGCTTTTACCAAGCGACGCTATCTAATCGTGGTATGTAATTCACGTGATTTAGGTGTTAATAAATATAATGATTTAACTATTATGCTCTTAATTTTTAAAATAATTATCGCGGGCGAAGCCGCGGGCACATGCTAGTTTAAAATAAACAAATACCATTAACCACATTATGGCATTCGAACTTAAGTGTGTGATTTTAATATAACCCCGAACGAGCATAGAATATATAAATAATATTTTTGGAAACGTATCTTTTACTTCTACGGCCGTGGGTGTCGGCATGCTAACCGCATGCCCAAAGTCCTGCCATCTGCCTATGGTAGATGACGCAGCGGTCTGGTGGTAGGCCTTGTCCCTTCAGGGATGTAGCGTCACGGAGTTTAGTTTTTTCTATCTTTTACTTCTGTGAACAGCTTCTTTGACAAGATGAGATGAGTACGGCTTGAAAAATGACCTTAAATTTATGAAAATATGACATGAAGAATTATAAAAAAAAATTACTTAATATTTCTAAATACATATTTTAAGAAAGCAAATATACAGAAGTTTAATCATAAATAACAATAAACAAAGGACAAGTATTTTATATTACTACTGTACTTTAATATTATATTTCTGCATTAATGAATGCTTCATAGCTAAAGAATTATGAGATCGCTTTGTCTGTAACGTTGGAAAAGTTCATTCTGAAGACAAAATAGGGAAATGCAAGGAAAGAATGAAAATTTCTTAAAAATTGACTAGTAAACAAAATGCCATAATGCAAAATAAAAGTAAGCTATATTTGTTCATGTTGAGGTGAGATGAATTTATACTACATCCTACATTGCCTGTAATGTCTAGAGAAAAAAAAGCTGACATTTCATCAACTTCCGAGCCCTAATTATCACACAAAATTACCCTATATTGAATCTTAGAAGAAAATTAGGTTTTCTTGTTTTCCCACTATTGGAAAATTCATCAAGTACTGCCAGCTTCATTAACTGTTAGCGTTAGTAGTTCATAACTTAATGCCAGCTTGAGCTGCTTAGGTGAACATTCTGTTAGGCTGATTTTTCTACATACTGGTCAAATAATGTTGGCATTTCTATTTCACGATTCGCCTTTCACATTTTATGAGTCAATATGTGCAATTAAACTGTCTACTAACTGAGAAATTAAAGTGCCCTTATGCGGAACATGTTAGCATGACTTACCGTTTTGGGGGACTACAGCCCCCTCAGAATACACTGAATGAGTCAGTATAACATTACATGGAAGATATTTAAATAAAGTACTGTACATTGTACAATCACTCACCAGTTTGGTTGGTAAATTCTGCTGAAGATGAACGCAGGACTTGAAGTTCCCAGGTGATTCCCAGGTATGTTTGATGACATCTCCAAGATGAAAAATTTAGTCCGATTTCGCGGATCACTCCACCATAGACCGAGAAACTAAAACAAAATCCCTCCTACTCAGCCATGGTGTACGGCACATCTAACTTGCACCTAACACTGGTATTGTGATTATGGATGGTCAATCTGAAGGGCAGGGAATCTAGTTCTTTCCTCACACTCATTAAGCATACGTAAATATGTAGGCCATTGATATGGTGTAAGAGCCGTTTGGAACTTCAGAAATTTCCGTTCTGGTGGATGGTGTTGTATATGTATTATCAGTTGCTTCTGTACGTATTCGCACCCGGTGTGTTACGCAATCTCGTACTGGCAGTAGACAACTCTCAGCAGTTGGTTGTTCCGTAGCTTGTTTGGATGTAGATGTAGATATCTCGTTCTGTAGATCCTATGTTGAGCGAGGCTCAAGGGTATAGAACACGTCAGATCCAGGGCCGTGGAAAGAAAGAAAGGGCCCCAGGGACAAATTTTCCGGGCCCCCGTCCAAATATTAAATTCACTACCCAACTCGCCCGTTATAATGTATGCAACAAAAAGATTATGTAATGATATTACATAATTATTAAGTGCCAGAATGGTACCGGTACCGGTACTTTATGAGATTGTCTGGTAGACAGGAAGATATCTGTCCGTCTGACTGTCTGTCCGTAAGCGCGATAAATCAAATACGCTTTATCGGATTTTCATAAAACTTGGTATACCATTTATAACGCCCATGAGACGAAGCCTATTGATTTTGGACCAAATCGGTTAACTGATGCCAGGCACGAAACGGAAAAATACATTAAAATAGTCTATTTAAGAACAATTTTATCTGTATGTACCAGTTTAATGTTTTGAAAATTATTTTAAATTCCGAACGTTGGTGACGCCTACTGTTGAGTCCAAAAGGATTTCTGCTTCTACTTTTCAAAAATAGCAATTTTCTTCAAGAATAATCCGTTTCAGAGTAGCTGATTAATTCCCTGTCACCGTTATACGACAGGGCAATGCAGATAAAATAAGCACATAAAACATAACTTAAGTTGTTTATTGACTTAAAACAAATTTTATTTTAGAATAAATTTAGAAAGTAAAAAATAAAACCTGGTCGGCCGGGCCCGGGCTGCCCCTCCCTCTCGTCGGGCCTGGTCAGATCAGAATAAACATACTTGTTATAAGAACAATATACAGAACTGTAAGCTGCCAAACTTATTCAAGCTGGAAATATTCATTCATAATAGTAGAATATGTTGTTAAGCTATCTAAGAGTTCGTTGCCCTTTATGTTTCGGTGTCCCGGTATCCAAATGAATTTGACGTGATTGTTTCAAGTCTTGTAGTATCCGTTTGATATCCATTCCAATCCATGACGTGTTAGTGTTTACTTCCATATTCGTGATAGTGTCCAATGCACTACAAAGTGCGCCCGAATGGGCATTGAGGGAATGGTTTAGTACTCTTTGCTGTATCCGACTAATGCTTTCGTTCTTTTCTTGCAGTGTAGTACGTGGTATCTCTCACAATGTCTGTCACACACCATACACACACAGTCCTCAATGGGGCACTACGAGAATCCGAAAACAAGTATACAACTGTTCCTTTACCGTTCGGCATGCTTAAGATGGCTTGTATTGCGAATAACTTTGCTGTATACGGGGATGTTAAATTGTTGATGTTCCTGTGTTGAAGTTTTAGACCCATCGGTGAAATGCCAGATTCGCCTGCTACACACGCACGCTCCGAAAACACGAGATAGACACGATTTTAGTACCACTGAAAATTTGCGACGGTTCCCTACGACTCGCAACTAGGCACTGTGGGTCACGGCCTACTATAAACACTGTAGTGTACCAGCGAGCAAGGGAATGACAAAACACGCATTGATCAAAATCGATTTATATCGAATCGGAAGTAAACAAACGAATTTTCTTACAAGGATTTGTAATATTAGGTTAGGGTTATGTATATTTATATACCGTGGATTCTTTTAACAATTTATTATTTAGTCTTATCCCATAACATGTTCCGAAGGCCTAAGTAAAATAAAACAAGGTATAGAACAATAGCTCTGCCAAAATTCCTCACTCTTTTAGGGCCTAACAACCCCACCCCATTATTCATGATCATTTATCCCTTATTTTAATAATTATATTGTTACAGGGATTCTCATGCTAATCCCGAAGTTCTGGGTTTGGTTCCCTGTAAGGCAAAGATAGGTTTCCTAAACCAGCATGGTCTGAAAAGTACGGAATTATTTTTAAAAATAAATTCGCAAATCACCCCCACATCGCCTTCCTACGAGTCTTGGGGCTCTTTGGGACCTAATCCCAAAAATAATTAATAAACACAAATTAATTTTATCTCATTGGGAATACATAATTCCACCTAATAGGTGGTTAAAATTCCGTTAATCCGAGGGGAATGCCAAAAGCCCTAACTTACTTACTTACTCAATGGCAATAGACAATTCCTAAGCAAGCTAAAGGAATATTATCTATTTTATGGAACCCAAAGGTTCATTGCCGCGCTTACCCGAGTCCGCCATTCAACCCTATTCTGTGCTAACTCCATCCAGTCATCCCCCACAAATCCTACTTCCCATAAATCCGTTCTAAGACTTCCTCCCACAGATTTCTAAAATTTACTTGATCTTTCCTTAAATTTGTATTTGTCCATACAGAGTGTGAGACCAACACAAATTTTCCACTGGGCACAGAGAAGTAACCTAAAAGATAATATGGATGGCTTCTTCACAGAAAAAGACAATTCTGTACACTAGTTGCTCTGCTCAAATTATCTTACTGAATTGTATAATTCATTATGTAGGTTAAATATTGTATTTTACTTTAGTTGACTGTGGAATTTTAAATTTATATATAGACATACTTGTCTGTAATCATTTGACGAGTTCCAAAACATGGTTATGTTCAGTTGGACTAAATAAAATCTAATCTAATCTTTTAGGCAATGGACAAAGTTAACGGAATTAATAACAGACAAACAGACAGCCCATATTGCACAATTTACACCACAAGCCCATTATGAAATCTCAGACAAATGTCATACAACAGAAATGCTGGAAACGATCAAAGTGAAATTTCTAAGAGCCTTTCCACACTTGGTCACTTGTGACGGTCACCGGCGAAGAAGCATTGGTTTAAATGGAAGCGTTCACACTGGGTCACAGCGGTGACCCACCCAAACACAAGTGACGCTGCAGTGTCTACTCCAAACACATGTGATGTACATACATAATTCGGTTGTATAATCGAGCTCAGCAAAACTAGTTATCCAGCCATGAGTTTAGATTTGATTTTACTGAAGATTTTATGAGTGAAGTGGAATGTCGACCTTCCATTTGGAATGTCAAAAGCGATTACAAATTGTTTTATCATGTAGCTACTATTGGCAATAATAGCGGTGACAGTCACAAGTGACCCAGGTGTGTACAAGGCAAAAACCGGTGACCATCACAAGTGAACCAGTGTGAAAAGGGCCTAAGAGGTTAAGTTTCTTACTGGTATTCTACTTTCCTCTCAAGAGTGTATATAGCCCTATTTAACTCTCACAAGTCACCACTAGCTCAAACTCAAAAACCTCCTCCATAACTACCCTGCTTCCTGTACTAGAACCTGCATTATCTTGTTTTTAAGTTTTACTCCATAGTAACTTCTATGTTCCAGGACATGAAAATACTCCAAGGACATCTTGCTGTCGATTAGTGTACCTAGCCTCGTATCTCATCGTTGGAGTCGTTTTTGTTGCCTACACTGCCACTGTGATATCCTTCCTTAACGTACAGAAATTATATCTGCCGTTCACCGACTTCACGTCTCTCCTGCAAGATGGTTCATATAAAATTCGAACCATGCGTGGTAGTGCTCGCTTGGCGTACTTTCAGGTACAAAATATGATTTCACTATAACTAATTTTACATTGAATTTATTAGGGCAATGTCATTAATGAAGTTCAAGGCTTCGTTCTATCTTTTCACACTGGGTCGCTTGTGATGGTCACTATTGCCAATAGTAGCTGCATGATCAAACAATTTTTAATCGCTTCTGACATCCCAAATGGCAGGTCGACATTCCACTTCACTTATAAAATCTTCAGTATTAATCAAATCTAAACTCATGGCTGGATAACTAGTTTTGCTGAGCTCGATTATACAACTGAATTGAACTGCTCGGGGGAACAAAATGATAACTGCCACTGCCATGAAACAAGTAATTTTTTACTTTCCAGCTTGTTTGGTGTAACAGAATGGTAGGTGATAGCTATTGATCTCTATATGTTCAAACGTATTGAGTACAAAATTGAGCTGAAAATAAAATTATTCAGATATCTAGGTTAATGAGAAATATATTTGTTCTCTTTTTCAACACACCCCATTTGGCACTTACCATTTTGTTCCCCTGAGCGGCTCAATTATGTAAATACAACTTGCATTGTTGGCAATCATAAAATATGGTGACCCTAACAAGTGTCCCAGTGTGAAAGCTCCCATTTAAACCAATGCTTCTTCGCTGGTGACCGTCACATGTGTTCGGAGTAGACACTGCGGTGCCACTTGTGTTTGGGTGGGTCACTGCGATGACCAAGTGTGAATACTCCCATTTAAACCAATGCTTCTTCGCCAATGACCGACACAAGTGACCAAGTGTGAAAATGCTCTATCATCCATGTTCTCAATCTAAAATATGTAGGCCTATTGTTCCCCTTAAAATTACATCTAGCCAATAACTGACGTTTTACTTTCTACAGTTGACCTCAGATCCGGTTCTGAAGAAAGTTTACAGAAGTCTTATGGAGCCGCACTTGAGCAGTATGCCTAATCATGACTCAAAGGGGCTCAACCAACTGTGCTCCTGTCCGAAATGTGGTTACATCACCCCTTTCAGGATGCCACAGATCCTGCAGAAAACTTACAAATGTGATGTTGTGGGGATCCCCCATGCTTTCTATCCTGTCACTTCTTCAATCATCGTCAGTATGAACAGTCCTTACAGGAAGATTTTTGGTCACCTGTAAGTAGAACTCAAACACTTTTTTTAAAATCTCCCTGGATTTATTGAAAAAATCTGATAATAATTTTAATTCTTATGTTGAGGTAGCCATAATTTCTGAAATTATTATAGAAGTTTCCCAGGTTTGTAGGCCGTGGTAGAGGTGTACAAATCTCGATTTTAGCTTCCCCATACCCGCTTGAATGCCAGGCAAGCAAGTTGCGAGCGTCGCAGCTAGCAACCAGGCAGGTTTCTTTAGACTTGGATGGGTCGGGCTGAACTTAACCCATATAAGTCTGAATAAGCTTGAGACATTCCTATCATCTAAACAAATGTAGTTGCTAAGTGTAGGTAATACTTTCTTGCTTTCTACATGCTAGTAGAAGAAATTCATCATGCAGATAAATAAAAGGTGGATAAAGTATTAAAAATCGTTTTAGCGTCTTAAGACATTTATTATTTTGATTATTGTTATTGTTATTATTGATTTTTTTGAGGTTTTCTCGAAAATGTTTGAAAATGTTGCCAGACTAGTACCTTTGTTCATTGATAATTCAAACTCTCCACATTTTAGTTTCTACTCGGCTTCCTTCAGGGTAAAATTATCTAAACACATCAGAAGTTCCTCAACTATGTAACTGCACGACTTACCAGTGCACTGATATACCCAGTTTCATATTCTTTCCGCCAGGCCTTGCAGTTTCTTTAGGCCCCGTGGAACCCACCAGGTTATGAAGAGCTTGTGACTCATAGCGACAGTATCGTAGCAATCTGGCTTGCTCTCTTGTCAAGCAAGTTAAAAGCTGTGGCTGGTTACAGAATTTCAAAGGGGCAAGCAAGCTAAAATCAGAATATGTACACCTCTGGGCCGTGGTCCAGTGTGGTTTGATCTACCAAACGTTTCGCCAGTGACTACGACCCTCCTCAGTTCACTGCCAAAAGCTGTATTCAGAGGACCCATGAGGGTGCCAAACGCATCACCAGCGAAGTGTTGGGAGATCAAACCCCACTGGACCACAGCATACAAGCCCAGAAAACTTCTATAATGATTTCAACGCTGGCCATGAAAACCTAAGATTTAAATAATTTCTGACCTTGGACACCTAACAGTGTAACCCTGAGATGGATAAGAGGGTGCTTAGATACTGGCAATTGCTCTTATGTTTCAGTATTCACAAAATGAGGAGAAATGGAATAATAAAGCGGATATATGCTAACACTTACCCACCCCTGCTGAACGAAATTCTTCTAGATCCTCAAGGAAGCGTTACCTTAGGAACAGCCTTGTATATCTTTGTTGTCTTAGTGTCTGGACAATTGCTTTCTTCCATTATATTAATAATTGAACTCCTTTGTAAACGCTTCATTAAAACTTAAACACAAAGCAATATAAAATTCACAATGGATATCACTAAAATATTAATATTACGACGTTTTGGCCAAAACTACTAGGCCTTCGTCAGGTACATCTAAAATAGAAGGAATGAAAGTTCCAACTTTGGTACAGTTGGAACTTTCATTCCTTCTACTTTAGATGTACCTGATGAAGGCCTAGTTGTTTGGGCCAAAACGTTGTAATATAAATATTTTAGTGATATCCATTGTGAACTTTATATTGCTTCTTGTTTAAGTTTTATAGTGCATACAATGGAAAAAGGACTACCTGCAATTTTGTGTTTGCTTCATTAAAAACTGAAATGTAAAGATCTTATAATTTTATAAATATTTTGAAATTATTTGAATGTGTTGTAATTTACGGGAAGCCCATGTCCATGGTGAAATATGAGTCAGTTTAGTGACTTGATGAGTCAGTTGATCGAGATTTCACTGTTGTGAATTCAACTTTTCCAGGCTGATGGGCCAAGATCTAAGAGTTTCACTGCGAATTGTACTGGGCATCTTCATAATCAATACAATCCCATGGTGGAATGCTGACCAATCCATTCACGGGAGGAGATATAAATAACCGTTAGATGAAGGAAGTATCAATGCTCAGCAGTTGACATCTGACACCACCACTTTGAAAATTCCCGATGCAGTTTGCGGTGAAACATCAGCCCATGAATGCGATAAACCATCATACATCAGCCCAGAAACAAACACTGGCCGTGAATGCCTACATATGACAAGAGTTGTTCTTCCCTTTTGATGACAAAATCTTTTTACATCACTTCATAATAATGGATGAAGAATTTCTATCTCAAATATGGGGCATCCTTTGTAATATTGGAAAGGTGGTAATCCTAAACACAGATTTTTATGATATTATAGGGGAAAAATTCCTCTGACACTGGGATTTGAACCCAGCTATCCGTGCCAATGCTCTTACCTATTGAGCTACGCCAGATTTCACTTCACAGCGCCAGACAGAACCTCTCTCCTATGACTGATTGCCCTTAAAGGTCCACCTCACTAACAGACAAGTTATGTGAGGCACACTAATTAGTGATTTTTGTGACCAGGCTTCCACTGTTATTGTACAGTGACATTCAAGATAGATACATTAATATGCATTCACGAACCACAGATTGTCTCTGCCGGACATTACATGATAATGAAACTATGAAGGTACTCCTGACGAATATAATCTAGAAACTGATCTTGGGTTTCCAGTCGGGTAGTAAGAGAATTAAATTCTGAGCTTTTGGAGACTGTCTGCGTCGTCATCTTCGGAGAAGTGAGATCTAAAGGTTATGGCGTTGTATATATACCGATGGTAGGAATAATCAGATGCAGTTGTGGATCCTGATTGGTCGGTGGAAGTAAACGGTCTTTGCCTCCATGATTGGAGCAAAGAAATAGCAGGTTGCCAGGAAGCAGGCAATTGAAACCCTCAGTCTCTATTGATGTTCACATCAGACTGAACCCCAATAACATCATTAGAGACCGAGGGTTTCAATTGGCCGCTTCCTGGCAACCTGCTATTTCTCCGCTCCAATCAAGGAGCAAAGACCGTTTACTTCCACCGACCAATCGGGATCCAAGACTGCATCTGACTAGTCCTACCATGGGTATATATACAATGCCATAACCTCTGAATCTCATTTCTCCGAAGATGATGACGCAGACAGTCGCCGAAAGTTCTCTTACTACCCTATTGGAAATCTGAGAACAGTTTCTACACTACATGATAATATTAAAGGAGACAATAATCTGTGGCTCATGAATGTATGTGCATTATATCTATAGATTTTTATAGCATACTGGTTCAGATAACAAAAATTCACAGCAGATTTGGGCATGGAGGCTTGAAAACAAAACATCAAAGTAAAAGGGGATTTTAAATATTTAATTATTACACATTATGTAATATTTTGTTAATAAGTTACATGAACGAGAAATGCTCCATCTCCAAGTTGCTTTCAATATACAATGCATGTTCCAAAACATCAGCTACTAACAACGCAAAGGACCTCCAAAAGTCATTTCATCTTCTATGTAATAGTTACCTTGGAAACATTAGCTTGATCCTTACAATCTAAACCTATGACTTAACTGCGATGCTAGAATTAACCTCCAATAATCTGGAAATTACTAAATACCTAAAGAATGTCCAAGTGAAGCTCTCGTAATTCAGGCCACAGATGAGTGGCTTCCAATTACTGAAAAAATATCAAGCCAGATATTCTTATTGAACTTTAGTAAGGGCTTGTACTCTATGTCAACTTCCCTTGGGTGGGGCAATAGCTCCAGCCCTCATGCCAAGAAGGAAAGAGTTCCCATTCATTATGGGGATTCAAAATAAGCCACTATATTGTTAAACATTTTTTACGACTGTACATTATTAACACTTTCCACACCATGCCCGTATGCGATACGTTCTGCATTTTATTCCCGCGTGAACCAAGACCGTATCCCTTACATTGTGCGTGTTTCCATGCTCAGCAATGGGAGAATACGTGGTGTAATACAGGTTTCGAACAGATAAACATGAAGCTTAATGTATGTACTTCCCAACAGAATATGTTTCATACACTTTTGTCGATTCTTGTATCAATTTATATAAACTTTTCTATCGATTTTATATTGGCCTACTGCAATTAACACATCAAGAAGAAGCTAGGCTAGCGTTCATGAAGATGTCCGAATTGGATGAATTCTGTTTTTTCGGGCTTTTCTCCTGTTGAACAAAACGTTTATTCTGGTTCTTCTGGATCATATCAGGATGTATCTACTGACGAAGACGATATGTGTGCAGACAAAGGAAAGAAAGAAAACTGGACAAAAAGTGAGAAGGGAGTCAAGATGGTGGTGCAAAGAATATCAACTTCAAAGAATATCACACAGAAAGTATGAAAGTATGCAACCAAAAAGTTATCGGCATTCTATACTATGTATTATTTCAGTAATGTTAGTTAGTATGTTTGCAATAAATAGGTTTTTAACCCTCTAAACTTTCAAAAATTTATTAACAAAAAAAGAATCCAAAAACAGCCTCCTATTTAACTGCCTGTGATATATTTATATGAGAGTAAATACAAAAAAGAACATCATTTCTAGAAAGAGGAAGTTTCAATCTTCAATAATAATTAATTAATTATTTTGTAATAGATATTATATATTAATTTAATTTTAATATTTTGGCCTTCATAGGACCACTTTAGTCAGGTTTCTGGTTGAGGTTTTTCTTCTTTTTGTCAGCCCAGTACTTCTTCATCCTTTCTGACCGCAATTTTCTTTCTGCTTCTGGAACTACTCTTCCTATTCTCTGTTTGTTGATTTTCATCTGTAGTGTAGTGTGTTTCAATATCTTGAGTGTGTCTGTCTTGTATATTAAATCCTCTACTGTAATATGTAGCTCTGCCATATCTTCCTTAAGTTCTGTAATCCATCTTATATTTTTCTTACTCTTACTCTTCCATAATTTTTCTATTATTTTTCTGCTAATTCTATTTTCTGGTGTCCGTAAAATATGTCCCAAAAATGATATTCGTTTTTTTTTCATTGTACTTGTCACTGGATCTATTTCTTTATATACTGTTTCATTAGAAGCTAGTTTCCAGACTCCATTTACTTGGTAATTTTTGTTTAAACAGGTTCTTACTATTCTCCTTTCTACCTTGAGTACTCTATCTATTGCAACTGTGTTAGTTGTTTTGAATAGTGTTTCACATGCATACGTGATTTGCGGTTGAGTCACTGTTTTATAATGTTTCAATTTGGTTGCTATTGAGAGGCACTTTTTATTGTATGTATTCTTGGTAACATGCTGTGCTCTCACCAGTTTATCTATTCTATTTTGCCATGCTGGTTTCTCATTCATGTTGTAAGTGATTATTTCACCTAAATATTTAAATTTTTCTACAATTTTTATTTCTTGGCCTCCCACCTCAATTTTGTTTGCTAGCGGCATTTGAGTTAGCATTATTTCTGTTCTTTCAAATGAAATTTTTAAACCAATATTTTGGGCTATTTCATGCAGAGACTTAATTTGTCGTTTTGCTTCCTGAATATCATTGGCCAGAAATGCTAGATCATCGGCAAATCCTAAACAATTTAACTGTATATTGTCCTTTTGGGTTATAATTTTTATATTTTTCGGATTGTTTCTGTACCATTCCCTCATAACGTACTCCAATGCACAGTTAAAAAGATGATATATATATTTTTTTTAAATTCACAAAAACGGAAGAAAACACCCAGTTCACAGGGTGATAACACTGGAAAACGGCTCAGTGTGGAAAGTATTAATATCATAAAATGCAATGAATCATCATGAATGGCTACTTTGTGGTGTATATAAGACTACAAAACTTTGTACTAAAATTCACATTGAGAAGATATGAATTTTTAGATGTTGACCTTTAAAGCTCGGTTGGAAAGGTAGTCAGACTGAAGAATTCAATGCCGTAGCCAGGATATGAACCACAGATACTCGGCTCTCCGTGGCACTTGAACTACCCATGGCAACATTCCAGTACAACATTAATTTCTCCAACTAATTCACATATCCCGATATATCTGGCAGATAAATATTTATCAGGAGATGACAGTACAGGCCCTTAGTATTTAAAATGATAGTAATTGATATCCGGGTTAGGCCGCGTCGTGTTTATGGTGTCTTCTGACGTTTCGGACAACATATCGTGTCCTTCTTCTGAGAAAGAATTGCAAGAAAATAAGTGCCTGTGACTAATCACAGGCACTTATTTTCTTGCAATTCTTTCTCAGAAGAAGGACACGATATGTTGTCCGAAATGTCAGAAGACACCATAAACACGACGCGGCCTAACCCGGATATCAATTACTATCATTTTAAGTATAACTCTGGCCGTGGAAGCCTGCGAACTAGGCCCTTAGTATTGTTTACATATTTCTTTTCTACTTGATTGCTATGTATTAATGACTTTTGGAAAACCCTTTAAAACATTTAATAAACAAGCCTGACGTAATAGTAAGAATCCGTCTTTTTTCACCCACCACGTATAGCAATACAAGATATTGGTATTATCACATGGTCCAAACAGTTTCTTCCACTATTTCACCCTTCCTCTTAAATTCACCAAATGTTACGATATTTGGTACAATAAAACAAATTAAAACACCTAAAATATTATTAGCCTATAGAACCAACCACACAAACTGGTAACATTAGTACATTTCATACAATTCTCTGGAACTCGTAAAAAAATTATTAGTCGCTGATAAAAGGAACATGCTAACATCGTTCAATGTTACCAACATACGCACATCATTATGAAATGCAAGCATAACTGTTAAATGGTTTATTCTTCTGTTTAGTATTGGTTATATTGTGGCAAATCCGCTAAAGTAATAATCTTTTCTTGCCCATCATGTTAGAGCCATTTTTAACGAGCCACAAAATGATAGGTAAAGCTTTATTGGGTTACTTTCAATTCATTTGTCTCACTAATGCAAAATAAAAAAGTACCTCACAATGCGAGTGTTATGGATCACACTATTTCTTCACTAGTTACAGTATGAGGTTATATCGGAATGTTCTTGAACTTGACTTCCCTTGCAAAGTGAGGTTATGTAAGTGATTGCAAGGTACAACACTCCCTAAAGCGTGGAAACAGAAATCCTCTCTCTGCTGGAGACATAATATTTAAGGTATTGTTATTTTAAAAACAGGTGATGAGTTTCTCGACAATATTGTCACTGGGGATGAAACATGGATGTCGCATGCCACACCAGAAACAAAACAATAATCCATGCATTGGCAGCATAGTGGTTCACCTGTGAAGATCAAATTCAAACAGACAATCCCTGTCAGAAAAATCTGGGATCGACATGGTGTCCTCCTGTGTGAGTTTTTACCGTGAGATCGATATTGTCAAACATTGAAAAATCTGAGGAGGGTGATACAAGAGACATGGAATGCTGAATGCAGTGATTTCATGGCTCCAGACGTTGGCAGCAGAGTCCTATGACACGGGCATAGAAATGTTGGTGCAGCGGTACGATAAATGCCTCAATAATGATGGCTACTGTGTATAGAAGTAGCCAGTGAATCTATGTAAATATTACAGTAAATATTTTTTGCTTACCGATTTTTTTGTTTTCTTTATCGGTGAACGAAACTTACTTTCTAGATGACCCTCATAAATCGAGTTTAACATGTGAGCACGTACAGCTAGCGATTAGTTAACAGTACAGTACAGCTATTTGACTTTCCTGTAAAATCATATTTTTGTTACGAGGTCTCCAGTCTTCAGTGACCATACAACACTCTCATATATAGGAAATTTCAGTTCCTTAAACAATCACGCTTTGGCAAGTGCCGTACCTTCCAAGCCAATCCAGTAAACATGGGAAGTTCTAATAATACTCTAGATGAAGATTTTACATACATACGTTACTAATTACAGAAAACTAACCTGAACATGTTTCGAGTATGCCTCTAGACTCATCCTCAGCTATGGAGTATAGCTGAGGATGAGTCTAGAGGCAGGCTCGAAACATGTTCAGGTTAGTTTTCTGTAATTAGTGAAGTATGTATGTAAAATCTCCATCTCGAGTATTATTAGATACGGTATTTTGTAACTTCACTATATAAACTTCCTATTTATTTAATGATGGGAAGTTCTGTCCAAACCTTCTGGTATTCCCTCATACTGTGGAATTGCATCATATCAGATTTAACTGAGATGAAAAAGCCCACACTGTGGTATTTGATTCCAGACACAATATCACACAAAATGTTATAAATTCTCATAATAACCAGAGCATGGAAAGATATTTACAACTAAAAATATTATCTGCTTTCAAAGAAATCTTTTGTGATAAATCAATAATGCTTATCCCACAGTTCAACTGCGGAAAAAGTTCAATCACACATTCGAGTTCAGTATTACATGAGAAAGAAAACGACGATTCTTAGCTTTATGCATTAAGAGAGACTGTTTAAATGTGAAGTGAAGGAAAACAAGGCATAACAAAGAAGTATTTTTTCTTCCGTCCGCAAACTCCCAAGTAAAAAACAACAATTATGAATCAGGCTTCCCTGTACAACAAAAATGAATGATTCTGCTTTTTGGTATTATTATTATTATTATTATTATTATTAATTATTAATATATCAGGCATTATTCTAAAGTACAACATTATATGGCGCTGAAACTTGGAGTATAAGTAGACAACAAGCTAACAAATTAATGGTATTAGAAATGGATTTTTGGAGGCGTTCAGTAAGAAAATCCAGGAAAGAAAAAATTAGGAATGTTAGAATAAGGGAAATAATGCAAGTTGAAAAGAACATTTTGGAAATTGTAGAAGAAAGACGCTTGAGATGGTATGGACATGTACTCAGACTGACAGAGGATAGACTACCCAAGAATATTTTGGGTTGGAAAGTAGAAGGAAAAAGAAGAAGAGGGAAGCCCAACGAGTGCTGGATGGTTGGCATGAAAAGGAGTATGGCGAGAAAAGGATTAAGTGAAGAAGATGCTAAGGACAGGTACTTATGGAGGCAAAAGATTGTTATGGGATGAAGGAAAACCATTGTATTATGGGATATTCCTTAATAAAAATAATAATAAAAATATTATTATTAATTATTTACTTATTTTTTGAGCTAAGCATTGTGACATAATACCTACAATTCATAAATCCTTGGAATTTATCATATAAAACAAACACTCAATATCCATGTTAATTGGGACAGTGACATGCTTAAATAAAAATAAATTTAAAAAATTGATAATGCACATATTATTTGTCATAATGCTGTTTCACACTATCATTGTCATTAATAACAATAGTTTATATGATTGCGAGCAGAATGCTGAATGTATCGATAAACTCATAATCTGTAGTGGGATTACCTATGTTAATGATGGAATGTGTTTGATTGGAACGAAGAAGAAAAGAATGACCCAAGACGACTTTGATAAAAGAGATTCAAGAGCCCTTGACATCAAATAATTTACATCTGGAACATGGATGGACAGAGAGAAAGGACATTTTCGATCCAGAAGACAGCAACACTATGACAGTACAGACGTAATTCCCATTCTTCTAAATTGCTTTCACCGAGACTAATCCTTCACTTTATTCTTAAACAGCCTCCCTTAGAATGCAACATATTCACAGGTGCTGAAGCTTGCAGGAGGAACTGCTTTCTTCATTATTTCAATCTAACAACCGACACATACTGAAGTGGTAACAAATAGCAATAAATATACTTTTTATCACACACACTTAACTAGGAAGGTATTTTACCTCAGAACTCACATCTCAAGACAGACAGTCAATCTCGACTTCCAGGTGTTCTGCTGTCCCTCTGGTGGTTGATGGATGTACCTAGTGATGAGGTTGTCTTCTGCTAAGATATCAAAATTAATCAATTTTCCTATGTTTTTTTCTGGATCAATAATGAACAAAGAACCTGCCAATAACAAATCAGAAATCTACCAGATTAACTGCAGAAACTGTATCAGGATATAAAGGGCCAATGTCATAAAACTTGCTTTTGAGATAACTGACTCAATTGTAGAAGCAACATTTTTTGCTGAGAACTTCCAACATTGGCCTCAAAGGTTTCTGTATTATGTCTATTAATAGCAACATACATTGGCACTTTTATATACGAAAGATAAAGACTAGCCAAGCTCAATAATGCATAGACCTCATTTTGGCAAGAAATTGACATTGGTCCTTTTAGAACCAAGTCACAGATATAGCCTATTGGGCAAACCGAAAGGAATTATATATTAAAAATGAAAATATTCATCTTCACACATTTCTTGTAAGTAAAAACTTACCAAATTAGGATGATCGTTTTGACGAGCATCTCATAATCATCAGTTGATTTCAACTGACAAGTTGGCTTCTCTATCCACCAGATGTCATGTAGGTTGTAGGAATTTGAAAATGAGGTCATTGCCCTTAGGGATGTCAAAATTCATAAAAAATCTTTTTGAATGTATACTTTTCCCCAAAGAGTTAAATCTAGTGGTAGTTAAAAACTGATTGAATTCAATATCCCAGCAAAAGACAACCTCATCACTAAATACATCTATTCACCACCAGAGGGACAACACAACGCCCAGCAGTCAATGAAACTATTGTCTTGAAACGTATGTCCTAAGGTGAAATATCTTCCTAGTGACGTATGTGTATTCAAAAGTATTCGTACAGGTTTATTAATTTTTAATTTCCTCCCCGGCAAAAAAACATATATAGCTAACAGCACCAATGTACAGTATGTTCGTAGAGATACAATACAATGTTTTTGTAAAGACAAAATCAGAATAATACAGAACAGTATCACGATCACACGAAAGCAAGAATTTAATATTTGTTTATAAACAATATGTTCAATTTACAAGTTGTAGTAGTATCATTGCGACTAGGAAATAAATACCGGCCGTATTTTCTGATTTGTTTACATGGTATTTGCAGTTTCCTTTCTCTTATTCTGTTACTTTTTCAGAATTATCTTTTTTAAATACACAGTTTTATATCAGAAACAAGATATTGTTAACAGCATCTCTAGCAGTATTTTTTCTTTTGTGAAGAAATTTTCTCATTGTTTTGCAAAAACAAATAGTCACTTTCATTACAAGTCTTATAAATATTTCTGCACTGTACGAAACCCCCTGCGAGAGAACCATATATTCTCCAGGATATAATATTGAGTTGGGTCTAGCAAGTATACTCCACTTTTTGTATAAATACCTGAACTAGTTTCGAAGACCATCGTCATTCATAATCATCAAATTAACACCAACTGCCGGCTGGACGTTTGTGTTGCCCTCTTGGGGAAGTTTGCTGCATTTGGCGATGAGACATTCATCTGTTAGGATGCTGAAGTTCATAAGATGTTCTTTATGTCTGTGGATGAATATCCCCTCCCAAACCGAAAGTTCCTTGTCGCCTTCGACATATTTAATTAATTTCGGATCCTGACTGATGTCATGACTTCATTCCAAAAGTGGGATGCTACTGCAGATTTTTCTGTATTTCCATGTTTAAGATGTCTCCTATGTTCTTTTGTTCTAACCTCTAATTTCCTCTTGGTTTTCCCGATATACACTTTCTCGCAGTTGCTGCCCACTTTTGGAATGAAGGTCATGACATCAGTCAGGATCCGAAATTAATTAAATATGTCGAAGGCGACAAGGAACTTTCGGTTTGAGAGAGGATATTCATCCACAAACATAAAGAACATCTCATGAACTTCGACATGCTGACAGATGAATTTCTCATCGCCAAATGTGGCAAACTTCCCCGAGAGGGCAACACAAACCTTCAGCTGGCAGTTGGTGTTAATCTGATGATTATGAATGACGATGGTCTTCGAAACTAGTTCAGGTATTTATACAAAAAGTGAAGTGTTCTTGCTAGACCTAACTCAATATTATACCCTGTATAATATACCTTCACTGAGTAAACTTCCAACATATTTTTGAACTGTATGGTTATTCATGTTGCGTAATAATTATGAAGCAATTCTATCGTTTTAAATCTTGTCACATGATCCTCTTCTTCTTCTTATCCATCAACCAGAAACAATTGTACACTAGTGAAGGAAACAAACAGTACACTATTATTTTCATTACCTATAAAAATGGCACACAATTGTTTCGTTTCTTCAGTTTTATCTTCATCTGCCATATTATTAGATGCACCGTACTAGCATGTTTGATTTCATCAGCTTTTCTGCTCAAGGCAGTTCAAATTTACACTTTTACACTAAACAACGAGTCCACATTCAAGCTCCGAACACCAGTGCTATCGTTAAGCAAATTAAAGCACAGAAGCTGTGTTGTCAGAATCTTCTACTTAAAAAAAACAGTGGCCATTTTGACTAGCACCACTGTAAAATTTGAAAACTGTGTGCCATACTGCTGAATTCTGAACGTAAAAAAAACAGCGATGAAAACAGTCGTTTAGCAACAACAATCTCAATCTCATTTTAAAAAAAGGCCTCAAAATTAATGTATGCCACGAGGTTAACATTATTTATAAATTCATATTATCCCTGTTAAGAAGAGTATGCTTACTGTTAAAGTAATGATTCCGTCAGTCACACGGAAAGAAAGTAATGTCCTCCACTGCTAGAAGTGCATTTTGATCAAATTCTCGCTTGTAACATTCAATTATCAACAGTGGCAATCATCAAGCAATGATTTCATTTACTTATTAGTATTGAGAATTCCATTACGAATCTATAAAATGACACAGAATATAGTATATTGTGATACTAGTTCCATAAGCGGTGCATACGGATCGAGGAAAGAGTTTTTTCAATTTTCGAGATCTGTTATACGCTTACGGCACGAGTATTGCATGCTATTTTTTGCACGATGATTATTTATATCAATTTAATTATAATAATTGAGATATTAGCTGAAAATATTATGTATATACATTATTGAAGATAGATGTTTATTTCAGAAAGTGATTCGCATGTGTTGGTTGTTATGGGGACTGAATATTTGTCCTGTTGAAGTCACCACAAACTGGGGGGCCTTGGTTCTGGCCTTCGATAAAGGCTTCTATTATGATGGTTTTACTTACGGCACTTGTGCTTTTTGTAATTTTTACTGCACGGAGATTTCTTTTGTTTTCATAGCAACTAGATTGCATGCGGGAATGTCAAGTTACGATCCATGGCAACAATATTCGTAAGTACCACTAATTAGTTACGTCGTGCAAAAACATATTAAATAACTAAGTTCACTGAGCTGAAATATCAAGCCATTTATTATTCCTTTTTTGTCATGTTTTCTTCTTTTATTTGTTATGAAGTTAGAATTATGTAACGAAAGATGTTATTATTTCATCGGCTCATATCATAATACTAAAGGTAGAGAAAGTATTGTGTTTGACTCCAAAATTTGAAGTTGAGTGTGTGTGTTTTTATTCCTCTTTCTTTCTTTTGGAGACCCCTGCATCCAGAAATATTACTTTCAGAAAGATGTCTGTGTGTATATGTGTCTGTTAACAGCCTAGCTCCAGAACGAAAAATTGTATGAAAACAAAATTTTGTTTTTGGGTTAGGTACCTTCTGGAGATGTTGCAACGATTTTGTTTAAATTTTGTATACGAGGTGCTTATACAATGAGCTAGAACTTTTATTTGGAACATTTTTTTGCAAAAATTCCATGAAGGGTACCGCATTTTCCGGACCATAAGACACACTTATTTCCTTTGAAAACACAGCCTTGAAAGTTGGGTGCGTCTAATGGTCTGAAGTACATGAAAAAAATTAAAATTATGGTAAATATTGCCAGAATACCATAGTTATAAACAAAGTGTTTTAAACGATAATATTGTTATAAATTTTGGCAGACTGTAGGCCTACTTCAGTGCACTTGTCATAATTGTAAAATGAGAGTATACAATGCGAAAAGAAAGGAATGTTGAGTTCTTTTATATGAAAGGAGTTGTCTTTGCCGGGTAATTTAAATGAAGGCAATGACCTTTAAACAGCCTTGTCCCATTAAACTTACCGTATGCTGAATTGAGGATTAGAGGATGTAATAAAGTATTTTCAGTCTTTCATGAGAAATCAGTTCAGTTGTTAAAATTTACGCGATGCCAACTGTAGGCTACAGAAGAGATTTTCGTACAATGCAGGTTTTAAGTTAGAAGTGATTTACACTGATTCCATGTTAATTTGTTTATGCAATGAAGTATATTATTAACCTTTAACATTTTTGGTTTAGAATCACATTAAATTTATTTTCCTTTAGATTTCCATCCTAAAATCCGTGGTCCGTAAAATATGGTAATTATAAGGCATCCACCATTTGTATAAACTCGGTCTTGCCTGGTGAAGAATAAAGCTTTGCATCAGGTTTGAAACAACTGAATACACGCTCTTTGCAATACGGCCTCTTATTCTATATCAGAATATGAAGCGAGAAAGACGTATTGTTGGCCATGCTTAAGAGTAAAGAATTAATCAGGTTTTATTTTGGACGTGTATCCTGCAGGGATGCATTGCGAATGTCATATGTAACATATTTGAACATGAATTTTTAATTCTGTTTTTGTAGTCTATTATCTTATATATGAAAAATAACCTTAATTTAATTCCTTTGGCTACTGTTATTAGTCGGTTAATATTATCAGATCAGCTGCGTCCCAAAGTGATCAAAATAAGCAGCGTGCACTGTATTTGGGTTAGATGCCACCTGGGGATGTGACACAAAGATTGACGATGACTTTGTCTTGCTTTTACTACTGCTTTTTCATTAAGAGAATTCCATATTATGAATGACTGGCTTGAAACATCATGATGCGAATTCATGACCCCCTGATGTAAATACTTTTAATCTATATAAAATATGTTATTAATCAGTATTTTACTTGTTAAATAATCTTAAAACAAAAGTTGTGGTTTCAACGATCATTCTCACGCATTTGTGCTTGAGAAATCAACATCATTTCCCATTAGTCAACAAAAAGCAAAGTAAATGTAAGTCATCAGTTGATGATTGCCATTGTAAGTATCCTCAACTTAACATTAATCAAGCTTTTAACATCTCGCAAACTCTCTTTATGCCTTGTGCATCCTTCTCTCGTAAAACAGGAAATTACAACACTCATTTTAGTCTTTCATACACCATGCAAATGTATTTATTTTTCTCAAAGAGAGAGAGAGAAAAAAAAAAGATGGAATCCTAATGCTAAATGAATTATCATACATAACAATTATTGTTCTAGTAAATTCTGTTCTCACTGTATCACCCATTCAATCTGGAAACAGAGAAAATAATCCATCAGTTAAATTGAATGATAAACTTCATTTTCGCTTGTGGTATGTTTAATAAAGTAATTTTAAATGTTCCACCTTATACCACAATACATATAACTTGCAGCTAGTATTAACTGGATATGTGGATATATGGATATAAGGTATATCCAGTTAATACTAGCTGCAAGTTCTATGTATTGTGGTATAAGGTGGAACATTTAAAATTACTTATTTATCCATCCGTTAAAGACGTTATGAAGAAGAAAGATATATTTACCTGAATATAAGCCGCATCTTTTGCATTAGCTTAAGAACGGCAAAATAGGGTTGGGACTTAGTGAATTTGTATTATTTGACGATTCAAAAGTGTACCATATTTATCCGAATATAATCCACACATTTTTGCCCAGATTAAGCCCAGCAAAATATGCCTGCGGCTGAAAATCGTGTACTTTTTTTTTTATTATTATTATTATTATTATTTTTTTATTTTTTTTTATAAAAAGGCAATAGTGGTAAAAATGTGCACAATATACCCGGTTGATCTACTGTGGCTGGTTCCCCTCCACCATGCACCGCCACTTATCGATTATCTCAAATCTCCAGGACTATTGATTTATCAATCGATTCAACATCAAAAATACATTGATTTTAATCGAAGCATCGTAGAAAATGTTTAAATCTGCGTAAGCAAGTGATGTTCATTTTATATGTTTTGCGTATTTCGACATTTCTGATAGTGGTATTATGTAATAGGCGTGTATTATGAGTTGCTCAGAAGTAAAAAAAATGCCATAACGCACAGGGATGCAAATAATGGTAATTTTAAACTGATGGTAACTGAAAGTGCAGTTACGAAAAATAGAAAAATCGAACGAAATTCAACACTGAAAGTCACAGGAAGTGTAAAATACTGTTTTCTTTTAATTATATTAAATAAAATTTGAATTTAATAATTTAAGTTATTTTATATCAGGTAAGAAATTTGTTACTTTAATATTATGAAAATGAGGAATTTTTTTTTTTTATGGTATTCAATTTAAGTATTTTTTTCTTTACTTTACTGTTAAAAAGGCAGGTGCGGCTTACATTCAGATAAATACGGTAAGCCCCACTTTTTGCATTAGCCTTAAGTATAGCAAAATAAGCTTTGATTTAGAGAATTTGCATTGTTTCGTGTATTTTTTCACTGGGAGGCATTGAAAGAAAAGTATGCAAACATTCGTTGAAATGAGAAACAAACTTCGTTACCGTGTCTCTAACTACCAATACTGTCACAATGTTTCTTACCTATCAATTATCTACGGAGGAGCATTTTTCGGAGAGGTGGGTACGGAAGATCCCTGCTGTGCTCGTCTGATGTACAGATGCAGCAATTTCAACTTGCTGCCGTTAAGTGCCTCCAGATGGGGTTGCAGTGCTTCCTCTCCTACTGACGCGTGGAGAGCCACCATGCAGAAAACTGCTGACTTGCGCACCGAACTCTCCTCGTTGTCATAAGCCTGGAACGTAACAAGCAATGTCAGCAAGTTGTCAGCAAGAAATAGAAGAAGTAAATACTTTCCTATATTTGGGAAGTGTACTTACAAAAGAAAATCGGGTGCGTGGAACGCCATGCGACAGAAGTCAAACTTGGATTTTTTTAATTTTTGGATTTTTTAAATTTTGGATTATGGATTTTTTCAATTTTGGATAGTTGGACTTTGGGAGATTTTATGCAGTAACATGAAAAATTGAAGCCTTAGAGCAAAAATCTCCTAATAAAAGTTGCTTGTCTATGTCCCCTCTATACACTGGTCAAACATTTCGGTGTTATTCATTAACACCCTGTATAGACTAGTAACTGGTTTACAAGAGCAAATGGGAACAAAACCACAATAACCCAGGACAGAACAAGTTAGGCCTAACTGAAAAACTCAAACTGCAGCAGCAACATAGGGAGGTACAAGACAACGATAGGGATGTGACGTAACTTACTTTGATGAGACCAGGCATGACCTCGCCCAGGTGGGGCTCCACCACTTCCTTGCTCTTGTGCTCCACCAGCTTCGTGAGCATCTTGATGGCTGCCTGGTTCACTGGGAATTCTCCTGTCGTTATCAGAGGATTCAGCACTCGTATCACAATGTCTGGTGGAAGCACTGTTGCCATTGTCGCTGCACACGTTTCTGCACTTCGTAGAACCTATTACATATAGGAACAAAAATCATAAAATTGCAGGTAGTCCTTTTTCCATTGTATGTGCGACAAAACTTAAACACAAAACATCCCTGAAGAGTGGATTAAAAGATTTGGGAGAACAACAGGTTTTCAAGTCGATATCCCGGACGATCTAGAAGGCAGTGAAACTGGCGATTCGACTTTGTGAACGCGAGTCGTAGCCAAGGATACTCCGCGAGTCTGTTTGTCGTTACTTCGAACTTTCATTCCTTCTAATTTAGATGTACCTGATGAAGGCCTAGTGGTTTGGGTCGAAACGTCGTAATATTAATATTTTAGTGATATCCATTGTGAATTTTATATTGTTTTGTGTTTAAGTTTTATCAAACAAAAATAAATTATGTCTCTTCAGGAACAACAACGTCAAAGATTGTACTCTAACCAAATTTAATAATGAGTTACTGTATTTTTTTCTGATGTACAAGACACACTTTTTACCCATAAAAGACGGTAACTACATTTACTGTTTAAACCAGTAAGGTAGCTACTGATACTCGGAAGAACACAGTGAAGTCATAACATATATATTATGGTTTGTAACACACTTAAACTTCACTTCTTCAGTTTTTACCTTAGAACTATGTAATTTCAATCACCATTGTGATTATCGTCAGCTACCTCTGAAGTTTGTTTGGCAGGGCTGCTCCCCTCAGCGACCAATCTGGGCTCCTGGATGCCATCTAGTGGTGGATGAATGTATCTTCCGATTAGACTGTCTTCTGCTGGTATTTCGAAATTCAATAATTTGTCCTCGTTTGCCAAAAGATATAGTACTTTGATTAAGTTTATGACCATAATTATGTCAGATAACTTTAAAGCATAATTTTGAGTGAAGGGTCACCTCTATAGCGAGAATTCTAATACTGTTACAAATCTCCAATGGTTATCACCAATCTGACATAGCAATGTAATGCTGAACGATTGAAAAAAAAAAAATTGTGTTTGTTTGTGTGTTTTTTTTTGTGATTAAAAGAACATTTTAGGAACATTAAATTCAGACAGACAGACAAAACTGCAATAGCAGCTCATTTCTGGGAAGAGGAACATGAATTAGAATAGGATGTAAAATTATTAAAATCAGTAGAAAGACCTCAAGAATTAACAGTTTGGGAAAACATTTTTATTTAAAAAAAAAACATAAATTACTGATAATCAACACTATTATATGTGGGAATCACAGTGAAGTGATCAAATAATACAAAAAACTAAAAGGATGCACTCAACTTCACTATTTTAAGTGTACTTACACATTACGCGTTTTGCAAGCATCTAGCATGAATCTGAGGATGCTAGATGCTTGCGAAACGCGTAATGTGTAAATACACTTAAAATAGCGAAGTTGAGTGCATCGTTTTAGTTTTTCGTATTACAAATTATTGAATTTTGAAATACCAGCAGAAGACAGTCTAATCGGAAGATACATTCATCCACCACTAGATGGCATCCAGGAGCTGAGATTGATCATGGAGGGGAACAGCCCTGCCAACCAAACTTCAGAGGCAGCTGACGATGATCACAATGGTGATTGAAACTATGTAGTCCTAAGCTAAAAACTAAAGAAGTGAAGTTTAAGTTGGTTACAAACCATAATATATACAGTAAGGTAGTTTTTAGAACTTTTTGAAATTTCCTGTATTTGTGGATTTCTTACCTCTTTACTGCTGTCTTTATGAGACTGAAGCACTTTGAGGACAAGGAGTTCAATGTAGTTGTGGAAACAGTTCCCCATCGACGGCTTCCTGAACATCTCAATCAAAACATTTAAAACCAACGTTCTTATAGATGCTTCTGGTTTGTTAAGCTGATCTAAAAGAACTCTCAGTAATGTCCTGAAATCAGAAAAATAGAATTAATGCAGACTTAATAAACAGGAAATCAAAACACAAATTCAATATATCCTTCTTTAACTAGTGGGACTGTTTACAGAGAAGTAACTTAATGTGCATATTTAAATAAATTTATATATATATATATATTTAAATATATAATATATAATATATTTAAATATTTAAATAATTTAAATAATATTACAGTAGAGGATTTAATATACAAGACAGACACACTCAAGATATTGAAAGACAAACACACTACACTACAGATGAAAATCAACAAACAGAGAATAGGAAGAGTAGTTCCAGAAGCAGAAAGAAAATTGCGGTCAGAAAGGATGAAGAAGTACTGGGCTGACAAAAAGAAGAAAAACCTCAACCAGAAACCTGACTAAAGTGGTCCTATGAAGGCCAAAAAACTAAAATTTAAATAAGTTACACCACTATATCAACCGAGTTGAAGATGAAAAGCTTCAAAATGTGGCAGAAAAAATGGCAGGAAACTGAAAAGGGACGGGTATGCAGATCTTTCTTCCCTAGAGTAGAGATGAGACAGAAGAAGAAAATCCCTATCACACAGGAGTTCACGGCAGTTGTCACCGGCCATGGGATAACTAAATCATACCTGTACAGATTTAAAATCATAGACGATCCACTGTGTCCCTGCAACTCAGGTGAGCAAACATCGGAACACTTAATCTATGAGTGCCGATTGTTATCAAGCCAAAGAAATATCCTGAAGCATCAAGTAACAACAGAAGGAGGATCATGGCCTACGAATAATAGTGACCTCATAGAGAAACGCTTAAAAGCATTCATGAAATTCATTAAAAATATAGATTTCAACAAACTTCAGTAGATATATCAAAGACCTGGATGATTGTATATATCTATATTAGTTATACAGTATATCAAAAATTAATTTGGCATTGTAACAAATTATTGCCCAAATTCACAAAACTGTGACTAAAATAATTTTGTAAAAGGAAATATATCATGTAGTATTACTTTGTACTGGAGCATGATATTTATGAAGAATTAAAAAAAAATTAAAAAAAAAAATAAATAAATAAAAAGAACACTAATTTTTACTTACAATTAGTAATTTATAAAACATGTTTCGTTGAATTTATCCACATCTTCAGTTGCTATGTAAACAAAGATCACTGCTGTTTGGAGATTCGTGTGTCTTCTACTGTAGTTTCATATATTTTATGATTAAATTTTCCTCTAGAGGGATTTCAAAATTAATTACCGTATTGGCCCGAATATAAGACAATGTTTTTTTTCCCCTGAAAATGTGCTTTTAAAAACTATACTCGTCTTATACGCGCAGTCTAAGACTCAACAACTCTCCATCCATGCAAATGACATGTGTCAGACCCAAGGTCAAAGTCATGCAGAAATTCACCGGAACTTAATTTTTCCCAAATTCGTGCTTCTGCTTGTACTGCACCAGGACCTTCTGATCCTGACTGCACTGTTACTTGCTTGGCGTCTCTATTCTTTATGCGTAAAGCTTTTGTTTGACCACCAGTCATGTCAGACGATGTGGAAAAGAAAGCATTGTCTCTACGCGTAAATAAAGGAGAGAAAAGAAGTTAAGACATGAACTTCTAAATTCAGTTTTATGTGAAGCAAATTGTAGTAATAAGCTATTTTATTAATTTTTTCGTAGCTATCCTTCAAAAATTCATGGTCGTCTTATATGCGAGGTCTTGTTTTTGGACTAATACGGTACTCTGTTTTAAATTTTTTTTTTCAATTAGAGAAATCGGTGGTATCAGTCCACTGTCAAAGCAGTAATCATGAAATTTATAAAGAGGCCAAATTGTCCAAGTCCATAAACCAACAAAAACATTTAGAAGTATGAGAAAAGATTTATGTAGGAAAGTTTTCTGCATGGAGTCTTTCTAATATATGGCAAATTACAACCCTCAATATAACAATACAATCTGCTAGGCCCACAAATATCATTGTACAGAGGTTTCACTGTATTTCCAGCATAGCTCACACCACAACTGACTTTACTCTAAATATGTGTACAGCCATTTCATAATTACGGGTGGGACATTCTAGCAAATTATAAAAACTATTTTTGTTTATTACATATCATAAATAATAAACTAGAATTGGTTCTTCACATTCTGTAAAATCTACAATGCCTTCTCCTTCGTACTACATGCAAAGCATTATTTAAAACTTATTTTAAATATTTTAAATTTGTTTTTCAAAATCTATTACGGGTAGGACATAATTTGGACACTGATTTTAATGATGCAAAACAAAAGTTCATTTCCTGTTCTGCTATTACTGTTAGGGTCTTAATGTTGTTATTAATGAAGGTATGAGGGATTAAATACAAATTATAAACTGTTTCCAGGTTGTCAGAACATTTATTTAACTCATCAATAATAATTTAACAAAACTATCACCATTACGGATGGGATAAAAAGTCACTTGTTTGTTATTTTACATAGTAATTAACCACACATATTTTTTGAAGTTAATCTTATACCAAATCGTACCTTAAGATCTATATTTTCTGATATGAAAATGGACATAGCTGATTACTCTTGACTACTTGGTATTAAAGAGTGTTAAAATCATGCTAAAAATAGCCCCCCCCCCCCAAAAAAAAAAAGTAACTCAACGCAATAAATAAGTAAATCGACAGATTTTACACATGAAACCACTTCAGATACACCTAAATCTTTAATATCCAGAGAATTTGAAGTGTTAAACTTATTTTTGACCACCCAATTACAATAATTTTATAACTTCTCTCTTTGAGGGAAAAATTCCCATAGTTTATGAAATGGCTGTGTAGTCAAAACAACTCTTTGACACCGTAACAGTACAACACTTGCTATGCACATAAACTGAGATAGACAGAGAGGACAGTGGACATATCCAACTACAACAAAGAAAACAACATTTATAAATTTGCTCACTTGAAATTGTCCATGACGGCTAATGTGCTGCTCTCTTTGATGACACGTATGAGTTGCAGCAGGGCGGCTTTCCTCTCGGCTTCGGTGCCTTCACAACCAGGACTGTCTCCGTTCTGATCTGACACTCGCAATGTCTCTATCACTTTCCTCACTTCTTCAATGTCTTCATGGTGGTGATTCTCTATAAGTAAAAAGCACAAATACTTTCTGAATATTATTAATCACAATTTCATGGGTTGTACACATGTGTTTTAGCCACCTTCAGATTCACAGTACATTATACAACCGTGTATGTATACATATACGAGGGAGAATCAAATGAAAACCGCAATTAATTTTTTTCCACTATTTTACTGCAGGAAGAATGTTTGCTTGCACATTCTTTTTCCACATAGTCCCTTCCAGGTTCAATGCACTTGCACCATCAGATAGGAAGTGCTTTAATACCATGTGAGAAAAATTATTTTGGTTGATGCTGTAGCCACTTGTGCACCGCCTATTGGACTTCTTCATCAGACTTGAACTTCTGCCCTCCAAGGTGCTCCCAATGGACTAAAGATGTGGAAATCTGATGGTGACAAATCTGGCGAGTATGGTGGATGTGGGAGGCATTTGAAGCGAATGTCATCGATGGTTTTCATGGTTGCACGAGCAGCATAAGGACGGGCATTATCATGTTGAAGCAAAACACCTGCATACAGCAATCCCCTTCGCTTTGGCACCATCAGACTTCCACATCTTTGGTCCATTAAAGGAGCTCCTTGAAGGGCAGAAGTCCAAGTCTGATGAAGACGTCCAATTGGCAGTGTTTGAGTGTCTACAGCCTCAACCAAAATAATTTTTCTCATGCAGTATCAAAGCACTTCCTATGTGATGGCACAAGTGCATTGACCTGGAGGGGAATATGTGGAAAAATAATGTACAAGCAAACATTCTTTCTCCAGTAAAATAGTGGAAAAAAATTAATTGCAGTTTTCATTTGATTCTTCCTCGTATATACCCAACTGAACTAATCTATTCTGATTTTAATGTATGTAGCATTGACCAAATCTATAGATACTCCTTATTAAAATTCTACCATAAAAATAAGACAAAATTCCTAGCTGTTTCACATGTACACAGCACTAGACGGAATAAAACTAGTATTTTAGTAGAACACAAATGTTTCACTTCGGCTGGTCTATCACATAGCTCTAGTTTCGGTCATCGTCTGTATAATTCTAAAATCACATTACATCCAGTTTTAGCCAAATGTAGTTATGGAGTCTTTAAATATAAAATTAAAACACTCATATAAGAGATTTTCATCCCTTTTAAAATAGGTTTATCTTTTGGTATCTACTACTATCATGATAATTTACTTTTCATGATTATAATTATTTTTATATCAATTGAGTCATGGCTTTACTCTCAGCTTTTGTCTTTTCTCCTTGTACTATTTCAAAATATTTTGTCTATTTAATTTTAAGGTAATTTTAGGTTAAGGTTATATTTCAATAATGTAAAACATGTAAATATAAGCATGGAACTGCCTCCGAGCACAAACTCCTGCTCTTTCGGGGTTTCAGGACCTTATATCTATGTATTTATGTACCGTATTTTACGGACTATAAGACACTCGGACCACAAGACGCACCTTGATATTAGGATGGACATTTAAAGGAAAAGAAATTTAATGTGATTCTAAATGACAACTTTTAAAGGGAATAATATACTTCATTGCATAAACAAATTATAACCATGTACAATGGAATCAGTGTAAATCACTTGTAACTTTAAACCTACTTTGTACGAAAATCTCTTCTGTACAGATGGCATCGCGTAAATTTTAACTACCGAACTGATTTCTCATGAAAGACTGAAAATACTTTTACACCCTCTAACCCTCAATTCACCATACGGTAAGTGTAACGGGACAAGGCTGTTTAGAGGTCATTCATTGCCTTCATTTAAACCACTCGATGGAGACAACTTCTTTTGTATAAAAGAACTCAACATTCCTTTCTTTTCGCTTGTATACCTGGCTTCCATATTCCCTCATTTTATGATTGTGACAAGTGCACTGTTGTACTGTCTGCGCCAAAATTTGTAACTATCTTATTGTTTAAAACACCTTGTTTATAACTATGGTATTCTGGCAATATTTGTTTACTTCGGACCATTAGACGCACCCAACTATCAAGGCTCTGTTTTCAAAGTAAAGAAGTGGTCTGTAAAATACGGTGATTTAAAAAAAAAAATTAAAAAATATAAAAATATATGTATATATATATATAGATATATAAAGTCCCTGCGAGCGGGATACAGATTTAATCAGGTGCAAAATTTTGAATTTCTCATACGCTTCTACAGAAGGACAATATGGCTACAAAGATTGCTGCAAATTAAAAATTAAGCGTCGGAAATTAAAAATCTAAAACTCAGTTATTCTGCTCACAAAGGGTTACATGGACAATCTGTAATACGAATAACCAAATTCACCTGATTGCTTACCTCTGGAAATAAAGCCATTTTCTCCGTCCAGAGAAATATCTGCCACTGACTTGTCCAATCCGTTATAGTCTCTTAACGAGTTGAGACGATGAGTAGGTGATGAAAGTGAAGACGACCTTCCCTAAAACAAGACAATATGAAAATTAGATGAGCATGTGTTATATAAATTTCTCCAAAAAGTTATATGTGTGAGAGAAAAACTTTGCGTTGGTCAGTGGTCTGTATGTAGGCCTACGGAATTTACACACATACAAATACACACTACCATCCACCGCAGCGCACTTGTACAATATGTAAACCTATATGAAAATGAGACACTCTTGTACTATCAATTATTTGAATTTAATTATTCATTTTAGAAAAATTATGCTGTGTTATTTAAAATTATAGATCTTATATTATTTTAGAGATCCTGAACTGATAAAATGTGACATACGTGGCATACGGAATGGGAGGTCCAGGTGGCCCGGAAACCCCCCCCCCCTCGGAACCAAAACAAAAAATTATATTTTTGTATTAAATTAGTGCTGTAGGTATTTAAGCTCCATTCTGTCAAATATTTAATTATTTGATTTAATAATAAAATACTGACTTTGTAAATATTCGTACGTTATTTAACTTTTCTTTTAAACAGTAATAAGTATGGTTCGGATGTTTATGACATGTCATATTTTTATCTTTATCTCCATTCTTGCCAAAAACACAAATGAAACACGAATTGCACATTCATTATCCTAATCGGACTGTTTTTATTTTGCATATAAAGTCATATTTTGGTCATTTTCATGGTCTTGGTGATATTTCGGTCATATTTGTAATTTAACGTCATATTTCCGTTATAAATTCGGTAAAGAGCACAATTATGCAGAATGTGGACTAAATTGTCGACTTAAATTTTTTAAGGAAAACATTCAAAAATATTTTGGTTTTACTAACTGAAATGTGAAGGGACAATACAAATTAATAGCACAATTCCTCTTCTTCCTTGTTGTTAACAACTTCCAATAGACATGTCTTTAAAAATATTTTCAGTTCACATTTGCGGTGGTATCTGGAAACATTAACAGATTAGAAGTTCTTTATAAGTAAAACTGGAATCACCTGTAAAATTGTTAAAAAGTGATTATCTGATTGAATTAATGTGATAATTTAGCTTCATTAAACATTTTGAATTGGAACATTTATTTTTAGAAAATGCGTTCTTTTATGTGGTCATATTTAGGATTTTTGCATCATATTTAGTCATTTTAAGGGCATATTTGCAGCCATATTTTCCACTTCTTTAGGTCATAAACATCCGAACCCTAGTAATAAGTGTTACAGCAATTGCTTGTTTATGTTGGCATGTCTTAGAGTACAGTAAACAAAATATATGTTAAATAGTTTTTCAGTGCTAAAATAGAGTAAAATATGATACAGGGACATCCATTGTGCAAGTAAATATAATGGTTTTCGAAACTAGTTTAGGTTAACCATACCATAGTGTCAATTTCAACTCTCTCTCTATTACTTACAGAGTTATTTCTCGTAATGGACATGTCTTCCAGTCGCTCCTCTAAGGTGTCCATTTTATCTCCTGCACCAGCCGACATCTGGCTGATGCCAGAATCTTGAGAAGTTGTGTCTCTGTCACGATCAAGAAGTTTTCCTGGTCCTAAAGCTTCAAAACTGTAGTTCTGTATCTCGGCAGTTGTGCGACGTAAGGACCTGCGTAATACAACACACAAGTTACACGATGTGGTCCCAAGTTTATTACTATTATCTTTCTTACTAAAAGTTAAACTTACCCACATTTTGTGCTACATGTTCACTATAGAGGAAAACTTCACAGTAATAAATTTAATTGTGGAATGCAAGGTGTTTAACTAAAATAAATTTTTCAATGCAGATATAGGTGGGTTGTATGAAAAATTTAAATGCCAAAATTATAAATCATCATTGGCAAGCACATAATAAAAATAACACATCCTGAAAACATTACATTAACCGTCTATTTTTCACAACTGAAGCATAACCATGAACAAGGATCTATGTTGCATTTTGGGTTAGGTACCTTCTGGGGACGTGACACTAAGATTGGTGATGACATTTTCTTATTTTTAGGGGGACTTTACATGAAGAAAATTTCGTTTTTTGCGATTTTCTTGAAAAAAGCTCTTATGAATTTGTTTTAATCTTACACATGGAATGTTTATACTAAGAGTTAAAACTTTTATTTGAAACCTTTTTTCAAAAAAAATTATAGGCTGGGTAAAAAATTTATATGAGAGTATACTAATCAGATTTTACTTGGGTACGTATCCTTTGGGGACCACTGGCGTGGTGTTGCGATTAGCATCGCTGACTAAAGATCCGTCGGCCCGGGTTCAATCCCCGGTACCTCCTTGGATTTTTCTGAGGTAGGGAGGTCTGGTAGGGATGCACTCAGCCTCGTGATTCAAATTGAGGAGCTACTTGATAGAGAAGTAGCAGCTCCGGTCATGGAAACCACCATTAACGGCCATGGGTGTTGGCATGCTGACCACATGCCTCCCAATCTTGCCGTCTGCCTATGGTAGATGATGCAGCGGTCGGTGGTAGGCCTTGTCCCTTCTGGGATGTTAGAGCCACGGAGTTAGTTTTATGTATCCTTCAGGGATGTGATGTGATGTGGTAACGACATTCTCTTAATTTTTACAACCAATTTACACAAATGTCACAAATGTCACAAATGTCACAAAAAATATATTATATTATACTAAGAAACTAACTTCTATTTGGGTAGAGGAAGTTTGGTGAATTTCATATCAGCTTTTTATAAAACTGTATCATAAACCCTTGTTCACAGTTACACTTCAATTAAGGACAAATCAGTCAAAAGGAAAATTTCTACAACTGACACTCAAGCAACACATAGTACTGCACTGTTTTTCAAACCAGAACTTACAATTAAATATATATAAGCATAAGTGATGATTCATGTTCTGGTAAGTAAGGCTAAACCCATATTTATTTGAGATTTGAAATGTTTCTTTGTTTATGATTTAACTTTCTGAAGCAATTAAATTTTTTTACTATCGCACAGTTTCATCGACAGGGGTTAATATTTGTTCTCGACTTACAAGTTCTAAAATCTTGATCTGACAATTTATTTCACCACCAAGAGTTAGTTTTAACATTGGGTTAAGATTAGGGTTAAGTTAACAGCTGGCACCCTAAACTGTTGTGCATACCCAGAAGGATCTTCAGAGATTTTACTACTACTTAGTTATGTTCCCTTGGGTTAATTTGTATCTCAGGGCTAAAAGTAAAATCGCTGCTGTAAATCAGGTGCTTGATGTAGAATTGCTATATCTGGATATAGTAAATTATGCTCATAACACAGAAAGAGCTAGAAGCTTAGTGCTTATATGCCATTTACAGTGATGGGAAAAGTACAAAAAGAAAGTAATTGGGCTGAATTACAATTACCTGAGAGACATTTTACTTAATTACAATTACAAATTATTTTTTCAAAAAGTAATCAGTAAAATTACAATTACATTTACAATTACTTTACAAAATGGCAGTACTTAAAATTCCTTGTTTTTGGTTTGTTTTGGGCACAAGCCCAAATTATTAATGAACGAACAAACATATCATTGAGAATATTTTCTGAAACATTGAGTAACTTTTTGTTAGTATTAACTCTAATTTGGATATTAGTTGTAAAAACAGTAATGACGACAATATAGCAAGCGAGAATGATACTAATACTAACGACTACTAAATTGTAACAATTACAATTTTATTTTCAGAAGTAAATTACAAGTAGAAATTACATTTTTTTAAAAGTATTGATTACAAGTAAATGGGACCAAAAAAGGAATTGTTACTGTAATCCGATTACTTTTACTCAATTACTTCCCATCACTGGCCATTTAACTGCTAGGTTATTCTGGCCTGTCCTCAATCAGATATCTGTTCTGAAGTCAAGGGTATGTTACATCCAATCTGGCATTCTCCTATACGAGTGAGGAAAACCTCAAAAACCCCACTCAGATTGGGTAAATGAGAGTCTGGGATGGTACTGTCTTGCTCACTAGAGCTGACCCCTCTGTCAAAAAAAAAAAAAAAAAAAAAAAAAAAAAAAAAAAAAATAATAATAATAATAATAATAATAATCGTGAAAAACATGAGTCACAAGAAAGAGTTAAAATATGAGCCTGTAGTCAATGAACTAGTTAGTGTATATTTAACTCCTGTCGATGAAACAGACTGTATGATATGTAAAATGCTGATGACTTTCTTTGGAGGAAAAATTTTAAATCATAGCTTTCTGAATTAATATTTTCAAAATAAAATCAAACATCTTACCAATAACAAAAAAAGCTGAACCATTTTAAGTTTCATAATCTATGGAATGTACTTATTTTATTTAGAAAACTTCATAATAGATGTTACTTAAAGAAATGTTTAGAAATATGCTTGAACTCGGAACCTAAGAAAAATCTGTTCTGAAAGTAAATTACTGCGAAGAAACTAGCAAATTCAGTTTTATTGATATACATCACAAATCTTAATAAAACCAGTCAGTATTATCAATAGTTCTAAATGGAAGTGAAATGAAAAACTTATCTTCATTTCTGAAAATCTATCAGGTGAACTTAAAAGGGCAACATGCAATTATCTTAGGAACTATGCTCTCTGAGTAACAGACTCCAATACACAAAGATTTTCCTTCTAAGCTTAACTGAGATTAATTTTATTACTGCATAAGTAGATTTCCTGAATCAAAAAATTTCCTGCCAAGAGCTATGTTGTTGATACGAGAGGTTAATTGCATGAGGAGCATTTCAATGTGTTTCTGCATGAGTGGTATATATACCCAATGCCCAATAAGGTACACTGTATAGTAGTTTTTCATTACATAACCAGGTGGCTTCAAAGGAATAAACCATTAAGTCAGTGATCTATTATGTTAATTGATCTTGGTTTCTGCTTTCCAAAACAAACGCAACTTTGCAATATTCTCTCGTTGTTATCACTGACCTCAGTTTTTCCCTCACTTTAATCAACTCACACGGTTATTGTTTACTATAGCTACATCTTGCAATCCCGCATTTCGCTCCACGCGGAGAAGACAGCCATCACAGGACATTCTGAGATTTTGATTGACTGAGGTAACTGGCTGATTGGTGAGGTAAAAATAAAGAACATGGGTTGAGCTGTTGGAAAACTTTTCCGCCTAACGAAAGGAAGCTGCCTGGTCATGCAATGAATAACTAGACTATATAATAAAACACTGTGTAATAGACTTTAAATTGCATATTCATATAATAGTAAATATAGATGCTCTGCTTGTGGTTTTAAAATCAGCACTATTGTATTTTGTACTATCCGTGTTTTGTCCCTGCCATTACAACAGATAATCAAGGGTTCACTGTACGTAGGGTGAGTCAGGTAATCAGGTTTTTTGTGAACATATCTTTATTAATATAAATATTAGATGGAAATTTACAGTGAAGTGTTCAAATCTGTAGCAAGATTGAGATCGGAAATATACACACAAAACTTCACTAAAAAGGTATATTTACCCAGAATGATCATTTCAACGGGTCTTCCCGCTATCATCAGCTGATTCCGACTGGCCCTCTGGCGGAACCTTGATTGACAAGTTCATTCATCCACCGCCAGAGGGCCAGTCGGAATCAGCTGATGATGGCGGGAAGACCCGTTGAAATGATCATTCTGGGTAAATATACCTTTTTAGTGAAGTTTTGTGTGTATATTTCCAATCTCAATCTTGCTACAGATATCTTTATTACTCTATTTTTGTAATAATATCAATGGCAGTTCAAATGTGTTTGCAAGATTTCAACGAGTTGAATTTTTAAAACAAAGTGTCAATTCACTGGAATTTGTTTTGAAAGAAATGGGTGTAATAATAGCTTCAGGAAATCATTTTCATGAATGTAGTTATGGAGAAAAGATTCTCTTGGTAAGACCTGTCATCACACCAAGTACAGAGATCCTGAATCACCCTGTATATTCCAGAATGATGACAGACATTGCAAAACATTCATATGTTATCATATTTGTGTATTAGAATCTAAATCACTCCTCCACATTCACAAGCCCTAAACAAAGTGCAGTTACAAAGTAACATTCGAGTAAATAGCTGATGCAAAATTGTATTTTTACTATTTTCTAAAGTCTGAAAGATGCAAGGAAAACAAAATCTTTTCTGACTGTTGATATTTTTATTTGTGATATCGGGTTAACATTCTGCATGAGCTATAAGGGCCAAGGTCACTCCATGTGACTGTAATAAGCAAGACAATTCATACAGACATGAGACACAGACTGTATCAGCTGACCACACTGTATGTAATTTGTGCCCTAGCTTATTTTGCGCATCCTAATTTTAAAACAACTATTTTGAACTTTAATTGCTCCGTGTATTTTACGCACGTTTATTCTTAGTTTATGATATTAATTTTGGGATTTGTAGCCCTTTCACCAAGGTCAATTCTCGCATTCAATGGAAGGTATTGTTCATTTATGAGGTGCGTCCAGAAAGTAAGTTTTCCTAGGGCTGTTTACAGAAACAATTTTAAGGAAATATTATTGCAACAGACACAGCAAGTGTTCAGCTATTTTTCAACATATTCTCCACCGGAATTGAAACATTTGTCATACCGTGGAACCAAATTTTGTCGTAGAAGTCTGCCACCAGGGATTTGAACCACTGTGTGACAATCACCTTCGCCTCTCTGTCATTCTTTGTCATTTCATGAGGTGTAGGAAAAGATGGAAATCACTGGGAGCAAGGTCCAGGCTTCAGGGTGGATATTTAAACACCTCTGAGCCGAACTCCTGTAGGAGACTTGCTAGCAGGTGTTGAAACATCAACCCTACAGCCCAGACTTCGCTCCCAGTGTTTTCTATCATTTCCTGCACCTCAAGAAATGACAGGGAATAACAGAGAATAACATAGATGCGGAGATGTTTGTCACACAGTGGCTCAAATCCCTGGTGGCAGACTTCTACGACACAAGTGTTCAAAAGTTGGTTCCACGGTATGACAAATGTCTCAATTCCGGTAAAGAATGTGTTGAAAAATAGCTGAACACTTGCTATGCCTGTTGCAACAAACATTTATTTGAAATTAAGTTTCGTTTCTGTAAATAGACCCAGGGAAACTTTCTTCTGGACGTGCCTCGTACTAAACTCCACTACCCGCATCACAACCTCTGATACTGTTACTTCGAGAGGCAGTGATGACACTACAGCATTACAGTTGTAGTGTATGCTTGTGTGAAATTTCAAGATAGGAAAGAATAATAATAGGAAACTGATACATTTCATGGAACAGTTTGGCAACCGTGGATCAGTGGTCCCTTAAGTGGAAATGAAGTCAGATCAAGATAAAAGCTCAAGGAAAATGAGAAAGCAAGGTTTAATTTAAATCACATGCTCAACGTATGAGATCTTACCAGAAAACTGCCTAACTTACTTCTCACCTGCAAGAGACCTTTATGACTAATCACATTGTGCCAAGGAAGTTTCTCTGCAGCGGCTACATGCTGGAGAAGGTGCTAAGCACGAGCTTTTTTGAAAACAAACCCTCAATTGTGTACACAATATTCGGTCTAAATGCTTGCAGCAATATGCACTAACGGGTGCAAGACAAAGCACCCTGTTAACACAACATAACTGCTGTTGCTAGCAAGAAGCCGCAGAGGAGAAACTTCCCTGGCACACTGTATAAACATGTACCTAATAAAAGGTATTGCTTATAGGCAGGTGCAGCAGCAAATGCTTGTCCACACGCTGACCTTTGTAACCAGACATTTGGGTCCTTCTTGTCATTTTATAAGCAGCACGTGCCTGAGTATTGGGTGCATTGTTGCTATGACAATTAAACATTCTTCTCACGGACAAAGTGAGAAAACAGACACCAATCCGCAACACTGCTGATGATGACGGGGAAACCCAATAATCATTCTGGGTAAATATACCTAATAGTCAAGTTTAGTGTTCATATTTCTGTACTCAATCTTGCTTACAGATTTCAACACTTTACTCCGCTATTTCCCCAGTAAAATTAAAACTGAACAATAACAGTTGTTTGCACACTACAATATGGCTCCACAAAGCCCTAGCAGGCTCGTTTTGCAAACATACCTACTCACAAACGAAAATTGCATTTTTACCACTTGGACCATAAGTAACTATTATACTAGAAACAACATTTCATGACTCATGTAAATTGTTTTTCTCTAACAGTATACATTATTCTGGTAAGGGCTCAGACATAAAGGTATTTTATGTTCAGAGACTAAGGCCCGTTCTTACGATGTCCAGTTAAGTAGGAGTAAATGTTAACTGACAGTTATTTTACGGTCGGAGTCAAGTTCCAATAAACGCTTTTTTGTTCTTATCATCTTCTAGTTAAAGTTTACTCCCGGTTAACTCAATCAGACAAAAGTCATGGCAGTTGGTACGAGCGTTTCTCAGTTGTTTGCAGCAGTTCTTCATCTGTTTTCATTGTTTGGTTTGATTTTGCAATGGATAATGAGGTTATGGCTTATATATAAAAAAAATAGAGACACAGCAATTTCTTTTCAAGTGAGGAAGTAAACAGTAAAATAATTGATTGTCCAAACTTTCATAATAGTTTGATCTAGTTTTCAATACTTTTTTTTATCTTTTTTACGTATATTGGCATTGTTCTTCATCACCACTGACATTACGAAAGCAGCTAATTAATTTCGTCTCTCCATTTTAATTCAGTTCGCGAGAAGTATAACCTCAAAAAATCCTCCGGTTAGTAGTTTACTTGTACATTTTCCTACAGTAAAGATTACTGCCAGTTAAGAGCTTTTTACCAACAGTTAACGCCTAACCAGATATTGTAAAATCGAACTGTCAGTAAAGTAACCGTAAAAGTAGCCGTAAATATTTTACTGGAGGTGGTAATAACTGGCCTAAGTGTAATTGAATTTTGAATTTTTCAGCATCAGAAATAAATAATATTTATAAATGCATAGAAAGTAATATAGGCCAAGGCAATGTTTTAAAGTGAAAAATGGGTGCAAAGAAAATTAACAAAATATTCTTTCTACTGCAAGGAGGTCGCAATATCGTCAATTAAGATAAGGCACCTCATATCTTCAAAATGGCAACTTTCAGGAGACAAGAAAAAGCTGCAATTCCAACATTGTAAGGATATAGATACTCCAACTACGACATGTCCATACAGTAAGTTTCCTGGGGCTGGTTACAGAAACAAAACACATTTCATGGAAATATCTATTGCAACAGACTTAGCTAGTGTTCAGCTATTTTTCAACATATCGTCACCAGAAATAAAACATTTGTCATACCGTGGGACCAACTTTTGAACACCAATGTCATAGAAGTCTGCCGCAGTGATTTGAACCACTGTGTGACAAACATCTCCACCTCTCTCTGTCATTTCTTTACGTGTAGGAAAAGATTAAAATCACTGGGAGCGAAATCCGGGCTGTAAGGTGGATGTTTAAACACCTCCTACCAAATCTCCTGCAGAAGTTCGGATGGGAGGTGTTTGAACATTCATCCTAAAGCTAGGACCTCTCTCCTAGTGATTTCTATGTTTCCCTACACCTCACGAAGTGACAAAGAATGACAGAGAGGCCAAGGTGGTTGTCACACAGTGGTTCAATTCCCAGGCGGCAAACTTCTACGACACAGGTATTCAAAAGTTTGTGCCACAATAAGACATATGTTTCAATTCCGGTGACAAATATGTTGAAAAACAGCCAAACACTGGCTGTGTCTGTTGCAATAAATATGTCCTTGAAATTGTGTTTTGTTTCTGTAAACAGCCCCAGGGAAACTTACTTTATGGACGCACCTCGTACAATCTACTATAGCATGAAAATGTATCGTTGTTTGCAAATGAGTGTTCAACAGAAAGACAGAATATTTAACCTGAAAATAGCTGATTTCGGAGACTCAAGGCTTCTCTTCTTAACTGACAATATGTTACTTTTTTATCTTTGCAACCAATATTCACAGAAGAAATAAGTCATTTAATGATAGGGGAGGAACGTGTATGACTTCATCTCCATTTATGCTGTGGTCAGCTGATACACTCGGAAGACAGACAGTGACACAACAAAAAGGTGGAGCCACTTACCATCGGTCGCTGTGGGGAAAGAAACAACAACACTTCAATACAAGGCAATACATTGTGTCACAGCGGTGCATCCAGTCATGATATGCTCTCAAGTTGATGTTGTGTGTTTTATAATGTCATCTAAGTTAAACAGAATATCATTCAGCTGTCTTAGACTTTTCAATAAGTAATGCTTCATCACTAAGGACTAGATTTTTGGGTTTTGAAAACAATTTTAGGTTATAATAAGGGGCTTAATGAATTTTCAATGTGCTACATAGAATTCAACTAATATTACGTATAAAATTCAACTGAAAAATTGAGTTAATTTTGCTGCAACTTGTTTTAAGACATTAATATAGAATTTAAGTAACAAAGCCTAAACAACCAAAATAAGCAGTGAGATGCGCCACAAATGAGATTTCACCAATACATTCAAAATAAATCACAAAAACCTGGAAAAGTTAAGGGAGGACATACAGCTTTCGATGCTGAAAAATAGGTGAAGTTTCATTATTTTTTTTCTCAGCAATGAATTGTTCGGTAGCCTGTGAAATAGTGCTAAGACACTTCTTTATGGTTAAAACATGTCTTCCAATGTAAAAAAATTGAGCATATGTTATTCGATATTCTATTCCCGGAGGAAAATGACTTATTTGATAACCAAACCCTTATGACGTGTAATTAATTGTTACGCAATACAGTCATCTCGTTATATTATTACATTGCATTAAAATTGTTATACATTAAACGTTAATCTTTAATTAAGGATTGATAATACAAGTAAGAATCAGCTTGAAAAATTTTATGTCATAACCGGGATTTGAACACGGATCTTCGGCTTAACGCGCCGATGCTCTACCATTGAGCTACCATGACAACATGCCAGTACGACATCAAATTCCTCAACTGATTCAGAAGACAAGGCAGACCACGGGAGGTTTCTCCGTTGAGAACACACATCCAATGGTGTCCTACATTTGTAGGTACTTTGAAGCCAAGTTATATTTATATACTATTAATTAAGTGGAGGGAAAGGAAATAGACATTAAATCCATGTCTGGGATATTAATACAAGTAAGAATCAGCTTGAAAAATTTTATGTCATAACCGGGATTTGTCTTCTGAATCAGTTGAGGAATTTGATGTCGTACTGGCATGTTGTCATGGTAGCTCAATGGTAGAGCATCGGCGCGTTAAGCCAAAGATCCGTGTTCAAATCCCGGTTATGACATAAAATTTTTCAAGCTGATTCTTCCTTGTATTAATATCCCAGACATGGATTTAATGTCTATTTCCTTTCCCTCCACTTAAGGATTGATAACTTTATTTTAATTTTCTCGCAGCTCATTCAGGGCACACCAATGTGCCGCAACATATTGGTTGAAAAACACTGGTCTATACAGTAGGCCATGTAACTATTAGTGTATTTCATGTCAGTAAATTTCAACTGATATTAATTTAAATGGACATGGTACAGGATGAAATAGCGAGGATGATTCATGGCAAGTAATTATACAATTCAGCATTCAATTTATTGTTTTGTTCACATACATCACACTTATGGTGTTGATTCATGTTTACCATATGTGCAATTCTGCTGAAATGTGGTTTCTTTGGTTGACAACAATGCAGAAAGACAGGCGAGCTAGCTATGTTTTATCCCCCAACCCTCGCTTCCCCGTAAAAGCAACGCCCAAGAAATCACGCGTGGGTAGTATACATTGACTACTGTCAGAATTTGGTTGGGCTTACAGTGATCCATGTACTGAGAACTGGACAGAAGGCACACAGCCATGTGTACTCTGCTGAAGTGGCCCCAGAACCTGGTACCATATAAAACATGATTGAAAAAACGCAAAGAAGGCAAGCTTTACAAATTCACTTGGCATCTCGGCTTGTTGACAACAGCCAGCCGACCACCAGAACGCTTCGCCTGAGACTCCACCGCCACTGAGGATGTCCGCCGCAGTTGCGGACGGAACGTTTGGCATACAAATGTCAACTGGGCCATTACCTACAAGCCCGGACAATGTTCTTAATATTTTACTTGTATATAGAGGGGACATAGACAAGCAACTTTCATTAGGAGATTTTTACTCTATGATGTAAAATGTGTATGCTACAGGGCATTAAAGTTATTACAATTTGGTGATCATAAATCAATAATGAAGCGAAATAGGGTTAAAATGTTCATTAAATTGACTTCATGCCTTCCTATTGATCCATAAAAACCTGATTCTTAATCATTCATCCACAGCTATTACATAATTTAGAGTTTTTTCATAATCTACAAAATTTACAGACTAATTACATGACTGCATTATTCTTTTTTTTATTCATATCAACTGACTTCAGTGTTAACAACGAAGTTCCTTTGTTTTGCATTTTTTTTCTAATGTTAGAAGTCAGTGGCGGCCATGCCCTGGTAGATTTTATGCTATAACAGAAAAAATTGAATACATAGAGAAAATATCTCCTGATTAAAAGTTGCTTGTTTATGTCCCCTCTATACACAGGTAAAATATTTCAGTGTTATTCATTAACGTCCTGTATACACATTTTATGATTGTCACACGTCAGCCCGACTCCTTTCTAAATGCAGAGCTCCGGTTCAATGAGTCTTTAATACAAAGAGTGGACAAGTTTAAGTACCTTGGAACATGGTTATGTGAAGATTGGAGATCAGACATGGAGATAAAATGTCGCATAGAGAATGCCCGTAATGCTTTCATGAAATTCAAGAAAGTTCTCACAAGCACAGATCTAAATTTAAACGTCAGAGTTCGATTTGTAAGATGTTACATCTGGTCTATACTTCTGTATGGTTCTGAAGGATGGACAATGAATACAACAACAGCAAAAAAGATCGAGGCCTTTGAAATGTGGATCTACCGTAGAATGCTTAAAATTCCATGGACAGCAAGAATAACTAATACCGAAATATTGCAACGGCTACACAAACAAAGAGAAATACTAAGAATTTTTAAAAGAAGAAAAACTGCATACTTAGGACATCTATTACAGAATACTAAATATATGTTTCTACAGTTGATAATTGAAGGGAAAATAGAAGGTAAAAGAAGAAGAGGGCGAAAAAGAATATCTTGGCTGGATAACATTAAGCAGTGGACAGGATTACCACGGGTAGATCAACTATTACATACTGTGGTTCATAGAATGAAGATGCATCATGTGGTCGCCAACATCCATTAATGGATAGGCAGAAGAAGAAGAAGATACTGAGGTTTGTCGATGTGTGTGCCTACTGGGTTCATTCTAATTTACATGTATTTCTAGATACTCAAGATTGGGTTTTGACGTCATGACTGGATCCACGTAGCTTTCATAATTCTATTCTTGCCTTATCACGACACTAATGTTAGTTTAGCATGCACACACAATTCCACAAATCAGATGTTGAACCATTTCCCTATCCCTGTTCTGCAGGCACTTAACTTATCTTCCATCTCTGCCCCTAAACTCTCAGCAACTCTGTGAAGGCAGGACGGGTGCATTACCCCATGCTCATGGTGCAAAGTTTTGTTTTCAAAATGTTTCCTGCCTTCACCACCAGATGCCTCCATCATTAAGCAGATGTTGCAACATCTGTCCATAAAGCATAACTTTAAAGTGAGTCTAACTTCAGGCTATTTGGAATATCACATGTCAAGGGACCTGCGTTTATCATTTTATCTTTTGGTGGAAAAGCTATTTTATACAATTTCTTACATACATTCTTTTCGGGTTTTTATATTTTATATCTTATGAATAAATAAATAACTGGCTTTATTTAGGATGTTTTAATTACACTAAGTTATAATGTAACTCTAGCAGTTGAACTTGCTCGTCATATAATCTAGTCAACCCTAAACATAATGCCATCATCCGTTCTCTAACATTCAGTGACACAAAGTGAGGGTGGCACTAAAACGAAATTTAATTTTTAAAATAAAAATGGCATAATACAGTGCTGTATTAATTGGTATTACTGTACTGTATTAAAAAAGAAAATTTAAATAAAATGCAAATAGAGAAATTTAGCATAAAATAACATATTGTACAGTACACAAAGGAGTTGAAAATCATGTGGGTCCATGTAAGTGATTAACCCAGATTTCATAATTATTGCAGGTATGAAAACGCAGGACCCTATACATATCTTTTGCATATCATGTGATCTTCACAAATAAAACTTTGAATTAGCCGATAAATCTAATAAACATTCAGACAGATCAAGTTCAGCTAAAGAAAAAAGCCTGAGGTTGTGAAAATCAGGTCCCAAAGGTAGTTTTCACAAACATCTGACATAAAAAAAACTTTGAGAAGAGTGTAGTAGTATTATGCACAATAGCATTAACTTATTCTGAAGAAGAAAGAAAGAAATAAATAAAGAAAGAAATAAAGAAAGAAAGAAATAAATAAAGAAAGAAAGAAAGAAAGAAAGAAAGAAAAAAAAACTCACTGATGAAAATATTTCTATAAACATATAAAATTTAGATGACTGATACACGGGATAATAAAATTATGTTACAATAAACTTCTCTTAAAGAACATATTTCAAGAGCCGTCACTCCCATCCTCAGCTGATGTCGACTGTTGGATGCTAAAGTCTCTTTGGATAGATGTACTTTTGACCAAACTGTCTTCTGCTGGTTTTCAAAGTTTATTAACCTATAACTAAAACTAAAAGAAATATAGACACTAGACTAAAAGAACACCTAAGGAATATTAAATACTGTCAAATAGACAAATCAGCAGTAGCAGCTCATTGTTGGAATAAGAATCATCACATCCTTAAGGAAGCCAACCTATTGAAATCAGTTAATAAACAAAAAGATCTGGAAGTTTGGGAAAAGATTTATATGAAAAAGTATGAAGATAAATTGATGAATTTTGAAATACCGCTAGAAGAAAACTTGATCAAAAAGTTTGTTAAACCAAAACCAGAAGGCGCCAGTGTTCTCCAAGCAGAAAATAGACAGTTGACAAGCAGTTGAAAATCTGGGCAAAGCCCATGAAACGTACGTCCTGCAAAAATGTAAGGAAAAGTGAGGCCTAAAGTGTTTAATAGACAACAACTTTGTTAATTATATAAAATTTATTAACCTATGTTTTTTCCCAGACTAGTGATAATTCTTGTGGTCTTTCTGCTGTTTTTAGTAACCTGACTTTCTGTTCTATCTCATGCCCTACCTTGTAAAATGTGCTGTTATTGCTGACTAACAGTAATTCCAACATAGAAGTAAGTCAACAATAGTAATACATTTTAGAAAGCGAGAGCATAAGATAGAACAGGAAGTCAGGCTACGAAAGCCAGTAGAAAGACAAGTTAATAGTTTAGAAGAAAGTAGTAATAAAAAAAAATCCCTTTAGGCAGGCCTACAGGCGGAGGTAGATTTCGAAGTGCTTTTGGTTTAATTTATTGTCGCTGCATAGCACTCTTCTTCTTTAGCCTTGGCATGGTAAACCTGCAGTAATAAGAACTGAATTCGGTAAAGAGGAAGAGCCTACAATCATTTGTTTTGACAACAAGAATAGGATATAATATTCTGGGAGGCCGTGCGCAAGATTAACAATGAATAAAATTAGCAAAGCCGCTAAACAAGACAAAATTATGATATTACAGTGAAATCTCGATACAACGATTTCGCAGGGACCAGAAAAAAATATTGTTGTAGAGAGAGATAATGTTATATCGAGAATTTACAAAAAATGTTCAAATATTGGTAGTATATGTAGGAAACAACTTCAATAATTGAAATGCTTTAAGTATTTAAGGAAATAAAGAATTTTTACACAAGAACTGCTATACTGTACTGTATTCACTCCACCCTTAAATTATTACACTAACTTATGAGCAAACACATTGTCTTTTCAGGAAGAAGCTGGTAAAACATCCCAGTCTCGTCAGCATTATAAATATCTTCTGGCAAATATTTCTCAGTAATTTTTTTTTTCATTTCATTACTGCACCAGAGATTTGCGTCATTTGTTGGTGCAGATTTCTCTTCCCATTGAATTAACTTAAAAGTTATGCCATGGCGGTCTCTAAAGCGGACAAGCCACCCATTGCTAGCCTTGAAGTCCTCCACACCAAGCATGGTAGCAAACTTCTTAGCTTGACTACAAATCAACGGTCCATTTATTGGAATGTTTAAAGTTCTTTTTTCATTGAAGCATTCCAAGGTTGCAGCATCCAAGTCAATAAATGTTGCCGTTTTCTTTCGTTTTCTAGTAGGATCCACGGCATTTGAATTGAGTTTTTCCTCGATCTCATTCCTTTTCTTTAAGAAAGTCGACACCGTAGATTCCGAAAGCCCGTACTTTTTCGATGTTGCAGTTTGTTTCATGCCTGCGTCAATGTCTTTAATTACAGCTAATTTCTGCTGCATACTAATTTGTTTGCGAGAAGCCATGCTGACAGAGAAGCACAACAATACGCGAACACCACCAAACAAACTTGCCGTGCAGTGCAGGCACTGACTGGCGACCAGGCAACTGGTTTACTCCATTGTGCACTTGAGCGAGGGTGAAGCACGATCAAGGTCAAGGAAGGCGATTCCACCCTTAAAACGAGGCGGGGGAGTTCATGATTTGGACTTTCACGATCTATTTTTATCGTTGTACCAAGGAAAATGTATTTACGGGGATTCTAAATGCAATCGTAGTGGGGAGGTTTATCGTTATTAAGAGTATCGTAAAACCGAGGGGAATTTTACATTATTTTAATGGAAAGAATGCCGGGACCAAAATATTTTCACGTTATAAAGAGTATTATCGTTATATCGGTAATCGTTGTACGGAGATTTCACTGTATAATAATTCTTTTAAGTGTTATTATTTTCAAACATTAAAATCTCGCGTCATATGAGAGCTATCAAGAAACTATTTAGTGATTTGTAGAGTACTCATCAAGAGCTTTTCAACGATACCCCACAAGACGTGGTTTCAAAAGTTTCGAATTTTCATCCCCCACCCCCACCCTCACTCGAACCCCCGAATCGTTGGTGTCACTGTGAACTCCATAGGGAGTACTCTAATTTATTCCAACAAAGTTTCCCTCTATACTTCATAGGGGCCGAGATATAAATGTTTTAAAATTTCAACCCCCTCCCCCGACCACCCCCTTGGGCCAATTTTGCCCATTAATGAACTTGTCCGAACTATTAGGCCTAGAAATAACATAATAAAATTTGGTTCAAATATCTTCAAAATTACGGCCGCTATCGTGTAAAGATATATATATATATATATAAATATCACAATTTTTTTTTTTGAACGGGCAGTGGTTTCGTACTTAGGGGAACATGAAACGTAAAGATATGAAAGAATTTTTCGAAAATCATAACATGATATCCATTGCAACGAAAATCTACCTAAACATAATAAAAAATGGGCTAATGGTTTCGAAATGGGCATGTTTTTAAAGTTATCTGTAAATTCACCAGTGGAAATGTTGGACTTCCTGACTACTGTTGACTTCACTAACAGGTTATGGATTTTGTCAGGATTATTCAAGTTGTATAATAATGACTGTACTACGATCAGTGAATTTTTTGGAGACTTTACAAACATCCTGATGGATGTAAGATGGCATCGATGACTTTAAAAATGCGCCTAATACCAGCAAAAGACAGTTTATTCTGAAGGTGCATCCATCCACTACCAGTGGGGTCACAAAGTATCCACCAGTCGAGATCAGCTGGAGCAATAGTTCTTGAATCATGTTCTAATGTAGTTATTCTTAAATGAAGTATTTTGTATTTTTAACAATAACATCCAAAATATAATGTACACCACTTCTTTTTAAGATAATTTTTCTTCTTCAAGCACAGAAGCATTAGCTCAATTGAGCAATATTTCATTTCATGTTTTATAAATGTGGAATAAAATATAAAATTGCTTCTGTATAATTTGTGTTATGACTGTTTGCTTAATCGTAATAGTATTATTAATAGCGACAGTCCTCAATTATTCATCTGCATATATTGTATCAAGCATGTGATATGTGGAATTTTGTGGAAGATAATATTTCATTTTTATGAAAAAATTAGCGCTTAGAATTGCAGAGATTCAAAAGCAATAGAGTAAAGATTTTTCAAGAATTTTATGACTTGTACACTAATGTAGAATATGTGTTAATATTCAGATGGAAACAGTCAATTAATAAAGGTTTTAAGTCCCCACAACTTAAATTTTATAATAATAACAACAATAGCAATAACAATATATACTGTATATATTTTAACTAGCATGTGCCCGCGGCTTCGCCCGCGATAATTATTTCAAGAATTAAAAATTAAGAGCATAATAGTTAAATCATTACATTTATTAACACCTAAATCGCATGGACTACATACCACGATCAGATAGCATCGACTTGTAAAAGCGACCTCAGATTCGAGTTTCTTGGCCAAGAAAACCTCTGTATAGTGAGATTCGTCCAAATAAAACAACGTTTGACCATATTTAGGGCTTACAACATTCAAGCGATCGCGAAAGTTTTGTTTTCAAGGTTTGACAAAAATAGCCAAAGCCAACTGTAATTGATTTGACATTGAAATGTATAACTGAAAACTTATGTTTTGAAAACGCAAAAAATGCACGTTTTTTACTCGTTTTTCACTCATAACTCACGAACGAAAACTAAAATTAAAATTCCGGCTTCGAGGTGCATTTTCCGACCCTTCAGCCCACCTATGTTTAAAATTTTAGATCTCTGCGTTCAGTAGATTTCGCTGGACATCGAGGACAATTCCTTTTATTAATATAGATAATATGAATTGTAATGATGCCTTCTCTAATTTGTCAAACATCCATTTCATTTAATCCAAGCCCACCTGATACAACTGGTAACAATACGTTCTGAGAATTTGTTTTGATAAATCTGTCCAAAAAGGGGTTAAGTATTTTCAAAAAACATTTAATTTTTGGCATTTAGAATCAGAATTTTTCAAAATCCTTTCTTAGTGAGCATCTACATTAGGACACGAAGGTACTATCAAAATTCCAAGTCTCTACCTCTTATAGTTTAGGCTGTACGTTGATTCCTGTCATTCAGTCAGTCATTCATTCAGTCAGTCAGTCAGTCAGTCAGTCAGGACAAAGCCTTTTATATATATAAGAGATTGGGGGACGAATTTCAGTAATATCTGTTTAGGTTTAGGTTTATATAAATTTAGTTTCCTAAAATCTAGGCTCATGTATTCATGAAACCATAGAAGATTGTTTCTGTAGAACATTACATGAAAATATTTTAGGAGAATATGAGCTGCTGCATTATTAACTCATTGGCTCATTTGACCGGCTGGAAGACGGGCGAACAATCCAAGTCCATTAGAAATTTGCTGGCTGCCAGACGGGCTGAGTAACCAATTCCTTTTCTTTTAGTTCTAGCTTTCCCTGAGTAGATGGCATAACATTCCATGTACCATTTTAAAGCTGAATAAATTCTCTATGCAACGGGATGCAAGACGATATGCTTAATAGCGATTCTCAAGGTATAAATCGATCGTGAATATGTGCTTTTTCTAGCTTTCCGTCAGTAGGTGGCATGACATGCCTTATTACAGTTTTAAATCTATAAAAGTTATTTATCTTGTTGTATTCAACACGATAGTGTTATATCAATTTCTAAATTGTAAATAAACATAAAATGCTTGTGATTACGTGATTCACAGTCACATTCCGCATAAATTAGGAGGTCAAAAGCCTCAGTCAGGTGTAGGTCTAGCCTAAATTCTGTGAAGTGCTGTATTTTTTGTTATCTTTTTCTGTAATGCAGATCTATTGAAAACTGCTACATTTATCAGGTAGAAAAACATTATTTTGTAGCCTTTCTCATACCTATGCATTAGAGGAAATTTTTACTTCCTCTGCCCGTACCATAGGTACTATAGGTAGAGGAAGTATTGTTTTCGACCCTAAAATTCGAAGTTGAGTTTTTAGTATATATACACGTTTCAAGGCCCCCTGAATCCAAAAATACTATTTTTGGAAACATGTCTGTGTGTCTGTGTGGAAGTTTGTGAACAGGCTAGCTCCGAAACAAAAACAAAATTTCGTATTTGGGTCAGGTACCTTCTGAAGATGTGATTCGAAGATTGGCGACAAATTTCTCTTATTTTTAAGGGGACTTTACATGAAGAAATTTTCGTTTTTCGCGATTTTCTTGAAAACGGCTCTAACGATTTTCTTTAAAATTTGCACATGTGTTCCTTTTACTGAGAGCTAAAACTTTTATTTGAAACTTTTTTTCGAAAAAATTCTCTGAGGGTAGTTACAAGCCACCCAATGTTCACCCACTGTTTGTAGAAAGTTTGTCTTGCGTGATGAACAACTGAATACGCGCTCTTTCACGGCCTCTTATTCTATATAAGAATGTGAAGTGTATTGTTCGCCAGGTATAGAGTAAAGAAGTATCTGAGGGAAATATTCGATAATTTCGGAAATTATTCTTTACGGCAGAAAGTTCAATAAACGTCTGCAGTCACTTGTTCTTTTTTTAAAGTTTGTTATATAGGCTAGCCTGCGCTTTTAGTTGCATCATTGAAAGAAGAGGTATTTATAGGATAATAATAGCGTAAAATTGTGTTTTGAGATTCTGTAAAAGGATATGTGAATACTGCTTTTATTTGGGCAGAGGAAGTTATGTGACATTCACATCAGATTTTTTTTGTAAGAAGTCGATTTTCTAACCTCAACATGGCAGGTGTCAGCAGGGCCCTTCCCCTATCCGTCTTCAAGCTAATAATTGGGTCCACTTTGTAAATTTATTCCCTCTAATCCTAAAAATAAGAATTCCTGCCGTGATTGTGTGGTGTTTTGTGGTGTACAAAGATATGAGTGTTGTAAGTGTTTCATATTCCAGACTATTTTAGGGTGTATCATATCACAAAAAATTTGTAAATAAGCACTCCAGGGCCCAACCCAATCACAGCATAACAGGGGTATGTACTGAAGTCTATAAAATTGAATTTTCTTGAAATAATTATAAATTACAAAAGTCCTACTTTTTCAAAAAAAAATACTAGTGTTTATGGGTGCGCAATGTGTAAGGAATGTAGTGAGCCAAGGGGTTAACAGTTTTAAAGCTTGAATGAAGCCAATTTTATCTTATTCTAAGCATATATCTGGAGAAAGAAATTCATCCTTGTAATTATTCATAATGCAAAAATGAATAATAAGAATAATGTTAGGTTTACCTTGGAGATCCTCGTGTAAGCCTGCTTTCAAAAAATTACAGATACTGCCCCTCCCTTGTATTTATATATATGAACTTCTATTATTCACAAAAAAAAAACCTTTCGGATAACAACACCCCATTTATAAGTAACTAGCTTAAAAAGCCCGGCGTCGCCCGGGTTTTGTGTTTTGTAATTCAAAATTAACTTATGAAGGACTTCCGATTTTCAAATTCTAGGTCCTTATATACGTATTGAAAATTTGAAATGAAGAAGAACGACTTATCTCACTAAACTATTCCCGCTGAAAACGCTTGATATAGCTTTTTATGGCTCATACAGGATGTAGAATTTTGTATCCCATCGCTTCTACACACCAAGCCTGGTAGGGGTTAAAATAAGAAGAAATAGAAATTCCGGTATCATAAAATAGTATTGTCTTTGCGGAATATTTAATTTCTCACTCTCATGTTACCATACAACCGTTTCGGGGATGATATTAAAAAGTAAATCAATTTCACTTTTATACTTCCCTCCCCAAAAACCTGCGATATAATAATATAGATTTCATCTTCAATATTTAATTACAGCAATGCATTATATCAATAGTTTCGTCAAAGTCCCATTTCAATTATTTCCAAACATATCCTACCTGATACCTATGCCAACAATACACTGTTGTCATGTGAACTGTGAATTGAGTTTCAAAATTCTGTGTAAAAAGGGATTAAGTATTCTCAAAAACATTTGATTTTTGGCATTTAAAATCAAAATATTTCAAAATCCTTTCTTAGTGAGCACCTACATCATGAAACGAAGGTACTGTCAAATTTCCAAGTCTCTACCTATTATAGTTTAGGCCCTACGTTGATTCCTGTCAGTCAGGACAAAGCCTTTTATATATATAGAAGATATAGAAATTCACTTCCACAATACAAGACAAAAATCAGATCTACACCATGAGAGGCTTAACACTAAAATTTGTCAAAAGGGACCAATGAATATGGGAGTAAAACTGTGTAACAAATTACAAGTTCCTCCATTAATAAAATCGTCAATATGTCGTCTTTCAAAACTGAAATCAAAGCATATCTGCTTGATCACTGCTTCTACTCCATTGAAGATTATATACAGTCCCGTGTTTAAATATAATAGGCCTAACTATTATATTATGTTGTATTGTTCATATTTATATTCATATTTATATTTAACTTTTGTTTAGTTTTAAGTTTAGCATTAAGGAAACCATGACGAATCACCTGTTTACGAGCATTGCTCAATTGTAGACGTATGTGATAATAAGGTATCTATCTATCTAAAGCAGGTATGGGCAACCTTTGGAAAGATGCGGGCTAAACTTTACGATATTTATGAAGTCGCGGGCCGTAGATAATAGGTAGTTGTGAAAAAATAATCATGATACGGTTTTTATATTTATAAAGTATAATACTAAAGTTACATGAATGAGAACAATATCGAATTGATTAGGCATTTACTTACAATTAGCAGAAATTCATGAGAAGCTTGAGCTTGAACTTAAGAAACAAGATAAATAATGTTGGCATCAATCCCACTAGGCCACTAATAACACAAGTGCAGAGTGTTTTCCATATTTTAATCTGTAAGTCTGGTTCGATACTTTGATTTAGGCCTATTGCAGCATTTTTCTAGCGCTGACCGGAAGGAACGCCCTCGTAGTTCAGGCTTTTGTTTCCCCCCTCTCACTCTCTTCTTCACAAGAACCGAACAAATTTATTTTTTCGAGCGCGATTTTAAAATGTTCCGCGGGCCGGATCAAAAGTCGGGGCGGGCCACATCCGGCCCGCGGGCCGGGCGTTGCCCATATATGATCTAAAGTATCTATTTAAAGTATGCGAATTCAGAACAGTTAATTAATTTGTGAAGAATCACAGGAGGACTTAAATCCTTTCACAATTCACCATTTCCATGAATAGTTACTGTATTGTACTGTGATGCCTTGAAAAATGTGAAACACAAAAGCACATGTAATTCAATTATCTTCAACTCATTAACTCTCAACTTCAACTAACCTGTAAACTTCTTCGGGATTCAGGTTGTTGTCGTCTTCCAGATCGTTGAGAGAGTTGCCTCGGAGAGATCCTCTGGGTTGCAGCTGTTGAGGGGTGATATTCCCTGGTGACTGGAGGCGGGGTGACGATGTGGTCATCGTGGCCATCGAAGGAGATGGGGGAGAACTTCCACTGCCGCTACTGCTTCGTCGCAGATGACTGTTCACAAGAGTCGCTGCAGCTTCCTGTCATAATTATAACCATTATAGCATTACAGTACAGTCCCGCTATTCTGAAAATCCACCTATTCCGAACAGAGTTCAGAAAATACCGATTTTTTAAACTTAAAACAGGTGAAATTAAAAAGACGTTCGTGAAAAAAACATATATTTTTTGTTATACAAAGAATTTAAATAGAGACATACATAGAGCCTAAACTTGATGAAAACGCCTGAAACCAAGTTGGAATGAAAGCTGGTTACTTACAGCACATGTCATCTCCACTTATACAATTCCCCGCACTTAATTTACACCTTAACAAGTCAATATATTGATATTATTCATGAAATCCGTATATTCCGAATTCCCGCTAAACAGAACGGTGTTTGGTCCCAATTAGTTCAGAATAGCAGGACTCTACTGTATTTCAACAACTTTTATAGGCCCTGGTATGTTTAATAGAAGAAGAATAGAAGGATTTGAAACATGGTGCTACAGAAAAATTCTGAAAATTAGCTGGTTCGATAAAATTACCAATGAGGAAGTTTATGAGAGAGTAAAGGCAGAGAAAAAAATTTTGGAACCAAATAAGAAAAAAGAAGAATAAAACTCATAGGGCATTTACTAAGGTACCAAGGTCTTTTGAAAATCATTATCGAAGGCACAATGAAGGTAAAAATAGCAAAGGAAGAGCAAGACTACAATACATGGAACAAATTACGGACATGAACTGTAAAACGTATGAAGAATTAAAAAGGAAGGCAGAAAGAAGATCAGAATGGAGAATCGCTGCAAACCAATCCAAGGATTGAAGACTAAAGAAGAAGATTGCACTAAAAATTATAAGATGAATTAACATTGCTCTTATGAAACAAAAATGCAAAATCCAGCCCTAACAAATACATCTAAAAAAGTTAAGTTTCAAGATAAAATATGCAAATACAAAAGCAGTTACATTTCTCTATTACTATAAAAAATACCCAAATTCATCAAAATCCTAGCCCTGATAATTATATATTAATCATAATGAAACCACAGCCCTCTTTATGACTAAGTTCAACTAACCTGGTACTCCAGTGGAAGTTTTCCTAAGATCATGGTAACCTGAGGAGTATTGAGATTGAACAACGCTATGACTGCTTGCTGGGCGGCTTTCCTGATCTCATTCGACTTGGCATCCTCAGTCCACCCGATAATTTTCGCAAGGGCAGCTTGAGTTGGGTCACGAGCAGAAGCAGAGCCTATTGCACAGAATGCCGACGGTTCCATGTAGGTGGCAAGTTGTGTGAGGAACGTTAGTATAGCCACCTTCACTTTTGAGTTGGGCGTCTGCGTTGCATCCACCAAGAACCGCATTACGGCGTTCATCTGCAGCTCTGCTGGGAATGATTCCCTGTAACAAGAAAGTTTCTATTAGGAAGATTTCATTAGGTAAAAACTGATGTCTCTGTATTCTTTCTTAACATAATGTCGGTTATATAGAGCAGCTATCGTCAAGTACTGAGCAGTCCGGTTTGGAGCACAGAACATAAGCGTGATGGGAGCAACGGAAAGAGTAGCAATGGGAAAAATGTTGACATCATTCATATCCTCCCTCAGCGCAGCGACTGGTCAATTTCAGTCCTGTCAGATAGTGTTCATTTACTTAAGATGACTTCTTGGGTTATCAGCCGTGTCAAAACTATTAGGCTCAAGCTTTCGGCCATCCTCACTCTGTGGCCTTCCTCAAAAACGTTTGTACAGAGGAGCATGTCCATATTTACAGGGGCTAGACAAATATTAAAACGGAATGCGAAATCTAATTGGCTGGAACTGCAGAAGTCAAGTAGAAGAATTTTGTTGCTCCTTGAAAAGTATCGATTGTGCTATGCTGTCGGCTGTGGGGAGGTAGTCAATCTTGTCAACACTGTATGTAGGCATAAAGCAACATAAACTTGTAGTGAAATTGTGAATAACAAAATAAACTTCAAAATATATGCACTACTAACATGTATTTGCCTACAGGCATTTAAAATCAGTATTCGGCACACATATTAACAATTTAACATTGAAGCAATTTCAACACTACTCTCCTTGTGAAAGTAATCATAACCACATAAGAAACTGTCTGGATCTGTAAGAGTAAAATATGGAATTCTCTCTTCATATCGAACGCGTTCTTAGGATTTATGGTACTCAGCTGACCAGCCACTATTGGATTCTTTAAAAAAGAAAAATTGATTTGTTTCCTTTCCTGTCATATTATTTACATAAAGTAAAGTAAAGTGACCACTATACAGGTCATGGAAGCCAAGAGGGTTCCAGGAGGTTGAGGCTCCCAGATTTCGGACATTCAGCATGTCAAGGTGGTAAGGTTGTCAGCCTTACGCACCAGCCGCCTTTACCCTCGGGATTGCTCCTGGTACTCATTTCTGTGAGAGACTGAGTCGACCCCAGGGCCATAGTGCCACCAGAAGGATTAGCCAATTGAAAAACTCCAACAACCTCATCGATTATTTACATAAATGACCCTTACAACGTAATTTCACACTTATTTTGCAGAAATACGTACATTTTGCATTTTATCACGGATTGAAAAAACACAATAATACACTTCAAATGCTTCAAAATAAAAAATTACTTATTTTGACAGCATGTGGGGACGTTTAGCATTTATCGCGATTGCAAAAATCAACCAGAGATGCCAACCTTGAAAGGTGGTTATCAGTAGTCTGAGTCTAATCGGATGGGGGGGGGGGGACTCGATGTCTCGGGCAAATTAATATATGCGTCTTCTTGTGCTGTCCGTTGACGCATCTGTACTCTTCATGCTTTTTTGAGATCACATGGCATCTACAGTCATCGCGTCCTCCATGTTTAACCGAAAAATCACAACTACAGGTTTCACAAAATACGTGATTCAGTGAAATTTTTGAAGGTCCGAGGCAAGGAAACTCTTCCGTATACTGCTGATTTGCCGCAGTTCATTTTTGGCCATCAGACTCATCACTGGTTTTACGTTTATACGCCATATTTCCTCAATATTCTACTTGCACTGCAACACTCAATAAAACTTCTAGCAAGCAACGGCGTCAGCAGTCGTCAGCGGCAGTACAGTGATAATCAAAAAGAGAAAATATTTTAACACCAAAGATCTTATAACTAGAATTATGTTATAACTGTAAGATATAACATCTTTGGTTAACACACACGTCAAAGATTGTAGTGTACAATGTCGCCAACACAACGGGTGTTTTCTTTTACAAACTATTTCTCATGATAACAGTTGGCACCTCTGCTGACACATTCATTAACTTTTTTGTTGTTCGCGGGAGAGACGATAAATTTAAAAAATAGGTACTGGGATCAGTAAAATCCGTAATATTCAGTACAATTTCCGTATTGCCGTATCAAATTCAAGAAAATCGTAGAAACTACGGAAATTCCGTAGCAGTTGGCATCTCTGATCAACCATCCCTATAGAAGATAAATCAAGCTACTAGTTAGGTGTAAAGAACACAAGTAAGCAAGTATGCTTTTAGACTAACTTCCAGATTCTGCTCAAAACAAATAAGCAGACAAAGTATCGAGTATCCTCTGCTGAAACTCACCTGACAACAGCCAAAGATTTGTATATTTTGTTCTGTATGGAGCCCAGCAAATCCCCACCCAGCTTGTTCAGAAGTCTTGTGAGTAATACGTACAACCAGTCATTCAGGTCAGCCTTATGTGTAAGAATCAACTCGTTCAGTGTATCCAAGAACAAACTGAACACCTGTGGAAATACAAAAGTCAGTCATCAACACTGTATAGACAAAATAAATTATTTATACTCTATTCTGAAAAGTATGTTAAACTGAAAGAAGGAAATCTTGTCAAAACAAAACATTAAAGCAAGTTATCTACCCTTGTCAGTGATATTTTTCATTACCAGGGCCCGGATTCTGATGACATAAAATTGTTTGAAAAATGACCTATAAAAGACCCTAAATTTTAAAGAAATGACTTAACAATTCTAAACAATGACCTAAAACTGATATTTTATTTATAAAAAATTATTATTGTACACAAAGTTATAGACTAATTTGTATATAATTGTAAAAAATGTAAATGCAGAAAGGATGTTGCAGGTCTAAAAACTTTGTTCTTTGTTCTTGATTGGAGCATTTGAGGAGAAAAATAAGAAAGTAGTTTTTAAAATAGATCCTACAAAAAATGTTGCATTATACTAACCTAGTAATTTATTTAAATATTACCCTATGAGAAAAAAAGACAACAAATAAGTTAACACTTTCTACACCATGCCCGTACGTGATACGTTCCGCATTTTATTCCCGTGTGAACCAAGACCGTATCCCTTACGTTGCGCGCGTTCCCGTGCTAAGTAATGGGAGAATACTGGTGTAATACAGGATTTGAACAGATAAACACGAAGCTTAGTTTATGAACTTCCCAACAGAATGTGCTTCATACACTTTTATCGAATCTTGTTCAATTTATATCGACTTTTTTTATCCAATTTATATCGGCCTACTGCGATTACCAGAACATCAACAAGAAGATAGGTTAGATATTCGTGAAGATGTCCAAGAATATCACACACGTGTTGATTACTAGACGATATGCAACAAAAATGTTGTCAGCATTCTATATTATGTATTTTTTCAGTAATTTTACTTACTACTTTTGCAATAAAAAGGTTTTTAACACTCCAAACCTTGAAAAAATTATTTCCGAAAAAAGTAATTCCTCAAAAGAGCCTCCCATTTACTTGCCTGTGATATATTTATATGAGAGTGAATACAATAAAGAATATCATTTCTAGAAAGAGGAAGTTTCAAACTTCATGCGTAAGTAATTCATTATTTTGTAATACATACTGTATGTTTTGAAAAAAATCGCAAAATCGGAAGAAAACGCCCGGTTCACAGCAAAAACTTCCTCCCAATTAAGAATGTATATGTATATTTCTGCCACTAGTAATTTCGAAAGACCGGTAAAGACGTGTTGCTGAATACGAAAAATCTTTGTGTTATAATACTGAAAATGACATTTATTAGTAGGGACCGGATTTTTAGGTTCTTAAAAACACTGTTTTAGGTTTTCCATTAGGTGAAATAGGTTTTTTTTTAGGTTTTTGTCCAAAATAACGTTTTTGGGTAGAATAATTGGTTTAACAAATTTTAATGTCCTACATAGGATTCAATACATAATACTTGTAAAATTTATCTTTAAAAAATTTACTTAAATTTGTGTAAACTTGCTTTAGGACAATATTATACAATCGAAGAAAGAAAGCATAAACAATGAAAAGAAGCAGTGAAAATAAGATTGCCTCACATTTCCTGGTTACAGTAAATCACTAAATATCTTTCAAGATTCTCGTCAGTCGTATACAGCAGGAGCAACTTGGAAAAAAACAGAGCATATGTAGAAACCCGCGGGATGCAACGTCATAAAATGACCTCAGAAGAAGAAGAAGAAGAAATTCAGATCGTCGCCAATCCACTGCCGTAATAAACGCGATTTCATTTGCTTCGGCATAATTAACACGTCTTCTTAAAACTCACAGTGTGACCACTCGGTATGAATAACAGGGAAGTACTAAAGGCAAACAAGCGCTTTAAAACACAGAAATCTATATCCTTTTTCAAACACGGCAACAATAGTTGTTCGTACGGATATTTTAAAAGGGATACGCCGATACTCTTACACTTCCTCTCTTGATACTGTCCATCCTAGACGACAATGGGTTGAAAGAAACACTGGTGGTATTAATTTCAACCCGACAAAAATTGTCTCTCCGCAAAATATCGATTTCTCAACTAAGAAACAAACAAGAAAAAAAGTAGCCTAAATTAGATATTTTAGGTTTTATATCCCGTTTAGGTATATTTAGGTTTTTATACCCCATTTAGGTATTTTTAGGTGCCACAGAATTAAAGTGGGTGAATCCTATGGACATGATTCGCAAATGTGTATGAGCGCTTTTTGTTTTGGAAGTAAGGAAAAAAATAGGTAAAAACCTAAGAATCCGGTCCCTATTTATTAGTAATTTATAATGTTACACCATTCATACATACATTTATTGATTTACCAAGTGGTTGTGTAATATGTTTTCATGTTATTGTTCATTCACATTATTGTGAAATTGTCAACTTATTCCTCTAAGTGTACAGAGGAGTTCAAACATCTCGTACTTAATTTTATCTGTGTAAGAAATTCGGGAAATTTTTGTAAACATGAGCACATGTCTTGACGACATGTCATACAAGATTATAGTGTTACTAGTGATACTAGTGATACTAGTATATTGCTCTACAAGTAAGTGATATATACGGATCGAGGAAAGAGTTTGAAAAAACGAGGCGCTCGCGCAGAGTTTTTTTTCAATTTTCCGAGATCCATTATGCGCTTACGGCACGAGTATTGCATGCTATTTTTTGCACGATGGTTATTTATATCAATTTAATTATATTAATTGAGATATTACCTGAAAATATTATGTATATACATTATTGAAGATAGATGTTTATTTCAGAAAGTGATTTGCATGTGTTTGTTGTTATGGGAACCGAATATTTGTCCTGGGGGGCCTTGTGCATAAAGGCTTGTATTATGATGTGTGGCGTAAGTAAATTCTTACCGCAAGGAAACTCTTACTGCATGGAAATTTCTTTTGTTTCCAAAGCAACCAGATTGCGTGCAGGAATGTCAACTTACGATCCGCGGCAACAATATTCGTAAGTACCACTAATTAGTTAAGTCGTGCATTTGTTAAACATCAAACATTTTAAAAATATATGTGTATTTTTTAGGGATGGGTCGATACCAGATTTTCTCGATACTCGATACAGATACATGACTTTTTCCTCGATACTCGATACCTTCAACATTTCCAGTTTCAATAAATAGGTACATTAAACATTAAAATTTGAGAGAACTGTGTAATACAAACTAAATTAATTAAGTCTGCATATTTAATGAGACAAAATTTAATATCATCAGTAGCCTATAATTATTTTTGAACTTTACATTAAAACTAAAATTAGTTTTTTTAAACAGTCGACTTACAAGTTTTGTTAAGAAATATTAGCATTCTCACTTAATTGCAGAATTTCAGAATTACAAAAGTATCGAAAAAGTATCGAGCGAGTTTTCTGAAGTATCGTTCGATGCCGATACCATGCAAGTATCGAGACTATCGAGGTATCGAAAGTATCGAGGACCCATCCCTAGTATTTTTTTGTCACTACTATCACTTTGTGATACAGATAAAAAGGTGTTTTGACATTCACTTGTTAAAAAAAACATTTACTGTTATAATAAAATATTCTAAAGGTATTACACCTCCCAATCCTCTAAGCGGGACAAATATCTTCATTACACAGTTTTACTGTATACTCATTTGGAAAGGATGGAAGAAACTAAGTGACCAAAAAGGGTTTAGGAGAAAGAGGAGAGGACACCCACCAAGAAGATTGGTGTCTATGAGCTGACGGCAGCCAGGAAGTTGGGAAGCGTGAAATGGCTGCAGCTGAAATGAGGAAATTAATTTGCTTCTTCTCTAAAGTAGCAAAAATAATAAAATCAGGTAAACTGATGTAACAAAGTGCCAGTATGTTTTTTTTTAATCAGTTATGACTGCAATTATGATATGCAGAATGTGTTTTTTTTTTTTTTTTAATTGATTTCCAAGTTAAGCTCCAGATTTATTCATTAAGCAGGGCTTACGGAAGAAGAAAGGTCTACCATCTCGGCCACCTGGGTAATTTTAACGGTCTAGTTGGATAAGCGCATGTAAAACAATAGTGTTTTTTGTCATAGCTACCTGTATTTTAATTTCCAAGGCCTTATACGATCACAGTAAAACAATAGGCTATTTTGTCAAGATAACTGATTTTCATTTTTTTTATAAATTCTTTCGAATACGTATATTACCATAAAATAGACACTAAATTGAGCATTACTCCGAAACAGGTCAACCGATTTTATCCATTATGAATAGACGTCTTCCCATGGACATTATAAATGTGTATACCAAGTTTCATAAAAATCCGGTAAAGCGTATTTGAGTTACCGCGTCTTTAAAATATACACTAAATTGGGTTTTACTCCGGTACCGGTCAACAGATTAGGTTCAAATTCAATAAGGCACTTCTTATGGACGTCATAAATGGGTATACCAAGTTTCATGGAAATCCGATACAGCGTATTTGAGTGATGGCGCCTTTCTATTAGAAAGGCGCCATAATCTATTAAAATAGGCACTAAATTTGGCATTACTCCGGTACCGGTGAACCGATTTGGTTCAATATCAATAGGGTTCTTCCCATGGACATTATAAATGTGTTTTCCAAGTTTCATGAAAATCCGAAAAAGCGTATTTGAGTTATGGTGCGTACAGACACACGGACAGACGGACAGACATTTTTTCGTCCACCACACAATCTCATAAAGTACCATACTGGCACTTAATAAAGACTTTATAACTTACCTTCGTATGTGAATCCATAAACATTTTTGTAAATATTTCTGTGACTCGTTTCAGTTCTGATCCAGTAAGAGCATTTCCATTCTGGAAATAACTTTGTAAACCGACTAGTCCTTCCTTGCGATCAGCCCAATGTGTACTGGCACAGTTTGCAATGATCTCCGTGATGTCCTGAACAAATCCCAACAATAATGTTCAACGCTACACACAGAGATATGTTCACACATTAAAAAATACTACATATTACAGACAAATAGTATTTTCATTCCTCAGTTAAGAGTATTTCTAAACCTCAACTTCACAATTAATTCCAATCCTATAAAATTGCATACAGTGTGAACCAAACGTGAAGATACTGGACACCTACCATAAATAGCTTGCAGCTGTCATTGGGCATACAGGGAACGATTGCCATGGCAATTTTAGCTCTCACCGATGCTTCAAATAAGTAACTATCCAAATTAAAATAATTTCAATAGTACATTCACAAATTTTGTATGGATGAACTTCAAACTCTTAAATCCCGTAACACTGATATTTGTGAAATACCAACTTTCTGAGATAGACGACGACTGAATTTTTTATGACCCACTTCAATTCTCCACAAATATCATTATCTCTAGGACTCCTAGGATTTTTATGCTACATGGAGTCCGAATGGGGGCTATCAAACCCCCTAGATAAAATACCAATTATATTGACATACACGCTTCACTAAAGTTTTACCTTTTTAACAGGACAAATTTGTTTCTGCCATCATTGTGGCCACTGTCAGCTGATCTCGAGAGAAACAAATTTATTTGTCCTGTAAAAAAGGTAAAACTTTAGCGAAGCATGCATGTCAATGTAATTGGATTTAGTGTAATTTAATACCACATCACTGTGTAATTCCCAGCAATAGTTAATTGAGCATTTTATTATGTTATTAATTGAAATCTGATTTTATGACCTTGGGAACGTGTTGCTCAAATTGTACTTTTGTTATTTGGTTTTAGTTTCTTTCTTTTAGTTCTGATACTCTTATTTTATACTCTACTAGCAGCTGCCTATGGCTTGGTCCACGATAATCAATTTGAAGATTAAAAATTATGAACAAAATAATTAAAAAATTATATTTATTAACACTTACATGCAAATTATTCATAAACTAAACAATTAATAACTATAATGAAACAGCTAACAATCAGGCTTTGGAGTGCATTCCACGATTAGAAAGCACAGCTTGAGAAAAACAACCTCAGATTCGAGTTCCCTGCCCCTGCATAGCAAGTTCCATCCAAATCTACCAATTTTTGCTCATTTAGGCTTACATTCATTATCCCTCTTCCATCTATATTGGAAATTTCAGATGTTTGCGTGCCTTGATGTTATAAACAAACGAATCAACCAGGGTCAACCTACAGAATTGAAACAATCGATAATTCCATGTGATACATTGAAAAAATCACGATTGATTTGACAACTGAAATGTATAATTGAAAACTGAAGCTTCAATGGCCCACAAAAATTCATGTTTTCTGCCAGTTTTTTTACACATAACATGTGAATGAAAGTGAAAATTAAAAATCCGGCTTCGAGGTGCAATCAGCCACCCTTCAAGTCCATCTATGTTTAAAATTTCAGATCTCTGCATGCAATAGATTTTGCTGGGCATCGCGCACAGACAGACAGACAGATAGACAGACACTTCCTCTTATTATTATAGGTTAAAAGGACAATAACACAAAAGCATAAATAATAATCTGAAACAAACAAGAAGAAAATAAAAAAACTGTGGGTTCAACGAGAAGAGGAAGTAGAATGAGGGTTAAAAACTGTCACGGCAAACGGACGCTCTATACCTGATGATGCTATGCACAGTCTCCAATTTTGGTTCACACAATATAATTCTACAAACACAATAATACAAACTACATTCTTTTTCACCTTGATCTATATATATATATATATATTACTAAAAAACTACATACAAAACCAAATACATAACATCGTCAACAACAACAACAACAACAAAAAAGCAGGAAATAATTTAGTGGAATACAACATGGAAGGAAGGAGTGTTTTGCTCATTTCCTAAGAACAACATCTTTAATTTATTACTCATCATCTATCTTGAATTTAAAAAAAATTAAACTTATATTATTTTACTGTAGTTTTCTTCACGGAATTCTCAGTTCCAGTAGAATAGTTATTTTATTAATAAATCTGACCCCGTATATGGGGTTTACCTAAGAAAACAGATCAATAAACAATGTATTTTAGTTGGCATTATGATATTTCAAAGGCAATTAAAAGAAAAGAAAATAGAATTTACAGAAATGTAAACATATAAACAATTACAAAATATCATGACAGTAATTAATTACCGTACTGTTAATACTAGTGATGGCAGTTCTAGAAAGAAAAAATCTGAATTATTCAATTCTTTAAAAGTCCTTGAGATATTAAGAATTATATAAAAGGTGTTCGATGATTCAAATAATTTAATGCTATGAGAAGCCCAGAAGTGTGGACCCCTATAGGAAAATAAAACATTCTTATGACTAAAGATTACAATATTTATGTTTAGGATTCAATCATAATTACTATCCAGAAAAGTAGAAAGAGGAAATCGCATATAAAATGTTACAAAGATATAGAAAATTTGCAGCAGCCCATTTATAGACAGAGAGGTGAAAAACTGGAGTTTACACAAGAATTCAGAATTATTATTTCTTACCTTGTTGATTGGTTCTAGCATGTCCCTGTAGAGTCGCTGCTGAGACCCGCTCCAGGAATACGACTGTGTGTGCGAGCGAGCAGGGAAGATGTTAGTAAGGGTCGGGCAGGCAGACGGACGGGCAACACATAAACAGGGACCAAACAAACAAGACAGTAGTCAAATAATCAACCATAAAGAAAAGAAAGCAGACAAGGCAGCGGGATCAGAAAGGTGGTGACTTCCTGCTTCGGGACTCGGGATTTTGTGCAGAAAGAGAAAAATTATACAGTCTTAAAACAAACTAGAAATTGCAGTAATATTGTAATTATTAGTCATTTATTGTAATAATTAAGTACTGAGTTGATAGTCAATGAAGATGTTTAGTTTTAAATATCAAAACTTTAACTTTAGTGACATATGCACTTTCAGCTTGAAATTAAGCAATGTACAGACAAGTGAATACACACTCCTCCACCAAATACAATAAACCAACAAACAAAAAACTTTTATAAACAGATAAATAAGAAGAATTAGTTACCACTAGGTTTTGGATGTTTATAACCTAAAAAGTGGAAAATATGACTTCAAATATGCCCTTAAAAATGACTAAATATGACCCAAAATCCTAAATATGTCCTAATAAAATAACATATTTTCAAAAAAATAAATGTTCCAATTTAAAAGTTTAAAGACACACATCACATAAATTCGATGGGATAATCACTTTTTAACAATTTTGGTGATTTGCAGTTTTACTTGTCATGGACTATTTTCAAAGAATTTTCTACTGTTTGCTTGCTTCATCAGCTCCAAATACTCGTGATATTTTGTAGACCTTGTATGTCCCTATCAAATATGAACAACTGCATTAAAATTAAAATGTAAGTTACCTATTAATTTGGCATACAGATTAATTAATTAAATAAACTTCAAATTTAACTCGACCATGTAGTACCGTGTAGTACATACACTGTATAATTACCAAATTTATAACTGAAATATGACGTTAAATTACAAATATGTCTAAAATATGACCTAGAACTGATCAAAATATTACTTTATATGCAAAATAAAAATGGCCCGATTAGGGTAACAAATGTACAATTCATGTTTAATTTGTGTTTGCAGCGAGAACGGTAGTCAGGATAAAAATATGACATGTCATAAACATCCGAACCCTAATTATCACATTGTGAACATCCCTGACAAGACTTGAAATTAAAAAATAAAAATAAAACGTTTTTAATGTGGAAGTTAACCATTTTCTTTAAGAATACATAAATAAGAAAAAACATATACAATTGTCAGATACTTCATTTACCATTAATGTATTATTCTTTTCTTAATTAAACAATAATTAACTAAACTAGGAACATTTTAATCAAAATTGTTTAGCACATTTTTTTTACATTCTGGCTGAGAAAATTTAGATTTAAATAAAGCTGGATTATTAATTAAAAAGTAATAATTTTATTTAATTTTCTTTTAATAAAACCATTGTAAAGGTTTATTTTATAAATGGACATGTAATTATATTTAAACAATGTAACTAAACAATAAATGACAAAAGACTACTACAGTCAACAACCTAAGGCTATCTTGAGAAAAGTCTAAAATAAAAACACTTTTAACTCCACTTACGTTAATTTATAAAATTGGAAAATTGGACTAGTTTCGGGAGTGTTATTCCCATCCTCGGCTGGCGGTCAAGTAATCCGATTTTATAAATTGATGTAAGTGGAGTTAAATGTTCTTTTTATTTCCGACATTTCTCAAGATTCAGCATGCTACACTGTTTACATCATTTCGTTTTAATTTGTTTTAACCTACGCCTACTCTAAAACATTAACGAATGAAGTAATCATTAAAAGGATCATGAAAATTATTCTTCAATTGGAAGCTTGTTAAATTTTATTGCATCAAATTGACTTGTATACGTCAACAAGTTTATGATAAACATTTAACATATGTTAACTGCAACATGTTGGTGCTAAATGTTAAGTAGTGGGGACCCGGCTTAAGAATCCAGGCCCTACTTATAACACTCTCAAAAAATGCAAAGTAGGCTTGCCTTAGGTAGTCAAGAGTTTAATTAAGTGGAGGGAAAGGAAATAGACATTAAATCCATGTCTGGGATATTAATACAAGTAAGAATCAGCTTGAAAAATGTTATGTAGGACGCCATTGGATGTGTGTTCTCAACGGAGAAACCTCCCGTGGTCTGCCTTGTCTTCTGAATCAGTTGAAAAATGTTATGTAGGACGCCATTGGATGTGTGTTCTCAACGGAGAAACCTCCCGTGGTCTGCCTTGTCTTCTGAATCAGTTGAGGAATTTGATGTCGTACTGGCATGTTGTCATGGTAGCTCAATGGTAGAGCATCGGCGCGTTAAGCCGAAGATCCGTGTTCAAATCCCGGTTATGACATAACATTTTTCAAGCTGATTCTTACTTGTAGTCAAGAGTTTACCAAATTCTTGTAAGTTTTTATAGTGGGGTCTATCAGATGAAGCAGTGCCTTCGTTTAGATTATATTTTAAATAAAATGGTAACAATAAAAGGAGACAGGAGAAGGGAATATGAATTGTACTAACGAACTATACTAAAAATCAAAAGGCAACAAACACGAGTACAATACTGTGAATCTAATATCTACAGCAGTGAAGTCACAACCTTCTAGTTAGCCACCAGACACAAGAAATCAAAAATGCTTTTCCCCACGCAAATCAGAAAAGATAACAGATAGCAGCATTCAAAGGCCAGCGTGTTGCGATTGGAAGTTTCGTATTTGAATAAGACTTGTTTTCCCAACATGCGAAACTTTCTTCAATCACATCTTCCAAATCTCACGCTTCAATCAATCAAACCTTGGTCTGCACAGCAATATAAGAATGGGATTATCAACAGATGTAAAGTAAACTTGATGAATTCTTAATACGTTATATTTTATGTTGATTTAATGAAACAAAATACCATTAATTGATGTTTTTTTTCTTTAAGGGGAAGGTAAATAATTAACTATTTTAAGTAAATTTATTTCATTATATACAGGGTCCGTCAATGAAACGGGATGATTGTAGGTGGCCATGAGACAAAGTTGGGAGGTAGTGGGGAGGAAGGCAACTGGCAAACTCGACGTGCTTTTCGACGTCATTTAACATACCGCGTAACCAGCCTGTTCCGTCAGATAATGCGATTCGAACATGGATAAAGAACCTCAAGCAAACAGGATCGATGTCTAAAAAAAGAGGAGGGAGTGTAAAAACTGTTCGAACGCCTGAAAACATCGCAGCAAAACTTCCAGGCCAGGCTCCAAGAATGCCTTACGTGCAATGGAGGACAATTGGTAGACGTAGTGTTCAAAAAAAATATATGTATAGGCCTATATATAATTTTTGTATTGTACCCAAAATGGCTATTCTTGTACTATCGATTATTTAGTAAGAAGATATTAAAAAAGTTTTTGTTCAACAAACAATTCTGTACCTCAGAGCCAAAGGAACGTAACTCAAAATTTCATATATATTTTTTTTTTCATATTCTTTACTAACTTCTTGACCTGTATAGAACCAATTAATATTAAATCCATAATTTCATTAGAAACCAAGATATTGAGAGCCAAATAGTAGTAACTCCATTCCCCTTTATTGTTCATAATTTTGTTTTTTGCTCCTCCTGTAAAATTTAGTTTTTGGCAGTTACGCTCGTTTGGCTCTGAGGTACAGAATTACTTTATTCCATCATCCCGTTTCATTGACGGACCCTGTATATACTAGAAAATTAGCAAGGATATATCTTGCTGATCTAGTACATCTAGTAGGTGCATGTGGATTCAATGTGACAATAAAATCATTACGTTATAATCATACATGTTTCCAGGACTCATAGTGAAGAGGTCAAATTATAAAAACCTTATTTTATCGCTCAACGTCACTTTTAAGTGTTCACTTACACATAATGCGTTTCACAAGCAACTAGAGTGGATCTCACCTGAGGATGCAAGCAAGTTGTTTGTGAAACGCGTTTTGTGTAAGTAAACACTTAAAAGTGAAGTTGAGTGATAAAAAAAGATTTTTATAATCATTACACATTATGCTCAACACTAAACTGAAATTTTGACCTTAAATTTAACAGTGAACTAGGATTTGAAACTTAACACTGAAGTATGATTTGAAACTTAAAACTTGAAATGTGCTTTGAATTTTTCCTGGTGCTGGTAATATATGATATTTTCCCGGGCTACTAACCAGGTGGTGAATTGGATTAATTCCGACGTTTCGAAGCCAAACTGAGGCTTCATTGTCAAGGAGAATGAAATGCCGGGATTAGATGGCATGTATTTATAGGACTGCTGTGAATGGGGACATCCGGATTGGAGAAAGGATTTGTTGAAGACCAACCAATCAGGAAACAGATGGGTGCTGTAAGAACAGGAGGGAAAATTAGAGAAGTAGAATCGGTCCAAATAAGGGCCAACGTTTGGTGAAACGGCTATTCTTGCCAGGTCTTCAAACTTCTGGGAGAGAGTGGTGAGGGAAGCCGTGGAGATCCGTTTGGAACCAAACAACATGAATAGAGACAGCGGTATCCAACTAAGCCCTGCCTGGTTCCATGCTATTGATTCGCTCAGGTCCATACGAGCCAACCGCACACCTTCCAATGAACCACCAGAGTAATTAAAAACATTGGCCCTCATTTGGACCGTTTTTCCCTTTTTTCCAATTTTTTCTCGTTTCCACCACCATCTATATAATAATAATTTATTTTCACTACCTATTGACCGTTGGCCCTTATTTGGACCGATTCTACTTCTCTAATTTTCCCTCCTGTTCTTACAGCACCCATCTGTTTCCTGATTGGTTGGTCTTCAACAAATCCTTTGTCCAATCCGGATGTCCCCATTCACAGCAGTCCTATAAATACATGCCATCTAATCCCGGCATTTCATTCTCCTTGACAATGAAGCCTCAGTTTGGCTTCGAAACGTCGGAATTAATCCAATTCACCACCTGGTTAGTAGCCCGGGAAAATATCATATAACTTAAAACTTACTGTTGAATTTAAACACACATAAACTGTAAAAATGAAAAACGAACTGAGCAATATGACTTCTGCTTGTTATCTGGAGCGATTTCATTTATAATTCATATTTATTTTACGACGATTCCCTAAAGGTTATCATGACCGTTATATTTGTTAGTAGGTGGCCATTTCTTGCCTACTAAGTTAATTTCTCTTTAGATGGCCAAGTACTTTCTTGTCCTTCTGTTGCAACGACGATCACAGCCGCAAGCTTTAATGTATATAAATATATGTACATACTTATATGCAGTGCTTTTCTTCTATCAGTATGGTTCACTTAAGGATAAACTTTTTCGTACATTTTTAAAATGCACTTATAATAGTGACATTGGGTGCTATTCAATTTCAAATCATATTTTGAAGTTCCTAAAGCAGGAACATTAAAACATGATATCAGCATATAGAATTTTAGAAAGTTTATACAGGGAAGTTAATATTACGAAAAAATAATATTGAGATAGATAAATACACTGCTTCTCTTATTTTAATTACTAACCTGAACCCAGGTTTCGGTGAGCCTTCCCACCATGTTCACCAGTTATACTCCATCTGACTGTTGGTCTTCATCAGCATCCTCTCGTGGGCTTTTGATGAACTTCTTGACGAGGTCATTTTCCGAGGGAATCTCGAAATTCATTAGATTGTTCTTATTTTTGTGGATGTAGATTTTCTCCCAAACCGTAAGTTGTCTATGTCCCTGAATACATTTTTTCAATTCTGGTTCCAATCCTATTTGGTGACCAGTTTCCAAAACATGTGCTGCTACTGCTGATTTATCCCCTTGAGAAGTTCATCAAAAGCCCACGAGAGGATGCTGATGAAGACCAACAGTCAGATGGAGTATAACTGGTGAACATGGTGGGAAGGCTCACCGAAACCTGGGTTCAGGTTAGTAATTAAAATAAGGGAAGCAGTGTATTTATCTATCTCAATATTATTTTTTCATGATATCAGCAATTTTCCTCAGGGAATCACCTATAGTTCCGGTCATGAAAACCACCATTAACGGCCGTGGGTGTCGGCATGCTGACCACATGCCCCCCAATCCTGCCATCTGCCTATAGGTAGATGACGCAGCGGTCGGGTGGTAGGCCAAGTCCCTCCAGGGATGTAGCGCCACGGAGTTTAGTTTAGTTTAGTTTAATCACCTATAGTAGTCTGCATACTTGAAGAGAATCAGGAAATCTCTAGTCAGCAAGGTTATCAAAATGTCTGATTAAATAAAAATGGAGAAGTGTGATACTATATTTCTTAGGTTTCTGTTTATCGCTGACAAGAACAACAAGGTGCTACACAAAAGTTTCCTAAATTCATAAGCAGCAGATAACCGAGTGGTAGTATGAGAAAATGCTGCTAGGTGACCCTTCATACATTTCTTGTGAGTCAGTGCACCAAATGGCTTTATTAAGTGCCAGTATGGTACTTTATGAGATTGTGTGGGGGACGAAAAAATGTCTGTCCGTCTGTCTGTCCGTCCGTCCGTGCGTCTGTACGCACCATAACTCAAGTACGCTTTTTCGGATTTTCATGAAACTTGGTATAAACATTCATAATGTCGATGGGAAGAACCCTATTGATATTGAACCAAATCGGTTCACCGGTACCGGAGTAATGCCCAATTTAGTGCCTATTTTAATACTTTCTCATAGAAAGGCGCCATCACTCAAATACGCTGTAACGGATTTCCATGAAACTTGGTATACCCATTTATGACGTCCATGAGAAGTGCCCTATTGAATTTGAACCTAATCTGTTGACCGGTACCGGAGTAAAACCCAATTTAGTGTATATTTTAAAGACGCGGTAACTCAAATACGCTTTACCGGATTTTTATGAAACTTGGTATACACATTTACAATGTCCGTGGGAAGACGTCTATTCATAATGGATAAAATCGGTTGATCTGTTTCGGAGTAATGTTCAATTTAGTGCCTATTTTATGGCAATATACGTATTCAAAATAATTTATAAAAAAAATGAAAATCAGTTATCTTGACAACATAGCCTATTGTTTTACTGTGATCTTATAAGGCCTTGGAAATTAAAATACAGGTAGCTATGACAAAAAACACTATTGTTTTACATGCACTTATCCAACTAAACCGTTAAAATGACCCAGGTGGCCGAGATGGTAGACCTTTCTTCTTCCGTAAGCCCTGCTTAATGAATAAATCTGGAGCTTAACTTGGAAATCAATTAAAAAAAAAACATATTCTGCATATCATAATTGCAGTCATAACTGATTAAACAAAAACATACTGGCACTTTTTTACATCAGTTTACCTGATTTTATTTAGTATTTGTAAACATTTTTCTATTGCTGTGTGTTGCTTATATTGCAATTTTCACAATTAAGAATGTGAGGAAGTAATGCATCTTCATAAAGTTTTGTTTCAAAACTCTGAAAACAGCTGCAGAAACACATGAGATGTTAAAGCAAGCATTTGAAGACAAATCTCTAGGTCAGACCCAAACCTACGAGAAGTTCAAGCAGTTTAAAAATGACCGAACATTGGTTGATGATAATCACTCAGGACGGCATTGAACTGGCATTACACCCGAAAATGTCACTGCTGTTCAGGGTATGATCTTGCAAGATTGCATGCAGACTATCGAAGATGCAAGGTCTACAAAATATTACTAGTATTCAGAGCTGATGAAGCAAGCAAACAGGAGAAAATTCTTTAAAAATAGAAGTTCATTACAAGTAAAACTTTAAATCCCCAAAATTGTTAAAAAGTGATTATCAGATTGAATTTGTGTGATGTAAGAATTTGGTGTCTTTAAACGTTTTAAATTGGAACATTTATTTTTGAAAATATATTATTTTATTAGGTCATAATTAGGATTTTTTGGTCATATTCAGTCATTTTTAAGGGCATATTTTCAGTCATATTTTCCACTTTTTTAGGTCATTAACATCTGAACCCTAATGATAACCTAGACTTCCTTTCCAAGGTTGTCATGGGTTCTTCAGAGTTTGAAATAAAGCTTTACGCAGACGTAATGTGTCCCTAGCATGTCATTGTGGACACAACAATGGAAAAACTCCACAAATGCCAATTGTGTGAACTCAGAACAAAGCCGCTTGGCACAATGAATCACAAGAGATGTATGAAGTGAACTATTGCTTGGTCGTGCGCCACTTATGAAATTAGGGAACTTTTGAGTAGCACGTCGTACAGACCAAGGTTTCACAATAGCAGAGAAGCAATCTATACTGTCTGCCAGATGTCATCTACATGCACAAGGCAATATTAGCTACAGAACACTGGCATCACTGCATACACAACAGAACTTAGGTACTCACATCCGACGGCCTTCTAAATGAGTCAAACGAGCGTTCTGAGCAAACACTTGATGTCTCACTATCGTCTGAGTGGTCATCGAATGGTCGATATGACTTCCTGCTGTTGCCAATACGTCCAAAATCACCACTGTCCATAGAGTCGAACGTCTGAAACAAAAACATTAAAATGTAATTCTAAATACACACAGTAAATAAAAAAAGTCAACTAATTGCTTATAAATTGTAACAGTTTCATAATATTTTTAAGTCCTAAATTTCTCCACTCTTTTCTTCATTTTGTTGGATATTTGAATTGGAAACTTTTGAAACACAATAAAATTTACTTTAATTAAAAAGAGTGCAGATTCTACATAAAAAGATTTTGTTTGAAATGTTTTCAAGAAAAATACGAAGAACTAGTTATTATCTCTACTCGCATCATAGATACCATAGGTAGAGGAAATACTGTGTTTGACTCTTAAATTGCTGTCCAGTTTTAACGTAAATACATGTTTTGAAGTCCCCTAAATCCAAAAATGCCATTTTCAGAAACATATCGGTCTGTGTCTGTGAACAGCACAGCTCGAGAACAAAAAAAATGTTTAAAAACAATATTTATATTTGGACTAGATATCTTTTGGGGATGTGGCATGAGCCTATGTGATGAAAATATGAAAACAGGGTTTACTGATCTAGAAAGTTCATTCCTTTAATTGATAGAATCATAACAATGATAATAAGAGGAAGTGTTTGTTTGTCTGTCTGTGCGTAATGAAGACGAAATCTACTATCTGAAGATCTGAAATTTTAAACATAAATTTATTTATTTATTTATTTATTTATTTACCTTATTAGTACAAAACAAATATTCATAACCGATGCCCGAATGAGCAAAAGCTCGTGCTCGGGCTCAGCTCAGCACAAAAACAAAAAACAGTGAACACTGGAAATTATAAAACAAAAAATTCAGGGCAAAGCGACGTTACAAAACAACAAACACACACTCACACACATGGCATACACAAAAACACTCACAAAACAAGGCAAATAGTAAATAACATAAATCAAAAGCAAAACATATAATTAAAAATTATGTGTAAGAGAGGAATGACAAGCACGAGTAGCCAAAATGAAAAGCAAAAACTTTGGATATTGTAAAATGAGTCATGCATTAGGCTGAATAAATTTTATAAGTTTCTTTCTTGAATCTGTGTAAATTTAGATAATATAGTTCAGGATGAGCTCTTATTAGTGAGTTGTATAATCTTGGGCCGAAATTTATACTGTGATTTAATCCAGCAGAGGTAGAACATTTGGGTTCATATAGAATAGAATTTTGATTCAGTCTGGTAAGGTACTGATGAGGATTGTTATTTTTGAAAATATTTCTATTCTTATGGAAGTAAGTCAGTAATTTGAGTTTGTATATATGTTCAATATTTAAGACATTAAATTCAGAAAATATTAGTTTTGTGGGGTAATCAGCAGGTTTACTCAGACATATTTTAATAATCCTTTTCTGTAGAATTTCTAAAGGCAAGCGGTTGGATTTAGCCATTCCTCCCCAACCCAATATGCCATATTGTAATACAGATTCAACTAGAGCTATGTAAATTAAACGCAAGATATGAAAGGTTGAAAGGTTGAAATGGACTGAAAGGTTGCCGAATGCACCTCAAAGCCTGATTTTTAATGTTCGCTTTCGTTTGCGGGTTGTGAGTGAAATACTGGCAGAAAACGTGATTTCTTGCGCTGTCCAAGCATCAGTTTTCGGTATTACATTTCAACTGTCAAATCAACTTCAGGTGGCTTTGCTTTTCTTTGTCATAACTTGGAAATAAGAGCATCACAATTTTTTCAACATATCGCATGGAATTATAGATTGCTTCAATCTTGTAAGCCCACCCTGGTCGATTCATTTGCTTATAATGTCAATTCATGCAGACATCTGAAATTTTCAACAAAGATGGAAGAGGGATAATGAATTAGGCTTAAAGGGGGCAAACATTGATCGATTTGGAGGAAACTCACTATGGAGGAGTTTTCTGGGCCAGGGAACTCGAATCTGAGGTTGTTGTTTTCCCCATTCTGCGCTTTCTAATCGTGGAATGTACTCCAAAGCCAGATTTTTAGCCATTTCATTATAATTATTAATCAATCAGTTTATGAATGATTTGCACGTAACTGTTAATAAATATAATGTTTTAATTTTTAAGCTCTTAATTTTTAATTTTCAAATTAATTAACATGGGCGAAGCTGTGGACAACTGCTAATTATATAATAAAATATCTTTGAATTTTGTACAGATTTTTTTGGCTGATTCTGAAAACTTGACATCAAGATTATGGGGTCAAAAGCACAACTTCCTCTGCATATAGTAAAAGCAACGAGTAAGGCTAATAATATCAGATATCCAAAAGCAGAGGCCTAGGCAGTACTGAGGTGTAGACCTCCATCCATTTGTCAATTTTGTATTTTATTAGTTTAACCCTCACTGAATTTCTTACCTTATTTTTCTTTTATTTATGCCTGTTTATTTACTCATTCATTCATTCACTTTAATTTCTGCATTGGATAATACAAACACGAAGCACAAAAATCAATCACAATACAATCAATAACACAAAAATAACAAATGAGAAAGTAATTCTTACTAAAGCATCGGCTAAGGCTGATTCTGCTTCTCTACTCTGCTGTAAAATTTTCTGTGCCATAACAGGTCGCTGCGGTGGCCGATCTGTGCTCATACTGTGGACTGGTCTACCCCTGAAACAGTGCAAGAAAAATGTATAATTCCAAAGTTTCTTATTTCTATTTTTGTGCAAAAAACAGGGGTTTTATTCTGCAGGGAATTACGCTAAATGAAAAACATTAATAGATCAGTTATATGTGAAAATATTTGGGGTTACCAGCCGCACACATAAGCTCCTTTTTACCCCCAGGAATACTCCTGATACCCATTTCTGTTAGAGGCTGAGTCAACTGCAGGGCCATAGTGCCACCAGAAGGCTTAGGCCAATGGAAAAATACAACCGACCTCATCGGGAATCGAACCCATGACCTTCTGGTTTGTAGCACAGTGACTCAATCACTACACCATGGCGTACCAATGTTAAATAGGGATTCTGTTAAATTGGAGTTCTGCTGTATGTGTATATCCCCCCCCCCTCCCAGCTGTGTTTATACTCCTTTTAACTACGAGGCCATATCAGGAATTCAGGATCTGTGTCTATACAGTAGGGTAGGCCATGGAACTATTGCTTGTCAATTGTGTATATTGTCGGTGTATTTTAATGGAATCAATTTCAACTGATATTAATTTAAATGGATATGATACAGAATGAAATGGTATGTAAATATCCAATTCGACATTTGCCTTTACGACTGGGAAAACCATGGAAAAACCCATGTCAAATTGCACGGCCCTGGGATTTGAACCTGGGACCTCCCGAATGTGAGTCCAAGACGTTACCATCTCAGCCACCTCGCTCAGTAAAAATATGTTGTTTTATGCGATAAGTCGTAATAAGCGAGGTTGTACTAAGCAAATTTTAAAAAACAAAGTTTATATAGAATTTAGATGAGACTGTTAGATTTTGCCATTATACCCAATACATCAATACAACCTATGTCGTTATAAACGGTTTCGACTGTACTTAAAATGTAATAAAGAGAAGCTTCCTCACCTGAGTTTGGAACCAAATGACCTATCATGAATTCCAGTCATTCCAAAGCGATTTGGACTTGTTTCTCTACTGGCTTCTCGACTTGTGCCTGTTGATCGGGGAATACCTGACGAAAGCCTGCGAGGCCGACCGATTGTGTGATGCCCATCCCCATCTCCACCGGCATTTCGATTTGCCGAGTATGTTGCGTAACTCAGTCTTGATGATGGAGATCCAGATCTACTGCTTGCTGAAAAACAAAGCCTCCATTTGAAAACTGCTTTTGAATTGAAAATTTTATACATTAATAACTCAGAATATGTGTTTCTTAAATACATAGAAATTTAACTCAAAACTTGTCCACTACCTTAAAAATTGTAGAATTTAATTATAACTTATCTGCAGGTATTCAAAAATAATTAAAATGAAACATGTATAGGAATGCATTAATGAGAAAGAAATAACCAAGTCTCTGAAAAAAATTAAATAATTCCTACAAAATTACGAGGTGCGTCCATAAAGTTAGTTTTCCTAGGGCTGTTTACACAAACAAAACAAAATTTCATGGAAATATTTATTGCAACAGATATAGCAAGTGTTCAGCTATTTTTCAACATATTCGTCACAGAAATTGAGACATTTCTCATACCATGGGGACACTTTTGAACACTTGTGTTGTAGCAGACTACCGCCTGGGATTGGAACCACTGTGTGATAACCATCCCAGTTTCTCAATCAATGTCTACCATCCTCTGTCATTTCTTGAGGGGTTGGAAAAGATGAAAATCTCTGGGTTCGCGGTCCGAGCTGTAGGGTGGAGACTTCAACACCTCCCTGCAAGTCTCCTGCAAAGGTTCGGCAACGAGATATTTCAACATCCACCCTACAGCCCGGACCTCGCTCCCAGTGATTTCCATCTTTTCCTACACCTCAATAAATGACAGAGAAGCGGAGATGGTTGTCACACAGTGGTTCAAATCCCAGGCGGCAGACTTCTACGACACAAGTGTTCAAAAGTTGGTCCCACGGTGTGACAAATGTCTCAATTCCTGTGGCGAATATGTTAAAAAATAGTTGAATACTTGATATATCTGTTGCAATAAATATTTCCATGGAATTTTGTTTTGTTTGTCTAAACAGCCCAAGGGAAACTTACTTTATGGACGCGCCTCGTACATATTTGAACAAAAAACAGTTCACATATCTTAGGCTATCATGGTCAGAATCTTGAATAACAACTATCTTTTCCAGAATGATTTATCTAGAAGTGGCTCTATACAAGCTTTGAGGAACCACCTACATAATGACACGAATAAAACTAAATTTTTTTAAATACTTGGAAAGTCTTGATTTTCATGTTAACCTTAACTGACTGAAAATTCTTATAATTTTGTACAGAAAAAATTGTACTAGCATTCTTTGTCTTAAAAGTCAATTTGCACCAGACAGAAAGACAAATATATATATATATATATATATATATATTTTCCCAATTCTGAACTCTACTTATTTTTTATCTCAAGTGTTATTGCATTCTTTCATATGTTTAATTTTATATAGTCTGTTGTTTCTTAACTTTGATTCTATATACATGTTACCGTCTTAATGTTCTTTCCAGTATGTATTTGTTTCTGGAACTAATTCCCAGCAAGAATTAAGGTAAACATTTATACAAGACATGTCCACAAAGTAAGTTTTCCTGGGGACGTTTACAGAAACAAAACACAATTTCAAGAAAATATTTATTGCAACAGACACAGCCAGAGTTCAGCTATTTTTCAAGAAATTCACCGCCGGAATTGAAACATGTCATACCGTGGCACCATCTTTTAAACACCTGTGCCGCCTGGGATTTGAACCACTGTGTGACAACCATGTTCGCGTCTCTGTCATTCTTTGTCATTTCGTGAGGTGTAGGAATAGATGGAAATCACTGGGAGCAAGGTTTGAGCAAGTCTCCTGCAGAAGTTTGGCTGGGAGGTGTTTAAACATCCACCCTAACGACCGGACTTCACTCCCAGTGATTTCCATCTTTTCCTACACCTCAAGAAATAACAGAGAATGACAGTGAGGCAGAGGTGTTTGTCACACAGTGGTTCAAATCCCTGGCGGCAGACTTCTACAACGAAGGTATTCACAAGTTGGTGACACGGTAAGACAATGTTTCAATTCTGGTTGAAAAATAGCTGAACTCTGGCTGTGTCTACTGTAATAAATATTTCCTTGAAATTGTGTTTTGTTTCAGTAAACAGCCCCAGGGAAACTTACTTTATGGATGCGCCTCGTATTTGTTTCTGGAACTAATTTCTAGCATGAGCGTTTGCTCATTAAGGTAAATATTTATTATGTAAGTTTGTGGATTTGAAAAAAGTACTTAAATTTGAAATATTGAAATGTCACTGTTGTAATAAGCTAGGATCATTACTTAATACTCTTTAGTTTAACAGATAAATTATTATACAGTACTATAGTATACTGAAAGATGATCATGCTAATGAGAACTCTGGTAAAAGCAGCGCATGGGGCCCATGCAGTGGTACTTACGTTGCGACTGAGACACTCCCGAGACTCGGCTTCTTGTCCTGCCGACTCTCTCTGGCGAGGTGATGGCGCTCACAGACATGCTCCCACCTACTTCCTGCGTTTTCCTGGGCCGAGCTGAAATAGGGTAATGATGCAGCAAATTCCCACACCATTCGCACAAGCTCATGCAATTCATTCCATTTCGTGGCGTCAATCAAAATCAGATTCACACACCGTTATAATGTCCTGCACTTTAATATAATACTACACACATTATCAAAATATCAGGAATGTATTCAAACTCATTATGTACAAGCATAAAGACTGCAGTTTAATTTAAAACTAGAATTATGAAAACAAATCTGTGTAATAAGGCAATACCAAACAGGTTTAGAGTGGTATCTATAAAGGCCTGCCAGTTAGGGGTCTGAATAATAGATCACTGCCAGCTAGGGGAAGGATTCTGCAGCAATACGGTAACTCTATAAATATATGATGTCAAGCTTAACTGGCTACATCACAGTGGCCAATACGACAGGAACTAAGACATAGAAAACTGCATAACGACGAGCTTCATAACCTGTACTCATCACAGGATATAGTAAGGGTAATTAAATCACGGAGGATGGAATGGGCTGGACATGGGGGAGGAAAGACATATTTCAAAAATATTGACTGGGAGACTCGAAGGGAAAAGACCACTTGGAAGACCTAGACGTAGATGGGAGAACAGTATTAAGATAGATTTAAGGGAAGTAGGATTTGCGAGGGAAGATTGGATGGAGTTAGCACAGAATAGGGTTGAATGGCAGGCTCAGGTAAGCGAGGCAATGAACCTCCAGGTTCCATAAAATGGATAATATTCCTTTAGCTTGCTTAGGAATGGTCTATTGCCATTGAGTAAGTAAGAAAGTAATCTGTAAGTATTGATCTTTCAAATGCCCCAATCTCCATGTCGATAATGCAGGTAGTTTTCTTACAATAAAATCTTAAACTCAGGTAAGCACGTGCTGGTAGTACTATCAATGCCGGATGCAAGGCTATTTAAATGCCGATGGTAGCGCCATGACCGGGTTCAACGTGTTAACAATTACGGGATACAAAGTGTGGTTTTGTTAAGAAAATTGTCACTGTTACTATTATAAACATCTAGCTTTATAGAAACACGCATAAGAACATTATGTTATTCTAAGTGGAAGTTGGCAATAATGATGTGCTAGAAAGCAATAACAAAAGATCACCATTGGCAAACATTGTAAGGAACACTGCTTGTTCAAGTAACTGTGTGTTGTAGGTGAGGTTTGGGAGATTGTAAATGAAGGGAATATCTTTCCAGAGAGCTGGCAGAGCATGGTTACCTGGCAGGGCTTTATAGATTAGTTATTCACTGGTTTTACTCAACTTCATTATTTTAGCACTGGTAATTGTTTGTTAACGGATAAAAGCTTTTAGAGCTGTTGTTGTTTACTCATTTGCTTACCTGGCCATTGTGGAGATTGAATTTCTTTTATGGCTTTCCCTTTTAATGACTCAAAATAAAATATTTAATGGGTATGTTTTTAAAAATATACCTATAAGGAAAATATATTATTTGATAGACTCCTTCTTCCCATTATCCTATTTAACAAATACTAAAATACCAGCATTAATATGAGGTGCTATCCTAAAGTTCCCAAAGTTCATAAGTAGTGCATAAACGAGTGCCAAGTATGTATGTTTATTTTAATTTTTATTTACTTATTCATAAATAGTCGGCCGCGGTGGTCTAGAGGTAGCGTGCCCGCCTCTAGATCCGCAGGGCGCGGGATCAAACCCGGCCGCGGTCGATGGATTTTTCAGGACGTAAAAATCCTGGGCACGGAGTCCTCCGGGAGGGACTTTAAGCTGGGGGTCCCGTGTCGTAGATTTACGGCACGTAAAAGAACTCCAAGCCTAAATTAGAGCCTCTGGACAAAATTTCTCGGCCCTTTCACGTCCAAGAAATACTTAGTTTCCAGAGGGGGGTTGCGAGGCGATGGGCTTACCACCTGTCCCTCTACCCTCTCTCGGAAAATAAGCATATCAAAATTAGTATAGGTAATGAAACCTCCATTGGAGGCCCCTTTGCCCCACCTGGGGATCATAGGGTACCAGATACAGATACAGATATTCATAAATAAATATCCCGAAGAGCGACATTGCTCGTAACTAGGGGCAGTGAAACATAATAAACAGAGAACAACAACTTATTAAGGGGGGATATATTCGGTGAAATTCATAGGTGAGAAATATGTGAATTTCATAATTTTTTTCCTCAGCAATGAATTGCTCTACAACCTCGTAATCTGACTAGAAAACAGTTTGAGAAACACTGTTCTTTGGCTCCTCATTATCTAGGGAATGAAGGGATCGGAAGAAGGAGAAAGAAAAGAAAAATGAAAAGGACAGCAAAGATTGTGGGAATAATAGGTAGACAGAAATAAGGATAGGAAATAGGAGAAAGAGTGAGGGATGAGTATTTGGTAGATGGTGAGAAACTGTGAAGAAAGGAATCTAAGAGTAGGCAAAAGTAGGGTGAAGAGATGGAAGGGAAAATTAAAGAGAAAAATAGAGGGAGAAAAAGTACAAAGTCAATTTAATTACTTGAAATATTTGGGTTTCCTTGCCAGTCAGTGTGTTATGCATTGTTAATCAGGTAAAACTACATCAATTTGTCATTTAGCATTTGCAAATGAAGAATTAGCTGTTTTATTAGAGGAAGGCATACATTAGACGTAGTCCCTTAATGTACTAGTAAAAAGTTCATATAGTAAATGAGGTTTATAAAGAGTTTTAAATGAAACACTGACAAACAAGATTCAACATTGATCAAATTATAATAATGACAATTTGATACTTTTATTGAATACATATACAAGAATGAACAATGCTTGGAGTCATATTGTAGCATACGATTATATTGATAATGCAACACAAATTACTTTAAAAGAAGGTAGAACCATGTCTAAATAACTACTACAGTGAAACCCCGGCAAGACGGTCTTCAATGGGCTGCATAAAAATAGCATATTACATTTTTACATTTAAAAAATTTTAATGCCACTCAAGGGATTGGAAGCATCTCGAGACTGGTGAAGAAATTCCACAAGAATTTTTTCCACGTCTTCGTATTTTCCGGATTTCACCTTCATTCGCTTGCAGCTTCCCGTTGCGGCCTCGTAAACCACTTCACGATTTTTCACTATTGTTCTAAGCGTCGAAGAAGGGATTCGTAATGATTTCGCCAACTGTTTCTGATTCATAGGCCTACTGGTGTTTCCATCATGTTTACGGAGAATTTCTAATTTCTCCGATATCGACAAAGCTTTCTGTTTCATCACGATTTAAAACTGGCAGCAAGGAGGACCGTGGAGGACTGAATCCTTGCAGGTACTCAAGAATTGCATTCCATTCTATTGAACTTCCGGGCGCTAACGGTAAATGAAGTCTGGAAAATATTTTCTCAGTATCCTTAAAAGCATGATATTTTAGAATTTTTGGCAGATGAAAGAGTGTATTAAGTGGGATGACAAGAGTACTAAGAGGTGGATTTTATATAGTGATATCAAGGGATCGGATGAAAAGAGCGTATAACGCAGGATAGTGTAACAAACGGGCGTGTATTATCGGGGTTTCACTGTATTTCAGTTTAAAATAATATATCCCACATAAACTTTACAAAAATACAAATTATACCCACTTCATGCTTTATACATGTGAGACAGATCAATTTAGTAAGACTTCATGCAGTGTTATTTTATGTTAGTGAGAGAATCAATAGAAATACTGGTTAAGGAAAAAAAATTAATGAGAAAATTTCAACCTACTTAATAATCATCTACAGTATTCACAATATTGTTGGATAAATAATGCAATAAAACACCACTTTTTTATGGTGCTTTTACTGTCTTAAATTTAGGGCAGGTGTCTTCAACAAACAATTTTTTGAAAATCATATAAGTTATGAATATAAGAGCTAGCAATAATATTTTTTTTACATTAGATTGTGCTAGAAAAATGGAGCTGTTGCATATAAATGGATACATTGAACAATATTAAACATCTAGAGGTTCTGACATTACTATAAATTCTTTTTATAGTATGGGATAAGCTATAGCTCTCCAAATTAATAAATGCCCGTGGTTTCAGTGCAGGCATGCACTTATATCCCTTCTATGGGCAGAGTATCATGCCTCAGCTGATAAAGCCATCTTTAAAAACCCGATGTGGCTATCATGACCAATGGGACGGGACAGAGAAAGGGTGATGTACCTTTGAGCAAATGAGGGGAAAAATGCCTACTTCACTTGAGCAAAAATGTTCACTTCACTCGAGCACAAATTAGTCATGTATTCCAACGATTTGGCAACGCTGCATTCAACTGCCAGGCTATTATAGTTCTAAATTATCCGTACAATGGTTCCTTAGTAGGAGAAATGAAAACTTGCCCAGAACTGCAAATGGCGCCGAGTCCTTTCACAGAAATTTCAAAAGGGAATTTTACTGTGCACATCCATTGATACATATTTTAACACAGGTTTTAAAGGAGCGACAAATTCAAACGGACATATCAATCCGATGGCATCTTTCTGCGAAGCAAAGGAAATATAAGAAGTTTGAAATTAACCGACTTTATGCCATTAAGAACTGGGACGATTATATTTCGGGAAAGATTAATTTATTAAGATATGTGACGCTAATGGGAGCTAGATACGATAAAGCACAAAGCACAAACACTGTGTTTTCGATATTGTCATCAGGACGTGCCCATGAAATTGCGATGAAACCACATAGTGTTGCCACATCTCGTTTAGAGAAAAAAATTTAAGTACCATTTCTGTATTTCTTTACTTTGCTCAAATGAATATATTCATTTGCTCTATTGCTATGGCGATTTGCTCAAATGTTAATCACCGCAGAGAAAGTGCTTCTGTGCACTTCAGACAGCTACAGTTTGTTTATTGACTGTTTCACGAATATTGGTTAAAAATCGAGAGAATATCATAATTATAATGGTTTTACTAATCTATGTTTTATGTGCAATGTTTTATATTATGCAGGGTGTTAATGAATAACACCTAAATATTTTACCTGTGTATAGGGGGGACATAGACAAACAACTTTTATCAGAAGATTTTTGTTCTATGATGTAAAATGTGTATGCTACAGGGCATTAAGTCATTACAATTTGGTGCTCATAAATCAATAATGAAGCGAAACAGGGCTATAATTTTCATTAAATTGACTTAATGCCTTCTTAGTGATCCATAAAACCCTGATAGTTAATCACTCATCAACAACTATATCAAAATTTAGAGTTTCCATAATCTGCAAAATTTACAGACTATCACAAGAATGGCCGCCACTGCTATAGTTCTTTTATTCATAACTACAGTGTTAACAACGAAGTTCCTTTGTTTTGCATTTTTTTTTCAAATGTTATAAGTCAGTGGCGGCCATGCCGTGGGAGATTTTATGCTGTAAGAGGAAAAATTTAATCCATAGAGCAAATATCTACTAATAAAAGTTGGTTGTCTATGTCGCCTCTATACACAGGTAAAATATTTCGGTGTTAATTCAAACACATATTGGAATTTTACACAGTGAAGCTATATTATAAAGGATATAATACTGAGTTGGGTCTAGCACATATACTTCACTTTTTGAATAAACACCTGAACTAGTTTCGAAGACCATCGTCATTCATAATCATCAGATTAACACCAACTGCCGGCTGGATGTTTGTGTTGCCCTCACGTCCAGCAGGCAGTTGGTGTTAATCTGATGATTATGAATGACGATGGTCTTCGAAACTAGTTCAGGTATTTATACAAAAAGTGAAGTATATGTGCTAGACCCAACTCAATATTATATCTTTTATTTCGGTGTTATTCAATAACACCCTGTATGTAATTAACCATTGTATGGAAGTTTACACAGTGAAGCTATATTATAATTTAATAATACTGAGTTGGGTTTAGCACTATGCTTCACTTATTTTATAAATACCTGAACTAGTTTTGAAGACCCTCGTCATTCTTAATCATCAGGATAACACCAACTGCCGGTTGGGCGTTTTTGTTGCGCTCTGGTGGAAGTGTGTCGCATTTGGCGATGAGATCTTCGTCCGATGGGATGTTGAAGTTCATAAGGTATCCTTTATGTTTGTGGATGAATATCCTTTCCCACACTGAGAGTTCCTTGTGACCATCGACACATTTTATCAGTTTTGGATCCCGATCGATATCATGTCCCTCATTCCAAATACGGAAAAATCTGAGGTAGCGGCCCAAAGGATACCTTATAAACTTCGATATCCCATCGGACGAAGATCTCATCACCAAATGCGACACACTTCCACCAGAGCGCAACAAAAACGCCCAGCCGGCAGTTGGTGTTAACCTGATGATTATGAATGACGAGGGTCTTCGAAACTAGTTCAGGTATTTATAAAATAAGTGAAGCATAGTGCTAAACCCAACTCAGTATTATTATATTACTCTGTATGTATTTTAAAATCTTCTTGGCTTCCAGGTATCAGCTAGGTCATATTTAAGATGTCTGCCGATATTGCGACCATCTTGCCAATACAACAAATCCTCAACTACTAGAGTTAGTTTACTGGAACAAACCTATAACTTTTGCTGACTCAGTGCTATTAGTTGAAATAGGTAAGACTTGAGTTATTCATGTTATTTCAACAAGGTTAAAGAGGAATAAGAAAGATCCCCGAATTTGTCATGCTTATCATACAACTCACCACCATTTTGCTCGTCTCCTGAATCCAAGCAGCATTAACAGAGAGAACAGAAATGTCACAGCAAATATAATACAGCCTGTCACTCGTTCCCTGCTCTCATAACAAAGGCGAGAAGAAAAGCTTTCATTCTCAAAAGACAGAGACAGCGAAGAATTGAGTAAAGGAGTCAGCAGACACTGAGGCACTGGCTTCAGAATTATCCACAGCAAATTTACAACAAGTTAAAATAAACGCAAACTTTCTCACATATTCATGTTAAAGTTTGTAATTCCTGAGATTTTCAGGTTGACAGAAGAAACTGGTTTGTACCATTCAGAAATACAACATCGCTCTGATTGGTTTAAGTGTGTTCATTGTGACAAGGAATTTCACAACAATAGGCTAATTTTATATATTAATTAATTAATTAATTTAATTTTTTTTTACGTTCATAGGACCACTTTAGTCAGGTTTCTGGTTGAGTTTTTCTTCTTTTTGTCAGCCCAGTACTTCTTCATCCTTTCTGACCACAATTTTCTTCCTGCTTCTGGAACTACTCTTCCTATTCTCTGTTTGTTGATAATTTTATATATATATTTTTTTTTTTTAAAGACCAACGCGTAAACATTGCTTCAAAAAACTCCATTCTCTAAGTGATTGACAAAGGGCAAAGTTTGTCCGAAAATTTTCGTTTTTATTGTTCTTTTTATGTGTTTCTATGATACCAGAGCCAGCACCAATTGAAGACCAGCTTCTCCTGCCAATTGGTAAGTTCTCTGGCACCTTCCTCTCCTTTTTATATCTTTTAAATGTTATATGAAAATTCCTGTAAACAGGATTTTATGCATAGGCCTAGATGAAATAATTTGCTGGTTAAGCGTAAGATAAGGCCGATTGGCAACACATTCTCTGGACATCCTAAGCTACATTGAAGGTGGACAAAGTTACACAAAATTAACTACTCCCTCATTGGACTTAATGACGTTTATTAATGGGCTAATTATAGTTTTCTATGGAAAACAGAAGAATATCATGCATATTTTAATTAACATATGTTCGGACTTTCTGCATTTAAGTCATTCTTCTTTCATTTTCATCTTGATGGTTATTAATCTTGTAAAGAAATGTGTAAGACAAAAATGTTCATTTTAATTTTCTCTACAACTTTACTGTAATGTAATAGAGATAGCCTAGAAAAATAAAAATGGATACGAATAAAGTAACTTACCCCCTAAGTAATTTTCACAAAGAAACGAATATAGCCATTCTGTTAGTCGCAGACAGGCATTTCTAAATTTACATTTTTATTAAAATCGTTGGAGCAACCTTTTAAAAAATCAAAATTTGGAAAAAAGTTTTGATGAAAAGTGTCTTTAATATTTCAGTTATAGTTATATCTTTTTGCCTTTATTACTTCCTCTGCCCGTACCATAGGTACTATAGGTAGAGGAAGTATTGTTTTCGACCCTAAAATTCGAAGTTGAGTTTTTAGCATATATACACGTTTCAAGGCCCCCTGAATCCAAAAATACTATTTTTGGAAACATGTCTGTGTGTCAGTGTGTGTGTGTGTGTGTGTGTGTGTCTGTCCGTGTGGAAGTTTGTGAACGGGCTAGCTCCGAAACGGAGAATCGTATGAAAACAAAATTTCGTATTTGGGTCAGGTACCTTCTGAAGATGTGATTCGTAGATTGGCGACAAATTTCCCTTATTTTTAAGGGTACTTTACATTAAGAAATTTTCGTTTTTCGCGATTTTCTCGAAAACGGCTCTAACGATTTTCTTTAAATTTTGCACATGGGTTGCTTATACTAAGAGCTAAAACTTTTATTTGAAACATTTTTTCGAGAAAATTCTCTGAGGGTAGTTACAAGCCACCCACTGTTTGTAGAAAGTTTGTCTTACGTGATGAACAACTGAATTCGCGCTCTTTCACGGCCTCTTATTCTATATAAGAATGTGAAGTGAGAAAGATGTGTTGTTGGCCATGCATAGAGTAAAGATGTATCTGAGGGAAATATTCGATAAATTTCGGAAATTATATTTTACAGCAGAAAGTTCAATAAACGTCTGCAGTCATTTGTTCTTTTTTTTAAAGTTTGTTATATAGACTGCGCTTTTAGTCGCATCATTGAAAGAAGAGGTATTTATAGGATAATCAGCGTAAAATTGTGTCTTGCGATTCTGTACAAGGATATGTGAATACTGCTAACTTTTATTTGGGCAGAGGAAGTTATGTGACTTTCACATCAGATTTTTTTAACCAGGTAATAGAAAGAACTTGGGAGCATATATCTAATATAACAAAACAAATGACTTAAAAAACAATGAATGAACCCAAGTATACAACTACACTGACAAGCAAAAAAAAATAGATCACTTAAAAGAAATTTAAAAAAATTAAGTTTAAATAAAAGTTATGTAGTAGGCCTAGTGGTTGAAACGGCTAATAAAGATTCTTATTCTTATTCTTATTCTTATTCTTATTCTTAAATAAAATTACTGCAATTGTATACGTTTTTAAGATTAAAATTTAATGACACATTTCACACTTAATTCCCCATGTTGCTTCTTGTACCGTGGTGAATGGTGAGCCTAAGGTTGCAGCGGCATAACGGAGGCTGCGTCCATCATCAATTAGAGCAACAACTTTGGCAACGTCTTCGGGACTGAGAGGGATAATTCAACTATAACTTACTGACAGAATCACTTCGATGCGAAGAGAGACAGTTTCCTTTCAGTTTGGAAGGAAATGATGCAATACAACAATGAAACACCTTGCAATATGTATTACAACCTAGTGCACATAATCAGATCGGAAACACCCTATTGGGATGTTTGTTTGTATGTGTGTGTGTGTGTGTGTGTGTGTGTTTTTTTTTTTTTTTTTTTTTTTTTTTTTTTTTTTTTTTTTTTTTTTTTTTTTTTTTTTTTTTTTTTATAAAGTGAAGATATGAAGAAAGCAGATATGCTGTATCTAGTTAATGGTCCAATAAAAATAATAATTCATCCTCACCAACAACAATGTATAAACATTCAATCAAAATTACATTTAATCTTAAAATCACAACAGATTTTACAGTGATCATTTTTTTTCTTTCTTTTTTTCCCTTTTTTTTTGCCTGTCAGTGTATATTTTTTCATGTACCATATAAAATTGTTTTGTCAGAAATGGTCTGAAGCTATAATGAATTCAGAAACAATTTCGAAAATTTCAGATAGGTGAATCTTGTACTGAAATTACTGAAATTCTAGAAAATTTCAACTTGCTGATGATGTTGAATTTATTTTTATATAAGTATAGTATCCTAACGTTTAGAAAACAAATTCTACAAATATGAACTTTATGTAAGTGTAGAATTTATTTCTGAATAAATAAAATTCCCAAAAATTTAGAAAAATTCTTTAGAAAATTCTACTTTATACAAATGTGGTTACAAATATAGGAAACAAATAATCACAGAAAATTTCAAGTTGGTGTAAATCTGCTGTTTACAGAGTGGAGTTGCCAGCGCTCAGGTAGGAAGCGAGCGGTCACACCAAGAACTATTCTACATGAGGGGGATGTCCTCTACTTACGCAGGGAGGCACCAGACCCCACTTTGTGTCTGGCCAGAGCAGCGTACTGAGCACGTGCTTTGGCCCGCTGTGCAGCTTGCAGATCGATGGCGCTGTTAGAACGTAGAGCTGATGCTCCGGGCGGGCCAGAACCACGCCTTGGAGAACCATCTGTATCCAATGCATTCACATTTCAAATTAACAACTACAATAGTTCATCCAATGACTTTCTCAATTATCTTTCAATAGAAGTAATGCTTTTAATATTTCAAATCATCATTCTGTGAACCTGATTCTGTCTTCAGCTAGTACTTTAGAAAAGCAGTTGGTTAAATTCAAAAAGATGCAAGGATTTTGAGACAACCTTACTGATATTGAGCGTGCTATTTTAAGATGAATTCTAAGAACAAATCCTAAACAAAGAAATTTATTACATCTTTAGCACTAGGCCTTCATTGGGAATCAGGCAGCCGATTATCACAACAGTTTTCAGCTACCTCTGCTACTTCCATCTCCCTTTGAATATTAAAGTTTGACAGTAGCCAAATGAAAAGAAGAATCCCTATAATATAAAGTCACTGACATTAATGTTTGCCCACTTCCAGATGAGCTAGAAACTTGAAATTTGGTAGACATATAGCTTTTAGGCTGTAAACCACAGGAAAATTCCAAAAAGTTTATTATTTTTTTTTATTTTTAGCTCTAAAAACCCCGGTAAAGGAGCTTGGTTTCCATGGCATCGGTATTATCAAACAGTGATCACATAGGGCTCTGAAAGGTAATGGCCAATACCGCAGACTAAATACACGCACTCTATCTCCCATAGATCTTTTAAAAAACCTTTCCCGAAAACCTCAGCGGGGGTTTGAGGTCTTAGCCCCCAATGATCAAAGCACGTTTCAGTATATAACTAAACTATCTTAGAGTAGATGTTGATCTATTTGCATTTGATGAAATATAAATTTTATATGGATGGAATGTTGAACTATCAAATCTCATTAACACATCTTCGAACTTATATTTTGAAATATAACAAGAAGAACACTTAATTAAGAGGTTTATAAAAACTACACCAGAGGGCACATCAGTATTCTCCAAGCAAGGATTTGACAGTTGACTAGCAGTTGAAAATGTGGGCAACGTACGTACTGCAAAAATGTAAGTAAAAGTGAAGTCTAAAGTGTTTAAATGTTACCCAACTTACTTAATTAACTGAAATTCTTGTTTTCGTTCAGTTTTCTCTTACTTGAATCTTCAGCAGACAATGGAAGTAGCACCGCATCTGATTCCCAGAGAAAGCCAGTCCAGTGGTTTCATATTTGTTTCAGACTGTGTACAAAGCTAATAGAATGAGAACAGACAATAATACTACAATGTAAAGATAATGGAACGAAAGCATAAACTCATAACTGTGTGCAATAAGAGTGAAATAAGCTAAGCGTGAAGAGGCGAGGGAACATCTAGTATGGAATATAGCTTTATAGACAACAATTTCTCAGATGGAAAATTATTTTACAGATGAGGCATTTGAAACAACTCTGCTGTATGTAAACTCAGTGAGGATAATGAACACCGTCAAATAATTTTCCATTCTGACACTTTCCGTCCAACATTCATGCTGAATATTAAGTAATACATTTTGTTGACAAATGCTGAAAAATCCATGCAAAGAAAAAAACCTGGAATGCATTACAAATGAATCATTCATTGTTAAAAGGACTTACGTTTGTTAGCTGAAGTAAACTATTATACAAGTTCTCTTTTTGATATAAAACTAGCTAGAACGATTTATATAACTGTAACCTTGCGACTTACACGCAACCTTGCGACTTGAGGTTTTCTCGGCGCTCCTTATTAATAACAGTTTTGTGGCCTAAAAGCCGAGTCAAGGGGTCTAAAATATCATCTGTGAATGCTTCCCATCTCTCCTTAAATTTCTTGAACCAGCCAAAAAGTTCTGGGATTTTGCAACCTGTAGTTTTGCCTGCTTTCTTGCATTTACCAAGTTCTTGGACTCATCATCGAACCATGGTTTATTTGGTTTCAGTTCAAGCTGACATAATTTTTCTTTTGCGTATACTTTAATATTGGCTTTAATGCTTTCTCAGGTTTTATTGACATTCATATCATCCCTAGCTTCTTGTTCTGCGGTGTTTTCTAGAAATGCAAATCTATTTGAAAACTCAATCTGGTAAGCATTTGGACATCATCTAGGTTTTTCAGATTGAATCTTTCTATATTTCAAAATTTCTTTCTTTCAAAATTTTGCCTAGTCCCTTTGTTTAATGCAAGTTTCTCCTGAACAGCCGCAACTACCAGATAGTGATCTGAATCGCAGTCAGCACCCCTAAAAGTTCAAACATCAATTATACTAGACAGTCTCCTTGTATCTGTTAACACATGGTCGATTTGATTAAGAGTCATTCTATTTGGCGAAGTCCATGTGTATTTATGAATATCACAATGTGGGAATTTTGTACTATTAACGATTAAATTTTTAGCGGTGGCCAAATTCACTAACCTAACCCTACTGTCGTTGCTCTGCAAGTGGAGGGTTTCATTCCCAATCGTGGGCTTGAAAATATCCTCCTTTCCTACCTTCACACTGAAATCTCCTGGTACAATTTTCATATTATGTTATGTTGAAAACTCAACATTGAATTTCAGTGTTGAATTCAATACATCCTCTACCTATAGTACAAATAGAGAAAGTAAAAAATATACTTCAGTCCTTTTAACAACTGGAGTTTCAAATACAGTGAGTCCCATGCAAGAGTTGGCCTATGACGCGGGTTTCTGTGTCGTGGCGGGCACAGCTCCAACTCCCGGGCGATCGGGTGAAATATCTATGCTAATAAAGCCGCGATCGGTGTAATGATTCAGGTTCTCACATTTACAGCTGGAATTACATTGAAAATAACCATGTACCTCATCATAAGAGAAATTGGAATTGTTTTCCTCTTGCATACGCACAACACTGGCACCTTTTTAGGGAATTTTCTTTCACGCGCGTAAGTTCAGCTTCCGAGATAGAGTTAATTTTTCTTCTAATGTTCTAATGTGTGGGGAGTTGCCTAAACACTATATTTTTCAAGTTCCCCCATAAATAATAGTCACATATTTGACATTAAGTTGTTAGAAGAACTTAAAGACAGTATCACAAGAGAAATTAATTCTATCTCGGAAGCTGAACTTACACGCGTGAAAGAAAATTTCCTAAAAAGGTGCCAGTATTGTGTGGATGCAAGAGGAGAACATTTCCAACATCTCTTGAGATGAGGTACGTGTTTATTTTCATTGTAATTTTAACTGTAAATATGAGAACCTGAATTATTACACCGATCGTGGTTTTATTTGCGTAGATATTTCACCCGATCGCCCGGGAGTTGGAGCTGTGCCCACCGTGACACAGAAACCCGCGTCATTGGCCAACTCTTGCGTGGGACTCACTGTAGAATATGCTAAATAAAATCAATGACAAGGAAATAATAAACAACTTTTTGCAATGGAATCTTACACATCCATTATGTAAACCAGCAGACTAGCAAATAATAATTATATTGAAAAGGGGGGAGTGCCATATATCAACAACATCTGGTGCAACAGAATGAAAACCTTGGGTAGGGGGCACGAGCGAACAGAAACGGTGTCTCTCAACGGCAAAATAAATATAAGCAACATCTAAAGAGAGACATCAGACCTGCGTCGATAGACTTGGCCCCACTGGAACCAGATGTGAGGACAGGAATACCAGAGCGATGATGGCGTGTGAGAGAAGGGGTGCGGTGCAGACCAGGGTGATACTGAGACTGCTGGTGGAGATTCTCCGTGCTGCCTGCATTGCATGCACCGCACCCAACACAAAACACTCTCATACATCACCGCATAAAATTCAACCCATTAATTTTCAAATTCTCTGCACGACAGACTACTTCTTTTATTCAAAATTATCATTTAACCAAAGTATAAGTATTAATACAGTACAGAAACTCAGTCCGTTTTTCTGCCAGACGAGCATACGCGCGCATTTACTAGCGATCGTAGCGGCCATACTCTAAGACTACAGTAACTACTCCAGGAAGTATGTAAATAAATAGGAGTGTTGTATTTATTAGAACACACAATATTCGAAAGGACCTTATTATTCTGCTGTAAATTTCAGTAATAATAAAAGACAAAATCCTGAATTGCATTTCTTCACTTTCTTGAAAGATCCAGAAAGGTAAGAACAAAAATAAGTAATATTTATTGTAGGCCTACTGGCTTACTCGTGATTCTGGTGTGGTTATGTTTCAACATACTTTAATGTAATATTTTTATATTTTATTCAGTTGTAATGATTTCTAGTGTATAAAATAGGTCATTAATGGTCAACAAGAAAACCTACTAACAAAATATATAAAATATTTGAGTGAAAATTACAGTCTATGCTTGAAACACGCCAAAAACAGACAGTTTATGAATTCCTATAAAAACTCGTTAATTAAAACTGCTGTACCTGCAGTAATTGACACTACATAGACCTACAGTAAATTGATGTTGTATATTGCCATATAAGGCAAAGAATCAAAATACACTGTCAACAATGAAGTGCAGGATGAACAAACGTGACAGACCTATAATATAATTTACGTAATTAATACGTAGGCTATTTAATATCATAATTTGAATTATAAATTATATTAAAGGGCAATGATTGAAAAGGAAAAGTACTACGCTTAGATACAGTCCTTAACAGTAGCCTATTTAGGTATTGTTTACCTCTTCTTAACTAGAATAAAATACAGTATCTGTTTTATTATTTCTTAAATTTAAAATTAGATTTGCATTAAATAAAAATATTCTGTATTTTTATCTTTTAACATAACATATTTTGTGATGTATTTATGTATTTTCCCAAGTAATTTGATATGATGAGACTATAGTTTTAGTTAATCTCCACATGGAGCGCTAGTGTCGTCCAGCCAACATGTTGTCATAGGACTTTTAACACACAGTTTCTTTACTGTATTAATACGTATACTGTGATTTAACTATAAAAAAATTGGTTCAAAAGTATTTTCTAGTATAAAAAAACTGTAAACAAAATTGTTTGCGATATTTCCATTTCCGGGCTGTATGGCCGTGGTCTGTCTGTTACTATTGCTGATGTTTCGCCATGAATTACATCTGACATCTTCAGAGCTGGTTACGAAGGTGGTCAGCTGCAAACTGCTGGTAAGATCTCAAACCGCTGATATTTATACCTCCTCCTTGCGTTCTGGTTGGTCGGCGTCAGGCTGTCGTGAGCCCTCCTCTCTTCCGATAGGTTCAGGTTTTGTGGGCCTGCATCTGGACAAGGAATACCTGCAAACCAAATGCAGGCCAACAAAACCCGGACCTATCGGAAGAGAGGAGGGCTCACAACAGCTGGATGCCGACCAACCAGAGCCTGAGGAGCAGGTATAAATATCAGTGGTTTGAGAGCTTGTCAGCAGTTCACAGCCGACAACCTTCGTAACCAACTCTGAAGATGCCAGACGTAGTTCATGGCAAAATGGCAGCAATAGTAACGGACAGACCACATCCATACAGCCCAGAAATGGAATTATCATTGAACGCTGCCTGTGAACGCCTTAGTGATTAATTTTTTACTCTCAAAGACAAGTCTTAACAGCATACCAACAAAATACATATGAATTCTGCTGGTATTTTTCAAGGTATCTAATTTTACAATTAAAAAATGATTACTTGAATTTTCTCTTTTTAGATTAGCAATTTCAGCAAAATTAACTGGCACTAAAGTGTTCGGTTTACTTTATTTGCATTTTATCTACACAAAGCATTGTTAAATGCCAATAACTTAACATAAGATGAATCCTGTAAAATGGTATAACCCAATCTCTCTACACATTTTTTGAGTTTAAAATAATTTTTTGAAACTATGCTGCAGAATAAAACTTTCTAAAAGCACAGAATTTTATAATGTGAATTTAAAATTTTTATTGTAAATTTTTTTTATGAAAATACAGAGCTTATAGGCATCACAATTTAGGTCAAACATTCGACGCAACATAAATCATGACTACAAAAACAGTAAACACTTCAAAAGGAATATTTGTTAAGCCGAGACATGGCCGCACTTACCAGTGGCGCTGCTGGTGAGTCTTACTCTGGGCGTTGTACCACCACTACCATAGCGAGACACGGTGGAACTGCCCTGATGGTGAAGGGAGTTGCTTGAACTGGAATTCGACAGGCTTTGCTCTCCGTTGAGTGCCCTCTTGTACGAGCTGTCCAGTGAGTTGAGTAAGGAATCTGCCTGCTCCGGGAAGTGACTTCTGAAGCTCCAGTATGCTCTGAATCAACGAAACATTCATCAGTAACTAGTTCAAGTCTCAAATGTTAGATCATTTTAATAATGTAAATTAAAACAAAGTAATAACAGTAGGGGATATTAAACACTATTCTCTATCCCATTTAAGAACGATCCTGTTCAAAACAAAGAGGCGTGGCTGTCATAGCCCTAACGTGAGAACGCACGTGTTCACCGTGTATATGTTAGTTTGTTTATTCTCAGTACAACTGACCCGCAGGGTCATCGTGAACAATGAATCCTTTGTTTTGTTTGCTAATTGATATACTATAATGATGACGATGCCAGTGAGAGTTTGTTATTTCACGTGTAAATGTTGATATTATTGTTGCATGAACTTACGAACACTCGTTAGCCACACCCTGGCATGCTAATGACATTAACCAATCACGTTTTGTCACATGATGCGAATTTTCCACGAACTCTCTGTAAGTTCTCCTCCCCTTTGTTTTGACTAGGATCAAACTAGAATGGGATCAATTATAGCGTTCAGCGTTTTGTAAACGTAACCCATCGGCATGCTATTTTTACTTCCTCGGCTGCACCATAGGCACTATAGGTAGAGGAAGTAATGTTTTCAACACACAAATTCGAAGTTGAGTTTTTAACATAAATACACATTTTGAGGTGCCCTGAATCCAAAAGTACTATTTTCAGAAACATGTCTGTTTGTGTGTGTCTGTGGATGTCTGTGAACAATCTAGCTCCAGAATGGAAAATCGTATGGAAACAAAATTTTGTATCTGGGTCAGCTACCTTCTGGAGATGTGACCCAAAGATTGATGATAAGTTTCTCTTTTTTTTTTTTTTTTTTAAGGGATTTGACATAAAGAAATTTTTGTTTTTTGCGGTTTTCTCAAAAACAGCTCAAACAGTTTTCTTTAAATTTTGCATTTGGGTTGCTTATACTAAAAGCTAAAACTTTTATTTGAAACATTTAAAAAAAAAAAAAAATCTCTGAAGGGTAGTTATAAGCTACCCACTCTGAATGTGGGTACTTTGCAATATGGTCTCTTGTAATGGAAAACTGTACGAAAAGAAGATTTTGTATTTGGGTGAGGTACCTTTTGGGGATGTAACGTGAAGATTTGCAATGACTTTCTCTTTTTTTTAAGGGGATTTTACATGAAAAAATGTTGTCTGTCGTGATTTTCTCTGATGTAGGGAAACACTGGGTTACTGTAGGAGAATTAAGATTTTTATTATAAAATTGTACTGCAAACCTGTTTGTTTCTCTGGCTATTTGAGTCATGGACAATGAGTTGAAAAACTTCTACAATGTTTGGTTCAGGGGAAGATTACAATTTATGCCTGGTTATATCCCATGATTTGATGTAATATAAAATTCTGGTTGTCTATCACTGTCACTTGATTTGAGATTTTCATAGTGACTCGAATATAACACAAGGTTTTTTTTCCCCCCCTCAAAATGTGTTTATAAAAGCTATACTCGTCTTATATGTGCAGACTAACACTTTCAACAACTCTCCACTAATGAATGCAGCTGTGCAGCAAGAATCCCCACGTGATGATGTGCGTTTGACCCAAGGTCGAAGTCACGAAGAAATTCACGGAACTTAACCAAATTTTATTTTTCCCGAATTCATGCTTCTGCTTGTACTGCACCATTACTTCTCTATTCTCTACGTGTAAAGCTTTGTTTGACGACCAGTCATGGCGGACTATGTGGAAAAGAAAGCATCTTCATTGCCTCAATGAGTAAATAAATGCGAGAAGAAGAAGTTACAATATGAACTTCAAAATTCCGTTTTATGTGAAGTAAAATGTACTTATAAGCTATTTATTTATTTTTTCATAACTATCTTTCAAAAATGCATGGTTGTCTTACATGCGAGGCTGTCTTATATTCGGGCTAATAAGGTAACAACTTAAAAATCAAGATAACACATCACATACCAATCTAAAGATAATTTCTTTGGCTTTAAGTTGGTGAAAGGCATGTCATGCCATATACTGACAGAAACCTACAACTAAAAGAAAAGGAATTTGTGGCTCAAATCAGTCTAGCAGCCGTAATGGTATAAATGGACTTGTATTGTGCTCACGACTCAGAGTCATGATGGTAGGTTAATGGGAGAATTTGTTTGAAAATTATAGCAATGTTTTACTTGTACTGTTCCTCAACATGTAACATTCAATAATATGACATTACAGTACTCACTTTCTCGCACACAGCCTGGCTTCTGGATCGGCATCAGAAATTCCTTTCTTGAGGGCATCCTGCAGCAATGCTATGTGCCTTTCTAAGGAATGTGTCGGCCATGAATGCAGAAGTTGTTCCAGGAATTCACAACACGCTCGACGGATATCTTTTGATTTTGAGTTCAGGTTTTGTGTAATGATTGGAATCAATCTAGGCGAGTGAGTGTATTGTATAATAAACCTTACTGTTACTACACCAGCTGACGCCATAACCTGAAATAAGCAAAAAATTGTGTCTTTAGTATAGCACAGCACAGGTAAGTACGAGGCACATCCATAAAGTAAATTTCCCTGGGGGCGTTTACAGAAACAAAACACAATATCATGGAAATGTTTATTGCAACAGATAAACCAAGTGTTCAGTTATTTTTCAAAATATTCATTACTGGAATTGAGACATTTTTCATACCGTGGGATCAAGTTTTGAATACCTGTGTCGTAGAAGTGTGCCGCCTGGGATTTGAACCACTGTGTGACAACCATCTCTGCCTTTTTGTCCTTCTTCGTCATTTCTTGAGGTGTAGGAAAAGATGGCAATCACTGGGAGCGAGGTCCGGGCTTTAGTGTGGATGTTTAAACACCTCCCGGTTGAACCTCCGCAAGAGACTTGCTGGGAGGTGTTTAAAAATCCACCTTACATCCCAGTTCTTGCTCCCAGTGATTTCCATCTTTTCCTACACTTCAAGAAATGATGAAGAATGACAAAGAGGCAGAGATGGTTGTCACTAGGGTTGACACTTTTTGGTATGGTTAAGGAGGGACACTTATCGAATACATGCATACTGCCGATCTTCATACCTAAATTTGTACATGGAACAATTTATTAATAAGAGAAAGATGGTATATATTCATTACAAAGTCAAAACTGAATAGGCTATATAATAGTAACACTAACATTAGAAAAGAAAAGGCTAGCAAAATAATAAAAAAATATATAATGCGTCCCTCTTAGGCATAATTCGGAACACTGAAAATGTTCTTAAAATGCAGGATGTCCCGCCAAATTTGGGACAGGTGGCAACGCTAGTTGTCACACAGTGGTTCAAATCCCAGGCGGTAGAGTCCTATGACGCAGGTATTAAGTTTGTCCCAATTCCTCTGGCGAATATGTTGAAAAATAGTTATGTCTGAATTTTAATTCTTTTGTGGAGTGTTGACATGGGATAACATCTCCCATCATACCATATTCTTGTATAACACATTTTTTGCACTTGGACAGACTGTACATTTTAACTAATATAAAAAAGAAATTAACTGATATTTTAGTGTCACGAACCTTGGCTGAGTTTTGAATAAGATTAATCAAACTATTGAGCAGATGTTCAGCGAAATGATCAGCTTTGTGACCCAACTGCTCTGAGATGTATGCTATCGTGTAACACGCTTCTCTCACAACCTGAGACCTGAAACACAAAACACACTTTTGAAGACATTCCAAGTATTGAACATTTCTCACGTTAATACACTAAGATTTCTTAAGAAAAACACATATATTTTTTATTTAAAAACTGCCTCCCATCACAGGCAGTCTCCATGAACTCAGTATACAAGGGTGATTTGGAAAGTAAGTTCTATCAATTTTTTTAAAGAAATGCCACTTTATTGTTTGGAACTGTTCTTACACACAAGTAAAACCTTTACGTCATTTTTCTTACTACTTCACAAGCTTTGAAATCTTCTCTGCGTAGAAATCTCTCACGTGATATTGTTTGACAGTAGATATCAGAGTTTATTGTTATATCTCGTCGTATGAAGCCCACCTTGCTTTTTCCAAAAAAACAATTGCTATGAGCTTTTTGTCTTTTCGTAGTGGAGTTGGTGTGACTCCACGCCATGGACTGTCATTTGTTTCAACATTCTTGTATCTTTTTTTTTTAACAAAAAAGTTCATGGACATATTTTTAGGAGAACTTTTGGTGGACTTCATGGAATGAGGCATAGCAATCAATTCAGACGTTTAAGTCAGACAATCACAGGTGGCAGAATTCTATGCGGAGGGGATTTCGAAGCAGTATGAAAAATGTCTGAATGTATATTTATTATTTACTGAACTGCAGGTGAAATTTAAAAATGTTTGAAAGGTACTGCAATTTAGGCCTACGATACTCTATGTCGATTAAAACTTTACAACAAAATGCAAATTGGTACACAACATCTATTATCTGAATTAAAAGAAACAGAGTTCCAATACAATAAAACGTGATAAATCACGAGTCAACATTAAAATAATTAACAATTTTGAGGCATCCATTGTTAAATCTCTTTGTACATAGGTGCTTGTAAATGTGAGCTTAACTTAAATTTAGCACCTTTTCTTGAATAATATTCCTCCTAAGTATTGCGTTCCAGTTATAAATGAAGGTCAATTGCCTAGATCCCAGCTACTTGCTAGGTTGGCGCTTAGGAGATGCATTTCGGCATTAGTTATTCCATTGTCAACCCTTTTGTTACGTTGAAACACACTCACCGTAGTGCGCTGAGTACTACGAGAGTCTTCAAGAAAGTAAGTTCCGATTGCCAATAAAGAAAACAAAAACATCAATAAGCAAAACATATTTATTGCAATAATTAGAGAGATTCATTGACTACTTGTATACATAGTCACCACCGTTATTGAGGCATTTATCGTACCGTTGCACCAACATTTGTATGCACATGTCATAGGACTCTGCCGCCAATGTCTGGAGCCATGAATTCACTGCATTCAGTATTCCACGTCTCTTGTTTTGGATCACTCTCCTCAGATTTTTCAATGTTTGACAATACCGATCAGCATTTATGGTCTCCCCTCGCAGTAAAAACTCGCACAAGAGGGCACCACGTTGATCCCAGAAAACAGTGCACAAAGTTTTTCTGACAGGGATTGTCTGCTTGAATTTGATCTTCACAGGTAACCATTATGCCGCCAATGCATGGATTGTTGTTTTGTTTCTGGTGTGGCATGCGACACCCATGTTTCATCCAGAGTGACAAAATTGTCGAGAAACTCATAACCTTTCTCTGCGTACCACTGGCAGCAGTCCTATGACAAGGGCATACAATTGTTGGTACACTGCTAAGATAAATGCCCTGATAATGGAGCCAACCATGTAGAGAAGTAGCCAATGAATCTCTGTAAATATTGATATAAATATTTCTTACTTATTAATGTTTTTGTTTTCTTTATCAGCGATTGGAACTTACTTTCGTTGGTAAAGGTGAAATTCATTAATGTTAACAGAAGATACTTTCTGAATCACCCTCGTACTTATGTACACCATAAAACAATTATTTTAATATAATCATTACACTGAAATTACATTCACTATGAAATTTCGAATACTTTGAAGTTATAAATATTTCCTGCAATAAGAAAAATACAAGCGAAGCAAAGTTCAAATAAGCTAACAATAGAAACGGTAGCTTTCAATAGTGACGATAACAATAATGAGAGGTTGATAAAGTTGAGTTAATACTTTGAGTTTTTACTGTACAAACCTGAGATCTTTGACTGAAGTCTGAAACGCTTGCTCCAGTAACCTGAGATGGTTATTCAACTCATCGAAATTTGCTGCTCCGGCAATGATTAAGGACCGCACTTTCTTCAACTGGAAAAGAAGACAAGAGTTTCTTATTAGTCGGGTTATGTGAAAATGAAGACGAATTTCATTTCTCTGCATTTCATCCCAGACTGTCTTTTACACACTAGGCAAACCTGTCTAGCTATTTGTGGATGGTGTAATTGAGCAAATTCGGGAATACATAATAATAGTCTAATTATATATAATAAATGAATTAATACAAGTAGATAAAACTGATATCTGGATGGATGGTGCAAGAGAAAACATGGTAGTGGGAAGACCAGAAGATTAAGATGTAAGGAGGAAAATTAGATAAAATTAATAACTAAAATAAATGGTGGAAAAATATATTGCACAAACTTTCTCCCATATACGTGTTAAAGGCTAGCACAGAGAAAAGTAAATTAAAGAGATAATTAAATTTTACTTATTACATTTTCATAAAAACTAACAAATATCTAGAACGGAAAGCATCAGGGTCGATCTTTATGTTCAATGCTTTTACTGTGAAATAATAATAATAATAATAATAATAATAATAATAATAATAATAATAATCAATGGCAGTAAAAATATGGCAGTAATATTATTAGTGCTAATACTACGGGAAAATTCAAATATAAATCGCACCTTGGGATGAATCGGTCCCACCCAACCCACCCTCACCGATGCAGTTTCTTTTGTACCACGATCTAGCAAATTCTTCTGTCCTCGTATTATGAAGAAACTCGTGATCGGAAATATATATATACATATAAAAAACTAAACGCCATGGCACTACATCCCTGAAGGGACTAGGCCTTACCACGTGTCCGCTGCGTCATCTATCATAGGCAGATGGCAGGATTGGGGGCATGTGGTCAGCATGCCGACACCCATGACCGTTAATGGTTGTATCCGTGACCACAGCCGCTATTTCTTTATCAGTGGCTCCTCAGTTTGAATCATGGGGCTGAATGCACCCTGTTCTATACCTCCCTACCTCAAAAAATCTGAGGATGTACAGGGAATCAAACCCTGGACTGTGAATCTGTAGCCAGCAAAGCTAACCACGAGACCATGCAGGTGGTCAATATATATACATATTATGTTTGGTTGAGGGAAATTACAGCAGTCCGGAAAACCCTATGAATAAAATAATAATAATAATAATAATAATAATAATAATAATCAGGGCCCGGATTGTAATGACATGTCATCTTTTTATTGATGCTGCATAGACATTGCCAACGTGTAGATAAATCCTAATCAAGGCCTCTAGATGATAGAAATACATTTTATTAGGTCATTTGTTGTCATTTTGTGCCATTTTATACTTTTAGAGCATTTATTTCAATTTTAGGTCATTATTTTGTCATTTTCTTGTCATTTGCTTCCTTATTTAGTCATTTTCATGTATTTACATTGAGTGTATTAACTTTTTTTTTTCCGTTGCTAGCAGTGCTGTCTTTGAAGTGTTGTTTGTTTAATGTAAGAAGGAAAAATTCGGCATCAAAGTGTTGTCATGTCTCAGTCGGAAATGAGAATCAAAGAAACACCAAAATTTTGTATTATATTACTATTGTTATTAGATTGACTTGGCACCAGAGTCTGCCACCAGCTTGGATTTGAGAGTGCAAACTACTGTTTACCCTCAATAAACAACAATATAATCTGGCAGACCGCAAAAGGAAATGCCGAATTTTGACTCGCCAGTGCCTCCATGCCAGTATAAATTTCCGTGAGAAAAGAACATTCACAGCATTACAGTTATTTACAGTTTTTACAATTATGTACAAACTAGTCTATAACTTTGTGTGAACAATAATAATTTTTTATAAATAAAATATCAGTTTTAGGTCATTTTTTTATAATTATTAGGTCATTTTATTTCAAATTTAGGGTCATTTTATTGGTCATTTTTCAAACAATTTTAGATCATCAGAATCCGGGCCCTGATAATAATAATAATAATAATAATGGAAAAGTTGTAGTAATAATAATTGGCCTTATTATTATTTTATTATCATTGTTATTATTATTTGGTGAGTAAAATAATCATAGTACTCACTGCTTCAACCCTCTTTGACCAGTCCTTGTTAGGATCGGAAATGATTTCTCGGATGGCTGTCAACTGTTCTTCCAGTTCACGCGCAGAAAACAGTTGAATTGTGGGGACATCTCTGAAAGCTCTGCAGAACGTATCTTCGTCCACTGCACCTGCCTGACCTGTGGAATAGAGCATACATACATTCAATAACACGAATACGTTCATCTGCCATGCAAACCATCACCGGTCGATGAAGTTCTCATTATTTTGTAAAGAAACAGAACAAGGATTTAGAGACACTATCAGATAATTTACTGCCTTGAAATATCTCCTACAGAATAGATTTTACAGTGAAGTTGTCTTAACTTTTCAATGCGTACAGTGTGCAAGGGATCTTCTCAGACTTCACATCTTTTGAGTCTTATAAGCTGCATTAATCTGATGTCCCACGATCCAATTTTTTATCCAAATGTCTACAAATCATCAGATTGGATCGTGTGACACGGCAGACTGCCATTGCATACAATTTCATCCTATATTTGCCATACAATTCTATTGCATGCATCGGAATAGAAACGTTTCTATTTTTCCATCCAAAAATATGAAATCAACCAATGAGAGTCATTTTATCCTTGCATGACCTGCATGACGTAGAAACATGGCAGCTTCTTGCGTACAGCTGATTCTCTTCGCTGCCAGCGCTCGCTTGACCAAGCAAACATAACCAAAAAGTAAAATAATATAATATTAGAGTCAAGAAGATTAACGACTTTGAATTTACAACAGTAATAACAATAGCCATTATTACAACCAGCATAAACTCTGAGGTGCTCTGGAAATTATGAGAAAGATTCTGTAAAAATTGTTACTTGTTTCAAGTGCATGCAATCGACCGCCATGTCAATTGTAGCAGATATCGATTTTCATTTTGGGAGAACAGTTGGTGCTATATTTTGGACCAAAATGTGCTCTTGTGTGCACAGCTAGAAATAATTGTATAGAAATGCTACTTGATACAACTTTTTCAACCAACAAATTGGGTCGTGAAACATTGGCTTTAGACATTCACTAGAGCCTGGATTTCTAAGAAAAATGCACATTCAATTTTAACTGTATCTTACTCTGCTTGCTTATATTTATGATTGTGGATTAAAATAGCGTATTTTACCAAAAATTGCCACATTAAAAGAGTTTGTTTCACTCCTAGACATCATTATCACCAGTTTGTTTGTTTTTCTTTCTTTTGTTGGGTAGTATTTTGGAGGAAAACAGAGAAGAACCAGTGGACAAACAGAATGACGAACGAAGAAGTTTTAAGAAGAGTCTGTCTGTCTGTTTGGAACCCAATAGCCCCTATGTTGGGGCGAAGGGGCCTCCAAGTGGAGGTTTCTGTTACCTATATGAATTTTGTTACGCTTATTTTTCGAGAGAGGGCAGAGGGACAGGTGGTAAGCCCATTGCATCTCAACCCCCTCAGGAAACTAAGATATTACTTGGACGTGAAAGGGCTGAGAAATTTTGTCCAGAGGCTCTAATTTAGGCTTGGAGTTCTTTTACGTGCCGTAAATCTATGACACGGGCCCCCAGCTTTAAATCCCTCCCGGAGGACTCCGTGCCCAGGATTTTTAAGTCCTAAAAAACCCATCGATCGTGACCGAGTTTGATCCTGCAACCTTCAGATCTAGAGGCGGGCATGCTACCTCTAGACCACCGTGGCGAGTGGACGAGAAGAATCTTGCAAGTTGTTAGCAAAAGAAAAGCTAACTGTTTAGGACACATTATGAGTACGAGACTTCTGCTGGATGCCATCGAAAGTAAAATAAAAGGAACAAGAAAACTTAGTAGAAGAAGAATGATACTGGATGATATCAAGAAGAAAAGAAGCTATGGAGGGTTAAAAAATGAAGCAAAAGAAAGAGTTGGAGAGAGGAATTTCACATCTTAGGCTTCGGAGAAGTTGAGCTTCCAGATTTTGAGACAAATGGTACAAAAAAGTGAGTTTGTCAACCTTAGATTGTTCATGGTAATAATTTTGCTTGGAAGCTGAACTTAACCCAGTGCCATTTGTGGTACCAGAAGGATTCCAATTACTCATAAAGGGCTTGGACATCAATCACCTGGTTTCCTTCGCACTGTACACTGGTACTAGAGACTTCCTTAAATCCTATGTTACTTTATTTTCAATACTGCAGGTCCCACCAGAAGAAGAACAAGTTTGGTGAGGTCATGAACAGGTTCTGTGAGCAGTGACCTGTCAGCTGTATGGTGTCGGGTTACCTGCCATGCTGTACCCATGCGATAAGTACATTCATTATAACACTTGCTGCTTTTTAAATTCATCATTGGCTTACCAATTCTGACAACAAAAAATGTATTATTTTGATTTCTTGCTACCAATGTGTTCGTTAATCTTTAAACTTAAAATTAATTTAGTTATCCTTCTACTCCTTGTCAACGATGGTGGTCAAGAGGTAGCAAGTCCACCTCTAGATCCGAAAGTTGCAGGAACAAACCTGGCTGCGTTCGTTGGATTTTTCAGGACATAAAAATCCTGGGCAAGGAGTCCTCTGGGAGGGACTTTAAGCTGGGGGGCCCATGTCATAGATTTCTGGCATGTAAAAGAACTCCCAAGTCTAAATTAGAGCCTCTGGACAAAATTTCTAGGCCCTTTCATGTCCAAGTAATACCTAAGTTTCTGGAGTGGGGTTGAGAGGCGATAGGCTTACAACCTGTCCCTCTGCCTAAATCGGAGAAAAGCATAACAAAATTCAGATAGGTAACCACTTGGAGGCCCTTCGCCCCAACATAGGGGATATAGGAAACCAGACAGATCAGACAGAAGCAACATAGTTTGTATAGCCACTGTGTAAGTTCCTTAATATCCACATTGAATAAAACATGTTTAATCACACTAAGAAAGGAAAGAGAGTGCACCCCAAGCCATGTTGCCATCAGATAGAGACTGACCTTGAGCGAGTTCACTTACCTCCTGCTGATGAAGGCGTCCGTCGAAGAGAGGCAGTTCTGCGGATTTTGCTCCCAGTTCCGGGGGGAGCTGATGGCATGCAGCGTCAGTAGCAGCAGCAGTCCAAGAAGAAGAAGTGATTGGAACGGGCGAGGACAGGGCGATGGGAATGTGAGTAAGATGAGAGTTAGCACAGAACACAACACAAACTAGTGCATCACATACAGTTACTAGAAGCTTCCTGGAACCTGTCAACTCAATTAGGGTCTTCATCGCAGTTTCAAACAGAATTTTCAAGCCGTGGCCTAGGTTTCAATCTCTGTTGCCCCACAAACAAAAGATTATCAAGATTCTGGAATTTGTTGTGAAGTTATCATTATGTGTGTATGAGGGCTGTGTTCATCAACACGGAAAAAATTTCTCGGTATCGTGGATAATAAAAACTACGATTAATCCATTATCTCAAACAGTAAAATTTTCGGGTTTCACCACATAGTTTGTCACCTTGGTTTTCAAAAGTTTGGTTTTTGTTTATTACTTGTCTGACCCTTAAATTTTTCATAAGAGTAACCAACGCCATCTGGCGGTTGTTGTGTGAACGGGGGGAAGACTTTCTATTGGTTACGTCCGGACGTGAAATGTAAACGTTGCCATAGCAACGGAAAGTTCCCCTCATGCTTTCTCTAGCTAGTAGTTCTACAAATGGTCACTAGATGTCTCACTGTTTTGGGGGTGTGGCGTATAGCAGATAATTTCGTTTTCCCCTTAAATCTTGTGCAGAATTTAATGTCATAAATGCCCAAGTACGGCATGCATTCCATTATCCATTAGGGTGCCTTATTCTGTGTTCTGCTTCATATTCCTCGTCACTGTGATCATCTCTCATGTTAATCAGATGTTCCAATCGCCTACGCGCCATCTTGATGTCGTAGTTATCTTGGTTTATCCTGTTTTGCTGGCCAATGTTTCACCGGTAAAGCATTAGCTTGGATATTATCGAAAAACCAAGTTACTGTAGCTGGTGAAACGCAAAATATACAATATCGCAGCTTTTCAGTCTAAAAACCAGGATCAGACAGATTATCGGCGTTGGTGAACACAGCCCTGAAACGCCAACCCTGTTGCTCTGATGGATTTGGGGTCAGCCCTGAGGCAGATAGATGGTGATGGCATGGCTCATTTTTTAGTTATGCACTGCTTAGTTTGACCACATTACATGATGATGTATAACTGTCTGAAGTGTGAAGAGATGAGTGTGTGGAGTATGTGGATCCTTAACGGATCTCCAGGGGTCATACGCGACCCATTAGGACCATTACCACCACAGTTTTGGTTCATTTAGATGGCCTTGGTTTCAAGCCATGGCTCAGAAAAATTTTGTAATACTAAAACGAAGGTATGTCAATAAGGGTGGTACTACCAAACACAATTTCAAGAGAGATGGAGCCTTGGCATTAACCCAGCATGGAACTACTGTCTGAAACAGCTAAGAGACAGGAGAGCAATATTGGCCTAAAAAAGACCGATGGAGGTGGCACTGTTTCCTGATTGGTCGACTCCTGCCAACTTGGAAGTAGTATATATATATATGGCCCCCTTTGAGGGACCACTCAACACTGTCATCTAGTCTTCCACACGACTCATCTCGCCAGTATCACTGAGGATGGAGGCAGCGTTTGCCTTTGAAACATCGGAGGAAATCAATCTTCAAACCTGGCTGTCATCCCAAGAAGCCTTCTTTCTTACCAAACATTCTATATCAATTTAGAAGGCCATATGAAGGACACCTTCACAGCCTCTGCAAGTTAAGAAGCTGACAGGTTCCAAGTTATCAAGTTATTGTAAACAGCCAAAGCATCTATACTAGCAATGTTGCGGTAGTTACACACCATGCTACATGACTGTTCCACTCTGCATGGAGCTCCTCTGAGGATTTATCACCACAAAATATATCAATTTTATGAGATTGACAAAAATCCTTTGCCTGGTATTAATAAAACAAACTATTAGAGCTCACAATCTCGGAAAAATAACAATTCAAAAGAATCAGGTAGTTACAAATTTAAATGCAAGATGCTCGTAAGCAGCAGTCAGTCAACTTTAAGGTATATGTTGAACGATCTTTCTTGTAACTGAACTATTTTTTTTTTTCAACTGCTTCCCTAATATTCCAAAAACTACTGAATAGAATTTTATGAAATTGTTTAATGAAATGTGCCACATATAATTTACATAAATGAACAATACTACACTTCGCCACAGATTATCTTCGGCAGCGTATAGGTATAGCTATACAACGTGGCAATGCTGCGAGCATTATGGGGACAATTCACAATTCTTCTTCTCTAGAGGAACTGTTTTACTTTTAAAGTTTCTTATTCCTGTTATTCAGGTTGACTGTTTCATAATTATGTAACATGCTTTATTGTATAAATATAAGTTCATAAGAACAATGCACAGAATACACTTTTTTTTTAAATATTTTGTTTACAAAAAATAATTTGATGATTAAAATACCTTGAAAATCTTTTACATAAATCAATTACATATATTATCCAGGGTAATGACAGTTTTGGCGATGGTCATTTTCGTATATCTATCTTTAAGCTCTGAAATGGAAAAAAAGAAACCACATAATGAAAATGTGAAAAATTGTTTGAATTAAGACGGAAATCCTAAATTCTGACATGGCAAGTAACTGTGATTTTGAGTAACTGATATATAAATAAATTGAATTGCAAATTTCAAAATAATCTTAGTATATTTTGGAAAGACAGTGTAATAATTTTCAGTTTTATATGAGCTATGTAGTGAACATAGTGCGGACATTTCCATACTCAAACTCGCTACAGATGTCAACACTTCACTGTGCTATTTCCCTGTTCATATTAATAACGCATAAGACTGGCTAAGCTTAAGAAAAGTCCTTAATATAGTGATAAACCGTATTTTATTTTACAGAAGAGGTCCATGCAGAGATAAAATTCTGCCACTTCCACAACAATAAATAAAAAAAAAAAACACTAATTTACGTGATAATACAAGACTTTGGTACGACTTGAATATAAAAGCTGAAGTACCAAATTATACCTGAAAAACATGGCATTCTATATATTACTAAACAAATATTAGGACAAAATGGAATTTCAATTTTAAAAATGCAATTAGCAAAATGAAAAAATACATATTTAAATCACACTGAGTTTAAATACACTTAAATTTAAATGTGTTTTTAGTGAAAAGGTTACCCTACATTACATAAAAATTTAAAGAAATTTATTTAAAGATATTTACAAGTTTACCTTTTACTCACAATTTCTTCCAGGTTTAAGATATTTTTTGCTCTTTTATATTCTTAAGATTAAGCAAGTGGATAAGATTAACTTCTATTCTGAGGTTACTGTAGAACTCACTAATTTGTGGCAGGATAATGATAAGCCAAATTAAGTCACTTCATCCATGTAAACCTTATGAGAAAATGCTGGTACTTATAAGTGGCCCTGTATGGTTCGTGGTTTCAGTTCACATGCAGATGAAGGTGGTGTGGACATTAGTCTTATTTAGCTAGAATTTCTAGGAATATTTTAGGAGAAAAATTCTTCTGACACCAGGATCCAAACAATGTTTGGCTTTCCACGCTGCTGCTCTTCCAAGAGCTAGCTAGTTCAATTCACAGCACTAGATGAAATGTATCTACTATATAAAAAGCAAACTTTGTAGGTATATATATATATATATATATATATATATATATATATATATATATATATATATATATATATATATATATGATAACCAGGGCTAGGATTTATATGTACTAAAAAATGTCAAAATATGTACATATATATGTACTTAAAAATGTCAAAATATGTACATATATGTACTAAAAAGTCAAAATACGAACATATATATATATATATATATATATATATGCAAATATATTTTGTAAAACATGGACATCAAAACAAATTTAACCACTAGACACTACATTTTGTTACTTTTAGAACCTATAAAACGGCATTACAAATACTCGATTCATAAATTAAATTATTCTTTTTTTTCTTTAGATCACTTACTTTATTTGTATTTATTCATTGATTATTTCTGATATTTTATTTATTTATCTTTCTGCACAACGCAGATTGCCTTGCAGACAAAGAATAACTTTCAACAAAGTATACACTTACACAAAAAAAAAAAAATTACAAGCTTTCATTACAAGTTAGATCATAAACATAATGACAGGAAAATTAAAATTAAAATAATCAGTAATAAAACCATTAAACTTGGAGAAAGGAAACCTGTCCAGCTTAATTGTTGTTATTGTACAGGTGGTTTCTTAAGATTTGGATGGATCCCTTAAGTGATAATAACGCCACTTCAGTGTACAGATTTTGTGACAATGAGAAACGTTTACAGAAATTAATAAAGAACTTTGTTATTGTTCCCCTACTACCAACCATTAGTCCAATGACTTCAACATTTTTCAAATCGTATTTCTTCTTGAAGTACTCAATGGTTGGTTCGTATATCTTCTTTTTCTCATTATCAACAGCTGCAGGTTGATCTTCATCAGTCTCAAAGCGGACTGTAGGGTCTACTATTAAACCAGCTGTTCGGTTTTCGTCTATTGCAATGATGTCTGCTCTTCGTGTTCCTCCATCCATGGCAATGCAGTGCACCTCCTCATACACGTCATAATTCTGCAGTTTCAGGGCAGCCGCTATCTTGCTCCTTATTTGATGATGGCGAGTGTTCCGTAGAAGCTCCCCATGATGACAAAAGCCTAGAACGTGTGCCAAAGTTTCTACCTCACTGCAGTGCCTACAGTGGTTGCCGTTCTGACTTCGTCCATGGAGGGCACGTACTGGAGCAACATTTGCTTGCAACTTAATAGCATCTCGCCACTCGGAACTAGTTAGCCCTTTTTGATTTACTAACCATTTGTTGGCTGGAGGGCAATCTTCATATAACTTCACACCTTTGCCATGTGTATGAAGCGAGCACCATTTCTTAAATTCTTGACCCCTTAAAATACCTCTTAGATCAGCAGCTTTTTTTGAGGTTAAGGCTTCCGCATTCTGGGTTATTCCAAGTTCATTAATACATTGTAACATATCAGTCTTTAGATCCCTAGTTATGTTAATGTACTCATTTTGGGATTTCTCTAAAGAGAAACAGTATGCCACAAAATGTTGTTTTAAATTTTCAAAAGTGATTTGTATTGGCTGAAGCTTCATTCTACTGCATATGAAGTGACTGGTGCGTGTTTAAAATTCACTGACGAGCTACTTAAGATTGCACTGATTTTACACATTTCTTCAAAGCCTGGATTTCTTGAAAAATCACTTTACATTTGATAAGATCGGCTAAATGTCCACGTATACATTTGAGTTCATGAATCATGTTTTTCACAATGTCAATATTTCCAGATAATGTCAGATTATTATTTTGTAGTTTCTGAATTAATTTTGTTATATTACAAAAATTTGATTCAATGTAACACAAATCATTTTTCACACATTCATTTCTGTGCATAACTGTAAACTTATCCTGTGCTGCCATATTTTCTGTCACTGAAAACGACAATTTTATATAGTTTTACTCGAATGAAATATGTACAAATAGTGCATTAAAATCACTAAATATGGACAAATATTTATTTTACATATAAATATGTACTAATGTCAGAAATATGGAAAAATATGTAAAATAAATTTGTTTAATTTGAATAGAGGACAACATAATAGATGGAGACAAGCGAAAAAAATGTGTCTATATGTGAAATTAAGAAATATGTAATTACTAATTACATATAAATCCTAGCCCTGATGATAACGCACAACCAACACTACCCATTAACAAGACAGTATTCAACTGTGAGATTAATTTGCCATAGCAACTAGAGAGAAAGAGCATGGAATGACTTGGATGAAACTCGCTACGAGGGGTTTTTTTGGGCTAGGGAACTCAAATCTGATGTCTTTTTTTTTTCCAGGGCATTGTACTTTAATTGTGAAAAGTACATTGAAACCAGGATTTTAGTTTGTTGATTTAATTGTTTATGCATGATTTCGGTAAGGTTCATGAGTCTGTGGTATGTTTTAATTATTTCATTTCAAATATTTATGCCCATACGGAAGCACAAGATTCGTTCTATTTGTTTATTTATTTATATTTTTTATGGAAAAGCAATATAATTAAGAATAAAATTGTGTAATTCATGCAATTTATTTAAAAATGATGTAAGTGTTAATAAGTATAATGTTATAATTATTTGTTTTATTAAATTCATGAAATTTATTAAAAAATTATTTAAGTGTTCATAAATATGTTATAATTATTTGTTTTATTAAGTAAATTATTTCAATAAAACATCCAGCAGTTGAGTAAATAATCACTGGCACCTGCTTGTCTCCTATAATTATCCTTAATGTTCAACCTCAGTGAAAGACATTTACGTCATATACAGTATCACTTATAAGTGATTTTGTGACTGTGTTTCCACTGTTATTGTACAGCAAAATTTAAGTTGTAGATACATATTCGTGAAACCACATTTCATGAGAATATTTCAGTAACCTCAGAGAAACGTTAAATCAAAATTCTACTGTACATGGAATAAGGAAGTATCGGTGTGTAAAAGGCAAACTGATGCATGCACACATAATATCCTTTGTGATACAGCAATGAGGTCACGCACTGCACAACACTGAGCTACACAACAAACTAAGCTCACATCCACTTACTTTAGGGTGAAAGTTTAAACACTTCCCAGACAAACTTTTGTAGGAGACTTGCTAGGAGGTGTTTAAAGATCCACCCTACAGCCCACACCTCGCTTCCAGTTATTTCCATCTTTTCCTACACCTCATGAAATGACAAATAATGGCAGATAGGCAAAGATGGCTGTCACACAGTGGTTCAAATCCCTGGCGGCAGACTTCTACGACATAGGTATTCAAAAGTTGGTCCCCTGGTATGACAAATGTCTCAATTCCTGTGCCAAATATGTTGAAAAATAGCTGAATAATGGCTGTGTCTGTTGCAATAAATATTTCCTTGAAATTGTGTTTTGTTTGTGTAAACAGCACAAGGGAAACTTACTTTGTGGACGACCCTCGTATTTAAAACACTGAAACCTACTACAAAATAAGGAGCCTACATCCCAGCAAACTACCAGGTAGCTCAGTGCAGTGAGAAGCTTGACAGTACAACAACGATAGCAATGTTATTTGTGTCTACCTATTGTGATGTTAGCAATGGGTCTACATCTGCCTTGACCAACTCTATGACACTCACCGCTCACCATAATAACCTTATCATTTTCATATTAGCTGTTACTGGTGTTATCTGTTTAATTTAGTGAGTTGTAATGTAGAGTGACTGAACTGGTTATGTTGGCTTTATACAAGAATTGCTTACCAGGTGTGGACGGGATAGACTTAGTTGCAGACGCAGACAATGCCGCACGCCTGGGCACACTGCTAGCTCGCTTCGTTGCAGATTTCTGTAGAGGAAAGAATACAACATTAAAAATATGATGGTTATTTATGATCCAAGTGATAAATACGGGATTTTATTTTGCGAGTCAGGGCGAGTGTAGCAATACTACTCATAAAATAAAATTATATTGCCACATGTAGGGCTATCACAATATACTATTTCTTAGACAGTCATTAAAATTTGTGAAATAAAAATAAATGTTCAATTTATTGTGATGAAGCCAGGCATATTGGAGCAGGTTGAATAGTACACAGGAGGTGCAGGGGTGGGGAGTGGGAATGGCGCAGCCGATTTAGAATTCCCTTACTAACAACACGAACTACAGCGCATTATATCAGAAAGATTTTGTACACTCGAGTGCCTATCACTTGAAAACGTAGTACTGGATGCTTGTAAAATATAAGACCGGTGCTATTTTTATAGTAAGTGGCTGTATCATGTACAGAACTGATAATGCTTTATGCATGCTTACTTACTTACTCACTCAATGGTGAAAGACAATTCCTAAGCAATCTAAAGGATATTACCTATTTTATGGAACTCCGAGGTTCATTGCCGCGCTTACCTGAGCCCGCCATTCAACCCTATTCTGTGCTAACTCCATCCAACCATCCCTCGAAAATCCTACTTCCCTTAAATCTATCCTAATATTGTCCTCCCACCTGCGTCTATAAGTCTTCCAAGTAGTCTTTTCCCTTCGGGTCTCCCAGACAATACTTTTGAGATATGTCTTTCCTCCCCATGCGGGCAACTTGTTTAGCCCATTTCGTCCTCTGTGATTTAATTACCCTCACTATATTCAGTGAAGAATACAGGTTATGAAGATCGTCATTATGCAATTTTCATGTCTTAGGCCCAAATATTTTCCTAAGCCCCCTTTTTTCGAACACTCTCAGATTATGTTCTTCCCGAAGAGTAAGCGACCATGTCTCACATCCATATAATACAACCGGCAGGATAGTAGTCTTATAAATTTATGCATACAGTAATGTTTATAGCAGCATAAAGGTGTTGCTAACTGCAGAACAGGTTTGTACAGATAGCGACAATAAAATTAATGCAAAGTTCACTAACAGTCACATGAGATTACATCTCCCGCACTTCAAACTTTATGGCTGCAAGAAGCATTAAGGAAGGTTAAGTGCTAACCTCCACATACTCTACAAAACTACTGTGGTAAAGTGGCCAACTGTTTTTCTTGTTCTATATACCCCACAACTGAAGACTGAAGTACATGTAAACAAAGCCAAATGTATCACTCCGCCGATCGCATGAAATTTAACGCGGATAATGCAGACGAAATTTACTATTCCCGGAGGAAAATGCCTAAGTTGTTAACTAAACATTATGACGAGTAGACCTATTCATTGTTATACAGTTACCACGTTATATATGGTTATTAAGTGCCAGTATGGTAGGGCCTACTTTATGAGACTGGGTGTGGGGACGGGAAAAGTCTGTCCGTCTGTCTGTCTGTCTGTCTGTCTGTCCGTGTGTCTGTAAGCGCCATAACTCAGATACGCTTTATCGGATTTTCATGAAACTTGCTGTACGCATAAATAACGTCCATGTGAAGAAACCTATTGATATTGAACCAAATTGGTTCACCGGTACCATAGTAATGCCCAATTTAGTGCCTATTTTAATAGATTATATTAGAAAGGCGCCATAACTCAAACACGCTTTATCGGATTTTCATGAAACTTGGTATACGCATTTATGACGTCCATGAGAAGTAACCTATTGAATTTGGACCTAATCGGTTGACCGGTACCGGAGTAAAACGCAATTTAGTGTATTTTAAAGACGCGGTAACTCAAATACGCTTTATCGGATTTTCATGAAACTTTGTATACACATTTATAATGTCCATGGGAAGACGTGTACTGATATTGGTTAAATCGGTTGACCGGTATCGGAGTAATGCCCAATTTAGTGCCTGTTTTATCTAATAATAATGGTATTTCGCACAATGTGCATTGATTCTTTATCTTCGCACAACTTTATTAGCGAGGATTCACGTCGGTCACATACGATATCTGTCACAGAGTCGTCCACACAATTTACACTAACATTGTAGGTCCGGTTCATAATATTACTTCACTGAACAAACTTCATGATGAAACCCGCGAACTGCTATATGTCTCAGCTCGTAATCTGAGTGTATCCAGTCATTTGAAATCATGGTGTCTGTGCCATAGAAATATTCCCATATCATTAACCTCTTTTGCCGTAGTTCTTGTATTAGTTCGTGGTAGGCCTGTGTAGAGGGCAGATTATAGGGTGGCCATTTCTAAAATGTCAGAAAGGAGGACACACTTCTTCGGTAATCTAGCATAGTATAAAACTTCGGGCATAGGGTGGCCAGACGTCCGACTTTTGGCCGGACTGTAAGGCTTTTTGCTAAGCAGTCCTCCATCCGGCGCAGCTTTATGCCGGACGTTGATTTGTCCCCCTTTTCGAGACTCTGATGGATCGGTAAAGCGTATTAATAAAATTTGTATTTTCCCGTATGTTCCTGCCAATCCTAAGGTTGTATTGTACAATCTTTGCAGTTTGCCGTGTTTTTCTTCAATTACCAGAATGCCAAAACGAAAGACTTCTTGTAATCCTCAGTGGGTCAAAGAATGTCAGTACTTTTCAAAAAGCAGTAGAGCAGTGTATAATAATTTATTTTATACAAATGCAGTTATTAAGTAAAATTCAGGGGAATACCGTGTAATATCTGCTGTCCAGCCGCCCACTCCCGAAGTTTTATACAATGCTAGATTACCGAAGAAGTGTCTTCCTTTCTGACATTTTAGAAATGGCCACCCTATTCGGGCATGGACGGCTGGACAGCAGATATTACATGCTATAACCCTGACTAATTTTACTTAATAACTGCATTTATATAAAATAAATTATAGTACGCTATCATCGTATGGACAAGCGTGCCATCCTTAGGAATAGATTCAGATTTTTCCGCGGACCAACTAAACAAATGATAGTATCGACAAGCGTGCAAACCTTAGGATTGGCAGGAACATACGGGAAAATACAAATTTTATTAATATGCTTTACCGATCCATCAGAGTCACGAAAAGGGGGACAAATCAACGTCCGGCATAAAACCGCGCCGGATGGAGGACTGCTTAGCAAAAAGCCTTACAGTCCGGCCAAAAGCCGGATGTCTGGCCACCCTAGGGCAGAAGCAGCTGGGTGCGAAGTTCTTCAATGAAATAGTATATATGATTAATACGTTGCATTAAAATCATAATTACAGACGTTAAAAACGAAAATAAATGCTGTGTATTTAACATATGATTATTTTGGTACGCGGAAAACATGGAAATTGCGAAACGTTCAAGAATAAATCACAGCAAATGGAATTGAGAGATCCTGAATCACGTAGTTTTGTTTACATCTAATTCATTCTTTAGTTGGATGATATACACAGTGATGGGAAAAGTACAAAAAGAAAGTAATTGGGCTGAATTACAATTACCTGAGAGACATTTTACTTAACTACAATTACAAATCACTTTTCCAAAAAGTAATCAGTAAAATTACAATTACATTTACAATTACTTTGCAAAATGGCAGTACGTAAAAATTCCTTGTTTTTGGTTTGTTTTGGACACAAGCCCAAATTGTTAATGAACAAACAAAAAAACACCAATGAGAATATTTTCGGAAACATTGAGTAACTTTTTGTTAATATTAACTCTAATTTGGATATTAGTTGCAAAAACAGTAATGATGACGATATAGCAAACGAGAATGATACTACTGCTAACGACTACTAAATTGTAACAATTACAAATTTATTTCCAGAAGTAAATTACAAGTAGAAATTACATTTTTTTAAAAGTATTGAATACAAGTAAATGGGACCAAAAAAGGAATTGTTACTGTAATCCGATTACTTTTACTCAATTACTTCCCACCACTGGATATACAGTCCAACCTGAAGTAAACAATGGAACATCTGTCTCACTCTTAATTCTCTTGTATTTTTGTCTAACTTACTCCTTAGCTTTAACAGGACGTAATTTTTCTTAATACCTTTTAAGTTAACATCACATATAAATATAGATCATTTTCAAACCATGTTAAAATGTATTACTGGAACTGCCTCATCACACGAGATTCTGCTCTTGGAGAGTGTCAGGACCAAGTGACGTATCTCTCTAGTTTTAAATACAAAGAGTGAATAAAGTGTTTTAATTTTTTTCTAAATTCATAGTCATAAATTGAACTTTAAATCTAGTTTACATTATGTTGGATATTTTATTTGTTTGTTTCACTGAACGTATGTTTCGTAAATTACTGCAATGTGATTATTAGAAAGTTGTAACATAATAGTAAATTAAGGGGGGGAAGTAGGTCAGAATGAAGGGTTTTAGAAAATTGCTCCTATCTCCTAAAATATTGCAGCCACAGTTATGACATTTTTTATTCTCATTTGGTATGCAATGGTAATAATACACATTTTAAAAAAAAATATTTTTGTGCCAAAAGTAATTTGATTTTAATTATTTTTTTTTTAATTTAATCGGCACATTTATGTACCTTTTCTATGGAAACTACTTCAAGGATCTTGATCTGCTTAGGTTTCCACGGAGACTATTTTTTTTTCTAAATTCTTCCCATTATTTTCTTTTAAGAAATATAATTTTCGATAGCAACATTATAATGACTATATGAAAAATCTGTCCCAAGTTAAATTTTTATTTATTTGTTATCAACAAATGTACAAAGCTTCATGCAATTATCTTGAATATTTCTGAGAGAAATTGCATTGAAAAATGCAACTTACGGGGAAAAGTCTTTAAAGTTTAACTTATTTTTCTTTTTGTTGTATATACAAAGGGGCATGGAAGAGTACATGGATTGGGTATTTTATTTTTAAAATGCGTTCACAAACGGAATTCGGCCCTAAAATGTTAGGAGAATATTCTTGAAACATACAGAATCAAATTATGCAATTTAAAAAAAATGTAATTTCTGATCATCCTTGACCTGCATCCCTCCTTCATATGTAGCTTTCCCGACGTTTGTACTTAATGGATGAGAGTCTCTCGGGCTTCCAGCCGAGGGGAAGGTTTTAGACATTCCGAGCTTTCGACTGCTATAACCTCTGCAGCCATCTTCTTATGAGCTTGGAACTACTAAATCCATTCACCCGACTGGAAGCCCCAGAGGCTTTCCTACAGTAAATTAGTTGTTAATAAGTTTCATAATGTCCTTAATATATTATTCCATCTTATACCTTTAAATAATACATTAAATAAAACTAGGGATGGGTCGATACCAGATTTTCTCGATACCCGATACATGATTTTTCCCTCGATACTCGATACTTCGATACTCGATACTTCGATACTCGATACCGTCAACATTTGCAGTTTCAATAAATAGGTACATTAAAAATTAAAAGTTGAGAGAACTGTGTAATACCAACTAAATTAATTAGTGTGAATATTTAGTGAGATAAAATTTAATATCAACAGTAGCCTATAATTACTTTTAAACTCTACATTAAAACTAAAATTAGTTTTTTAAACAGTCAACTTACAAGTTTTTGTTCAAAAATACTAGCATTCTCACTTATTTGCAGAATTACCAAAGTATCGAAAAAGTATCGAGCGAGTTTTCTGAAGTATCGCTCGATGCCGATACCATGCAAGTATCGAGAGTATCGAGGTATCGAAAGTATCGAGGACCCATCCCTAAATAAAACTAGGTGTCGATAATAATCGGCCATATACACCAACAGAGTAAGTTACACTGTAGAACTGGGCTCACACTTCAATATTTTAAGATTTTAACCTAAACTTTAGATTTATTCATTAATTAATTATTAATTTCTTTTACAAGTGTGTAAAAAATACCTCTGAAATTTTTAGTAGAATAAGTTAAAAATCAAAGGACTGATTTATGATTTCCACAAGAGTGTATCATACTCATTATTTAATACTGTAATAATATTACTTACTGTAAGCTATTATGTAACACGCCTGGTTTTACTTAATTTATTATTTGAGGGTAGCCTTTCGAGTACCTCAACTGTTAATAAACTTTTGTTTTCACTTGTCTTCAGTTTCCTGTGATTCATACTGGTTTACAAGATAGGGCTTTAATGTGTCATTACCGCACACACATTTCTATGCGGAATATCCTTATTTACGTCCCCTCTACCTACCTTTACATTTTTGACATATAGTTTGGGACTACCCGGTATTATCAATATACAATTCTTTAGTATTTGTATAATAAATTATTGTATAATAAGTAATATAGTAAATTTAAAATAAATAAATATATATATATCTACTTGCAAATTCTCCATGCATTTAGAGGGGACTATTTTTATTCAATCAAGATTGAATGACTTCTACATAAATTTTCCAACATCTACGCATGTTTATGAAGTCGCAGGAAATTGGAAAACAAAGCAAATGTTTTGAAAAGAGGTGTTGTCTCAATTTCAAGGTCGACAAAAGTGACAACAGATTAAATAATATAATTACAGTGTACTCACAATGACTCCATCTATCTCGTCGTCCCCTCTTCCACCTGCAAAGAAGAAGAAAATAATTTTAATTCAAACATAATGCAGAATATTTGCATTTACAATTAACATCAAGGTCACACTTGTACGACACTAACTCATGAGTAGACCTGGGATTTTAGGCTCTAAAAAATTATATAAGCTTTCATGAACCACAGATTGTCTCTGTTAGACATTACATGAGAATATTATAGGAGAAAAATTCCTCCGGCACTGGGACTTGAACCCAGGACCATTGGCTATTCGCGCCAATGCTCTACCAACTGAGCTAAGCCGAAGTTCAATTCACAGCGCCAGATGGAACCTCTCTCCTAGACCATTAGGGCAGTCAGTCGTAGGAGAGAGGTTCCATCTGGCGCTGTGAATTGAACTCCGGCTTAGCTCAGTTGGTAGAGCATTGGCGCGAATAGCCAAAGGTCCTGGGTTCAAGTCCCAGTGCCGGAGGAATTTTTCTCCTATAATATTCTCTAAAAAATTAGTTTTAGGCACATAAAATACGCTTTTAAAACAAGTAAATAGGCTTTTAAAAGAGAAAATAGGCACTTAAAGGAGGCTTCAAAAATGTGTAAATAGACAGAAAATAGACTTCACAATATTACAACATAGGCCTACACTTAAACTGTAACGAGATCTTTTTATTACTGTTAGAAACGTGGTACAAATCTTCTTAACAGAAATAACTGAAAAATTAAGACAGAATTAAAAATACATTTATCAAAAGCAGTTATGGGTCATTAGAAAAATTAGATCACTACAGGCCTTGAAGGGCCTTGGATTTCAATAACGGCCAACTCATGGCCTGCAGATATTGGATGGTCGTGTGGTCAACACACTGGCGACTTGACACCGTATGCCCCTTCTTACTGCTTGCTCCTTGTTCTTCAGAGCTAATCCTCCCCATCAATCAGTATTCCTTTGGCAACAATTGTTTGGGAAAATCAAGTTTCTGTGAAAACCCACCCTCTGCTGTTCTGCTCTTCATTCAAGGATGTCCATGATTGTAAAATTTACTGCAGTTTAATTTCATTTTAAATGCACAAAATAGGCATTTTAGGCACTAAAATTGCAAAAAAAGGCTCTAAAGGCCCAAATAGGCATTTTAGGGCACTATAAAACACTATAAATGTAAGTGATTTATAATGAAACATCAACATATTTTAAAATTTTCATGTTATTTCATAAGGAACAAAATAGGCATTTGCCTTAAAATCCCAGGTCTACTCATGAGTCATTCATTATAATGACGGAGCTGTCAATATCATTCAACATGTGGGGTGGTGCATCCCCTACTCATTTTTCCAGAACTCTGAACACAGATTCTTCTATAAGGGTAGATTAGAGGGTGAAATACGCGCGGTACACCTAGGCTATTCACAAAGTTTCCTTTTTTCAAGAGTTTGATTAAGTCCCCCCCCCCCCCCCCAACGAGGCAGTGGAAAAAGTAAAGAGGGAAACACAACCATTAATTAATATTACAGTATACGTTGTTAAAAGGATATTTTTTAGGCGTAAGCATAAAAAGTTTTTAATTAGCACCCTTCTGCTGGGGAATGTTTTAAAATGTAACCGTGCAAATGTGCAGATAAAAGAGGACAGGCAGAAAATTTAAAGCGTTAGTAACTATTCATAAGGAAAATGTCTCACAGGAACATAAATGCCATTCTGAAACATTAATGTCAAAACAAGTTATATTCTGTATTCGATCGAACAGATAAAAAAATGGATATTTGTTTCTTTCAATAACCATAAAAGGTTTTATCACTTGCAGAGTGTCCAACTGAAAAGTTTTAAAATAAAGGACAGACACACCGAGTGAAAAGGAGGGGGTGTGGGGGGGGGGGGGCGAAGCTAAATACAACACATTATACTAATATACCGTTAATAACAATATGGTACAGTTCGGAGTTTGTTTTTATCACTGCTTTCATCTGTAGCAACTGAAAACGGACCTTGAATAAGAGTCTGAACAATCTGAAAACCTGCAGAGTTCTTTGGAGGAAAAGTTCAGCTTAAATTTAAGTTTTTGTAACATTCTGTAAATGCTGGATATAAGCTACAACATCGCTCTGTACAAATTCAGGCTTAAGTCTTGCTTGACTAAGAATACACTTCCTTCAACAAAGCCTTTTATTCCACATCGGAATTATTAAGTACCAGAATGGTACTTTATGAGATTGTGTGGGGGACGGGAAAATGTATGTCCATCTGTCTGTCTGTCTGTCTGTACGCGCGATAACTCAAATACGCTTTATCGGATTTTCATGAAACTTGGTGTAAACATTTATAACGTCCATGGGAAAAAGCCTATTGAAATTGGACCAGATCGGTTGACCGGTACCAGAGTACAACCCAATTTAGTGTCTACTTTAAAGGCGTGATAATTGAAATACGTTCTATCGGATTCTCAGGAAACTTGGTATACACATTTATAATGTCCATGGGAGGACGTCTATTGATATTGGACCAAATCGGTTCGCCGGTACCGGAATAATGATCAATTTATTGCCTTTTTATGGTAACATATAAGAAAGGCGTGATAACTCAAATACGCTTTATCGGATTTTCATGAAACTTGGCATATGCATTTATAACTTCCATGGGAAGAAGCCTATTGATATTGGACCAAATCGGTTGACCGCTACCAGAGTAATGCCCAATTTAGTGCCTATATTATGGTAATATATTAAGTAGAATTTATCAAATGCAAATCAGTTCTCATGACAACATAGTGTTTTGCAGTGCTCATATATGGCTTTGGAAGTTGCAATACTTTTAGCTTTGACAAATAACACTATCCACATATTCCTTCACATAGGCCTATGCTTCAAAAATAACTTATTTTCTCCATATCATAATCGCAATTATCACTGATTAAACAAAAGCATTCTGGCACTTTGCTACATCAGTTTACTTGATTTTATTTGAATTGAGAAAGTTGTATTGCCAATGCCTGGGGCAAAGAGAGTTATGTGAGTGTAAAACTGAAGGTGACATTGTGTATGTTGTAGGAGCTGTACCTTAAATTTGCTATTTTCAATACCACAAAGTATGCCCACTGTCTTTGAAAATTTGAAATGTCTGAAGGATGACAGCAACAAAATTAAAAACCTGTCAGGTTTAACTTTGAAATTATCACATTACAGCTTATTAAAGGCCTGGCCTACCAAGGCTGATAGTTATATCAATGAGGTGAGATGAAGTCATCCCACTTCCTCAAAATTACAGTCACACCCCGAACATGTAATCAGTAGGTTTCACAAATCAAGTATGCTAATTATATAAGTAAATATATCCTTGACTTAATCACCTGGGAACTACGCACATGATTTGCGATCTGACAAGAAATTCCATAAAAAAGATGCGCAGAACCTGTACTTTCTTACTCAATGGCAATAAACAATTTCTCAGCAAGCTGAAGGAATATTATCTATTCTATAGAGCCCGGAGGTTCATTGCCGCGCTTACTGAGACCGCCATTCAACCCTATTCTATGCTAACGCCATCCAACCATACCTCCCAAATCATACTTCCCTTAAATCCATCCATATTTTACTCCCACCTACGTCTACGTCTTCCAGGTGGTCTTTTCCCTTCGGGTCTCCCAGTCAATACTTTTGAGATAATGTCTTTCCTCTCCCATGCGCGCAACATGCCCAGCCTATTTCATCCTCCGTGATTTAATTACCCTTACTATATCCGGTGACGAGTACAGGTTATGAAGCTCGTCGTTATGCAGTTTTCTCCAGTCCCCACTTTCATCTCTTTAGGCCCAAATATTTTCCTAAGCCCCTGTTTTCGAACACTCTCAGATTATGTAGGCGGCCATGTCTCACATCCATACAACCGGCAGGATAATAGTCTTATAAATCTTTATTTTTAGATTTGAGCAAAACCAGTAGTAAGGATAACCAAATCTCAGAGAGTAGACTGACCATAGGGAAAGATAAAGAGTATAATGACTTTCGACTGAACACATGATTATTTTTTAAATCAGCTGTGTTTATACTCCTTTTAGCTACGAGGCCATATCGGAAGTTCGGGATCTGTGTCTTTACAGTAGAGTAGGCCGAGGAACTATTGATTATCAATTGTTTCTATTTTCGGTGTATTTAATGGAGTAAATTATTATACTCTTGATTTTTAATTTTTCAATTAATTATCGTGGGCGAAGCAGCGAGCACCTGCCAGTATTCGTACAAACTATCGTTTTTCCACTTGATAAACTGCTGCAACATGTTCCTGGTCCCCATGCGGTTAACAGAGTGTGCTAAATTAGCACAGTATCAATTGTCACCCCAGCCCGGCCGCGTGATGATGGGTGGTCTCGCTGTATCGCAAAACACCATCTTTCTCGTTTGCCGTGTCAAACTTGTCACTGGAATAACGAGCTCATCGCTGGAGGCCGATCTGTCGTGTGTAGTTTCTGACGCCTTGTCTCATATAATATAATTATATAATAATGTTTCTTACTACGAAAACATTCTAGCATGTAAAATACCAAGGTTGCTAATTAGATCACGACCATCCTCCTGGCTATTTAAAACTCTTGTTAAAGTCTCCAGTTTGGAGTTTGTTTCTCTCTTCACTTTATACACGCATTTCATTTTTCCTCTGAGGTGGTTTCGTGATTTATTGCGTTCTCATGGCTGTATTTATAATGACCAGGGCCCGGATTCTAACGACTTGTCATCTTTTTATCGATGCTACATAGACATTGCCAACTTGTAGATAAACCCTAATCATGGCCTCTAGATTATAGAAATACATTCTTATTAGGTCATTTTTTGTCATTTTATATTTTTAGGGCATTTATTTCAATTCTACGTCATTATTTTCTCATTTTTGACCTTATTTATGCCCGGTTTCTACAAACTAATGAATTACCTATGGGTAAATTACCCATGGACAAATTAGTTCCATTTAACCTACAATGGTATAATGAGCAAGGCCTTGGAGTTGTACAGTTAATTTAATTCAGAAGGCTTTGATTCTCATTGTTATTGATCCTATGAAAGGTTAAATTTTATCTAGCCATCCATGAAAGGACAAATTAACCCAAAGATTTACCCTTGGACAGATCTAGCCCGAGTTTGTAGGAACATTTTTTCTGTCATTTTCATATTTATCTAGAGGACATTTATCTAGAAACTCGCCACAAGTGTAAGTGATTGCTATCTTTAAATTATTTGTGTTTGTGTGGTGTTATTCTTGTGTAAATTGTGTAAATTCTGTGCATTAGATAATTTACCCATAGGTAATTCGCGAGTTTATAGAAACCGGCCATTAGTCATTTTCATGTATTTACATTGAGTGTATTAACTTTTTTCCGTCGCTAGCGGTGCTGTCTTTGAAGTGTTGTTTGTTTAATGCAAGAAGGAAAAATTCGGTGTTAAAGTGTTGTCATGTCTCAGTCGGAAATGAGAATCAAAGAAACGCCAAAATGTTGTATTATGTTACTATTGTTATTACATTGACTTGGCACCAGAATCTGCCACCTGCTTGGATTTGAGAGTGCAAACTACTGTTTACCCTCAATAAACAACAATATAATCCGGCAGACCACAAAAAGAAATGCCGAAGTTTGACTCGCCAGTGCCTCAGTGCCAGCATAAAAGAACATTCACAACATTACAGTTATTTAGAATTATGTGCAAACTAGTCTATAACTTTGTATGTACAATAGGCCTAATAATGTTTTATAAATAAAATGTCAGTTTTTAGGCCATTTAAAAAAAAAATTAAGTCATTTTGTTTAAAATGTAGGGTCATTTTATAAGTCATTTGCAAACAATTTTAGGTCATCAGAATCCGGGCCCTGATAATGACTAATCAGGAACGTTCAATTCTGTTCAAATCAACGCTATGACTGAAATAAAAGTCAGGAAGAAAATGTGACATCTCACAAACATCCGGGCCCTAATCATCATCTTTTAACCACATTATGATATGACGTAGGCTAAGTACAAGAGTTTAATTCTTTCTCCCTTAAATAATATTGAGGCAGCATCCATGAAAGCGGGATTAAAAGCTTAAAAGCAATGCTGTGTTTTCACATTGTTCACTTCCCTGAGTGACACAGAGTACAGTCTTTTGTCCTTTGGTTGCAAGTGCATGCAAGTCTTTTGTTTATCATATTAAGGGTGCCTTTTTTAGAGCTAGGGTGAAGGCAGAGAACTTTTCTATGCATTTAAACATCTGTGGCCATATTAAAAAAATACAGGCTGTGTTGTTAAACTTTTTTAAGGACGGAAAAACTCATGGGAGAAGCCAAGCTTATTCTAATCAGATATCCAAGAGGAACAAAGCCATGCTTAGGTCTGTCGTAGAAGTATTACGATTATGTTCCTTAACTTCTACTGTCGGGAGGCAGGAATCTGTAACACTACCACTGAAGATATGTCAGAAATGTATCGTTCATTAAACTGTTTTTTTTAAATTCTTCTGTGTTTATACTCGTTTTAACTACGAGGCCATATCAGGAGTTCAGGATCTGTATCTATACAGTAGGGTAGGCCATGAAACTATTGACTGTCAGTTATTTATATTGTTAGTGTATTTTATGGTGTAAATTTCAACTTATATTAATTTAAATAGATACGATACAGTATGAAATACCGAGGTCCAATTCGGCATTGCCTTTACGACTGTGGAAACTATGAACATGTCAAATTGGCCGGCCACGGGGTTTGAACCTGGGACCTCCCGAATGCGAGTCCAAGACGCTACCATCTCGGCCACCTCGCTCGATTGAACTGTTATTGTGGCGGTCGACAACAGTTTGGAAGAAAAAAAAATGTTACAGCGAGATTTGGCAACGAGTTGATGATTGGAATAGGCTTGGAGTTGGAACCGGAGAGTAAAGTTGATTTTTAATAACAATTTCGCGAGTCAAGGAGTCCAAGATATCCTAGCTTTACATCGTCATAATGTCTGCGGCCAAAACCTTGGATATTTTAGATCCTTCACTGACTTATAGCCTGCAAAACTGTTATTAATAAATAATCAACGCCGAGAAAGCCTCAAGTCTCATGTAAAGTTAATTTATTGTTCAAGCTAATGTTTACGAAGTAGGCCTAAATAACAGTTTCTTCTGTAATTCTTCGAACACTCACAAATCCACTCTATAGTATAGCCTACAGTATCTACGAGGGCCGTCCACAAGGTAAGTTTCCCTAGGGCCGTTTACACAAACAAAACAACATTTCATGGAAAAATGTATTGCAACAGATATAGCAAGTGTTCACCTATTTTTCAACATACTCGCCACCAGAATTGAGACATTTGTCATACCGTGGGACCAACTTTGGAACACTTGTGTCGTAGAAGTCTGCCGCCTGAGATTTGCAACCACTGTGTGACAACCTTCTCCGTTTCTCTGTCAATCTCTACCATTCTCTGTCATTTCTTGAGGGGTAGGACAGGATTAAAATCTCTGGATGCGCGGTCCGAGCTGTAGGGTCGAGGCTTCAGCACCTCCCTGCTAGGAGATGTTTCAACATCCACCCTACAGCCCGAACCTCGCTCTCAGTGACTTCCATATTTTCCTACATCTCAATAAATGACAGAGAAACGGAGATGATTGCCACACAGTGGTTCAAATCCCAGGCGTCAGACTTCTACGACACAAGTGTTCAAAAGCTGTTACCACGGTATGACAAATGACTCAGTTCCTGTGGCGAAAATGTTGAAAAATAGCTGAACACTCGCTATATCTGTTGCAATAAATAATTCCATATTTTTTTATTTTGTTTGTGTAAACGGCCCTAGGGAAACTTACTTTGTGGACGGCCCTCGTATATAAAATACCGTTCCTGGCCAAACAATAACACAACATGAATTCAAAATTTCCTGTTTTTGTCTGCCATAGGCTAGAGCTTAATTTAACCAAACAATAAACATAAAGATGTTCCTCTGTTACTTCTCTATTGTTCAGAGGAACAACAAACTGTAAGTTTACAAATTTATAAACAAACCAATCATTAACTCAAAAAGTTCCATTTAAACACAGTAAATCAATAACATAGGCTAAGTACTATTTCTTGATATAGGCTATGCCTATTTGTATTTATAAGATATATTTCCAAGCTTATTGGCCCGTGGTCTATCAGAATCTGATAAAACGACTGCCATGAAAGCCTGAATATACACATTTTCACTACAATTTGAGAAAGGTAAGCTTCCTTAAATCACTGATGTGTACTCAGTGGTCCTTTGAACTTCTAATGGCCCTAGACAATCGATAGCCTGTTATATTTTAGCCCAAATGATGAATGCAAGAAAATCATCTTGTGTCTGAAAGGCAGCTTTATTAAATGCAAGAATGGTATTTTATGAGTAGAATCCGGACTTTTAGGTCGCTAAAAACGCTGTTTTAGGTGCCTAAAATAGTCTCTAGAAATTGGAAAATAGGTTCTAAAAATCGTAAAATACTCTCTTATAAAATCGTTAAGTTGCCAATTTTCTGAAGTATATCTATTGCAATGCAGAATATTATTTTTATTGAAGTCACCATTAATCAATAATCATGATAAAACACAGATATAGGCCTATGGTACACAGAATTATATAGATCCTAGTACTAGGGCCTGTATTACTACCATAACAGTGAAAACCTAATCTCTGCGCCCAGAAGCTACGCACGCTAGCATATTCAACCCCCTTTTACCCCTCAGTGATTCAGAGAACTACGATTTTTTTCTCTCTTTCTTTTTTTTCTGGATGTGGGAGTCGGGAGAAAAACACTACATTTGCTTGGGAATTCCAAGGAATTTTTCTGCTGTTAAAGACGAAACATTCCTTACTAATTAACCACGGCACAAATGTGTCATGTAAGTTACTGCACATTTCGAGCTAAAAATTTAGTACGAACTGAAAATAAATGCTAGAATTTATAATAAAAAGAAACTTATTTTGAATTTTAGAGGAAAAACAAGCAAAAAGGCAATATTAGGCTCTAACGTAAAAATAGGCTGTTTTAGGTCCTATTAAAGTATCAGTTTTAGGAATAGTCACTTATGAAACATGCATAATACAAGTTTTCGTCCATATATCATTTAAGGATTAAAATAGGTTTTTACCTAAAATCCGAAGTCTATTTATGAGATACCGGTAGTATGGCGGACGGGAAATGTCTGTCCGTGTGTCTGTAGGCGCGATAACTCGAATACGCTTTATCGGATTTTCATTATAAGCATTTATAACGTCCATGAGAACAAGCCTATTGACATTGGACCAAATCGGTTGACCGATACCGGAGTAAAGCCCAATTTAGTGCCTATTTTAATATATTAATATTATTCTAATATATTAGAAAGAATTTATCAAATGCAAATCAGTTCTCATGATATAGTGTTTTTCAAAGTTCATATACGGCTTTCGAAGTTGCAATACAGATAGCTTTGACAAATAACACTACCCACTTATTCTTTCACATTATTCTGCTTTTTTTTTTTAAATATATATTTTGACCGATCAGTAAACACTATACAGGCCAATGTTAAACTCTATAGCATCACATAATAATAACCTGTTGAGGTTTGATGAACCGATCTCGAGCTTAACTCAAAGATCGATTACAAAAATTTCAATATGTACTGAAATATTTATGTCAATCTCTGTAGCCGATTAGACCAGACCAGACCAAATAAGCTAACTGAGATCAGAGCATTGGCGATGATCTCGACTCCGATTCCATACCTGCATACGAAATGCATTGCTGGAAATGAAAACGGGTTCCTATCCTATAACTTAAATTTGCTTACGCTAACGGTGTTTCGCATAGGACTTGAACCTATGCAGGGCAACTGCAATGAATTAGGGTTCGGGCCGTGGCCCTTTTTTGTTTAAGTTCCGGTATTCACCTTACAACCAGGGAAAACCACGGAAAACCCTGGTCGGAACTGGCAAAGGGGATTTGGTCATGGTCCTCCATTCTATAATGCCTGGTAGGGGTTGAACCAACCAGTTGGGATACGTGTCAGCTGAAGGCTTATACGTATTGGGAAGGGGTATTTTAGGCTGAAGGCCTCAAAAATTCTGACGACTTTAATCGTCCCCTGGGAAGCGCAGGCGCTTTTGTAGACAATAAATATTAATTGGAGTGAATTCATGTAGACGTTGTAATATTCTCTTCCTTTTTTAATGATTAATATCGGAAAGCTTAAACGCCGAGGTTGTGTGTGCTACATAATGGGAGATATTTAGTTACAGCTGCACGAACTCAGCATTTTGTGGTATCGAGGTCTCAGATATGTTGTGTATTTTGCAGGACCTTAACAATTTCAGAAAGTATACGCTTTGTCTTACTGTTAACACTTCGAAAAATATGGGCTTTCATTTCAATATTACTTCACTTTCACAATATCTTATGTAGTTTTTTGCCATCATTTACAGACTCCACAGCGCATTCCAACTACTAAAGGGACCATAATAATTATGTTTTGGGCGGATCAGTAGATTTGTCTTGTTACTATTATATGTCGCCTGGATTTAAATGTGAGGCATTTGTTGTAATTTCGTTGTTTATATTCTAGTTATCCCAGTTAATCCTTCACACATGCTTATCAAATTTTCTCAGGAAACTGAGGCCTAAAACACAATAGTTTCTGAAACATGGCCTAGTTATTGCATCTGGCACTTTGTTAGCCTATATCAGTTTACCTGATTTTATTTATTTGGCTTTATCTTTGTTCACTTCTTCACATGCTATTCCACTAGAAAACCCTTGTAACGTACATTATCCTGGAAAGTCCCATTAAGAGTTTGTGGGTCATAGTTGAAAAGAGGAGTACGAGTGTGTACCTAACCTTGCTCTCAGCGCACACAAAAGTATGATTTGCAAATCCGGGTGTGTGTCAGGATGAAGCCAGGTAATGGGTTCTTGTCCTGGGGCTGTCATGTATGGTGTAATTTGATACTTAACCCGGGACATTGCGGCATTGTGTTTACTTTAATATCGGATCTAGTTTGCATAAAATTTATACATAAGCCTATGCACAGCTTTTAACTTTTACTGAGAGAGCCGACAATTTTATCAGAGCATTGGATTTGATTCACTCGAAAACTTGCGGAATGTATTGTAAGTGAGAAGTCAGTCCGTGGAATGCCCAAGAAGCTTATCCACTTACTCGGTTGTTCCGAAGCAGAATCCAGACATACATTTGTCATCAGTAGGGCAAGGCAATTGATGATTTTGCATCTTTTTTTATTTGAAGGTTGAACGATAGCTCGAATATACATAAATGTGTATAATTAAATTATTGATTAAATAAGGGTAATTTGTTTTTGCATTTTTTGCTTTTTCAAGAGATGGGTCTTTTTTGGCAATTGTTAGGTCATTTTTGGCATTTTTAGGTCTCAGTGGAGGTAGAGAGGAGCTTTTCCATGCACAAATCTTTATTTTCAGACAACAGACGATCGTCTTTGTTTGAGAATGTCCGCCAAGTGTTTATAGTTCATTTTAATTCAGGTTTATTGTTAACACCTTAGCTGTTTTGTCTTGTAGCAATAAATATTGTTTTCTTTCTCTTAAAAGTAACATATTCTTGCAGTAAAAAGGAAAAGACCATGTTACAGTTTAAGTGTATATTGTAATATTTTTAAAGTCTATTTTCTATCTATATACGCAAATTTAAAGCTTATTTTAAGTGCCTATTTTCTCTTTTAAAAGCCTATTTACTTGTTTTAAAAGCCTATTTTAGGTGCCTAATGTTTTTTAGAGCCTAAAATCCCAGGTCTAATGATAAGCCATACTGGCTGTGTTCTAGCTTTGGAATGCGTAGGCCTACCTGGCTTACACTTTAAGCACTGGGTCTTAACAGCTAATAGGTTCACTGGTATAAGTGTAATGAAGCACACTTATATGGAGCTTAAGTGTTCCCTTATTTTGCACCCCAAAACCATTAACATTTATGCGCTACTGACAAACTAGTGGGAACTAATAACACGAACACAATGCATTGTAAGCTTCTATTACATTTGAACGCAATGCCATAAACTGTCAAGTTGTAAACATTGTTTCATTATTAAGCCATTAGATGTGACGCTCATTCCAGGAGACGGTGAAAGGGCATGAATAAGTCATGAGCAATCATTTCAATATTAAAATGACGAAACCACATGGCCGGCGTTCACTGAGGCAACCTTTACGATGGTCAGTAATCGACAGAACATAAAAAGGGAGGCATACTATTAAAATTTCTTTAATGTAATTTGAAACACTCATTTGTACGAAGTAAAAAGAAAAAGTATCTCTCTTGTAACCAACATTGTAGTAAATCTCTATACATATAAAAGGCTTTGTCCTGACTGACTGATTGACAGAGAATCAACGTAGAGCCTAAACTACAATAGGTAGAGACTTGGAGTTTTGACAGTAGGCGTACCTTCGTTTCATAATGTAAGTGCTCACTAAGAAAGGATTTTTATTTTTTTTTATTTTAAATGCCAAAATCTTTTTTTTTTTTTTTTGCACAGAAATATCAAATCCAAATCACAGTTAACATGACAACATATTGTTGCCATGTTACTACACGCCTAAAGGAAGAAGACTCATGGAAGACCACGGAAATGAAGGTCAGATGCATTTTGAAGCCGGAACAGGCACTTGCCTAACCCATGAAGTGAAGAAGAAGAAGATGAAGATGATGATGAAGAAGAAGATGAAAAAGAAGAAGACGAAAGACGAAAAAATTCAAAGACGTGAAGAGGAATGGAACGCACGATCAAAATGTCTGTTGGTGCCATTTTAAGAAGGCCTCGTTCCAAACCATCGTCTATCTACAAAAGAATATAATAAGATTGATCCCTAATCCGAAAATCTGCACCGACATCGACACCGACAAAGAACAGGTGCGCTTGTAGTCGCGTGGATTTCCCCAGTGTTGCCACTGTCATTCACCATTTCTCAACTGAAGTAAACGTGCTGTGGTACGTATTTGGCATCATTGTACTGGACTGCAGACAAGTGCGAATACGCCTAATTACCATTCTATTCACTGACTGACATGTCGAAGAGGATTAGGGTGGCAGCAAAAAAAAAAGTGTTTAAAAAGTGGCACCCGCAATACTATACCGAGGAGTAACCCTTACTGCCAACTGATTGAGCAAAGTACTTATATTTAATATATTATTCCCCTCCCAAAACAAAATCAGTGTTAGGAATCTTGGCACCTCACCAGTCACTGCATTAATCGTGTCTGAACAGAAAGGTCGAGGACTGCAGCAACGTCTGACCTTTCTCGGCAACTGTCATTAATTTCCTATTCATATTAAATAACGCATCTCTATTAAAAAACGAGATAATTTTTAATGTCAGACAGTGCAAGTGAAATATACGCACAGTGTTTCAGAGAACATCCGCTGCCATGCTATATGTATCAAAACTCAAATACTAGACCGTTGAAAAAAAAAATAGGCTATAGGCTAGTTTTTCGCAGAAGTTAAACAAAAAAAAAATACTGTTTTACATAATAAACACTGTGCGTCGTATTTATTTTGACTTTTTAAAAAACATAAATCATTACTACATAAGGAAATAAAATCAGGTCAACCGATGTTACAAAGTGCCAGAATGGTTTTGTTCAATCAGTGATAATTGGAAGTATGATATGCAGAAAATAAGTTATTTTTGTAATCGATTTCCGAGTTAAGCTGCGGAAGAACAAAGGTCTAAAGTTTGATACTTAACCTACCAATGTCTGTTGTCTGAAAGTACCGATTTGTTCATGGAAAAGCTCCTGTCTACCTCCACTAAAACAGGACTAAAAATGACAAAAGACGCAAAATCATCAAATGCCTTGCCTACTTATTAGAGTGAGTGTTATGGAGGGGAATTGTGTATTGAATGTTCAGATGGTGCAAACAGGATACGAGTTTAAATCTTTCTAATGTGTATAAGTTATGGGTAGACCTGGGATTTGTTCCTTATGAAATAACATGAAATTTTTTTAAATATGTGGACGTTTCATGATAAATCACTTAAGCCTACATTTATAGAGTTTTATAGTGCCCTAAAATGCCTATTTGGGCCTATAGAGCCTATTTTACTATTTTAGTGCCTACAATGCCCATTTAAAATAAAATCTTATAATGGACATCTCTCAATGAAAAGCAGAACAGCAGAGGGTGGGTTTTTCACAGAAACTTGATTATTCCAAATAATTGTCGCTAAAGGAATGCTGACTGACGGGGGAGGGGAGGATTGAGGGGGAAGGACTACTGTGTCAAATCACCAGTGAAAGAACATCTGTTTAAGTGAATATAGTTCTCGATGCCTAATTTTGCAATTAATTCTGTTAAGAATAGGTATTCCAAGTCTCTTTCAGTTAAAGAAAAGACCATGTTACAGTTGAAGTGTATATTGTAATATTTTAAAGTTTATTTTCTACATTTTTAAAGTGCCTAAGTGCCTATTTTCTCTTTTAAAAGCCTATTTACCTGATTTAGGTGGCTAAAACTAACTTATTTATGGGACAAGAAAACAGAACAATCTGCAATTATTGTGGGGATGACTGCGAATATAATTTTCAAGTTTTGTGACTGGAACTGGTGTCAGTGGTAGGAAGGTACGATAAACGGTGAAAATAGTTTTATAATAGAGATGTTCGCGTGCAGGAGATAAGACTCTTCCCCTCAAAGACACGTTATATTCCGCAAGGACGTCAGGCAATATAAACTATAACTCTGTGTATGAATAACCCTTTAACACGAAACACTTCTGCGAAGGCGCCCATCTGACGCCTGCATGTGCGCTTGCGCATGTCAAGTAACGCGCAGGTCAAATTCAAATCTAATATTCCTATAAATGACGAGAAAGATGCCTCGTGCTTCTGTTGTGAAAGCGAGACGAATCTGTTCAGAATATTATATTTCAATTATTTTCATCTTCCTACTGAGCTGTAAAATTTGATTTTATGAATGTAAAGTCCACCTATGCTCAGTTTATAAGAACATTTTTAGACATCTAACATATTTTAAAAAACATAATCTATCCTATGACATTTTACCTCGTATAAAATCAGCATAAGCTACTGGTCTATATATATATACTGTATATAAGAAAATTTTTAGACATCTAACATATTTTTTAAAAGAACATAATTTTTAATAGAGTTATGACTATTGTATCATAATATGTACATAAGTTTTTTTAAATATATATGTGTATATATACATATATATATATAACTTATGTACATATGATACAATTGTCATAACCCTATTAAAAATGTTTTTTTTTTAAATATGTTAGATGTCTAAAAATTTTCTTACATACTGAGCATAGGTGGACTTTACATTCATAAAATCATAATACTATGGTTATAGCCTATTCAAAAGTAGTATTTACACCATTTTGCCTCTTTCACAGTTTTAAGTTTTTCTGTAATCAAAAGAGAAATATTAAAATATTGCTAATTCTTCACACATAAATAAAACAATCCCTAAAGAAGTATGTATATTTTATTCAAACGACAAATGTATCATTCTCGCAGATTTGTGAGCTTGTTTTAATACAAGCCTATACATATAACTTATATATATATATAATTCAGCTGTGTTTATACTCCTTTTAGCTGCGAGGCCATACCAGGAGATCGGGATCTGTGTCTATACAGTAGGGTAGGCCATGGAACTATTGATTGTCTATTGTTTCTATTATTCGTGTACTTTTTATGGAGTAAATTTCAGAAATGGTGACGATGATACATGATGTAAATGTCCAATTTAGTATTTGCCTTTACGACCGGGGAAACCATGAAAAAACACACATCAAATAGTTCATTGCAAGGCCTAAATTAAATTTATAATTTGAGGTGATGATGCGCGTTATGCGGTTCGCTCGGATAATTCTGAATATGACGGCGGATTTAAAGTATTTTTTAATTAATGGTCTTTATTCCCCCTCAGAAAACGTTTTGAAAGGAAGCCCTCTTTTCATCGGATTCCATACATTTCAATTGACGAGGAGTCTGAACTATCTGAAAAGCTTCATTTCAAGTAGAGGGGCTGAATTGAGAAACTACACGGCTTTCATCAACTTGTATTACGTACGGTCTTTGAAGAAATATCAATTTAGTTGGATTTAGACGTGCGTAAATGCCACAAAGAAAGTGAGAAACTGTTAAAGAAAAATGTCGCACATTCTGCTATGGACTCCACATGATCTTCTTACACACATAACATTATCCTATATGCAGAAAACAAGTTATTTTTGTTATCGATTTCTGAGTTAAGCTCCAGATCGATTCAAGGTCTAGTTTGACAACCATATGTGAAGGAATATGTAGGTACTGTTATTTATCAAAGCCGTACATGAGCGCTGTACAACAATATGTTGTCATGAGAACTGATTTGCATTTGATTCTTTCTAATCTGCTCTTATACAATTCAACGGCCCTAAATAGCGTGCTCACTCGCTCGCCCACTTCGTGAGACATCGGGTATACTCGGCGATGTTCGTCTCTCGCAGTGTAAACTTTCACGAAGAGTACAAAATTAGGAAAACCGTTTCTTTTTTTTTATAACGTCTAAATTAAATGAACACAATGAACAAATATTCTAATTTTATTTTTGCTTACAATTTTCTTAGCTCTGAACCACAAACATTTTTAATAAACTGGCAGTGTAAATTTCTTAAAAATCCTGGATTCAGTTAATAATGGTGGGCGAAGCCGCGGGCACCAGCTATAATATTATTGATAGTTTAACCATGGAAGTATCGCGGATAATAATAATCCAAACAAACCCTTCCTTCCCTTGAAAAATTATATAATTTCTTAAAATTACACTGAATTTATCAAATCAAATTCACACCATATTCATCTGTCAACAAACAGTTGAGAAACAATACGTATTATGTGTTCACAGTTAGCTTTGGAACTGCATAATCGAATCTGAGATAGTTTTCCCAGGCGGCGCTTTCTAATCGTGGAATGTACTCTGAAGCCGGAATTTTTACTGTTTCATTAATTAGCCTACTAATGGTCCAGTTTATGAATGATTCGCGTGCAAGTGTTAATAAATATAATGTTTTAATTATTATTATACTCTTAATTTTTAATTTTTCAATTAACTATCGTGGGCGAAGCCGCGGACACATGCTAGTATATTACCATAAAATAGGCACTAAATTGGACATTACTGCGGTACCGGTCAACCGATTAGGTTCAAAGTCAATAGACTTTGTCCCATGGACGTTATAAATGCATAAGTTTTATGAATATTCGATCACTTCCTATTAATTTCTAAAATTCTTATACCTTATAATTGGCAGAAAAACAGACATTCTACCAAAAAGTCAGAAGATACATTTAAAGTAAACCTATTAGAAGACGTGAGCATTCGTAAACTATATCAGGAAAGAATTAAGCAGCTGATGCCTTTTATGCCTGTGAGTAATAATATTAATAGTGAATGGCAAGAAATTGTAAGAATTATGACGCAAGCAGCATCAGAAGCCATTGGAAAGAGGAAGAAAAGAAGAAACAATCGTCATTTACATTTTTGGAGCGAAGAATTAAAAATGATGATTGAAACTAAAAAACGACTTCACTTACAATATTTGAATACACATTCAAATGAAGATTTAATTCAGTATAAAGGACAATCAGCAATAGTAAAAAGAGAAATTAGAAAACTTAAACGACAAAGCTGGGAAAAATTAATATCGGATATAGAATATGATGTTCATGGTAGACAAACAAAGGCATATAAGTTACTCAGAAAGCTTAACCAAACAGAGAAAGATAGATTAGAACTAAATCCAATACAGGAAAAGGACTGGCTGGATTATTATGAAGACTTGTGGAAGTCGGAAAACTGCACTGACCAAAATAATCTAGCAACAATTAATGAAGAAGTAGACTGTATTACTTTTGAGGAATTAAAAAAAGTGTTAAATGAATGTAAAAATAGAAAGGCACCTGGTTTTGATGGAGTCAATATGGAACTAATAAAGTATGCACCCGAAATTTTTATGCACAGACTATTGAACTTCTTAAATGTATGCTGGAAATATGGGCACGTTCCTGAAACTTGGCAAGATTCTGTAATTATACCATTATTTAAAAGAGGAGACAGGAGTGTGTGTTCTAACTATAGAGGAATAAGCTTATTAAATGCAGGATATAAGATCTATTCAAAAATTCTAAAGAATAGATTAAATGTAATTACAGAAAGCTTACTCTTAGATGAACAAAATGGATTCAGAAGGAACAGATCTTGCATTGACTGTGTATTCTCCATAAACCAAATAGTCGAAAAACATAGAGAATATAATATTCCCACCTACATGGGATTTATAGACTATGAAAAAGCATTTGATTCAGTAAATCGTAGTAAGCTGTGGGAAATATTAAGGAAGAAAGGTATACCAGATCACCTAATAAGAGCCATCCAAAGTCTGTACGCACATACAAATATAAGAGTAAAAACCAGTAATGGAGTAAGCACTGAGAGTAGAGAGATATCTAGAGGTGTTCGACAAGGGTGCTCATTGTCCCCAATTTTATTTAATCTATATAATGACGATGTCGTTCGAAAATGGCAGACAGAATTAAAATATGATTTTATTATAAATAACACACCTCTAAATACTTTGCTATTTGCAGATGATCAGGTTATACTTGCAGCCACTGAGAATAATTTGCAGTTTGCTCTTTTTAAATTGAATAACATTGCCAAAGAATATGATTTAAAAATCTCGACAGAGAAGACCAAGGTTATGGGCTTTAAAGGCAAAAATACATTAAGAACAAAGATTGTCATAAACGATGAGCCAATTGAGCAGGTAAATTATTTTAATTATCTAGGATGTACAATCTCTTACTATCATATTAATGATATAGACATAAAACTAACAAAATTTCAACAACTTAACGGCACAATAAAGAGGACTTTAAACAATAAAGTGAGAAAGGAAACGATATTAAAATTTTATAAGGTAATGGCCATTCCAACCCTCGCATATGGATCCGAAGTGTGGAGCCTAACAAAGAAACAAAAAGATAGAATAGAAGCAGCAGAAATGAAATTTCTAAGACCAATAGCAGGATATAGTCTGCTGGATCATAAAAGAAGTTCAGACATAAGACAAGAACTGAACATTCAAAGCCTTAACGAACAAATCAAAGATTATAGACATAAATGGCTTGAACATATACAAAGGATGGACCCAACTCGAATCCCCAATATCATATACAAATATGCACCAAGAGGAAAGAGAGACATAGGACGACCAAAGAAGCGTTGGATGGACCAATTTAAGGAATTATAGCTTTGGAGACGGAACAGGCCTAAAGGCCTAAACCGTGAAGTTTATGATGATGATGCGTATTTGAGTTATCGCGCGTACAGACACATGGATAGACACACATTTTCCAGTCCATCATACAATCTCAGAAAGAACCAATTCTGGATCAATTAAGGATCAAGTGATTTATTTGTACAGACATCACACAGGTGATATGATGGAGCATTTATATATTTTTAAAGTTCAATATGGCATTGTTCCTTCTACACTTGCGAGAGTTAATTGATTGGCTTGCCTCTGATACAAATGAGACCGGATGAAAATGTACAGCTGCCTCATTACCAGGGCCCGGATTCTAATGACGTATCATCTTTTTATTGATGCTGCATAGACGTTGCCAACTTGTGGATCAATCCTAATCATGGCCTCTATATTATAGAAATGCATTTTTATTAGGTCATTTTTTGTCATTTTATGCAATTATTTTTATTTTTAGGCCATTTATTTCAATTTTAGGTCATTATTTTGTAATTTTCGTATAATTTGCTCCCTTATTTAGTCATTTTCATGTATTTACATTGAGTGTATTAACTTTTTCGCTAGCGGTGCTGTCTTTGAAGTGTAGTTTGTTTAATGCAAGAAGGAAAAATTTCAATAAACACTATAATCCGGTAGATCAAAAAAGGATATGCCGAATTTTGATTCACCAGTGCCTCAGTGCCAGTATAGGACCTAAATTTCTGGGAGAAAAGAACATTCACAACATTACAGTTATTTACAGTTTTTACAATTATGTACAAACTAGTCTATAACTTTGTGTGTACAATAATCATTTTTTATAAGTAAAATATCAGTTTTTAGGTCATTTTTTATAATTATTAAGTCATTTTTTTTAAAATTTAAGGTCATTTTATAGGTCATTTTTCAAACAATTTTAGGTCATCAGAATCCGGGCCCTGCTCATTACAAACATGCCGAAGTGCTAGCAATTTAATTACACGAGAAAGAGGGGTTAAAATAGGAGTACCTGTAGGAAAGAGTAACTTTCCATTGCAATTCCTTGTTACAAATATTACACGTCCAATTTCACCCGTACAAGCAATTAGCGAATTTTAATTGCGCAAAGTTCTGCACACCTACTTGACATTCAGAGCATGAAATGTTCACATTCAAGGTACACGGAATAGCAAGATTAGCCTATGTACGAAGGAGAATCAAATGAAAACATCAATTAATTTGTTTACATTATTTTTATGCAGGAAGAATGTTTGCTTGTACATTCCGGGATGCGCGGGCAAAGAGAGTTAAGTCCACCATCCTAAAAAATTGAGATATGTCCATAGAGTTATAGATAAAAATGTCATATTCAATGTCATATTCAAAACTGTACGGTAGTTGGACTGGTATAGTGTGTTAAGTCACTCTAATTCTCAGTAACAAGAAAGTGAACTTAACTCTCTTTGCCCGCGCACCCCGGCATTATTTTTCTACATAGCCCCCTCTCAGTTCAATGCACTTACGCCATCGGATAGGAAGTGATTCGATACCACATGAGAAAAAAAATTCTGGTTGGCACTGTAGGCACTCATGCGCGGCCGATTGGATGTCTTCATCAGACTTGAACTTCTGCCCTCCAAGGAGCTCTTTTAATGGACTAAAGATGTGGAAATCTGATGGTTCCAAACCTGGCAAGTAGGGCAGATGTGGGAGGCACTTGAAGCATATGTCGTCGAAGGTTTTCATGGTTCCACGACCAGCATGAGGACGAGTGTTACGATGTTGAAGCAAAACACCTGCTCTCAGCAACCCCCTTCGCTTTGTCACCATCAGACTCGTGCGAAGCTTTCATCTTTAAGTCCTTCGCTCATAAATAGTAATATACAGTACATTGATGGTACAGTGATTGGTAAACTACATCTAGATATCGTGATATTTATCTGCAGATACCAGTACTCAGCCTCTGGGTGCTTGAGGGACTGTCAAGCAATCTAAACAGGATATCTTTACGATCACAGATTAGAAATAAGTGGTCTAATTTGTCATTAAACTACGTCCATTATTCATATTTTATTTTCTTCGCTAACCCGTTCCCGGAAACCATACACCGACAACCGTGTTCCCAAGCATCTGAGCAAACTAACGGAATAAATACAGCCTTTGTGTGTTTAGTGTAAATACTCTAATTAAATGGCCACCAAGACATCATAATCGTAGCAAACGCGTGTCCCAAGGCAAATCGCTCTTCTCGCAATTTCAAGATAATGGGTTGCTTGGCAATACTCCACATAAGGCAGTGAACCGAAATATCTGCAAGTTACATCACATCAGTAGCACTTTCACCGGGACCACCCACTAGAAGGGGAATAGCAATACATGCAGAATAATTCATACAAGTGCATTTTATTAATGTAAACTTGTGAAGGCATGAACCGTGAAGAGACCGCTACAAGCATTATGAAGTCTGTCCTTCAGAATAACACGTTTATTTGAATACTAGCTTAAAAGACCCGGCGTCGCCCGGGTTTTGTATTTTGTAATTGGAAATTAGCTTATGAAGGATTTTCAATTTTAAATTCTAGGTCCTTATATAGGCATTTATAATTTGAAATAGGAAGAACGACTTATTACACTCAAACTATTCCCTCAGAAAACGCTTGATATAGTTTTTTATGGCTCATAGAGGATCTAGAATGTTGCATCCCATCGCTTGTACAGTGCACAGCAAGCCTGGTTGAGGTTTAAATAAGAAGAAACAGAAATTCCTGTAACATAAAATTGTAATATCGAGGCGGGAAATTTCCCACTCTTATGTTACCATAAAGCATTATCACTTTCATACTTTTCTCTCCAAAAACCTGCGATATAATATAATAATATACACATTACCATACCTCGTTTTGTTTTCTCTATGTCCAGGGTAGAGAAAGTTATGTGATTCCATTATTTTAGTGGATTTCATTCTGTAATATTTATTTATAACATGAATTATTTTGATAACTTCTCTTATTTGTCAAAAGTGCATTTCAATTGTTTTTTCCAAGCCCACCTGATACCATTTGGCAACAATATATTCTGTGATTTGGAATTCATAATTCTATGTAAAAAGGGATTAAGTATTTTCAAAAACATTTAATTTTTGGCATTTAGAATCAGAATTTTTCAAAATCCTTTCTTAGTGAGCACCTACATTATGAAACGAAGGTACTGTCAAAATTCCAAGTCTCTACCTGTTATAGTTTAGGCTGTACGTTGATTCCTGTCATTCAGTCAATCAGTCAGTTAGTCATTCATTCAGTCAGTCAGGACAAAGCCTTTTATATATATAGAGATATCCACCTGAGGGCTGCATAATGACTCTATCAGACCTGTGACGAGTCCTCAAGAACCAAGTGATTATTGCGCATCCTTTTACGGTGAATAATAATGTAAAATTTCGGTAAAAAGTTGGTTTAGCACAAAATAATATTTCGTTTTTTTTTAATTCAGCTGTGTTTATACTCCTTTTAGCCGCGAGGCCATACATAAATTTCGGGATCTATGTCTTTACAGTAGGGTAGGCCAGGGAACTATTGATTGTCAAGTGTTTAATTGTCGGTGTATTTGAATGGAGTAAATTTCAACTGATATTAATTTAAATGGATATGATACAGGATGAAATGGTGAGGATGATTTATGGTATGTAATTATCCAATAAGGCATTTGTCTTTACGACTGGGGAAACCATGAAAAAACCCGGTCAAATTGGCCGTCCATGGGAATTGATCCTGGGACCTCCCGAATGCGAGTCCAAGACGTTACCATTTCGGTGTTATTTCGCCTTAAAACCAGATAGATTTATGGTTCACATGGTGCAAAATACAGTGAGTCCCACGCAAGAGTTGGCCAATGACGCGGGTTTCTGCGTCGCGGCTGGCACAGCTCCAACCCCCGAGCGATCGGGTGAAATATCTACGCAAATAATGCCGCGGTCGTTGTAATGATTCAGGTTATCACATTTTCAGTTAAAATTACAATGAAAATAACCACGTATCTCATCACAAGAGATGATGGAAATGTTCTCCTCTTGCATCCAGACAATACTGGCACCTTTTTAGGAAATTTTCTATCACGCGCGTAAGTTCAGCTTCCGAGACAGAGTTACTTATCACATTTTCAGTTAAAATTACAATGAAAATAACCACGTATCTCATCACAAGAGATGATGGAAATGTTCTCCTCTTGCATCCAGACAATACTGGCACCTTTTTAGGAAATTTTCTATCACGCGCGTAAGTTCAGCTTCCGAGACAGAGTTACTTTCTCTTGTGATAGGCCTATGTGATATTGTCTTAAGTTCTTCTAACAGTATGTGAATATTATTTACGGGGAAACTTGAAAAATAAAGTGTATAGGTCAATTTCCCATACACAAGAAGAACTTAAAAGACAATATCACAAAAGAAATTAAGTCTATCTCGGAAGCTGAACTAACGCGCGTGAAAGAAAATTCCCTAAAAATGGTGTCTGTGTTGTGCTTATGCAAGAGGAGAACATTTCCAACATCTCTTGTGATGAGATACGTTGTTATTTCCATTGCAATTTTAACTGTAAATGTGATAACCTGAATCATTACGACGACCGCGGCATTATTTGCGTAGATATTTCACCCGATCGCTCGGGAGTTGGAGCTGTGCCAGCCGCGACGCAGAAACCCGCGTCATTGGCCAACTCTTGCGTGGGACTCACTGTATATTATGTACACATATTAGGCCTATATATCCAACTTAACCATATCATTTAAGTCTTCTAACGTCTTAAAATGAGAATAGCAAACCCTTTTGTCTACACCTATCTTGGAATTTTCAGCTATATCTAATGGTATAACCATACCACGAGGGGAAAAAATCGTGTGAAACTCAGCCCTTTATTAAGTGTCAGAATAGTGCTTTATGAGATTGTGTGGGGGACGGGAAAATATCTGCCTATCTGCGCGATTAACTCAAATCCGGATTTTCATGAAACTTGGTGTATGCATTTATAACGTTCATGGGAAGAAGCCTATTTATTTTGGACCAAATCGGTTGAACGGTACCGGAGTATCGAGGAATTTAAGGTCAAATGCTTTTTAAATGAGAAATAATTACTATACTACAATGCCGCGCTGCTAATCATTGCGTGCCTTGACTCCAATGCAGTCATATGTATGTTTATATTGTTGATCAAGTTGAAATGAGTATTATATGAATACTGTTATATACAGAAGTTATATTACTGTGAAATAATTAGGCCTACGTACATTAAGCGTAGTTCTTTGCCAATGGATTTTGTGAAATGTTAACATATTTTAAGAATTTCTTATACCAGTGTATACGAGTATGAATTAGGGTTAAGTATCAAACTTTATAGACTTTTGTTCTTCCTTAATCCCTGCTTAATGAATCGATTTAAAAAAATAACTTATTTTCTGCATATCATAACTGCTATTATCACTGATTAAACGAAGGCATTTTGTCACTTTGTTATATCAGTTTACCTGATTTTATTATTATTATTATTATTATTATTATTATTATTATTATTATTATTATTATTATTATTATTATCATCATCATCTTCAATACATGACCAACTTGTGCTCAAGTCTATTTAACAATTGCAGACCTGAATTTATGTATTCATATAAGCATCCATCAACTGAAAACATCAGCGGGATATAACTCTGAAATAAACTAGGAATATTTCAGTAGAATAGCTAGATTCCAGAAATGTCAATTTTTACAAGTGAACATTTATTTTTCGTATTTTAAATAAAGCATTAACCTATATTTCTGCTTTAATACAATTTTTGTTGCGACTCTTAGTACGCCATAGCAGTGAAAAAGTTACTTCTACACATGACTGGACAGCAAACGTACGCATGGCTAAGCGCTAAAGTAGAATTTTTCTTTAGATACCCAGGTCGCTTCAAAGAAATAAGCCATTAAGTCGGTGTTTCTTTATGTTAATTGATCTGGGTGGCAATTGTTTTTTACTTGAATGCGCAAGCGCGAGATGTGCTGGCGACAACGAGTTACGACACTACGCAGTTTCGGGTGATTCCAACTTTTCACCAAACCATAGTAATAATTTTGATGCAATGGGCTTATTTAGCTTTGTGGATTGAAGTAGGTACACAATTTTCAAAAAAGTAATTGATGTAGGTAAAATATTTTGAGATGTATTGCAATTCTGAAATAAAATAATGTACGCAAACGATACAGTTTTGCCGTAATTTCAATATAAAAACCGTCAGGTTTCTCTGCCGGACCCTGTATAATATATGCCTTTCACTAAATGAGGGAGCTTTGTACAGTGGCAGATTATTTTATTCTATTAATGGCAACATGTCATATCTGAATCCTAGGATTTAGAAACAGCTCTCGGCGGCTGCATCAAATGAACCACTTAATATAAGAAGTTTATTTACTAAAATAATAAACTAGACTTGATTAGAAATGAAGGCAAAAAACGCGTTGCTACTGGAGCACTTAAAAATCCATAAAATCAGACTTGATTTGCCGACCCTCGGGGCTTCCACTAGCCACTTAGCCGGCTTGCCAGTTTCTCGAGTTACTCTGTAGCGGTGTGAGACGACAACGAACCTGAAGTGTCGAATCTTGTAACTCAACAACATAAATTAAATCTTATGGGCTCTTGAATAAACTTCATACTTATAGATTGCAAACGTTTAAAGTTTAATAGGTCTTTTGAGACCCCTAGGCGCTGCGTTCGCTCCTCTCATGCAGCGGGCCCGGGTTCGATTCCTGATTGGGACAAGTTACCTAGGTGGGTTTTTTTTTCTGGGGTTTTTCCTCACCTGTAGACAAATGTCGGTAACTTTAGCCCCTTGTGGTCCCCAGATATCATCTGACCGTCATTATCATCTTCATCCCCTCCTCGTTTTGTTTGGAGTGTAGGCCTATGTGTGGGAATGGTATGTCTCGTTCTATGTGTTCGTGTTGTCTCGGAGGTAGCCCCAGCAATGAACTGATCACTCATCCGGGGAGGCCCAGAATGTCCTTGTCTGGTAAAAAAAAAGTATGTATGTGATCCAAGCTTAATCCCTCTCCCGACAGGTCGCGGCCCTGTAAAGCCAGAGCGGCTTGGGTCGCTTAAATCCTAAAATGGAGAGGTAAAACTACGATAAATAAGAAGAAGAGACCCCTAGGGATCCAGGAGGTTGAGGCTGTATGTTTCCCACACAGTTTGACAATAATATGCCAATCACCAACAAACAAGTCAATTTCTAAAGAAGTTATGTTGTATAAAATAATCTGTTTTCGTGCTGTTTAATGACAACATGTGACGTATTAATCACTGCACACTGATGCTTTCATGTCCAGTAACAAGCAGACGGTTTTACCCGATAAATACCATCCTCCCGATTCCTACAAGAATATTGTAAGATAAACGGCCGTATTTGGTCTATATCCGAGGAATTGCTAAACGTTATTGGTCAATATCAAACACGCGGGATATGAGTGGAATAGTCGGTAAAATCCAGGCCTCTCGATATATAACCTGGAAATTAATTTCAATCGTTCTGATACGGAATTACTTGCCTGCTCGTTCAGAGAGATCTTACTTGTACGCCTGGGGCGATGCGCCAGGACACGATCCACTGAACCTTGACATGCGTAAGTGAAACTGCAAGGTTCTGAACCTTATGGGCTCTTGTGCTGCCCTGTTTTCCCGCCCTCTGCACGTGGAAGTCGAAACATGACAGCTAAGCTATGTCCTGGAGGAAAACTTGAGAATATTCAAATCAATACGTGAATCAAGTTCAACCCACAGAGCTAAATCAGAAATACGCAGCACATGGGTTTCTTCTGCGGTTACGAAATCCTCATTACTTTTGTTCTGTTTTTAGTTATTAACTTTTGACATTCTCTAGGTAGTGGACCTCCAGAATTCTTGATAATTTCGCTCACAGTAGTTATTACATTAGTATAGAGGCATGCATCTACTCTCGTGTCCAAAATTAAGGCCATAGACAACTGGAGGAAGGATCACTGCGCCAATCCTCAACATTATTGTTATTCCGAACGGATTTTTAATAAATGCAACTTTAATGATTGTGTAATATTTCTCCACTTATTTCACGATGTAAATACAAAATATACAGATTACATACAAAGATATAACCTCTAAATATGGTTTTATGTATGGCTTTCTTCCGAAATCTCGAAATTTGACCACAATTTAAAATTGTTATAACTTTTGAACATTTGAAGACAAAATAACAAATGACTACTCACTTTAAAGATAATTTATTGCCCTACAACTTCTTTCGTGAGGGCATTGCTGCATACCTAAGGGCTAAGGCGCTAGAAGGCAAAATGTGACGAAAAGCGTGAGGCGAAATAGCTTTTTTCGAAAATTTGCTATTTCCCCTGGCGGATATCTCGAAAGCTATTGGGAATAGAAAAAAAAATGTAGTAAATTTTATTTTACGAAGCACTGTTGTTTAGATATAAAGCGAAAAACCAATAAAAGATACCTTCTACGGGCTCCCCTGCTCCCCGCTCACCCCTCATCCTCGGGGACTTTTAGTATGTTGTTCGGGACACTTCCCCCAACAACGCTGCAAAATTTCAATTTAATCCTATTAGATTTTTTTTCTATTCGGTGTTTTTCAACCTTAATTTGACTGGATTATAAATTCCGAACCTGATTCCAGAAAGAATCGCACCTGGAGAGGACCAATCTAATGTCGAGGGATTTCCCCCCTCCCCAAAAGCAGATGGCAGCGTGTATTTGTTGATCGCTGTATAACACGCTTAGTGTTCTTTGCCTTTCAGTAACATAGTAGTAGAAAATATATGCAATAATGATCATGTTTCGTAGAAAGATTACCAAATCATTGTCCTTGGGAGAAATGTGATAGGCCTATTTTTTTCCCCCGGTTTTGCTAACCTGGAAACCGATTTAAGCTTTGTTCAGGAAAGCATTATTTCCTACAGCTGATTAAAATACAAAATATTAAAACACGCACCTTAATTTATATTTATATTACTGCACAGTGAAAATGAGTAAATCTGGGATCTGAGATTTTTGAAACGTGCAAAACGATGAAACCGATAAAAAAATTTCAGCATTAAAAACATCCAAGATTTTCTATTACCCTCTTTGCATCCATTAACCTCTATGAGGTTGTAACATAAAACAAAATAATATTATGGTCACGAAATTCATTAATGACGTTAATTTACGGTTTTAGAAATGCGATTTCGGGACTCACGAATATTCTAGAGCCTAGAAATAAATCTATTTATATATATCACTAGTTTGAAATTAGACACAGACTATAGAATTCAACAAAAAGTACTGCATGTATCCCTACACTATTAACACCTGCGAAAGGCTTGTAGAACTGGTCTATCAAATCTACTACTGCTCTACATTCCGTTCTTGTCAACTCCTGAACGATCTTTTCATTAAGATTACGAAAGCTCGATCCAAAAAAGTTGGTCAGCAGCAGACATGATAATTTAGACCTAAAAGTGACATGTGATGTGTTTATACGCGAATAAAATATATTCATACAGATGAAGATGGAGTTGTAGGAAAACTTGTACTGTTTCACAATATAAATGACTAGCTTAAAAGGCCCGGCGTTGCCCGGGTTTTTTATTTTGTAATTGGAAATTAACTTATGAAGGACTTATCACACTCAAACTATTCCCTCAGAAAACTCTTGCTAGGCCTATAGTTTTTTATGGTTCATAGAGGATGTAGAATTTTGCACCCCATCGCTTGTACAGTGCACAGCAAGCCTGGTAGAGGTTTAAATAAGAAGAAACAGAAATTCCTGTAACATAAAATTGTATTATCGTGGCAGAGAATTTTTATTTCTTACTCTCATGTTACCATAAAACCGTTTTGGGGATGAAATTAAACAGAAATGCAATATCACTTTCATACTTCTCTTCCCAAAACATATTACCTTACCTCGTATTGTTTTCTCTTTTCCAGGCTAGAGAAAGTTATGTGACTGCATTAATTTCGTGGATTTAATTCTTTAATATTTATTCATAACATTATTATATTGATAGCTTTTCTAAATTACCAAAGTCACGTTTCATTTATTTCCAAACCCATCTGAGACCAGTGGCAAAAATACACTGTTGTGATTTGGATTTGATAATTCTGTGTAAAAAGGGATTAAATATTCTTAAAAAAAAAAAAAAAACATTTGATTTTTGGCATTTAAAATCAAAATTTTTCAAAATCCTTTCTTAGTGAGCACCTACATTATGAAACGATGGTACTGTCAAATTCCAAGTTTCTATCTATTATAGTTTAGGCTCTACGTTGATTTCTGTCAGTCAGTCAGTCAGTCAGTCATTCATTCAATGAGTCAGGACAAAGACTTTTATATACATAGAGATTGTAGACGCTAGAAGTCATGGTTACTAACCCTTCCAGAGCTGAATTCATAAATAATTAAATAAATAATTAAAAAGTACACTGCACGCCGCTTATTGTGATCACTTCGGGACGCGGTTGATCTGATAATATTAACCGATTGATAACAGCAGCCGAAGTAATTATATCAAGGTTATTCATTCATATGTAAGATAATACACTACAAAACAGAATTTAAAATATTCATAAAGTCCATTAACCATTATACGTAAATGCAACTCTGATTTTTAACTCTCCTAGATAAATTCCCTTGCGAAGGTGATGATACTATAACCTTAAATGATGGCGATGATGATGATAATTACTCAATGGCAATAGACAATTCCTCAGCAAGCTAAAGGAATATTATCTATTTTATGGAACCCGAAGGTTAATTGCCGCGCTTACCTGAGCCCGCCATTCAACCCTATTCTGTGCTAACTCCAACCAATCATCCCTCGCAAATCCTACTCCCCTTAAATCTATCCTAATATTGTCCTCCCACCTACAGCTGTCGTTTTATATCTGTACCTCTCGCCGTTCGTTGGAATTTTGTTACAAGGAGCAGGTAGTCCGTGTATTCCAATACAAAAGACATCCAGTTCCCTTTCTAGCCATTGCTTGTCCGAGCTCAAATCTGCTGCCCGTTGTAAATTTAAGACATGTTTTTGTGCACGCTAGTAGAATCTCTTCTCCTACCAGGAAATAGTCACTTGAAAGACCGGCAGAGATATAATACGATGTCTGTACGTCTAGGTCTTCCAAGTGGTCTTTTCCCTTCGGGTCTCCCAGTCAACATTTTTGATGATGATAACAATAACTATAATAATAATAATAACAATAATATCGTGAGGGCGGTGTTACCTGACAGTAAACAAACCACCACGCCTTGACATGCTTTGTAATATGGATTACATTTCTCGTTATTCACGAGAAGAATCGTGACGACTGAACAGGCTTTTCCTATCATTACGTTTCACCTTGTGTTGTAGATACTGTAAGGAGATCATTACGCTAAGTGGAGGTTCAGTTTACTCGAAATTATTTAAAACACACTATGATTACGACATTCAGAGACACATGTATAGTGTGAAATAGGATTGAGAATCGATGGCCGATGTTTTCATGACGGTGAATCGATTTTTTCTACATCTACAGAAAACAACCGATGTTTTTGCTACATCAATGTTTCTCCCAGACATCGATGTTTTTTTTTTTTTTTTTTTTTTTTTTTTTAATTTAACTCAGTAGCGCTGCTTCCCTGAAGGGACAAGGCCTACCACCCGCCAACTGTAGCTGCGCCATCTGCTGCAGTACTAAAATAAGATTAATAGGCCTGCCTTGGTTCTAAGATATAATTTTATTTACAGCAGCCTAATTTCCCAAAGCATCCATGTTTTCCATTGACAGTTTTCACGGAAATATTTGTTTATTTATGATTTTTTCCTAATTTTCTCTAACATTTATTTTTAATATGCTTTAAATCGATGCTTTCCGTCAAAATACATCAAGACTTATCGTGACATCGATGGTTACCGCAGATTTTAACAACGATGTTATGACTATCTATGCTCATCCGTAGTGTGAAAAGAATAAGTTTATTACATATAGAGAAAACCTCTAAAAGGTAACTTGAGATGAAATTTCCATTCATTTCTGAATGAAGTTTAAAAGTGAGGATCACAGTTATGAATTAAATAAGTAAAGCACAGAATAATATCAGGAACGCTCTTTCAGAACTGAATTTCTATAGCGTTATATCCAATCGTCGAGTGAAACCTTCACTGGGCTCTAAGTTTGAAATGAATGAGGAAAATCTCAGTGAAATATTTGGTTTCCGTAAATGACAATTCTTATTTGTGGATAAATTATGCTTACATTTTATATAAATAAATACTCCATCGGTCTTATGTCTCCGCTTTTATACAATTCTGAGGTGACGAATTTATACGTCAAGTAGCAGTGAAAAGGTTAAAAAGAGGGGAAAAGGAAGTTCCTAGGAATGAACGGGTGAACAGCATGAAATGGAAGTATGAAAATGGCAAATGGCTGTTGAAATAAGACAAATTGACTACAAATTGAAACCACGATTAGAGGAAATTAAAAGCGTGATACAGTAGAACTCCATTTACCCGAATTCCAATTATCCGGATCGCTTTGAGCCCGTATTCAAATGGTTTTTTTGCAGGCGCGAGCATTGGGAAATTCTCTTTCAGGACCGATTATTTGCGAAAAAGCAAAATTCTGCCATGGTAGCTCAATGGTAGAGGAAGCGGCACAGAGAGCCGAAGATCCTGGTCCAAATCCCGACTATGGCATTAAGTTTTTCAGTCTGACTCCAACCTTTCCAACTTAGCCTACACGGCAAAAAGGCCCGGGAAGCAAAAGGCCCCTATAAAGGAGAGGTAAAACTACGGAATAGAGAGAATTTTTTTTCAATTATCCGGATATTTGATTATCCGTACCGGGTCCGGTCGCAATTAACTCGGATAATAGGAGTTCTACTGTAAGATCAAAAATAAAAGGAATGAAAGGAAGCAAAAAAGAAAATTAATAAAATGGAAAGACTGAGGAAACTAAAGAACCATGCAGTATGGATAAAGACTGGAGGAAAAATAGATAGAAAACTGCGGATATTTTATTATGAAGCAGAAAAGGTAATAGAAGTACGAAAAACGCTGAAATCACTAAAAAGAAGAAATAGGAGTAAATAAACAAAGATACGCGGCACATTTGAAGGCCTAACAGGTATAACACGGTCGTGTGGAAATGCTGATTATGATATTCCTCAGATTTACCAAGAGTTTCCAGGAATTCCACGACCTTGGGAATGCATAATATGCGTACTGGGGTGACTTGCGTGAAGCTACGCACTTTCTGCGAATGACTTGAGAATTCCACACGTTGAATATACGTGACCCACAGCGCAAATTAATTACTAACCATAACTTCGTCATCCACATACCTTCATATTCCGCATACATGGAAACTAAATTAATCTGCATCAAACGCTGGCTACATTTTTAAAGGATGTTATCATTGGTTCGTAAACTATACTTCGCCTGCATTATTTAGCAACTTATTCTAGGATTACGTACTGGAAACAAGTCTGGTCAGATGAATTTGTAATTGAAAGTTGAAAACATGATGTTGTTACCACGAAACTGAAGTCAAACTTAAATATAAAATATTACAGATCATAATGTGCTATTACCCATTCACCATGAAAATATTCAAAACATTTGGTAAAAATACGTGACTTCTTACGAAAAGATACATGTTTTAGGCTAATAAGACATAATAATGGCTTATTAAAAGAAAGCATTAAAATGAGTTTCCTTGTAGGCCTAAATTTTATATATATCACTGACATTTAGACCGTTGGGTTCATGAAATCATTTTTAAAATTATTATTTCAGCTGTATTTATACTCCTTTTAGCGACGAGGCCATAGATCTGTGTCTATACAGTAGGGTAGGCCATGGAACTATTGATTGTCAGTTAGTTCTATTATTGGTGTATTTTTATGGAGTAAATTTCAACTGATATTAATTTTAATACCAGCAACGCCTAAACAATCATCCCAATTCCCTAGCCATCAATCTATTGGACAATAGTTCCTCAATCAACCGTTTACATCGATATAAAATTTTAGACTTGACATTCCGATTCAGTGACTTACCTTAAAGAGTTGTTATTCAATGTCTTACCTTAAAGAGTTGTATTTTACAGCTCTCATATCATGACTGTAACATTTATACCATTCACTGAATGTTCATATTTGAACAGATTGTAAATCTGCAGAATAAATTTAAAAAAAAAAAAAAATTAATTAATTCTAAAGAATATGATACGGGATGAAATGGTGAGGATGATTCATGGTATGTAAATATCCAATTCGGCATTTGCCTTTACGACTGGGAAAACCATGATAAAACCCATGTCAAATTGGCCGGCTACGGGATTTGAACCTTGGACCTCCCGAATGACAGTTCAAGACGTTACCGTCTCGGCCACCTCGCTCGGTCGTGTAATCTTGTCCTCACATATTCAGACTGTCTCGTGCCAGGCTGGAGTGAAGGGATCTACTTTTATTGTATTTTATTTTATTTTATTTTATTTGCTAATTTCGCTGGTCACGAAATTTCCGCGTCTCTACTTAGATTATTATAGCCTATTTAGTATACGGAATACAAAACAACCCATGCATCCAAACACCTGCGCGAAATGTAGGTTTAAAAGCCGGTAATAAAATGCGAAATATTCAGAAGGCGAGGTTATTAAATAAGGTATTATTTTTATCTGGGAAGAAAATTACGAATCGCTATTTTTATAAACACGCTCTTCATGACCCCGCATTCTGAGGTCATCTTTATTTACGTTTCACACCTGTTCTTTTTCTGCTAATAACAACGCAGTCTCTATTGGAAGATTTTCTGGTTTTTGTCCAGAGCTATAAAACGCAGAGTTACACTTAACGAAGTGTTAGTGGGTCCTAATTGAATCATTATCGCCAGTGGAAGTTATATTGTCATGGGTCAGTAGCTGATCACGATGAGATGTGGAACTGGTTTTTTGTGAGGCAGGCACGAGCCTTGCTGGAATCTATGCATCCTAATGGCCACTACATAATACAAGAATGGCAAGTGCTTCATTAGTAGACCTGGGATTTTGGCTGTAAAAAAATTAGTTTTAGGCACCTTAAATAGGCTTTTAAAAGAGAAAATAGGGATTTAAAATATGCTTTAAAAATGTTTAGATAGACAAAAAATAGACTTTAAAATATTACAATATACACTTAAACAGTAACATGGTCTTTTTTTCTGCAAGAAACGTGGTTTACCTATTCTTATCAGAATTAAGTGCAAAATTAGGCATCACCAACTATATTCACTTAAACAGATGTTCTTTCACTGGTGACTTGACACAGTAGTCCTTCCCCCTTAATCCTCCCCGTCAGTCAGTATTCCTTTAGCGACAATTGTTTGGAATAATCAAGTTTCTGTGAAAAACCCACCTTGTAACCGATCAGTTCATATGGACTTATATAAAAAGAGGAATCAAATATAAGAAAATACATTTCACGGACAATATTTGAACTTCCCGCAACATTATCGACTACTAAAAACTACCATTACGCCTAGACTATTACAATGACCATAAAACGAATTAAATGACAAGACAGAGGACATTTACACGAACAATTTGATATACAACATGACCATCTGAATCAAAAGACATTACCAGCAATTACAAATAATTAATCAAACGATTAATTATTAACACGACAACATAGAAAATTACATCATTCAACGCATAATCAAGAAAGCTATACAACTACACTTATTGCAGACAATAGTGACAATTACTTTATGAATTATTAACTAAATAAGGGAATACAATGAAGTGAAGGCGTGGCTTTTTGTCTGGAGAAGTCCACTGTCGCCAGCTATTAAAGTCAAGTTGATGGATACGTTTCTCCCCAAACCTCAACCCACTTTAACGACAAATATTTCAAACACTAGCAGACGACTTAGCTAATTTCCAATCACAAGAGACAAAGCCTACTGACAGAACCAATGGAATGGCTAGAATATTTTAACACCGAAACATATTAACACGAACAGGAGCGATCAACGGAGACTTGAAGACATCTATTCAACAGCGACGGACGTAATTTTTATAGACTAAACCGGAGTTAGAAATATACAGTGAAACAGTAACAAGTACGAATATTAATTTTATACCGACTTTTAAATAATACGGTCGAGGATAAAAATATATATATTGGAATAAGACAAGATTATAGATATTATTTTTCGTATTGAAAAGTTAAACGAATAAATACCGCCATAAGATATATAACCTAAAATTCCTGCAATAAAACGTGCAGATGTTATAAGTATAATAATATAACCTAAAGTGATTTTGGCGACGACGAAGCAAATAGATAAAGACATTACTGTATTCTTCCTCCAGACATTTTAAGAAATTAACAAATTAAGTGAAAGATTTTCGGACAAAATAAACTTACAAATATTATTCAAGTTCATTATCAATAGACTTCATTTTTACGACCTATAATCCCTTCATCTTATATCCTATTTTAGTTTTCGTCGAGCACGACCCTGAAAGAGATCTCGCTCTATCAACTGAGTTAGAAATAGCCGGACATAATATATTCAACGACCCCTACTGACAATTATACATTGGCACCCAACAGTCATAAATTAGCACCCAACATTACGAACAGTTATAAATTGGCACCCATTTTGACGTTAATCATTTCATCACCCAACGAACAGTTATAAATTGGCGCTCATCTCGGTGCTAATCAAATACTCCCCCTACGAACTGTTATAAATTGGCTCCCATCTCAGGGCAGAATTTTCGAAACGAAATAGGATATAGGAATTAGGCCAACAAAAGTCGAAAATTTTTTTGAAACGACACGGGGATAGACGAAATTTATTAACAAATTAATTCTTCGAAATAAACAGTAATAGTGTATAGACTCCATGTGGATTACCAACAACATCAACATTCACCATCAACATTCACCATAAACCCTCCACTCAACTGAAAATCTACACCCCCGCCCCCCCAATTCTACAAGAGATCGACACCCCTCTTCAGCTTGTGACCTCCAGTCAGCTGATGGCCATTCCTAGGCTATTGACCGACAGACAGCTGCAACAACAGAAGGACTAGGGTATCGTTAAAATTTTTTGCTTATACTTACAGAGTTCACAGAACAATAATATTTTTTTCTTCAATTTTTTTTGTAAAGGCTTAAAATAACTTTAAATTATATCCTTTCAAGAAGGAATGACTTTTTAGATTTATATTTCAGTAATTATTTTTCAATTTCACATTTTTCTATGCGTTTACGCAATAACAAAATTAAGATGTCTGTGAAAACTGTACAAGTAGTAACATGTTCAAGTGACCCAGAACCACAGCATGAACCCCTACACCCAGTGTCAAATGATGAATCTAGTTTGCAAAGCAGTGAATTAGACAATAGAAATGTCAATATAAGTGAGAATTTAACAGCAGGTGTAACATCACAGTCAGCTGTTCCAACAGATACTATGTCTTCTAACCCTGAAATAGCCACTGTAAATGTCAATGCATTACAACGAATTATGAATGCTATAACTTCTCTGGCCAGTCAAAATACTGCGCTAACTGAAACAATTAACTCATTGCAGACTGAAAGTAACAGTCAAAACACTGCGCTAACTGAAACCATTAATTCAATGCAGACTGAATTTAAAACTGAACTTAATAATCAAATGAATTCATTGCAGACTGAATTTAACAATCAAAACACTAATCTAAACACAACAATTAACTCATTGCAGACGGAATTTAATAGTAAAATGAATTCAATGCAGACAGAAGGTAACAATCAAAATACTAATCTAACCACAAAAATTACTTCTTTGCAGAATGAATTTAATAATCAGAATACTACCTTAACAACAACAATAAATTCAATGCAAACAGTACTTAATACTCAATTAACTTCACTACAGACAGAAGTTAATGAAAACTTGAATTCAGAGCTAACAGCTCAAACTAGTAATCTTACTCAATTAATGCAAAACCATAGACAACAGGTTGCTGAGGAATTAATGCAAATCGATTCCCGAGTAACACAACAGATAGCATCTTCAGAAAATATCTTAACTGGACAAATAGAAGCTGTTCAGACAGAGGTTTGTACTCAGATAGAAACTGTACAGACAGAGGTTCGTACCCAGGTAGATGGAATTCGAAATCATGTAAGTGCAGTAGAAAGAGAAGTTAGGAGTAACAACACTAGATTGGTATCCCTTAATTCGGAGTTGGACAGATTGCGTCATAGGTTACGGGATCAAGAAGATCGTACAGAGAGTACAGTCTTGGTCTCTGACCGGGGCGAAATTGCGTCAACTTCATCTGCTCTCCCAGACACGCCTACTGATACACCTATCATTCCCCCTCTACCCGCAAACTTACCAAGATCCAATAACGGATTGAACCATCACACTGCAGGTAATTCAAGTCAAAGTAATAATAATAATCATCAAAATTTCAACCCCAGTAATCAGATTGGATTTACCCTTAGTCAAAGCGACTTGCCTCTTCCCACGTTTGAGGACAAACAGAAGACTAACCCCGTAAGATATTTGCGCGAATTAAAGACCTTTTTCAATTTAAGAAATGTACCTGAACAGTTAAAAATGATCATGGTATCCAGGTCATTAAAAGGTAGTGCAGCTCGATGGTTCAATGTTGTTAATGATACGCTGGAATTGAATATGCAGACATTCGAAGAGTCCTTTCTTCGAGAATTCTGGTCAATATCAGATCAAGAGAGATTAAAAGGTCAGATTTTTCATGGAAGTTTTGATCGTAATAGCGGCCAAACCTATATGGAACATTTTATTTCTTTATGTGATTCAAAACAGCTGTTAACCCCTAGTATCGAAGATGAAGTCTTCATCAAAGCCCTCTGCTTACACTATCCGTTTTCAATAAAGAACAGTTTAATTGTTGCAAGCCCCAAGACAATCCCTGACATGATAGCATTGTTGAAATCCCTACAGGAATCCCCGTTTCCACCACAAAAGATAAATAAATCCCAAGTTACCAACACTAATCAAGGCCTAAAAAGAAACATTAATTACGTTCAAACCAAACCCAACCAAAACGCTTTTGGATGCGAGACGCGGACAGGATCTGCCCAGTTGTGTGAGGAACAACAACAAGTAAATGAAAACGAGACTAATGTAATCCATGAAAATAGCTCGAATAGCCCAGGACAGTTCTGGAGAAATACGCCATATCAGAGAGGAAATAGGACTTCTTATTGGAGAAGTAGAAATTTCAGAAATCGCCCTTATTATTTCAACAATGGCAGAAACTACTCAAACTACAACAATGGTTTCAGAAACAACAATTTTCGATACCAAAACTATAACAATAATTATAACAATAATCATAATGACTACCCACATGATAACTCCCCAGGCTCGAATCAGAATAACAGAAATAACTATGGCAGACGACCATACAATGGAACACCACGCTGGTTCAATAGGACTCAGTACAACCAAGGATTTTTTAGACCAAGTTTTAGAGGTAGAAATAACTCACGTCGTGGACTAAACCGATATGCTAATATCAATGGACAAAATAACGATTACCAACATGACCCAATAAATAACAATCAGACAATGAATAGCACTATGAATAATCGTGACAATAACAATGGCAATCAGTCACCGACACCTACTGTTGAAGACTAAAGTAACTTAACGAAAGAAGCAAATAACCCCGATTCTTGACAAAACATATTCTTGTTTACCACAAACATTTCTTAAGAATTTTACCCAAACAACATATAGGTCATTCCCCCTTTTTTTTTTTACGACCTTACGTAACACTGTTATTCCAGTCACCCCAATAAGGCACCATTTCTTATGAAGAAGTAAGCCAAACCCCCACAGAGTGACCCTCTTAAATTTATTTCTAAAGGAAGTGCATCCGCTTGTAAATAACTACCCAACTTTCACATTTCTACAGTGTATATACTAATTTAAAACTAACTTGTAGAATTGACAGCCCATACAAAAATTCCAACACGTACTGTAAATATTTGAGATTTATTTTAGAAAGAGAAAGTTCCAAGTCAGCAGGAAATGATTCAATAAATATTTTATACCACAAAACTATAAATGATAATAAAATCTACCAGCGAAGAACATTTACTAGAAAATCCAATCCAATCCAATTCACTATGCGCTGATATACGAATAAAACAAGAGGCCAAGAAACCCCATAAAATTGTGAAAAGTTCCGTAAATATTTATTGAAACCATATTATATCATGTCACTAATTTCCTAAGAATCAAAACATCAACGAGGTAAATTTTGCTTTTATTCAACGAACTGGAATCGAAAAAGGACTACGAGAATGGAATGTAAAATACTTTAGCGTGAACCTTCTCAATCTATGTTTCATTTTTACGTCAGCGCAACGAATGTATTAATTTAAGGTAATATGATGACGCACTCATTTTATAAGTAAACACTGAAAGACAATACAGATACAAGGATTACCTCATATAATGAAGTGATTTTTGCAGTGTTTCCTTGGAGACGAATAAGTGTTTGATCAGCCTTTTTCCGACTAAAATTGTATATATTAAGAAGTGAAGTGCAGATTCCCCTCTGAATTATACTGAAGGAAATGAAACATCGATTTGACTTAGGATAATCACACTAGTATTTGATTTAAATATATAAGAAAATTTTAGTTACACTTATTGAAAATATTGAATTAAGTTTTATAATTACACATTACACTTTGGTTAAAGAATTAAGATTTATGAATAAATAAGTATTTTAATATCATGCATATTCAATTTAGTATCCTCCCTACAACCTCACACCAATCAAATATAAGGTATAAAATGAAAATCAAAGAGATAAATAATGAGTTATGAAAAGTGAATTTATGAGTGTGCAAAGATTATGAATAATTAAAGGTAAGAAATGAGTCGACGATGAAAAATGAGAAAAGTATGACAAGGAAGGAATCCACTGTCAAAAGAGTGAAAAAGATCACTAATGAGAAAGAAAATAATAAAATGAAGGTAAGGCATGCACTTATAATAATCATGCTAGAAAAAGCAGATAGACATTTAAGAATGATATTATTGATTGTGTAGGAGTAAGAATGCATAAATTTGTAGTAAACTTGAACATGATATTACGAAATAAGCAAAATAAATTTATTTGAATAAAAAGGATACCTGAAGAACAGAAGAAAGAAAATAATACATTTTTAGATTGTGTAATTAAACATAAAGTGTAAAGTGTATAAGTAATAAAATCCCATTGTGTGTTAAATAAAATTTTATGTATTTAACGGTAAGTAATTAAGTGTAATTAGTAAAATTGTTTCATTAGGTGAAGAACAGTGATGTACCAGAAATGAGTTACAACCAGTCAAGATGACTATTATCAAGTAATTCAATGTAACAAAGATTTCATTTTATTAGGTGAAAAGGAAAGAGAAGCGTACTACAAGTGAGTACAATGAAGTAAAGAAAGGAAGATTATCAGCTGATTCAATGTAACAAGTGTATGATTTAACAATGTTTATATTTTAAGAGTTTTAATGTGAAAACTATATTTTTATTCAGTCGACGAGGAAGAACACAGATAAAAGATAACAGATAATAAATTACAAAATATTCATCATTACAAAATCAAAATAACTAATTGATATACGAACTGACCGAGAAATTTTGGATGCGAGACTAACGAAAAATTTTTAAAATTATTTATAAAACTATTTTCCAAATACCAATTACTTCATAATTTTAATAATTATAGCGTTCGGACATTTGTAACCGATCAGTTCATATGGACTTATATAAAAAGAGGAATCAAATATAAGAAAATACATTTCACGGACAATATTTGAACTTCCCGCAACATTATCGACTACTAAAAACTACCATTACGCCTAGACTATTACAATGACCATAAAACGAATTAAATGACAAGACAGAGGACATTTACACGAACAATTTGATATACAACATGACCATCTGAATCAAAAGACATTACCAGCAATTACAAATAATTAATCAAACGATTAATTATTAACACGACAACATAGAAAATTACATCATTCAACGCATAATCAAGAAAGCTATACAACTACACTTATTGCAGACAATAGTGACAATTACTTTATGAATTATTAACTAAATAAGGGAATACAATGAAGTGAAGGCGTGGCTTTTTGTCTGGAGAAGTCCACTGTCGCCAGCTATTAAAGTCAAGTTGATGGATACGTTTCTCCCCAAACCTCAACCCACTTTAACGACAAATATTTCAAACACTAGCAGACGACTTAGCTAATTTCCAATCACAAGAGACAAAGCCTACTGACAGAACCAATGGAATGGCTAGAATATTTTAACACCGAAACATATTAACACGAACAGGAGCGATCAACGGAGACTTGAAGACATCTATTCAACAGCGACGGACGTAATTTTTATAGACTAAACCGGAGTTAGAAATATACAGTGAAACAGTAACAAGTACGAATATTAATTTTATACCGACTTTTAAATAATACGGTCGAGGATAAAAATATATATATTGGAATAAGACAAGATTATAGATATTATTTTTCGTATTGAAAAGTTAAACGAATAAATACCGCCATAAGATATATAACCTAAAATTCCTGCAATAAAACGTGCAGATGTTATAAGTATAATAATATAACCTAAAGTGATTTTGGCGACGACGAAGCAAATAGATAAAGACATTACTGTATTCTTCCTCCAGACATTTTAAGAAATTAACAAATTAAGTGAAAGATTTTCGGACAAAATAAACTTACAAATATTATTCAAGTTCATTATCAATAGACTTCATTTTTACGACCTATAATCCCTTCATCTTATATCCTATTTTAGTTTTCGTCGAGCACGACCCTGAAAGAGATCTCGCTCTATCAACTGAGTTAGAAATAGCCGGACATAATATATTCAACGACCCCTACTGACAATTATACATTGGCACCCAACAGTCATAAATTAGCACCCAACATTACGAACAGTTATAAATTGGCACCCATTTTGACGTTAATCATTTCATCACCCAACGAACAGTTATAAATTGGCGCTCATCTCGGTGCTAATCAAATACTCCCCCTACGAACTGTTATAACCTCTGCTGTTCTGCTTTTCATTGAGGGATGTCCATTATACGAATGTAAAAATGACAGAAGATGAATTTGATTTTAAGTGTAAAAAATAGGTATTTTAGGCACCAAAATAGTAAAATAGGCTCTAAAGGTCCAAATAGCCATTTTAGGGCATCATAAAACTCTATAAATGTACCGGTAAGTGATTTATCATGAAATGTCCACATACTTAAAAATTTTCATGTTACTTCATAAGGAACATAATATGTATTTGCCTTAATATCCCAGGTCTAATCATTAGAGAGTCGAGGAAGAGTTTAAATTTCCAAGATTCGCCAATGCAGTTAACGTATGTGTATAGCATACTATTTTTCCAACAGTAGTGAATAATAAAAAGAATAATTATTTTGTATGGTAAACATTCTTTAACGAAACTCTCTCCTTCCATGTAAAGTTCCCGTTAAGGGTAAACAAAAAAGGTGATAGCATGTTACAGCGATTTCCGAGGATATCGCCAGATGTCACTGTCGTTCTCTCCCCTTTCGTACAAATAAATAATCATCCATTTCCTTCATTTTAACCACTACAAATACTATTATTCGTACTATTACTACTATCACCGTGTACCTATTATCACTTAAATTCAAGATACAAATAACTTTTTCAGCATTGAGAATTCGGTCCATAAACGAGAAAGTTCCAGTCAAAACACAGTCGTGAGGCAACACAATATTTAGTTTCTAAGTTGTTTTTGTAATCGATTTCCCAGTTAAGCTCCAGATCGAATCATTAAGCAGGGCTTGCCGAAGAACAAAGGTCTAGTTTGAAAAGCATACGTGAAGAAATATGTGGGCAGAGTTATTTGTCAAAGCTAACTGTGTTGCACCTCCCAAACCCGTATACGAACAGTGTAAAACAATATGCTGTCATGAGAACTGATTTGCATTTGATAAATTCTAATATATTACTATAAAATAGTCATTAAATTGGGCGTTACTCCCATACCGGTCAACCGATTTGGCCCAATATCAATTGGCTTCTTCCCATGGACGTTATAAATGTGTATACAAAGTCTCATGAAAATCCGATAAAGCGTATTTGAGTTATCAGGCGAACAGACACACGGACTGACACAATCTTATAAAGTACCATTCTGGCACTTAATAAAACATCTCAAAGTTTAAACATTTACACTAATTATGGTAGAACAAAAACTCGTAAGCAACTTGCCTATAACGGCAATTAAGAAATGAAAATTATGAAACTCATTTTGCTCGTTTCATCAACATACCCGTGTCTTAATAAATGTAATTATAGGCATATTAAATAACTTACTATTTTATTCTAATTCTAAGCACAAGCGAACTGAAATTATTTTCCTTTTAAAATCCACGATTCAAAGGCCATTAAATTGTGGAAGTGTAAATTGGCAACACTGAGTTACACACAGAGTTGGCGATATCAAGAAAACGTAATTGTGGAACACCCTGTAGGAGTAACCCTAAGTTCGCATCTGCTCCACAGTTTCCATGTTGGGGGAGGTCGTGTCATTCTTATATTGACACAGACGGAAAGGGAGAAACGTGCCACGTGGTGATGGATATTGGAGCTGCTATTAACTATGTATGTGAATCATTTTATACTTTGCCAAGGGACCCCCTAAATCTCTTCTCGACAAAGACCAACTATCACCAAGCAGTGAGTCAGTCTGTAAGTTGTCAATTAGTCCACTCCCATCTTCATGACGATGAAGTCTATGTTCTATAGTAAGCACTCTTAGCTAAAATCTAAAAACTCCCACAATAAATAATTTCCTATAGGCTAAGATCAAGGTAAATTAGCGCGTTTTGTACTTTTTCTATACAAAATACTAGATATTCTTTGTTATACTTTGTAAAATAGGTTGGCGTTTCCTCCATGAATAAAATTACCAGACGTTCCCGTTTTTGTGAGGACAGTTCCCGGATTAAGCTTTCTTTCCCGGGACAAAACTTGTCCCTGGATTTGCCTTAATCTCCTTAAATTTAATACAATTTTACACTTCTTCCTTGATGATAAATAATAATAATAATAATAATAATAATAATAATAATAACAATAAATCAGGTAAACTGATGTAAAAAAGGGCCAGAAAGCTTTTGTTTAATCAGTAATAAATGCAATTATGATACGGAGAAAAAATTTATTTTTAATCGATTTCCGAGGTAAGCTCCAGATCGATTCATTAAGCAGGGCTTACGGAAGAACAAAGGTCTAGTTTGATAAGCTATGTGAAGGAATATGTAGGTAGTGTTATTTGTCAAAGATAACTCTATTGCAACTTCCAAGGCCGTATACGAACACTAAAACAATATGTTGCCATTAGAACTGATTTGCATTTGGTAAATTCTTTCTAATATATTACCATAAAATAGGCACTAAATTGGGCATTACTCCGGTACCGGTCAACTGATTTGGTCCAAAATCAATAAGCTTCTTCCCATGGACGTTATAAGTGCGTACACCAAGTTTCATGAAAATCTGATAAGTCGTATTTGAGTTATCGCCCATAAAGACATACGGACATACAGATAGACATTTTCCCGTCCCCACACAATCTCTCAAAGTAGGCCTACCATTTGGCACTTAATAATCTGGTAATAATCTTACAGGCACACGAAGTAAAAACTTAACATTTCAAAATACTTTTAGTTAAGAATATCTGTGTATGATTATTGATTAGACTACGTTTGACAAAAATTGAAAATGTTGAATTTCTCACAGTGGTCGCAAAAATCGTGATACTTGATGACTGAAAAGCGTTGTCTCGCGAGCCTCGTTGTGGCCACCCCTGGTATAGTGCATAGTTTATTAACAATTTCTTGCAATACACACATATTTCCACTAGGCTGCCTCTATTCTGTTACATTGCTCACGCTACAGTTGGATAAATTACAGCCTGCATTTCTCTCTTACACAATCACTGCATCTGACAACAAATCCGTGTCATTCCTCCTCGTGTTTGCTGTGCCGCCGGCTCACGGAGAACGTTACGGTACTCCCTCGCAAAGTCACGAGTTCGACCCCCGAAGCTGTCTTTTGTTTTATTGTTCCACTGATATTTGCGCGGATGCATGCTGAGCGAGGAAGATCCTTGAATGTCGGGTAGGGCGGTATAATTAAAGCAAGGATTCTCGTAACATAACCTCATCGCAGGGATTTCAATATGACGTCTTGCTTCGGGCTGCTTTCGTCGTAACATTCAATTCATGTTGTATAATTGCTGTTATTACACATGTTGCATATAGTTTGTAATTAGTGCACAGCAGCAGGTGTTCTAACCTCCAACCATGTCGCTGTAATTAGTAGTAATAATAATAATAATAATAATAATAATAATAATAATAACATTTTTAAAGTAAAAAAAAAAAAAAAAAAAACTAAACCAGCATTTTTCAAGGAAGTTGAAGAAGATTTGAAATTACTTTCTTTCTTTCTTTCTTTATCTTAGGTTTACCTCTCCCTTTTAGGATTTAAGCTACCGAAGCCGCCCGGGCCGCGATTTGAATTTGAAATTACTCAATATCAAAAATGAAGATATTGCAAACAGAGAAAAGTTTAGGAAAGCAATATTTGATGGCGAATTTCCAGAGAAACCCAAGAAGAAAACGGGAAGTAAATGGACGGAAGAATTAAGAAGTTTTGGGAAGACAGGAAGAAGACAACTGTTTCACCTGGCCCTAAGCTGGCCTAATCGAAAGGGAAAATAATAATAATAATAATAGGCCTAAGTTGGTATATTACCGATGACGGGCAATACTAGACCTAGGCCTATATTGCAAGGTAAGGATGGGATGTGTTTCTAGAATCAAGGTAAAGAAAGAAAAAATTATACGAAGTAGTTTAAATCTTACAAGAAACAGAACTTCTCTACACAAATAGATCTTGTAGCTCTTATTACACGAGTAATACATTATAAGTAGCAGGTCCCCGCGGCTTCGCCCGCAATTATTTACTCAACTGCCAGATGTTTTATTTAAATATTTAACAGACAATTAATTAAAATAATACATTTATTAACCCTCTCATCGTTTTCACATAAATTACACGAATTAAATAATTTTATTTTTAATTATATTGTTTTGCCGTAACAAAAATTAATAATTAAATATTAAACGAACAGAACGAATCTTGTGTTCCCCTAAGGGCATAACGATTCGGAATGAAACGATTGAAACGTACCTCAGAATCATGAACTTGACCCAAGCATATACCGTGTGTTTCACGTAAGAGTTGGCCTATCATGCGGGTTTCTGAGACGCGGCGGCCACAGCTCTAACTCCCGAGCGATCGGGTTAAACATCTACGCAAATAAAGCCACTAACGGTGTAATGATTCAGGTTCTCACAATTACAATGAAAATAACCACATACCTCAACACAAGAGATGTTGGAAATGTCCTCCTCTTGCATCCACACAACACTGACATCTTTTTGGGAAATATTTTTTTCTCGCGCATAAGTTCTGCTTCCGAGATATAATTAATTTCTCTAGTGACACTGTCATTAAATCATTGCATAGCAAGTCGTATTTTGCATTATGTACTTCCCAGTTATAAAGACAATCTTTTCAGAAATGAGTGGTTTGAAAAAGTTCCTCGCTTCAATGTGAAAGGTGGTAAGACAGTGTCCAGCATTAGAGTAACACGGAGAAAGTGACATAATAATTGGACATTTTCACGCCGGCTGTTTGAAATGAGAGTTTGCGTCATGTGGGAGGAAGGGCAGGATCAAGGAGAAGTGGCATCTGGCTGCCGTGTCAATATTATTCTAGTCATCTTTCCCACTTGTATTCTAAAGTGAATTGTGGAAGCAGTCCATCCAATGTGATATTTGCAACCATATGCGTAACCAGGCCGACCATATGGGGGGGTTATAACATCCGCGGGGTCTGGGGGGTATGGAATACCTCCCAGGGAGAGGGGGTCCGGAGGTCCTCCCCCGGAAAATTTTAAAAATTAAGATGCAAAATAACGTGTTTTAAGCTTTCGGGGGTCCTCCCACGGAAAATTTTAAAAATTAAGACACAAAATAACGAGTTTTAAGCTTCCCACGCTTTATATTTGTATTAAGTAATTTATGGGCAGACTTAAAAAAAATTATACAATTTTCCTTTTTTTAATCAATGGGGGGGGGGGGGTTCAAACCCCCAAACCCCCCCCCTCGGTACGCCTATGTTTGCAACACACACTTGCCCCGAGAGATCATACCTAAGAATGACTGACTTTCCCTTGTAACCCCTACGGTGGGGCAAAGGGCCTTTGTAAGATCTGTATTGCAATAAAATATGTCAGTAACTCGTTTTCTGTAAGCTGATTTAGGGCCAGTTGTATAAAACTCACAAACTGATGGTTGTTTTTAACTGAAATTTGGAAAATAACTAGCTACTTATGTCGATTTTGCCTTTACGACTGGGGAAACCATGAAAAAACCCATGTCAAATCGGCCGGCCACGGGATTTGAACCTGGGACCTCCCGAATGCGAGTCCAAGAAGCTACCATCTCTACCACCTCGCTCGGCTGTAATATGCGTTTTTAAGGCTCCTTGAGTGAAAAGGCATACTAGTATCAGAGAAAATACATGTGAACTATCATTGAACAGTAACTGTAAGTAACAATCAGTGGCTTGCAAACGCAAAATCATTTCATAAAGAAATTTAATCCTCGAGGATATTACTGTTTTCCTTTCTGTTGATCAAAATTCAAGGCAAGTTTGGCATAGAAGCTTAGACTCTTTCCTTGTGAGTACAGTGATACAATAAATCGATCACTAGCCCCTTCTAAAAAATGTTTCAGGCTTACAAAGGGAATTTGTTGTGTGAAAGGTCGTTTCCCCTCTCCGTCTTGATTCATTGCAAGTCCTATAATTTTATATTGAAGCTCCTTAATTGTGAGCTTTATGGGGGATTTCTCCTCCGACATATTACGGATGGGCAACTTTGAAGGAGGCAAGAAATCTTAACCCCCTAGGGGTTGTGTTAAAAAAATATATTACAAGTATTCTTTAACTCTTCATTTTTAAAACTAACAATTGCCTTTACGCAAAAACAATTACCTATAATAAAGTCCATTTACTATATAAAAAAAATTAGGCCTTTCTAAACCATAAACTGGAGGCTATGAGAAAATATTATGCTTTACATTAACATAACTTTCTCTACCTTAATTATTGACACTTCACATTCTGATATATAATAAGAGGCCGTATTGCAGAGAGTAGGTATTCAGTTATCTTAGCCTTTCGCAGATTGTAGGCCTAATTGTTCGGCACTCAAGTCTTAAAGCCTGAGTCTGTGCAAACGATAACTGGAGTATATTTTAGCCCTTAGTATAAGCACCTCGTGTACAAAATTCAAACAAAATCGTTTGAGCTGTTTTCGACAGAATTTATAAAAATTAAATTTTCTTCGTGTAAAGTTAGAGGGAAAATAAAATGTCTTCTGCAATCTTCGCGTCACATCCCCAGACAATATCTTACTGAAAAGATCAAAACAATATGGGAGGGATCCGTCAAGAATGCCTAAACAGGGCGTTTCTTGTTTGTTTTACACTTGGTTTTGTTTTTGTTTTTGAGACGTACATACATCCCTGTAAATAGCCTACCCTACATCAGGGATCCGAGTACCAATGCATGTAAATTTGTGCTTGACAATAAATATTACTATTACTATATTACTGAAATATAGTACAGCTTCAATACCCGCATTACAAGGAGAGTAAATAAATAAAATCAGGTAAACTGATGTAAAAAAGTGCCAGTATGTTTTTGTTTAATCAGTTATGACTGCAATTATGATATGCAGAATATGTTTTTTTTTTAAATTGATTTCCAAGTTAAGCTCCAGATTTATTCATTAAGCAGGGCTTACGGAAGAAGAAAGGTCTACCATCTCAGCCACCTGGGTCATTTTAACGGTCTAGTGTTTTTTGTCATAGCTACATGTATTTTAATTTCCAAGGCCTTATAAGATCACAGTAAAACAATAGGCTATGTTGTCAAGATAACTGATTTTCATTTTTTTAATAAATTCTTTCGAATACGTATATTGCCATAAAATAGGCACTAAATTGTGCATTACTCCGAAACAGATCAACCGATTTTATCCATTATGAATAGACGTCTTCCCACGGACATTGTAAATGTGTATACCAAGTTTCATAAAAATCCGGTAAAGCGTATTTGAGTTACCGCGTCTTTAAAATATACACTAAATTGGGTTTTACTCCGGTACCGGTCAACAGATTAGGTTCAAATTCAATAGGGCACTTCTCATGGACGTCATAAATGGGTATACCAAGTTTCATGGAAATCCGTTACAGCGTATTTGAGTGATGGTGCGTACAGACGCACGGACAGACAGACAGACGGACAGACATTTTTTCGTCCCCCACACAATCTCATAAAGTACCATACTGGCACTTAATAAATATTAATAAGCAAGGAACAAATACAAGTATGGGATGTATTTTGAACATGATTTAGGCCTAATTTAATAAACGACAGACAGACTTTCACGCGCTTTTAGCAGATATACGAGTCAGAAATACTGTATAACAGTTCAAGGAAAAGGTAAAATCACGGGTGAAAATATGTGTGTTTTTATAGTCTTTACCTCTACTTGTGGCAGGAAGACTACAAAAATTTCATCTGACAGTCGGTAACCATAAAGACAATCAGTTAATCGCACTTAAGGCGAGGATGGAAATGCAGCTGACCTATATTATATTGAGACAATCGGGTAAAGGCGTTTTATTGTTGGGCTGGCGCCTGCCGCTATCAATGAACCAGTAACAACAATAGAATTAGCTCGAAGCGAGATCCTACAACTAGAGAATCGTGGGAACAGGTTGGAAAGAAATAACTGAAGTGTTACATAACAAGATGACGTCACCGACCTGCAGGAAACTCGAGCTCCTGACTCCAAGATATGTACAGAAGAGGAAGAATGATGAAATTATATAAAGAGAAATGGAAGATAAAAACGGTATCGTTGGAGGGGGGCGCAAAACAAAATTAGACTCCACTTCTAGCGTCTAAGACCATTCACAGGACCAAACTGTTTTTATCAAACTAAGAACAATAAAAAACGGTGACTTTAAAATGCTGTTTATTCAGCAAGAAACATTTTAAAATAGAAAAATATCCGTGCTACAAGTTCCCCAAAAGGAGGATGTTAGAGGAAATATTTGTTTAGGCCTATATTAAAGAAGGACAAAGAAGAAAAGAAACCTTCCCTCATCTCCAAGATATTCTGTATTTTCAACTCGTCTGAAGAGAAAAGTATAAGCCTAGAATTCAAAATGACTTAAAAATAACTGAATAACTTACAAAAACACACATCCCTGTCTTCAAATATTAAAATTATCGTAGTTGTTTACATGTTTTATTTCGACTTTTAAAAAAGTTTACCCTCACATCTTAAAAACGTCTCTCTTTAAGAGCGCAAAATTAAAACTTAAAACTTTCTTTCTTTCTTTACCGTAGTTTCACCTCTCCCTTTTAGGATTTAAGCGACCCAAGCCGCCCGGGCCTTAAAGGGCCGCGACCTGTCGGGAGAGGGATTATCTTTGGATCACATACATACTTTTTTGACCAGACAAGGATATGGAGGGCCTCCCCGGATGAATGATCAGCCCAATGCCGGGGCCACCTCCGAGACAACACGAACATATAGGACGAGACACACCATTCACACACACACTCACTCCAAACAAGGCGAAGATGGGATGAAGATGATAATGACGGCCAGATGATATCTGGGGACCACAAGGGCCTAAAATTACCCGAAAATTGTCTCAAAGGTGAGGAAAAACCCCAGAAAAACCCCACCTAGGTCACTTGTCCCGACCAGGAATCGAACCCGGGCCCGCTGCGTGAGAGGATTGAAACTTAAAACTTTAAGAGCTAAAAACTTTAAACTCCCTGAAGGTTGACAATTTAATTTTTAAAACATCTCGAAGATTAAGATTTGATTTTTAAAAAAGGAAAAAATCCTTACTCCAGCTAATATTTTAAATTTATTTCTATTTTAAATATGACCAGAAAAATAACTATCTTTGGCAAATACTCTGAACCCCATTCTGGCTCAGATAATATACTGCACATCCTACAAAACAGAAAAATTTTATATTTTTGAGAGCTAAAAATTTAAAACCTCTCGAAGGTTACATTTTTAATATTTGAGAGCTAAAGAGTAACTTATCGGAGGTTAAAATTTCAATAGCTGAGAGCTAAAAGCTTAATATTTCTCGAAGGTTAAAACTTAAATTCTAGGGAGTTATGAACTTAAAACCACTCAAAGTTAACACTTCAATTTTTTAGAGTTAAAAAGTTAAAACCCTCCGAAGGTTCAAAATTTAACTTTTGAGAGGTTAAAAAACTTAAAAACTTCTCAAAGGTTAAGATTTGATTTTTTAAAAAGGAGAAATCTCCTTCCTTCAGCTAATATTTTAAATGTATTTATGCTTTATAAATACGACAAAAAAAAACTCTATTTGAGAAACACTAAAGGGCTTTCTGGCTCAGTTGTATACTGCACGTCCTATATAAGAGAACAAGAGAAACTAGCCTCAAGATAAAGTTCTGGATGGTATCTATAGATAACGGGAAGAGAGATGACGTCCATTTAGTTTAATCATATTATTGCTCTTCTGTTTTCTGTGGGGAGAATCCTACATTAACGAAATAGAGACATTTGTATCTCTAGATATGGGGGAAGGAAACATAATGTTGTAACTTAGTTTGATTACACTGGTAATAGCTACACGTATTAGCCTCTACATTGCTCTAATGCTAACTAATGGAACGGAATTATCATGGAGGAGAAAAAATGCCGTAAGTGAATACTGAAGCCTATATATACATCTTCATAAATTATTTATGACGAAATCGGGCAAGTGGACAATTTTGGCGGGGAATGTTTTATTCGGGGAAGTATAAATGGAAAATTTTGCATCTCTCACTTCGTAATATTATTTGTTATTTGTTGACGATAAACATCGTATGGTATAATGACAATGAGTAAATATTCAGTCCAGAAATTTAAAAATAAAAATTTATAAGACAATTATCCTGCCGGTTGTATTATACTAGGAGGTGCCCGTGGCTTCGCCACGATAATTCTTTTAAAAATTAAAAATTAAGAGTATAATAATTATTATAGCATATTTATTAACACTTGCACGCGAATCATTCATAAACTAAGCCATTAATAATTAATGAAACAGCTAAAATTCCTGCTTTAGAGTACATTTCCCTGGGAAAACTATATCAGAATCGATTATGCAGTTCCAAAGAACCTGTGAACACATAATACGTATTGTTTCTCAGCTGTTTATTGACATGATTATGATGTGAATTTTATTTTATCAATTCAGTGTAATTTTCAGAAATTATATAATGTTTGAAGGGAAGGAATGGTTTGTTTGGATTATTATTATCAGCGATATTTCAAGAGTTAAACCATCAATATTTTACTGCTGGTGCCCCCGGCTTCGCCCGCCATTATTCATTGACTCCAGGATTTTTAAGAAAATTACACTGGTAGATTATTAAAAATGTTTGTGGTTCAGAGCTATGAAAATTGTAAGTAAAAATAAAATTAGAATATTTGTTCATTGTGTTCATTTCACTTAGGCCTTATATAAGAAAGAAACGGGTTTCCTTCCTAATTTTGTAGTCGTCATGAAAGTTTAGACTGCGAGAGACGAACATCGCCGAGTATACCCGATGTCTCACGAAGCGGGCGAGGAAGCACGCTATTTAGGGCCGTTGAATTGTATAAGAGTAGATGCATGTGAGACATGGTCGCTTACATAATCTGAGAGTGTTCGAAAACAGGGGGCTTAGGAAAATATTTGGGCCTAAGAGAGATGAAAATGGGGACTGGAAAAAACTGCATAACGACGAGTTTCATGACCTGTACTCGTCACCGGATATAGTAAAGGTAATTAAATCACGGAAAATAAAATGGGCTGGACACGTTGCACGCATGGGGGAGGAAAGACATATAAAAAATATTGACTGGGAGACCCGAAGGGAAAAGACCACTTGGAAGAAGACCTAGACGTAGATGGGAGGACAATAAGAGGATAGATTTAGAAGTAGGATTTGAGAGGGATGGCTGGAGTTAGCACAGAATAGGGTTGAATGGCGGGCACAGGGAAGCGCGGCAATGAACCTTCGGGTTCCATAAAATAGATAATATTCCTAAGCTTACTTAGGAATTGTCTATTGCCATTGAGTGAGTAAGTAAGTATGGCAAAATCAACTTAAAATAAAATGGAAAAGTGAAACTATCAGGACAACTATTTTACTATTTTATTAATGCCTAGGCATTTTAATATAATCTGCATCGTCTTCAAGGCATCTTGTATTGTAGATGTATATGTATTAATAATTAGAAATTACAGTGTCTTCCTGCCCTGTGATAAAATAATTAAAAACTAAAAAAGTTTTATTAAAACTCTAAAAACAGCTTTCAGCTTCGTTCAACGAAAAGATACGAATAGGAATATGTCCACTAAAAGAATGGACTTTCTAGATCAATACACCATGATTTCATATTTTCATGACATTTAATCTCAGTTTTATAGGGCTGAATCACAATGATGACGGAAAGGACAAAAACGACAAAAACTATTACTGGTATTAGAGACAAGATTTCTTGCGCAAATTATAAATGCAAACCGGACTGCAAAGAAAACGGTTAACATAATGATTATAACGTGTTATAAACTAGCTAGTGACGTGCAAAAAATACAAATACAAATATTAACCGATTGATAACAGTAGCCGAAGGAATTAAATGAAGGTTATTTATTCATATATAAGATAATACGCTATAAAACGAGATTTAAAACATTTATTCATAAAATAATACTTAAGTGTGAATCATTGAACCACTCATAGGCTAATACAGTACTAGACTGCAAGCAACTACTTTTTCAACCAGTAACAAAGTTTTAAATTGTATCTACTTTCCTTTAGGAGATCATTAACCAATACTCCAATACGAGTTACGAGTAAACTGGAAGTCTATACTGATCTGTGGTGAACACCGCGTAGCAAAACTTGTAATGCCTGTCTGTTCAAGTCTTTTCATTTTACACTAGCTATCACTGTATGTCAACACTGTTATCTCCATAAATCAAGAGTTGCAGCTTAACTGTGGGGTGAAACATGTTTTATTGCTTAAAAGAGAAAGTTAGTAATGCCACCCCCTCGAACTGGTCATCCTGTGAGCTGGGAGCAGAATTGCTACCTCCAGTACAACACAAATACAGTTGAGTTAGAAACGAAGCCCTTAAAAACGAAATTTTGGATGATTTACAGTACTTGGAGAAAAAAAGCCGCAAAAAGGAAAATGTGATGACATAAACCGAATTTTTGATCACAATAAAAAGGATTTTTTAAATATATCAGTATTGATCCGAACGGGACTTCATAAAAGTGATAACATTACCCAATTGATAACATTATCCGCGATTACATTAGGCTAAGCGGCATTTACTGTACTTTTAAAAATATATATCAAAGATACAGGTCTTTGATGACCTTATACCCTCGTTAATATAAAATATTTAGGATCAACCTAAGAAGTCTAGACCTAGGAAATAATAAGAATATCAGCTATTAAGATTAATTAAATATATTATTAGGCCATATGATCATACATCTATGATTGCTGACAGATTGTAAAAATAACCAAATTCACTTAAAACTCTGTATACTGACCTGTAGATATATTTAAAATTTATCTTGTTACTAGATGTAGGCCTACATATAAAAAGCTGTTTAAAAAAACTTAAAAGCTAATGCACAGAAGAGTGAATGATAAAATAACGTATACACATATAGGCCTATACAAAATTAGTGGAATAAAACCACAGTGAAATAATGTGATGAATCACAAGTCCACAAATAATTTACTGAAAGTTCAGACGTCCTTTGTTAAAAATCTCTTCATGGAGTGTATACATGTAGGCTCAAATTAAATCGTGAAAGGGCACTTTTTTTGAATAAGAGTCACTTCTGGTTAGGTTCTGGTGTTGAATTGAACCAATTGTCCTAAATACTATTTCTTCTTAGGTCGACGTTACGGGGATGCATTTCGGCATATATTATGCCATTTTCAACCCTTTACTGTGTTAGAAGCTACCAACCGTCCCGAGCTGAGTAGACTCTTGGAGGCTTACATCTAGTAACAAGATAAATTTTAAATATATCTACAGGTCAGTATACAGAGTTTTAAGTGAATTTGGATAATTTTTACAATCTGTCAGCAATCATAGATGTATGATCATATGGCCTAATAATAGACTTAATTAATCTTAATAGCTGATATTCTTATTATTTCCTAGGCCTAAACTTTTTAGGTTGATCCTAAATATTTTTTTGCACTCCGTAGCTAATTAGTGGTACTTACGAACGTTGTTGCCGTGGATCGTAAGTTGACATTCCCACACGCAATCTTGTTGCTAGGGGCGATAAGCGTTTCCCGCCCGCAAACGCTTACGGCCCTCGGGCAGAAAGTGTTTGAGGGCTGTTATGAATATAACGACACACTTCATTATACAAGCCTTTATGGACAAGGCCCCCCTCATCACAAATATTCGGTTCCCATAAACAACAACAAATGCGAATCACTTTCTGAAATATAACATCCATTTTCAATAGTGTATATACATAATATTTTCAGCTAATATCACAATTAATATAATTAAATTGATATAAATAATCATCGTGCAAAAAATAGCATGCAATACACGTGCCGTAAGCGCATTACGGCACCTGTATCGCAATATACTATTACTGACAGGTCTTTGAGTTTTGTACGTTTTTTCGGCCCACCCTGTATATAGGATAAACGGATAAGGATTAGAATGAAAACTGTTCTAAAATAAGAATTTACCGCGGCCACCAAGGAGTGGCATCACGATTCAATCGTTGGGAAACCGCATGCAGTTGAATAACAATCCATGCTCTTGTCATGAATCTGAAATCAGCCATTAAATACGTTATCAAGATTCGCAAGTAAGAGCAAGACAAGCGGCCTAGCCCTTTAAAATAACAGACTGGGCTACAATCCGCCTTGAATTGGGTTCCCCCCTCGGGCGGATGACAAAAGACGCGAACCTCTCGGTTACCTTGGTAACAAATCACAACCCATCCATTGTAGGTAAATTAACTAAATCCATTACGTTACGAAACCCAAGCTGACCCAAGACCCCACTAGACCTTCAAACCAGAAGGGTAGGGCAAACTACAAGGATCAGCAGAAGCTAAGAGCTAACTTGTGTAAGTCTTGTCAGAAGCACCTGAGTCCAAACTCATCAGCAAAACCCTCCACCTGTTTGCAGGATTATGTCGCAAGATAATTTCATAGTGATTACATAATGAATTTTAGTTCGATAAAACATTGCCATGATGTATTAACAATTAATATTAATAATAAAAGTTAATGAAAAAGGTTCGTCTTACATAATGACTAGACCTGGGATTTTAAGGCAAATGCCTATTTCGTTCCTTATGAAATAACATGAAAATTTTTAAATATGTGGACGTTTTATGATAAATCACTTACATTTATAGGGTTTTATAGTGCCCAAAAAATGCCTATTTAGACCTTTAGAGCCTATTTTACTATTTTAGTGCCAAAAATGTATATTTTGTACATTTAAAATAAAATTCAACTTCTGTAGTTTTTACAATCTTATAATGGACATCCCTCAATGAAAAGCAGAACATCAAAGTTGGGTTTTTCACAGAAACACGATTATTCCACACAAATGTCGCTAAAGGAGTGCTGACTGACGGGGGAGGATTAAGGGAGAAGGCCTTATGTGTCAAGTCACCAGTGAAAGAACATCTGTTTAAGTGAATATAGTTCGTGATGCCTAATTTTGCAGTTAATCCTGTTAAGAATAGGTACACCACGTTTCTTGCAGTAAAAAAAAAAATACAGTTTAAATGTATATGTAATATTTTAAAGTCTATTTTCTGTCAATCTACACATTTTTAAAGCATATTTTTGGTGCCTATTTTCTCTTTTACTTGTTTTAAAAGCCTATTTTAGGCGCTTAAAACTAATTTTTTAGTGCCTAAAATCCCAGGTCTAATAATGGCAGAAGAAATTATTATGCAAGATTTCTTTTGTAATAGTTTGATTAATATTCATCTTGTAATACGTATTTTAATTTTTTTCTTTTCTTTCTTTGTGCTTTTAAGTTTACAATATGTTATAAGTATAGGCCTACACTCGCGTTGGTATGCTCTATAAAGGTTCAGGACTTCCGACTTTATATAAGAAAATCAAGAAATAATATATTCCAGGGGTTTTGCAGTGGTTGTCTTAGCCTCATTTGAAGTCGCATTAATCGCGAGGCAATAATTAAAATCTAAGTTTGTGTACAAAATGAGTGGCTTATAACTACCCTTAAAAAATTCATAAGAAAAAGGGTTTCAAATATTTTTTTTAGCTCTTTGTATAAGAACTTCGTGGGCAAAATTACACAAACTCGTTAAACCCGTTTTACAGAAAATCGCTAAAAATGAAATTAACTTCAGGTAAATTGGCAGTGAAAGTCATTGCTAATCTTCGCGTCACATCCTCAAAAATTATCAAACCCAAACATAAAATTATCTTCTTATTTTTTTCCGTTCTCGAGCTATGTTAATCATAGACACACAGGATTTTTAAATTCTGGGTACCTAAAAACGTGTATTTATGTTGAAAATGCGACATCAAATTTCGAGATAAAGACACAATGTTCCTCTACCTTTAGTACTTATGGTAAGGGGAGAGGAAGTACAAATACATAATTTGAATCCTCTCTAGACTAAAAACCCCCTAAACGCCATTAAAAAATAATGGTGTTTTTGAAGTTTAAAGCAGTGGGATAGAGGGGATTTTGAACTTAACTCTGATTTTCAACATGGCATTATATAGTACATTGGGGAGTTTTGAACCTCACATATAAATAAACCAATTTAAGCCATCCATACAACTCTTGTGATGTACAAAAGTAAGAAAATATAATTTGGCGTTTAGGGGATTTTGAATCTAAAGGATTCTTTGAACTCTTCAAGAATGAAAGTGAACATCCAGGAATTTCGAAATAAATCCCTTCATCCTCCGTCCTTTCATTCCATTAGGCTTAGATTTCTCCAAGCCACCCTGGGGATTAAGGTATTGATCTCTCCAAGATTTTCTAACTGGAAAACCTTTTACGAAATGCTACAAGAGAAAGAAAAACAAGAAAAAACTGCAAGATGGAGCTTGGGAAGAAGAAATACAACTTGAAATCTATATAACACAATCCCCTAAGAGAATACAACAAATTATTTCCTGTAAAGTGAGCTTCATGACTTCGTAGTCCTATTAACATAACTGATGGGAATAACAATTTTTGTTTATTCTCTGATATGATATTCTTATACTGTAGGCTATTGTACTTGTAAAACGAATGACAGGGTGCAACAACTTTCCAGCAATACGCCTGCAGTCCCGTGATTAGACTACACAGCATAGCATTATGACGGGGTTTATCAATTTCCCAGGATCTCCGTCCTCTCCTATATTAAGACAAGAATACAAAAGCACAGCTTATATTAATGCTTTATTTATTTGTTTATTAAATGTCAGAATGGTACTTTATGAGATTGTCTGGGGACAGGGAAATGTCTGTCCGTCTGTCCGTGTGTCTTGACGCGCGATAACTCGAATACGCTTTATCGGATTTTCATGAAACTTGGTATACGCATTTATAACGTCCATGGGAAGATGCCTATTGATATTGGACCAAGTCGATTGACCGTTACCGGAGTAATGCTCAATTTAGTGCCTATTGTATGGTAATATATTAGAAAGAATTTAACAAATGCAAATCAGTTCTCATGGCAACATATTATTTTACAGTTTTCATATACGGCTTTGGAAGTTGCAATACAGTCATCTTTGACAAATAACAGTATCCACATATTCCTTCACATACGCTTAGGCTATCAAACTTTACACTTTTCTTCTTCCGAATGCCCTGCTTAATGAATCGATCTGAAGCTTAACTCGGAAGTAGATTTAAAAAAAAAAAAAAAAAAAACTTATTTCCTTTGTATTTCTAGTCTATATATTGATAACTAAATGGGTTCTACAGATTTAACTCAAGGAATTCGAAATGTTTACTGTAAGTTCTACTGAGTATGATAAACAAAACAGTCCATGGTTTTTATATTAATAGTTTTTATAATAAAAAATAAAATATATGTGGTGGCCATGAATTTTTCATACATTTGACACGCGCAATTGAATTTTCACTCCATCTGCAGTAAATATATTGCGTGTATTTGTCTAAATGCTGAATATCATTTAAAAAAATCAGATAGGCTATTTTACTGGAAAAGTGTGTGACAAGTGTCATTCTGAAATATGTAATTTGTTCAATGTTATTTTTGAATAAATAAAATCTAATAAACAGACAGAAATAAAACTTCTTCACATCATTACTTACTACACCATGACTATGTAAGCCTCTACAAAAAACCACAAAAAAAGTATAAAATAGAAGTTTCACGCACTAACCCCCTTAAACCAATCAAGGCCGTTAATCGTACGTTGTTATCTGAGTTTATGGAAATGTGTTGCAGTACTGTAGTTTGTATTCACAGGAGCGCCATGAGATCAGGACGCAGTGCGACCTCCTTGCGAACCTTTCACCAACTGGCGACACACTCTTGCTCCTTGGAATGTCCAAGATTTAAGATTTATGCAAGAAGTCGTCCAGTTCATGGAAACATAAATCTAGTGCCAAACATATCCAGTCTATAAACTCCATTGTTAAGTAGTTTAACCCGGTAAGCAAAAGAAGCAAAACTTGAAACAAGAGTAGTGTTCAGTTATTGCCTTATTTTGATGTAGGGGCGCAATGTATACAGGGTGTTTATGAATAAACCGAAATATTTTACCCGTGTGTAGAGGAGACGTACACAACCAACTTTCATTAGGAGATTTTTGCTGTATGGATTCAATTTTTCCTGTTACAGCATAAAATCTCCCAGGGCATGGCCGCCAGTGACTTCTAACATTAGAAAAAAATGCAGAGCAAAGGAACTTCGTTGTTAAGACTGGTTACCAATACAAAAAACTAATGCAGTGGCGGCCAGTCACGTGATTAGTCTGTAAAATTTGCAGATTATGGAAATACTAAATTATGATAAATGTTGATAAATGATTAAGTATCTGATTTTTATTGATCACTAAGAAGGAATGAAGTCAATTAAATGAACATTTTAATCCTATTTCGCGTCATTATTGACTTATGAACACCAAATTGTAATGACTTTAATGCATATCTTAGAAAATAGTTTCACATTCATTAAAATTTGTCAGTAAGATTAGAATCAATATACACCTCTTTATAAAGTTTCTGATCAAGGTGCATTTTGATTCTAACCTTACTCACTAAAAGTTTAATCAACATGTACAATTTCGATAGGGAACAAAGGGTGAAGGATTTAGATTATGTTTGAGAAATCAACTGTTTTGAAATTGAGTTAGGGTATGGAAATAAGTAGGGGCGGATTTCTATGACATGTCATATTTTTCCCCTTTACATTATTTCAGCTTTCCGACTAATTTAAACCAGATTCCAAGCATCCTGGTGAAAATGGAACGGCTTTTATTGTGCACATACGGTAACTGCATATTTAGGAAATTTTCAACTATTGTAGCATATTTAGTATGAATATGCATACTTTGGTCATATTTTTTTTGCATATTTGTGTGCATATTAAAGACATGTTTGAAGTTTCATATCATATTTCGTAAATTTTGCATTATAATGGTACTTTTTGTGAATTTACAGATATTTAAAATAATTAACATTATATTTTAATAAAATTAATTTTAATGAAAGTTTTAAAAAAATATACACAATGTGTAAGTGGTAAAGTCTTATTTTAAATTGTATTGGTCATATTTTAATGTTTTTAGGTCATAAATGCATTTATATATCTTATTTTTAGGTCATAGAAATCCGCCCCCTAGAAGTAAGTCTTCATGCAGGAATATTATAATAAGTTACTAAGTAATAAAATCATGTCGGCTACATTTGTTTGCAGTATGGATACTGAATGGTATAATATACATTTGAATCACAATGTATCCATCAGAGCTGAATGATTACTTACAGTAAAAGGGGGAGTAAAAAAAATGTAATTTATCAGCAGGGCGGTATGAAATATGCGGGTTTCAAAACTGAGGCGAAGAGATGTGGAATTCGAGGTACGTGACTGGGAAGCAGAAATACACGGGCTCTCACCAGCGCCGCGTCACATTCGCGGCTTTTGAGTTTGCATCTCGGAAAGGGAGGACAATAGGAAAGAGGGCGGAGTCGCTGACTGTGCTTAATAATTCAACACAAATTGGAGTGGGGGAGAAAATCTCGACATTGTGCACCCCCTTCACAATATCATATTCTGGCACAACGGGCCATATGGTGATATTTATTGGCTACAGGGGTGCGTCGCAACATGTAGGATTGTTTAGACACCACCATCAAGTTGTTCGGCAAACAAATATATCCAGAAGTCTTGTCTGGATCCATTAGAATATTGTCTGCATCACAAAGCATAGCCAGTTCTATGCGAGCTGTTTCTACTGTCGTATTCATCACATTAAATATACACTTTTAAAAATTCCATATGGAATCCTCTGCTTCATTAGTTATTTATTATAGCCTACAAGTAAAATATGGTAAACAAACTTTTTCCACCTTCTTACCACAAAGTATATTAAAAAGCAGAAATTATTTGATACGAGGGTAACTATTATCTTAAAATAGAAGAAAGAAAAATAAGACATCCAAAATGCAAATTACCTAATATTATAATATGTATCACATGTCATTAATTATGATACAAGTGTTAAAAGCGAGATATTATTCTGCGAGTGGGAATGATTGCGAAAGAGCGTAGCGAATAACCCTGGAGTGTTATTATTTTACACCACTCAGTGGCAAAATTTTATCATTTCAATTAATATTATCTACCGTTAAAATTGCTTCTTTTACTTTCGACTGTTTTCACTAGAACAAAATGAACTCAATTTTGTATGAGAATATTATATGAGAAAAAACAATCTGACACTGGGATTTAAACCCAGGACCTTTGGCTGAGCTAAGCCAGAGTTCACTTCACAGCGCCTGGGTTCAAATCCCAGAATCAGAGGAATTTTTCTCCTATAATATTCTCATGTAATGTCCAAGAGAGATCTGTGATTCATGAATGCATGTATATCCATATCCACATAAAACAATTAACACGAACAGAAATGATATTATTTTTAAAAAAGTTACTTATTTCGCAGTTTCATTTTCTGCTCTCAAGGCTTCAAGATTGTTCCGTGTTCAATATTAATCGATACCACAACAGAGTTTTAATGAAAATATGTACTTTAATGGATGGAAATATGATAATTTTAAGTCACTTACAGTAAGCTTATTAGTAAAGCCCGGATTTTCATGCACTATCAAACTTAAAAACATGCATGCATTCATGCACTATCATATCTCCAAATATGCACAATGAAGGGCGAAACATGCACTATCAAAAATCCGCACTCTACTGCAATATATTTCAATTTCTATTAAAACGATATGCGAGTTTTTCCAAATTCTCCTCACTTAAACTCGTGCGTTTATCAGTTAGGATATTCTTGAACGCAGAAAAGGAACTTTCTACTTCCCAAGAAGTAACAGGTGCATACTTAAGGGAAGAAATTTGACTGAGGGTGAGATCGAATTCCATGTATTTTACATTTTTTCCACACAATATGTCTTTCACTGTTTTCAGAAGTTTAAGATCAGGATTTGAACTAAGTACCTTCTTAAGTTTTTCCCTAACTGTCGCACCCATTTTTCCACAACACGATTCTAAAGTTAATTATTCAACGTCTTCAACAATGGCTAGTGACTGACAAATTCAAGCAGTGAACATTCTGTTTAGCAGTTTTCTTTCAATGGAAGGTGGTGGGGGTCGGCGAGTCGGCATTTTCTTTTGAAGCCTGGTGTATTATATTACTGTTTATTTAGGGTAAACAGTAGTTTGCACTCTCAAATTCATGCAGGTGGCAAACTCTGTTGCCAAGTCAATCAAAATATAACAATGGTAATACAATACAACATTTTTCCGTTTCTTTGAAAAGCCGAGATTTTATGGAGGCACATTCATAATATGCACAGTTATGCATGATAACTTGATATATGCACTAAAACCAGAAAATGAGGGTTTATATGCATTAAAAACGTCTGAATATGCTACATTAAACCAAAAAAGTCCAAAACATGCATTATGCATAAATTTTGCCATAAAAAGGCCGAAATATGCAAACATGCACGGAAAAAATGTGGTTATTTGGAATTCATAAGTCATGTAATGAGTAACTACAAAGTTTGAGAAGTGTAACCAAAGTATATAAAAACATGCATTTGCATGGAAATCCGGGCTCTACTTATTAGACTATAGGATGGTTGAAGGAAAAAATACTTTGATTGATAACTCACTCTTATAGTATTCGCTTTGAAAAGTGTCAATTGACAACAGAAGTAATATATTTATATACAGAGTGTTAATGAATAACACAGAAATATTTTACCTGTGTATAGACGGGGCATAGACAAGCAACTTTTATTAGGAGATTTTTGCTCTATGAATTCAATTTTCCCTGTTACAGCATAAAATCTTCCAGGGCATGACTGCCACTGACTTCTACCATTTGAAAAAATTCAAAACAAAGGAACTTCGTTGTTAACACTAGAGTTATGAATAAAAGAACTAATGCAGTGGCGGCCAGTCATGTGATTAGTCAGTAAATTTTGCAGATTATGAAAACTCTAAATTATGATATAGCTGTTGATGAATGATTAAGAATCAGGTTTTTATCGATCACTAAGAAGGCGTGAAGTCAATTTAATGAACATTTTAACCCTATTTCGCTTCATTATTGACTTACGAGCAACAAATTGCAATGACTTTAATGCCCTGTAGCATATACATTTTACGTCACAGAGCAAAAATCTCATAATAAAAGTTGCTTTTCTATGTCCCCTCTATACATAGGTGGCCGTTTCGGAGCAAACCGTGTAAGGAATTATTGTTACTTTGTTCTGCGTCCGGATCTATGAAAAGCAGCCAAGTCAGCTCACGTTAAAGCCTATAGAAATAAACGACAGGGCGTTACCTTCTTCCTTCTTTAACATCTCACCTCCCTACAAATGTCCCTTGGCACATCTTTGTAACGACCTTCCGTGCAGATGAAGTGGTGAATTTTTTACAAGATAAGGGAGGACGCTTAACAACGGCCACTCGTATCTATCCGAACCAGGAAATTACTGCTCTCACTTGCCCATTGTCAACATGCACACAAAGAGATCTCAATACCAGGCGCAGATCTTTACAAAATTCTAACCTCCCAATATACTTGGTCTTAAAGAACCGAGTGCAAAAGCGGCTCTTCGTATAGAGAGAAGTTCTAAGATAACCGTAATAAATGGACTAAATTGGAATTCTGTTTTTTCATCACAAAATCCTTTCTTAGTGTACGCTTACATTATGCAACGAAGGTATTGTCAAAAGTCCAAGTTTCTACCTATTATATTTTAGTCAGTCAGTCATTCAGTCAGTCAGTCAGTCAGTCAATCAATCAATCAGAAGAGATAAAATCTATATTGATACTGTTAACTTTATTATTATACTAAATTCAGTTCATTTGATGTGTTTTAGTATGCGTTGTTTTGAGGTTGAAACGCCAAGATAAGCTTGAGTTCTCTGCACGCGGTCACATGCCATCTGTCGTAAAAGAGATGGTGATTTTTGTTTTTTTGCGAGTTTACTTGTTATCCAATATCGGGTTTTACCTAATCCTTAACCATAAAATATAGGCACGTTTACATAAACCAAGTTATGAACGAAACTTACCAAAGGAATGTCAGCGTCGTTCTATATTCCTAGCTTGTGAAATGAATCCAAACTATAAGCACATAAGGATATATAAGGTACAGTAATGAGTCACAAGCCACCCTTGTGGTAATGTAACCTAATACAATGCCAAGTTTTTGCCCTTTCCTATCTCAAGATGAAAGTGAATCCAGCCTCCTGCATGTAGTGACCTCATTTGGATACAAATCGATTTTCATCAAACCACAACATACACCCCAAGGGTGACTTACTCATGCTTTAAGTACAGGGGTGAACAATATCAGCACTTTGAGAAAAAGAGTCAATGTTCAGAGTGCTTTCAAAATATCTATAGGCTACACACTTTGAACTGTCTACAAGGTTAAATTTCTGGGAGAAAGTAATATTATATTTCTTCAACAGATGGCAGCAGAATAGTTTCAACAATCGTCCAACAATCGTGCCAACAATCATCCTACAATGAATGATTCCTACCTAACAATGCTTGCTGATTCCATATTCCCTGCCATCCGTGCATTATACGGTTTTATTACCAACAAGATGGCGCCCTGCCGCACTATCATAGGGATTTATGAGCACACCTGGATCGAAATTTGCCAAGGCAGTGGATAGGACTCAGGGGGCCAATCGAGTTTCCTGCACACTTTCCAGACCTTACGCCACTGGATTTCTTCTTATGGGGCACAGTAAAAAATGAGGTGTACAAACGTAAACAACGTAACACTTTGGAATGAGATTAAAGTGGTGTGCGCAGAAATCTCATTGGATACTTCGGTACGATGAACGGAATCAGTGGTGACTCGTACTCAGAAATGTATTGATGCTGAAGGCCGCCATTTTGAACATTTGAACGTTAATCACACTTGCATCAGAAAGTAATTTATTTTTCAAATTGGACTTTAAACTTTCCATTTCCAGAAATTTAATCTTGTAGAACGGAAAATAGATTTTCTATTACACTTCAAAGTGTGTATACATTTTTTTGAAGCACTCTGTATATTTCATACTCTTGTTAGTTTAGGTTAAAACGGCTTCTTCCCATACCCAATAGCACTGTTCCTTAATCCGAAAATCTATACCGATTATGTACAGGTTCCAGGGTAGGCTCTCCTAATAGTTCGGCTAATTCTTTTCTTTTCCAAGTTAATAAGCCATTACACTGATATGTCTATTTAAATTAGCAATCTTTCTTGAAGAAAAGATTCAGAGAAAGTTTGCTTTGTGTTACAATTGCATGTTGTATAACTTACTCGTATTTACATAAATGCGCACTTTTTAATTATTTTGTTCTAATTGTATTTCTTATGTTACTCTCGTTAATATGCTGCAGATAGCTATGCACCAGAAATTACCATGAAATGCAGATTACTGTCAAGATTAGGGATTTGTGTTCGTGATGTTAACATTTTCTGCTTTGTTTGCTCACCATGAAGACCTGAGACTCTTACTTTCGATACAATCTGCAAAATATTTCTACACAAATAAATAACTTTTTCCCTAATTTTAGGTTCAAGAGGTATATAAGGAAAATACTACTGTTGCTTTCATTTAATCTTGGTACCCCGCCCACCAATTTGTCTACATAGCCTATACTAGATTGTAGGTGAGTCTGTAAAATCAGTGGCAGAAAAATCTATGATAGATGCAGTTATGGAGGTTGTAGAAGCAAACGAAGGTAATCGTGACATACCAGTTGCATTCGATGGTTCATGGTAGAAAAAAATGCATGTGCCAACGGCGACAGTGTCGACACGGGGAAAGTCCTCGATGTTGAAGTACTGAGTAAGTACTGCCTTGGATGCATCATCTCTCAGATTTTTATTTAATATTATAATATTAATATTTTTATTGAATAGCAGGTACCCGCGTTTTTAATTAATTAATGTTTTTAAATCCTTTATTTAACAGCGAACTAATTAAAACATTGTATTTATTAACGCTTACATGTAAATCACTCATTCGCAATTAAAAAGATTAATAATGAAAAAGCTAAAATTCCGGCTTCGAGGTGCATTTCACGATTAGAAAGCGCCGCCCGGGGAAAAATGTCCTCAGATTCGAGTTCTCTGGCCCAAAGAAACTTCGCGTAGTAAGTTCGTCCAAATCAATCAACGTTTTCCCATTTAGAACTGTATTCTTGATCCCCTTCCGTTCACCTGTGTTAAAAAATTTGAGAACTCTGCGTGTCGCAACGTTAATAACAAATGAATGAAGCAGAGTGGGCTAACAAAATCGAAGCGATCGACAATTGCAAGCATTATGTTGTTATGACAGCAGAGCAAGGCCACCTGCAATTAATTTCACAATTGAAATACAACAGCGAAAACTGATGCTTCGATAGCGAGAGAAAAAAAAAAGATATCATTATTTTCTGTAAGTTTCTCGCTCGTAACTGCATTCGGTCCATTCAGCCCATTTATATTAAACATTTCAGATCTCTGCGTGTCCTAGATTTGGCTGGGCATCGCACACAGACAGACAGACAGAATGATGTATTAAAGGTTTATCGACAACAGCTATAAGGCCATTCCATTTATACATTCATTATATCGTTATTAATTTTCAATCTAAAGTCAAGAGTAAATACATGTCAATCCGGCATTTGCATCTGGGATTGGGGAAACCAGCTCAGATTAGGCAACCTCAAGAACGGCCTACTCTGACTTTTTTTTTTTACTTGCGTTCTGAAGAAGTGAAATAAAAGTAGCGAAACTGTAGGTTTAATCGGATTTAGGAATGCATTCACGTTTCCATGGTAACGGACACTTGAATGACGTCTCACTCTGTTTCACTCCACACAGGTATCCAAGTCCGCTTGAAACACTGCCCATCCGATACTGTCTTCATTAAGGGTTTCCTGGAACTCAAGTATTTTTTCTCCTCAAAAAGAGAGCTGACGAATGCAGATATTTAGAACAACATTACCTAACACAGTTTCTGGGAGAATAAGCTAATCATACGTTATTTCATTTATTAGAGTCAATTTTATTGTTTTTTATTTTTAATATCCTCAACTTTTCAGGAGAATTTATACTACAATTTGAGGACGAAACTGTAAATACTTTCAGACAATTCAAACAAAAAGTGTTTGGTTTCCTAACTCACGCATGTCGCTTTGTACATAAAAGAAAGTATTATCTCTAACTGCTTAAGGATGAAAATAATCTTAGAAAAAACCACAATTCCTAGATTCCATTTTTATTATTGTATAGCTTAACCTATGACATGTAAATGCTAAATAGTAAATCAATGGAGATCATTCGGGATGTCCCAGGTTCAAAACCCGTTTCCTTTTTACACGATTTCCCAATTTGTAAAGGCAAATGCCGAATTGGATATTTATTTACCATGACTCGTCCTCGCTATTTAATCATGTATCATATTCAATAAAATTAATGTAAGTTGACAATTACTGATGCTATAAACACGCTAACAATAGGAGCATCAATAGTTCCATGGCTTACTGCTATATACAGAGAACCTGAACTCCTGATATGGTCTCGATAAATAACAAATCGCGTGTACGAGCTAACGTAGTGCCGCTAGCAGTAAGAGTCTTCCCTCCGTCTCTGATTGAACCGCGTATCTAAGCAGGAGAAGGACAAACGGCTTGTCATCTGCAAAACACTGTAGAGAATATTATAGGTTCAAACCCAGGATCTTCGAATATCCGTGTCGCTGCTTTTACCAACTGAGCTAAGCCAGAGTTCGTTTAACAACGCCAGATGGAAGCTCTCTCCTATGACTGATCATAAATGTATATATCCATATACTTCAACTACTTCATCATACTGAATTACTCACAAATGCATGGCATAACAAGAAAAGTGTTAAATTTAGCCTAACATTGGAAAGCCGTTTGACATGTATATTTCAACATGTTCATAATAAACATTTAACAGATGTAAACAATGACATGCAAACGATAAATAGTACATCAAAGGTGATCCAACTTAATATCAAAATCGCTGGCTTTCGGTATATCCTCGTACGCTACAGAAACATCTCAATGATTGCAATCCGGAACTTGGTTGGACTCCCCTAAGGGAAGACATGGCAAGAAAACAAATTTGGGGAGTAATAAAAGGAGAGTTGTGAACTGACCAGCATTACTACTGCACGTTGTCATGGTTACCGTCACAGCCTCCGTGTGATTGATTCGCTACCGCACTGGACCCCAATGTTTTCTTAGCCGGCCGTGGTTTCGAGGCATTGTAGTTTTAACGACTTCGCTCCTTTAACAGCTCAATAAATTCTCCGTTTCTTTGCTTTCTTTGCTTTAACTGGTTGGAGAGGAAGGTGTCAGGATTAGCTGTGGGGCACGTGCTTGCATAGGAACGTATGTTCACTTTTTTCCTGGGCTTCTACATGCTATGCAAACGGTTTTTACTGTGTCCACTTCATCGGGGTGTGATTTTATCTTCAATAGCTTTGCAAGGCCTTAATTGAAGCGTTTAGTTATACAGGGTGTCAATGAATAACACCGAAATATTTAACCTGTATATAGAGGGGACATAGACAAGCAACTTTTATTGGGAGATTTTTGCTCTATGACGTAAAATGTATGTGCTACAGGGCATTAAAGTCATTATAATTTGGTGCTCATAAGTCAATAATTATGCGAAATAGGATTAAACTTTTCATTACATTGACTTCATGCCTTCCTAATGATCATTAAAAACCTGATTCTTAATCATTCATCCACAGCTATTACATAATTAAGAGATGTCATAATCTGCAACATTTCAGACTAATCAAATGACTGGCCGCCTCTGCATTATTTTTTTATTCATAATTCCAGTGTTAACAACGAAGTTAGAAGTCAGTGGCGGCCATGCCTTGGGAGATTTTATGCTGTAACAGGAAAAATTGAATCCATAGAGCAAAAATCTCCTAATAAAATTTACTTGTCTATGTCCCCTCTATACACAGGTAAAATATTTCGGTGTTATTCATTAACACCCTGTATAAAGGTCTCAGTGCCAAAATAATGATTGTGTAGAAAACAAGACATAGACTCACAGGAAAACATGCCGGAGATAGACCCAGCGCTATATTTTGGAATTGATTGCTATTAATGTGCATTTCCCCATACCTTAGACCCTTCTGAAATGCAATGGGTTGGGTACATAGATCCATTTAAACTTATCAGCTGAAAAATCATGATTTTGGCACTCAGACCCTTGTAAAACTAAACGCTTCAATTTAAGCTGAAATGATATGCTTGCTCCCAAGCAATTAATAATGGTTACCGTTTATTTCCGCAGATAAAACTATAGTTGAATCATAACAAAAAGGCCCCGCAGTTGTTTCATAAACATAAATTCATAGGCCGTTGATAGTTTGGGGGTTGTCTCACGGGACAAACAAAACAACAACTGAAATTTATATAAAATAAAACTATTATAAAATGATATATTCTGTTATCAAGAATATATTATCTTGATATATTAAGATGTTAGATACGGTACCATTTTCGGGAAAATGTAAGCCGCGAATATAGGCTATGCAAACACTACAAAATTTTGACGAAAATTTATATCTCGTCTTATCTTAAGGTTGTCTTACTTACTTACTCAATGGCAATAAAAAATTCCTAAGAAAGCTAAAGGAATATTATCTATTTTATGGAACACGAAGGTTCATTGCCGCGCTTACCTGAGCCCGCCACTCAACCCTATTCTGCGCTAACTCCATCCAACCATCCCTCGCAGATCCTACTTCCTTTAAATCTATCCTAATATTGTCCACTCACTTACGTCTAGGTATTTTCCCTTCTAGTCTCCCATTCAATGTTTTTGAGATATGTCTTTCCTCCCCCATGCGCGCAACATGTCCAGCCCATTTCATCCTCCATGATTTAATTGCCCTTACTATATCCGGTGAAGAGTACAGATTATGAAGCTCGTCGTTATGCAGTTTTCTCCAGTCCCCATTTTCATCTCTCTTAGGCCCAAATATTTTCCTAAGCACCCAAGATTGTCTTATCTGCGGAAATATACGGTATATTAAGTTAGGAACAGTTAAATTAGTTTAGCAGCGAATAGCGCGGGGTTTGGTACATGCTATAGGCCTATTGAATCTCATCCTGCGATGGGAGATTTTACCACTGCGACAATCGTTCCTCTTTTGTTTCTCGCGGCTCGTAATTTGTGAAGAGCACGCAGAAAAATTAATACTTAAATCTTTTCCCTCATTCTCTTAACTTGTTTGCTATTCTAATCTACTCTTATACAATTCAACGGCCCTAAATAGCGTGCTTGCTCGCCCGCTTCGTGAGACATCGGGTATACTCGGCGATGTTCGTCTCTCGCAGTCTAAACTTTCATGACGACTACAAAATTAGGAAGGAAAACCGTTTCTTTATTATATAAGGCCTAAGTGAAATGAACACAATGAACAAATATTCTAATTTTATTTTTACTTACAATTTTCATAGCTCTGAACCACAAACATTTTTAATAATCTACCAGTGTAATTTTCTTAAAAATCCTGGAGTCAATGAATAATGGCGGGCGAAGCCGGGGGCAACAGCTGTAAAATATGGATGGTTTTATCTCTTGAAATATGGCTGATAATAATAATCCAAACAAACCATTCCTTCCCTTGAAACATTATATAATTTCTGAAAATTACACTGAATTGATAAAATAAAATTCACATCATATTCATGTCAATAAACAGCTGAGAAACAATACGTATTATGGAACTGCATAATCGATTCTGATATAGTTTTCCCAGGGGGCGCTTTCATGTCGTGGAATGTACTCTAAAGCAGGAATTTTAGCTGTTTCATTAATTATTAATGGCTTAGTTTATGAATGATTCGCGTGCAAGTGTTAATAAATATAATGCTTTAATAATTATTATACTCTTAATTTTTAATTTTTAAAAGAATTATCGTGGCGAAGCCACGGGCACCTCCTAGTGTTATATATACATTACTGTCATTCAATTTAGCTGCCATAAGTACTAACATTTTGAAAGATACTTTAATGATGAATTGAAAACCGGACAAAAGACAGGCACCACCTGGTGGTTAAGCAATCCGCATCACGTTAAGGTACAAGAGGTCAAGATACGCTACGTCATCTGCGAATATTCTTCACGTGACCTCACTTGTTTTGTTATGTTCCGTCGTCACTGTCATTGTTATTTATACTGCTCATTGATGGGCCTTTGTTTCGCAAACAATACTTGGCAAACATCATATGATTGAAACGTAGCAAAGGAAAATTTCGCTGTAACAGCGACAGATTTTAAATTCAGCTGAGGTACCACAGTTTTTATACAGATACAAACAAAGCTATTTATAAAACACACACACACTAACTCTAGAGCTTCCACTGGATGAAATGATGTTAAGTGAGGAAAATGAACATTTTATTAGGCTATTTAGGATTAATAAATTTCATTTTTTGTTCTTTGAGAGATGTAATAGTTAATGAAAGAGTGGGCAGTTTTTCGCCTTATACCTTCAAATGTGAGATCGATAAACCAAGGAAATGTTTATCTCCAGTAGCCTCAAATATTTATTGATAAAATAGCAGAATCAATTTTGAGTTGTAATTCATTTAAAATATTTGAATTCAATATTCTTATGAAATTCTAATGACATGATGAGATTCCTAAAAAATACACATATTTACATAATTATTAAAATATCTATTTACATTGTCTTTAGAGTAAAATATTTACATAATCGTTAAAATTGTCTAATTACATTGTCTTAAAAGCAAATTTACCAAATGTATACAACTTATCTTGTTAGTGTATACTATAACTAGCATGTGCCCGCGGCTTCGCCCGCGATAATTATTTCAAGAATTAAAAATTAAGAGCATAATAGTTAAATCATTACATTTATTAACACCTAAATCGCATGGACTACATACCACGATCAGATAGCATCGACTGGTAAAAGCGACCTCAGATTAGAGTTTCTTGGCCAAGAAAACCTCTGTATAGTGAGATTCGTCCAAATAAAACAATGTTTGACCATATTTAGGGCTTACAACATTCAAGCGATCGCGAAAGTTTTGTTTTCAAGGTTTGACAAAAATAGCCAAAGCCAACTGTAATTGATTTGACATTGAAATGTATAATTGAAAACTTATGTTTTGAAAACGCAAAAAATGCACGTTTTTTGCCAGTTTTTCACTCATAACGCACGAACGAAAACTAAAATTAAAATTCCGGCTTCGAGGTGCATTTTCCGACCCTTCAGCACACCTATGTTTAAAATTTCAGATCTCTGCGTTCAGTAGATTTCGCTGGACATCGAGGACAATTCCTTTTATTAATATAGATAATGTGAATTATAATTATACCTTCTCTAATTTGTCAAACATCCATTTCATTTAATCCAAGCCCACCTGATACCACTGGTAACAATACGTTCTGTGAATTTGTTTTGATAATTCTATGTAAAAAGGGATTAAGTATTTTCAAAAACATTTAATTTTTGGCATTTAGAATCAGAATTTTTCAAAATCCTTTCTTAGTGAGCACCTACATTATGAAGCGAAGGTACTGTCAAAATTCCAAGTCTCTACCTGTTATAGTTTAGGCTGTACGTTGATTCCTGTCATTCAGTCAGTCATTCATTCATTCAGTCAGTCAGTCAGGACAAAGCCTTTTATATATAGAGAGATTACAAGTAGTAGTATTAGTTAAAATTTTACATATATATAACCTGTTAAAAAGAACAGAAGTCCTATTGAATATAAAATTATTTTAGTATTGCAGTATTTTTTCACTGCTAATCGCAGTGGTCACTTTGTTAGAATTCAATTAGAGGTACTTTTGTTCTAGTAGTATAGCTTATGATTACAGTAAATACAGATGTAATTTTAAATGCTTAGAGTCTTCCTTTATCTTCTTATAGGTGCTCATTCATAGACAGTCACAGTTGCAGCCTTACTATTTCCTCGGTTTATCATTCAAATGATTATTATTTTCCTATAAATTTTAAACGGATTTTATGACTCAGATTATTAAGTGCCAGTATGGTACTTTATGAGATTGTGTGGGGGACGAAAAAATGTCTGTCCGTCTGTCTGTCTGTCCGTCCGTGTGTCTGTACGCACCATAACTCAAGTACGCTTTTTCGGATTTTCATGAAACTTGGTATAAACATTCATAATGTCGATGGGAAGAACCCTATTGATATTGAACCAAATCGGTTCACCGGTACCGGAGTAATGCCCAATTTAGTGCCTATTTTAATAGATTATGGCGTCTTTCTCATAGAAAGGCGCCATCACTCAAATACGCTTTAACGGATTTCCATGAAACTTGGTATACCCATTTATGACATCCATGAGAAGTGCCCTATTGAATTTGAACCTAATCTGTTGACCGGTACCGGAGTAAAACCCAATTTAGTGTATATTTTAAAGACGCGGTAACTCAAAAACGCGTTACCGGATTTTTATGAAACTTGGTATACACATTTACAATGTCCATGGGAAGACGTCTATTCATAATGGATAAAATCGGTTGATCTGTTTCGGAGTAATGCTCAATTCAGTGCCTATTTTATGGCAATATACGTATTCGAAAGAATTTATACAAAAAATGAAAATCAGTTATCTTGACAACATAGCCTATTGTTTTAGTGTGATCTTATAAGGCCTTGGAAATTAAAATACAGGTAGCTTTGACAAAAAACACTATTGTTTTACATGCGCTTATCCAACTAGACCGTTAAAATGACCCAGGTGGCCGAGATGGTAGACCTTTCTTCTTCCGTAAGCCCTGCTTAATGAATAAATCTGGAGCTTAACTTGGAAATCAATTTAAAAAAAAAAAAACATATTCTGCATATCATAATTGCAGTCATAACTGATTAAACAAAAACATACTGGCACTTTTTTACATCAGTTTACCTGATTTTATTGTACTTTTCTTTTTGAGTTTTGTTCTCTCATTTCTGTCCAACGCATATTATTACAACCAAATAAATAATGTTAAAATTAAAACTCTAACACTGATTTTTTTACAGTACTGAAACAATTGCGACAGTCAGATGGGATGTGTGTTTTAACAGAGGGCGTCGTCTGACGAGTAATTAATGCACATTTTACAGCGACATGAATATTAAGCATTCACTGGTTGTAAAATTATAAATTTTCCAGCGATTTCTCCGTAACCCGCAACAGAATTTCCGTGACCAACCATTTTACCGTACTGAAATCTCTGTTACCGAAAAATGAAATATTACAAATAGGCCTACGATAATAAATTATACTAGTCAAAGATATACCTCTTATCTTGTATATTTTCATATACACAATATGAAACAGCATTTAAAATCTCCTACCGTCATTTGCTAACATCATTGTCATCTGGATATAAAGGAAGATTTATGTACAAACGATAACGGTCCTAAAACAGAACCCTGGGGTACTCCCTTTATTGGGTATTGGATATGTTTATGTTTTCATTATGAATGACCAACTCCTACAATGTTTCAGATTACGTTAACATCTACAGTTTAAAGCTTAAATTACACTGTAAATGGGCCTCTGTCGCTTCTTCTAGTTCCAGACTGTTGACTAACGTGAAATTATTTACCTCTTTTCTAAATTAACAAGGACTTTGAAATTATTTTGTTTTTGTTTGTTTTCTGTAACGTGAAAATTTAGAAAGCGTTCACAAAACCTAGTGTTTATTTCTTAAATAATTTTATTCGTAAGAGATTGATATTTCATTTTTACTAAAAAAATCTACAAACTAGAATTCCTTCAAAAGTCATGACAAATTTGCAGTGTAGTAGATGTATTATTAAAATTCGATGTAACATTTATTAAATAATTCAAGTAATGGAAAGCTAATGTGTTAACGCTGACAAGACTGCAAAACATTCATGCAGCATTTAAATACTTCCTTCACGGTATAGACAAAAGTATTTTGAAAAATACTTTCAAAAACAGTAATGCACCCAATAGCCTAGATCAAGTACAGATGAACCTAGTCAATTTTACTTTGATCTGTCTGAAATATTACAAATACGATAATAGAATATACTAGTCAAAGGTATATCTCTTTTCTTGTGTATTTTCATATACCTAATATGAAACAGCATTTAAGATCTCCTACCGTCATTTGCTAACATCATTAAAATCTGGATATAAAGGAACATTTTTTCAGGAACGATAACGGTAACGGTCCTAAAACAGAACCCTGAGGTGCTTTCTCTGTTTGCAAACCAAAGCATTTCACGTTAATAAAAACAAAATATGTATCCATGCATCATGCAAAAACTGCCCAACACAACCATGGGATTGCGTTACAAGACACCACTCCTATACTGTTTTCTGTAGCTCATAAGCAACTGTTTTTCTTTCATGTCTGTTTCCCTGCAGCATTATACAAAGTCTTATGGGCAATAAAAGGTAAAAAGCAATAAGAAGCTAGTCTCTAATAAAGCGGAAAGAGCGGTGCAGTCGTGCTGGCTCAAGGTAGAGACTGTTGAGTCGACTGCTGCTCATTTTATCGATTCTTCGCGGCACGTGGATACGAGAGTCTCAAATTATCTCCTGTTCGTGATCGTCAGAACTGGAAATTACTCCTGGACACTGCTAATGACGACTAATTTCACCGGTGTGCAGGGATCTTGGGGGATCAGAACCGAGATTACATCCTGTAACAAGGCTAAGAAAGGAAAAGAGGGGAACCATAAAGACAGCCACTTACAACCACGTGGATTTTAATGAGCTATTTACCTAACGAAGGCTAACCAAACCTGAACCCTTTTGCTTCTTTTTTTGATTCTTTCTACCTAAACCATAGGCACTCGAGGTAGGGGAAGTAGTGTATTCCCGGAAATCTTCAGTCCAGTTTTTAGCATTAATTCCTATTCACCAATGCAAAAATACTATTTTCAGGAAATTGTGTGTCTCTAAAAGCATGGCATGAAAACTAACATCCTACAAATATGAAATCTTATATATGAGCATGTAATTGAGACGGCACGAATCATATGAGCAAATTATGTAAATGTAAAGCTTTTATTACTAACATTTTATGTAGGAACTGTATACGGCAGTTGTAAATTCGCAATTTTTCCCATTATATTCAACTATGTTAGGCCTACAGTATTTCAATATCCCTCAATTATCACACAGTTACTTAATATCGAAATGGATGATTGTGTAGAAAACAAGACATAGACCTACAGACAGACATGCCGGAGATAGACGCGCTATCTCTTGGAATTTATTGCTACTAACGTGGCTTTCCCTGGACCTTGGACCCTTCTGAAATGCATTGGTCTGGGTACACAGATCCATTTAAAATTTTCAGCTGAAAAATCATTATTTTGGCACCTAGACCCTTATTAAACTAAACGCTACAATTATAAAATTAAAAATGATTTAAATAATAATTAGCATATACGAACGCAAATCCACTATGCCAGCGTTTCCCAACCTATGGTCCGCGGACCACTGGTGGTCCGCGACGATGGTGCAGATGGTCCGCAGACATAATTAAGATGACTTAATGTATCTGCTGATCTTCGACTAAATTTGACTAATATTGAGCCAGATATCCAGGTACTCTGCAAGAGGCGACAAGCTCAACCGTCTCATTAAAAGTAATAACATAATTCGTAATCATATTATCAAATTGGTAATAAATATTAAACTTCCAGTTCAATAACTGCGTTTCCACTGAATTTAAAAAATGTATTTAGATTTATTTCGTTACCATGACCTATAAAGAATACCCCGAATATTAAGAATATAGGCCTACATATAGCCTACTTTTAAAAAGTATTTATTATAAATTAGGGGTCCGTAAAATTTTTTAGACATTTTAGAGGCCCTCGGGGTCAAAAAGGTTGAGAAACGCTGCACTATGCTATTTCAGTTTGAACGAAACAGCATTAACACGATAGATTTTGGACATTTCCCCTTCATTAAGAGTGAGATGGACTGCATCACAGTGCCGTCAAAGCAAGTTCATCGCCAGAGATAGGACACGTTCATAATTACAATAGCTTACTGCTGAGTTAGCAGAGGGTGGAAGTGATAAGGATATTAGCGCCCCGTGATATCTGACAGCTAGCACGTGCGTTTAAGGGGTGGAGGAGCCAGTCTGGCCGAGATGAAGCATCCGATACAAGCTTGCGTGACTGACAGCTCTATGTATCAAACGGACATCTCGTCTCTAAGGACCTGGGGGAAACTAAACAAAAAGAAATGGATGATGAATTATCAATGCTTTAATAAATCGCTACGTAAACAAGGATGCAGTTGATGAGCTTGCAGAAGATGTCCTGGGAAAAAGATCTGGCTCTTCCTGTTCAGAAAAGAGGGAATATACTGTACACACACTCGTAAAAATACTGTATAGGTCTACAACTATACGTCACATGGCTAACTCACTCACTGTCATTAATGTTTATCTACTTGAAGATGAGCTAGGAACTTGAATGTCCAAAAATGTATAGACCTAGTTTTCAGCCTATAACCGAAGGGATAGTCATTAAATTTTGGACATTTTTGCCCCCAAAAAATCGAAGTGGGTGCAGACTTTATTTTAACAATAATTGTGGCTAAACGATAAGCCTATGATAGTCTAAATACTATAATAATTATCCACAAAACATGGATGCCGTGTTTTACAGAAGCTTTATAACTAGGGTTCGGATGTTTATGAAATGTCATATTTTTATCCTGACCTCCATTCTTGCCGCAAACACAAATTAAACACGTATTGCACATTTGCTATCCTAATAGGGCCGTTTTTATTTTGCATATAAAGTCATATTTTGGTAATTTTCATGGTCTTGGTCATATTTCGGTCACATTTCAGTTCTAAATCCGGTAAAAGAGCACAAGTAAAATAGGCCTACGTGCACTAAATTGTCGACCCGAAAAAGATTCATGAATATTTTTCTTTTACTGTAACTGAATGTGAAGGGACAATAACAAGTAATAGCACAATTACCTCTTCCTCCTAGTTGTTAACAATTTCCAATAGACTTTTTAAAAAATATTTTCATTTCACATTTGCAATGGTATCTGGAAACATTGACAGATTAGAAGTTCTTTACAAGTAAAACTGTAAATCATTTGTAAAATTGTTAAAAAGTGATCATCTGATTGAATTAATACGATGCAATAATTTAGTGTCATTTAACGTTTTAAATTGGAACACTTATTTTTAGGAAGAAAGCGTTCTTTTAATAGGTCATATTTAGGATTTTTGGGTCATATTTAGTCATTTTTAAGGTCATATTTAGGGTCACATTTTCCACTATGTTAGGTCATAAACATCCGAACCCTATTTATGACAGTAGTTTAAACAGATTTTACATTTTGATAGCGAATGAACTGCTCTGAGTAGAAACAGTTAGAGGGAAAAAGAAGAATGAAACTATTTCGGGAATACTCACTTTTAGCCGGAATCACACTACAGACTAGTAACGATAAGCTCAACTTACCTGAAACAGAAAGAGTATATAATTAGTTTCAGGAAAACATACAATATAATGTACAACTAATATAATAGCAAATCTCTCCTAAAAAAAAAATGCATTAAATAAATATATAGGACTTATACTGATCACCTTATTAAAATAATTACAAACTAAAAGTTTAATTCTTGAATATTAGTATTCATGCCAATCACAATTTTTTATGATGGAATTCTCTCCCTGATTGAGTGTCAGGGACCGTTGGACAATATCTCAATTAAAACTTAAAAATATATAGTAATCCTTTTTTAAATAATTTCGCTAGCGTATTTTCACTTTTGTCCATTATTTTTGTAATAATATTCATTTGGTAATTTTTTCTAAGTTTAATTCTAATAATATTAGTTATGTATTGTAAAAGTCAATCTCTTTATTTCATTATTTTGTAGCGTATGTACAACCATATAAGTCAACAGTCACAACCATAGGCTATAAGTTATCTTAAATTTTAAGCTCTTTCATATCATTGGGTTCGATCCCCGATGAGGACGTTGTAGTTTTTCAATTGCCCTAATCCTTCTGGTGGTACTATGGCCCTTGGGTCGACTCAGCCGCTAACAGAAATGAGTACCAGGAGCAATCCTGGGGGTAAAGGCAGTCGGTGCGTAAGGCTGACAACCTTACCACCTTCATGTCCCGAATGTTTACAATCTAGGAGCCTCAACCTTCTGGAACCCTCTGGGCCTGCATGGCCAGAAAAGGGAGAACTTTACTTTTTCATATTAGCGTATGCATCTTCATACCTTAGTTAAGTTACAGGGTATTCTTTTTGTTTTAATGGTAAGCTCTGTATTGTTTTCATTGTCTGTAGAATGGAACAGAAGGTCTGACAATATTACGTTACATATAAAGTAAAGGCACAGTCTGTGGCTTATTGGTAAACACTCTATATAGGGAAAGACAGGTATGCGACCTTATACATGGTTATGCAAGACAAATGGTCTCTGTAACGTGTGTTAATATTATGGTTTCTCCGCTGATCAGGCGCACCTTACAGACTGGTGTTAACAAATTGAACCACTCTGCCAAGATGTATAATTATGCAAATGAGGGCATCGCTCGCAAATTCTTCTTCTTCTCCACTATTCAGAAATTCATAACATGCAAATCCACACATGCTTGCCTGCCAGGTTCAATTAATTTTAAGAAATATACGTCCACTCCTAATTAAGTTATATATCGTTTCATTCTAATTAGCGGAAAGCTCTGGCATCGCGTGACGTAATTTAATTAATCTAAACTGCTGATGTATTTAAATACGTGTATTTACGTAAGAGACTAGTAAATTCAACAAAATAAATTTTATTTCCCTCTTAAGTACTATACTATAGCTAATTTACCATCTACCCAACCATTAAGTAGCATACTGTAAGTAGCGGAATATTGTGTTCAAAACTTGAAATACGAAGTAGCTTTTTCAACATAAAATCACATTTTGCGAATCCCCGAATCCAAGAATGCTGCTTTCAGAAATTTGTATGTTAGTATGACTGTGTATCGGGTCGTACCCTTTTGCGTCCCAAAGTGAGTGGTCGCTTCATCAAAACAACCCTCGTGCGTCCCGTCTTTCTTTTATAACATGATCTAGCGAAAAGTACCATGAATTCCGCCATATTTCTCTCTCCCCATGATGAAGAAACTCGTGATGGATATTAGAGGTGTGACATCACATCACCAGAGCACCTAGAATTCTGGGTAAACAGGTTCAAAACACGACAAACTTCGCGGGAGATGTAATGTGGCACATTTACGAAACGGGAGGATTAACATCACTGTTCATAACCTAACAGAACCTGTCACTAACACTAATATTTCCGTTCCTAACCTAACTGCCACTAAGCTAGAATTTCGGGATAATTCAGAATGCCTTATTAAATGAATGTCACTGTTCATAACCTAACAGAACCTGTCACCAACACTAATAGGCCTATCACTAATCACTAATATTGTAATGAATTTGGATTGCTAGGAGTCGAAGTTCGGGAAAAGAAACTAAGTCCTTTTCTCTTGCAATGTTTAAGTAACAAGTCTTTATTATAATAGATCAGTCGTACACAGTTACATGAAGCGTAGAAATACAGATGATCGTCTCGGTGGAGACTAGAGTGCTGAGTGCCCAGATTCTAACACTAGTACATGTTTATATACTCTTAGCAAAGGGTGGGAGTTACATAGGCTCTTAAGTGGTTAAAGTGGCAACTCTTCCTTATTGCATAGTTAGATATCCTTATGATAGCTAGAGTGCTACCCTTGTACACATTAGAGTGGTTAAAGTGGCAACTCTTCCTTATTGCATAGTTAGATATCCTTATGATAGCTAGAGTGCTACCCTTGTACACATTAGAGTGGTTAGATATCTTTATGGCATCTTGAGTGCAACCCTTGTTATACATTTGAGTGGTTAGATATCTTTATGGCAACCCTCTTACACATTAGAGTGGTTAGGTATCTTTATGGCATCTAGAGTGCAACCCTCTTACTGTGGAGTGGTTGGGTATCTTTATGTCATCCAGAGTGCTACCCTCTTATACACTAGAGTGGTTAGGTATCCTTATAGCATCTAGAGTGCAACCCTCTTACTGTGGAGTGGTTGAGTATCTTTATGTCATCTAGAGTGCTACCCTCTTATACACTAGAGTGGTTTGGTATCTTTATAGCATATAGAGTGCAACCCTCTTACTTGAGATTCCATTAGGGGAGAATAACTTCCGGGGTGCATTTAAGTGATAAGTGATACAAGTCGGACTTCCTGGTTGTCCTTAAGGAAAAATATAAAGATATTCATACTGTACATAGTGTTGTGGTGCAATGTCATTACACCCCCACTGTTATAAAAAGATTGGAAATATGGTATTCCATTCTTTTCATGAAACATCAATATCGTATCATAATACCTGTGATATTGTGACACAATAAATTACAAAATACATAATATAAAAGTTACATCAATTGAAATAAATTGTAAAGTACGCCACATTATAAGTGACACTATATGAAGTAAAGTTACAAAATACATCACATATAATAAGTGAAAATTATATGTGTGTTACAATTACGTCACATCTTGAGTGACAATAATTGGAAATCATCAATATCATGGCATAATAAATATATTATTATGGCACAATAAGTTAAGAAATAAGCCACATTAGTGACAATAACATATTTAAATAATTATGTTATGAAAGTGATTAACGAAAGAATTTCTTACTGCGTGTTCGTTTTGCCAAACAGTCGCCTTTCAATTCATTCTCTATTTCTTGAGATGGAATTAAGGGATCTGATCTAGTTCTTGGAGCTTCTGTAATCATAGTTAATTCTCCTTCACTACTACTGGGAATTTTACTAAACTTGACTTTAGCATCTGGGTGAGTCACACAAATATTATTTGTAACTATGTTGCTACATCTATCAACGCATTGCGTTGGGGTACATTTTTCCCATAATATCCAAAAACAATTGCGACAACATTTGCAATAACAGCAACAACACATACAAATACTTAATAAAATTATACCAGTTACTATTGAACTCCAGACACTTGTAGTTACATAGTAATGATCATAAGATTGATTTTCTTGTTCTTTTATTAGTTCATTAACTTCGTCGGCTTTAATACTTGCTAATCTAAGGTCGTCTGCTGAAGACAATATATTTACCAAAGGTACGTCTAATTTCAATTTATCATGTTCTTGTTTACTTATATCAAAACAACAATCGAAATTTATGCTAGCTTGAGGCATAAAATCATTGGTTGAATTACTGGTCTTGCTTGTCATAGCATATAATGTTACATAACTTGAATATCCTTTACAGCCTGGATTTAAGGTAAGAATACCTGTATTACTAATTTTCAAAGTGGTACTTGTGCTTGGACATAATGTCGTAAATATCTCTGTTCGTGGAGCTACGTATATCCACTGATTGCTGAGATGCAAAGGGATGTACAAAGTTTGACTTAACCTCACAATTCTAATGTTACAACTCTCAGGCATCTTTTGTGTTGAAGGGTGTAACAGTGTTGATTCACAGTCATTCCCTGGTACATATGCATAAATAGGAATTTCTGCTTTACATATATACAGAAATTCATTAGGTTGGAAACATGTCAGTAACTCATTACCAGTTAGCTTACCGTAATGCTGTCTCAAGACATCACTGAAAACATACTCTTTCCTTACATCTACATAACCATACAATTCGGGATTAGAAGATTGGGGAGTTGGTAAAGGTAACAGTTTATATAACTGATATTGGGTAGGGTTAATCAAAGGAATATTTAACACATACACAAGGTATTGTTGGTAGGAATATGTTGTAGGTACAACAATCTTTTGAAGTTCAGAAAAAGGAAGATTAGGGTACTCCATTCCGCTAGGCAGATGTTCAGATTTTAACAATTCCTTAATTTTCATAGGCGTTATTAATTGTGGTTGCATAAGTCCTACTTCGGCATGTACAAACGCGTCTGTTAGAGTGTCAAATGCATGTTGACTTTCTTCTATCCCTCTCTGTATTAATCGAAACTGTTCATTAATTAAGTTTACTTGATTTACCTCTTCTTCAATTTCACTAAAGTGTTTGTCTGTATATTTTGTTAATGTCAATAAATTATCTTTTAATTTCCTTTCATTAATATTAACTCTTTGAATTGTATTGTTAACATTTAAAATAGTGGATTTAATAACAGTCATTTGTTCACTTGACAAATGTAAATATTCTTTCTGTCTTTGTTCTAATTCTTTTATGTGTGTATTATAATTAGAAGCATCGGAATCTGATAAAGTACCGAATAATACTTTCTCTATTTCTCCAATGAAATTTAGAATACCACGCTTTTTGCGTTTGTGTTCATCATAACTTACATCGGTTTTCAAATACTGAGCTACTATATCTTTTGATCTATCTATTTGTTTCGACTTGGAACTCATGTAACGTCCAAAGTTTTGACAATCAGTTAAATGATACCATGATTTATTCGAAAATTTCATACAATAATCTGTTACTCTTTTATAGTGTTCTTTAGTTCGATTCCATACGTCTCTAGCTGGACTCAAATCTATATATGTGATTACTTTCCATTTCGTAGGATAGAATAGAACACTACCCACTTCATCAAAATATAACCCTGCTTTTGAATTTATTTCTTTTGCCTCTTGAGTTTTCCCTACCGTACACCAATACAATAAAATTAACGAGAGCAGTATCCACTTGAAAAACTGCATACTCCGTCAATCTGAAAGAGAAGATAAGTAAGACTTTAACCTATTTTTATGCACTTCTTGACGCTTTCGTTTACCTAGCTCCTGGATAAGTACATTAGGGCCTTTGTCTTCAATTATTTCAAACGGACCTTTCCATAGTCCATCGAGTTTTTGCCTATTCTCAATCTTTAACAAAACTAAATCGCCTTGGTTATATGAACTCACTATTTGTGAACCTTTTGCTTGTTGCGCTTCCTTTTTAAATTGCAATCTCTCTTTAGCCACTTGAAAAGTATCTTGCATTTTCTTCTTGATATCAATTACAACATCATCGTAATTATACTGTATTGCTTGACTTTTCTGCAACACTCCTGGTATATTAGCGATTTTCCCAAACAGAATCTCATAAGGTGTAAACTTTGTTACTGAATGTGGGGTGGTATTATATGCAAAAGTTGCAAAATTCAACCATTTGTCCCATTGAGTGTTTTTGTCGCCACAAAAACATCTTAAGTAGTTTACAAGTGTTTTATGCGTTCTCTCTAATGCTCCATTGCTTTCTGGGTGATACGCTGCAGTATTTATTTTCTCTATCTTCATCAATTTACATATGCGTTTAAATACATCACTCATGAAATTTGCACCTTGATCTGTGACTACATTATTAGGTATTCCGAAAATTAATATTACTTGTTCTACGAATGCTTCGCTTACTTCATCAGCCGTCTGCTGTTGTAACGGTATTGCTCTCAAGTATTTACTTAAATTGTCCTGACAGGTCAGAATGTATTTATATCCCCTTTCTGTTACAGGTAATGGTCCTACCACATCTAAGTAAATCTTCTGCCATGGTTCATTCGCAGTGTCTGTTATCTCTAACATTTGTTCTTGCTTTCTATCCATCTGTTTATGTTTCTGACATACCTCACACCTTTTTATGTACTCTCGCACGTCTTTCTCTAACCCTTCCCACTGAGTGTAAAGCTTAATTCTTTCCACTGTTCTTGTTATGCCTTGATGTCCCCCAACCGGACATTTGTGCATCTCAATAATTATTTTCTTCTTCCTCTCAGGAGTTACTTCTTCCGCATCGCATATCAAACATTCTACAGGGTACCTGCTAAGACTGTCTGCGTTGTATTGTTTTTTTCCTTCTCTGTGAACTACTTCATATTCATATTCTTCCAACAGCAATTTCCATCGTATTAATCGTGAACTCGGGTCTTTAACATTGAATATCCATATCAATCCTTTGTGGTCGGTTACCACTTGAAACTTTCTACCTAGTAGGTATGGTCTAAAATGTTTACATGCCCAAACTATAGCTAGAAGTTCTTTTTCTGTGGTTGAATAATTTAATTCAGCTCGATTAAGAGTACGGCTTGCATAAGCTATAGGCTTGTCTTGACCTAATTTTCCTTGACTTAATATTCCTCCAATTGCATATCCACTGGCATCAGTGGTTAGAATGAAAGGTCTTGTGAAGTCGGGGTATTGTAATAATGGTGGGTTTATCAATTTTGATTTTAACAATTCAAAACTATTCTTTTCTTTCTCTTCCCATTTCCATACTACATCGTTCTTTAGTAAATCTGTCAATGGTTTTGCAATAGCACTAAATTGATCAATAAACTTTCGATAGTAGCCTGCCAACCCTAAGAATGATTTTACATCTTTAATATTCTTAGGTGTGGGGAAACCTTCCACTGCAATTACTTTCCTTGAGTCTGGTTTTACTCCTTCTGAAGTTACTATGTGTCCTAAATAGCTCAACTCTTGTTTTAAAAATTCACATTTGTCTGGTTCTAGTTTAATATTAAACTCTCTTAATTTGGAAAGTACTTCTCTTAATTTGTCGTTATGCTCTTCAAGTGATTCGCCAATTACTAAGATGTCGTCCATATAGACTAACGTTCTTGTGCCTATTACTTCTGATAGTACATTATTCATCATTCGCATAAACGTAGCTGGACTTGACTTGAGACCATATGGCATTCGTTTATATTCAAAATGTCCTCGAGGTGTGCTAGACGCAGTTTTGCATTGATCTTCTTCTACAATAGGAATTTGCAAATAGCCACTTGCACAATCTAAGGCGGAAAAATATCTAGCTCTTCCTAACTTGTCAAGAATATCCTGTATATTGGGTAATGGGTATGAATCTCCTACAGAAATTTCGTTAAGTTTTCGGAAATCTACGCACACACGAAACTTCCTCTTACCTGATGCATCTATTTTCTTAGGTACTACCAACAACGGAAAGTTCCACTCACTCTTGCTATGTGTAATAATGTCATCATTTAGCATTTGATCTACTTGTCGTTGGATTTCTTCCTGTTGTGCTTCAGGTAGCCTATAATTTTTCAAAGTAATTGCCCTACCTTTTGGAATATCTGGGGTAGGTATAGTATGTTGTGCTGCGTTTGTAGCAGTAAGTTTATCACCTGGTAACTTGAAAACATCTAAATATTCATGGCATATTTTTACTATGTCTTCTTTTCCCTCTGCGATGTGTTCTAACCTCAAGTTGCTTTCTAACAATTTTATTCTTTCTGCCCGACTCATTTTATTTTGATCTTCATGGTCTTGGGTTCTCTCGTTACTCTGACAAGGCGGTTTTTCTAACCTCGGTGCTGTTCTTAGTCTAACTGGGTGTTCATTCTGATTCATCACCAAACAACAAAACTTATTATTCTGACAGTTCACTAAGCTGCTCGCACATATTACTCCTTCTTGCAATTGCTGATGTTCAACAAATCTAACTCCCTTTTCTTTTGTCGTGCATTCAATTATCTTTTCAGTGAGAGGTTCAATTATTTGCGTAAATTCATATTTATGTTCATTTAACCAAGTTCTTCCCAATAAAAGATCTAACCCTCTTGGTAAATCCTCAATTACATAACACTCGTGTTTTTCTAATGCATTATCCAGTCGCAAACTAACCATTCCATTTATCTGTCTCTCTTCACCTGTTATACCTTTTATAATAATGGGTGACGAATCCCATCTATTATTCTTAAGCGATTTCTCTCTAACTAATGAGATATCTGATCCTGTGTCTAAGAGGGCTACTCCCAGACCTCCTATTAACTCTTCACATAAAACATATCTTTCAAATTCTCCTAGCTTTACTTTCTCATTCTCTGTGCTTCTGCGTAAGTCACAATTTACTTTAGTACTCCTCTGTGAATAACAATTCACTTTAGTGCTCCTCTGTGAGTCACTCTTACCTAAGGCGTCCCCTAGATGATATCTACCGCAACCTTCAATACAGGACTGTGTCGATTGCCCAGACAGCCCTACTGTCTGTTTCCCTGGTTTGAGCCTCCTTGCTGCGAATCGGAATTAATCCTCACTCTACACGACTTATAATCATGTCCCGTCTTATGACATCGGGAGCATGTAACTCTCTTCCTACAGTCCCTTGCCATATGGCCCTTGCCTTGGCAATTGTAACATGTGACTTGATTCACCATGTTTACTTCTCTCTTAATAAAAGGTTTCCTATCTTTGTCATGATTTCCCGCTGTAGTTTGCTTGTTCCACAATTGTCCTCCTGCTTGATTATTCCTGAATCGTTCTGATTTTAAATTACTTTCTTCTTCCAAAGCGGAATCTACTAATTGAGCCAATGAAACATCTTCTCCTTTTCCCTTCACAACATATTTAATTCTATCATCTCTCAAACCTCCAACAAATGTTCCTTTTAGAAGTTCCCCTGCTAAAGCATTAGCGCCTTCCTGTAAATTACTATCTGGATCGCGTTCCTCCAGGCGAGTCATTCTGTTTCTGCTTGCTCGCTGCAAATCTCTACCTAGTGTATCAACCCTGGATGCCCACTGAGCTACAGTTTCATTCTGTCCCTGCCTAGTTGTGTATAAATTTGCTGCATGAAAATCTAGTGTTCTACGTACTGAATAATTTTCCTCAAGTATCTTCCTAATCTGGGGCCACGTGTTCCTCTGAACTCTTGCTAATAACTTCTCTTTAGCATCTCCCTGAATTTTGGACTCTACAAATTTAAATAGAACGCTCTGTTTGTCGGGGTGAACTAATTCATAGGCGGCTTCTACGCCATTACAAAAAGATCTAAGTTCGCGCACATTGCCATCAAATATGTGGGGAATTAGTTTTATAGCTTGAACCACTGGAATATACACATCATGCTCTACCTCTTCATCTGCCATAGTGAAAATGGACTAACCTTTGACAGTAAAAGATGTAGGGTGGTGTGGAGGTCCGAAGTTCTGCCCCTGTGCTGCTCCTCGAAGCAAGGACGTCTCGCGTCGGATGCTGCTGCCGGCTGGACACAACCAAGTTCCCTCGGGTGCCTGTGGTTGCCGCTAATGGTGCCTCCAACCACGAACTGCGTAGACCCCTTCTGCTGAATAGCCTGGTAGGTGGGTTGATCAGATCCGCCTCCAGTCGTCCTCCGGAACGCTGACCCTCGAGTAGACCTGCTCGCTGTCGTCCAACCTCGGCTGGACACCGATCCCAGGTCCTTCCGGTCCAGAAGAAGCAAGTCGTGATCCGTTGACGTAGTAGACTTGTTAATGAAGAAGCAAGTCGTAATCCGATGACGTAGTAGACTTGTTAATTAATTGCTTGCAATCCCACCGTCGCTGCCACCATGTAATGAATTTGGATTGCTAGGAGTCGAAGTTCGGGAAAAGAAACTAAGTCCTTTTCTCTTGCAATGTTTAAGTAACAAGTCTTTATTATAATAGATCAGTCGTACACAGTTACATGAAGCGTAGAAATACAGATGATCGTCTCGGTGGAGACTAGAGTGCTGAGTGCCCAGATTCTAACACTAGTACATGTTTATATACTCTTAGCAAAGGGTGGGAGTTACATAGGCTCTTAAGTGGTTAAAGTGGCAACTCTTCCTTATTGCATAGTTAGATATCCTTATGATAGCTAGAGTGCTACCCTTGTACACATTAGAGTGGTTAAAGTGGCAACTCTTCCTTATTGCATAGTTAGATATCCTTATGATAGCTAGAGTGCTACCCTTGTACACATTAGAGTGGTTAGATATCTTTATGGCATCTTGAGTGCAACCCTTGTTATACATTTGAGTGGTTAGATATCTTTATGGCAACCCTCTTACACATTAGAGTGGTTAGGTATCTTTATGGCATCTAGAGTGCAACCCTCTTACTGTGGAGTGGTTGGGTATCTTTATGTCATCCAGAGTGCTACCCTCTTATACACTAGAGTGGTTAGGTATCCTTATAGCATCTAGAGTGCAACCCTCTTACTGTGGAGTGGTTGAGTATCTTTATGTCATCTAGAGTGCTACCCTCTTATACACTAGAGTGGTTTGGTATCTTTATAGCATATAGAGTGCAACCCTCTTACTTGAGATTCCATTAGGGGAGAATAACTTCCGGGGTGCATTTAAGTGATAAGTGATACAAGTCGGACTTCCTGGTTGTCCTTAAGGAAAAATATAAAGATATTCATACTGTACATAGTGTTGTGGTGCAATGTCATTACAATATTGCCCTTATTCCATAGGACGCATTTTGGTTATTGCTCTAGAGAGACCCGGGACGCAAACGGGTCATTGGATCTGAAGATCTATGGACGCAAAAGTCCTAGTTTAGTGGTTTTGGGACTCAAAAGTCCAGACCCCCGTGTATCTGTAAACAGCAATGGTTCCAGGTGAACAAATAATCTAATAACAAAATTTTATATTTGGGTTACGCATCTTCTGGGGATGTGACACGCAGATTTACCACGACTTTCTCTTACTTGTAATGCCAATTTACAGGAAGAAAATTCATTTTTAAAGATTTTCTCGAAAAACGGCTCTAAAGATTTTGTTTATAAATTTTGCACGCGAGCTGCTTATATTAAGAATTTAAACTTTTATTTCAAACTATTTTTTAAATTTTCTTAAGAACAGTTATAACTTATAAGCCAACCACTGTTTATAGAAACTAAGTTTTGCCTGATGACAAATTTGCTTCAGGTCGAAACTGAATATGCACTCTTTGTAATGCGACCAGTTTTCAACTTGTAAAAACAAATTTCACAATACTGTAAATTTTCGAGGTGAACCCTCTTATTCTATATAAGAATTATTTGAAGTGAGAAAGGTGTATTGCCCATGCTTAGGGCAAAGAAAGTTACGTGAGTGCATTAATCAGATTTTATTTGGATTGTGTACCCTTTAGAGATACAAATTGAAACGTAGCTAAAGACTCTCTCTCCGTTTTTAGAACCACTTTCCATGATTTTTGTCGATTTTGTCGAAAAGACTCTAACAATTGTTTAAATTTCCCACACAAATTGCATAACGTATTATGCCTATACTATACTAAAAGATGATACAGGTAAAACCTGTCTGAAAGACCACCCCTCTTTAGCGACCACCAATTTTTCTAGGAACGGACAGTAAAATCCATAAGGCCAATGTTATTTGTACCCCTATTAAACGACCACCCCTCTCCCCGACCAACGACCAGAGTTTAATTTTCGTTAAACTCCTCTATAACGACCAAAATCGTAAAAAAATTTACTCAAATGATAGGCATTAATCAGCATTTGAAGAGAAATACTGATGTGGGCACTGCAATTTTCAATACAATGCTTTGGGTTGTTTTCTTTTCGCGTTCTGGGAAAATCCTCACAGTAGACAGCGTACAAGTACCGTACAGCGCACGGCGTGAAAAGAACACATTCCAATCTCCTACTTCTGACCTGCTTGTTTCAATACATTTAAGAATTCATGCCTTTATTATCTACATGATCGCAGTGACTCGGGGGGGGGGGAATTCTATTTCTTATGAAAACGTTTATTCAGTGGACATAAGGGGGTTCTGAAATTCTCGATTCTAAGAAACATGGTGGACAAGTCCCTTTCATTGTCCACCAAGCAAAATGTAATGTAGGGAAAATAGACGTGTCTTTCTTTTCCTGGAAAACATTACCCAGGTTTACTGTAAATAGAGGCTCGGTGTTCTGGACCTGCATAGATTAAAGTGTCTTATTGTTGTGCTGCTTAATTTTAAATGCACTAAAAGTAAGTAATAATCAACTGTGTGTTACATAAGACACTACTGTATTGTACCGTATTTATTCTATTGTATTTTCACTTTCAAGAAATGCATTCCCCCTATTAAGAGACCACCCCTCTTAAAGACCACTTTTTTTGTGGAATGTTTGTGGTCGTTATATAGAGGTTACACTGTACTTTTATTTGGGTACTTTCATTTTTTCTTTCTGGAGAACGTTTTATGCGTTCCTTCTATTCAGAAGTTGCTTAAAGATAGGAGGTATTCAAGAAAAAGTTGATCACTTTGCTACATGACAATATTTTAGCAATAAGAAATCGGCTTAAGATCACTTTTAACAGACACAGTTTGCGTCTCCAGTTTTTATAGGTTCTACTTTTTTACGTAATCGGATTTATTTGTTATCTTTGAGATCTTTGAAGAATCGAGAAGAGCAAGAAACATTACTATTCTATGCACTTACTGCTGAGGAACTTCAAAAGTCAGAATCTCAGCTGCTCTAAAGTGACATCCCCCTTCTGTCATGGACTTTTTACGAGATCTTTGAATATTTTAGACAAGGCACTTAGGGGCGGATTACTAACCACCTCAAACGTCTTAACAGAGTCCTAACTTGAGGATGGGGTTGAGACAGGTAGAAGGGGTGGGTTTTCTTTGTGTTCCTAGTGCAATACTGGGGTAGAACTGAATACATTGCGAGGGGGTGGTGTTCTCTAGGGGTTGGCACGCGCTCAGCCGGCGAAGGGGGTGTTTTTATCGATCACATGGGAAAGCGAGAGTGTGGAAGTCTTATGAGACTTTGCAGACAAAGTTTCGCAGTGAGACGAGTCGCACACATGCGGGCAACATTTTGACTGTTTCTTCGAGTTCTGTTAACGGTAAACAGCTCATTATATTAGCAAACAACTAATTTTAAAGTTAGTCAGCTAAATTCTAGAGGAAATTGTAATTGGCAATTAGCGTTGCAAGTAATTATTTATTAAGTTCCAGAATGGTACTGTATGAGATTCTGTGGGGACGGGGAAATGTCTGTCCGTCTATCTGTAAGCGCGATAACTCAAATACGCTTTATCGGATTTTCATGAAACTTGGTATACGCATTTATAAAGTCCATGAGAAGAAGCCTATTGTTATTGGGCCAAATCGTTTGACCTGTACTGGAGTAATGCCCAATTTAGTACCTATTTTATGGTAATATATTAGAAAGAATGTATCAATTAATGCAAATCAGTTCGCACGGCAACATATTCTTTTACAATGTTCATATACGGCTGTGAAAGTTGCAATACAGATAGCTTTGACAAGTAACACTACCCACATATCCCTTCACTTATGCTTATCAAACTTTAGACCTTTGTTCTTCCACAAGCCCTGCTTAATGAATCGATCTGGAGCTCAACTCGGAAATCGATTAAAAAACACTTAAATTCTGCATATCATAATATTGACGACCGGTTTGACAAAACTAAACATCTCCATTTTTTGCCAAATTTGTTTTTTAATGGTTTTAGATGCTTTGAAATGAGATCTTTAAGGTGGTGAAAAAGAAGAACATAAGAAAAGTCAACATATCCAATTCATTTTGAAGCCTCAATAAGCAACGTTTCTGTCTGCTATATCCAAAAATCAAGTTAAAAAATGGGTCAATCCATTAGAAATGAAGCAGGCCAAGTTGCTCGACATTTTTTATTTTCCTAATTTTTTTACCAGTTATTTCCCAACTGAAGGCGAGTTCAAAACTATGGTAAAAAATGTTTTGGGCTCATACTTTTTTTTTGACGGCCATTTAAAGTTTACTTTTTAATCATATTTCAGTCGAAAACATGTTTTGCACAAATGTATGTAACTCTGTTAATTTTATAGATAACAAGACAAAATAAACACCAAAATTATCAGAATGAAATGCTCTACATTTTTGTTTTAACACAATATTACCTAAGTAGTGAGGAAAGTGAAGAAAAAAAATTCAAAACTACAAATTGAAAATTGACTTAAAACGGGAGTTTTAGTGCCGCAAAATTATTAGAAGGAAGAAAGACTCGCCCTTAATTTTTTTTTCTGGTGTAGATCTACTATAGGACTACTCGCTGTAGAAGTTTAAAGCTTGAGAACTTTGCGGTTTTTTTTATACAATTTTTCAAAAATGCCCAAAACCGTATTTTGACAATATTTGAAGTAGAATATCTCAAAAGGGACTGAGTGAAAAATTATGAAATTTATACAGATAACACCTCTTTATGATATAAAGATGTGATATAAATTTGGTGACTGAGACTCAACTGGTTCCCAAGTTACAGTGCATCGAATTTGGCAAAAAATGCCATTATACGCACACGAATTTTAACGGTAATTTAATAGTAAAAATCCACATTGTAATTTTAAATGCAAAATTTTAGTGAGCTTAAGTATGTTACACAAAAGAGTTGTACATGTAGGCTACATTTCATCAGTTAGCATGACAAAGTTATAATTTCCTCAAAGCTTTGAAGAGCGTTAAAATTTCGGTGCATAGTTTGCAATTTTTGTCCAACTTCGATGCACTGTAACTCTGGAACCAGTTCAGTCTCAGTCACCAAATTATTATCACATCTTTATATTGTAAGGAGGTGTTATGTGTATAAATTTCATAATTTTCACTCAGGCCCTTCTGAGATATTCTACTTCAAATAATGCCAAAATAGGGTCAATCCATTAGAAATGAACCAAATTGAATAAAATTTTTTGCTCAACATTTTTTATTTTCTTAATTTTTTTACCAGTTATTCCCCAATATCAGGTGAGTTCAAAACTAGAGTAAAACATTTTTTAGGCTCATACTTTTTTCTTGGCGGCCATTTTAAGTTTTCTTTGTAACAGTTTTTCGGCCGGAAACTTGTTTTGCACAAATGTATGTAACTCTGTTAATTTTATAGATAACAAGACAAAATAAACACGAAAATTATCAGAATGAAATGCTCTACATTTTTGTTTTAACACAATATTACCTAAGTAGTGAGGAAAGTGAAGAAAAAATTTCAAAACTACAAATTGAAAATTGACTTAAAACGGGAGATTTGGTGCCGCAAAATTATTAGAAGGAAGAAAGACTCGCCCTTAATTTTTTTTTCTGGTGTAGATCTACTATAGGACTACTCGCTGTAGAAGTTTCAAGGTTGAGAACTTTGCCCTTTCTTTTATACAATGTTTCAAAAATGCCCGAAATCGTATTTTGGCAATATTTGAAGTAGATTATCTCAAAAGGGACTGAGTGAAAAATTATTAAATTTATACAGATAACACCTCTTTGCGATATAAAGATGTGATATAAATTTGGTGACTGAGACTCAACTGGTTCCAGAGTAACAGTGCTTTGAATTTGGCCAAAAATTGTGTTATAGGCACACGAAATTTAACGGTAATTTAATAGTAAAAATTCACTTTGTAATTTTAAATAACAAATTTTTGTGAGCCTAAGTTTCTTACACAAAAGAGTTGTATATGTAGGCTACATTTCATCAGTTAACATGACAAATTTTTGGTTTCCTCAAAGCTTTGAAGAGTGTTGAATTTTCGGTGCATAGTTTGCAGTTATGGCCAACTTCGATGCACTATGACTCAGGAACCAGTTGAGTCTCAGTCATCAAATTTATATCACATCTTTAAATCATAAAGAGGTGTTATCTATGTAAATTTCATAATTTTTCACTCAGTCCCTTTTGAGATATTCTACTTCAAATATTGCCAAAATATGGTTTTGGGCATTTTTGAAAAACTGTATAAAAAAACCGCAAAGTTCTCAAGCTTTAAACTTCTACAGCGAGTAGTCCTATAGTAGATCTACACCAGAAAAAAAAAATTAAGGGCGAGTCTTTCTTCCTTCTAATAATTTTGCGGCACTAAAACTCCCGTTTTAAGTCAATTTTCAATTTGTAGTTTTGAATTTTTTTTCTTCACTTTCCTCACTACTTAGGTAATATTGTGTTAAAACAAAAATGTAGAGCATTTCATTCTGATAATTTTGGTGTTTATTTTGTCTTGTTATCTATAAAATTAACAGAGTTACATATATTTGTGCAAAACATGTTTTCGACTGAAATATGGTTAAAAAGCAAACTTAAAATGGCCGCCAAAAAAAAAGTATGAGCCCAAAAATTTTTTTACCATAGTTTTGAACTCACCTTTAGTTGGGAAATAACTGGTAAAAAAATTAGGAAAATAAAAAATGTCGAGCAACAAATTTTATTAAATTTGGTTCATTTCTAATGGATTGACCCAAATACGACTTCCAGTAAAATTTCCCCGAAACTTTAGAGTAAACCCTGGGCAAATTTTGGGACTACAGCACTGACTATAAGTACAAGGTAGGTAAAGCGAAACTGTTACCGGATTAAGAGCAGCAGATTGCTCTGGCTCACTGGAGGGTTCAAACTTTCAAGTTGTGTTTTTGTGTTCTCCCCCCCCCATCGTGTTTTGTTCACGTAACTGCTGTTAATGTTGTGCTTTGCTTAAAGGGGTTGCAGACTGCGGCATGGAATTAAGCCAGTTCTGACGAATGTACGGGGTATAAGCCTCTATTCATAAAGTTCCCTTCAGTATAAGTTCCCTGATATTGATACTCCTGAAGCAGATAATAATACGAGGCGCGTCCAGAAAGTAAGCTTCCTTGGGACCGTCTAAAGAAGAAGAAGAAGAAAAAAAAAATTGCCTGGAAATATTTATTCCAACGTATACAGCAAGTATTCAGCAATCCGAATATCTGAGAGTGTTCGAAAACATTAGGCTTAGGAAAATATTTGGGCCTAAGAGAGATGAAAATGGGGACCGGAGAAAACTGCATAACGACGAGCATAACTACTCGTCACCGGATATAATAACGCATAGGCGTAACCAGGCCGACCATATGGGGGGGGGGGTTATAACATCCGCGGGGCCTGGGGGGGGGGGTCCGGGGTTCCACCCCCGGAAAATTTTAAAAATTAAGATGCAAAATAACGAGTTTTAAGCTTCCGGGTGTCGTCCCCCGGAGAATTTTAAAAATTAACATGCAAAATAACGAGTTTTAAGCTTCCGGGGGTCCTCCTTCGGAAATTTTTAAAAATTAAGACGCAAAATAACGAGTTTTAAGCTTCCAACGCTTTATACTTGTATTAAGTAATTTATGGGCAGACTTAAAAAAAATATATAATTTTCCTTTTTTTTAATCAATGGGGGGGGGGGGTTCAAACCCCCAACCCCCCCCCGGTACGCCTATGATAATAAGGGTATTTAAATCACGGAGTATGAAATGGGCTGGACATGGAGGAGGAAAGACATAGCCTATCTCAAAAGTATTGACGAGAAAACCTATAATTAGTGCCCCTTATATCAGGAATAGGCTACTTAGATTTTAAAACTCTATAAATGCTGTACTTTTAATAATTTCGATTTAATTATTTATGCTCAAATATTGGCTATTATTTTTAAAGCGCGTTAAAGAAAACATTTGGCATGGATGTTACCGGTATTATATGGATGTGAGACATGGTCGTTTGTTCTTAGGAAGAACATAATCTAAGTGTGTTAGGAAAATATTTGGGCCTAAGAGAGATATGGGGACTGGAGAAAACTGCATAACGACGAGCTTCATAACCTGTACATATCACCGGATATAGTAAGGGTAATTAAATCACGGAGGATGAAATGGGCTGGGCATGAGGGAGAAATACATATCTCAAAAGTATTGACTGGGAGAGCCGAAAAGAAAAGACCACATGGAAGACCTAGACGTAGGTGGGAGGACAATATTAGGAAATATTTAAGAGAAGTAGGATTTGAGAGGGATGGTTGGATGGAGTTAGCACAGAATAGGGTTGAATGGCGGGTTCAGGTAAGCGCGGCAATGAACCTCTATGTTCCATAAAATAGATAATATTCCTTTACCTTGCTTAGGAATTGTCTATTGTCATTGAGTCTTCCTTCCTTTATCTGAATTTTACCTCTCCCTTTTAGGATTTAAGCGACCCAAGCAGCCCGGGCCTTACAGGGCCGCGACCTGTCGGGAGAGGGATTATCTTTGGATCACATACATACTTTTTTGCCCAGTCAAGGACATGGTGGGCCTCCCCGGATGAGTGATCAGCCCAATGCCGGGGCCACCTCCGAAACAACACGAATACATGGACGAGACATACCATTCACATACGCACTCACTCCAAACTAGGCGAGGATGGGATGAAGATGATGACGGCCAGATGATATCTGGGGACCACAAGGGCCTAAAGTTACCCGACATTGCCATTGAGTATCAAATATGTGATGTGTGAACACAATAGTTTAAAAAAAAGTGTAGTCTGCCAGTCAACACCTCGACATAATACTGGTCCTTGGTCTCCTCGAAGATGCAAACTCCGAGCTATAGCGGTGGTACCAAGGCAGTGAGCCGCTTTTGAATTCTGAAGACAACAGTGCAAAGCCTATATGGAAATGAAACGAGCAGCGTAGTTAGTCTAATTCTGAAATGTCCAGTTGTAAAGTGGAAACTGAGCAGTAGCAAGCACACTTCACATAAGTGTGTGAGGTCTCATCCTGTTGATCCTCCACTCCAGCTTTCCCATGTCCTGTAACAGTAGTTAACATTTCCAGCACATTCGCACATGGCAACACTTCAACAGGAGCCAAAGCCTCTGTGAATATCAATCAAGCCATGGGAACTTCTTAGCCTGACTACTCTGTGGTCATCTAGTCAAGCTTTGATTCAGAGCTGACCAACACAGCCACATACAATGATGGTTTGATGTGGCCATGATTTTAATTTTTTTAAATTTTATCACCGAGAATAAAAATTTTAATATTTTAAAAATTTTATAATGACAAGGCGGAGTTACCACGTTTTATACTCCGTGCCCTGGATTTTTGCGTCCTGAAAAATCCATCGACCACGACCAGGTTTGATCCCGAGACCTTCGGATCTAGACATCTTATTTTGTCCAGACCACCGCGGCCGACACGATAAGGGATAACTAATTAAAATTTCATTGGAATTGACCGAATATCTTGGGAGATATTAATATTTATGTAGGCTCAGCGGAATACGAACTTGCCTAACCTATGTGTACCCCGTTAACTTAATGTGGATTTCCAAAACAGTCAGTAAAAATAAAATCAGGTAAACTGATGTAACAAAGTGCTAGAATGCTTTTGTTTAATCAGTGATAATTGCAATTATGATATGCAGAAAATAAGTTATTTTTGTAATCGATTTCAGAGTTAAGCTCCAGATCGATTAATTAATCAGGGTTTACGGAAGAACAAGGGTCTAGTTTGATAAGCATATGTGAAGGAATATGCGGATAGTGTTATTAGTCATAGCTAACTGTATTGCAACTTCCAAAACCGTATATGAACACTGTAAAACAATATGTTGCCACGAGAACTGATATGCATTTGATAAATTCTTTATAATTTATTACCATAAATAGACACTATATTGGGCATTACTCCGGTACCGGTCAACCGATTTGAGCCAAAATCAATAGGCTTCTTCCCATATACGTTATAAATAAGTATATAAAGTTTCATGAAAATCAGAAAGCGTATTCGAGTTATCGCGTACACACACACACAGACAGGCATATTTTCCCATCCACCACACAATCTCATAAAGTACCATTCTGGTACTTAATATAGGAGTTACGAATTAAAATAATTAGACAGCGAAAATGTACTACAATAAATATTTATTGATATTTGAATATATTTTCCAAACTGACCTCGCAGGCTCCTGTATGACTAGTTTGCATTTAAAAGTGGATTTTTCTCACCAAAAGAAGGAAACTGTGACTCACGCAGAAAGGGAGTGTTTAACCAGCTAGTTCTGGTTTATGAGAAAGTTTATCTACCCCTCCAGCATATAAAGTACAGTAAACCTAATTACGCTGGATGGAATGCTGCAGCGGGTCGACATCTCGAATACAAATTGATTCGCATCAACAGTAGCTTACGCAAAGCCCGACTCAATCTGTGCCATAGCAAATGTCATTTGTAAGACAGTTTAACATCAATCCCGCTAATGCTAGAAAACACTTTGCACGATGCCTTCAGGCATAGCATGTAAATTGCTATCGTTAAAACTTAAAACACTGATGTATCAATTTTCGGAATAAAAAATTAAGAAACGAGCTTTTTTCTATAGGCACACTCTGTATAAATTATGGAGAACTACACTTTAAAAATTGTGAGATAGTATAAATTATAATTTCTCTCCTTTTCTCATTTAATTCAAACTGAACTAACCTGGAACTATTATATACTGAGGCCATATATATATATATATATATATATATATATATATATATATATATATATATTACTTCGTGTTTTTGTTGTATTCTTTCCATTTCGTTTATTGTAATTCTGTACCTTTTTTGTATTCTATATAACTGTAAGCCTTTTTGTATTTTGTATTCTTCCTGGTTGAGTGAGGGAGAATAGCAAATGCTCTGCCATACTTACTTACTTACTTACTTACTTACTTACTTACTCAATGGCAATAGACAATTCCTAAGCAAGCTAAAGGAATATGATCTATTTTATGGAACCTGAAGGTTCACTGCCGCGCTTACCTGAGCCCGTCATTCAACCTATTCTGTGTTAACTCCATCCAACCATCCTTCGCAAATCCTACTTCCCTTAAATTCATCCTAATATTGTCCTCCCACCTACCTCTAGGTCTTCCAAGTGGTCTTTTCCCTTCGGGTCTCCCAGTCAATACATTTGTGATATGTATTTCCTCCCGATGCGCGCAACATGACCAGCCCATTTCATCCGTGATTTAATTACCCTTCCTATATTCGGTGAAGAGTAGGCTACATGTTATGAAGTTCGTCGTTATGCAGTTTTCTCCAGTCCCCATTTTCATTTCTCTTAGGCCCAAATATTTTCCTAAGTCCCCTGTTTTCGAACACTCTCAGATTATGTTCTTCCCGAAGAGTAAGCGGCCATGTCTCACATCCAAAACTTTCTGAACTGAATAAAACAAGAATTTTCTGATCTGCGTCTATACTTAACTTCTGCCTTAATATTATTTGTATGTGTAATTATTGCTCCCAGACATTTGAATTTCTCCATTTGTTCGAACGACTTATCGGCTATTCTAGGTAAAGTAAAACTACTACGCCAGTAAATCATACTTATTGAAGTTCAATTGTAACATACGAAACTGTTGTTACTGTGCGCCAAGAATAAAGTGAATATGGTTAGTGTGAATCTTTCCGCCACAAACCACTATACTTATTATATTCACTGATAATTCAGCTGAAGAAATTCAAGAAATTCTTTCGTTCTTTCATTGAAAACTGATCGGTGTAAAATAGATTTATAGTGTTTATATATTGGACAAACTTGTTCAAACATACGTAATATGAAGAGTACAACAGATCGTTGTTCAGTTGGATGTGGTGGGACAAGCACAATGCAGTTCAAATGATTATATATTTCCGAATATGGTACGGTTGATCAATTTAGGACTCTACTATACCCTTAGCAACCAGGGAAGGCGGTTGAGGCCAGGTAGATTCCTTCACCCACAGGCACCCTCACATTTACAAGGGCAGGAGATTTAGGACCAACCGTAATTTTCTCCCCGTGAGTCACCTAGTCTACTTCAATCAATCAATCTTAGATTTTTTTAATATGTCATTTTATCTTAAAATGTTTGTTATATATTAATTCTACACATAATTACAAGAAAAATGACACCAAACAATGTATAATTTACTTTAACAGGAACATTTATAACAAATACATAAATAAAAGTTACGAGAAAACTGCTTTCAAGTCCTATGTTCCTATTAAAGTAAATTATACATTGTTTGGTGTCATTTTTCTTGTAATTATGTGTAGAATTGATATATAACAAACATTTCAAGATAAAATGACATATTAAAAAAATCTAAGATTGATTGATTGAAGTAGACTAGGTGACTCACGGGGAGGAAATTACGGTTGGTCCTAAATCTCCTGCCCTTGTAAATGTGAGGGTGCCTGTGGGTGAAGGAATCTACCTGGCCTCAACCGCCTTCCCTGGTTGCTAAGGGTATAGGAAAACCGTAGGTGTATGTTTAGTTATAGCGTAGGAGTAAAGGGAACACACTTCGATCTGCATAGCATATGCATGAAGGATATCGGTTCCACATGCTATGGAGAAATGTATTCATAAAATGCGGCGAGCTGGAAGTTTATAGAGGTGGCAGGAAAATAAAATGGAAAATCAATGCCATAAAGCTTCACTTTTATTGTAGTGGCCGCCGTTCTGAGAAGTGTTACCAATACTGTCACGATTCCATTCAAGTGTAGTATTACTTGTCTTCTACATCTTCACTATTGTACCAAGAACAAATATTGTTCCAACAGCTTATTCACATTAAACGAGATATAGATACGAGGGCCTATAGAGATAGTGATGAAAAGTGAAAATGAGATAACACTTTAACACTTAAAGATGTTTCACGATGGACAGAAGGCCATAAAAAGGTGCTATCGGAATGACTGTGCAGGACTATTGTGGCTAACAATTTTTTTGGATTATTGCATTGTTTGATTTTTATTGTAACTCCCTCCCCAAGAAGAAAGTTTCTATTACTAAAATTTTAAGGGTAAATTTCGCGAAAATTAAAAAAATTAATTAAATTAAAAAATGCACCCATAATTTTAATAAAAATTTACGTTTCGAAATTTCTAACTCTGAATAATAAAAAAGCTTAATTAATTTTTTTCTATTTCAGGGTGGTGACTCGATCTTTTTTATATTAAACTTTGGGTGATTATTACTATTATTAATACAAAATAATTATCCCTAATTAATATTTTAAAAGAAAACCAAAATAACGCAGAATTTGTTATAACATTACTGTATTATTACTAATCATAATGCAAAACTAATTTTCTAGACTATACCATAACTGGTCAGCATAATTATGTAAATAATAATAATAATAACAATAATAATAATAAATCTTATCTGAAACTCACAACTCGCTCTGCCCATATTCTGGCAAAGAATACAGCTAAGAAATAGCCTTCAGAGAATTTAATGGAAAATGTTTCAAACAAAAGTTTTAGTTTTTTGTTCAATAAGGCCTATATTATAATCTAACGAATTTCAGGAATTGAAATATACAATCGCAAGAATAAAAACTGTTTTAACGTTTCCACTTATCAAATTATTGTGAAAAAAGGTGCAAACAAACAGATTAACATTGACCTTCCTTGAGAGCAGTTATTGCTAGCAGCCAGACGACTTAACAAGTGCTTTGAGAACATAACCCGTGATATTGGAGCTCGTGGCAACATACTGCGTTACGTCTTTATTACAGGGTTGGCACTTGTAGCTTTAGGGCTCCAAGGAAAACTCTATGATGAATAGTCGACAACAATTTTAAATCAAGGAAGATTATCAGGTCCGTACTGTAACAACTCGACGATTTGCCCAGCATAAAATACACGTTTTAGAATAACATACACCCTTTATTGACATGCCAGCAATTAACCAATAGACTATGTAGGGTAGAGCTGCCCAAATCGCACCGTTCGAAGTAGAAAGTTTCCTTCCCCATGCAGGTGCCATCCGGCGGCAAAGGATGAAACTATTAGCCCCGGATGTCAATTGGATTGTTGAGTTACCGTATTTTACAGACCATAAGACGCTCCGGACCATAAGACTCACCTTAATTTTAGGATAGAATTTGAAAAAGGAAAATAAATTGAATGTGTTTCTAAACGAAATATTTTAAAGGGAATAATATATTTCATTACATAAGCAAATTATAACCTTGTACAATGGAATCGGTGTAAATTACTTCTAACTTAAAACATGAATTGTACGAAAATCTCTTCTGTACAGATGGCCTCGCGTAAATTTAGCAACTGAACTGCTTTCTCATGAAAGACTGAAAAGACTTTTACACCCTCTAATCCTCAATTCAGAATACGGTAAGTGTAATGGGACCAGGCTGTTTAGAGGTCATTGCATTCATTAAAACCACCCGGCGGAGACAAACCCTTTCGTATAAAAGAACTCAACATTCCTCACTTTTTGCATTGTATACCTGGCTTCCAGCTATCCTCATTTTACGATTGTGACAAATACACTGATGTACAGTCTGTGCTAAAATTTGTAACTGTCTTATCGTTTACAATATCTTGTGTATAACTGTGGTATTCCAGCAATAGGCCTACTTACCATATTTTTCTTTTTTTTAAGTGCACTTCGGACCATTAGACGCACCCAACTTTTAAGGCTCTGTTTTCAAGGTAAAAAAAGTGCGTCTTATGGTCCGTAAAATACGGTACGTTTATTTCGTGTGTACGCTTATTTTTATGTTATTCTGAGCTAATCAGAAACATTCTGTGCACTGGTAAATAATTTATTCTTGACTAATATATTAACGTTTAAATGCTTTGTTTTGGCTAGATATTTACTATAATCCTCTGGATGGCTTCACGGGTTATCAGCCTTGTCAACATTATAAGTAGGGTTCGGATGTTTATGACCTAAAAAAGTGGGAAATATGACTGCAAATATGCCCTTAAAATGACTAAATATGACCCAAAAAACCTAAATATGTCCTAATAAAATAAAGTATTTAAAAAAAAGAAATGTTCCAATTTAAAACGTATCACATGAATTCTACCAGATAATCACTTTTTAACAATTTTGGTGATTTACAGTTTTACTTGTAATTAACTTATATTTTTTAAAGAATTTGTTCCTGTTTGCTCGCTTCATCAGCTCCAAATACTCGTAATATTTTGTAGACCTTACGTGTACCTATAAAATATGAACAGTTGGATTAATTTTAAAATTTAAGTTACTATTAATTTCGCATAAACATTACATTAATTAAATAAATATCAAATTTAACTCTACCATGTAGTACATACACTGTATAATTGTGCTCTTTTACCGAATTTATGACTGAAATATGACGTTAAATTACAAATACGGCCAAAATATGACCAAGTCCACAAAAAAGCCCAAAATATGACTTTATATGCAAAATAAAAACTGTCCGATTAGGTTAACAAGCGTACAGTTTGTGTTTAAATAGTGTTTGAGCGAGAATGGAAGTCAGGATAAAAATATGACATGTCATAAACATCCGAACCCTAATTATAAGATTCAAGCTTTCGGTCATCTTCCCTCTGTGGCCTTCCTGAGAAATCTTATATTACGATATAATGTTCACAAAATTTACACGAGGTTAGCAATGGGGGAAAGAGAATATTAATTTGCATTTATTGTGAAAACAAACGTTTCCGTTACATCTCTTACATTCATTTACCTATCACAAGGCTCTGAAAACAGCTACAAGAGTCGGTCCACTTTTTCCCCCTACCTGTACTTACTACAAACAAAAAATAATCGGATAAGTGGTTAAAATGACATCATTTTTCCAGTTATCTAGTTACTGTTGATTGGACAAAAGATTATGGTTATTCTAACAATTTTTTGATCAGTTAACCAATTAGATTTCATCCGCACATGGATCTGTGGAGTCCAAACGCCTACATTTGTATAGGTGAGAAGAGCGAAGAAAATTGATTATTTCAATCTTGTCGCATGAGATGGAATGGCGTAGAATGGAATGAATAATGTGAAGTTATACCGTGTGTGTACATGAGGAGGTCGTGTCCCCTAGCACAGGACGGTTTATGCAATTATCTGCTGTTAACAAGAGAAAACTTAAATTTCTCCGGGGACAACAGCCAGGCAGGGAAACTGCACAAGCAAATCCGTCTCTAAACTATGACACGCACAAGTTGCTTCCTATTAGCTTTCGTTCTCAGATTCACACTTTGCATAATCTCACGTTTTCTTTTAACATATGGCAAGATGAGAATAGCATTCTTATGTGAAAATAGTCCCTATCCTAAAGAATACCACAAGGAGCTGATGGAAGCTTCGGAGAATAATGCCTGTCCGAACTTTAAGGAACCATGGAGTGGGTATGTGTGCTTTGATGCTTCCAACTACCGCAATACATTAAAGTGGCACGATGCAGTCGGGTATGGTTGTTTATGAGTAGGGTTCGGATGTTTATTACCTAAAAAAGTGGAAAAAATACTGCAAATGACCTTAAAATGACTAAATATGACCTAAAATCCCTAAATCTGACATAATAAAAAACGTATTTGCTAAAAGTAAATGTCCCAATTTAAGACATTTAACGATACTAAATATTATTACATCACATTAATTCAATCAGATAATCACTTTGTAACAATTTTACAGGTGATTTACAGTTTTACTTGTAAAGAACTTCTAATATGTTAATGTTTCCAGATACCACTGCAAATGTGAACTGAAAATATTTTTAAAACATGTCTATTGGAAGTTGTTAACAACAAGGAGGCAGAGGTAATTGTGCTATTAGGTCTACTTGTTATTGTCCCTTCTCATTTCAGTTACAGTAAAACCAAAATATTCGTGACTCTTTTTTAGAAATAAATTTAAGTCGACAATTTAGTGCACATACTGCATAATTGTGCTCTTTTATCGAATTTATAACTGAAATGTGATGTTAAAGTACAAATATGACCAAAATATGACTTTATATGAAAAAAAGTCCGATTAGGATAACAAATGTGCAATTTATGTTTAATTTTTGTTTGCGGAGAGAATGGAGGTAAGGATAAAAATATGACATGTCATAAACATCGGAACCCTAATTATGAGTATGTTCTTTCCTTCATTATCCTACATCTAGTATTCACAATGTGCATTATACATACATTCCATTCCATATCGTGCCCTTTCATGCACGGGCGTATTCAGAGGGGGGCTGAGTGGGCTGCAGCCCCCCCCCCCGAAACGTAAAGTAATGCAATATGTTGCACATAAGGATATTTTAATTTAACAAATAGTAGACAGTTTAATTGCACACCCGAGTCATGAAATAGAAATGCCATTACTGCTTTGTCCAAGTATTTACAAAATTCAGCCTAAAATCGAAAATTAACCTGAAATTTGTAAAATATGCTTCAGAAAAATGAGGTATGCTCTATCATTTAGATAATTTTAAAGTTGCACAAAATACATAATCAAAATTTAAAATAAAACAAGGTTATTGCAATACTTTTTTTGAATTGAAAACTAATGAAAAAACCTTTGCTTTAATATTATATAATCGGTTACAAAAAAATAGGCTATGTACTATCAACAAATTGTAGTCGGTTCTCAAAACTTTCACTTAGCCAAATAGCTGAAAATGTTTGATTTAACATAATGTGGACAATATTTAAAATCGGACATAATATGCCGTTAGAAATGTGACAAATTGGTTAAATAGGCCTATGCACAAATATTTTAATATCGAGCAAATTATGCACTATTGCAAAATTAACAAAATATGCAAAATTAAACCATTAATTTCCTGTTATTTCTTTGATATCTTGTACATTTCAATACTAGCATGTAATAGATTGCACTATTAAAAATATGGTTTTCATAACCTTCCGGGCCCTGTGATAATAGTGTTAGACTTATATAGCCCCTCCCGAAAAAATATCTTGGATACGCCCCTGCTTTCATGTGTAAATTACAACATTAAAAAAGTTCTCCCACATTTTCACAAGAAAAACAGTTGCCATGACTTATACTACATACCTCCAATATTTTTCGAACAAAAAACACGGGGAATACTGTTTTAATAGGAGAGCAACAAAATAATTTGTCAAGTAGTATGATACTTCCATCCATACGCACATTAAATTTTGAAGACCCAAGGCAGTATGTGTACTGAAGACTGCAGCAACGGGCAGTTTGGTGATCCAGGTCAACAACCACCTCCAGGAACCTCTGTCGTAATCCTGACGTCAGCAAACTGCCAATTTTCCGGATAATGGATGGATACAGATAATACTTGTTTACGAGACAGCGGGGCGACACCGGCACGCAACAAGAAATACGAGCATCTCATCTTCTCCAATCAAAACAAAACCAACTTGTGGAACGAAATCGCTCTGTAGTAAGTTATAAGAAAAAACTTCATACCCTATGGGAGATAATAAATTTAATTAAAGGGGAGGGGGGACATACAGCTTTCGATGCTGAAAAATAGGTGAAGTTTCATTTTCTTTTTTTTTTTTTTTATTATCAGCAATGAATTGTTCTGTAGCATTGCAATCTGGCATGCTCTAAATTAACTAGTCCTACACTTGCACACTATTTTCAGAATTAATTGAACTATTACAGTTAATGGGTAGTTATCATTACTAAATGGCAGCCAAATTTTGTGCACTGAAATGCCGTTTCCCTGATAATTTTCACTACCAATATTTTTGAGTGATTACTTTTTTATACGTATTTATCATATGAACAACATAATCTAGAATCTTTGGATTATCTGCAGTATACATATTTTAAAAAAATCATCACTTAATTTTAAAAAAACTATTAAAGTTACATCTATTATTTAGGCAGAGGAAGTTATTTTACAATTAATGCCATTTTACATGAAAAAAATTTGTTTTTCGCAAATTTTTCGAAAACGGCTCTAACGATTTTGTTTAAATTTTGAGCATGAGGTGCTTATATCAAGAGCTAAGGCTTTTTTAAACATTTTTCGTAAAAATTCTCTGAAGGAGCGTTTTGTAGAAACTCAGTCTTGCCTGTGAACAGTGCTTGAAACAACTGAATACGCGCTCTTTCACCGCCTCTTATTCTATATTAGAATGTGAAGTGAGAAAGTTGTATTGTTGGCCACGCTTAGAGTAGGCCTAAATAAAGTTACGTGAGTGCATTAATCAGATTTTATTTGGGTTGTGTACCCTTCAGGGATGCGATATGATGTGGTAAAAACATCCTATTCATTTTTGCAACCAATTTACATGAAGAGAATGCTATATTATACTAAATGCAAAACTTTTATTTTAGCAGAGGAAGTTGTGTGTTTCACACAAGATTTTTTTAAATTATTATTTACGAAGCCCAGAAACATTTTGTATACGTTACATGTTACCTTGACATTAGTTGAAGCTCAGGCTATACTTTTAGAAGTGACGTGAACGTCAAAATATTTGCATTAGCTACGCTGGGTGGTCCTGTACCTTAAGCATTATGCAAATACTGAGAAAACTGCCGATTTAAGTAATATGTATTAGCTTTACCTCTTGGAAGTTAACTAACAGTTGTGGATTTTTCGTAATGAATCATCGACATTATTCTTGCCAGTAATATCAGTGCTGACTGATTTCGTTGTAATGGTTTTGTTTATATCGTAAATTATTAATCTATTTTTGTATGAATGTGAAGTGTGCCATTTCCAATATTTCTTAGGGGTGATGGGAAAATGATGAGATCAAGAGCTAATATCTCGCATGGAAGAGCATCTTGCCTTCATCATTACCTCTTCCAGTTTGTCACTACTTGAAGTCATTTAGAGACTGTCAGAAATATCAGTTTGTCCACAGGCCATAGCGGTTTTACAATTCGTCCAAAAGTTTTTTTTTTTAAATTGATCTAATAATATGTATTATTAAGCCATTAAGTAAAATAGCAATAGGCTACATTAATATACTGTAGGCTTATAAAAATGTGTGCGTGGAACGCCACGCGACAGAAGTGAAACTTGTTTTAATTTTTGGATTTTTTCAATTTTGGATTATTGGATTTTTCAATTTTGGATTGTTGGGCTTTTAAATTGCGTTTTTGGATTTTTAATTTTGGATTTTTAATTTTGGATTCTTTGATATCTTAATTTTTTTAATTTTGGAATTTTGGATTTTTTAAATTATGGATCTTTTGGATTTTTTATTTTTTGGATTTAATTTTGGATTTTTATATTTTTTAAATTTTGGATTTTGGATTTTTACATTTTGAATAAGGCTAATCATTGAGTTGATAGTTTTCTGTTCCGTCACAGCCCCACTAATTTCGTGACGATTATGTTCGTAACGCAAGTTTGGGTCAGCTCTCGATTTACTCCTAGCGCAGCTAAGGAAGTTTCACTTCAAAAACACATTATATAACTTACTAGCCAAAACAACGTTAATAAACTTTTAATATCATACATAGGATTATTAAGAAGCCATGTTTTCAATATTTGTTCTTAAAAACTCAATTGGGCGAAGCTATATGAAGTTGAGGCAAACAGTTATCTATTATATAAAGTCGAATGTGTGTTTGTGGGTATGTATGTATGTATGTATGTTTGTTCCTTATACAAATCTACATTTCTTTACCAATTTACACGGAATTTTGCACACATACCCAGTTAAGTCCGGAAAGTATAGCGGTCAACATTAAAATTCAAACAAAATACTCCTTCCCTTGAAAATTATATAGTTTCTGAGAATTTTATACTGAAAAAAAGAAATGCTGTTTAGTTCACATGACAACAGTAAATTGTTTACTGTGATGACATAGGGCCTTGGCGACTATTTAATGCTGGACATTAACGAATTATGATTCCATTGATGTAATATATTGGCAAAAATAATCACTGAAATTGAAATCCACGAAAATAAAGCACAGTGTGATGTAGTCAGATAACTTTCTCTACCCTGGACATAAGAAATATTTTCTCACTTCACATTTTGATGTAGAATAAGAGGTCGTATTACATGTACAACTTAAGTGTGTGAGTATGCTATATCAGAAGTCGGTAAATAGTCAGTAGTGATGAGCAAATGCAAGACCAAGACCAAGACCAAGGCGGTCTTGGTCTTGGTCTTGGTATTGCACTCTCAGTCTTGGTCTTGGTCTTGCATAGGTAACCCTGGTCTTGGTCTTGGTCTCGGTCTTGCATCAGTAGTCTTGGTCTTGGTCTCGGTCTTGCATACTCGGTCTTGGTATTGTTGCAAGAGTCTTGCAGTTTTCTTTTACGCATCTTACTGTGATCATTGGCGTTTACATGATTTAAAGTTACACCGATTACATGTGTGTTATTGCTTGCGAAAGTAACGAAAGCTAATTGCTTTTAGTTCCTTTGACCATGTAAACAGTAATGTGACGTCATGCTGTTTGCCGAAACGTCCATGGTGATATAGGCTAGAACAGTAAACTTTGAGTGTTCATTTAAATATTCTCTGTTATCCTATTGCAGAACTTTAAACTCAAAATCCAAGAGATGCTATACACTATTTGAGAGTGTAAAATTATGAATATTATATTGTAAAATTTCAAAGTGAAAGGCTGCGGAGACAAGAAGTAAAATTAACAGATTTCCGCATAGGTGAGAGGTTCTATCTGACATGTTTAAAACTGTATAATATAGTAACAAAACATAACGGCATTGAAGCAGATGCTTTAGAAATTGTGCAAACTATAGGAAATCACACAATGTCCATTCGAAACCCAAACCATAGGCTGCAATAAATAATATTTCTCTTTGCATATACCCTAGTTCTAATTTATAACACATTGTGAACAGATCATTTCTGCACTTTAAAGATTTCCGCTACCCCCCATAAATTACTTTCTACTTGCTTTCAAGTTTAGGGCCTTCAACTAATTGGGTCATAATTAATCATAACTATTCTTCATGCAAGCAAATATTTCTAGACCAGCCATTTTCTACTTTTAGTATCTTTTCCCATTCCATATGCATCCTTAATATAAATCAGCAGCAATAACTAAAACATCGCCACTGTTGTGTCAATAACAAAATTGTAGTAGTAAAAAAGATTTTCAGTGGATATCCTACCTATCATCAGCAAAATGTAGGCCTGTATAGCTACAGTACAATCAGATACGTAACTGTAAAGTAATAACTAGCAAATACCCGTCAAATAAGTTCCTGTTTTAATTAATCTACGGTTTAATTGTGTTTAATTGAATAATTATGAAGAATGCCGGGCGTATAACCTGATTTTTTAGACTTCACTTTATTTTGAAATTTTCTGCAAGGAGAATGGAATGAGCTGAATAGCTGTGTTATATTTTGTTCAAGTAGACAGGAAAGATTCTAAAAGTGAGAGTAGGCTATGAATATTAATGTTAGGTGTAAAAAAGGATGTCATCGTTAATGAAATAGGGTACTGAACATGTTAATAGGCGTTTTAAGTTACGGGGATACTGTTTAAAGTTTCAAATCCTCAGTCATAGGCCACCCCATGGCTGAGTGGTTAGACCGCTCGCCCTCCACCGCATACACAACGAAGCTTTATAAAAAAAAATTCCAGTAGCAAGACTGCAAGAGTCTTGCAGCTTGGTCTTGTTCTTGCCAGAGTCTTGCAGGGTTGGTCTTGGTCTTGGTCTCGGTCTTGCTTGGTCGGTCTTGGTCTTGGTCTTGCTAACGCTGATGCGGTCTTGGTCTTGGTCTCGGTCTTGCATTTTCTGCAAGACCAAGACCAAGACTGCAAGACCAAGACTGGTCTCGCTCATCACTAATAGTCAGTTATCCATAGCTGTAGGCTTTGTATTAGTTGAGATTTATCATAGGCCCTAAGCATGGGATGGAACATTTTGAGTCCTATACTCGCAGTATATTATGTCCCGGGTTTTAGGGGAGGAAAGTATGAAAGTGATACTGCATTTCTATTTTATTTCAGGCCCGAAACGGTTTAACATGAGAATGAGAAATAAAATTTTCCGTCAAGTCAATACAATCTTACGTAATTTATGTTTCTTCTTATTTCAACCCCTCCCAGGCATGATGTGTAGAAGCAACGGAATGCAGCATTCGACATCCTCTATGAGCCATAAAAATCTATATCTAGCGTTTTCTGAGGGAATAGTCTGAGTGCCATATGTTGTTCTTCCTCATTTCGAATTCTACATACATTATTTTATCAGGACCTAGAGTTTCAACATCGAAAGTCCTCCATAAGTTAATTTCAAATTACAAAATACAAAGCCCGGGCGACGCCGGGCCTTTTCAGCTAGTCTAATATATAAAATCGAAAGTGTGTATGTATGTATGTATGTATGTATGTTTGTTCCTTATACAAATCTACATTTCTTTACCAATTTACACGACATTTTGCACACATACGCAGTTAAGCCCGGGAAGTATAGCTGTCGACATTAAAATTCAAACAAAATACTCCTTCCCTTGAAAATTATATAATTTCTGAGAATTTTATACTGAAAAAATGAATTGCTGTTTAGTTCACATGGCAACAGTAAATTGTTTACTATGATTACATAGGGCCTTGGCAAGTATATAGCCTAATGCTTTAACGAATTATGATTCCATCGATGTAATATATTGGCGAAAATAATGACTGAAAATGAAATCCACGAAAATAAAGCACAGTGTGATGTAGTCACATAACTTTCTCTACCCTCGACATAAGAAATATTTACTCACTTCACATTTTGATGTAGAATAAGAGGGACAACTTAAGTGAGTGAGTATGCTATATCAAAAGTCTATAAATAATCCTTTCCGCTGTAGGCTTTGTATTAGTTGAGAAATAGGGATGTTTATCATAGGCCCTAAGCATGGGATGGAACATTTTGAGTCCTATGCTCGCAGTATATTATGTCCCGGGTTCTAGGGGAGGAAAGTATGAAAGTGATACTGCATTTCTCTTTTATTTCAGCTCCGAAACGATTGTATAGTAACATGAGAATGAGAAATAAAATTTTCCGTCAAGTCAGTACAATCTTATGTAATTTGTGTTTCTTCTTATTTCAACCCCTCCCAAGCATGATGTGTAGAAGCAACGGAATGCAGCATTCCACATCCTCTATGAGCCATAAAAAGCTATATCCAGCGTTTTCTGATGGAATAGTTTGAGTGTGATAAATCTTTTTCTTCATTTCAAGTTCTACATACATAAAGTCCTTCATAAGTTAATTTCAAATTAAAAAATACAAAGCCCGGGCGACGCCGGGCCTTTTCAGCTAGTAATTTATAAAGCTCGCAACCCAAAAACATGAAATTCTGTGTACTCTAACCTAAGAAAGAAGGGTTGGAAGTATAATAGTGGACACACATTTATAAAATCAAGGTGAGTTACAGGTAATTCAAATAGCTTTCGTTGGATGTTGGTTGGATATCCAGCATACTTGAGAGCAAATAGGACCCTTCATCAGTACGAATGCATTCACAGTAACCAGAAGAAATTGAGTTGGCTCTATCAACCGGTCTAAAATGAATTTTGGATCTGATAGAAAGTCAACGATTAAAAATAATTCAATACCGTACCTTAAAATTATTCTTGATTCACAATAATCCCATACCGAAAAGGAGCAAGAAGGGTCAAAGCCTGTCACTTGTTCTTCACTTCCTTCCGGCGGAGGTTCAATCATGCGTTACACTCAATCATTCATCATATTGAGTAAATTTTTTTTAACCAATCTTGAAACAGTTCATTATGTTATTACATATTTTTTAAAGAGATTCACTCTAATATTTAAAAAAAAAAACAGATAAAAAAATAATTACTCAAGAAATTATTATGGAAACGGCATTTCAACGCAGGAAACGAGGCTGCCATTTTGTAACGAAAACTACCCTAACTGTAACAGTTTGATTAATTCTGAAAATACTACGCAATTGTAAAATCTAGGGATGGGTCCTCGATACTTTCGATACCTCGATACTCTCGATACTTGCATGGTATCGGCATCGAACGATACTTCAGAAAACTAGCTCGATACTTTTGTAATTCTGCAATTAAGTGAGAATGCTAGTATTTTTTAACAAAAACTTTAAGTGGACTGTTTAAAAAACTAATTTTAGTTTTATTGTAGAGTTTAAAAATAATTATAGGCTACTGATGATCTTAAATTTTGTCTCATTAAATATGCAGACTTAATTAATTTAGTTGGTATTACACAGTTCTCTCTAATTTTAATTTTTAATGTACATATTTATTGAAACTGGAAATGTTGAAGGTATCGAGTATCGAGGAAAATATCATGTATCGGTATCGAGTATCGAGAAAATCTGGTATCGACCCATCCCTAGTTACGTATCAAACTTTAGACCTTTGTTCTTCCTCAAGCCCTGCTTAATTAATTGATCTAAAGGTTAACTTGGATATAGATTACAAAAATAACTTATTTTCTGCATATCATAATATTGCAATTATCACTGATTAAACAAAAGCATTCTGGTACTTTGTTACATCTGATTTTATTTATTTAGGTTTCTTTCAAGGTTGTAAACATAAACATTAATCATTCGTAATAAGCAGGCTTTAAAACTTAGTGCCCGATCGAATATGTTAACAGCAACCGAACTGTACAGACTTTGCTCGGCGTATGCCCTAGCTACCATATGCTAGTTCACGTGATAGTAAACAAACCTTGAATACAGATATAGGAAGACCACAAAATAACTTCTCATTATCTAAACTCACATTACAAGCACGCAAAACGATGCTTTCTCCTGTTTGTCCCTCCCAAATGTTTCAATATATGTTTGCGTTTTAGAACACTTTACTTTGGGCATGCCGAACACGTATTATAAATTTAAACATGCATAATGACAAGGTACACTGTTGACCAATTTGAGAGGCGCCGTACTACGAGCGCATTCCCTTCTCGGTACTACTATCAATGACTGTCTTATCAGCCTACGCAATCACCCTCCACCCCCTATACTCAGGTCGTTGGTAACAGGAATCAACTCCCTTTGTAGGTTCGGGCACTAAGTTTTAAAGCCTGGTAATAAGACAGTCAAATGAAAACATTAGAGGGCTCTTTAGTTCAAAATAGACGAGAAAATGTTCAATGAAATTTCCTTGAATGACAAACTTGACACTTAAATGAAAATCCTCATGTTTCACTTAAAACGTAACTCCATTAATCTGATATTTCCTCTTTTACAGTTCTTGAGGCGTCCCACTTATACTGTACGTCAGTAGCAATGAACAGGCTAAAGTTTGTATTTCTTCAGTCTTGCGAATTCCCCCCCCCCCAAAAGTTAATGAAGAACTGCTGGGAAATTTGGCTTTAAGGCTTATTTCTTATTCTACCAGTATCTTACTAGAAGTACAACGTTTACATAGAGTTTCAGATTCCAATATTGTGCAAAAAGAATCATACTATTCAAATTTGCGTCCTCAATTCCTTAAACATAGTGGTAACATCAGGAATGACTAGGGCCTAAAATTGGCTCGGGAAGTATCAGCACATAACAACAATATTGATCATAACAATGATGATGATAATAATAATAATAATGACGATAATAATTATAATAAAAGTGAATGTACATAGGAGTATATTTACTACGGTCCATTCACGCTTATCCTGATCAATGAAGTAAATATAAGAAACCCTTGTATAGGCTATATAAAAATGAATTTTTATTTTTATTTTTATTTTTTGTACGTTTTTTTTCTTGAGAACCACTCCCACTCTGATATTTATATTGTTTTTGTGCAATTTTTAGGTTTTAAGCATTACGCTAGGTACAGTAACATAGGGAATTTACAGTGTAGAATTTACTGAAGTAAGCCAAGAAATTCGACCGTAAAGAACTTTCTTCGGTATCGCTACCTAAATCCGTGAAAGATATATATTAGGGGAATATGTAAAAAAAAACATGTTCTCTGTGATACATCGGGGAAGATGAGGAAGAAGAAGCTATTTTAGTATTGGTGAGAATGTTTTTGGTACTTTGTGAAAAGTCTGAGAAGAAGAGGAGGAAGAAGCTATTTTAGTATTGGTGAGAATGTTTTTGGTACTTTGTTATATGTCTGAGAAGAAATGGAAGAAGATATTTTACTATTGGTCAGAATGTTTTTGGTACATCTAGGAAAAAGAGGAAGAAGAAGCTATTTTACTATTAGTGAGAAATTTTTGTTCTATTGGCATTACTATGACCTATAGAAGGGGAAGAATATATTTTACTATTGGCATTACTATGGTGTCTAGTTAAAGGTTTGAGGTGGTGCATATTATATATTGGAATTGGTGTTGAGGTGTTGATCGGTCAGTGAATTGTAACATACCGCCCAAACCATCCGGGTCATACCGGCCTTATATAGCAAATTTCAACAACCAATCACAGCGCATCTTACTTTAACCAATCAAACTGCTTTAAACTGCTACTGCTTTCAGCCAATCACAGAGAAGGTTTCATTTCCGTTTTGATAACCAATCAAATCTTTCCTTCTAAACTTATAATATGACATCATGATTATTATATCAGTATTTTGTATTTATATTTTAATACAATTAACTATCAAAATATAATTTAATACTATATAAAAAAACAAAGCGAATTAATTATTTCAGGTAATCACTACTATTAACTATTGCAATCCAAAACCATAACAGAAATAAGCTAACCCCAGTTTGGGCTTGACATGGTTGGTACCCTGATTCAAGTATCATAATTTAATAAATTCTAATTTAAACATCTCAATATACAGGAAATAAAGCGTACTTCTTGAAAATTAATCTCAAATTCTCATTTAATCAGAAATGGATATTCAAATTATATAATTAAACCACAAGGCTTACGAACCTTCAACTATAGCATAAGATGTGTGTACTTCTGTATTACATTTAAAATGTCCTATCATTTTGCATTAGCAAGGATAAGTTAAATTTATTCACAGATTAATTTTCAACGTGCAGAAAAAATGTAAATGTAAAATATTCAAACGTATAGGCCTAGTGCTAATGAAGTATAAAGTTATAAAAATGTAGCACGTTTAAAATATTGTAGGCCTAATATTCATTGTATATTCCATATTTTGTATTTAGAGGTTAATTTAGTAACTTTAAATTTTGATAATAAACGTTCTTGTATAATAACAAACACTGAACTGTGTAAGCAAATAAAACTAACAAACTAGCTAACAAAGCTGTATTATACTTTAAAAAAATGTTGCCTGAAGGAAAGTTAATATGAAACTACCAGAATGTTAATTTAACAGTTTGAATCAGATCCCATACAAACTATAATGTAGGCTTACATTGTACTCAACCTGTACTAGACTCATAACATAACCTCAAGCATGGCTGGTATTCCACATCATGTTTTCCGAAATTAAACGTTTAAGGATGGATAGGAATAGTATATACGAAACAAACATGATTACAGATTAACGAAGCACAGATTAGCTGTTTTTGGAAAGAGTCTGGGATAAAACTAACTTATACTATAAACTTCCCAATATATATAAAACCATTGAACGAATTAAATAGGTTATGAGAAAAAAAACTTTTAAATTACCTTATAGAAAGATCATATTGATGAGTTCCTTAACGAACAGTAAATAGAGCACAAGACTGTAATGTAAATTATTATTTTAAATACGAACACTACATTCAATAAAAAGTTATATCTTATATTTTTATTGTCAGATATACTGTAAGTTATTCTTTCTACTACAACTGCTTTTAACAATGAAAGTTGTATATTATACTGTATTTAAGAAATTTGTTAACTCTGTTTGTAGTAGTGAAACATAGGTACTTTGTAAATACAGGGCGATCCATATAAAACTGAACACTTTTAAAGGCTTATAACTTTTAAACTAATAATAGCATACATATGCAACTGTGCTGAATTACAGAGTACCTTTGGGAGATTCCTCAGAGTAAATGTTGAAAATGTCCTCCACCTGCATCCATACACAACTGTACTCGTCGCACCATATTCTGAGACGTTTTCCGAAGCGTATCCTCGTTAATGTTACTGATTTCATTCCTTATTGCTTCACGGAGTTCAGCAAGTGACCGCGGTCTATTCTTGTACACCCTGTCCTTAAGGTAGCCCCACAAGAAGAAATCTGGAGATGTCAGGTCTGGCGATCTGGGAGGCCACAGATTGTTTGAGACAAGACGATCACCGAAGAAGCTGGCTATAAGTTTCATGGAATCACCAGACGTATGGCATGTTGCGCCATCTTGCGGGAAATAACCTTCTGTTAATTCGATGTCGTCCAGTTGTTCCATGAATGTATTGAAGATGCGACCATAAACCGCAGTGTTTACCTTGGTGTCGTAGAAAATGGGACCAACAATTCTGGTAGCTGACACCGCACACCAGACCCCAACCTTTTCCGGATGCAATGGAGCTTCGTGGATAATATTCGGGTTCTCAGCAGCCCAATACCTGCTGTTTTGAGTGTTGATGTAGCCTGAGAGGTGAAACCATGCTTCATCTGTAAACCAGGTTATGGAGAGAATGTCTGGGGTTGCAATAAGAAGAGCCTGAAACCATTGGCAATAACGCATTCGCTTTTCCGCGTCTGGTTCTTTTAACTGATGCACTACATGCACTCTGTATGCTCGTAGGCCTGCTTTCTTTGCAGCTCTCTGACATGTGCCATATGAGTAGCCTGTCTCCTGGCTCAACCGGCGCAATGATTTCTTTGGTGAGTTCACAAAACGTTCTCGAACATCATTAACACACTCTTGACTCATCACAGATATTTTTTTCCCAGTTTCGCTGAGGAGAGAGCCAGTTGTCTCCAGCTTCCTCACCATGGATAAAATTGTTGCCCTTGTTGGAATATTGCGCACATTGAATTGTCTTCTAAATGCCCGTTGAGTTTCAATCAATGACTTCGTACACCAATATGTTTTCACAAGAAAAACACGCTGCTGAATTGAGAACTGCATTTTCGTTTCTGACTGCAAAACTAGAGACTGAAAACTAATTACTAATAAACAACAATAGTCGTAAGGCAACAATGCATGGATGGTAGGAGTACAAACATTATTACCAATATCGATTCTCCCAAAGCCACTGAGATCATAAAACCAAATTTCAATCTTTTATTACTTTCCAGAGGGAAATTATAAGTCTTTAAAACTGTTCAGTTTTATATGGATCGCCCGTATAACTATATTTAAGTTTCTGTACACTCAGAATTATTGTAATTGTGGCTTCTTATATGTAAGTGAAATTACTCGTCCAATATCAGTCTTGTATTGATTTACGGACAAAATAAATCTAAATCTGAACTAGCCTAAATAAAATAAGGCATAATGTGGGTTGCTCTCGTTAAAAACCAAGACCTATCTAAATCACTTCGCTCATTTATATTGGAAAGTTTCCGGTTCCTTTACAAGATGAAAGTTCGTGTTTCCACTCAAGGACAAAATACAGTAAATCTAATTTGAACCAAAAACACTAAAAAAACAGGATCTGAGACTCGGAATTCTAAGAAGAACAAAGTACTAACCACTATTGAACTACTTGAGAAGCGTTTGTTCGAAATACCTAGCGTAATAGTGATTACAAACCATAACATCTCAAAAATATAACACATATTGTAACCACTAGTCAGAAATTACCTTCAACTCCAGCTTAGAGGCACGGATTCGATCCTCCATGTGCAACTACCAATTTACAACTGATAGAAATGCGCCACTTTAACGGAAAAACGCGCCCTAACACCGATTGACGTCAACGTGACATCGTCACTTAACTCGCGCAACCCGACGATAAAATGCCGGGTGCTAGTGATATCGTGGGTCTATGATGATACTTCATCTCGTAAGTAATCTCAAATGACCTCCCAGAAATATGATATATTGTAGATGTAGATACATTGTTTTGTGAACTTGTATAGACCTATTTGAAAGAATTTATCAAATGCAAATCAGTTATCTTGACATACTGTTTTACACTGTTCATATACTGCTTTTGAAGTTGCAATACAGTTACCCACAACATATTCCTAAACATATGGTTATGAAATTAATCAGATGTTTGTTTATTTCGTTGATCAAGTTGAAATGAGTAGCCTACTACATTAATACTGTTATATACACAAGTTATATTAGGGTGAAATAATTAGGCCTATATACATTAAGCGGAGTTCTTTGCTAGTGTATTCTGTGAAATGTTGACATATTTTAAGAAATTCTTATATCAGTGCATACGAGTTTGAATTAAGCTTACGTAAAGGGATGGGCTCTCGATACTCTCGATACTTGCATGGTATCGGCATCGAACGATACTTCAGAAAACTAGCTCGATACTTTTTCGATACTTTTGTAATTCTGCAATTAAGTGAGAATGCTAGTATTTTTTAACAAAAACTTGTAAGTGGACTGTTTAAAAAACTAATTTTAGTTTCATTGTAGAGTTTAAAAATAATTATAGGCTACTGATGATCTTAAATTTTGTCTCATTAAATATGCAGACTTAATTAGTTTAGTTGGTATTACACAATTCTCTCAAATTTTAATTTTTAATGTAGCTATTTATTGAAACTGGAAATGTTGAAGGTATCGAGTATCGAAGTATCGAGTATCGAGGAAAAAATCATGTATCGGTATCGAGTATCGAGAAAATCTGGTATCGACCCATCCCTAGTAAAATCTAATATATAAAATCGAAAGTGTGTATGTATGTATGTTTGTTCCCTATACAAATCTACATTTCTTTACCAATTTACACGAAATTTTGCACACATACCCAGTTAAGCCCGGGAAGTAACGCGGTCAACATTAAAATTCAAACAAACTACACCTTCCCTTGAAAATTATATAATTTCTGAGAATATTATACTAAAAAAATGAAATCCAATTCAGACAACAGACAACAGTGTATTGTTTACACAGTTCACATAGGGCTTTGGACACTACATAATATTGGACTTTAACGAATTCTGATGCTAACGATGTAATACATTTGTAAAGATAATTCTTGAAGAATAAAATCCACGAAAATAAAGCACATTGTAATGCAGTCACATAACTTTCTCTACCCTCAACATGGAAAATATAATATTCTCACTTCACATTTTGATGTAGATTAAGCGGTCGTATTGCAGGGACAGCTTAAGTGTTTGCCAATGAGTATGCTATATCAGCAGTCTGCAAAAAAATCCTATCCACTGATTAGTTATTCATAGCTATAGGCTTTGTAATAGTTGAGAAATAGGGATGTTTATCATAGACCCTAAGCATCTGAAAGAAGACAAAATGGGAAGGAACATTTTCAGTCCTATGCCCGATGTATATTATGTCCCAGGTTTTTCGGGAGGAAAGTATGAAAGTGATGTTGATGTTTTTTATTCCAGCCCTGAAACGATTGTATGGTAATATGAGAGTGAGAAATACAATTTTCCGTTAAGACAAAACAATCTTATGTAACCGGAATTTATGTTTCTTCTTATTTCAACCCTCCCAGACATGATGTGTAGAAGCAACGGAATGCAACATTCGACATCCTCTATGAGCCATAGAAAGCTATAAGTTTTCTGAAGGAATAGTTTGAGTGTGATAAGTCGTTCTTCCTCATTTCAAATGTTACATACATCTCTTCTCTATATATATAAAAGGCTTTGTCCTGACTGACTGACTGAATGAATGACTGACTGAATGACAGGAATCAACGTACAGCCTAAACTATAACAGGTAGAGACTTGGAATTTTGACAGTACCTTCGCTTCATAATGTAGGTGCTCACTAAGAAAGGATTTTGAAAAATACTGATTCTAAATGCCAAAAATTAAATGTTTTTGAAAATACTTAATCCTTTTTTACATAGAATTATCAAAACAAATTCACAGAACGTATTGTTACCAGTGGTATCAGGTGGGCTTGGATTAAATTAAATGGATGTTTGACAAATTAGAGAAGGTATCATTATAATTCATATTATCTATATTAATAAAAGGAATTCTCCTCGATGTATAGCGAAATCTACTGAACGCAGAGATCTGAAATTTTAAACATAGGTGTGCTGAAGGGTCGGAAAATGCACCTCCAAGCCGGAATTTTAATTTTAGTTTTCGTTCGTGAGTTATGAGTGAAAAACTGGCAAAAAACGTGCATTTTTTGCGTTTTCAAAACATAAGTTTTCAGTAATAAATTTCAATATCAAATCACTTACAGATGGCTTTGGCTATGTTTGTCATCATACCTCATACATTGGAAATAAAAGCAACGCGATCGCTTGATTTTGTTAGTCCATCCTAGACGATTCATTTGTTTAGAGTGTCAAGGCCCATAGACATATGACATTTTCAACCTACACGGAAGAAGGATAATCAACCCTAAATATGGTCAAACATTGTTCGATTTGGACGAAACTCACTATGCAGGGGTTTTCTGGGCCAAGGAACTCGAATCTGAGGTCGCTTTTACCAGGCGACGCTACATAATCGTGGTATGTAGTCCACGTGATTTAGGTGCTAATAAATATAATGATTTAACTATTATGATCTTGATTTTAAATTTTTGAAATAATTATCGTGGGCGAAGCCGCGGGCACATGCTATCTTATAATAATAAAAGGACGTGTTTGTCTGTCTGTCCGCGATGACCATCGAATGCTACTGAACGCAGAGATCTGAAATTTTAAAGATAGATGGACTGAAAGGTGGGCAAATGCACCTCGAAGCCGAATTTTTAATTTTAGCTTTCGTTCGCGAGTTATGAGTGAAAAACTGGCAGAAAACGTGATTTTAGCGCTGTCGAAGCATCGGATTTCAGTAATACATTTCAATGTCAAATCAATTGCAGTTGGCTTTGGCTATTTTTGTCATACCGTGGAAATAAAAGCATCGCGATCGCTTGAATGTTGTAAGCCCACGCTGGTCGATTCATTTGTTTAGAGTGTCAAGGCCCACAGACATATGACATTTTCAACCTACACGGAAGAAGGATAATCAACCCTAAATATGGTCAAACATTGTTCGATTTGAACGAAACTCACTATACAGGGGTTTTCTGGGCCAAGGAACTCGAATCTGAGGTTGCTTTTACCAGGCGACGCTATCTAATCGTGTTATGTAATTCACGTGATTTAGGTGTTAATAAATATGATTTAACTATTATGCTCTTAATTTTTTATTTTTTATTCTTGAAATAATTATCGCGGGCGAAGCCGCGGGCACATGCTAGTATTATATAAGGGCCTAGAGTTTCAAAATCGAAATTCCTCCATAAATTAATTTCAAATTTCAAAATACAAAGCCCGGGCGACGCCGGGCCTTTTCAGCTAGTTAGTCAATAAAGAGCATGTCAGATTCATGGGCGTCTGCAGAAATTTTGCCAAGGGGGGGGCAAAGGAACAAATAACTCTCACGACCAACATCACTACGCTACTATTACTACATCCACTTTATTATTATGAAATTATTATTATTAATGCTGTTGTTATTATTATATAATATTATTACATTTCACATCCTTGATTTACTGTAGCTGGACAAAGGAAAATAGCCTAATCTGATGTTGTATACTCACATGATTTTTCTACCCCTTACAATTTCAAAATACACTATTCATATAAAATGTGAAATTTCCATTGCCTTATCTTCATTACAATAAAGTGTTTGGTTAAAAAATAATTATTTCAAGTTTAGTAGAAGCAATTATTCCTACATGCTCATATCTAAGATAGCTGTTAGAATTTTTTTCTGTCCACACAACTCTAAATAGGCCTACAATATGTGGAATCTTAAGCCTCTCTTCACATTTGTTGCTTATAGTCGTAGTTTAGAGACTAATGTGTAAGGCACGTTTACGGGTCGAGGAAACAGATTGAAAACCCTCGGCTGCGCCTCGGGTTTTTAAGTTTTCGAGACCCGTAAATGCCTTTACGGCCCATGTGTTGCATGCTATTTTTTTGCACGATGATTATTTATATCAATTTAATTATATTAATTGTGATATTACCTGAAAATATTATGTAAATACATTCTTGAAAATAGAAGTTTATTTCAGAAAGGGATTCGCATGTGTTTGTTGTTATGGGAACCGAATATTTGTCCTGGGGGCCGTGTCCATAAAGGCTTGTATTATGAAGTGTATCGTAATGAATTATAACGTGACGCTTGGACCGTAAGTAATTTAACCTCATCGCAACGCCCTTAGCAACACGATTGTGTGGGAATGTCAACTTACGATCCATGTAAACAACTTTCGTAAGTAACACTTACTAGCTAAGGAGTGCAAAAACAAAATTACCAGGACGCTCTTCGTCAAATTAAGAAGTTGTAGAGCAATTCATCGCTGAGAAAAAAAAATGAATTTCACCTATTTTTCAGTAGGCCTACCCAAAATTTTAATGTCACCCCTTAAGGGGCTCAAGGGAAACGTTTTCTAGATTAGAGTAGTCCCGTTAACAGTTTTTGGGTTACCAGTAGCACGAAACACCTGCTTGAGAGTGATTTAGCCTCCAGCTGAAAGTCATTAAGGTTTCACTTCCAAACACCCATTTAACTTTGTTTAATTAATCTCTGTATGGGATCACACAGACTTTTCCTTTAAGCCTCTATTTACATTAATGACTTCCAAAGGACTTTCTGTTCTGATAAGAGTTTTACAATTAGGTTGTGGTTCTATTTTTAGCGGCGAACCGGTTGTTTAATAGCAATAAAGTGTGAACCAGTTGATAAGAATATTACTTAACAGCTCTGAATCAGAACGCTGATAAGCATCTTTAATAGTGTTGAAACGTGTTGGCTCGATACCATCTGTGCACTCTCTGACAATAAACCTCGCCCCATATTGGGATTAAAACCTTTGTAAAATGATTTAGAGCTATAACCTTCCATTGTATGCAAGGTTCGATCGGTCTTGATACATTGAACGTTGTTTATGGTACCGTATAGTCTTGTTGTATACAATCGTGTAATATGAATCATTTTTGTGAAATAGGATATCGGGTTTTATTAGAGCTAGATTCGATTTGAAAATAGATGTGTTTTGATTGTGTGTGTGGGTTTTAGTTTTTTTTTTTTTTTTTTTTTCTGGACATAGTCCTTTGTTCATTGTCCGTCTGAATATCTTGTGTGATGCCATTTTCTCGCTAAAATAGTATATTGCGATACAAGTGCCGTAAGGCACGTTTACGGGTCGAGGAAACAGATTGAAAACCCGAGGCGCAGCCGAGGGTTTTTAAGTTTTCGAGACCCGTAAATGCCTTTACGGCCCGTGTGTTGCATGCTATTTTTTGCACGATGATTATTTATATCAATTTAATTATATTAATTGTGATATTACCTGAAAATATTATGTAAATACATTCTTGAAAATAGATGTTTATTTCAGAAAGTGATTCGCATGTGTTTGTTGTTATGGGAACCGAATATTTGTCCTGGGGGCCGTGCCCATAAAGGCTTGTATTATGAAGTGTATCGTAATGAATTATGACGTAGCGCTTGGACCGTAAGTAATTTAACCTCATCGCAACCGTCCTTAGCAACAAGACTGTGTGGGAATGTCAACTTACGATCCGTGTAAACAACGTTCGTAAGTACCACTTACTAGCTAAGGAGTGCAAAAATTATATTTCGATGCCATGCACATAAATGTGAGATACAAAAGTGAGAATGCATTTTATGTCTATATAGGAGGCTTTGTCCTGACTGACTGACTGACTGACAGAGAATCAACGTAGAACCTAAACTACGTATAATAGGCAGATACTTGGAATTCTGACAGTACCGTACCTTCGTTTCATAATGTAAGTGCACACTAAGGAAGGATGTTTTCGAGGATACTTAATATCTTTTCCCACAGAATTATCAAATCCAAATCACATTCCATGTACAGTTCACATGACAACAGTGTGTTGTTGGTAGTGGTCACTGGTAGCTTTGGAAGTAAATGATACGGGGCTGACAAATTAGAGAAGATATCGATATAATTCATTGGTGTAAATAAATACTGAAGAAGGAAATCCACGAAAATAATGCACAATGTGATGCAGTCACATAACTTTCTCTGCCCTGGACATAAAGAATACCATACGAGGAATGGTAATATCTAGGCCTATATTATTATATCCCAGATTTTTGGGGAAGTATGAAAGTGATACCGAATTTCTTTTTAATTTCATCCCCGAAACGGTTGTATGGTAACATCAGAGTGATAAATAAAATATTCCGCAACCACAACTCAATTTTATGTTACCAGAAATTGTTTCTTCTTATTTAAACTCCTACTAAGCGATGGGATACAAAATTCAGCAACCTTTATGAGTCATAAAAAGCTATATTAAGCGTTTCCTGAGGGAAAAGTTTGAGTGTGATAAGTCGTTCTGCTTCATTTCAAATTCTAGATAAGGAGCTAGAATTTGAAAATCGAAAGTCCTCCATAATTAATTTTGAATTACAAAATACAAACCCGGGCGACGCCGGGCCTTTTAAGCTAGTAATTTAGATTTCCTTATTAAAAATATCTTACGTGAATAGTATATTTTAGGTAGATTCCGAAGAAAAATCTACCTATTGCAATCGATACCATGTCATGACTTTCGAAAAATTCTTTCATATCTTTACGTTTCATGCCTCCCTAAGTACGAAACCACCGCCTGTTAAAAAAAAAAAGTGATAATATATATATATATATATATATATATATATATATATATATATATTATATATATATAATATATCTTTACACGCTAGCGGCCGTAATTTTGAAGATATTTGAACCAAATTTTATTACGTTATTTCTAGGCCTAATAGTTCGGACAAGTTCGTTAATGAGCAAAATTGGCCCAAGGGGGTGGTCGGGGGAGGGGGTTGAAATTTTGAAAAATTTACATCTCGGCTCCTATGAAGTATAGAGGGAAACTTGGTTTGAATAAATTAGAGTACTCCCTATGGAGTTCACAGTGACACCAACGATTCGGGAGTTTTGGGGATACGAGTTGGGGTGGGGGGATGAAAATTCGAAATTTTTGAAACTACGTCTTGTGAGGTATCGTTGAAAAGCTCTTGATGAGTACTCTACAAATCAATAACTGGTTTTTCGATAGGTCTCACATAAGGCGAGATTTAGCACTTTGAAATCTACCTGTACGCCTGCCTAAAGGGAATTTTTTTTATTCAGGGACATCAAAATGTGTATTTATGTTCAAAACTCTTCTACTTTTGGGGTCTAACACAATACTTCCTCCACCTATAGGCTAGTAACGGGCAGAGGAAGTAATAATCGCCAAGAATGACGAATTTTGCGAGGTTCATCGTACTGATGAAGGAACTGGCACTGATAGCGTGAGTTACCGCTGTCACCTCACGCATCTCTTTCTCACAGTTCAAGAGCAGCTTTTCTCCTCCCACATAACGGATCTGCAGTTCCCACAGTAAATCTCGGTAAAGTTTCCCCAAAACAAATAACTCGTCAAGACGTAAAACACAATAGGAAAAACAAAACAACGATCTCGGAGAGCAAGAACAAGATTTCCATTCCCATATCTTCTCCATCCATTGTCTGCGCTGTTTACCCACTGGTACATTTCTAATGTGAAAATGAGTACCGTTTTCCTTTCTGGGTCATTCCATATTAAATCAACAAATGGGCGTTGCCGCACCATTTTTGATTTTGATGAAATTTGGTAGGTGATGTGTACCAGTCTTCTGAACCCCAAAACAAATCTTGTTATACCTCAAAAAAATTTTACTCCTGAGATATAGGCATTTGTTTGGGACATGAACAAGCAAAAAATGTAATTTCAGACCCATTTTCTGAAAGCCGTAGAATTTCTATTTGAATCAGTAGGATAATCAAATAGGGCTCATTGGAAAGCTTAAAGAATGGACTTTCATTTGTGCATACTAAATTAGATTTAAGTTAAGTCTAAACAGACGTTTCTAGGGCTCTAATCTTCGTTCGTGAACTGTCGTTTTGCGTAACTTTAGACATTAGAAAAACAATGAAGGACTTGGAGTAACAGGCCAATTTTTTTTCCTGTTACACTTATGTATGAGGAGTATGTGTAGGAAAAAAACTGAGTTGTTACTGGTGGTCCTTCACCCTGAAAAATTTGCTTAAACTTCGAAAAAAATGTAAATCGGGCTTATTCTCGGTCCCAAAAAGTAATGTGGGACAGGTGATAAAAATCTGAAAATGCCAAGATGAGAAGCCCTTATAGTGTACTTTAAAATAAAAACAAAATCATTTTGTGACCCGAAGGTATAGAGGAGCTACAAGCCTTTGAAATATAAAGAAAACAACACTTGACCGCTACTGAAAATAGGCTAAGCAGATAGGATAATTACCACAAAATTTAATTTAAATTTACATAAAATATAAAACATTTATTTACAAATGAGAATTTTCCTCAGTCATACAAATTTCTGATTTTTTGTAATTTTTATAGCAATTTTTCACATTTGACTTCTTTTTAAGCTACATTGATGGCAATTTCAAGTACTGTATTTTCAACTATTGTATTTAGAAACCATTCTTATCCTGGTTTTTTGGATGTAGGTAATGCATTTAACACTAAAAGCTGCATAAAGCTCTTTAAGGTCACATCAAATTAACCTTTTCTGTATGTTAACCTTTTTCTCCATTAGGTCCTCTAACAGATACACAGTCCCTTTTCCTTGGCATCATTCTGCTGTCCTCATCTTTTTCGTAGAAGTCTTGTACAGATTTGACTGAAACTTCATCAAGTTTATTCCTAGTCCTGTTCTCCTTATTCTGTGGCAAAATCCCGTTCTTTTTCACTAAATTTCTTGACTGGCGGGCTAAGTATTGGCTGACATTAAACTCACTCTGAACTATACTAATACTCCAACTACTCCAGGAGCTAAACTTACAATGTTCTTTAGTAGTTGATGCAACTTTCATTTTTTTCTTTAAGCTTGTGAATTAGTTGCTTGTACTCATTCGCTAAACTGGCAGGCTGCATGTTCATTGAAAATTCCTCATTATCAGTTGAAATGTTCAAATCAAAAGACTTACTTAACTTTCCTGTTATAGATTTGACTATCTTACTAACTTTATTTGTTAACACTGAGGGTCTAGCTTCAACTGACAGCTTCTGCACCTTAACAGGAGAAATACCAAGGACTGAACAAGCATCATTAACTGTTTCAACAAGAATGGCTTCAGGTTCATAAATGTCTGGGCATTCCTCTTCACTGTCAGTACCGGTCTCTGTGCCTTGTTTTGGATTTTTAATTTTTTAAACATTTTGTGCACAATACCTTCCCTGTGATTAATTTCAGCTCAGGACTGCACATGAAAAGTGTCATTGATATTTATCTGAGAGATATTTTTAATAGGTTTTGAGTGAACACTGTAGGGGTCAGAGCAAGGCCATACACAATATTTGGAAGTATCTGTCCAAAAATTCAGCCTTGTGAAACATTTTATATCATCGCAACCAGTTCTAATTGAAAATAATGTTTTTTTGTTCTTCAGTGAACTCGGAAATAGTATTGAGTACTGAAGACCTAGAGTAAGATAATTTATGAGATACCTCTCCTTTGAAGATGCCAACAGTACAAGAACACTCAATCATAGTAATATACTGGTAACAATTTCAATAGCATGTATTCAGCACAAAATAACAATAGTAATAATTTAAAAAAATAAATAAACTAATCAAAAGATAATGAAGCACAAACACAACCTACTTGCTGTGAGTCAGCTCAGTAAGTGGATAGTGGACAGCATTGAACAGAGGGGCTGGATCATATGAAGCTATGCATATTCAAACATGACTTGGTCAGCAACCAGACTCCAATGAACAGTGCGTGTCCAGAACTTATCCTATTATAACAGTTAATATATAATTCAATATACTGTATAGAAGAGTAGAGTTTAATGCAGTACCTACACCTAATAAACCAGGATAAGAATGGTTTCTAAATACAGTACTTGAAATTGCCATCATTGTAGCTTAAAAAGAAGTCAAATGTGAAAAATTGTTAGAAAAATTACAAAAATCAGAAATTTGTATGACTGAGGAAAATTCTCATTTGTAAATAAATGTTTTATATTTTATGTAAATTTAAATTAAATTTTGTGGTAATTATCCTATCTGCTTAGCCTATTTTCAGTAGCGGTCAAGTGTTGTTTTCTTTATATTTCAAAGGCTTGTAGCTCCTCTATACCTTCGGGTCACAAAATCATTTTGTTTTTATTTTAAAGTACACTATAAGGGCTTCTCATCTTGGCATTTTCAGATTTTTATCACCTGTCCCACATTACTTTTTGGGACCGAGAAAAAGCCCGATTTACATTTTTTTCGAAGTTTAAGCAAATTTTTCAGGGTGAAGGACCACCAGTAACAGCTCAGTTTTTTTCCTACACATACTCCTCATACATAAGTGTAACAGGAAAAAAAATTGGCCTGTTACTCCAAGTCCTTCATTGTTTTTCTAATGTCTAAAGTTACGCAAAACGACAGTTCACGAACGAAGATTAGAGCCCTATAAACGTCTGTTTAGACTTAACTTAAATCTAATTTAGTATGCACAAATGAAAGTTCATTCTTTAAGCTTTCCAATGAGCCCTATTTGATCATCCTACTGATTCAAATAGAAATTCTACGGCTTTCAGAAAATGGGTCTGAAATTACATTTTTTGCTTGTTCATGTCCCAAACAAATGCCTATATCTCAGGAGTAAAATTTTTTTGAGGTATAACAATATTTGTTTTGGGGTTCAGAAGACTGGTACACATCACCTACCAAATTTCATCAAAATAAAAAATGGTGCGGCAAAAGATTTTCTTAAAATTTGTTGATTTAATATGGAATGACCCTTCTTCGTTCGTTGTTTTAATGTTTACTGTTTTATTGGGTTAACTAGCTTAAAAGACCCGGCGTCGCCCGGGTTTTGTATTTTGTAATTGGAAATTAGCTTATGAAGGATTTTAAATTTTAAATTCTAGGTCCTTATATAGGCATTTATAGAAGACCTGATATCAACACACAATCTGATATCAACCCAAGCATGCGAAAAGTTCTTGGAGGAACGAACACAGAAAGCAGCAGAAATTGACCCCGCTTTCTACTGCACCCCAGCCATGAAAGAGGAGGAATGGAAAAGAGCCGACTTCGAACTTCGCCACCTCTACACCCGAGGGGCAATACACGGTTTCCACCACCGCATCTGCTGCAGGAAAGGATTCCACAACGCTGACAGTGAATGTGTCTGCGAACTCTGCAACCAAGTCTGCACACAATATCACCTGTTCGAGTGTACCCAAAGAACATTACCACTCTCACATTATGCTAAGGACGAATGTCAGTAACTTCCCATGTACAACCCTTTGTACACATTGTGTTTAGTTCTATTTAATAATAATAATAGGCATTTATAATTTGAAATAGGAAGAACGACTTATTACACTCAAACTATTCCCTCAGAAAACGCTTGATATAGTTTTTTATGGCTCATAGAGAATCTAGAATTTTGCATCCCATCGCTTGTACAGTGCACAGCAAGCCTGGTAGAGGTTTAAATAAGAAGAAACAGAAATTCCTGTAACATAAAATTGTAATATCGAGGCGGGAAATTTCCCACTCTTATGTTACCATAAAACCGTTTTGGAGATGAAATTAAACAGAAAGCATTATCAATTTCATACTTTTCTCTCCAAAAACCTGCGATATAATATAATAATATACACATTACCATACCTCGTTTTGTTTTCTCTATGTCCAGGGTAGAGAAAGTTATGTGATTCCATTATTTTAGTGGACTTCATTCTGTAATATTTATTTATAACATGAATTATTTTGATAACTTCTCTTATTTGTCAAAAGTGCATTTCAATTGTTTTTTCCAAGCCCACCTGATACCATTTGGCAACAATATATTCTGTGATTTGGAATTGATAATTCTATGTAAAAAGGGAATAAGTATTTTCAAAAACATTTAATTTTTGGCATTTAGAATCAGAATTTTTCAAAATCCTTTCTTAGTGAGCACCTACATTATGAAACGAAGGTACTGTCAAAATTCCAAGTCTCTACCTGTTATAGTTTAGGCTGTACGTTGATTCCTGTCATTCAGTCAATCAGTCAGTCAGTCATTCATTCAGTCAGTCAGGACAAAGCCTTTTATATAGGGGAAAGGCCGGTAGCACCGGACAGTGGGTACCCTCGGACAATAGCTAGTTCAAGGTTTCTACAACAGATAGTGACACGAGTCGTGCACCTGCGTTTGCCCTGCACTCTACAGAAATATCTAACAGAGATTGACGCCTGTGTGAATTCAGACTTTGTGTTGGTGAGCGGATATAGTTCCACGTGCTGATTAAGTGATACATTGTTAATTTTCCAACCGCCATTCCAGCTTATCACGTAAATATAAATATACCGTTTTTATTGTATGTGAAGAATATAGTGTTAATAAATAATTAAATGTGGTTTCAAGTTTACAAGTATTTATATAAAATGAGAATAGCGAGTTATTTACTTTGCTACATAGATGGTAGCCCCGGACGCCTCATGTGACGGTAGCTCCGGACAATGCTAAATTCGTTTATATGTTCCAGGCTGTGATGATATGCCAGAATTCAGGGGGGAAACTACTAACAGAGGTTCCTGGGTTGAAAGTGACATGAAAATTCCCTTTGTTAAAGTAATATAAGGGGAATTAGGTACAAGAGAAGAAGTGACACGATATAATGTGCCTTCACTTCGGTATAATGTGCACTTCATGATAAATCCAAAGCCATAATTAGGCAGATTTGGACCGACGTTTTCTTAGTAGTACGAACTGCCAGATAGTAGCCCCTACTGCAAGAAAGTTATCAACAAGGAAACGGAGAATGCAGAGAAATGAGATATTGACTTCTTCTCCTTCTGACAATATTCTCAAAGAAAATTAAAAATAAAAAAATAGTAGCAAACAAACAGTAGGCCTAAGGCTATAGGTCCTAATCTAGGAACAAATCCTTTTTAAGGGGAACGTAGATGTACAAAAGGAGCAATGAACAAAAATTCTGCAGCTAAGAAATGTTCATGCACTTCACTGGCCTATGCACAACCACTTGTATTTTGTGCTGTGACCAGTTTGACAAAGACTGGATTCAATGCCAGGACTTCAGCGGTTGAGTGCATGAGGAGTCTGAAAATGTTAAAGATCATCAGCTTTCTTACCAGTGTGATCATTGTGCTAAATATAAGTGATTTCCATTGTTTGTTACAATGAAATATTGTGTCCGGTGCTACCCTTCATTTTCGCAATTTGTTAAAACGTAAGGGATTAAAGTTATTTGTATTTTCATAATAATTAGGCTTTGCATGAGGATTTCAAACCATATCAATTAAAGCAGAAGGTCCTAAGAATGACTTTATCTACTTTACTTCACTTTCGGTTACTTTTCCTGCGTGATGTATCAGTTTAGGCTTAAGTGTCCGGTGCTACCGGCCCTTCCCCTATATAGAGAAGAGATTATGATTTGAACTTGTGTGCGCTATAAATACCGTAAGAAAATTATTATTATCATTATTATTTATACTTCTGTACCAATATCGAAGACATTATAGTAGATGCAAGCATTAAGTACGACCTTTAAATTTTATTTCAAATTTTCATAGACTATTTCACTCATACGCCGCGTGTCTGATATTGGCCAATAACGTTTAGCAATTCCTCGGATATGGACCAATCACGATCGTTTATCTTAAAAAAAATGCTTGCTATTAATATGAGGATGGGATTTTACCCGATAAAATGGTCAGCTCGTTACTGGACACGTAAGCATCAATGTGCAGTGATTAATACGTCATAAGAGTTTCTGAACTGCATAAAAACAAGCATTTCCTGATTCGAGTCTACACTTAACTTCTGCCTTAATATTATTTGTGTCTGTAATTATTGCTCCCAGATATTTGACTTTCGCCAATTTTTCAAACGATTTACCGGCAATTCTAATATTTTGTAGCGCATTATTTTGACGTTTTATGACCATATACTTTTTTATTTATTTATTTATTTCCAATCCAACATTCTTGCAGACATTCACATAATAGGATAAACAGTCTAATCCTAGTTTACATAAAACAATTCGTAGCTTTATTTACAGATTTCTGGAATAAATATTTTATTCGAAGAACTTGTCTAAGCTATTTTTTACGACACAGCTATGCTAAAATAATCAGAAAGACAAAAATCTGATGTGAAAGTCACATAACTTCCTCTGCCCAAATAAAAGTTAGCAGTATTCACATATCCTTGTACAGAATCGCAAGACACAATTTTACGCTAATTATCCTATAAATACCTCTTCTTTCAATGATGCGACTAAAAGCTCAGGCTGTATAACAAACTTAAAAAAAAAAGAACAAGTGACTGCAGACGTTTATTGAACTTTCCGCCGTAAAATATAATTTCTGAAATTTATCGAATATTTCCCTCAGATACTTCTTTACTCTATGCATGGCCAACAATACATCTTTCGCACTTCACATTCTTATATAGAATAAGAGGCCGTGAAAGAGCGCGTATTCAGTTGTTCATCACGCAAGACAAACTTTCTACAAACAGTGGGTGAACAGTGGGTGGCTTGTAACTACCCTCAGAGAATTTTTTCGAAAAAAAGTTTCAAATAAACATTTTAGCTCTCAGTAAAAGGAACACATGTGCAAATTTTAAAGAAAATCGTTAGAGCCGTTTTCGAGAAAATCGCGAAAAACGAAAATTTCTTCATGTAAAGTCCCCTTAAAAATAAGAGAAAATAGTCGCCAATCTTATCCTCACATCTTCAGAAGGTACCTGACCCAAATACGAAATTTCGTTTTCATACGATTTTCCGTTTTGGAGCTAGAGTGTTCACAGACAGACAGACAGACAGACACACAGACATGGATTCAGGAGGCCTTGAAACGTGTATATATGCTAAAAACTCAACTTCGAATTTTGGGGTCGAAAACAATACTTCCTCTACCTATAGTACCTATGGTACGGGCAGAGGAAGTAAAAACGCTTTGTAGAATATCGAAATTTCAGTTCCGTCTCCCGTTTCGTGAATTCTAACTATTATTATAAGAACACGATACGAAAGGGGGAGGTCCGTTTTAAAATTAATCAGAGAACAGAAAACTTGAGCTTTAACGAAAGAATCATTAAGTAATTCAAACAGAACACGCCCAATCATCAATTCACTTTCCACTGCGAGTTCTCTTGTTATCCAGTGGCTCCCTCTCTCTGGAACACGGCCAAAACGCTGTAATAATGATACTTAATGCGGCCCAGCGCAAAACTTTCCAAAAGAAGAAAAAAACACATTAACACGATAAATTACAGTTGCTCACTGCTGTATTTTCTGTGGTTATCGTGTACAAAGCTGTACTACGTACAGTTGTTTTAAAAGTTACATTATTTCTGCCCCTAAAGCTTTTAAGTAGTTGCTTTTCCCTACAACTTCCGCGAATAAATTTTAATGAGAAAGTAAATGGGCAGTGCACAAGTAAACAAAAACTCCGAGAAAAGCAAGAGCTTGTAACATGCATTAATTTTTTACAGAGTTTAATGCAGATCTCGAACCTGGACTTCGTTAGATTAAAGAGGAAGATAGTATTGCAAGTAAGATAGCCTAATTTTTTAAAAGGATTTTGAACTATTTAGCGCAGTATGTGTGTGTGAAAGAGACTGAGGTTTTTCTTTCTTTCTTTCTTTCTTTCTTTCTTTCTTTATCTTAGTTTTACCCCTCCCTTTTAGGGACATTTTTAAGCGACCACAGGACCGCGACCTGTCGGGAGAGGGATTATCTATGGATCACATACATACTTTTTTGACCAGACAAGGATATGGAGGACCTCCCCGTATGAGTGATCAGCCCAATGACGGGCCACCTCCGAGACAACACGAACATGAACACGAATACAGTATACAATAACATATAGGAATTGATGCTAATTTGTAACTTTTTGTGAAAATTTTCATTATTTGTAATAACTAAGAATGTATTTTTACATTTCTTTATTTTAGTAATTTGCATTAGGCCTATATGTTATTCAAGTACTGTATATTTCATTTTTTTGTCTTTGTATTTAATGTATGTTTCTTGTATTTAGGTATATCATTTCTTGTTCTTCATTTATTTTTATAATTATTATTATTATTATGTATTTCATGTTTTTGCCCTGGCTGAGTGGTAGAGAAGGCCTTTATGGCCATAACTTTGCCAGGTTAAATAAATAAATAAATAAATAAACACACAGGACGAGATTCAATCGCGCATTCATTCTGAACATGGGATGAAGATGATAATGAGGGCCAGATTATATCAGCGGATCACAAAGGCCCAAAGTTACCCGACATTTGTCTGACAGATGAGGAAAACCCACGGATAAGACGAGAGAGGTTACCATAGGTAATGTCACAAATGATTTACCAATGTTGGTAAAATAGAGCCACATGCCTGTTAGTTTTATTTGAGTTTAAAATGCGGTAACTCCGTTAAAAATCAAATATATTTCCATGAACTTGCGGTCTTCAGTGAACAATTTAAAAAAAATTAAAATAACAGCCACACAAAAATATGTTGGTTTGACTCGGCAATGATTTTAATTCTTAATAATTAATAATAATGCGGTTATATAGTTATGTTGGCTGGCTCTGAACTGAAGCTTCAGTTCATTTCAGTTCAGTTCAGTTCGAAATTTCGCCTTTTTTGTAAATTTGTTTGTTACGCAGTTACGACCAAATACGTTGTTCCAGTTTGTTCCAATTCGGCATGAATGTTCCTTGAGGTCATTAAAAACTACTTAGGCCTATGTACAGTAGAACTCCAATTATCCGAAATCCAACTATTCGGATCTCCTTGAGGCCTTATTCAAGTGTTTTTGTTTTAGCAGCGAGCATTGGGAAACCCTTTTTCAGGGACGATTATTTGCGAAAAAGCACCACTTTTAACCGACAAAATGGACAGTTTGCCAGCAAATGTTTAAGATGTCACTCTTTCATCAAATTTAGTTCAAAGAAATTCACCAACCATAATGTGAAAAGTAAGATTAACCCTATATTTGGCGAGGTTCAATTTCTCACACAATAAATAAACTCGTGGCGGACTGCAAAGAAAACAGTTAACAGAATAGAGGCTTTCTCGGCGCTGATTATTATTATTAATACTGGTTTCGCTGGAGAAACCCTCTTTCAGGGTCGATTTCTTGCGAAAGAGAAACACTTTTAGCCGACGAAATCGACAGTTTTGTCACCAAAACAACTGACTCTGACCGATTGTGATCAGGATGTCACACTTTATATAAATACAGTACTGTACATTTTTTGAAGTGAAACTTCTTTAGCCGCGGTAGGGATAAATCGGGAGCTTGTGTAACGCTCAAAATCGTCACGAAATTAGTGTCACGCTCAAAATCGTCACGAAATTAGTGAGAAGTGACAGAACGTACTGTACAGAAAACAATAAACTCAATGATTAAGCTTATCCAAAATTTAAAAAATAAAAAAATTGAAAGATACAAAATTTAAAAAAAAACCAAAGTTAAAAATCCAAATTTTTAAAATTAAAAAATAAAAAAACCAAAATTTAAAAATAAAAAATCTAAATATCCAAAATTTAAAAATAAAAAGATTTAAAAAATTAAAAATAAAAAAAATAAAAAAATAAAAAATCCAAAATTGAAAAATAAAGAATACAAAATTAAAAAATCAAAAATTAAAAATCCAAACATTCAAAGATATAAAATTTTTAAAAAAATTTAAAAAATCCAAAATTAAAAAATGAAAAAATTAAAAATCCAAAATTAAAAAAGTCTAAAAACACAATATAAAGAGTCCAAAAATCCAAAATTGACAAAATCCAATAATCCAAAATTGAAAAAATCCAAAAATTAAAGCAAGTTTCACTTCCGTCGCGTGGCGTTCCACGCACACTTTTTTTTTAAATAAAGAAATTGCTTTTTATCCAATTATCTGGATATTTGATTATCCGGACCGGGTACGGCCTCAATAAATCCGGATAATTGGAGCTCTTACTGTGTAAGGATTTTTTTTTTCGCTTCAAGATGAAGAGCAGATCTTAGATCTACAGTTCACAGAACCTCTAGTAGGCTACTGACAGAAATGCGTCAGTATTTCTTTCACATCTGTGATTGTTATACCTTCCCCAACAGTTAATCAGGACAGAAACACAAACAGAAAGGAAGGTATTAATAATCCCTGAAACACAGCGCTGTTTACTCAGGATTACACGGTACTAACTCGCTGTGTAAACAAAGAATGCGGCGAACTGTGTAAAGGGTAGAAGTGAATCGAAAGGGGTGCTACAGAGCGGGGGAAATAATCACAAGATTAAGAATAATATTTAGTAATATATGCTCTTACAATTTCCCCATGGGCATCAGCTCAGTGTACTCTACAGTTAATTATACAAAGCTGAAGTATAGGATGTTTACAAAGTATAGTACAATTACTTTGTAAGTAGCCTAGGTATAATTTCTACGGTAATCCCACGATAGATTACGAATTCATCTGACCAAACTCCTAATTTATATAGAATACGTATAGAATAGGTATATAGAATAGGTGACCATATGTACGGAGAAAATCGGGACAGTCCCGATTTTAGGGACTTTGTCCCGGCGTCGCGAATAAATACACTAATGTGCCGAATAATCTAATTACTGAAGGAAAACGGAAATCATCAAACCGAAAATAAAATAAAATGCTTTTATATATATATATATAAAAAAAAGGGAAGAAAAGTTTGAACTCATATCTGTCAGAGACTACTTGACAGAATGGACAAACCAGAAGCTTTCGTCAGAACAAAGGTGGTTGTGTCCTACGACTTGAAATAAAAAAGAGATAAATGTTCCTAATCTTAAGATGTTTGCTGAGGTTTTTTTAAATTTTATTTTAATTTTGTTATTTTTTAAACCAATGCTTCGGTGGAGCGGCATTTTATTCATAAACAACTGAAAAGTCCATGATGCCTACTGATTGTGTAAAAGCAATTTTAGTAATGGAAATGAACTGTTTACAGAATTGTAAGAGATCATCAAGAAAAACAAGAACCTTTAACAGTTCTGGCTTCATTAGAGAAACATGATTGGAAAAAACCCAAACCATCTTCTTCTGTGAAGAATGAAAAGAAGTTATGAGGGCGGACATAACATATGTATTTATTAAGTGCAATTGGGTTACTACCCGGTGGCAGCGTTTCCTAATACGCCTATAATATGAACTAAGCTAATACATTTTTTTTTTAAATTCCGACCATCAGATATTTTAATGTAGGCCTATGTCTTATTGTATAATTAAAAATAGGAAAAACGCCCTTGTTTGTACTTACTACTAAGAGGGCTATTTATTTTTCAAGGTCCGATCGGCAGCGAAATGAAAACCACACTGAAAATCAAAACTTTTATTTGGAACATTTAGATATACCTTCCAGCTACTTCTCCACATAGTCGACGTTCCGGTTGAGCCATTTGTCATAGTGTGGTACCAACTTCCCAATACCCTCTTCACAGAAGGTTTCCACCAGAGTCTTGAGACAGGTCTCCATGCCATCTTTAAGTTCTTCGTTGGTTGAGGAAGCGCTGTCTTCCCAGATTTATTCGGGAAATTTGTGTGCATCCATTGTTTGGATTGTACTTTTGATTCCGGATTCTTGTAAGGGACCCAAGTCTCATCCGAGTTAAAAAAAACTCTTCCCCGTGCCGAGATACTTTCACAGGGTGTCCACCAAGTAATACTGAAGAAATTCCCGACTTATTCCCTGATTTTCATTGATCATTTTAGAAATTCCCGACCAAAATATGATTACGAAGCACTTTCTAATAACTGTGTAAGAAAAATTATAGGATTATACATACTTTAAATAAGAAAAAGAAGATAAGAAGATAAGAAGAAACCAATTTTTGGCGGAAAAGTTTATCTTCAAGAGCAGCTGAGGTTTTTTTGGAAGCTGGCAGAAGGTTATCAATCAATTGTATTCATTTTCACCTGTTTTATGTGTGCCACAAATTTTTCGAATTTTCCCGGATATTTTAACAAATTCATTGACTTTTCCCGACCATACGAAATTCCCGGCCTTTTCCCGACCAGTGGACACCCTGCTTTCATCTTTTTCGGCAGCTGAAGAAAGATCTGGGACGACAGCGCTTACACACCAACGAAGAACTTCAAAACAGTTCAAAATGCCGTGAAGACCCTTCTCAATACGCTGGCGACAAGCTTCTATAAAGAGGGTATTGGGAAGTTGGTACCACGCTACGGCAAATGTCTCGATCGGAGCGGCGGCTATGTAGAGAAGTAACTACTGTTCATTCCAGATGTCTTGAGAGAAAAAGATGCGGATCGATAACGTAAGCATGCGACCTCGGTTTGAATGATCACATTCTATTGGGCAGACACACGCTCTGTAACCTTAAGTACAATTCACATTCTTTCGCTCCATAGATCGACATTTTCCTGTGATTTGTGAATGTCTTAAGATCAAAGACAGGTAAACGTAATATTGAAAGTATTGTGTGCATGATACGTTCAGTGTTACTATAATTAATTTCGAAAACAGCTCGTTAGTATGATTTAAATTTCAGCGTGAGTTTTGCTAGCTCGTGAACCGCGCTTTTCTCCCGTTACAACCACTGTTTACTTCATTTCTCAAGACATCCGAAACGGACAGTAGGAGGTGTACCCAAATGTTCCAAGTAAAACTGTTTTGATTTTCACTGTGGTTTTCATTTCGCGACCGATCCGACTTTGAAAAAAAAAATAGCCCTCGTACGACCATGTGAAGATACTTGGGTTCCAGCTTAATAATAATGTTCCATAGCAAAAGAGGATTGGGAGTTTTAGAGATTTTCAATAACAGAAATATGGTCACCTTAAGAATAGGAGAAGACAGAAATACAATATGTTATCGCAGGGAACGTCACGTGCGCTCAACTCATACCTCATTAACATAAGTCAAAAACAGATGACAAAAAAACATGTTAAGCATTCATTCATTCGTCAATGGAAATTCCTATTGCAAACGTTCAAGGACAAGGCTACCTACTGTGACAATGACAAACAGCACGGTGCATACTTTAAACCGTCCATGCTTCATATAACATACTTACTCAATGGCAATAGACAATTCCTAGGCAAACTAAAGGAATATTATCTATTTACTTATGGAACACGAAGGTTCATTGCCGCGCTTACCTGAGCCCGCCATTCAATCCTATTCAGTGCTAACGGCATCTAACCATCCCTCGCAGATCCTACTTGCCTTAAATCTAATCTAATATCGTCCTCCCACCTATGTCTAGGTCTTCCACGTGGTATTTTCCCTTCGGGTCTCCCAGTCAATACTTTTGTCTTTCCTCCCCCGTGTACAGGTCATTTCATCCTCCGTGATTTAATTACCCTTATTATATTCGGTGACGAGTAGGTAGAGACTTGGAATTTTGAAAAATTTTGATTTTACATGCCAAAAATTAAATGTTTTTGAGAATACTTAATCCCTTTTTACACATAATTATCAAATCCAAATCACAGTTCACTTGACAACAGTAGCCTATTGTTGGCAGTCTTCACATAATGAAACTAGAATTTGACAAATTAGAGAAGATACAATATAGCCTAATTCATGATATAAATAAATATTAAAGAATGAAATCCGCGAAAATAATGCAGTCACATAACTTTCTCTACCCTCGAGAAAACAATACGAGGTGTAGTAATATGATTTGGGGAGAGAAGTATGAATCGAACTCTATCTCAGTTGGTTGAGAATCGGCACGTAATGCTGAAGGTCGTGGGTTCGAATCACACTAGGCCTATCAGATAAAAATGTTTCTCCTAAAATATTATCATGTAATGTTCAACAAAAAACAATATTCTGTGGTTCCATGAGCACATATCTACACAGAAAAGACACCCGCAAACAAATCAGAGCGAGCTGCTCCTGTACAACATAGAGAATGTAGAACAAGTAATTATAGAGTTTAACTTTGTGGCACGAACACAACAGCAGTAATGAAATTCCAGGTAATGGGAACCTCTCCACGGGATACTTCTATTTCGTGAACAAAACCAGAAAACTCATTTTATGGACTGTGATCACAGCATTAAATTCATCACACTTAACCTGTATTACGTCCAGCAGGTCAAGGGTTCGCATACCGGGCAGCCGCCTACACGAGTGAAAACAAACACTGCTTATGTCACTGAAATAAGTAAGTAAGCCATGTATGTAACAATTTAGAGTCAGCCACTACTGTGAGAACCAGGATATGTCCTGAAATTAATGTAATAAGAAAAAAGTTGATATTTTCTAATATACTGTATACAGGCCTATAATCTCTCAGGCTGAAACGTTAGTTTCTTGTTCTGGCGTGGGCAGTTTTGGGCGATTTCATGGGCATGTCTATAATTTGCTATAGCCTACAGCGTTCTTCCTCCAGATTCTTATAACTGCATTGCAGAAAATCTTATTTTCCCTTTCATTCATTTATGCTTTACTTCTCATCTTACTCGCAGAAATAAAGTCATTAGTTTCAAGACTATTTCTCGTAATTCCTTGCAGAACGCCAGAATTGTTTATAGCTGGAGCCCGCAAGTTCAGGCATTTATTTTGGTTAAAATAGGCAGGCAAAAAGGCATTTAAAATACGGAAAATAGGCAGTAATACCGGGTGTTCGGAAATTCATGTTACAAACTTCTAAGGCTAGTAGAGGGGACTTAGTAGACAATATTTCGTACCGTTTCCGTGCCACAGCCATTACAATTACATTACAAACCAAACATAAATGAATCACTTAGAACAGCTGTTACAAGTTACAAGCGTATAGACTTGTATTTTAATCTTGGTGGTGGTGGTGGTGGATATGTCGATTACTTGAGCGCATGATCAGGTATTCGCATCATGGAATGTGTAAGTTTTGCATCTACTTAGATGCCTGATAAATGACAGTATGTCAATATTAAGAAAATACATGGGAAGTAAAGAAAGGTAAGACTGAACTTGTAAAATTCATCAAGCAAATATAATTATATTCCATTCATATTTAAGGAAACATTTTATTAGTTATACCTCAGGATTTCAATTTTATTCATTCCACTTTGAATTTTTTCTGTGCTATGTTTTTTTAGGTAATGATTTTGTTTTATGCATTTGTATTTAATTGTGTATTAATTTTGTAATATGAAAAACTGATTGAGCACTTGCTCATTCGGGTAATCTTTTGATGTATTGATAATAATTAATTATAATAAAAGTTTATGGGGAAAAAATACAAACTTACAGCCTTGATTTGATTTTTAACATTTTACATTTTATATTGTCAAGGCGGAGTTACCGCACTTTAAACTCACTAACACTATCGTAAATAAAAAGGGCTTACACTGCCGTAAATTAGACTATGTGTTAATACATTGCACCCCACCACCTTGAGGTGTGAACCAGGCTTACATTCAGAGGTATAAAATGTTAAAATCACGTAGAAATGGAAAGAAGCACGCAATTGAGTTGACGGGTGATACATCAACACTTCCCCTGCATGGGGACGGCACAAACCACCCCCAAGAAATAGCGAGCACCCCCAAGAAGATAACACCGGCTAATAAATCCTCACAAGTAACTAAAGCGGATTTACTGACTACATTCCAAGGATATGAAAACTCATTTCCTTGAAATTAAAATTATTATGGTAAAAGAAGTCGCACACTCATGGAAGAAAAAAGTGGCTCAAGATGTAGAAAGTGTGCAAAAAGTAAAATACGAAATGAAATCGACATATTATTTAACACTTCATAATGGAATAACTTATTTTTCCTCCCAATATAGTTCAGACTTCTCTCAGAAGTTGCTTCCATCCCACTATCCAGATGTTTCCCCGGCTCGTCGAGCCACTTTTCCTTGGTTCGACGACTGACCTCTTTCCATTAGTCATCGTTATAACATTGCAGTTTTCTTAATTTCATTTCATTTTTACAACCAATTTACATGAAAAGAGTGTCATACATAATAATTATATTATGCTACGAGGCAAAACGTTTATTTGGGCACAGGAACTTATGTTTTTCACATCCGATTTTTATGTTGATAATTTAAAATTAATATACCTCTAATTTAACACACATTCCCTGTTAATTCTAAAGCAAGGTCAGATCATAGTTATTTACAATGTAAGACCGTTATATAGAACAACGAGCGAGCACTCGTTTTGTTATTCGTGTGATCCTGTTAACTTCTTATAACGGTCGAAAATCGTACGACGTTTTATGTTATTTGGAATCGTAAATTTTAAAAGTAAAAGAATTTCATTTCGCTTGTGCTTAAAATAGTAACGTAACGTACGTACCGGAATTCAGACTTTTTTGGTTGGCAACAATTTGTTTGGAAAGAAATGAACATAGCTTCTATATTTTCTGAAAATATTAAAATTGTGATTTATTCGTACAGAATATTTATTTATGGCATCTCTCTTCAAGTTATAGAATAGGTAAATAAATTCCTTCGCTGGGAATTGCAGACTTTGAATGACTGGTGGAGAAATGTAGGCCTACGTCGGAAGTAATATTTTGAGCGATACTATTATCATTAAATTGTGATGGCTTACAATTAGGTATTGCAAAAACCATCTAATTTATGGACCAAATTTGTTTGCCTAAATAGTTATTTAAGTTATTTTGAATATTGTAAATGATTAATAGATACACGATAATAGTAGTAGTAAGAATGATAGTATTTGTAGTGGTTAATATAAATGAAATGGATAATTACTAATTTCTACAAAAGGGAAGAGAATGATAGCGATATCTGGTGATATCCTGTATAATCTCTATAAATTTCTCTTATCTCTATAAATTTTTACCATGAGAGTTCTTTTAAGACAATCTTTACGATTCAAAATAACATGAAATAAACTTACAAACATCTGAATGCATTGTAGTCAAGGCCCTCTGTACTCAGCAACAACAATGGACTAAACCTACTGAGGTTTATTTTAAAATGCTAAAGAAAAAACGGCGTTTTAATACAAACCCACTGACGAGTAAGTCCCCATTAAAATCCCTATTGCATTTTGTTCTCCCCATTTATTTAAATTTTATTACCCTTAATACAAGAACATAAATCCGGGGCTTTATCCACGGGATACCTTCCATTTCCCCGTCCGTTGTTCTCCCCGAGGGGCCTAATATTCCCGTAATGTTTCCCCAAGTTAAAATACTTTAATACGTACGTAGGCTATATCTGAACAGCTGAAAAGCGGTAGCCGTGTTAGATATATAACGCCCGTTAAAACATAAGCCACGTGGAAATAACGCTATGCTAATCACGGCATTGCGTGCCACTGCACCAAGCGAAATAGGGGTGCACAGAATTTTTAAAATGCATTATTCAAGTTGTCTGCGGGGTGTCTGGTAATAATGTATGCATATGACTTCTTAAATTACAGGTCTCGAACATGTAACGAAGTGCTAATTGCTGTATTGCGTGTTTAAATTCGATTAAGTATTTTAAAAAAATAGAAAAGATTTCAACGTTTGCAAATCTAGTTAAGTTAACCCCTTCAGAACTGAATTTATATTACGAGTGCCTCCACAAAGTAAGTTTCCCTAGTGCCATTTTACAGAAACAAAACAAAATTCCACGGAAATATTTATTGAAACAGATATAGCAAGTGTTCAGCTATCTTTCAACATATTCATCACAGCAATTCAGACATTAAATTTTGTCATACCGTGTGACCAACTTTTCAACACTTGTGTCGTAGAAGTCGGCCGCCTGGGATTTGGACCACTGTATGACAACCATCTCCGCTTCTCTTGTCATTGTCATTTATTGAGCCGTAGAAAATACGGAAATCACTGGGAGCAAGGTCCGGGCTGTAGGGTGGATGTTTAAAATTTCCTAGCCGGACCTCGGACCTCGCTCCCTACAGCTCGGATTAACTGGTAAGGATGGTACATAAACTTGATCTTTGACAAACCTCCGTAGAAAAAAATCACATGGGTCAAATCAGGCGACCAGGGAGGCCAATAGAGCGGATTTCTTTCTACCAACCACTTAATTTTTTACTTGGGGGATCCTTATATCGTGTACGAAAATGTCTTTATACGACGATTACGGATTATATTCTGTGAAATTTTAGTACGCAATATGCCCTGTCTGCATATTCTGCACTTGTCGCAGCCATTTCGCATACCTAACCGCCTAACGGTCAAACAAGTGTGCTGAGGTACTCCCGCGAATTTGAACGAATTTTAAACGGAAGTTGGTGAGTTTATCTTTTCATGGTAGGCCTATATCAGCGTTTCTCAACCTGTGGTCCGCGAAGTTGGTGTAGATGGTCAGCAGACATAATTTAAAAATATCATAAAGCAAGTGGATAGTAAAGAAGTAAATTTTTTTCTCACATATTTCGTTATAATGACCTATAATTAATACCAAAAATATTAAGAATATAGGCCTTCTTTTAAAAATTGGATGTAAAATTAGGGGTCCGTAAAATTTTTTAGACATTTTAGAGGTCCTCATGTTCAAAAAGGTTGAGAAACGCTGGCCTATATGATTTAAAAATTGTGAGCCTCATACTTTCCATAATACCAGCAAGGAAATCGGGTAAAGCATTAATGTTAGCCTTGTACTTTACGCTTGCATAACAGCAATAGGAAGACGGAAATTTTCTCGAGTTATAGGCCTGTAACATTTTCACGGCTACATAATAAATTTAAATATCCCCGTGTCTTTCTACAGTAACTATTTTTATTTGTTGGAGTATCCATGGATTTATTACTATGAAATCAGACGCGGTACAATACGGAAAATAACATAAGTGATCATTTCGTCTTCATATTCAGCACTATTCTGTATAATTTACCAATATTACTACAACTTTAAACACAGTTTGTCCATCGGTAAGTACCAATTCACATATAAACAAAATTAAATACGGCCTTGAATTCCGCGCATTTCAGATTTTTCACGCTTATAGTAATAATACGGAATTCATGTGCAATGGATACATGCCCGAAGCGATATGTCATGTATTGCGTTACATCGCAATAATATGGCTTATGTCCATCTCAAGACAGTAAGAGATAGATACGAGGCACATCCATAAAGTAAGTTTCCCTCGGTGTTTACAGAGACAAAACCATTTCAAGAAAATATTTATTGCAACAGACAGCCAGTATTCAGCTATTTTTCAACATATTCACCACCGGAATTGAAACATATGTCTTAACCTGGCACCAACTTTTGAATACCTGTGTCGTAGAAGAGTGCCGCCTGGAATTTGAACCACTGTGTGACAACCACCTTCGCCTCTCTGTCATTACTTGTCATTTCGTGAGGTGTAGGAAAAGATGGAAGTCACTGGGAGCGAAGTCCGGGTTGTAGGGGGAATGTTTAAACACCCCAGCTGAACTTCTGCAGGAGTTGCTAGGAGGTGTTTAAACATCCACCCTACAGCCCGGATTTCGCTCCCAGTGATTTCCATCTTTTACTACACCTAAAGAAATGACAAAGAAATGACAAAGAATGACAGAGAATGACAGGGAGGCGTAGGTAGTTGTCACACGGTGGTTCAAGTCCCAGGCGGCACACAGGCATTCAAAATTTGGTGCAACGGTAATACAAATGTTTCAATTCCGGTGGCGAATAGTAAAGTGATCCCTATACAGGCCATGGAGGTCCAGAGGGTTCCAGGAGGTTGAGGCTCCCAGATTTTGGACATTCGGCACATGAAGGCGGTAAAGTTGTCAGCCTTACGCACCGGCCGCCTTTACCCCCAGGATTGCTCCTGGTACTCATTTCTGTTAGAGGCTGAGTCGACCCCAGGGCCATAGTGCCGCCACCAGAAGGATTAGGCCAATTGAAAAAACTCCAACGACCTCATCGGGAATCGAACCCGCGACCTTCCACTATGTAGCGCAGCGCCTCAACCACTACGCTACCCCTTCCGGTGTTGAACATGTTTGAAAAATAGCTGAACACTGGCTGTGACTGTTGCAATAAATATTTTCTTGAAATTGTGTTTTGTTTCTGTAATTGGCCCCAGGGAACTTACTTTATGTACGAGCCTCGTAATGTTACATCGCAATACGGCTTTTGCTCATAGAGATAGACGTTTTGTGGTTTCATCTGCGGTGATCGCGGAGCAAAACAAAAAGAGAGGGGCCGAGTCACGAGGCGGCGAAAAAGTCTTTCACTTTCATGTACCGACATATCCGGTGCAGCTATCGATTTCCGAAGGACTAGAAACAGGGAGTTACATAATGATGGAGTTATTGTTAACTAGGACGCGGCGGCAGGTAAAAGTCAGTAACCTCGCTTCATCGTGACATCGATTGATTCATGTGTCCACATGCCATCTCCCTCATTATTTATTACTCCATTCATTATTTAAATGTCGTAAGTGAGCGAATATTAAACAAAACTAGTCAAAATACGCTTGCTCAATCAACTGGAGAATCAATGTAGTTGCACATCCCTCCAGAAAAGCTCAATATTTACTTTTACCTGACTGAAAAGCGTGCATGATATCGTAAAGAGTTTTAAAATTGAATTTATACAGTGCGTTTCACCTAAGAGTTAGCCAATCATGCGGGTTTCTGCGTCGCGGTGGTAACAGCTCCAACTCCCGAGCGATCGGGTCAAATTTCTACGCAAATAAAACCGCTAACAGTGTAATGATTCAGGTTCTCACGATTACAGTTAAAATTACAATGAAAATAACCACAAGAGATGTTGGAAATATTCTCCTCTTGCATCCATACAGCACTGACACCTTTTAACGAAATTTTCTTTCACGCGCGTAAGTTCAGCTTCCGAGATAGACTTAATTTCTCTCGTGATATTGAGTGATATAAATAAAAGAAAGCCACTGCTACCTAGCCGTTGCTTATGAGAAGGTTGAGAATCTAGCAACGGCTGGCTGTTTCAAATAAATAAAAAATTTCCCCTCCTTGCATAGCCGCGGCTCAGGCTACTGGTAGCAAGTGCTTGGACACCTGCATCCCATACCGCTCGACACATGACAGCTGTGTAAACAAACATGCCACTTGACTGTCTGTGACCGAGTTAAAATTTAAAGTTCAGTATATAATGTATAAAAGTATTGAATTTAAAGAAAGAAAAGCTACTTTGGGAGAAAGGAAAGAGACAAGAGAGTGTGAACATGTCCTCGTAGTTTTTACATCTCTAGGCCTAGTATTAAAAGGTCCTGGGTTCAAGCCCCAGTGTCAGAGGAATTTTTATCCTACAGTATTCTCTAGTATTCATGTTTTATTAGAAAACCTTGATTTTAGGGCACTAAAAATTATGTTTAGGCTTGTAAATTAATGAATTAAGCATTTAACTAAAACAGTAGACAGATATAATTTTACTTAATTTTAATAAACAAAAGTTAACATTTTATACTAATAAGCACATTTCGATATTTTGCTTACTTGTACCGTCATAGAAACGTATTATAGTTTAACATTTTAAATAATACTTAACAGAGTAGGCAATTGTCCTAAAATCACAAGTATACTTAGTACCTATTAGGTAAATAATTAGGATATTTTATAATCTTAGCAGTTTTAATAGTTTGCTCTTGTGCAGACTGTACAACTGAAGAGTCTAAAAGCTCTACCCCGTTTCTTTCATTCCCTCCAAGTATTTATGTTTGTTTGAAGAGGGGGCATAGTCAAATTGATAGCAAGACAAACAAACCCGGATAAGCTTTTAAGGGTGTGAGATTTGTTCAGATCAGCTTATTTTGTCCCACATAAAATAGCTTTGTAAGAGGATGGAGTTTCCATTTTTATTTCAATATGTTTTGCTATTAGTAAAGAAGGTAGGTCTACATATATATGTAGTTCTTTTATTAATATTTAATTATTTTCCATAATTAATTCATAAAATACGTTCGTTTTGAATCTACTTGCTACATAATAGATTTGAAGTTATTTAGTTTACAGCATTACAATTTGAAATAGTGTTAAAAGAATTATTCACGTTTGAAATATTTTAGTTCATATTGATAACGGTAAAATATGAGAATGTGTTAGACTTATAAGGTTTGTTCGCAAAGCAAATCCGTGACCGCTTGAGAATTTGTTGTACTGCGCATGTCCAGTCTGTAACTTACCCGTGATTTGCACTTTGCGAACGGTTACAAGAATTTGGAATCGATAGTTTCTGCGTTTAATCGATATGATATGCAAATAAAATATATATTTCCCTTTGACATGTTATAAATGCAATATACATCGACAATATAATCTATATTTTGGGAAATTTTTAATTATCTTCCATTATTTATACATATAAGTAGCCTATGTTTATAAATCTGGCGCAATGTTATAGGAGGGAGGAGTCAGGCGCGTGAAAATAGGTTACTGCGCATGTCTCTGATAACAATTCATGCTAGAGCCTGCAAACTTTTCTTATAGTACAGAAACTGTCCGTGAGAGCTTTGCGAACAGAAGATTGAAATCAGAATCACGGATTCTCGCTTTGCGAACGCGTGTGGAGAAAGAGCGCATGCGCGAACGATTTGTTCCTGGTTTCTGACTGCTTTGCGAACAAACCTAATATGATGTATTATTTCATGATTATTATTATTATAATAATAAAGAAAAGTAACAAAGTTAAGTTACACATGTTTTACAATTTTATTGTACAACCGGTTCTTTACATCTGTGCACATCATAATCCTTACGTTCCTTATAAATTACTCATATTGGTTAAAAAGTCACCCCCATGAACCCCGCCAATACGATTAAAAACTTCACTTGAGCAAGCTGAGTCCGCAAATGAGGTGCCTCAGAAAAAAGCAAGCCGCTGCTACCAACAGAGAGTTTTATTTATACCAAATCCCAAGCAGTGGCTGAGCTGTCAAGGTCGTTGAGCAACGGCTAGGCAGGTGGTTGAGGAAGCCGCCTTTTATTTATACCAAACCAAGCAGCTGCTATGAATTAGTGAGTTTTGAGCCGCGGCTTGGTCTTATTTATACCACCAATTGTCTTTAAGTTCTTTTAATGTATGAGGGTTTGAACTTGACATCTTATTTTTAAATTTCCCCCATAAATAATAGTCATATAAGTTACTGTTAGTAGAATTTAAAGAGAATATCTGCTTGGGACGTTATTTTCTTGAAAAATTAAGCGTACAGGTCAAACCTCCTTACATCAGAAGAACCTAAAAAGAAAATATCACAAGAGAAACTAACTCTATCTCGGAAGCTGAACTTATGCACGTGAAAGAAAATTTCCTAAAAAGGTGCCAGTGTTGTGTGGATTCAAGAGGAGGCCTTTCCAACATCTCCTGTGATGAGGTACGTGGTTATTTTAATTATAATTTTAACTGTAACTGTGAGAATCTGAATCATTTCACCATTAGCGGCTTTATTTCCGTAGGCATTTAACCCGATCGCGACGCAGAAACCCGCGTCATTGGCCAACTCTTATAGGAAACGCACTGTATTATTTTATGAATTGTAACCGTAGAACCTTCCGACACTTTTGACCATCCCCGAAACTATTTCCTGGCTACGGCACTGACACCAAGATATGCATTACATTATCTTTCCTAAAATATACGCTACACACGCTACGAACAGCAACTGTCACTTTTAAACTATGATAATTCGAGACCCGTACGCTTGTGAATGCAAATTTATTTCATGTTTCAGTATAAAGAATTAATATATTAGCGCTATGTAGTTACTACTTGCAGAAGTGATGACATATTTATTTTTGCGTGACATCGGTATCACGAACTCTGACTCCTGGTAAACCGAGTATTGTGTTCCAAAGCAAAGAACTTCTCTGTGAGGAATGCGAGGAATGTGGCCGTTACGTTACGAGTCGGAACCGTGCCGTGCTATTATTAACATTGTAGTACAGTACACTATCTGTTATGAAAACATTCTCCTCCTAGACCATGGGCCACTAATATGAAACACTCCCCCCCCGTGGGAATTTCCGACACATATTTTTTTGTTGGTATTGCCATCTAGTTTAAGTTTTTAGTTGTTTGCCTCTTGTCAATTACAGCATTTACCCGGAAAATCCGGAAAACCACGGAAATCCGGAGAAAATGAATTTGTTTTAATTTTTCATTGTTCTTTGCTCCTAATATTCCCAGGGAATTTCTGACTCACACATTTTGTTGATATTGGCATCTAGTTTAAGGTTTCAGTTGTTTGCCCCTTACAAATTACAACATATCCCCGGAAAACCACGTATATACGGAGAAAATGACTTTGTTTTATTTTTTAAATCTCTGTTCTTTGCTCCTAATATTCAAAGCGAATTTGTGACTCATGTTTTTTATTGGCATTACCACCTACATTAAGGTTTGAGTTGTTTGCCACTTATCAATTACAGCATAAGCCCGGAAAACTCCGAAAACCACTGACATCCGGAGAAAATGGCTTCGTTTAATTTTTTTTAAATTTTTGTTCTTTCCTCCTAGTATTCAAAGGGAATTGGTGAATCATATGTTTTTGTGTTGGTATTGCCATCTAGATTAAGGTTTCAGTTATTTTCCCCTTGCCAATTACAGCATACACCCGGAAAACCCCGAAAACCACGTATAGTCGGAGAAAATGACTGTTTTATTTTTAAATCTTTGTTCTTTACTCCTAATATTCAAAGGGAATTTCTGGTTCGTATGTTTTTTCTTGGTATTGCCATCTAGATTAAGGTTTCAGTTGTTTGCCCCTTATGAATTATAGCATATCTCCAGAAAACTCCTAAAACCACGGCAATCCAGAGAAATTGATTTTTTTTTTAATTTCTTTAAATTCTTTGTTCTTTGCTCCTAATATTCCAAGGGATTTTTGTTTGTTGGTATTGCCATCTAGTTCTAGGTTTCAGTTGTTTGCCCTTATCAATTACATCTTATCTCCGGAAAACTCCGAAAACCACGAAAATCCGGAGAAAATGAGTTTGCTTTAATTTTTTTAAATCGTAGTTCTTTGCTCCTAATATTCAAAGAGAATGTGTGACTCATATGCTTTTGTGTTGGTATTGCCATCTATATTAAGGGGTTAGTTGTTTCCCCCTTATCAATTACATCTTATCTCCGGAAAACCCCGAAAACCACGAAAATCCGGAGAAAATGAGTTTGTTTTAATATCTTTTAAATTTTTTTTAATCTTTGCTCTTTGATACCAATATTCCCAGGGAATTTCTGAATTACATAATTTTTGTTTTTATTGCCATATAGTTTAAGGTTTCAGTTGTTTCCCCCTCACCAATTACAGCATGACAAAGAATACTGGAAAAAATCCTGATGCTGAAGGGATGAAAGCGATTGAAAACCTGGCAGAACACCCTTCATATTCAAATTTGAAATCTGTGAATGATAATTTATCTTGCCAAACCTTCCACAGTCACTACCCTACTTTCTTGACTGAAGTTAGAGAAGGGACATTGGGTAAAACAGCACAATTTTGGATTGGTAATATGGACAAATTAGTGTCATTGATTTTAAGATTTCAGCGAGCAACTAAGAAAAAGAACTTTAACTTACACTTGGCATGTTTAGAAGTTATGATTCCCCTTTTCTTTGCATGTGACCATCACAATTATGGCAGATGTCTCGTAGTCCACATACTCACCCTTTTGTAACTGCAAAGGACACACCTGAAGCAGAAGAATTATTTCGCAATAACGGTTACAGTGACTGTACATCACAAGTTTCGAGTTCTAGAAATTCTGTGGATTTCCGTGGTTTTCCGGGTTTTACGGGGATATGCTGTAATTGATAACGGACAGACAACTAAAACCTTAATCTAGATGACAATGCCAACAAACAAATATGTAAGTCAGACATTCCCTGGGAATATTAGGAGCAAACAACTAAGGTAAAAAAATTAAAACAAAGTCATTTTCTGCGGATTTCCGTGGTTTTCCGAGTTTTATGGAGATATACTGTAATTGATAAGAGGCAAACAACTGGAACCTTAATCTAGATTGCAATACTAACACAAAACCATATGAGTCGCCAATTCCCTTTGAATACTAGGAGCAAAGAACAAAGATAAAAAAAATTGTCATTTTCTCCGTATATACGTGGTTTTCCGCGTTTTCCGGAGATAATATGTTGTAATTGGTAAGAGGCAAACAACTGAAACCTTAAACTATGTGACAATACCAACAAAAAATATGTGAGTCAGAAATTCTCTGGGCATATCAGGAGCAAAGAACAAAGAAAAACTCATTTTCTCCGGATTTCCGTAGTTTTTCGGGGTTTCCGGGTAAATGCTGTAATTGATAAGGGGCAAAAAACAGAAAACTGAAACAAGATGATAATACCAACAAAAAAATCTATGAGTCGGAAATTATAATAAAACTAATTGCACAGAAATTATAAGAAAAGTAAAATAAAACTGCACAGAAATTATAAGCAACTGAAGTGCTTGCCAAATATTTTTAACTTTGCTAATAGAGCATTTCGGCACGTGCGGCGGCAACAATCACGCGCACGGCAGCCAATAAGCAATCGTTTAGCCACCTGTGATTGCAGCCCTCACCGCCTCCTCTACTACCACCTCCTCTTGCCCCTCTAATTAGCAGTGCACCCCGCAGAGAAGTTCTCTGCTTTGGCCAACTATAGTCACGAAACGGAACTAATCTGTCCCACATTCTTCTTTTTCTTGTATAACTCTACGAAAGCGATAAATATATTTTGCATCCAGATGTATCTGCATACATTTTTCGCTCAATATGAAACGAAGCATGAAGGGACTCCCTCTTATTTTCACTTTCCGTGTAGAAAATTTTCTTTTTCCAAAATGGTTCACACAATTTTGTTTAAACACTGTACACCATCTTACTAACTTCTTGTATCATGCTAAAAACTTATGTTTAAAACTGTTTTCGTATAAGTTTTCTTGTAAATTATAAGCTACCGTCTCATCTAAAACCCAGAACAATGCGGTTTCCCAGTAGCTGAGACAACTAAATGCACAGTTGTTCGATTCCGGAATTCCACCCCCCGCAAAGTCAGAGGCTGTCGAGCTCTAAGTGAATTTACCAGAGAAATCAGTAAGTGAAATCGAGATAACGTAATTTAGTTCTTCCCTTATCATCTCCATAACTAGCCATTTTCACTGCTCTTTTAGTAACTTCGAGCCCTTATCTTAAATTTATTGCAATTCTCAGATTTTATTATTGGTATTTTAGACATATCAAAATAATTTTTAGCGCCTACTTTCAGTGATTGACAGTTAATAATTTCAAATAAAAAATACGGCGTTTCTAAAGGGCAAAAATATAATTTACGTAGGCTATGTGCTGTTCTTTATTAAGTGCCAGAATGGTACTTTATGAGATTGTGTGAGTGACGGGAAAATGTCTGTCCGTGTGTCTGTACGCGCGATAACTCAAATACGCTTTATCGGATTTTCATGAAACTTGGTATACTGGTCCATGAGAAGAAGCCTATAGATTTTGGAGTAAATCGGTTGACCGGTACCGGAGTAACGACTAATTAAAGGTCATATGCTTTTTAAATGGTAAATCATGACCATACTACCAAGTCGCGTTGCTTAATCATTGAGGGCCTTGAGTACAATGCATACAGATGTTTGTTTATTTCGTTGTTCATGTTGAAATGAGTACTATATGAATACTGTTACATACAGAAGATATAATACTGTGAAATAAGCGGACTTCTCTGCCAGTCCATTTTGTGAAATGTTCACATATTTTAAGGATTTCTTATATCAATGTAAACGAGTATGAATTAAAGTTAAGTATCAAACTTCAGACCTTTGTTCTTCCGTAAGCCTGAATCGATCTGGAGTTTAACTCGGAAATCGATTACGAAAACAAGTTATTTTCTGCATATCATTTTATCACTGATTAAACAAAAGCATTCGGGCACTTTGTTACATCAGTTTACCTGATTTTTATTTTATAAGGCAAACGATATATTAATACTAATTTATAATTATGTAGGACTACTGCACACTCCATGTATTGCTTTTCTTGTCTTATCACGTGACTATGTCGATACAATTATATCGCATGTCTTGTCAGGTCATAAACGCTTGACCTGTCGACAGTCTACCACACCTGACCTCTTTATCCCTTCTAACTATGTATAAAACAAAATGGGAACAGATACGAATAAATGAATAATTAATTTTTACAGGAACTACTAGACACAACTTCTTGTTTAAGTTTCTGGGAACAAAATTTAGATAAATATATAAATCTTTAGTTATTGCCTTTTACTATCTCATAGTATCAATAAGTTGCGCCGTAGCACTTGTGCAGATTCCGATATGAAACGGAATTCATTTGGCAGAGCAAACTATGGTTACGATGGATATACGCATTCATGAACCACAGATTATTGTCTCGGATTGGACATTACATGAGAAATTGATTGGACATTACATGATAAATTATAGAAGAAACATTCCTCTGACACTGGGATTCGAACACAGGAACTTCGGCTATCCATGCCACTGCTTTACCAACTGAGGTAAGCCAGAGTTCACTTTACAGATCCAGATGGAACCTCTCTCCTAAGACTGATAGCCCTTACTGGTCTACCTCACTGACAGAACAGTTATGCCATAGCCTATGCAGTACTGTGAGGCACAATGTTATTATTCTTATAGTATGTCGTGATCTCGCAGCTGTTAGTTTTGTTTTTATACAACAAAGCACGAAAGTAATTATTATTTGTTTAATCCGTTACATTTTTATTCATGGAATAGTCTTAAATAAATCCAACTCGAGTTGACGAGTTTTATCAGATAAATCCGCTGCTGCTGCGCGTAAACTCTCATGGGATTACCTATGACTAGGGGGCGGATTTCTATGACGTGTCATATTTTTCCCCTTTGCATTATTTCAGGTTTCGGACTAATTTAATCCCGATTCCAAGCATCCTGGTGAAAATGGAACGTTTCTTATTGTGCATATAACTGCATATTTAGGAAATTTTCAACTATTTTAGCAAATTTAGTATGAATATACATATTTAGGTAATTTTTTTGCTTATTTGTGTGCATATTAAAGAAACGTTTGAAGCTTCATACCATATTTTGTAAATTTTGCATTATAATGATACTTTTTTTAGAATTTACTGATATTTTATATAATTAACACTATATTTTAATAAAATGTATTGTAATTAAACTTAAAAAATATACAGAACGTGTAAATAGTAAAATCTTATTTTAAATTTTATTGGTCATATTTTAATGTTTTTAGGTCATAAATGCATGCATATATCCTATTTTTTAAGTCATAGAATCCGCCCCCTACAACACTACTATACCCTAATGGATAAATTATATCTTACTCACTTTAGGATGAAAGTAGCTTTAGGGATGACTTACCTGAAACAAAGAAAGAAAAATACTGTATTTCTAAACAATACTGATGCAATACTGCACAATGCAACATGGAATTCGAACATCTAAGTTACCAATAGCCCAACTGCTCCAAGTTTATTTTATAAAAGCAAATAAAAACTAAAACTCTGTTGCGCTACATCCCTGAAGGGAAAAGACCTACCACCCGACTGCTGCGTCATCTAAGATAGGCAGATGGCAGGATTGGAGGCTTGTGGTTAGCATGCCGACATCCACGGCCGTTAATGGTGGCACTATAATAGTATTTGTAGTGGTTAAAATGAATGAATTGGATAATTATTTATTTGTACGAAAAGTGAACGACTGTGACATCTGCTGATATCTTTTTATATATAAGAGGATTTGTCCTGACTGACTTAACTAATGACTGGCAGAGAATCAAAGAAGAGCTTAAACTATAATAGGTAGAGACTTGAAATTTTGACAGTACCTTCGTTTCATAATGTAAGTGCTCACTAAGAAAGGACTTTGAAAATTTTTAGTTTTAAATGCAAAAAATCAAATATTTTTTAAAATACTTAATCCCTTTTTACACAGAATTATCAAATCCAAATCACAGTTCACTTGACAACAGTGTAGGCTATTTATTGTTGGCATTGGTCTCAGGTAGCTTTGGAAATAAATGATACGGGTCTTTGACAAATTAGAGAAGCTATCGAGAGAATTCATTGCTGTAAATAATTACTGAAGATGAAATCCACGAAAATAATGCACAATGTAATTTATGCACATAACTTTCTCTACCCTGGATATAGAGAATACCGTACGAGGTATGGTAATATGTATATTATTATATACCAGGTTTTTGGGGAGGGAAGTGTGAAAGTGATATTGCATTTCTTTTTAATTTCATCCCCGAACAAGAAGTTAAATACAATCATGCCATGTAGATTAACATAACGTAGAATTTACATTGTCTAGATTATAACCTAGCAATTGAGTAAATAATCGCGGGCGAAGCCGCAGGCACATGTTAGTCATGTATAATATATATAGCCCTAACGTACTAGCATCTTTTTCTTTACCTTTAAGGGGCTCTGCACGTAAAATCAAACTTCACATATACGGAAAGAGTTCTGTTAAAGAATGTTTACGATTCAAAATAACATAAAATATGTTTATTTAAGATAATGTTCTTCAGCGTCTGGTCTCCTGAAACAAGATGTCCACCAAGTAATGCTGAAGAAATTCCCGACTTATTCCCTGATTTTCATTGATCATTTCAGAAATCCCCTACCAAAATGTGATTATGAAGCACTTTCTAATAACTGTGTAAGAAAAATTATAGGATTATACATACTTTAAATAAGAAAAAGAAGATAAGAAGAAAGAAATTTTTGGCAGGAAAAGTTTATTTTCAAGAGCAGCTGAGAATTTTTGGAAGCTGGCAGAAGGTAAAATTGTATTCATTTTCACCTGTTTTAATTTTTCGAATTTTCCCGGATATTTTAACAAATTCATTTACTTTTCCCGAATTTTCCCGACCATACGAAATTCCCGGCCTTTTCCCGGATTTTCCCGACCAGTGGACACCCTGTGAAACTATCAGAAAAGGTGAAACTCATTCGTGACGAGGCATAAGATGAAATAACAACAAAAGCTCAAAAGGATTACGAGGAGAAATAAAATTAGGCGCTACGTCTGCAATTTCAAAGGATATCAGAAGGGGTGCAGAGGAAATAGGCTGTTTCTTTTTATGTGATCGCTTAAGCATTAATGCAGGATTTTACGTTAACCTTTCTTCAGCCTTTTCCACCTCGTATTGCGTACTCCTTGTCTAAACGCTGAAGAGGACAGAAGTGGGGGATCTGCTATATTGCACATGTGGATGAGGGTTAGGGATGCCCCCATGTTCGTGTCCGGACCACTGGCTCATAAAAGTGAAATATTATCACACAGCCCGCCTGCCTTGATAAAACCTCATCGGACCATTATGTCCCTGGGGAGCGGTCGATCAGAATTGAATTCCTAACTAAATCTGATACAATATACAGTAAGCTTACTGATTAAATTGAATTACACTGGTGTTAAGATAAGTAGCTATCTAATCCACGGACATTAGTGGTCAGTATAACCAGCTTCCATACCTGAGACTGGTGATGGATTTCCAGAATTAGCCTACATATTACCAGCAGTTGCCCGCGGCTTCGCCCACGATTATGCCGGTTGTCGACCAAGAGCTAAGCTAAGTTAGTTTAGCTTAGCTCACATACAGTGCGGGATTTCATATGTAGTTGTGCCGACAAAATTACATATGAAATCCGGCACAATTTTATATGAAATCCCTCACTGTATGTGAGCTAAGCTAAACTAACTTAGCTTAGCTCTTGGTCGACAACCGGCATTATTTACTACTCAATTGCTAGATGTTTTGTTTAAATTATTTATTTAAACAGAAAAACAATTAAAACATTATATTAACACTGACATCGTTTTTACACAAATGTTCCATTCTATTTTGTCTCCTTTTACATGCTAAGGGCCTATGTCAAACATCCATATTTCTCAACTCGAAATACAAAGCCTACAGCTATGAATAACGTATCAGTGGATAGAATGTTTTACCGACTTCTGATATGGCATAACTTACTCGTTGACATAGGCTACACTGAGATTGAGACAGCTGGATTAAGCTGTCCCCGCAATACGCACTCTTATTCTACATCAAAATGTGAAGTGAGAAAATGATATTTTCCATGTCCCGAGTAGAGAAAGTTATGTGACTGCATCACAATGTGCATTACTTCATTCTTCAATATTTATTTATACCAATGAATTCTATCGATGGCCTCTATAATTTGTCAAAGTCCCGTATCATTTACTTCCAAAGGTACCTGTGAACACTGCCAACAATACACTGTTGTCATGAGAACTGTACATGGAATGTGATAATTCTGTGTAAAAAGGTATTATGTCTCCTATAAAACATTTGAAGAGATGGAAATCACTGGGAGCTAGTTCCGGGCTTTAGGGTGAAACTTTAAACACTTCCCAGCCGAACTTCTGCAGGAGACTTCCTAGGAGGTGTTTAAACGTCCACCTTACAGCCCGAACTTCTCTTCCAGTGTTTTTAATCTTTTCCTACACCTCACGAAATGACAAATAATGACAGAGAGGAAAAGATGGTTGCCACACAGTGGTTCAAATCCTAGGCGGCAGACTTCTACGATACAGTTGGTTCCACGGTAAGACAAATGTTTCATTTCCGATGGCGAATATGTTGAAAAATAGCTGAACACTGGCTGTGTCTGTTGTAATATCTATTTACTTGAAATTGTGTTTTATTTTGGTAAATGGACCCAGGCAAACTTACTTTATGGACGCGCCTCGCACTTGAGAAAAAAGGATTTTGATAACAGAAGTAGGCCTATGATTTTCATGGATCGCCAGAGGGTATTGAAAGGAATATTATAGGCCTACTTTACTTACAACCATGGAAATTTAGACTTACGTTCGAAAAATACGCAATCTTGTACACGAAAAACGAAGAGGAGCAATGGTACAGAAGTGCAGTACTAAGCCGAGCTAAAGGAAGTGAAACTCAGTGGATTATTTGAGCTTAAGGAACACAAATGCTACTGGATGGGGCGTGTCTTGAGAAGACATTTAATCCAAAAGGCAATAACAGGAGGGGGAGAAAGAATTCGTGTGCTCAATGAGTCGAAAGGGCAGAGTACTAACAGAGATGAAAGAAAATATCCTAGGATTAAATTGCTTGGATAAGGAATTTCCAATCAGAAAGGAAACATCTCAGTCTATTGGTTGCTTAACGGCGGGTGTGTACTGCAACTTAGTCTTCGCCGGTGTCCCGCAGGAGTTCTTTTACATGCCTGTAAAACAACAGAGATGGACGTATCCCACTGACGCACACACAATCGCCATCGAACTACGCCGGTATCTAACCCAGGACCTTGAGCACAGAAAGCCAGTACCATAGAGACTGCGCCACCCAGACTGACATCTCAGTTGAAAACTATGTAGGCCTATTATTATGCGATATTCTACGAGAAAGTTCATACGGGCGAATATTGAAGCTTTAGAAAAGATCAGCTGATAATTTTACATCGTCAAACTATTTTATCATGTTGTTCTTAGACCAATGCTTAGTATTATACAAGCAAATGAATGGTCAAAATAGAAACTTGCAAAATTCATACATCGAGTTCTTTATAGACCTATCTCCGCCAATATTAATAACAAGGGCGAAACCCATAGTGGGCAAGTGCTGATGACCTAAAATTGTTTGAAAAATGACCTATAAAATGACCCTAAATTTTAAAGAAAATGACTTAATAATCGTAAAAAATTACCTAAAAACTGACATTTTCTTCATAAAAAATTATTATTCTACACACGAAGTTATAGACTAATTTGTACATAATTGTAAAAACTGTAAATAACTGTAATGTTATAAATATTCCTTTCTCACGGAAATTTATACTGGCATTGAGGCACTGGGGAGTCAAAATTCGGCATTTCCTTTTGTGGTCTGCCGGATTATTTTGTTGTTTATTGAGGGTAAACAGTAGTTTGCAGGTGGTGGCAGGTGGCAGACTCTGGTACCAAGTTAATCTAATAGCAATAGTAATATAATACAAAATTTTGGCGTTTCTTTGATTCTCATTTCCGACTGAGACATGACAACACTTTAAAACGGAATTTTTTTTCCTTCTTGCATTAAATAAACAACACCACCGCTAGCGACGAAAAAAAAATAATACACTCAATGTAAATACATGAAAATGACTAAATAAGAAAGAAAATGACAAAATAATGACCTAAAATTGAAATAAATGCCCTAAAAATTTAAAATGGCATAAAATGACCTAATAAAAATGCATTTCTACAATCTAGAGGCCATGATTAGGATTTATCTACAAGTTAGCAATGTCTATGCAGCATCAATAAGAAGATGACATGTCATTAGAATAGCCATTTATGTATGAAGTACGCAAAATAACGCCGAAATACTGGATGAGTCCGGTAAAGTTTTTGCGTAAGTGGTGCATACAATAAGTTATATTTTTAGTAAAACTCTCTACATTATATGAAATCAAATAAAAACACCGTATATTTAATTATAATTAAAGATATTGTCAGCCATTTGTTAATGTCATATTCTCGCAGTCACCTGAATTGCAGAATAACATTAAATTTAAGCTTAAATTTGTTGTTTTATGACCATATATATGCTAAAATCCGTGTTAAAATTGGTGTGACTGGTCAATGCCATCTGGATTTTGTTTATAGACTGCCAAGACGACTTTAGCATCCTAGGCAGTTTTATGCAATTTTGAGCCTAGGTCACTAAAATGCAATTTTTCGGCGTGTTAGCAGTCCGACAAGGCGCTGATTTAGAGAGCATGTATTAAAACCATAATTTATTGAATAACTTTATACAAAACTGGCAAACACACAAGGAACCAAAACCAATTAGAACCGCGTGAGAAATTCAATTTTATCGGTAACTTCCGGACATTTCCGAACGCTTCCGAGTAAATACGAGTATTCAGTCACTCTGTTCATGTCTGTGACAACACATAATATTACATTTGAAACTAAATAGCCTGCTAAACTTAAAATACCACGGAAACTAAAATAAGTAAATAAAATAGCAGCTTTTCAAAACTGAATCTATTTTTCGCAAACCTCAGAATTGCTGGTCACCTCTGGTCGTCTATGGCAGCGTTTCTCAACCTTTTTGAACCCGAGGACCTCTAAAATGTCTAAAAAAAATTATGGACCCCTAATTTTACATCCCACTTTTAAAAGAAGGCCTATATTCTTAATATTTGGAGTAATAAATATAGGTTGTTATAACGAATTATGTGAAAAAATTTTACTTCTTTACTTCCCACTTGCTTTATGATATTTTTAAATTATATCTGCGGACCATAGGTTGAGAAACACTGGTCTATGGTGATCTGGGACCGGAAATTTCATGCTCTGTACTAAGAGAACAGATCTGTTACAGTTACTAGAAAAAATGTAACGGATATTGAAATTTATGCGGATTATGTTTTTCTAGAACAAGGCGATACTGACCACGGACTGTGCAATGCTCTATTTGTTTGACAAGAGATTTATTTGTCTCGACTAAGCCTACTTATGAACCGAATCGTTCCACCTGAACACAGACATGCACAATAAAGATCGCGCTTGACCGGCTGCCCTATGACAAGAATGATAACTGTGCCAGTAACCTGAAGATGAGATGTTACTGTCTCAGTTATGCGACTTCCAATCATAACCCTTGTGACACCATAACCTTTTTGCACTCCTTAGCTAGTAAGTGTTACTTACGAAAGTTGTTTACATGGATCGTAAGTTGACATTCCCACACAGTCTTGTTGCTATGGCCGTTGCGATGAGGTTAAATTACTTACTGTCCAAGCGCTACGTCATAATCATTACGATACACTTCATAATACAAGCTTTTATGGACATGGCCCCCAGGACAAATATTCGGTTCCCATAACAACAAACATATGCGAATCACTTTCTGAAATAAACATCTATTTTCAAGAATGTATTTACATAATATTTTCAGGTAATATCACAATATAATTAAATTGATATAAGTAACCGTCGTGCAAAAAATAGCTGCGCCTCGGGTTTTCAATCTGTTTCCTCGACCCGTAAACGTGCCTTACGGCACTTGTATCGCAATATACTATTGTAGTTAAGGTGTGTTTGTACGTCTAGATCTTCAAGCAGATGGTGGAGCAACGATGGTAGTCTCCATAATTCATTCCGCTATATTCAATAGTTGAGTTCCGAGAAAGTGTTTTTAATTTTAGAGCAAAATTTGTTTTCAAATTTCAATATTTCGGTGTTATTAATTTTGTGGTATATTTATTTATAAAAAAAAAAAAAAAAAAAAAAAAAAAAAAGTACACGCTCTCTAAAACAGCTGCTTGTCGGACTGGTAACACGTCGAAAAATTGCGTTTTAGCAACCTAGTCCACTAAAATTGTTCTGCAGTTTTATCGGCCTAGGACGCTAAAGTAGTCATGGCAATCTATAAACAAAATCCAGATGGCATTGACCTGTCACACCAACTTTAACATGGATTCAAGCATATAACTGGTCATAAAACAACAAATTCTTTATGATAATCAGAAACTTTGGCGGGTTTTTCGCAAAACAAATTCAAGTATTTTGATATCAAAATCATATAATAACAAATATAAGCCAACAACTTTTCGCATCTTGGTTCACAAGAGAAACGTTGCTTACCATGGATGCATCATCATTTAATTGCAATATATTCCTTCTCATAGTCTACTGTTGCCGAGATTTTACTTGCACCAACTCCAATTCAATGTTTCTGGCTTGGATTGAAATTTCCTCGGGATTATCATTCAAATTTCCATAACCTTTCCTTAAATATTCGTTCATATGCATTACTGTTTACAAAAAGCGACTCATATATTATGCATTTCGTATTGGTACGTACGGTTCATTATTGTTTTATGATCTAGACGGCCATGAGAATATAACTTTAACAAAAGGTTGACTGCCTTTCATTATAATTAATTATACGGTATTTTTGTTTTATTTCATATAATTTATAGAACTTTTACTAAAAAAATATTGTATGCACCACGTACACAAAAACTTTAGCGGACTCATCCAGTATTTCAGCCTCGGCTTTCGCCTCGGCCGCTATACTAGATTCGTCCGCTAAAGCGTTATTTTGCGTACTTGATACATAAATAGCTATAGCCTAATGGATGTATTATAAACATCAATTAACATAATATGATGTAAGTTACTCAAGTTGTTTCTGATGTCAGTCTCAGCTTAATTCGAACTTCTCACCGCTTATATTCAGTTTATTAAGTGCCAGAATGGTACTTTCTAAGATTGTGTAGTGGACGGGAAAAGTATCTGTTCGTCCTTCTGTCTGTCTGTGTGTATGTACGCGCGATAACTCAAATACGCTTTATCGGATTTTCATGAAACTTGGTATACGCATTTATAACGTCCATGGGAAGACGCCTATCGAATTTGGACAAAATAGGTAGACCGGTACCGGAGTAATACCCAATTTAGTGTCTAATTTTATGGTAATATATTAGAAAGGCGCGATAACGCAAATACGCTTTATCGGATTTTTATGAAACTTGGTATACGTATTTATAACGTCCGTGGGAATAAGGCTATTGATAATGGACCAAATCGGTTGACCGGTACCGGAGTAATGTCCTATTGAGTGCCTATTTTTATGGTAGTATATTAAAACGGCGGGGTACGCCGTAGCGTAGTGGTCGAGGCCCTGCGCTACAAACAGGAAAAGTCGCGGGTTCGATTCTCAATGAGATCGTTGGAGTTTTTCAATTGGCCCAATCCTTCTGGTGGCACTATGTCCCTGGGGTCGATTCAGCCCCTAACAGAAATGAGTACCAGGAGCAATCCTGGGGGTAAAGGCGGCCGTTGCGTAAGGCTGACAACCTTACCACCTTCATGTGCCGAGTGTCTAAAAATCCGGGAGACTCAACCTCCTGGAACCCTCTGGGCCTCCATGACCTGTAATAGGGAACACTCTTTATATTAAAACGGCGGAATAACTCATATACGCTTTATCTGATTTTCATGAAACTTGGTATACACATTTATGACGTCCATGGGAAGAAGCCTATTGATATTGGACCAAATCGGTTGACCGGTACCGATATAAGGAGTAATTAATGGTCACGTCTATTATAATATAATCTTCGCTCTCCAACAATCCGAAGAATTTTGATTGGCTCGCGTACAGCCAATCAGCGGCCGAGCTCCCGTAACTGACGTAAACAAGACACGTTCAGATGTATCAGTTTCTGTAAGTACAAATAATAGGCGAAACTACTTATTAAAGAGCATGCTTTCATTTCCAATTTAATATAAATACTAATTTTGTAATGGATATAAGACGCTACAATATTATTGCACGGCCCACAATGTATTAAACATAACGTAACAAATTGCAAATCGTTTATTGATACTGTTAGCCCGCCTTGATTGATTCATTTCTTCATAACGATGTCAGTGTAAATAAATGTAAATAACAGATATAAAACACAACTAGCCATTGAATATTGATATCCTATTGTGCATTCTATGGATATGTATGACTACCGATACTTACATTATATTTTAATGTATTTTTATTATTCGCTCCTGTGCAGCAATATAGGCCTACCTAATGTAATTCTTGATAGATTTCAGATTGACTTTTTATTAATTCATAAAACACTTTACAATTACAGAACTACACATTTTAAAATTACACAATTTACAGTTATACAAGTAAACATTACAGAAAATCTATGTTTAAAAGTGTATTGTATGCAATGTTAAAACTACAACATAATAATTAATAATATTTTTGCCGAAGTGCTAGTAGGTCAAAACTAAAGAAGACCTCGGAATTTTAGGTATGAAAAATTGGCATTTTAGGCACCTAAAATAATGATATAATTAGCACTATTCTGAAATTTTAGGGAATATTTTTATTTTGATACCTAAAAGGGGCCACAAAATGATTAGTTATGCATGCAATTAAATGTGTTTACCTTTTTATGTGCATGACTATAAACATCAGAATTCTTTTCATAATCTGTAGCACAATATCGGCTATGTCTTTTGTCTGTTAAAATCACTCTGAAGGCTGAAAATGACTTACCAATTGATACAGATGTTATACGAGCAAACTTAAATTTTGTTACATTTTTAATGGCCACTTAACATTAAAAATTACTTATTTAGACAGATTTAGGCATAAAAAAAAGACACTGACCTCCAATTTATGTAAATTTAGACATTATAAAACTGCTCCCAATGACTACAATTTTCCATAAATTTCAAAGAAATGCCATCATTTTGCAATTTGCCTAAAGGAACTAAACAGGTATTCGCCTGAAATTACCAAGTCTACAGTAGTCATATTAACATATAACCGCAATAATATTTTGTAACGACAGTTATAAAACATAAACAAAATCAAACACATGTACAACGTAAAAACTTCACAAATAATACGTATAACATGGCATTAATAACGGCTGTAACACATAAAACTTCAGAAAAGCAGTAACTCAAAACTAGGGCCCAGATTTGAAGGTTTTACCCCAGCTTTTTAATTAGAACATTTTAACGTATTTTTCCGTTTCATGCCCCTTGCTTCCGAATATATGAATGACCTAGAAAGGGCCAAATCGGAATGAAAGGCCTAAAGGGGGCTAAGGAGGACTTTAGCTGAAAAACTAGGGGCTAAAGAGGGCTTCTGCAGAAAAACAAGAGTTTTAGATAGATTTTCCAATTAATGGAAAGAAAAATAAATAATGTCGAGTTGTGCATTTTAAGAGACGACATAATAAAAATACATTCATACAACGCACTGAAATTAATAGAGTATATGTCGCTTGCCTTTGTAACTCGAAAGTGTACCGTCTCACCGTCGCATGAAATGAAACTTGAGCACGCTTCGAAATCTACAACTAATCTATTGTCGTTTCAACTTTCAAATAAGAAGTTGCCGACCAACGAGAGAGAAGTGTATTAAAAGAACAAATTCGTGACACTCCAGTCTACTTATTTTCGTAGATCGGAACTGAATTGATGGGTGTATTGAATAATTGTATCATTAAAGAGTAAATATCTCAATTGTTTATGCTATTTTTCGAGTGCCTATATAAGGAATAGTTACTTGTTTATTTTGTTTAAAAAAAAAAACTAGAATAACTGTGTCAAAATTATAATACTATTTTCGGTTTTAATATTAGTGTTTTATTAAGAAGGCTAAAATCGTTTGTTTAAAGCCTAAAAAGGGCTATTCCACGAAAATAAAATGCTAAAATACCTTTTATAAAAGCCTAAAAATCCGGGCCATACTCATAACAAAGCAGTAATACAAAACGGCAGGAATAATGCCCATGACAAATGACTAATAACCGTTGTGATATTGGAATGATTAAAACCTATAACAAGGCATTAATTTAATTTGTTATACAAAAATTACACGCAAACTGTAAGGCAATTGGAACAAAGTACTATTAAAACATGTAACACAAAACTAGAAGAAAGAGGAATAGACCTAAATCTGTACAACTAGAAGAAAGGACTAAATCTAAATCTGTAAAACTAGAAGAAAACATTAACAGTTCTCTTACTGTAAATCTAGAAGAAAGGAGGAATAGACCTAAATATGCAAAACTAGAAGAAAACATTAATAGATCTTTTACTGTAAAACTAGAAGAAAGCAGGGATAGACCTAAATAAGTGAAACTAGAAGAAAGCAGGGATAGATCTAAATCTGTAAAACTAGAAGAAAACATCAATAGATCTTTTACTGTTAAACTAGAAGACAGGAGGAATTGACCAAATTCTGTAAAACTAGAAGAAAACAATCAAATAATAAAAATGTATTCAGTAAACTGTTTCAAGCACCAATAAAACACAAAACAAAGCATTATTAACTGTTGGAACAAAAAAAGTAACTAGTTTCCTAGCGAACATCACGACAATCTTATTTAAGGGAACTTCACCAAGAAACATTTATGCTTTTGATATGTCAGCAGGGTCGCGTTAAGTCTACTAGTTTTCTAGCAAGCACCATGACAATGTTATTGAAGAGAACTTCACAAAGAAACATTTATGCTTTTGATATGTCACCAAGGTCGCATTAGGTCTGCTAGTTTCCTACCGCGCGCGCCATGACAATCTTATTGAAGGGAACTTCACCAAGAAACATTTATGCTTTTGATATGTCACCATGGTCGCGTCAAGTCTGCTAGTTTTCTAGCCAGCACCATGACAATGTTATTGAAGAGAACTTCACAAAGAAACATTTTGGCTTATGATATGTCACCATGGGCGTGTCAAGTCTCCTAGTTTCCTAGCGAACATCACGACAATCTTATCGAAGGGAACTTCACCATTATAAAACTGCTCCCAATTACTATAATTTTCCATAAATTCCAAAGAAATGGCATCATTTTGCAATTTATCTAAAGGAACTAAACATGCACTCGTTTGAAATTCCCAGGTCTACAGTAGTCATATTAACATATAACCGCAATAATATTTTGTAACAACAGTTATAAAACGTAAACAAAATCAAACACATGTACAACGTAATACGTATAACATGGCATTAATAACGGCTGTAACACATAAACTTCAGAAAGGCAATAACATAACTCATAACAAAGCAGTTAATACAGCATAGTAGTCCAGTCAAATTAGATTTTTTGCTGCATTAAATCATGTAGTTCCAAATGTTTCAGGAATGTGTAGTGGGAGGTCCCCTGAAGGACGCCTAATGTTTTCCCGCCAATTTCAGGTGCCGCGGGGGGTGGGGGGGAGGCTCAAAGGTCCCTTTTTTCAGTTTTTGGCGCAAATCTCGAAAACAGTGCATCGTACAGAAAATGTTATGGTATTCAAAATTAAAGCTTATTAAATTCCCGACAAAACGGTATATTCATATTTATCTTTATATGTTACGGTCTCCGAGAATAAGCCGGCGAAAATGGAAAACCTGCAGAAAAATTTGTAGCGCCTCACGTTTTTCGTCGAACTCGCCCTTCCAATTCTTTAGTTTTCCATTTTAGAAGAAACTTGTAAGAAAAGAAGTTGTAGAGAATTACATGTTCTTCAAGAATATACATACATTTGATAATTTATCTTCACGTAGTCAAAAGTTAGACCGTTTTTAAATTTCGGGGTCGATTTCGAGATTCCGCTAGTAAACTGCTCATCATTTTATTTCCGTTTTCAAGTGCTTTAATTCTCTGTATCATGTTATTTATTGTTTATGTAAACATAAATGGTATTTATTATCTATATAACTAACATATATATATAATAGCTAATAATGCAAAAGTAATAAAAGAGGCTTACACAACCTAATTTCCGCTCACCCTTCCATCCTGTCACACATTTAAAGCTGTTCATACTCATATTCCTCATCGTACAACTCTTCCAAGTCCTCTTGAACGGGAGCATTGTTACTGCAAGCACTGTGGCAATTGCCGCAGACAGGTAGCAGTGGATGCCGGCATCCACATCTCATACCGCAGCCTGTGGCACAATGACAAAATATGGAGTTGAGCACGCTGTCAGGTGCAATAGGGGCCTTGGTATTAATAGGAGTCAGATATCCCCCATCTTCTCTTGTCCAACCCCAACGTTCAGGTTCGAGAGATTCATTTCCAAACCACTGCTGGACCTGTAGAAACACTCTGCACGAGTGATGTAGAGCAGCATATTTTGTAGGTGGCAATGAAGACAAGTTCGCTTTCATCTTGGCTGAAGATTTGATGAAGCACATGTACCTGTGGATAAAACACAATAGAATAGAATAGAATAGAATAGAATATTTATTTATCAAACAGCATGATTCAATGAAGTTAGTACATGCAATGCAAAATGAAATGTACCTGTGATGATTGAGGTCATGCTCGTTGGGTGGGGCCTGATACATCAGTAGGAACATTTGTTCCCCAGCTTCAGCAATATCTCCTGGCGTGGATGTGGAGTCGTAAAACACTTCAGCGATGTTTTTGGTTTCGTTAGGAAACCGCTGGAAACATTTAAGTATGGCTGCTTTACTTTTTCCATAAATCGTAAAAGTGGTATCGCATTCAGTGAAGCAATGGATAAACAGAATGTATGGGTTGAATGGCTGTCTTCTGTGTTGCCTCGTCCAGGCTTCATAAAATAACACATTCGTGTCTCGTGGTGTGAGTGCCACGAGTAAGACGAGCTGGTCTATGTTTTCGCCAACTACCACCACAGTTGAATGAGAGGTATTTTCCAGTCCACACCTAACAATGCTGCAGTCAGCGTCTCCTTTGTCTATGATGACTTGTACACCTTTTGCTAACATACATATCAACTTGGTTTTGTTCCTTTCATTGGAAAGGAAGTTTTCCTGCTGAACAGTAGCCACCATGTTCTCATCAAAGTCTATATCCACTGATGTTTTACTTGATGCCCTTCGATGTTGTTCGGCTCTTTTCGTGGAATTCGTGTCTTCGTAACCGTCAAAAACCACAGCAGAGTTGTAGCCGTAACGGCTGATCATGTAAGACACATATTGATCGCAGATGGAGGCGAACTTGGTGTTGTTGTTCCACTTTACTCTATGAAGGAGGAAGCCGCCATAGATTACCGTGAAACTGTTCTTCAAGTTGACCATTTTATTGCTTGAAGGAAAGGCATCGTAGAGAGCTGACTTTTTCGTTTTCCTCATGATCCCTTCGTCGAAAAGAGTCATGGGGTATGGGGCTAACTCACACTTCAACAGCTACTCTACATCCTCTTTTAGTTTTCTGGGTAATTATGGTCCTCTGGAAAATCATTAAAGGCTCGATCACCACCACTCCGTTGTCCAGTTTGACAGTGTTGCTCATAGCAGCCAATGGGACTACTGCGTTCTTCTTACACTGCTTCATTTATGCGAAGTTCATTCCAACAAAAGTTTCCATTGTACGAGTTCCGATTTCCATTGCTTGGTAACAGTTGATGTTATTGGTTCCTATTACTCCGGTTGAAAGGGACATCAAAGAATCGCTTACAGAAAATGGCGGGTGATCAGCCTACCACTGAGCAAATTTCCTTCTGTCTTGGTCATTTCTGCTAACTCGTGATGCTCGAAAGTCGACATGCTGTTCTCCACTCACAGAATGGACTAACTAACTATGTATACTACGTCGATTAAACAATAAATAACGTACATAAAAGTTCACATTTTATACATACTGGTATAAAGGCTCACATGCATATTTATACATGTGTATATATAATTATATATGTATATATATATTAGTTATATGGGTAATAAATACCATTTATGTTTACATAAACAATACATAAAGTGATAAAGAGAGTTAAAGCACTTGAAAACGGAAATAAAATGATGGGCAGTTTACTAGCGGAATCTCGAAATCGACCCCCAAATTTAAAAACGGTCTAACTTTTGACTACGTGAAGATAAATTATCAAATGTGTGTATATTCTTGAAGAACATGTAATTCTCTACAACTTCTTTTCTTACACGTTTCTTGTAAAATGGAAAACTAAAGAATTGGAAGGGCGAGTTCGACGAAAAACGTGAGGCGCTACAAATTTTTCTGCAGGTTTTCCATTTTCGCCGACTCATTCTCGGAGACGGTAACATATAAAGATAAATATTAATATACCGTTTTGTCGGGAATTTAATAAGGTTTAATTTTGAATACCATAACATTTTCTGTACGATGCACTGTTTTCGAGATTTGCGGCAAAAACTGAAAAAAGGGACCTTTGAGCCTCCCCCCCACCCCCCGCGGCACCTGAAATTGGCGGGAAAACATTAGGCGTTCTTCAGGGGACCTCCCACTACACATTCCTGAAACATTTGGAACTACATGATTTTTTGCAGCAAAACCATCTTTTTTGATCTAATTTGACTGGGCTATAGTGCCTATGACAATTGACTAATAACCGTTGTGACACTGGAATGATTAAAACCTATAACAAGGCATTGATAGAATTTGTTACACAAAAATTACACGCAAACTGTAAGGCAATTAGAACAAAGTACTATTAAGACATGTAACACGAAACTAGAAGAAAGCAGGAATAGATCTAAATCTGTACAATTAGAAGGACTAGATCTAGATCTGTAAAACTAGAAGAAAACATAACAGATCTCTTACTGTAAATCTAGAAGAAAGGATGAATAGACCTAAAAATGCAAAACTATAAGAAAGCAGGGATAGACCTAAATCTGTAAACGAAAACATGAATGTTTTTTACATGAATGATCTTTTACTGTAAAACTAGAAGAAAACATCAATAGATCTTTTACTGTAAAACTAGAAGACAGGAGGAATTGACGCAAATCTGTAAAACTAGAAGAAAACAGGAAAAGATCAAATACTTTAACAATCCACTAACTAAAAATGTAACCAGTCAACTGTTTCAAGCACCAATAAGACACAAAACAAAGCATTATTAACTGTTGTAACTTATAAAAGTAACTAGTTTTCTAGCCAGCTCCATGACAATGTTATTGAAGAGAACTTCACAAAGAAACATTTATGCTTTTGATATGTCACCATGATCGCATTAAGTCTACTAGTTTCCTAGCGCGCGCCATGACAAACTTACTGAAGAGAACTCCAAGAAACATTTTGGCTTCTAACACGTCACCATGGTCGCGTAAAGTCTACTAGTTTTCTAGCCAGCACCATGACAATGTTACTGAAGAGAACTTCACAAAGAAACATTTTATGCTTTTGATATGTCACCATGGCCGTATCAAGTCTGCTAGTTTTCTAGCCAGTACCATGACAATGCTATTGAAGAGAACTTCACAAAGAAACATTTATGCTTATATATTACCATGGTCGCATAAGGTCTCCTAGTTTCCTAGCGAACATCACGACAATCTTATTGATGGGAACTTCACCAAGAAACATTTGTGTTTTTGATGTGTCACCATGGTCGTATCAAGTCTGCTAGTTTCCTAGCCAGTACAATGACAATGCTATTGAAGAGAACTTCACAAAGAAACATTTATACTTATTATATGTCACCATGGGCGTGTCAAGTCCCCTAGTTTCCTAGCGAACATCATGACAAACTTGTTCAAGAGAACTTCACCAAGAAACATTTGTTTTTTTAATATGTTACCATGGTCGCGTCAAGTTTGCTAGTTTCCTGGCAATTTTACTGAAGAGAACTTCGCAAACAAATACAATCACTGCAGACGATAAACCATACAGTAGTACGTAGAAGGCTCCTTCCAGGTATGGCAAAGAAAAGGCGAAAACATCCGTAGTAGTATCGTTCTTGGTCCCGCGGGCACCTATATAATGCATAAAATTAATCTGACGTTGAAAGTGTCCAGCCTCTATGTATCTGCTAATCAAGACGTCAACATGATTGTGTATTAAGCAGCTTAGGCTATCCTCAACGAACACACCGAAATAAATTATTTCAGTGTTCTCCAAGAGAGGGACTACAAGGGCCTTCCCATCCTCCGATCGTCTGCTTATATAGTCAGAATTTATGTGGCTGCTGAACGTTAGCATACTCATGTCCTTCTTGGTAGAAACTCCAAAAATACATTCCTCACGTATGCCACATACCGTCAGGTTGTTATACTTATTTCCGAAGATACCAGAGTAGTTGTGTGCAGCATACATTTTTAATCCAGATTTCTCAAGGTCCTCTAAGGTCTGAACAGGTGGAACTTCTCCAGGGTTTACTAGAAACCCAAAGAGAGCTGCCTGGTAGGCGGTGTTGATATGAAGACAATAGAAGAGCCAGAAGGTGAAGAAAGTTGTAGCTATAACGCCGGTTAATTTCTCCTCTGCGCCCATTACCAAGTGTGACAATAAAGCATTCATCACCGATTTTGTGAAACTGCGATCCACTGACAGCAAATACGACACAACTGTGCCTATAGTAAATGTAAAGACTGCCAATATCCACAAATCGGGACCAAATGCCTTGAAAATACCCAACCACCGCGGTACAGTGATTCCAGGAGGTACATACCATCTTAATTCCTCTCTGATGTGTGGATAAGTCGCTTGACATTCATCAAGAACGCGGGGATCTGTGTATGGCATGGGCAGTCCAAAATGACTTTCTTTTCGAGATTTAGAACCATACACTCTAAAGTTCTTCTTATCTTTCTTAAATATCAAATACAGCAAAAAAGTAAGAGGCGCGGCTGATACGAGAGTTTCATCTGCTCTTACGATCATTTTGCAGTTTTTAATATCAGCTATTCGTTTTAGTGGAAAGAGATTGTTGTTTTTTTTGAACTTCCTTTGTACGGAAATCCATCGATCTATCAATTCAACTTTAATTGGGTAATGAGCACATAAGTTTAGCTGGTGTTTTGGCAGCCAACCTACAACGTAGATTACATCGTTCACATGGTGGTTTAAAACAAGAGCTTCTGTATAACCATAGGCGTAAGCCATGAACAGAAGCATATGCTCAATGCTTGGAGGAACAGTGTCTGTGACAATCATAAGTGGAGCTCTGTTATTTCTCAAGTCGGTCTGTATTCTTCTCAACATGAGCTGAGCCAAAACAATGATGTTTTCGCGAGCCCCTATCAATATAAGGAGATACGAACCTGGCTTCATTGCGATAGGAGTTTTATATCCAAATATTTCCGTATGGCCAGCCACAGCAATAGGTACAATGTTGCTCTTCTGTAGAGTTTCTATTATTTTGTCTCCATGCTCGAGTTTTTCAGAAAACTCTGCCATACCTCGAAAACGCTCGTACCAAGTCTCTGGTGTCTGTACAAGAAGCGGCAAGTCAGTCCTCAGGTATGTCGCCGAAATGTTGACAATGCAATCTGACAAGTGTTCTTCCAAAGCAGTGGAGTTACGAGGCAGAAGTCGAGCGCTGAGGTGACTTATAGCAAGGAAGATGACCAAAACCCTGTTACAAATAATAAAACTTATGTAATACAGTAGAGTCCCGCTATTCCGCCTATCCCGAACAGAGTTCAGAAAAATACCGATTTTTTAGGTCGATTTCGAAGAAAAATCTACCTATTGCAATCGATACCATGTCATGACTTTCGAAAAATTCTTTCTTATCTTTACATTTCATGCCTCCCTAAGTACGAAACCACCGCCTGTTTAAAAAAAACTGTGATATATATGGATCATTCTTCAAATACGGGAAAATTTGGAGTGTCTAAAATCCAAATTTTATAGTTTTTTTTTTTCAAAAATCTAAAAAAAAAAAATTACTAAAATACTTCAGGGGTTACTTGATTATAATAAGACACCAGCAAAGCAAAGCCATGTGAATGACATCCGTGTACATGTGGATGGCAGAAGGCCACAATAATGACTAACTTTGGCAACAATCTGCTTTTCTTTATGTGATTTCATATTTTTCTCAGTTTGCTTCAGTTGATTTTGCACCAATTTTGCGAATTTGTGTGCATACTCCGGAATCATTGTAATTTTAACGAGACTGTGTTTTTATGGTTTGGGAGGGGGGGGGGGAATCAAGCAGAAATTCATTTAATCAGTTTTAAGATTTTAAATACAGGTCACAGACACCACAAACACAATAGTACCCTACATTTATCATCTACATGACTTGAGAGTCATCCACATACCCCTTCAGGGGGCCATGTGGATGACAAAAATGGAGTTTAAGTGGTCTCAGCAAGCCATTCTTAAACCTCTGTAGGCTCAACTTCAGTCAGGTACTTTGAATTGGTAGGTCTATCATAGTGCATAATCAAAATTAATTAATATTCACTTTCTGCCTACTTTCTAGAAGTCAGGTTAATGACGGGGAATAAAAACGCTTTCCTTGAAAATGATGCAAAGTCCTTTGCTAATCCCAAACTGTTTGTAAGCAAGCAAAATTCAACCTCACAATTCAACTACAAGCTGCCCTGTTGGCTTTCTATCACTGTTGCCAGTTATACAAATTTCTCATTCCTGCAGAAAAAAATTCCATTCTTTTCAACCATGTGGATGACCAAAAACCCTCATTTTATTTTTTAGGGGTTAATATTCTTCACACATTCATACTCATGACAGGAAAAAAGTTGAAAAGGAAATAACATTTTGTTTTGTGGAAAAATGCATTAGAATATACAACACCGGGGTATGGGACAGGGCATGTGGATGACATTTCATTGAATTAAATTTGGTTTTGGAATATTAAAATTTAAAGTTAGTGACATTTCAAAGTGATAGTTGTGGTATGGAAGTAGTAGAAAAAAACTTTTATTTTAATTTTTTTACAGTTGAATTTGAAGGGAAATATCACTCCGGAACACAAATTTTCCCGTATTTGAAGAATCACCCCAGGTATTTATATCTTTACACGATAGCGGCCGTAATTTTGAAGATATTTGAACTAAATTTTATTATGTTATTTCTAGGCCCAATAGTTCGGACAAGTTCGTTAATGAGCAAAATTGGCCCAAGGGGTGGTCGAAGGAGAGGGTAGAAATTTTAAAACACTTATATCTCAGCCCCTATTAAGTATAGAGGGAAACTTTGCTTAAATAAATTAGAGTACTCCCTATGGAGTTCACAGTGACACCTACGATTCGGGGGGTTTTGGGGGTAATAGTGGGGGTGGGGAGATGGAAATTCGATTTTTTTTTAAAACTACGTCTTGTGGGGTATCGTTGAAAAGTTCTTGATGAGTACACTACAAATCAATAACTAGTTTCTCGATAGCTCTAAGGCGAGATTTGAATGTTTGAAAAAGTGCTCTTTCCTCTTTTTTGCAGTTATTATTGCGGGTTTGTCATGCCAAGGCTAAAGAAGAAGAGTACTATGCAGCGACAATAAATTAACCCAAAAGCACTTCGAAATCTACCTCAGCCTATAGACCTGCCTAAAGGGATTTTTTTTAGAAAAATCTACCTATTGGGATTGATACCATGTCATGACTATCGAACAATTCTTTCATATCTTTACGTTTCATGCCTCCCTAACTACGAAACCACCGCCCGTTTATTTTTTTTTTTTTTTTTTTATATATATATATATATATATATATATATATATATATATATATATCTTTACATGATAGCGGCCGTAATTTTGAACATATTTGAACCAAATTTTATTATGTTATTTCCAGGCCCAATAGTTCATACAAGTTCGTTAATGAGCAAAATTGGTCCAAGGGGAGGGTCGGGGAGGGGGTTGAAATTTGAAAAAATTATATCTCGGCCCCTATGAAGTACAGAGGGAAACTTTGTTTGAATAAATTAGAATACTCCCAATGGAGTTCACAGTGACACCAACTATTCGGGGGTTTTGGGGGTACGAGTGGGGGTGGAGGGATAGAAATTCGAAATTTTTGAAACCACTTCTTGTGGGGTATCGTTGAAAATGTCTTGATGAGTACTATACAAATCAATAACTAGTTTCTCGATAGTTCTCATATAAGGCGAGATTTGAATGTTTCAAAAAGGACTTTTCTCTCTTTTTGCAGTTATTATTGCGGCTTTGTCATGCCAAGGTTAAAGAAGAAGAGTGCTGCCCAGCGACAATAAATTAAACCAAAATCACTTCAAAATCTACCTCAGCCTGTAGGCCTGTCTAAAGGGATTTTTTTTATAGATGATACACACATACATTACATACCTCATAATGGATAGTTTTCTTGCAAGAAACATAACTTCTGTTATTGCATTTAGAATATCGCAAAGAAATCAATCGCAAAGATCCGGTATATTCTTCTTAATCTAACACAGCAACGGTCCTTTTTTTTCGCTGTGATGTAGTTTGTCCATTTGTGATCCTTTCTTTATAGACATCAAGTTTTATGTGTGGAAACTACGACGAAGTATATTTTATTGACGTGTTTTGAATATGCTGAAAGACAATACATTGCGTAGGTCTACGTCGATAAATTGATTTGATTATTTCGCAAAACCACATCTAGCCTAGGCCTATATGGATCTCTTGAAAAATATATAGAATGTTAAGCCAAAAGAGTATAAGTCAAAACATATTATTTTTTCAGGAGAGACTCTTATTGTCATATTATCTCATTTTAAAATTTCTTGACTTATACTCTTTTGCCTTTTAAAGTATTCTTCTGGACTGTTAAGGCAAAAGAGTAATCTCTATATATATAAAAGGCTTTGTCCTGACTGACTGAATGAATGACTGACTGAATGACAGGAATCAACGTACAGCCTAAACTATAACAGGTAGAGACTTGGAATTTTGACAGTACCTTCGTTTCATAATGTAGGTGCTCACTAAGAAAGGATTTTGAAAAATTCTGATTCTAAATGCCAAAAATTAAATGTTTTCGAAAATACTTAATCCCTTTTTACATAGAATTATCAATTCCAAATCACAGAATATATTGTTGCCAAATTTTATATGATGGGCTTGGAAAAAACAATTGAAATGCACTTTTGACAAATAAGAGAAGTTATCAAAATAATTCATGTTATAAATAAATATTACAGAATGAAATCCACTAAAATAATGGAATCACATAACTTTCTCTACCCTGGACATAGAGAAAACAAAACGAGGTATGGTAATGTGTATATTATTATATTATATCGCAGGTTTTTGGAGAGAAAAGTATGAAAGTGATAACTGATAATGCTTTCTGTTTAATTTCATCCCCAAAACGGCTTTATGGTAACAGAGTGGGAAATTTCCCGCCTCGATATTACAATTTTATGTTACAGGAATTTCTGTTTCTTCTTATTTAAACCTCTACCAGGCTTGCTGTGCACTGTACAAGCGATGGGATGCAAAATTCTAGATCCTCTATGAGCCATAAAAAACTATATCAAGCGTTTTCTGAGGGAATAGTTTGAGTGTAATAAGTCGTTCTTCCTATTTCAAATTATAAATGCCTATATAAGGACCTAGAATTTAAAATTGAAAATCCTTCATAAGCTAATTTCCAATTACAAAATACAAAACCCGGGCGACGCCGGGTCTTTTAAGCTAGTTAAATATATTAAGGCAAAAGAGTATAAGTATAAAAATATTTTTTTTACTTATAATCTTTTGCCTAACAGTTCTTTTTTTTTTACACAGTGTAATTTACTTATCTAATGTTCACAATTTTTTACTTATACTCTTTTGCCTTAACAGTCTAGATATATTTCTTTTTATTTTTCTGTGGTTCCTGAATCCACAGAAGTTATCACTGCACTATTGAGGAATGACCCCCTACCTGATAAACCTCCTCTTGTTTGCTATTGTTCTTAACTGTTATTACTGAAAAGAATGTCGAGTGAAAAAAGTTCAAGTACTGAAGTGCTACTTGTATTTGTGGATAAGGGATACACTTTTGGGTTTTAAAACCTTGTTCTGAAAACCCTGCGCACGTTTCAGAGTTTGTCCGTCATATCTGTGAAATAAAATATTCTTTATTTCTGTGCCTGCAAAAAGATAAGTTCAAAATATAATAGCCCAGTCAAATGTTACATTGGAACTTACATTAAATGGAGTATTAATGATTTTTGGAGGGAACTTTAGGACCATTACTGGGATCACAAATCCAGATTTGTAACCCTCAGAAACCTGTGCTCGCTGAATGGCGGTCGAAATAAACCGGTTTTTTCGGACTTTTTTCGGTTTTTCGACAATATCTCCTAAACTATGCGTTTTTTGGAAAGAATATTTCTTAGCTTTTTTAAAGTAAATTAAATTGTCTAAAATATGAGAACAAAATCGTTTTTGTAAGTTATATAGTTACCGAGATTCGGCTTTTCAAAAATTGGCCTTTTTTTTTAAAAAAAGTTAAAATTTTAAGTTTTTTTCGTGTTTCGAACTAAATACCGGCAAAATGACACGTCCTAAAGAAATGTCAAGAGAACATAAGCTGTAGGAAATTTAATAAGCTTTAATTTGAGCTATAGCTGGTTCTTGTAGCTCAGATAGTTTAGTCATGAATGACAAAAACCGAAAATATGAAAAAATGCTTTTTTGGGTGAAAGTTGAATAACATCGTTTCCTCCACCAACACCTTAACTTTTTTGGTAACATGTTGGCGGATAATGTCTTATAACTGTATATAGAAACTATTTGTGTGTATATGTGTCTATGGGAGATGGATTTTGCCATAAAAAAATATTTAAGCAGCATATTTCAATAAAATGTATTTACTTTTAAACCAACAGGCATATTTAAACCATGTGTGATGAGGTTCCTGGTATGGGATGGTATGGGACCTGGCAAGTTGAGGGTGGGGTGATGTCTTCATCCTTACTTGAAGAACTGTCATTCTGGGGTGTGGGCACATTACATTTCAGCTCAGTTTTGCGGCAGCTGCAGCCCCCAGCACAGCCCATCTTGCACTTGCACGAGATCAGTTGCAGAGGGGTTTGAGGGGCTGGTTCAACTTCTATTGCAATTGGAGTAAGCCCAACTCGTCCAACTTCCACCCCAATCCGTGAGTTTTTTCCACCCCAACCACTTTTGTACCTGCAAAAAAGTAGAATGAAAGTTAGTTATTCTATAATATTTCAAAGCATACACATGGTGTACAATGAGAGTATATAAGTGAACAACGAAATTTAAAGAACATAATGATAGGAACTGTACATACACATACCTGGTAATACATACAATATGCATGATATTTTGCAGCATCTGTGGTTGGTGACAAATGGGCGAGGTTGGCTTTGGCTGTCAGGTCGTTGAGGGTGGTGTCAGTCGCTCCTTCATAAACTGCGACGAGATTCTTCTCCCCAGCTGCAGCTATTTCATCGTGACTCACATCTGGGTGGAGGAAGACTTCTGCTTGCCTGAATAGTGCTGGGTTCTTGAGGAAGGTTTGACAAATTTGGTTTTCCCCTGCCTGAAAGGGTCCCGGGACAGTAATAAGAATTTCCGTTGGTGAACGATGTAGATGAATATTGGACGTCTGGCTCCCCTCTTCTGGAAGTAGATGTATTTTTTGGAATTCAAACCAACTAATAACACAAGCAGGTCTACATCTTCCACAATGATTACAACCTTCTCAGAAGTATCAGCTTTGATGAGGCAGCTCTAACAATGTCAGCATCAGCGTTCTCTTCTGTCACTACAACACCGTGCTGCTCAAATCCAGTTTTCAGTAGCTCTATCAGCCTATGGTTATTAGTGTCGTTCGATAAGAACTTCTCTTGCGTGATGTTGATGGTAGTTGAAGCTGATTGGACAATGTCACTGCAGTTGAGGGCGGAGTATCATCTAAGACGTTCGGCGCTTTTGGTACTTTTTTGAGAGACGTCCTCCGGGTATCTATCGAAGACAATGGGTTACATCTGTCCCAAAATGGTTTTTCACAAAATGAATGTAGCCGTCAATGATGGTCTTCACTGATGCGTTTTGATGCCACACGTATTTTTGGAGCTGCCTTAGTTCCCTTCCTCACTCCAGCGTCGTTGAAAAGAGGCATTGCGTAAGGGGGCAATTCATACTTGCAGTGGGCTTTCAACTCTGCGTCGGATTTTTATGGTAATGCTAACTCGCTGAAATATTGCGAGAGGGTCAACTTCAATCTTCTTACTAGTGACTTGTATGGAATTATTGACGCTTGCCAAGGTAACAACTTGCAACGAAGGTAACAATTTTGTCTTCACGTTTGAATCCAACTTTCCCAAATGTCTGGTTTTCTATGTTAACCACGCCTTCTGTTCCCAGTTCCTTCGCAATTTAACAATTGACTTCATAGCCTCCAACAATCCCACAGCTAATAGAAACTATTTTGTCAGTAACGGGGAACTGATCTCGTGCAAGTGCAAGATGGGCTGCGCTGGGAGCTGCAGCTGTCGCAAAACTGGGCTGAATGCTCAGCTTTGTGCGCTTTCTACAGGGGAAAAATTAATGTGCCCACACCCCAGAATGACAGTTCTTCAAGTGAGGATGAAGACATCACCCCACCCTCGACTTCCCAGGTCCCATACCATCCCATACCAGGAACCTCACACATAGTTTAAATATGCCTGTTGGTTTAAAAGTAAATTCCTTTTTTTTCCCTGCAAAATCATCTCCCATAGACACATATACACACAAATAGTTTCTATATACAGTTATAAGACATTATCCGCCAACATGTTACCAAAGAAGTTAAGGTGTTGGTGGAGGAAACGATGTTATTCAACTTTCACCCAAAAAAGCATTTTTTCATATTTTCGGTTTTTGTCATTCATGACTAAACTATCTGAACTACAAGAACCGGCTATAGCTCAAATAAAAGCTTATTAAATTTCCTACAACTTATGTTCTCTTGACATTTCTTTAGGACGTGTCATTTTGCCGGTAACTTATTTAGTTCGAAACACGAAAAAAAATTAAAATTTTAACTTTTTTGAAAAAAAGGCCAATTTTTGAAAAGCCGAATCTCGGTAACTATATAACTTAAAAAAACGATTTTGTTCTCATATTTTAGACAATTTAATTTACTTTAAAAAAGCTAAGAAATATTCTTTCCAAAAAACGCATAGTTTAGGAGATATTGTCGAAAAACCGAAAAAAGTCCGAAAAAACCGGTTTATTTCGTCCGCCATTCAGCGAGCACAGGTTTCTGAGGGTTGCAAATCTGGATTTGTGATCCCAGTAATGGTCCTAAAGTCCCCTCCAAAAATCATTAATACTCCATTTAATGTAAGTTCACGCGTTTTTTTTTGTAACATTTGACTGGGCTATAATACCAGGCCTTTTTTTTTTTCTCTTCTTGTAACTTCAGTTTCAAATTGGATCGGTATCGGAGTAATGCCCAATTTAGTGCCTTTTTATGGTAATATATTATACAGAATTTATCAAATGCAAATCAATTCTCATAACATATTGTTTTACAGTGTTCATATACGGCTTTGGAAGTTGCAATACAGTTAGCTTTGACAAATAACACTGTCCACATATTCCTACACATATGCTTATCAAACCCTAGTTAATGACTCGATCTGGAGCTTAACTCTGAGATCGTTTACAAAAATAACTTCTTTTCTGCATATCATAACTGCAATTGCCACTGATTAAACAGAAGCATGACGTATAAAATATGGAATTAAAAAAAAATTATCTAGAAGTTATGAATATAAAATGCGAGTTTTTCGATATTGGCCTATTGAATCTATCAGGCACTTTGTTAGATCATTAGCTAATTTTTTGTAAGAAGTATTCATTTCAATTTTTCTGGTAAGTGCATAATCAATGCATGTAAGAATTTAAAAAACGAATATTACTTAAAAACTCATTTTTTTTTAAATTTCAGCTGTGTTTATACTCATTTTATCTTCGAGGCTATATCAGGAGTTCGGGATCTGTGTCTGTACAGTAGGGTAGGCCATGGAACTATTGACTGTCAATTGCTTCTATTGTTGGTGTATTTTTATGGAGTAAATTCCTACTGATATTAATTTAAATGGATAAGATACAGAATGAAAAGGGAAAGATGATTAATGGTATGTAAATATCCAATTCGGCATTTGCCTTTACGACTGGGGAAACCATGAAAAAAGCCATGTCAAACTGGCCAGTTCCGGGATTTGAATTTGGGACCTCCCTAATGCGAGTCCAAGACGTTACCTCGATCTTCATTAATTAAAAATGTAATTGTTCAACCATGTAAAGGTGGCCTATGAACGGCCTATTTTTGAACGGCATTATATGCAGTCTTTACAATAACTTTAAGGGTGAAAACGATCAGAAATAACAAAGTCACTTTACAGAATCTGAATTTTCGTAATCTGCAGTGTCTTCTCGTAGAATTCCCACCAGGGAGTGAGGCTTAATCAATGAAAGTATCTCTAGTTCACGGTTGGCTGGCTTAACTATCTGTGCCAACACCAGAAATTTATCTATGCCTGGAAATAATAAAAAATGTTCGTAACGATCAAAATGACAGCTTGGCGGAAAGTCAAACGTGGCAAAAACATTCGAGCATTGCACTGGGAGTTATTTCCAGAAACTTCTAAAACAGAGTTCAAAACCTAGTCGAGCAAGAAAAATACACAGCACTCCAGATTCCTGTACATAAACTACAGATGCTACTAAAGATACGGGAGCATTCCTTTACATTTCCAATCCGAACGAGATGATAAAGATGTGAATTTGCTGCTACAAGAATTTACTGGCGACAGCTCCTCACACTTTTCTGCTTTGAGTTGGATTTTATTCAGAACCCGGAAGCGAATAACCTAGGATACTACAATATTACAATTATGCATTGCATTGCCATGGTAACAATCACAATAATTGATAACAATAGCCGAAGGATTTAAATGAAGGTTATGTATTCAAATATAAGATAATACACTACAAAACAGAATTAAAAATATTTATTCAAAAAATAATACGTAACTGTGAATCATTGAACCACTCATAGGCTAATACACTAATAGACTGCAAGCAACTATCTTTTCAACCAGTAACAAAATTTTTAATTGTTTTTAATTTCCTTTAGGAGTCCATTAACCAATACTCCAATACTCAGTTACGAGTTACGAGTGTTTTTGGAAGTCTATAACTGATCTGTGGTGAACACCGCGTAGCAAAACATCTAACGCCTGTCTGTTCAGGTATTTTCATTTTACACTAGCCATCACTGTATGTCAATATTGTGATCTTCATAGATCAAAAGCAACAGCTAAACTGAGGGATGAAATATGTTTTACTGCTTAAAAGAGAAAGTAAGGCAATCCCATGGAATTTTGAATGGCGTACAGTACTTGGAAGTGGCCTAAAGCCGCAAAAAGGAAAATGTGATAACATAAACCAGTGGTTCCCAACCTTTTTTAACTGACGCCCCCTTCGAATATCCTGAAATCCTTACGCCCCCTTTGATAGTGATGGGAGAAGAAGGCCTAAAAACGTGATTGTCAGTGTTTTGTACTTTAAAAGACCTCTATAATACTTGTAAAATAACACCTCTTTTTTTATTCTTATTTATCCTGTGATGCTTTTGCTATCTCACACACACATAAAACACGAAAATGCATATATAATTATTGTGAATCTTATTTGAGTCTCAGTACAGTAAAGTTCATAAAAAATTAAATGTAGAAACTCAACTGTCCAATGTAGGGTTAAACCAGACCGTAGAACATCTACTTTTTGATTGCCCACTCTTTGAAAGGAAAAGATTTTCTTTAACAGGACACTTAAACTATTGTGGTGTTAAATATGATAAACCATTCTTAAAATTTTTTAGCAAGGATTGTTGTTGTAGAGAATTCCACTATTTCATATGTTCTATATTTAAGAATTTACGATAATTTTATTTAAACTTTAGCAAAACAGGCTACTCTAGTATACAAGATAACAGGTACTTTATAAATTGTAATTGACATAAAACTATAGCCCTAATGTACCTTATGGTGAAATAGGGCTAAAAGAAATTGTATATTAAATAAATAAATAAAATAATGTAGGGTTAAAAACTGAATATTAGTGAGATGATTGGCACTGTTTTGCTTTCACCAGCTCTGAGATATTAGGTTTTACGTTTGACAGAGCACAACGCAGATCACTCGTATCTCGTATTAGGAGTTCCAAATTATTATAAACGTGTTGAGGACAAAAATATGACTATTTAATATGACAGGGAAAATCTACTCTTATACAATTCAACGGCCCTAAATAGCGTGCTCACTCGCTCACCCGCTTCGTGAAACATCGGGTATACTCGGCGATGTTCGTCTCTCGCAGTCTAAACTTTCACGAAGAGTAAAAAATTAGGAAAACCGTTTCTTTATTACATAAGGCCTAAGTGAAATGAACACAATGAACAAATATTATAATTTTATTTTTACTTACAATTTTCATAGCTCTGAATCACAAGCATATTTAATAAACTACCAGTGTAAATTTCCTAAAAATCCTGGAGTCAATTAATAATGGCGGGCGAAGCCGCGAGGACCAGCTGAAAAATATTGATGGTTTAATTCTTGAAATATCGCTGATAATAAAAATCCAAACAAACCATTCCTTCCCTTGAAATATTATGTAATTTCTGAAAATTACACTGAACTGATCAAATAAAATTCACATCATATTCATCTGTCAACAAACAGTTGAGAAACAATACGTATTATGTGTTCACAGTTATCTTTGGAACTGCATAATCGAATCTGAGATCGTTTTACCAGGCGGCGGCGGCTTCTAATCGTGGAATGTACTCTGAAGCCGGAATTTTAGCTGTTTCATTAATTATTAATGGTTTAGTTTATGAATGATACGCGTGCAAGTGTTATTAAATATAATGCTCTAATAGTGATTATACTCTTCATTTTTAATTTTTAAATTAATTTTCGTGGGCGAAGCCGCGGGCACCTGCTAGTATAGTTACAATTCATAAAATTATAAAATGTAAATTCACACAGTTCTGTTATTCTTGTTAATTACGGTATGTGTCTGTGTATTTGTTTGGTTAAAGTTAACCGATTAAAAATTCTTGTCGACCGATAAGGCAACAACACTAATAATAATAATAATAATAATAATAATAATAATAATAATAATAATAATAATAATAATAATAACTTAGTTTATTTTACCTGGAGAAAGTTAAGACCTTAAGGTCTTTTCTTCCACTTCACCAGGGACTAAAAGTACATTAGTTGTTACATTATAGCATAATAAATAACATAAAATACGTTAGGGCCTAAATGACATTATACAGGGTGTTAATGAATAACACCGAAATATTTTACCTGTGTATAGAGGGGACATAGACAAGCAACTTTTATTAGGACATTTTTGCTCTATGACGTAAAATGTGTATGCTACAGGGCATTAAAGTCCTTAAAATTTGGTGCTCATAACTCAATAATTGAGCGAAATAGGGTTAAAATTTTCATTAAATTGACTTCATGCCTTCTTAGCGATCGATAAAAACCTGATTCTTAAAAATTCATCAACAGCTATACCATAATTTAGAATTTTCATAATCTGCAAAATTTACTGACTAATCACATGATTGCCCGCCACTGCATTATGTTTTTATTCCTAATTCCAGACCTAACAAAAATGATTCATTTGTCTTTTTTTCCATCAGAGTTGTAAGATATCGATCGTCATTTTTTACAATTTTCCCGACCACTACTCAATATTCACTGTTCCTTTGTTTCCCATCATTTCAAGTATTAGAAGTCAGTGGCGTGCATATCCTTGGGAGATTTTATGTTATAACAGGAAGAATTGAATCCATAGAGCAAAACTCTTCTAATAAAAGTTGCTTGTCTATGTCCCCTCTATACACAGGTAAAATATTTCGGTGTTATTCATTAACACCCTGTATAACACTAAATCAAAATACGAATTTCAAATCGTTGCACGCCCCCCTGGTTGGGAACCCCTGATCTAGATTAACAGAACTGTTATGGGAGATTGAATAATGGCTATCTCCTACTTAGGAAAGGAATCAAGGTGATTATTATGAATATTCTTAATAGATACAGTTAGAGGAGGAAATTAGGTAGCGTAACTGCACAAATAGAGCGTTCTGATGACTTTCTCACGAAGCACCGGATGTTTATATTGAAGAAGTTCTCGTCTCTAATGATACCATTGTTTTCGTGATTATAATAAACCCAATGGAGCGAGTAATGAGAACTGTAACGTCTCTATATCGTAAAGGAAGAGCACAGCTCCAATAAACAGTATGATATGAAGTAGTCAGCACAACGCTAACCGGTAAACGCAAGGCAGGAATTTCTTCATGGACCAAACAAATGAAAGTCCGACGGTGCTGGAGCACCTCCCAACCAAAATTGTTGATTTTCTCACGAACAGCTGCAGCAACATGGGGGCGAGCATTGTCGTGAAGAAGTTTGACACCATCAGCATTTCTTTAGTTGTTTGCTTTGCGTCAGATGCAGAAGTGAAAACAGCAGTCTGCAGATGCTATACTCTAATGCAACGGTTTTCTATGAACTGGGTATTTGAAACTGATATCACGATGGGAGAAATGTGTTGAGAAACTTGGCGACTATATAGAAAAATAAACAAAAGATGTCCCTTCATGTGTGCATTTGTTTGTAATTGTACCTATTAAACTTTTGTTAAAAAAAAAATATATATATATATATAGTGCGTTACTTTTCGATCCACCCTTGTATATAACACAGCCCAACAAAAAATAATTTTTTGTTTGGTGTCTCAGATGTTTTACCGGATTTTGGCTATACTTAGTGCGGTTATTCCAAATATATAAACAGTTTTTCTCTACCAGCTCTACTTTTGTCGAGGGGGAGGATTTTATTCGTCAACTCTTAGTTTAGCGAAACAAAATCTTGCTTGATAATATAGCTAGTGAAGGTTCTTGACCGTACTTTGGACCCGTAGGACGAAAACTGTACGAAGTACACAAAAACTAAAAGCTGGATTATCTTTTAGCCCTCAAATTGACAGCTCATAAGTCATATACGACCGTACAATATGTGATAATATCAATTTTTTGAAAGACCCCATGTTATATTGTTATTGTAATGTTAATGTAATGTTAGTGTGTTGCTTTTTTCTTCACATGATTCAGAAGCTACAAATAGGCACTGTATTTTATTTATATCAAACGTAAAATGGGATAATATGCAAAATGGTAATACCATAACTTATCTCACAAAACTAAAACTGATAGGGCAAAACTAATGGCACATTTGGCATCAGCGACCTAGGCCTAAATATACCAGAGAATAGGTATAAATTCTAAGGCACCAAAATGGCTGTTGGTCTGTGTAATCAATTCTATTACCAAACTATACAGGGGCGCCAAGTTTTGAGAAATAATGGGTGGGCTAAAAAATTTTAAAATTTTCATGCTCCCGCCCCTTATTTCGTCCTTCCCTCTGGTTTATTGCCCCTTTCTGACTGGTTAAGTCAGCAAAGGTTGGTTAAGATTGGTCAAATCTTTCTTAATTCATTCTTTCTACTTGTTCGTTTTACTCTTTCTTCTTTCTCCAGTCGCCGATATCCTGTAATCCACACTCTTGGCTTATATCACAATCATTCCTTATTTTGTCAATTAATAAACTTCCTGTAACTTTTCTTAATCACAAGTATCATCTAAATTCTAAAACGCGTTCTCCTTGTATGTATTTAGAACAGAAATGTGATTAAGTTTTTCTTCTGAACATAAAATGTACTTTCTTTTCAAAGTGTAAAAATATATTTTGGCAGTGTCTTAGGAAACTGCATTCACAGAGTAAGCCGTAAAAAAATTGACTTAGGAACGATTTCAAACGATCGTGAGTGAGTTGTGACAAAGTTGTGGAACTTAATGTATGCCAACAATAACATGATTTTCGTTTTACAGCGATTCAACAATGAAACACGATTTTTAGTAATAGCAATTAATAGTTATGGTAATGATAAACATCAAATTATTGGGAGGGCTTGAGCCCCACGGACCCATATAAGTTGGCGCCACTGAAACTATACACATAAGTGTAGTTATTACTTGTATTTTACTAGTTAAAATCTCATTGGAATTGATCAGATATCTTAGGAGATATTATTATTTATTTACAACCCCATACAAATCCCCCTCCCCCCAACCAAGATTTCCACCGTTCACTTGACTTGATCAGCTCATGTCTGCACGCTTCCATCACGTCTGAGCCATTACCCCGCAGCAGCAATCAGAAAGAAATGCGCTCCATTGCTCACGAGAAGTCTAATATTGAAAAACACAGACGCAACTTCCCCTGCAAATGCGTTTCTTCCGCTCCACCCCTTCCTTCATTAGGAGGGGCTAATAAGCAACCCCCGGCAGGAAGCAATCAGAGGGCAACTTCACCAGGTATAACAATACTTCTCTTGTGCTGGCATGTAACAATCAGAAAACAAGTGCCAATCTGCTTTAAGGGACGCTAGGACTGAGTTTTTGGCCAAAATTACAACAGCAAAAACGATTTTTTTTTTTAAAGAAAATAATATTCATAGGTAATCCCACGAGAGTTGACGAGTTGGATCCATGAATAAAAGTGTAACGGATTATACAAATAATAATTACTTTCGTGCTTTGTTGTATAAAAACAAAACTAACAGCTGCGAGATCACGGCATACTATGAATCAATCATCATTGAACCGATTCGAGTTACCATGTTGTGACCAGTGCTACCTATGTTGCATATAAGGCACAGTTAACCTAATTCAGGTAAGCTAACAGCAGAACAGAATAAAAGCACACCAACTGGCTTGCACTGAATCGAAATTGTTTATAATCAATGTACATTTCTATTATTCCAAACAAGTTATGTTGTATAAAATAATCTGTTTTCGTGTTGCTTAATGACAGCATATGACGTATCAATCACGGCATATTGATCCTTACGTATCCAGTAACGAGCAGACGATTTCACCCGATAAAACGGCATCCTCGCGATTCCTACAAGAATATTGTAAGATAAACGGCCGTGATTGGTCTATATCCGAGGGATTGCTAAACGGAGAAAGTACTACTCTGGCACTTAATAAATAATTAAATAAATATATTTGCACTAGCATATGCTACGACTATCGTATTTGACAATAAAAATTCCACGAACCTTTCTGTTACCAACTTATCCGTTAGCACATTTAATTAATATTAGGGATGGGTCCTCGATACTTTCGATGCTCTCGATACTTGCATGGTATCGGCATCGAGCGATACTTCAGAAAACTCGTTCGGTACTTTTTCGATACTTTGGTAACTCTGAAATTTAAGGAAATTAGGTATCTCTTTCTGCTTTTAGTAGTCTACTATATAGTAAATACTTCTATTTCTCCTTGAAATGGAGAAAACCACTCTGTGACTTTTGTCTAGTCATAAATAAAGACTTTCCGACTTTTAAAATCCAAACAGAAGAGATTCTTAATTGTTTCGTTTCCTGTCAAATGTTTGAATAACAACCAACAAGCAAGCTGACTGGCCAAACCCCATTGTAATTTTTGAACAAAACTTGTAAGTGGACTGTTTCAAAAACTAATTTTAGTGAGTTTAAAAATAATTATAGGCTACTGCTGATATTAAATGTTCTCTCATTGAATACGCACACTTAATTAATTTAGTTTGTATTACACAGTTCTCTCAACTTTTAATTTTTAAGGTACCTATCTATTGAAACTGGAAATGTTGACGGTATCGAGTATCGAGGAAAAAATCATGTATCGGTATCGAGAAAATCTGGTATCGACCCACCCCTAATTAATATGCTTGGGAATAAACCAGTTATGATCTATCAAACAGAAAAATCATCAGTGAATAAACTGCACTATGGAGTCAAGAGTGAGGTTCTAATATACCATTTGCAATTTTAAATAAGTAAAGCTAATTTTCACAAAATTAATGGGTAAGAGAACCCAACTGAAGTTTTCTGCTTAGTTGCTATTTTACTTTTTTTTTCCTCATCCCTCCCTTTCTGACAATAGGGGAGAATTTGTCAAAGTTATAAGTCAGCATCTTGAAGAGATAGTTATCCATCGGTAGAAAAATATGGAATAAGGAATATTTAATGAGTAGGGGAACACGTCTATACTTAACTTGGAATTCTGCTTCATAAACCTTCAAAGGAAATCAACTTTTAAACTAGGGGAGCACTCTCGCTAAGGAAATTGTGAACCTTTCAAACGCAAAAGGCTGGGCTATTTTATTACTGCCATATTTGTAAGCTAGAAACCAAAATTTGCATCCTTTCACCGCATACATTGTTTATTATTTCTCGTCTTTTTTAACTTTAATATTAAAGATCTTAAGCATTCTAATCAGTTTTAAGTAACGTATGTAAATAATAGCATTGCAAGGGTTGAGGTATAACTTGATCCAAGATGTGTACGGAGCAAAAGTAAACAACCTAATGTGAAAGTACAAAGCAAAGTTCACAACAGTTCGTTTTTGAGACTGTTTAGTCGATTACATGTAATACTGTATGTATACAGTAAAGTCAATTGAACTTTCTTTTTTATATTGAGCACCAAGGGTCTCGGATTCGATTTTCAATTCTGTCTTTCATTTTGGTTTAATTTTGACCGGTCACCTCCTTTAGATCTGTATTCTTTTAGGACTTTGAAACCCGTACGGATGACGCCACTTTCACACCTACCATCTTGCACAGATACTTCAGGGTCTTCTATTAATGTTTAGTAACTTATATGTTTACAATCTGTATCTTCTCGCCGCTGGACAAACCTTTTCCTTGCACGTTTCTATATTGGTGACGTAAGTTCTGAAGGCTTTGGCTCGTTATTTTCTTCTATAATACAAATTATTACATGCTTTGCCTATTACGTTTACTTACAATACGTGGTGTACTTCATCACACATTATGTAAATGAAAAGTACAAGGAATTAATTAATTATGTTACAAAACACGTCTTGTAGACTAGTAAGTTCTGTCACTTTTTTTCAGAATCAACCAACGCAACCAAGGCAACGATAGAAACAAATTAATTATTCTTTGCTAGATATAAGTTGTAAAACATGTAAGCCTATGAAATGAATGGGAAAGCAAGCAATTCACTTAACAGAACTTATGTTTTCACAATTACATAAGATAAATTGTACGATGTGTGTGGAATGGAAGTAAACATCTGACTGAGCTCGTCGCACTATCGTGAAGTACGCACTGGTGCGATTAACCAATGAAAATACAGGACACAATTAATCAAGGCATGGACGTTATAAATGTGTATACCAAGTTTACGAAAATCCGATAAAGAGCATTTGAGTTATCGCGCGTACAGACACACGGACGGACGGACATTTTTCCGTCCCGCACAAGATCTCATAAAGTACCATACTGACACTTAATAAAGAAAGATTTATTCAGTAATTATGGGTTTTACAGATCACTCTAGTGGAAGAAATGATAACGAATGGAAGCTTTAAAATGGCTTTGCGTTAATTAGTTTATTGCGAGGATTAAATTCTGCGTTTCTCTTGATATTGTGTCTGAGGCCATTATTGTGTTATTGGTGTAGTCTATCTCACAAGGGAAGTCGCATCCCCTTTGCACTGAGCTCGTCAATTTAAAACACACGAGGGTGTGCTTATCGGCAAATAGGAACAACGCTAACGGCAACATTCATCTTTTTTGGGGCGTCAACCTTTTTTCACGATTCTTCTCATAATATGGGAAGCAATTTAGCTTTGTCTCAACCATAGAAGCTTGCATTATTATTGCAAAGGTTTAAGGGGGGACATACAGCTTTCGGTGAAATCATAGGTGAGAAAAAGCTGAATTTAATTATTTTTTTCCTCAGCAATGAATTGCTCTACAGTCTTGCAATCTGACATACTCTTTATTGACTTTTTCTACAATTGCACACTATTTTCAAAAGTAATCAAACTGTTACAGTTACTGGTAATTATAGTTTTAAAATGGCAGCCACGTTTCATGCACCGAAAAGTCGTTTCCTTGATAACTTCCGAAAATATCAATATTTCTGAGTGATTATTTGTTAATATCATGTGAACAACACTATCTAGAATCAATCATTTAACATTAAAAGTTATTTTAATATATATATATAAATAAATGAAAAATAAAATTGTAAAAATTATTTTTAAAAATACTTATACTATAAATATTCCACCTGTCCCTCTGCCCTCTCTAGGAAAATAAGCGTAACAAAATTCACATCGGTAAACAGAAACCTCCACTTGCGAGGCCCTTCGCCCCAACATGGAATCGAGAGAGAGAGAGAGAGAGAGAGAGAGAGAGAGAGAGAGAGAGAGAGAGAGAGAGAGAGAGAGAGATATTCTAAAGATTGTAGATGATGTTGTTCATATGATGTTTGCATAGAAAAAATCTCTCAAAAATATTTCCATTTGTGGAAATTATTAGGGAAACGGCATTTTAGTGCATGAAACGTGGCTGCCATTTTGAAACGATAATTACAATTAACTGTACCAGTTTTATTAATTTTGAAATTATAAGCAATTCTACACCTTTTCAACCTCAATTTCGGAAAAAGTAATTTAAATTTCGGAAAAAGTAATTTCTATTTCGGAAAAAGTAATTTCAATTTAGGAAAAAGTAAATTCAATTTCGGAAAAAGTAACTTCAATTTCGGAAATACGAGAGTATAGTAAAGTTGATACCACGCTACGATAAATTACTCAATCGGAGCAAGATTATGTAGAGAAGTAGCTAGAAGGTGTACCTATATGTTCCAAATAAAATAATTTTGATTTTCACTGTGGTTTTCATTTTATGCCCCATCGGAGGTTAAAAAAAAAGTATTCCGAAATTGAAGTTACTTTTTCCGAAATTGAAATTACTTTTTCCGAAATTAAAATAATTTTTTCCGAAATTGAAATTACTTTTTCCGAAATTGAGGTTGAAAAGGTGTAGAAGTAGTCAATGAAGAGTAGGGTCTATGTCAGATTACAAGATTGTACAGTAATTCATTGCTGAGGGAAAAAATAATGAAATTCACCTATTTATCATCTATGGATTTTACCGAAAGCGGTATGTCCCCCCCCCCCTCCTTAAACAATCCAAATGCATAAGTAGAGTTCCAATCTTGAAATTGATTTCAATCCAGAAATCAGTTCACTCTCAGTATTGAGGATATATGCTGGAAAATAGCAGGCAGCAGTAACATAATGGGAAACATTTTCTTCCGCAGAACAAGTAACTGGACGCAATGTCGTTTGATAAACCTAAGACGAAATAGTTACGTTTTTATGCTCACTTACTGACTAACGGCAGCCTGTGAATCCATGCAAAATTAGTTTTACATGTAAGTGAAAGATAAGGCTTCTAACGCCGAATGCTAACAGCTTGTAATTTAAGAATGAACAAACATAAATATTTCTAAAACAGCTCAAGGTCGCGGAAAACAATTGTAAGTTTCACTTTCTCAATGCCAAGAAGATGAGCAAATTCCTATTTTAAAAGGTTCTCTACTAAGTATGTTTGATTTATAACCTTGTTTGTTAAATGGCTTTGAAATGCACACCTACAGCCTGCCCGACTTTTATTATTATTTACATATTTATATTTATTAAGTGTAAATATGTTACTTTATGAGATTGTGTGCGGGACGATAAAATGTCTGTCCGTCCGTGTGTCTGTACACTTCGTAGGATTTTCATGAAACTTGGTATACGCATTTATAATATCCATGGCAAGTGACCTATTTATTTTGGACCAAATCGGTTGAACGGTACCGGAGTAACGACTAATTAAAGGTCATATGCTTTTTAAATGGGAAATCATGACTATACTGCAATGCCGCGTTTTTAATCATTGAGGGCCTTGACTCCAATGCAGTCAGATGTTTGTTTAATTCGTTGCTCAAGTTGAAATGACACCATATGAATACTGTTATATACAGAAGGTATATTACTGTGAAATAATTAGGCCTACGTACATTACGCGGAGTTCTTTGGTGCATTTTGTGAAATGTTGACATATTTTTAAGAATTTCTTATATTAGTGGATACGAGTTTTAATTGAGGTTAAGTATCAAACTTAAGACATTTTTGTTCTTCCGTAAGCCCTGCTTAATAAATCGATCTGGAGCTTAACTCGGAGACAGATTACAAAAATTAACTTATTTTCTGCATATCATAATTGTAATTGTCACTGATTAAACAAAAGCATCCTAGCACTTTATTACAACAGTTCACCTGATTTTATTTTTAAACGAAACCACCCGAACAGCCAGAACCTGAAGGGCAATCATGTCACTTTATTAGCTTATGCAATAGACCAAGTCGCTATCAGCAATTCAATTTAACTACGCAAGTCAAGTCGTTGAAGAGGCCATTTCAGTGTAGCTTGCAGCAACAACAGTAAATCGGATTAGCTAATGAGTCAGAAATGACCATTACAATGGAGAGTACATTATTCCATTAAATTCGCTGGAAAATCTGCCCCTTAATGCAACACGGAAACTATGCGGTTCATTTCCGGTAGCTGTTAGGTTTTAATCACGTAGAACCACAAAAGTGAACAGAATTCGGTAGTATCCCAACATTTTCTCTAAACAGGCACGTTTATGACAGAAAACTATGAGATTGAAGCAAAGTGCAACTTAAAGACATCGTCCAAATGCTACTAGCTGCTTCTATAACTTTCACTTACGTATAAACGGTCAGTAGTTTATTTTTTGCAACCCGTTTTGTAAAAAGAAGTCCAATAGGTAGACCCTTGGGATGGCACAAGTGATGAAGAGTGACTTTAACTATTTGTAATGTAGGCCTAAACTTGAAATTTGACATAGCCTACTTCACTAAAAGATGGACAGTAATTATACCATCGATTGTTAAGATAAAAAATGAAATATTTCTCTTCCGAGAAAATATAGCCTAATAAATTACGAACCTGAATTTTTAAATGTAAGATTCTATAATGCTTGCTTTAGAAAATTATTTGGATTTTTAATTCTAACCATAATTTTTGTTTTAAAAATAGTTTACACAAGAAATGAAAACTTTAATTAATTGACGTATGATACTAAATATGTATTTAATAACTAAGGATGCTACAAAATATTTCATTAGTAATTTTGTTTCACACACTGTTAAATAATTTTAGGGCGATCCATATAAAACTGAACACTTTTAAAGGCTTATAACTTTTAAACTAATAATAGCATACATATGCAACTGTGCTGAATTACAGAGTACCTTTGGGAGATTCCTCAGAGTAAATGTTGAAAATGTCCTCCACCTGCATCCATACACAACTGTACTCGTCGCACCATATTCTGAGACGTTTTCCGAAGCGTATCCTCGTTAATGTTACTGATTTCATTCCTTATTGCTTCACGGAGTTCAGCAAGTGACCGCGGTCTATTCTTGTACACCCTGTCCTTAAGGTAGCCCCACAAGAAGAAATCTGGAGATGTCAGGTCTGGCGATCTGGGAGGCCACAGATTGTTTGAGACAAGACGATCACCGAAGAAGCTGGCTATAAGTTTCATGGAATCACCAGACGTATGGCATGTTGCGCCATCTTGCTGGAAATAACCTTCTGTTAATTCGATGTCGTCCAGTTGTTCCACGAATGTATTGAAGATGCGACCATAAACCGCAGTGTTTACCTTGGTGTCGTAGAAAATGGGACCAACAATTCTGGTAGCTGACACCGCACACCAGACCCCAACCTTTTCCGGATGCAATGGAGCTTCGTGGATAATATTCGGGTTCTCAGCAGCCCAATACCTGCTGTTTTGAGTTTGATGTAGCCTGAGAGGTGAAACCATGCTTCATCTGTAAACCAGGTTATGGAGAGAATGTCTGGGGTTGCAATAAGAAGAGCCTGAAACCATTGGCAATAACGCATTCGCTTTTCCGCGTCTGGTTCTTTTAACTGATGCACTACATGCACTCTGTATGCTCGTAGGCCTGCTTTCTTTGCAGCTCTCTGACATGTGCCATATGAGTAGCCTGTCTCCTGGCTCAACCGGCGCAATGATTTCTTTGGTGAGTTCACAAAACGTTCTCAAACATCATTAACACACTCTTGACTCATCACAGATCTTTTTTTCCCAGTTTCGCTGAGGAGAGAGCCAGTTGTCTCCAGCTTCCTCACCATGGATAAAATTGTTGCCCTTGTTGGAATATTGCGCACATTGAATTGTCTTCTAAATGCCCGTTGAGTTTCAATCAATGACTTCGTACACCAATATGTTTTCACAAGAAAAACACGCTGCTGAATTGAGAACTGCATTTTCGTTTCTGACTGCAAAACTAGAGACTGAAAACTAATTACTAATAAACAACAATAGTCGTAAGGCAACAATGCATGGATGGTAGGAGTACAAACATTATTACCAATATCGATTCTCCCAAAGCCACTGAGATCATAAAACCAAATTTCAATCTTTTATTACTTTCCAGAGGGAAATTATAAGTCTTTAAAACTGTTCAGTTTTATATGGATCGCCCTGTATTATTGTGGGAAAAGAGAGATTTTGAAATTTACTAGGCTAATTAACATCAAAATTTAAACTGAGAAAACGAAATATTAAAATTGGCATGCACTGGGAGTTTAAAGCGCACCCAATAGGCACAAAATTTTACAGAGTTACACTTTAGGGTGTGCTGGATTTTTTCCCAATTAATTACAAAAAATAAAATAATAATAATAATAATAAGAATAATAATAATAATAATAATAAAACTTCTGTCACCCTTAAGGGGAAGATGACCCGAAATGCATTAACATTGCGGACATGGTTTGGAGATAGCCTTGAGATAATAGGAACAAGATGTTCTGGGTGAAGCTTGACACTATCAGATGTATCGACATGTCAAGAAACTAGCTTGTCCTCCAGAATAGAAATTGCGAGAAATTCCTTGAATAGTGTTGATAATGATCTCTAACTACACACGTTTCAGGATAGTCTTCATTATTAAGTGCCAGTATGTATGGACGCGTGCTCTTAGCTTGATCAAGTACTATCCATACCTTTGTACAGCTGTTCAGGATATCAGATCATACGCATAATTTAATCAATCTCTATTTATATAAGAGGCTTTGTCCTGACTGACTGGCTTAATGACAGAGAATCAACGCAGAGCCTAAACTATAATAGGCAGGGACTTGGAATTTTGACAGTACCTTCGTTTCATAATGTAGGTGCTCACTAAGAAAGGGTTTTGCAAAATTTTGATTCTAAATGCCAAAAATTAAATGTTTTTGAAAATACTTAATCCCTTTTGACACAGATTTATCAAATCCAAAACATATTTCACATGATAACATAATGTTGCCAGTGGTCTCAGATGGGTTTGGAAATAAATAAAATGGGAGTTTTTGTCAAATTAGAGGAGCTATCAATATAATCCATGTTATAAATAAATATTAAAGAATGAAATCCACTAAAATAATGCAATCACATAACTTTCTCTACCCTGGACATAGAGAAAACAATACGAGGTATGGTAATGTGTATATTATTATATCGCAGGTTTTTGGAGAGAGAAGTATGAAAGTGATATTGCATTTCTGTTTAATTTCATCCCCAAAACGGGTTTTATGGTAACATGAGGGTGAGAAATAAAATATTCCGCAGAGACAATACAATTTTATGTTACCGGAATTTCTGTTTCTTCTTATTTGAACCCCTACCCCTAACTTGGACAAAGACTACAACGTGTTCATAATGCTTGCGTTCGCTACATTTGTGGTATTCGTAAATCAGATCATATTACGCCAGCATTTGAAACATTGGCATGGTTTCACTTGGACGACAGAAGAAAACTGCACTCTCTCTGCCTCCTATATCGAATTCTTCACACTTCCTGTCCTCGCTATCTGTCATCACGCTTTCAAACTCTTTCATCTCATCATAACCTAAACACTCGGTCCAGGCAAGATCATATTCTCGCAATACCTAAATATCATACATCTCTTTACTCATCATCGTTCACTACTTCAGTCATCCGAATGTGGAATTCTTTACCATCTCACATCAAGGACTGCCGGTCACTGTCAACCTTCAGATCGCAGTTAACAGCACATATACGTAGTACTTAATAGTGTATCTTTTTCATGTCCTATGTTAATTTCAGTTTCTATCACTTAATGTTTTTTGTATAACTAAATTGTATTTGTAACAATTAATTTCTTTTTTATCATTTTCTTAAAATTCTTTCATATTATTCAGTGTGTCATTTTAATGTATCTTAAATCATTTCATGTGTTATGTTGTGTTCTTTTAATGTATTTTGTGTTACTTATTATGTTATATTGTAATAATTAATGTAAGTTACTATTAGTCCCTGGTGAAGTGGAAGAAAAGACCTTACGGTCTTAACTTCTCCAGGTTAAATAAACTATTATTATTATTATTATTATTATTATTATTATTATTATATTACCAGGCTTGCTGAGTACTGTACAAGCGATTGGATGCAACATTCTACATCCTTATGAGCCATAAAGAGCTATAACTTATCAAGCGTTTTCTGAGGGAATAGTTTGAGTGTAATAAGTAGAGACCGGATTTTAAAGGGAATTCCTTTTTTTATATTTCATCACAAAACGTGATAAAATTGAACAGGACATTACTGAGTAAGTTTCAACTGCAAATTACCTGATTTTAACGTCCCTTTTTTTCCTTTTTAGGCTCATTCCTTTTTTTTTTTTTTTTTTTTTTTTTTTTTTTTTTTTTTTTTTTTTTTTAAAGGAACTTTCCCTTTCCAGTACATTTTTTGCTAATTTATTTTGAATTTTCCCTTTAAAATCCGGTCTCTAGTGATAAGTAGTTCTTCCTATTTCAAATTCTAAATACCTATATAGGACCTAGAATTTAAAAATTGAAATCCCTTCTTAAGTTATTTTCCAATTACAAAATAAAAAAACCCGGGCGACGCCGGGCCTTTTAAGCTAGTTCAGTATAATAGGAACACTTTCATACATGGGCATTTACTGGTTCGGGAACCACAAGTGGTTCTTGACCTTCCCGCATAAACATATTCGTATCTTAATAAATGTCATTATGGGCTCGTTGCATAGTCTAATATATTACACTTGTGAACCGCTCCAAAGAACTTTATTTTCTAACGAATAAGAGTCGGCCCATCCTTTTTGCAACCGACTGTACATGGACATTTATGAAAGGAGAAAACGTCAGGGTATCATTATATTAGAACGATCGTCTTTCGTTCTCTACTTAAATAAATGGCAAGTGTCGTGACTATATAGGTATCAAGCTCTTTATTTCACACTATGGGAGTAAAAGCTTTCACATAGGTCAATAAGCAATATAATCTTTATGGCTCAGATAACTGGCCTCGTTCCAGATAAGAGCACTTCAACTGACCATAAAGTACGACTTATTTAACCCTTCTTCAACCTTTTGGATTGGTTATAAAGCCGCAACCGTAATTAACTTGTGATTAAAGTAATCGTCCAATAAATTAATTATATGCGTTCACACGAAGACATCAGCGCCTTTCCTACTTGAAATGGCTGAAAGACTTCAATTTGAAAAAGAAATCTAAGTGAAACCCATAACTTCCTCTGCACAAATAAAAGTTTTGGCACTTAGTATGCCTAGGTAATATGATGTGAGACATTCTATTCATGCAAATTGGTTGTAAAAATGATGATGTCGGTAACACATACCATCGCATCCCCGAAGGATATACAACCCAAATAAAATCTTATTAATGGACTCACGTAACTTTCTTTACTCTAAGCAAGGATAATACTTATCGTCACTCAGTTGTTTCAAACTGATGCAAAGCTTTATTGTTCACTGGGAAGACCGAGTTTCTACAAACACTGGGTGGTTTATAACTACCCTTCTAAGAAATGTTGTGAAAAAATTCAAATAAAAGTTTTATCTCTTAGTATGAGCACTTAATGTACAAAACTAAAGAAAACTGTTACAGCCGCTTTCGAAAAAATCGTGAAAAACGAAATTTGCTTCATGTCAAGTGGTATTAAAAGAGAAAGTAGTCTTCGATCTACGTGTCACACCCGCAGAAGATATCCAACTCAGATATAAAATATTTTTAAAGGTATTTTCTTCTCTATGCTGATCACAAACAAACATACACACACAGAAATGCTCAGATATTTCTGAAAATTGAATTTTTGGATTCAGGAGACTGCAAAACGTGCATTTATGTTGAAAATGTGACATTGGATTTCGGGGTCGAACACAATCATTCCTACGGTACGGGTAAAGGAAGGAAATCACATACCGTGCGTTATATGATTTAAAATACTAGCTTTAAAAGATGACATGTCATCAAAAACAGAGCCCTGGTGATCACTGTAACTTTGACTTGTCTATACTCAAATTGTCTGTTGACATGTTCTTTGGATCTACGGAGTGTTATAATTAGGATTCGGATGTTTATGACAGGTCATTATCCTGACCTCCATTCTCGCCGCAAACACAAATTATACATGAATTGCACGCTTGTTATCCTAATCGGACAGTTTTTATTGTGCATATAAAGTCATATTTGTAATTTAAAGTCATATTTCAATAATAAATTCGGTCAAGGAGCACAATTATAGAGAGTATGTACTACATGGTCGAGTTAAATCTTAAATTTATTTCATTAATTTAATGTTTATACACAATTAATAGGTAAATTAAATTTTAAAATTAATGCAATTGATCATATTTTATAGGGATATGCAAGGTCTACAAAATATTATGAGTATCTGGAGCTGATGAAGCGAGCAAACAGGAGAAAATTCTTTAAAAGTAGAAGTTTATTGCAAGTAAAACTGTAAATCACCAAAATTGGTAAAAAGTTATTATCTGATTGAATTCAGGTGATGTAATAATTTAGTGTCATTAAACGTTTAAAACGTTTATTTCCAGAATACTGTATAATTCTTCTATGGAATATTTTATTTCTCACGTCATCATACAACCGCTTCTCTAATTTGCACTCTTGTTATCGTAATCGGACCGTTTTTATTTTGCATATAAAGTAATATTTTCGTAATTTTTGTGGTCTTGGTCATATTTTGTCCATATTTGTAATTTAATGGCATATTTCAGTTATAAATTCGTTAAAAGAGCACAATTGTTAACTTACAGTGTATGTACTATATGGACGAGTTAAATTTGAAATTTATTTCATTAATTTAATGTTTATGCAATTGTTCATATTCTGTGGGAACATGCAAGGTCTACAAAATATTATCTGGAGCTGATGAAGCGAGCAAACAGGAGAAAATTCTTTAAAAATAGAAGTTCATTACAAGTAAAACTGTAAATCACATGTGAAATTGCTAAAAAGTGATTATCTGATTGAGTTCGTGTGATGTAAGAATTTAGTGCCTTTAAACGTTTGAAATTAAAACATTTATTACTTTTTTAAGGTAATATTTGGTCATATTTACCGATTTTTGGATCATATTAGTCATTTTTAAAGGCATATTTGCAGTCATATTTTCCACTTTTTTTAAGTCGTAAACATCCGAACCCTAGACATAAATGTTATCTTATCTTATGATATTTAAATTACAATACCTCCAGAATCGAGACTGCGGGACCTGTCATGCACATCGCAGTGACAGCCTTTGCACTTGCCGCCAGGATGTTTGATCACGTTGTCAAACTGCAGTATCCACCTCGTGTCCTTGCCCCACACTTCAGGGTCCGGTTCCGGCAGCGGGCTCCGAACCCGAGCCCCACACGGATCCGACACTGGCATAATGTTATCACCACCGCATATCACAACACAATTACACGAGTGATACAGAGATCTTCCACTCTTCCCATATGAAACTCAAGATGCTTCACAATGCTAGCTCATCATACTAAGAATAATAAGCACTTGTTTCACATACTCTCTCCAACACAACGCTGTTTCTGCTCCAGTCTCTCAGCAGTAAATCCGATAAACAATAAAAGAGAAATCGATAATTACACAATCACTTATTCTCAGCTGTTTACCAGACGATCTTCTTGTAATAACATCATGTCGACACTCCTATAATCATGGACCAGTTCTTGCTGGTTTCACTGTTATAATAAAACTAACAAGGTTTTCACTACCTCAAATTAACGAAATGCAAAGACATAATTACTCCGCAATTTGTGTTTTAAATCTTTTAAAAGCAATCTTCTATTTCAGCTGTACGTTCTTTCGTTTTAAATCTTTGAAAACAATCTTCTAATTCAGCTGTACGTTCTGTTTTAGATCTTTTAAAACAATCTTCTATTTCAGCTGTACGTTCTTCTGTTTCAAACCTTTGAAAACAATCTTCTAATTCGGTTGTACGTTCTTCTGTTTTAAATCTTTAAAAACAACTTTCTGATTCAGTTGTACATTCTTCTGTTTTTCATCTTTGAAAACAATCTTCTATTTCAGCTGTACGCTCTTCTGTTTTAGATCTTTTAAAACAATCTTCTAATTCAGCTGTACGTTCTGTTTTAGATCTTTTAAAACAATCTTCTATTTCAGCTGTACGTTCTTCTGTTTCAAACCTTTGAAAACAATCTTCTAATTCGGTTGTACGTTCTTCTGTTTTAAATCTTTAAAAACAACTTTCTGATTCAGTTGTACATTCTTCTGTTTTTCATCTTTGAAAACAATCTTCTAATTCAGCTGTATGTTCTTCTGTCTTAAACCTTTTAAACCAATCTTCTAATTCAGCTGTACGTTCTTAACAGTGTCTTAAGTCTTCAACATAAGTCTTTATCCAAACACGAATCTGGCAAAATAAGACTTCTTTTTATCATTTTGTGATTGTCATACTTCCTACATATGACTAATACCCTGTTATCTTCTCAAGTGGTTTCAAAGATAGAAATGTCTCACACTAAGGCAGTAGACTAATCAAGATTAAACGATATGTATCGTTCAGTTTATCAGTGCTGAATCTTAATCTGATTATTTGACCAAGTTAATCTATTCCTTGAGCTATCTTTGGTTTTCTTAAATTACGATTTAAATACTTTTTAAAAGCCACTGCAGTATATACTGTTTACCAAAAATCCTGTATATTATTATATCTAAATTTACGAAAAGCGATCAAAAGTGACAGCTAAAAAACTAGGCTAAACGCCTAAGAATGCACCTTTTCTGGTTAATCTAAAAGCAGTTTTTAGACCTCCTGAGTTTATTATCAGTAGTATTGTCTAATATAATTCCTATCAACCAAACCAAAACTATCAGACTCTCATTAAAGGCAATAATGTTCGGTACCGGTATATAGAAGTCAAAATTGACATTCAAAAACTATCCAATACGCCGAAGATTATCTTCTGATGATGATGATTAGCACTCCAAAGTAACTTCTGTTCTCATTGCTAAAATTCACACGAGATATAACCATCATAAAAGGCAACAATTTTCCTGGATGTAGAAAAGTCAAAATTGACATTAGAAAACTACCTGGCAGAAGATTTTGAAAACTATTTTTTCAGCAGCTATGTGAATAGTAAATAGCATTTATTGTTATGGTTGATAATTCACACGAGATTGGTAAATATTTACATGTCATATATCTTCTCTAAAACATTTGAAAACCAACGATCTCGAAGGTTTTTTTGCGACGACTATGACTGAAGCTCATGACTGTCATTGAAATGACAGCTCACACGGAATTGGTAAACATCACCATGTGACAGATCGCAACAAAAGGCACCCATTTTTAAATGCACAAAGCACACATAACCTCACTTAGGAACACAGTTTGTAGTCATGGTAACTTCGCTCGCTCGCGAGTCTGTTGTTTTGTCTTGGAGCGATGTAGATACGTGACCCGCGCATACGGCATGAAGCACGCTACTGGCTGCATGGACCACGACACGGCCGGTGATTCCCCCACCCCCGCCAGCAGGCAATTGTCATGGGGTAGGGGGGCATTTCACTAACTTCGCTTCCCCAATTTTTTTCTTTCATTTCGCGCAAGCGCAAGCGCATTTGTTTTGATATTATTACTGCAGAATCCCTCCCTACTTAACCTCTTGGGTGCACTTGTGTGAAATATCATCACAGAAGCAAAAAACCGAGAAATAATCTCAGGACTTAAATTACCAAACCCCAGATCAATAACGATGACGTCAAAACGTGGGGAAAGACTACAGTGAGTTTAAAAAAAATTAGGTAAACTGATGTAACAAAGTGCTAGAATGCTTTTGTTTAATCAGTGATAATTGCAATTATGATATGCAGAAAATAAGTTATTTTTCTTATCGATTTCTGAGTTAAGCTCCAGATCGATTCAGTAATCAGGGCTTACGGGAGAACAAAGGTCTAAAGTTTGATAAGCATATGTGAAGGAATATGTTGGTACTGTTATTTGTCAAAGCTAACTGTAATGCAACTTCCAAAGCCGTATATGAACATTGTAAAACAATATATTGTCATGAGAACTGATTTGCATTTGATAAATTCTTTCGAATATATTACCATAAAATAGGCACTAAATTGGGCATTACTCCAGTATCGGACAACCGATTTGGTCCAATATCAATAGGCTTCTTCCGATGGTCGTTATAAATGCGTATACCAAATTTGATGAAAATCCGATTAATCGTATTTGAGTTATCGCGCGTACAGACACAAGGACAGATATCTTCCCCCACTAAGGTACCATTGTGGTACCGTAGGTTAACAGCTAACACCACTGAGACATCACGTGAGATGTCATGAACAGATTTGAACAGAACTGTGCAGCAAACATGTAACTTATGTTATTTCTATGGCTGCCAGTTACTTCTTCACTGTAATCTGACAGGAAATACTATTATCACCAATCAGTGTATAAAACAATCAAATGCACGTTTGATCTTTCCGTGCCATAATTTGTTATAATAGCTTATCGATTTGAATGGATCGATTAGTAAGATTATATTAGTGACAAGTGATAACATAATCTTTCTGCCTTGAAATATCGGATGCAATAAACAAGGAATCGTTATATCAACGATTATATTATAGTATATTGCGATACAAGTGCCGAGAGCCGTAAATGCCTTTACGGCCCGTGTGTTGCATGCTATTTTTTGCACGATGATTATTTATATCAATTTAATTATATTAATTGTGATATTACCTGAAAATATTATGTAAATACATTCTTGAAAATAGATGTTTATTTCAGAAAGTGATTCGCATGTGTTTGTTGTTATGGGAACCGAATATTTGTCCTGGGGGCCGTGTCCATAAAGGCTTGTATTATGAAGTGTATCGTAATGAATTATGATGTGGCACTTGGAGCGTAAGTAATTTAACCTCATCGCAACGCCCTTAGCAACACGATTGTGTGGGAATGTCAACTTACGATCCATGTAAACAACTTTCGTAAGTAACACTTACTAGCTAAGGAGTGCAAAAAAAGATTAACTACGGTCATTCTTTGTACTTGTTATCGAGTTAACCGTTCTTCTATCAACTAATGTATTTTTTTAAATCCGAAATTTGATGCTCAAGTGAGGATGATTCATAGTTTGTAAATATCTAATTCGTCATTTGCCTTTACGATTGGGGAAACCATGCCAAATTGGCTGGCCACGGGATTTGAACCTGGGACCTCCCGAATGCGAGTGCAAGACGTTACCATCTCGACCACCTCGCTCTGTATTATTATTTTATTTATTTATTTTGTTCGCGCATGAGCCCATGTAGGACTACCCAAAGTACTTAGAGGCGTTTCTGTGTTTTCCTCAGACTCCATATTGCTTTCATCCTTTGGCTGTGAGCTTCCTTCCTCTCGTTTGTCCATGTTGTTCCAGTTTTTTCCTTCGGTCTGTCCTCTTGGTCAACTTCCCACTTATGCGCCTTGATTCTAAAGCTATCTCTTTTCAAAATATCTTCTGAAGTATTTTCTGCCAGTTTTAAGTCTTTTTTTCACTTCACCAATCCATTTCATAGTATCCACTTTTGCTTTACTTCTGCTTTCATAGAATTCCAATATTCGTTTTGTGAGCCTATTTGAATTCATTCGTTTAATATGTCCATAAAATTTTAACCTTCGTTTTCTGATATCACTATGAATGTCTGTATATGCTTTTATTTCCTTTTTGCTCGTCTGTATTCTTCACCTACGCTTCGTGGACCTAATTTTTTTTAAATTTTGCACGTATTTTCTACATCTGTTTTTCTGTTCAAAATTAGAGTTTCGGCTGCATAAAAGGGTTTAATTACAGTGTTACAGTGTCTCAATTTTGTATATTTAGACATGCACTTCTTATTATAGATGTTTTGTGTAAGCCGATATGCTGTGTCCATTTTTTGGCATCTTTTTATTATTATTATTATTATTATTATTATTATTATTAAACGTACACCCGAATGAATAAGTTACTAGAAGTTTCGATTTAAGCTAATGCACGGCTACCTTTCTCAATATCAATTCTGTCTCCCTTCATTGAAAAGTTCTCTTCCCCTTTTCATTTCCTCTATTTCCACTTCATTTATTTGTATATATCTCCAAAGCGCTCGTGCTGCATGGTTATAGAGATGAGAGGCAGCTACGAGATCCACACGAACATCAGCGGAGGGAAGAAGTCGCAACCTAAAAGAAATCCTATTTCCACATCCCTGGCTAGCAAGGGGAGTTCTTTCCGACTTCATACAACGTGTCGGTTCACATACTCCACTGCATATCAAGTGTATTGAATGTGTCATAAATACAGGAATTCTTAGCTGTCAAACACACGTGGCTCATATATAGGCGAATAAATGTTAAATTTCGGTACAAAATAGTTTAGTAAAAATAGGTAATTTTTGAAAAATCAATATATATTAATTAATTGTGCTATTACTCAAGCAATCCTACAAATAGTTTTAAAAAAACCTCCTTGGTTTATAATATACAGGTTTAACATCCAGAAAAACACCGAAACTATTTTTCCTGTGTATAGAGGGGACATAGACAAGCAACTTTTATTAGGAGAATTTTGCTCACAGACGTAAAATGTGTATGCTACAGGGCATTTATTTATTAACACTGATTTTTATTTTAGGTTATAAGGGGGGGGGGAAATGCCTATTTTTACAAAAATATTATCATTCGCTCAAAGAACAAGAATGAAGCTCGTTAATTCGGTACAAAGGTTGGGCTAAATTCGGTGTTTTTTCGCATAAAAGTATACAATTTCGGGGTTAGTTCTCTTTAAAGTCAAATAGATTTACGGCTCATGTGGTGAAAAATATTGCACATTTCTGCAAAACTTATGAAATCCTACTTATAGGCCTACCTAGGGTCTATTGAAAATACACTTTACTAGGCATCAAAATTCAGTTATTTTTAAGTTGAAGTAAAATATAAAATATAATAGGTCTAACTGTCCTAAATTCAAAATAGACGTATGCTGTAGCAAAAGTTAATTTACGTGACTATTTCTATACCGTACATTAGAATATGCCTACTTTTATTTTTAAATAGGTTACATCAATGTCAACTCAAGATTTATTTGGTTTATTGCGGTGATGAGCAAACCTCTATGGGAGCGGAGTAAATGACAGAAAAATTTCACAAGGTCGGCCAAAATAGTTTAATGAAATTCTGAAATGGTGCAATTTTCAGAGCTATTTTACCTGTTACTTATATTTGTTAGCCTATGTTATTTATATAATTATATTATATATTTTTATATTTAATTCAGGAGCATTTGTATTTAAAATAAATTAAACATGAAGAGTGTTTCGGAAGAAACTGATTCGATGTAAACAGAAATATCAATTGGCTAGAATTCCTTGGAACTCGCTTATTGAATGTGATGCTTGTATTATCAGCAAAGTTAAATTGATTTTTTTCTTAAGGAGATTTAGGACAAGACTAAAAGCATCACCTTGAACTGACACATTAGGACTTGAAGAGGATAAGGTAGGCACTCTTCAATCTCTCTTGCTTATGAGGGTTGCCAGGCCCTCGAGGGTATATCGACTTGTCATTTCCACACCATCTCCCTTCCGTTACATCTCCGCAAAACCAAATTCCACTTGAGACCACTACCAGGTGTACAGCTCTCTCCAAAACAACTTCAACCTACGATTAGCTATTCCGAGACAAAGAAAAGAAATACTAGAAACCCAAGTAATGTACCAGTGTTTACCCTCGAGAGAGGAACGTACGTTCATGCGATCAAAGAGTCAAGTTGTTAAAATTTTGTATTACAATAAATTATTATATAACAAAAGCCTTGAACACTCACCTACATGTAAGACAAAGACCACACATGCGAAAAAGAGGTCGGAGAGACTTACCTGAAAGAAAGATATAAGTACATATTAATATACAGTCCAGCCTAATAGTATTTGCAGTGTGTTAAGTTATTTCATATTCGGGAAAAAACAAATGTAGTCTAAGTAAAATCAGTGAACTGATGTAACAAAGTGCCAGAATGCTTTCGTTTAATCAGTGATAATTGCAATTATAACCAGTAAATAAGTTATTTTTGTAATCGATTTCAGAGTTAAGCTCCAGATCGAATCATTGAGCAGGGCTTACGGAAGAACAAAGGTCTAAAGTTTGAAAAAATGGGCCAAAAATGGCCTTGGTTTACTTTAACTCTTAACTCTCCATATAGAAGTACTTTATCCAACGTAAAATATTTTGTACTGGGTATTGGGGGGGGGGGGGGAACAACGTGTGAACATGTTATTAATTTGTTCCCTTAATTTTATCCTCTATTCTGATTTCGTCCTCTAAGCAGGTACATAGAGTCGAAGAGGTGGAAAACCCAAAGGCATCTATGTAAAACTTAGTATAGGCCTAAGATGAGTAAAGCCACACAAATACTGAAATGGTAAACTTCAACCAGCATATGATTATATTCCATGCCTCCAATAACAAAATATATATCAACAGTTAGAGGGTTTGTTCTAATAACGCACGTGGGCTGCAAAGAAGGAAAACATGCAGGTAGGAAGGTTAAGTGAGCATTCACTCCGAAGTAGCATATATGCGATCTGCAGTTTAATGTCAATTATATATTTGTACTTGAACAATTGAAACCCCCATTTAAAATAAAGTAATTTACCTAAAGAGGATATAGTGTCAGCAATTTTAATCCAGACTTTTTTCCTACTAGTTTCGATTGCCATAATATCGTATAGTCTACGCATGTACAAATTGTATGTTAAATAGCTCTCTTTCTAGCAGTTTTCATGACATATTTGCCATAATCTACCGCTACATAAGCGAATATGTGTTGAATTTTCTTATCAATTAGAAAACAGCTGAAAAGGCAAGTGTACGCATGCGTCATCCCGAGTAGCGTCGCATGAAATAAGTCCATATCTATCTGAAGAAATGAATTTCGCACTCTGCGAGCTGCACTATTGCCACGCTACTTCGGTGTGAAGACTTGAACTTGTTTATTTGGGATTTAAAATGAGTAACGTGAAGCGTGAAACCAAGGTAGCACGTCGCAAGTCGCAAGTACTTCGGTGTGAATGTTCCCTAACAGCACTGGACGCAGGAAATTTGTGTTTCTACCACGATAATATGAACGGGAAATGGAAGAAAAAACGCTATCGTGAAAAAATAATATCCCGTTGTGTTTCACGGGCGATCAACTCAGAAGCAGAAGGCATCTACTTGACAATGATGTGATGTGAGCTCACGAAAAGGAAGTGACAGGAAGGCGAGTGCAGACGCGAGTGAAGGAAACAAAAGAGGCAGCGGATGATGGAAATTAAAAATGTAACAGCCCAGCAGAGACATCTCGCGGCGCCACGTGTCTTTTCTTCACCACAAAGACTTCTGCTCTTTTGAACTTGATATATATCTTATAAATACGGTTGGCCATGGTTAATATTTATGAGAAACGCACTTCGTATGGCGTATGACATTAGCATCACAATCCAATACTGTTGTGTCTAGAGACAGTATTTTCTGGTAAGAGAGACCAATGCGAAATAGCTTTCCTTAGCTATATTTATTTTTATACTGACTTCCTTACTTACTCAATGGCAATAGACCATTCATCAGCAAGCTAAAGAATATTATCTATGTTATAGACCCTGAAGGTTCATTGCCGCTCTTACCTGAGCCCGCCATTCAACCCTATTCTGTGTTAACTCCATCCAACCATCCCTCACAAATTCCACTTCTTTTAAATCTATCCTAATATTGTCCTTCCACCTACGTCTAGGTCTTCCAAGTGGTCTCTTCCCTTCGGGTCTCCCAGTCAACACTTTTGAGATATGTCTTTCCTCCCCTATGTTCAGCCCATTTCATCCTCCGTGATTTAATTACCGTTACTATATCCGGTGAAGAGTTCAGGTTATGAAACTCGTCGTTATGCAGTTTTCTCCAGTCCTCATTTTCACATATTGTAGGGCCGAATATTTTCCCAAACACCCCATTTTCGAACACTCTCAGATTATATATTTATTTTTATAGATGCTTATAATACCATTATTAAGGGAAACGGAATAGCCTGTCTTTACAACGTTAAAAACAATGTAGCTTTTCTTTAAAAAAAAAAAACTATTAAATTTAGACACTTGATGTTTTTACAGTTTCTACGTAGATACATATCCTATGACAGTGTCAAAAAAGGATTTTTCATAAATATACTTATTTAGTGAAATATGATTTTTTTTCTTTATAAATATTTTTATCAACACTTTTAAGTACCTCATGACCGTAAATATTTCATAAATTAATCAATTTTTCTAACAAGTTTGTTTAGTACATGTAAGACATCTGAATACAAAAATGCTGAAAATTTCAAGATTGTAGGTTAAGTTGAAGCTGAGGAAAGGTACATTGTATATATAAAAAGTAAATTTCTGGGGAACAACAATCAAAGTTAGTAGGCCTACATCCCTGCGCCATACTCTGGATCTTCTCAGATAAAAAAAAATAAAAATAAAATAATAATAATAAAACTAGGAAGGATAGAATTATGGTACAATAATTATGTATGATATATCATTTTAAAGAGTAAAGTCCAAAGAATAAAATACGCCAATAAAGAGAGAAAAACACAATTTCCAAAAATTAATCCCATTTCTCCATAAGCAAATTAGGCCTACATCCACGAAAATCTTGAAATTTGTTGGATTTCATGAAATGTGTAAATAAGTGATAAATAAGATCCCTCCAGGTGGAGTGTTGAGAAAATATGTAAAAGTAAAGTCAAGTGTTCCCTATTACAGGCCATGGAGGCCCAGAGGGTTCCAGGAGGTTGAGGCTCCCAGATTTTTAGACATCGGCACATGAAGGTGGTAAGGTTGTCAGCCTTACGCACCGGCCGCCTTTACCCCCAGGATTGCTCCTGGTACTCATTTCTGTTAGAGGCTGAGTCGACCCCAAGGCCATAGTGCCACCAGAAGGATTAGGCCAATTGAAAAACTCCAACGACCCCATCGGGGATTGAACCCGCGACCTTCCGGTTTGTAGCGCAGCGCCTCAACCACTACGCTACGGCGTACCCCTGAGAAAATATGATTTAAAAGTATTATAATGGTTAGTGTTTCATCCTGTTCTCAGTTTATGCTGGCCTATGACTGCCGCGAACTTAAAGATACATTTTAGTTAGTTACTCTCAAGAGAGACGGACGTGTTTGTCGTGTGCTCTACTCAAAGAAAGAAAAAAATGGGAAGAAACAAGCAACCTAACTCCACTGACAAGGTGAGTGACTCCAATGATATACTGACAACTCTAAGAAAAATGTTTGATGATTTCAAGAGTGACATAAATGCCCAGATGGATGAGATGAAAAAATCCATTGAATTCATTTCAGAGAAGTTCGATTCTTTCAAAATAGAACTTAGCGAGATGAAAGAAGAAATAAGAAAGCAGAAATGTGAAAATACAAATCTAAAAAAAGAAAATGAAAAGTTATCTATGAGAATAAATGACTTAGAACAGTATTCCCGGCGAGATAATCTGATTGTACATGGTGTACCAGAAATTAAGTCTGATTCTGTGTATGACATAATTGATCGTATTTCTACACTCATAGATGCGAAGGACTGCATGCGAGACATTAGTGTAGCACATAGGTTACCAACAAAAGAGGGGAAAAGAAAACCCATTGTAATAAAATTTTGCAAGAGAACCAGCAGAGACACCTGGCTGTCAAAGTTCAAAGAAGAAGCCAAAAGAGATGAAGAAGGACCTGGCATCTCTTCCAGCAAACTCTCTTTAGAATGCCTCCCCCCTAGCAGGATTACGGCAGGTGAGCACCTTACAGCGGCAACAATGGACATGCTAAATAAAACAAGAGATACCGCCAAGGAACTGAACTATAAATTTGTGTGGATCAAGGACGGAAAAATTCTAGTAAGGAAAAATGAACAGTCTAACATCAAAAGAATCTACAAGTGTGAGGACCTTGATAAGCTCTAAGTAACATATGTTGTAAGATTTAAACCGAAAACAAATCTGTATATATTTTATCAAGTATATATTTTTGTCCCCAACAATGGATGGTTTATTAGATGAATTAAGCAACTATTCCGACAATTCAATAACGACAGTCTTGGAAAATGCCGATTCCTGCTCTAGTTTCATAAACAAAACAATCCATGATTTCAAAATTTTTCACTTAAATATTCGGAGCCTTAATAAACATTTTTTAGAATTCTGCACTGTCTTGCAAAGCCTAAAACAAGATTTTGATTTCATTATACTAACGGAAGCCTGGTTAAGTCATGATGTTGGGTTTGATTTACCCGGTTATACAAAAAACGTTAAAATGAATAAGTACAGCAAATGCGATAGTTTAGTGGTCTATTGCAAGAATAATATTGACTTCACTCTCACTGACATAGAAATTTCAGAATGTAATTCTTTGCATTTAAATTTTACGTTTGGCAACAATACATTTTCATTAACAGCTATTTATAGATCACCGAACACCTGTAAATATGATTTCCTTGATAATTTTGAACGCTTTTTAATAAATTCAAAGCAAACAGATAACCATCTAATTGTTGGCGACATAAATATTCAGATTATTGAAAATCATTTAGATATTACTGGAAACAGGTATATGGATATGTTACATGCACATGGTTTTGTAAATTTTTTAAATGGCGTTACGAGACCAGGCTCGGAAACTTGCTTAGACCATATATTTTTTAAAACTAAAAAGAAATGGAAATTTATACCAGGAATTTTCTGTAGCGCCGTAACTGACCACTATGCCGTTTTTTCTCTACTAAAAATCCTAATGGTCACATTTCGAAATCCCCAGGTACTCAACAATCTTTGCCCATTTCAAATAACATTAACAATGAAAAATTAGTCTCGCTTATTGAGAGAGAAACCTGGGACTCTGTGTATAAATGTAAAGATCCAAATACTTCTTTCCAGTTATTTTATAATTTAATTAAGAAATACATAATAAGTAGTTCGACCAGCAATCAAAAGCTTCCTCATAAATTCAAAAAAATTAAGCCATGGATCACTGTAGGCATAATCAAATCTATTCGTACTAGAGACAAGATTGCGAGAAAAGTAATTCATGACCCAAACAATGAAAATTTGAAAATTTATTATAAAAATTATAGAAATATGCTGACTCTTGTTATAAGAAATATGAAGATTAGTTATTATAAATTAAAATTTGAAGAATATAAGAACAACCCTAGGAAATTTTGGCAAACTGTTAATGAAGCCACAGATATAGGTACTGAAAAAAATAAATCGGTTTCAGAATTAATAAATGAAAATGGTACTCACATAACAAACAAAGAGGATATCGCAAATGAATTTAATAAATACTTCTCAAAAATAGGGCACAGTGTAACCTCAAACGTTAATAAGGCATCGTCAGACTCTTCGGAGTACAATAAAACAGCCATGAATCCAATCACATCTATGTTTCTCAGTCCTGTTAATGAATGCGAAATTATCAACATTGTGAAGACCTTAAATAATAATGTAGCTCCAGGCATTGATGGAATAAAAAACATTACATTGAAATCTATCATTAAATATATTGTAAAACCTCTTGTCTATATTTTCAATCTTTGTTTCACAGAAGGTGTTTTCCCCAATACTCTAAAAAATGCTGTGATAATACCTATACATAAATCCGGGAAAATGAATGATTTAAACAATTATAGACCAATATCACTTCTTCCGGCCTTTTCCAAGATACTAGAGAAATGCATAAAAGTTAGGCTACTAAACTATTTACAAAAACATGAAATTATATCAAAAAATCAATTTGGTTTCCAGAGCAACATATCTACTGACGATGCTTTTATTAACGTTACAGGTAACATTATTAAAGAATTAGACAAAGGTAATAATTGTTTAGGAATTTTTTTGGACTTACGTAAAGCTTTTGATACTGTTATTCACTCGATACTATTAGATAAACTGAATAAGATAGGAATTAGAGGAACAGTTTACAAATTATTTGAATCATATCTGAGCAATAGATGTATAATGACAAAGGTTGACAGCCATATAAGTGAAATATCAAATATTGATATTGGTGTGCCACAAGGAACGATATTAGGACCAATCTTATACTTAATTTATGTAAATGATTTGCTAAATTTAAACCTAGATCAAATAAACGGCTCCATATTTTCATATGCAGATGACACTGTTGTGATTTTCAGTGGTCATTCATGGGAAGTAGCATATAAATACGCTAATACTGGCATGGAAATTATAAAAAAATGGTTCGATTCTAACCTTCTGTCACTAAACGTGGATAAATCAACATTAGTTCCTTTCTCATTAACATCTACTGGTCAGATAGCGCGGAAAAAATGTACAAATTTAAATTTAATAATACATAATTGTAATTTTGATGTGAATTGTAAATGCTTACCACTGAAAGAAACAGCCGTTGTGAAATATTTGGGTATTTTTATTGATAAACACCTTAAATGGTCTCACCATGTTAACTACATCTGTAATAGACTACGCCGAACAATTCATAAATTTGTCATTTTACGCCACTGTATGCCCATTACTGTTATACGTTCCGTTTATCTAGCACTTTTCCAGTCCATTATTCAATATGGCATTCTCGTCTGGGGAGGATTAGCGAAAACTACCCTTAAGCCCCTCTGCCTTTTACAAAAAAGAATAATAAAAATCTGTCTAAGAAAACACATTGATTACCCAACTAGCCTAATATTTTCGGAATTTAATGTTTTAAGTTTGGACCAAATTTACAAATTTTCTATATTAAAATATTTTCACAAACATCGTATAAAATACTCTTCCAGTGATCATATCTACAAAACTAGACGAAATACTAATTTACTCCTATTAGAACCCAAATGTCTCACATCGGCAGGATTAAAGCATAGCATTAATTTTGGACCGCGCTTCTATAACTCAATTATCAGAAAAAATCCTGACCTCTCAGCATACTCCACTGTTAAATTTAATAGATATGTAAAGAATTTTTTGTAATTTTTTAGCTTTTAAGTAATTTTTGTTTCACTCCTTTTATGTATTTATGTATTTATGTTTTAATGTTTTTGTTTTACTTTCTTTTTTAGTTAAGCACATTATACACTCTATTTCTTTGTCTCTCCTCTTTCTTCACTTTGATATTTTTGAAACGGCACCCGAGCACGAGCAGTCTTGCTCATTCGGGTGTATTACTAAATGTAATACCTCTTGTAATATCTCTTGTAATAAATAAATAATAAATAAAAAAAAATAAAAAAAATAAAAATTATAACAGATTACAGTACATGGTAATCAACAGATCCCATATTTGATAGAATGTTAAAGTTAATTTATTAAAATCGGAATTAACGGCTGCTTAACACCACTCACGATTTAACTGCAGTACATTATGTAAGGCAAGCGCCTGAGGAAGCAACTACTTCACCTCAGCTGCCGTGCGGGTAGCCTAAACACGAACGCCAGGCGCTTGAAGCAGCACTCCTATGAATACTTCTGTTTCTCCGAAAACAATGAAGGGTTTGAATGACTGGGGAGGGGGGGGGGGGGGAGAGTAAAGTTGAATGAAAGGACATTGTAACATGACTGAGAGGATTATAAGGAATTAAGAGAAAATTTCGACAATATATTTGACAAATGATAATACTGTAGTATAAGTACGCTACTTAAACTATGAAGAACCATTGTCAAGCTAAAATTACAATGAATGAATGAATATTGATCATTAATTTGGAATCCTGCTACCATTAAATACAGGAAATTGGAGTCCATTCAAAATAAATTTCTGAAATGTACGTACTGCAAACAGTTTAACTAGTACCCTAAATTTGAATCATATTCAACTATGTTACAACATTTCAATATCCTTGAATTATCACACAGACGAAATTGTCACGCATTGTTGTTTTTATACAAATTACTTAATAAGGAAATAGATGAAATTAATATTTTCGAAGAAATTTCTTTTTATGTTCCACCTTATAAAATGTATAACTTGAATAATCTTTTTAGGTAGATTTCGAAGAAATCTTTTTTGCAGTTATTATTGCGGGTTTGTCATGCTAAGGCTAAAGAAGAAGAGTGCTACGCAGCGACAATAAATTAAACCAAAAAGCACTTCGAAATCCACCTTGCCTAAAGGGATTTTTTCATCTCAAAGGAAACACTGACTCCCATAATAATTCTCCTCTTTATAATATGCTCCGTCTATACAATCAAGATATATTTAATACCAACAATAAGCAGTTTAAAAATATCTGTGATCAAAATTTGGAAACTTTAAAATAAGATCTGTCATTTTCTTTATATATATATATATATATATATATATATATATATATAGGGAGAGAGAGAGAGAGAGAGAGAGAGAGAGAGAGAGAGAGAGAGAGAGAGAGAGAGAGAGATTTGAATAATGAAAATGACATAGATCTTATTTTAATTATTACTATTACACGGACAGACATTTTCCCGTCCCCCACACAATTTCATAAAGTGCCGGTACCATTCTGGCACTTCATAACAAAACATTTTGATTTAATACCGGTATTATAACATCTGGAATAAAAGCATTATATGCAAGTGATTATAAGGCAGCCTGTAATAACGGGATAACTTATGGAGGAGGCAGTAGCATGTAACACAGCAGGTTAGAGCAAATGTTGCTCCCAAGAACACGAGACAGACTCCCTACTGAGAGGTGAAATTAATTAAGTGTGCTGATGAAAACCAACCCAAGCTGTCCGGCCGTTCCCTCCATCCAAATGTTGTAATGATCATCAAAACACAATATTTTAGGGTCCAGTTCACGAGAAGAAATAACTGCTGAGACAGTATCAGAATGTTAAGAACAACGCTACACGATTAGTTCTAAATTATATATCGCAAACTCCCGTTTATCCGTGTTAACTGGGAATGTAACATACACGAGGCCGTGGTGAAGGAAGCTGTGGGTTCGAGTCCCGCCTCGGGTATGGGTTTTTGTGTGTGTGAAAAAAAAAAAAAAAAAAAAAAAAAAAGGAAAACGGAAAACACAGGGAAAAAAGAAAGAAGGCATATGAAAAACAATAATAATAATACATAAAACATAATCACGGATAATTTAATGTTAAAATTATTACTATTCTAGCTTTACGTCAATGTTGTAATGGGCTACATGTATATTATAATGTGATTTCAATAGGGCATAAATATTACTAAATTTTTCATAACGCTCCTCATACTCGGAGTTTTGATTAGTATGTAATACAGATATAACAAGATATCGAATTTTCCACGCTTAACTCCCTCATACTGTGCACAGAGAATGTTACGTTGCTTTGAAATTAAGTGCAGGAAATTCAAGATTTTACGTTACGGTTATATTTGTATTCGGTTCGCAAAGGGCTAAAAAGGTAAGAAGCTTACACGGATAATCCGCGCTCGGATAATCGGGAGTTTGCATTATATAGACAATCATATAATCTGTATAATATAGGCTTGTATTATATGGATGTGAGACATGGTCGTTTACTCTTCGGGAAGAACATAATCTGAGAGTGTTGGAAAACAGGGGGCTTAGGAAAACATTCTGACCTAAGAGAGATGAAAACTGCATAACCACGAGCTTCATAACCTGTACTCTTCACCAAATATAGAAAAGTAATTAAATCGCGGAGGATGAAATGGGGGCTTAGGAAAGGGTTAGGCCAATTGAAAAATCTAATCGAGGATAGAACCCGCGACCTTCCGGTTTGCAGCGCAGTGCCTCAGCCACCTGATACCTTAATCATCGATGTAGGCTTTGTATGAGTTAAAAAAAAGATTAACTCATTTCGGTAGGATCGGTCCTAGGGAACCAATCCTAGGGAACCAATCCTAGTGAGAATTTCAACAGGGGTTTTCCCTCACTCATAGGTGAATGCCAGATTGGAGATAAGGATTAGGTATTTTCCTTATAAGGAATCGCTGAACTTAGAAATTAACTTCACTATACTAACAATAGATACAAAGAAAAACTGCAAAAAAAGAAAATAAGATCCCACAAGGAAAGACTGGTACAGTTACCTCGAACTGAGTCATAAACGACATACCCACATTTCCTAGACAGCAGAAGGCGGAAGTTAGAGAGTATATTACCATAAAAACAGATCTAAATTTATTTCTTACAATCTTTGTCAAAATACAAGAAGAAACGCCATTTTTCGTTTCGCTGAATCAAAATATAAGACGACCAAGGGGCAGTTACATGGTCAAAACTATGGTTTGAAACTGTATAACACGTTTATTGCTGAGCACCCCGAATATATAAATTACAATCTCAAACATTTTAAGAGGAAAATTAAAAAATATATTACATAATATTAATAGCACAACTTTTAATTTGTTTTATCTTTCAATGTTTCAACCCAATTTATTCTATAAAAATTTATTTTCTGTTTCTGTATTTGCTATATAAACCACTGGTTGATGATGCAAAATTATTGTATATACATTGTACTCATACGTTTATAATTTTTCGTTTGTAGTTTACTATGCATTGATATATAAATAGATTTATATTAATCTATTATACCCGTAAACACGAGTTTTGCTCATCTAGGGCATACCTTACATTTTAAATGCTAAAATAGAAATAGTATTTTCTGTTGGTTTTTGTTTTTACTTTTATTAAATGTAAAATAATGAAATGTAATAATGTATGTATGTAACAATAAATATTAAGTTTTCAGTTTTAAGAAGGAAAAAATTTGGACTTTAACTTTTAGCAAAGATTGGCCGAGGTTGCTCCCGGGGAGAAGGGTGGGCACAAAAAAAAACTCAAAAAAATATACATAATCTTTGAATTTTCGCACCTCGAGATATTCGCGCCACTGAGTATTAGGTAGTTTTAAAATACCTCAGAACCATCTAAGACGACATTGACATTTAACTATTATCCACTCAAAACAGCTGCGCAAAAATAATACCGGTAACGAATAGACTATGCGAGAACATGTGTGACCTGGAGGGTTTGAAAGTATAGGAAACGCTGACCTGTATAAAGCAGTATACATCAATATCGATGTTTATCATGAGTTACGTCCATACAGACAAAGAAGCCTCATTAAGGACCAGTGGAAGCGGAAGATGGAGTTCAGGTACCGTTGCAAAACTTCACTTAATTACACCGTCATAAATCTGTCCAGATAACACGATATTAAACTCGCTCTTTTGTTTGCTATGTCCAATTACGTCACGAAAAAATTACGCAACAATAACCCATTCTAATAATCTCGTTGTTTGGCAAACATTTCGATGTTGTTTAAAGAAGATAGAATATATTAATATTTTAAACGTTTGGCTGTCCATAACCTTCAAAGTAGGCTATTGTTTTTAAGGCAATGGTCATCATGATGATGATAATATCTGTCTGTACGTGATGCCCAGCGAAACCTATTGCTTGCAGAGATCTGAAATTTTAAACATAGATTGGACTCATTGGACTGAAGGGTGGCCGAATGCACCTCGAAGCCGGATTTTTAATTTTCGCTTTCGTTCGCGAGTTATGAGTGAAAAACTGGCAAAAAAAAGTCGCTTTCGAACCATCGGTTTTCAGAATACATTTCAATTGTCAAATCAATAGCAGGTGGCTTTGCTTATCTTTGTCATACCTTGGAAATAAATGCATCGCGAAAGCTTGAATTTTGTAAGCCCAGACTGGTAGATTCATTTGTTTATAATGTCAAGGCACGCAGACATCTGAAATTTTCGACAAAGATGGAAGAGGGATAATGGATTAGGCTTAAAGGGGCAAACATTGATCGATTTGGAGGAAACTCACTATGCAGGTGTTTTTTAGGCCAGGGAACTCGATTCTGAGGTCTTTCTCCCAGGCGACCCTTTCTAATCATGGAATGCATTCCAAAGCCGGATTTTTAGCTGTTTCATTATAATTATTAATCGTTTAGTTTATGAATGATTCCCGCGTAAGTGTTAATAAATACAATCTTTTAATTATGTTGCTCTTAATATTTAATTTCTGAATTAATTATCGCGGACGAAGCTGCGGGCACCTGCTAGTTAATAATAATTCTTTAATTAATCTGGCAGAGTTAAGCCTTAAAGACTTCTCTTACAAAAAGCAAAACCAATAATTTTAATCGCCATTATCCTTACAGATAACGTAGCATTACAACCGTTTCATAATTATTAATATCTACCCTGTCCCCTATTTGTTCTTTACATATAAAATACTAGCTTAAAAGGCCCGGCGTCGCCCGGGTTTTGCATTTTTTAATTAGAAATTAACTTATGAAGGACTTTCGATTTTCAAATTCTAGGTCCTTATGTAAATATTTATTTACAGCAACGAATTATATCGATAGCTTCTCTAATTTGTTAAAGTCCCGTATCGTTTAATCCAAACCTACCTGAGACCACTGCCAACAACACACTGTTGTCATGTGATTTGGATTTGATAATTCTGTGTGAAAAGGAATTCTCAAAAACATTTGACTTTTAGCATTTAAAATAATTTTTTTGTAAAATCCTTTCTTATTGAGCACTTACATTACGAAACGAAGGCACTGTCAATATTCCAAGTCTCTACGTGTTATAGTTTAGGCTCTACGTTGATTCTTTGTCATTAAGTCAGTCAGCCTTTTATATATAGAAGATATTACAGCGTATAACTCTTAAATATGAATACCGGGAAATAAATACACTGTAACTGAACTAACTTATCCCCTATTTAAAATGCGGGGCTAATTCCATCTTTTTGCATGGCACAAACGAATTCCTTGCAATTACAGGAATGAGAAAGTCAGGAAATGTTTCGTCTTGAGCAGATTTACATGTAAGAGGATTTCTGTTTACGTGAGTTTTGTAATGTAGAGCAGTTTCTCTGTTATCTAATAGCCAAGTCAGGCTATTTGTTTTGCACAGACATAATTAATTCCACTCCTAACTAATGACTGACAGATATGAATGAGTTGGCAGTCGTAAACCACGGGTTATTACTTTCAGGCTACTGTACACTTCACAGTAACATATGGTTTCCACTCTTTACATCGCTCTGCTTTTTCTTAATGTGTTAAGTGCTAGAATGGTGCTTTATGAGATTGTGTGGGGAGACGGGAAAATGTCTGTCTGTCCGTCTGTCTGTCTGTACGCGCGATAACTGAAATACGCTTTATCGGATTTTCATGAAACTTGGTATACACACTTACAACGTTCATGGGAAAAAACCTATTTATATTGGGCCAAATCGGTAAAACCGAATTTAGTGTCTATTTTAAAGGCGCGATAACTCAAATAAGCATTATCAGATTTTCATAAAAGTCGGTATACGCATTTATAATGTCCATGGAAAGAAGCCTATCGATATTGGACCAAATCGGTTTACCGGTACCGGAATAATGCCCAATTTAGCGCCTTTTTATGGTATTATATAACAAAAGGCGCGATAACTCAAATAAGCTTTGTCTGATTTTAATGAAACTTGGTATACACATTTATAACGTCCGTGGAAAGAAGCCTATCGATATTGGACCAAATCGGTTGACCGGCACCGGAGTAATGCCCAATTTAGTGTCTATTTTATGGTAATATATTAGAAAGAATTTATCAAATGCAAATCAGTTCTCATGACAACATATTGTTTTACAGTGTTCAGATACGGCTTTGGAAGTTGCAATACAGTTAGCTTTGACAAATAACACTACTTACATATTCCTTCACATATGCTTATCGAACTAGACCTTTGTCCTTCCGTAAGCCCTGCTTAATGAATCGATCTGGAGCTTAACTCGGTAATCGATAACATAAATAACTTATTTACTGCATATCATAATTGTAATTATCACTGATTAAAGTGTAAAGCATTCTGGCACTTTGTTACATCGTTTACCTGGTTTTATTATTATTATAAATCAGATCTGTTCCCTTCATAGCAAGCCTTTAAAGTATTATCGAATATTAATATAAACAAAGGCGCAAATTTTATTAATGTCCAATTTACTATAAAATAGGAAAAGTAGAGTCAGACTGAAAAATTCAAAGCCATAGCCGGGATATGAACCAGGACCTTCGCCCTCCTCTGCTCTTACCAATTGAGCTACCATGCCAAAATGCTGGTACAACTTTAAATTCCCCAACTGATCCGCATATCCCGTTATACCAGCAGGCGTTCTCAATGCGAGAGTATAAATACTAAACAATAACTTTCTTTTTAAATTCAGCTGTCTTTATACTCCTTTTAGCTGCGAGGCCATATCAGGAGTTAGGGATCTGTGTCTATACAGTAGGGCAAGGCATGGAACTATTGATTGTCAATTGTTTCTATTACTGGTGCATTTTTATGGAGTAAATTTCAACTGATATTAATTTAAATGGATACGATACAGGATGAAATGGTGAGGATGATTCATGGTATTTAAATATCCAATTCGGCATTTGCCTTTACGACTGGCAAAACCATGAAAAAACCCATGTCAAATTGGCCGGCCATGGGATTTGAACCTGGGACCTCCCGAATGTGACTCCAAGATGTTACCATCTCGGCCACCTCGCCCGGTAAACAATAACTTATTCCGCGTAATATCCCACTTCATTTCACAAATAATCAGGCTCCTAGAAATAAGTAGCTGATTCCACAATGCAAACACTAGCGGGAACGTTCTCAGGAAAATACCTCAAGTAAGCTGAGTTAACTCTGTGGACGTTAAGCAAACATCAAACACCGTTGTTAAGCTTCAGAAAGCACCAATCACTTTTGTACATGAAGCGCCCGGTAAATATTATCTCAGTCAATATTGTTCTGAGAACCTTCCTTCCTCGAGATACCTCTGGGACTTGGATAAAATCACTGGTATGGATTATGCAAAGCTATCATCCCATCGCATTCCCATGGAAGTCTTCAATTCCTTCTCTCGGTTTGAGAAGCTTTGATATGTAAATTCATACTTATCTCCTCGAATTGAAGCTTAATTCAATTTAAAGTGAGTTTATGTGGAAAACGGCAGTGTGTTAGCTATGCTTAGATGGAGCTCTTTCTTGTTCTCTTGATCCTAGCCGAAATTAAGGCATCATCGAGAATTACGAAAAAATAATGTAAATTTCTGAGGAAGTAATTTCGGGATCAGAAACAGCGTCTTTAGTTTTCAAGACAGCAAGTTCAAATTTTAAAAAACAGGTTATTTATATTCCAGAAAACGTACGGTACTAACAATTTCGGCAATATAATTTTAATTTCAGATAAAGTAATTTCAATTTCTGCAAAAGGAATGTCGATTTCGGAGAAAGGAATTTCAATCCTTGAAAAAGGTAATTTTTTAGAAGTAATGTCAATGCATATGAGCAAAAGGAAATATGAAAATAATATACAATTGTAGACCATTAAGGGCAATCAGTCATAGGAGAGAGGTTCCATATGGCGCTGTGAAGTGAACTCTGGCTTAGCTCAGTTGGTAGAGCAGTGGCACGGATAGCCAAAGGTCCTGGGGTCCCGTCAGAGGAATTTTTCTCCTACAATATTATCATGTAAGTCCAACAAAGACTTCTAAATCATGTGAAGAAAAAAGCAACACACTAACATTACATTAACATTATAATAACAATATAACATGGGGTCTTTAAAAAAATTGATATTACATATCGTACGGTCGTTTATGACTTATGAGCTGTCAATTTGAGGGCCAAAAAATAATCCAGCTTTCAGTTTTTCTGTACTTCGTACAGTTTTCATCCTACGGGTCCAAAGTATGGTCAAGAACCTTCACTGGCTATATTATCAAGCAAGATTTTGTTTCGCTAGACTAGAGTTCACGAATAACCCCCCCCCCCCTCGACAAACGTAGAGCTGGTACAGAAAAACTGTTTACATAGGCCTATTTGGAATAAGCAAACTAAGTATAGCCAAAATCCGGTAAAACATCTGAGACACCAAACAAAACGTCCTTTTTTTGTTGGGCTGTGTTATAGATGTCACATAATAAGAAGTTGGCCTTCAGTATTAATAACACTAGATTGTGTAAAGCATTTAAAGCAAAAAAAATAAAACAGTATGCTTTCTTGTGGAAGTTCTGTGCTCTGTTTTCCCCCCAATAGAAATTTAATTCGTTCCTATCCATGTGCACTGGAAATCAACAAACCATCATGACAGACAATTCTGAACGTTGTTGGAAGCGAATAGGCCTATAAAGAATAATTATAAAGGATGGAAGAAAGTAATCAAGACCCTGCCTTTTTGTTAAATAGTCACAATAAAAGTATAATTAGAGGTCTGGATTTTCTAAAGATAAATTAACGAGCAATGAAATCTCTCTCATTACAATTAATTATTATAACTTTACCTGCCCTTGAAACCCCAAAAAAAACTCCGCAGAAAAAAAGCTCCTTTCTTCTACATGTTAGCCTCGCAGTTTGAAATCAGGAAACAAGTTACCACGCTCCGATATCCTAATTACAGGCCTAGAGTAGGCCTACTCAACACATAGGCTATTCAGTTTGTACAAAAACAGGTTTACAGATTGATAAGTGCCTTACTGGAATATCTAGACACATTATTCAGACTACAAAGCATATAAAAGGTGTTATAGGCCATCTAACAAGGAGTATAAATTGTCCCAAGTGTTGGTTTATAAGATCGCTCATTTCCCTTCTGGAGGCTAAACTTTCGCGAGCAGGTTTGGCAATGCGTTACGTAACTGTATCTTATTGAGATGAAAGGAAGTGGCTTGAACGTATTTAATTAGCATCTCCTTGTTAATCAGCAGCCTTCAACACGCACACCCGGCTACTTAACAAACAATTAAGCGCTTCCCGTAAAACGTCTGCCATTTTCCACCTCATGGACCACTTCTCTGGAGTCAATTACAGAAAATTATGTTTTGAACCTTCAGAAACGGTGAAGGCGTTATGGCGTATTGATTATGTACATTGGATTTTAACAGCAAAATTTGTACAGAGTTTAAACAAAAATCATAAATAATCCCACGAGTTACAGTGGCGTAGCCAGAAAATAATTGGGGGGCGGAGGAAGGCGGGTCGTGGGTCCAGCCATAGGCGTAACCAGGCCGACCATATGGGGGGGGGTTATAACATCCTGGGGGGTATGGAATACCCCCCAGGGAGAGGGGGTCCGGGGATCCCCCCGGAAAATTTTAAAAATTAAGATGCAAAATAACGAGTTTTAAGCTTCCGGGGGCCCTCCCCCGGAAAATTTTAAAAATTAAGACGCAAAATAACTAGTTTTAAGCTTCCGGGGGTCCTCCCCCGGAAAATTTTAAAAAATTAAGACGCAAAATAACGAGTTTTAAGCTTCCCACGCTTTATACTTGTATTAAGTAATTTATGGGCAGACTTAAAAAAATTATACAATTTTCCTTTTTTTAATCAATGGGGGGGGGGGTTCAAACCCCCAACCCCCCCCCTCGGTACGCCTATGGGTCCAGCCCCGGAAAATTTTTAAATATCGAACTAATGACAATCACATTTTATGGCATGTTAGCACTAAAAAACTAGTTAGCTAATTCCTTTACTATACTCGAAGAGATACCAACTTAAACAAGAAATCGTTACCTAAGTTATAATACTTATCAATATTTGTAAGAAAAGTTAAATAACACATGGAAAAGTGGAAATAATAAGTCTACTCATTGTGTTACGAAAACAAACGAACTGCTGTATCATATTTGACACGTCAACAAGACTTGTATAATTTAATAAATATTTTTAAAAATAATACATAAGTATAATTTTAGGTTTTGATTTTGGGACATGTCAAACTGAAATTTCAAACACATATTTAGGGAGATTTGCTTTGCTTTTAATGATTTTTACAGAATTTTAAAGATTTATAAATGGTGTAGTGAAATTTTGAAAAAGAATCACATTTCTATTTTTCGGTACACATTTATCCTACATCCAAATAAAAATTTTCAATTCTCTCCACAGAAAAATGGTCTACACTAATAGGGACACATTTAAGTGTAGTAACTTTCTGTCACATTGTTTCAATTATTTTCTGTGATTTTTTTTTTTAATTTGACAATATGTTTTACAAAATGTTCCATGATCGTTCAATCATAATTTTGTTTATATTACATACATTGAAATTCTTTTGCATTTAAATGTGCAATCTGTTTCAAACAGGCTCGATGAGAGGGAGGGGCAGCCCGGGGCCCGGGCCTCAAAAGGGGGCCCGGCCGACCAGGTTTTATTTTTTACTTTCTAAATTTACCCTAAAATAAAACTGATTGTAAGTAAATAAACAGCTTAAGTTTTTTTTATGTGTTTATTTTATCTGCATTATCCTGTCGTATAACGGTGACACGGAATTAATCAATTAATCTGATAACGGATTATTCTTGAAGAAAAATTGCTATTTTTGAAAAGTAGAAGCAGAAATCGTTTTCGACTCAATAGTAGGCCTCACTAACGTTCGGCATTTAAAATCATAATTTTCAAGAGATTAAACTGGTAATACAGATAAAATTGTTCCTAAATAGAACATTTTAAAATATTTTTCCGTTTCGTGCCCGGCCTTGATTTGGTCCAGAATCAATAGGCTTCGTCCAATGGGCGTTATAAATGGTATACCAAGTTTTATGAAAATCCGATAAAGTATCTTTGAGTTATCGCGGACAAACATTATGTAATAACTAGGGATGGGTCCTCGATACTTTCGATACCTCGATACTCTCGATACTTGCATGGTATCGGCATCGAACGATACTTCAGAAAACTCCCTCGATACTTTTTCGATACTTTTGTAATTCTGCAATTCTGCAATTAAGTGAGAATGCTAGTATTTTTTTAACAAAAACTTGTAAGTGGACTGTTTAAAAAACTCATTTTAGTTTTAATGTAGAGTTTAAAAATAATCACAGGCTAATGATATTAAATTTTGTCTCATTAAATATGCAGACTTAATTGATTTAGTTGGTATTACACAGTTCTCTCAAATTTTAATTTTTAATGTACCTATTTATCGAAACTGGAAATGTTGAAGGTATCGAGTATCGAAGTATCGAGTATCGAGGAAAAAATCATGTATCGGTATCGAGTATCGAGAAAATCTGGTATCGACCCATCCCTAGTAATAACATTACATAATCTTTTTGATACATACATTATAACGGGCAAGTTGGGAGGTGAATTTAATATTTGACGGGGGCCCGGGAAAAATTTTCCCTGGGGCCCTTGCTTCCTTTCCACGGCCCTGGTTTCAAGAAACAAGTGTGCCAAATTTCATGTGACGTATTAATCACTGCATATTGATATGTTAGGTTTCCAGTAACAAGCTGGCATTTTATCAGATAAAATCGCATCCTTGTTTTCCTAGTAAGCATATTATATGGTAGATGACAGTGATTGGTCGATATCCGAGAAGTGAGAAAGGTGAAAGAGGAAATGGATAGAAATGATCTTTGATAGGGGAATTTTAAATTCGTCATCCAAGTAACTCAAGTGCTTGCTGGAATAGGAGTGTTTCCATCAGAATATTACATATGAGTAGGGACCGGATTCTTAGGTTTTTACCTATTTTTTTCCTTACTTCCAAAACAAAAAGCGCTTATAGACTTTTTCGAATCACGTCCATATGATTCACCCACATTAATTCTGTGGCACCTAAAAATACCTAAATGGGGTATAAAAACCTAAATATACCTAAACGGGATATAAAACTAAAATATATAATTTAGGCTACTTTTTTGCCTTTTTTTGTTTGTCAGTTGAGAAATCTATATTTTGCGGAGAGACAATAATTTTTGTCGGGTTGAAATTAATACCACCAGCGTTTCGTTCAACCCATTGACTACCGTCGTATTCCTTTTAAAATATTCGTACGAACAGCCATTGTTGCCGCGTATGAACAATGATATAGATTTCTGTGTTTTAAAGCGCTTGTCAGGGTTGTCATACGTACGACTATAGTCGCACACACACGACTATTTCATAGATTTGTACGACGTGCGACGTAACCAAGAGTCGCACGCCTATTTGTACTACTGTTTTTAACATATCGTTTTATATTTTTTAATCAATCTACTGACGAATTTTAAATTTTGATGTACATCAAGCTCTTTGTTTTATCATGGTTTTTGTTGTAAGCATGTTGCTAGCAATAACATTGTGGCAACTACTGTTTATTTAATTTTGTTGTATTTTATCAAATTTAGCATATTGGAAGATAATGAAACACGCCCAATCATTTACAAATAAGATGAAGGAAATGTGATGCAATCTTCAATTGTAAAGCAAGTTTACACAAATTTAAGTCAATTTTGTTAAGTTAAACTTTACAAGTATTATGTATTGAATCCTATATAGCACATTCAAATTCATTAAACCAATTATTCTACCCGAAAGAGATATTTTGGACAAAAAACCTAAAAAAAACTATTTCATCTGATGGAAAACCTAAAACAGTGTTTTCAAAAACCTAAAAATCCGGTCCCTACATATGAATATATCTCAGTAGAAACAGCATACGAAGGCATGACACAGTATCCAATTAAAGTTTTATAAAGTCATGTTCTTTAATTAGGCATACGTTGTAAATTTTGTTTATTTGCAGCGACTAATTAAATTGTATTAAAATGTTGGAATAAAGCCACTGGCTTGTATTAAATATAGTTTATTAGACAAATGGGTTGACGACGAGTTAATAAGAGATCGCAAGGTCGGCAGGTATTGTTTGAGGAGGGTGTGACAGGTAAATTACAAGCCTCATTGATTTCATTGCGCAGAACAATAGAGTAATTAGAAGTCTTGAAGGCAGATGCACGCGAAGTAATACTGCTCTGTATTCAGTAACCCAGTAACGAGGCTCTTCATATAATGAGCGGTATAACATTGCTACGGAATTTCATTTTTTAGGTACATTTTGAAGAAAAATCTACCTATTGCAATCGATACCATGTCATGATTTTCGAAAAATTCTTTCATATCTTTACGTTTCAAGCCTCCCTAATTACGAAACCACCGCCTGTTCAAAAAATGTTTTTGTGAAATTTATATAAAAATATAGCCTACATATATATAGCCTATATATATATATAGCCTATATATATATCTCTTTATATATATATATATCTTTACACGCTAGCGGCCGTAATTTTGAAGATATTTGAACCAAACTTTATTATGTTATTTCTGGGCCCAATAGTTCGGACAAGTTCGTTAATGAGCAAAATTGGCCCAAGGGGGTGGTCGGGGGTTGAAATTTTAAAACATTTATACTTCGGCCCCTATGAAGTATAGAGGGGAAACTTTGTTTGAATAAATTAAAGCACTCCCTATGGAGTTCACAGTGACACCAACGATTCGGAGGTTTTGGGGGTACGAGTGGGGATAGAGGGATGGAAATTCGAAATTTTTGAAACTACGTCTTGTGGGGTATCGTTGAAAAGCTCTTCATGAATACTCTACAAATCAATAACTAGTTTCTTGATAGTTCTCATATAAGGCGAGATTTGAATGTTTGAGAAAGTACTCTTTCCTCTTTTTGCAGTTATTATTGCGGGTTTGTCATGCCAAGGCTAAAGAAGAAGAGTGCTACGCAGCGACAGTAAATTAAACCAAAAGCACTTCGAAATCTACCTCAGCCTGTAGGCTTGCCTAAAGGGATTTTTTAGTTTAATGCGGCACATTCATTTAAATTTTGACGCTTCCAAAACATATGGAAGTAGTTATTGCTTAAAGGAAGGACTATCTAAACTAAACTTCGTGGCGCTACATCCCTGAAGGGACTAGGCCTACCATCCGATCGCTACGTCATCTACCACAGGCAGATTGGGGCATGTGGTCAGCCGTTAATGGTGGTTTCCATGACCAGAGCCGACACTTCTCTATCAAGTAGCTCCTCAGTTTGAATCACGAGGCTGAGTGCATCCCGTTCCAGACCTCCCTAACTCAGAAAAATCCGAGGTACCGGGGATCTAACCCGGGCCGATGGATCTGTAGTCAGCGACGCTAACCACGAGACCACGCCGGCGGTCGGAAAGACTATCTTCTCACCCAAAAATATAGTGCTGTGAATTTTTTTCACAGTGTAAGTGATTTCACAATATGTGCAACAAAACTACTTATTTTTCGTATGGACTTATCAAAATAAGTCAATTTTTAAAGACTATTCATTTTTATGTAAAACATTTTTAAAAAATTAAAAAATCAGTAAGATTTTTAAAAAAATCCCTCAGTAATTTTGTATAGAAGAAAAGAATGATGCATAAAAAAATAGGTTTACGTATTAATATGTCAGGTTTTGAATTTTATTTAAAAATCAATAATATATTAATTAATATCTCAAAAACAAATTGTGATATTAAACTGAAATTTGAAAATGTAATTTCTGTTCAGGTTTCATAAGTATATGGCACAAACAGAAAATCACTCTGAACACTTCGGTCATCCCTTAATCTTAAAAAAATTATATCTTGATTTTATATAAAAGGGAATCATTACCCAAAAATGCTAAATTTAGGCATTATAAAACTGAAATCTTACCAGAAGCTCTGAGTGTATAAATACCTCAGATAGAAGAATAAGCAAAACAGAGAAGAGAATATTAAGCAAAATTATGGGACCCATTTGGGAGAACAACATATACAATCTGAGACCAGAAAAAGAGTTATACAAATAAACAGAAAAAATAGGCCATAATTTCGGGAAAAGAAGATTAAGATTCTATGGTCACATTTTCAGAATGGAAAGAGACAGGCTTACCAAACAAATTTTTGATCACTATGTAAGTAAAAAAACTAAACCAGCATTTTTTTAAAATTACTCAATACCAAAAAGAAGGATATTACAAACAGAGAAAAGTTTAGGAAAGCAATATTTGATGGCGAATTTCCAGAGAAACCCAAGAAGAAAACGGGAAGTCAATGGATGGAAGAACGGAAACAGCAACATCGCGAAAGAATGAAGAAGTTTTGGGAAGACAAGAAGAAGACAACTGTTTCACGTGGTCCTAAGCTGATCTAATCGAAAGGAAAAAAAAAATAAAAGGAAATCACAGTTGCGACTTGCCAGAAGACTTATTCTTTTCACTGCAAATTACGTGCTGCATTCTTGAACACGCCTGTTTTCACCAGACTAGTAAACATAATTACTTAATTATATTTAAAACTTTCCACCACAAGTCAGCAACAAACTAGTAACTTACACAAGCATGACTGACCAGTCCATCATTCACTATTATTATCCAATGAATTGTATGACGCATGCAATCGTAAATCCATAAAACAAAAGCTAAACATGCTTCAGCCAGCCATTTTATGAATAGAGTTACCCATGCAATAGCTAGAATTCTGAACTGCAAAACCACTAGTTAAATTATAAATGGGGACTAATCAATAATACGCTGTTGAAAAGCAATGTTCAATTTCAGTGACAGTGAAGAGCGATAGAATTGAAAACACTGCCATAAAAAAATTTAAAAAATCTGATGTGAAATTCACATAACTTCCTCCGCCCAAATAAAAGTCAGCCGCTTAGTGTTATAGAATTATCATGTATGACATTCTCTTAACCTAAATTGACTGTAGAAATGAAGAGAATGTTGTTACCAGATCAAATCGCATCCCCGAAGGATATATAAAGCAACTTTCTTTATTATACGCATGGCCAAAACATTTTTCTCACTTCACATTCTGATATAGAACAAGACGCCGTATTGCAAAGAGCACGTATTCAGAGTGGTTGGCTTAAAACTACCCTTCAGATTTTTTTTAAACAAAAGTTTTAGCTCTTAGTATAAGCACCCCATATGTAAAATTTACACAAAATCTTAAGAGCTGTTTTCGAGAAAATCGCGACAAACTACATTTTCTTCATGTAAAGTCCCCTTAAAAATAAGAGAAAGTCATCGCCAGTCTTCGGGTCACGTCCCGAAAAGGTACCTAACCCAAATAAAAAAAAAATAGTTTTCGTACGATGTTCCGTTACAAGGGGCCGTATTGCAAAGAGCGCTTATTCAGAGTGGGTGGCTTATAACTACCCTCCAGATTTTTTTCTCGAAAAAGTGTTTCAAATAAAAGTTTTAGCTCTTCGTACAAGGAACCTATGTGCAAAATTTAAAGAGAATCGTTAGAGTCGTTTTCGAGAAAATCGCAAAAAACGAAAATTTCATGTAAAGTCCCCTTAAAAATAAGAGAAACGTGTCGCCATTCTTCGGGCCACATCCCGAAAAGGTACCTAAACCAAATAAAAAAAAATAGTTTTCGTACGATGTTCCGTTACAAGGGGCCGTATTACAAAGAGCGCTTATTCAGAGTGGGTGGCTTATAACTACCCTACGGATTTTTTTTTTCTCGAAAAAGTGTTTCAAATAAAAGTTTTTGCTCTTCGTATAAGCAACCCATGTGCAAAATTTAAAGAAAACATGCGTAATTGATGGATCGTCAATGGAATGGAGTGTTACTACTACAATACACAATTAGTTAGGTCTGATATACATCAGTACGGATGATCGCACTGCACTGGTTAAGTTGGATATGCTAATGCGAATGGGGGCGTAATGCATAGCCATTCCAACTCGTTTCCTACTTCACAGCTCGTGACTAAAACACATCGGAATCCTGTACCCCTGCCCTTTGCAACACAAATCGAAGCCTCAATGGAGATCGGAGATTTTACACTCTGACAATTACATTTTTAAAAAGCGAGGTATTGTCTGGACCGTAGGCCATGATCCTTCAATAGATGTAGCTTAATTGCCAGGAGATCTAGTTAAAGCCAAAAAACTTCTGTCTCAGTTACCACTGGGTGAGAATAAATTATTAACTTGGCAAGGATTCAAAACAAGGCAGCGTGAAATGAGCAGAGTACACAAACAGCAATCAATGGTTAAAGCTGATGATCTAATACAGGACAAACACGAATGTAACTGCGCAGGTGTTACAAACTTGCTGATGATGGCGCTGTGCGTACAGGAATGTAGTTACATAACTTTACACAACCGACAAATTTCTCTAAAAGTAGGCAAATGAGTAACAAGGAGTCCAAGTCTTTGGTACATCGCTAGTGAAATTAGTTGTAGCCTGTGATTGCTCAATTACCTCATTATGGAGATGCAACTCCGATCTTATTTGTAAATAACGGTTATTTAGTACCAAAAAGCGAAGTTTTCGGGTGCGTCAAGTTAAAATAGGAATAAAGTAAATCTTTGCTAACATGTTTACTAAAATTCTGTGTCCACTGTTGTTCCAAAGTAAGCATAACATTTAAAAGGAAATAAATTTCCAATACAGTAGAACTCCAATTAACTGGATTAATTGGAACTAGACTAGATCAGGATAATCAAATATACGGATAATTGGATAACTTAGGAAAATGGTCATTTCTTAAAAAATAAAATAAAATAAAATAAAATCTTGAATATATCGGCCAGAGTCAGTTATTTTGCTGACAAACTGTCGGCGATTTTGTCGGCTAATAGTTTTTTTTTCTTTTTTGCAAATAATCGGCCCTGAAAGAAGGTTTCCACAGTAAATAAGAAAGTTTGTTGTAAACAGTTACATATTTCGACTTAACTCCCACAAAGTAAAGAAACTTATGTTTTAACGCAAAATAACACGTTTGTGCTTTTTAAGAATACATATTGCTATCCTAATTGGCAAGTAATCGATCTGTCACTGAATTAAGTTACGCTTATTTCACTAGACTGGACAGAGAGACTGATCGAATGCCCATCGCCTCAACAACCCTACAGAGGAAACTAAGGTATTACGTGGACGAGAAAAGGCCGAGGAATTTGGCACATAGGCTCTAATTTAGGCTTGGAGCTATGTAAAGTGCCTTAAATCTATGACAAGGGACCACCGGCTTAAAATCCCTCCCGGAGGACTCCGTGCCCAGATCCATGTTGTAATAATTTTCGGGGAAGGTCGAAAGTGCTGGGTGGTTTGTGGGTTATGGAATACCCTCCAAGAAAGGAGGATACGGGGCTCTACCCCGGAAAATTTTTAAATATTGAACTAATGAACATCACATTTTACTCTATTCTAGCGCTAAAAGCTAGTTATCAAATCTCTTTACTATACTCTATGACATCCCAACTTAAACAAGCAATCGTTGCCTCAGTTATAACACTATTATTAGTTATTACTATTTATAAGAAAAGTTAAACACATGGGACAGTAGTATTACTATGCCTGCATTTACAAGTTCAGTATTTTATTACTAAATAAAATCAGGTATGCTGATGTAACGAAGTGCCAGAATGATTTTGTTTATGCTATGATATGCAGAAAATACGTTTTTTTATAGATTTCCAAGTTTAGCTCCAGATCGATCCATTAAGCAGGGCTTATGGAAGAACAAAGGTCTAGTTAGATAAGAATATGTGAAGGAATATGTTGGTAGTGTTATTTGTCAAAGCTAATTGCATTGTAGCTTCCAAAGCCGTACATGAACACTGTAAATCAATACGTTGTCATGATAACTGATTTGCATTTGATAAATTCTAACATATAACATAAAATAAATAGGCACTAAATTGGACTTTACTCCGGTATCGGTCAACCGATTTGGTCCAATATCAGTAGGCTTCTTCCCGTGGACGTTATAAACGCGTATACCAAGTTTCATGAAAATCCTATAAAGCGTATTTGAGCTATCGCGCGTACAGATGGACAGACATTTTCCCGTTCCTCACACAATCTCATCAAGTACCATTCTGGCACATAATAACTTAAATAGAATTGTAGGTTTCGATTTCGGAAGAGGTCCGGAACCCCTGGACCCTCCCCTTCCCAACGTCACTGCTTAGAATTAATTTAATGTTGTTTTAGCGTTACAAATTGAGGAAGATCTTAACAAGAAACGAAACAAAAGATCACTTGCTCTTAGAAAGTTGCTATGACATTTTCCTTCATGTTGGCCTACATGCATTTATTCAGTTGTCACAAAAATCCTGAAATCAAGTTTCTCCGTAGAGAAAAGGCACGCGGAAAATCCGGAGAGAGCATGGAGCTGCATCTCCTCGCGGAGTGACGTCACAGACATGGGAGCCTCACTCTTTCATAAACTGCTGAAACTTCTAACTGGTAATATTTGTGCATCTTTTCTGTGGGAGTTTGAAACAATAAGTTCCTGGGGAGTCGCTTTTTCGTGGCACCAATTTACCTAGTGAAACATGGGTTCGAAACGCATAGAGGACAATAATTCTCGTCTATAAAATATCACTTTTAAGTGTGCTTTTTGAAAGAAAAATTTTCATTGGACCATACTTCTTTCCGCTAATTGCATGCAACATAACTGTATCACAAGAATGTCATAAACAGTGTTAAAATCTCCAAACCAAAACCTTTATCACGCACGCCTTCTCTTGAACGTGATGGTGACAATTGATATACACTAGGACTTCAATTATCCGAACTCTATCCGGATCGCCAATTATCGGTATTCGAGTGGTTTTTGCAGCTGCGAGCTTTGGGAAGCCCTCTTTAGTTTCATTACATAAATACAAAAAAAATGCGAAATTGTTAGAGCTTTTTAAAGAAAATCTCGAAAACGTTTTTTTTTTAAATTTAAAGTGGTAGTATAAGTAAAAGCCGTTGCCAGATTTCATGTGAGAAACATGGATTTATGCTGAAAACGCAGCATCGAATTTCATAGCTAGTAGCTGTGTGTAGAGAAAGTAAAGGTGGTAAAAATAGCGACGTCACTTATTGCTGCTTATCGTTGGATACAGGTAGAAACCATATTGGTTCTTACGAATTTGTAAGTTCAGCAGGTGAAACCTTAATAACACAGCCTGCCATATAAGCTGAAAAGTCACCGCTGGTAATTGGCGTTTATGTGAAGCCCTAAGAATGTAGCATTTGCTTCAATATAGCCCATGTTTGTTCGTAGTCTTGTGAATTAGAAGCGATCTTAAACATTATTATGGTCTTATACAATGCACACTTAATTATAAATTAAGATGAGTTCCTGTTACTATTGTGTTATTACAGTGTATTCTGATTTCTAATGCTAAAATAATAGCAAGTTTGTCTTGGATATTGAATTAAAAAAGGGATCTGATAAAGGAAAGTACACATTGTGATACTCGGGATATGCTATTTGCAACTGGTTTATCTCTATCATTTATGTTAATCGTAGCTCTACCAATGCACGGTAATGTATTTTTAAAAATAGTGCAGACAAACATCGTTTTGTCTTAAATTAACTTTGCATTTTGACCAGGATATTCTCTCGCAACCTTGACGTAAGAACAGTAAACAGCCACTTACTACAGTAGAGCAGTGCAAGCAAGTTCGTAATATACGAATTATGCAACGAATCTATAATGTATATTAAGACACCAGTATGTCAGGGTGTGCCACCAAGTAATGCTGAAGAAATTCCCGACTTATTCCCTGATTTTTATTGATCATTTAAAAAATTCCCGACCAAAATATGATTATGAAGCACTTTCTAATAACTGTGTAAGAAAAATTATAGGATTATACATACCGTACTTTAAATAAGAAAAAACTTTTAGTAATAAAAATAACTGCAAACAATCATTAAGCCAATTAGGCTATATCAGACACAAAAGTAAGGAACAGTAAAATAAATTAAATATACCTTCATATAGGCCCAGAGATGCCAACCTTGAAAGGTGGTTATCAGTAGTGTGAGTCTAATCGGATGGTGGGAGACTCCATGTCTCGGGCAAATTAATATATGCAATTTCAAACTTCAACATGCATAATCACAGGCCTTCCGTATACTGCTTTCGATACTGCTGATTTGCCGCAGTTCGTTTTTGTCCATCACACTCTTCACTGGTTTTACGTTTACACGACCTATTTCCTCAATATGCTACTTGCACTGCAACACTCAATTAAACTTCTAGCAAACAACGGCGTCGGCAGTCGTCAGCGGCATTACAGTGATAATAAAAAAGAGGAAATATGTTAACACCAAAGATGTTATAACTACAATACTTATGATCTAAACTGTAAAATATAACATCTTTGGTTAACACACACTCACGTCAAAAACGAAAAACGAAGAATTTTAAAAATAGATATTGGGTTTCGTAAAATCCGTAATATTTAGTGCAATTTCCGTATTGCCGTAGCAGAGTCAAGAAAATCGTAGAAACTACGGAAATTCCGTAGCAGTTGGCATCTCTGTACGCCCATTATTGTCTAGAAGTCTTTTTGATCCCATTTTTTCTTCAGCAACTTAATTTGTTCATATAGAGCAGATGCAGCTTTTTCGGACTCTAAGAGTAGTTTTCTTTTCTTCTCTTCTAGTTCAGCTTTGCAATTATTCGAATTTTCCCGGATATTTTAACAAATTCATTGACTTTTCCCGGATTTTCCCGACCTTACGAAGTCCCCGGCCTTTTCCCGGATTTTCCCGACTAGTGGACACCCTGGATGTTTTCATAGGAGAATAAATTTTGAGGTTTACGATATACAACTACGGTTAAATACAACTTGAACAAGTATTTTCTAATATTCACGCTTTAACTTCTAGGGAAAATCTCGACTTCTATTCGACCTTAATCTTCAGCTCTTCTAAATGTGCAATTGAAATAGACAGAAGCCATTAAACGAGAATTTGTACAGGAAAGATAAATCAGGTATAATGAAGATAACAGGCCCGAAATGAACTGATGGGCCTAATCTTCTCTTTAATAGAGTGGTAAATGTAACCACTGAGCAATACCCCTCAATTACATACGTCACCTTGATTGAAGATGGAAGCAGATTATTATAATCAAGATTCACAGCTCGTTACGTTTTCTTCTTACAAAAACAATGATGGTAACTATCAATTTAATGGAAAGAGCGATATAATTAAGCTACAGATTTTATAGCCATGCTGATTGATCCTCATAATAACCTTCAGAGAACTCACTTTTCATTACTTCCTCTTACCGTACCGTTATAGGTAGAGGAAGTACCTACTGTGTTCGATCCTGAAATTGGGAGTTGAGTTTTTAACATAAGTACATGTTTTGAGGTTCCCTGCATCCAAAATTAGGCCTACTATTTTCAGAAACGTGTCTGTGCGTGTGGCTGTGTACAGTCTGGCTCCAGAACTAAAAATCGTAAAAATTGTGTGTGTGTGTATGTATACAGCAGCGTCGCCAGGAATTTTATTAAGGGGGGGCAAAATCAATTTCGGACCTCAATTTCAAATGATTAGGCTAAACACATTAATATTCACTTAGTTAACCGGATCTTTATTTTGAACCCAAGCTGAATTTGACGAGGCTTCAAAGTTTTTTAAGTTAACAGAATACGCTCTTTTGAGCAATGGCCTTGGTGAGATATTATTATAAATACATATTATACCGTACAGAGTGGTCCAAAAAAATGTATCCACTGTTTAAAATTCCATAACTTGCAAACTAATTGACGGAGTTGTCTCATCTTTGGTGAAAGTGTAGCTTAAAGTCCAAATTAAAAATATCGAAATGGTCACCATTAACATCCACACACAAACGATGCCGCCGAACTGCAGCACGAACTACCGACTGCAACGTGTTCAGTTGGATATTTGCACATGAATGTACGATGGATTCTCGAAGTGCATCCAATGTGCATGGCTTTTGTCGATAAAAAACGTCCTTTAGTGTTCCCCACAGGTAAAAGTCCAGAGGAGTTAAGTCTGGGGAACGCGGTGGATACTCCACAGCACCTCTACGGCTTATCAATCTTCCTGGTAGAGTTTCGTCGAGATAAGCCCTAACACGATTGTGGTAGTGGGCTGGATACATTTTTTTGGACCACTCTGTAGTTATAATTAGTTAATACTTGCTAAACTCATTATAAAGTAATTCTATATTTTTTATTCTCCATGCTACAACTGTAAGTTGACAAAGAGTACCACAAATAAATGAATCCATAAGGCAATCCAGAGGGGGGCAGTTGCCCCCCCTTGCCCCCCCATGCCGACGCCCATGTATGTATACGTATATTATAATTAAACTACAGATTTTATAGCCATGCTGATTGATGCACATATATGCATACATACATATTTGGAATTGGTATCGGATGTGATACAAAGATTGGCCGAGACTTTCTCTCACTTTTAATGCCGCTTTACATTAAGAAAGTTTCGTATTTCGCGATTTTCTCGAAAACGGACATAACGAATTTGTTCATATTTTGAACATGAGGTGCTTAATCTATACTAGGAGCTAAAACTTTTATTTAAAACGCTTTTATGCAAAAATTGTCAAAGCCTCCCACTGTTCGTGGGAGCCCAAACTATCTGCCTCCCCAAAACTCAGTTTTGCCTGGTGATCAATAAAGCTTTTATCAGGTTAAAAACAACTGAATACGCACTCTTTGCAATACGGCCTCTTATTCTGTATCAGAATGTGAAGTGAGAAATACGTATTGCCCATGCTCAAGATAAAGAAAGTAATGTGAATGCATTAATCCGATTTTATTTGGGTGTGTAACCTTCGGGGATGCGATGTGATGTAATGACATTTTCTTGATTTTTACAACCAATTTACATGAAGAGAATGTCATAAGTTACACGATAAATTATACTATATACTGCGCTGCTATTTGCACTTATCTTTTCTCGAATGAATCATTACTAATTCATTAACATAGTCTATTAAAATCTTATAAACATAACCATTGAACAAAATAATGAGTCAATCAGTAAAGTTTTCGTTAAAAGTGTCGGCTAAAAACCGATCTGGGCAACGCTTCACGGGTAGTATTTATGGTCTTTTTAATCCATTTTGAGAACATGATACCATCTTTTTCAAGTTATTTTAAAAGTATTTTTGGTTACAGAAATCCTGGATCTTGTCATGATTATTAAACGCCGGTTGTCTGCTGCTAACTATAAGACTGTATGTGCCGTAATTTTGCCTCTTTGCAAGCCTGTAAATATTCAGACATGGGACTGACGCATGCAACTCATGGTTCTCATCATATGTATCGCAAATACAAATGGAGCAAAAACACTTATTATTAATCAAATGAATAGAATCTAATTATAGTCTATTACATGAAAATAGCATACCACAGCAGTTTGATTCACTGTTGTGATTTATTTGACAGCAATGGACCACCAAACAATGCAAGGTTGAGAAGAGAGGAGATGACATTGGTATGCTAGATATACTGCACGATCATGCCATTTAAAAACAACAGAGCATGTCAAACACGAAAATCTCTTTTGTATACAGCTCCTTCAAACAGTACAATGCAAAGCTTCAAGAATAACAATAGACTGATTGCATAACAGCAGCTTGTTCATGCAAAATAATTCTTTCTCGGGAGGTCCCAGGTTCAAATCCCGTGGCCGGCCAATTTGACATGGTTTTCCCAGTCATAAAGGCAAATGCCGAATTGGATAGTTACATGAATCATTCTCACCACTTCATCCTGTATCATATCCATTTAAATTAATAACGGTAGAAATTTACTCCATAAAATTCAACACTAATAGAAATAATTGACAATCAATAGTACAAATTAGGGATGGGTCATCGATACTTTCGATACCTCGATACTTGCATGGTATCGGCATCGAACGATACTTCAGAAAACTGGCTCGATACTTTTTCGATACTTTTGTAATTCTGCAATTAAGTGAGAATGCTAGTATTTTTTAACAAAAACATGTAAGTGGACTGTTTAAAAAACTAATTTTAGTTTTAATGTCAAGTTTAAAAATAATTATAGGCTACTGATGATATTAAATTTTGTCTCACTAAATATGCACACTTAATTAATTTAGTTGGTATTACACAGTTCTCTCAAATTTTAATTTTTTTGTACCTATTTATTGAAACTGGAAATGGTGAAGGTATCGAGTATCGAGGAAAAAACCATGTACCGGTATAGAGTATCGAGAAAATCTGGTATCGACCCATCCCTAGTACAAATCAATAGTACCGTACTGTATAGACACGGATCCCGAACTCCGGATAAGGCTTCGAACGGTATCTAAAAAGAGTATATCTGTATCTGGTTTCCTATATCCCCTATGTTGGGGCGAAGGGCCTCCAAGTGGAGGTTTCTGTTACCTATGTGAATTTTGTTACGCTTATTTTCCGAGAGAGAGCAGAGGGACAGGTGGTAAGCCCATCGCCTCTCAACCCCCCTCCGGAAACTAAGGTATTACTTGGACGTGAAAGGGCCGAGAAATTTTGTCCAGAGCCTCTAATTTTGGCTTGGAGTTCTTTTACGTGCCGTAAATCTACGACATGGGCCCCCCAGTCTAAAGTCCCTCCCGGAGGACTCCGTGCCTAGGATTTTTACATTCTGAAAAATCAATCGACTATGGCCGGGTGTGATCCCGCGACCTTCGGATCTAGAGGCGGGCTCGTTACCTTTGGACCACCTGTAGACAAAAGGAGTATAAACACAGTTGAATTAAAAAAAAAAAAAATTTTATCAGCTCATAAGAATTTCTTAGTACCTATTCTAATCTCGCAATGTTTAGATTTCATCAATGTTCGAAACTTATACAAGATCAGAATACTAAAATCAATGTCTATCGAAATTCATTTAAGGTGCCAACCAAAGTGAAAACGTTTTATGACTTCAATTGGTATAAACCTGTGCCAATATTTTGAGGAAAACAGTAGTTGAATAGCTATTGTATTTAAATAATAGGACTGTGGGATACATTATTCAAGACTTATTGCAACACAAGACTTGTTGGGTGGAGTGCTCAGGGCACCTGGATCAAGGCCAAAGGTATTACAAGCATGCAGATAAACTGCATCTAGCATAGTCAAACTCTACATAATATTAAGTGTATATTTAAAATGTTCTGCCTTATACCACAAACTTAATACTGCAAATAGTTTTATCTTGATACACGGTGGCTAATAATACTGTTTTCATTTATTGCCGAACTAATATTTATGGGAATATACAATGTCTTAAATCAAGTGCATTTATATAAATGTTATTTGAAATTCCTGGTTTGTACTTATAGCTAAATATGTGTTAATAGCTATTGGTTATGAATTAAAATCTAAATAGTCCCAGTTTTTTCAATGTGTACAAAATTATTAAAACCTTAAAAACAATTAAGATGTTTACATACACATATACGTATATATATATATGGCCGGCCACGGGATTTGAACCCGGGACATCCTGAAAGTGAGAAGATACCCATCTCGACAATCTTGCTCGGTGTATGAGGATTTGTGTACTTTTTAAAGGCCACTTTAAAGAGTGGCACGGCAGAAGTATAAATCATTTAAAAAATGCAACTGTATGAAGAAATGTAACAACATTCCTTGCTCTTTGTAGAAAACAATCTAGGAATATCTACAGACACTATCAAGGAACATACGCAAAAATTTCACGACAATTAGGCAAAAATTATTGTTTTACAAGAAAATATTTTTTAAGTTTTGGAAATATCCCTTCGTTATAGTCTCGTAAGTACTTAAAACTATACTTAAACTGTGTTCTAAAAACTTAGAACAGGGAGCTTTGAAATTTCTTAAAATTAAAAATAGCCAAATCCCATGAAAGAAAATGTCATAAGTTCTTAAGCTGCTCTTTTTTCATGCTTTTATGTCTTTCGCTAGACTATGTACTTATTAAGGGGTACGCCATGGCTTTGTTCGTTGAGGCATTGTGCTACAATCAGGAAGGTCATGGGATACTCAATTAGGTTTTTTGGAGTTTTCAATTGGTCTAATCCTTCTGTTGGCACTATGGCCATGGGGTTAACTCAACATCTAACAGAGATGAATACAAGAAGTAATTCTAGGGGTAAAAACCGGTACGTAAAGCTGACAACCTTACCACCTTCATGTGCTGAAGTCTAAATATGTTAGAAATATTGCAGAGAAAAGCTGCAAGATTTGTTATGAATAAGCACCAACAAACTGACAGAGTTATAGGCTATGTTAAAAATACTACGGTGGAAATCTTTAGAATCCAGAAGGAAAATAAATAGATTAAAATGTATGTATTACGTGTACATGAAACAACCGGCATGGGAAGAGCTTCACAGCAAAATTAAAGAACCAGATTACAAAAGTAGGAAGGATCACAAACACCTCAGAGAACAAATATTGTCAAATTTTCTTTTTTAAATAGAGGGATTCAGGATTAGAATAATTTACCTGCAGAAATCTTCGAAACATATCTTGCTAACGCCAAAATTAAAAAAAAAAATATTGAATAGGGTATATGATAAGAATGTATTATATTATGTAGTTGTGTTTGTATATATTTTATATGCTCTAGTTCTGAATGGACAATTTTTTTAAAATTATTAATAACTGAAAGGGTATTGGTATGTGTGAAATTGTAGACCTATGTATAATGTGTCATTTTATATATATATATATATGTGTGTGTAAATATTAGGGATGGGTCGATACCAGATTTTCTCGATACTCGATACCGATACATGATTTTTTCCTCGATACTCGATACCGTCAACATTTCCAGTTTCAATAAATAGGTACATTAAAAAGTAAAAGTTGAGAGAACCGTGTAATACCAACTAAATTAATGAAATGTGCATATTTAATGAGACAAAATTTAATATCATCAGTAGCCTATAATCATTTTTAATCTCTACATTAAAACTAAAATTAGTTTTTGAAACAGTCCACTTACAAGTTTTAGCTAAAAAATTACAATGGGGTTTGGACAGTCAGCTTGCTTATTGGTTGTTATTGAAACGTTTGACAGGAAACGAAACAATTAAGAATCTCTTCAGTTTGGATTTTAAAAGTCAGAAGGTCTTTATTTATGACTAGACTAAAATCACAGAGTGGTTTTCTCCATTTCAAGGAGAAATAGAAGTATTTACTATATTTACTAGACTACTAAAAGCAGAAAGAGATACCGCATTTCCTTAAATTGCAGAATTACCAAAGTATCGAAAAAGCATCGAGCGAGTTTTTGTAAGTATCGCTCGATGCCGATACCATGCAAGTATCGAGAGTATCGAGGTATCGAAAGTATCGAGGACCCATCCCTAGTAAATATATATAATTGCAACACTGCCACCAGGTTGTTGACCCATTTGCAGTGTAACAAGATAAATAAATAAAATATCTGGCAGCCACAACCTCATGGAAATCTAAGGGTCTCAAACAGCCTGTAAAGAGAAAACTTTACTACCAACTATAGAACAAATGTGTACTTAGAAGATTTCATAGACATGGTAGAAACTAGCTAAGAACATGAAACTGTTTAAGCTCCTTGAAGAGAGACAAACAAGTGATCCAGTTGTTTTGCTTTGCAATGTCTATGTCATACACATTTTCTTTGTACATAGCTTCTATTCAAATACCCACTGAATTGCAAATTACACAAACATATTATGTTGAACAAAAAGCAAGGACGTCAGCTAATTCAAAGTTTATCCTTCTCTTTTTTACTTCCTCTCCCCATACCATAGGTACTATAGGTAGAGGAAGTATTGTTCTCGAAATTGTTTTTGACATAAATACCCGTTTTGAGGTTCCCTAAATAAAAAAACACTATTTTCGGAAACATGTCTGTTTGTGTGTCTATGTGTCTGTGAAAAATCGTAAGAAACAAAAATTTTGTATTTGCGTCAGGTACGTTTTGAGGATATAATAGGAAGATTGGAAATTAATTTATCTTATTTTTAAGGAGACTTCACAAGAAGAAAAATTTAAAAACACCTGTAACACGGGGTGCTTAAACTAAGAGCTAAAACTTTTATTTGAAACATTTTCCCCCCCAATCATTCTCTGAAGGGTAGTTATAAGCCAGCCAATGTTTGGAGAAACTCAGAGGCACTATGTTTTGCATAGTGAACAATATTTTCTGTTCTAGTAGGCCTACAGTATTTTTATTTTAAGGCAAAATTTTAAATGAAACTGTTAAAGCTAATAAATGTGACAGTGCGACACTGTGTTAGATATAAAGTCATATCAGAATGTGGTATTGATTGACAATTGATTTGGTGAATTACGTCCTGGTTTTTCACTCCTGGCATTATAGAAATCCTTCACAAAAGTTCTGTATTATATCTCTAAATCGAACTTTACTACAAATAAAGCGAATATAGAATTTTCAAAACTGTTTTGAATTCATATTTTATGGTGATTAGATAATATCTAACTTGAAGGATTAAAAAATACAGCTGAGATGCAGCTCAAGGCAGCTATTTTGCTATTATGAGTTAGGTGCTGCCATCTCTTGTGCGGGCCACTAACTACATCAACTAAAGATATTTCACTGCACTGCAAAATGGAACTAACCCACAGGGAAGTAACAGGAAAGAATCTCAATGAAATTCTAAACGTGTGGTAAACATAAACCTGTTTAGAATGGATATTAATATTGGTTTTTTTTATATTTTTTGAGAAATAAACTGCTTTGTTCATTTCTGTACTCATTTATTTCCTTCAAGTGAAATTAGGGTTGCCAACTATTTTCTGTCAAAATAAGGGAGATTTTCAAAGTTTGATCTGACAAAATGAATAGGCCTAATTTTTTTTTTTTTAAATCTTAAAACAGGTTTATTGCAACTACCAACCAAAAACTTCTTCATAACAATTACAAAATACAAACTGTACAGAATTTCTTACTTAAACTATATTTGCTTAGCAGCAGCCTGAATTTTGCAATCATTCTTTACAAATTCAACAAATTCTTGACACGTGTAACCAAAATTAACACTTATTTGTAAGTTAGGTTTCATTAAATCTACAGTACAACGGTTCCTATCATCAGACCATTTACTGTTCATCAAAGAAAAAATTATTTCTGTATGAGCATTGGATGCTGGTATACTGAGAACACAGCCAAGAATCTTATTTATCTCCTGGGCTTTAATACCTTTGGTCTTTGCCTCAGTCATTACAGACACCCACTTTTCCACTGTGTTAACTTCAACTAGAAATTTTTGTACTTATTATTTCTTTCAAAGATCAAAACTCATCACATAGCTTATCCTCATTTATGTCTAATTGAATATGAGTAAGCATGTTCTGAAAATCTTTAAAACTAACAGAATTCTTTAAGGGAAGTGGAAGCAAGGACTGAATTGTAGATTATGAGAAATTTTTACATTTTTTACAATGTAAGTACGAAAGGTATTGTACAATTCAATAAGACTTCAGTGATAATTGCAATTATGATATGCAGAAAATAAGTTATTTCTTTAATCGTTTTCCGAGTTAAGCTCCAGATCGATTCAGTAAGCAGAGCTAACGGAAGAACAAAGGTCTAGTTTGATAAGCATATGTAAAGGAATAAATGGGTAGTGTTATTTGTCAAAGCTACCAACTACCAAAGCTGTATATGAACACTGTAAAACAATAATAATAATAATAATAATAATAATAATAATAATAATAATAATAATAGTTAATTAACCTGGAGAAGTTAAGACCGTAAGGTCTTTTCTTCCACTTCACCAGGGACTAATAGTAACTTACATTAATTATTACAATATAACAATATGTTGTCATGAGAACTGATTTGCATTTTATAAATTCTTTCTAATATATTACCATAAAATAGGCACTAAATTGGGCTTTACTCTGGTACCGGTCAACCGATTTGGTCCAATATTAACAAGCTTCTTCCCATTGACGTTATAAATGCATATACAAAGTTTCATGAAAATTCGATAAAGCGTATTTGAGTTATTGCACGTACAGACACACGGACAGACATTTTCCCATTCCCATCACAATCTCAGAAAGTACCATTCTGGCACTTAATAAAAGTGTTCTCTGTATGTCACACCCCTGCCCTCAAGATCAATGTAAGTTGTAAATGCAGTGTTTGTGTACATCTTTTTCAAGGTTTATGACAGCACTAAACATTGCATGCCCTGCCTCAAGGCTGTAGCGATGGTCAGTCAGCACTACCAACCCATAAACCTAGAGCAATTCGAATGAAGTCTTGATATAAATAGGAGTTATGACCTTTATGACTGCAGACTGGACGGGCCATTCACTCTATGTGCATGAATTCTCCAACAGATTGAGCTCATGGCTAGGAAATCAGATTACTGGAGATGTTTTCTGTATGGACCATAATCTAAATATTTTTCAGAAAATTTCTTTCTTTATGCTTGTTACGATAACAGCTGCTTTTAGAATTACAGTTGAGACTGTTTTATGCATATGTTAGTTCTGTGTAACTCTGTTTTAGATGTAAATTACTGTCGGTCGCAGCAAAATATAATTTTAAAATGTATTCGTTAAATGTTGTTGTGTGTAATGCTTTTATAAATACAACAAACTACCAATTATTCTTATTAACTGGAACTGTAACATGAACGAATAATTGAAAAACACAGATAGTCTTAACGTTAGAATTAATACTATTCTAGCCACAGGCAATGTTATGCTCTACACAAATAATCTGATGGATTTTACAAGGCTGCAAGTGTTACTAAGTGTGTCATAATGTTCGTTATACTCCGAGTTTCCATTAACAATAATAGTAGACAGTGAAATCTCCTTACAATGATTACTGATATAACAATAATACTCTAACATTAAAATATTGTAGTCCTGGCATTGTTCCATTAAAATATGATAAAACTCCCCTCGATTTTATGACACTCTCAAGTGGTTTTTGCAGCAGCGAGCATTGGGAAACCCTCTTTCTGGGCCGATTATTTGCAAAAAAGCAAATTTTTAGCCAACAAAATCGACAGTTTGTCAGCAAAAACCTGTCTCTGACTTATATGTTCAAGATGTGGCACTTCAATTTAAGTACAGTACTATACTATATATTTTTAAAAGAAATTACCTTCCTTCATTATTTATCCAATTATCTGGATATTTGATTATATATTGATATCCCGATAATATCAACATTAATATCACATCCCTAGTTTGTAGGTAACACAAATAACACAGATAAAGTCACAAGAGTAACACAATTTGCAGTACTCACCATCTACGACAAATGCTGAAGGAAGAAGATCGCCGGCCGCCCGCAAGTCATCAAACCTCTGCATCAGAGCTGGCAACCTGGACACAAGAGCACTGAACTTAATTCAAGAACACAGCAGTGAATTCATTTAAATCCCAAAATATAAAAAACTACCACATTCTGGAATGCTTTTACACACAAAACATAAACAAAAAAAATATATATTAGAAATTTAACCACAGCTTAAATGTGGGAGATGGTTAGCATAAATAAACAGTTTTAACTAACTGCAATGCTAAATAACATGTGCATAACTTGTTAACTTTGTTTAAACTAAAGAAAAAGATTGATTTCATAGGCCTACTCAACAGATACACAATGGTGAACAGAGAAGAAAATGGACAAGGAAGATTGGAGATATGTCTGTGTTAGTGTTTTAATAAAACTTTTTAAAGCTCATCTAGAGACAACATGACTACTCGGATGCGCTTCAGTAGCAGTAGAGAGAGGGTATGTGGGAATGCTACAGTGCAGTTTCAGTCCTGTGACGCCAGTAGTTGTTGAACAGCGCTAGGAGAATAATGGTTGCGCTGATATTGTCTCCTGCCAGCTGCATTACACTTTGCACGACAATGCATGGTCCCATACAGACATACCACACGGAATCAGTTGCTTCATTTAGGATGGAGATCTTCGACTGTACACCCTTTAGCACCAACCTCGTGCAAAATAACTTCCATCTCTTCTGTCTCATGAAACGATTTTTGGCAGGAAAATGTTTTCACAACAATACAGAGGGCAGCGATTTCATGGCTCCAGACGTTGGGGGTAGAGTCCTCTGCCACAGGCATACAATTGTAAGAAGACTGCTAAGATAAATGCCTCAATAACGGTGGCGACTACTTAAAGAAGTAGCCATTGAATCTCTATAAATAAGGCAATAAATATTTCTTATTTCTTGATGTTTTTGTTTTCTTTATCAGCAATCAGAACTTACTTTCAGAAGTCTACTATACTTGGATTCAGGGTAGGAACATAGTGTAGGAGATGTACCTGCAACTCAACGTTGCAATACACAACCGCTGTCTCACTCACTCCCTTTCATTCTGTAGACAAGGAATGGGGAAAGCCGGCAACCTGCCTGAGAACCAGTTGCCGGCTTTCCCCATTCCTTGTCTACAGAATGAAAGGGAGTGAGTGAGACAGCGGTTGTGTATTGCAACGTTGAGTTGCAGGTACATCTCCTACACTATGTTCCTACCCTGAATCCGAGTATAATGCATTTCAAATGAAATATCATGGAGTAACCATAAACTCCATTCCTCTCTGATCATTCCAGTATTTATGTTTGGTTCTAGAATATCTATCATATACCTAGTAGCCTTTTGGCATTTATCAACAGCATTGTGATTAAATCAGAGAAACCTCACAATTTTACCTGAATAAATTGGTTCTGAACATGTTGCAAAAGTAAATTTAATCCAGGGTCATTAAAATAATACACCACTAACTTGCAGATACAAACTGAGAGTGCTGATATCTTCTCTCATGGAGTGCGACTGCAGAGGAACAATGGGGCCCGTGGTCTGTGAACCAAACAATCCCCATTCCCACCCAATACGTGCCACTCCTCCCATTACTTGTGGTTCCTAATCATCCACAGCTACTCATGCGAGACTCTACAACACCCTTGGTATCTTCTTCTCCGTGCTTGCAGATGGATATTGTCACTTCTCAAAAGCTTCCACAGGATCATTATAAATTCCAAATTCTTGCTTGCAATTTTGAGGCAATACATGGGAACACTTAAATTCATTTTATTTCATAAAATCTGGTAAACTGATATAACAAAGTGCCAGAATACTTTTGTTTAATCAGTGATAACTGCAATTATGATGATATGCAGAAAGTAAGTTATTTTTGTAAACAATTTCAGAGTTAAGCTCCAGATTGATTCATTAAGCAAGACTTACGGAAGAACAAAAGGTCTAAATTTTGATAAGTATATGTGAAGGGATCTGTGGATGGTGTTATCTGCCAAAGCTAACTGTATTGCAACTTCCAAAGCCGTATATGAACACTGTAAAACAATATGTTGCCATGAGAACTGATTTGCATTTGATGAATTATTTCTAATATATTACCATAAAATAGGCACAAAGCTGAGCTTTACTCCGGTACCGGTTAACCGATTTTGGTCCAATATCAATAGACTTCTTCCTATGGTCTCATGAAAATCCGATAAAGCGTATTTGAGTTATCGCGCATACAGATACAAGGACAGACAGATGGACAGATATTTTCCCGTCCCCCAGACAATCTCATAATGTACCATTCTGGCACTTAGTAAATTAATCCATTTGAACCCACACAATATTATGAAAACATTGTATACACGGATAAATTTCATTAAATGGTTCATATTAGAGCACAAGCAAAAATCAAAATTGCCCATATTGGCAGACAGAAACTGAGACTGAGGACAATGGGATCATAAGGTGATAATTACAGCCCAGATGTATTAAGCAAAATAAGACAGTAAAATAAGTACGATAATAAGCACATAAAATATAAGATATACCGTGAGAACCTAAATAAGCAAAAAGAAACTACATGGAAATCAAATAAATTATTAGTTCTATAGAGTTTTCATCTTATTCACAGCTGTTAAAGTATTAAGGAAGATTATCCGCAAATTTTCTTGCGTCAAGCTCCTGCATCTGTCAGTGAAGAACAATTTGTAAAGTAAAAATGTTCACAGGCGCATGTGAAAAGCAACACAGTTATTTTTTGATAAATTCTTCTTCGATATCTGTTTCTTCACCAGAAAGCTTTTTTAGAATTCTTACAGAGTACTTTATAACCCAGATTTTTCAGTAATTTTATTACCGGTAGCTGATAAAAGAAATGAAATTAGTGATAATGGTGTCTAGAGTGAAATAAGCACTTTTAATGTGACAGTTTTGAATAAAACATGCTAGTTTAATTGAAAATCATAAAATAAGCATGTAAAATTGTTTCTCTCAGAATAAGGGAAATAAGAATTGAACAATAAAGTTAAACTTGATTGTCAAGGAGTGTCTTATGAAATATAACACCTGCTTGTGTTTAGGATAATAAATCTGGGCTCTAGCGATAATATTGAAGCCTAAACAAATAACTGTTACACATAACATCACATATTAAAACTATGTGGGCAATACATGACACACTAAATGCTAGTATAAAAATATGAACAAGAACCCAATTTCAAATGAAGAAATTAATAATTACGTCTGTCAGAATAGCTAGGCTGCAGAATGTATGATTGCAAAGAAGAAGGAAGAAACTGACCAGCTGCCTTCAGCAAATCAAAACTTCAAGCTAAATAAATAATGAACTGTTCTGACAACAGAGCAGAAATGACAAATACAGACTGACTGAGAGGAAGGTGTAAAAACAGAAACCCTGACACACAAAGTTCTGCCAACACACTGTCAAAAGAAAAGCCTGGGAATAGAGAAGTGTGACATACTTCGAAAGAAGTTAATTTGATAGACATACATTAGAAAAGACAACAGAAAAAAACTAAGACGTTATGTGGCATGGAGAAATGTGGCTGCTTCCATTAGAGAACCTAGCCCTATGAATGCGATGGAGAGAATTAATATACGCTCAAAACCAGTTATAACGACTCTGAAGGGATCACCAATTTTTTTTTTATCTATCCGGTTTTACAATGTATTCAATTTACATTTTCCGGTAACCCAAGATTACACATATTATTTAATTTTCTTTGTCCATTTATGTCTATCTGACCATAAATTATCTTCAATATTTCTTCTTCCAATTGATGCCTGAATTCCTTGTATCCACGTGCTCGGCGATCTCCCTCTTTTCTTCCTTCCTGGTGGTTCCCATTCCATAATCCGCCGTGGTAGTCTCTCCTCTGACATCCTTTTGGTATGTCCATACCATAAGAGCTGTTTTTCTTCTACAAAATCAGTGATCGAATTTGTGATATCCATTTTCTTCCTGATGATTTCATTTCTAACTCTTTCTCGTCTAGATATCCTTGCAGACTGCCTCCAAAAGTCCATCTCAGTTGCCATTAATCTTTTTTTATTAATTGGGATTTAACTGTCCATACTTCTGATCCATATGTCAAAAATGCTTCTGATAACTGTGTTCAAGATTTTTCTTTTTGTTTTCTTTCAAATCCGTTGATCCCACAGAAACCCATTTAATGTTCCAATAGCGAGCGATTTACCACCAATTTACGGTCATTATAGCCGATAGTCGCACAAATCTGATTTTTTCCTGAACATTTCGAATCCGTAAGTTTTACATTTTGCATTTGTATGTGCTATAATAGTGATGAATGAAATATTCTTATTCCAGTTAAAGTATTACAGAAATTTACCACCGTACATACTCTTTGCATAATTTACTGTATGTACTCTCCTATAGTAAATGCAATACTGAAAATCACGAAGGCCTACTACACTTTCTCCTGTTTCTCTTTTCACACTGTTATACAGACAAATGTGATGTACTGTACCTTACACATTAGAAAAATCCAACACATCACATAATTACTCTTGTACACTATGTGATGCTGATGTTTTCCTTGTTTTCTAATCGCTATATTATGTGTGACTATTCTTCTATTCTTCAATATTAAACATTTTCCTTTTTTAGTGATACGAGGGCTGTGTTTTTTTTTTTTCAAGTTCCGCTTGTTTCTAAAAGTAAATTGTGTAGTGGCAGGAAGCAGGTCTATGTGTTGTACGATTGCACCGCTCCCTCACTACAACTGCCGCCAGTGCTGGCTCCAATCCCTCAGTCGTTGCTGAGTTACGGGCGAATAACGATGGCCACTATGATCGATGCTCCCACCAATTGTGAGTTGCGAAGTGTGATTCGTTTCCTTCAAGCTGAAGGATGCAGTGCTGCTGACATTCATCGCAGGAACACCCACCTTACAGTCCTGATCTAGCACCCAGTGGTTAGGTGGACAACGCTTCGCTACCAATGAAGAGCTTTAAGACGCTCTAAGGACCTACCTGAGTTCACTGGCGGCAGACTTCTTTGCAGAGGGTATAGGAAAGCTGGTCTCTCGTTACGACAAATGCCTCAATCTTCATGGTGACTTTGTAGAAAAGTAAGTATGACTGTACAAATCTTTTGGTAATAAAATCATCTTGTTATCTCAAACGTCTCTTATTTATGGCCTATTGGAACTTGAAAGAAAAAAAAGCCCTCGTATGTTGAAAGCGATGCTTGCCTCCTATAATACAGGCCTATCACCTCTCAATAACATTTCCTTATACCCTAACTATCAACAGGTTTCATTTACTCATTTATTAGGCATGGTCTTGAGACTCGACAAATATTCCTCACTATACCTCAGTTCTGTGTATTGGTATTAATTCTCACAAAAATGATATTTTCCACTTGTACTTATCCACTGCTGATGGTACTCCTTCTATGCTGATCACTCAGTCCTCCTGACATGCTTGGCAACCATTACAGTACAACCATCTACAACCGAGCTTTTGGTTACTCTCCCAGGAAACTCCCACATGTGATGTAGCCTGCACCTCAAGCTGTTGGATGTCGACTAGAACCACTGGCTAATCGTCCTATGAGGTTCTTCGTAGATATCCAGCAAATATTCCTCCTCGGCTGGTCAGTTGCTGCAGGGGCTCGGTAACCTGCCACTGCGAAATCTCTCTGCTGACGTCAATCTTATCTTCATCGTCAATGGAGATATCAAAAGTCTGTAGTACATAATTCACATTACAGTTGGAAATGACCAAATAGCGTCGATTTCTTCCTAAGCCGAACCGTAATTTTTACACAGTCAGAAATAGCATACTGACTTCAACTTTCTTTCGGCTGTGGTTTCAGAAAGGGGTTGAATGGCGGGCTCAGGTAAGCACGGCAAAGAACCTTTGGGTTCCATAAAATAGATAATATTCCTGTAGCTTGCTGAGGAATTGTCTAATGCCATTGAGTAAGTAAGTAAGGTGCCTCTCAGGCCTCTAGCGACCAATGGAAGGTTAAATTCTGAACAAGCAGACATTGGTCAGGAATTAACAACTGTAAACTTTCAATTTAAGGCAGTTATATAAGTTTTGTGCCGCATCAATATTTTCTCATTAAAACTGGCATATCAAACATAAACTTCAATAGCTTATTGCTGGCTGGTGAATATTTAATGGCTGTACGGTCTTTTGAATTGAAATAAGTTCCCCCCCCCTCTAGTTCATTACACTTAATGGTACGTTATTCCACTGGCATGCCTGCTAACTTATTTATTGAATGTTTATTTTTATTGTTGTGCCCATAATTATATTTATTTGAGTTTCAAAAGCATATCATTTAAGTAATTATATAACCAGATACATTTCCAAAACTTAGGATGATCCAGGAACGAGGCACTCACTCCAATATAAATTTCACAATGGAGCTGGAAAAAGATGGTAAATTGCCTTTCCTGGATGTGCGGGTTATGAAGAAAGCAAATAGTGGCAACTTAGAATACACCGTCTACAGAAAACCCACTCATACAGATAGGTACCTAAACTGGAACTCTCACCAGCCACAAAGAAAGGCATAATTCCGGGGTGCGCAGGCAAGGAGAGTTAAGTCCACTTTCTTGTTACTGAGAATTAGAGTGACTTTAGCCACTCAACATCGCTTTAGAGATGGATAAACCCATGATGCACACATCCATAACTACCGTACAATTTTGAATATGACTTACTGGACTTAACTCAAATGTAGAGAACATTTTTATCTTTAACTCTATGGACACATCTCAATGTTTTAGGATGGGGGACTTAACTCTCTTTGCCCGCGCACCCCGGAATTAAAACACTGGCTACCTAAGCAAAGGACTAAACCAAAGGCATGAAGCATCTCATCTGTCTGAGGCCCTGCAGAAAAATGGGTTCCCAAAGGAAACCATTTCACGAGGTATAAGAGAAGTGACCAACAAAGGAGTGGCCCTTAAAAGGACCATTGACATCACAGAGAAACCCAAGACGGCATACCTCCCTTACGTACAAGATATAACTGACAAGATCAACTGATCGCTAAATTCACACAACATAAAGATCATCTTCTACTCCACAAACAGTATTGGCAACTTGATCAAAAAAGAAGAAGACCATTTGCCACCGTCTACGCCATCCCCTGCAGTAGCCAACATGAGTACATTGGAGAGACCGGTTGAATGGCGGAAGAGAAATTAAGAGAATAAATAAGAGCAATGAAGCCGCTCCAAACAGAGAAGTCGGCAGTAGTTGAACACTCTGACTCACAGAAAAATAAGGGAGGCCATAAGGATCATCAAGTATCCAAACAACATCAACCGGGATGAGGGCCAGTAGTTATCAAGGATACAAACCCAACATCTGCATCCTAAGGGAAATAACTGTGCCTGACAAGGACCGTTTTCCCTTCCATGTGCTGGAACCAATCACAATAGAGCATTGAATAGTGAGATGTGATTGGCTGGGAAGGAAACATACACTGCCCCTATATATACAGAAGACGTTTTGGAGCGAGCTGCAGTAGCCTTGATAAAGACCACGGCAAGATGGTTGAAATGTCTGTAGACGTCTTAAATATGACGTGGCAAAAACCCGGAAACCAAGAAGATTCTATTGTCAACTTGGGCCGCAGAAGCGTACAATCTAATATTTCTTGAACACTGTTCAGAGTATGTTAATGCTGTAGGGATACAAATGTAGAAGACTGGATCTTTCAAATAGTCTATTTAAATTTATATGTATTTTTTAATTTTTTTAATATCTTCAGTTAAAAAACCAGAGCTGGAATTATTTGAGTTTCTTAAACAGCCTGGTTTCTGGAGGCAGGAATAAAATACAGGCTGACAGTGTTAAAGGAATTTAAATTAGGATGACCAGTTTTCAGTGGGATTGTCCTTTTCTTGATCGACTGGTTCCCTTGTCATGATAAGGGATGCAAAAGTCCCTTTTTTAAAATGAACTTTTATCAATATCCAGACCATGCCTGTATGCGAAACGTTGTGCACTTTATTCCTGCATGAACCAAGCCTGAATCCCTTACATTGTGCATGTTTCCATGCTCAGCAACGGGGGACTACATGGTGTAATACAGATTTCGAACAGATAAACATGAAGATTAGTTTATGTAAGTTACTTCCCAACAGAGTGTGCTTTATAAACTTTTTTCGATTCTTGTATCAATTTATGTCAACTTTTCTAACATTCTACGATTACCACAACATCAACTACACTCTAGCATTCATGAAGATGTTCAAATCAAATTAAGTGTGTTTTCGAGGCTTTTCTCCTGTTGCTCAAAATGTTTATCCTGGTGCTTCTGGATCAGATCAGGATTATCTACTGACGAAGCCGATAGTTAAGAACCTTCTGAGTATGTGTACAGACAAAGGAAAGAAAGGAACTGGATAGAGAGTGAGAAGGGAGCCAAGATGGCGGTGCAAAGTGTGTAACGTTGGACTGTGTATGCCAGAGCGCTTCAAAGAATATCACACACACGTGTTAATTAGGCCTACTAGATAATATGCAAATAAAAACTTGTCTTTCTACATTAAGTATTATTTTAGTAGATTTAGTTAGTGCTTTTGAAATAAATAGGTTTTTAACCCTCTAAACCTTAATGAAAATCCTGAAACAGCTTAATGGATTAAAAGAATACACTAATCATTGTTTTATCAATATCTTTGTCACCTTGTTATTATCAAACATAGTTACCTTCTTGAGCAGATACTTACTTGGAAGCTGGAACATTGTGTTTCTTCTGCAGATCAACACGCAGTCTATCACCAACATGACGGTAAATTTCCACAAGTGTGTTGAATGCCGTATCACGCACTGTGGCCATCGGGTCACTCAACAGTTTCACGATGGCAGGGACGAGACGAGACACTGCCAGGGACTGTGCACCATGCCTGAAATTATACAAAATATGTATTAAAATTATGAAAATAATATACAAGCACAGCACTTCAAATTATACAATTTTAATACATAGAATTGTAAAGTTTACTGTATCTTCTTTCCTTTCTATTCAGTGATACAAGACATTTCTTGCTGTTATTGTTAGAACACATACTTTAGGTCCTGAAAATTTATTTTAGATGCCAAAAATGAAATTTTCCTGCACATGATTTAGGCTTTTTAAAACATATTAGCAAGTGCATGCGGCTCTGCCTGCATTTATTTACTCAACTGCTAGATGTTTTGTTTAAATCATTTATTTAACGGAAAAATAATTAAAACACTATATTCATTAACACTGACATTGTTTTTACATAAATTGCAGGAGTTCCTACTGTATTTATCTGAATATAAGCTGCCCCTGAATTTAAGCCGCACATGCATCGTTAGCAGTAAAGTAAAGGAAAAATAATGAAATTAACTCCAAAGTGAAAAAATAAATAGCCTCATTTTCATAATACAGTATTAAAGTAACACTTTTCTTAGCTGAAATAGGCCTTAAATAAGAAAAAGAAAGTATCAGCTGACTTAAGTTATGAATTCCTAATTTTATTTCATATAATGAAATAAAACTGACGGGAAATAAAACTGACGGAAAAGAAAACAGAAATCAGTACTTGACACTTCATATGACTCAGTGTTGAATTTTGCGCGATTTTTCTATTTTTCATAACTGCACTTTCAGTTACCATCAGTTCAAAATTACCATTATTCACATTCCCATACGTTACAGCATTGTTTTACTTCTGACCAGCTCATAATTCATGCATATTCTGTAATACCGCTATAAAAATTACAAAAAAGAAAAATCGCGCTTTTACGGATCTTCCACGATGCTCCGATTAAATCGATATTTTCAAAGTTCGATTAATATATAGATAGTCCTGGAGATTCGAGATAATCAATAAGGTGGCGGTGCTTATAGGAGGGGAACCAGCTACGATGGATCAACCGGCTTTATTGTGCTCATTTTTACCATATTGCGTAAAAACACTTGTACGCGATTTTAAGCCGCGGGCATATTTTACTGGGCTTGCTTAATCTAGGGGAAAAAAGTGCGGCTTATATCCAGATAAATACGGTATATTGTTTAATGATAAAAATATAAATCATTAAACGAACAAAACAAACCTTATGCAGCATATAAATTTGAAACGAAACTATTAAAATGAACCAAAGATGCATGACCCTTAGCCAAATCAGGCATAAACAATTTTATTATAACGACTGATAATAATAATAATAATAATAATAATAAGAATATTATTATTATTATTAAGGAACATTCCACAGTACAATGGTTTTCCTTCATCCCACAACAATCTTTTGCCTCCATAAGTCCCTGTCCATAGCATCTTCTACCCTTAATCCTTTTCACCCCATCTATCCAGCACTCTTTGAGCTTCCCTCTTCTTCTTTTTCCTTCTACTTTCAAATCCAAAATTTTCTTGGGTATTCTATCCTCTGCCATTCAGAGTACATGTCCATACCATCTCAAGCGTCTTTCTTCTACAATTTCCAAAATATTCTTTTCAACTTGCATTATTTCCCTTATAAACTCTAAACTCCGTGGCGCTACATCCCTGGAGGGACTTGGCCTACCACCCGACCGCTGCGTCATCTCCCGTAGGCAGATGGCAGGATTGGGGGGCATGTGGTCAGCATGCCGACACCCACAGCCGTTATGGTGGTTTTCTTGACCGGAGCCGCTACTTCTCTATCAAGTAGCTCCTCAATTTGGAATCACGAGGCTGAGTGCACCCCTACCAGACCTCTCTACCTCAGAAAAATCCGAGGAGGTACCGGGAATCGAACCCGGGCCGACGGATCTGTAGTCAGCGATGCTAACCACAAGACCACCCCGGCGGACGATTATTTCCCTTATACGACTGATAATTAAAAAACTAAAAACCCTGCTTCGAGGTGCATATCATGATTAAAGTACGCCACCCACAGGAAAAAAAGACCTCAGATTCGAGTTCCTTAGCCCAAAAAACCCAGCATAGTGAGTTTCGTCCAAATCATTCAATGCTTTCCCATTTAGGGTTGAATTCATGATCCCCTTCTGTGCAAATCAGATATCTGCGTATCGTAAACAAATGAATCAAGATAGCAACCGTGCAAGGGCACCTTGAATTAATTTCATAATTCTGTCTTGCTAATAGGAATGTTTTCCACAACAACCGAATTGCTTGTGTGTTTCTTATAGAGGGCATTTTGTCTCCTCGAAAACATTTGACTTTTGGCATTAAAAAACATTCTTCAAAATCCTTTCTTAGTGTGCACTTACATTATGAAACGAAGACACTGTCAAAATTGCAAATCTCTACCTATTATTATAGTTTACACTCTACGTTGATTCTCTGTCAATCAGTCAGTCAGGACAAAGCCGCTTATATAGATAGAGATAAGTTATTAGGCTCTAAAGTGTACTAGAATATATTAGTACAATATTCACAAAACTAACAAATTTATCAGCAAAGGCAAATAAAGGTCCAAGCTGCATGACTTTAAAAGAGATCTAAAACAGGCAAAAGAGATAAATTAGAAAACAAGCAATTTATGAGCCATGTATTCCACTCCTGTCTATGAAGATCAATATCCCTACAGATAAATGGGCGAACTACAATAGGCCCGTATGAGTCAGGTCATGTGTTTCTGAACATGCTTTGGTTTTAAAGCAGAGAATTATTTCTATGTGGCCCTGTTACTCACAAAATATTAATTCCTACAATTTCCAGATACACTTGGAAATATGCATTATATTTGAAACATAAAATACCACAATGTACTTTTTTAGGAAACACTCTGTAAAACAGCTGCTTGTCGGAATGTTAACATGCCGGAAAAGTAGCACTTTACCAGCCTAGGCCGGTAAAGTCGTCATGGCAACAGAAAAATCCAGACGGCAGTGACCAGTCATACCAACTGTGACAGGGTTTGAAACAAAATACTTGACCATAAAACAACAAATATATGGCAACATTGTTTCTTTACTTTATTTTATTAGGTCATATTTAGTCATTTCTAAGGTCATATTTCCAGTCATATTTTCCACATTTTTAGGTCATAAACATCCGAACCCTATTCATAAGAAACCCGTACTGCCATTTACATCTGTATTTCGTACTGGTTCATAGCATAGGATTCAGGCGGCTATGCCCTTTATAATTAATTATACCATATTTTTTATTTCATTTCATATAATTTACAGATCTTTTACTAAAAAATATTGTATTCACCACGTACGCAAAAGCTTTAGCAGACTCATCCAGTATCTCTTTAGCAATACTAGATTCAACTGCTGAAGTGTTATTTTGCATACTTGATACAAAAATAGCTATTAATTAAAGGCTGATTTCTCTTTATAACAGGCTACTCACTCAGTAAGTGTGGTTTGTAAACAGTTCATCACTTCCTCCCTGATTTTGCCGTTTTTATGAGAAAATGCAGGCATGAGCTTCTCAAACAGTGTCTGAGGTGTGATGACGTCTCGCTCCATCATCTTCAGTAAAAGCAGCTGTGCTTTCTCCCGAACCATTTCCTTGCTGTCCCCTGAAAACATACATAACATATCTTAGTTCATTTAAAAATTATAAGCCAATCCATGAAAAGCAGGAATTCAGTTAAAAGTTACATATTTCACAATGAAGTATTTCATTAAGGCTGTACCTTGTTTTTTTTTTCAATTTATAGAGACAGAATGTGTTTTAGACATTTTTCTTAAAGTTAACAGTGATGTTAATATTAGTGAGTATGCTGTTGACGATGTCGAAAAAGTTTAAATTATTATTATTATCATTAATTTAATTCCACACCTTTTGTTGGTACTGAGACTACTGACAAAAAATTATCAAATTATTATTATTATTATTATCATTATCATTATCATTATTATTATTATTATTATTTTTTAAATTGGAGGCTTTAATGGGCATGCCCCATCACAGTAGCGACACTACATACCTAGTGTTACCTATAATGTTTTGTTTTATAACAACTTAACTTAGATATACTTAGACTTATTCTCTATTGAATTACTCCCAGTTTATTGTCAATTTAACACTAAATAACTTCATTATTATTATTATTATTATTATTATTATTATTATTATTATTATTATTATTATTATTATTATTAAGAAGGCCACTTTGAAAAATCAAATAGAGAGCTACCATGCTTGTGATGTGTGTTGTCTATGTCTATCTTTTTGCAGATTCTTGAGTGAAGGACTTTTTTTTACTTCCTCTGTCCGTACCATACGTGGTGCTATAGGTAGAGGAAGTATTGTTTTCGACCCCCAAATTCGAAGTTAACATATTAACATAAATAAACGTTTAGGTCTCCAGAATCCAAAAATACTATTTTCGGAAACATGTCTGTATGTGTTTGTGAACAGCTTAGCTCCAGAACGCAAAATCGTGTGAAGACTAAGGGCGGAATTCTGGAATCCTCCTTTCAAGCTCCTTCACTTAAAATGGGCCTTCAATCCTCCTTACATAGCCATTCGTACTCTGGAACCTTCCTTGTTTCGCTTTAGGAAGGATGGCTCCTTAAAGGTGAAAGGGGGCCTGTGATATCCCTTAAGAAGCACCTTTTCTTATTCTCGAACCTCCCTGTTAGTTTAAAGGAGGAAGTAAGTGAGTTTCCTTATCTTAAATACTGAAGGAAGCCGAGTGGTCGCCTTTTTCCATCCTCTATAGTTTTCAGACGTCAGTTTTCTCACTTCTGTGATATTAGGTGGTGAATTTATTGAGTTTATGCAACTTATATCAAATTTCAGATTGTACTACAGCAACGTAGGTTAACGATAATGCTACGAAATAATTATTATATTATCTAGAAGTATTAAATAAAAATATGACTACATAGATACGACACAAACAAATTAAACTTATTATTATGAGCAAAAAACCCGTGAATTTCAAAATAACAGTCCATTGTGAGCAGAATATCTATTAAATAAGCTCCATAAATAACTATTTTTGGAAAAGAATAGCGTACTGTATGTACGGTAGTTCATTATTGTCTATTTATTAAAAAAATTAAGATTGGATATAGTATAAAGTGATCAATGTCACGATAAATGTCATTGAAGCGTGGATATAAAATACGTAAATTAGGCCCATGAACATAACTCTTACATGTCCATATAACAAAGGAAAGGAGTACTGTCTAATTAACCTTAAAGAATACAAATATATATTTTGAAAGCCAACTATTAGGCCTACAACTGTTTAATTGCACGTATGTTTGATCTCAATACTTATGACAAAACAAAGAGGAACATAATAATAATAATATAATAATGATAATAAATACAGAAATAATAGCAATAGACCTAACAATGACAATACCATTAAGAATAATTATAGTAGTAGTAGTAGTATAATAATAATAATGCAATATAAATATCATAATATAATAAAAATAATAATATAATAAAAATATAATATAATACAAATATAATAATGGGCATTTAATATACATATAATAATATAATACAAATATAATAATAGGCCTATAATAAAAATATAATAATAGTACTAGAAATAGTAGTTAGAAATCTAACAAAAGATAGTGAAATTCATAATTATAGCACAAGAAGTAGCTTAGATTGTCATAGATATACATGCAAAAAGCAAATTATATTTAAGGACGTAAGTGTAATTGGAACTATACTATACAACAAGCTACCTGTAGAAATTAAGAATGCTGACAAGAAAAATTTCAAAACACTTCTAAAGAAATACTTAATAGAAAAATGTTTATATTCTTTAGACGAATTGTAATAACCGATTAGCACATATACATTATTATATTTTGATCAATCACACACTTTTATCCTTAGATCTAGGTTGTAGCAATATTAGGTTGTATAATATTAGCTCTTAGTCTGTAAGCTTGACAATGTCAGAAACTTGTATCAAGTCAATTGACAGCAAATAAATTATTATTATTATTATTATTATTATTACTACTAATAATAATAACAATATTAATGAAGAGTACCGGTAATAGAAGCAGCTGCAATATTATAAAAATGCGAGACACGTTTTTTATATCATGTCTTTAGTCTCAATGTCTTTATGTTCTCAATAAAATAGTACAGTATGACAATAAAAAGAGGATAGTTCCACCAAGCGGTACGCAGTTTTGTTCTGAGTAGTCCTATAGGCCTATGCACTTTTAACTTTAAAGCAAGTTTCTGTTCATGAAATAACATTTATATGCTTATGTTACCATTCTTTAGGCCTGATGTTACAGGTTAATGTAAGAAAATGCACAAGTCAATGAAAGACGATGAATTCCCAGTTGTTTTTTTTTTTTTTTTTTTTTTTTTGGTAAGAAGAATATAATACTCATTCAAGCACATTGATAAAATAGAACACAAGAATGGAATGTGCACAATTTCACATAAATAAAAAAAAAAGTTGCTTTGGGGTGGATTTGAACGTGAGACCTCTCCATTACTAGACACGCACGTTACCCCGAGACCACGAACACACTGTGAAGTTTGAACGTCCATGCGGGGAGGAAAGATGGCTATCGCATCAGTGGCTCATAGAATAGAAAAAAACACTTACCGTATTTCGACGTTGGACTTTACTTCGGAGCCCTGCAAGTTTTCTTATGTTACATTATTGAAGAATTTCATTCATTGGTACCATAATACGCTGAATATTCGAGTGTTAAATTCAGATGTGTGCCTCGCTGCAGTCCCGTACAACGGAATAAAGACGCTAGTTACTACCAACCTATCATATTCTCAGAGCTTCATGTTGTTATTTATTAAGAGGTCAGGAATTACTAATCTGACATAAAATGAAGTAAACTTCAATCCTGTAATTTAATTGTCATCAATTTTCATAAAATAAATAGTCATTATACAACAGCACTTAATGTATAATCGAACATATGGGAACATTTGTCTGCCATGCAGATGGCAACTGTCCTGGCAACTGAAGGAGGCTTTATAAGCTGTCCTTCATTAAGGACGCTATAAGAAAGAACCGAGAATTTGATTTTGCATTTGAAGAAGGTGCCTTCTTTTTACCCTCCTTTACTAAGGAAGGTTTCAGGAGGAGTTGAAGGCTTGTTCCAGAATTCCGCCCTTAATTTTGTGTTTGGGTCAGGTACCTTCTGAAGATGTGGCACGAAGATTGGCGACAAGTTTCTCTTATTTTTAAGGGGACTTTACATGAAGAAATTTTCATTTTTTGCTACTTTCTCGAAAATGGTTCCAACGATTTTGTTTAAATTTTGCACATGGGTTGCTTATACTAAGAGCTAAAACTTTTATTTGAAACATTTTTTCGAAGAAATTGTCTGAAGGGTAGTTATAAGCCACCCACTCTGAATACGTGCTTTTTGCAATATGGGCTCTTGTTCTATATCAGAATGTGAAGTGAGAAAAGTGTATTGGCCACGCTTAAAGTAAAGAAAGTTACGAGAGTACATTAATCAGATTTTATTTGGGTTATGTATCCTTCGGGGATGCGATATGATGTGTTAAGGACTTTCTCTTAATTTTTACAACCAATTTTCGTGACAAGAATGGCATACACAATAATTATATTATACTAAGAGACTAACTTTTATTTGGGTAGAGGAAGTTATGTGAATTTCACTTAAGATTTTTTTTAGTGTTCGAAAGACCCATGTCCCGCTTAAAGCAAACATTAAGAACCGAAATTGTAGCTATACCTGCTTGCTTTAGTGAATTTTCCACCAGATCCCATAAGAAGCTGCCTGCTTCTTCTACCTAGAGGAGGGCAAGTGTACTGTGCCCCAAGTACGTAACGTGAATCATTAGAAATTAGCAAATTCTTCCCTTTGAAAAGATTAAATTTAAGAAAAATTATTCACGAGGCTTCCCGCTGAAAATTATAAAACACAATCGAAAAATGCAAAATTACTTTAATGTCATAATTCATTTCATGCGAAGACCACCCAAAGGTTTAATGAGAACGAGAGAGTGTTTAATATACTCCTGCAGTCTTCAAAGCACGACCATAACAAATTGCCTTAGGCAGTCACACACTGTACAACATTACAAAGTGGATATTAATGACAGAGGAAGCTTATATACATACCATAACAAAATATCAGGGTTGGGACTTCGGGCGTATTCTTTATGACATGTAAAATACGCGTAAAACTCAATAATGGCAAAAAGAGTAAAATAACTCCCAGGACTTTTAACTTTGCCCAATTTTTGAAATTTTACATGTATAAGACATGTCTGTCTGTGTGTCCGTGTGTCTGTAAGCGCGGTAACTCAAATACGCTTTACCAGATTTTCATGAAACTTAATGCACGCATTTATAACGTCCATGGGAAGAAGCCTATTGATTTTGAATGAAATCGACTGACCGGTACCGGAGTAATGACTAATTAACGGTCAATGGCTTTTCAAATGGCAAACCATCACTATACTACAACAAAGCCGCGTTGCTAGCCACTACCACGGCCTCCCACCCCAGTTGAGACGTCATTCAAAGCAGGCCGAATGTATGAGTCAGCCATTACATTATGCTAAACGAAAATTTTATTTTTATACAGAAATGTAGAAATTGCCTAATAAGTGTTGTGTTCCTGGCTGCACTATAGCAATAATAATGCTAACGGAGGGTTTGCCCAAGTGTTTAAATTTCCCAAAAATTAATCCAGACGGCTTAAATGGATATCTGAAATTCACAGAGAAAATTTTATACCTTCAGATAACTCATGGTAAGTAAACACAAGGCAAGTTAGTGATAAATATTTGTCACTATTTTTATACTCTTTATACTTTTTGTTTGAAAAAATAGTTTACTTGTTATTAAGTGACTGTTTTACCATTCATGTGTTTTTATTTTTTAACAGTGTCCAATATTTTTTTAAACTAAATACTATATTATATTGTAACTGAATTTACAATTCTACGGATATTGAAACGTTAACATAAAATGCATATTATATAATATAGTAATTACTTACTTACTCAATGGCAATAGACAATTCCTAAGCAAGCTAAAGGAATATTATCTATTTTATGGAACCCGGAGGTTCATTGCCGCGCTTAACCGAGCCTGCCATTCAACCCTATTGTGTGCTAACTCCATCCAGCCATCCCTCGCAAATCCTACTTCCCTTAAATCTATCCTAATATTCTCCTCCCACCTACGTCTAGGTCTTCCAAGTGGTATTTTCCCTTCGGTTCTCCTAGTCAATATTTTTTAGATAAAGAATTTTTTATTTAAAAAACGGACAGCTTGAAATATTGATTATAGAAACAAAAGTATACAATGGTATTCAGTAACTAGTATCGACAGAACCAATTCTTCTTGCAACTTCGTTGCTTGTGATTTTATCAATAAAATCCGGACCTCTGGTTATATTACCTATGATTAAATGTATGTGGGAATACGTGTACTGTCAATGAACTTTAAGACAAACTACACCCACAGACAGGCTATCAAGTAGGAGAATAAGACAGATGGCGAGATCAGACCACTAATGTTTTAAATAAATAGCCAAGGTTAAGGCTCCATAAACTCTATTCCTACACATCAAACAAATCATGTATGAATAAAATACAAGAAATCATCTAGGCGTAACGATTAACTCGTTATGTGTTACCGAAATTGACATATATATATTGCACTCCTTAGCTAGTAAGTGTTACTTACGTAAGTTGTTTACATGGCTCGTAACTTGACATTACCACACGCAATCTTGTTGCTAGGGGCGACGGGCGGAAAGTGAATTGTTGCTAGGGGCGACGGGCGGAAAGTTACTTTACCGCCCGCAAATGCTTATTTGCGAGCAGAAATGACCAAGGCCTCCCCGCTTTACAAATATTCGGTTGCCATAAACAATAACAAATGCGAATCCCTTTCTGAAATAAGCACCATTCTTCAAGACTGTATATACATAATATTTTCAGGTAATATCACAATTAATATAATTAAATTGATATAAGTAACCGTCGTGCAAAAAATAGCATGCAACACACGGACCGTAAAGGCATTTACGGGTCTCGAAAACTTAAAAACCCTCGGCTGCGCCTCGGGTTTTCAATCTGTTTCCTCGACCCGTAAACGTGCCTTTCCACCCTTGTGTCGCAATATACTATTTTAATACACGCTCCGCAAACTGGCTGTTTCTCGAACTGCTAACACGCCGGAAAGTACCGTACTAGGCCGGTAAAGTTGCCATGGTAACCCCTGGTGCTAGCTGAAACGAAGGACTTCAGATGAGCCTCTTGAGCGATTGCTTCGTTAATAGGGCATAATAAGTTTCGTTGCAGAAAATATAATACAAATGACGTGTAATTTTATTTCAGATAAATATATTTAGTTTAATTAATCTACATTATTACCTTAACGATGTCTTAAAAAGTTTTTTTTTTTTAAAGAAAAGAAACAATCCACAGCAAGCGAAGTTTGTAATCATCAGGACCCGGATTCTGACGACCTAAAATTGTTTGAAAAATGACCTATAAAATGACTTAATAATTGTAAAGAATGACCTAAAAACTGATATTTTATTTATAAAAAAATTATTATTGTACACACAAAGTTATAGATTAATTTGTACAAGATTGTAAAAACTGTAAACGAAGCAAAGATGTTGTAGTTCTAAAAACTCAGTTCTTTGTTATTGTTTGGAGCATTTGAGAAGAAAAGTAAAAAAAATAGTTTTTAAAATAGATCCCATTAAAATTTTTGCATTATACTAACCTAGTAATTTATTTAAATATTACCCTATGGGGAAAAAAGACAAAACGTTAATATACTCAATATAAATAAGGAAATGACACGAAAATTACAAAATAATGACATAAAATTGAAATAAATGCCCTAAAAATATAAGATTGCGTAAAAGACAAGAAATGACCTAATAAAAATGCATTTCTAAAATCTAGAGGTCATGGTTAGGATTTATTTAGAAGTTGGCAATTCTATGCAGCTTTAATAAAAAGATGACATGTCATTAGAATCCGGGCCCTGGTAATCATGCACGACTGATACAATCGCCATTGTATTTGCTTTCTTTACGCAGAATCACTGAAAATGAGTGAAAAACTGAGTTCATTAGTAGTAAAATTACAAAACTTTTACTAAAAAATCTGATGTGAAAGTCACACAACTTCCTCTGCCCAAATAAAAGTTAGCAGTATTCACATATCCTTTTACAGAATTGCAAGACACAATTTTACGCTAATTATCCTATAAATACCTCTTCTTTCAATGATGCGACTAAAAGCGCAGGCTATATAACAAACTTAAAAAAAATTGACTGACGTTTATTGAACTTTCCGCCGTAAAGAATAATTTCCGAAATTCATCGAATATTTCCCTCAGATACTTCTTTACTCTATACCTGGCCAACAATACATCTCTCTCACTTCACATTCTTATATAGAATAAGAGGCCGTGAAAGAGCGCGTATTCAGTTGTTCATCACGCAAGACACAATTTCTACAAACAAATTTCTGGCTTGTAACTACCCACAGAGAATTTTTTCGAAAAAAAAGTTTCAAATAAAAGTTTTAGCTCTCAGTAAAAGGAATACATGTGCAAATTTTAAAGAAAATCGTTAGAGCCGTTTTCGAGAAAATCGCGAAAAACCAAAATTTCTTCATGTAAAGTCCCCTTAAAAATAAGAGAAATTTGTCGCCAATCTTCGAATCACATCTTCAGAAGGTACCTGACCCAAATACGAAATTTTGTACTCAGGGGGCCTTGAAACGTGTATATATGCTAAAAACTCAACTTCGAATTTTAGGGTCGAAAACAATACTTCCTCTACCTATAGTACCTATGTTACGGGCAGAGGAAGTAAAAATATTGTATGCACCACGTAGGCCTATGCAAAAACTTTAGCGGACTCATCCATTATTTCAGCCTCGGCGTACGCCTCGGTCGCAATACTAGATTCGTCCGCTAAAGCCTTACTTTGCGTACTTGATACATAAGTAGCTATTTCTAACATATTTCACAGGCAGAACTCTAATTAAACTTCTTATCAGACAAATTGCTCTCCATAACTTAGTCATAACTAGGGGGCGGAATTCTATGACCTAAAAAATAGGATATATGCATGCATTTATGACCTAAAAACATTACAATATGACCAATAAAAATTAAAATATTACTTTCGCACTTACACATTGTGTATATTTTTTTTAAGTTTCTTTACAATTCATTTTATTAAAATATGTTAATTATTTAAAATATCTGTAAATTCTCAAAAAAGTATCATTATAATGCAAAATTTACAAAATATGATATGAAACTTCAAAATTTCTTTAATATGCACACAAATACGCCAAAAATATGATCTTAATATGCATATTCATACTAAATATGCTATAATAGTTTAGAATTTGCTAAATATGCAGTTATATGCATAATAAAAGCCGTTCCATTTTCACCAGGATGCTTGGAATCGGGTTTAAATTAGTCGGAAACCTGAAATAATGCAAAGGGGAAAAATATGACATGTCATAGAAATCCGCCCTCTAGTCATAACGTAGTTGGCGATGTAGGCTAAGCTTACCTAATCTTTCGATGACAGGGGGCAAGACAATGGGGATGTACGGACGGAAGTCACCAGCCATCCTATCCACCAGGTAGGTCATGGAATCGATGCCATTCTGCGACACCTAAAACAAAAAACTCATTAATTAGCTCCTGGGAAGCAGTAAACAAGCCGAGGTTCTCAAACATTACGTGAATATTTCACACAGCGAGATATTATTCACAAGTTCACTGAAACACCTCCATGTCAATGTTATCAGAACTTGACAATCTGTCTGTGAGAGATCTTTTTAATCAAGAACCAGGCTTATGAACCTTAAGAACGCCTCAATCCACTGATTAACAATAAGTATGTTGGAATAAGCGTTACTGATTATATTTGTCAATATAAAAATATCTAATAAAGGTTGGATTCAAGAACAAGGTACCTCCATTTTTCCTAATTTTATAAAAACTAATAAAAGTCACAATTCAATGGTTTAAAACCTAAGGCATGTATTAATTCTTGTCCCTCTTCCGTCTATGTCGCGATGGTCTTATTTTCAATTTATGAAAGAAAAAAAAAAACAAACAAACAAACAAACAAACAAAAACAAAGCCACCTGCAATTGATTTGACAATTGAAATGTATTACCGAAAACTGATGCTTCGATAGCGAAAAAAATTAACATTTTATGCTTAGTTTTTCACTTATACTGTAATTCGCGAAAAAAAAGTTAAAATTAAAAATCTGGCTTCGAGGTGCATTCGGCCACTCTTCAGTCTATCTACGTTTAAAATTTCAGATCTCTGCATGCAGTAGATTTCTCTGGGCATCGCACACAGACAAACACTTCCTCTCATCTTCAAGGAAATGTAATGTAGAAAATAATGAAGCGATGATATACGAGTATATAAGAGAATCATGATCGTAACATTTGCACACCCTCCAATAAAATATATCTTACTACGCGTAAAAGTTCGTTTTATGAAGGCATCATTAAAATGGTTTGTTAGTATTGGCGGCATTATTATCTTCTCTTAGCAACTCTGTATTTCCATACAGCTACTGCCTCTGTAAGAACTGTATAGTTTTTTGAAGTGAAACCTCTTTAGGCGCGCTAGGAATAAATCGAGAGCTAACCCAAAGTTGCGTTACGAAGAAAATCGTCACGAAAGTAGCGGGGCTGTGACGGACTGCACAAAAAACAATCAACTCAATGAGATTTAAAAAATTAAAAAAATCCAAAATTCAAAATTTAAAAATAAAAAATTTAATGATCAGAAATTTAAAAAATCCAAAATTCCAAAATTAAAAAATTCAAAGATCAAAATTTTAAAAATCCAAAATTGAAAGATCGAAAATCCAAAATTAAAAATCAAAAAATAAAAAAAATAAAAAATATAAAGATCCAAAATTTAAAAAACAAAAATTCCAAAATTTAAAAATTAAAAGATCCAAAATTTAAAAATTCAAAGATCCAAAATTAAAAAATCCCATAAACCCAATATTAAGAAAACCAACAATCCAAAATTGAAAAAATACAATAATCAGAAAATTGAAAAAATCGAAAAATTAAAAAAAATCCAAGTTTTACTTCTGTCGCGTGGCGTTCCAAGCACCCGATTTTTTTAGTTCACATAAACAGGAACCCCTTAAGAATACCAACGCGCGGTGCAGTTCCTGGAAATAAACAAAGAACGGTGAGAGTAGACGAACTTTACTGCAAACAAAAGAACTGTTGTATTGAGCTGGAACCTTGACGGGTTTTCCAAACTTGTCCGTTTGATATTTCCCTGTTTGTGATGTGGGAGTTGCAATATGCACCTTGAGAGTCTATTGCGTCTGACAAGTACCACAGGTTCCTGTGCGAAATGTTCACTTATGTAACCGGTATCCAATATGGAAACATCCTCTTCCTTCTTGTCCACACAACTTTTTTGTTGCCTACGTTTACTTTGTCAGATTTTCCTTCGTCGCCTAGCTTGCCGAGACAGGGCAGGGTTGGCCTTAAAGACGGGCAATATTGTAGCCCCAAAATTTTCACCGAAGTTCACTCTTTTCGGGGAAGTTATTAATGGAAGACACATTTTGATTACATTTTTGACTCCAGAGAACCAGTTAAATTATAATAATAAGAGGAAGTGTTTATCTGTCTTTCTGTCTGTCTTTGCGCGATGCCCAGCGAAATCTACTGCATGTTAGAGATCTGAAATTTTAAACGTAGATGGACCGAAGAGTGGCCGAATGCACCTCGTAGCCGGATTTTTTAATTTTCGCTTTCGTTCGCGAGTTATGAGTAAAAAACTGGCAGAAAACGTAATTTTTTTTTGCGCTATCGAAGCATCGGTTTTCGGTAATGCATTTCAATTGTCAAATCAGTGGCTTTGCCTTTTTTTTTTTGTCATAACTTGAAAATAAAAGCATCGCGATTTTTTAAATATATCGCATGGAATTATCGATCGTTTCGATTCTGTGAGCTCACCCAAATACTATAGGCTAGAGTAGGCCTATTTGGCTCACCCTGGTCGATTCGTTTGTTTATAATGTCAAGTACAATATAGGCGCTTTCTAATCGTGGAATGAACTCCAAAGCCGCACTTTTAGCTGTTTCGTTTCAATTATTAATTGTTTAGTTTATGAATGATTCGTGTGTAAATGTTAATAAATGTTTTAATTATTTTGCTCTTAATTTTTAATCGTCCAATTAATTATCGTAGGCGAAGCCGCGGGCACCTGCTAGTGTGTTATATAAACAAAATAATAAAACAAAATCCTCCGCTCATTTCAAAGTGAGGCAGTAACAACTATACAGTACCTTAATTTTGAGGGCCCGAGTTATGAAGATGGTCAATTTACAGAGTAAATTACACATAGCCTATACAGCAGGTTCTATGAAAATACGGTCAATTAAACCAGGTGGTCATGCTTCGCGCGGGCCTTACAGGACCGCGACCTCTGAACAAGGCGAAGATGGGGTGATAATGGCGGCCAGATGATATCCGGGGCGAAAAGGGCCTAAAGTTACCCCCCATTCGTCTTACAGGTGAGGATAAGCCTCCCCCAAAAAAACCCACCTAGTTAACATGTCCCGACCGGGAATCGAACCCGGGCCAGCTGCGTGAGAGAGGGGGCTACAGCAGTAAACTACCGCCAATTCTTAATCAAGTTAAATGAATTATACTGTACTTTAAAATAAAATTCTTCTCTCCTTATTATATTAGGCTGCTCTTGCCTGAAGCACTGTAATTTACACGCGTGGAAGCAATGTTTTTGTATGATTCAGCGGTTCTGTTTTCATTTAATTACGCTCCTGTCTTACACTACTTTATTATTAGAGGCTCTGAGAAATTCGCGAGTCATTTTCGCTAATGTGATGAATGTTCTTACATTTATCACTAGCAGCTTATTTAAATAATAGACGCCTTATTCAAATTAAGCAGAGGAAACCTTCTTAACGAGGCTGCGTATTGTGTCTGTTTCGGTTTATTTCTGCTTTGCAATTCATTCGTTAGAAGAAAGAGACTTTTCCTTAGTGCTATCATTAATTAAATTCTCTAATCCATTAATTAAATTATCTTTATGGATTAGAAAATTAATTAAAAAATCTGAGTTGAAACTCACATAAGGTCCCCTGCCCAAATAAAAGTTTTGCCTCTTAGTATAATGTATTATGTACGACATTCTCTTCATGTAGGCCTAAACTGGCTCTAAAAATGAACAAAATGGCATTACCACATCCCCAAAGGATTGACGGACTTTCTTTACTCTAAGCATGGACAATACATCTTTCTCACTTCACATTCTATATCTATATAGAACAAGAAGCAGAGAGCGCGTATTCAGTTGTTTCAACCTGATGCAGAGCTTTATTGTTCAGCAGGCCAGACTGAGTTTATAAAAACAGTGGGTGGCTTATAACTACCTTTCAGAGAATTTTTGCGAAAAATATGCTTCAAATAAAAGTATTTGGTTTTACATCTCATGGACAAAATTCAAACAAAATTGTAAGAGCCGTTTTCGAGAAAATCGTGAAAAACAAAGTTTTCTTCTTGTAAAGTGGCATGAAAAGTAAGATAAAATTATCGCCAATCTTCGTGTTATATCTCCAGAAGGTACCTTCCCAAATACAAAATTTTGTTATCATACGATTTTCCGTTGTAAAGCTAGGCTGTTCACAGACACTCACACAGAAATGTTTTTGAAAACAGTATTTTTTATTCGGGAATCTCAAAACGTGTATTTATGTTAAAAAGTCAACTTCGAATTTCGGGGTGGAAAACAATACTTCATCCTCCTATAGTACCTATGGTAACGACAGAGGAAGTAATAAACAAGTTAATTTTAATAGAAACAAACTAATAAAGAAGAATTGGTACAACGAATTAGAAAGAATCAAGTCCTACAAATATTTGGGTACAAGAATAACAGAAGATTGGAAACACAATTCAGAGATCAAAGGCACGTTAGAATAAGACAGGTACGACTTTGGAAAAATGGAAAGAAAAAAAATCTCACAGAAGATTTATGTAAGAGATTAATTGCTTTTGAAAGCTTGTCATGTAGGAAAACGAAATAGAAAGAATCAAGTCCTACAATAACAGAAGATTGGAATCACAATTCAGAGATTAAAGGGACGAGAGAATAAGATGGAAACGTCTTTGGAAAAATGAAAAAAAAAAAAAAAATCCCGATAACAATTTTAAATTGGTATTAGAAAAGAAACTATTTTATTGCTATGCAGTTCCAACATTGCTGCAAGGAATTTAATCTTGGACTCTTACAGGAGATTTATGTAAGAGAATAATTTTGGATAAGGTGACAAACGAAGGAAAAATAAAATCAGGTAAACTGATGTAAAAAAGTGCCAGTATGTTTTTGTTTAATCAGTTATGACTGCAATTATGATATGCAGAATATGTTTTTTTTTTTTTTTTTTTTTTTTTTTTTTTTAAATTGATTTCCAAGTTAAGCTCCAGATTTATTCATTAAGCAGGGCTTACGGAAGAAGAAAGGTCTACCATCTCGGCTACCTGGGTCATTTTAACGGTCTAGTTGGATAAGCGCATGTAAAACAGTAGTGTTTTTTGTCATAGCTACCTGTATTTTACTTTCCAAGGCCTTATAAGATCACAGTAAAACAATAGGCTATGTTGTCAAGATAACTGATTTTCATTTTTTTTATAAATTCTTTCGAATACGTATATTGCCATAAAATAGGCACTAAATTGAGCATTACTCCGAAACAGATCAACCGATTTTATCCATTACGAATAGACGTCTTCCCACGGACATTGTAAATGTGTATACCAAGTTTCATAAAAATCCGGTAAAGCGTATTTGAGTTACCGCGTCTTTAAAATATACACTAAATTGGGTTTTACTCCGGTACCGGTCAACAGATTAGGTTCAAATTCAATAGGGCACTTCTCATGGACGTCATAAATGGGTATACCAAGTTTCATGGAAATCTGTTACAGCGTATTTCAGTGATGGAGCCTTTCTATTAGAAAGGCGCCATAATCTATTAAAATAGGCACTAAATTGGGCATTACTCCGGTACCGGTGAACCGATTTGGTTCAATATCAATAGGGTTCTTCCCATCGACATTATGAATGTTTATACCAAGTTTCATGAAAATCCGAAAAAGCGTACTTGAGTTATGGTGCGTACAGACACACGGGCAGACGGACAGACATTTTTTCGTCCCCCACACAATCTCATAAAGTACCATACTGGCACTTAATAATGAATACCAAATTATATGTTTTGATTAGAAAGAAACGAAAATTGCTAAATATACATCGAAATAGAAGGAAGTTAACACCTAAATAACCGTTTTATTTCACCAGAAAATCAGGCTCTTATGCACGGTTATCTGCCACGTGAATGCCAACTGTGAGAACAATATTGTCATTCTAGGTCAATGTTCCGTGTTGCAACTCTTGGCTAACTTCACTTCACTGACGCAAGTATTTACCATTCTCCTCATCTCCAAATCTTTATCCTGGACAACTGCTGTATATTCTTAGCAATGCTTACAGGACTATAACATCGTTCAATTCTGAATTCCTAAATTATTTGCATTAATCCTGAAAGTGCTTAGCTTTATGTCTGTCCGTCTGTCTGACCGCGCGATAACTCAAATACCCTTTATCGGATTTTCATGAAACTTGGTGTACGCATTTATAACGTCCATGGGAAGAAGTCTAATGATTTTGGACCAAAACGGTTGACTGGTACCGCAGTAATGCCAATTTAGTGCCTATTTTATGGTAATATATTAGAAAGAATTTATAACTGCAAATCAGTTCTCGTGGAAACATATTGTTTTACAGGGTTCATATACGGCTTTGGAAATTGCAATACATTCAGCTTTGACAACACTATTCATTCACATATGATTATCAAACTAGACCGTTAAACTGAGCGAGGTGGCCGAGATGGTAATATCTTGCACTCAAATTCTTTAGGTCCCTCGTTCAAATCTCTTAGCCGGCCAATTTGACTTTTTTTTAAACTTTTTTATTTAATATGTGAGTTTGCGATTGGTAAGATATCACAAATCTGTATAGCTCTGCTGATGCTGGACGATGTTAATCCGATTAAAAAACTAGACCTTTGTTCTTCCGTAAGTCCTGCTTAATGAATCAATCTGGAGCTTAACTCCGAAATCGATTTAAAAGAAAACTTAATTTTCTGCATATCAAAACAAAAACATTCTTGCACTTTGTTACATGTGCTGTTTATCTGATATTATTATTACTAGAGACAGGCAAAATATGAAATTTCATATTCTAAAATATGGCTACTAGCGCTCTGAAAACTCGGATCTTTACGAATCACGAAGTTTAGATGGCAATGCAAGCAAGAAAAAAGTTCATATTTCATAATATTTTGGTAAAATCTTCATATTTCGTGAAAATCTTCATAAAGCTTCATATTTTGTATGATTTGCAAATTTTTCCTTCATTAATACTTATTTTACAAGTGAATCGAGTTTTCCACGTTATTAAAATGTTTTGAAAAATTTCCCTGGAATCGCATCTCAAATCCCTAAACCGCTAACTCCAGAAAGCTAAGACATTTGGCAACATTTCTAACTGTTAAGAGGTACCGTACACCATTCCGCTCTAATAATAGCCTACTTCCATTATGATCGGGAATGGAATTTCTACATATTGAGTGGAGGTAGTCAAAATTTTGCATTCCAAAAGCTAACTTGACAGCAAGGGTGGGGTTAGGGGATGTTTACAGTTAGAGGAACCAGCTCACTAGCAGGGAGGAGGGAATATTCATTTATATGTTGTTTGCGATTCGTGGTGATTTGGATCGTGTGCCTAAATCTGGAATGCGCAATTGGTGACAGAGTTAAACTGTTTTAAAACAGATGGAACGATTGTTATGTGCACATTTTGTAACAAAAGTGTTAAGTATGGAATATAGTCCTTTTTATTACCTGTGTAATATTATCTAAAGACAAATTTGTACTAACATTCAAATTATGTTTACGCTACATTTGATATCTTGGGAAAGAACAAATATAAGATGCATCTTCGCATGAGACATATCCCGGCCAGCCCTCCCCCAGTGAAGCAATTCATTTTATGCCGTGATCTAGCGAATTCTTTGAGGATGAATAGGCTGACAAACCGTTGGGTACAAGGCACATATTCTCGCATTTAATATTTGGTACAAGGGGCGCTCTGGAATCTTTAATGTTTGGTACAAGGGGTGCTCTAGAATTTTTAATATTCGGTACAAGGGGCACTCTAGCAGTTTTAATATTTGTTACAAGGGGCACTCTCGCATTTTTAATATTTGGTACTGTCGGGAGTGTCGGCGACAATATACAAGGATAGTTTGTCACCTGCTTCCCTGAGAAACAAAATGTGAATATTGAGTGATCGAGTGGGCGGAGCTTAAAGTGGACTTAATATTTGGCTTTCGCCGTTATCTTTATTCTGAACAAATGGGTGACTGAATTACATAATAATTTTGTTATTAATTTATTTTTTAATACTGGTATCTGCAAACACATAGTTTCAGCTGAAACAACACACAAATAGCATTATACATTTTAAAAAAATGAAAATTAAAAAGACACACAAACAGTTCAGACGTTTCTTACCGACAGAAGATGTACTTTTTGCCAGAAAACATTGAAAAGCTGCTTTTATCTTATTGTAATAAATATTAGTTGATGTGATGATGTGATGTGAAAAATGTAGGTGAATAGAATATTGTGAATATTTAACGTATTAATTACCAGTTAACTAGTGTTTTTATTTTACCCTCTCATTGTGAATAGCGTAGATATTCCTTTGTGTGTTGTCTTAAATCAAATAACAAATATTCAGATGATAAAATTGGTGATTTATTGCATTTCATAATATTTTTAATTTTTTTCTTCATAATTTCATATTTAGCATAAATAAATTTCATATTTTGGCAAAATTTTCTTCATATTGTGCCTGTCTCTAATTATTACTATCAGGATTACTTCATTATTACTTTCAGGAGAACTATGGACTGCCTTTTAGATGATGTTTACGGAAGCAAAGCAGATCACAGTCGACCGTGAAAAGCTATTTTTCAAGACACGTGTAAAGCTGTTTTACATAGAAGTACCTCATATAATATGCGATTATTCAGTTTATTCCGTTTAAGGATTAATGCTACCAATTAAGATGCAATCACCGTTTAGCTACATATTTATGATATTATGTTGCTGGTGGCAGGCCATATGGTGTTTCCATAAATGCAAAGAAATATAATGCTCTAGAAGGAACCGATAAGTAATTAGCCTACTTGGATAAGTTATTCCTTTTTTATTCAGTAAACACTCGTTTTTCCAGTGAATACTTAAAACCTTTTCTTAATAAAATTCAGTAAATAATATTATAGATAAATAAGTAATAACTTTCTATGCCAAGTAATCACTTATAGTAGTTTACTTATTTTTATTCAGCTGACCGACTGACATATGTCAATGTAACCCCATATGTGGGGGTTGTCAAACTACACCGAATATAAAACAATGAATTTTACACGAATCATCAAGACAAATCAAAATTAATTTAAAACAAAATAAAAATGTAATTTACATGAAACATTACACAACCCAACAAAAAGAACTTTTTGTTTGACGTCTCAGATGTTTTACCGGATTTTGGCTATACTTAGTGTGCTTATTCCAAATATGTAAACAGTTTTTCTCTACCAGCTCTACTTTTATATGATATTATGTTGCTGGTGGCAGGCCATATGGTGTTTCCATAAGTGCAAAGAAATATAATGCTCTAGAAGGAACCGATAAGTAATTAGCCTACTTGGATAAGTTATTAAGTGCCAGTATGGTACTTTATGAGATTGTGTGGGGGACGAAAAATGTCTGTCCGTCTGTCCGTCCGTCCGTCCGTCCGTGTGTCTGTACGCGCTCTAACTCAAATACGCTTTATCGAATTTTAATGAAACTTGGTATACGCGTTTATAATGTCCATGGGAAGAACCCTATTGAAATTGGACCATATCGGTTCACCGGTACCGGAGTAAAACCCAATTTAGTGTATATTTTAAAGGCACCATAACTCACATACGCTTTATCGGATTTTCATGAAACTTGGAATACCTATTTATAATGTCCATGGGAAGATGTCTATTGATATTGGACCAGATCGGTTGGGCGGTACCGGAATAATGCCCAATTTAGTGCCTTTTTATGGTAATATATCACAAAGGCGTGGATAACTCAAATACGCTTTATCGGATTTTCTTGAAACTTGGTATACGAATTTATGACGTTTTTGGGTACAAGCCTATTGAATTAGGGCCAAATCGGTTGATCGGTACCGAAGTAACGCGTATATCAATATTAATTTTGTAATCAATATTCTTTCAAGGCCCACAATGTATAAAAAAAACTTAACAAATTGCCAATCGTTTATTCATATTGTTAGCAGCCTTCATTGATTTGTTTCTTCATAACGATGTCAGTGTGGCTAAATAATAACTTAAATAAACGATTTATAACAACTAGCCGTTGAATATTGATATTATAATGTGTATTCTATGGTTATGTAGACTACCGATATTTACATTAGGCTATATTTTACTGTGAGTATTTTTCTTATCGTTCCTGTGCAGCAATATACCTAATGTAATTCCTGACAGATTTCATATGCTTATTATTCATTCATAACCTTTAAGGCTGCTTTAAATTGAAACAGAGATATCAGCGAATCGTAGGTCTATTGCATCATTATTATTATTGCCGGCACATTTTGTTTTTGGAGTTAACTCGGACATCTATTCCAAAAATAACTTTTATGCATGGGCCTATCATAATTGCGTGTATCACTGATTAAAAAAAAACATACTGGCACTTGGTTATATCAGTTTACCTGATTTTATTCCTTTTTTATTCAGTAAACACTCGTTTTTCCAGTGAATACTTAAAACCTTTTCTTAATAAAATTCAGTAAATAATATTATAGATAAATAAGTAATAACATTCTATGCCAAGTAATCACTTATAGTAGTTTACTTATTTTTATTCAGCTGACCGATTGACATATGTCAATCTAATCCTATATGTGGGGTTTGTCAAACGACACAATATAAAACAATGAATTTTACACGAAACGTCAAGACAATCAAAATTAATTTAAAACAAAATAAAAATGTAATTTACATGAATTGAAACATTGCATGGACCAACAGCCATTTTGGTGCCTTAGAATTTATACCTATTCTTGGATATATTTAGGTCGCTGATGTGAAATGTGTCATTAGTTTTGCCCTATCAGCTTTAGTTTTGTGAGGTATGGTATTACCATTATGCATATTATCCCATTTTACGTTTGATATAAATAAAAAAACAGTGCCCATTTGTAGCTTCTAAATCATGCGAAGAAAAAAGCAACACACTAACATTACATTAACATTACAATAACAATATACCTAGGTAACATGGGGTCTTTCAAAAAAATTGATATTATCACATAATTTACGGTCGTTTATGACTTATGAGTTGTCAATCTGAGGGCCAAAAAATAATCCAGTTTTTAGTTTTCGTCCTACGTCTCCAAAATATGATCAAGGACCTTCACTAGCTATATTATCAAGCAAGATTTTGTTTCGCTAGACTAATAAATTCACGAATAAAATTCCCCCCGACACAAGTAGAGCTGGTAGGCTTAGAGAAAAACTGTTTACATACTTGGAATAATCATACTAAGTATAGCCAAAATCCGGTAAAACATTTAAGACACCAAACAAAAAGTTCTTTTTCGTTGGGCTGTGTTATTAATGTAAATTCAGTGGCACTACATCCCTTCTGGGAAGCATTCACTTTGCGAGATATGATAGTGTGGAAGCATGTATATAGAATTTTCTACAACTGGCTCGGAGGTCTCATAACTGTAACACCGAACATTCAAACTTGCCAGCTTTGGAATTATATTTGCATAATCAAACGATTTGGTCGCGACAATCCCAAGTAATGTGATATACCATGGCCACTTGCTCACGTGTCGTGGAAATGTCTACCTTGGTCACCTCAACAAACACCCTAGATTTCTTTCTTCCCAGTATGCATGTCAAGTTATTAAGTGCCAGTATGGTACTTTATGAGATTGTGCGGTGGACGAAAAAATGTCTGTCCGTCTGTCCGTGTGTCTGTACGCACCATAACTCAAATACGCTTTTTCGGATTTTTATGAAACTTGGAAAACACATTTATAATGTCCATGGGAAGAACCCTATTGATATTGAACCAAATCGGTTCACCGGTACCGGAGTAATGCCCAATTTAGTGCCTATTTTAATAGATTATGGCGCCTTTCTAATAGAAAGGCGCCATCACTCAAATACGCTGTATCGAATTTCCATGAAACTTGGTATGCCCATTTATAACGTCCATGAGAAGTGCCCTATTGAATTTGAACCAAATCTGTTGACCGGTACCGGAGTAAAACCCAATTTAGTGTATATTTTAAAGACGCGGTAACTCAAATACGCTTTACCGGATTTTTATGAAACTTGGTATACACATTTATAATGTCCATGGGAAGACGTCTATTCATAATGGATAAAATCGGTTGACCTGTTCGGAGTAATGCTCAATTTAGTGTCTATTTTATGGTAATATACGTATTCGAAAGAATTTATAAAAAAAAAAAAAAAATCAGTTATCTTGACAACATAGTCTATTGTTTTACTGAGATCTTATAAGGCCTTGGAAATTAAAATACAGGTAGCTATGACAAAAAACATATTGATTTACATGCGCTTATCCAACTAGACCGTTAAAATGACCCAGGTGGCCGAGATGGTAGACCTTTCTTCTTCCGTAAGCCCTGCTTAATGAATAAATCTGGAGCTTAACTTGGAAATCAATTTAAAAAAAAAAAACATATTCTACATATCATAATTGCAGTCATAACTGATTAAACAAAAACATACTGGCACTTTGTTACATCAGTTTACCTGATTTTATTAATTTTCAGGATCGTCGGCAACAACAGGATGTGTTAAGATAGCCTATATTTATAATTCTTGAGTGATAGGGAAAAAGCGAATAAGTCAAAATTCCTAAGTTTCAGGAATGACAAAAAACAATTTATTTTCACAGCATTTTAACAACATTTAGATCAGCCCACTGAAATATTTTTACACAGTATCTTATACTATGTAAAAATATCTGGGTGGACGAATCTAAATATTGTTAAAAAGCTGTGAAAATAAATCGTTATTTGTCTCTCCTAAAAATTTGGAATTTTGACTTATTCGCCTTTTGCCTATCACTCTAGAATTCACCCAGTGTCAACAAGCTTGAGGAAGTGAACAAATGAACAACGCCAAACCTTACGAAGACAAATACGAGGCGCGTCCATAAAGTAAGTTTCCCTGGGACCGTTTACAGAAACAAAACACAATTTCATGGAAATATTTATTGTAACAGATACAGCAAGTGTTCAGCTATTTTGCAACATATACGCCACCGGAATTGAGACATTTGCCATACCGTGTGACCAATTTTTTAATGCTTGTGTCGTAGAAGTGGGATTTGAACCACTGTGTGACAACCATTTCCTCTTCTCTGTCATTTCTTGAGGTGTAGAAAAAGATGGATATCACTGGGAGCGAGGTCCGGGCTGTAGGGTGAATGTTTAAACTCTTCCCAGTCGAACTTCTGCGGGAGACTTGCTGGGAGGTGTTTAAAAATCCATTCTACAGCCCGAATCTCGTTCCCAGTGATTTTCATCGTTTCCTACACCTCAAGAAATTACAGAGAATGAAGGAGGCATTAATCCTTAAACGGACTAAACGGAATAATCGCGTATTATATGAGGTACTTCCATGTAAATAGCTTTGCACGTGTATTGCTAACTATATTTCTTCTTTTTTTCATAAACAAGTTTTCACAATGAGCAATTTCGCATGTAACGAATCTATTCAGAAAATCTGCAGAGCAGTGAACTAATTTCCTCGATGCTGGAGAAAAATGCATTAAAAAAGGGTTGGGGTTTTGAAAGAGCAACCTTAAACAAAGTCAAGACGGGCTCATTACTGAATGCTTCTCCCTACAAAAAGTCATTCCTAAAATAGCACGTGCGACCCCAGGGTTGGCTTTAATTCATTATTCCGTCAACATTTCTGTTCCTCTTCTCCAGATTCCCTTACGTTGACATAACTGATACTTCTGAGAGCGATCTTATAACGCAGCAAGAAGAGTTTTTAAGCGAAGAAAAACCACCAGATCAAAGTGGCTGTGAGGTACTGTCGTCATAAATACTGGATACGCCATGCTAATTCCCCCAAGCTAATGTTGTATGAAATAAATTCTAAAATAAAAAATAAAAGTGACAGCTTTATAGTCTCTTTAATCCATCAATCTACATTTTCTCTAGCTAGAGGAAGTTTTTTTTTTCTTTCTTTTTCTTTTTTTCCCCTTGAAACAAATACAAGCATACACATACACTCCAAAACAAAACACGAGGGTCGATGCCAAAGAAGTGAAATTCACTATATTTCTTCCTATCCTAGAAAAAATTCTATGCGACACATGTGTGTGTGTGAAGCATAAGGAGAAAAGCCTCGACTCCGTCTCGTTTTTTAAGTTTTTGCTCGATTCTGTTAAAACATACTTCACACACAAGTATCTTATAGACTTTATAACCTAATAGTAGTAAAGTGTTCCCTATACAGGCCATGGAGGCCCAGAGGGTTCCAGGAGGTTGAGGCACGTGAAGGTGGTTAGGTGGTCAGCCTTTACCCCCAGGATTGCTCCTGGTACTCATTTCTGTTTCGAGGCTTTGTCGATCCCAGGGTCATAGTGCAACCAGAAGGATTAGGCCAATTGAAAAACTCCAACAAGCTCATCGGGGATCGAACCCGCGATCTTCCATTTTGTAGCGCAATAGCTGTACACGTGATACAATGTAATAAAGAAACAAATACAGCCTTAGTCCTATAACAAGTTAATGGGCGAAAAAGTATTCACGAATTTATGTTTTAAAGGAAAAAATACTTGAAGTGTTTAGTTTTATAAGGGTCTACAGTAGAGCCTCGGTAATTCGAGCCCCGGTATTTCGAGATTCCGTGTAATTCGAGCTGGTCTTAAGAATATTAAAATTTTCCACAAAACTAGAGTAAAATCCCGTTTTTATACGGTGTCCGCTTGTAAGTTTTACGCACTTTCGAATGTGTTACATTTTGAGCTTTCTTTCAATTTTTCCATGTACAAAAATGCAGGTAAAACTGTCCCACTTAGGGTTTTCGTTCATAATACACAGGAATAACCTTGGTTTCAGACTGCCAATGCATTTCTATTACAGATTGACAGAAACCGAGGTTCGATCTTTCTTTGTCGTGACCTCGTGTCAATCAATTGTACAGTGCATACCATCCTTTCAGAAAAGAATAATTTATTGTTTCAGTAATCCCTACTCAGCTACAATGGTAGGCCTAATTAAAAGTTTTTTCCTAGTAGCGCCGCTTTCCCGTTCCACTCCATTAAGGGTCAGACAATGACGATGACGATGTAGAAAATTTGCAAAATGTTTGCCAATATACATACAGGTTTTACACAGGTATGTAGGCCTACTATATGTTTATTTATTTATTTATTTTTTTAAAACCATTATTGTGCTCACTAAACATTTATTTATGATTTACCCATTGATTTAGTGATATTTCCGTATAATCCGAGTTTTTTGTAATTCGAGGTAGCCTCAGCCCCAATTAGCTCGAATTATCGGGGTTCTACTGTATTATGATTGTAGTCTATAGAAAACAAGACAAAGACCCACAGAAAGAAGTGCCGGAGATAGACCCAGCGCTATATCTTGGAATTTATTGCTAGTCTACTAACGAGGCTCTCTCTGGACCTTGGACCCTTCTGAAATGCATTGGTCTGGGTACACAAATCCATTTAAAATTATCAGCTGAAAAATCATGATTTTGGCATTTAGACCCTTTTAAAACCGAACGCTTCAATTACAGAAAGAAAAAGCTTAATGTTGTAGTTGGTAACTTAATACTGATCCATCGTTGTGGCGCAGAGGATGCGTAATTTGATTCCCGGTCGAGACATGTTATCTGCACGGAGTTTTTCCTCGTCTATGTATCTTTAGGGCCTTGTGGTAGCCTACCCGATTTCATCTGGCCGTCATTTTATTTCATCATACCACCCGCGCCTTGTAATGAATCCGTGCGACTATGTGACTCGTTAAATGTGTTCGTGTTGTTCCGGAGGTGGCCCCAGCATTGGGCTGATCACTCATCCGAGGTGCTCCTTATCCTTTCCTGGTAATACACACACACACACACATATATAAATATATAAAATATATATATATATATATATATATATATATATATATATATATATATATACATACATATATACACACATACGATGTGATCCAAAGATAATCCATCCCCCGTAAGGTCGTGGTCCTGTAAGGCCCGGGCGGCGTAGGCCGCACAAATGTTTTTACAACGAGAGAGACTACAACTAAGAGAAAGAAGAGACGAAACTGAATATTGAATATCCATAAATTATTTATTTATTTCATTTTTCCATAAATAATTTATTTAATGGATGACAAGACGAAGTAGTAGAATTGCTAGTATTGTTGTTTTAACAGGGAACGAAAAGAACAACCTAATGCAACAATGGAAGAAAGACGGAAAGGACGTAAGACCACAAAAAAGGACGGTAAAATGAACTAGCAAAGATTTGAATAAATGAGAAATTAAGAAAAACAACAAGTAGATACAGAAACTGAAATAGCATGTGTCTTGCCTCTGGACCAGTGCCCGGACCGTGACTTTATTCTGGCACTGCATTTCATTCTTCTTATTCTAGTCAATGGCCGTGTTTCCGATTTAATAAAAACGCTTCCGTACACACGCGCGCAGACAGCAGATCAACACTTGACATCCACCTACATCATATAGGCTACATTGCACTGGTCAAATCTCTTCTCTGCATACAAGGGATCATTTTACTTTCTCTACCACTAACATAGGTACCTACATACATACAGAGTGTTAATGAATAACACCGAAATATTTTACCTGTGCATAGAGGGGACAAAGACAAGCAACTTTTTTCTGAGATTTTTGCTCTATAACGTAAAATGTGTAGGCTACATGGCATTAAAGTAATGACTATTTGTGCTCATAAGTCAATAATGAAGCGAAATAAGGTTAAAATTTTCATTAAATTGACTTCATGCCTTCTTAGTGACCGATAAAAACCTGATTCTTAATCATTCATCAACAGCTATATCATAATTCAGTGTTTTCGTAATCTGCGAAATTTATAGAGTAATCACATGAATGGCCCCCACTGCATTAGTTTTTTTTTATTCATGACTACAATGTTAAAAACGAAGTGTTTTTCTTTTTTTTTTCAAAAGTGAGAAGTCAGTGGCGGCCATGCCCTGGGAGATTTTATGCTGTAACAGGAAAAAATGAATCCATAGAGCAAATATCTCCTAACAAGAGTTGCTTATTCTATGTCCCCTCTATCCACAGGTGAAATATTTCGGTGTTATTCATTAACACCCTGGTATAACTTACGTATAACAATATTTTATTCATTTTTAATTTTATTTTATTCAATTAACCTGACGGAGTTAAGCCCATAAGACCTTCTCTACCACTGTGCCAGGGAAAATACATGAATTACAACAATTACAATTACAATTACAATTTATTGTTTCAAATTACACGAAAAATATACATAAAAAGTTGATACACCACCCGAAGAAGCAGAGCTTGTGTTCGGGGGTGGTTCAGTTCTATATATGAGAAAAACTTATACTAAATAATTACTTAAAACAATACAAAATTTAGAGAAGTATGACAGAATATTATGTATAAAAGGTTAGAACATGTTCTTTTTACAATACAAAGGTACGAGGTAATACAATATTAATACATAACAATTTATTTGTTCAAATTTTAGTAAAAAGCAAAAAAAAAAATAAGTTCTATCCAAATTTAAATTTTAATATGAAAAATGTTATAACAGCAATAGTAGAAAACAGAAGTAATAATTATATGAATTTTCTAATTTTAGACCTAAATTGTTTGTTGTTTAATTATTACACAACTTAGCTAATATTTATCACAAAATAATATAAAAGAAAAAGAAAAGCTAAATAATATATATATATATATATATATATATATATATATATATATATATTAAAATATTGAGTGTTATTGCTGAAAAAATACTAAAATATTTACTTTTTAATATTTAGTTGTACTCCAATTATTCGTATTAATTGGGACCTAACACGATTCGGATGATCAAATATCTGGATACCTGAATAAATCACGAAAAAGGTAATTTCTTTGTAAAAAGTACATCGTACTAAAACTTATTATATATGAATGTCGCATCTTGAACATATCGGTCAGAGTCAGCTGTTTTGCTGACAAACTGTGGATTTTGTCGGCTAGAAGTTTTGCTTTTTCGCAAATGAATGAATGAAATGAATGAATGAATGAATGAATGAATGAAATTAGCCGTGAGTACATCCCATAAGGGCCATGGCCTCCTGCCTATGCAGGGAATAGCTCAGTAAACTTAACTCCTTAAGTGAGCAAGTCCTAAGGAGTGATTTTTGACACTGTCACACTTTCACTAGCCTCTGATGTGTAGTCATGGGTGACCCAGTAGTTTCCAACTTTCCCTGTCTTTTGCCACTCGTGACCACTGACCTCCTGCTACCACTTTGAACTGGTCAGCCCATCTGGTTCGTTGTCGTCCTACATGTCTCCATCCTGATCGTGGATCCCACATGGTCATTCGATGTGTCCATCTACGTTGATCCATCCGTGCCACATGTCCCCCCCATTTCCATTTCTGGGTTAGTGCTTTTGTAACCACATCACACATGCCTGTTCTTCTACGTATCTCTTCATTTCTGATCTTATCTCTCAAAGATACTTGAAGGATTTTTCTCTCCATCCGTCGTTGGCAGGTCTGGAGTGCCTGTTTTTGCTTTCCATTCAGAGACCATGTTTGGCAGCCATATGTCAGAGTTGGTAAGACACATTTCTCCATTACCTCAGATTTTGTGCTTATTTTCTGCTTCCTATCCATCAGATTATTTCGCAAATAATCGGCCCTAAAAGAGGGTTTCCCAATGCTCGCTACTGCAAAAACCACTTGAATACAGCCTTAAAGCTATCCGGGTAATTGGAGTTCTACTGTGACTCTTATGGCCGGTTTCTATAAACTCGCGAATTACCTATGGGTAAATTATCCAATGGACAGAATTTACACAAAAATAACACCACACCAACACAAATAATTTAAAGATAGCAATCACATACACTTGTGGCGAGTTTCTAGATAAATGTCCTCTAGGTAAATATGAAAATGACAGAAAAAATGTTCCTACAAACTCGGGCTAGATCTTTCCAAGGGTAAATCGTCGGGTTAATTTATCCTTTCATGGATGGCTGGATAAAATTTAACCTTTCATAGGTTCAATAGTAATATTTAAACAATGAGAATCAAAGCCTTCTGAATTCAATTAACTGTACAACTCCAAGGCCTTGCTCATTATATCATTGTAGGTTAAATGGAACTAATTTGTCCATGGATAATTTACCCATAGGTAATTCACTAGTTTGTAGAAACCGGGCATTAATCAGCTAAAACTAAAAATTAAAGTTAAAATAAGTCGAAATTGTGTAGCATGTAGAAGGAACGGGTCTGCCGAAAATGAATTCTGAAAAATGTTTGACAGTTTCAAAATTTCATTAGTTACTCCTTTTAAAAGACGTGTCCATAAATTGAAGCGTTTAGTTTTGTGTAGAAAACAAGACATAGACCCACAGAAAGACATGCCGGAGATAGACCCAGCGCTATCTCTTGGAATTTATTGCTACTAACGTGGTTTCCCTGGACCTTGGACCCTTCTAAAATGCACTGGTCTGAGTAAATAGATCCATTTAAAATTATCAGTTTAAAAACCATAATTTTGGCACTTAGACCCTTATAAAACTAAAAGCTTCGATTGCACTGAACTTATATAAATTTTACCAATTTCACGGCTATTAAGATAGTTATGGAAAGCAGTAAAGCTCGGAGCTAATAAATAACCATTACTTAATGCAAAGTGTCGGACAGAGAGAACTGGTATTTACAAGGCAACAAGACAAAAGCGTGGAGAGAGCGGAAATGTGTTTTCTGCTGCATATGGGCAGGCTTTCGCTGGATCGGGTTCTGCTGAGGTCACTCTCGTGAATAAAAATACAGGAAGAAACTTATATCTGCGCTTTGTAACACCTGTTATAAGCAGGCTAGCAAAGTAATGCTGTAGGCCTACAGAACTAGATAAAAGTTCAGGTGGAGGAAAGTGAAAGAGAATTCCACAAAATCGAAATGTTAAGGGGGAACATACAGCTTTCGGTGAAATTCATAGGTGAGAAATAGGTGAATTCATTTTTTTTTCTCTCAGCAAAGAATTGCTCTACAATCTTGCAATCTGACAAACTCTTTATTGTCTACTTCTACAATTGCATACTATTTTCAAAATTAATCAAACTGTTACAGTTATAGGCAATTATCGTTGCAAAATGGCACTAAGATGCCGTTAATTTCCACAAATTACAATATTTTTTAGTGATTCTTTTTTCTATCTATTTGCAAATATCATATGAACAACATAATCTAAAATCCTTGGAATATCTACAGTATAAGAATTTTTTTTAAATATATATTTTTAAATGTTCTTTTCATTAAAATATATGTTTAAAAAAACTATCAATGTTAAATGAATGATTGTAGATAGTGATGTTTATACAATATTAAAAAATACACAGAAAAATAATCACTCAGAAATATTGATATTTGTGGAAGTTATCAAGGAAACGCCATATTCCAGTGCATGAAACATGTCTGCCATTTTGTAACGATAATTACCCGTAACTGTAACGGTTTGATTCATTTTGAAAATAGTATGCAATTGTAGAAGTAGTCAACAAAGAGAATATCAGATTGCAAGATGTACAGAAATTCATTGCTGAGGAACAAAATAATGAAATTCACCTATTTCTCACCTATGAATTTCACCGAAAGCTGTATGACTCCCTCAAATCAGGAGTTGCCCCCCCCCCCCCCAAACACTTTTGCAGAATTTAATGGCAAAGCTTTCAAACTTACCCATTTCAGTGGTATAAGGTGGTACATTTTGAGTTTAAATCAGGAGTTCCCAAGGAAAACTTTTGCAGAACTTAGGAGCAAACCTTTCAAATTTACCCTTTTCTCTCTCACTTAATGGTTTAACTATCATGTTGGGAGCATTGCTGAATAGACATGCAATGGAGGCAGAGCGTGTAATTGCCTCTATTAATTTTTACAATATTGTGGTGAATCGCCGGAAGTAAGGGTAACAGGTGTGCTGCTAATAGAAGTGCGCTATTTTCAGAGCTCGCATTCAAATATCGCTTGTTAAAGTAACGTTAGCCGAGGTTCCCATACAATGTTCACATGGCCGAGAAACCTAGAACTCTGCTGGTCTTGGCCGAGATTGCGAGCGTAGGAGGTGATAGATTTTGTAAGAAACCTTCTTTCATTCGTTCTGTATTTATTAAGTGCCAGGATGTACTTCATGACATTGTTTGGGGGACCTGAAAATATCTGTCCGTCTGTCTGTCTGTCCGCGTGTCTGTACGCGCGATAACCGATATACACTTAATCCGATTTTCATGAAACTTGGTATACACATTTATAGATATTTTTAGTATCACCTTATACCCTCAATTTCGATTACCATTAATAGATGTTCCAGGAAAAATATATTCTGCCTATTGGCATGTTTATTAAGTATAATTACAAAATGAAAGATTAGGTTTACTTAATGCATATAATTCTTCTGGTATAATTTTGTCAGTGAGCTAAAGAGTTAAAAATGATTATCCTTAATGTACATAGTGTAAAATAGCTTGTCTTAAAATATGCTAAATGTGATAGTTTTGGCTTATGTAAGTTAGAATAGCTAACATCAATATGTATAGTTTATATTTATATGTGCAAAGTATTAACCTGAAAAAATAGGTTCGTCCTTGTATTAAAAACATTCACTAAAACACACTGAGTTTTAACTCGCTGCTATATACTGTCCTTGCAGGCAGCCGGGTGTTTGGTGGGTTTAAAAAACACTGTTGTTTTTGCCTTTGCAAGAAGTTAGTTGCTATGCTGGAATCCAGTTATGCCGTTGGTGTAGCTCGTAACAATCTATTTCTGGTATTGGCAATTTTATTCTTCACTGGACTCATCAGTGGGTATGTATTTCGACCCCAAATAGGTCATCATCAGGGCCCGGATTCTAATGACATGTCATCTTTTTATTGATGCTGCATACACAATGCCAACTTGTGGATAAATCCTAATCATGGCCTCTAGATTATAGAAATGCATTTTTATTAGGTCATTTTTTGTCATTTTGTGCCATTTTATGTTTTTAGGGCATTTTTTTCATTTTTACGTCATTATTTTGTCATTTTTGTGTCATTTTCTTCCTTATTAAGTCATTTTCATGCATTTTTGAGTGTATTAACTTTTTTTTCGTCGACAGCGGTGCCGTCTTTGAAGTGTAATGTATAAATGTAAGTATAAACAATAATATAATCCGGCAGACAACAAAAGGAAATGCCGAAGTTTGACTCGCCAGTACCTCAGTGTCAGTATAAATTTCCGTGAGAAAAGAACATTCCCAACATTACAGTTATTTACAGTTTTTACAATTATATACAAATTAGTACCTATAATTAACTTTGTGTGTAAAATAATAATTTTTTATAAATAAAATATAAGTTTTTAGGTCATTTTTTATAATTATTAAGTCATTTTCTTTCAATTTTAGGGTCATTTTATAGGTCATTTTTCAAACAATTTTAGGTCATCAGAATCCGGGCCCTGGTCATCATCATCAGCCCTCGACTGTAATGGCCATTGCAAGAAACCTATTTATTTCGTACCAAATAGTTTGACCGGTACCGGAGTAACGACTAATTAAAGGTCACATGCTTTTTAAGTGGGAAATCATGACTATAACCTATTAGAATGCCGCGTTTCTAATCATTGAGGGCCTTGACTCCAATGCAGTCAGATGTTTGTTTATTTCATTGTTCAATTTGAAATGAGTACTACATAAATATTGTTACAGACAGAAGGTATATATTACTGTGAAATAATTAGGCCTACGTAAATTAAGCGGAGTTCTTTGCCACTACATTTTGTGAAATGTTGACATATTTTAAGAATTTCTTATATCAGTGTATACGAGTTTGAATTAAGGTTAAGTATCAAACTTTAGACCTTGTTCTTCCGTAAGCCCTGCTTAATGAATCGATCTGGAGCTTAAATCGGAGATATCATATCATAATTGAAATTATCACTGATTAAACAAAAGCATTCTGGCACTTTGTTATATCAGTTTACCTGATTTTACTCAATTACAATCTACAATTTTTCCACAATATTATTATTATTATTATTATTACTAATTTCATTAAGACGCCATCCAAATGATTACATGCTCGTGGTCGGAGGAAGTTAAGAAATGGATATAAATGCATTAAATAAAAGGCCAATAGGCCTACATTGGACAAGAAGAAGAAGTATTGGAATCATTGCTTTCCACTGATAAGCAAAAAAAGTGTGCGTGGAACGCCACGCGACAGAAGTGAAACTTGTTTTAATTTTTGGATTTTTTTTTCAATTTTGGATTGTTCGACTTTTTAATATTGGGTTTTTGGACTTTTTAAATTTTGGATTTTGGATTTTTTAAATTTTGGATCTTTTAATTTATTTTAATTTTGGAATTTTAATTTTTAAAATTTTAGATCTTTGAATTTTTTATTTGTTGGATTTTTCAATTTCCAATTTTTTAATTTTTTTTTTTATTTATTATTTTTTTATTTTAATTTTTTTATATTTTAAATTTTGGATTTTTAAATTGTTTTAATTTTCAATTTTTTTACGTTTTAAATTTTGGATTCTTGGATTTTTTAATTTTTAATTTTTTAAATTTGTTATTTTTGTTTTTTTATTTTTTATCTTTGAATTTTTTAATTTTGGAATTTTGTATTTTTTAATTTTGCATTCTTTTAAATTTTGGATCTTTGAATGTTTTTATTTTTTGGATTTTTTAATATGGATTTTCGATTTTTTTTTAATTTTGTATTTTCGTTTTTGTAATTTTTAATTTTTGGATAAGCCTTCTCATTGAGTTGATTGTTTTCTGTGCAGACCGGTCCGTCACACCTCACTAATTTCGTGACGATTTTGAGCGTTACACAAGTTCTCGATTTACCCCTACCGCGGCTAAAGAAGTTTCACCTCAAAAATGCATTATTCTACCTGTACAAGTACAACCGTAAATGAAATTAATTCTATTCCCTTTCCCTTGCTTCTTTATATTTCCCTTTTTTCCTTCATATTTTATTTCTTTATTTATTCTTTATTTCTATTCTATGTATGCTTATACACCCCTTATTCCCTTTTTTTACTTGTTTCTTACCTGTTTTGGCTCTAACCTTTCTATCAAGGCCGTCATTGGCTACCCTCGTAAACAATCCTCCGGTTGAGTGTTTATCGGGATTTTACTGAGCTAGCTTCAGGACCGTAAAAAACAAGTTAGCAGGGGATCAGTGCTCTACCCTCCAGGCACTCTTAAATCAAATCGATTCTTGTTGGAAACACTTTCCAAATTCTCTCTCATCGATAACCATGAAAGGAGAAATCCAATTTTTGCAACTTGCAATTCTCCAATTATCCTAATTTGGCATTAATTTCACCTACAAGACCACGTTGCCCCAGTAAACCTCAATATATCTGATGGTTAAGATCCTGTCCTTTCTAAAGTAGCAGTTTTCCTTCATCATTGGCACATAACGACATCTCCTCATAATTTACATGCAAATAAACTTGTAGTAAAAGCAATAATTAACACGTTAACAGATTTTATTAACTGCCTAAACGTAAACAGTTTGGCATTTTAAATTAATTGTTCAACCAGTCTATTAAGTTTGGCTAACAAATGAATTCAGATGATCGTAAGTTTTGTTATTTCATAGTTTTTATAGGAAACTAGCTGAAAAGGCCCGGCGTCGCCCGGGCTTTGTATTTTTTAATTTGAAATTAAATTATGGAGGACTTTATGCATGTAGAACTTGAAATGAAGGAAAAGATTTATCACACTCAAACTATTCCATCAGAAAACGCTAGAAATAGCTTTTTATGGCTCATAGAGGATGTCGAAAGCTGCATTCCGTTGCTTCTACAAATCATGCTTGGGAGGGGTTGAAATAAGAAGAAACATAAATGAAATAAGATTGTATTGACTCGACGGAAAATTTTATTTATCATTCTCATGTTACCATACAACCGTTTCGGGGCTGAAATAAAAGAGAAATGCTGTACCACTTTCATACTTTCCTCCCCTAAAACCCGGGACATAATATACTGCGAGCATAGTACTCAAAATGTTCCATCCCATGCTTAGGGCCTAAGATAAACATCCCTATTTCTCAACTAATGCAAAGCCTACAGCTATGGATAACGTATAAGCGGAAAGGTTTATTTACAGACTTCTGATATAGCATACTCACACACTTAAGTTGTCCCTGGAATACGACCTCTTCTTCTACATCAAAATGTGAAGTGAGAAAATATTTCTTATGTCGAGGGTAGAGAAAGTTATGTGACTACATCACACTGTGCTTTATTTTCGTGGATTTCATTTTCAGTAATTATTTTCGCCAATATATTACATCGATGGAATCATAATTCGTTAAAGTCCAGCATTAGGCTATATAGTTGCCAAGGCCCTATGTAATCACAGTAAACAATTCACTGTTGTCATGTGAACTGAACAGCATTTCATTTTTTTTCAGTATAATATTCCCAGAAATTATATAATTTTCAAGGGAAGGAGTATTTTATTTGAATTTTAATGTTGACCGCGTTACTTCCCGGGCTTAACTGGGTATGTGTGCAAAATTTTGTACAAATTGGTGAAGAAATGTAGATTTGTATAAGGAACATACATACATACAAACCCACATATCCACAAACACACATTCGACTTTATATATTAGATTATATGTAGCAATTAATACGAAGATATGATAACTCAACAACCAATAACAATTAATGATGAAGACACAGTTAGGCCTATTCACTTATAGTAAGTACAACACATTAATTTAATATAATTTTTACCAATTGTACTTATTTACTTACCCAATGGCAATAGACAACTGCTAAGTAAGCTAAATGAATATTATCTATTTAATGGAACCCGAAGGTTCATTGCCGCGCTTACATGAGCCCGCCATTCAACCGTATTCTGTGGTAACTCTATCCAATCATCCCTCTCAAATCCTACTTCCCTTAAATCTATCGTAATATTGTTCTCCCACCTGCATCTAGGTCTATCAAGCGGTCTTTTCCCATCGGATCTCCCAGTGAATATTTTTTTAGATATGTCTTTCCTTCCCCCATGTCCAGCCCATTTCATCCTCCGTGATTTAATTACCCTTAGTATATCCGGTGAAGAATACAGGTTACGAAGCTCATCGTTATGCAGTATTATACCAATTGTAACATTATTTAATTGCTGCTATTTTGTATTATTGTTTTTTTAAAGTCTCGTACATAATATGATGTATTTTGTATTCAACCTGGTTGAGAGGAAGAAAAGATCCCAGGGATCTGCCAGGCAAAATTATAATTACCATTAGTCCTATTATTATTATTATGATTATTATTATTATTATTATTATTATTAATATTATTATTATTAACCTGTGTCATATTGACATCCTTAATTTAAGGCAGCTATCCTAATAGGATTTCCTCCTCCAACAGCAACATCTGTTTTTGTGTTCCGAGATCCAAAGAAGTGAACCAGACAATAATTGTAAAAATCCTTTAAGGGGGAAAAAAACTGAAATTTCTAACTTTTGAAATATCTGCAATGTTTTGTACACAAGATACTAGTAAGTGTTTGGAATCTGTTACCAAATTTTCATAAAAACAAATTTTGGGGCGCACATTTAAAATTTTGCCTCTAAATAAAGTATTTCGTAAAAATTAGGCTATGACATCTAATAAAAGCAAACAAGCTCATTCCTACGCTATTCTTTTTATAACACAATAGGCTAAAAATCATGGATAAACCATTGCTCAAAGACCTTATTTTCGGGAACAGTTTAATAAGAAAATAACTCCTCCAGAGAATTTATATATAATACAATGAAAAATGAGTATTCAAAATTTCATACATCTAGCTTGAATAGTCAGGAAGATATTCTATATTGCTTACATTAATATGTAAGAAAAATAAATTAGGAAACGAGCGTATGAAGTTTCTTTTTAATAACCAAATAACACACATTTCATCTTCATCTGCAGATATTTTTGAGAACTTGTATATTCCTAGACACACACGAGTGCCATCTGTGACTGCAACTTGGTATTAAAAGGATATTTAGGATATTACCTTAGCTAAAAACGTACAAATAAAACTATTAAGTGTGATAATATGAGGTCATGTTAAATATGGCGTCGTCTTTTGTGCGTCGATTAGGGACCAAAAACCTAGAAATCAATCTACTCTTATACAATTCAACGGCCCTAAATAGCGTGCTTGCTCGCCCGCTTCGTGAGACATCGGGTATACTCGGCGATGTTCGTCTCTCGCAGTCTAAACTTTCATGACGACTACAAAATTAGGAAGGAAAACCGTTTCTTTATTATATAAGGCCTAAGTGAAATGAACACAATGAACAAATATTCTAATTTTATTTTTACTTACAATTTTCATAGCTCTGAACCACAAACATTTTTAATAAACTACTAGTGTAAATTTCTTAAAAATCCTGGAGTCAATTGATAATGGCGGGCGAAGCCGGGGGCAACAGCTGTAAAATATTGATGGTTTAACTCTTGAAATATCGCTGATAATAAAAATCCAAACAAACCATTCCTTCCCTTTAAACATTATATGATTTCTGAAAATTACAATGAATTGATAAAATAAAATTCACATCATATTCATGTCAATAAACAGCTGAGAAACAATACGTATTATGTGTTCACAGGTTTTTTGGAACTGCATAATCGATTCTGATATAGTTTTCCCAGGGGGCGCTTTCATGTCGTGGAATATACTCTAAAGCAGGAATTTTAGCTCTTTCATTAATTATTAATGGCTTAGTTTATGAATGATTCGCGTGCAAGTGTTAATAAATATAATGCTTTAATAATTATTATACTCTTAATGTTTAATTTTTAAAAGAATTGTCGTGGCGAAGCCACGGGCAGCTCCTAGTAGGCATACAAATGGAATATTTCGAATTTTTAAAATATAAATTTTAACCATATTTCATTATCTTCTTCCCTTAAATTCTTGAAGACTCCTTCAAATTCGATGAATTCTACTAGTGACAAAGATGAATAATCTATTATCCAAAATAATCCGTGAGCAATTGACTCGAAATAAAGTTTGTAGAGCGAATATCTGAATAACGGGTGTGTAACCTAACACTCCAGGTTCAATTCCTGCCAACAAACTGGTTCATTCACCCATGAGGAAACATTCTTGTGAACAACCTCCAAGACACGTTGACATAAGGCGACCAGTCTAATAAATCCCACGTGCTGGCAATACCAACCTTGCCACAGGGTCGAAACTTCACAATCCGTTATCTCCTGTAAGACTTGTATCATGTCTCCCTTCCTTCTCCGCAAAATCTATGACACACAGAGATTTGAAAATTTTAACGTAGATGGACTGAAGGGTGTACGAGAGCACCTCGAAGCTGGATTTTTAATTTTCGCTTTCGTTCGCGAGTTATGAGCTAAAAACGGACAGAAAACGTGTTCTTTGCACTATCGAAGCAATAGTTTTCGTTTTTACATCTCAATTGTCAAATTAATTGCAGGTGGCCTTGCTCTGTTGTCATAGAAACCGCGAATAAAAGAGTATCGCTGAATTAGATGTTTCAACATAATGCATGGAACTGATAGTTTCGATTTTGTTAGCCCGCTCTGCTTGATTAATTTGTTTACGATACATTTATTGAATGATTATGTAGAAGGTGGGTTACATTAAATTTATTATGGTTGGGATTTCCTGGTGTATCGTAGTATTTAGCGTTATTAAAACTGAAAGTGAAACTGGATAATTTCATTCACAAATCAATCACACGGTTTCCTACGACAAGAATTTTTTCTTAAAATTCCAATAACTTATAAACAGGATTTTTTAAAATTTTAATCTAGGCCTACTGTTTAATTATTAAAGCACTTTGTGTTACATTTTCGAGGTAATATGTTTTAATTACGTTGTTGTTAAATAAATTATTTAAATATCACGCGGTATAGTTAATAAGCGCGTGCGAAGCCGCGGGCACCTGCTAGTCTAAAATATAACCTACCAGAATTTCTTATACGGAACAACGTTTCATAAGTTTTCAGATTCAAAATGTATGAAGTAAATTGGTCAAGTTGTACCAAACTACAAAGCATAATTATTCTTTCAATAAGAGGGGGATCTACGAAAATCTTATGTGCTTGCTTTTTTGTCCCTAGGAGATGGTAGTATTCAAATAGAATACGAATCAGGATTAAACCACTCATTTCAGTTTCAGGTCCACCAGTCTGTCAACCATATTAAGAAAACACATTACATCCAGTTTTAGTCAAATGTAGTTATGGAGACTTTAAAGCTAAAACTAAACAAGGTTTTCACCCCTTTTAAAATATGCTTATCTATCATGATAATTTATTTTTCATTACCAGGGCCCGGATTTTGATGACAGGTCATCTTTTAACTGGTACATCATGAACGTTGTCCACTAGTGCAGGTATTGATCATGACTCCTAGATTACAAAAACGACAATTTTAATGATTTTTTTTTTGGTCATTTATCCAATTTTTCATTTTTAGGTCATTTTTAGACCATTTTATGGTCTTTTATTCCCACATTTCATATTTTCAGGTCGTTTTTTAAATTTTAAAGTCATCTTTTTTTTTTTTTAATTTTGTGTTGTTCTTGGAGTTTTTGTGCATTTACTTACATTTAATATTATGAGAACTCTAAATAATAATAATTAAATAGATCTTGTTATAATTTTAATTTGGATACTGTAAGACGGCGTTTGCTGTTTGCATTTAACCGTATGTGCCAATTAACTAAATTATAAGCCTATATAATGAGGTCAAAAACCAGTGGCGGACGCAGAAATTTTTTTCGGGGGGGGGGGAGATTTGACTTTCAACTTACATATAAGTTACAATTAGTTTATAAAACTGGCCACTTAGAGTACATATATAGCCTTTTTTCAAATTTCGGGGGGGGGGGGATGTAACCCCCCAATCCCCCCCTCTGCGTCCGCCACTGTCAAAAACATTAATGTAGAATAGACACAATTCTGATGAATAAACTAGCATTTTCACATACATTTTTGGGTTATTTTATTAAATTTTTGGGTCATTTTTCGGGATTTTTCCAGTCATTTTGTAGCTCATTTTAAAAGTCATTTTAGGTCATCAAAATCCGGGCCCTGTTCATTACTATAATTATTTTTTATATAAATTGAGTCATGCCATTACTCTCAGCTTTTGTCTTTTTCCCTTGTACTATTTCACAATATTTTGTCTATTTAGTTTTAAGGTGAGATTTTAGGTTAAGATTATATTTCAGTAATGTAAAACATATAAATATAAGCATGGAACTGCCCCCAAGCTCCTGCTCTTTCGGGGTATCAGGACCTTATATATTATCTATGTACTCATGTAATTTTAAAATAAAATACATATATTTAAAAAAAAGTGCGGATGCAAAATGCAGTACATGTAACTTCAACAACATTTGACAGAGAGACTTGTATTTGGATTTCAATAAATTCCACAGCAAATCTACATCTTTTTATCTATATTTTAACATCAATATGACGCACTTGCCGGAACAAAATGAAATCCATTAATCTTTGGTTTGTTCTCTTCATGGTTACAGAATGGTAGGAATCCTGGTCACCGTATTTGTCTGCACAGTACACATGGAAAAAAGTCTGAATCTAGTACAATTTTTACAGACGTGCCAACTCCACTGTACATTTAAAGCACGGCCACATAAACACGGAAAAGTGATTGTGACGTCAGGAAATCAACCTGCCATATAGAGAAGGCACGCCCAGTCGCAGCCTACTTGTACCACACAATGCGAGAAGCTACAAGATCATATCCTCATATATGATTCCAATCAGCACGGGTTTATTTCCTCAGCATCCAAAAAATTCAACAGCATGCTAAAAGCTATTTATGTAGCCTATCAAATACGAAAAATAACTGTTTAGCAGACGAATCTAGGATAGCGGCCGAGGCGTAAGCCGAGGCTGAAATACTGGATGAGTCTGATAAAGGTTTTGCGTACGTGAAGCATACAATATTTTTTTAGTAAAAGCTCTCTAAATTATATGAAATGAAACAAAAATACCGTATAATTAATTAATAATAAAAGCTATTTAGCCATTTGTTAACGTTCCATTCCCACAGCCATCTGAATCGCAGAACTACAATGAACCGTACGTAGGCCTACCAATACGAAATGCGGTATAGATGCATTATATATGAGTCGCTTTTTGTAAAGAACAGGAACTAGTATTTATGAAAAGTTTGGGAAAATATTAATGATAATTTCGAGGAAATTTCAATCCAAGCCAGAAACATTGAATCTGAGCTGGTGCCAGCAACATCAGGCAGCGGTAGACCAAGAGAACGAATATAATGCAATTAAATGCTGGTGCATCCATGGTAAGCAATGATTTTCTTGTGAACGAAGATATGAAAAGTTCTTGGCTTATATTTGCTGTTATATGATGAAATAGGCTACCCTGTTTTGCGAAAAACCCTGGTAAAGTTTCTGATTATTGTAAAGAAACATGTTGGCTAAAATTTGATGTTTAATGATCAATTATATGCTTAAATCCATGTTAAGTTGGTGTTACTCGTCAATGCCATATGGTAACCAACAAACTGGAACTATTATAGGTTTTATTATTCTAAAATCAGCTGTTGTTATCCGAAAATAATGAACTTCTACATGCAACCCACGGTCTATCCAGTACAGATCCGTACTGTGATTCAGAATATATTTAGCTGGTGCTAAAGCAATATAGGAAATGTAGCTTCCGACAAGAATGGTTTGATCTGTGCTCATGCTGGGTGAATCTCCTGGTTGTTTATGTTAAAGTGGACCAGGCCATGTCCCACGCTATCGGGACAACCCGCACACTCTCCTACGCCATCACCAAAACAATCGAGCCACATAACTCTCTAATCCGTGTTTACATCTGATGCTGTCAAGAGAATTAAAGCACTATTACTCAACAGCATATATCACAACACAAGTATAGTGTATGAATTACATTTTAAGGGGGGGAGGGAACGTAGGTTTCGGTGCAGAGAAATAGGTGAAATTAATCTTTTTCCTCAGCAATGAATTGACAGAGAGACAGACAGACAGATAGATAGATGGATGGATGGATAGATGGATGGATGGATGGATGGATGGATGGATAGATAGGTAGGTAGAGTTAGATAGGTAGGTAGGTAGGTAGGTAGGTAGGTAGGTAGGTAGGTAGGTAGATAGGTATGTAGATAGACTGACAGACAGACAGACAAACAGACAGACAGATAGATAGATAACCTAATTAATATCCTGCCCCACTTCCAAGTATCTAATACTTCTAGCTTCATGAAGTCCATATATGCTATGGCTTTTTCCAATGTATCACAAAACTAAAATTTTGGACTTAGTCAGCAGGAACGACGACGAAATAATGTTTTATCATTTTAGTTGAGTTTCCCAACGCTATATTTTAGTATTAATGTAATTAAAGGACTAAACTTTGTCTATGTCAAATGTAGTACAGTACACTGCTCTGCAACATAACTTATTTCGCGAAATATCCACCGAAATAGAAGGAAGATATCACCGAAACAGAAGGAAGATATCACTGAAATAAAAGGAAGTTATCACCGAAATGGAAGATTTCACCGAAATAGAAGGAAGATATCACCGAAATAGAAGGAAGATACCACCGAAATAGAAGAAAAATTTCACTGAAATAGAAGGAAGATATCACCGAAATAGAAGGAAGAAGCAAGATATCACCGAAATAGAAGGAAGAAGGAAGGTATCACGGAAACAGAAGGAAGATATCACGGAAACAGAAGGAAGATATCATGCAAATAGCAGGAAGATATCACCGAAATAGAATTATATTAATAATAGTAATTATAAATAATTTATATTAATATTATTAATTATTAATAATTTTATAAAGGTGTATCATATGTAGGTGATTATCTCTATATATATAAAAGGCTTTGTCCTGACTGACTGAATGAATGACCTGACTGACTGACTGACTGAATGACAGGAATCAACGTACAGCCTAAACTATAACAGGTAGAGACTTGGAATTTTGACAGTACCTTCGTTTTATAATGTAGGTGCTCACTAAGAAAGGATTTTGAAAAATTCTGATTCTAAATGCCAAAAATTAAATGTTTTTGAAAATACTTAATCCCATTTTACATAGAATTATCAATTCCAAATCACAGAATATATTGTTGCCAAATGGTATCAGATGGGCTTGGAAAAAACAAATGAAATGCACTTTTGACAAATAAGAGAAGTTATCAAAATAATTCATGTTATAAATAAATATTACAGAATGAAATCCACTAAAATAATGGAATCACATAACTTTCTCTACCCTGGACATAGAGAAAACAAAACGAGGTATGGTAATGTGTATATTATTATATTATATCGCAGGTTTTTGGAGAGAAAAGTATGAAAGTGATAATGCTTTATGGTAACATAAGAGTGGGAAATTTCCCGCCTCGATATTACAATTTTATGTTACAGGAATTTCTGTTTCTTCTTATTTAAACCTCTACCAGGCTTGCTGTGCACTGTACAAGCGATGGGATGCAAAATTCTAGATCCTCTATGAGCCATAAAAAACTATATCAAGCGTTTTCTGAGGGAATAGTTTGAGTGTAATAAGTCGTTCTTCCTATTTCAAATTATAAATGCCTATATAAGGACCTAGAATTTAAAATTGAAAATCCTTCATAAGTTAATTTCCAATTACAAAATACAAAACCCGGGCGACGCCGGGTCTTTTAAGCTAGTGTTATATAAGTTAATTGTATAGTAAACGTTGTACAAATTTGAGCTTTGATGAATAACTTTCTATATTTGTGGTATAGGCGAACCTTTCATTATACAATAAGTCCTCTTTCTAGGTCTACCGCTATTTTCGCGTGTTTATTCTTGGCATGTGACACAACGGTTTTCATCTGTTCATGCAGCACGAATCCCTTTCAATTCCCATCGCTAGCTTGAGTATTGCGTGCAGAATACCCGCCAGGCGCGGTGATGACTCAGGCAGTTACACACTGCTTTCTTCACTTGTTAAGAGTTAATTTGAAAACACATTCCCTCGTCACACCTTCCAGCAAATTTGCTGTATTATACGCTTCACTTAGGCCTATTCATGTTTGAATAATCTCGTGCTATATTTAAAACTGATTTTCCCATACTCAATATACCCTACGATTTAATTTTGCCTAAACAAATATATGAGAGTTTCAAAAGAACCAATAAGATGTAAATTGGAAGTAGAAGGAAAAATTCTTGAACAGGTATCAGAAATGAGACAAGATAAAGTGCCCAAACAAGAGACACCTTTTCTAAAATTGCTTCTGAATCCAAGATAGTTCTGATCAATGCCGGGGTGCGCGGGCAAAGAGAGTTAAGTCCACCATCCGAAAAAATTGAGATATGTCCATAGAGTTATAGATAAAAATGTTCTCTACATTTCTGTTAAGTTCAGTAACTCATATTCATAATTGTACGGTAGTTATGGATGTGTGCCTCATGGGTTTATCCATCTCTAAAGCTATGTTGGGCTGGAATAGTGTGTTAAGTCACTCTAATTCTCAGTAACAAGAAAGTGGACTTAACTCTCTTTGCCCGCGCACCCCGGAATGGTTCTTGTGTATAATCTATAATACGCGGGTGCGCGGGCAAAGAGAGTTAAGTCCACTTTCTTGTTAGTGAGAATTAGAGTGACTTAACACACTTTACCCGCCCAAAGCTACAGAGATGGATAAACCCATGAGGAACACGTCCATAACTACCATACGTTTGTGAATATGACTTACTGGACTTAATACAAATGTACAGAACATTTTTATCTATAACTCTATGGACATGTCTCAATTTTTTAGGATGGTGGACTTAACTCTCTTTGCCCGCGCACCCGCTTATTAATAAGAGGAAGTGTTTGCCTGTACGAAATGCCCAGCGAAATCTACCGCAAGCAGAGATATTAAATTTTTAACATAGATGGACTAAAGGATGGCCGAATGTACCTCTTAGCCGGATTTTTAATTTTAGCTTTCGTTCGCGTGTTATGAGTGAAGAACTGACAGAAAACTTTGGACTTTTTGACCTATCGAAGAAAGAGTTTTTCGGTATTACATTTCAATTGTCAAATCAATTGCAGGTGGCTTTGCTTTTTTGTCTTGGAAATAAAAGCATCGTTTTTCAATATATCGCATGGGATTATAGATTGTTTCGATTCTGTGAGCTCACCTTGGTCGATTCGTTTGTTTATAATGTCAAATACAATAGAGGCGCTTTCTAATCGTGAAATGCACCCCAGAGTCGGATGTTTAGCTGTTTCATTATAATCATTAATCGTTTATTATATGAATATTCGCGCGCAAGTGTTAATAAATATGTTTTAATTATTTTTCCTTTAATTTTAGGTAGATTTCGAAGAAAAATCTACCTATTGCAATGGATACCACTTTATGATTTTCGAAAAATTCTTTCTTATCTTTACGTTTCATGCTCCCCTAAGTGCGAAACCACCGCCCGTTCAAAAAAAAAATTTGTGATATTTATATATATATATATATATCTTTACACGATAGCGGCCGTAATTTTGAAGATATTTGAACCAAATTTTATTATGTCATTTCTAGGCCCAATAGCTCGGACAAGTTCGTTAATGAGCGAAATTGGCCCAAGGGGGTGGTCGGGGGAGGGGGTTGAAATTTTTAAAAATGTATATCTCGGCCCCTATGAAGTATAGAGGGAAACTTTGTTTGAATAAATTAGAGTACTCCCTATGGAGTTCACAGTGACACCAACGATTCGGGGGTTCGAGTGAGGGTGGGGGTGGGGGTGGGGGTGGGGGATGAAAATTAGAAACTTTTGAAACCACGTCTTGTGGGGTATCGTTGAAAAGCTCTTGATGAGTACTCTACAAATCAATAACTAGTTTCTTGATAGCTCTCATATGACGCGAGATTTTAATGTTTGAAAATAATAACACTTAAAAGAATTATTATAATATCATAATTCTTTCTTGTTTAGCGGCTTTGCTAATTTTATTCATTGCTGATCTTGCGCACGGCCTCCCAGAATATTATATCCTATTCTTGTTGTCAAAACAAATGATTGTAGGCTCTTCCTCTTTACCGAATTCAGTTCTTATTACTGCGGGTTTGCCATGCCAAGGCTAAAAAAGATAATAAATTAAACCAAAAGCACTTTGAAATCTACCTCAGCCTGTAGGCCTGCCTAAAGGGATTTTTTAATCTTCGAATTGATTATCATGGGCGAAGTCGCGGACACCTGCTAGTGCTCCCTATTTTGACTTCCTCTGCCCGTACCATAGGTACTATAGGTAGAGGAAGTATTGTTTTCGACCCCAAAATTCGAAGTTGAGTTTTTAGCATATATACACGTTTCAAGGCCCCCTGAATCCAAAAATACTATTTTTGGAAACATGTCTGTGTGTCTGTGTGGAAAATATCTGTGAACAAGCTAGCTCCAAAACGAAAAAATCGTATGAAAACAAAATTTCGTATTTGGGTCAGGTACCTTCTGAAGATGTGAGGATAAGATTGGCGACTATTTTCTCTTATTGTTAAGGGGACTTTACATGAAGAAATTTTCGTTTTTCGCGATTTTCTCGAAAACGGCTCTAACGATTTTCTTTAAATTTTGTACATAGGTTGCTTATACTAAGAGCTAAAACTTTTATTTGAAACATTTTTTCGAGAAAATTCTCTGAGGGTAGTTACAAGCCACCCACTGTTCACCCACTTTGTAGAAAGTTCGTCTTACGTGATGAACAACTGAATTCGCGCTCTTTCACGGCCTCTTATTTTATATAAGAATGTGAAGTGAGAGAGATGTATTGTTGGCCATGCATAGAGTAAAGATGTATCTGAGGGAAATATTCGATAAATTTCGGAAATTATATTTTACTGCAGAAAGTTCAATAAACGTCTGCAGTCATTTGTTTTTTTTTTAAAGTTTGTTATATAGACTGCGCTTTTAGTCGCATCATTGAAAGAAGAGGTATTTATAGGATAATTAGCGTAAAATTGTGTCTTGCGATTCTGTACAAGGATATGTGAATACTGCTAACTTTTATTTGGGCAGAGGAAGTTATGTGAGTTTCACATCAGATTTTTAGATTCCAACTTAACTTTTCCATTGCTACCAAATACTGCTACCGACGTATAAATGAGTCATATAAAAACATTTTTTTTTAGCTGACAGATAATATTAATGCAATAATTGTTTCTGTAAAAGGTGAGGATTTTTATCCACGTATTACGATTATCATTCCAAAAAACCAGCTGTTCCACTTAATTTTTTTTCATCGATTTCAAACTTAAGAGCCCAATGATGGTTTCACTTGATGATTGCTTAAATAAACATACAAATTCAGCTCTGAAAGGAATAAGAAATTGTGACGAATATTTTATCTCCACGCCTGGTTTATTGAAATTAAATAACTTGGCTAAGAAAAGGAGAACATTTGAAAAAATTGTCCAAAAAGACACATTATATTGTATAAGGCTTAATTAATTTTTTAACGTAGAAAATAAGCATAAAGTAGTGTATAGGCTATCAATAATATTGTCAATATTCGCTTCAATATTGACGGAGGACCGTAATGATCGTCTAGGAGCGAATTGAAGCGTCCTGTCAATATTGACGGATACTGACAGAAAATTATATTTTCTGTTAATATTGAAGAACCGTTTAAACGTTTAGGTGGTTTATTGTCAAAATTCCCTTGAATATAATTTGTTTGTGAGACCGCGAAGTGATTTTTTGTAGCCGACAGGTTCTGAAGAACGCAAAAAATTTAGCAAATGTTCGTATGTAAAGCGGTACTCTGCTTGTAAAACTCTTTGGACCAGCGTCTATCTCTCTTTCTCTTTAATTTTTCTTTCTTGCGCAGTGAAAGAGTCAATGCTAGAAAATCCAAATCCGAACTGAAAAACATTTCGAAATAAAAAAATAAATAAGTAAAAACAAACAAACAAACAGCCCCAATCATGCAGCACGAATATTTTTGCCAAAATGAGTATTGGTGAAGCATAGGCCTATTGATGCGTGCTTCAATATAGAGCGTCAATACTGAAGAGAATATTGAGAATAAAATTGATCGTTTAGGGAACTCTTAACTAATCATAGAAACGCTTTTGGATACAGAAATGCCAGCTCCTCTAGTACCCAGCAATGTACTTTGTGCTTGGCTGTTGTTTGTTCAGCAATTAAAGCTTACAATCGGTGAAATACTTCCAAAATGCTTAATTTGTTTTAAACAATTTGATACTAAATTAGTTGATGCCTTGTTAAAATACTCAGCTCAGTACACAGTGTTTAATCTTTCTTTAAATAGGAGTACAGTTGTTTATTTATTAAGTGCCAGAATAGTACTTTATGAGATTGCGTGGGGGACTGGAAAATATCTATCCGTGTGTCTGTACGCGCGATCGGATTTTCATGAAACTTGGTACAGTATACGAATTTATTACGTCCATGGGAAGAAGAAGCCTATTGATATTGAACCAAATCAGTTGTTTGGTACCGGAGTAATGCCCAATTTAGTGCCTATTTTATGGTAATATATTAGAAAGAATTTATCAAATGCAAATCAGTTCTCATGACAACGTATTGTTTTACGGAAGTTGCAATACAGTTAGCTTCGACAAATAACACTACCCACATATTCCTTCATATATGCTTATCAAACTAGACCTTTATTCTTCTGTAAACCGTGCTTAATGAATCGGTCTGGAGCTTAACTCAGAATCGATTACAAAAATAAATTATTTTCAGCATATCATAATTACAATTATCACTCATTAAACAAAGGCATTCTGGCACTTTGTTATATCAGTTTACATGATTTTATTTAATATTGCATATTTAAAAGGGTTATAAGCTGTGTATTTTATATGCAGTTTAATAACAACAGGGAAGGCTGCAATGCTACAACATATGTAAGAATAACAGTGACTAAAACCCTAAACTAATGTCAACAGACTTGAAATTTCTAAATTACCTTAATTTAAAAAGTGATAATGAAATTAAATCAAAAGATATAATGGCGAATTAGGGCTATTCAGATGAAACATACAAAGAAATACAATTTGGGGACTTACATAGGCCTCCTTTGCGATAGCAATAACGAACATCTCTGTTGGCATCTTGGTATTGAGAAGCTGCATAAGACATGACTTCCTGCTTTCTCATTTCCATGAAGTGTACTGTAATTATCCCTAACACAATAGCGATGCAAGACAATAGCACATCAGTGGCGTATTTAAGTCATTATGATTGTTGATTAAAAGCTGGTTTCTCCTTGTAGGAGAAGCCGAGAACTAGTTAAAGCTCCGGGTTATTAAAATAATCCACATTGATGCGTTGATACAAAATATCAAAACAGATAATTATAATGCTCACTAGGGTTGAGCATCGATATACGATGTTTTCATGTCGATTATCGATATTTTCTACACCAATGGAAAACAACCGATTTTTCTCCCCGACATCAATGATTTAAATATTTACAATACTAAAATAAGATTAATAGGCCTACTTTGGTTCTTGAGATATAATTTTATTTACAGAGCATAATTTCCAAAACATCGATTTTTTACAACGATAGTTTTCATGGAAATATTTCAGTTTATAGTTTTATCATACGAAATCCCACGAGAGTTTACGAATTCATCTGATGCAACTCATCAACTCGAGTTGGATTTATTAAGACGGATTATGCAACGGATTATACAAATAATATTTATTTTCGTGCTCTGTTGTATAAAAACAAAACTATTTTCCAAACAAGTTATATTGTATAAAATAATCTGTTTTCGTGCTGTCAATGGCAGCATGCGACGTATTAATCACTGCACACTCATGCTTACGTGTCCAGTAATGAACTGATGATTTTATCAGGTAAAATCCCTTCCTCATATTAATAGCAAGCATTTTATAAGATAAACGATCGTGATTGGTCTATATCCGAGGAATTGTTCCACGTTATTGGTCAATATCAAACACGCGGCATATGAGTGGAATAGTCCATCTAAAACTTGTAGGCCTATTACGATACAGTACGTGCATTTTAAGGCAAATTCCGTTTAATCCGGACTTCTGGCTGATCCAGATAGTGTCCCGGTTTTATCGCTAAATATTTTATATATTTACTTACTTTCTTACTTAATCACTCAATGCCCATAAACAATTCCTCAGCAAGCTAAAGGAATATTATGTATTTTATGGAACCCGAAGATTCATTGCCGCGCTTACCTGAGCCCGCCATTCAACCCTATTCTGTGGTAACTCCCTCCAACAGTGGCGTAACGAGGGGGCGTTTGGGGGGATGAACCCCCCCCCCCCCCCCATTGATTTAAAAAAGGAAAATTGTACAATTAATTTCATTATTGTGATATATCACCTTTTTTAAAAATCTGCTTATAAATTGCTTAATGGGAAGCTTAAATCTCGTTATTGTGCATCTTAATTTTTAAAATTTTCCGGGGGAGGACCCTGGAACCCCCTTCTCCAGATGTTATAACCCCCCCCCCCATATGGTCGGCCTGGTTACGCCTATGCCCTCCAACCATTCCTCGCAAATTCTACTACCCTTAAATCCATCCTAATATTGTCCTCCCACCTACGTCTAGGTCTTCTAAGTGGTCTTTTCCCTTCGGGTCTCCCAGTCAATACTTTTGAGATATGTCTTCCCTCCCCCATGAATGCAACATGTCCAGCCTATTTCATTCCTGATTTAATTACCCTTAATATATCCGGTGAAGAGTACATGTCACGAAGCTCGTCGTTATACAGTTTTCTCCAGTCCCCAATTTCATCTCTCTTATGTCCAAATATTTTATATTCAAAAGTTAATAAATCCTAGACTTGTCTAACTGTAGTTAATTAAAACTTTCCTAACTCCTTCAAATTAACATTTACTGAAGAGTTAGAGAACGGCTCAATAACAAATGAACGAGAGAAAACCTAGCGACAGCTTGACTGGGAGTTCACGTTACAGATTGGAAGAACTCGGGTAAAATCTCCGTGGGATTAACTTTTCAATTGACCTATTTCACACGTCTGCACTGTGCCCTGGGGACAGCTTCATTTATAGCAGAAATGATTGGTATGGATATCTCTTACAATCGAACACAGCACAACTTATCGTATCCAGGAAAAAAGTGTAATATAATCTGATCTGATCTACCATTACGAGTGATTCAGGTTTACAAAATCAAAGGAAAATGTTGTTTCACAGGACACGTTCATGTAATACTGTGAAAATACTTATATACGAAACGCGTCGTCAAAGTCAAAGGGGAAAAAAAACCCCAATTTCAAGGAAATATTTATTGCAACAGACACAGCCAGTGTACAGCTATTTTTCAACATAGGCCTATTCGCCACCGGAATTTAAACGTGGCATCGACGTGTCGTAGAAGTCAGCCGCCAGGGATTTGAACCACTGTGTGACAAACATCGCCGCTTCTGTCATTCCCTGTCATTTCTTTAGGTGTAGGAATAGATATAAATTACTGGGAGCGAAGTCCGAGCTGTAGAGTGGATGTTTAAACACCTCGCAGCCGAATTTCTGCAGGAGACTTCCTAGGAGATGTTAAAATAATCCTTCGTACAGCCCGGACCTGGTGATTTTCATATTTTCCTACGCCTCACGAATGATAGAGATGCGAAGGTGGTTATCACACGGTCGTTCAAATACCATTGGTGCAAATGTAAAACAAATGTTTCAAATTTCCTGGCGAATATGCGAATAGCTTTCAAGCAAGAATAAAACTCCCCTCCAGAATATTAATCATGGTACAATCATTTCAATTGAAGGGCAATATCATGAATTAATTCTTCTTTTTTTTATTACAATTAACTCCCTTCTCATCTTTTTAAATCTCTGGTGATGAACTGAGAACCTGATGGAAGGGGGAAAGAAAAGCTGATTAATACCTGGATAGATGGTGTACGAGGACTTTTGCTTTGCTTAGTTGGTAGAAAGAGAAGACTGGTATCGTGAGAATTCAACGGTAAATGTAGAAAATGTCATGATATAGGCCTATGCTGGAAAGTTGCTTTTTAAATTAAACAGACACAAACATATTGCACTGCAGCATGTGAAACAACATGTGCAAGAAGTGAAAGGTACGTAAAGCGAAAAGTAACTATTATTTTTAATTCCTCACAATAATATTATTAATTAACCTTCAAAGTTAAAAAATAATGCATGGTACAGTTTTAAAACTTTCAAGAAAGTCATTTTGCACGCAGAGGGTTTTGTTACAGCAGTGCGACTGAACGTGAATCTCTACATGCTAATCTGCGTCATCTAAAACTAGGATAAAGAAATATCAAAGCAACATTTCACGATTTCCTAATGTTCGATATAACCAATAAATACAGGGTGTCTCAAAAAAACGTACTAACACTTTGAATGAGTACAAAAACATTATTTATGAACATATGGACAAGTTTAAAGGCTTGAATTACAGAAGAAATATGTAATTAAAGAATCATGTTCGCAATGTTCAAATTGATGACCGTTAATGTCCAGACAAAGCAAAGCAAAGCAAAGCAAAAATGTACTAACTCTTTGAATGAGTGTAAAAACATTATTTATCAACATAGAGACAAGTTTAAAGATTTGAATTACAGATGTACAGATTACAGATTACACTACCCTCGAGACATAAAAGCTCACCTCCATGCAACTTATCCAAACACATGGACTGGACGAAGGGGTAGCATTGAATACCCTGCGAGTTCCCCAGACCTCACGCCAATGGACTTCTTTTTATATGGATACCTCAAGGACAGAGTTTAATGCATCAATTGTTCTTGGTTTTGTGCGATAAACCACAGTATAAGTATTAAGTACAATTGATGCATTGAAATTAGAAATTGAAAGACAGTGTCGCGAAATTTCAAATGAACTATGTCGTGACGTTTGCGTTATCAGCTTTGTCTGGACAATGACGGTCATCAATTTGAACATTGCGAACATGATTCTTTAATTACATGTTTCTTCTGTAATTCAAACCTTTAAACTTGTCTCTATGTTCATAAATAATGTTTTTATATTCGTTCAAAGTGTTAGTACATTTTTTTGAGACACTCTGTATTTTCTGTTCGACCATACTATAATCGCTTATTATGTGTGACGTAACAGTATCATAATGATATCCATTACAATACAAATTCCCATTATGACATCGGTGTGGTATCGATTAATATCGATCTTCAAGGCTTGAGAATATCAGCTGAAAAATGCGCAATAAATTGCCTGTATTTAAAATAAAATCAACTCTGTTCGGGTTAATTTTAAATACTTACTTATTTACTCAATGACAATAGACAAGCTAAAGCAATATTATCTATTTTATGGAACCCGAAGGTTCATTGCCGCGCTTACCTGGGCCCGGCATTCAACCCTATTTCGTGCTAACTCTATCCAATCATCCCTCACAAATCCTACTTCCCTTAAAGCTATCCTAATATTGTCCTCCCACAGCGTCTAGGTCTTCCAAGTGGTATTTTCCCTTCGGGTCTCCCAGTCAATATTCTTTCCTCGCCCATGCACGCAACATGTCCAGTCCATTTCATCCTCGGTTATTTAATTACCCTTACTATATTCGGTAAAGAGTACATGTTATGAAGCTCGTCGTTATGCAGTTTTCATCTCTCTTAGGCCCAAATATTTTCCTAAGCCCCCTGTTTTCCAATACTCCCAGATTATGTTATTCCCGAAGAGTAAGCGACCTTTTCTCACATGCATATAATACAACTGGCAGGATAATTGTCTAATAAATTTTTATTTTTAGATTTCTGGATAGTAGACGAGAAGATAAGAGCTTCTGAACTGCATAAAAACAGGCATTTCCTGATTTGAGTCTACACTTAACTTCGGCCTTAATATTACTTGTACCTGTAATTATGCATAGCCTATTAAAATGGAGTTAATTCGTGTTGTCAAAATCTGTTGGTTTCAAGAAAACTACCAAAGGAAGCCCGATTTGACAGACGCCGTAAGCTGGCATCTGTCGTAGAATACAAGAATACAACCAGCAGGCGACCGATGCGAAGGACAGAGCGGGCGTTTGTTTGAGTGAATCTGAAATCTCAAAATTTAAACATTTAGGCTTATTATGGTCTAACAGAAACGGTCGTATGCAACTTGCCTAGGCCTATAATCATAGGCGTACCGAGGGGGGGGGGTTTGGGGGTTTGAACTCCCCCCCCATTGATTAAAAAAAGGAAAATTGTATAATTTTTTTAAGTCTGCCCATAAATTACTTAATACAAGTATAAAGCGTGGGAAGCTTAAAACTCGTTATTTTGCGTCTTAATTTTTAAAAATTTCCGAGGGAAGACCCCCGGAAGCGAAAAACTCGTTATTTTGCATCTAAATTTTTTAAATTTTCCGGGGGAGGGCCCCCGGACCCCCCTCTCCCGGATGTTATAACCCCCCATATGGTCGGCCTGGTTACGCCTATGCCTATAATGGTAACTAAGATTAACTAAGATACTTGTATGAAAATTATGCAAGTCGCTTTGCTCGTTTCATAAAAATATTCGTATCTTAATAAATGCCAATATAGGTTTCTTGCATAATGTATTGCTATACATACAATTGATTTCAAGACGCTCATTTGTGTGTGCATGAAACCTTAATGAACCGTGCCCTGAAATTCACACAAGAGGATTCCAGGAGGAACAGGTGCAAGCTGAGGATATTCGTGGCGCTGCGGTATATAACATATTTAATTGCTCCGCGGAGGAAAACCATTTGCATAAAATCGATCCTTAATTTTACCACGATTCGCCGTTTCTCCCACAGTCTTATGAATAATAAAACCTCACTGTTGTAACAGGCAAGGAAGCCTTTTCTTACGATAGTGTCTTTCCTGGGTTGCTTGTTATGGTTGTTAAACGACGGTTGTGTATGGCAAATTTGGTCATTAATCGTCGTATTTGAGTCGGAATTTTGCGGTGCAGAGGTTTATTTTACTTGCGTATAAATTCACAGACACAGAGATGCCAACCTTGAAAGGTGGTTATCAGTAGCCTAGTGTGAGTCTAATTGGATGGGGGGGGGGGGCGATGTCACGGGCAAATTAATATATGCGTCTTCTTGTGCTGTCCCCTGACGCGTCCGTACTCTTCATGCTTTTTTGAGATCACATGGCGTCTACAGTCATCGCGTCCTCCATGTTTAACCGAAAAATCACAACTACAGGTTTCACAAAATACGTGATTCGGTGAAATTTTTGAAGGTCCGAGGCAAGGAAACTCTTCCGTATACTGCTTTCGATACTGCTGGTTTGCCGCAGTTCGTTTTTGTCCATCAGACTCATCACTGGTTTTATGTTTACACGACATATTTCCTCAGTATTCTACTTGCACTGCAACACTCAATAAAACTTCTAGCAAGCAACGGCGTCGGCAGTCGTCAGCGGCATTACAGTGATAATCAAAAAGAGAAAATACGTTAACACCAAAGATGTTATAACTACAATTATGTTATAACTACAATTATGTTATAACTGTAAGGTATAACATCTTTGGTTAACACACACTCACGTCAGAGATTGTAGTGTTCAATGTCGCCAACACAAACGGGTGTTTTCTTTTACAAACTATTTCTCATGATAACAGTTCGCATCTCTGCTGACACATTCATTAACTTTTTTGTTGTTCGCGGGAGAAACGATAAATTTAAAAAATAGACATTGGGATTCGTAAAATCCGTAATATTGAGTACAATTTCCGTATTGCCGTAGCAAATTCAAGAAAATCGTAGAAACTACGGAAATTCCGTAGCAGTTGGCATCTCTGCGAGACACATAAATGCCACAAACCTGGGCTGGGATCGAACTCACATTCTTGGGAACAGAAAAAAAGTGCCTTACTTCGCTTCTGGTAAGAAATACAGTAATAGCAATGACAGACGGTATTTCCAGTGAATATAATAATTAATAATAAATCATTATTTAATCTGACAGGGCTAAGGCCTTCTCTTACATTCAACCGGAGATAGAAAAAAAGAAATAAACAAATACATTAACATAGTTCTATAAGTAATAACTAGGGGGCGGATTTCTATGATATGTCATATTTTTCCCCTTTGCACTATTTCAGGTTTCCGACTAATTTAAACCCGATACCAAGCATCTTGGTGAAATCGGAACGGCTTTTATTGTGCATACAACTGCATATTTAGGGAATTTTCAACTATTGTAGCATATTTAGTATGAATATGCATATTTAAGTCATATTTTTGGCATATTTGTGTGAATATTAAAGAAATTTTGAAGTTTCATATCATATTTTGTAAATTTTGCATTATAATGATACTTTTTGAGAATTTACAAATATTTTAATAAAATGAATTGTAATGAAACTTTAAAAAAAATATGCACAATGTGTAAGTGGTGAAGACATATTTTAAATTTTATTGGTCATATTTTAATGTTTTTAGGTCATAAATGCATGCATATATCCTATATTTTAGGTCGTAGAAATCCGCCCCTAGTAATAACTAATAAGAATTCACTAGTTATATAATATACAGTAGTTAATTGAGTCTTTGTTATATAAAATTAAACTATTTTAGCAAAATGTGTTAACACTAGGAAAAGAAATAACTTAACTTAGAAACAAGAAACAATAAAAAGAAAACGTTTTATACCTAAAAAAATAGCGTTTTTTAAAAATAGATATTAGTTTAACCTAGTTTTAAATGTTGACAGCGTACAACAGACGCTGATGCTGGAGGGAAGAAGATTCCAGGAACGTGCAGAAGTTACCGGGAATATAATGGGTGTTCTATGGATTGGTACTGAAAGTATAAAATAATGTATTTAGTGAGTGATTTGAAGATAAATACTGAATACGATTAGCCAGGTAATGGGGAGCTGAGGATTGGAGGATTTGAAAAAAGAATAGAAAGGGAGTGCATAGGTCGTCTGAATCTACTCTTATACAATTCAACGGCCCTAAATAGCGTGCTTGCTCGCCCGCTTCGTGAGATATCGGGTATACTCGGCGATGTTCGTCCCTCGCAGTCTAAACTTTCATGACGACTACAAAATTAGGAAGGAAAACAGTTTCTTTATTACATAAGGCCTAAGTGAAATGAACACAATGAACAAATATTCTAATTTTATTTATACTTACAATTTCCATAGCTCTGAACCACAAACATTTTTAATAATCTACCAGTGTAATTTTCTTAAAAATCCTGGAGTCAATGAATAATGACGGGCGAAGCCGGGGGCAACAGCTGTAAAATATTGATGGTTTTATCTCTTGAAATATCGCTGATAATAATAATCCAAACAAACCATTCCTTCCCTTGAAACATTATATAATTTCTGAAAATTACACTGAATTGATAAAATAAAATTCACATCATATTCATGTCAATAAACAGCTGAGAAACAATACGTATTATGTGTTCACAGGTTCTTTGGAACTGCATAATCGATTCTGATATAGTTTTCCCAGGGGGCGCTTTCATGTCGTGGAATGTACTCTAAAGCAGGAATTTTAGCTGTTTCATTATTAATGGCTTAGTTTATGAATGATTCGCGTGCAAGTGTTAATAAATATAATGCTCTAATAATTATTATACTCTTAATTTTTAATTTTTAAAAGAATTATCGTGGCGAAGCCACGGGCACCTCCTAGTATGGTACAGTTGAGAATTTTCATTCTATTAACCAAAGCCACCTGCTAAAATAACTTATTTGAATTCCAGCAATGCACTCATATCCGATGTTTTTGTTTTCTTACTGAGATTTCGGTCATGCTTCACCTTACAGTTAAATGCTCTCCAGGAAATGTGGTCTGGCTTTCAAGAGCGATAAACCACAAAGGCAACGAATGTCACCCGTGATGCCAGAGAGCGTAATAAATTCTTTGGGGCTATAAGAATATTATTTGTACGCATGTGCCCGTGTGCCGGTCGTTGCACCGATCTGTTCCGTTGCCCCATGCTGGCATTTCTCATGCACTTCTTCCCACTATTTATAATCAAGCGCCATACGTACATCATCTGGCATCCTCCTCTCTTCAGCAGATGATAATGCATCATTAAGCAAGTCTAAAATATCTATTTAGCTTTCACTTTATGGACAATTTCTATTCACTTACTTGTCATAATAATGCCATAACAAGTTTTTAGGATTTGAGGTTAGATTTTCGTACATAAGCCTGCTGCTATCATGAATAAGTGCCTTACTTACTTACTTACTTACTTACTTACTTACTTACTTACTTACTTACTCAATGGCAATAGATAATTCCTAAGCAAGCTAAAGGAATATTATCTATTTTATGGAACCCGAAGGTTCATTGCCGCGCTTACCTGAGTCCGCCATTCAACCCTATTCTGTGCTAACTCCGTCCAATCATCCCCCACAAATCCTACTTCCCATAAATCCGTTCTAATATTGTCCTCCCACCTGCGTCTAGGTCTTCCACGTGGTCTTTTCCCTCCAGGTCTCCCAGTCAATACGTTTGAGACATGTCTTTCCACCCCCATGCGTGCAACATGTCCAGCCCATTTCATCCTCCGTGATTTAATTACCCTGGTGAAGTGTACAGGTCCTGAAGCTCGTCGTTATGCAATTTTCTCCAGTCCCCATTTTCATCCCTCTTGGTCCGAAATATTTTTCTAAGTACCCTATTTTCAAACACTTTCAGACTATGTTCTTCCAACTCAGTTAAGTGCCTGGCAGATTTATTCTTTCTTAGAGTTATTTATTACTTCTTGCATTTATGAAGATATATATGTAGGCCAAATCAATCAGCTGACTAATGAACTAATAATATTAGTGAAGAGATGTTATGAGTAGTGTTCATATCTCTACGAAACAAGATTTTGTTAAGTAATTAATAATATTATGGGTTCTAATATTATTAACTAATATTATTAGGAATTTCTATGAAACAGGGCCCTGGCCAGTAATGACGAAAATTGTGTTGCCAAGAAATATTGAGGAAAATGAAACGGTACATATTTCCAAGATTGCTGAACATTTATTGCCCGTCTAATGCCCGGTTTCTATAAACTCGTGAAACACCTTTGGGTAAATTATCCATGGGCAAATTAGTTCCAGAATCACCCACAATGATATAATGAGGAAGGCCTTGGAGTTGTACAGTTAATTTAATTCAGAAGGCTTTGATTTTCATTGTTTAAATTATTATTGATCCTACAAGAGGTTAAATTTTATCCAGCCATCCACGAAAGGATAAATTAACCCGACGATTTACCCTTGGAAAGATCTAGCCCGAGTTTGTAGGAATATTTTTTCTGTCATTTTCATATTTACGCAGAGGAGATTTATCTAGAAACTCGCTACAAGTGTATGTGATTATTTGAGTTTTTAAAAGTTATCGTTCTGTAAATTCTGTCCATTGGATAATTTACCCATAGGTATTTCGCGAGTTTCTGTCCATTGGATAATTTACCCATAGGTATTTCGCGAGTTTATAGAAACCGGGCAGAAATAAGCCTTAAGAATCTGGCAGCGAAAAGCCTTAGTCGTAAAACATCGTAGAGAGAAATGCACTTGGTTCAGTGGTATTCCGAACTATCCAAAATGATGATAAACTCCACTTGAGTGTCGATTTATAAATAAATCTCTGCTGTTAGCCGGACATGTGTGCGATCACCGTGCACTACACCTGCCTACAAGGGCATAGGCTCTGCTATTAAGTACACATCGCTTGTGGTATGCACTTCCGCCGTCCTTAAAACAATTAAACTTATCTTAAGTTATGCGGTGACATCATCTTCTCCGAGTTTTATCTTTTTATTGTTTAGTTTTATCTTTCCGACATAACAGTGACGACTATTACTTTTATAAACTCAAAAGAGTCGATGGATTAGAACAAGTTGTCCTAATTGATAATTTCCTGGAAATTTAATAGAATGAGAATCTGACGAAATGACATTTCTTTTTTATTTAAAAAAAAAAAACTAAGCCAACGCACAAATTTGAAAAAAAAAATCTGATGTGAAAGTCACATAACTTCCTCTGCCCAAATAAAAGTTTGCAGCATTTAGGCTAATTATGCTATAAATATCTTATAGCCCCTTCTTTGAATGTTGCGACTAAAAACGAAGGCTATGGGGAAAAAAAAACAAGTGACTGCAAACGTTTATTGAACTTTCCGCTGTTAAGAATAATTTCCGAAATTTATCAAATATTCCCCCAGATATTTCTTTACTGTAAGCAGGGCCAACAGTACATTTTTCTCACTTCACGTGCTTATATAGAATAAAATGCCTTAAATGTCCGCGTATTGAGTTGTTCACCATGCAAGTTGGTAGGTTACAACCACCCTTCAGAGAATGTTTTTGAAATGGTATAAGCAATCCATGTACAAAATTTAATTGTTAGAGCTGTTTATGAGAAAATAGCAAAAAACAAAATATTCATGAGAAAAGGTTGTCGCCAATCTTCATAGCCTCAGAAGGTACCTAACCCAAATACAAAATTTTGTTTTCGTACGATTTAGGCCTACAAGAAGCCGTATTGCAAAAAGCACATATTCACAGTGGGTTGCTTATAACTACCCTTCAGAGAATTTGTTCGAAAAAATGTTTCAAATAAAAGTTTTAGCTCTTGATACAAGCAATCTATGCGCAAAATTTAAAGAAAATCGTTAGAGCAGTTTTCGAGAAAATCGCGAAAAACGAAAATTTCTTCATGTAAAGTCCCCTTAAAAATAAGGGAAATTTGTCGCCAATCTTCGAATCGCATCTTCAGAAGGTACCTGACCCAAATACGAAATTTTGTTTTCATACGATTCTCCGTTTCGGAGCTAGCCTGTTCACAAACTTCCACAGACAGACACACACACACACGGACACACATACATGTTTCCAAAAATAATATTTTTGGATTCAGGGGGCCTTGAAACGTGTATATATGCTAAAAACTCAACTTCGAATTTTAGGGTCGAAAACAATACTTCCTCTACCTATAGTAGGCCTACCTATGGTACGGGCAGAGGAAGTAAAAATTGAAAACTAACGACGTGAATAGTCGCTTTAATATTATACAACAAATTCTGGAAACGCTAAGCTATGTGAATAATTTTCACCTCAATTATGGTGTAATGCTTCGGGGGAATCGTACTTCTTCTGATAAACTTTTCATTTTACAGAAATTTTTTTTACATATGTGGAGCTTCGTCAACAACCCATTGTAAACCACTGTTTAACAAACTTGGCATTTGACTCTTCCAGCAATATTTGTTCTTAATTCCCTACTTCTTGTATTTACACATCTGGACGGATTTACTATATGTGAAGAAATCTGTAACTGCTGCACCGCTTCCTGCACCTTTTTGTCTGTGGAAAATCGATGACCTCGCAAAGCGTCTTTCAGCGGCCCAAACAAATGAAAGTCCGACGGAGCAAGATCTGAATTGTAAGGTGGATGTTCCAGAACTTCGAAACCCAATTTGTGGATGGTTTCAATGGTGAGTCTCGAGCCGTGTGAGGGCGGGAGTTATCGTCCAACAGCAACACTTTCCGTGACAAAAGACCCCGTCGTTTGCGGCCAACTGCTGATTTAAGTTTGTTAGTCTACAATGCACAGTAATATTCTTTGTTGATGGTTTTCCTCTTCTCCATGTAATCTACCAGTATGGGAAGCGGTGCATGAGTGGCTTTGCAACAACCGAAAATGTTCTTTTCGGCAGGAATACGCAAGCTTGTGGACCGCTGGACCAAGTGCATTACAAAGAAGGGGGACAATATTGAAAAATAATGAGAAAATCATACTTTATTTTTTAAGTAAATAAAGTGTTTTATGAAAAGTCTGGATAATTGCTGACTCATCCTCGTACTTCGGTAGAACAGAAAAGTACATAGTAATTTTCTCACAATTTTCATTGTTATTAACATCCAACTCCGATCACGAGCAATGCTCATTAATATTATTAATCAATACAACTTCCTATTTAATAAATTGTAATTGTAATTTAGAAACAACTTCATTAACTAACATTGATTCTGTATATATTTTCTCTAATTGTTGTATTTGATTTATTAAGCATACTACGTATGTAGAAATTGAAACTGTAAGAACTGCATTAGTAAATCTCTATATATATAAAAGGCTTTGTCCTGACTGACTGAATGACAGGAATCAACGTACAGCCTAAACTATAACAGGTAGAGACTTGGAATTTTGATAGTACCTACGTTTCCTAATGTAGATGCTCACTAAGAAAGGATTTTGAAAAATTCTGATTCTAAATGCCAAAAATGAGTGAAAAATGGGCAGAAAACGTGCATTTTTTGGGTTTTCGAAGGGTAATATATTTCAATGTCAAATCAATTACAGCTGGCTTTGGCTATTTTTGTCAAACCTTGGAAATGAAACTTTCGCGATCGCTCGAATGTTGTAGCTCACGCTGGTCGATTCATTTGTTTTTAATGTCAAGGCACGCATACATATGAAATTTTCAACCTAATCCCGAAGAGGATTATTCTTATTCTTATTCTTATTATTATTATTATTATTATTATTATTATTATTATTATTATTATTATTATTATTATTATTATTATAAGTGGGATAATCAATATAGGCCTAAATATGGTCAAACGTTGTTCGATTTGGACGAAACTCATTATACAGGGGTTTTCTGGGCCAAGGACCTCGAATCTGAGGTCGTTTTTACCAGGCGACGCTATCTAATTGTGGTATGTAGTCCACGTGATTTAGGTGTTAATAAATATAATGATTTATAAATAATATAATAATATAATAATAATAATGATATAAATGAAATGTTTTTGAAAATACTTAACCCCTTTTTGCACAGATTTATCAAAACAAATTCTCAGAACGTATTGTTACCAATGGTATCAGGTGGGCTTGGATTACATGAAATGGATGTTTGACAAATTAGAGAAGGTATCATTATAATTCATATTATCTATATTAATAAAAGGAATTGTCCTCGATGTCCAGCGAAATCTACTGAACGCAGAGATCAGAAATTTTAAAATAGGTGGGCTGAAGGGTCGGAAAATGCACCTCGAAGCCGGAATTTTAATTTTAGTTTTCGTTCGTGAGTTATGAGTGAAAAACGGGCAAAAAACGTGAATTTTTTGCGTTTTCAAAACATAAGTTTTCAGTTATACATTTCAATGTCAAATCAATTACAGTTGGCTTTGGCTATATTTGTCATATCTTGAAAATAAAACTTTCGCGATCTCTTGAATGTTGTAAGCCCTAATATGGTCAAACATTGTTTTATTTGGACGAAACTTACTATACAGGGGTTTTCTGGACCAAGAAACTCGAATCTGAGGACGCTTTTACCAGACGATACTATCTAATCGTGGTATGTAGTCCACGTGATTTAGGTGTTAATAAATATAATGATATAACTATTATGCTCTTAATTTTTAATTTTTGAAATAATTATCGCGGGCGAAGCCGCGGGCACATGCTAGTGCTCAATAAATCAAAATGTGTTTTTAGGTAGATTTCTAAGAATTGCCTATTGCAATGGATACCATGTCATGATTTTCGAAAAATTCTTTCATATCTTTACGTTTCATGCTCCCCTAAGTACGAAACCACCGCCCGTTAAAAAAAAAAAAAATTGTGATATTTATATATATATAAAAAAAATTTGTGATATATATATATATATATATATATATATATTTATATATACGCGTATATATATATCTTTACACGATAGCGGCCGTAATTTTGAAGATATTTGAACCAAATTTTAATATGTTATTTCTAGGCCCAATAGTTCGGACAAGTTCGTTAATGAGCAAAATTGGCCCAAGGGGGTGGTCGGGGGAGGGGGTTGAAATTTTTAAAAATGTATATCTCGGCCCCTATGAAGTATAGAGGGCAACTTTGTTTGAATAAATTAGAGTACTCCCTATGGAGTTCACAGTGACACCAACGATTCGGGGGTTCGAGTGAGGGTGGGGGTGGGGGATGAAAATTCTTAACTTTTGAAACCACGTCTTGTGGGGTATCGTTGAAAAGCTCTTGATGAGTACTCTACAAATCAATATATAGTTTCTTGATAGCTCTCATATGACGCGAGATTTTAATGTTTGAAAATAATAACACTTGAAAGAATTATTATAATATCATAATTTTGTCTTGTTTAGCGGCTTTGCTAATTTTATTCATTGCTAATCTTGCGCACGGCCTCCCAGAATATTATATCCTATTATTGTTGTCAAAACAATTGATTGTAGGCTCTTCCTCTTTACTGCAGGTTTTCCATGCCAAGGCTAAAGAAGAAGAGTGCTATGCAGCGACAATAAATTAAACCAAAAGCACTTCGAAATCTACCTCCGCCTGTAGGCCTGCCTAAAGGGATTTTTTTAATTGAAGTGTAAAATCGTTTACTCTTTCATATGTTAAACAAGTGGGTTAAACCCATTGTATGTTAACAATAGGTTCCAATAGGTTACAAATACAGTTTAAAATTAAAGAAAAATTCTACACTGTTAAGCCAAAAGCGTATAAGTCAATTTTTTCCCCCCGAAAGAGACATCTTATCTCATTTTCACAATTTTTGACTTAAATACTCTTTTCACTTAACAGTTTAGAATTATAAAATGTTCACTTCCCTCACTTAAAAAGTAATTTCTTCTAGATGTATCCAAAGGGGAGAGTACAATCTCACTTAATTTGACATTTCTGCATATGAGGTATGTTACAAGATCTTTGCGCCTTTCAATATCACAAGTATTAATTATGTTGAGTCTGGTAATACTCTTACAATTTCCAAATAACTTCATAAATCCTCCAACGCTTATGTTGTAGCAGAATGGGAAAGATACGCTTTCTAGATCCTTCAGGTTGTAAGCAATACATGTTAGAACAATATCTGTGACTGTCTGACATGAAGAAAGCCCTAGCGTACGTACAGAGCTCAAACCAGGAGAAATGAAAAGCTTGTTTAGTCCAAGAGGCGTCGACTGGACAATATTTGACAGGTATAGTGATCTCAAGGGGAGTTTCCCAATCTTCAGCAATCCTTGGTCTGTCATCAAATAACCGTCGTATAGATGAAGAGTCTTTATTTTGTGGCAGCTTGTAATAGCTTCTAAATCATCGTCGCCGAGGATCAAGGCATTCAACTTTAGCACAGTCAAGTAATTTCCAAATGTGTCTGTCAAATACATCCGGTTGTTGCAGTCTACAGGTATATCGCTGCAGCATAGTTCTTCAAGGCAGTGGTTTTTCTTGTGGAAATACATGGGATATCACTCTCTTGAACTGCAAATTTGCTTAAAATAAACCCTCTTTAGATTCGGAAGTGTGTTTCGGAAAAAATTGAAGAAATGGAAACTTTGAATTAGCGTCCGTTTGATGACAAGGCTTGTGAGATTTGGTAGACACAACGGTATGTGGCATAAATGCTTGCTGAAATCGGGCTGCTGTTTCGTTTGCCTTTGCACCGTTTGATTGTCAACTCCTCTAGTTGTGTGTTATGGTGACAAATAGTATCGATCAAAATGTTAGCATCGTACCTTTGAGTAAGTTCTAAGGATTTCAGGCGATTTGACTTGAGCAGAAGTCTAATTACTGACTTTGTAGGTATTTCGTTTCCTCTGAAGGCAAGACACGTCCAGAGACTGTTGTCTTGAGCCAGCAGATTCCAGTGTTTGCATACCAAAGAGACTGAAGTGCATAATTGTTTCAAGTCCAGATGGGAGAATATCTGAAGAAGCATCTCATCTGGAAGATCTGATATCGAGACATTCTGAAGAGTCGCCTCTTTAGCGTGTTTTAAAGTTGGAAGAGTGGCAATACCTGTCGTGATGACAGATGCCGCAGAGTTTGTCTGAAAATTCACAGTCTTCAGTGTTTTGTTAGGGGATTTTCGCATTTCGTGGCATAAAGGGTGTTCCATGGTGGCAGATGCCTCAGAGTTTGTCTTAAAATTCACAGTCTTCAGTGTTTTGTTAGGGGATTTTCGCATTTCGTGGCATAAAGGGTGCTCCATGATGACAGATTCCGCAGGGGCTGTCTCAAAATTCACAGTCTTCGGTGTTTTGTTGTGGGATTTCCGCAGTTTGTGGCATAAAGGGTGCTCCATGATGACAGATGCCTCAGAGTTTGTCTGAAAATTCGCAGTCTTCAGTGTTTTGTTAGGGGATTTTCGCAATTTCGTAGCATAAAGGGTGCTCCGTGATGACAGATTCCGCAGGGGCTGTCTCAAAATTCACAGTCTTCGGTGTTTTGTTATGGGATTTCCGCAGTTTGTGGCATAAAGGGTGTTCCATGGTGGCAGATGCCTCAGAGTTTGTCTGAAAATTCATAGTCTTCGGTGTTTTGTTAGTGAATTGTCGCATTTCGTGGCTTAAAGGATATTCCGTGGTGACCGATTCCGCAGAGTTTGTCTGAAAATTCGCAGTCTTCAGTGTTTTGTTAGTGGATTGTCTCATTTCGTGGCTTAAAGGATATTCCGTGGTGACCGATTCCGCAGAGTTTGTCTGAAAATTCGCAGTCTTCAGTGTTTTGTTAGGGGATTTTCGCATTTCGTGGCATAAAGGGTGCTCCATGATGACAGATTCCGCAGGAGCTGTCTCAAAATTCATAGTCTTCAGTGTTTTGTTCCTGGATTTTCGTATTTCGTGGCATAAAGGGTGCTTCATGATGACAGATTCCGCAGGGGCTGTCTCAAAATTCACAGTCTTCAGTGTTTTGTTATGGGATTTCCGCAGTTTGTGGCATAAGGGGTGTTCCATGGAGGCAGATGCCTCAGAGTTAGTCTGAAAATGCATAGTCTTCAGCGTTTTGTTAGTGGATTGTCGCTTTTCGTGGCTTAAAGGATATTCCGTGGTGACCGGTTCCGCAGAGTTTGTCTGAAAATTCACAGTCTTCAGTGTTTTGTTAGGGGATTTTTGCATTTCGTGGCATAAAGGGTGCTCCATGATGACAGATTCCGCAGGGGGTGTCTCAAAATTCACAGTCTTCAGTGTTTTCTTATGGGATTTCCGCAGTTTGTGGCATAAAGGGTGTTCCATGGTGGCAGATGCCTCAGAGTTTGTCTGAAAATTCATAGTCTTCTGCGTTTTGTTAGTGGATTGTCGCATTTCGTGGCTTAAAGGATATTCCGTGGTGACCGATTCCGCAGAGTTTGTCTGAAAATTCACAGTCTTCAGTGTTTTGTTAGGGGATTTTCGCAATTCGTGGCATAAAGGATGCTCCATGATGACAGATTCCGCAGGGGCTGTCTCAAAATTCACAGTCTTCAGTGTTTTGTTATGGGATTTCCGCAGTTTGTGGCATAAAGGGTGTTCCATGGTGGCAGATGCCACAGAGTTTGTCTGAAAATTCATAGTCTTCAGCGTTTTGTTAGTGGATTGTCTCATTTCGTGGCTTAAAGGATATTCCGTGGTGACCGATTCCGCAGAGTTTGTCTGAAAATTCACAGTCTTCAGTGTTTTGTTAGGGGATTTTCGCATTTCGTGGCATAAAGGGTGCTCCATGATGACAGATTCCGCAGGGGATGTCTCAAAATTCACAGTCTTCATTGTTTTGTTATGGGATTTCCGCAGTTTGTGGCATAAAGGGTGTTCCATGGTGGCAGATGCCTCAGAGTTTGTCTGAAAATTCATAGTCTTCAGCGTTTTGTTAGTGGATTGTCGCTTTTCGTGGCTTAAAGGATATTCCGTGGTGACCGATTCCGCAGAGTTTGTCTGAAAATTCACAGTCTTCAGTGTTTTGTTCGGGGATTTTCGCATTTCGTGGCATAAAGGGTGCTCCATGATGACAGATTCCGCAGGGGCTGTCTCAAAATTCACAGTCTTCAATGTTTTGTTATGGGATTTCCGCAGTTTGTGGCCTCAAGGGTATTCCGTGGTGACAGATTTCGCAGAGTTTGTCTGAAAATTCACAGTCTTCAGTGTTTTGTTAGGGGATTTTCGCATTTCGTGGCATAAAGGGTGCTCCATAATGACAGATTCCGCAGGGGCTGTCTCAAAATTCACAGTCTTCAGTGTTTTGTTATGGGATTTACTTAGTTTGTGGCCTAAAGGGTACTCCGTGGTGACAGATGCCGCAGGGATGGTCTCAAAATTCAAAGTCTTCGGTGTTTTATTCCTGGATTTTCGCTTTTCGTGGCCTAAAGGTTCCGTGGTGATAGATTTCGCAGAGTTTGGCTGAAAATTCACAGTCTTCAGTGTTTTATTCCTGGATTTTAGCTTTTCGTAGCCTAAAGGCTCCGTGGTGACAGATTTCGCAGAGTTTGTCTGAAAATTCACAGTCTTCAGTGTTTTATTCCTGGATTTTCGCTTTTCGTGGCCTAAAGGTTCCGTGGTGACAGATTTCGCAGAGTTTGTCTGAAAATTCACAGTCTTCAGTGTTTTATTCCTGGATTTTCGCTTTTCGTGGCCTAAAGGCTACGTGGTGACAGATTTCGCAGAGTTTGTCTGAAAATTCACAGTCTTCTGTATTTTGTTCGAGGATTCCTGCATTTTGTGTCATAACGGATGTTCATAAGTTGTCAAAATATGATTACTTAAGGGAAGCATCGTTGTGGATAGGATTAAGCAGACATTTTACCAATTCGTTTTGGGCCGAGGATTAAATATGAGGTTCTAAGGCCAAATCACTGTCGGCATTTCGGAATTTGTACTTCCCGCAAAAAGAAGATCACTTGTTTAAGGTAATATGCGAGAGATCTGGAATCTACCTTGAAAGAATACGGGCCCATAGTTGAATTTTAAACAGTGAATTCAAGAAAGTACCAAGTACGGATTTTTAGCAAATTGATTTTTAGCATAATGTGGTTTGAACTACACTCAACGTACGTTCCCCTCTGATAAATAAAATCAGGTAAACTGATGTAACAAAGTGCCAGCATGTTTTTGTTTAATCAGTTATGATTGCAATTATGATACGCAGAATACTAAAAAAAAGTCAAATTGGCCGGTTTCGGGATTTGAACCATGGAACACCAGAATTTGATTCCAAGAAGGCGTATACGAAGTTTCATAAAAATCCGATAAAGCATATTTGAGTTATGGCGCCTTTCTAATATAATCTATTAAAATAGGCACTAAATTGAGCATTTCTCCGGTAACGGTGAACCGAATTGGTTCAATATCAATAGGGTTCTTCCCATGGACATTATAAATGTGTTTTCCAAGTTTCATGAAAATCCGAAAAAGCGTATTTGAGTTATGGCGCGTACAGACGCACGGACGGACAGACATTTTTTCGTCCCCACATACAATCTCATAAAGTTCCATACTGGCACTTAATAACCAACCGCTGAATGTTGAAATGATTTGAAGAGCATAATTCTTTAGCTCTGTAGTCATATTGTGTAGCGCTACTTTCGTCAAACAGCTTTGAGAGCTTTAAAATGTTGAAGCTAATGTCATGAAAACTGCAGCTCATTTATAGTTAAAATAATAATAATACATACATATAATAATGTTTCACATGAGATTATAGGAGAAAAATTCCTCTGACACTAGGAATTGAACCCAGGATCTTTGGTCATCAGTGTCACTGCTCTACCAATTGAGCTAAGCCAGGGTTCGCTTCACAGCACCAGATGGAACCTCTCTCCTATTACTGATTGCCCTTAATGGGCAGAGACCATAATCTGTGGTTCATGAATGCATATATACAGTGATTTTCTTGTACAGTGCACGCCGCTTATTGTGATCGTTTCGGGACGCACCTAATCTGATAATGTTAACTGATTGGTAACAGTAGCCGAAGGAACTAAACGAATGATATTTATTTATATATAAGATAACAAGACAAGAATGATAGAATACAAAATATTTATTCATAAAATAATACGTAACTGTGAATCATTGAACCACTCGTAGGCTAATACAGTAATAGACTGCAAGCAACTATTTTTTCAACCATTAACAAAGTTTTTAATTACGTAGTTTTGTTTTCCTTTAGGAGTCTATTAACCAATATTCCGTACTCAGTTACGAGCTACGAATGTTTTTGGAAGTCTATACTGATCTGTGGTGTAGACCGCGTAGCAAAACATCTAACGTCTGTCTGTTCAAGTATTTTCATTTTACACTAGCCATCACTGCATATCAACACTGTTATCTTCATAAATCAAAAGCTGCAGCTTAACCGAGGGGGTGAAACATGTTTTATCGCTTAAAAGAGAAAGTTAGGTAATGCCAGCCCCTAGAACTGGTCATCCTGTGAGCTGGGAATAGAATTGCTACCTCCGGTACAATACAATACAGTTGAGTTAGAAACGAAATCCTGAAAAACGAAATTTTGAATGACGTACAGTACTTGGAAATAAAGCCGCAAAAAGGAAAATGTGATAACATAAACCGAATCTTTGATCGCAGTAAACAGCATCTTTTCATTGTATCAGTATTAATCCGTACGGGACTTCATAAAAGTGATAACATTACCCGATTGATAATATTATCCGCGATTACATTAAGCGGCGTTCACTGTACTTTATTACACATTTTTAAGGTGTATTTTTATGTATATGAACCAAATACAAGAAATATGTACACACTATTGTTTCAGAACATATAAGCTTGAATGTCAATTGCCAAAAGTTAATTTTATTATCTGATTATTTTATTCTTTGCTAGGCCTAAACTTCTTAGGTTGAACGCAAATTCTGTTATATCAACGAGAGTGTAAGGTGGATTTCTTCACATTTTAGCTGATATAAACAGTTCTTACCTTACATCTTTGCTTTAATTTCACTTGAAAATTTATCTTACACTAAAAGCAATACATAAATTTTGTTTCCATGGAGTTACGTGACAATATAACAGGAAATATTAAGAGATGACCGACACACCCTACAGTGTAACTATGACAATTAAATTTCGGCGCACGGAAAGGTCTTCCTGATGTCATATTTAAAGAACCTGAATAGCTTGTTTGCTCGGTCTCAGCTTTAAAATCTATCTTCTCCCCCTTCTATATTATTTCAGCTGTGTTTATACTCCATTTAGCTACGAGGCCATATCAGGAGTTCGGGATATGTGTCTATACAGTAGGGTAGGCCATAGAACTATTGATTGTCAATTATTTTCTGTTGTTAGTGCATTTTATGCAGTAAATTTCAACTGATATTAACTTAATGAAATGGTGAGGATGATTCATGGTATGTAAATATCCAATTCGGCATTTGCCTTTACGACTGGCGAAACCATGGAAAAAGCCCATGTCAAATTGGCGGCCACGGGATTTGAACTGGGACCTCCCGAATGCGAGTCCAAAACGTTACCATCTCGGCCACCTCGCTCAGTTTATCCCATTTACTTGGAAGAGGAAGTTATGTGAGTTTCACATCATTTTTACTTCCTCTGCCCGTACCATAGGTACTATAGGTAGAGGAAGTATTGTTTTCGACCCCAAAATTCGAAGTTGAGTTTTTAGCATATATACACGTTTCAAGGCCCCCTGAATCCAAAAATACTATTTTTGGAAACATGTCTGTGTGTCTGTGTGGAAAATATCTGTGAACAAGCTAGCTCCAAAACGGAAAATCGTATGAAAACAAAATTTCGTATTTGGGTCAGGTACCTTCTGAAGATGTGAGGATAAGATTGGCGACTATTTTCTCTTATTTTTAAGGGGACTTTACATGAAGAAATTTTCGTTTTTCGCGATTTTCTCGAAAACGGCTCTAACGATTTTCTTTAAATTTTGCACATAGGTTGCTTATACTAAGAGCTAAAACTTTTATTTGAAACATTTTTTTCGAGAAAATTCTCTGAGGGTAGTTACAAGCCACCCACTGTTCACCCACTGTTTGTAGAAAGTTTGTCTTACGTGATGAACAACTGAATGTGAAGTGAGAAAGATGTATTGTTGGCCATGCATAGAGTAAAGATGTATCTGAGGGAAATATTCGATAAATTTCGGAAATTATATTTTACGGCAGAAAGTTCAATAAACGTCTGCAGTCATTTGTTTTTTTTTTTTTTTAAGTTTGTGCTTTTAGTCGCATCATTGAAAGAAGAGGTATTTATAGGATAATTAGCGTAAAATTGTGTCTTGCGATTCTGTACAAGGATATGTGAATACTGCTAACTTTTATTTGGGCAGAGGAAGTTATGTGACTTTCACATCAGATTTTTTTACTTCCTCTGCCCGTACCATAGGTACTATAGGTAGAGGAAGTATTGTTTTCGACCCCAAAATTCGAAGTTGAGTTTTTAACATATATACACGTTTCAAGGCCCCCTGAATCCAAAAATACTATTACTTCCTCTGCCCGTACCATAGGTACTATAGGTAGAGGAAGTATTGTTTTCGACCCCAAAATTCGAAGTTGAGTTTTTGACATATATACACGTTTCAAGGCCCCCTGAATCCAAAAATACTATTTTTGGAAACATGTCTGTGTGTCAGTGTGTCTGTGTGTCTGTGTGGAATATCTGTGAACAAGCTAGCTCAAAAACGGAACATCGTATGAAAACAAAATTTCGTATTTGGGTCAGGTACCTTCTGAAGATGTGAGGATAAGATTGGCGACTATTTTATCTTATTTTTAAGGGGACTTTACATGAAGAAATTTTCGTTTTTCGCGATTTTCTCGAAAACTGCTCTAACGATTTTCTTTAAATTTTGCACAAGTGTAGCTTATAGTGAGAGCTAAAACTTTTATTTGAAACTTTTTTTCGAAAAAATTCTCTGAAGGCAGTTACAAGCCACCTACTGTTCACCCACTGTTTGTAAAAAGTTTGTGTTGTGTGGTGAACAATTGAATACACACTCTTTCACGGCCTCTTATTCTATATAACAGGGGTGCTCAAACTTGAACTGCTGGCGATCTACCTCAATATTTTTAGACTACTTACGATCGACTCTCAGAGACTGCAAGTGTGTGTGATGCAGGGTTGTCGTACATACACGATACACCCTACCTACCTAGGTAGGGCGTACCGTAGCATATATAGATATTAGCTTTCTGCGCAGTATAGGTACATTATTTTAGTCAAGGTTTGGGTTAGGTTTAGTTAGGTTCTTCTCTACAATATCAATGAAAAAACTCATAGTTATTCAAAATTGCGAGTTTATTGGTTGTTACAAAACAAAAGAGTTACATATGGTGTTAAACTTAACTAAGGAGTGGCTTTGGATGTTGAAGCGTGGCACTGCATGTCCTCAGCATACTTTTCATAAGATGGTACGTAACCACTGAGTGCTAATCGCAAGCATGATGACATATGATCGTCAGTTAGTCGATTGCGATATTTTGACTTAATTATCTTCATTTCAGAAAATGCAGACTCGCACAAGTAAGTTGACCCAAAAAATGCCGTCAGTTGAAGGGCGATTTGCCTTACATTCGGATATTTATCTTCAGATATAAAACACCAGAAATTTGTATCAGATGCTGTAGCTTTGAGATGTATATCTGATATAATCTGCACCAACTCATTTTCAACAGAACATGAGTTCATAATAAACTGACTGGCTATTTCAGTAGCTAATTCCTCAATGTTTTTACATGAAAAAGGATAACTCATAAATGATGCTATATTTTCCAATTTACTGCAATCATGAAAACGCATTTCGAATTGTCCCAAAATATTTGATAATTCAGCCTCATACGTATCATAATTCAACTGAGGAATCCTTGCTTTCAAAGACGGAAAATGTTTCAGATCCTTTCTTTTCAGTTGATCTATCATAAGTTGCAATTTACTTTTGAATGCGTTTACTGCGCTAATCATCTCAATAATAGTTTTTCCTTTACCTTGAAGCTCCAAGTTAACGGTGTTTAAGTGCATTGTGATGTCAGTCAAAAATGCCAAATCATTTAGCCATTTTTCGTTTTTCAAAATCTGAGTGTCATCACCTCTTTCGTCTAGAAAAGCTGTTATTTCGGGCAATAATTCTTGAAACCTTTCTAGGAATTTTCCGCGACTCAACCACCTGACGTCCGTGTGAAGAACTAAATCAGTGTGTTCAGCTGACTCCCTATCTTCCAACTGCAACTGAAAGAGCCGCCGTTGCAAGCTACGTGCACGGATGGAATTCACAATTTTTGTCGCAATGCCCATAATTTCCTCCGTGTTTAAAACTTTTGAACACAAAACTTGTTGATGTATAATGCAATGGAATGAAAAAAATGAAGGGAATTCTTCATTAGCTCGACACAATGCCACAAAACCGTTTTTGTTTCCAGTCATTGCTGGTGCTCCATCGGTTGTAATGCACACTAATTTATATATTGGTAGCTCGTAGTTTTTTACAAAATTGAAGAAAACGTCAAATATATCTTCGCCACGGGTCTTCCCCTTCAGAGGTATGATTGTCAAAAATTCTTCCTTAGCCAACATGTCATTGAATACCATCCGAATAAAAATACACAGCTGGGCAGTGTCTGTCATATCGGTGGATTCGTCGAACTGTAAAGAAAAGTATGTACGTACATTCCATGATATCATGTTTTAGTTTATCTGCGATGTCCTGGCTCATGACTTCAATACGCCTTGTGACAGTCGGACGAGATAACTGAAGTTCTCTAATAGCAGACATGATTTCTGTTTTATTTTTAAAATCTCCAAATAAAGTCTCACCCGCTTCAATAAATGCTTCCTTCACCACCGATCCATCTTCGAATGGTTTCTTGTGTTTCGCCAATATATGAGATATTTTAAATGACGCGATCGTAGCAGCTTTTGATTGTTTGACTGGTCTTGTGAACATGGATTGTTCTTTTTTCAAACAAGATATCAAATCACGTACCTTTAGTTTTCTTAATTCACTCTGTGGCGGAAAATCCTTTTCATAGTTTTTATGAACCGTTTTATGATGCCTCTCTAAGTTACCACGCTTAGGTATTGCAACTGACGCACGACAAATAACACAAATGCACTTATCCTTCACCATACAAAAGAAAAATTCTTCCTCCCAATCCTTATTAAAATGATACGTTTTAGATTTCTTCACTGCACTCATTTTCCACTATTTAATAATAAACTTTGTACTTATCGACGTAGTATCGCCATCAAGTTACAATTCAGAATGACTCCAATTCCTGCAGGCGCAACATTTATATCGGCGTGAACGAAAGTCTCGAATGTTCCCGTCAAACGCGCCGCCCGAAACTAGACTGTACTGTCTCTCGTTGTTTCTAGACTAGACTCCACTGTCTAGTCTAGAAACAACGCGGCTTTTCTTTGACAAGTGCCGCGCGTTCCTTTGATAAAGCCACCTTTTGCCGCAAGCAGTGTTATTTTATTAGTTACCTACCTACTTATTAAAATTTTTTTTCTTCTCGAGATCTACTCAAAAAGCACTCGCGATCGACTTGTCGATCGCGATCGACCGTTTGAGCACCCCTGCTATATAAGAATGAAGTGAGAAAGACATATTGGAGGGAAATATTCGATAAAGTTCGGAAATTATTCTTAACGACGGAAGTTTCAATAAATGTCTGCAGTCACTTGTTTTTGTTTGCTATATAGTATGCACTTTTTTTAGTCGCATCTTTTTCAGAGAAGAGGTTATCAGGTATTTATCGTATAATTAGCGTTAAATTGTGTCTAGTGTTTCTGTACAAGGATAGGCCTATGTGAATACTCCTAACTTTTATTTGGGCAGAGGAAGTTATGTGACTTTCACATCAGATTTTTTTTGGAAACATGTCTGTGTGTCTGTGTGGAAAATATCTAGCTCCAAAACGGAAAATCGTATGAAAACAAAATTTCGTATTTGGGTCAGGTACCTTCTGAAGATGTGAGGATAAGATTGGCGACTATTTTCTCTTATTTTTAAGGGGACTTTACATGAAGAAATTTTCGTTTTTCGCGATTTTCTCGAAAACGGCTCTAACGATTTTCTTTAACTTTTGCACATGGGTTGCTTATACTAAGAGCTAAAACGTTTATTTGAAACATTTTTTCGAGAAATTTCTCTGAGGGTAGTTACAAGCCACCCACTGTTCACCCACTGTTTGTAGAAAGTTTGTCTTACATGGTGAACAACTGAATTCGCGCTCTTTCACGGCCTCTTATTCTATATAAGAATGTGAAGTGAGAAAGATGTGTTGTTGGCCATGCATAGAGTAAAGATGTATTTGAGGGAAATATTCGATAAATTTCGGAAATTATATTTTACGGCAGAAAGTTCGATAAACGTCTGCAGTCATTTGTTCTTTTTTTTTTAAGTTTGTTATATAGACTGCGCTTTTAGTCGCATCATTGAAAGAAGAGGTATTTATAGGATAATCAGCGTAAAATTGTGTCTTGCGATTCTGTACAAGGATATGTGAATACTGCTAACTTTTATTTGGGCAGACGAAGTTATGTGACTTTCACATCAGATTTTTTTCCTTTTGTGTCAAAGATATAGATACATTAATAATGTCATTGGTCCTAGTAAAAAAAAAAAATCATTCTACTGAAAAATTGTGATAGAAGTTTCATTTTGAAATATGTAAATTTCACCACGTTAATTTTTTTTAATAATGTAAATAGGTACACCACGTTTCTTGCAGTAAAAAAAAGGCCAGTTTTAGTGTATATTGTAATATTTTAAAGTTTATTTTCTATCAATTTACACATTTTTAAAGCATATTTTAAGTGACTATTTTCTCTTTTAAAATATCCAATTCGGCACTTGTTTTAAAAGCCTACTTTATATGCCTAAAACTATTTTTTTAGAACCTAAAATCCCAGGTCTAATCATAACATACTGTCAACATCTCAAAACGAATTTTTCCTAGAAAAAAAAAACTACTTTCACGGACCTAAATGAAACTAGTCGTTATAATTATCATTACAATGGAACATTGCTATCTGTGTTTTCTATGAGAGTGAGCACGATGTGCTGCAGTATAATTTTATCATACCACACTTTTTTATTATTTTAAACGTTTATCATATGTTCCCGCGCCACTAAGCGTGAATGCAATGCAAGAAAATGTGACATCATCACACATTGTCTACCACATACGGGCTAGAAAATAGAGGCAATTACATTTACTTTTATTATCTTTCTTTCTTCTTCTCCTCTTATCACCGCCATCGATAAATTGTTGTATGAAATGCTGGAACGAATATTATCTGATGACATAAGAAATTACAACAGCTGTTTTTAATCGTACTCTACAAATGGTAAATTATAAATCCATTTTATGATGAATTTTTTTTTCTTAAAAGTGAATGTATGTTGTAATTCTTCTTGTTTGTTTTATTTTTAAACTGTCAAATACCTATATCTATGACAAAAGACATAAAAATAAAATCAGGTAAACTGATGTAACAAAGTGCCAGAATGCTTTTGTTTAATCAGTGATAATTGGAATTATGATATGCAGAAAATAAGTCATTTTTTAAAGTCGATTTCCGAGTTAAGCTCCAGATCGATTCATTAAGCAGGGCTTATGGAAGAACAAAGGTCTATTTTGACAAATATATTATGTGAAGGAATATGTGGGTAGTGTTATTTGTCAAAGCTAACTGTATTTTACTGTATGAACACAGTAAAACAATATGTTGTCAGGATAACTGATTTGATTTTGATAAATTCTTTCTAATAAATTACCATAAAATAAGCACTGAATTGGGTATTACTCCGGTACCGGTCATCCGATTTGGTCCAATATCAATAGGCTTCTTCCCACGAACGCAGGGTGTCCAACAAGTAGGCCTAATGCTGAAGAAATTCCCGACTTATTCCCTGATTTTCATTGATCATTTCAGAAATTCCCGACCAAATTATGATTATGAAGCACTTTCTAATAACTGTATAAGAAAAATTATAGGATTATACATACTTTAAACAAAAAAAAACTTCTAGTAACAAAAGTAATTGCAAACAATAATTACTTAGGCTATAACAGATACAAAAGTAAGGAATAGTAAAATAAATTAAATATACCTTCATGTAGGCCTATTATTGTCTAGAAGTCTTTTTGATCCCATTTATTTGTTTCTTCAGCAACTTAATTTGTTGCTCTAGAGCAGCTGCAGCTTTTTCGGACTCTTAAAGAGTAGTTTTCTTTTTTTCTGTTCTAGTTCGTATCTTCAGCTTTGCAATTTTTCGAATTTTCCCGGATATTTTAACAAATTCATTGACTTTTCCCTGATTTTCCCGACCATACGAAATTCCCGGCCTTTTCCCGGATTCCCGGATTTTCCCGACAAGTGGACACCCTGCGAACGTTATAAATGCGTATACCAAGTATAATGAATGCGTATTTGAGTTATCGCGCGTACAGATACACGGGCTAACAGATGGACAGACATTTTGCGTCCCCCATACAACCTTATAAAGTACCATTGAATATGTCTCCAGCAATAAATCTCTATCTATTTATCTAGCTATCTATCATACTGGCACTTAGTAATTATCGTGAATATATTGTACAGTTGCCAGTCAATTAACCTGAATTTAAAATGTAGGCCTAATGTTAAAATCTTTCTACCTCTAACCGTTAAGGAACAGTCTTACAATTATAACTGTAGCCTACCTATCACTCACAATGTTTGGTTATACAGGATAAATCCCTTCCTGTTTTGCTACTAATCGAATTATCGTATTTTACGGACCATAAGAGGCACTTTTTTGCCTTGAAAATAGAGCCTTAAAAGTTGGATGCGTCTAATGGTTTGAAGTAGACTAAAAAAAATTAAAATTATGGTAAATATTGCCGGAATACCTTAGTTATAGACAAGGTGTTGTAAACAATAAGACAATTACAAATTTTAACACAGACTGTACATCACTGCGTTTGTCACAATCGTAAAATGAAAGTCAGTTGTTAGAAATTACCCGATGCCACCTGTACAGAAGAGATTTTCGTACAATGCAGATTTTAAGTTGGAAGCGATTGATACAGATTCCGTTGTACAAGGTTATAATTTGTTTATGTAATGAAGTATATTATTCCCTTTAAAATGTTTCTATAGAATCACATTAAATTTCTTTTCCTTTAAATTCCCATCCTAAAATTAAGGTGCGTCTTATGGTCCGTAAAATACGGTACCGATAAACATAAATCGACATAATATTACCCTTATGTTGTACCTGCACATTTTATATCTCACTGCTTTTCACTGTACAGTCCCCCAAGGATCAATTCTTGACCTCCAGGTTGAATGCCCCGTGAATATGCAAATATATCGTTCAGTATCTCTAGATGCCTGTCACACTTAACTACATTACTACTGTTGCATTAACTTGATATTTCTTTAGAGCCGTGCCATGTCTCCATAATAATGCGTTCTCGTGTGGCAGACGTATAATTATCTTTTGTCATCGAGCATGCTAGGAATCCCGACAGTGCTGTGATTTGCGGCCTGCATTACCAAACGTTTGCCAAGATATGACATGCCATATGCAACAAACCATTCTGTATGCAGGTCATGGAATTTTGAGCCCAGAAATAATATGCGCAAGGATTTGGATTATTATTTATTATTATTAGGGCAATGCATTTGATGATTTTTCAACTTGTTTATATGAAGGTTGAAAGATAGCTCGAATATAATAGTCTACATAAATGTGTATCATAAAATGATTGATTTAAATAAGGGATATTTGTTTTTGCATTTGATTTGTCATTTTCAAGAGATAGGCCATTTTTTATACTCTTAGGTAATTTTCGGCATTTTACAGCTTTTTTTAAATAAAATGTTATATTACCGTGTATTTTGAATTTGTCACTATTATGTCTGTTTTTAATGCTACTCTATTATAAGTTTATAAGAAAGCAACGTCCTCAGGAAAGAAAGTAGACTTTCAGTATAACTGGTATATCAGAAGGACTTTCACTGTGCCATTCATTTCTGTATAAAAGTTGAGTCTGGAATATGATGGGCATGCCAGTCCGAAAAGGGTATCCCAGTAGTAACTTATTAATTTACTTACTTGGTTAGTAACAAAATAAGTGTGTTTTATATTGTAAATTTAAACGTAACACCCTGTAATTCATTACACTGCTCTCTAAAATCAATCCAAAAACTAATTATGTTATAATGGATAATTAATCGGTAATATTTTAAAATTTTGGATCATTTTTTACTATCTTTAGGGCATAAATGCACTTTTCGTTTTGCATTTTTTCACTATTTTATGGACATTAAATGCCTTGCCCTAATTATTGTTATTATTACTATCGCAATCAGCAGCACCATCTATATCAGATGGTTTTTGCTGAAACAGAAAATACAGGTACAGGTACAAAAAGGGATTTATCGTTTCTGCTCATTCCATAAGCAATGTAATACCAGCCAATTATGGAAATAAGGCAAGTCGAAATTACTTTAAAATCCATCCATACGTTTCGCGGTGCCAGTAGATTACCAGATACGAGTGAAAACGTGATTGGAGGAAGTGGTGGTTAGAAAGGCAATTAGGAAGAATAGCTTCATATACATGGATGCCTCTGCTATAAACAAGTAATCATTTCGATATCAAAGCTAACACGCTGTTAACACATATAATAAACACTGGTTCATTAAGCTATTTAAAAGCTTACATAATGGATAATTAATCCATGGCGAATGCATGTAGGGATAGTTAAATTCAACATTCAAGATTAGTAACTTATTATACAACTATTGTACGAATTTCAAACCTGACTTTTCTGATTTTTTCACATCCTTCAAATATCGGTATTAGTCTCCAATTAGTCGTTTGGGAACTTACGAGTATAGTAAAAATTGAAACGAAAATGGACTTTATAGCAAAAATTATAACAATGTACATTTTATTACTATGTGCCAGAATGGTACTTTCTGAAATTGTGTGGTGGACGGGAAAATGTCCGTCTGTCTATACGCGCGATAACTCAAATACGCTTTATCGGATTTTCATGAAACTTGGTATACACATTTATAACGTCCATTGGAAGAAGCCTATTGATATTGGACGAAATCGGTTGACGGGTACCGGATTAATGCAAAATTTAGTGCCTATTTTATGGTAATATATTAGAAAGAATTTATCAAATGCAAATCAGTTCTCATGACCATAGGCGTAGCGAGGGGGGGGGTTTTGGGGGTTTGAACCCCCCCCATTGATTAAAAAAAGGAAAATTGTATAATTTTTTTAAGTCTGCCCATAAATTGCTTAATACAAGTATAAAGCGTGGGAAGATTAAAACTCGTTATTTTGCGTCTTAATTTTTAAAATTTTCCGGGGAAGGACCCCCGGAAGCTTAAAACTTGTTATTTTGCATCTTAATTTTTAAAATTTTCCGTGGGAGAACCCCCGGAAGCTTAAAACTCGTTATTTTGCATCTTAATTTTTAAAATTTTCCGGGGGAGGGCCCCCGGACCCCCCTCTCCTTCCATACTCGCCAGACCCCGCGGATGTTATAACCCCCCCCCCATATGGTCGGCCTGGTTACGCCTATGCTCATGACAACATATTGTTTTAAAGTGTTCATATACGGCTTTGGAAGTTGCAATACAGTTAGCTTTGACAAATAACACTACCCACATATCCCTTCACATATGCTTATCAAACTAGACCTTTGTTCTTTCGTAAGCCCTGCTTAATGATTCGATCTGGAGCTTAGCTCGGAAATCGATTACAAAAATAACTTACTTTCTGCAATTATCACTGATTAAACAAAAGCATTCTGGCACTTTGTTACATCAGTTTCCCTGATTTTATAAAAACGTGTACTGTTCATACAACACCAAACAATTTATCTGTTGAATCTAAAAATTGCTTAGAGGTCTCTCAATATCTCAGGGACTTAGGATCTAATCCATACATTACATACGAGAGGCTGTGTATTCTGAAGTGAAGGTAGCAGTGACGAATAGGGCGTTTCTCTTTGTAAATAAGAAAAAGTGCACGCAGATATTAGGCCCAGCAAGCGATTTGAACACGTGACCTTCCTTCTTTAGCGCTATGCCAATCTCGTTCTGTGGAGAAATTTGATTAAGTCTTTAGCACATAACTGATATCAAGAACTAGTACGTACGGCATATTCGGACAAGTTTTTTTTTTTTTTAATTAATTAGAAAATCCGGAAACAGTATATAGCGACATAAGGCTGGCAGGGGTTTCACAAAACCGAGGAGAAATTAGACAAATCTCGTCGATTTTTCCATTTCCGAGATTCTGTTGAGACACTTCAAATACATGAGTGGTTCGAAGATTCACAGTTACGAATAAATATTTTTAATTCTATTTTGTAGATGTATTGTCTTAGGCTATATATGAATGAATAACCTTCATTTAATTCCTTCAGCTACTGTTATCAATCGGTTAATAATATTAGATTAGCTGCGTCCCGAAGTGATCACAATAAGCGGCGTGCACTTTACTTTAATCTTGGGAAAATTAGGCTATACTCAGGCACAAGTGGTCACACTTAGCTGCTGGGAATATATCATTAAGTCAATATCACTGGTCTAAAAAATAAAACTAACTTTAATTGCCAGAGATAAAATTACATGTTTCTACGCCAAATTTTCAAGTAGATTATTGGATGTACCTTCCATTTTTTGATACCATGTAGGCCTACATATTTTAAATTACACATCATATATTAACTTGATAGAAATAGCCTAATGTTGCATTTAAGTAATTTGCAGGCCCCCTGAATCCAAAAATACTATTTTTGGAAACATGTCTGTGTGTCTGTCTGTCTGTGAACACTCTAGCTCCAAAACGGAAAATCGTATGAAAACAAAATTTTGTATTTGGGTCAGGTACCTTCTGAAGATGTGAGGATAAGATTGGCGACTATTTTCTCTTATTTTTAAGGGGACTTTACATGAAGAAATTTTCGTTTTTCGCGATTTTCTCGAAAACGGCGCTAACGATTTTCTTTAAATTTTGCACATGGGTTTCATATACTAAGAACTAAAACTTTTATTTGAAACATTTTTTCGAGAAAATTCTCTGAGGGTAGTTACAAGCCACCCACTGTTTGTAGAAAGTTTGTCTTGGGTGATGAACAACTGAATTCGCGCTCTTTCACGGCCTCTTATTCTATATAAGAATGTGAAGTGAGAAAGATGTATTGTTGGCCATGCATAGAGTAAAGAAGTATCTGAGGGAAATATTCGATAAATTTAGGAAATTATATTTTACGGCGGAAAGTTCAATAAACGTCTGCAGTCACTTGTTTTTTTTTTTTTTTTTTTTTTTTTTTTTAAGTTTGTTATATAGCCTGCGTTTTTAGTCGCATCATTGAAAGAAGAGGTATTTATAGGATAATTAGCGTAAAATTGTGTCTTGCGATTCTGTACAAGGATATGTGAATACTGCTAACTTTTATTTGGGCAGAGGAAGTTATGTGACTTTCACATCAGATTTTTTTGCATGTTTCCATCAGTAGATATGAAAGCCTATGCTAAGGTGATGTCCGCATTTAAGCAACTTACTGATTAACGTCTAAAAGGGGAGAGGCGAATCAGTCCTATTTAAAAATGTTTGAGGATAATCACCAAACAGAGCGGATAATAAATAGAAAACTATACGTGTTAGGAAAAGATTGAAAACAAATTTCGAAATTGTTCACCAATGTAATAAGAAATAAGAGGTAAGTAAAGACACAGATAAGACATATGGTAAAATTCAACTAGCAAATATGATTAGGCCTATAAGATATGTTTGTAATAATAAATATATCAAAAGGTAGAGACTTTGAGATAAATGACGCGCCTAATGGCCAAGTGCACCGACCCCGATTAGTGTAATCAGCGTTTATAATTTCTTCCTAACCTATGATTAGGGAAAGTTATGGAGCATCAACCTCGATTAGTGTCGAAATCACCGATTACCGTTGATTAAACTTAAACAGTCAAAATCGGGCGGTTACTGAAGCTAAACAATGATTAGCAGTTTGCTGAAATGGCGGGGGTCGACTGCAAACAGTAGATGAGACTCTCTTCTTCTCATATTTCTCTTTTCAGACGAATTAGGTCTCGATATTAATGTCATCAGTATCATAATACCATTTTTCCGAACTGTAAGGTACTATAAATATTATATAAACACATCTCATAGACCTACAAAGACGGTTTTAAGTCTCGAAGCACGACACAAGAGAAGCCTTACCGGTTCACATTGCCCATATTCAAGCAATGTTCCTAACGTCGTTCTTGGCTGAGTGGTTATAGTACTGAGCTGTGGTGCAGGAGGTCGCAGGTTCAAATCCCGGTCGCGGCTAATTTTTTTTATCATAATATTTTTAAGTTTAATTAGTGTACCGGTACTGTATGAAATTTTAAGAATTCACTGTCAGTAATAAGTAATAATAATAATAATAATAATTTTATTTCGTCCCTGTATCAAATACAGACATGATGTTGGACATGTCCGAAACTTACAATCTGAATTATACAATAGTTATACAATAGATATACAATAGAGATACATGCTAAGGCTCTCCATTTCATAGTTCTTCTATCCTGTAGAGTGCTTTTGCATAGGTATTATTTAAATTTATTGGCGAATTTTGTCCCGATACACTGTTTTATACTGTCTGGTAGTTTGTTATAAAATTTTACCCTGATTACGTATGGATCCCTTTCCGATGCTTTTTTTATTGTGCCCTATTGTGTATAAGTTCTTTCTTGATCTTGTGTCGTACTGATGTGTCTCTTTTATTGTGACATTCATTTTTTATTTTTATTATACAAGAAAAACTACCCTGAATATATATAAGGATATTACAGTTATTACTGCCCTGTATAATTCTTGGTGAATAATTATATGAGGTATTGACAGATAATTCATGAAGTTTTATTCAGTGGACTGCAGTCTGAATCATTATGACAGTTTATTATATTATATAAAGACAGTGGGCGTGAATTTTTAAAATATTATACGGTAAACTGTATTTTCGTTTTTAAAATATTACAAAAGAAAAAAATACAGACACAAAGCAGTAGCAGCGCATTCTATAAAGTCTTATATGGAACACTGTATTTCAGTTTTTAAAATATTCTGAAAGCAAAATATATATATTAGGCAGTGAAGTCTTAACATGTTAAACGGTACAGTGTATTTATGTTTTTAAAATATATGAAAACAAAACAAAAGAAAAAACAAGGCTATGACAGTGTATTTTTGAAATGCAAGTATTCATGATATAAAAGCCAAAGAAAACACAATGTACAGACGGTGACTTTGAAGAGAGTTATTATATCTGGAATATCTTGAACGGAATGAAAACGAGCGAAGAAATTTTATAGTGCAGCGAGGAAATCCTTTCGAAGAACTTTCCTAACTGTATTGAGGTATTATGCTACCTGATCATTCAATATAGTTGTAGGGGACATTGGAAATATGCTCAGAACTGCAGCTCGAATTATACATGATGAAAGCAATGCAATAACCTCACTGACTCGCCGATACATAATAATATGCTTCCCTACATCACAGGCAGAGCAGAGAATATCCTCGCTCCTCCATGGTGTCTTCTTGTCAACTTCTTCTTCTTCTTCCTCTAGGTAATGGCCTCGTGAACAGAAAAATGCGTTCATTATACTCCGCTCGCTTTCCGATTTTATGCTCTGTGTTTAAACAAGCCGCCAGCTAAACACAGTTCCGTAAACAGAGATTAGGAATGGTGCTCCACATTTCATTTTAATCATGTTTAAAATCTTAAACGTGTGTAGGTAAACACTGTTTAACCAAATCTTAATCACTGTTGATGCACTTGGCCATAAATGTGTTGCAAAGAAGGAAAAGGAGCTAGTACATTAGGTACCCGGCAATACTCGTAGGAAATTCGAGTTTCAGCCATGATAGCATGAACGGGAAATGGGTGAAAAATCACTATCCTAGGAAAAAATATATTTGGGGGTAAATTCAGGTTAATTTTCTCTAGAGTCTATGCGGGTACTTCTCTTGGTGGAAGATCAAATGGAGTACGTGCAATTAGAAATACTTATGAAATATGACATTGTGTGTGTCATTTATGGACACTAAGGGCCATTCTCTATCATTATCAGTTCTCAAAAAAGAGGCCCTGAGGATAATGGCAAACAAAAGTCAGAGAGAAAGCAGTAGACCTCTTTTTAGTGAAATGAATAGTTTTAAATTTATATGTATTTTATTGTTTCTGACATGTTAAGAAGAATCTGGAGAATTTTACTGATAGAGAAGTACATAATTATAATACAAGACGTAGGACAGATGTAAATTTACCCAAGTGTCCTTTAAATAGCTCTTATAACACTTGTTTTTATAATGGAATTAATTTATTCAACAAACTGCCTTTAAGTGTCCGTAATTTACCTATAAATAAATTTCAAAATTAACTTATGTATATGCATGGCTGATAGAGAGACCATTTTACTCTGTGCACGAACTTTTTACGGCTGACTTTGTTTTATAAGAACTGTTATTACGGTATAAGTTATTGACGATGCCTCACCTGCATAGACATTGGCTAATAAACATTATTACTATTGTTATTATTATTAAATTTTTTGAATACGTGAAATTCTGACCTTTACCGCCATCTACAGAAGAAAAACACAGTATATCTAGATTTTATTCTGTTTAACATTATTCAATAATTTAAAATCAAACTAAATTTTCTCAGTTTGTGCGGAATCTCTGTTAATTCTTTCAGCGTAACTATGTCCAATTAAATCCATACAGCTAAACTGGATTGCAAAATCTCGCCAATAAGTTAGTGTCTTGGACTGTCACAGGCTTTCAAACATCTGCTCTGCACAGAGGATTGAGCTCGTATAAGGGATTCACGGACAAAACTGCCTTGGAATAATTGACGAATGACAAAAATAGAAAAGACAACTTTGAAGTTCGTCATGTCTCGTTCCAACGATCGATACGTCGAGTGACTCAGCCTCTGACATCACTACGAGCAACAAATTAAAAGCACTTTGTTTGAAGAGCTTACTTTGTGGATTTTAACAGGATGGTGAACTGAAAAGTTCATATTACAAGAGTGCATGCTTTTGCAAAGTTACACGTATTTACTTAAGGATATAGTATTTCATTTGCCAGAAAGCTAATGTAAAATTCCCGTACTTGTGGTACGAGAAACCGTATTACAACATCCCACGAAGCGGAAGGTTTACATTTAAATGTTTTTACAACCCAGCAGCAAAAACAGTTCCAACCAATACAACGGCTGGTGGCTTAAGTTCTTCACGTGACGGAATTTGCAATGGTTTTAGGAATAGGCTAATATTAGAAGGTCCGAATGGTAATATTATGTCCGATTTGGTTGGTGGGCTGCAAATTTTTAAAAGTAAAATGCGACAGGCTGTAAATAAAGAACTGAAATTTAGATAACAAGTAATTATCTCATAATTTTACTTCTTTTTAAGACCTTATTTAAAGAAGTGCCAAGTACCATAATCTTATTTTACTTACCGGTAGTTTATATCATGATACGAGACATGGTCGCTTACTCTTCGGGAAGAACATAATCTGAGTGTATTTGAAAACAGGGGGCTTATATGAAAATGAGGACTGGAGAAAACTGCATAACGACGAGCTTCATGACCTGTACTCGTCACCGGATATCATAGGCGTAACCAGGCCGACCATATGGGGGGGGTTATAACATCCGCGGGGTCTGGGGGGTCCTCCCCCTGAAAATTTTAAAAATTAAGATGCAAAATAACGAGTTTTAAGCTTCCGGCGGTCCTCCCCCGGAAAATTTTAAAAATTAAGACGCTAAATAACGAGTTTTAAGCTTCCCATGCTTTATACTTGTACAGTGAGTCCATTTTATGAGGAAACCTCGCATCACTGCCGCATTGCCGCGCTAGCATCGCAGTTGTACAAAGCATACAAGCGGTTAGTTGCTTCGGTGTGTTGTAGTGAGACGCTTGTCTACTGTTGTCGTGTGTTACATAAGACAATAATCGAAAATGTATACGGTTGAACAGCCAATTTATTTGGTGGAATGTTACTTATTGAGAAATAACCATAGAAGGCGCGTTCGGAGATTTTCTCGTAAATATCCTGACTGTACCATCCCTACAAAATCGTGTCTTTCGAAGTTGATGAAAAAGTGGCGTACAACAGGTTCAGTTTGTGACATACCGAAGAAGCGTGAAAGGCACGTTTTAAAAGTAGAGAGACTTGAGGATATTCGGGTGCGATTAGAAGTAAGTCCTAGAAAATCACTGAAACGTTTGGCGCAGGAAACTAACATATCCAAGCCCACAAAGCGACCAGACTGCTGGAAAGTAATACGCCTCTGCATGTAGGCCTATTTTGATAATAAATTGGTTGAGTTATTCTATTTTGTATTGTTTCTAAAGTCTTGATTTGCCGGTAGTAACGGAACACGGTCCCCGCCGGTGCAAGCCCAACAGCGGGGGAAGTGTGAGCAGGGGCAACGCTGTTACAAAGGTTTCCGCATAAAATGGCCTCCCTGTATTAAGTAATTTATGGGCAGACTTAAAAAAATTATACAATTTTCCTTTTTTTTAATCAATAGGGGGGGGGTTCAAACCCCCAAAACCCCCCCTCGGTACGCCTATGCCGGATATAGTAAGTATAATTAAATCACGGAGGATGAAATGAGCTTGACATATTGCGAGCATGGGATAGGAAAGACATCCTTCAAAAATATTAACTGGGAGACCGAAGGGAAGAGATCACTTGGAAGACCTAGCCGCAGGTGGGAGACCAATATTAGGATAGATTTAAGGGAAGTGGGATTTGCGAGGGAGTGTTGGATGAAGTTATCACAGAATAGGGTTGAATGGCGGGCTCACGTAAGCGCGGCAATGAACCTTCGGGTTCCGTAAAAAAAATATATATTTTTAGCGTGTTTAGGAATTGTATATTGCAATTGAGTAGGTCTTAGTAAGTAAGAAAGTAAGTACTTTAACATGGCCTGAACTTCTAAAATCAGGCAATAAAAATGGAATTATAAGTAAAATTTGAGATTATTATCTCTTCTCTATATATATAAAAGGCTTTGTCCTGACTGACTGAATGAATGACTGACTGAATGACAGGAATCAACGTACAGCCTAAACTATAACAGGTAGAGACTTGGAATTTTGACAGTACCTTCGTTGCATAATGTAGGTGCTCACTAAGAAAGGATTTTGAAAAATTCTGATTCTAAATGCCAAAAATTAAATGTTTTTGAAAATACTTAATCCCTTTTTACATATAATTATCAATTCCAAATCACAGAATATATTGTTGCCAAATGGTATGAGGTGGGCTTGGAAAAAACAAATGAAATGCACTTTTGACAAACAAGAGAAGTTATCAAAATAATTCATGTTATAAATAAATATTACATAATGAAATCCACTAAAATAATGGAATCACATAACTTTCTCTACCCTGGACATAGAGAAAACAAAACGAGGTATGGTAATGTGTATATTATTATATTATATCGCAGGTTTTTGGAGAGAAAAGTATGAAAGTGATAATGCTTCCTGTTTAATTTCATCTGCAAAACGGTTTTATGGTAACATAAGAGTGGGAAATTTCCCGCCTCGATATTACAATTTTATGTTACTGAAATTTCTGTTTCTTCTTATTTAAACCTCTACCAGGCTTGCTGTGCACTGTACAAGCGATGGGATGCAAAATTCTAGATCCTCTATGAGCCATAAAAAACTATATCAAGCGTTTTCTGAGGGAATAGTTTGAGTGTAATAAGTCGTTCTTCCTATTTCAAATTATAAATGCCTATATAAGGACCTAGAATTTAAAATTGAAAATCCTTCATAAGTTAATTTCCAATTACAAAATACAAAACTCGGGCGACGCCGGGTCTTTTAAGCTCGTAATTATAGATATATAAGCAATCATGAACCACAGATCATTGTCTCTGTTGGACACTACAGGAGAATATTATAGGAGAAAAATTCTTCCGGCACTTTATTAGTCAGGCAATTAGTCATAGGAGAGAGATTCTATCTGGTGCTGTGAATTGAGCTCCGGCTTAGCTCAGTTGGTAGAGCATTGGCGCGAATAGCCAAAGGTCCTGGGTTCAAGTCCCAGTGCCGGAAGAATTTTTCTCCTATAATATTCTCATGTAGTAATTATATATTTCACTAAAACTGAACACTTGCTGATGATGTAAAAATATAATGAAAAGTATAGGTCATTCAATTAATACATTTCTCAAACTGACTTCGCGGGCCGCTAGTTGGAAATCCCTGCACTCCAGGTGTGATGAAACGGAGTTCGTTATTACTGGGAGCAGATCATTACGGAAGCTGGTATTTTCTGCACGCTAGAGCCTTGTCCTTTAATTTCCAAGCGAAACAGTCTTTTACAAGCAATAAAGTAAAGAAGGTATACGTGGATTATTATACGGGCTATAATTTGCTATTTTGGTACTGAGGGAGTGATGAATGAGGTATTAATGACTTGGAACTAAGGAAAGGGAATGTGTATTCTAGCCACGTCTCTCTTTGTTATTGCGGTGAACATGTGCGAGATGTTGTCACTTAGCGCCTTGTTATTCCAAGGCTCTACTGCTCTAGGGATTTAAAAATAATGTCCGTGGTTCTCTCTTACTGCAGAGCCCGGAATTGAATACCGTGGCCATTGTTCTAGATGGGATTGCATGGTTCCTGCGGGACCTGTGCATCTGAGGACAGTGCGCTCTTGTGAGTGCAAAGGAAACTAATGTGTTATCTTGGTGATCCTTTGAACGAAAAAGGCCCAGAAATGTGAATTGTGTTTTTAATCAATGTAGGCTATATTTATATTATTTCAATTTCCAAACAAGTTATGTTGTATAAAACTAGGAGGTGCCCGTGGCTTCGCCCACGATAATTCATTTAAAAATTAAAAATTAAGAGTATAATAATTATTAAAGCATTATATTTATTAACACTTGCACGCGAATCATTCATAAACTAAACCATTAATAATTAATGAAACAGCTAAAATTCCGGCTTTAGAGTACATTCCACGATTAGAAAACGCCGCCTCAGATTAGATTATGCAGTTCCAAACCTAACTGTGAACACTGATAATACCACTGCCTTCTAGACTGTACTACTCGTGTTTAATTCTCGAGACGGCGGTGGATAATACATATCGTTTCTCAACTGTTCGCTGACAGATGAATATGATGTGAATGAATTTGATTTGATAAATTCAGTGCAATTTTCAGAAATTATAAAATTTTTCAAGGAAAGGAGTGGTTTGTTTGGATTTTTATTGTTCGCGATACTTCCAGGGTTAAACTATCAATATGTTATAGCTGGTGCCCGCGGCTTCGCCTGCCATTACTAATTGACTCCAGGATTTTTAAGAAATTTAGACTGGCAGTTTATTTAAAATGTTATGTTATGAAAATTGTAAGTAAAAATAAAATTATAATATTTGTTCATTGTGTTCATTTCTCTTAGGCCTTATATAATAAAGAAACGGTTTTCCTAATTTTGTACTCTTCGTGAAAGTTTACACTGTAAGAGACGAACATCGCCGAGTAAGTGAGGGAGTGAGCACGCTATTTAGAGCCGTTGAATTGTATAACTTAAGAGTAGATCATTTTTTTTTTATGTACATGGCAGCATGTGACGTATTACTCACTGCACACTGATGCCTAACATATCCAGTAACGAGCTGACGTTTTGTCAGATAAAATCGTATCCTTGCGATCCGAGGAAGAAAAATCAACGTGATTGGTCTATATGCGAGGAATTGCTAAACGTCATTGGTCAATACCAAACGCGCGTGGTATGAGTGGAATAGTTTATCCAGTCTGACTTACAAAGGCAACGCACAGTCCTATTATCCTAACAACAGGAGATCATTCAGCTCATGAATGAATGCAACGGGACTAGAATAATCTCAATCTAATGTATTCAGAATAACTTGTTATGGGTTAACGTTATAGCAATTCTCTTTCATTCAAGCAGATGAGGTCGATGTGGCTATTTCACCTTAGTCTATGCAAATATAAGTGAAATGATCCTATCAGGAAGGGCAACTCCTTTTACTCCAGGATTTCGCATGCATTTTAAAAGAGCAGTTTCACAAGTAGTAAATTATCCGCGGCAAATATCTCAATATATTGACGATGACAACGATGATGTTAATAATAATAATAATAATAATAATAATAATAATAATAATAATAATAATGATAATAATAATAATAATAATAATAATAATAATAATAATAATAATAATAACAACAACAATAATAATAATAATAATAATAATAATAATAATAATAATAATAAAGAAATAAAATAAGGTACTCTGATATAACAAAATGCCAGAATGTTTTTGTTTAATCAGTGATAATTGCAATTATGACATACAGAAAATAAGTTATTTTTGTTATCTATCTCCGAGTTAAGATCCAGATCGATTCATTAAGCAGGGCTTCCGGAAGAACAAAGTTCTAAAGTTTGATACTTAACCTCAATCCAAACTCGTACACACTGATATAAGAAATACTTAAAATATGTCAACATTTCACAAAAGGGACTGGCAAAGAACTCCGCTTAATGTTCGTAGGCCTAATTATTTCACAGTATATAAACTGTATTCAACTTGATCAACGAAATAAACAACCATCTGACTAGTTTAAAATAATAATATGTGAAGGAATATGTCATGACTAACTGTATCGCAACTTCCAAAGCCGTATATGAACAGTGTAAAACAATACGTTGTCATGATAACTGATTTGCATTTGATAATTTTTTTCTGATATATTACCATAAAATAGGTACTAAATTGGGTATTACTCTGGTACCGATCGACCGATTTGGCCCAATATCTATAGGCTTTTTCCCATGGACCTTATAAATGCGTATACCAAGTTTCATGGAAATCCGATAAAGCGTATTTGAGTTAGCGCGTATAGATACACAGACGGACGGACGGACAGACAGACAGACGGACAGACAATTTCCCGTCCCACACATAATCTCATAAAGTACCATTCTGGCACTTAATAATTTTAAAAATCCATATACCAATATTTATTTTTTAATCCCGAACCAACAAAATATCGCGCGAAAGTAAAAAAAAAGTACCGCACAAGTATTTACGGGTCTCGAAAACTTAAAAACCCTCGGCTGCGCCTCGGGTTTTCAATCTGTTTCCTCGACCCGTAAACGTGCCTTTCCGCCCTTGTGTCGCAATATACTATTGCAGAATGCAGCAATACTTATATTTAAGAAGTCTCATTTGTCAGACTTAGCTCCTCTGACTGGATTCCTAACTCTACACCACATGGTCCGAAGAAGATTAAATCGTGAATAAGTTAGAAGACTACGCCATACGGAAGATGGAGCCCAAATCAATGAACTGAACTGAAGTGCACGCACGTAATGGAATCATGTCTAGTTTATAGCTGGGAGTGTTTTTACAACTTACGGTACATGCACTCAATGAACACGTCTTACACAGCTTGGGACGCGTCCAAAATTCTAGCATTGAAAAATCTATACAGCTAGACACAAGCTATGTGCATGTATCTGCAACTAGAAGGTCGCGAATTAGGAGGCGGGAGACAGAGATTCAATTTAAAAAATCTGATGTGAAAGTCACATAACTTCCTCTGCCCAAAAAAAAAGTTAGCAGTATTCACATATCCTTTTACAGAATCGCAAGACACAATTTTACGCTATTATTATCCTATAAATACCTCTTCTTTCAATGATGCGACTAAAAGCGCAGGCTAGCCTATATAACAAACTTAAAAAAAGAACAAGTGACTGCAGACGTTCATTGAACTTTCCGCCGTAAAGAATAATTTCCGAAATTATCGAATATTTCCCTCAGATACTTCTTTACTCTATACCGGGCCAACAATACATCTTTCTCACTTCACATTCTTATATAGAATAAGAGGCCGTCAAAGAGTGCGAATTCAGTTGTTCATCACGTAAGACAAACTTTCTACAAACAGTGGGTGAACAGTGGGTGGCTTGTAACTACCCTCAGAGAATTTTCTCCAAAAAATGTTTCAAATAAAAGTTTTAGCTCTTAGTATAAGCAACCCATGTGCAAAATTTAAAGAAAATCGTTAGAGCCGTTTTCGAGAAAATCGCGAAAAACGAAAATTTCTTCATGTAAAGTACCCTTAAAAACAAGGGAGATTTGTCGCCAATCTACGAATCACATCTTCAGAAGGTACCTGGCCCAAATACGAAATTTTGTTTTCATACGATTCTCCGTTTCGGAGCTAGCCTGTTCACAAACTTCCACACGGACAGACAGACAGACACACACACACACACACACACACACTGACACACAGACATGTTTCCAAAAATAGTATTTTTGGATTCAGGGGGCCTTGAAACGTGTATATATGCTAAAAACTCAACTTCGAATTTTGGGGTCGAAAACAATACTTACTCTACCTATAGTACCTATGGTACGGGCAGAGGAAGTAAAAATATTTGTACTGTATTTTAGTATCCATCATTTTAGTTTCCTTGACAACTCAACACTACCATTCCAACCTACTGATAGCTTTATGACTTGTAAACTCTCTTGTAAATATTCACCCCTAGCCAATTCATCCCTCCCTTCATTATCATCTATACCCACCGAACTAATGAAATCATGACAGTGAAGTATAAACAAATATTACGTATTTTCTGCATTCTGCCTTAGGAGTATTGCCTAGGCCAGGGGAAGTCAACTACGTCTTGTGATGACGTTTGTGGAGCAAGAGCATGCGGATCCCTTGTGTGTGACGTCAGCAAGAGCGCACGGTAGTAGGGGTGTTTAGAGTACGCTAGAGCTAGGTACTAGAGGACCTATTCACTTTAGCTCTGTGGCATTTTTCAAAGTTATTGCAAGTACGCGATCCTGATAGTGTTCCCTCTGCAGAACATGTGTTAGTTCTGCAAAACATTCTTGCTACCCCATATTCAGTTAATGTCAAAGACGTTCCTTGTCGGTATCAATTGGAACTGCTAAACTTACAATGCGACGATCTGTTAAAGGACAAATACGAACGTAAAGTGGTCTTGGGTAACTTTTACAGAAATTTCTCTGAAACCAGATTCCCGAGACTTGCCGCACGAATATTATGTAATTTTGGATCGACATATGTGGCCGAACAATTTTTTTCACTAATGAAATGTGCAAAGCTCAAATCAAGAAGTACATTGTTAAATCACAACCTAAATGTAGTCTTCGATTAAATATTGCTCAAACATTACGTCCCAACATTGATACACTTGTTAAAGAAAAAGAGACAGGAAAGTCAGAATATTGTTACTGTAATCTTGTATCATCTAAGGTGCAGACGAGCTTGTATGGTAATTAATTCAGTTCATTTTTTTTATCATTTTTACTGTAGTGAATTATGTTAATTCACATGATAGTAGCCTATTGTCTATTTTTGTCAAAGAGCATAGATTTTGTGGAAAGGCAATTGTTCTCACAGAATATAAAAATATAATTATTTATAATATGTTAAACTGCTGCGCTGTAATTAACCGATAAACTATCAAAAAAATCGGTTGATGTTTCATTAACTCGGAAACACGTATTATGTAAGTTCTAACCCCCTAAATTCCCGCTGCCCTCAATACTAAAGCCCCTCTCTTCCCCCCTGTTCACTGATGCCTACATTTCACATGCTCCTCGCAGAGATATAACGCGAGCAGTGAGCAGTAGGCAGTGACGTCACAGAGCAAGCTTCTGTCTTCCCCTGGCCTAGGCTGAGGGACTCTGCGTTAACTATTACTATTACTATTGTTATTATTTAATATTATTATTATTATTAAATGCCAGAATGGTAGTTTATGAGATTGTGTGGGGACGGGAAAATGTCTATTCGTGTGTCTGTAGGCGCGGTAACTCTAATAAGCATTATCGGATTTTCATGAAACTTGGTATACGCATTTATAACGTCCATGTGAAGAAGCCTATTGATATTGGACCAATTCGTTTGACCGGTACCGGAGTAATGCCCAATTTAACGCCTATTTTATGGTAGTATATTAGAAAGAATTTGTCAAATGCAAATCATGACAACATATTGTTTTACAGTGTTCATATACGGCTTTGGAAGTTGCAATACAGCTAGCTTTGACAAATAACACTACCCACGTATTCCTTCACATATTCTTATCAAACTTTAGCCCTTTGTTTTTCCGTAAGCCCTGCTTAATGAATCGATCTGGAGATAACTCGGAAATGGATGACAAAAATAACTTATTTTCTGCATATCATAATAAATTGGAATTATCACTAATTAAACAAAAGCATTCTGGCACTTTGTTACATCTGTCTGTCTGTCTGTCCGTGTGTCCGTACGCTTTATCGGACTTTCCTGATTTTATTATTATTTATTTATACTGGCGAAGTTAGGGTCATAAAGCCTTTTTCTTCCACTGCACCAGTAAATATATAGGCCTACATATTACAAATAATATAAGATTTGATAAATTAGAAGTTAAAACTAAAAATGCTACAGACAATAAAAACTACAGGGATTTAATTACAAGTTTCATAAACCAAATGAAAACAAAATTAATGACTAATAAAGTGTATATTCAATAATTTATTTCCAAATCGTGGCACATTGAGACATTTCAATTGTCCATGTGGTACAAAATTATGGTGAAATAAAAACAAATAGAAACTGCCACAGTATTACTTTTGACACGAACAAGTTGACTGAATATTCGTATTTACTAGGAAGCTATCGAAAATATCCGGAAGCTACCGTTGTAATTTCAATATCCCAAGTGATTTTCATTAGTTCATTCCATTTCTTACGACCCGCGAAGTCTGAAAGTATATCTATATAATAAGAGGACGTGTTTGTCTGTCTGTCTGTCTGTGCCCGATGCCCAGCGAAATCTACTGCATGCAGAGATCTGAAATCTTTAAACGTAGATGGACTGAAGTGAAGGGTGGCCGAATGCATCTCGAAGCCGGATTTTTTTTTTCTCGCTTTCGATCGCGAGTTAGGGCTGAAAAACTGGCAGAAAACGTGAATTTTTTGGTGCTCGAAGCATTAGTTTTCAGTAATACATTTCATTTGTCAAGTCAATTGACGTGACTTTGTCTTCTTTAGTCATAATTTGGAAATAAAAAGCATCGCGATTTATTCAATACTAGCTTAAAAGACCCGGCGTCGCCCGGGTTTTGTATTTTGTAATTGGAAATTAGCTTATGAAGGATTTTCAATTTTAAATTCTAGGTCCTTATATAGGCATTTATAATTTGAAATAGGAAGAACGACTTATTACACTCAAACTATTCCCCCAGAAAACGCTTGATATAGTTTTTTATGGCTCATAGAGGATCTAGAATGTTGCATCCCATCGCTTGTACAGTGCACAGCAAGCCTGGTAGAGGTTTAAATAAGAAGAAACAGAAATTCCTGTAACATAAATTTGTAATATCGAGGCGGGAAATTTCCCACTCTTATGTTACCATAAAGCATTATCACTTTCATACTTTTCTCTCCAAAAACCTGCGATATAATATAATAATATACACATTGCCATACCTCGTTTTGTTTTCTCTATGTCCAGGGTAGAGAAAGTTAAGTAAATGCATTATTTTCGTGGATTTCATTCTGTAATATTTATTTATAACATGAATTATTTTGATAACTTCTCTTATTTGTCAAAAGTGCATTTCAATTGTTTTTTCCAAGCCCACCTGATACCATTTGGCAACAATATATTCTGTGATTTGGAATTGATAATTATATGTAAAAAGGGATTAAGTATTTTCAAAAACATTTAATTTTTGGCATTTAGAATCAGAATTTTTCAAAATCCTTTCTTAGTGAGTACCCACATTATGAAACGAAGGTACTGTCAAAATTCCAAGTCTCTACCTGTTATAGTTTAGGCTGTACGTTGATTCCTGTCATTCAGTCAATCGGTCAGTCAGTCAGTCATTCATTCAGTCAGTCAGGACAAAACCTTTTATATATTTATTCAATATATCGCATAGAATTTTCGATCGCTTCGAATCTGTCGTCGATTCGTTTGTTTATAATGTCAAGGCACGCAGGAATTTCAACACAGACGGAAGAGGGATAATAAATATAGGCCTAAATGGGCAAACAATGATCGATTTGGATGGAACTCACTATGCAGGAGTTTTATGGGCCAGTGAACTCAAATCTGAGGTCGTTTTTCTCAAGCGGCACTTTCTAATCGTGGAATGCATTTCAAAGCCTGATTTTCAGCTGTTTCATTATAAATATTAATAGTTCTGTTTATGGATGATTCGCGTGTAAATGTTAATAAATATAACGTTTTAATTATGTTGATCTTAATTCTTCATTTTTGAATCAATTATCGCGGGCGAACCTGCGGGCACCTGCTAGTTTAGTAGGCTGTATTTTCTTCCTTCAAGGCAACAACACACATAAAACAGCTTCCACTTCAGTCGGCTTCAATTCTCCGGTTTAGATCTAATTAATTTTAGCTTCGATAAATAAGGATATTTCACAGAGAAAGCAAGGAAAATGCAGTATTTACCATTTTTCCACACGTATATTACACAATACTCATTTGAACAAAACTACATGGAGGGATTTTTTCTTTTAATGGCTTGAGTTTATTTTTATTTTATGCCATGTAATTGAGTGCCTAATTAACTCTACCACAAGTTCACAGAGCAATGTTTACAGTACGCGACTTCATATTAGCTCAGCTAGAAGTTTAAGTTGTAGTGGAGCGGGGTAATGAAGCTGGGAGTGGGAAATAATATTGTGCTGGAGAGAGACACCGGAACATTGCTGCATTTATAGATGCTGCCGGCGACAAAAACGCAGGAAGACGCCCCTCGGCGATACAGCTATTCCAGTAACAGAAATAGAACGACTCTTCACAAAAGAAACTACTTCCATCCACTTTTTTCCTATCTACATCTTAGCATAAATCGGAGTTTTCTTATGCACCAGGATGATTAAAAAGCAATCCCTTAGGGCGATTATGTGAACACTACAGGCAATAATTTGCATAGAATTTAAAAGCCAGCGACAATTTAACAATTGGTAGTTCTGAGAACAGTAGAGTTCGCGACCAAAACAAATCAACATCTGCTCTTAGTATTGAAACGGAATAAAACAAAATTAAAATCCGTAGACATTTTTCTCTTTTAATCACTTGGATATCTGTTTTGGTATAATTTATATTGTGGGCGCCACTTTTTTAATTACTTTTTTCCCAAGAACTTCCCCTACCTGCTGCCACCCTAATCCTCTTCGACCTGTCAATCAGTGAATAGAAAGGTAATTAGGCGTATTTAGACTTGTTCAGTACAATGTTGACAAATACGTACCGCAGCACGGTTTCACTTGAGAAGTGGTGAATGACAACGGCAACACTGGGGAAATCCACGGGACAAGAGCACCTGTTCTTTGTCGGCATCGTTATTGGTGCAGATTTTCTCATTAGGGAACAATGCTACTAGATTAACTAGGACCGCCTTCCGGACAATTGGATAAAGCATGACAAAAGGTAATTTCTTTAATAAATAAATTTAAAAAAACTAAACTCTACAGTACTGTACTTACATAAAATGTCACATCTTGAACAAATCGGTCATAGGTTTGTTGTTCTGCTGACAAACTGTCGATTTTGTCGACTAAGGGCCTGTATGACGAACACCTGATATATTTATCTGCCAGATAGAGAACCTATCTGGAAGTTGGCCAAGAATTGCGTATTGTGATCTCCTGACAAAATCTGTCTGGCAAGACAACTTCCAGATAAGCTAGCAGGAGGATGGAGTGGCTGACAAGATTCCAACTGCTAGTTAAGAATCTTGGTTGAAACAAGATGGATCTAAATATTGTAAAAATGCTGTGAAAATAAATGGTTATTTGTCTCTCCTAAAACTTTGGAATTTTGACTTATTCGCTTTTTCCCTATCACTCTAGAATTGTCGGCAGGTGGTAATACAGGCCCAAAATGTTTTTATCAAATCGGCTCTGAAAGAGGATTTCTCATTGCTGGCTGCCGCAAAAACTACTTGTATACCGTCTCAAAGCGATCCGGAAAGCTGGACTTCGGATGATTAGAGTTCTACTGTAGTTACAGTTTTTGTTTTTCCTGCACTGGCTGCGAGAATTCGATGGAATTACAACAGCACTTAATGTTGTCACTGACTTGAGGTTAGAAATGTGTGTGTTGCTGATTAACAAACACAATGAATGTAATTACTAGCTCAATGTAGTCATTTGTTACTGTACACAGAAGATTATTCATGCATATTCATGCCTTCTGTCCAAACAATCATAATGCACTTCAACTGAACTCACCGCCCAAGGGAATTCTAAATCACTGCTACACAGTTCCAAGGAAGACAATCATGAATACCCACAACATAATATTTCGCTCACAAAGGATGCACTCCAGGGGCGTCGCCAGGAATTTCATTAAGTGGGGGGGGGGGGCAAACACAACGATTCTTACTTATGCCCGGTTTCTATAAACTCGCGAAATACCCGTGGGTAAATTATCCAATGGACAGAATTTACACAAGGATAACTATTACAAACTCAAATAATTTAAAGGTAACAATCACATACACTTGTGGCGAGTTTCTAGATAAATGTCCTCTGGGTAAATATGAAAATGACAGAAAAAATGTTCCTACAAACTCGGGCTAGATCTTTCCGAGGGTAAATCGTCGGGTTAATTTATCCTTTCATGGATGGCTGGATAAAATTTAACCTCTCATAGGATCAATAATAATTTAAACAATGAGAATCAAAGCCTTCTGAATTAAATTAACTGTACAACTCCAAGGCCTTCCTCATTATATCATTGTGGGCGATTAGGAATTAATTTGCCCATGGATAATTTACCCATATATATTTCACGAGTTTATAGAAACCGGGCATTACTAGGCTAAACTGTACAGTAGTCTATAGTATTAAGAATTAAATTACTATTGTGAACAATAATAGTGATATTAAAACAACCGTGGTGTGAGTTAAATTCGCAATGAGGTTAATCCAAATTCAAATGATAAGTTATGAGGCAGGTATCAGCATTTTGTTATCAATTGAAAATAAATTTCAAAATATATAAATGTACCTAAATATTGACAGTATTTCGCGATCCCTAGTTCTGAACGTCAGCCGAATTCGACGAGGCTGCAGATTATGTTCTTCTGAGCCACAGCCTTGGTGAAAGATTATAATAGATAGATAGATAGATAGAGTTCTTATGCTGGAGACATTCACAGAATGTATAGCAACGTCAGAAAACAAAACATTATGGGCTACCAATTGATACTGAAAAATTCGTCAAGGTCATAGATTGGGTTGGCCACCAATTTAGTCTTCAGTGCCCTCTTGAAGGCTTGTAGGGTTGACTTCTTAATGCTATCAGGCAAACTATTGAATAATTTGATGGAGACTGTGTCAAAACTTTTTTGAGTGATGCTGAATTTGTTTTTATTCGGATAAACGTTATCTCTATTTCGAGTTAAATAATTATGAGTATAAAGATTAGCAGTGGAAGTGCAAACATTATTTTTCATATACAGCAGGCAGCTCAAGACATACATTGATGGCAAACTCAAGATCCCTAATTTAGAGAACAAAGGTTTACAATGAGATCCTAAGGGAGCTCCGCTGATAATTCTCACAGCTTTCTTCTGCAAAATAAATAATTTCTTAGCAGTAGAATGATTGCCCCATAACAGAATTCCGTAACTTAGGTGGCTGTGAACAAAAGCATAGTAAACAGTTAATAAGGAAGCAGGACCTAGGCTGTGGCTTAGTAGCCTTAAGATAAATAAACTTTTACTAATTTTGCTAGCAACGTAGTTTGTATGAGATGTCCAGCCCAAGCCAGGTTCAATGTGAATGCCTAAGAATCTAAAGTATTTGTCTCGATCATACTCTTGAGGTCTAATATTAAATTTCAAATCAACTGTTTTAGCATCATTTAATTTGAGCTTATTAGCATTACACCATTCAAGAACCTTAGTAGACATTTGATCGACCGTGTTAGTTAAAAAGTCAGAATTCTTATGGACTGCATTGAGTGCCAAGTCGTCAGCAAATAGATAAGTTTCCAGACATTCATTTTGAACATTTACAGACAGATCGTTTATGTATATAATAAATAGAACAGGCCCAAGAACGGAGCCCTGAGGGACACCATTCATAATTTGCTTAAATTCAGAGGTTTTACCATTGAAACACACGGATTGGTATCTTCCATTTAAATAAGATGATAATAGCTCAACACTTGCATTACCAAAACCATAGAAAGCAAGCTTTTGGAGAAGAAAACTGTGGCACACGGTGTCGAAAGCCTTTGTTAAATCAAAGAATTTACTGTGAACAAAGTTACCAGTTTCTAGTCCTTCAAAGCATCGTTTAACAAAAGCAATAACAGCATCTATAGTACTACGTCCAGCTCTAAATCCGTATTGGGTTGGAGTGAAAAGGGTATTACTTTCAAAGTATTGTACAATCTGTTTGTTCAATAGAATCTCAAAGACTTTAGAAACAATTGGAACAATGCTAATAGGCCTGTAATTGTTATAATCGTGTTTGCATCCCTTTTTATAAATGGGAATTACCTTGACGAATTTCAGCATGTCGGGGAAAATACATCTATCAATGCAACAGTTAAAAATATGCACCAGAGGTTCACAAATTAATTCTGAAGCTATTTTAAGAATCTTTGCGTTCATACCATATACATCTAGAGAGGAGCTGTTACTGAGTTTGAGAATGACATCATACATGGCTTCGACAGAAGTATGCTTGAATGTAAATGTGCTGTTAGGTTTGTCTAATAGTGGAAGGAAATCCATAGCGGTACTGTCATTAGGTATATTAGATACAATGCTTTCAGAAACGTTAACGAAGAAAGAATTAAAACCATTAGCATTCAAAACAGAAGAAGATGTGTTACATTTGGAATTATCATTCAAAAGGTCAGAGACGACAGACCAAGTAGATTTGCATTTATTCTTAGAATTACCAATAACATTAGAATAATAATTGATTTTAGTTGACCGAAGCTTTGATTTGTAAATTTTTTGTAGTGCAGCATATTTACATTTAGCAGAAGTCACTCCATAATAAGTAAACAACTTATAATAGAATAGACATTTATCTCTTAAAACATCCAACTCCCTAGTGTACCACTTATTTTTACTACCTTTCATACTGATACCTGACTTGACGAACTTTAAAGGAAAAGCCTTATCTGCAATGTGTTGCAATATATTAAAAAAATTATTAAGTTTATCATTAATATCATGTACACTATATATACCAAACCAATTCACCTGTTTTAATAAATATATAAAATAAACAATAGTCATTTCATTAAAAGGCCTTATGGAATTGTATGAAGAAAATACACCAGCAGATCTTTTGCTGGGCAAAGCAATCTGAAATATTAAAGCGTCATGGTCCGAAAAAACAGTTGGGAGGAGATTGACGGAACATTTCTCTACATGAATATTTGTAATAATGTTATCAATGGCTGTACCATGGTTGCCATCCCGACCTGGACGAGTTGGTTGGTCATTAGTAGCACGTAAGCCGAAGCTCTCAAATAAATTCAACAAGTCTTTTGTGTGACTGCCAGTTCCACAAAAATCAACGTTAAAGTCTGCTGTTAATACAATATTAGTATTAAAAGAGGATTTGTACAAAATACTAAAAAGTTCATTTAATTTAGATAGAAAAACCTCAAAGACACAATTACTATTGTCAGGTGTTCTATAAAGACATAAGCAGAAACCATTAACGCTCTCAATAAATATTCCACTTATTTCAAATATATTATCAGTAGATAGATCGGTAAAATCAACTGTCTTTTTAGATAAAATACCTTCTTTAACGAATATAGCTGAACCGCCATGTTTGCCTTTAGTTGACCTACAATAGGAATCACTTAAATAAAATCCTTCTATTTTTACTGTGGACAACTCGAATAAGGTTAACCAATGTTCAGTCACACACAGTATATCAATATTTAAATCATTAAGAAGTTGCGTAATATAATCTATTTTGTTTAAGAGGGACTGAACATTCCAGTACAGAATTTTAAAGTCAAATTGTTTTACAGCATGAAAATCTAAATTAATGCTTTTAGGATGCAAATATTCTAGGTTATTTTTTTCTCTTTCGTTGCAAGGGAGTTTAAAGAACTCCTCGGAAATCTGAATTTACTGATGAAAGTACCAGACGGCCAAAAGTCAGCAGAATAAACGGCATTCATGAGTGAAAGTGGTACTCCTACTTTAAACGAACTATAACCTGGAAATTTGGATTTAAGTTTTTCAACATCATAGTTGGCACTTTTATAGTCATTTAGGTACTCTAACATGTCAGTACATTCCATACCTGGATCCAGCCGAGATATGAACAAGAAATTAGTTTTTTCTACTGTAATAAGTTTACTCTTGCTGTTAGTGCTGTTACCGGTTAAGAATTCGTAGCTGCGCTTCCTTGCCAGTGGTAGGCCTACCACATCCTTTTTGTCGTTACATGGCGCTTTAGGTTTCTTACTATAAGAAACCGTAGTCCAGTTATTGTCACTGTGGTTACTTACACTTGGCCCGGGTTCATCAATACAAGAAGAAGACTGCAATCTAGTTGTCAAATACACACAATAATGCAGAACTGTATACTTGCTAAACTCAGAATAAAGTATTTATATTTTTTTATTCTCCCTGCAACAAATTCAGGTTGACATACAAAGAGTAGGCCTACTAAAAAAATTAAAGGGGCCTTAAGGCATTCCAAGGGGAGATGCCCCCTTTCCCCGAAGACCATCATGCACTTCTAAATAGATTCGGGGCCCGTATTCTTAGGTTTTAAACTATATTGTTCCTTGCTAGCTATCTGTTATATATTTTTATTATACGTTTCATCGTCATGATAGTCACATAGTCCAATGCTAAAATCGGAAATTCCCGCAGCAATTGATTTGACGTTTCTATTTCATGGTTTTTCTACCCGAAGAGACACAATTTCTTGCCCACTTTTTGATCCTAAACATATCGAAGGCTAAATCTGGGTCGAGACTGTACCTATAATAACTTCACTAAACAAAACCAGAATTAGGCTACCACCAATCTCTATATATATAAAAGGCTTTGTCCTGACTGACTGAATGGACTGACTGAATGACAGGAATCAACGTACAGCCTAAACTGTAACAGGTAGAGACTTGGAATTTTGACAGTACCTTCGCTTCATAATGTAGGTGCTCACTAAGAAAGGATTTTGAAAAATTCTGATTTTAAATGCCAAAAATTAAATGTTTTTGAAAATACTTAATCCCTTTTTACATAGAATTATCAAAACAAATTCACAGAACGTATTGATACCAGTGGTATCAGGTGGGCTTGGATTAAATTAAATGGATGTTTGACAAATTAGAGAAGGTATCATTATAATTCATATTATCTTTATTAATAAAAGGAATTCTCCTCGATGTCCAGCGAAATCTACTGAACGCAGAGATCTGAAATTTTAAACATAGGTGTGCTGAAGGGTCGGAAAATGCACCTCGAAGCCGGAATTTTAATTTTAGTTTTCGTTCGTGAGTTATGAGTGAAAAACTGGCAAAAAACGTGCATTTTTTGCGTTTTCAAAACATAAGTTTTCAGTTATACATTTCAATGTCAAATCAATTACAGTTGGCTTTGGCTATTTTTGTCAAACCTTGAAAACAAAACTTTCGCGATCGCTTGAATGTTGTAAGCCCTAAATATGGTCAAACGTTGTTTTATTTGGACGAATCTCACTATACAGAGGTTTTCTTGGCCAAGAAACTCGAATCTGAGGTCGCTTTTACCAGTCGATGCTATCTGATCGTGGTATGTAGTCCATGCGATTTAGGTGTTAATAAATGTAATGATTTAACTATTATGCTCTTAATCTTTAATTCATGAAATAATTATCGTGGGCGAAGCCGCGGGCACATGCTAGTATATAATAAATTATTTAAAAGAAAAGTAAAAAATTATTAGAAATGCATAAGATACATTAATTTGTCAAAAATAACGTTGACTTGTAAAATAAGTTTTTTGTTAAACAGTAGCTAACTCGAGAGTATCCCATGTAAAATTGTAAATTGTAAATGTTCCTAATTGCACTAACTCGAGTTTCGGTTTTTTGTAATAATTTCACTAAATAAATAAATAAATAAATATTTATGTGAAAAACAATACAACATGGCAAAATGTTAAATTCATAAATCACTTTCATGTCAAGTCAATAAGAATATTATAGTTCTGTATAGATGTAAATAATAACATGCTAAGGTTGACATGTTGCTGCTAAAGTTTAATCAATGGAGACCCAGCTCTAACAGTGTCAATGAACAATATCCCAATATATTTTCCCCTGCATACAGAGGGGACATAGACAAGTAACTTTTATTAGGAGATTTATATTCTATGGATTGAATTTTTTTGTATTATAGAATAAAATCTCCCAAGGGTATGACCGCCACTGACATCTTATATTTGAAATGATGCGAAAAAATTAACCTCGTTGCTAACACTGGAGAAATTAATGAAAACAAAGTAATCCAGTGGCGGCCAGTCAAATGTGATTAGTCTGTAATTGTTGCAGATGGTAGAAACACTAAATTATGGTATAGCTGTTAATGTATGATTAGGAATCAGGTTTTTATCGATCATTAAAAAGGCGTGAAGTCAATTTAATGAAAATTTTAACCCTACTTAGCTTCAATATTGACTTATGAGCACCAATGCCCTGTAGCATACACATTTTACATCTGTGAGTATTTGATCTCTCAATAAGAGTTGCTTGTCTATGTCCCTTCTATACGCAGGTAAAATATTGCGGTGCTGTTCATTAACACCCTGTATGTACACAAAGAAGACTGAATAAGTTAAGACAAGTAATACTAGTCAGCATTGATCTACTCACGTTACCCTTAAGGACATGTCGGTCTCACCTGTAACAAAAACAAAATAGAATTACAACGTGTACAAACACTATTCACTGTCAAATATGATTTATCTGGTAACTTTTCTAAGACAATGGGTCATCACTTATATCTGACAAACACATATGAAATAATCATGGGGTCTGCAAGTGTTTATCATTTCATACATCGGGGAAATCAGATGGCAATGAAATAAAACATTCAGGGTGTCAATTATACAATGACAAACTTTCACTTTTTATGAATTTATATTTTGTATTTTTAATATAAATCAATATATAACAAAAATGAATCTCCGCAGTACCTTCACTAACGGTCTCTACCTAATATTTTAGCCAATATTTCTACCGTGCTATGATATTTGTCTTTCCATAGCCATCATTGTTCGGTCTTTATCTTGGAATGCATAGATATTACACATCACTACCACCTAAACAGTAACAGAAGGCCTTTGCAGGGTTTGAGATTAAAAGTAAAATACTGTAGTAGGCCTACACTTTCGAGGCAATATATACAATATTGCTCAATCGGTGTGATGCACAAAATAATAATTTCAGTCTGGTTTACAAGTGTTGTGTTTATTTCAGTATCACAGGTGGAGTGTTAGGACGAGTCTACTTGTATAAGTAAGATGTACTCGTAATCCCAAAATCCGCATTTTTAGGTTATATGTTGGACAGTCCGCCATAGTGTTTTTATGCAAAGGTACAAAATAATGACGTTGATCATGAAACTCTATTTAAGTTTATTTACGATTCGGGAAGACAAGATAAGGTACAAGCCACCGGCACCCTGAAATAATGTGACTATGTCAATTTTTCATGGTAACCGTACAACTTTGTCAACTCGTTAAGGAAAAAAAATTGATGATGTTTGGATGAAAATTGTTATTTTCTTTTTACTGCTGTGATTTATTACCTGGACTTTCCTCTTTAAAATTGTGCATCATACATATTTCTACTGTAATTCTATCCATGCTATTCTTTTGATTTTTCTGAGAAGATCCAGGCTATGATGGACGAAGTTTCAACTTGAAGTTCAATTGGTTTTTGGATGAAAATTAAGATTATTAATGTTATTATTATTATTATCATTGTATTTTATTCGTTACACTTTCCTCTTTAAAATGGTGCTTCATACATATTTGTAGTGTTATTCTATCCATGCTATTGTTTTTATTTTTCTGAGACGATCCAGCAGAGTATAAGATATTAAACATGTCTATCTTTAAAAACAAAATGAAGAATACTCTTAAAATTGAATGTATATACAACATAGATGAATTTTTATCAATTAATTATTAAAGTGACTTAAGAGAATTGAAATATTGATTAATTTAAAAGTAAACTTATGTAGATTTCATTAACTGATTGTGAGTATGAATTTATGGATCTCCTGAGGAAGTTAGTCAACACGTAATAATTTTGTAGGCCTATAATTATCATAGTACCTGAGTTACTGTATTTGACTATATATTATATTATATTGTATTATAGGTTAAGAAATGAAGTCAATGCTTGTTCATTGTAACAGACTGATGCATAAAGTTCTTGATTCTTCATTCTTGATACGACGCAGGGATGTTTTAACTTTGAAGACTTTTGAAGCTCGTTTCCCGTAAGTTTACTTTTCCTATACAAAAGGTACATTTTCTCAGCTTCTACTTAAAATCCTGAAATTATCAGGATATGTTTATTCGGATGTCTTACACTAGTTACTGAGTAGTGTATATGTAAGCCCTCTTAATGAAACTGGCAGAAGAAGTTATAAATTCGTCCTCCTTAGACAAAGATATTTCTAGCTCCCAGATTTTCCCACAGTATTCACACTAGAACTGACAATAGCATGATGATGATAATCATTACCTTAAAAAGATTTAGGTCCTAGAACAGGCTTCTCTTTTCCTTATGACCACATGCAAAACACATAAATCTAAACTCATATGGCCATAGCATGCATATATTCAACTTTCAAAAGAGAATAATTACCCATGCCATGTGGAGTTATTGTCTTGAGCGCACTTCTTCGATTTTTTAATTAATGCCAGAATGGCACAACTTTCTCAAGCCGTTAAAAACATGATTAACTAAGACCGGAGCTATTATGTTCGACCCGGATTGCCTGAGCTTCTTTCCATTAGTTTAAAACCATACCTTCTGCAGTTACATAAGCCGACATGAATTCTGATACACTTGGGAAAAATAACTAAACGTTATTTTTTAAAAAATCTGATGTGAAACTCACATAACTTCCTCTGCCAAAATAAAAGTTAGCCTCTTGGATGCAGCCGTTTTCGAGGAAAACGCGACAAACGAAATTTTCTTCAAATTTTTCTTTAAAAAAAAAAAAGAAGAAAGAAAGAAAGAGAGAGGGAAAGAGAGAGAGAGAGAGAGAAAGAGAGAGAGAAAGAGAGAGAGAGAGAGAGAAAATCGTCACCAATCTTCGTGTCACATCCAGGCACCTAACCCAAATACTAAATGTTGTTTTCGTACGATTTTCCGTTACAAGAGGCCGTATTGCAAAGAGCGCGTATTCAGAGTGGGTGGCTTATAACTACCCTTCAGAGAATTTTTCGAAAAAAATTTTCAAATAAAAGTTTTTAGCTCTTCGTATAGGCCTAAGCAACCCATGTGCAAAATTTAAAGAAAATTATTAGAGCAGTTTTCGAGAAAATCGCGAAAAACGAAAATTTCTTCATGTAAAGTCTCCTTAAAAATAAGAGAAACTTGTTGCCAATCTTCGAGTCACATCTTGAGAAGGTACCCGACCAAATACAAAATTTTGTTTCCATAGGATTTTCCGTTCTGGAGCTAGACTAGACAGACAGACATAAACACACACACAGACATGTTTCCGAAAATAGTATTTTTGGATTCATGGGACCTCAAGACGTGTATTTATGTTAAATCTCAACTTCGAATTTGGAGGTCGAAAACAATACTTCCTCTACCTATAGTACCTATGGTATGGACAGAGGAAGTAAATCCCTACTGACTATCCGATAAAATATATTATGTAGGCCTACTCTAAGTTTAATGTTCTTACAATACTTCTTTATCTAACAAATTTATTAAACTTCGTTCACAAAAACATCGAGAGAAACAATCTGGTGATGACACAATCACTGACTGGTTTTAATAAATCTAAGAAACCTAATCGATAGCAAAGTTTGCAGAGAGTGAAAACAGAGTCGTATAGAAGTCGGAGACAATAGCAGAAGGGAGGCTGACAGATGAATTTACTGGATTGAAGGAAAGCTCTGTAAATCCTACAAAGAGGAAACGACGGAGTAGATGATACTGCACAAGGGGTGGACAAAACATTCTGAGATCAAGTTATTGCAGGCAGAGTATACTACCTATAGCAGTGACCGGCATGATCCGTGCTCCGTGACGTCATACTACAGAGCAGCGACGCTCTTTGCTCGGCAATATCTCCGTACTGAGCACAGCGTGGAGAAATGGTTCTCCTGGCCAGTGGCGGTACGACGTCTATGCACTGACAGAGTGCGCTCCGTTTTCGTAGAAAGTATGGGAATAGCACAATCACAATACATTTGTACGAAAACAAAAGAGTACAACTGTGATAAATCAATGTAACAGAACAGTTTTGTTTGTAATGAAATTTAATATAGGCCCTACTTACAATAATCTGAAATGCATAATACATTCAGGTGCGGAAGCGTCCGCATATTTAAATGAGGCTCCGAAACTGCTAAAAACTACAAATACATAAAACATGAGAATACTTTAAGCAGTACTGCAAAACTTTGTCTACTCGGAAACTCAAAAATGTTAAAGTATACAAAATATACAAACTACACAAAATATACAAATTAAACTATACACCTTTGTGAGAAAAGTAGCCTATAGGCCTATTCAGATTTGTGATACACACCCTTACTTTGTGTCACTATCGTGCCCAAGCTGAAGGCATTGTCGAGATTTTTCCCCTCTTTTCTCGTCCACTGATTTTGCAATATTTGGCGTCATAGTCTGGCTAACACACAAACGAAGAACATTTTTTAAGTTCTGATCAGATAGGTGATTTCTATGTTGTGGTTTGTAGACCTTCATACACGAAAAGAACACATACATAGGCCTACGTCGATCCAAATATACTCAACATTCTATTATTCATCCCATTCTAGTTTGATCCTAGTCAAAACAAAGGGGAGGAGAACTCACAGAGAGTTCGCGGAAAATTCGCATCATGTGACAAAACGTGATTGGTTAATATCATTAGAATGCGCCATTACCAGAGCGTGGCTAACGAGTGTTCGTAAGTTCATGCAATAATAATATCAACATTTACACGTGAAATAACAAACTCTCACTGGCATCGTCATCATTATAGTATATCAATTAGCAAACAAAACATAAAGGATTCATTGTTCACGACGACCCTGCGGATGAGTTGTACTGAGAATAAACAAACTAGCATTAAACATGGTGAACACGTGCGTTCTCACCTGCGGGCTATGACAGCCACGCCTCTTTGTTTTGAACAGGATCGTTCTTAAATGGGACAGAGAATAGCAGCAAATATATGTAATCGATGGAATCTTGCCTGGGGAAATCTTCTATATATAAAAATGAATGTATGTGTGTGTGTCTGTCCTTTATGCATTACTACACCATTCATCCGATCGCCATGAAACTTTGGGAAGTTGTTAAGCACATTCCCGGGAAGGTTTCTGGCATATTGCATTTTTAATTTTTGCTTCCGTTCGTGAGTTATGAGTGAAAAACGGGCAGAAAACGTGTATTTTTTTCGTTTTCGAAGCATCAGTTTTCAGTAATACATTTCAATGTCAAATCAATTACAGTAGGCTTTGGCTATTTTTGTCATACCTTGGACATAAAACCATCGCGATCGCTTGAATGTTGTAGCTCACGCTGGTCGATTCATTTGTTTTTAATATCAAGGCACGCAGACATATGAAATTTTCAACCTAATCCCGAAGAGGATTATTATTATTATTATTATTATTATTATTATTATTATTATTATTATTATTATTATTATTATAAGTGGGATAATCAATATAGGCCTAAATATGGTCAAACATTGTTCGATTTGGACGAAACTAGTGAGGGGTTTCTGGGCTAAGGAACTCGAATCTGCGGTCGCTTTTATCAGGCGACGCTATCTAATCGTGGTATGTAGCCTACTCCACGTGATTTAGCTGTTAATAAATATGATTTAAGTATTATGATCTTAATTTTTAATTTTTGAAAAATAATTATCGCGGTCGAAGCCACGGGCACATGCTAGTCTTCTATAAAATATAGATAAATCCTTTTTGTTTTGAAATCGGTCTTTCATTTTAATATCACTTTGCAAATCAATGACTTCTAGTTGCAATGACGTTGAAACACTGTCAATATCCACAGAAAATGGTGTCGCAAATATGCAAATAACGGATTGGAGGTTTGCAAAATCTTGAAATCGGCAATCAAATTCCTGATCCAGTTCTTCTAATATTTGCACATAATTATTTATGTCTGTAATTCGATGACATACTGTAGACAACTTTGGAAAATGTGACGTGTCTCTGAGGGTGAGGTGACGTTTTCATAAGTCTCGTTTTACTTTGAATGCACTAAATTTACCATACATTTCTACTGCTGCACTGAACGCCACTGCGCTGATGCGTATTAACAGCAATACAACTCAACTGCTCGCTCTCTCAAGCTCTTGCGAGATGAATGGCTCTTACGTCACAACTGCAGCATCTGCCGGACACTGACCTATAGGCATAGGCGTAACCAGGCCGACCATATGGGGAGGGGGTTATAACATCCGGGGGTCTGGGTATTTCATACCCCTCAGGGGGGCTCGGGGGACCTCCCCCGGAAAATTTTAAAAATTAAGATGCACAATAACGAGTTTTAAGCTTCCCACGCTTTACACTCGTATTAAGTAATTTATAAACAGAGATTTAAAAAAATTATACAATTTTCCTTTTTTTAATCAATGGGGGGAGGTTCAAACCCCCAAACCCCCCCTCCTTACGCCTCTGCCTATAGGTATTTTACACATAAAATACAGTTTTTATACACGTGATATAAATTAAAGACTCATTACTTTATTATTTGTAATGTAGTTTTTTTAAATACAAACTATAGGCATATTCATTGCAACTTTACAGTTCTTGAACTAAATTGAAGCACTACAATTTATTTTGCTTTGCTCATTACTAGGGTTCGGATGTTTATGACCTTAAAAAGTGGAAAATATGACTGCAAATATGACCTTAAAAATGACTAAATATGGCCCAAAAATCCTAAATATAACCTTATAAAAGAACGTATTTTCTAAAAATGACAAAATATGACCCAAACATCCTAAATATCCCTTCATAAAAGAACATGTTATCTAAAAATAAATGTTCCATTTGAAAACTTTTATGGCGCTAAATTACTACATCACATTAAATCAATCAGATAGTCACTTGTTAACCATTTTACAGGTGATTTACAGTTTTACTTGTAAAGAACTTCTAATCTGTTAATGTTTCCAGATACCATTGTATATGTGAACTGAAAATATTTTTAAAAACATGTCTCTTGGAAGTTGTTAACAACAAGGAGGAAGTGGTAATTATGCTATTACTTGTTATTGTCCCTTCACATTTCAGTTACAGTAAAATCAAAATATTGGTGACTCTTATTCAGAAGAAATTAAAGTCGATAATTTAATGCACATAGGCTACTACATAATTATGTACATCATTATGTACGAGTATTTCATGTTTTTGCCCTGGCTGAGTGGTAGAGAAGGCCTTATGGCCTTAACTCCACCAGGTTAAATAAATAAATAAATAAATAAATAAATAATTTGTGCTACTTTACCGAATTTATAACTGAAATATGACGTTAAATTGCAGATATGACCGAAATATGAAGAAGACCATGAAAAAGACCAATATATGACTTCATATGCAAATTAAAAACTGTCCGATTAGGATAACAAATATGCAATTTGTGTTTAATTTGTGTTTGTGGCGAGAATGAAGGCCAGTATAAAAATATGACTTGTCATAAACATCCGAACCCTTCTCATTAATATAGGCCTACCACTTGTAAGTGTGCATTGATCAGTTGCCACATTACAATCAAGACTGCCTACAGGACTGCGCATTGTTGAAAAAATGGTGTGCAATACACATTATGTGAAGTGTGTAACAGAAACTCGGATATAAGGGAAAAAAACTCGATTTCGTATCTCTTTTCCAACTTTTACTAGATTCTGTTAAAACACACTTCCCACAGTAGTCTTGTGAAATTAATAACTTAATTTTAATAATTTAATAATTTATGTAGACAATTAAGCTCACGAAAGTAAGAACTATGTCACTTAATTACTTAATCAGAACATCCGGTCTTTTCCTTCTTTAATTACTCTCTACAACTGAAAATGTTCCAATCATTCAAGTAATTCATAATTCGAAATCCAAGTTATTAAGTAAAAATGGCAACTAATTTAACATCTGACAACTGCAATTAACTACAATAACTTGGAATAATCACTTAAATTACAGGAGCCAGTGGAAATGTGTACAGGCATTTATCGTTCTTAATTATACAGCTGTAGCAACGCAATGAAGTTATAATACGGAAAACGAGCTATAAAACTCTGCCAACACAAAAAAATATGTTTAATGCACTGGAAAACGGAAGACTAAGTGCTACAGATTGGCTCGCAAGAATTTCTGAGGAAACATATTTTATTTTATTTTGAATCGTAAAGATTGACTAACAGAAATCTCTCCGTCTGTGTTAAGTTTCATTTTACGGGCCGGTCAGACTTTTGTACAAAAGATGATAGACTATTCGAAAAGTATACTTCAGCAACAACTAGATGGCATCATTATTCGTTTCCTTGAAAACTGACTGACGGGTTTTTCCCCTGTAGGCCTACCCTTCATATCTCTTAACATAAGTCAGGCAGTCTAAGATGTACAGTCGGTCAAATAAAAAACGTCGGGCAGTATTTGATTAAGTATCACGAACGAGCATATGCGCATGTACAGGAAGACTTAAGGTTAGGTTCACACACGCCTCTTGTCTATCCATGTATTTTCTTGATTATTTAGTCAGTTTTGTTCCAAAACAAACATGTATAGAAGGCTGTGGCTATATGCCTCACGTCCGCCATATTCTTGCATGGAAGTTCTTATAATTTTATTATAATGAATAAATTCGCGAGGAATATGTTTATTCAAGGAGCATTTTTTAAAGATTTTATTTTATAATAGCGGTACTTGTAGTGCAAAATCGATAACTTACGTTCAACTTCTGCAAGCAATCTACCATCGAAATACGCGGCCGGCCAGTCCTATGAAAACTTCCGGTCAGCTGCTCTTTAAGAAATATGGAACCTTCTCGCTGCTTCAGAGGCCGAAAAATGCAGGTCAATTACAATATGATTGCAAAACTACCACCAGACTACGACCTAACTGTAGTAAAAATAAACATTCATACATTACAGCCCTAACTACACTTTCTCTCAAGCTAGCATTTGGATGTGACGCGATGTCACAAAGCAAAATGAATTATGACAATACATTAAGTTGAATATAGTGTGTTGCGCTTTTCTCGTAGTTCATTTTTTCCCTCTTTGTTCATTTTTTCCCTCCTGTCGTATGGCCTCATATGTTCCGAGAATGACCTGTATTTTATGTTTTTTATAGGAAACTTGTGAACTAATGCGTTAAAACTTAAATTTTAACTGCATACGAGTCCCGCCTTTTTTTATTTGACCGACTGTACACTGGTATTAAGGTTAAAATACTAAGTTTTATAAAGAACTAGCATGTGCCCGCGGCTTCGCTCGCGATAATTATTTCAAAAATTAAAAATTAAGAGCACAATAGTTAAATCGTTATATTTATTAACACCTAAATCACGTGGACTACATACCACGATTAGATAGCGTCGCCTGGTAAAAGCGACCTCAGATTCAAGTTCCTTGGCCTAGAAAACCCCTGTATAGTGAGTTTCGTCCAAAACGAACAATGTTTGACCTATTTAGGCCTATACTGATCATCCCTCTTCCGTGTAGGTTGAAAATTTCATATGTCTGTGGGCCTTGGCATTCTAAACAAATGAATCGTCCAGGATGGACTTACAAAATCAAGCGATCGCGATGCTTTTATTTTCAAGGTATGACAAAAATAGCCAAAGCCAACTGTAATTGATTTGACATTGAAATATATTACTGAAAACTGATGCTTCGAAAACGCAAATATTCAAGTTTTCTGCCCGTTTTTCACTCATAACTGACGAACGAAAGCTAAAATTAAAATTCCGGCTTCGAGGTGCATTTTCCGACCCTTCAGTCCACCTATGTTTAAAATTTCAGATCTCTGTGTTCAGTAGATTTCGTTGGGCATCGCGGACAGACACAAACACTTCCTTTTACTAATATAAGAAGGTTTACAATGGGTTCTTGGAGGAACCCCACATATAATTCTGATAGACCTCTATTGTAGCTAAGGCATCCTCCGGTTCAATATATTTATGCCGGTCTTTCATGTTATAGTGATATACCCAACACAGTGCTGTGCACCAGTCCGTCTCACCCTCGTAACAAAACAAGGTGTCAAGAGAAGATACGCCACAGCTCTGCCGATCCGCACGGCTGCACAGCACGCACCGGTTAACACAGATCAAAACAAACTACTGTATCATCCGCTATCAATAGTGGTAAAGGTCAACTATTAATCAGGATTACAGTGTGTAATGCATAATACAGGAATTAACAGGGGGGACGACACGATTCCGTAACCACAGGTCTTTGACGCGAGAACCTTGCTGTAAGTGTCACAGAAAGAGAGAGATAGAGAGATTAGCTTTTGAAGTGAAACTTCTTTAGCCGCGCTAGGAGTAAATTGAGAGCTAACCCAAACTTGCGTTACGAACAAAATCGTCACGAAATTAGTGGGGTGTGACGGACCGTCTGCACAGAAAACAATCAACTCAATGATTAGGCTTAGGCTATCCAAAATTTAAAAAATCCAAAAGTCCAAAATTAAAAACATTTAAAAATCCAAAACTAAATAATCAAAAATCCAAAATTAAAAAAATTTAAAGAACCAAAAATTAAAATTCCAAAATTCCAAAATTAAAAGATAAAAAATTTAAAAAGTCCAATAACCCAATATTAAAAAAGTCCGACAGTCCAAAATTGAAAAAATCCAAAAATTAAAACAAGTTTCACTTCTGTCGCGTGGCGTTCCACGCACACTTTTTTTAATGAGTAGCGGGTTCACGAACTGTGATTACCATTAATGAAGTGAGAATATTTTAGTCCTGACCTAGGGTCGAAATATCGTCGTTTTACTCGCGCGAAAAAACATCAGATTTTCTTTATATGGAAATCTCGAGTTTTGGAAAGGCCTCTTTTCATAAAAAGACTTAAATGATGTGCTTATTGAAAGTCGAACAAACATATGTGTTCAAATTAAAAGAAACCTATAATAAACCATTTAAATGTCGAATTACCAGGCATGCCAGTGGCATAAAATAAGTGTAAGGAACTAAAGAAGAGATAGTAGGTCTACTTATGCTATTTCAAGTTATAATCTAAATAATCTATAAGTCGAGATGTCCGGAATATTGAATTTTACAATAGGATATAGTCTATTAATTTAGCACTAAACTCTATCCCTAGTGAATGTATTTTATATTTTATTTTAATACAGAAATACGTAGTTGTATTTTTGTCCGGCCCAGTAGTTGTATCTTCGATATACCTCGATATGTAGATCAGGGAGATTGTTTTAACCAGTTTATTAAACTACAGGCAAGTTTTAATGATCATCTGATAAGAATTGTAAACATATACAAAATGAAAGTCCTAAAATACCCTCTATGATGTGTTTCTACAGAAACCACATGAACCATAAGTGGATTTGCTTTTAATTCGAAATAACACAAAAATTGTACTCTATTTTGTTAAGCGAAATAACGCCGAAATCCAATTTTTGTACCGAAATTTGACGTTTTTATTCGCCGAAAAATTGGATCCCTAGCCATAGCATATTCGCTCCACATACATAGGCCTACAAGACTGGTTTCAACTCCTACATAATTAAAACGCCTTTCCTGACCCAGGCTGTCAAATTACGTCAAGACCTCAGTTAGGTCGCCTTTATAACACTGTAGTTCACTAGGAGGCGTCAACGCCTTGGCTACTGTTTACTTTATGAAGTTGAAACCACTCTGCTAAATACAGTAGAGGTGAGCTAAAACATTATACAGTAGAGTCCCGGTATTTCGTGTCCCCATAGTTCGATATTTCCATAAACCTAAGCTCAAAAAATTAAATTAACAAATAATAAAATCAGGTAAACTGATGTAACAAAGTGCCAGAATTCTTTTGTTTGATCAGTGATAATTGCAATTATGATATGCAGTTTTTTTTATCGATTTCCGAGTTAAGCTCCAAATCGATTCATTAAGCAGGGTTTAGGGAAGACCACAGGTCTAGTTTGATAAGCATATGTGAAGGAATATATGGGTAGTATTATTTGTCAAAGCTAACTGTATTGCAACTTCCAAAACCGTATATGAACACTGTAAAACAATATGTTGCCATGAGAACTGATTTGCATTTGGTAAATTCTTTCTAATATATTATCATAAAATAAGCACTAAATTGAGCATTACTCCGGTACCGGTCAACCGACTTGGTCCAACATCAATAGGCTTCTTCCCAAGGACGTTATAAATGCGTATACCAAGTTTCATGAAAATCCGATAAAGCATAGCCTAGGCTATATGAGTTATCGCGCGTACGAACGGACAGACATTTTCTCGTCCCCTACATAATCTCATGAAGTACCACCCTGGCAATAACCTAAGTAAATTAATAATTAGTCATCAGTCTACATTATCTAGAAGATAAATTTCCCTTCTATATTAAAATTGATACAGTAAATTTATAAGTTTAAAAATGCTTATTTAAATATTTTTCGGCTGTGGTTTGTTAATAATGCTGACCACATCTACGAAAACTGGAGTAGGGTATAATTCGAATATGTTATAACATTCTAAGGATATGCCTTTACTCTGTATTGTTATAGCTTTGTAGGAAGTAGGCCCAATAGTTGAATACCAACACTGCTAAATAATAACTAACATTATCTCCAAGCTTTTTATATGTTCAAACTCAATTAAGTATAATGACTACTATTTGCTACATAAGGCCACTTACTCGACACCTTAACACGCTAACGTTTTCTAAGCTTCATTAGAAAAAAACGCTCATTATTAATCACATGTTACTTTCATTAAGTTTTAATTTCTCTGCTAAAACGAAGGTCTGAATACTGTGTTGACCAAAATTCGCTGATAGCAAATTACATTCCAAATTAAGTATATACAAATTAAAACGGGATGTGATGTAATCACAGAGTTACGTAACAACAGCGTAATTGCTATGGACGACCTTAAGATTCTGTAAGGACATGCCAAGGTGTTAATTGTCCTCCGGACCTTTCCACACCCTCGAACATTACAAAACTATTCTTTAAAGGGCTTCGCCGAATTCCATTCGTGCAGTAAATTAAGAACGTTTTAAATATACCATCCACTGGAGACATAAAAGTATATACCAAGTAACAGCAATGTTCTACAGAAAGGCAAGAAATTACTACTGACTGACTGACCGAAGCGAGGCAGGCCCGACGAGGTTTTATTTTTTTACTTTCTAAATTTACTCAAAAATAAAATTGGTTATAAGTCAGCAAACAGTTTAAGTTATGTTTTATGTGTTTATTTTATCTGCATTGTCCTGTCGTATAACGGTAATACGGAATTAATCAGTTAATCTGAAACGGATTATTCTTGAAGAAAAATTGTTATTTTTTGAAATAGGCCTATAGAAGCAGAAATCCTTTTGGACTCAATAGTAGGCCTCACTAACGTTCGGCCATAATTTTCAAAAGATTAAACTGGTACATACAGATAAATTTTTTCCTAAGGTGCTTTGCAGATGACAAGTCCTATGTCCTTCAACTGCATAGATACGCGGTCCAATCAGAGACGGCGAGACGGAGGGAAGACTCTCATTGCTAGCGGCAGTCTTTTAGCCCGTACACGTGATTGGCGGTGAAGGAAAAGACTTCTCATTTGAAAAGTACTGTAATTAGGACATTTTAATGTATTTTTCCGTTTCGTGCCCGGCATCAGTTAACCGATTTGGTCCAATATCAATAGGCTTCGTCCCTTGGGCGTTTTAAATGGTATACCAAGTTTTATGAAAATCGGACCCGGGCCGAAGGATCTGTAGTCAGCGACGCTAACCACAAGACCACGCCGGCGGTCGTTTCTCCCCAATGCCGATCTTTTAAACTGTTTACAGTATTTTTTTAAATTATTTTGATTAATTAATGATGAACTGATACACTGAAGCGGACAATGATAGCGTATCGACAGAAAATTTCCAAAACATCGATTCTTTTACATCGATAATTTTCATAGAAATATTTCAGTTTATTTAAGAATTTTTTTAAAAATATACATCGATGTTTTCCGTCAAAATACATTGAAGTTTTCAGGTCGGTACTATCGCCACAACGATGGTAACCGCTCGTTTTAATGTCAATGGTGAACATCGATGTTTTAACTATCGATGCTCATCCCTATGCGTGAGGGTTTTTATTTATTTTATTCCGTTTCAAGATGGTTGCAGTTTAAATGGTTCCGTTTCATGCAATGTTCAGCTCCTCTGAACGATTCATGTTACAAAAATATGAAGACTACTTCCACTTTCGAGTGTAAAACTTTCTCATTGTTACGCAGTCACGAGCAAACGCGTTGTTCGATTTTCTTTCAATGTGGCACAAATGATTCTTGAAGTCACAAAAAACTGCGATGTGTAATGATTTTTTTATTACGAAGATTTTGACGAAGAGGAGATCTAAGATTTTGTTTTTGTTTTTGGACGCGAGGTTTACTGTTCACAGAACTACTAGTAAATTAACACTACGCCAATATGCAAATGTTCAATTAGTATTGCTAATGAACAATTAGAAATAACGTGCGAACTGTAAAATTAGCTCACTCTGACGTAGGCTAAGATTTAAAAATATGTTTTAACTCTGCTGTAAACGATATGGTATCAGTCAGATCAATTCTGTAGGGCACAACTTAAAAGCTGCTGGAAAATAATATATATATACACATTTTTGTAAATTTTTCCACAAAATTTTGCATTTATACGAGGATGTGGGTCATCGGATATAAAGGGGTTTAATTGTAATTAAAGGAAAAGTTAATTTAAAAATGGAGTTATCAAATGGTGGCACAACGTAAAATTATATAAATTAGTTCCGATTATTTACACCATGTTCTTTTTTTCAATCCTTCAATGCGCATTTTTAGCAAATACTAACTGGTTACCCGTCCTTCATACGGATGGAAAAGATTTTGAAGTACTTGCCTTATAAAATAATAATAATAATGATAATAATAATAATAAAAAAAGATTTAAAAAAAATTTAAACAAATCCAAGAGGAAGTAACCGTACTTCGTTTTTTAGTGTGCCTGACGTTATTCCGGAGTTTGTCTGCATCTAACTCCATGCGAACCATTTATTTGTTTATTGGTGCAATATTATTTCAATATTTGAGGTGAAAATTATGTGACATAATACCACACTGCTCTTAATGAATGATTCTTGATAATTATTTCGATACAATAGTCGTGTAAAGTGCTAAAATCAAGTAGGTTTATCTACTACTAGTTTTACCAGTAAGCCATGAAATATTGATGTTCATGTGTTTATATTGATACCGTACCATGTCTAGTGTTCATGTTAACTGACACTGAATTTTAATGATTGTGATATTAAGTGAAATATAGAGAATGAGTCAACGACAGTATTCCTATATTTTTTCTGGGTATGAAAACCATGTCTATGCAGAATTTCAGTTTTATCAGGTTAGCAGTTTTTGCGACAAATCGGAACAGACAGAGATGAGCCATTACATTTTTATATAAGTATATGACAAATCATAAAAATTGCATTTCGCCTGTCTGAATTGTTTGAACTACAGTAGAGTCCCACTATTCCGGAGTAGATGGGACCGGAACCTCTCCGGATCATCGAAAGGCCAGATTAAAACAATTTGCCTTAAAATGTATGTACTGTAAAGTAATACAAGCTTTAGACGAGTAAAACTATAAACATCCATTTTTTTATACAAATATAACTTTCCTACAACTTAATTTTAGTTTTAATACTACTGTACACTTAGATCTAAGTTTTAACCTACAAAGTCACGTAGGATTAACAAAACAAAACATCTTTGCGATTAAAATTCAAAATTTGTTTGATGAATCCCGTCCGGATAAGGATGTCCGGATGAGCGGGTCCGGATAAGCGGGACTCTAATGTGTACCTGCAAAACCTTGTTATGCATGGTAGCCTAAAGAGTGCAGACAGGCGAAATGGGATTTTATATGTTATAATTGCAAAAGTTGCATTTCGCCTTTCTGAACTGTCTAGACTACCCGCAACACCTTCCTGTTATGCGTGGTAGTCTAATCAGAGCAGAAAGGCGAAATGGAATTTTACCCGTCTTTCGTACGGGTGAAAAAGTATTTTGCACTGTTTTTAACCTTATACGTGAAACATAAGGAGGAAGTAACCGTACGTTTCTTTAGTGAGCTTAACGTTTTTTCCGGAGTTTAAGAATGACGCTTCTCTGTATCAAACTCCATGTGTAACAGTTTATTTGTTTAAACTTGAGCTGAAAATTATGTGACAATACCACATTGCTATTGACGAATGCTTCTTGATAAATATTTCGATACAACAGTTTATGTCAAGTGCTGTTATTGGTTCTATTGGTTACCAGTTGGCCATGAAATATTGATGTTCATGTGTTTATATTGCTACTGTATTATGGCTAGTGTTCATGGTAACTGATAATGAATTAAAGATTGTGATATTAAGTGATGAGCCAAGAACCATAGTCATATAATTTTTCCGAGGTATAAAAATTATGTTCATACAGAATTTCAACTCAATCAAGTTAGCAGTTTTTGCGACAAATCGGATCAGAGATGAAGCATTAGGCTACACACACACACACACATACACACATACACACACATATATATATATATATATATATATATTTATATATATTTATATATTATTTATATATTTTTATATAAGTAAATTTAAGTAAAACGAAGGTCTGTAAATATTTAAGTAAATCACATATATAAATATATTATATATATATATATATATGTGATTAACCTAATTTACTTAAATATTTACAGCTCACATGGGGTCATTTTTCAAATTAAACTGGGAATCAATTATGACACATTCCTTATTGGAGTAATTTGTTGTTACTCACAAAAATATAAAATTAAAACAAATGGCACCCACTAACTGAAATGTCCTTTTATTTAAGAAAAAAGACTAAATATTAACTGTATTTTTTTTTTTTTGTATGGCGCAAACTAATTTGAACGAATTATTTAAACAGAAAAATTTTAGAATAGGCTACCGTACATGTAACTGATTGCAAACTTCATAACGGCTGTAACAAAAAATAGCCAGCAAACAACAAACGTAAACTGCTGTGCAGGAGATAGAGCAAAGAATAGCTAAAACACGAAAACCAAAACCAATCAAAGTCGATACAGAAATTCGAATTACACCGAAAACTTCTGAATGCTTCTGAGTAAATATGTATATTCATACAAGTCAAAAGTGACCGTCTGTGGAAAAATCAGCTGTTAAATTTGATTCTTTTAGCGGAAACTTAATAAAAGAAAACAAGGTAGCAATATTTCAAAACTGAATCTTGGTCGCACTTCTCAGGTTTCTAGTCGCCTATGGAGATCGTTTCCTTTATTTCAGGTTAGTATAAATGAGATTATATATCAGAATACTGAACACGGGTACTGTATGTTTTATAAATATTCATGGAGCCAGACGTTGGCTATACACATGAACTAAATAAAGGAGGAAAATGTTCCGGGATGCGATGTATATGTAAATGTGCTGCTAAGGAACTCAAAGCTCGCATTTAAACAACAGCTGCTTTTAATTATCGCCATGGCTGCACTTGTCAAGTGGGCGGAAAGTCCTGGTTCGAATCCACGTCATAACAAAGCTACCTCTCCTACTTCCACTCAACAAAACTACGAATACACTATTCAGTCTATTTCTGCTAGTGAAGGAAACAGAAGGAATAAATTAGCATGAGAAACAGCACAATTAAATACACGCCGAAAATGGCCTCTTGATGACGAAAGAGATTGGTCAATATTGGTAACTTTGGGTTATATATATATATATATTAATACCACGAGCGCTGATAGTTTTGTCGGAAATTGAGCATAACATTTCTTCTCGAAATAATTATCATAGGTAATCCCACGAGAGTTGACGAGTTTATCGATAGATTCGCGACTGCGCAGCAGGAGCGAATTTATCTGATGCAACTCGTCAACTCGAGTTGGATTTATTAAGACTATTCCATGAATAAAAATCCAACAGATTATACAAATAATAATTACTTTCGTGCTTTCGTTCTACAAAAACAAAACTAACAGCTGCGAGATCACGGCATACTATGAATCAACCATCCTTGAATCGATTCGAGATACAATGGTGTAATCAGAGCTACCAATGGTGCATATAAGACATAGTTAACTTCATTCAATTAAGCTAAAAGCAGAACAGAATAAAAACGAACTGGCTTGCACCGAATCGAAATTGTGTTCTTAATCAATGTACATTTCTATTATTTCAATTTCCAAACAAATTATGTTGTATAAAATAATCTGATTTCGTGCCGCTTAGTGGCAGCAATTGACTATTAATCACTGCACACGGATACTCGCGTCTCCAGTAACGAGCAGACGGTTTTATCGCGAAAAACACCCTCCTCTCGATTCCCACAAGAATATTGCAAGATAAACGGCCGCGATTGGTCTATATCCGAGGAATTGCTAAATGTTATTGGTCAATTGTTATGTATTATTATTGTATTACCTTGTACCTTTGTACTGTAAATAGAACATGTTCTAACCTTTTATACATAATATTTTGTCATACTTCTTGAAATTATGTATTGTTTCAAGTAATTATTTAGTATAAGTTTTTCTAATACATTGAACTGAACCACCCCCGAACACAAGCTCTGCTTCTTCGGGTGGTGTATCAACTTCTTTTTATGTATTTTTCGTGTAATTTGGAACAATAAATTGTAATTGTAATTGTAATTGTAAATATCAAACACTCGGCGTATGAGTTGAATAGTCACGACAAGACACATTCGTAAATTGTCAAAGTAAAAATCAACACAAGTGATATTCGGCTAGATAACGGCATGCAAAGAAAAATAAAGCCATACTAAGAGTTCCTTTCAAAGCAAAGATAGGTATAATACACCAAAGGTATGTCGGTAATCCGAAGTTTTCTGTTGATGTTGTATTTTGATTTTATATTTCTATGGTGTTATGGCAAAACCTGATATGTAATATTTCGAAAATTTTATTGTGTGGATATGTTGTAGCCTAATACGTGTTACTGGTATAACAAAACATGATGATGGCTATTCATGTTAGTTGCAGAGTTATTGATATTGTTAGTCGTCGATATTTAATGTTCTGTAGATAACTGTAATGGCAGAATTTGATATGTAATTTCTTACAGTATGTACATATCAGCTTTTGACGTAACACCACAGATTTATAGTACCTCACGTGCTAACTCTGGCGAACTTCAACCTATGCTCTTCACCGAATATAGTAAGACTTCATCACGGAGGATGAAATGGGCTGGACATGGGGGAGAAAAGGTATGTAAAAAATTGACTGGGAGATCCGATGGGAAAAGACCTTTTGGAGACGTAGGTGGGAGGACAGTATTAAAATAGATTTAAGGGAAGTAGGATTTGCCACGAATGGTTGGATGAAGTTAGCACAGAATAGGGTTGAATGACGAGCTCAGGTAAGCTCATGTAACCCCGGGTTCCATAAAGTAGATAATATTCCTTTAGCTTGCTTAAGAATTGTATATTATCTTTAAGTAAGTAAGTAAGTAAGTAAGTAAGTAAGTAAGTAATGCCCGATTTCTATAAACTCGCGAAATACCTATGGGTAAATTACTTAATGGACAGGATTTACACAAGAATAGCTTTTACAAACTCAAATAATTTAAAGGTAACAATCTCACACACTTGTGGCGAGTTTCTAGATAAATGTCCTCTGGGTAAATATGAAAATGACATAAAAAAATGTTCCTACAAACTCGGGCTAGATTTTTCCAAGGGTAAATCGTCGGGTTCATTTATCTTTTCATGGATGGCTGGATAAAATTTAACCTCTCATAGGATCAATAATAATTTAAACAATGAGAGTCAAAGCCTTCTGAATTAAATTAACTGTACAACTCCAAGGCCTTTCTCATTATATCACTGTGGGTGATTAGGAACTAACTTTCCCATGGATAATTTACCCATAGGTATTTCACAAGTTTATAGAAACCGGGCATAAGTAAGGATGTGTTAAGTCTTTGAAACTGTCTTATAGTATCTTTCCAATGTATGTGTTTGTTTACTCATTCGTATCCACACTTATGTGTTTTGTGAATTTTAGTTAAATAAATCTACACACAATAAAGTACCTATTTAGTCTGTGGAACTGCAATAGGTCTGATATAGGCCTCGAATATACTTTAATGTTCAAGCATGGGAAGATTTAAATTCTTATACCAGTCACTTAATAAAGGCTATCTAAAATCTTCTAATTAAAAGACTATGTACTCTCGTTTACATACACATGCAAAATTTCATAAAGGCGAGGTGCATGCAATCTTCTTATAATTTGCTAATTAAAAGTTTGTTGAGGGCTGCCAGAGTGTGAAAGCTGGGCGGACATATAAAATATTAAAATTATAATTTGTGAGAGCATTGTCTCCTTTGCTAATACGGGCACGACTCGCCTGGGACAGCATAATAGAGATGAAGGTGGTAGCACTTCCTTTCTTTTGGGAATCAAGCCGGCTCTAAGGAGGACGTTACGGAAAAAATGGCATAAATCCACAAATGCAGGCACAGCATTTTTAGTTTGCTACGAGCTTTTTAAATGCTAGGTCTATTATTAAGGACGTGATTTTTCGGAATTGAGACGAAATGCAAATTCTCTCAAACGCCTTATCAGCCATTTCATAATTACGGGTGGGACATTCTAGCAAATTATAAAAATCATTTTTGTTTATTAATGTCATTCTGTAAAATTTACTATGGTTTCTCCTTCATTCTACATGCCAAGCATTATTTAAAATTTATTATAAATATTTTGAATTTGTTTTTTAAAATCTATTACGGGTGGGACATAATTTGGACACTGATTTTAATGATGCAAAACAAAAGTTCATTTCCTGTTCTGCTATTACTGTTAGGGTCTTAATGTTGTTATTAATGAAGGTATGAGGGATTAAATACAAATTATAAACTGTTTCCAGGTCGTCAGAACATTTATTTAACTCAGCAATAATAATTTAACAAAACTATCGCCGTTACGGGTGGGACAAAGAGTCACTTGTTTGTTATTTTACATAGTAATTAACCATACATATTTTTTGAAGTTAATCTTATACCAGATTGTACCTTAAGATATTTTTTTCAAATGAAAATGGACATAGCTGATTACTGTTGACTACTTGGTATTAAAGAGTGTTAAAATCATGCTAAAAATGGCAACAAAAAAAGTAACTCAACGCAATAAATAAGTAAATTCACAGATTTTACACATGAAACCACTTCAGATACACCTAAGTCCTTAATATTCAGAGAATTTTAGGTTTTAAACTTATTTTTGACTACCCAATTACAATAATTTTATAACTCCTCTCTTTGAGGTAAAAATTCCCATATTTTATTAAATGGATGTTGTACGCCTATGTTTTTAAATTTCTTTTAATATTCCCTAATTAGGGACGATTTCCAGGCAACGAAGAAGTACAAGCAACCTGATGTTAAGTGTGAGAAAATGTGTATAGGCTTACTTGTAACCTCGAAAGGCCTAACTTGCAAAATAGTTCTATGAAACAATAATAGCATAATGTCGTGAGTGCATCATTGGAGAATCGAGTAGAAGTTTGAAGGAGATATCCTACAATGCACTTACGGCATGGGTATTGTATACTATTTTTTCTATGATATTGATTTTCTTGGTAATAAAAATGTTACTTTGTGAAAATAATTAATCACTCAGCCTAGAACAGCAGCGTTTAGGAATACAAGGGTACCAACTTGATCGATATAGCGATTACTTTAGTGCAGGCAGATGCAGGCGTAACATACCAAAACATGGCATGGCAGAAGGCCTTGCACGACACTTCGCTGATGAATTTCCAGAATGTCAACATTAAAAAATAAAAAGGAAAATAAAATTGAAAATATTAATTAAAAAACGGGAATTAAAATAAATTATCCTAGAACACATGTTGAATTACCAAATTCCTTCGGGGGGGGGGGGATAATATTGTATTTTCGATTATTTAATTTTAGATTTTTAGATTTTTTAATTTTGGATTTTTTTATTTTTTAAATTTAGGATTTTTTAATTTTTTAATTTTGGATTCTTGGATATTTAATTTTGGATTTTTAACATTTTTGATAAGCCTAATCATTGAGTTGATTGGTTTTTGCTGTGCCATCGTTTCGTCTCAGCCCCACTAATTTCGTGACGATTTTGAGCGTAACAATTTCGATTTTGTCCGTAACGCAAGTTTGGGTTGGCTCTCGATTTGCTCCTAGCGCGGTTCAAGAAGTTTCACTTCAAAAACCCAAACCTAAAAAAAATATTTAATACCACATCGGAAGTTGTACTAAGTCCTACTAAAAACACTTTAAGTGGTCTAATTATATAATAACCGAATGAAAAGCCAAGACAGTGTTTAATTATCAGATATCGGTGGCTAAAATTACCCAGAGCTTTTTACTAACCAAACGAGTTCTTTAATAGTTAAAGCCGCTCGTAAAAGTCAAACGAGTGTGGCTGTACGTACGCAAACGAATCCTGAAGAACTCGGAAGCAGTCTTCCAGGTAGAGGCATTAAACATGCAGCCATCATGTGATCTTTTTATAGCCCCTAAAAGTGAAAGTTGCAGCTCCAGCTGAAGTGACGTATGACCAGGATGAATGTCAATCGTGTCAATCAATTAAGTGGCCGAGAAAACCTGTCGACACTGATTTAAGCACTTGTCACTTTGCAGAAATAGAAACTAGGATAAACAATTTAATTCCATCGATAAAGCTCACTTTGCTCAACTCCATTCCGAAAACATCTGATTAAAGGAATACTAAGTTATTATTAAATCAGAATCAACTGGAATGTCATAAAAGGTAGCCTACATAAAACGATAGTTCTGAATCCACAAAACATCTATTTTCTCGAAAACGGACCTAACGATTTTGTTTAGGTTTTGTATATGAGATGCCTTTACCAAGAGCTAAAACTTTTATTTCAAACATTCTTTTTTTCTAAAGAATTCTCTGAATGGTAGTTATAAGCTACCGACTGTTTTTAAAAACTCAAATACTTTGCATCAAGTTGAAACAACTGAATATCTACTTTCGTTAAAATTTACAACATGAATTCCATTATATGCATAATATATTATACTATACAGTATATGATGTATTATAATACTGTGTATATTAAACTAAGAGCCAAGATTTTTAATTGCGTACAGGAAGTCATGTGTCTAGCATCAGATTTTAGGTAGATTTCGAAGATTTCGAAGAAAAATTCTTTCATATCTTCACGTTTCATGCCTCCCTAAGTACGAAACCACCGCCCGTTCACATATTTTCTATATATGCTAGCGGCCGTAATTTTGAAGATTTTGAACCAAATTTTGTTGTGTTATTTCTAGGCCCAATAGTTCGGATAAGTTCGTTAATGAGCAAAATTGGCCCAAGGAGGGGGGGTCGGGGGTCGAAATTTTGAAAACTTAATATCTCGGCCCCTATGAAGTATAGAGGGAAACTTTGTTTGAATAAGTTAGAGTACTCCCTATGGAGTTCACAGTGACACCAATGATTCAGGGGTTTTGGGGGTACGAGTGGGGTTGGGCGAATGGAAATTAGAAATTTTTGAAACCACGTCTTGTGGGGTATCGTTGAAAAGCTCTTGATGAGTACTCTACAAATCAATAACTAGTTTCTCATATAAGGCGAGAATTGAATTGCGGGTTTGTCATGCCAAAGCTAAAGAAGAAGAGTGCTGCGCAGAGACAACAAATTAACCAAAAGCACTTCGAAATCTACCTCAGCTTGTAGGCCTGCCTAAAGGGATTTTTTAAAGATGAAATCTAAAAGACAAAACCTTAACATCTCGTAGAAGAAGAAAATAATGCAAGGCACACATTTGAATGACTTACTTTTATTGTAAAATATTTCCTCCTCAAAAACGTATGAATCACAAGTCAATGGTAACTGATATTTACTTGGAAACATCTAAAACGCTTCTTTAAAAAATGGAAAGCATGTTCCATATCTCTTGAGATGCTCATAAAAAATTCAAGTGCTTCCAATCCTGAATAATGTTGGACGCAGAATGAATTCCATGACCTACTCACTGCATTCACTGCAGTCCCTTGTGGTAACATTGATAGATGAGCAAAGCCATCAGTTTTGGAAAAAAAAAACCATGGCTTTCTCTGTGTATAAACCCTAACGTTCTCCAAGAAGTTACTTACTGTATCTACGAAGGAAAGAGAGCAGATGAATAATTGATTGTATTACCAAGACACTGATGCACACGAAATTCAGTAAATACTTTTTCACTGGGCATCAAATATAACGTTGTTGTTTCTTTACGGGAAATACGGGTTAGCTATTGTACAGACAACAGACCTCGCATAAAAAAAAACGAAGATCTGCTCTGCAGACCATCTTGAAACAGAATAAAAAAATAAAAATCTTTACACACACGTCGTTTTTAATGACTTCAAGGAACATTCATGCCAAATTGGAAGAAAATTGGAAGCGCGTTTGGCCACGAGTCAGACGAAATGCCAAACGGTCGACTTAAAGTTGGACCTCAATTACCTTTGACAATTATAAACGTAATTTATCTTTTGCCAATATTAAGACTGAATTGGGCTGGACATGTTGCGCTAATGGGGGAGGAAAGATATATCTAAAAAATATTGACTGGGAGACCCGAAGGGAAAAGATCACTTGGAAGACCTAGACGTAGCTGGGAGGATAATATTAGGATAGATTTAAGGGAAGTAGGATTTGCGAGAGATGATTGGACAGAGACAGCACAGAATAGGGCTGAATGGCGAGCTCAGGTAAGCGCGGAATGAACCTTCGGGTCCCATAAAATAGATAATATTCCTTTAGCTTGCTGAGGAATTGTCTGTTGCCATTGATAAGTATTAGCACAGGCAACATTTAAACAAAATCGTTAGAGCAGTTTCTCAGAACAAAAATCGTCATATAAAGATGATTTTTCAGTTTATTTCGAATAACGCGATAAGTTTGTATTCATGCCCCGTTAATATTCTCACAAACTATACAGCAATCACGAAAAAATCTTGACCAGATGCATGACGAAAGCTCTGAGAACTGCAATCAAAATTTTTGTCAGCACTTTTGTGAATTTAGTTTTTCAACATGGCATTTCCTGATGTTATCACTTAATGGAATTGTTAGCTTATGTACTTTTGTTTTTATCTGATTCTGTGGTTATAACAAAACATCAACCAACTTCTTTTCAGCGGAGTGCAACTGAATTCCTTCAGTGGTTGTCGGCATTTGTAGGAATATAAAAAAGACATAAAGCGCAAATTGTACAAATGGAGTATTTGCAATAAACCAAATAATTCATTTTCCACAATTTTAAGATCACGAAATTTGAATTACATAGGTTAGAGAAAAAGTTATTGGTCCAAAAACACTTCTAGAAAAACACCTAATATTATCAGTACATTTTATTAGTTCTGCAGTCTACGAAACAGTTTACTAGTAATATTAGCAATAGGCTACTTACTAATAATTTAGAGCCATGAACTCATAACTAATAATATTAGCCAATATTCCTATGAAACAGAAAACTAATAATAATAACTAATATTATTATGTACCGTATTTTACGGACCATAAGACGCACCTTAATTTCTTTATGGAAATTTGAAGGAAAATAAATTTAATGTGTTTCTAAACGAAATATTTTAAATAGAATAATATACTTCATTACATAAGCAAATTGTAACCTTGTACAAAGGAATCAGTGTAAATCACTTCTAACTTAAAGCCTGCATTGTACGAAAATCTCTTCTGTACAGGTGGCATCGCGTAAATTTTAACAAGTGAACTGATTTCTCATGAAATACTGAAAATACTTCTACACCCTCTAACCCTACGGTAAGTGTAACTAGACAAGGCTGTTTAGAGGTCATTGTATTCATTTAAACCATTCCTTTTGTATAAAAGAACTCAATATTCTCTCCTTTTCGCTTTGTATACCTGGCTTAACACTACCCTCATTTTACGATTGTGACAAGTGCAGTAATGTACAGTCTGTGCTAAAATTTGTAACTGTCTTATTATTTGGTTCTTTTCTTTCTTTTTCTTTTCTTAAAAAAGTATTGTACTTTAATTTTGAAATTTGTAAATGTTTTTGTTTATATGTGTATTTTTGTATTTGTATTTGTATTTTTACATAAGTTTGTAAACGTAATTTAAATAAATATAAAAAAGTTACAACATTTTATGTATAACTATGGTATTCCAGCAATATTTACCATAATTTTAATTGTTTTAGTGTACTTCGGACCATTAGACGCACCCAACTGTTAAGGCTCTGTTTTCAAGGTAAAAAGTGCGTCATATGGTCCGTAAAATACGGTATTTGCTAATAATATCCGTGTAAAAGTTCTATGAAACAGGGCCCAGAATTCGCCAAGTCTATTCATTTATTGGTACGGTTGTACAAGCAACTTACTAGAAACACTACTTTGACAAGTTTAGTGAAAAAAGATGTAAGAATCCTAATACAAAACGACTTAATTAGCCAGTAAACGCGCAAACTTAAAACGAGTTATGCTACTTTATAAAAATGAACGAAACAAAAAGAATATGAGAAAGAGCCTGGTTTACTTAGCGCTTTAAAGACAATGGTAATAAAAACGAGGACGGAAGATAAAACCCACTCTATCATAAGGGGCACGAGAAGGTGGGATAATCACAGATTCCTCGACTAACTGGCCTTCGTGAGAGTCCCACACAGCCTCAAACATCACGAAGTGGTGAAATTCCTGATGATGACAGCTGTTCTGAGGAAACGCATGTCACTTCCGATCCGACGTAAAAGGAAACACTATTTCATCCACTTAATGTCTACTTACATGTAATTCTATTTATATACTCTAATCAACCGGTTTCAACATAGATACTGCTGTCATACTCCCTTATTGCATACACGTTTAAGCTATCGGTCACAAAATTACGCTTATTAAAGAAAAACGTGAAACGTGGAATAAGTTACCGTTGATCAATCTCTCAGGTCGAGTTACATTATTTTATTGTGACTATTGAACGAATAGGCCTAAGCTAACTTAGCTTAGATTAGCTCAAATACAGTGAGGGATTTTATATAGGCCTATAGTTGTGCCGGATTTCATATGTAGTTTTGTCGGCACAAATACATATGAAATCCCGCACTGTATGTGAGCTAAGCTAAACTAACTCAGCTTAGCTCTTGGTCGACAACCGGCATTAAGCATGTAATGAATATTATTAAAACACATAGTCATTGTGTCATTGTAATCGAAATAGCCAATGATGGGACAATCGATATATTATAATAATTATACTGATCGTTTCGCCATGAGCGAAACTTGCTACTTTCATCAGCTGTTTAAAGCTCCTTGGTAAAACTAATAACGCCTTGTTATTAACACTGTATTTATTAATATACGAGATTTATAATACAGTGTGTCCCACGCAAGAGTTGGCCAATCATGCGGGTTTCTGTGTCTCGCCGACTACTGCTCTAACTCCCGAGCGAGCGGGTGAAATATCTACGCTAATAAAGCCGCTAATGGCGTTATGATTCAGGTTCTCACATTTACAGTTGGAATTACAATGAAAATAACGACGTACCTCATCACAAAAGATGTTGGAAATGTTCTCCTCTTGCATCCACACAATACTGGCACCTTTTTAGGAAATTTTCTTTCACGCGCGTAGTTCAGCTTCCGAGATAAAGTTAATTTCTCTTGTGATATTGTCTTTAAGTTCTTCTAATGTATGGGAAGTTGACCTATACACTTTATTTTTCAAGTTTCTCCATAAATAATATTCACATACTGTTAGAAGAACTTAAAGACAATATCACATAGGCCTATCACAAGAGAAATGAACTCTGTCTCGGAAGCTGAACTTATGCGCGTGAAAGAAAATTTCCTAAAATGGTGTCAGTGTTGTGTGGATGCGAGAGGAGAACATTTCCAACATCTCTTGTGGTGAGATACGTGTTTATTTTCATTGTAATTTTAACTGTAAGTGTGAGAACCTGAATCATAACACCGATCGCGGCTTCATTAGCGTAGATATTTCACCCGATCGCTCGGGAGTTGGAGCTGTGCCCGCCGCGCCGCAGGAACCCGCGTCACTGGCCAACTCTTGCGTGGGACACACTGTACTTGTTCACCACATATATAATTACACATTCTTTTCATATCTTCTTCAGGTCATAAGCAGCTTATATTCCCAAACGTTGTGTTCAATATACATTTTTTTGTATGAAGATGTTTCAGTGTTCAGTTCTTGTGAATTTACGTAAAAACAATTGCATGTACGTGCGATAAAATGAAAGCGATATAAATATAACGATAAAATTATGACGCTACTTGCGATTGGTCGAAATTCCACAGATCCCTCTTATACTGTATCCGTCATTGATTCAGGAGTTAAATTATTATTATTAACTACCTTAACTGTCAAAGACAAGCATATAAGAACATATTTAGGCCTAGCCTACTCTGCCAAAAAAAAACAGCTGTTTTAGCCTATATGTTATTTTTTACTTCATTAATATTATATTAATATATTTTGGGAGAAGTAGCGGCTCTGGTCATGGAATCCACCATTAACGGCCGTGGGTATCGGAATGCTGATTGATGAATTTCATTCAGTTTGTGGCACTATAATGTGATATAATATCCACAAAATGGTATAATAAATTATATATTCATTTGTCTAAAAGCTGTTACGGGCAAGCACACCGTCAGATTCGTTCACGTAATAAACCTCAAAACATGGGTATGGATTTTTAGGAGACTGGGGAAACCCCAACTGGGCGTATCTGGAGATGACTCATCCGGAGAGGAGTCTGGGAGTGATATAACGGAACAGCCTGTATCACACGGACACCGCATTCATATTGATCCGATAGGAGCGTATCAATGCACAATTACCTCACTCACGTGGGACTCACTGGCTCTATTTAAAAGCAATCCCAAGCTTTAACAAGTGCTTGTCGCACACAACAGCTCAATACCCTATTCACAGGCAACAAGCTACCGGATTAACCATTCAATTCAACTAAACACTATACGATGTACTGTGAATGGCCAAAGGCGATCTTTTTAAAACGCTATCAATAACTAATATCAACAAAAAAAACTAACACAACCGGTATCTAGTAATAGCATTGCATGCCAAAGATTCAGAGGCCAAGTTTAGATCCCCAGTAACTCATGGGTTGGTTGGTATATGGTTACTGAACGCCGGGTATGTACTGCAACTTAGGTCTGTGACCGTCGACGCTGTGCCGGAATTTTGTCCCGCAGGAATTCTATTAATCCTGATCGGGACAAGTTACCTATGTGAGGTTTTTTTCTGGAGATTTCCCTCGCCTGTGAGACAAATGTCGGGTAACTTTAGGCCCTTGTGGTCCCCGGATATCATCTGGCCGTCATTATCATCTTCATCCCATCCTCGCCTTGTTTGGAGTGAGTGAGTGTGTGTGTGAATGGTGTGTCTCGTCCTATGTGTTCGTGTTGTTTCGGAGGTGGCCCCGGCATTGGGTTGTTCACTCGTCCGGGGAGGCCCTCCATGTCCTTGCCTGGTCAAAAAAGTATGTATGTGATCCAAAGATAATCCCTCTCCCGACAGGTCGCGGCCCTGTAAGGCCCGGTCGCTTAAATCCTAAAAGGGAGAGGTAAAACTCAGATAAAGAAAGGAAGAAAGAAAGAAAGAAAGAAAGAAATAAAGAAAGAGAGAGAGTTCTTTTACATGCCAGTAAATCTTCCGACGTGGGCCTGTCACGTTTATGCACACATAAATGCCATCGACCTGGGACAGGACCGAATAAATTAGGTCTACACGTATTAAGCTATAGAAGTATGAAGATACATGGATCACTCACGCATTCACATAAAGTTTTATCCATTTTCAGATGAGACAGAAACTTGAAATTTGGCAAACCGACGAGAAAATGTAAACAAAGATTAAATTTTGAATTTTTTATCCCAAGAAAAAACTAAAGCTTTTTCCCGAGAACTTCACTGGAGTTTTGGGGGCGAAGCGAGTATTCTAATATAAACTCTAAAAATACTAATTACTCATAAAAATGGAAGATAAAATTTAGAGTTAAGTTTCTTGAATACTTCCCCACCAAGGCTTAATTAAAAAGCTACTCTACATTCCAGAGGATGAAACCATCTCATACTTCTTCTTAATAATCTCTTTCCGTCGCAAAATTAATTATCATGCAGCCAAGAGCGAATAGGACTAGATACCACACACTACACAAACAAGAAAACTTCAGCCATGCAAATTTTATACTAATGAACTCTACCTACTGAAATTATTTTATTGGTTTCAACTTGTATTAACTTATGTGTATGAATCAACGCTACGAACTTTAACTACTATGTAAAATAATTTATACACAAACTAATAATACAGAGAGATCCAATAAAATACAAAAAAGGAATTAAATTGTTATAAAAGAATGTAATTTCTAGATGAACAAACCATGTTTTCGTATTTTCATCACACTTTATTTAGGGCCCAATTACAAACAATGTCATTTATCGGCCAGTTTTATTATAAAAATGTATCCTCGGAAGCAGGGGCTCTATCAAGTGTATAGGACTTAATTACAAAGGTTTGTAATACTGAGAACATTAGAATGAAACTGGAAAGTGGAAGGCAACGTAGGCCTACTCGACGAATGCTGGAAAAAATTGCTGCGTAGAGGAAGTTTTTAAGATAAGGTGGCTGTCATATTGAACGCTAATTAAATTAAAAATTAATAAATAAAAAAATCGACTGCGTGGAACGTCACGCGACAGAAGTGAAACTTGGATTTTTTTTTAATTTTTCGATTTTTTCAATTTAGGATTATTAGATTTTTTTCAATCTTGGATTGCTGGACTTTTAAAATTTTGGGTTTATGGATTTTTTAAATTTTGGATTTTTAATTTTTTTAAATTTTGGATCTTTGAATTTTAATTTTGGAATTTTGGATCTTTGAATTTTAATTTTGGAATTTTGGATCTTTGAATTTTAATTTTGGAATTTTGGATTTTTAATTTTTTAAAATTTCATTGAGTTGATTGTTTTCTGTGCAGTCCGTCACAGCCCCGCTACTTTCGTGACGATTTTCTTCGTAACGCATCTTTGGGTTAGCTATCGATTTACTCAGAGCGCGCCTAAAGAAGTTTCACTTCAAAAATATGAAATGAATAAATTTGGTAAAATGTTCGTTAATGTATCCACACCGACTATTTTGTATTGTTATAATCCCATCAAGACCGACTATTATTAAGCTTATTATTATTATTATATTATTATTATTACATAACTTGGATGGTATTGACACCACTGATAAGAATATCATCTTATTCAGCAGCTCAGAAACTTCCTCATAATAGGCTACAATGTCACGTTTGAAGTAATGTTGTTCGTTACTATATTTATCTTCACTGGAATTCCAACGTCGTGAATGTTCTTTGATAAGAATATTGAGACCACACCTTCCACTGATATAAGAATTGGAACGACTTTTACAGTAATTTCTATATGGTTTTAATCTCTAAAGCAGTGGCGGACGCAGAAAATTTTCGGGGGGGGGGGGATTTGAATAGGTAGAAAGAAAAAAAATTAATCAACTTACACATACAATTAGTTTATAAAACTGGCCACTAAGAGTACATGTATAGCCTTTTTTTCAAATTTCGGGGGGGGGGGGGGATGTAACCCCCATATCCCCCCTGCGTCCTCCACTGCTCTAAAGTCAGGTTCTGATATAATTATACACTACTGAATTTTGAGTACCGATATTTCTGTTTTCCTTCATATTCTACTACTATTGTTGGGAGCTGACGAGATGATCCGTGATTTGGTGGTGGCATGCAGGGGGAAGACGGTGTTGTGCTATAACTGCACGTGTAAGGGAGCGTTGCTATTGGCTGCAGATAAGAGCTCCCTAGTCATGGCAGGGATCATCTCGTCAGCTCCCAACTGTACTTATAAGTGTCAGAATAGTACTTTATGAGATTGTGTGGTGGATGGGAAAATGTCCGTCTGTCTGTGTCTGTACGCCCGATAACTCAAATACGCTTTATCGGATTTTCATGAAACTTGGTATAGGCATTTATAACGTCCATGGGAAGAAGCCTATTGATATTGTACCAAATTGGTGGACCGGTACAGGAATAATGCCCAATTTAGTGCCATTTTATGGTAATACATTAGAAAGAATTTATCAAATGCAAATCAGTTCTCATGACATTGTTTTCCAGTGTTCATTTACGGCTTTGGAAGTTGCAATACAGTTAGCTACGACAAATAACACTACCCACATATTCCTTCACATATGCTTATCACACTTAAGACCTTTGTTCTTCCGTAAGCCCTGCTTAATGAATCGATCTGGAGCTTAACTCGGAAATCTATTACAAAAATTACGGTACTTATTTTCTGCATATCATAATTGCAATTATCACTGATTAAACAAAAGCACTCTTGCACTATGTTACATCAGTTTACCTGATTTTACTATTATTATTATTAATAATAATATTATTATTATTATTATTAGTATTATTATTATTATTAGCAGCTCATCACTTTCCATTGACAGCAGGATATATCAATGTCGACCCCACACAATATGCTACGTGACAATGGCTTCTATGAAAACAAGATGGTGCTAATTTGAACTGACAACAGACACGCCTTCCCCTATACCATAATAATATGTAATCCTGAATCGTACACCCTCTCATACCAGCACTGGAGAGTAAAGGCACTTTCAACTGAAAAACATAAGTTCAGGGCAAGTCAACCCCTCACGGCTACAACTTGCATGCAAAATAAAAACGAATCGCTTTGTTATTGAGTCCATTTACCTTTCTAATGCCCGGTTTCTATAAACTCGTGAAATACCTATGGGTAAATTAGTTCCTAATCACCCACAATGATATAATGAGGAAGGCAGGCTTTGATTCTCATTGTTTAAATTATTATTGATCCTACGAGAGGTTAAATTTTATCCAGCCATCCATGAAAGGAAAAATTAACCCGGCGATTTACCCTTGGAAAGATCTAGCCCGAGTTTGTAGGAACATTTTTTTCTGTCATTTTCATATTTACCCAAAGGACATTTATCTAGAAACTCTCCAAAAGTGTATGTGATTGTTACCTTTAAATTGTTTGAGTTTGTAGACAGTTATTCTTGTGTAAATTCTGCCCATTGGATAATTTACTCATAGGTATTCCGCGAGTTTATAGAAACCGGGCATTATTATCCACGTAATATATTCGCCACGTACAGTAAACTGGCCCCACCGCTTAACGTAGAAATAATCTGATTTTTGACACATGTGATTTTACGTCAAACACGATTGTGCTTTTCATTCATTTCTTGTTCATGCTATCATGATGGAAAGTCGAACTTCCAATACCCAGTGCCGGCAACGTAATTTACCACACTACTTACTGCACAATTTTAATTCACCTGTTTTACCTCAGTTTTTCCCTTAATATTGACTTACGCACTGCCTTCTTTATTTCTTACAAGCCATGCTGTTAAATCTGACAGCATCGCATCGGTAGTCCTATCGGCTATGAACATGTTGTAAATAAAGCAATGAACTCCATCAGAATCATCGAAAAATTAAGCATATTTCAGCTTAAAGTAATCCCAGTCATCGCCTATTGTTTAGAGAACATCTGGATACACCTGATGAGCAACTGGAGAGCATAGGGAAGGTTAAAACCGTGTACATAATGAGATATTTATATACACCGTCACCTCTAATTGAGTACACCAGAGAACAGTTTTTCACAGAAGAAAAACATCAGCTACAAACGAATACCAGAGTGAGGTACGGTATGATATTAGTGTCCTTAAGGAAGAATTGGCTGGTATTAAAGAAGAATCGAAGAGAAATAGAGTCACTTTTACTGGTATGAACTTTTATCAAGCTGCTCACAGTAGGCCTAATTCATCTTAATGTTGCAGACAACAAACCGTAGTATATGCAATCTCCTATCCTCCCAATATTACTACCAGCGTCGTCGTACAGTGTGGTGAAGGTAATGAAGGGATTCAAACCTTAACCTCAAAAGTGCTGGCGAATCAACACAGTTCACCACCGGAGGATGAACGAATTAATGACTTGACAGCAAATAACGGAAAGCTGAGTGTTCCCAAGGAATTAGGCAAAGTTATTCTTTTCAGTGACAGTCATGGGAGTAGTCTTCCACAAAGTGCATGTGTCAAGAAAAGAGATATCAGTGTTCTAGGTTATATTAAACCTGGGATAACTAGCTCAGTGGTGGTACAAAATGACCCAGAGAAGTGTAGTAGCTTAATAAAATATGACTCTGTTGTGGGTCAAATAACAGAGCTCGTAGACCTAACAGGATAAGTGAGGTTATTACCAATAAAATAAGAAAAAACGCGACATCATAACGTATAATGAGGAGACACTGAAAACTACGAATTCCTTCAGATATGTGGAGTCACCGCACGTTACGTTATTATGCACATCACAAGTATAGGCTATGTAATATAGGCCTACTGATTTGGCCAAAATAAAGTCAGTATTTGTGATGAAGAAAATTATCTGCAATAAAAACGTATTCAAATGCTTCCCACAGACCACCACAGATAGGACTACCTCCTGTGTTGCCAGATTTCAAGCAGCATGGCTTGTAAGATATAGAAGGCAGTGACTTACGATAATTCATCGACCACATAAATATGATGCAAGGCCTTCTGGTAATCGATCGCAACCGATATTAAAATGGTAAGTTATTACTTTTTAAAGTTGGCACCCTTGATTACTTATATTGCAAATTAGTTTGTGGAAAATGTAAAAACTACTCTTATTTCATTATTCGATAAGATTGATCATGAAGTATTTGCCACTTTCGTCCTTAAAACAAATACGAAATCATTTCAACCAATCTACAGCAATCACAGGCATTTTGAATGCTCCCATTTTAGTCCAAGATTGTCATCAGAGTTGCTTGTTTCATAACTTTTATACATCGTAATTGTCATTATAGGCAAATTGCATGGATGGCTGTTTTCGTTCGACCACAATTAGTCTAAATGTTTAAATTTTGAGATTTCAGATTCACTCAAACAAACGGCCACGCTTCAGCGCGCCATGATCTTCGCATCAGCTGGTTGTAGTTCTTGTCTACCATGACAGATGGCAGCTAACAGCGGCGGTCAATTCGAAGCTTTCTTGTGCTTGTTTTCTTGAAAATAACGAACTTTGAGACAACACGAAGTGAATTCATTTTAGTATGATATTAATATTAACACAACATAATTGATTATATTTTAAATACGGGCTGTTTAATACGAAGTTTGATTTATTGCTCTCAAGGTTTCAAGAACGTTCAGTGTTCGATAATAATCGATAACAGACCAATGTCATAATGAAAATCAGTTTCGAAATGAGTACCATTATGATATCGTTACGTCGCACGTAATAAGCGTTTTATAATATGGTCGAACAAAAACACTTATGTAGGTCTACGAGAATTAATTTTAAATTTTCACCTATATCATAACAACTAATGTACTTTTAGTCCCTGGTGAAGTGGAAGAAAATACCTTACAGTCTTAACGTTCTCCAGGTTAAATAAAACTATTATTATTATTATTATTATTATTATTATTATTATTATTATTATTATTCTTTGGGCTTCCCTCTTCTTCTTTTTCCTTCTACTTTCCAATCCAAAATTTTCTTGGGTATTCTATCCTCTGTCATTCTGAGTACATGTCCATACCATTTCAAGCGTCTTTCTTCTACAATTTCCAAAATATTCTTTTCAACTTGCATTATTTCCCTCATTCTATTATTCCGAATTTTTTCTTTCCTGGATTTTCTTGCTGAACGCCTCCAAAAATCCATTGGTGATTGGATGGATGGGGTGAAAAGGACTATGGCGAGAAAAGGATTAAGTGAAGAAGATGCTATGGACAGGGACTTAAGGAGGCAAAAGATTGTTGTGGGATGAAGGAAAACCATTGTATTGTGGAATATTCCTTAATAAAAAAAATATATTATTATTATTATTAAATTTGTATTTTTCTGTGAGCTTAGGTACTGAGGGAGTTCTCCCTAACTCAAATCTGTATATTTCGATGTGTAATGTTTGAAACGCCCCATGCATGAAATTGGACTATCACATTAAATAAAGGGGAAATGGATCAATAGGTAGCAACTAGGGATGGGTCGATACCAGATTTTCTCGATACTCGATACCGATACATGATTTTTTCCTCGATACTCGATACTTCGATACTCGATACCTTCAACATTTACAGTTTCAATGAATAGGTACATTAAAAATTATCATTTGAGAAAACTGTATAATACCAACTAAATGAATTAGGTCTGCATATTTAGTGATACAAAATTTAATATCATCAGTAGCCTGTAATTATTTTTAATCTCTACATTAAAACTGAAATTATTTTTTTAAACAGTCCACTTACAAGTTTTTGTTGAAAAATACTAGCATTATCACTTAATTGCAGAATTACAAAAGTATCGAAAAAGTATCGAGCTAGTTTTCTGAAGTATCGTTCGATGCCGATACCATGCAAGTATCGAGAGTATCGAGGTATCGAAAGTATCGAGGACCCATCCCTAGTAGCAACTCTTGATCCAGACTGAGGAACAAGTATTTACATGACAGAAACGTCACCCACATTTAACTTCACAATTGACCCCTTGATTATTTATACGCCCACTTTTAATGATGAATCATACACGTTAACGGCTGGATTCTATCTGATCTAAATCTTGGCCCTTATCTCCATATGAAAGCAAAACAGTGCCACTAAATCAGCAAGTCCATGAAGGCGAGCTTGCGGATTATTCAGCAAATCAGCATGCAATATTTATTTATTTCACATGTACATGGTCACGTTATGACATCACGTTCTGGTTTTACTATGCAAAGCAGCGTCTGAATGAGGAGATAAGGAGATCCTTGATATGTGTTTGTGGTGGAGTAAGAAATGGTGCCACACTATTTTGTAAATATTCTATTCCCTCGCTTCAGCATAATCCGTATCAATTCATAATCAAAGACAATAATCATTAACGCAAGGCATTTGATGAATTTGCATATTTTTATATGAAAGTTAAAACTTAGCCCAAATATTTATAAATGTGCATAATGAAATATTTGATGAAATAAGGGCAATTTGTGTGTACATTTTTTGCTTTATTTTGAATTTTTCGTCATCTTCAAGAGATAGATTATTTTGGGTAATTTTAAGGTCATTTTCGGCATTTTTAGGTCCAGTTTCAGTGAAGATAGAGAGGAGCTTTTCCATGTGCAAATCGTTCCTCTATGACAACTGACAATCGTTTTTATTTGAGAATTTCCGGGAAGTGTTCATAGTTCATTTCAATTCAGGTTTATTGTAAACACCACTCTAAACATTTTGTTCGGAATGTAAAATCATGTTAAGTTTATGTTATTACATCATGTTCTGCAGATAATGAGATCCTGCCTAACTAGTACTGTAAATATGACTTCCTTGCACGGGCATTCTAATGATAATTCTACTAACCTTATTTACACAAGGTTACAACACTCACTTATACAATTACAAACCTCGCGGAGATGCGTAATTCTTAATATTACTACCAACTTGTTGATTGCATTTCTTCATATGAGTCAAGGTTGGCTAATTTAATGCCATTGACGGTAAGAAAATTAGCAATCGTTAATATCCTGTAATGGAGAATGCTGTCTATACGTATAAGAGAACTCAATATGAATCAAACATATCGGAGATTGTATTCTGAGCGCTTTTGAAACATATTAAAAGGACCACGCTTGTGAAAAGTTTTCTCAATACAGGTATAAGGATGATGGTTGATTTATGCAGATGACATTAACCGACATTGCAAAAACTGCGCTTTATAGTCTATTTTCCTTTATTACCCGACTTTCGGAGCATTAGGGCCTCCAAATGGAGGTTTCTGCTACCGATGTGAATTTTGTTGCGCTTATTTTCCGAGAGAGGACAGAGGGAAACGTGGTAAGTCCATCGCCTCTCATACAGAAGCTAAAACCAGACCAGTCATGTTATTTGTATAATACTAGGTAAATGCCCAAAAACTGGTGCGATTTGACGGCTGTGAGTCCATTTGACCCACTGAAGACCTTTAAATTTGCTACCGGTACTCAGATACTCGAAGGATGTTCTGAGTTCCTTATGGATTCTTATACGAGAATTTGCAAATTCTTTTAAGAAAGTATAATGATTAGGGAAAGGCACTTGATGATTTTGCATCTTTTTTATATGAAGATTAAAAGATAGTTCGAATACATATAAATGTGTATAATGAAATAACTGATTAAATAAGGGCAATTTGTTTTTGCATTTTTCAACATTTTACAGAGATAGGTCATTTTTGGCAATTTTAAGGTAATTTTCTGCATTTGTAGGTCATTTTAGGTCATTTTCGGCATTATAGGTCATGTTTCAGTGGAGGTAGAGAGGAGCTTTTCTATGTACAAATCGTTATTTTCAGACAACAGACAATCGTTTTTATTTGAGAATCTCCGCCAAGAGTTCATAGTTAATTTTAATTCACGTTTGTTGTAACCACCAAAGCAGTTTGTCTTGCAGCAACAAAGAATTATTTTTCTTTCTTTTTAAATGGCACATATTTGCTAGGGGCAATTTGGTGGGCATGCCAGTTCAGAAAGAATTTTTTTTTTCACTAAGGGTGTTCAAGTAGTATAAATGTAGATGTATAAGCTTTCATGAACCACAGATTATTGTCTCTGTTGGACATTACATGAGAATATTATAGGAGAAAAATTCCTCCGACACTGGGACTTGAACCCAGGACCTTTGGCTATTCGCGCCAATGCTCTACCAACTGAGCTAAGCCGGAGTTCAATTCACAGCGCCGGAAGGAACCTCTCTCCTATGACTGATTGCCCTAATGGGTCCTGGGTTCAAGTCCCAGTGTCGGAGGAATTTTTCTCCTATAATATTCTCATGTAATGTCCAACAGAGACAATAATCTGTGGTTCATGAAAGCTTATACATCTATCTTGAATGTCAACTGTACAATAACAGTGGAAGCCCGTTCACAAAAATCACTAATTAGTGTGCCTCACAGTACTGCATATGACATAACTTGTCTGTCTGTGAGGTAGACCATTAGGGCAGTCATAGGAGAGAGGTTCCATCTGGCGCTGTGAATTGAACTCCGGCTTAGCTCAGTTGATAGAGCATTGGCGCGAATAGCCAAAGGTCCTGGGTTCAAGTCCCTAGTATAAATGTACTTAATTCTTTAGTAATAAAATAAGTGCGTTTTATACTGTAGATTCAAATATTACGCACTGTCATCCATTAAATTGCTTTTAGCAATTCATTACCGGTAGAAACTAATTATAAGTAATAATGGTAAATTTATTGGTATTTTTTTTAATTCTGTGTCTTTTTTCACTATTTTTAGGTCATAAATACATTTTATATTTTGCATTTTTTTCACTGTTTTATGGTCATTAAATGCCTTGCCCTAATAATGATCATTGTATAGTGCATCTACTGTAGTTCTAATGAGGAAAAAACATGCTTAAGAGCTGTTCAAGTTGTAATGGAATATCTTGACTTATACATACAGCAAGACATTATTTAAATGTGTGTAAACATCTTGCAAGCTAAACAAACTTAAGTACACAGAGTCAAAGTATGACTGGAATTTTCAGCATCTATGGAAATATGATTCGAAAACACGTCCGCCCTAAGCACTTTGTGACTTCGCCGAGGCGGACTCAAATTCAGGAGACCGTGGATTCAGGTTCGATTCCGGCCAGCGGAAAAAAAAAAAAACATACCGGAAACTAATACAATCAAAGAGAAGAATGTGTGATATCCAGGACCCGGATTCTAATGACATGTCATCTTTTTATTGATGCTGCATAGACATTGCCAACTTATGGATAAATCCTAATCATGGCCTCTAGATGATAGAAGTGTATTTTTATTAGGTCATTTTTTGTCATTTTATGCTATTTTATATTTTTCGGGCATTTATTTCAATTTTAGGTCATTATTTTGTCATTTTCGTGTCATTTGCTTCCTTATTTAGTCATTTTCATGTATTTACATTGAGTGTATTAACTTTTTTTCGTCGCTAGCGGTGCTGTATTTGAAGTGTTGTTTGTTTATTGCAAGAAGGAAAAATCCGGCGTTAAAGTGTTGACATGTCTCAGTCGGAAGTGAGAATCACAGAAACGCAAAAATTTTGTATTATATTACTATTGTTATTAGATTCACTTGGCACCAGAGTCTGTCACCTGCTTGGAATTGAGAGTGCAAACTACTGTTTACCCTCAATAAACAACAATAAAATCCGGCAGACCACAAAAGGAAATGCCGAATTTTGACTCACCAGTGCCTCAGCGCCAGTAGGCCTATAAATTTCCGTGAGAAAAGAACATTCACAACATTACAGCTATTTACAGTTTTTACAATGATGTACAAACTAGTCTATAACTTTGTGTGTACAATAATAATTTTTATAAATAAAATATTAGTTTTTAGGTCATTTTTTATAATTAAGTCATTTTCTTTAAAATTTAGGGTAATTTTATAGGTCATTTTTAAAACAATTTTAGGTCATCAGAATCCAGGCTCTTGGTGATATCGAAAGAAACATGAGGCTAAGATTGCAATATACTGTGTAGTAAAAACAGAAAATTAATAACTTTCCTCCCTGTGGCGCCTGGCATATAAAACAAGACTTGAATGACTGGCAATCAACAGGTTGCATATAAAGCTTGCTCTTGTCATCTGCAATGCTCAAAACTCATCCCTCCCTTTCTTTTGTCTGCAGCATTTTGACAGCAGACAGGTGTATTACACCTCAGCGAAATAATATATCAGGTTATAAGGGTAGGAAGTGTGCTTTAACTGAATCCAGGAAAAAAGAAAAACGATACAAAGTGAAGACACAGTTTCACAAACATGCATTGCAAACTGATTTTTCTACGATATGGAAAAATACGTGAGAAATAATTGATTACAAACAGCTATTAGAGACGGTCCGAGGCGATGGGCTTACCACCTGTCCCTCTACCCTCTCTCGGAAAATAAGCATATCAAAATTAGTATAGGAAATGAAACCTCCATTGGAGGCCCCTTCGCCCCACCTGGGGATCATAGGGTACCAGATACAGATACAGATTAGAGATGGTCAAGTTCCAAGGATACCAACTTTCGGAAATTAGCGAACACAGTAGAACCTCCCTTATCCGGACTTCGTTAAAAAGAAACCAAATTTTCATCTACTTGTAAAAATACTAGGAGGTGCCCGTGGCTTCGCCACGATAATTCTTTTAAAAATTAAAAATTAAGAGTATAATAATTATTAAAGCATTATATTTATTAACACTTGCACGCGAATCATTCATAAACTAAGCCATTAATAATTAATGAAACAGCTAAAATTCCTGCTTTAGAGTACATTCCACGACATGAAAGCGCCCCCTGGGAAAACTATATCAGAATCGATTATGCAGTTCCAAAGAACCTGTGAACACATAATACGTATTGTTTCTCAGCTGTTTATTGACATGAATATGATGTGAATTTTATTTTATCAATTCAGTGTATTTTTCAGAAATTATATAATGTTTCAAGGGAAGGAATGGTTTGTTTGGATTATTATTATCAGCGATATTTCAAGAGATAAAACCATCAATATTTTTCAGCTGTTGCCCCCGGCTTCGCCCGCCATTATTCATTGACTCCAGGATTTTTAAGAAAATTACACTGGTAGATTATAAAAAATGTTTGTGGTTCAGAGCTATGAAAATTGTAAGTAAAAATAAAAATTAGAATATTTCTTCATTGTGTTCATTTCACTTGGCCTTATATAATAAAGAAACAGTTTTCCTTCCTAATTTTGTAGTCGTCATGAAAGTTTAGACTGCGAGAGACGAACATCGCCGAGTATACCCGATGTCTCACGAAGCGGGCGAGCAAGCACGCTATTTAGGGCCGTTGAATTGTATAAGAGTAGATGTGATTTCTTTTTTACTTCCTCTGCCCGTACCATAAGTTGCCTACTATAGGTAGAGGTAGTATTGTTTTCCACCCCCAAATTCGAAGTTGAGTTCTTAACATAAATACACGTTTTGAGGTCCCCTGAACCCAAAAATATTTTCAGAAACATATCTGTGAACAGCCTAGCTCCAGAACGGAAAATCGTATGAAAACAAAATGTTGTATTTGGGTTGATTTTGTCGGCTAAAAGTTTCGCTTTTTCGCAAATAATCGGCCCTGAAAGAGGGTTTCCCAATGCTCGCTGCTGCAAAAACCACTTGAATACGGCCTCAAAGCGATTCGGATAATTGGCGATCCGGATTGTTGGAATTATACTCTATTCTAAGTTTTTTAATTTTTTTAATGGGCATTATTTTAGAAAATATGAGTTTTTAAGGAGCCTTTCTATGTACCGGTACATCGATTTTTAATTACAAATTAAACAGCAACCATTTTAAGTTTTTTGCCCCCCCCCCCTCCACAGAGCCGAATTACAATATCAATATTTCATCCTATAGACTTATAGACATTGAATAACTTTTTGTTAATATTAACTCTAATTTCGATATTAGTTGCAAAAACAGTAATGATGACGATATAGCAAACGAGAATGATACTAATACTAACGACTACTAAATTGTAACAATTACAGTTTTATTTCCAGAAGTAAATTACAAGTAGAAATTACATTTTAAAAAAAGTATTGATTACAAGTAAATGGGACCAAAAAAGGAATTGTTACTGTAATCCGATTACTTTTACTCAATTACTTCCCATCACTGCCTACAACTATACAGTAAGTCTATGCTTAACAAATGCACTCTAAAACTGCAAATTGCTGTACAATTCGTATGTACTGTACGTCCTTATCTGATACGTTTTAGTCAATCTTCCACATGAACATTCAAATCCCTATCATACGGGAAGTTTTCCGCAAAAATGATATCTGTAGAGTTGCAGGGAGAGGACTGCCAATCACTGGTATAAAAGGATTTGAGAGTGGATGAGATTCCCACAAACTCTGGCTGTCACAAATGTCAATACACGAATGTGGATATGTGAACCACCTAGCCTTTACCCTGCGATGCAGTATGTCAGCATAACTGTCCACCTATAGAAATACACAAATCCGAATCCACGATACCAAAAAATATCGCCACTCTATATTCAAAGTGAACCTGTCCTTCTTTATCCATAGTCGAAGAGCTATAAATATGAATTATGAAATTTGTTCAGAACATTCACTTCATAATATAGGGAAGGGCTTTTCCAAATTTCAACCCTTAAAGGAGTCATAAGGGGCTTCAAAGTTTATGAGGACACACTGATTGTATTGACTTAAAACTTGGTAAAAGTACTTACTTACTTACTTATTTACTTGCTTACTTACTTACTTGCTCACTCAAGGGCAATAAATAGGCCTAATTCCTAAGCAAGCTAAAATAATGTATATTTTATGGAACCCGAAAGTTCATTGCCGCGCTTACATGGGCCCGCCATTCAACCCTATTCTGTGCTAACTCTATCCAATCATCCCTTGCAAATCCTACTTCTATTAAATTTCTCTTAATACTGTCCTCCACCTAGGTCTAGTCTTCCAAGTGGTCTCTTTCCTTCGGGTCTCCCAGTCAATATTTTTGAGATTGTCTTTCCTCCCCCGTGTCCAGCCCATTTCATTCTCCGTTATTTAATTACTCTTACTATATCCGGTGACGAGTACAGGTAATGAAGCTCGTCGTTATGCAGTTTTCTCCAGTCCACGTTTTCATCTCTCTTAGGTACGAATATTTTCCTAAGCACCCAGTTTTCCAACACTCTCAGATTATGTTCTTCCCGAAGAGTAAGGGACCATGTCTCACATTCATACAATACAACCGGCAGGATGACTGTCTTATAAATTTTTATTTTTACATTTCTAGACAGAAGAAAAGAAGATAAAAGTTTTAAATTGCATAAGAACAAGCATTCCCTGATTTCAGTGTAGGTCTACACTTAACTTCTACCTTAATATTACCTTGTGTATAGGCTAGTATGCTATCAATCCTATATTATTGCATAGGCGTAATGCACTTCATACTTGAAGAGCATGAATCTAAGCCCAGTTAACTCGCTACAATTCTTAGATTGTGTATTCTATTGTCAAGTACATCTGAACAATTCTAACAGTCATTCCATCCTACGCACCGCAGTACTTAAGGTGCAACATCTCTTTAAGTGTACTTCACAAGGTTGTTGAAAGAATAAGGATCTCATCCAATTACCCTTTATAACATTATACAGTTGTATATATTTTTAAGGTAACCGAACTAGCAATTATTATAACTGCAACTCGGGTACAAACAATAAAATACTACAGGTTGACCTTAGAGTGCCCTAAGAAGAAATTCCAGGACAATCCCTGCAATGGGTTGGATGCCATTTGCAGCAGCACGTTCAACTTTCATCTAGCAAAATACTTTCCTTGTACGAGATTGTAGAGGTCGGCGCCAACTCCTACCTGTCTGCTTTCAATTAGCAAACTTCAGTGGTTTGTTTTCATTGCACTGGAGCTTTCCTTGAGGGTCTCATCCTGTTAGCATCACAAAACCATTCTAATAGAGCAGAGGTTCCCAAAGTGTGATCCATTACAAGTCTACAGTCGACTACAATTCAATTCCTCTAACCCTAGGCAAAAAGTTAGTAAAAGAATATTACCTAACCATCTGGAACTCCATTTACACCAATTCCAACGACTCCCTTCACACCAAAATTTTCATTCCGACCATACACCATAGACTGTCCTTATCCTTATGGCCCAATTATATCACCACACAATTCCTCACCAACCACGGCCGATTTAAATCCTATCTACATAAAATGAACAGAACTGCCTCACCCTACTGCAGCTGTCCGGAAAAACCTCTGCAGACGGCCTACCATCTAATGACTGAATGCACTAACTTCTCCAGAGACCGTCCAGCTGTACTACAACTTGCTTCACCACCAAATATTCTGAAGGGACACTTCAACACAGTCAGCGTCGCAGAATTCCTCACGAGCATCTTCCATCAACTACAGCATTAATTTTGAACAATCAAAACACTGTTAATACCCCGTGATATACTTCTGGTAAAACACGGGTTGTAATTTTATGCTAAATAAATAAAAAAAAAAAAAAAAAAAAAAGTGTGATCCATGGATCCCCGGGGGTCCGCAGGCACTTTTAAGAAAGAAAGTACATTTTTTTAAGGTCCCCAAACCCCCGCTGAGGTTCTCGGGAAAGGTTTTTGGAATTTTCCTATGGTTTACAGCCTAAAAGCTATATGTGTAACAAATTTCAAGTTTCTAGCTTATCTGGAAGTGGTCAAACATTAATGTCAGTGAGTGCATAGGCGTAACCAGGCCGACCATATGGGGGGGGGTTATAACATCCGCGGGGTCTGGGGGGTATGAAATACCCCCAGGGAGAGGGGGGTCCGGGGGTCCTCCCCCGGAAAATTTTAAAAATTAAGATGCAAAATAACGAATTTTAAGCTTCCGGGGGTCCTCCCCCGGAAAATTTTAAAAATTAAGACGCAAAATAACGAGTTTTAAGCTTCCCACGCTTTATACTTGTATTAAGGAATTTATGGGCAGACTTAAAAAAAATATATAATTTTCCTTTTTTTAATCAATGGGGGGGGGGGTTCAAACCCCCAAACCCCCCCCCTCGGTACGCCTATGAGTGAGTGAGCCCTTTTTCGGGGATTTTGAGAGCTAGAAATTTAAAAAAAAATACTTTTTGGAATTTTCCTGTAGTTTACAGCCTGAAAGCTATATGTGTACCAAATTTCAAGTTTGTAGCTCATCTGGAAGTGGGCAAACATTAATGTGAGTGAGTAAGCCCTTTTTCGGGGGTTTTTAGGGCTAAAAATTATATATAAAAAAAAACTTTTTGGAATTTTCCTGTGGTTTGCAGACCAAATTTCAAGTTTGTAGCTCAACTGGAAGTTGGCAAACATTAATGTCAGTGAGTGAACCCTTTTCGGGGGTTTATAGAGCTAGAAATTTAAAAAAATACTTTTTGGAATTCTCATACAGTTTACAGCCTGAAAGCTATATGTGTACCAAATTTCAAGTTTGTAGCTCATCTGGAAGTGGGCAAACATTAATGTGAGTGAGTAAGCCCATTTTCGGGGGTTTTTAGGGCTAAAAATTATATATATAAAAAAAACTTTTTGGAATTTTCCTGTGGTTTGCAGACCAAATTTCAAGTTCGTAGCTCAACTGGAAGTTGGCAAACATTAATGTCAGTGAGTGAGCCCTTTTCGGGGGTTTTTAGGGCTAAAAATTAAAAAAAAAACTTTTTGGAATTTTCCTCTGTTTTACAGCCTAAAAGCTATATGTGTAGCAAATTTCAAGTTTCTAGCTCCTCTGGAAGCGGGCAAACATTGATGTAAGTGAGGCAGTCAGTCAGCCGTGTGGCTTTATTTTATAGGGATGTTATATGGAGGTTTGACTATATTAGTATACACCTATGCCATGTAAAACTCTCTAGGCCTCTTCGACGTACGTGTAATCTTGCTAGTAACATCAGTAAGATTTATTATTTTCTTAACACTTAATGTTCCCATGATTTGCATACATACAGCTCATTTCATTTAAATAACCAGCATGTTTGTACACAGCAATGTGTCAGCACTGGAAATAGTCATGATAAGCGTTGAAAATGTGCCATTGTGTCATGCTTCCTGATAATGATAGAGACTGCTATAAAACAGAGCTAATATGTTTTCCATTACTGACAATTCGAACGTCACGGTATTTAGTTCCTAGTTCACAAAAACTAAGTGGATGGGGCTGATAAAGTGAGTCTACATATAAACAGACCAACCTTGTTCAGACACACCCTCTGCAACCCCAAGCCTAATTCACATTCTTTCGCTTCACAGGTCGACAATTCCCATGTGATTTGAGAAAAAATGTGAAAGCAGAATATCAAATGCAGATGAACGTAATTTTGAAAGTACGTACTGTGTGCATGGTATAGTCCAGCTATTCATTGCATACCCAGGCGGCTTCCTTTTGTTAGGAGGAAAAGTTAGCCGACAGCTCAACCATGCTCTTTACCGCACCAATCAACCAGTTGCCTCAGCCAATAAAAATATAAGAATGTCCATTGACAGCTGTGACAGCTACTCATCAACTCCACGTTGAGTGAAACGTGGGGTTGCAAGATCTAGTTACAGTAAACCATAACACGTGTGAATTGATTAAAGCGAGGAAAGAACTTAAGTCAGTGATAACAATGAGAGAATATTGCAACGTTGCTTTTGTTTTGGAAAGTGGAAACCAAGACCGATTTAGTCAGATCAATAAACATTGACTTAATGGGTTATTCCTTTGAAACCACCTAGGTATGTAATGAATAACTGGGCTTTACGCTCAGTATTACCATGATTAATTTCGAAAATAACACTTCAGTGTCGGCATGCTGACCACATGCCCCCCAATCCTGCCATCTGCCTACGGTAGATGACGCAGCGGTCGGGTGGTAGGCCAAGTCCCTCCAGGGATGTAGCGCCACGGAGTAGTAGTAGTAGTAGTAGTTAATTATTTCTATAAATTTCAAAGTGAGTTTTGCTAGCTGGTGAATAGCGCTTTTCTCTCGTTACAATAATTGTTTACTTCTTTTCTCAACACATCTGGAATAGACCATGGAACAGCTTATAGCCTTATAAAGTGCAGTTACTCATTGGATGGCCAGTCGGCTTCAAAGGTTTCGGTGTTTCTTTATGTTAATTGATCTGACTAAATCGGTATTGGGATTCCTCTTTCCAAAACAAAAGCAACGATGCAATATTCTCTCATTGTTATCACTGACCTCAGTTCTTCCTTCGCTTTATTCAATTCACACGTATTATTGTTTACTGTAACTTGATCTTGCAACCACGCATTTCACTCCACGCGGAGTAGACGAGTAGCTGTCAAAATCGCCACAGGACATTCTTAGATTTTGATTGGCTGGGGTAACTAGCTGATTGGTGCGGTAAAAACAAAGAACATGGGTTGAGCTGTCGGCAAACATTTCCTCCTAACGAAAGGAAGCCGCCTGGGTATGAAATGAGTAACTGGACTATACAATAAACGTTCCTCTCATAAGCGCCGTGTTGTTTTTTCAACTTTGAATTATGTAAGTTATACCTAAATCCTCGCGCACTCCACGTGAAAAGTTTTTTAAAACCCTGCCCTAGACCGAAGCCAATATCCGAGTTAAAAACACCTCGTGCAATGTTTGAAATTCATTTAAATGTATAATTAGGGAGCAGCCAGTCATGCGAGAACAGCTCGGGGCTACACCGCGTGCAAACATGGCCTAAGGAGCCGTTATGGTGCCCGCCCACTAAGTGTCGGCAAGTCTTTCTTCTCAGATTAACAAGTGTCACAATTACCCTCTTATGACGGCTCATGGCCATTTAACACTGCAGGAAGGTGTCACCATCATTTTCAGAAATGCACACTTACATAACATGGGAGGAGTGTGCGTATGTCTTTCTTTACAGAAATAACTTGACAGATATCATTAGCTAAAACCGAGGTCACACCTCCGGTAATGTAGCTACCGTACAGCATCCAAATACATCAAATTCTTAAAATATGGTATTTAAAGGTCATAGAACAAAATAAAATTTTCGGTTACATTACCATGGATAACATTTTAAACTGTTAACTGTTAAGAGGGACGAAGACTTAAATTTATCTTGTCCTTGGTGTTTATGGTAGATATATTCAATTTGTAAATAGGATATCAGATATAGGCTAAGTGTTTCCAGATACAATCAAGGGTTGCATGCTACTTTGAGGTTCATAACTTAATGTACGTATAAAAGAGAGTCCCCCCCCCCCCATACCAATTTTTTTCTTATTTTTCCATTTTTAAAACAATCTTGCCGTATTATCTAACGTACATTGGTTTTATCGTTAATAGTAGGGTACCTTATGTCATCCCGTGGGCTCCTTCGTGAAGAAAGCAGCACACCTATATTTTCAGTTTCTATGAAGTCTAAGGATACCCGAACCACTTGATGCTACTCTGGGAGTCGCGTCTGAGTCGCGTGATGACGTCATCAAAATGGCGGACGTCGCGTTTCACAGAAATAGCCATAAAGTGAAAACTATTTGAGATAGAGACTTGCGAAAAACGGTTTTGAAATCAAAATAAAATGATCTACAGTATTGTTTCTTACACATATGGAGCTAAGACGGCATATTCTACCGAAAAATTACACTTTTTGTTGAAAAATTGAAAAAAAATGGTCCTGTAGAATGTGTTCTCTTGAAATTCCAATAGAAGATGATGCCGTGCCATAAATTACATGCAAACAAATTTTTTGAAGAGTTTAATAATGATTCTATTCCCGTTTACCAGAAGTTTCCAATGTCAATAGTTTTAATTCTGTGATAGTTTTTGTAAATCAAACAGCAATCTCCAAATTTCAATATGCTCTTTCCTGAAGAAGGCAACACACCTAGATTTTCAGTTTCTTTTAAGTCTAATGATACCCGAATCACTTGATGCTAGTCTGGGGGTCGCGTCCGAGTCATGTGATGACGTCATCAAAATGGCGGACTTCAATAACGTTTCACAGAAATGAATATAAACCGAAAAGTATTTGTGATGGACTTGAGGAATTTTTATTTTTAATCGGAATAAACTGCTAATGTAATAATAACTTAATAAATTTTGCTGTTGTTGTGTTTCTGCATGCTACACATTAAAATCTGGAATTATGATTACACACATGAAATGGAAAGAATACAATTAAACTGGTAACACTTAGCCTATCCGTAGACTGCTCGGAGTGTATTTCTGTTTTCTGTGATTTTCTTAATAAACGTAAATTTCCACAAACTTGGAAGAAATCAAATAGGAGAGTGCAATGCAGTATTCAACAGAATAACTTTCTGCTTATTGCCCCTATTAAAAAAGGGGTCGTCGATCTTCGCCTCTTCATACTTGTCCGAACCTTTTTCACACTTCTCTGGATCGCCCTCACATGCACACATTTCAGAACAGGGAAATTTTATCCAAACACATTTGCAGCTATTACATCTCGACTTAACACATTCACCTTTGATTAGTTCGAGCACATCAGAAGGAGCAGGTGGGTTGGTGCACATGATTGGGACCCATCGATTGTTCTCTTGAGTCCAACCAAAATCTGCTGGTGGGGCAAATTACATCTATTCCATTCCATTGCTTGCAGATGTGCCCGAAGTATAGCTGGTTCAAGTGATGTTTGTGTGGGGAAGGAACTCTGTCCCAGATTGCTTCCGGGTAAAAAGTCACCACCTCAGTTCACCAACTTCCTTTATCTCTTTTTTGGAAACATACACTTGACGTATGAACCATTCAACAGCCGCCGACGTTTCCTTACCCACAGATTCGTCTTTCCCAGATTTGCCAGACCAATGAGAACATCATCAGCAGCAGCTAGGAAGGATATTTTCCCTTTTCTAGAAAAGGAGCCAGTAACATCTTCTCCTGAAAGTGCATGGAAACCTAGACGTGAGTCGGACCGCAGTCGTCCTAGTTCCTCGTAGATTGGTGACAGGGAAACACTTCTTTTACTAGCGTGGCCAGTTACGACACGTGTATCTTTTGGTAGTATTGGATATTTATTTAGTGGCAAAATAAATACATCAGTATCAGGAGAGTAGATTTTCATCTCTGTAGCACCAGCATTTGCCGCATGGATAGCATGCAATATTATTTTTCAGTCAGCTTCTTCGGGGGTAGCCTACTGCTAAGGAAACCGGCATCCATGTGTGTCCCTCGTGCAACTTGTTGCCATGGAACCACTACATTGCGGTTGGTGGCTGCAGCATTTTCTAGAATACACTCTCAAAGGAACATTGAAAGTTCACCTTTCGTTTTCTCGTGTGAGAGAAGCTTCTTCGTTGCTATAGTTGGTATTCCAGCTTTTGCTTGAATGTGATAATGGATTGGCACAGTATGACCCTGACGAAGTTCTCTTGACGGTACTTTTTAGAGAGTCCTTTATGCATGTGTCAAATACCAAATGAAGTTTATCGTATGATCCGTATTTTTGGTTTAAACTACTTATGAAATGATCGGCAAGTTCTGAAGGGTTCTTGATTGTTGGTGGCTTATCGAGTGCATGTAGCTCTGCCATTCCATCAACAACTGCAACACTAACGAAATCCGGTTGTTGGCTCCACTAATAAACTTGACACTGTGCTCTCCGGGTCTTGTAGTTCGCCGGTAACACTGCAACGCCCGTTAGAGGCTGCACTGTACTTGTGGGTAGTGTGTAAATTGGAAACTTTGATGGTAAAGCCTCAAGTAGGCCTATCCCTAATAGTTTGCTCTTGTCGTTGCTGTGCAAGATAGACCCATCTGGGGAAAACAATGACCGAGGAAGAACTGACAGCTAGTAATTGCTCACTGCGTTTCGCAGATCAAACTCCGGTCTTGATTTTGCAACAATCAACATTATTGAGAAAATATTTTTGTCCTTCTTCAGTTCCATAATGGCACCTCTCACAGGAATTCGTACCCTCTTCGAAGCTTGACGAGAAGTTAATTATATACCCTTCTTAGTAACAATTTTGACAGTGTTTTGTAACCTTTTTATCAAACAATTCCCTGTCAATCACAGAGAAGAATTGACACGATTACGTAATAATATGAAGCCTAGATCTCATATCAAATTCATTTCTGAACAAAATTGAGCCTATTCTGAGCCTAAAATGGTCTAAAATGAGCATGAACTGGCTAACCATCACAAATAGTTTTCGGTTTATATTCGTTTCTGTGAAACAACACGTTATTGAAGTTTGCCATTTTGATGACGTCATCACATGACTCGGACGCGAGCCCCAGAGTAGCATCAAGTGATTCGGGTATCATTAGACTTAATAGAAACTGAAAATCTAGGGGTGTTGCCTTCTTCAGGAAAGAGCATATTGAAATTTGGAGATCGCTGTTTGTTTTACAAAAACTATCACAGAATTAAAACTATTGACATTGGAAACTTCTGGTAAACGGGAATAGAATCATTATTAAACTCTTCAAAAAATTTGTTTGCATGTAATTTATGGCACGGCATCATCTTTTATTGAAATTTCAAGAGAACACATTCTACAGGACCATTTTTTTCAATTTTTCAACAAAAAGTGTAATTTTTCGGTAGAATATGCCGTCTTAGCTCCATACGTGTAAGAAACAATAATGCAGATCATTTTATTGTGATTTCAAAACCGTTTTTCGCAAGTCTCTATCTCAAATAGTTTTCACTTTATGGCTATTTCTGTGAAACGCGACGTCCGCCATTTTGATGACGTCATCACGCGACTCAGACGCGACCCCCAGAGTAGCATCAAGTGGTTCGGGTATCCTTAGACTTCATAGAAACTGAAAATATAGGTGTGTTGCTTTCTTCACGAAGGAGCCCACGGGATGTGATTTTCTTACATAAGGTACCCTACTATAATGTTCAAGTTTTCTTTGGTTTCCATTTAAATGTAATCTTTGAACTCGTGTATTTTTTCATTTCCTGTTATTGTTTCGTAAATCCTTTCTTCTGTTCTCTTGTCTATCTTGACTTCCTCTGTTCGTACAATAGGTGGAGGAAGTATTGTTTTCGACCCCCATATTCGAAGTTGAGTTTTAACATATGGTAAATACACTAGTTTCGGAAACGTCTCTGTGTGTATGTCTGTGAACAGCCTAGCTCCAGAACGGAAAAGCGTATGAAAACAAAATTTTATATTTGGGTTAGGTATCTTCTAAGGATATGAAACGAAGATTGGCGACAACTTTATCTTATTTTTAAGGGGACTTTACATTAAGAAATTTGTTTTTTTTTTAACGATTCTGTTGAATTCTTACACATGTGGTGCTTATACTAAGAGCTGAAACTTTTATTTAAAACATTTTTTAATTATCTGAAGGGTAGTTATAAACCACGCACTCTGAATAGGTGCTCTTTTCATTATGGCCTCTTGTTCTGAATCAGAATGTGGTGAGAAAAATGCATTGGTCATGCTTAAAGTAAAAAACTGTGAGAGTACATTAATAAGATTTTAATTTGGTTATGTATCCTTCGGGGATGCGATGCAATGTGGTAACGACATTCTCTTCATTTTTACAACCAATTTACATGAAGAGAATGCCATACATAATAATTATAATATACCAAGAGGCCAACTTATATTTGGGCAGAGGAAGTTATGTGAATTTCACGTCACATTTTTTTCCTTCTTGATTCTTGCTTCTGGCGGACATACCAAACATAAATACATAAACCAGGTGACATTTCATGGTCTTAGCTAATCGTTGCGGCAGTTTATTGGGCAATGTACACTAACTAACCAGCTTGAGCCGCAGCGAATTGGTGCGTCACGAAGACATTATGCAGTAGTGGAAGTGCAAATGGCAATAGCCTGCTCCTGTAACCTTCTTTCTCTGCAAAAAGTCAATAATGCAGCTTGAAGCCCTGCTGCACTTAGAGGTCACCGAACAAATATCAATTAAACCCCCTGCTTATGACCTGCCCTTTTACAACGTATGCTATACAGGAATGTCAGTGAAACAATATTTAACATCGTTATTATATATCAACTGCAGGTGGCTTTGCTCTTTTTTTTTTTTTTTGTCATTACTTGGAAATAAGAGCATCGCGATTTTTTCAACATATCGCATGGAATTATCGATGCTTCAATTTTGTAAGCCCGCCTTGGTCGATTCATTTTTTTATAAAGTCAAAGCACGCAGACATCTGAAATTTTCAACACAGACGGCGGAAGAGTGCTTAAATGGGCAAACATTGATCAATTTGGACGGAACTATACTATACAGGAGTTTTCTGGGCCAGTGAACTCAAATCTGAGGTCGTTTTTCTCAAGCGGCGCTTTCTAATCGTGGAATGCACTCCAAAGGCGGAATTTTAGCTGTTTCGGTGAAATTATTAATCGTTTAGTTTATGATTTTCTTATCAGTGTTAATAAATATGTTTTAATTATTTTGCTCTTGACTTTTAATTTTTGAAATAATTATTGTGGGCGAAGCCGAGGGCATCTGCTAGTCAAGTAATAAAGCATGTCCTGCTATCCTGCGATTCCATAAAACTCAATCAGAATAAAAATTAAGAGGAACGCCAGATAAAGGTTAAATTCGTGTGACGAATTGCGTAACATTTCACGTGAATTCATTTAGCAGTGTTATCAAAGGTAGCCTAATCCCACGAGAGATTACTAGTTTATCGATAAATTCACTCGTGCTTCCTACCATAGGCGAACCAGGCCGACCATATGGGGGGGTTATAACATCCGCGGGGTCTGGAGGGTATGGAAAACCCCCCAGGGAGAGGGGGATCCGGGGTCCCCCCCCCCCCCGGAAAATTTTAAAAATTAGGACGCAAAATAACGAGTTTTTTTTTAAATCAAGACGCAAAATAACGAGTTTTAAGCTTCCGGAGGATTGCCCCCGGAAAATTAAAGAAATTAAGACGCAAAATAACGAGTTTTAAGCTTCCAGGGGTTCTCCCCCGGAAAATTTTAAAAATTAAGACGCAAAATAACGAGTTTTAAGCTTCCCACGCTTTATACTTGTATTAAGTAATTTATGGGCAGACTTAAAAAATTATACAATTTTCCTTTTTTCAATCAATGGGAGGGGGGGGTTCAAAACCCCCAAACCCCCCCCCTCGGTACGCCTATGCTTCCTACTCGTAAATCTCGAGTGGAATTTATTAAGACTAGCCTGTTCCATGATCATAGATAATAATTACTTTCTTACTTGCGTTGTTTAGAATCAAATCACCATTGTGTCAGCTGTCAGGTCACGGCATACTGAATGAATGAACAACCTAGTTATGGAATACTATGATATTATGATGGTTCAGTAACGAGGTGATGATTTATCCGATAAAATCGCAGCAAAGCATATTAAAAGCTTAGGCTAAGACGTTTTGATATTTGTGAACATCATGGCACTCGGCTTATGTGGATCTCCTCTTAAATGCAATTTTACATTAACTGTTCAAAAATACTTTCAAAGTAGTCTGGACAGCTCAATGAAAGTGAAGTCACAGGGCACCAGAACATGAATATGAAAGAAAAATTACTCAGCATTTTATAAAGCAACGAAAGAACAGAAGGGAATGAGTCTGCAGCCCACATTTCCAACTCTCTCTCTCTTCCTATTTCAGACTGAAGCTTTGAAAGCATAAGAATAAATTGTCTAGCCTACAGCTACTTAAAGCAAGTTCCAGTACATCTGAATGGTCTCGATTGCTATCACAGTAGTACAAATTTTCATTTGATGTTACCCAACCTAATATTGTCCTCTCACCTACGTCTAGGTCTTCCAAGTGTCTTTTCCCTTCGGGTCTCCCAGCCAATATTTTTTAGATATATGTCTTCCCCCCCCCCCCCCATGCGCGCAACATGTCCAGCCAATTTCATCCTCCGTGATTTAATTACCCTTACTATATCCGGTGAAAAGTACAGGTTATGAAGCTCGTCATTATGCAGTTTTCATCTCTGTTAAGCCCACATATTTTCCAAAGCACCCTGATAGGTAATTTAAATGTTTAAATTGATAATCAAGACCGATTGATATATAGCTTATTGAAAATGAGAGTTCATTTGCATATTTTTGCAAATGAATCCAAGCTGCATCAATTAAAATTAGGGTTTGTTGAAGCTTTTATTCCCTAAAAATCCTAATAAAAATAGTGAAATGACTACTATAAAAAATATTTACAAAATCTAGCAAAAATGTTGACCATAACTAGGTAGGCTATAGTGCCTAACACAATTTACAAATGGGCTCAGAACACCTGCTGAGTAAATTCACTACCACCTCTTACGCATTTAAAAGTTCTTTAAATTTAAACATACTAACTAACTATACTAACTATATATATAAGAACAAAGAGATCTATGTCTGCCCCAATGTCTACAACATTTTCTCTAAGAGAAGTCTAATGATGGGAAAATCCAGACAGAAAGGATTCTCAGAAGCTTCCTCCTCAGTTATTTTTAAATGCTCTAACTAAGTGACAATCTGAGTGGAATAATCTTCTTAAATCTCATCATAGCAAACCTGGAGACAGATAAGCTCCAGGATGGTGTATCAAGCTCATTACAAAGACTCTATATCAAAATGACAGGTTCTTGGAATATTAATGTTCTTATTACTCTTTACATAGGCTACGGCTCTAGATAAAGGCTTACTGGTATCGCAATCTTAATACTGTTGTTAAAAAAACAACACCAATTATTTGGAAAAAGGAATTTAAATCTTTAGTCTAGTTTTTATCGTACCAGACTTTAATGAATTAGGATATTAAGTGAACTGGCTTCATAAAACATAATATTTTAAGCTTTTCCTTTCATTTAATTTTTTTTTTGTAAAGAACAACCATTATGTGGGCTTGAAAAAATTGTCTATTCACTAGGAACGTACTGAAAAATAGATTTGAATATCCACGAAATAGCCTATGAAGAAAGAAATATTACCTCAATCATTTTGGAAATGTTAGTACGGTAGGTCATAAAATAAACTTTGACAACTATCAAAATCTTGTCAACTATATAGATGTTCTGTGTACTAGCCGGCTTAAGAAGGGAGAGATAACCTTAGACCAGGGTAGGAAAAAAAATATCAGGTGTCAGGTTACTATGGTGACTAAAAGTTTCCCTAGTTAATGATCTTATGATGTGCAGCATCAATGGACCATCTTGAAACACTTTCATGGCAAAGAAAGCAGAGGTACATCAACAGCAAAACTATGTGACATGCATAAGAACACAAGAGTGCCAAATTTATCTGGTTCATTTATTTTTTCCCTGGCTCTAAGATCCATGAGAAATTTGTTCTGCCTTGCCTTAGACTATCATAAAATTAAAAAGAAAAATAATATTTGAGGATCGGTAGAGTATCGGAACGAAGAATCAAATGTATGGGTACAAATCAGAGGAAATATTCCCATTGGTAGCTAAGACTTCCGACTTCTTTGATTTCCTTAAAGATAACTAGAAGCGTGCTGTAATAATATGCCATTAAACATACTGATCTACAAACAAAATTAGACAGTTTATATCCCACAGAAACTGTTTTTCACTAGAAGGATGAATAGGAAGAGCTTTATCCACAGACTTGTCCTTAAAAACCATGAAATTAGTTCCCTTTTATCTTACAAGCAATCACAACACCAAAACAATAAATTACTACTGGTAATTGCAATTCTGAAGGTTCCAAAACATGACCACCTACAACCCAAAACGAAGGTGCCTTCTCATCTGTGTTCTTGACCTTGGTAGACCTTGAAAATGCGAAGCAAGGACATCTACTTATTACCAGAAAGGCAATGGCATCCCCATCTAGAATCAAGACTGAGTAGGATGCAAATGAAAACAGCATCGCATGCATAACATGCAAACAGTCTAGCACAATGGTTCCCAAACTTTTCAGTCCGCGGACCCCTTGAAAAAAATTAAAATTTCGCGGACCCCCTCTGGGTTTTGAAGGGGGGAAAAAACTAAATAAATATTTTGATTCAAATGTATTAAATTCAATAGACAAAATAACACTATCAATGGTAACAAACAGAGATTACTCCTTAATGTGAACAGTGAAGCTGCTTTAGAAGATATGTAATTTGAGAAAATTACGGAATATCCTATTTCTTCTTAAACCTCCTGCGGACCCTCTGAAACACTGTCGCGGACCCCACTTTGGGAATCACTGGTCTAGCACATTACTTTTGCCAATTCATGAACGATAGAGTACAAACTTCAATGTGAAATGCTCTGGAAAATTTTATGTAGCCTACTCTAGGCTACCAGTAGCCTACCTAAAATCAGATTTTTAAAAATAAATCTAGGGACTCTTTGAAAATTTTTAACGAAGTAAATTCTTTTGATAGGAATGGATGACTTAATTACACTTCACTTCCTACAATATGTAGCAGATTTATGTTTTTAATCTAAAACTCAAATAACTTATCGATAATTATTTTTATTAGTTTTATCTTAAATTGACACAGAAATCTGACAGTCTGTAAAAATAGTGTTCGTTACTGACCACAGGCTGTGTTACAGTACTAACAACTTATTTCTAGTTTTTTCATAACAGAATACCGGTACCTCTCTCCTGGCGCTGTGAATTGAACTCCGGCTTAGCTCAGTTGGTATAGGTCCTGGGTTCAAGTCCCAGTGTCGGAGGAATTTTTCTCCTATAATATTCTCATGTGGTGTCAACAGAGACAATAATCTGTGGTTCATGAAAGCTCATATGAAAGCCTATGAGAATTTGCTAACAGTTGACTGCTGCAGTCAGTCGATTTCATTCTTTTTAAAACTTAAAACACCTTAATTATGGTTGAACAAAAACCGTCATACGCAACTTGCCTATAATGGTAATCACGATACTGGTACCGTACTCGAATGAAAATTATTAAACTTGCTTTGCTCATTTCATAAACATACTCGTACGGTATCTTAGTAAATGCCATTATAGGTTTGTTGTATAACATACAAAAGATTTCAGATTAAGAAAGATGTGCAAAACTGTAAATTGCATCCAATCTCAGTATCATGCAACTTCCCAAGCCAGCTGTGTACATTGCAAACAATAATGCTGTCATGGTGACTGCACATGCAGTGTGAATTAGACTAGGCCTACATGTGGTAAGTTCAGTGTGAGATTTTAAGAAATTTTAAACAAATAGGCTTAATATGTTTTAACATAAACTGACAAGTGTTAGCCTATGTCAGAAGTCTGTTAAAAAATCCTCTCCACTGGTAAATTACCTATTCATTGTTGTAGGCTTTGTAGGCCTATTAGTTGACAAACGGCATGCTGACAACAGAAATAATAATATAGGCTTACCGTATATAGAATTTATGATGAAGAGGGGGAAAATAAGTCAATTTTTTAAAGTAGGACCTAAGCTTACGCTACAATAACGATTCTGTTATCTAAAGCAAGCTTACAGCCACTTGCTATTTTGAAAGGGACCCAAACAGACCTTTGCTTCTGTCTGCATTGCATTGCACAAGTTTGTTCTTGACCCTATTTGAAGTCAAGGGCACCTAGCTTTAGATTTATTCAAATTATTGCTATTGACCTCTTTCTTACATAACTGAAATCAATAAAGCTAGTGCAGCATCCACAGAACTTCTATGTAAACATGCAATTCCATACCATGGAATTCTGTATTGATAGAAATGTCTGACTTCCATTTCTCAATTCAAGGCAAGATGTCCACAAATATTACATACAGAAGTTGCTACGCAAGACTTTCTTAATTGAGCAAATATCTTGACATCCTCAAACAATGATTACAGGTAGCCTACAGTATGTAAGATTTGTAAAGTTTAAGAAAGAAGAAATTGTCTTCTTTACTTACATTAGAGAAGTTAGACTTAACGTTGGTTGGAAGCTTTATTAACTTAAGTTACCGTACATGTTAGTTAATGGCGCTACTCAGCTTTGTAACCATTGCTGATGTGCTGAAATTTTGCATGCCTAGACCTATTTCTTAAATCCAAACACATGGAATTGTCACATTTATATACCCATAAATCAGCCATTTCATAAAATATGGGAATTTTTCCCTCAAAAAGAGAAGTTATAAAATTATTGTAATTGGGTGGTCAAAAATAAGTTTAAAACCTCAAATTCTCTGAATATCAAGGACTTAGGTGTATCTGAAGTGGTTTCATGTGTAAAATCTGTCGATTTACTTATTTATTGCGTTGAGTTACATTTGTTGCCATTTTTAGCATAATTTTAACGCTCTGTAATACGGTACCAAGAAGTCAAGAGTAATCAGCTATGTCCATTTTCATTTGAGAAAATATACATCTTAAGGTAGCCTACAATTTGGTATAAGATTAACTTCAAAAAATATGTGTGGTTAATTACTATGTAAAATAACAAACAAGGGAATTTTTGTCCCACCCGCCGTAACAGAGATAGTTTTGTTAAATTATTATTGATGAGTTAAATAAATGTTCTGACAATCTGGAAACAGTTTATAATTTGTATTTAATCCCTCATACCTTCATTAATAACAACATTAAGACCTTAACAGTAATAGCAGAACAGAAAATGAGCTTTTGTTTTGCATCATTAAAATCAGTGTCCAAATTATGTCCCACCCGTAACAGAAGGCATTGTAAATTTTACAGAAAGTGAAGAACCAATTCTAGTTTATTATTTATGATATGTAATAAACAAAAAAAGTTTTTATAATTTGCTAGAATGTCCCACCCGTAATTATGAAATGGCTGAACTGCCTTCCACCTGGGCCCGAATCAAATCCACAATCTTGGGAACAGAAAACCAGTGTCGCCCATACAACTTTGTTTTAATTCGTTTTTTTTAAGCGAATAACTTACATTTCCACTAACACAGCACTCTGACATCTTCGGACAAAGAAAAAACCCATCAAATATGATACAGGATTTGTTCTGATCACTGAGCTAATGAATCAGTATTTTTAACTGTTTTACTAAGATAATCTCGGGTTAAAATATGGGGGAGCTGACATTGCATTTTACCTTATTATTTAGCTTTGTTGGGTAGAGCCCTATCTCCTTGACATTACAGTTTTAATTTTTTCAAAATGAAACAACATGAAAAATGTGTCCCTAGATGCAAGGATTATAATTAGGTGCGAAGTTTGTTCATAGGCTATACGGTATAAGAATACATAAGAATATGGCTTCCATCACAGACTGTGTTGCATAAAGAATTTTCATGAACCCAGCATGGACTGTGTCTGTGAGAGATGTGGCTCTGAGTGTGGGAGATATCATGCGATGAACTGCAGACTCTGCCAAGAAACATTAGTGAAGTTCTGCACCAAGAACTAAGTCATGTCCCAACTGCACATTGTGCGCTCTTCTTACTTTATTATATAAGAATACATCCTGTAATTCTCTTACCTTAAAATACGTAATTCATGATAATAACATATAACTGACGGCCATGTTACAGGTACCGACTTGACTTAGAATTCTGGGTACCTATCAGGTTGATCAATACGACAAACCTCAAAGATATAGGCCTATATGGTACATTTTCGAAACCTACAAACAGTGTATCGTACATTATTTGAAAATGAAAGGCGCTTTGTTACGGCTACCGCCTCCGCTTCGCTCGCTTAACTAGCCTATGTGGTTAGTAGCCTATTATGCATTATTTCGATTATCTGCAGACAACTTATCTTAATGCAGAGGTGGGTACAAGACACCTCGCCTGCTGCGGCATTATACGAGGACAGTTGGTATCCTGCTTCACTCAGAACCATAATATGGCTGGCGTGTTTTATGCGTAATGAAAATGAATTGAAAGTAGGTAAAAATACATGAAAAAGTTTAAAATACGACTAGTTTCACCTCTTAATAAATTATTTTAACAAAAGTAAGCCTAAGTACATTTAATGACATGTTGATTTCCAAAAAAGGAAAATTGTAATGTTGAGGAGATAGGGCTCTCGCTCAGTATTTCTGTGTATTATCGCCGCACTCATAACGTTGACGGGCGGCTCGCTTTGTTCTCATATTACAATGCTTGTTGTTACTGTAAAAGGTTTTCTCAAAAGAAACCGCTGACTGAATTCGTGTTGCCAATTCTCTCATTGCTCAATGTCATTGCCACGTAAGTGTTTTGCTGCATCTACATCTTCCCGCTCTGTTTACTAACACTGTGCAGTATGGCAACTACTCAAAGCGGCGGCGACTTCTTTGATGTTAACTGTCAACGAATTGAGTGCGGCGATAATAATACTGTAATGCATGCTAGATTTACAAGGTTAAACACTTACCTTGTTGTTACTGCTTTGCATCCATGGTACAAGGCTGTCAATAAATTGGCCGATGTCTGAGCACTCTATAGAGTTATTCGGGTCACCGAGATAGTTTATGAGATTCATAGCAATGGTCAATTTTGTTTTAGTGTCTGTAGTTGTAAGAAGCGGTAGAAAACCGTCCATATCTCTAGGTGACATCGCCATGTTGCAAAGAAGTTATCACAGCTTTATCGCAATACAAAAAAAGTTAAGATGCACTCACACAAGACCTAGAGTTTCACAATCAGACTCATCTTCCATACTTGAGATGTCGGATTCAACTCACTCGCGCACTAATCACTAACTGTTGATCCATCACAAAATAATAATTAAAAATAAAAACAAAATACCACTACTTCACAATGCACATCCTATTTTACAAAAAATAAGCCACTTATTTCTTTGGTACAATTCCATTCAACCTGAAACACAAAAAGTTCAGGATATGAGCAATTCAACTGAACAAAACGAATGCAAATGCTTAAAGACAATTTGTGGGAATAGGCCTAAAACATGAAAATGAAATATGCCTAAATTATAAAACTAGCTGAACCCTCCTAATAGCGTGTTTATTAGTCAACCTGAACAACGAAAAAAGCTACGTTCAGGATACGAGCATTTTGTTACTTTAACAAAAATAAAATTCATGCAAATGTACAGTAGAACCCTGACTTTCCATCACCCTATTAACCAACTGGCAGATTATTCGACTCTGGCTCAATCTTTAATTTTTTCCCTAGAAATGACCATTAGAAATTCCAATGCTGTGGTATTGTAGAAAGGGTGTTTTTCAAAACTTTTAAAATTAATCATTCGCTTTCTAAGAAACGACACTCAAAGATTCCATACAATTGCAAACCCATGTAGACCCAGTTTAATTGTTAAGTCCCTATCTAGAAGTGTTCGAATTACTGGTACCAGTAGTGTAGGCCTTCTTACACTGTAATTTTGTAAGAAATAGGCCTATGCCTATTTCACGGGTGTAAAAAGTGGTCTTAAAATATTGGAAAAATGTGCAATTATTCGAGCGGTTTAGTGGTTTAAGAATGGAGAAATGGTGGATCTTGCTTCAAAATTTGAAGTTGGCTTAACAACGGTGCATGATTTAATAGTAAACTAAATCTGACCTTGCTACCCTCAAAAAAGTGAAAGCTAGATTCCTAAAAAGAGTATTAATTAGGTACATCAAAGACAAGTTCATCCAGACTAGCCTACATGTTAGCAGATCTTTCCATACCACAACAAGCCTAGAACATCTAAAACAGAGAACAAACAAAAAAGAAGAAATATGACCAGTTTTACACGACTGATGCCGTGATAAATAGAGACTGGATGGGTCCAACCCAGAACATATGCATTGACAGGCTAGCAGTACACGGATTCCATCTTAAGCTATGTGTAAAAGAGAGGTAGGCCCTACCACGATACAAGCGAGGAATGCATGTGCAAACTGTGCAGGAAAAAATGTGAGCGATATCACTTCACCACATGTGGAAAAAGAGAAAAGACCTTACATCAATACAGCCAAGAACAAAACAGGCATTTGTGCACTCTTCTCCTTTATTATTTAATAGTAGGCCTACCGTAAATCAATGTTGTGGCAATTTAGTTAAATCTTATTGCATTTTATCATGTAAGCAAGTTATAGATTCTGTAATCTTGTACAGCATAGTGTGCAAGTGAAGATGTCTATAGTCCCAGTATGGCAGGAGCTGTTTTATGAGTACTACACATTAACATGAAATTATTTTATTGAATGGATTATCAGACTTTTTCGTTTAACCGTTCAACCCCATCCCCTTCATTGCAACTGTATAACAGGGGTTCTACTGTATAACGAAAATTTGCAAACTCGTGAAATTGAGTTCCAGTAGGTCTACATTACACCCTTTAAAAATACCTAAACTTCCCATACTTAAGCATTGTCAAATCACCTTTATTTAGCTGGCAGATACAACCATAAGAAGTACCGGTACTAAAATTTGCTGAATTCCCAAGCAAAGATTTTCGAATTCCTTGTTAGTTAAATGTCTTCAAAAACTTAGGCCTACCTAGTCTAATAGGCCTTTCCAGGTAGGCCTAGAGGAAGTAAATTAATAAACCTAATTCGTATATTATTCTCAACCGGAATATATATCAGGAGCCATAACTTCATAAGCGATGGAAACAGTAATAACGTGGGCCAGTAAAAAACAGACTCAACAAAACGCTCGATACAAAAATGAATAGGCCTATGCTCTCTCATAACTGAGTAACCTCTTAATAACAGTAGGATACCACCAAAACATTCCCCAAAATCAGATTAGTATAAGAAAGTTACACATCTCAACCTAAAGAAAGGTTAGGGTTCCTTTACATTTGCCTCGGGTACCCTCCCTTCTATACAGATTTGGTGACAAATTAGGCCAGATTACACAACATCAATATTACATCCAGAAACTTTTTCTTACCGCAGAATGAAACAAGGAACAACTATTTACCTAATATAAACACTCAGGATCCAACGCTGTTCACATAATTGTTATTTCCTTCACAATACTGACACTTGTCTCTCCAAAACTAACACCATGAAAAGAAACTCCGCCATATTTGAAGTGCGCAAAGAATGCGTTTGGTTGTTACTTGTTTCCATTGAGCTTGTTTCGTTACAAAGCACAATGAAAGCAGAGATAATCATTCAGTAGTTCACATCATCACCACTCATAGCGCTATGTAACAGGGGACCAAATCTTGTACTTTTATAAACAGTAAAGATAAGATATATCTTAGTGTTTGTAAAAACACCATCAAATAAATAGATTTAAACAAAAGCTAATGCAGAATAAATATGATAAACAAAGGAGGCAGAGAAAACGTGTTAAAAAAACTAAACTCCATGACGCTACATCCCTTTGATGGACTAGGCCTGCCATCCAACCGTTGCATACCCTGTCATATGCAGATGGCAGGATTGGGGTGCATACAGACTCCCACAGCAATTATTGATGGCTTACTGAACCGGGGCCCATTACTTTTTTTTATCAAGTATCCAAAGCATTATGAGATATGGCATAATCTTCTGGGGAAACAGCACTAAAAGCATTGCAATATTCCGAATTCAGAAAAGAATCGTTCGAATACTGTCTGGAGCAAACAAAAATGACTCATGTAGACCCATCTTTAAGACCTTGCAAATCCTACCTCTTCCATCCCTATACATATATGAGTTACTGATACATGTCAAAGCTCACCTAAACGAATTTCAAACAAATGGAACAAATCATGAGCATAAAACCAGATTCAGAAATAATCTCTCTATTCCTACTCATAACACAGCACAATTTCAGAAAGGAGCTAAATACAGTGGAGTAAATTTGTTCAATAAACTACCACAACACTTAAAAAATATACAATCCCCAAGCAAATTCAAAAGCACCCTAAAAAAATTCCTAATTCAATCATGCTTCTACAGCATTGAGGAATACTGTAACTCAATCTCTTGATAACTCAAAAGAAAAGGAAATATCTTGTTACTGAACTATCTCATCCCATTCTCTCTCATCTGTAATATATATGTAAATTAATGTACCCGGTATTGTATTATACTCTTAATATAATTTCTTTTGTAAGTCTATTGTTATGTAACCATATTCTATGTAACCATATTTCTATGTAAGTGTATTGTTATGTAGTATGTAACCATACTACAATCCATTCTTATTAATATCCCATAGCATGTATTTGCTCAGAGGATTAAACAATAAACAAAGCTCCTCAGTTTTATCATGAAGCTGACTGCACCCCGTTCCATACCTCCCTACCTCAGAAAACCCCAAGGATTGAACCCAGATCTGCTGATCCGCAGTCAGCAACGCCAACCATTAGACCATGCAGGCCTTTACAGGGTTCTCAACTATTAAAAATAAGTGCAAACTTGTAATATTATTACAATGATTAATAAGTAATAACCTTTTAGTTTAAACATGTTGTCGTCCACAGTTCACGTATAAAAAATGAACTTCCAATATGTTGTATTGTAAAAGGGTGTTTCTAAAATAGCTTTTTCACTGTGGTAGCATTCAACATTAAAATAAGGGACTTGTCTTCTTTATGCAGAAGGCTTTACATGTAATGTTTGCTGCATCTGAGGTTATATTCTTAGAAACTATAGCAAATGTCTCATTACTGTTGCTTGAAAATTAAGCCCTTCATCCAATGTAAGGTTGCCATGATTCAAGTGAAAACCAGGACATCGCTGCTCTAATAGATAGCCAATACTAATACCGTGTTCTCAAATACTTTGTGCAGCAAGATTCCCACTAATCCAGACACCCGATTAATCTGGTCAGATGAACAATAAATTTTGAAATTTAATCACAAAGATGTTTTGTTTTGTTAATCCTACATCAGTTCAAAGGTTAAAAACTTAGTACTAAAACAAAATTAATTTGTAGGAAAAGTATTTATGAAAAACACAATTATGTTGTTTTACCCATCTAAAACTAGTATTACAGCACAGTATGTACATTTTAAGGCAAATTGCGACAGACAGGGTCCAGGCCAATCTAGCCCGGATCAGCAGGACTCTACTGTATCTGATCCAGTACTAGAATATATACATTCATTAGGTAAAATCAGTGAAATATGGTAACCCTTCCAGTGTGTTTTAAAAAGGTGGGGCACATCCAAATATACACAATTAGGAGGAAAATATAATTGATACTAAAACTAAACTTACCTTTTGATGATTTCTTCCTAGGATATTAGCAGTGTTGCAAGTTTAGATGATTCTGAGCCTTACCATAGTTTTGTAAGGGCAATAAGGAATAAGTTAGCGACTCCAGCCATGAAAACCGTCAATAACAGCCATGGCAGCACAGCATGCTGACCACTACTTCCCATACTGCCATCGGAAGATGAACATAGATGACTCAGCGATTTGTCCAGCCTTCTTTTTGAATCAGCAAGCTGACCACATACTGGTACCTCTAATGTTGCCATCAAAAGACGAAGGTAGATGACTCGGCCTATGTCCAGTCTTCTTTGAGTCAGCATGCTGACTATGTACCTCCAATGCTGCCAATGAAAGACGAAGGTAGATGACTCAGCAGTATGTCCAACCTTTCTTGTTTTTTTTTATTTGATATCAGTAGAAGAAAATGCCAAAAATCACAAGTTCAAAGATCAGACGTATAAGACATTGGCTGCAAGACTTGACGACAGTTTGGAAAATTATATTCTGCCAAGCATGCAACAAATAGGTTAGTCGTTATGCTCTAATTGTTCTTAGTTTTCCTGCTATTTTGAAATTACAATTTTCTTTTCACACCATTGTGAGCTTTAGGTCTGTACAAACAGTTAGTACGCATAACTCAAAACATAAGATATTCCTATGTTCTTAAAGTATAATTTAACAATGCACATTGTGCGCTATTATCAATATTAAATTGAAGTATATAATTTGGAATAAAATTCTCTCGTAGGCTTCCGTGACAGCATATTATAATATTTTGGCTTTCAGGAAGGTCTTGGGTTTTAAAACTGATGTTTGGGAATCATGTTGTAACCTTCTTCAGGTTTAAAGACTGAGTTGGTGGTTCTATTCTCTGTAGTTTATAATATGATGTGCTATGGAATAGATTAGCAGTGGTTGATTTCAAGATTCCATAGCGTATAAAACACAGGCAATAGAATCACCAGCTCAGTTTTCTAAAATTCAGGTCACAGCATGATGACCAAAACCTCGGTTTTAAAACCCAAAATGCCAAGTAACTAATACTGTGAGTACAGTAAATAAGGTTTTATTGAGGAATACTGAGGTTACATTATCTGCAGTATATTATAATATTAATTAATCCAAAATTTTTAATTCCAACAATTTGTTAACAGACATTGAAGTTTTATGCTCGGTGAACGCAATATATTGTGTACAATGATCTATCGACCTTTACAAAAATGACAAAATATAAAACTACATACACCAAAGCTGAAAAGGTGTACGAGTGTGGGTAGTACACAGAAAGAAACAGTTGCACAACTACCATGATCACATAGGCCAATCGTCACCTTCTCTCGTGTCTTTCAGGTGGAATGTTGTACTTTTTACACCAGTTACCGTTCTGTTAAAGCCATGCGTTTAGTATTTTGTGGGATTAATATATGTATCAACATTAGAAACTACTGTAGAAACTGTGTAATAACTAGAGATAGGGATTTGATGACCTATAAATTACCGAAGAATGGCCAATAAACAAGGCGTTTATGGCCTGAAAATCCCTAAAAAATTCCCTAAAGATTATTAAAAAAAGGCCTAAAAATAAATTTTATATTCTAAATTTAACTGAGTGGAAAAAAGAGGGTTCCGAAGTTTTTGTTATAATTTTGAGCAGCAATTTTAATTATTAATTGCACCATTGAACCAAGTGCCATACCAACATAGAAGGCAGTATACTACAGGATTCTTTATTTTATTTTTGTATAATTTTTCTAAATGTTGTACATGAATTCATTTACCTACAAAAGCGTTCCTTGGTTACCAGTCATTGGTCTTTTCATTAAATTTCAGTTTTATTTCTACTCGCAGTAGACAAACGCTTTATGCATGTTTCAGCAGGACAAAACTAATATTGAAGAAGTGGCTAGACTGGTCCATTATGTAACGGTAGAAGTTAAAGTGAGAGTTTTAAAGTGTAGAAAAGAACAATTAAAATGCTTACAAAAAAGGATTTTAATGGCAAAAACGAATAGAGAAAATATCAGAGGAATCTAAAAAACACAAAATTATATTATTGGAAGTTCCTGCACAAAATTGAACTACATTGCATTAAAAATGATAAAATTAATAAATAATCTTTAAAGAGGCAAAGACACAAAAACTGTCCTGATAAATATGTCTACACATCCTCCAACTAAAGAATGGAGTAAATGTAAACAAATCAAAATGTTATTAAAGTACATGTTGGATACTGCTGAGCTCGATCAATGAAATAAAACACATGTGATACCAGCTGCTCAACGAAAATTTATTTTGTAATTTGCTGCCTAGCATCTTTAGGGCATCTTTTTTGCTGGTTTGGAATTCCAGCAATTAAAATAAAAATGGCATTTTGTCACATTTATAAAAAATAAGATAAAATTCACAAAACCTCACAGAAACACTATCACCGAATTGTCTTCTGTGGCCTACTTGTCAGGTGTCCGTTGAATATTTAAATAAGCTCAGAAGGCGGAAGTTGTGAAAGTTCAACAGCCAATCACAGCACATGGGAATTAAGTAAAGAGATCCTATAATCACATGGTTTTGTTTACATCTACTTCATTCTTTGGTAGGCTGCATTTAGCATAAAACATGCAGCTATGTTTGTATGCTACTAGGAAAAAAGATACAATTTCATCAAAATCCCAGTCATATTAACTACTTATAACACAAATAATACAGAACTTGCTAGCATGATGCCTATTGGCTGACTGTCATGTGACATGATTTCCTTTGCCCCTGCGCATCTCTGTTTCCCACTATAGACCCACACTCTTACACCTTCCAAAGTTTAGAATGAAAATACCTTTCTAATACAATTTTTATTACATCTTTTCTTCTCAATATTCTCACAGGATAGTACATTTTCGTATTTTTTTTTTTTTACAAAAATGTTCTCTTTATTTTCTAAAAAGAAATATATCTTGAAGTTAGGAGATTTTGGAATAACAGCGATGACATGAATCATCATAAAATATAAAATTATTCTAAAACACTGATTGGTAATATTATCTGAATAATATAAGATTTAAATTGTGGGCGCAAAAAATCTTTCCATTATCATGTCCATCCAGGCTTTAGAGTGTTATAAATTATTTACAGTTACACAAATGTGACAATTTTCATCTTATACATTGCTTTGAATTACATGTACAAAGTGGAAGGGTATAACTAAGCAGATTCAAAGGGCTAAGTAATACAAGATTTGAAGCTTTCACGGCGCTGATTACTTAAGATGGCCTCTCGGGTTATCAGCTGTGTCAAAGTTATTAGGCTTGAGCTTTCAGCCTTCTTCACTGAGGAAGGCCACAGAGTGAAGATGGCCGAAAGCTTGAGCCTAATAATGTTAACATGGCTGATAACCCAAGAAACCTTTGTAATAATTCACATCGCAATAAATACAAAACCTATCATTGCATTTATGATTTTTGAAACAACAAAGTTTCAAATTTATATACTAATATAAGCAATCATCAAGTGAAATTCATCAGTGAGCTCTAAGGTTTAAATAAAAAAGAAAATTTTAATGGAATAGCCAGATTCCACAAATGACAATCGTAAAACGAGGATAAAAATCCTCACATTTTTGCATAAAGTATTATTCTATTACCGGTAATTTTATAACCCTGCTTTTATGCAATTTTCAGTGGTGATGCATACACACGTCAGTAGCAGTGAAAAGGTCAAGGTGCTGGAATGTGCAACAGTGCACTGCCAGATAGCTTGTATTGCTTGGAAATGATCTCTGTCACATGTTTAAATACAAACTGTGAGACACTCTAGCTTCAAAGGTGTCTTATATCTTGTATTTATATAGTCCATATAATAAACTTTGATATTTTTGTATTTAATTTTTATGAAAATTGCCTACGTTATTAAAAAAAAAAGATAAAGGGAATATTTAATCCATATTCTTTCCTCTGGTGATGTGAAAAAAAAAAATGGAGCAGGGGCACCCTTATGTTGATGCATATCAAGAGGCCTGTGAAAATTTTCTTTTTAGTTTTCTTTGTTCACATATTGTTTTGACCTCTCCTCATGTTCCACTAATGTTAACAAATCACTATATTTATGAGCACAATTGGTCGGTACAACGCCAAAGCGAACTAAGCGCCAAACTCCATATTTTGAGAAAACTGAAGTTGAAGTTTGAGTGTTGTAAAAAAATCTTGATCAAAACGAAATTTCCTTTTTTCTCAACTGAGTTTACTATCGTAGTATTGCTTAGTTCGTTATTGCAGACCGTAGGATATCAAAATCTGCACCATGGACTACCAATAGTCTATATTTTGACAATTGGTGCTTAGTTCACTTTGGCGTTGTACCGACCAATTGAAATATGCATTTGTATAATAAAATTTTCTTACATTAAAAAAAAAAAAAAAAAAAAAAAAAAACATATGTTCTGATTAATTTTGAAATTATCGCTTGTCTATGGTTCGAGGTCATATGCACGGCCAGCTTTGGCAGAGATGCTTTTTCCACAGAAGCTGTTTAGGTTTTAAATTTAAAATGATGGAAAATAAACAAAGAAAATTAATGTTAACTCCATAATTATCAACATTAATTTCACAACAATTATTGTTTATCAATTGGGTAACTGACCAACAGTATCACCAAATTCAACGATAAATTGTTATACAGTATTTAGAGTTCTTGCCAAGTTTCTCAACGACAAAATAATCATAAATATCTTAGAAAAATTAAATCAAATTTAAAAAAAAATTGGATTTAATGATTTTCTAAACCCCCTATGGCCATAGAAATAAATTTAGTCCGGTAATAATACAGGAATTATTTTGTATGCAATAATTTTGTCTATTTAAAGGCATCTAAATCTTCCTAACAAGTAGCATAGAGCATTGTACAACCAATGTTCTATGGGTTGAACAAGTATGGGGGAGGGGGCCCTTAAGGAATATTTGTCTGTGGGCCCGTGAAATCTATGGGGGCCCACTATGGAGAGTAATTTTCAAGTAAAGCACGGTTAAAGTTTAGGGACAAATGTTTTTTTCTGAGAAAACTAATCACTTGGAATAAAAATGGTATTTAAATTTTTTTGTTTCTACCGAAGGAATAAGCTGATGGAATCTGTGCAGTTATACCCTGTATATATATATACCTGATTGGAAAGATAGTATACTAAATAAACAATAACAAATTACAACCATATTACATGCACCATCAAACATTTCTGTTAGATAAAAACACAACTCTCCAGCAGTATGATGAATCACATAAGCTAGGTATATTTTCAGGTATCTTTTATTTGGCTAAATATAAGGGTGGAGAGGGCAGGCAGGGGAAAATTAATTCAGAAACCTTTTAGATTCTGTATTACGAGAACTTATATAACCAGAGTGAAAAAATAAAAGGAAAAGCAAAGATGTAAAAGCAAAAATCAACCCAAACAACATTGTAGAAATATGATATCTTGAGATTGGTATAAAGCGACCCAATAATATGCCTGGATTCAATTAGGAAGTATATGTATATTTAAAAACATATTTGCAATACTGTATCTCTGCTTCAGCACAAAACCATTTTCATAGCATTATGAGGAAAGATCAAACTCATATTTTTAAAGTAAATTTCATATTTATCAAAAATCTGTGCATCGGAAAACAGTACTTTTCTAGCAAAGAGTTATTTAATTTTATATTGATGTCTCTTTTTTTTAATACTTGTTCCTTGATTCAGTTAAAGCACACTTCCCACCCTTATATCACAATATACTATTGTAACACAAATTTATACGGCTCACGCTATATAAAGGAAAATTGGGCGGAGCTTTAACGAGACCCGCCTGTGGGAGTAGCGAATGATACGGAGGCAATGTTACCCAGTTCAGATAACACCACACCAACCGAAGCATTATGTTGTACAATTTCAATTGCACGGCAAAAAACTATACATAAACCAAAATTTTCAAGTGTACCACAAGAAAGAAGAAAAGTTTAATTAAGCCAGCTGTACAAAAACCATGTTTTTACAAGTGGTTGTCGAGTTATGAGGTTTTGATTGATAAGTAACATTAATGGATCAATCACACACCTCCCGGGAGTAGCCCCAGGAAATCTACGCTTTCTTTCTTTCTTTCTTTCTTCTGACAAGTGTGGGATCAGTGCACAAAGAGTTGGCAGGGATTGGTGGACATAATTTTCCTTCGTATAGCATGAGCCCTATAGTTTGTCATAAGAAAGTTGATTTTGGCTTTTCATCTTACACAAACCATGTTTCAGCAACTGGCCATTTCTATCACAGCACCAAGATTACGTATAATGTATAAAGGGAATTAAACAACATAAGAAATTATGTCATAAGACTTCACTGTACACTTGAGCGCATGGAAACTTTCCAATGCTCCTGGTATCTTCTAGTGTTTTTCTTCAAGTAAAGTTGGCATTGAATCTTCGTATCATCTGTGTTCAACACCAGTCCTGAGTGAGCCAATCCCTCTTACTGGTCTGAACATACGCATTAGCCTACGAATAACGCTGTGCAGTGAAATGGGGGTGGAGCAGTGGCGGCTCGTGTATAGGCACTGTGGAACTGCAGCACCCCCTATTGCCACTTGATATTATCGATAACATTTAATATAATGAGTCCTTTTTTCTTTAATTATTTCTTTATACTTGTACTTGTCACTTAAGCTAAATGCCAGTAGACATCCCCCAGTTTATTAAAAAGAGAAAAGAAAATCTTTTTATGAAACTGTACGCTTCACAGTTCCAGCGGCATGGTGTTTGACTGTTGTGCGCATGCCCACATAGGAAGGTGCATGCCGTGGCTGCGAGGGAGAAAGAGTATTGTTGATCGTGGTGGCATATTGGTGAAAGGCAGTGTTTTCTTAATGTATTTTTTGCTCCGTGTGTGTTGTGCTTAAAAACCATCTACCATATTCTTGAATGTGATAAAGTGTAGAATTAGATTATCCTATGGGATTCATTTTTTTGGTTCTTTTACTTAACAGAAAACTTGAACCATGGCAGATCAAGGAGAAAATTATTGAAATTTTTGTGAAAATTAAAAAAAGACAAGTGGATTTAATTTTGAAATGAACAGATCAAGCTTGAACTGTAACAATTTATATTAAAGTAAGTAAAAAATTTTGATTTTGTTTTTTAGGGTTTTATCAAGTTTCTTAATTTTTTGTTATATATATATATATATCTATGTTTCCTTAAAACACAATTTTAAAACAAAGACTAAAAATTTTCTGGAGCAGCACCCCCACTAATTTTAGCTATGACCCACCACTGGGGTGGAGTATAGGAACATTTCATTTAGGTGGCTGGAGAGCATGCTACATACAGTGTCTAACACTCGCACATTAATCTACGGACACAGGTCAGTATCAGGTTCAGGAGAGAAGGAGCGAGGGGAGGGTTAGCCTCTGCTGCATATTTGCCAGAACCAGTATTATGTATTCCCTTACCAACATAAATCACTGCACATTATATCGGAAAGGTTCAGTGCACTTGAATGTACAATGAAGAAAGTATTAAACTCTCTCCACCCTTAGGAAGATGAAACCCATACTTTTCACAAAAATACACTACAATCAATAGAAAGGGAAATAACAATAAATCTGACTCAAACCTTTAAACAATGCCAGGTGTCTAGGCATTATACAGGTAGTTCCTACAACTCAAATTATTCCTATAAATTACAATAAATGTACATATACATTTCTTTAAAATTCTAAGTGAAAGACAAAAATGCTGGAACACCTTTCAACCAACCCTTATTATTATTGTGAACTTTAACCTTCAGAGCAACAGTGTTCTTAAGACTTACAAACAAACATCGAAGGCAATAACAATGCGAGGACAACAGATTATATTCGACAGTGACGTGAGAGGATAAGTGTTTCATAATAATAACAGTGAGGACAACATCAATGATTAGTACATATTCACACTTATAAGTGCCATAAATGTAGAGCGTAAGTTACTGGTACTGATTCCTAGAGTTTCACTGCCCTTCGGGTCACCAGATTCTCCTAATGAAATGTAGGACATTAGTGGTCTAACTACCTCTTTGCTAAATCATCAGTAAGGTTTGAATGTTTATGACCTAAGAAAGTGGAAAACATGACTGCAAATATGCCCTTAAAAATAACTAAATATGACCAAAAAATCCAAAATATGACCTAATAAAAGTAAAGTATTTTCAAAAATTAATGTTTCAATTTAAAACGTTTAAAGACACTAAAAACACTTACATCACATGAAATCAATCAGATAATCAGTTCTAAACAATTTTGGTGATTGCCAGTTTTTAAAGGATTTGCTTGTTTCAACAGCTCCAAATACTCGTAATATTTTATAGACCTTGCATGTCCATATAAAATATGAACAATTGCATTAATTTTAAAATTTAATTTAATATTAATTTGGCATAAACATTATAAATACATTTCAAATTTAACTTTAAATTTAACTATGCCACTAGAGGTCAATTCAATATTACTACCTCTGCTAGTGAAACTACAAAGTATGGTGTAAATAGCCTAATGTCACGAATTACAAGTTTCTAATGCACTCCCTGATAATATAAAAAATTCAAATTCCATTAGTATATTCAAAACCAATGTTCAAAAGTTCTTTTTAGATGAATACTTTAAGGTATAACTCAGAGCTATTACTGATAAGTTATTGATTCATGTAATGCACACTGTTAAGGTAATTTATACTACAAACCAGCTTATCATAATGTTTTACCAACTAATGTTTTAAGTTCTAACAACCAATGTTTTGAATTTTTACTTATTAATTTTTACTTATTTTATGTATTATCATACTTATCCTTTGTATTGTATTGTATTGTATGTATATAGTAACAGTCCCTAAGCGCGAGCCTTATGGCTCATTGGGGCTAATTATGATGAATAAATTGAAATAAATTGAACTCGACCATGTAGTACATACACTGCATAAGTGTGCGCTTCTTTACCGAATTTATAATTGAAACGTGACGTTGAATTACAAATATGGAAAAAAATATGACCAAGACCACAAAAAATACCTAAATATGACTTTATATGCAAAATAAAAACGATCCGATTTGATAACAAGCATGCAATTCATGTTTAATTTGTGTTTGTGGTGAGAATGAAGGTCAGGATAAAAATATGACATGTCATAAACATCCAATCCTTAGTCATCAGTAAACTTACATTTTCTCTTTGGCTTAAAACTGAACCATTAATTTTAAAATTCTTGCTCCCGCACTCTACGACAATCATATTGCAAATGGAAGAGTGTAGTTTTGCTATCGTTGTAGCCCAATCCAGCATGCTTCGGATGATCACTGTTTTGTGACATCTTCCTTTCACTGTTATAACCAGTGCTTTTTTTTTCTGGGGGTACACAGGGGTAAGCATACCCCCTTAAAGATTTTTCCAGTTTCATATAGGAGAAAATCAATTTCCACAATTTGAAATTGGGAGAAGTCTGTGCCAATCAAAATAATGAAAGTGATTATGCCCATCATTTAGGAATTGGTCGCAATAACTTACACCGCTCTAGTGAAAAGCAAATTGTAGTATTTAAAATCTTTTTATATTCAATATTTGAAAGATTGTTTACCAATACTTACTCTTAGTATTGATAACAATAATATAATGTATGGAATATATTAAGCTACAAATCATGTTGCTGGATTATATGACAACATAGTGGGTGTAGAAAGAAATGCGTACATGCCACTGCTTGGGAATAACTATATTAGGACAATGTTGCTCTTTGGGTTTGTAAATCAAGTTAACAACTTTATAGATACGTACATAAGCAACCTGCTGTATGAGTTTACATTAACTTAATAATGTACCAGCGTATAAGATGCTCATTTGTATAAGAAGCACACATCGTATACAGTATTTGGGAGAGATCACTTCAGTGGGAATCCCCTACTGACAGCCATATTGTGCGACAAGACACGAGAAGACCTTGGACTAACAAAAGAAGTATGTCTACATGTGACAAAGATTTTGGAAGTCAAATTCTGTACTTTCATTATACAAGATACACCTAATTTTTAAGGCTTATTTTAAGGGTAAAAAATTGCATCTTATACACCAGAAAATACGGTAGTTGTCACATTCTCTTTTTATAGACAAATACTGTACAATTTAACTTTGGTTATATTGTATGTTTATCAAGATCTGTTAATCTGACACAGTAGAAACCCGATTTAATGTATCCTTCTGTTTTTACAAAGTGCAAAATGCAAATTTTTTTCATGAAAAAATCACAATGCTACTAGAAATGAAAAAAAAAAAAAAAAATGTTCACCTTACCACCAAATTGCAAAATTTTAAGGTGGAGCCATAGATGACCAACTGCGAATTGATGGTCAAAGATGAACTGTGACAATATAAATCAATAGTTGATGATTCCATCAATTTCAGGACAGATCAATATATACCAAAACTGAAAACGGGAGTTCACTTGCATTTTGCAAGTGAAACAAAGTTGCACAAATTAAAATTAGCATTAGATGAAGCTTTCATCCCAAAATAAGAGTAATTTTTTTTAATCTGGCAAAATTTTTTAATTTAATGATAATAACATCTAATGCTAAATAGTTTTCATTGTAATTTTAGTTTGTAAACAATGTATGTTTCAGTAAATCAAATCAAATTTCTGCAAAATCTCTACTTTATTTATTAAAGATAGCAACAAGCTATTTAAGGTTCAAAATTCTGTATGTCCAGAAGACGAAGAAGAAGAAGAAGAAGAAGAAGAAGAAGAAGAAGAAAGAATAAAAAACATTAAATCAGATTGAATTGAGTATAACGCACTTTATTTACCTTGGTAAACTTCTGGACGGCTGTTTTGCAGGTGGTGTTACTGCATCATCAGCAGAGTGCACTGATGATGCAGGAACACCACCTGCGAAACGGCCGTCCAGAAGTTTACCAAGGTAAATAAAGTGCATTATAGAAAGTATTTGAATTCAACTATTTTAATACACAACGCTAAAGTTGGACACAAGAATGAATTAAATCAGAGTTCTACTGTAATTTGAACTACAGGAATCTTAAGCAAATAGGATACAAATCTTTACTTTGCGACAAATTTTAAAGGGCTGGTTGACAGGGTTTCCGAGCCTCTCACAGCAAGGCAAACTGTAGGCTAACACCTAAGATCCGGCAAGCCTTGGACCAGGTGATGACGAAGTGTATCAACTTCTCAGTTTTAAAATACTATCTACAATATACCACGACATGTTCGAGGATAAGCCTGTTCTCACGTCAGCCAGGCGGGAGATTGTCTTCACACATCTCCATGAGCTTTCTTTACTCTTGAAAGACATTAAACAATAAGGATTTACTTTATAAATGGTTTGAACTTTTCTCGGCGAATACTATGTAAAAATTCTTCACGGGCTAACAGCCTCCATAACCTATGTTCCCCGTGACGTCCACCTTCTCCTTTGAATAGGTGAATTTTGAACAAATTCTTTTCTGACGCTGCCATTGGCTGGAATTCAACAACTGCACCAGCCTATATATACAGGTCCTTCCGCCTTCTCTCTATCAGTTTCCCAGAAGATGGACTCACAGAGATGGAGTCCAAAAGCTCGGAGTTTTTTAAAACCTCTCAACTCGGCTGTTAGCCCGTGAAGAGCTTTTACATAGGATTTACTTTGTCCATCATACACAAAGGGTCAATACTTTTTGTATTGTTTTCTTAATTTGTGTAGCAAACAGCTGGCTTCTAAAACTGAAATTAAGCAAATAGACTTTGTGATGTACAGTGGCAGATTTTTTAATAAAGTTTCCAATCTCCCCAGCGGAAATTCATGAAACTTTAGAATCCCTTCCATCATTGATCACCTTGACTATAAACATAATAGAGATAATAAATCTGACAACTCTATTAATCCTTTCAAGCTGCATTTTATAAACAGTATTTATATAAACAATCATCAGCGGGCTGTAAGTATGAAATCAATGAGGAAAACTTTAGCATACCAGATGGTTTTTCATGGCAGTTCCATCTGTCAGAACTAGGGTTCAGATGTTAATGACCTAAAACAGTGGAAAATATGACTGCAAATATGACAGTAAAAATGACTAGATTTAACCCAAAATCCTAAATATGACCTCATAAAAGAATGTATTTTCTAAAAATTAATGTTCCAATTTAAAACATTTAATGACACTAGATTATTACATAACAATCTTTCAATCAGATAATGACTTTTTAATACTTTTACAGGTGATTTACAGTTTTACTTGTAAAGAACTTCTAATCTGTTAATGTTTCCAGATACCAATGCAAATGTGAACTGAAAATATTTTTAAAAAATGTCTACTGGAAGCTGTTAACAATGAATAAGTGGTAATTGTGCTATTACTTGCTACTGTCCCTTCACATTTCAGTTACAATAAAACCAAAATATTTGTGACTTTTTATCAGAAAAAATTTAAGTCAACAATTTAGTGGACATACTGCATAATTGTGCTCTTTTACAGAATTTATAACTGAAATATGATGTTAAATTACAAATATGAACGAAATATGACCAAGACCATGAAAATGACCAAAATATGACTTTATATGCAAAATAAAAAGGATTCGATTAGTATAAAAATTGTGCAATTTGTGTTTGCAATGAGAATGGAGGTCAGGATAAAAATACGACATGTCATAAACATCCGAGCCCTACTCATAATTGAAGTTACTTTGGCAACCCTCAGAGGATCCCTATGGTACATTGAGGAACCATATATGTTCTGTATTAAACATCTGTACTCAATAATATAATTTCAATAAACTTTTAATAATGGTTATGGCTGTCTCTGTCCAAGAGGTCTGTTAATGATTATCATTCTACTTTTCAATTAATGTGATTTTTCTCCGCCACCTCAATTGTTATGCATGTATGCAATTTTTGTTGTTTTAAAACTCTTAGATAATATATTTGTAAAGTTGTCTTTAACATACTGATCTAGCTAGGCTGTATCTTCTGGTAACCTCGGACAGGGGAGCTATAAATAATAATAATAATAATAATAATAATTATCATTATTATTATTATATTCTGTCTCTAATTTTGCATCATCTACTTCTTGATTTTATTCCCACTTCTTTGAATGTTCAATTATATTTTGTGTTTTCTTTGTACTGTTTGTCTCTATAGGCAACCCACAGCCATAAGAAGAAGTTAATAATAATAATAAAAAAGTTAATAAAAATCATCACACTTTACTTAAAGCATTATGCTGTTAAACTTAAATTTCTGTTTCTATACAATTTTTTTTTTAGGTTATGCAAATATATGTCAGTAGCAGTGAAAAAGTTAATTTGTATGCACAGTATGTAGGAATCTTATCTTGTGTGTTTTCACCCATCACAAATAATAACAAACTCTGAAGGACAGTGTGTAAACAATAAAACTTTACCATTAGACAAACTTGTTTTAAAATATTTTTGTAGTCTTTCAATCGTACAAGTGACTTGTTATTTTACAGCTTTCAGACTTGAAATTTCTTGCCCAGTTATTAGTCTTACCAAAGGATTACAAAGGAAATACAGTCAAACTCATTCTAACGATATTTGTGGGCCCTGGCAGATTGTATTGTCGTATAGATGAGGGTTATTGTTATATTGAGGGGCTGTAAATTACCACATATTAGAAACACTGCATGCAGAAACTATATAATCTAAGCCTACAGGATAATTCATGGAACGAACATGTGGAGAAGTAGACTGCTAATATTGTTACTTAACTTACTGACTTCCGTTGAATTCTACCCATAGCTACTTTACACCAGTACACTGAAAAAAATACTATCCAGACGGACTTAAGATCATGGATCATGGATCATGGCACGCTTTGAGCCTAGCCATGTGTAGAAACTTCAAACTCATAGTTGTTGGGAAGAGAGAAGAGAAAGACAAGCAAATTCAACATGTAGCTAAGGCAAAACTAAAACAGTTGCTCCTTATGGTGTTTCAGTTGCACATTACGTCAGTCCTGGATTTTTCAATAGGCTGTGGCCTAGGGGCGGCAGGAGGAAGGAGGAAGGGGCAGTGCAAATAAAGTGGCCTATACTTATGAAAAGTATAAATCCAACACTGCATTATGTACATGTAGAAGTAAAAACCTAACATACTGTAAGTACATTAGGGATGATTTTAGCCCAGCCTATTTTCCACCTGTCATGAACCTTCCTTTTCTGGAACTTCTAAGAAATGTAACAGATATCAGGCACCCAGAAAACAATATTGGTGGCTGGGAAGGATACTGATCTGATACCAGCTACCGTCCATATGGCTAATCTACTGGTTTTGCAGAAACAATTCAACCTCCAAATATCGTTATGAAAGGGTGTTTCTAAAATAGCGTCATCTTTATAGTGAGTTACATTTAACAGTATTAATATAGGAAATTCGCCGAGACCAAACAAAAATATTGCTATATGCACATCTATCGTTATATCGATCTTCGTTACACAGATGTTTGACTGTATAGTATTATTCTTTTAATAGCTCAGCACATCACATGACTTCCTGAGTAAACAAATTACTGTATGCTCCACTGTACCACTATAGCATAAAAGACAGAAAAAAGAGCAAATAAAAAAAACAGTTTTTTCAGAACCACTGCTCCCCATTTTTGAAAGCTAATTCATGCAACCTTTATCAATTAGAAGCCACGCTGAAAGCACACAAGCACGGTCGTATAACTCAGTAAAAATTGCCTGCAGTCTCTAAATGAGATAAAAAAAAGTTATTTTAATTCTATAAATTTCAGCTGACAAGAAGTGACATTCCTTTATCTATATAATGAAGTTATTTTTAAAACTAAAGAAGGGATTGCCATATACCATGGATTATCCTCAATTTTATGGTTACAAAAATTTTATGAAAACATTTCCACTTCACTGGTTCAGCATTTTGATTGTGAAGAAGTAAACTGCTAAATGTAAATTAATGTGCCAGTGAAAAATCTGATACCGCATGTGTGTATGATGTCATTTCAGATCATGGTACCGTATTACTGATAAAATTACAACTTTTAATGAAGACAATACAAATACCAACTTCAGAGGCATTACAAGAAAAATGGAAAAATAACGTAAAATAGTTGTAGTGGCTATCTGGGATGGGCCGCAATGTGTTGTAAGATCTTATCTTTATAGACATAATGTTGTCTCCTTCATTGGAGAGTGATTCAAACTAAAAAAAAATACTGCATGAGCAAAGTGTCGATCGTCGCAGTGACACAAAGTCAGTGGGGACACGTGTCCAACCCTTGCAACTTTTGAGAATGTTTCCCGCTAGATGTCACTATCTGTTTATGTTACAGGATCAGTGGCATTTGGCAGGAAACATTCTCAAAGGTTGCAAGAGTTGGCCATATGCTCCCAGTGATATCATGACAGCTGTGATGGTTGACGCTTTGTTCATGTGAAATTCGTGACTTGAGGTTTTCCCGGTGTTGAGATTGTATTATTGTTTCTCAGGCTTCCAACAGAGTGAGTTGGAGGTTAGGTTCCAAGCTTTCGGGAGCTATCTCTGCTGCCATCTTCTGGGAGAAGTGAGCTGGCTTGGGAAAAAACTGCTTCATATATAGGAAAAGACTGGATATACCAGAATGGGTGGTGGGCCAATAGGAAAATTAGAAATTGGATTCATCGAATGGAGAGTTCTGATTGGTTAGGAAGGAAAAATAGAATTTAGTAATGTGTTCACATCCAACAACATTATTAAATTATATTTTTCCTTCCTAACCAATCAGAACTCTCCATTCATTCAAGGAAAAATAGAATTTAATAATGTTGTTGGATGTGAACACATTACTAAATTCTATTTTTCCTTGAATGAATGTGCTCACATCCAAGAATATTATTAAATTCTATTTTTCCTTCCTGACCAATCAGAACTCTTGATTCAATGTATCCAATTTCTAATTTTCCTATTGGAGCCCCACCCGTTCTAGTATACCCAGTCTTTTCCTATATAAGAAACAGTTTTTACCCAATCCAGCTCACTTCTCCCAGAAGATGGCAGCGGAGATAGCTGCCGAAAGCTTGGAACCAAACCTCCAACTCATCCAGTTAGAAGCCCAAGAAACAATAATAAATGTGGAATTTGTTTACTTTGAGTCACTCTCTGATGAAGAACAGAACATGATGTCTGAAATGTCAGATTTTAACAACATGATGCAGTCCATTCGGATAGCCAATGGAACAAGTTTACATGTGATAACCTACAAACTCAGGAAACTACAATGTGCAGTTTCACAGATTCTGAGGTTTTACTCTGATTACTTGAGAAAATCCCAAAATACTTAGCTTAATATCATACAATTCTGTACCAATGAAAAACAACATCCAATCTAGCACTGGACAACATCCTGTAAGGTAACTAGGCTCATCCATTCGAACTTACGCACCTTTATTTCCAGTCTTATAACCGCTGTTGCACGCTACCATAATACCTTCATGCTATAGGAGGATCATCGTCATCGTCCTCTTGGCCAATCCGCACTTCATCGTATCGCCGCTGTCGCAGCTGATGTAGCCTATGAAGCCATTTATACCTTCTCGCTGAGTAAACCAGACCCACTGCTACCACAATCAGCACCAGTGGTATTAATATACTTGCAGCTATGGTCGAACCTGTTGGAAAACAGCAAGCTTTAACAACAATCCGATGACCTTATGAAGTGTGGGTTTAATTTTTCAATAGTCCAATGCTAGGCAAGGCATTTGATGATTTCAAATCTTTTTTATATGAAGATTAAAAGATAGCTTGAATACATATAAATGTGTATCATGAAATAAATGATTAAATAAGGGCAATTTGTTTTTGCATTTTTCATCATTTTCAAGAGATAGGTCATTCTTTGGCAATTTTTAGATCATTTTCGGCATTTTAGGTGATGTTTCAGTGGAGGTAGAGAGGAGATTTCTATGTACAAATTGTTACATTCAGACAACAGATAATCGAGAATCTCCACCAAGTGTTCATAGTTCATTTTAATTTAGGTTTATTGTAAACACCACAGCAGTTTGTCTTCTAGCAATGATTTTTTTCCTTTCTTTTTAAATGGCACACATTTGCTGGGGGCAATCTGATGTGCATGCCAGTTCTGAAAGAATAAATTTCTTTTTCGCTAAGTGTGTCCAAGAAGAATAAATTTACTTACCTTTTTAGTAACAAAATAAGCGTATTTTCTACTGTAAATTCATACGTAACGCACTGTAATCCATTAAATTGCTTTTAGCAATTCATTAGGTTGCTTTAAAAACTAATTATAAGCAATAATGGTAAATTTACTGGTCATTTTTATTTTATTTTTTGTCATTTTTTCACTATTTTAAAGTCAAAAATGCATTTTTATTTTGCATTTTGTCACTATTTTATGGTCATTAAATGCTTTGCCCTACAATGATAGCACACCAGTCTATTGTCTTAAACCCTGGAATTTGATGTCAAGTTTTCAGTATAAATACATGTTCTGAGATTTCCTGAATCTAAAAATAAATTTTCAGAAACATGTCTGAGTCTGTCTGTCCATGAAGACCACAGCTTAAAATGAAAAATCTTATCCACATGAAATGTTATGTTTGAATTAGATATCATCTGTGGATGTGACATGAAGATTGGCAACGATTTTCTCTTACTTTTACAACTATTTTATGTGAAGAAAATTTAATTTTTTGTAGCTTTATCAAAAACCACTCTAACAATTTATTTTAATTGTATAAATGTTTCTTAAAGTACTAAATCCTGAAACTTCTATTTAAAAATTATTCTAAAAATTAACTGACTGTGTGTGATGCTCAGCAAAATCTACTGCATGCAGAAATCTGATATTTTAACACAGGTCAACAGAAAGGGGTCTGAATACATCTCAAAGCCAGAATATAAATTTTCACTTTCATTCGTGAGTTATGAACGAAAAACTGGTAGAAAATATCATTTTTAACATTAACCAATGAACAGTGATCATGTATGTATGCCTAGTTGTTGAACACTTTGATTTTATTAGCCTGCTGTTTTTTATTTTATAATGTTATTGGATATGTAGAAGGCAAGTTACTTATTATGATTGGGAATTTTTAGTGTATACAAGGGGCATCTAAATTTTAAGCACGAATAACCAGAAAAAAGGTCAACCTTTAATTTACAATTATATGGTAAATAACATAATTTAATTGCACATTTCTTACCTGAAATCATTATTACTCGTATTACATTAATCATTTCAATATCATAGTTAGCTGAAAACTAAGAAAGTGTAAGCATGAATAAAATGGTGGAGTAGTTTACTCAATCCGAGAAATGTACTGTTGATAATCTACTTCCTCATTAAATTTTCATTGTAGGACTACAATTATTCCTTGACATACCAGAAATGAATAGATTGTAACTGATGTGTTTGATACAATGAACCTTAGAGATGGTTTACTGATAGCTGTCTGTGTACACCCCTGGAGAACATGTCATTGTTTGTTCAGGAAGTGTGTGAGGTTTGACAAGTGGAACTGTAACTATTGTGTTCAAATACAGACACTTCAATTGAGCTCTGTACCCCTAGTGATAACACAGGCGACAACTTGATTCTGGTCATGTATCATCACTTCTTGCCAGTTACAATCACCTTTGTAACAAAGGCTTTGTTGAATTACTAGGAAACTAAATTAGTACAGGTTATAAAGTTATACTGTATTATAATTCTCAGCTTAAGCAGGGCCAATAACAGAACTTTTTACAGCTAGGCCCATAGCAAGAATATTTTGGGTCGCCAAATATTTTTTTTTGAATGCACAGAAAAACATCCTTATTCAATAAGTGTTCCTAAAAGTAGGTTGATTTAAAAAGCTGATAATTATGTACTGATACTTATATTTTATCCTGCCAGTGCCAATCATACCGTACTTGTATTTTTGAAGTGAAACTTCTTTAGCCGCGGTAGGAATAAATCGAGAGTTGTGTTACGGACAAAATTGTCACGAAATTAGTGGGGCTGTGACAGAACAAAATGCACAGAAAACAACTCAATGATTAGGCTTATCCAACATTTAAAAAATAAAAATCCAAAATTTAAAAATTGAAAAAAATGAAAAAATCAAAATTTAAAAATTGAAAATTAGAAATCTAAAAAATAAAAAATTCAAAGATCCAAAATTTTAAAAAATTCAAAATTAAATAATCCAAAATTTAAAAAGTCCAAAAACCCAAAATTAAGAAGTTCAACAATCCAAAATTGAAAAAAAATCCAATAATCCAAAATTGAAAAGATCAAAAAATTAAAACAAGTTTCACTTCTGTCGCATGGCGTTCAACGCATACTTTTTTCTTTAACTCATAACTTACAAAATAAAATTAAATGATAGTAATATCTTGTATCTTTTGAGACCGTTTTTATACCTATTTTCACATCAAATCGTGCCCAGGATTTTTACATCCTGAAAAACCCATCGACAGTGGCCGGGTTTGATCCCGTGACCTTCGGATCTAGAGGCAGGCACGCTACCTCTAGACCACCACAGTCGACTTTTGATGTTTATCCTCTTTATAATTTATTATTGAAAATTTAATATTTTCATAGATAAGCAGGGCAGTGTGAATATTTTACATTTTTAAAAATAGTTCTGCAAGATTTTAACTGTGGTATTTTCTCTATAACTCTGAATTGTATAACTAATTATGTAAATACTGTATTTTATTTATCATTGATTGTGGAACTGTAAACTTGTATACATATTGTTTGTAATGGTTTGACGAGTCTCATAACTAGGGTTCGGATGTTTATGACCTAAAAAGGTGGAAAATTTGACTGCAAATAAGACCTTAAAAATAACTAAATATGACCCAAAAATCCTAAATATGACCATAAAAACCTGTGATTTCTAAAAATAAATGTTCCAATTTAAAACGTTTTGTAACACTAAATTATTACATCACATTAATTCAAATGCATAATCAATTTTTTAACCATTTTACAGGTGATTTACAGTTTTACTTATAAAGTAGCCTACTTAATGTTTCCAGATACCATTGAAAATATGAACCGAAAATCTTGTAAAAACATGTCTATTGGAGGTTGTTAACAAGCAGAAGGAAGAAGTAATTGTGTTAATTACTTGTTATTGTCCCTTCAGATTTCAGTTACGGTTTTATTATAATATTGGTGACTCTTTTCCGGGGGGGGAAGTTGACAATTTAGTGCACATAAATTACTGCTTAATTGTGCCCTTTTACCGATTTTATAACTAAGATATGACGTTAAATTACAAATATGACAGAAATATGACCAAGACCATGAAAATGACCAAAATATGACTTTATATGCAAAATAAAAATGGTCTGATTAGGATAAGTGTGCAATTCATGTTTAATTTATGTTTGCGGCGAGAATGGAGGTCAGGATAAAAATATGACATTTCATTAACATCCGAACTCTACTCATAACATGACTATGTTCAGTTGGACTTAATAAAAATCTAATCAAATCTAATCCTACAATTTGAGTGGCAACATAATTCTGACTCTCCCTATACAACATACATGTGTCATTGAAGGAAGTATGCATTCATTGCCATTCATACAGATAACGCCACAAGTTGTGTGAGTCATGTTCAGTTGCTTACATGAAGAACCACAAAACATTAATCATGGGAAAAATTAATTGCCATGTATGGTATGCAAGTTTCTTTATGTAACAAGTGGCTTATTGGATAGTCCGTAGAAAATCCCACACACAAGGCTAAATCTTTTGTTTTGTTTTGTATCCTTGCAAACTGGCATGCACTATATTGACTAGTTCTACAATTGTACACTATTTTCAGAATTAATTTAACTATTACAGTTAATGGGTAATTATCATTACAAAATGGCAGTCAAATTTTGTGCCGTTTCCCTGATAACTCAAACATTTATTAACATATTGCAGTGAAATTTTGCATGAAAGTATACTTGATATTATTGAACAACACTATCTAGAATCATTGATGTAACTTTAATAGTTTTTTTTTTTTTTTTAATTTCTGATGTAAAAATTTCTAAAAAAATTAACAAGTGATAAAAATATTTTTAAAAAATATTTATACTGCAGATAATGCAAAGATCCTACATTATGTTATTCATATGATATTTACAAATAGACAGAAAAAAGGATCACTCAGAAATATTGGTATTTATGAAAATTATCAGGGAAACGGCACTTTAGTGCACAAAATTTGGCTGCCATTTTGTAATGATAATGACACATTAACTGTAATAGTTAAATTAATTCTGAAAATAGTGTGCAATTATAGAACTAATCAATATAAAACACGCCAGTTTGCAAGGCTGCAGAACAATTAATTGCTGAGAAAAAAAAAAATGAAACTTCACCTATTTTTCAGCATCGAAAGCTGTAAGTCCCCCCTTAACAGTAGATATTGCTACAGGCAGTCAAAAATTGACAAGAAGAAGTATTTTCGTATTTTCTCAGAAGCATTCAGAAATATCTGGAAATTATCGGTATAGGTTAACTTAAATTTCCCATGCGACTTCTATGGGTTTTTGTTCCCTGTGTTTTAACCAATCATTACTCTAGTTCCTGTAACTAGCATTGTAGATTGTGTATGGCTGAGTAGTTTGTTAAAGTTGCTGGTAAAAGACGTCCAAAATATTTTGTTTGTTCTATCGATTTCTTAAAAATTAGTTGGTGCCATTAAAAAAAATAAGGGGTTGTTCACACTGGTTGTGTGTAGGCTAAGATGGAAAGGTGAAGTCAGCCTGAAAAATTCAATGCCATAGCTGGGATTTGAACCAGGATCTTGGGCTCTCCATCCCGCTGCTCTCACCAACTGAGCTACCGGTACGACATTAAACTCTCCAACTGATTCACATATACCAGTGGAGAATTTAGTATTGTACCAGCATGTTGCCATGGTAAACACTGTAAACAATACACTGTTGTCATGATAACTGAATTGCATTTCATTTTTTCAGTATAATATTTTCAGAAATTATATAAATTTTCAAGGGAAGGAGTTGCTTGTTTCAATTTTAATTCTAACCGTGTTACTTCCCGGGCTTAACTGGGTATGTTTGCAAAATTTCATGCAAATTGGTCAAGAAATGTAGACTTTGTTTGTTACGTAAACATGTGACAGCAGAACTCTCAAACTGTGCCCCATTTCACATTTCAGACTTATTCTGTGGATTTTCCAAATATTTTCTTTTATACAAACCTTGTCCTGACAATTATAAACACAAAGAAAGAAAGAAAGAAAAAAAAAAGTCAAATCGGTTGGGTTGTTACATTATGAACAGTGATATTAGTTTAGTAGGGAATACTGAATTCTCGCATTTTGAAAATGTGCCATATTATATCTCTTCCGAGGTTCATTGTGCTGGTCAACCTGTTTACCCAGAATTCTAGCAGCTCTGGTGGTGTGACGACACAGCTCTGCTGTCCCATCACGAAAATCTTTACTGTTTCAGGAAAATGATATGGCGGAGATGTAATTACTTCTTGTTCGATCGTGGTATAAAAGAAACTTTATCATTTAGGGCGGGTGGGTTGGACCAAATCATTCACCGAGACAACATCTCCTCTCCACAGAACTACGTATAACAAAATACATGTGATGTTATGTGTTTTATGAAGAGAATCTCGGTTTTAAAAAAATGGATTTTACCAGACAGTTTTAAGTTGCTCCCTAAGCTCTGCCCACTCAACTCACTAATGGGACCTGCCAAGGGAAGGAGGGGTTTAGGGTGGTGAATAACTATAAACAATGAGATGTTTACTGGCCGCCATTGGAAGTACTACCACAGTATAAGTATTAACACAGTACAGAAACTCAGCCTGTTTTTCTGCCAGCCGAGCATGCGCGCGCATTTACTAGCAATCGTAGCGGCCATAAAGTAAGACTACAGAAACTACTCCGGGAAGTATGTAAATAAATAGGAGTGTTGTATTTATTAGAACACGCTATATTCGAAAGGACCTTATTATTCTGCTGTAAATTTCAGTAATAATAAAAGACAAAATCCTGAATTGCATTTCTTCACTTTCTTGAAACATCCAGAAAGGTAAGAACGAAAATAAGTAATATTTATTGTAGGTCTACTGGCTTACTCGTGATTCTGGTGTGGTTATGTTTCAAGTTACTTTAATGTAATATTTTTATATTTTATTCTGTTGTAATGATTTCTGGTGTATAAAATAGGTCATTAATGGTCGACAAGAAAACCTATTAACAAAATATGTAAAATATTTGAGTGAAAATTACCGTCTATGCTTGACACCCGCCGAAAACAGACAGTTTATGAATTCCTATAAAAACTCGTTAATTAAAACTGCTGTACCGACGGTGTCTTCAATTCCAAATGCTCCAGAATTTTTTGTTTTGTTTAATGATGTCCATCCTGCAGTAATTGACGCTACATAGACCTACAATAAATTGAAGTCGTATATTGCCACATAAGGCAAAGAATCAAAATACACTGTCAACAATGACGTGCAGGATGAACAACGTGACAGACCTATAATATAATTTACGTAATTAATATGTAGGCTATTTATGATCATAATTTGAATTATAAATTATATTAAAGGGCAATGATTTTAAAGGAAAAGTACTAGGCCTAGGTTCAGTCCTTAACAGTAGCCTATTTAGGTATTGTTTACATCTTCTTAACTAGAATATAATACATTATCTGTTTTATTATTTCTTAAATTTAAAATTAGATTTGCATTAAATAAAAATATTCTGTATTTTTCTCTTTTAACATAACATATTTTGCGATGTGTTTATGTATTTTCCCAAGCCATTTCATATGATGAGAATGTAACTTTACTTTACTTAATGGTACTACCATGAACAACATCTAGCAGCAAGAAGTTGAAAAGGGGAAAATTAAATAATTTTTTCTACTTTTTCTCTATGATTTGCCACCAAATCACCTTACGCAACCTCTGGTGGGGCTTGGAGGGGGGGGGGGGAAACACAGGAAGGAAATACATGGCTGTTACTGAGTTACCATACTCGAAGTTCCTGGTAAAGGGGATCTGGTGAATGTATGCAAGGGGTCCAGAAGCACAGCCCCTGGGGGGGGGGGAGGGGGGGGGGGTTGGTGGAGAAGTCCCCAATACAAAAAAACAAGAAGGGGATCTGGGGCCAATATTAAGTTTCTGTATCCAGTACAAATCCTCGAACAGGACTGAGCCACCGAGACCACGTTTTCACTGTTAGGTTTCTAGCATTGAATATTGTCCGCTTGACCCAATGCCCTCTCCCAGCCTGACAATAGAACATCGTCCAGTGCAAGATCGCAATTTCACAGCACCATTTTAAGTTAATTTTGTATCCACTTTTTTGTGATTTTACTTACATTTAGAATCTTCGTACAAATGTAAGATGTTTATACAGGCTATGGAATCTACAGGTTGAAAAGAATAATACATCAAATTTGGCAGTTTTCCGTTTTTCTAAAACAGAAATATCACAGGGACCAGAGTGCTCGACCATCCCTGCATTTTCTGTTCAGAGAATGCCATTAGAAAAGGGATGGCAAAAGAGAAGAAGAAGTCACCCCTTAAGCTCTGCTCACTCCCACTTGGGCATTGCTATGACAATGACTCACTTCCCTTTTCTGCCCTAGCCACCGGCCTTTCTTGCCGGCAGTACAGCTCACTGTTATCCTGCACCTATGAGAAAGACCCTTTACCAAAACATAATGCACTAAAATTTACAATACGAAAATAACCCTTGTACCAGTGTCTTTAGTGTTATTCAGGACCCGCCAAGTGATGGTAGAGTTTCACTTGGGAAGGAGAGGAAATAGATTTGAATGGTATTCCAAGACAAGTTGAAGAATAAAACAAAAATGACCCTTGTACCATTTAAAACTTCCCTTGAACCAAAATTACTCTTTTCAGAGCATACTTAGGGCTTGTACGACGAACACCTGATATCATATTTATCTGCCAGATAGAAAACCTATCTGGAAGTTGGCCAAGAATTGCATATTGTGATCTCCTGACAAAATCTGTCTGGCAAGACAACTTCCAGATAAGCTAGCAGGAGGATGGAGTGGCTGACAAATTTCCAACTGCTTGTTAGGAAAGCTTGATTAAAGCAAGATGGCAGCACGTGAAGCGTCCTTGGCCACCAGAATTTTAGAACTGATGCCGGAAGATTTAATTTACACAAAAATGTCATTTTATGCTCACTTATGAAAAGATAGAACTGCACAAATCGATTAATGCACTTAAAACGATATGTTCTTGTGTAACTTAATTCAATTGTAGAAATACAAATCCGAGCTGCCACACCTAGCGGACGCCTACCGAACAACAACAAACACACCTCTTTGCTCAGCTAAGGACCATTTTACTGCGTTCTTCCCGATAGCAGTTCGGCGGTGGTATTATAAAACATCTTCTAGTTAAGCTATCAGGAAGTCACGTATCGGGAGGAATTGTCAGCAGGTGGTAATACAGGCCCTTAATATTTTGCAATTACAAATAATACAAAATTATCAATTTCCACTATTTCATGTAGCTCTCTAAACTTATACAGCCTAGATGAATTCTAGCTTCACACTGATGATCACTCGATGGTGTACCGGTAGTGGTTAAGACGACTGGCTATGATGCTAGCAATCCCATGTCCAAATCCCGCTAAGTGTGTAAATTTGTAGAATAGGAATAGGTCCCCAATAGGTAGGTATGGTGAAGAAGTGAGAGAAAGAGAAGAAAGAGGAAGAGGAAGATAAGAAGAAAAGGAAGGACAAAATATTTATTTAATTTTTCCCCTACTTTCAACGCTGCTAGTAGTTTTACCAATGCCTCCTACATGTCTCTCACTGTTTAAAATTGAGTTCAGTGGGCGGAACTTTAGGGGCAACTTGTTCTTCCTTGTTCCCAAAGTAACATCTTCATTCTCATTTTCCCCAGTGTTTCGGACACTTTCCAGAAAAACTAAATTACTATACGCTTTCAATGGTTTATGAAGAACAGAACTAACTAAACTTCACCGATTCTGAATTTGGCGAAAGATAGATATATGCTGCACCCCAGCGAAGCTCCACCCGTTCACGCCCGCCCGCTCGTTTCCCCTGCTGACCCTCGCTTCCGAGCCAATGCGCACGCTACTGCTTGCTTCCCCTACATCTCCTATCACGGCTATGTACTTGCTCAGTTACGAAAATTACAATTGTACCGTAGTGAAATTACTTTATTAATTTAGTAGGGCATTCTGAATTCTCCCGAAATTCTAGTTCAGTGGCAATTAGGTTATGAACAGTAATATTAATTTAGGAGGGCATTCTGAATTTGGTATTAGACTTGAATAGCCCGCCGATTCCTTCTCCTCGCTTCCGAGCCATGGCGTCCTTGATAGTTGTAACGCTGTTTTATGAGAGGTGTGGAAGGGTAAAAAGCTTCTGCATTTAGTTAAATAATGATAGGTAAATTCTAGGTCAGTGACAGGTTTTGTTAGGTTAGCAACGTTATGTTAGTTTAGGAGCAATATACTGAATACTGCGATGTTGATTATGTCTCACATTGAACCTCTTCTGCGATGAAACCCTAAACCCCGCCTTCTAAGGCAGGTCGCGTTAGACAGTTCATGGGAGGGGCCTAGCAGGCAGTGTAAAACTATTTTTTCCCCTGAATTTTTTCATGTGAATAAACATAGTACGCAATCATGGAAACCATCTCCGCATCGTCAATTTCTCTACAAATTATTTTGTACGAAGGCTTACCTGACACATCTGACGATTCCCCAGACCCTGGTGTTGTAGGCCCATCACCTCCATGAGGGCTGGGAGTGGTAGGCGTGGCTATACGTGCGCATACACCATCTTTTCTTGCATATCCTGTTTGGCATTCACAAACACCAACTGTTGAATTGTTGCTCTGTTGATAGCAGGCTTCGTAAGGACCTATGCATCCTGACTTTAGCTCGTCTATCCGACATGGAGTACCGTGAGCTGGAGCGAAAAAAATTTAATACCTATCAGAAAACTGATTAGTCTCATGACATTATAAACTAAGCTGTAATTTACGAACAAGAAAATGTCAACAGATTCGCAGCACTCTAACCTAACAAAACTATAATTACATTTTTAAAAATGCCAACTTACCTGCCGTACATGTATATTCCCAAACACAGAAACAGGCAATCCAAATCGCAATTCGATAATGACAGTTCATTTTCTAATGTACTTCTATCTCTTTCTCTCCGCTTTCAAATGTCAGTTCACATGTACACATGTGTAAGTGAAATACGAGCTTACATCAGTAGACGTACCACTGATCACAGAATTGTCTATTACATTAAGTGTGACAGAAGACCCGAAGAGGTAAATGCAGAGACAGAAATAGACTCTCATCCACAAACCATATTACGTCGCCATCATACACGGGCCTGTAATTATTAAAATTTAACCAGGGCCCACTTGATTCACTTGATTGAAATTAAGTCACAGTGTTGCCAACTCCTTGCAGCAGAACTTCAACGAGGGCAGACACTAAACGCAGACACTCCGATATGCGTGTCGAAATACTCGTATGAAGTGGCCGACGTGTGTTGAGCAGCGCGATAAGAAACAAATTATTGATAAGAATGTATGAGTGTAAACAAATTGCACATGGAAATTCCATTGAGCCAAAGTTTAAAGGTTAAGCTTTGTTATAGCTACAACAACAACAACAACAACAACAACAACAACAATAACAATAACAATAATAATAATAATAATAATAATAATAATAATAATAATAATAATAATAATAATAATAATAATAATAATGATGATAATGGTAATAATAATAATAATAATACACATATAGGCCTATGTACACACACACACATATATACCGCCGGCGTGGTCTTGTGGTTACCGTCGCTGACCAGAGGCGTAACGAGGGGGGGTTGGGGGTTTGAACCCCCCCCCCATTGATTAAAAAAAGGAAAATTGTACAATTTTTTTGAAAGTCTACTTATAAATTACTTAATATGAGTGTAAAGCGTGGGAAACTTAAAAATCGTTATTGTGCATCTTAATTTTTAAAATTTTCCGGGGGAGGACCCCGAACCCCCCTCTCTCTGGGGGGGGGGTATGAACCCCCGGATGTTATAACCCCCCCATATGGTCGGCCTGGTTACGTCTATGTCGCTGACTACAGATCCGTCGGCCCGGGTTCGATCCCCGGATTTTTCTGAGATAGAAACGGGGTGCACTCAGCCTCGTGATTCAAATTTAGGAGCTACTTGATACAGAAGTAGCGGCTCCGGTCATGGAAACTACCATTAACGGCCGTGGGTGTCGGCATGCTGACCACATGTCCCCAGTCCTGCCATCTGTCTATGGTAGATGACGCAGCGGTCGGGTGGTAGGCCATGTTCCTTCAGGGATGTAGCGCCACGGAGTTTTTATATATATATATATATATATATATATATACACACACACACACACACACACACACACACATACGTATACTTTGGGGAATGCCAACTGAAATTTTCGGGATCATGTTTGTTAAAATCTTTATAAAATCCACAAGCACAACCTAAAACCCGTAAGTTTGCTTGGCTGGGACCAAAATACATTTCATCATTCGTAAGTAAATAAATAAATAAAATATAACACAAATAAAGGAACACATTTAAAAAAATGTTGTAATAATCTTTAAAAGTCACAAGCTGGTAATTTTTGTTTCTTCGCAAGACCATTATACAGATGATGGCAAGGGGACAACAAATTCCTCAAATAGAACTGAAGATGCCGCACCTTGATGCCGAAATGCATCTTGAGTTTACGTATGACACGTTTGGGGACCATCGAAGAAAAAACGGAAGTTACCAGCCCCATAAGCTTGTCACTTATTGTGACAACATTGTTTTAATGTGTTTTTATTTGTGTTATAATTTATTAATTTATTCATTAATGCTGAATTGTGATCTGGTCCCAGAGAAGCTAAGACAAGAGTATAAAGTTGTGAATTTTATCGAGAATATAACGTTTAAATTCATTAATACTGAGTGTGTGTGTGTGTGTGTATTATTGTATCAAATAATGTGTTTGGTTTGAAAGTGAGTTGGTTGTTAAAAATCAGTGTTGTTTGTGATATTGTATGTTTGAAGATTTCAAATCGTTCTAGTTTCAGTTGACTAGATAAAGTAAAGAACTTTAAAAAAAAGTTGTGTGGTAAATCCGCCACTGAGTAGAGAACTGAAGCGCAAGCTTGCCTGTGACATCGAGTTGAAAATGCTAATTACCAGAGGAGGCCATGAAACTGGTCTCTGTCAAGTCTCAAGTCATGAACTCTGCTGGCCGTGCGCCTCGCCGTGACGTCATTTACCATATAACACTCATTGTGAACATCACACATTGTTAATACTTTCTGCCATCATTCACGGATTCTGCGTTAACAAGGTAAGATTAAATCCATCAACTAAAAACTGTATTCCAAAAAATCAGACAGAAATTAATCTACCTTGACAATGTTATGCCGGTTGTCGACCAAGAGCTAAGCTAAGTTAGTTTAGCTTAGCTCACATACAGTGCGGGATTTCATATGTAGTTGTGCCGACAAAACTACATATGAAATCCGGCACAACTATATATGAAATACTTCACTGTATGCGAGTTAAGCTAAGCCAAGTTAGCTTAGCTCTTGGTCGACAACTGGCATTAATGTACTTAGATAATTTACATAAATAGGCCTAACCAAATTTCGCTAACTTCTACGTATTACACTGCTGGGTTGGGGACGACCAACACTTCTTCCGCACAGACCATTGTGCCATGAAATTCCCCTACATCCAATAAGCCTATACCATTCCTCGTGTGTGCCACAGCTTCGGAACCTCCAACGGGACCCCGAGTTCACGAAACACACCACCAGCAACCTCTCTACTATAGGCAGGACGAGGGAGCAGACCCGATGCCAGGAAAAGAAACCGTATAACGATGAAGTGTGCAACTCTCTAAGTGAGCATTCACACCGAAATAGCATAGCATGCGAATCGCACTACCTGGATGCAGCCATGCAGGCTGCACATCGAGTTGCATGGTTCACAGTTTTGCATTCATACCGAAGTAGCGAATGCGATCTGCAGTTTAACGTAAATTATATATTTTCACTTGAACAATTGAGAAACTCATTTAAAGTAATGCAATTTACCTAAAGAGGATACAGTTTCAGCAATTTTAATCCAGGCTTTTTTCATACTAGTTTCGATTACCATATCCTATAGTTTACGCATGTACAAATTGTATTTTAAATAGCTCTCTTTCCAGCAGTTTTCAAACATCTTTGCCATAATATACCGCTACACAAGCGAATATGTGTTAAATTTTCTTATCAATTAGAAAACAGCTGAAAAGGCAACTGTGTGCATGCGTCATCCCGAGTAGCGTCGCATGAAATAAGTCCAGATCCATCTGAAGAAATGAATGTCGCACTCTGCGAGCTGCACTATTGCCACGCTACTTCGGTGTGAAGACTCTTGAACTTGTTTATTTGGGATTTAAAATGAGTAACGTGCAGCGTGCATCCAGGTAGCACGTCGCAAGTGGCATGCTACTTCGGTGTGAATGCTCCCTAAGATGAAATGGAAAGTGTTGGGGGAATGAAAGATGGAAACGGTAGGATTCCCCAGAAAAGTACTCTATGTCACGGCTTCGTCCACCATGAATGACACGCCACACTTCATCTAGCCTTTCTTCGTCTTTTTTTTCTATATAGTGCAGACATTTTTCCAACTAACTCAGTTCTCATAGAAGATGGCAGCAAAGAAGCTACGAAAAGTAGGATTCCATCCCCCTTCTCACCCCAAAACCGGGAAACCCTTAAGTCACACGTTATCCTCATCCTCCTCATCATCATCATCCATATCACTACTACAACTATTTAGTTATTGCTAGAGTAGATGTCAGGAAATTCCTGACATCCAATCTACTTAACGTAAGACTATATATAGATTACTGTAGGAAGTGTCACGTTTTGCAATAACTGTCAAACTACAATGCTAATGAGGTCTTTGCTGACGAATGTTATAAGTTATAACTAGACTTCGGATTTTAGGTAAAAACCTATTTTAATCCTTAAGTGACATATGGACAAAAACTTGTATATGCATGTTTCATAATTGATTATGCCTAAAACTGATACTATTATAGGACCTAAAACAGCCTATTTTTACGTTAGAGCCTAATATTGCCTTTTTGCTTGTTTTTCCTCTAAAGTTCAAAATAAGTTATTTTTTGTTATCAATTCTAGCATTTATTTTCAGTTCGTACTAAATTTTTAGCTTGGAATGTGCAGTACATGACACATTTGTGACTTGCTTAAATAGTAAGGAATGTTTTGTCTTCAGTAGAAAAATTCCTTGGAATTCCTAAGAAAATGTAGTGTTTTTCTCCCGACTCCCATATCCAGTAACAAGCTTCTGGGCGCACTGTTATGGTATTAATACAGACCCTAGTAATAAGTCTATATAATTCTGTGTACCATAGGCCTATATCTGTGTTTTATCATGATTATTGATTAATGGTGACTTCAATAAATATAATATTCTGCATTGCAATTGCGATATTTCAGAAAATTGGCAACTTAAAGATTTTATAAGAGACTATTTTACGATTTTTAGAACCTATTTTCCAATTTTTAGAGCCTATTTTAGGTACCTAAAACAACATTTTTAGCGACCTAAAAGTCCGAAGTCTAGTTATAACCTACGACAAACAAGCAGGCCAGTAGCCAGAACTCAAGATCAGGATGACCTAGGGTTACGTTATGGAACACTATTGAATTTGGGTCTGATGTGCCTGTATAAAATATATTGAGATGCAAAATACTATGCACAATTAATGTTAATTGCTTGTCCTGTAGCACTCATAAAGGTAATGTGGACGGCACGTCAATTAAAAGCACAAAAAGCAATTAAAGACATAACAGAAAGTGTCCTTAAGTTTTACTTTAAAGCAATTTGCCTTCATATAAAAAAAAAAAAAAAAAAAAACTCCTCTAGTACAGCTGAACTTTTCTTCCATTTCGTTTTTTCTCCGTACGCAGCCCGGCTTTATCCAAATTTTACTTCAAGTGTAAAAGAAAAGTACCCTATCCTTAATTGTGTGTATAATGATACAGTCGATCATTAAAAATGAGGTGCTATTTTATATGATTACATTATGAATTTCGGCTATCAATCATCAATAGTGAAAATATACATACAGCATTACATCAATGACTCCAGACACCAGAATGTAATATAGGCTAATAAGAATATTATACACTGAAGTTCTATATTATTATTATTATTATTATTATTATTATTATTATTATTATTATTATTATTATTATTAATATTATTATTATTCTCCATTCACACAAACCGCAGTAATATAATAGGATACATAATATACTGAAATCAACGCACTAAATTCCACAGCAAAGCCACGATGCTGAAACTTTTATGTTTCTTGCTTCTGCATCCTTTGGCAAAAGGATATCCAAAATTGCCATGTTTGACGACTGACGGATCGTGTCCAGAGAATCTGGAATGCAAAATCAAGGAACCCAAGGACTGCAATGTTGGAGAATTCAGATTAAATGCAACAGATTGCAGTTGCTGTGCCGGATGCATAAAATTTCTTGGTAAGTTTCCTCTCTCTTAATCCTTTTCGTTCTCTTAAAGGTACAGAACTCATAACGTTGTGAAATTATTTTGCCAAGCTTGTAACCATTGAAATTAAAATATATACATCACAATGTTTTAAATTGAAACTCATTTTAGAAAACTTAATTTGCCATTTCAAGTATCTATTCTATCAGTACCCATCCTTTGATATAATATTTGTTATTTTGTTTTGGATAAAAAGTAAGTAAAATTTATTTAGACAACTAGTTGCCGGTTGTTTTATATGGATGCGAGACATGGCCGCTTACTGATAAGGAAGAACATAATCTGAGAGTGTTCGAAAACAGGGGGCTTAGGAAAATATTTGGGCCTAAGAGAGATGAAAATGGGGACTGGAGAAAACTGCATAACGACGAGCTTCATAACCTGTACTCTTCACCGGATATAGTAAGGGCAATTAAATCACGGAGGATGAAATGGGCTGGACATGTTGCGCGCATGGGGGAGGAAAGACATATCTCAAAAGTATTGACTGGGAGACCCGAAGGGAAAAGACCACTTGGAAGACCTAGACGTAGGCGGGAGGACAATATTAGGATAGACTTAAGGGAAGTAGGACTTGCAAGGGATGATTGAATAGAGTTAGCACAGAATAGGGTTGAATGGTGGGCTCAGGTAAGCGCGGCAATGAACTTTCGGGTTCCATAAAATAAATATTCCTTTAGCTTTCTGAGGAATCGTCTATTGCCATTGAGTAAGTAAGTAAGTAAGTAAGTAAATTACAAAATTATAGCTTTAGTAACGAATTACAACACAACCGGAGGAAGTGTGACAAGACCTAATTTTGTAACGTGTCTAGAATATTTCATTTGAGTTCAGTCTGTTTAACGAGAATTTATTTATTTATTTCAGTATTATTGTTTATTATTATAATCTCTCAACTGACGAAGCCCACTGTACAATTGTATTGTACCAAAAGGTGAATAAAGATTTGATTTGATATTGTATAATTCAGAAGTTTGTGTAAGTTATAACAAGTGTGTTTTACGTTTTGAAAGGGTGTCTTTTTTAAGTCTTGAAGGTATTAAATGTTTTGATGAATATAAAGATTAGCTTTTATTGCCTGGAAACAGTAAATGTTTCGTCAGTTTGGTAACAGTAGTAGATAAAGTGTTGTTAAAGCTTTGTCGACTGTGTTTGTAATTTTGTAGGTCGCGGGGAACAATGTCGTCATGTTGATATTCCCCCACTACACGAATGTGGTCGCGATCTAGTATGCAGTGAACGGACCGGCACATGTGTACCACCAACCGGTAAGAAAATTAAAATGGCTTCTTTCATTTATAAACGTTCTAAATGATAAATTTAACCAATAACACACCTTCCACACATTACACGTAAAGTCTAAAATACGTTTATTTACATTTGGTAGTTGCTGAGTGCACTACACCTTGAGAAGACGTAATTTGCCTACTTCCTCTTCATCGGCCTGTTGGTCTAGGGGTATGATTCTCGCTTCGGGTGCGAGAGGTCCCGGGTTCAATTCCCGGACAGGCCCGTTTTTTTATTTCTGTACGGCAGTTTCCTTTCTCTTCACACCAGCGTTAAGAAATTATGTCACTGGGACAGCACTTTTGTTTCTCACACTTATTAATGCTTTTCTTATCTCGATATGTCACCATTTTATTAAAAACGAACATTTATTAAACAAAACAAAATTATGACAAAAAACTGCTTCATAAAATGTTGAAAATGACGAGATTGCAGCAGATTTGTTTTAAAAATCATCTTTCTCGTTATTACAAGTACACTGAAGACTTCTGTAGAATGACTTGTACAGAACTTTTATATTAGATTTTTCGTTTTTCTCTATGAATTATAATGTTAAATATATATTATAAAAGTCATTTTTCCAACACAATTTGTTTAAAAGTAACTGTGTTGTCCATGACCTCGGGTTAATTCGTCCCGAAACTCACAGTGCCGAAATAGCTCAGTTGGGAGAGCGTTAGACTGAAGATCTAAAGGTCCCTGGTTCGATCCCGGGTTTCGGCAGTACTTTTTTTAAAGATTGCACACAATGCAGAGTATTTTAACAAAATTATCTACAATTACAGTATCTTTTAGAAAAAGTATTTTAATGTGGAATTTTAATTTATCCTACAGCCGAAACGCCATTAGTGGAAGATGCTCTGTTCATGTCCAAGCAATCAAGCCGTTCAAATATCACATGCTTGCAAGCAGTAAAAGAAAACCCAAAAAATCCTCCGAAGTGTACAAAAGATGGCACCTACTACCCTAAACAGTGTTTTGGTGAGTTTTGCTTCTGTGTAACCACTAATGGGAATCCCATTGCACGATATAAGATGGCGGCAAAACGAGCAGATTCTATGAAATGTGGTAAGTTACAAAAATAAATTTGTTTCATTAATGTAATAAATCATATATTAAAAAACTTAATATATAATAATATTAATATTGTAATCAGTAAAATAAACATTCTTCCGACAGTTAAAATTATTTTGCTTGGCTAACATGTAGTTGTTTGCCATCTATACGGTATAATCTGAACTGAGTGTTTCTGACTTCTTCCGATTGTTACAGTGTGCGCTAGAGTCGAGCTGGAGAAAAACAATGGACGAATGTGCGACGAGTTCGGAAATTACAAACTATCATGACACTGAACTTTATCTTATGTTTTATATTATTCTAAATAATTTAACATGATGCAGTGTTTCTATCTGTAATATTACTTTAAATATGTTTTATTTATTAAATTCACTGGAAAGTACTGTTTGGTTGTATTTTTTTTATCTTCCCCAAATTGTCTGGTTGTCTTGTGACAAAGAATAATATTATTTATACATAAAAGCCGGAAGGTCGCGGGTTCAATTCCCGATGAGATCGTTGGAGTTTTTTAATTGGCCTAACCCTTCTGGTGGCACTATGGCCCTGGGGTCCACTCAGACTCTAACAAAAATGAGTACCAGGAGCAATCCTGGGGGTAAGGCAAACACGAATATAACAATAATAATAACCAGTTCCTTCCGCACTTCGAGGAAATTTCGATTTTCCATTAGTGTCACACAGTTTACGCGCTCTATAAAATACAGGTTATATCAGCAAAATTTGAAGGCAAGTTTCAATATGAGCTCATTAACAGTTCCCCTGTAAGTTAATATTAAAATATTTTTATGATTAATATTCTTTGACGGCTTAGCTAATTTTGGGGTCAAATGTGTTAAATGCATATTTGGAAGCTCAATTCACATATCTTTGCTCCATACAAATGTTACAAAAACAAAAGCTTAGTGTATTTTGGCCAGAATGTGGTAATTACTTTTTCTGGGTGCACATTCGTGATAATTAGGTAATAAAATGAATTTAATAAAACTATAGAGCGTATTTAACACACGTTTGCACTTAATCATCAACATAAATTTAAATTTTTACTACATAAAAAATTGGAAATATTTTAGCACATAAAAATCCGTTCCTTAGTTACAATTTAGCAGTGTGATACTTTTATATTTTGTATTCATATTGTTTTATACCTCAACTGTTATTGGATTGTCTTTTTTGTATTGCTTTAAGTATTTGTATTAATGACATTAATAATAATAATAATAATAATAATAATAATAATAATAATAATAATAATAATAATAATAATAATAATAATAATAATAATAATAATAATAATAATAATAATGATGATGATGATGATGATGATGATGATGATGATGTTGACAAACTCCAAATTCTAATGCACATACAAATACAAATACAAATTAAGATTAACGTGAAATTAAAAGTTTTAAATAATTCCAATTTAATTTATTTTGAAAAAATGATACTTATATCAGTTAAATTTAGAAAGCCAAATGTTTGGTAAAGTGTTACAAATGTGATTCTAATTATTGTGCTTTGTTTTCCAATCACTTCTCTTTCACAGCAGTGTTAACTGTACCGTTATTGCCAGCTATTTGATCGACGTTTTCGCTCATTTCTGGTACATCAAACCCATGTATGTTGAAAAATGTAGATGACACTATAAACTTCGGATTTTCCTGTAAGTATACAACAATCACATTTCAATCGAAGACATCTGTTATTATAGGAGGGCCATCCACAAAGCAAGTTTCCCTGGGGCTGTTTACAGAAACAAATCACAATTTCAGGGAAATATTTATTGCAACAGACACAGCCAGTGTTCACTATTTTTCAACATGTTTACCACCGGAATTTAGACATTTGTCATACTGTGGAACCAATTTTTGAACACAAGTGTTGTAGAAGTCTCCCACCTGGGATCTGAACCATTGTGTGACAACTACTTCCATTACTCCGTCATTCTCTGTCATTTTCCGAGGAGTAGTAAAAGATGAAAATCGATGGGACCAAGGTACGGGCAGTAGGGTGGATGTTTAAACACTTCCCAGCATGTCTCTTACAAAAGTTCAGCCAAGAGGTGCTTCTACATCCACCCTACTTCCCGGACCCCACATGCAATGAGTTCCATCTTTTCTTATACCTCATGAAATGACAGAGAATGACAGAGAACAGTGATTTTTGTCACACAGTAGTTCAGATCCCAGGCAGCAGACTTCTAAGATACATGGGTGTTCAATAGTTGTTTCCACAGTATGACAATTGTCTCAATCCAGTGGTGAATATGTTGAAAGATAGCTGAACACTTGCTGTATCTGTTTCAATAAATATTTCCATGAAATTGTGTTTTGTTTCCGTAAACAGCCTCAGGGAAACTTACTTTGTGGATGCCCTCATATTAATATAAGGGTGCAGTCATCAGCTGCGATAACTTTCTCAGCGAATTTAATAGTATTATAAACTTAGCATTTTTTAATGAAATATAATAATTAAATATTACTGGTACTAATTTCAAATCCTCGTGTTGCAATATCCTGCGCTGTCTCTGTCAGTGTTAGCCCTCATTTTCATAGAAGATGAATTAGAAGAGGGCATAAACACTATGTAATTTATAATATTTATTTAATTTATGATTTATACAATCTGTATTCTCGTGCTCTTAAAATGTGTTAATAACAATAATAATAAATTCCATTTTTGGAGGAGGTTTTAACTGGCTTGTTTGGGATGTCTCGTTTTCAGCTAAAAATATTATAGTTACTCTAATTATAAATTGGGGTACAATTTGAGGAGCTTCGCTACAAACTAAAAGGTACGGGTTTGATCCCTGATGATGTCGGGAGTTTTTCAATTGGCCTAATCCTTCTGGTGGCACTATGGCCCTGGGGTCGACTAAGCCTCTAACAGAAATGAGTACTAGGAGCAATCCTGGGGGTAAAAGCGGCCAGTGCGTAAGGCTGACAACCTTATCACCTTCACGTGCCGGATGTCCAACCTCCAGGAATCCTCTGGGTCTCCATGGCCTGTATAGGAATCACTTTACTTTACTAATTATAAGTCAATTCCTGCGCATTGTATAATGAATCCCTAACTTTAATATCGACTGCCTATTGCAGGCAGCTCGAATATTGCTCCCAAGCAGACAACTGTAACTGCCTACTACGGACTGCCAACTGTCGACTTCACAATGTGGATAGAGTTTTAATTGCACATACCTCAAACATTAACAGTTTCGTAATTTTAATCAAATCTATACCTTAATCTTAGTTTCAAGTAATTTATTAAAATAATAAGGTCTTTTTATATAAACTAGCCAGAAATACTAAAAATTTTGAAATGTTTCTTATGTTCCATTAATAGCAACATGTAAGTCATACTCAAGGTGTCAATTGCATGACCCGCGGAGTTGTTGGGCATCTGCAGTCATCTTCGTCGTCATAGTCTTCTTCAATTTCTTCTTCCTGTTGTGGTTCTTCTGTGGCACATCTGGAGGTAGGAGGTTCTTCAGGAGCCCCGCAAGTTTTTTTGGGTGCACCACAAGTATCTTGTGGAGCATTACATGGATCATTTTGTTCACAACTCGTCTGCTTTTGTCCACAAGACTCCTTTGGCTCCCTGCAAGTATCTTTTGGTTTGCTGCAGATATCTTTTGGTGCTCCACAAGGATCTCTCTGTTCACAACAAGTCTCTTTAGAAGCTCCACAAGGATCTCTCTGTTCACAACAAGTCTCTTTAGAAGCTCCACAAGGATCTCTCTGTTCACAACAAGTCTCTTTAGAAGCACCACAGCTATTCTTCAATTCACCACAAGCACCTTGCGGTTCGCCACAGCTATCCTTCGGTTCACCACAAGTATCCTGTTGCTTGCAACAAGCAGGCAGTGGTGACTGACAGCAATCTGGCTTTTCCTCTTGGCAAGACGATTCTTCAATAACCTTTTCTTCTTTCTTCTCATCATCTTCCTCAGTCAATAGGACTATAAGTAATTGGCGTTTTCTAACTTTCTGAAAAACACAATTGCTTTTCTTTTTTACTCCAAAGCTGAAACTCTGCTTTCCACCTTGTTTGAGTTCAAGATACTTTTTGTATTAAGAAAATACATTAAAAAGTTGCAAATCCTTTTGATTTCTTCACAACACAAATCTGAATAGTCAGTAATGAGATGTCGACTCATTTTAGCAATCAGTTCACTATTATTAATCCAAACTTCTCATGGACTTGTTTTAAAATCTATCAGAAAGTATTTACAAAAATCTGCTTTGTATATATTCCATTTAAATACAAGATTCCTAGAAACAAGGTAAGTAGAAATTTTTAAAATATTATAGCTCAGGGACCGGCAGCCTCTGACATTGCATGGGGACACAGAAGGCATGTGGGCATAATAAATAAAATTTAAATATAATGTTAGTACGGTATTATTGAATTTCAAACTGCCCAAATAACAAGTTACCTTAGAAGTTACTACGTCACAGGAGTGATTCAACGGAGTTTCTATTTTGAGCACTGAAATGACAATTTGGTAGAAAGATTTTAAACTAATTATCAGTTCATTTGTGCAGCATGAACGTCCCAAATACAGGAGTTTTAGAATCTTTTTTTAAAAATACTATAAGTTACATTTTTTAAGCATTTCTTTGAGTTTTGTGGAAAGTTATGTAATACGTTATGCATTTAATTATTCTTTTTTAGAAAAATACAACTCTCTACATTAAAAATGTATACAGTAGAGTCCCGCTATTCCAAACTAATTGGGACCGAACACTGTTTGGTTTAGCGGGAATTCGGAATAGGCGGATTTCATGAATAATATCAACGTATTGACTTATTAAGTCTTAAATTAAGTGTGGGAACATCTGCTAGTGTCAGCTCTATACAGCGTTGATCAGCTCGTGAACAGGTTCGGTGAAAGTTGGAAGGGAAGATCAGTGACTTTCTGACGACTCATAGCACAGATGCCCTACCTATCCCTCTCCCTCCCGCGTTCGGAATAGGCGGATTTTCGGAATAGTGGGGTTCAGAATAGCAGGACTCTACTGTATAAGTTTCTTAACAATGAAATTACATGATAACCCGAGGGCTAAGTGAGGTGTAGCTAAAGAGGGCGCAATATTTTAAGCAGTTGGGAGGGGGGAAGCGCAACAAAACCAAGCTCTCCTGCTGCTGTAACTGAAAAATAACTGAATATACACTGAAGTGTGTTCTAATGCAGTTATCTTTTCTCCTGTAAATCAGACTCATAACTTAAAATTCAAAATCTCTACTGTATTAATATAAAATTGGATCATTCATGAAGTACATCCAACTTTTGCAAGATATAGCTTTAGTCGAGATGTTCTGCTTGTAAACTTCAAGAGTTAACATTATATTTTCCTAATTTTTATGAACTCTCTGAACACGCTGTGAAAATCTGACATTTTGGTTGCCTCTAATTTGTTCTCAATTTTGTCTGTGATGCTTTATGATCTTACCACTAAGAATAATCAAAACAGTTTACAATGTGTGATGTACTTTATGAATGGCCCTCCTTAGGAGTACTGGAATGTTGTATGTTACTACCTTGATGATGTAGTTGCAGGTTTTGTCTCTTTGGCCGATCTGACAGTCATAGCAGGTGAGTTCCACGCCGAATGCATTTTGTCTCAGCTGGATGGTACAGGATTTGCACTCTCTTATCAGCGATCCTTGATCTTCCTCCTCTGAACACTCTGGGTTTTGGGTAGGTGTTGCCTGTTTTCGGATAGCCTCCTCCACTTCTGACCGATCCACTTTGGATTCAACGCTTTTGTAGTGCTCGTTCACAGCTAACACTGCCCGGCAAGTATTACTCCAGATGCTCTGTAAGGACGGCATTCATAAAGTACCATTCACCCACACCAAAATCTTGGACTTTTTTTAGTTATGGAAATCAGCTGAAAATTTTCCACACATTTGAATGTTTCTCAAACAAATAGATGCAGCATTTATTGAGAAAAATCTTTTAATATTTTATTGCTTTTGTTTATTAATATGGCAACAGTGTTAATAAATATAATTTTTTTTCAGTAAGGATGTTATAGCTATATTGAAATTTTCATACAAAACATAGGCTCCAACTAGAGCACTAGCTTCATAAACAACAGGCTCTTCTATAGAAATTGTGACTAGCATTGTTTTTAGACTATTTTTAGACATCTACATTTATTGATATGAATACAATAATTTTTATATTTTATATTATATAAAAAAATATTAAAATTGAATTATTGTTTTATATCAATAAAGCTTTAATTTTCAAAGATAGGGATATTAATGAAATGTACTTTTTGCTCAACTAAAAATGTTCAAAATTACAGCCCTCTATTTCTATAATAGTTGTTGATTTATGGAACAATATGTGTGGAAAATAATAACTATCGAAAGCTGAATTTTGAAGCTGACCAGTACTGCATTAGAACATAATGAAGTGCTTATTTGACATAAATACTAAAATTTTATGACTTTTCTCCTGGACAAGATTTTTTGAAAAAGGTAAATTTTGGTTTGTAAAGTGATTACCCTGCTAACGTATATCGATACTCGCTGGAATATATAATATTAAATTAGAGGGCAACTGCATATCAGTGGACGCAGAAAACCCAGCTAAATGTTTTAGAAAAAATTATATATATATTTATATATTTTTTAAGTTATACATATATGTATATATATATATATTTTAACTAATTACTAATAATTATATAATAAAGTTGACTGTGTTTGTGAAGAAATCAAACTGGAAAATAGTAACGTAATGAAACGAAAAATGAACCAAACTCAGAACATGATGCAAAGCAGACTTAAATAAGAATAAACCTATTATTTGCCCTAAATGTTACAATGTGGTTGAAATGTTTATAAGTGCAAGGACGTAACGTCACAAAAATATTACAGTTGTATCTGACTTCAGAGTTTCTTTATTTTACTTAAAAATGTAGCATATTGGCAAAATTATTTGATTCAAAATTGTTGCAATGATTTCCTCACAAAATTATGTTTTATAAAAGAGGATAATTTAAACTAAGTAGGCCCATTGTTCTTAGCTATTACATTACTGAGAAAAAATTAAATAAACATTAATATATATATAACCGTTTTACAGAAATGCTTTGCTCTTTTCAAAGAATTTCCTTTCAGCAGAGGAAGTTCCTAGAATGTAACGACAATACTTGCACTTGTAAACATTTTGGCTAGGTACGCTCTCATGTTCATAATGATATCATATTTATGACAATTTATTTTACATCAAATTTAATATTTCCTTAAGTGTCCAATAACTGTAAGGTTTACCCTATAGTTCTTGAAATATTTTAATTTTTAGTACTGTATTCGAAAATCTTGTGGAAGTAAGTATGACAGTATGTACACCCTAAGAACTAAACTTGAGCCCTCTTCGGAAGTATTATATTTGCATTTGTTTTATGGGTTTACATACCCATTTCAAAATTATTTCTATATTATTTTATTTTGTTCATTTCAAATATGTTTATTCTGTTCAATGGATCGCTCTGAAGTTTGAAGGTGGCTACTGATAGTGCTGTAGTATGTAAACAGACAATGAGAATTGTTTATATGGACTGTCCCAGAATTCATGCACTAACTCTGCACTTTTGTAAGCTACGAACAAATCTGAAATATTATCGCCAAAGAAATCCAGTGGAGTCTCTGTAATTTGAGGTTGATGGGACTACCTCAAACTATAAGAAAACTTGTACTTACAAAATTAGAAGAAAAAGCTGGTGTAAATGAAGAAAATTACTTGTTTACTATCACAGCAAATGTATAGATAGACTTAAACTAAAAAAAAATTGTCAAGTATCTTATGAAAGAAAAAAACTTATGTTAAACATTGTAGGATCTACTTCAGTAGTTATGAAAACAAAAACACAAATTTCATTGTATTTTTAAAAAATTGTCGAGCGCTTTCTGTTTTAATAAACTACACAGTTTCCAATAGCAATGTCATGCTTAACACCAGGTTGTCTATGAGGGTTGCTTCAGGCATAGCAACCTAGTGCAATGTGTCCCTCCCTACGGCCACTACGGCTCAACTGCAGTACAGTATCTCGTGGGTTAAGGATATCCAAAATGGCAACTTTTCTAGAGATGATAAAAAAATTTATTATCTCACAATAATCATTACTTTGATTAATTTTCAATTTCTGATTTCTTACAACAATTGCTTATAGGGCCCAAATTGATCGTTTTCACATACAAAGCTTTATGAGAAACATACAGCTGTTCTTCTGAACATTTCACCCAAAAACGGCTAATTTCAGAGATACAATGTCTCTCCTCTGAAACCTGTCGTATCTTTATCAGTGTCTAATCTCGTATAAGGCACTTGCACACCAACAACTGATGAGCTATTAATTTTTTTATTAATTGTTAATTCATATTTTTCAGCATGAATTTTTGAGAATATAAAACTATCGAGACTCAAAATACCAAGACTCTACTGTAATTCTAATACTGTATGCCATATTTCTCAAGATATTAGCGTATTGCTTTATAGTCATTATGAAGCCAGCCAACTGTCACCCAGCCTTGGAACTGGTCTTGCAGCACCAATACCAAACTCACTCCTAAAAGCTTGTCCAGGAGAAACGTGCAACATTCCCATGGCATGACTACCATCAAGTGCCAACGTGCGCTTAGTATGCTTAATAACATAAAAAGTTTCATATGTAAAATAAGGTTTAATTGAAATTTGTTCCCCCCCCCCCCCCAATTTTCTTCTTGAACATGATAATGCAGAGTTAGTATCAGAATTAAGGAACGTTTTGACAAAACTCAACATCTCCATTTTTTATCAAATTCGTTTTTTAATGATTTTAGGCGCTTTGAAATGAGATCTTTAAGATGGTGAAAAAAGAACATAAGAAAAGTCAACATAACCAATTTATTTTGAAGCCTCAGGTTTCTATCTTCTATATGTTAATAAAAACTAAAAACCTGAACAATTTATGTTTCGGCACATGTTGAGTTTTGACAAAACGGTCCTCATTTGTGGGACACACTATATATATCTTAATTTTATTTCAAAGTCTGCTACTAAATTGCAATACTAAATTATTTGGAACCATGAAAGAAGACTCACATCAGGGACGTAGCACTTGCCCATGGCCGTGCCATGCTCTGTGATGGGTTGCGTGGGCTCACTGTCTGGCTTACATTTCTGTTCATCCTCCTCATAATCACCCTGTCCTTTATACTCATTCCCATAAGTAAGCCCAACTGTGGCCTTCATCTCTACTGCCATGGGAGGTTTTGGGTGATCCTTCAAATTTCTTTCCTCGCCCCTTTCCGTCAACCAGACGTCGGTAACATTGTCCTCTCCATTCACATCTGAAAAATAAAAAGAGTTAGAAAGAACATTCTGGTGCCCGATAGGCAAGTATGTATGGGTTCGTACATTTCTCAATCCCAAAATCAAGAAACTCTATTCTTCTTTCATACTGAAACTGGAGGGAACGGAAGAGTCAGCAAGTAATTCTACATGCAGATTATCACAGATAATAGTGATTGTTGCACTAATCTGGATTATTTTAATGGTGTGTACAAACTGAATTATACTAATCATGATGATCATTTCTCCAAATAAGATTAGTGTAATGTAATGGAAATGTTCTATTTCAATCAACTTAATTCGATCCCCATATCTCCTACTTTCTTGAAGACTTGTAAGGGGAGTTCTCAGCTGAGTGAGGCCATTTGGAGAGCTACTGGAATGTAAAGTAGAAGTAGCAACTTTGATGAAAAACACCAGCATTAATGCGGTTGCAGATCCAGAGAGGGGACGTAGGGGCTGCAGCCTTGAAATTTCTTTTACATTGATTTGATTTTTTGTTGAAAATGATTACCTTTTCATTAATTTCAATCTGAAGATTGTAAAATACAAGTTTATTAGTATTTAAGCCTATATTTTAGACACATTGTGTCACATGCATAGACTAGCCATAAAAACCCACAATATACAGCAGTTGTTCCATTTCCTTATCTTTAATAAACTATTATCTTCAATTATTTATTTCCAGTGAACTATTTCAGACTAGCACTTAATTCAAGTTGAAGGTACTGATATTTGATAAATAACTTTAATTTTTATTTATGCACAGCTTTGCCCGCGATTATTCATTCAACCGCCAGATTTTTAAAAATAATTTATTTAACAACACAATAATTAAAACGTTATATTTAATAACAATAACATCGTTTTTACATACTCGTAAAATACATACATGGAATAATTTTGTTCCTAATTGACCGAGCGGAGCGGAGCGGACCGTTCGGCATTTCGTCTGTTTGTTAATTAGTTTTAAAAGAAAGAAATAGCAATTCAACAAAATAGCACATAATGGCCTCGTCTGGTAGAGATCGATTGCTGCTTCTACAGATAGTTTCGATCGCTTCTTCTGCAGTACGCAAAACTATCGATTATCGATAGAGATGAGTACGCCATCTTCAAAAACCTAAAGTGTGCGTCTTTTTCAGACCGGAGTGATAAAGTTTGTAAATAACGTCTATTGTTTCGTTTCGCAATTGTAATTTCTTTTTAATAACGTACGGGATGTTACCGGGTTCAGTATTATTAAGCGTATGTCGGGTGGATGCCCGTGCATTGAACAGTAAGTGACAAACGAAAGTGCGAAGGCGGTGTGGAAGATGTAATCATGGCTGGACAAAGTGGACTGCCCCAGAAATCAGAAGCAGAGTCCAGGACAAAAATACCTTATATGCATGTGAGTAATACAGTTTGTAATCTATCCAAGGAAAATGTGTGGTACTGTAGTAATACATTGTGGGCGTAAATCTGGAGGTACGATGCAATATTAGTAAGTTTCCAATCCAACCCAGTCCAGCCCAGGCTATTTGTGCCTGAAGCAACATCAGGCCAGGATATTTACTTAGGCGGGCATAAAAGTTTGGATGCTGAGGGATATTTACTAAAGGCGGGGCATAAAAGTTTGAGTACTGAGAAATAGGTGAAGTTCATTTTTGGTACAATTACATACTCCTTACAGAATTAATTAAATTGTTACAGTTACGGGTAATTATTGTTCAAAAAAATCAAAACTACCATCGCATTTTGCTTCATCTTCCTCTCATTTCTAGGCATGGCATTGTTTTTGCCGAATTTTGTAACGGATTATGTTCCGAAATTTAAAATTCTATTCTTGTATTCAGCTAATCAGGAGTGGGAAATGTAGCAAGAAGAAAAAAATAGCACTAATGAGTCTAAGAGACTCACCTTGAGTAACAGTGGAACAGAATGCATCAAAAGCATTTTAAGTATAACTAGCTTCAAAGGCCCGTCGTCGCCCGCGTTTTGTAATTTTCTTGTAATTTGAAATCAACTTACGGAGGACTGTCGATTTTTAAATTCTTGTATAGGTATCTAAAGTTTGAAGCGAAGAAGAGGACGGAGAATTATTTTGCAACCCATTGATTCTACACACCAAGCTTGGTAGGGGTTGAAATAAGAAAGAACAGAAATTCTGGTAACATAAAATTGTACTGTCTTTACGTGATATTATATTTTCCACTCTCATGTTCCCATATAACCGTTTCAGGACAGAAATCAAAAAGAAAATGTCACCTTCACAATTTTCTCCCCAAAAATCTGGGACATAATAATTTAGTGCGCACTTAGGACTAAAAAGTTCCATCCTATTTTATCTTTTTTTACATGATTAGCTTACAATAAACATCACTGTTTCTCAACTATGAGTAATACAAAGCCTACAGCGATGAATAACATCAGTGAATAGGATTTTTTTACCAACGTCTGACGTAGCATACTTGCAACCCATCGTTGAGACAGTCAGGCTGAGGCAATTGAAAATGCTCTCCTCACAATACGACCTCTTATTCTAAAACAAAATATGGTGTGAGGAAATTATACTGTCCATGGTCAGAGTAGACAAAGCTATGTGATGCATAATTTATTTACGTGAATTTCATTCCCCATCATTACTGATGCACAGAAATGTATTGTATGGATAGCACCTAATTATTTGTCAAAGCCCAGTATCATGCAAATTCCAAAGCCCTATTTAAACTCTGTAAACAGTGGTGTTGTCGTGAGAACTATGTAATGTGGATTGTATTTGGTAAATTAGCTGTAATATTTTTAGAAACTATATAATTTTACAAAGGAAGAGGTAGTTTGTTGAAATGTTAATGTTGCCTAGGTTTATTTCCTAGTTGAAGTGAGTATATGTTCAAAATTTCCTGCAAATTGGTCGAAGCATGTAGATTTGTATAGGGAACAAACATACACAAACTTTCAATTTGATATGCCGTATTAGAAAACCAATAATTTTTTCAACAGAACTAAACCTCTGTGCAAAAATGATTTTTAGCCTGCTGAGAAATATGAAGGAATCACCCAGAGGACCTAAAACATAATCATTTTGCACTTTATTATTATTATTATTATTATTATTATTATTATTATTATTATTATTATTATTATTATTATATAATATCTGGGGGAAGGTTCCCGGACCCCCTGTTTTGGGGTCATACCGCCACATCCTCCAGTAATTGCAAACTTTCGTTTATGTCGGCCCTCCAATAAGTTCTGAATCCTCCCCTGCATTAATGGCACTAGGGGCGGCATGCTGACCAATGAAAGTGGACAGTAAGATGAGGTTTAACAACTTAAATAAAATATTGGACTTCCCCACTAAAAATAAGGTTTCCGGTTTATCCCAAATAATTTATGTCACTCATTCATTCTACATACAATGTAGGGTACTACCCGTTTTCGTAAAATCGGTAACTTATCTATAGTATAAACACGTCAAGTTTCAGGGTATGATAAACATACGTATGTTTTACCGGTAGTTATAAACTATAGATTAGGAAAAAGAAATAAATTCAGAACCCGTCAAGAATTCACACGTTACGGTGTGTGTTAAGTTACAATGTTACAACAAAAAGACATAGGCCTATTGTACTTACAATTTCTTGAAAAGCTGGAAATAAGCAGAAGTAAGACGTAAGGAATCAAGTCATACGTATTCATTATGTCCAAATGATCTAAACTACACCAATAATTTTAAGAAGAAATATTTGCACAATTTCATTCGGAATAAAATTTTGAAGCCAAAAGTTGGGTGATTAAGTTTGTGTACTGGTTGCCAAGGGAGACGATTTTTGTCTGAATATATGTGACATGTCAAGGCCCTCTATAAGACAGTGGACGTGGTCAAACGCTGGTCCAAGTAAAATGCGATAATGATGAATGGATGATTCCTTCCGATGATTATTTCCGTTGTAGTTATACTTGCTTGCTCAATGGTAATAGACAATATAGCACGAGGTGCTAAAGGAATATTATCCATTTTATGGGACCCGGAGGTTCATTGCCGCGCTTACATGAGCATGCTATTCAACTCTATTCTGTGCTAACTCCAACCATCCCTCGCAAATCCTACTTCCCTTAAATCTATCCTAATGTTGTCCTCCCACCTATGCCTAGGTCTTCCAAGTGGTCTCTTCCCTTCGGGTCTCCCAGTCAATGCTTTGAGATATGTCCAGGGCCGTGGAAAGAAAGCAAGGGCCCCAGTTACAAATTTTCCCGGGCCCCCGTCAAATATTAAATTCACTACCCAACTCGTATGCAGCAAAAAGATTATGTAATCATATTACATAATTATTAAGTGCCAGAATGGTACCGGTACTGTCTGACCGTGTGTCTGTTAGCGCGATAACTCAAATACGCTTTATCGGATTTTCATAAAACTTGGTATACCGTTTATAACGCCCATAGGACGAAGCCTATTGATTTTGGACCAAATCGGGCACGAAACGGAAAAATACATTAAGAATGTTCTAATTAGGAACAATTTTATCTGTATGTAGCCGTTTAATTTTTTTGAAAATTATGATTTTAAATGCCGAACATTGGTGAGGCCTACTGTTGAGTCCAAAAGGATTTCTGTTTCTACTTTTTAAAAAATAGCAATTTTTCTTCAAGAATAATCCGTATCAGATTAACTGATTAATTCCGTGTCACCGTTATACGACAGGATAATGTAGATAAAATAAACACATAAGCTTAAAACATAACTTAAGCTGTTTATTTACTTACAAACAATTTTATTTTAGGGTAAAGTTAGAAAGTAAAAAATAAAACCTGGTCGGCCGGGCCCCCTTTTGAGGCCCGGGCTCCGGGGCTGTAGCCCCTGCTGCCCCTCCCTCTCATCGGGCCTGGATATGTCTTTCCTCCCCCATGCGTGCAACATGTCCAGCTCATTTCATCCCCGTGATTTAATTATCCTTACCATATTCAGTGAAGAGTATATGTTATGAAGCTCGTCATTGTGCAGTTTTCATCTCTCTTAGGCCCAAATATTTTCCTAAGACCCCTGTTTTCGAACACACTAGAGATTATGCTCTTCCCCCGAAGAGTAAAGACCATGTCTCCCATCCGATTTAATAAGATTGGCAGGATAATTGACTTATAAATTTTTATTTATATTTCCAGACAGAAGATACTGTTTTTGAACTGCATAAAAACAAGAATTTCCTGATTTCAATTAACACTTTCCTTCTACCTTAATATTATTTGTATCTATAATATATTTGTATAGCTCTTAGATACTTTAATTTCTTCACTTGTTTGAATTATTTACTGGCTATTTTAATAAATTATGGCACATTATTTTGATGTTTCATGACCATATACGACCATATAACTCGTACTTAGTTTCTTCTGTATTAATTTTTAATCAGACATTCCTTCAATCATTGGAAAGACTTTCTGCATACATCCTGATTGTTACCTTGCATACTTACTTGGTTCAAGTCTTACAGGACTTTGATCTAACCATCAGCATTGTGTACATGTTCCTAGTGATGCAGAACTCACTGGCACTGTATACCGGTAATCTATTTCTAATAGAGTGGTTAGTTGCATGTCAAACTTCTTCAGTTTGATAATCCCACAAAGTGTTTCCTTCACTTTACAGAATAGATTGAAGTCATGGGAACTTAAATCTGAAGAAATGGTGGGTGGTGAGCAATTCCCAGGCTGGTACAACTCCTGCTGTGTGTCTCCGAGCTCCTTGTCTCACAAAAACAAACAGTGGTAATCTGTGTAAAAGTTCTTCAAGGGCTAACAGCAGAGTCGTGGTTTTAAAGAACTCCGAGCTACCAGTTTCCCAGAAGATGGACTCAGAGATGAAGTCTGAAGGCTCGGAGTTCTTTAAAACCTCGACTCGGCTGTTAGCCCGTGAAGAAATTTTACATAGTATTCACCGAGAAAAGTTCAAACCAGTGGTAATCTGCATTCTGCCTACGAGGAACGGTACACTTTAAGACCACACCTATAGCACAATGAACTTTAACCAGCTTCTTTGTTCCTGCTTTGAAAATATTGTGACTGTATCCTGCGACCAGGGATTGAGACTTGGGAGGGCCCACCCAAAAAATTGCTGATTCATTCTTTGGCCCACCCTTGCTTTATTCAAAACTGGTGATTGAGATTGCTTACTTATCCAATTGCAATGAACGATTCCTAAGCAAGCTAAAGGAATATTATCTACTTTATGGAGCCCAGAAGTTCATTGCTGCGCTTACATGACCCCGCCATTCAACCGTATTTTGTGCTAACTCCGTCCAACCATCCCTCCCAAATCCTACTTTCCTTAAATCTATCCTAATATTGTCCTCCCACCTACGTCTAGGTCTTCCAAGTGGTCTCTTCCCATCGGGTTTCCCAGTCAATATTCTTGAGATGTTGAGATTGGAGAATTCATTTTGAAAAATACATAAATAAATGAAAATGAACTTGACTGACGTCATTCCTTGTTTTTAAAGTACATGCAATTTGTGTACTTTTCAAAAGTTAATGCAATGGAACTATCTGATACCCTATTATATTAATCCTTCACATTTAAAAATTTGATGGTGGGATAGTTGCTGGGAAAGAATTTGAATCCAAGCAATCTCAGAGACAAGAGTCCTTGTATAGGTTTCCAAATTGCTTATCCTATCATAATTTAATACAAACTATTTAACATATGTTGATAAGAATTAATGCAAGTTTTATCAATTTAGAGATACATAGATTTGATGACAAATACATAGATTCATGGCCTGCCTTCATATTCTTCTAGCCACACGCAGAAGAAATGGCGCCGCCACTGTCAGAGATCACTTGCGATCACTTGCTCTCAGCCGTTGCTCTTATTGCCACTGAAAGGACACAGAGGGGAAGGGAAACATGTATAAACTACACTGCCTGGCTCCTTTTCATGTCATCACTTCAGCACAGAGTCACTATTAAAAGAAATCAATGGTTGCATTAGTAATGAATTCACAAGGCATTTAATGACCATACAATAGTGAAAAAATGCAAAATAAAATATGATCTAAAATTGTGAAAAAAAATGGCAACATTTTTAGAAAATGATCAATAAATTTACCATTATTACTTATAATTAGTTTAGTTTTCTATGTAATGAATTGCTAAAAACAATTTAATGGTTAACAGTGAATTAACAACATAAAACACACTTATTTTGTTAGTAAATTTATACTACTTGGACACCCTTAACGAAAAATAAATCTTTCTGAACTGGCTGGCCCATCAAATAACCCATAGTGAATATGTGTCATTTAAAGAGAAAGAAAAAAATCTTTATTGCTTCAAGACAAACTGCTACGGTGTTAAACTGCTACGGTGTTTACAATAAACCTGAATTAAAAGTAACTATGAACACTTGGCAGAGATTCTGAAATAAAAACGATTGTCTGTTGTCTGGAAAAGCTCCTCTTTGCCTCCACTGAAACATGACCTAAAAATGCCAAAAACTATCTAAAAATTGCCAAAAAAAAAATGCAAAAAAAAGCAAAAACAAATTGTCCTTATTTAATCAATTATTTCATGATACACATTTATGTATATTCCAGCTATCTTTTAATCTTCATGCAAAAAAAGATGAAAAATCATAAAGTGCTTTGCCCTAATAATAACAACGGAACAGAATTCTGAGCGGAAAGGACAGTGGTATGGAAGACTGGGAAGGACTCCTTAGGTCGATTGCTAAAACAGGGTCTTCATAGTGGTTCAAAGCAACAGAAGTGTTCAAGCCATCTCTGTGATATGACTAAGTACTGTCCCTTGCATGCTGGAAACAATATTTTATAATGTTACGTAAATTTATTTCTGTAAAAACAAAATAATACAAAGATTCTGTTTGTTGGAACAAAGAATTTATTGTGAAGTTATCATATTTATTAATATTTAACCGTAATAAGCACCAAAGATGTCTCTACTTAATATACAGAGTCAATGTAAGCCTACAAATTTGAAAGATTTGAAGCTTTCAAGACTCAAAATTACTTAAGATGGCTTCTTGGGTTATCAGCAGTGTCAAAATTATTAGGCTTGAGCTTTCGGCAATCTTCATTCTGTGGCCTTCCTCAGGAGGGATCTTAAACTATAAGTTTGTTGTTTAAGAAAATTATTCATAAAAGAATACTAAATAAGTGTAGATAGAAATAAGTATATTGAACATAATTGCAAGCCCCACACACAAGTTCTTTACCACACTCCTGGGAGCGTACGGGCAATATCGGGGGAAAGAGCTTGCAGGCAATCACGTGCGGTGAAAAAATGCAACATGTTCTTCCTCGCATGATAGTGTGTCAACAAAAGAGCACGCGCGAATTCTCTCTCAAAAGAACGGCGCGTGGAGTGTATAAATTTTATACACGCCAGCTAGGAGCATGCGGTATTGTTTAAAGTTCGGTACACAGGAGATGATGTGCTCTTGGAAAGTCTTGCTTGTTTGTCTTCTGCCTTTACATACACACACACTTCCAGGCGAAAGAGTGCAACCTTGCATGAATGACGTACCGCGCGGTTTCTTTTGATTGTCTATTGCCTTTACATGCACATGTTTTCACGAGCATTTGAGTGCACACCTCCTAAACCCGAGCATAATGCTTGTGTGTAAGGGTAGCTAATCGCATGACATTACCCCCATTCTTGTTAATTCTTGCATAGATTCTTCTGAAAGATGAGACCATCTTGTGAACTGATCATGCCACGTTATGAAAGATTATTTCTGCTCACAGTATTTTAATTCTCAGATATAATGCCCATAGAAGATCAATTCACCTCTGATTAGCTTCTAGTTGATTGAGTATATTCATCTTAATATCCTGCAGCTGAGGTTTTAAACCTGCCTTAGCCACGGTTCATGTAAATGGCCTTGTTATGAGTCAATTCCCACAAGAATGAGAGGAACTTCGATTTAACTATCGTACGTACCATCGTTTTCAACTATGATCATGGATGAAGCCTTGTTATAGCAATCGACCACTCGAAACAAAAGAAAACCAAAAAATGTTGTAAACAAAAAGGGAAATATTTTCATTTCAATAACAAAAAGATTCATCTCATACAATCAATATATACAATTCTTCAATTCAAAGTCTTGTTATAGGAAATCTACAAACTATCTATCATACATAGGTAAAATATGTTAAAAATTATAAGAAAAATATATCATTCTAAGAGCAAGTCTTTCTATTTGAAATCAAAGCTACAGATTTAATACTTTCTTTTTTGGTCCCAAGTGTTTACATTCTTTTTTCTTAACTTTGCATTAATACATTATCGTGTAATACATATTATGTAATTATATGGCAGGCAATTACTTACTCAGGAAACCTATGGGTCCTGTGCAAAACAAATTATATTTTATAAATTCAGGAAACGTTCTTGAAGAGTATCACATTTCATACTAACTTTACAGGGACATATGCTTTCTGATGTATTAATGTAGGCCCTACAGTACAAGTAGGCTTACCATACATCCAGGATTAACCCAGACAGTCCTGAATTTCTTATGCTGTCCAGGAAAATGTCCGGGACTGCAATCTATTCAGGGCTTTGGGAATTACAACAGCACTATTCACTAGCGATTCTATTTTTCACTCTTTGGAATTAGGTCAAGTCAACGAACATCAATATCTTCTCATTTAACATCTGTGCACATTCTCATTATTATTAAAGAACATACAAATTTATTGTCAAGTTTGTCATTCTGCATTGCTGGAAAAAACCTCTTGTCTCGAGTAACTTCTGTATTGCCCAAATGATGTGTTCTAATCCATATTAACTTAAAATAAATGTACTTTCATGTTTGTTTTGGAAAATTCAAAATGGGGAAAAGAAAATGTGTGTTCAGTCAAATATTCCAATAATACACTTTTAACTAAGTATATGTTAATCTACTGACAAGTATCGGTCATAAACTTATATTCTTGCCCCATATTATTGCAGACAGTGTTTTTACCCCTTTTTGAGAAAGTATCAGCGCCATAGTTGATATAGGCTATCTAATAGAATTGTAGTAATAGATGTGTAACTCTCAAATGAACCACCAGAACTTCTAGAAGCAAAATTACATATATATATATACAGTAACTGATTTTATATGAGGAATTCAATCCTGAATGTGCCCTGGGTTGGAAGGAAAGAAATATGGTAAGCCTAGATACAAGATAAGATTTTAAGGCTATACACAATAAAGAGCATTTAGCATGACCCACTCTGTTCATTGACAATGAGGAACTTTTATAACTATTAGTTATAAAAGAAGAATGTCTGTAGTCCGAAGTTTTAATGGGCTTCTTCTAAGGTAGAGGGCAGCACTGTTTCTGTTACATTATTTTATGCAATATTATGAGATATAGGCTAATTAAATATTAAAAACTATTTATCTTTACTGAAGGTTACTTCTATGCTGGCAATGTTTCCTGATATCACAAGCTCCACAGAAAAATTTATTGCCATATTATTTCCCCCTTCAATACCCGAAATGAAATTGAAAATAAAAGAAAAGAATGACTACACAGAATGGAGTATTCTTCATTCAGAAGATCTAGAATAGGAAACCATTCAGAATACAAGTTTATGGCATGTAAAAAAAACTCCCAAGGCTAAATTAGAGCCTCTGAAAAAAATTCTTTGGCACTTTCATGTCCAAGTAATACCTAAGTTTCCAAAAGGGGTTTGTGAGGCGATGGCTTACCACCTGTCACTCTGCCCTCTCTAGGAAAATAAGAATAATAAAAATCACCTAGGTAACAGAAACCTCTACTTGGTAGCCTTACGCTGGCGACATTAAGAAAAACAGACAGAACAGACAGACCTAGAGGTCCAGACCCCCAAATATGAGATTTTTAAAGCATTAGTTTTAGAAAAAGTCAATGTTTCGTGTCACCCAGGAAGGGAAGGAGTCAGTAATTTATGGTTAGGACCCCCGCACAAACTGATTTTTAAACACGTGCTTGTCAGATTGCTTGAGAATTGAAAAGATTTCTGACAAATGGATCTATTCATTTCATTAAATAATTCGGAAGACTGTAATAGAAATCTAATCAGAATACCTGAGGACTGAGAAGTTTTTGAATCTCAAAAGAATCTATTCAACCTGAATCATAAATCAGACTCGTGTGTTCATTATGAATGACTCAACACAATGTGCCCTTCTTCAATTGCAAACTTATTTCTTCACCGGATTTTCAATTGTTGCCCTATTTTCACTTCGTAACTACTAACACATGATGATTTCTAATTTAAACACAGTTACAGTTTTCTTAACCTTTAAGTACTAGTATTCGCGCTCATGTATAAAATATACTACTTTAACTAAAGGTGTTATTTCCATGCAGCACTATGGAGCCATCGAACCCATTATTAGGTGTGTAGAATGACCATTATATTTGAATATTGTGCTTTGACACATGAAGCTGCATTGTGAACAAAATAGAGGACGCATGTATTTATGCAAGTATATTAATTAATGATTCATATTTCCTTGAGTATTTACTATTTCAATAATATTTAAAAACTGTCACAGTCTCAAGTTACTTTTTTAGGGATTGTATAAAATTCAGGAACCAAAATTGTCTGACTGAAGAAGAAATGAGTGTTTTCCCCCAGCTATAACTTAGGTGATAAGTAGGGTTCAGATGTTTATGACATGTCATATTTTTATCCTGAACTCCATTTTTGACGCAAACACAAATTAAACATGAACTGCACATTTTTTATCCTAATCGGACCGTTTTTATTTAGCATATAAGGTCATATTTTTGTTATATTCATGGACTTGGTCATATTTCAGTCATATTTGAATTTAACATCATATTTCAGTTATAAATTCTGTAAACGAGCACAATTATGCAGTAATGCACTGAATTGTAGACTTAATTTTTTTTTTCCCCCAAAAAAGAGTCACAAATATTTTGATTTTACTGTAAGTGAAATGTGAAGGGACAGTAACAATTACCTCTTCCTCCTTGTTGTTAACAACTTCCATTAGACAAACTTTTAAACAATTATAAATACGTACATAAAAATAATAATAATTTCATTGCATCAATATTTACAGTAGAACTCAAATTATCTGAACTCAAACTATCTAGGTCGCCATATCCGGATCGTTTTTAGGCCATATTCAAAGTGGTTTTTGCAGCAGTGAACATTGGAAAACCCTCTTTTAGGGCAGATTATTTACGAAACCGATAAACTGTCTATTTGACAACTGACTGACCGATATGCTTAAAATGTGACACTTTACATAGGTACAGTACTGTATAATTTAATTATTTCATTTAAAGAAATCATATTCTTCATGATTTATCCAATCATTCAGATATCTGCTTATCCGGATCGATCCGGTTCTAATGAATGCGAGTAATTGTAGTTCTACTGTATTTTTAATCTTTCTTTATTCTTTTTAAAATTATGTGTATTCTTATCTAATCCACTTATGCCCATTTCTGAACTGCCCCTGACTATGAGCATGTGCTCATTCAGGTGGCATCTTAGTGAAATAAAAAAAAAGTGTGCATGGAACACCATGGGACAGAAGTGAAACTTGTTTTAATTTTAATTTTTTCAATTTTTGATTGTTGGATTTTTTAAATTTTGCATTATTGGACTTTTTAATATTGGGTTTTTGGAATTTTTAAATTTTGGATTTTGGACTTTTAAATTTTGGATCTTTGAATTTTTAATTTTGGATTTATTAAATTTTCGATCTTTGAATTTTTTTATTCTTTGATTTTTTAAATTTTGGAAATTTCCTTTGATTACTCCTAATCATTGAGTTGATTGTTTTCTGTGCAGTCTGAAACACATTACTAATTTCGTGATGGTTTTTGAGTGTGACACTAATTCCGTGACTGTTTTAGTGTAACAAGTTCCAGATCTACCCCTACTGCCGCTAAAGAAGTTTCACTTCAAAAATAACGTGGAAAAATCATAAACAAACTTTTCATAAGTAACAGTTATTTCACGATACTAAACCAACTTGTGTTACTTAAATAGGCGCATGTACTTAAAGGTTAATCCATGTAACAACAACAAAAATTCAACTTACCAAATATATGAATTGCATATTAATAATGATTTACTACCTTTTCAAAATACAGCAGCATTAATTTTTTAGAATATATACAAAGGATAGTAAATATAAAGCGCTCAAAATATGAAATATTATAAATACTTGTAAGGGAGATTCTAACTTTTAACTTTATAATTATAATGGTTGTCCTTGTATAAACATTACACAAGTCTTGGTATCACATACTGTCTCAACACTGACGGAAGACTATGATAATAATAAATTGTCATGTTCTCTAGTTAATCTTCCACTCGCTCACACACACACACGGAATATTACATAAAGCTACATTATCAACTTAACATACAAGAATTATATACACAAGAAATACAGAACTGTAATACAGAAACATGGCTGGCACATCTCAGCAGGCGATGATGAATTAGGCCAACAGATTGCTGTGATCAGCGGATGACTCCTGGAATTAAACTCATGGTTAATATACAAGTACCAAACAAAACAATACAAAATAAATCTTTCAAACTTCCAAGTTAATTCCTGTTTTCCTATTGGCTACTAACCTCATGACTAGAAAAGTACAAACCAATTCTGCTACATTTAGCGAGGCGCATCCATAAAGTAAGTTTCCCTGAGGCTGATTACAGAAACAAAAACAATTTCAAGAAAATATTTATTGCAACAGACACAGCCAGTGTTCAGCTATTTTTCAACATACTTGCCACCGGAATTGGAACATTTGTCTTACCGTGGCACCAACTTTTGAATTCCTGGGCCGTACAAGTCTACCGCCAGGGATTTGAACCACAGTGTGACAACCACCTTTGCCTCTCTGTAATTCTTTGTCATTTCATGAGGATAGGAAAAGATGGAAATCACTGGGAGCAAGGTGCGGATTTTAGGGTGAATGTTTAAATACCTCCCAGTCAAACTTTTGCAGGATACTTGCTAGGAGGTGTTATACATCCATCCTACAGCCCGGACTTCACTCCCAGTGATTTCAATCTTTTCCTACACCTAAAGAAATGACAGAGAATGACAGAGAATGGCAGAAAGGCGGAGATGTTTGTCACACAGTAGTTCAAACACCTGGCTGCAGACTTCTACGACACAGGTGTTCATAAGTTGGTGCCACGGTAAGACAAATGTTTCAATTCCAATGGTGAATAGGTTGAAAACTAGCTGAACACTGGCTGTGTCTGCTGCAATAAATATTTTTTAAGTGTGTTTTGTTTCTGTAAATGGCCACAGGGAATCTTACTTTATGGACACTCCTCATACACCTATGTCTCTGCCTGTAGCCTTTGTCATACAGAATCTTCGATTTATTGGGATTCGCTACTTCAGATTTCTTCAGGTGAATGAAAATTGTTAATTTAAAAAAAAGTTAAAGAAAATTTACTCTTAGTGGATAAAATACCTTAAAAATTAAGCACGACGTTTCAGCTCTTCCACCGAGCTTTCTTCAGGTGTGCTCCACTCAACGACTGACTCTCTGGATGAAGAAGACTCCACTCGTTCCGCTGTCCTGTCACTATCGATCATAAAAATCGTGGCAGGCTTGGATTTCAGCATTCCACCTGAATGGATCGATAAACATTCGACATGCACGATTTATATGATCGATAGTGACAGGACAGCGGAACGAGTGGAGTCTTCTTCATCCAGAGAGTCAGTCGTTGAGTGGAGCACACCTGAAGAAAGCTCGGTGGAAGAGCTGAAACGTCGTGCTTAATTTTTAAGGTATTTTATCCACTAAGAGTAAATTTTCTTCAACTTTTTTTAAATCATTAACTTGTGGAAATTATGGACCGTTTTGCAAGTTTAGAAAATTGTTAAATTGAGGGGGTGAATAGAACAGTGGCATAAGCCACTTTTTAAAGTTTAGAGAAGAAACAACTTAAATTCTGCACTTGTGGCTTTTCATTCAATTTGGGAAATGCAGTTTTGTTGGGAGTGAAGTGTTCTATGCTGTTAGATCAACTTAGCTATAAAGTTATGTGGTCTACTGTTCGAAATGTTATTGTCTTTATGAGAACACCTATAGCAGTCTTTACAATTGGCCTTATTATTAATGACTTACAGCATTTTACTTAAATGGTACAAATCTCAAAAATTGCATTCATGGAAGTGAAAAAATGTTATACTTTAAACTGAACACACAAAAAGATTCACTTGGGATTACACAAACTCATCTTTTGGAAAATCTAGGCATTCCCAGAGAATATTTTAGAAGAAAAATTCCTCCGACACTGGGATTCGAACCATTTGTCCTTTGAGTTTCTGTGCCAATTCTCTACGAAATGAGGGCAGCCAGAGTATGACTCATGGTACCAATTGGAACCTAAAATATTCTCATGTAACATTCAACAGAAACAATACGAATATATAACTATACAGCTCATGCTGTATGATATAAAACCGGGTGGGGCTTTAGCATGACCTGTCTACGTGAGTAGCGAATGATAACAAGGCAACAGGGCCAGGAAAGGACAATTAATTAATTATATTTTTATTCCAGTTAACGACTGTGTATGAGCCTTTATTTCTACACTCACCTGCTAGGATGTGCTGTATTTGTTATTGTCTAGTTGCGAAGGGGGTCCAGACTCTCTAGTGAGAAATCATCATTTCCAAATGAAAGTCCTCGACTGAATCCATCCTGAAACATTCAAAATGCGGTCCCAAATTTGAACTATTTGAATGCAGGATCATATCTACTTACATTATGAAATATCATAGAGGTTTCTTTTTCAGCAATAACAAAAATTTATCAAGACAAAAATTAATCCCTTGAAGAGTCGTTTAAAGCTCGCAGCATGTGGAGTGAGAACCCATTTAAAAGCCTTACATGCTGCATGTCAACTTCAATCAGAAAATAGCACAAAACATTTAGACTCTTCTATACAGGAATCCTCAAGTGACACACCACACTAGACTGCTCATAAGTAGGGGGCGGATTTCTATGACCTAAAAAATAGGATATATGCATGCATTTATGACCTAAAAAAACAATAAAATATGACCAATAAAATTTAAAATATGACCAATAAAATTTAAAATATGACTTTACAGCTTACACATCCTGACTGACAGGAATCAACGTAGAGCCTAAACTATAACAGGTAGAGACTTGGAATTTTGACTGTACCTTCGTTTCATAATGTAGGTGCTCACTAAGAAAGAATTTTGAAAAATTCAGATTTTAAATGCCAAAAATAAAATGTTTTTGAGAATACTTAATCCCTTCTTACACAGAATTATTGAATCCGAATCACATTTGACATTAAAACATATTGTTGCCAGTGGGTTTCAGATGGGTTTGGAATTAAATTAAATGGAAGTTTGACAATTACAGTTGGCTTTGTCTATTTTTGTCATACCTTGGAAATTAAACTTTCGCGATCGCTTGAATGTTGTAAGCCATAATATGGTCAAACATTGTTTTATTTGGACGAAACTCACTATACAGGGGTTTTTGGACCAAGGAACTCGAATCTGAGGTCGCTTTTACCAGGCGATGCTATCTAATCGTGGTATGTAGTCCACGTGATTTAGGTGTTAATAAATATAATGATTTAACTATTATGCTCTTAATTTTTAATTTTTGAAATAATTATCGCGGGCGAAGCCGCGGGCACATGCTAGTTATGTATATTTTTTTTAAGTTTCATTACAATTCATTTTATTAAAATATAATGTTAATTATTTAAAATATCTGTAAATTCTCAAAAAGTATCAGTACAATGCAAAATTTACAAAATATGATATGAAACTTCAAAATTTCTTTAATATGTACACAAATATGCCGAAAATATTATCTAAATATGCATATTCATACTAAATATGCTACAATAGTTGAAAATTTCTGAAATATGCAGAAATATGCACAATAAAAGCAGTTCCATTTTCACCAGGATTCTTGGAATCGGGTTTAAATTAGTTCGAAACCTGAAATAATGCAAAGGGGGAAAATATATGACATGTCACAGAAATCCGCCCCTACTCATAAGTTACCATGACGAAAATCAATCTTCCTTATGAGCAGTCCAATGTGGTGTCTCACGTGAGGGAGACTCTATGGAAGAGTCAAAACGTTGTGTTTTTTAACCTTTATCCACTGTTTTAATAATATTTTTTTTTTTAAACATCTTATACATGTATCATGTCTAAGCAATAATATTGCTTCACTGCTTCAACAAAATTGATACCTTCATTTCTAGCAGCCTTTTGTCTAGCAGACCAATAGCATTCTCAAGCTCTTGCTGTGATGGATCTGAGCTATCATGGTTGCCAAAATCTCCCATTCCGAAAGGATCTGACATGATGTTCCCTGCTCCTGGCTGCTTAGCTGCAGGTCTGGCAATTAAAACAACAAAAATATTAGTACGGGAATCATTAACACCTCTAATTAAAAATTTAAAAAAATAATAACAAAAAATTATACATATATATATAAAATGAATTTTGGGTCCAGTGGAGATAGCCCAGTGGACTCACTATACTCACAAAATTATAACAAAAAATGATAAGTCAAAAAGAACAAAAGTAAAAAAATACATAGTCCAACAATGAAAAGTACGGTTAAAATACCAATATTAAGCAAACTGAATTCACAAAATATTGCAAAATTTGTTTGACTGTGCAAAATGCATGCCAAATAGCCCATTCCATACACAAATTGAGAATTGTGTACAAACATTTGATTGAAAATCTTAAAATTTTGTTTTAGTGGGATTTTTTCCTTAATTTCTTCAAGCATGCTTCCTTTTCCGCAATTTCTATGGCTGCTGAGAAGTTATCGATACATGTGATCGATTACAGCAAAGACTGAGGATGTTTGTTGTTCAGTGATCATGACACACTCCTTTTATACTATCTCTGTGCTGAGTTTGGGATGCCTTTGTTAGATTGTGGCAACAGATTTCGTATTTTATCCACATAGTTGGCACTTTTGTTTGCAGATGGCTATTTATTAAAAATTTATTTTCAATTGTTCGGCATGTTATTGTGACATCAGATAGGCGATGGCCACTGGAGGTCTTTAATACTATTACAAATAGTAATTTATTTGTATTTCTTATTGTTAAGGCATATTAAATCCTTGCACAAATTAATCACGCAAAAAGCATTTTGGGATATACTGTGTGTTTCAATGTATGAGTTTGCCAATCCTGCGGGTTTGTGCATTACGGCGGCCACAGCTCTAACTCCCGAGTGAGCGGGTGAAATATCTACACAAATAAAGCCGCTAAAGATGTAATGATTCAGATTCTCAGAATTACAATTAAAATTACAATGGAAATAACCACGTACCTCATCACAAGAGATGCTGGAAACATTCTCCTCTTGCATCCACACAACAATGACACTTTTTACAATATTTTCTTTCACGCGCATAAGTTAAGCTTCCAAGACAAGAGTTAATTTTCTTGTGATATTTTCTTGAAGTTCTTCTAACAGTATGTGACTATTATTTATAGGGGAACTTGAAAAATGAAGTGTTTAGGTCACACCCCCATGCTTTAAAAGAACTTCAAGGCAATATCAAAAGAGAAATTAACTCTATTTCAAAAGCTGAACTTATGCACGTGTAAGAAAATTTCCTAAAAAGGTGCCAGTGTTGTGTGGATGCAAGAGGAGGACATTTCCAACATCTCTTGTGATGAGGTACGTGGTTATTAAGTGCCAGTATGGTACTTTATGAGATTGTGTGGGAGACGAAAAAATGTCTGTCCGTCTGTCTGTCTGTCTGTCTGTCTGTCCGTGCGTGCGTCTGTACGCACCATAACTCAAGTACGCTTTTTCGGATTTTCATGAAACTTGGAATAAACATTCATAATGTCGATGGGAAGAACCCTATTGATATTGAACCAAATCAGTTTACCGATACCGGAGTAATGCCCAATTTAGTGCCTATTTTAATAGATTATGGCGCCTTTCTCATAGAAAGGCGCCATCACTCAAATACGCTTTAACGGATTTTCATGAAACTTGTTATACCCATTTATGACGTCCATGAGAAGTGCCCTATTGAATTTGAACCTAATCTGTTGACCGGTACCGGAGTAAAACCCAATTTAGTGTATATTTTAAAGACGCGGTAACTCAAATACGCTTTACCGGATTTTTATGAAACTTGGTATACACATTTACAATGTCCATGGGAAGACGTCTATTCATAATGGATAAAATCGGTTGATCTGTTTCGGAGTAATGCTCAATTTAGTGCCTATTTTATGGCAACATACGTATTCGAAAGAATTTATAAAAAAATGAAAATCAGTTATCTTGACAACATAGCCTATTGTTTTACTGTGATCTTATAAGGCCTTGGAAATTAAAATACAGGTAGCTATGACAAAAATCACTATTGTTTTACATGCGCTTAATCAACTAGACCGTTAAAATGACCCAGGTGCCGAGATGGTAGACCTTTCTTCTTCCGTAAGCCCTGCTTAATGAATAAATCTGGAGCTTAACTTGGAAATCAATTAAAAAAAAAAAACATATTCTGCATATCATAATTGCAGTCATAACTGATTAAACAAACACATACTGGCACTTTTTTACATCAGTTTACCTGATTTTATTTTCATTGTAATTTTAACTGTAATTGTGAGAACCTGAATCATTACACCATTAGCGACTTTATTTGCGTAGATATTTCACCAGATCGCCTGGGAGTTAGAGCTGTGGCCACCGCGAGGCAGAAACCTGCATGACTGACCAACTTGTATGAGAAACACACTATAAGTGCCCACTTCTTCACGATTTTTCTTTCAGTTTACAAATATTTTAGCAACATACTGAGTTTATACATAGTATATGATTTCTGTAGGTTCTAGACAACATTAAAACCTCAAATAAGGTCATTTTTCATGGTTCTAAAAGAAAGAACACAGCGTATGGGTTGTCATAGTATTCCCCTAAAATATATCAGTTTACAATGCAATATCATTGTATAAAATAATATATTTCACAAAATACCCACGAAATAGAAGTTAACACCGAAATCAGCAGTTTTATTTTACCAAAAAATACGATCTGTAGTCATACCTGTTTCCAGCAAGAGGCGTGGATAGTGATGTGGAAGCAGGGTTGAATGGCGTAGACCCAAACAGATCCTCCTTGAATGGATCCTGAGATGTGCCATTGTTATGTGTGTGGGTGCGTCTTGAAGAGTCGCGACACACTTTAGGAGGAGGAGCCACTGAAACATGTTAAAACATACAGAAATTGAATTTTTATTCAGAAAGTAATTTTCCCTAGGGCAGTTTACGCAAACAGAACAAAATTTCATGGAAATATTTATTGCAACATATATAGCAAGTGTTCAGCTATTTTTCAACATATTCGCCACAGGAACTGAGACATTTGTCATACCGTGGGACCAACTTTTGAACACTTGTCCTAGAAGTCCACCGTCTGGGATTTGAACCACTGTATGACAATTATCTTCGCTTCTCTATCATTCCCTGTCATTTATTGAGGTATAAGAAAAGGTGTAAATCACTGGGAGTGAGGTCTATGCTGTAGGGAGGATATTGAAACATCTCCTAGCCGAACTCGCGCAGGAGACTTGCAGGGAGATGTTGAAGTCTCTACCCTACAGCTCGGACCGCACACCCAGAGATTTTCATCTTTTCCTACACCTCAAGAAATGACAGTAATTGACAGAGAAGTGTAGTGATTGACAAAGAATTGTAGTGATTGACAGAGAAACATAGGTTAGCACACAATGGTTCAAATTCCAGGCTGGAGATTTCTATGGCACAAGTATTCAAAAGTTGGTCCCACATTATGACAAATGTCTCAATTTCAGTGGCTATAAGGCTTTGTTTTTAGATGTTAATGATACCTCTTTTTGAAACTATAAAGCATTTTAAAAATTTTAATTCTTGCTGTAGAAATTACTTCACTTATGTACAGAGGAAGAAGGCAGAAGGTCAACCAAAATTAAGATATAAAATCGATCCAGAAGCTTACTGAGCAGTCTTTTAACACTTTCACTCCCACCCACCTAGTGGCCTGCCAGTTGGCTCAGCCCATCCATTTTTCCGGAGTTAGCAAAGTTTCACATCACTATGGTTATATTTAATTTCCCCTGTAGCTATTAAAGATAGGATTATGAATTTTTACATACCTTCAGGAAAGAGCACAAGGGCAGAAGAAAGGTGACTGCAAATCAGCACTAAATTCCTTAATGTTTGTAACATTTACGTCTTCCGGTAATAATACAGATTCAGCACTAAAATTTTCATTTTCACCTTCATTTTCACTATCTGATGGAATCTATTCATCTCTCGAATCTTTGTTGAATAGACCTAATATTTCAAACACTTCTTCATCTCTCAATGCCTTTTTAGAACAGAACCTACTTTGTTGTTAGAGGTATGGTCCCAAATTTCCACTGCGTATAGTCTTAAAAATATGGGCTTTACCTTTTATTTTATAAAATCCAGTGGATGTCAGACTTCTCAATGTTCACTACGTTTCGACCTGAACCCCCAGGTCTTCATCAGGCGAATACTGGATAACATCAAGGTGCCGTGTTGTATATATGGGTTCTCCCACTGGTAGATGTCTCTGCTGTGTTCGGAACACAGATGCAGATGTAGATGTAGATGTAGATGCAGATGTAGATGTAGATGCAGATGCAGATGCAGATGTAGATGTCTCTGCTGTGTTCGGGATGTAGATGTAGATGTAGATATAGATGTAAATGTAGATGTCTCTGCTGTGTTCAGAACACAGCAGCGAACACATCTACCAGCGGAAGAACCCATATATACAACATGGCACCTTGATGTTATCCAGTATTCGCCTGATGAAGACCTGGGGGTTCAGGTCGAAACGTAGTGAACATTGAGAAGTCTGACATCCACTGGATTTTATAAAATAAAAGATAAAGCCCATATTTTTAAGAACCTACTTTTATTTATACTACAAGTACTGGCAATACCACTTACACCCACACAGAATGAGGATTGACTCACTTGGATTTCGCATGTTTTTCCAAACACAAAAGAAACCTCAAAGCTTCTTTCTGTCTGGGAAGAAGGAAATATATGAACACAAACACCATCTATTGTCTGAAGAAAGAATTAAATTCCTGTTCAGTTCCAGTCATGAGATATACAGCAAAACGTTAACACCCGTCCTTAAGCGAGTTACGTCGCCCTTGGTACGTTAGACCTGAGAATTATTGGGTGAGTTAATATTGTTTTTGAAAATGGTGAAGAAAGCCATGGCCATCTGGAAGGGGGGCAGGGTAGGGCCGCTGCCCCTCCCTGGAAATTGTATCTAAATGAATTCTAAATAAAATGATTTTAAGCAACTAATGTGAAGTGAGGTTTAAATCTCCAAATACTGTTGTATGTTCGCGTTGTTTGGATGAAAACGAGCTGTAACAGCTGACTAGATACGAGTACGTAGGAATAATTACTTCCCCTAAACTTGAAACCGTTTATACCCAGGCATTTTATTATAATGAACATAAGGCAAGAAAATGTCGCATTTTATTTTTTATATGAATAGAACCTGTGAAATTGTAAGGTGTATGAAAAGTCATGTGAGTGTATACATCAGATGTATTGTTCTTAGCCATGGCCAAAGTCTAGCTACAGTAAATGAAGGATGTTGATTACATAATAATATTTATAATATTTATAATAATAATAATAATAATAATTGCAATAATGTGAATAGTAATTAATAGCAAAAATAATACGAAAATAATAATAAAAGTAATAATAAAAATAATAATAGCAATTACGTAAATAGTAATAATAATATGAATAATAATAATAAAAATAAAGTGATTGTAATTTGTCATACCGTGGGACCAACTTTTCTATCCCCATGTCATAGAAGTCTGCCGCCTGCAAATTGAACCACTGTGTGACAACAATCTCCACCACTCTGTCATTTCTTGAAGTGTAGGAAAAGATGGTAATCACTGGGAGCGAGGTCCAGGCTGTAGGGTGAATGTTTAAACAACTCCCAGTCAAACTTCTGCAGGAGACTTGCTGGGAGGTGTTTAAAACTCCACCCTAAAGCCCGGATTTCGCTCCCATTGATTTTCATCTTTTCCTGCACCTCAAGAAAAGACAGCGAATGACAAGGAGGTGGACATACTACCCGCGCGCAATTTCTTGGGCGCTCGGCTCCCTAGTCCTCATTTGGTAGGTTTCGTTCAACTTCGTAGGTAAAGCTGACAACATTGAAACACAAAGTATGCTATACACCCTGACATCTAGTGGCTTCAATACTAAGCTTTCATTCTGTCTCAAGATCCTTATTTATTTATTTATTTATTTATTGACATTATCTTTTCTGACGCATGGAGTTATGGGGAAAAATACATCTTTCGAATTGCTGATTTCACAAACACGTCATTGTACATCCAACACTTTCCTCACCTCTTAAGAATTCCGTATGTGCTAATTTCTGACGATCACGTGAACTCTGATGTCAATTTCATGGACTGAAAGTTGAGCAAACTTTTCACAAAACATATTAAATACGTTTAAAATTAGGCTTATAGTTTTCTCCACTTTTAGATGCCTTACCTCTCTTACGTTTAACAACACGAAATGGTGAAGCATGTTCTGCTAAGACTCTTCTTTATGCTTAAAATTAGTCATCCAGTGTAAAAATATTGAGCCTATATTATGTATAATATTCGTATTTGATGACATATTTGATAACCATACGCTTATGACATGTAATTGTTACGCAATACTGTCACCTCGTTATATTATTGGACTGCATTAAAATCGTTGTATATTAAATGTCACTACATAAAATACCATACGCGCGATTCTGCTGAAACATGATTTCTTTAGTTGACAACACTGCAGAAAAACTGGCGGACTAGCTATGTTTTGTTCCCCCTGACCCTCACTTCCCCGTAAATCCAGCCCCCAAGATGTGGCACGCGGGTAGTAGTTGCTACATAATGCTTCCAATACCAGGCGGCAGACTTCTATGGCACAGGCATACAAATGTTGGTCCCACGGAATAAAAATGTCTCAATTCCTGTGGCGAATATGTTGAAAAAATAGCTGAACACTGGCTGTATCTGTTGCAATAAGTATTTCCATGAAATTTTGTTTTGTTTATGGACGCGTCTCATACTTGTCAAATTGAGAACAAATTGTGTTATCGCTTCTCTACTGACGGAATGTAGACCTGGACTTACACAATGGTGGTGGAGATGACGTAGAGCCATTAGTGGTGAACACGTTAGAGCTATTGGTATTATTGTTGTTGCTGGGCAGTCTTTCATATGCACGGGGGTTGAAATCTTCCTCCAGCTCATCTAACAGAAGGCCTTCTAGTTTGGTTCCCACCGAGGGCTGGTTTGACGACAGCATGTCACTCATTAAGTCATTCTCTCCAAATGCCTTGCCACCGCTGCTGGCTTCGAACGTCCTGGGTGGTATGGGAGGAGGTTGTGCTAGACCCACAGACGTGGGAGGCGTGCTGATTCCATTGCTGGAGCCAGTGCTGAAATTCAGCAAGTTTCCATTCTCCTGTAACAAAACATATTATTAACTTATGTAGGAAGTAGATGATAGTGAATAATACGAATAAGGAGTAGATTCTTGTAGATCAGGGGTTCCCAAACAGGGGGGCATGCAACAATTTGAAATTCATATTTTGATTTAGTGTTGTTGCCCCTTGTCAGTCGACAAGAATTTTTAATCGGTTAACTTTAACCAAACAATTATTTAACAAGAATAACAGAACAGTGTGGATTTACATTTTATAATTTTACAAATTATAACTATAATTTCCCGATCATATTAAATACCGTATTTTACGGACCATAAGATGCACTTTTTTACCTTGAAAATAAAGCCTTGAAAGTTGGATGCATCTAATGGTCCAAAGTACACAAAAAAAATTTAAATTATGGTAAATATTGCTGGAATACCATAGTTATAAACAACGAGATGCAAACGGCAAAATAGTTACAAATTTTGGCATAGACTGTACATCAGTTCAATTGTCACAATCGTAAAATGAGAGTAGCTGAAAGCCAGGTATACAATGCGAAAAGAAAGGAATGTTGAGTTCTTTTATACGGAAGGAGTCGTCTCTGCTGGGTGGTTTAAACAGCCTTGTCCCTTTACACTTACTGTATGCTCAATTGAGGGGTAGAGGGTGTAAACTATTTTCAGTTTTTGAGAAGTCAGTTCAGTTGTTAAAATTTGCGCAATGCCACGTGTACAGAAGAGATTTTCGTACAACTCAGGTTTTAAGTTAGAAATTATTTACACTGATTCCATTGTAATTTGTAATTTGCTTATGCAATGAAGTACAGTAGAGCCTCGGTAATTCGAACCCCGGTATTTCGAGGTTCCGTGTAATTCGAGCTGGTCTTAAGAATATTAAAATTTTCCATAAAACTAGAGTAAAATCCCGTTTTTATACGGTGTCCGCTTGTAAGTTTTACGCACTTTCGAATGTTTTACATTTTGAGCTTTTTTCAATTTTTCCATGTACAAAAATGCAGGTAAAACTGTCCCACTTAGGGTTTTCGTTCATAGTACACAGAAATAACCTTGACTTCAGACTGCTAATGCATTTCTATTACAGATTGACAGAAACCATTAGGTTTGATCTTTCTTTTTGTCGGGACCTCGTTTCAATCAATTGTACAGTGCATACCATCCTTTCAGGAAAAAAAAAAAAACTTTATTGTTTCAGTAATCCCTACTCAGCGACAATGGTAATTAAAAGTGTTTTCCTATAGTAGTGCCGCTTTCCCGTTCCACTCCATTAAGGGTGATGCCGATGCCGATGTAGAAAATTGAAAATGTTTGCCAATATACATACAGGCGTAGCACAGGTATGTAGGCCTACTACATTTTTATTTTTTTATTTTTTTAAACCATGATTGTGCTCATTAAACATTTATTTATGATTTACCCATTGATTTAGTGATATTTCCGTTTAATCCGAGTTTTTTGTAATTCGAATTACAATTCGAATTGTAGCTCGAATTATCGAGGTTCTACTGTATATTCCCTTTCAAAATGTTTCGTTTAGAATCACATTAAATTTCTTTTCCTTTAAATTTTCATCCTAAAATCGAAGTGAGTCTTATAGTCCGTAAAATACGGTAGTCATATCTTGTCCTCAACATGTTTATAATAATTTGGAAATCTAAATACAAGATACGAGTGACCTGCTCACCAAATTCCTATGAGATGAGAATGAATGAAAACATTACGCTAATTTTCAAATCCAAATTCATGTTCTTGACTTATAAAACTGACCTTGTTCTGCCCGCTACTGTTCATGTTGTCTGAGCTGTATGTGAACTCGTTACTGGACGGGGAAGTTGGGCTGCCACAACTGCTTGTGCTACTTGATACTGTCACTGACAGAAGATCTGTGATTCCATTTCGTGCCATATACTCCTCCACATCACCCTGTTCACATCGAACCATATTATTATACAAGATAAATTTATTACAATCTAACACATTCTAAGCACATGGCAAAAAGAGGATTTTTTGTTGTTGTTGTTGTTGTTGTTCAACCATACTACTGTCCGCCAACAGAAAGTAAGTCCGTGGAAGGAATGTGTGGATCGTACCTGTGTGAGGACAGAAGACGTGTGTGACAGAGAAAACATGCTACAGAATGATCATTCAAAAAACATGCGTCCCGCTGCATCCTTAAACTTTTATTGTGACACCAGACGTTGACCAGATATTTTTGACTGGGCTGTAAACTGAAACCGGTGAGCTCAGTTATCCCATGTATAGGAAGGGGAAGAAAAAGCGGACAGACTCTTAAGAGTTGATTTCAGAGCCTTGTTCACACCAGAGTCCATGCGTATTCCTTACTAGCTTATTTTCTAATGGGTTTCGAAATGGGCTAAGTCAACAGTCGACACTAGAACAAATTTCAATACATTCCTTGCTATCCTGTGAATGCCACTAGGCATGTGCAGTGGCTCATATCGGCAACTTAGATATTTAAATCTGTCCCCTTTTTTTTCCCCCTACCTGTATCATAATACAATTAGGTGTTAGGGACCCCTGTAAAACAGGAATGTTACCCCTACGCCTTATTCCCCGGAGATTTTCTTTACTGTGGGGGACAGTATAATACGCTTATTACATTGACTATATGGCTCATGCTATATGAAGGAAAATGGTGTGCACTGATACCGCACTTGTCAGAAGAAAGAGAGCATAGATTTCCTGCGGCTACTCCCAGGAAGTGCATGATTGATCATCAGTGTTACTTATCATTCAAAACCTCATAACTCAACAACCACTTGTCGTAAAAATATGGTTTTTGTACAGCTGGCTTTAGAAACATTTCTTCTTTCTCACAGTACAATTGAAAATTTTGGTTTGTGTAAACCATTTACCATTAAGCATTTGGTTTGTGCAAGCATTATGGTACAACATAATGCTTCTGTTAGGCATGGAATTATCTGAACTGGGCAACACTGTTTTGCTGTCATTTGCTACTCACACAGGCGGGTCCCGTTAAAGCTCCACCCAATTTTCCTTCATATAGCGTGAGCTGTATAACAGTATCAAAGTGATATCAATTATGATGAAGATTCTCACTACATCACTGATGTGGTATCGATTAATATTAAACACTGAATGACCTTGAAATTACAGAATACAAGAACTATGAGAATAGTTTGCTGTGAAGGGCAGCCGTTTGTTTGAGGGAATCTGAAATCTCAGAACTTACAATATTTAATTCTGGTCGAACAAACAAAAAAAACAAAAAAACAAAACAAAAAACAAAAAACAAAAAACAAACAAAACAAAACATAAAAAAACAAAACAAAACAAACAAAAAAAAAGTCTAAAGCAACTTGCCTAAAATGATAACTAAGACACTCGTATGAAAATTATATAACTCTCTTCACTGATTTCATAAACATACTTTTATCATATAAATGCTATTATAGCCTTATTGCACAATCTTCTGTTTATTTACTGTGACGGATTACAAAATCTTACAATAACACTAAGAGTGAGTATAACAACAACAACAACAAAAACAACAACAATAATAATAATAATAATAATAATAATAATAATAATAATAATTTTTTATTCATCCATAATTCTCAAATCAGTCTCACAACTTTGAGATGTGAAACCCATCAATTTATACGTAAGTACAATAAAGGCCTACACATACCACTAAAGTTACATACGAATTACAGTACACACATTGTTGACAGATGACATTAATGAAGGACAGACACAATAAGACAAACAGAAATTATATTTCAAATGCAATAGAGTATGTTAAAATCTCCAAACCAAAGCAGTTCTCCAAGCATGCCATCTGCAGAACTAGTCAGGAACATCGATTGTCAATACATATCATGCCACCTGACATCTGGCACATTTGTACCTTTGTATTGTATGTATATAGTAACAGTCCCTAAGCGCGAACCTTATGGCTCATTGGGGCTAATTATGATGAATAAATTGAATTAGTTGAGAAAAAGTTGAATGATCGCCATTTCATTATCAATAACACGTAACTTGGACATTTGATTGCAGTTGAACAAAAAACAGCTCTATGCATCTCACAATGGTATTTAAGATGCTCATATGAAAATTATGAAACTCACGTATGATAAGGGCTGGTTTAAGGAATCTCGGGGCCCTCTGCAAAAAATACTGTTGGTGCCCTCTCATGTTTATAACAGATTTATGCAGATGCAGTTAATATTGGTAGTTTACTATCATATACTATTATATACTGTACATTAGACTTACTAGCACAATGGCATTTGTATAAATAGACTTTGACTAAAAGTGTTAAAATAATTAAACTGAAGTTATATTGTTCATTGACTGTTCAGGTGGAGATTTACCTGGCAAAACAAAATGCAAAACACCAATCTAATTCCTTCCTAGGATGTGTAGTACATATTTTTACAAAACAAATCTCAAAATTCTAGCCTATTCTCAATAAAATAAAGTTACAAAACAATTTCAGCAGAATTTGAAGACTGAATAAGAAAGTGTGTGCTAAGTACCATTTAGTATTGCCTATTAGTTTTAATATATCCTGTTCTTCCACAATCTTGTGATGATAGTTTTGAAATACAAAGAATAACCTCATTTTAACTGAATTAAATTTCAATGTTAGATCCAGAGGAATACTACCACTCCGATAAAAATTCAGCATCGATATATATCGATAAAAGTTTCGAGATTACAGGCTTCATGCATGAAACATAGTGCTGTGCCCTAGTGGATATTTCAAGTAGTAAATAAACTTTTGCTTCTATCTGTCAGCTGATGCAAGAAAACACAGTGAGAGGTTTGAAGAATAACCAATATCAAATCACTAACAGTACTAAAATGCAATAACTCCACCTTATCATTATAAAAGTCTTTAAATATTGAAATCAAATTTGTTTTAAAGACTTTTATATTGACAAAGTGGAGTTACCACATTTCAGTACAATTAAAATAAGTCAATATGACTCTGTTTTATCAACACAGGGTATCAACTGGACTAGCATATGTAAAGTATAATAGAAACAACAGAAAATTCAGCCATTTTAATTTTATTTTTACCAGTCTTTTTCTTGCATGAGGACGACGAAGGGGACCCTTTGAGCTTGGGGTCTCCTCAGCTGAAGGTGCTGCGGATCCCTTAAACCGGCCCTGCTTATGCTTATTTCTTAAATTTGCTCTCATCTTAATAAAATGCTATTATAGGCTTAACTAACCTGTCCTTTTATTTGTGAGATATCGTTTAATCGCTGCCTCAGTGCTGCATTCTCGAGTTCCAAGCGCTTCACTTTCTGTTGCAACAGCATTAATCTTCGCTGTACTTCCAAGTCTTTGCCAGAAGTTTCCAGAAACCTCCTGTATGCTAGATCAAACGCTTGTCCTATTGTTAGTGTGATTTCCTCTGCCTGAAACATTAATACAGGTAACACTTAAATATCATCACAGGCTATTTCCGTGCACCGCTCACATTATTTTATACTCTAACAAAGTGTTTCCCAAACTGTGTTCTGCTGAATACTAGTGTTCCATGAAGCAAGTATAAGTATTCCACAATAGCCTCAATGATCTTGGTGGCACTACAATTCACGGGTGCACGGGCAAAGTCCACCATTCTCAAAAATTGAGATATGTCCATAGAGTTATAGATAAAAATGTTTTCTACACTTGTGTTAAGTCCAGTAAGTCATATTCAAAATTGTACGGTAGTTATGGATGTGTGCCTCATGGGTTTATCCATCTCTAAAGCGATGTTGTGAGGGTAAAGCATGTTAAGTCACTCTAATTCTCAGTAACTAGAAAGTGGACTAAACTCTCTTTGCCCGTGCACCCGCGAATTGAAATTCCTTCTATGAGGTTCATCAGAAAGTAAATTCTGATTGTGTCAAGAGATGTCATGACTAGCTTCAGTCTTGTGACGCCAGTAGTTGTTGAACAGCACAAGGAGAAAATGGCTGCACTAATATTGTCTCCCGCCAACTGCTGACAAGAGGCATTACGCTTTTACACAACAATGCATGGCCCCTCTACAGCCCATGCCAGATACACTTCAGTTTGGATGGGAGATCTTCAACCGTCGTCTCATGAAGTGCTTTATGGCAGGAAAAGTTTACACAATGGCACTGAGGTACAGACTGCAGTGATTTCATGGTTCTAGACGTTTGTGGCAGAGTCCTATGACATGGGCAAACAATTGTTGCGATAAAGCATATTTCAGTTATCACACGTACGGACAGAGAGATGGACGGACAGACAGACAGACAGACAGACAGACATTTTCCCATCCCCCACACAATCTCATAAATTACCATTCTGGCACTTAATAGAAAGTTATGACCGTTTACTGTGCGTATGAGTGTTCCGAAAAGTGTTACATGACCAGTTTGGGAAACACTGTTCTAATGGTATAACATTTAAGATTAATCTTAATACAAATTTAACTCGTGCTACAAATGTAAAACCCTGTGCTGATTTTTAGGGGGTATACTGAATGGAATACTAAAGTATTCTTCACCTCCACAAAATATTAAGGAACTTCTCATCCAAACTATGCCATTTAAATATCTTACATTGGTAGCTTAAAGTCTGTGTCATGCACAAATTTCTTGCTAGTCATGTAAATGTACTCACAAGTTTATCACTGACGAACACGTAGCAGATGTGTCGTTCAGAATCCGCTTCTTTAGCAATGAAACTGAAGAATCTTTTCTCTCCCTTGTCATCGGCGCAGTATGATATGCGATGAAGTGGGTACTGATGCATGATGCGCTATAACAGACAAAGATTAAAATAGAATAAGGGCTACATAAAAGCAAAAATCTTTAGGTGTTAAAAAACCCCAAATCATTAAAGTGGTCTTATTCCTCTTCCTATAAACAATTACCATGTTAACATGCAGAATTGATATCTATCTGAATCCAATCGCAACTCAATACATTCCCTGTTAACATGGAAAGTTCTTGAAGTGGATCGAGATTTTTGTACTGTTGGCTAACTTGGTTATGTATGGCTATTTGTGAGGCTGACCTGTGTAAACAATTGCCACATTTATTAAATTATTAAAAAAATGTGTTATGTTAACAACTTATGGTCACCATAAAGAAATTATGGCATAAAAAAAGTAAAGTAATAGTATTATGCTTATATCATATTATGTCAGTTACTTTTATTAAATACAGGATCGGCTGACAAAACAAATTAGGAACGGACATGCAAGTGTATGTGCTCGTACCAGGATTGAGTTCACTAGCGTTTACATGGACTTGAATTCGACCTGACTTTGATCAGTTCCTTCATTTGTAGAGGTTCAGATCGATAATTCAGATCAATCTGAATCCTGCATGTAAACGTACTAGTCTTTTTTAAACAAACACCAAATTGTATTGGAAGATAACTGAAATTACAGGGTTTAAAAGATTATACATGCTCTCAAACATTAAAGTGTCTCTATCATAATATTTAGAAAGTTTACACAGTGAAGTAATTATTAAATAAAAATAATAATGAGATGGATTGTTACACCCTAACTTCACCTGGACTGCAGTTTTGAATGGCATCCTCATTCGTTCTCAGCTAGACTCCTAGAAAGTTCATATATTCTATAGTTATTTCTTCTCCACAGATATTAATTAAAATATTATCTGGTGCCATTATTTTTGTCTTTTTGATATTAAGTTTTAGCCCTGCTTTATCACTTTCAGTCTTTACTTTGATTAAGAGACCTTCCAAGTCCTTTGCATTTTCTGCAAGGAGTGTAGTGTCATCTGCGTACCTGATATTATTCCACCAATTCTGATACCTACACTAGTTTCATCTAATCCAGCATTTCTCATTATTTCTTCACTGTATAGGTTGAATAAAGCAGGAGACAGAATGCATCCTTGTCTCACTTCATTTCCTATAGGAAACCATTTAATTTCACAGTCTTGTGTCCTAATTTTTGCTTCCTGTATTTCATATAAATTTCTTAATAAGTAGGCCTACTATGAAATAACCTAATGTAAAAACAAGTATGTATTTACATAGAGAGAGAGTTTGTGTTTAGAGGCCCATGAACAACTAAGGTCATGGGGGCCTATAGAAGATGGGGAGGAAAGTGCACTTCATTCTAGATCAGGGCATAGAGGCCATTATCACGTAAAAAGGACATGACCCTGGTGATTGTACAGGCATCATCATGCAGAATGTCTTGTATTTACACAGAAATCCTACCCCTGTTCATTACACTTCATTGGTCAATATCAATGATATGATATATTCATAGGCTTATGGTGGGGGTAGTATTATACGGCTGTGAAAGTTTGACTCTAAACAAACTAGATAGGAAGAAAATAGACAGTTTTGAATTATGGACCTGGAGAATTTCGTGGACAGAAAGAAGAACAAATGCATCAGTAATTAAAGAGATAAACTCAAAATACTCACTTGAGGCAATGACTGTGAAGTTAAAATTATCATATTTTGGACACATCATGAGGAGAAACGATTCGCTAGAAAAAGACTTGATGTTATGACACATGGAAGGGACAAGAAGAAGAGGCAGAAAAATAACAAGATGGCTGAATGGTATACAAGTCATCATGGACCGGAATTGGAAGGACTTTGTAACAGCCACACAAGACAGAAGGCGGTGGAGAGCTGAATTTCATAAAGCAGTGGAAAATAGAGCGAGAACAAATATTTTCTAGGGATAGCAAACCCTCAATCTTGCTAGAAAATCCATGTGGATCTCCAGGAGTCGCACGAGACAAGAAAGAATACTACTGGGGGAGGGTTGAGGGGGTTGAAACCCCTCCTGAAATATCTGTGATGTTCAATAATTAAAAACTGCCTACAGACCTCCCCATAACTGTAGGCTCTGACATCGTGTATGTTGCACATACAAGGAGTTCTAAAAATAAAAGGGGCAGTGAGAGTATGAAAGTTAGTGTTACCTAAGAAGGAAATGCAAGTGAAAGACACTTAATTAGCACTTTAATTTCATCTTGAGCCTTATTAATATTCATACCTTTGTCTTGGGCTCCTGTATGGCGACTCCATCTATACTAATTGTCAACTCAACCTTGGGTGTCTTATTGCCTTCAGCTTTCCTCAGCTGTTGGTTGAACTTGAGCTTGCGAATGCCTTCTTTCACTACTTCTATTCCTTTTGGCTGGTCTACTTCTGTGTTTCCTAGAAACTGAAGAAAAACAACATCAATATGGCTAAAAAACTTAGATTTTATATTTAAATTATTTTCATTTTCCTACTGAGCTTTATTTGTTTTTAAATTATAATTTCCACCTATGCTCAGCATATAAAACAGTAGAAATCTAACCTACTTATCTTATTAATAGGGCAAGACATTTAAGGACCATAAAATAGTGAAAAATTGCAAAATAAAAAATGCATTTATGACCTAAAAATAGTGAAAAAATTACACGAAATTTTTAAAAAATGACCAATAAATTTTCCATTATCTCTATATATATAAAAGGCTTTGTCCTGACTGACAGGAATCAACTTACAGCCTAAACTGTAACAGGTAGAGACTTGGAATTTTGATAGTACCTTCGTTTCATAATGTAGGTTCTCACTAAGAAAGGATTTTGAAAAATTCTGATTTTAAATGCCAAAAATCAAATGTTTTTGAGAATACTTAATCCCTTCTTACACAGAATTATCGAATCCGAATCACATTTGACATTAAAACATATTGTTGCCAGTGGGTTTCAGATGGGTTTGGAATTAAATTAAATGGAAGTTTGACAATTACAGTTGGCTTTGTCTATTTTTGTCATACCTTGGAAATGAAACTTTCGCGATCGCTTGAATGTTGTAAGCCCTAAATATGGTCAAACATTGTATTATTTGGACGAAACTCACATTACAGGGGTTTTCTGGCCAAGGACCTCGAATCTGAGGTCGCTTTTACCAGGCGACTCTATCTAATCGTGGTATGTAGTCCACGTGATTTAGGTGTTAATTTTGCTCTTAATGCTCTTATTATGCTCTTAATTTTTAATTTTTGAAATAATTATCGCGGGCGAAGCCGCGGGCACATGCTAGTTACTTATATTTAGTTTTTTTAAGTAATGATTTGCTAAAAGCAATTTAACGGATGAAAGTTAAATGAATTTAAGAATATAAAACACACTTATTTTATTACTAAAAAAAGTAAGAAAATCTATAGTACTTTGACACCCTTAGCGAAAGAAAAATTTCTTGACAGGCATGACCATCGAATTGCCCCTAGCAAATATATGCCATTTAAAAAGAAAGAAAAAAAAACATTTATTGCTGCAAGACAAACTTGTATGATGTTTACATATGAAAACGATTGTCTGTTTCCTATACATGGAAAAGCTCCTCTCTACCTAAAATGCCAAATAAGACCTAAAAATGCCGAAAATGATCTAAAAATGCAGAAAATGATCTAAAAATGCAGAAAATGACCTAAAAATTGCAAAAAATGGCCTATCTCTTGAAAATTACGAAAAATGCTAAATAAAGCAAAAAAATGCAAAAACAATTGCTCTTATTTAATTAATTATTTCATTAAACACATTTATATATATATTCGAGCTATCTTTTAACCTTCATATAAAAAAGATGCAAAATCATCAAATGCCTTGCCCTAAGTTATTATAGTTAACATAATTATATAAGTAGCATAAGCTACTAGTCTATAAATATAAAACCTTGTACAAACAATGTATTAGTCATAAATATGACCAAGAATTATTCTTAAAACTGTGCACCTCTTACGACTGAAGGCTGATCATCCAGCCCACAACACAACAGATGTCTACAATTCATGCAGAAATTACCTGAAGATGAAATATTAGCGTCGAAATGCGTAGAAGACAACATCTCCATTTTAGTACAATACTTGTATTGTATGAACTTGAAACACTTTTTTAACAGTTTTACGATTCTCTGTCAGTCATTCATCAAGTCAGTCAGTCAATCAATCAGTCAGTCAATCAATCAGTCAATCAATCAATCAGTCAATCAATCAATCAGTCAATCAATCAATCAGTCAGTAAATCAATCAGTCAGTCAATCAGTCAGTCAGTCAGGACAAAGCCTCTTATGTATATATTCGCTTCGTTCATTGGGGGCTCCGCCCCCAAACCCCCACTGAGGTTCTCAGGAAAGGTCTTTTGGAATTTTCCTGTGGATTATGGCCTAAAAGCTATATGTGCACCAAATTTCAAGTTTCTAGCTGATCTGGAAGTGGGCAAACAATGTCAGTGAGTGAGCCCTTTTTCAGGGGGTTTTAGGGCTAAAAATGAAAAAAAAAAACTTTTTTGGAATTTTCCTGTGGTTTACAGCCTAAAAGCTATATGTATACCAAATTTCAAGTTTCTAGCTCATCTGGAAGTGGGCAAACAATGTCAGTGAGTGAGTCAGCCATGTGGCTTTATATTATAGGGATAGAGACTGTAGACTATGTGAGAAAATTTATGTAATTTTCCTCGCGGTCACGTATGTGTAAGGTTTTTTTTTAATTTTTTATTCAGTTTTAAGATCAAGAACAGATCTAAGATTTTTCTGATGCGAGCAGTGAAATAGTGGATAAAGTAATTTCGTCTTGACTCCATTTCAAGGAAGCCTGATGTTTGCTGGATGGATAATAGCGTAGAATTGTCACGTTTTAACACTATCTGCACGTTCAACTTGTTAAGGGGCGCCAGGGGAAATTTTTATTCAAGCCACAGTGACCCAGATTATAGGAAGGGGAATTTTAATAGTCCAATTAGCGGCCACTTTGAAATGAAGAAATGGCACACTGAGGGAATTATACCAATTCTAAGCCCTTGCGAATCTTTCCGACTTCCCCCCCCCCTTTCGACATTTTTTTTTACTATGACTGTTTATCATATGTAATCCCATGAGCGTTTACGAGTTGGGATTTATTAAGACTATTTCATGAATAAAAATGTCACGGATTATATAAAAGATAATTACTTTTGTGCTTTCTTATAAAACAAACAAAACTAACAGCTGCGAGATCACGGCATACTATGAATCAACCATCTATGAAGCGATTCGAGTTATGTTGTGACCGGTGCTACCAATGGTGCATATAAGACACAGTTAACTTAATTCAGGTAAGCTAACATCAGAACAGAATAAAAGCACACCAACTAGCTTGCACCGAAAATAAATTGTGTTTTTAATCAATGTACATTTCTATTTAAATTTCCAGACAAGTTATGTTGTATAAAATAATCTGTTTTTGTGCTGCTTAATGGCAGCATGTGACGTAGTAATCACGGCAGATTGTGATATCTTGATAATCACATAAAAAATTCAAATTAGCCGGCTACGGGATTTGAACTAGAGACCTCCAGAATGCGAGTCCAAGATGTTACAATCTCGGCCATCTCGTTCAATTTAAATAACGATCTAGTTTGATAAGCTTATGTGAAGGGATAGTGTTATTTGTCATAGCTAACTGTATTGCAATTTCCAAAGCCTTACTGTAAAACAATATGTTGTCATAACTGATTTCCATTTGATAAATTCTTTCTAATATATTAGCATAAAATAGGCACTAAATTGGGCTTTACTCCGTTATCGGTCAACCGATTTGGTCCAAAATAAGTAAGCTTCTTCCTATGGAGGTTATAAATGCGTATACCAAGTTTCATGAAAATCCGATATATCGTATTTGAGTTAACGCGTGTACAGACACACGGACGGACAGACATTTTCCCATCCCCCACACAATATTATAAAGTGCCATACTACCACTTAATAAATTATTTAAATAAAATATCAAGCCGTTAAAGCCGCGGGCACAGCTAGTCTGCTGTATGACTAATGCCCGGTTTCTATAAACTCGCGAAATACCTGAAATTATCCAATGGACAGAATTTACACAAGAATAACTTTTACAAACTCAAATAATTTAAATGTAACAATCACATACACTTGTGGCGAGTTTCTGGGTAAATATGAAAATGACAGAAAAAATGTTCCTACAAACTCGGGTTAGATCTTTCCAAGGGTAAATCGTCGGGTTAATTTATTCTTTCATGGATGGCTGGATAAAATTTAACCTTTCGTAGGATCAATAATAATTTAAACAATGAGAATCAAAGCCTTCTGAATTAAATTACCTGAACAACTCCAAGGCCTTGCTCATTATGTCTTTGTGGGTGATTCTGGAACTAATTTGCCCATGGATAATTTAGCTTTAGGTATTTCACGAGTTTATAGAAACCGGGCATAAGTTAGGGATTTCCTCTTCCTAAAATGCCTCCCATCGTATGCATAATGAGACTTGCATGCATTGCAGTTTTATGACAGTTGGTAGTTTCACCTGCCAAGGCTGCAGTGATGTGGGAAATCCTTGCAGAACAATGAATGCGAGGAATTACGCTAATCAGAGAGCAAGGACCTCTCAGGAAGATAACATTACCTAACATACTTTAAATTCCTTACGTCAGCTTCTGAGTTAGGACGCCTTGTTAAGTGACTGATAAGGCATGTAGTCAGTAAGGTTTCAAGTTAGTGCTTACACAATGAGATAGTACAGACGTTTTAGATTCTGGACACCTCAAAACGTATACCAGCAGCTCGGTGGCCGCATGAGGCCCGTGGCTTCATTTTTGGCGGCTGCAATCAAATACCAATTTTAACTATAATGCCAAAGAAACAGTGCCAGATCTCACATGTTACCGGTGCTTTGTTATTCATTAACATTGCAAAGTGGAAGACAATAGTATATTGCGATACAAGTGCCGTAAGCGATGCATACGGATCGAGGAAAGAGTTTGAAAAAGCCGGGCGAGTTTTTTTCAATTTCCGAGATCCGTTATGCGCTTACAGCAGGAGTATTGCATGCTATTTTTTGCACGATGATTATTTATATCAATTTATTTATATTAATCGAGATATTACCTGAAAATATTATCTATATACATTATTGAAGATAGATGTTTATTTCAGAAAGTGACTCGCATGTGTTTGTTATGGGAACCGAATATTTGTCCTGTTAAAGTCGCCAAAAACTGGGGGCCATGGTTCCGGTTTCCATAAAGGCTTGTATTATGATGATTTTACTTACGGCACAGTGTGCTTTTTGTAATTTTTACCGCACGGAAATTTGTTTTGTTTCCATAGCAACAAGATTGCGTGCGGGAATGTCAAGTTACGATCCACAGCAGCAATATTCGTAAGTACCACTAATTAGTTACGTCGTGCAAAAAATATAAAACACACACATGTATAATTTTATCCCTACAGATATGGTAATATAATTGATATATTTGTATCATGTTATTAATATAATCAGGTAAACTGATGTTCGTAATAAAGTGCCAGAATGCTTTTGCTTAATCAGTGATAATTGCTTATTATGATATGCAGAAAATAAGTTACTTTTGTAATCGATTTCCGAGTTAAGCTCCAGATCGATTCATTAAGCAGGGGTTACGGAAGAAGAACGGTCTGAAGTTTGATAAGCATAATTATGTTTAGGAATATGTGGGTAGTGTTATTTGTCAAAGCTAACTGTATTGAAACTTCCAAGGCCGTATATGAACAGTGTAAAACCATATGTTGTCATGAGAACTGATTTGCGTATGATAAATTCTAATATATTACCATAAAATAGGCACTAAACAGGGCATCGGTCAACTGATTTGGTCCAATCACTTAACCTCAAAGCGAGGCACTATAAAACACCCGAAATGAACTTAATTTAGTATAGTATTACAATTCTAGAGTAATAGAGAAAAGGCGAATAAGTCAAAAAAACCAAAGTTCTAGGAGAGACAAAAAATAATTTATTTCCACAACATTGTTACAATATCTAGTTCAGCCCACCCAGATATTTTTACATACTATCTTACACTGCGTAAAAATATCTGGGTGGGCTGAACTAAATATTGTAACAATGCTGTGGAAATAAATTGTTTTTTCTCTCTCCTAGAACTTTGGTTTTTTTTACTTATTCGCCTTTTCTCTATCACTCTAGAATTGACACGAACGAATTTATTTTGTTTTAATACATAAAATAAAATAGGTATAAAAAACTCAAAAAACGGATTTTTAAGTATATTTTCTGAAATTATTACTAGAGACCGGATTTTAAAGGGAAAATTTTCACCCAAAAAAGGACGAAAAAATGGAAAATTATTGCCAAAAAAAAGGTTGAAAAAAAGGGAAAATTATTGATAAAAAAAAGGGGAAAAAAGATATAAAAGTAAGAGAGTGTAAAAATTCAACAGAGAGATACATGTTTGTTTCATGTAAAGCCTTTGCTTGCTCTACAGTTGCTGATTCTGTAACATCTAATGACTGAAGACATTTTTTGATCTTGTTGAAATCCTCACAGAGGAAAAAAGCACACGAAATCCATGTTCCCCACTTTGTTATAATGGGACACTTGGGCGATGGCAAGCCTGTGATTTCCCTGTAACGCTCTATTCTGCTGGGAGGAATTATTTTTTCAATGGCGAATCAGTGAAAACAGTTTTTAATGTTTTCATATTACCAAATACTAGGTAATTTACGAATTTTTTGAAATAAATTAGCAAAAACGGTACTGGAAAGGGAAAGTACCTAAAAAAAGGGAAATGAGCCTAAAAAAAGGAAAAAAAAAAAAAGGGACGTTAAAACCAGGTCATTTGCAGTTGAAACTTACTCAGTAATGTTCTGTTCAATTTTATCTAGTTTTGTGATGAAATATAAAAAAAGGAATTCCCTTTAAAATCCGGTCTCTAATTATTACATTAGATCTATATTGTGTACATGCAAAGATCTGTTTCTATTTCAGAGTTCTCACGTTATGAAAGATTTAACGTGGCCATTTTAATGTTGTAAGGGAGCAGTGTATTTCCAGACAATTTTTTTACGTTTCCCTACAGTCTGTATTCCCTTCTCCTGAAACCTCCTCGCTGATTAATGTGTTCCGTTGTGTCAGCAGGAAGATTGAATTCAGTTGCAGCTGTGAATATGGATCAAGGCGGCAGTGACGTGTTGTTCACAGAACTATTATCAAAGAATAAATGTAACTACAGGGCCCGGATTTTGATGACATGTCATCTTTTAACTGGGTACATCATGGACGTTGCCCACTGGTGCTGATATTCTGATCATTATTCCTAGAGTATAACAATGGTAATTTTTAAACTCATATTTTGGTCAAATTTTTGTTTTGTTTTAGACCATTTTTATATTTAATGTAATTATTTGGACATTTTTTGTCATTTTACGGTCTCTTTTTTCTCCATTTCATATATATATATATATATATATATATATATTTTAACGGGCTGTGGTTTCGTACTTAGAGAGGCATGAAACGTCAAGATATTAGGGATGGGTCCTCGATACTTTCGATACCTCGATACTCTCGATACTTGCATGGTATCGGCATCGAACAATACTTCAGAAAACTCGCACGATACTTCTTCGATACTTTTGTAATTCAGAAATTCTGCAATTAAGTGAGAATGCTAGTATTTTTTAACAAAAAATAGTTTTAATGTAGAGTTTAAAAATAATTATAGGCTACTGATGATATTAAATTTTGTCTCATTAAAATATGCAGACTTAATTAATTTAGTTGGTATTACACAGTTCTCTCAAATTTTAATTTTTAATGTACCTATTTATTGAAACTGGAAATGTTGAAGGATGAAGTATCGAGTATCGAGGAAAAAGTCATGTATCGGTATCGAGCATCGAGAAAATCTGTTATCGACCCATCCCTACAAGATAGATATGAAAGAATTTTTCGTAAGTCATGACATGGTATGGATAGCAATAGGTAGATTTTCCTTCGAAATCTACCTAAAATGTAAGAAAAAATCATTTACAAAATCTGTTATAGTTTATTTGTGGAATAATCTTAATAAATCACACTCGAGATTACGAGTTTATCACATCAATTTGCTCGGACTTCGTTCTCGCAGGCATATCGATAAACTCAATATCTCGTGGAATTACCTAAGATATATTTCAATATATTTTTTTCTAATAAATTAAATTCATTCATATTTCAGGAAAAATTAATATATATTAAGCTGAAATTTTAAACTAATTTCCATTCAAGTTTTTGCTAAGTGTTTAATTCCAAGTTTATAGCATAAACAGTTTAGGAAATCCCTTAATAAAGATTATCTCACAAATAACGTGCCCTTCAATCATCCCTAAAATGTATGCATACGTTAGGTCAGGGCTGTCCAACCGCAAGTGCCCCAAGGGCCGCTTTAAAAAAGAAAGTGTGCGTGGAACGCCACGCGACAGAAGTGAAACTTCTTTTAATTTTTAGATTTTTTAAATTTTGTATTATTGGATTTTTTCAATTTTGGATAGTTGGACTTTATAATATTGGGTTTTTGGACTTTTTAATTGTGGATTTTTTAATTTTTGATGTTTTAATTTTTTAATTTTTGATTTTTTAAATTTTAGATCTTTAAATTTTATTTTTTTGGATTTTTTAACTTTCGATTTTCTATTTTTAATTTTATGATTTTTAAATTTTGTATTCTTTATTTTTTAAATTTTGTATTCTTGATTTTTTTAATTTTGACATTTTGCATTTTAAATTTTTTATATTTTGGATGTTCGAATTTTTTTTTATTTTGAATCTTCGCTTTTTTTAAATTTTATATTACCTAACTTTTGGATTTTCGATTTTTTATTAAGGATTTTTTAAATGTTTGATAAGCCTAATCATTGAGTTGATTGTTTTCTGTGCAGTCCGTTCCGTCACACCTCACTAATTTCGTGACGATTTTGATCGTTACACAAGCTCTCGATTTACCCCTACCGCGGCTAAAGAAGTTTCACTTCAAAAAATTCTGTTTGGAGGGCTTCATTATACTTCACACATTATTTTATTTGTATTTTACCGTTAATGTAAGAATTGTGCATATTTCGTATTTGAGGGCCGCAAAAAGTGAGGTCGCGGGCCTCATGTTGGACAACCCTGCGTTACGTAATGCTTGTTGCAGACCTTTGCAGTTTTTAACTTGCCAGAGTGCCGATGCCAATGAACTTTGCATAATAAATTGCATTTTAATATGGGTGTAACGAACTTTGCCCTCATATGAATCACATGCAGGCATCAAGTTTCTCTGTGACGTATCACTAACCCATTTTCTTAACAAAAGACACGAGAAACTAATTATAACAATTTTTTTTTCGACAGTTAACAGGCAGAAAACTAAACAAATCGAGTGAAAAAAAATCTTGGAGATTTGAGATTTGGCGAGGTTGTTCGCTGGTACAAACAGCACTTCTCCCTAAACGTTCAGAAGGGTGGGGTGTGAGCAAAGGGTGTTCTATGGATTTTTTTTCTGGCGTTTATGTACTTAAATATGACTCTATCCAAACATCCCTCTCAAATACTACTTCTCTTAAATCTATCCCGATGTTCTTCTCCCACCTACAAACATTTAAATTTACTGCTTTACACTTTAAATTTAGAAATGTTATTACTATTATAGGCTAATTCCTACTATTATATTGTGGGTATTGTATGAATATCAAATAGATTTTGTCAAATTTGTCTATCATGAATTGATTAAATAAGGGCAGTTTGTTTTCGCTTTATTTAGCATTTTTCGTTATTTTAAAGAGATAGGTAATTTTTGTCAATTTTAGGTCATTTTCTGTGCTAACTCCATCCAACCATCCATCGCAAATCCTACTTCCCTTAAATCTATCCTAATATTGTGCCCCACCTACGTCTAGGTCTTCCAAGTGGTCTTTTCCCTTCGAGTCTCCCATTCATTACTTCTGAGATATGTCTTTCCTCCCCCATGTCCAGCCCATTTCATCCTCCGTAATTTAATTACCCTTACTATATCCGGTGACGAGTACAGGTTATGAATAGAGACCGGATTTTAAAGGGAAAAATTTCACCCAAAAAAGGACGAAAAAAGGGAAAATCATTGCCAACAAAAAAGTGGGAAAAAAGGAAAGTTATTGCCAAAAAAAGGTGCGAAGAGGGAAAATTATTGCCAAAAAAAGGTGGGAAAAAAGGGATATAAAAGTAAGAGAGTGTAAAAATTCAACAGAGATACATGTTTGTTTTATGTGAAGCCTTTGCTTGCTCAACAGCTGCTGATTCTGTAACATCTAATGACTGAAGAAATTTTTTGATCTTGTTGAAATTCTCACAGAGGAAAATAGCACACGAAATCCATTTTCCCCACCTTGTTATAATGGGAAACTTAGGCAATGGCAAGCCTGTCATTTCCCTGTAACGCTCTATTCTGCTGGGAAGAATTATTTTTTCAATGGTGAATCAGTGAAAACTATTTTTAATGTTTTCATAATACCAAATACTGGGTAATTTACGAATTTTTCAAAATAAATTAGCAAAAACGGTACTGGAAAGTTCCTAAAAAAGGGAGATGAGCCTAAAAAAGGAAAAAAGGGAAGTTAAAACCAGGTCATTTGCTGTTAAAACTTACTCAGTAATGTCCTGTTCAATTTTATCACGTTTTGTGTTGAAATATAAAAAAAAGGAATTCCCCTTAAAATCCGGTCTCTAGTTATGAAGCTCGTCACTATGCAGTTTTCTCCAGTCCCCATTTTCATCTCTGTTACGCCCAAATATTTTCCTATGATTGGAGTTCTACTGTATTTAATAATTATAATCATATGTAAATACGTTTTAAGAGGTAACTGATAACCGAAGTTGGTACCAATGCAGTGGCATAAAGATTTTTAACACTAGAGCGATAATGTGACCGCCAGCGTGGTCTTGTGGTTAGCACTACAAATCCGTCGGCCAGGGTTCGATCCCCCCCTAGGATTTTTCTGAGGTAGGGAGGTCTGGCAGGGGTGCACTCAGCCTCGTGATTCAAATTGAGGAGCTACTTGATAAGCGAAGTAGCGGCTCCGGTCATGGAAACCACCATTAACGGCCGTGGGTGTCGGCATGCTGACCACATGCCTCCCAAATCCTGCCATCTGCCTGTGGTAGATGCATGGCCGTCCGCAGAAATTTTGTCGAGGGGGGGCCAATGAACAAATTACTGCCACCACCACCATCACTACGCTACTACGAGTACAATCACTTTATTATCATTATTATTATTATTGTTATTATTATTATTATTATTATTATTATTATTATTACTACTATTCATATTATTATTGCTATTATTATTACTATTCACATAATTGCTATTATTATTATTATTATTATTATTATTATTATTATATAATCAACATCCTTCATTTACTGTAGCTGGACTATTGCCATGGATACAAAGAAAACATATGATGTATACATTCACATGACTTTTCTTACACCTTATAATTTCACAGGTACTATTCATATGAAATATAAAATGCTACTTTTTTTTATTATAATAAAATGTTTGGGTAGCCCTATAATGATTTCAAGTTTAGGGGGAGTGCTGTAGTTATTCCTACAAGCTAATATCTAGTCAGCTGTTACAACTCGTTTTCATCCAAACGACGCGAACATACAACAGTATTTGGAGACTTAAACCTCACTTCCCATTAGTTGCTTATAGTCATTTAATTTAGAGGTTTATGTGTAAACAATTTCCAGGGAGGGGCATCGTCCCTACCCTGCCCCGCCTTCCGGACGGCCATGGGTAGATGCCTGTGCAGCGGTCGGGTGGTAGGCCAAGTCCCTCTAAGGATGTAGCGCCACGGAGTTTAGTTTTTTAGTTTAGTGGGATAATGTGAAACTTTTACTTCGTGAGTTTTGTGTTAGAAGTTTTATTCTTAATTTCGCACATATTAGCCACCGTTCTTAGACATCTTTGCAAAAATTGGATCGTGTGCATCGGCTTATTGCGTCGAGACAGAGATTCCATCAGTATGGACATTGGAAAGTAGAGGTTTGAGCAGATACAGTTCATCACATGCGTGTCTCTATGGTGACTGAGGTCGGGAATGCAACTCTTGGGCGGACTTCAAGTTTCACCGCGACCAGCAGACCTGGGTTGTTGACCCTTCTACTACCTGTCCTGAAAATATTTCCAATTTTAAAAACCATATTATTCAAATTAAGTGTACTTTTTTCTGTCTACCTGGGCATTTATCGGCGGTCAAAGAATTCATTATATAAGAGCTCTGATATCATGTTTACCTTAGGGGGATAGGTTGGGCTGAAGAAAATTTTAAATGTGTAAAGTCTTTAAAATCGGTCTTACGGGGATAATTTGCTAAAACCACCTTTAAAGGAAATCTATAGGTGAAGTCTGGACAAATGAATGCAGAATCCACGGCCTCAGAAGGCTTACTCCATTCTCGATTTTTAATAGAGAAGGCTTTGACTACAATGCAGTCAGATGTTTCTAAATTTACGCCTTGCTTTAAACTTACAAATTTAACATGGAATGTACGAGACGCGTCCAGAAAGTAAGTTTCCCTGAGGCCGTTTACAGAAACAAAACACAATTTCAAGGAAATATTTATTGCAACAGACACAGTGAGTGTTTTTCAACATATTCGCCACCGGAATTGAAACATTCGTCTTACCGTGGCACCAACTCTTGAACACTTGTGTCGTAGAACTCTGCCCCCTGGGATCTGAACCACCGTGTGACAACCACCTCCATCTCTCTGACATTTCTTGAGGTGTAGGAAAAGATGGAAATCACTGGGAGCGAAGTCCGGGCTGTAGGGTGGATGTTTAAACACCTCCCAGCCGAACTTCAGCACGAGACTTCGTTCCCAGTGATTTCCATCTTTTCCTACACCTCAAGAAATGACGGGAAATAACAGAGAAACGGAGATGTTTGTCACACAATGGTTCAAATCCCAGGCGGCAGACTTGTACGACATAGGTATTCTAAAGTTGGTTCCACGATATGACAAATGTTTTAATTCCGGTGGCAAATATGTTCAATCATCAACACCAGGGGTGTATTTAGCTACTTAAGCGCCCCTAGGCATAGAATAGTATATTGCGATACAAGTGCCGTAAGGCACGTTTACGGGTCGAGGAAACAGATTGAAAACCCGAGGCGCAGCCGAGGGTTTTTAAGTTTTCGAGACCCGTAAATGCCTTTACGGCCCGTGTGTTGCATGCTATTTTTTGCACGATGATTATTTATATCAATTTAATTATATTAATTGTGATATTACCTGAAAATATTATGTAAATACATTCTTGAAAATAGATGTTTATTTCAGAAAGTGATTCGCATGTGTTTGTTGTTATGGGAACCGAATATTTGTCCTGGGGGCCGTGCCCATAAAGGCTTGTATTATGAAGTGTATCGTAATGAATTATGACGTAGCGCTTGGACCGTAAGTAATTTAACCTCATCGCAACCGTCCTTAGCAACAAGACTGTGTAGGAATGTCAATTTACGATCCATGTAAACAACGTTCGTAAGTACCACTTACTAGCTAAGGAGTGCAAAAAAATAGTTTCGCCCCCTTATTTCCACATGAATGTACCACAGAGTATTGTATCTGAAACAGTAGACTAATAATAAAAAAAAATAAAAATAAAAATATATATATTATAATAATAATAATAATAATAATAATAATAATAATAATAATAATAATAATAATAATAATAATAGAATGTAAGAGTTTAATCAAAGGTGGTTAAATGGAAGGAGAGTTCCAATTTCATTGACAACAATGGAACTAGATCGTTGATTAAATTAGAGCGTTTGTTGTCAGTGTTATTCATTTCTATTTCATTGTGCATTACATTAGTTTACTATTTTGAAGAGCTATGATAAAATGTTTAATATATTTAAAAAAAAAAAACAGTAACAGCTTAAAAGCCGTTAAAATCTGCCGCCCTAGGCAGCTTCCTAGTCTGCCTAGGCTTAAATACGGCACTGATTAACACCCTGTATAATAGACTGGAGGAAGTCAAGTATAAACCAGTGAAATCCAATAAACTAGATCTGTCGCTCCCTGAAGAGACAAAGCAGAAGTCTGGTTGATTAGGGCCAAGAAAGCGCAACAGACAGACGTGACAATAGCGGAATTGCTGCACTGCCAATCAAGCATACCATATCCGTGTCCAATCTCTGTTGTTTCTGTAGGCCTATCTCTCACGCTTTTGTGATAGTGACACGCACCGATAACATTGGCAATACTGTCTGATAGGCCGTCTTCTGAAGTGACATGAAGCAGTCTCTTGTGATTATCAAAGCACGTGTATTAATACTTACATGTCTTCGACTGCCTGTGCTAAAACCGTATGTAACGTAATAGTATATTTTGCACTCCTTAGCTAGTAAGTGTTTCTTACGACAGTTGTTTACATGGCTCGTAACTTGACATTACCACACGCAATCTTGTTGCTAGGGGGCGACGGGCGGAAAGTTACTTTACCGCCCGCAAATGCTTATTTGCGAGCAGAAATGACCAAGGCCTCCCCGCTTTATAAATATTCGGTTGCCATAAACAATAACAAATGCGAATCCCTTTCTGAAATAAGCACCATTCTTCAAGTCTGTATTTACATAATATTTTCAGGTAATATCACAATTAATATAATTAAATTGATATAAGTAACCGTCGTGCAAAAAATAGCATGCAACACACGGACCGTAAAGGCATTTACGGGTCTCGAAAACTTAAAAACCCTCGGCTGCGCCTCGGGTTTTCAATCTGTTTCCTCGACCCGTAAACGTGCCTTTCCGCCCTTGTGTCGATACAAGTGTCGTAAGCGATGCATATGGATCGAGGAAAGAGTTTGAAAAAACGAGGCGCTTGCGCACAGTTTTTTCGATTTCCGAGATCCGTTATGCGCTTACGGCACGAGTATTGCATGCTATTTTTGCACGATGATTATATCAATTTAATGATATTAATTGAGATAGACCTATTAGCTGAAAATATTATGTATATGCATTACTGAAGATAGATGTTTATTTCAGAAAGTGATTCGCATGTGTTTGTTGTTATGGGAACCGAATATTCGTCCTGGGGGGCCTTGTCCATAAAGGCTTGTATTATGATGAGTGCCGTAAGTAAATTCTTACCGCACGGAAATTTGTTTTGTCTCCATAGCAACAAGATTGCGTGGGGGAATGTCAACTTACGATCCACGGCAACAATATTCGTAAGTACTACTAATTAGTTAAGTCGTGCAAATATATATTAAGTCTGAATCTTGTTTAATAGAACTTGCTAATAGTATTATCTATTAGTTAACAAAATCCTGGGGAAAATCCTTGGAATGTGTCGGTCCCACCCACCGCTCACTAAAGAAGTTTCACTTCAAAAAGTCCCCCCCCCCCCCCGAGAAACTCCCTAATTTCATAAATAAGCAGGCTGCTTATGAAAACAAACATGTTCTTTCATCGCATAAAGCTTAAAAAAATGCATTAACTGTTTGGCTTCTTTTCCATATTTTCGGGGGAGGGGTTCACAAGGCCCTCCCATATTGCGACATCACAGTGACGTCAAAAGCGAAGAATGGATTTATGAAAGTGTCTTGTGTCTTGTAGGGTCGAGGTCTCTGTGAACGTGGTTGTCCTTGATGAAGCATCCACATTGCTGATTTGTTGAAAGAGGATTAATTTGAAATGCAATGAGCAGATGTATTACGTATCAAAAGGAAAACACAGCGGATGATTGAATAGCTTGCTGAAACCACTTCTCAGAATTCAATTCGCATTTTGATTTCAACAGGGAAGTTGTCATAACCTTCATTACTAATTACGACTGGAATATTTTCCTTAGAGAGGCCAAGGTCAGGGATGTTTATCATCTCCAGCCGTAAGGAAAGGAGGGTCCGGATGGCTGACTAAGCCTTTTATAATTAATTATACGTTATTTTTATACCATTTCTTATAATTTACTGAGCTTTTATATATATATATATTACAGCTCAACTGTAATATTATTTAACTGTGGTAAAACAATTTGAAGCAATATGTTGTGGTATAGACATTAAACTATAAATAGATAATTTATCTCTATATATAAGAGGCTTTGTCCTGACTGCCTGACTGACTGACTGACTGACTGGAATCAACGTAGAGCCTAAACTATAACAGGTAGAGACTTGGAATTTTGACAGTAACTTCGTTTCATAATGTAGGTGCTCACTAAGAAAGATTTTAAAAAATTCTGATTCTAAATGCCAAAAATTTAATGTTTTTGAGAATACTTAATCCTTTTTTACACAGAATTATCAAAACAAAATCACAGAACATATTGTTGCCCGTTTTATCAGATGGGTTTGGATTAAATGAAATAAAAGTTTGACAAATTAGAGAAGGTATCAATACACGGTCTTCTTTATTGTACGCCTCCTTTGGAGGCCGTGATCAATATAATTCATAATTTTTAATTTTTGAAATAATTATCGCGGGCCATCGCTTGATTTTGTTAAGTCCATCCTGGACGATTCATTTGTTTAAAATATCAAGGCACGCATGCATATGAAATTTTCAATCAATATAGGCCTAAATATGGTCAAACATTGTTCGATTTGGACGAAACTCACTATACAAGGGTATTCTGGGCCAAGGAACTCGAATCTGAGGTCGCTTTTACCAGTCGATGCTATCTAATCGTGGTATGTTGTCCACGTGATTTAGGTGTTAATACATATAATGATTTAACTATTATGCTCTTAATTTTTAATTCTTGAAATAATTATCGCGGGCGAAGCCGCGGGCACATGCTAGTGTATGTATATATATATATATATATATATATATATATATATATATAACTTATACATATAAATCAGGTTTTATTTTATTATTTTAACATATTTGGTTTTTATGATTTTTTTTTAATTTTTAAATTGAGTTTTGCTACATTTGGTTTTTATATTGTGCCTTACTATTTTTACATTATTTGGTCTTAAATAATTTCTTGATTTTGATAACATACCTATTTATTTTGATGTTGATTATATTGTATTTATAGGCCTACCTAACTGATGACATACTATATTTTTGTATTGTAAGGGAAAAGACCACTTGTAAGACCTAGATGTAGGTGAGAGGCCAATGATCCACAATAATTGCAATGGTCCAGTTGTTCTTTCTTAAAGGATAAAACAAACAAGTTAAGACCACACTCCTTGAACACAATAACCAATAAACAACTCAACTGTAATATTATTTAACTGTGGTAAAACAATTTGAAGCAATATGTTGTGGTATAGACATTAAACTATAAATAGATAATTTTCGATAGCGCCGATCATATAGTTTATGCATGAACCAATAACAATATAATAATAATAATAATATTTCTTTCTTGTTATGCCCATATACTGGCATTAACAGTGTCCAAAATAAATCTGTAGAAACTACATTGTCTTATACACATTAAAATATAAAATTAAGTTAAAATACAATCTCCTTTGAACTAATCAAAACAAATTGAACTAATAAAATAATCGATGCACTTGCGTAATTTTGCACTCTTCTCATCAATAGCTATTTATGTATCAAGTAAAAACAATACATAAAATAGCTTTTGCTAAGAAGAGTGCAAAATTACGCAAGTCATCGATCGTGAGTCCCACTGTAAACTAGGTCTATATACCATTGTGCAACCCAACAGTATTTATTTACAAGTTTCAACAAATAAATACAACCATGACCTACTCTGATGTGTAAGTATAGTTTTGAAAAGGTTTTCACTGGTTAGTTTTCATTATGGAATATTAACGCTCAGAACATCTCTTAAATATACGTAATTAGATAAATGCGGTCTCTCAGGCCTCTGCTACAATTTATGAAAATACTTTGTAGTATTATCGCCGCACTCAATTCGTTGACAGTTAACATCAAAGAAGTCGCCGCCGCTTGGAGTAGTTGCCACACTGCACAGTGTTAGTAAACAGAGCGGGAAGATGTAGATGCAGCAAAAGACTTACGTGGCAATGACATTGAGCAATGAGAGAATTGGCAACACGAATTCAGTCAGCGGTTTCTTTTGAGAAAACCTTTTACAGTAACAACAAGCATTGTAATATGAGAACAAAGCGAGCCGCCCGTCAACGTTATGAGTGCGACGATAATATTAAACCAATACACACATTTTCTACTTTTATTTAATATTTAGTCTACTTTATACGTGCAATTAAATAACAAACGTTTATCTGCTATTTGAGCTTTGAGATTTATCTGTTAGTCCAGGCAATGCATCCTTCAGAATTTTGCCATTTTAACTGGATTGTTACAATCCCATTTGAAGCTTATTTTTCATAATAGGGAATTGATTTTTTAATTTTGTTGGTGTTTTTGCTGAATTATAAAACGAAGAATTTTTTTTAAATGCAGAATAATAGAATATTATCACTTTATTTGGAAAAATGTCTGGAGGTAATCTATTATGTACACTACGTATTATCATAGAGAACGAAATTTAATTCAGCTGTGCTTATACTCCTTTTAGCTGCGGGGTCCATATCAGGAGTTCAGTATCCGTGTCTGTACAGTAGGGTAGGCCATGGAACCACTTGATTGTCAATTATTTCTATTATTGGTGTACTTTATGGAGTAAATTTCAACTGATATTAATTTAAATTGATATGATAAAAGATGAAATGGTGAGGATGATTCATGGTAAGTAAATATCCAATTCGGCATTGGCCTTTATGACTGGGGAAACCGTGAAAAAACTCACGTCGAACTGCCGGCCACGGGATTTGAACCTGGGACCTCCCGAATGCGAGTCCAGGACTTCGCTCGGTGAAATTTATATAAATTCTTTTATATTTAAGGTATTATCCTATAAGCAATATAAGTCAATTTCTGTTTTGAGCTAAGAGGAAATATATACGTAATGAATGTATTTTAATGGTACTGTTCCAATGTAAAATGCTATTTAAATAATTCAATTTCAATACATCTTATGAACTATCGTTAAATAGTTCTATTTAACTTCGAATAATACCTATTATACGGATAGAGAAAGTAAAAACTAGTGTCGAAATTTATCAAAACCGTTGGAGGTTTTTTTTATATAGAAAATCAAGATTAGAATTAAAAAGCTTTCATTAAAACACTTAAACTAACTTTAATATTTTGGTAACAAAATCTAGTACAACAAAGTTAACAAGTTCACAAATAGAAAATGTTAATAGTTTTTAATACTTTCATAGTCTGTATAAAAATTTACTTGAGAAAAGACATAGCATAATATTGCTTTTAGAAATAGTATTATGACTTTGTAATTTGTACATTATTTCGGTTAACTCCACTGGCGAGTTTTAGAGGTATTGTGTTATACAGCTAATTTATAATTTTAAAATTTGAAGGATGATACAATTACCCAAACATAATATAATAATTTTCACCATATAACATCATGAAATATTAAAATAATTAAAATAATCTGTCTACAAATCGCGCTTAAATGCAAATTTATGGATGTATTCGTGCTATCTGGTATGCGGCATACAACACAGAAAGACAATCATTGAATTAATTCGATTTCAACAGTCGTCAGTTGAGAAAGCCTCACTACCAATTAGCTATAGAGTCACGTCAAAGCGTTAATCGTACGTGTAATTAGAACTTTCTTCTGTCAGTGCACTTGAAACGCTACTTGACATTCAACTGTTAATGCAACCACAGCCAACAATGCAATACATGATGACGAAAGAAAAAAAAATTCTTGAAACACAAGACTTCCTCTACCCAAATAAAAGTTTGTTGTCATAGTGCGTTATATTTTGACGTTTTCTTCATGTCAATTGTAAAAATTCCCTTTAGGCAGGCCTACAGGCTGAGGTAGATTTCGAAGTGCTAAATCTCGCCTTATATGAGAGCTATCGAAAAACTAGTTATTGATTTGTAGAGTACTCATCAAAAGCTTTTCAACGATACCCCATAAGACGTGGTTTCAAAACTTTCGAATTTTCATCCCCCCACCACGTACCCCCAAAACCCCCGAATCATTGGAGTCACTGTGAACTCCATAGGGAGTACTCTAATTTATTCAAACAAAGTTTCCCTCTATACTTCATAGGGGCCGAGGTATAAATTTTTTCAAAATTTCAACCCCCTACCCTTGGGCAAATTTTGTTCATTAACGAACTTGTCTGAAGTATTGGGCCTAGAAATAACATAAAATTTGGTTCAAATATCTTCAAAATTACGGCGCTAGCGTATATATATATATATATTTCACAATTTATTTTCTTTTTTTGAACGGGCGGTGGTTTCGTACTTAGGGAGGGATGAAACGTAAAGATATGAAAGAATTTTTCAAAAGTCATGACATGGAATCGATTGCAATAGGTAGATTTTTTTTTTCGAAATCTACCTAAAAATTAAGGGAATGTTACCACATCGCATCTCCGAAGGATACACAACCCAGATAAATTCTGATTAATGCACTCACGTAACCTTCTTTACCCTAAGCTTCGCCTACAATACATCTTTCTCACTTCACATTCTGATATAGAATAAGAGACCCTATTACAAAGAGTTCGTATTCAGTTGTTTTAACTAAGTTCTAAAGTTTGATAAGCATGTGTGAAGGAGTATATGTGGGTAGTGTTATTTGTCAAAGCTACCTGTATTGAAACTTCCAAAGCCGTATATGAACACTATTGTCATGAAAAGTTATTTGCATTTGATAAATTCTTTCTAATATATTACCATAAAATAGGCGCTAAATTAGGTATTACTGCGGTACCGGGCAACCGAATTGGTCCAAATTCAATAGGCTTCTTCCCATGGACGTTATAAATGCGAATACAAATTTTCATGACAATCCGATTAAGCGTATTTGAGATACAGTGCGTACAGGTACAGGCACACGCACAGACAAACCAACAGACATTTGCTGTCCCCCCACACAATCTCATAAAGTACCATTCTGGCACTCAATAAACAAACAAGCAAATATAAATATAATATCGACTGTCATTTTCTCCTGGAAACAATATTGAAATATGAATGCAGTTGCCATGACTACAGAGTTCGTGTTCTACGCGCGCGTCGATGTCTATGTAAATTTTAAATAAAATCAGACGCCTATCAGAGTGACGCGGATGCTAACGATGCGTGACACTATCAGGAGCGTGAGAGTTTACAGAAACAACAGAGATTGGGCACGGATATGGCACACTTGATTGGCAATGCGGCTATTCCGCTATTGTCATGCTTCTATGTGCAAACATGTGAAATCTCAACACCTACAGCAAAGTTAAAAAAATCACTGTAGGCAGGCTGAGGTGATTTCGAAGTGTTTTTGGTTTAATTTATTGTCACTGCGCAGCACTCTTCTGCTTTAGCCTTGGCATGACAAAACCCGCAATAATAACTGCAAAAAAGAGGAAAGAGCACTTTTTCAAACATTCAAATCTCGCCTTATATGAGACATATCGAGAAATTAGTTATTGATTTGTAGAGTACTCATCAAGAGCTTTTCAACAAGACGTGGTTTCAAAACTTTCTAATTTCCATCCCCCACCCCCCCCCCCCCCACCCCCATTCGTACCCCCAAAACCTCCGAATCGTTGTTGTTACTGTGAACTCCATAGGGAGTAATCTAATTTATTCAAACAAAGTTTCCCTCTATAGGCTACTTCATAGGGGCCAAGATATAAAGTTTTCAAAATTTCAACCTCCTCCCCCGACCCCCCCCCCTTGGGCCAATTTTGCTCATTACGGAACTTGTCCGAACTATTGAGCCTAGAAATAACATAATAAAATTTGATTCAAATATCTTCAAAATTACGGCTGCTAGCGTGTAAAGATCACAAAAAAAAAAAATTTGAACGGGCGGTGGTTTCGTACTTAGAGAGGCATGAAACGTAGGGGGGGCATGAAATGTCAAGATATGAAAGAATTTTTCGAAAATCATGACATGGTTTCGATTGTAATTTTTCACCTCTTCGTAGCATAGGAGGAACTTCTGGTATGATTCTCCTTTCTGATCAAAATTTTAAAGATATTTTTAAAATTAAACTTACAGAAAGCACTGAAACAGTTAGATGAAAGGGGAAAGTGCTGTGCCTAAGGAGAATTCTTTATCTGTTAAGGAATGGCTTCAGTGGATGGAAAAGTATGATAGATATAAAATCAATATGTTCTGGGACCTGTTTCATAGAACTTTTGCACTCATATTATTAACAAATGCATAAGAATATTTTCTAATAATATTAGTTACTAGCTGAAAAGGCCCGGCATCGCCCGGGCTTTGAATTTTGTAATTTGAAATTAACTTATGGAGGACTTTCGATGTTGAAACTCTAGGTCCTGATATAATAATGTATGTAGAATTCGAAATGAGGAAGAACAACATATGGCACTCAGACTATTTCCTCAGAAAACGCTAGATATAGCTTTTTATGGTTCATAGAGGATGTCGAATGCTGCATTCCGTTGCTTCTACTCATCATGCCTGGGAGGGGTTGAAATAAGAAGAAACATAAATTACATAAGATTGTATTGACTTGACGGAAAATTTTATTTCTCATTCTCATGTTACCATACAACCGTTTCGGAGCTGAAATAAAATAGAAATGCAGTATCACTTTCATACTTTCCTCCCCTAAAACCCGGGACATAATATACTGCGAGCATAGGACTCAAAATGTTCCATCCCATGCTTAGGGCCTATGATAAATCTCAACTAATAAAAAGCCTACAGCTATGGATTACTGACTATTTACCGACTTCTGATATAGCATACTCACACACTTAAGTTGCTCCAGCAATACGACCTCTTATTCTACATCAAAATGTGAAGTGAGAAAATATTTCTTATGTCGAGGGTAGAGAAAGTTATGTGACTGCATCACACTGTGCTTTATTTTCGTGTAATTCATTTTTCAGTAATTATTTTCGCCAATATATTACATGGAATCATAATTCGTTAAAGTCCAGCATTAGGCTATATAGTTGCCAAGGCCCTATGTAATCACAGTAAACAATTCACTGTTGCCATGTGAACTGAACAACATTTCATTTTTTTTCAGTAGAATATTCACAGAAATTATATAATTTTCAAGGGAAGGACTGATTTGTTTCAATTTTAATGTCGACAGCTATACTTCCCGGGCTTAACTGGATATGTGTGCAAAATGTCGTGTAAATTGGTAAAGAAATGTAGATTTGTATAAGGAACAAACATACATACATACATACATACATACATACATACATACATACATACATACATACATACATACATACATACATACATACATACATACATACATACATACATACATACATACATACATACATACATACACACACACACACTTTCGATTTTATATATTAGATGAGTTCATGACACTAAATTATTAGTAAATATTTCTAATATCATTAGTAAACTGTTTCATAGACTGCAAAGGTAATAAAATTTACTCATAATATTGGGTGTTCTTGTATAAGTGTATTTGGGCTAATAAAGTTGTTCTCAAAACCATTTCGTGATCTTAAAATTGTGGAAAATGAATCACTCTGATTTAGTTATCAATTTAGAAAAAGCTTACACACGCTATCAAAGGAAGTTTTATCATAACAAGTTTTTAGGATTTGAGGTTAGATTTTAGTACATAAGCCTACTGCTATCTTGAATAAGTGCCTGGCAGAATTATTCACTTCTTAGAGCTAGTTATTATTTGTTACATTTATGAAGATATACGTAGGCCGTGATGCTTTGATATAGTATTGACAAAAAGACTAAAAAGAAGAAAAAAAAGACAAACAACAATCCAGTGTGTTGTCATTGTTAATATTAGATGGTAGGCCTATAAGGAGAAAAAAAATCTATTCGAATATATTCACCCTCTTCGGTTACAATGAAGTTTATTAATTTATCGGTTTCATAACTTATTGATTCCAAATAAGTATACTTTTTCCACGCATATTTGCAATATTGTGGGCTTTTTATGGACAATTTCACGCATAATGCATGTTTTTGAGGTGTCGGATTTAATAAAGTGTATTTTGCATTAAGTTGTTTAATATTGCATTTTCTAAACGTTGCCTCTAAGACCTATTTTACATACAGATTGTTTATTAAGCAGTTTCATTTGCTGCTCTATAGGTTTTAAGGTCGTTTGATACAGACCAGTGTTTTAATTAGAATCTGTACTTTCAAGGATGTCATTAAAATAATGTTTTGTCACATAATAAACGCATGGTCAACAAAAACATTTATTATTATTATTATTATTATTATTATTATTATTATTATTATTATTATTATTATTATTATTATTATTTATTATTAAGTGCCAGTATGGTACTTTATGAGATTGTGTGGCGGACGGGAAAATGTCTGTCCGTGTGTCTGTACGCGCAATAACACAAAATATACGCTTTATCGGATTTTCACGAAACTTGGTATACGCATTCATAACGTCCATGGGAAGAAACATTTTGATATTGGACCAAATCGGTTGGCCGGTGCCGGAGTAAAGCCCAATTTAGCCTATTTTATGGAAATATATTAGAAAGAATTTATTAAATGCAAATCAGTTATCATGACAACATATTTTACAGTGTTCATATATGACTATGGAAGTTGCAATACATTTTTGGCAAATAACACTACCCACATATACCTTTGCATATGCTTATCAAATTAGGCCGTTAAATTGAGCGAAGTGGCCGAGATGGTAACGTGTTGGGCTCGCATTCTGGAGGTCCCTGGTTCAAATCCAGATTCCGGCCAATTTGGCATTCTTTTGTTTTCATTTTTATGCGAGTGTGCGATTGTCAAGATCTCACAAATCTGTGGATGATGTTAATCTGATAATTAAAACTGATTAAACAAAAGCATTCTGGCACTTTGTTACATCAGTTTACCTGAGTTTATTATTATTATTATTATTATTATTATTATTATTATTATTATTATTATTAAGAAATGGCGACGTCGACGTTTATGAATTGTGAATGCTTGGAAGACTGTTCCAACAGGAAGAATTCCTGGAAATACTGAGGGAACCTGTTTGCAACTCCACAAGCCACAACGGTTCTGTGAATCCTGTCGCCACTGCCAGTATGGTCGTAAAAACTAATTGAGTACGTTACGAAAATAGAGTTCATTACATGTCTGCATAGCAACCGGCCATTATACATTCCTGGATAATTTTATGACGTTGAAGCTCGGACATTCAGAGTTTAAGGGAAGAACCGAAGTGTTCTGAAGTATTTGTGCTATAAATTGAAATCTGACACGCTTAAGTAAACTCTGAAAAGAAATTACAGTTTCAAATGCCAGTTTAATGTCTCAATTTATTAAGTGCCAGTATGGTACTTTATGAGATTGTGTGGGGGACGAAAAATGTCTGTCCGTCCGTCCGTGTGTCTGTTCGCACCATAACTCAAGTAAGCTTTTTCGGATTTTCATGAAACTTGGTATAAACATTCATAATGTCGATGGGAAGAACCCTATTGATATTGAACCAAATCGGTTCACCGGTACCGGAGTAATGCCCAATTTAGTGCCTATTTTAATAGATTATGGCGCCTTTCTCATAGAAAGGCGCCATCGCTCAAATACGCTGTAACGGATTTTCATGAAACTTGGTATATCAATTTATGACGTCCATGAGAAGTGCCCTATTGAATTTGAACCTAATCTGTTGACCGGTACCGGAGTAAAACCCAATTTAGTGTATATTTTAAAGACGCGGTAACTCAAATACGCTTTACCGGATTTTTATGAAACTTGGTATACACATTTACAATGTCCATGGGAAGACGTCTATTCATAATGGATAAAATCGGTTGATCTGTTTCGGAGTAATGCTCAATTTAGTGCCTATTTTATGGCAATATACGTATTCGAAAGAATTTATTTAAAAAAAATGAAAATCAATTATCTTGACAACACTGCCTATTGTTTTACTGTTATCTTATAAGGCCTTGGAAATTAAAATACAGGTAGCTATGACAAAAAACACTATCGATTTACAAGCGCTTATCCAACTAGACCGTTAAAATGATCCAGGTGGCCGAGATGGTAGACCTTTCTTCTTCCGTAAGCCCTGCTTAATGAATAAATCTGGAGCTTAACTTGGAAATCAATTAAAAAAAAAACATATTCTGCATATCATAATTGCAGTCATAACTGATTAAACAAAAACATACTGGCACTTTGTTACATCAGTTTACCTGATTTTATTAAGTGCCAGAATGGTACTTTAAGAGACTGTGTGGGGGACGAGAAATGTTCGTACGTCCGTCTGTCTGTCTGTCTGTACGCGCTATAACTCAAATATGCTTTATCGGATTTTAATTAAATTTGGTATACATGTTTATAACGTCCATGGAAAGAAGCCTATTGATATTGGACCAAATCGGTTGACCGGTACCGGAGTAATGCCCAATTTAGCGTTTATTTTATGGTAATATATTAGAAAGAATTTATTAGGCCTAAACGCAAATCAGTTCTGATAACATAAGTTATTGTTTTGCAGTGTTCGTATTCCTCCATATACGCTTTAGGGTATGCTGGGCTTTTAAAACTGAAATCTAAAAATAGCATTTTATTTACCAAAATGGCTAAGGAGAGGTAGGCCTAAATCGAGAGCTTGTGTAACGCTCAAAATCGTCACGAAATTATTGTTACGCTCAAAGGCCTAAGCTTATCCAGAATTTTAAAAATCCAAAAACTCAAAATTAGAAAATCCAAAATTTTAAGAATTTAAAAATCCAAAATTTTAAGAATATAAAAATCCAAAATTAAAAAATCCAAAATTAAAAAATTAAATAAAAATTAAAAAGTCTAAAATTAAAAAATTAAAAAATCCAAAATTCCAAAATTAAAAATCCAAAATTCAAAGATCCAAAATTGAAGTCCAAAAATCCAAAATTTAAAAAATAAAAATCCAAATTAAAAACTTCAAATATCCAAAATTTAAAAAATCAAAAAATTCAAAACTCCAACAATTAAAAAATTAAAATTAAAAAATAGAAAATTTAAAAAATAAAAAATCCAAAATTTAAAAATCCAAAAAATAAACCCTTTAAAGATGTAATATTTTAAAGTTCCAAAATACAAAAATTTAACAAATTAAAAGATAAACAATTTTAAAAATCCAAAATTTAAAAAAGTCGAAAAACGCAACATCAAAAAGTCCAACAATCCAACATTTAAAAAGATCCAAAAATTAAAACATGTTTTACTTCTGTCGCGTGGCGTTCAACGCTCACTTTTTTCTCTCAGCAATGAATTGTTCTGTAGTCTTGCAACGTGGCATGCTCTATATTGACTAGTTATAAAATTGCGTGCTATTTTCAGAATTAATTTAACTATTACAGTTAATGGGTAATTATCATTACAAAATGGCAGCCAAATTTTGTGCACTGAAGTGCCCTTTCCCTGATAATTTTCATAAATACCAATTTTTCTGAGTGATGCTTTTTTCTATGCAAGTTACATGTAAATATCATGTGAACAACATATTCTAGAGCCTTTGGATTATCTACAGTATAAATATTGTTTAAAAAATAATTCATCATTTGTTAATTTTTTTTTTAGAAATTTTTATATATATATATATATAAGCTATTAAAGTTACATAAATTATACTAAATAACTTAGTTTTGTGCATTAATATCAAATATACTTGTATGCAAAATTTCACTACAATATGCTAATAAATGTTTGAGTTATCAGGGAAACGGCACTTCAGTGCACAAAATTTGGCTGCCATTTTGTAATGATGATTACCCATTAACTGTAATAGTTAAATTAATTCTGAAAATAGTATGAAATTGTAGAACTAGTCAATAAAGAGCATGCCAGATTACAAGGATACAGAACAATTCATTGCTCAGAAGAAAAAAAAATTGAAACTTCACCTATTTTCCAGCATCGAAAGCTGTATGCCCCCCCCCCTTAAAGTTCGGGGTCATGTTTTCAATGGGACCATTCACAATGCATAAACATAACGTAAAATTAAACGTTAACTTAAAACCTCGCAAACTCCAAGCTTTCGCGTTAAGTTTATGCGAAAAATAACGATACAACCAATGATATAACAGAACAGGAGACGGAAGTGGAAGTGGCCTAGAGATGGCGTCTATGAATTAGAAACTCGTAACGTTGTATCCTATCCCTGTCTGTATGATAAACAGGGCTAGGATTTATATGTACTAAAAAATGTCAAAATATGTACATATATATATGCAAATATATTTTGTAAAATATGGACATCAAAACAAATTTAACCACTAGACACTACATTTTGTTACTTTTAGAACCTATAAAAATGCATTACAAATACTGGATTCATAAATTAAATTATTCAATTTTTTCTTTCAGATCACTTACTTTATTTGTATTAATTCATTGATTATTTCTGCTACCATAACAGTATGCCACAAAATGTTGTTTTAAATTTTCAAAAGTGATTTGTATTGGCTGAAGCTTCGTTCTACTGCATTTGTTTAAAATTCACTGATTCTAGTTTTACATTTGACGAGCTATTTAAGATTGCACTGATTTTACACATATCTTCAAAGCCTGGATTTCTTGAAAACACATTGTTCACTTTACATTTGATAAGATCGGCTAAATGTCCACGTATACATTTGAGTTCATGAATCATGTTTTTCACAATGTCAATATTTCCAGGTAATGTCAGATTATTATTTTGTAGTTTCTGAATTATTTCTGTTACCGGTTTATTACAAAAATTTGATTCAATGTAACACAAATCATTTTTCACACAATTTCTGTACATAACTGTAAACTTATCATGTGCTGCCATATTTTCGGTCACTGAAAACGACAATTTTATATAGTTTTACTCTTAAGAATGAAATATGTACGAATATTGCATTAAAATCACTAAATATGGACAAATATTTATTTTACATATAAATATGTAGCCTACTATTGTCAGAAATATGGAAAAATATGTAAAATAAATTTGTTTAATTTGAATAGAGGACAACATAATAGATGGAGATAAGTGAGAAAAATGTGTCTATATATGAAATTAAGAAATATGTAATTACATATAAATCCTAGCCCTGATGATAAAAGACATCCATTATATAAAGATGCGGCATTGAAGGAAAATATATGAACATTAGTTCCCCAAGAAATCAACTACAGTAGTAAATACAGCCCATATAATATTCTGTTAATTTGTATATGTGTGCATACGCTTGTATGATTTCAATTTTTAAAAGCCTACACGTGTTTAATAGAAACACGAAAGTATTTTCGTCTGCAGTAGCCATTTTATCAGCTGTTCACGTTCTCATTTGTGATTGGTTATTACCAGGGCTAGGATTTATATGTACTAAAAAATGTCAAAATATGTACATATATATGTACTATAAAATGTCAAAATATGTACATATATATGTACTAAAAATGTAAAAATACCTACATATATATATATATATATATATATATATATATGCAAATATATTTTGTAAAATATGGACATCAAAACAAATTTAACCACTAGACACTACATTTTGTTACTAAAATGCTTTACAAATACTGGATTCATAAATTAAATTATTCAATTTTTTTTTCAGATCACTTTATTTGTATTCATTCATTGATTATTTCGGCTGCCATAATAGTATGCCACAAAATGTTGTTTTAAATTTTCAAAAGTGATTTGTATTGGCTGAAGCTTCGTTCTACTGAAGTGATTGGCGCGTGTTTAAAATTAACTCATTCTAGTTTCACATTTGATGAGCCCCTTAAGACTGCACTGATTTTACACATTTCTTCAAAGCCTGGATTTCTTGATGACACATTGTCCACTTTACATTTGATAAGATCGGCTAAATTTCCACGTATACATTTGAGTTCATGAATCATGTTTTTCACATTGTCAATATTTCCAGGTAATGTGAGATTATTATTTTGTAGTTTCTGAATTATTTTTGTTATATTACAAAAATTTGATTCAATGTAACACAAATCATTTTTTACACATTCATTTCTGTACATAACTGTAAACTTATCCTGTGCTGCCATATTTTCTGTCACTGAAAACGACAATTTTATATAGTTTTACTCTTAAGAATGAAATATGTACAAATATTGCATTAAAATCACTAAATATGGACAAATATTTATTTTACATATAAATATGTACTAATATCAGAAATATGGAAAAATATGTAAAATAAATTTGTTTAATTTGAATAGAGGACAACATAATAGATGGAGATAAGTGAAAAAAATGTGTCTATATGTGATATTAAGAAATATGTAATTACATATAAATCCTAGCCCTGGTTATTACCAACGTTAAGTTTTCGTTGCGAATGCTCAATGCCGTGTTAAAGTCCGCGTTACGTTTTATGATCTTAAGTTAAGGCTTAATTTTCTATGTGAATGCGGTATTATGGTGATCACACGATGAGGGAAGCTGGATGGTTAAAACCAATTCCTTTTGTGGAAGGTACTAGTTACGAAAAACACGTGGGAGAACTGTCAGAAGTCGTTTCTTTCGTCTGACTACTGTAGGCGTATTGCGAAGATGAATTTGATGGTTTCCTGCAGAAAAATAATAAGACATAATTCCGTCAAAATTGGAATTACAGCAATTATTTAGCTGAATTGTTATAAAACCACCGGAGAGTCTATAAAAAGGATTTCACGATTGCAGGAAACATGGTTGTATACGACGATCATTCTTTTTACTGCAGACAATCAACGAAAATGTAATTTGTCACGATTCTGACCCAGATTGTTTTTTGTCGCAATCCACTCACTGCCTTCTAAATCAGGGGTTCCCAACTGGTGACCCGCGAATGCGTTAGAAACATATTAATTGAGGTTTGAGCGAGCGAAGCGATGTCCTTTTTTGTAACTCGACCGTTCGGCATTTGTTTGTCTGGCTGTAAACATTTTGTTACGCAGTCACGACCAAACGCACTATCCGATTTTCTTCCAATATGGAGGGAATGTTCCTTGAAGTTATTAAAAGCTACATATATATAAGTTTTTGAAGTAAAACTTCTTTAGTGGCGGTAGAGGGTAAATCTGGAAAATCAGTCACACTAAAACCGTCACGAAATCAGTCACAATAAGTCACGAAATCATCATCAATCAATCAATCAAACTGAGAATATCTGCAACGTACTTTTGATACGTGGCTCCTTCCTCAAATCAGTCAAACTCAAAACCGAACGAAATTACTGTGCGGACTGCACAGAAAACAATCAACTCAATGATTAGGAGTAATCAAAGGAAATTTTTCAGACCTTACTTCCTCAATGGCAATAGACAATTCCTAAGCAATCTAAAGGTATATTATCTATTTTATGGAACCCGGAGGTTCATTACCGCGCAAATCCAAAATTAAAAAAGACAAATTTCCATAATTAAAAAAAAAAAACAAAATTAAGAATTAAAACATCCAAAAATCCAAAATTTAATTCTAATAAAAATCAGGTAAACTGATGTAAAAAAGTGCCAGTATGTTTTTGTTTAATCAGTTATGACTGCAATTATGATATGAAGAATATGTTTTTTTTAAAATTGATTTCCAAGTTAAGCTCCAGATTTATTCATTAAGCAGGGCTTACGGAAGAAGAAAGGTCTACCATCTCGGCCACCTGGGTCATTTTAACGGTCTAGTTGGATAAGCGCATGTAAAACAATCGTGTTTTTTGTCATAGCTACCTGTATTTTAATTTCCAAGGCCTTATAAGATCACAGTAAAACAATAGGCTATGTTGTCAAGATAACTGATTTTCATTTTTTTTATAAATTCTTTCGAATACGTATATTGCCATAAAATAGGCACTAAATTGAGCATTACTCCGAAACAGATCAACCGATTTTATCCATTATGAATAGACGTCTTCCCACGGACATTTTAAATGTGTATACCAAGTTTCATAAAAATCCGGTAAAGCGTATTTGAGTTACCGCGTCTTTAAAATATACACTAAATTGGGTTTTACTCCGGTACCGGTCAACAGATTAGGTTCAAATTCAATAGGGTCCTTCTCATGGACGTCATAAATGGGTATACCAAGTTTCATGGAAATCCGTTACAGCGTATTTGAGTGATGGCGCCTTTCTATGAGAAAGGCGCCATAATCTATTAAAATAGGCACTAAATTGGGCATTACTCCGGTACCGGTGAACCGATTTGGTTCAATATCCATAGGGTTCTTCCCATCGACATTATGAATGTTTATACCAAGTTTCATGAAAATCCGAAAAAGCGTACTTGAGTTATGGTGCGTACAGACGCACAGACAGACAGACAGACAGACAGACGGACAGACGGACAGACGGACAGACGGACAGACGGACAGACATTTTTTCGTCCCCCACACAATCTCATAAAGTACCATACTGGAATTTGAAAAATTAAAAAGTAACAATTCAAAGATAGAAAATTTAAAAAATCCAAAATTAAAAATTCAAAGATCCAAAATTAAAAAGTCCAAAATCCAAAATTAAAAAAGGACAAAAACCCAATGTTAAAAAGTCCAATAATGCAAAATTGAAAAAATCCAACAATCAAAAATTGAACAAATAAAATAATAAAATAAAGTTTTACGGCACGCACTCTTCTTTTATTTTTTTGCTTCCGGTTCAAGATAGTGGCATTTTTAATGGTTCCTTTCATATTATAACGTTGAGTTTCTTTCAACGATTGTAGCCAACGGTTCCCCTGGATACAACGGAAGAGCAAATAATAATAATAATAAGAGGTTATCTGAAATTTTAAACATAGATGGACTGAAGGGTGACCGAATGCACCTCTATGCCGGATTTTTCATTTTCGCTTTTGTTCGCGGGTTATGAGTGAAAAACTGGCACAAAACGTGATATTTTGCGCTATCGAAGCATCGGTTTTCGGTAATACATTTCAATTTTCAAATAATTGCAGATGGCTTTGCCTTTTTGTTGTTGTTATAGGCTAACTTGGAAATAAAAGAATCTCGACCTTTTCAATATATCGCATGAAATTATCGATTGTTTCGATTCTGTGAGCTCACCCTGGTCGATTCGTTTGTTTATAATGTCAAATACAATAGTGGAACTATCTAATCGTGGAATGCATTCCAAAGCCGGATTTTTAGCTGTTTCATTATAATTATTAATCCTTTAGTTTATGAACGATTCGGGTGTAAGTGTTAATAAATGAGTTTTCATTATTTTATTTTTAATTTTTAATCTGGGTCCACCGCTGTGGCTCAGGGGATGCGTCCAATCCTCTCACGCAGCGGGCCCGGGTTCGATTCGATTCCTGGTCGGGACAAGTTACCTAGGTGAGGTTTTTTCCGGGGTTTTCCCTCACCTATGAGACAAATGTCAGGTAACTTTAGGCCCTTGTGGTCCCCGGATATCATCTGGCCGTCATTATCATCTTCATCCTCATCCTCGCCTTGTTCTGAGCGAGTGTGTGTGTGAATGGTGTGTATCGTCCTATGTGTTCGTGTTGTCTCGGAGGTGGCCCCGGCATTGGGCTGATCACTCATCCGGGGAGGCCCTCCATGTCCTTGTGTGGTCAAAAAAGTATGTATGTGATCCAAAGGTAATCCCTCTCCCGACAGGTCGCGGCCCTGTAAGGCCCGGGCGGCTTGGGTCGCTTAAATGCACCTAAACGGTTAAGGTAAAACTACGACAAAGAAAGAAAGAAAGAAAGAAAGAAAGAAATTTTTAATCTTCGAATTGATCATCGCGGGTGAAGCCGCGGGAACCTGCTAGTTAAATTGCATAAAGCAGAGCCATACGAATAGTAGAGTACTGCTTTACATGAAGTTTTTATCCAAGTAGGCCTATTATATTTTATCATTCATGAAAATCAGCTACTCCACTAAAATTTTCCAAATCGATTTCATACGTCGGTTAGTTCCAAAACTCAACATGTCCATGTTAATCAAAGTCATGAAAAATGGGGAAAAAAACTATTAACGACATTAATACTGGAATAAAAATTATAAAACAAATAGGCTAACTAGAAGTAAGTGATGAGTTATACTGCCAACATTGTGGAACTTGCATTATCTCATTTTTAAAAATTTGTGGACATGTTGAGTTTTGGAACTAAGCGACTCCTTAATGAATTCACTCAATCTCTATATATATAAAAGGCTTTGTCCTGACTGACTGAATGAATGACTGACTGATTGACTGAATGACAGGAATCAACGTACAGCCTAAACTATAACAGGTAGAGACTTGGAATTTTGACAGTACCTTCGTTTCATGATGTAGGTGCTCACTAAGAAAGGATTTTGAAAAATTCTGATTCTAAATGCCAAAAATTAAATGTTTTTTAAAATACTTAATCCCTTTTTACATAGAATTATCAATTCCAAATCACAGAATATATTGTTGCCAAATTTTATATGATGGGCTTGGAAGAAACAAATGAAATGCACTTTTGACAAGTAAGAGAAGTTATCAAAATAATTCATGTTATAAATAAATATTACAGAATGAAATCCACTAAAATAATGGAATCACATAACTTTCTCTACCCTGGACATAGAGAAAACAAAACGAGGTATGGTAATGTGTATATTATTATATTATATCGCAGGTTTTTGGAGAGAAAAGTATGAAAGTGATAATGCTTTCTGTTTAATTTCATCCCCAAAACGGCTTTATGGTAACATAAGAGTGGGAAATTTCCCGCCTCGATATTACAATTTTATGTTACAGGAATTTCTGTTTCTTCTTATTTAAACCTCTACCAGGCTTGCTGTGCACTGTACAAGCGATGGGATGCAAAATTCTAGATCCTCTATGAGCCATAAAAAACTATATCAAGCGTTTTCTGAGGGAATAGTTTGAGTGTAATAAGTCGTTCTTCCTATTTCAAATTATAAATGCCTATATAAGGACCTAGAATTTAAAATTGAAAATCCTTCATAAGCTAATTTCCAATTACAAAATACAAAACCCGGGCGACGCCGGGTCTTTTAAGCTAGTTGCTTATACAACAATATGAATTCTGCACTGATAGGGTTGATAAGGCAAAATAATGACGGACTCACCTTGACTAGATATGCTATGTGGCCCCTCTGTAGAGTGTCCGGCGGGTGAATCCAATTTCTGTTGCCTGAAATGAACACATCTATTATCAATTATCAGAGTGTGTCAATCGATTCTATAAGTTATACAGATGCGAAATAGAAGACAAAAGGGAGGATTCAATGTGTTTGCGCCAAAGTTTCTGTTTTCATCATAGGTGAAAAAAATAACATATTTACATTCAACCCTGGATATAATGCCCCTCTTTACAGTGCCACCCTCGCACTGCGCCAACAAATGCAAGTGAACAGTTCTTCTCCCATATGAAATACATAAGCAATCTCGTTACTGTGCCAATTTATTTACTGCCAGTGAATATAAGACAATATTTTAATAAAATATAGCTTGCAGTGACTTTTTCACTTGCAGAATTCTTTTAAAACTGGCGTGAATGTTAGGAAGATTATTTAAGAAACATACTGTACTATATTTAGAAAAAAGTGAGTGTTCCCCTGCCACTAACTGTAAATGTATTGCGGTGGAAAGAGGAAGCTATCTTAAGAAGTCTGACAGACAGCCAACGTGAGGGTGGAGCAGGTAGAAAGAGCCCTTCACACAATGAGATATTCCAAATTTTCATATATTTTAGTATAGGGTGTGCATATAATGTTTATATAAAAACGGGAAATTCTAATTTTTTTTATATAAAAAGCCTGGGACAATTAAGGAAAAAAGCGGGACATTTGAGTGTCCCAATAAAATTTTCGGTATAGCGGGACAATGGGCACTCTATTTTAGTCCAGTGTCCATTCAGCTGTTGACCACTACACTAAAGTTACAGTTACTAAAGATACTGTACTCTAATCAGTAGCCTACAGTACAGTACATTTTATTTTGTGCTGAAGTTTTCCATTTGCCTTTCATTTAATTTTTCTTTCATAGCAAAGAACAGTGAATTAATTCAGCACTGTATAAAGGCATTTTTATTTTAAAAATTAAATTTCGTAGCCCCCCCCCCCCCCCCCCGCTGAGGTTCTTGGGGAAGTTTTTTTAAAAGATCTATGGGAGATAGAGTGCGTGTATTTATTCTGCTGTATTGGCTATTATCTTTTTGCCATTTTCAGTGCCCTATGTGAAAACTGATAATACCACAGTATAAGTATTAATACAGTAAAGAAACTGTGTGTTAAAAGTCCTATGACAACATGTTGACTGGACGACACTAGCGCTCCATGCGGAGATTGAGTAAAGCTACATTCTCATCATATGAAATGGCTTGGGAAAATCCATAAACACATCGCAAAATATGTTATGTTAAAAGAGAAAAAGAGAAAAATACAGAATATTTTTATTTAATACAAATCTAATTTTAAATTTAAGAAATAATAAAACAGATAATGTATTATATTCTAGTTAAGAAGAGGTAAACAATACCTAAATAGGCTACTGTTAAGGACTGTACCTAGGCCTAGTATTTTTCCTTTAAAATCATTGCCCTTTAATATAATTTATAATTCAAATTATGATAATAAATAGCCTACATATTAATTACGTAAATTATATTATAGGTCTGTCACGTTGTTCATCCTGCACGTCATTGTTGACAGTGTATTTTGATTCTTTGCCTTATATGGCAATATACGACTTCAATTTATCGTAGGTCTATGTAGCGTCAATTACTGCAGGATGGACTTCATTAAACAAAACAAAAAATTCTGGAGCACTTGGAATTGAAGACACCGTCGGTACAGCAGTTTTAATTAACGAGTTTTTATAGGAATTCATAAACTGTCTGTTTTCGGCGTGTGTCAAGCATAGACGGTAATTTTCACTCAAATATTTTACATATTTTGTTAATAGGTTTTCTTGTCGACCTACCTATTTTATAGACCAGAAATCATTACAACAGAATAAAATATAAAAATATTACATTAAAGTAACTTGAAACATAACCACACCAGAATCACGAGTAAGCCAGTAGACCTACAATAAATATTACTTCTTACCTTTCTGGATGTTTCAAGAAAGTGAAGAAATGCAATTCAGGATTTTGTCGTTTATTATTACTGAAATTTACAGCAGAATAATAAGGTCCTTTCGAATATCGCGTGTTCTAATAAATACAACACTCCTATTTATTTACATACTTCCCGGAGTAGTTTCTGTAGTCTTACTTTATGGTCGCTACGATCGCTAGTAAATGCGCGCGCATGCTCGTCTGGCAGAAAAACGGACTGAGTTTCTGTACTGTATTAATACTTATACTGTGATAATACCGTTGCCATGGAAACCGAGCCCTTTTTCGGAGATTAAATTTAAAAAAATCAACTTTTTGGAATTTTCCTGTGGTTTACAGCCTAAAAGCTATATGTGTACCAAATTTTAAGTTCTTAGCTTATCTAGAAGTAGGCAAACAATGTCACTGAGTCAGCCATGTGACTTTATATTATAGTAGATGAAAAATTGAAAAATGGCTATTTATACCCCTCATCTCCCCTTAAGTCCATATCTGAACCATTGTACAAGTTTTGCGTGAGTTAATGAAACAGTGCAACTCACCTCCCGCCTTACCAGTTTGCTTGTTATTGTTGTTATTTTGCGCCCATTTGAGCAGCGTGGAGTTCCTCATCGCGTCACTTCCCTGAAACAAATAAAATATGGCACCACATTAGTTACCAATCCGTATTTACAAAAGAGAGTTACATTATTACTGAGGAAAGGACATACATTACATTTTTTCTCAAAAATATATTTCTCCGAAATTGCTCAAAAACAAATAGTCCAACAAATCTATATTAATAAAAGAAAGTGTCTGTCATCCATCCGTCTGTCTGTCTGTCTGTCTGTCCGCGATGCCCAGCGAAATCTACTCAACGCAGAGATCTGAAATTTTAAACATAGGTAGACTGAAGGGTCGGGAAATGCACCTCGAAGCCGGAATTTTAATTTTCACTTTCGTTCGTGAGTTATGAGTGAAAAACTGGCAGAAAACGTGTATTTTTTGCGTTTTCGAAGCATCAGTTTTCAGATACATTTCAATGTCAAATCAATTACAGTTGGCTTTGGATATTTTTGTCATACCTTAGATCGCTTGAATATTGTAGCTCACGCTAGTCGATTCATTTGTTTTTAATGTCAAGGCACGCAGACATATGAAATTTTCAACCTACACCGAAGAGGATTAGTATTAGTATTAGTATTATTATTATTATTATTATTATTATTATTATTATTATTATTATTATTATTATTATAAGTGGGATAATCAATATAGGCCTATATATGGTCAAACGTTGTTCGAGTTGGACGAAACTCTATACAGGGGTTTTCTGGGCCAAGGACCTCGAATCTGAGGTCTCTTTTACCAGGCGACGCTATCTAATCGTGGTATGTAATTCACGTGATTTAGGTGTTAATAAATATGATTTAACTATTATGCTCTTAATTTTTAATTTAAAAAATAGGCCTAATTATCGCGGGCGAAGCCGCGGGCACAAGCCAGTGTTTCATATTTTGCTGTAAATCAAATAAATAGATACTGCGAAATTAAGAACATTTCCCCTGTATTTTAATGCATATCATGATAACAAAAGGTAAATTTTAAAAGTGACAATGTATTCCAGATACATTTACATTTAAATAAATTAAATAATTTAGTTTGGAAATTTCATTTGCAATTCTCGAATTTAATTAATTTGCCTATAATGATAAACAATTACAATTATATTATTACTTCCTCTGCCGGTACCATAGTTAGAGGAATTATTAAGTGCCAGTATGGTACTTTATGAGATTGTGTGGGGGACGAAAAAATGTCTGTCCGTCTGTCTGTCCGTCCGTCTGTCCGTGCGTCTGTACGCACCATAACTCAAGTACGCTTTTTCGGATTTTCATGAAACTTGGTATAAACATTCATAATGTCGATGGGAAGAACCCTATTGATATTGAACCAAATCGGTTCACCGGTACCGGAGTAATGCCCAATTCAGTGCCTATTTTAATAGAAAGGCGCCATCACTCAAATACGCTGTAACGGATTTTCATGAAACTTGGTATACCCATTTATGACGTCCATGAGAAGTGCCCTATTGAATTTGAACCTAATCTGTTGACCGGTACCGGAGTAAAACCCAATTTAGTGTATATTTTAAAGACGCGGTAACTCAAATACGCTTTACCGGATTTTTATGAAACTTGGTATACACATTTACAATGTCCATGGGAAGACGTCTATTCATAATGGATAAAATCGGTTGATCTGTTTCGGAGTAATGCTCAATTTAGTGCCTCTTTTATGGCAATATACGTATTCGAAAGAATTTATTAAAAAAATTAAAATCAGTTATCTTGACAACATAGCCTATTGTTTTACTGTGATCTTATAAGGCCTTGGAAATTAAAATACAGGTAGCTATGACAAAAAATACTATTGTTTTACATGCGCTTATCCAACTAGACCGTTAAAATGACCCAGGTGGCCGAGATGGTAGACGTTTCTTCTTCCGTAAGCCCTGCTTAATGAATAAATCTGGAGCTTAACTTGGAAATCAATTTAAAAAAAAACATATTCTGCATATCATAATTGCAGTCATAACTGATTAAACAAAAACATACTGGCACTTTTTTACATCAGTTTACCTGATTTTATTGTTTTCGACCCCGAAATTCGAAGTCGAGATTGTAACGTAAATACACGTTTTCAGGTCCCCTGAATCCAAAAATGTTATTTACATAAGCATGTCTTTGCGTGTCTGTGAGTCTGTGTGTGTATGTGTATGTGTCAAAATCCTACCTCGAGAAGGAAAAGTCTTATAAAAACAAAACTTCGTATTTAGCTATCTTCTGGGGATGTGACACGAAGATTGGAGACGACCTTCTCTTATTTTTTATACTGTTTTACATGATGAAAATTTAGTTTTTCGCGATAATCTTGAAAACAGCTCTAACGATTGTGTTGAAATTTTGTACACGAAGGTACCTATATTAATAGCTAAAACTTTTATTTGAAACACTTTTTCGTAAAAATTCTTCGAAGAATAGTAAGCTTATAAGGCTGGTCCGCGAAGATGGTGTAGACGGTCCGCAGACAATTTTAAAAATATAAATAAAGTAAGTGGACAGTAAAGAAGTAAACTTTTTTCACATATTTCGTTATAGGCCAAATGACCTATAATTAATACCGCAAAGATAAAGAATATAGGCCTTCTTTTAAAAATGGGATGTAAAATTAGGGGTTCGTAAATTTTTTTAGACATTTTAGAGGTCCTCGGGTTAAAAAAAAAAGTTGAGAAACGCTGTTATAAGGTATGAAAGGAATAGTAGACATCCAATTTACTAAGTGTTCCAATTACAGGTCACTATTTTATCTTCTTTTTTAAATACTTGTCTGTACAGATAAGCCTTATTTGTCTCAGCTGTTGAATCACTAGAGTTACTGAACGAGGCTTAGTTTATGGAGCTGAAGAGATTAGGTTGGCGGCTCCATTAGACCCACGCGTAATAACATTGACAGATGATGATTGGAGTGATTCACTGATGTGGACATGTGTAGGATGTTTATTGTGTGAAATTGTGCGTAATGGTGCTATTAATAGAATTCATCTCAACACCCTGTACAATCAAGTCACATACAAAACACGTCATCACAGTTGTTAGGGACACTTTCAATAATTGAAAGGGCTTAACATCATCTGGACCTCTAGTTATACAGGGTGTTAATGAATAACACCGAAATATTTTACCTGTGTATACAGGGGACATAGACGAGCCAACTTTTAATCGGAGATTTTTTTCTCTATGACATAAAATGTGTATGATAGGCCTACACGAAATTAAAGGCATTGCAATTTGATGCTCATAAGTCAATAATTAAGCGAAATAGGGTAAACAATTTTCATTAAATTGATTTTATGTCTTCTTAGTGATCGGTAAAAACCTTATTGTTAATCATTCATCAACAGCTATAACATAATTTAGAGTTTTCATAATCTGAAAATTTATAGACTAATGACTGGCCGTCACTGAATTAGTTTTTTTATTCTACACTCCAGTGTTAACAACGAAGCTCTTTGGTTTTGCTTTTTTTCCAATGTTAGAAGTCAGTGGCGGCCATGCCCTGGGAGATTTTATGCTTGCTATTAATATGAGGATGATTTATTTATCTGATAAAACGTCAGCTCGTTACTGGAAAAGTAATTATCAACGTGCAATGATTAATACGTCACATACTGCCAGAGAACACAATAAAAACACATTTTATACAACATAACTTGTTTGGAAATTGCAATAACATAAATTAATGTCCATTGTTTAAAAACACAATTTCGATTCTGTGCAAGCCAATTGGTGTGCTTTTATTCTGTTCTGCTGTTAGCTTACCTGAATGAAGTTAACTTGTCTTTAAGAGCCATTGGTGGCATTGGTCACAACATGGTAACTCGAATCGATTCATGGATGGTTGATTCATAGTATGCCGTGATCTCGCACCTGTTAGTTTAGTTTTTATACAACAAAGCACGAAAGTAATTATTATTTCTATAGTCCGTTACATTTTTATTCATAGGCGTAACCAGGCCGACCATATGGGGGGGGGTATAACATCTGGGGGGTATTCCATACCCCTCAGGGAGAGGGGGGTCCGGGGGTCCTCCCCCGGAAAATTTTAAAAATTAAGTTGCAAAATAACGAGTTTTAAGCTTCCGGGGATTATCCTCCGGAAAATTTTAAAAATTAAGACGCAAAATAACGAGTTTTAAGCTTCCCACGCTTTATACTTGTATTAAGTAATTTATGGGCAGACTTAAAAAAATTATACAATTTTCCTTTTTTTAATCAATGGGGGGGGGGGGGGGGGGTTCAAACCCCCCAAACCCCCCCCCTCAGTACGCCTATGTTTTTATTCATGGAATAATCTTAATAAATCCAACTAGAGTTGACGAGTTTCATCAGATAAATTAGCTCCTGCTGCGCACTCACGACTCTATCGATAAACTCGTACGATCTCGTGGGATTGCCTATGAAAAACAAAATTTAAATTTGTGATTCAAGTTTCTACAGATCTCATAGATTCCCCCCCCCCCCCGGTGAGTTTTAACATTAAGAAGATGATCTAAGTTGCCTTGGCCTAATTCTTATAGGAAGCGACTGTCCACTAGTGCCATGATTGCAAACACAAAGTTAAATCGACATCCTTAAGATTTGAGTCACGGGGTCCAATCATACAATCAGACAACAGATTAAATAATGTCCACATTATTGTTGTTGCATAACAAAAGAGGAAGCTTTCACCCTAAAGTCACGTGCATTGTAGACAGGTGACAAGAACCCATTACTTACTTACTCAATGGCAATAGACAATTCCTAAGCAAACTAAAGGAATATTATCTATTTTATGAAACCAGAAGGTTCATTCCCGCGCTTACCTGAGCCCGCCATTCAACCGTATTCTGTGCTAACTCTATCCAACCCTCCTTCTGAAATCCTACTTCCCTTAAATCTATCCTAATACTGTCCTCCCAATTACGTCTAGGTCTTCCAAGTGGTATTTTCCCTTCGGGTCTCCAAGTCAAAATTTTTTAGTAATGTCTTTTCTCCCCCATGCATGCAACATGCTTTTATAAGCACATGGCAATAGACAGTTCCTAAACAACTAAAGGAATATTATCTATTTTATGGAACCGGAGGTTCATTGCCGCGCTTACCTGAGCCCGCCATTCAACCCTATTCTGTGCTAACTCCATCCAACCATCCCTCGCAAATCCTACTTCCCTTAAATCTATCCTAATATTGTCCCCCCACCTACATCTAGGTCTTCCAATTGGTCTTTTGCCTTCGTGTTCCCACGGTCAATATTTTTGAGATATGTCTTTCCTCCCCCATGTCCCGCCCATTTCATCCTCCGTGATTTAATTACTCTTACTACATTCGGTGAAGAGTACAGGTTATGAAGCTCGTCGTTATGCAGTTTTCTCCAGTCCCCATTTTCATTTCTCTTAGGTCCAAATATTTTCCTAAGCCCCCTGTTTTTCGAACATTCTCAGATTATGTTTTTTTCCCGAAGAGTAAGCGACCATACATATGAAATTTTCAACCTACACCGAAGAGGGATAATCAATATAGGCCTAAATATGGTCAAACACTGTTCGATTTAGACGAAACTCACTATACAAGGGTTTTCTGGGCCAAGGAACTCGAATCTGAGGTCGCTTTTACCAGGCGACGCTATCTAAACTTTTCATCTTACAAAAAAGAGCCATTAGAACTATATGTGGAGTCTCGTCGTCAAAGCACTGTAAACCATTGTTTATCAGACTTGGCGTTTTGACTCTTCCAGCTATGTTTGTTTTTAATTGCCTTCTCTATGTATGTAAACATTTGGAAGTATTTACTAAATGCGCTGAAATCCATACCTATGATACACGCAATAGAGGTAACATATATATCCAAAAATGTAAATATTCCAGAACATTCAATAGTTTCGAAAATATTTCTCTTAATTTATATAACAGCCTACCTGCAAATGTAAGACAAATGGCTTACTGTGTGTTTAAGAGAACTTTAAAATTCCAGCTGAAAAGAAATCCATTGTACAGCATCCAGGAATTTTATTCTATACATTGGTTGTAAGCTTTTATAGTTTGACGTTGCTATACATTTTTTTAATGTCCTGGCAAAAATAAATCTATATCTATATCTATATCTATATCTATGTAGTCCACGTGATTTAGGTTTTAATAAATATAATGATTTAACTATTATGCTCTTAATTTTTAATTTTTGAAATAATTATCGCGGGCGAAGCCGCGGGAACATAATAGTGATAAATATGACTGAACAATATAAAAATGATCTTAGGAAATTTTTGAAATTTATTAAGGTAGCTACAGACACTTGTGCAATGTTGTAAATTTAGTCATTAAAACTTATTCAATAATTCACTGAACACGATTAATGTAACAAAGGCACACAAAAAAGCCAGAACACGAAATTTTGTCCCCAAATTATCAATATTTCACCCATTTCCCCTCTCAATCGTTCGCTAGTGAGTGTGGGATTTTTCAACTCGCCCGTGATCAGCTGATAAGGAAACAACCTTCTTCAAGCTGAAATGTCAAGAGAAAGCACGTGATTATTTGAGAAATGAGTCATGACGGGAGTCAAAATAAAAGCTGTACTGTATTTGCTTATCAGTACATCGTCTGGGTCATGCTTCACACATCGCCATTCAGAGAATGTACCGCAAGTGTGTGGAAACAACTTCCAAGCAGTCATTAATATTTCCACCATCAATTTGCTTCATGCAGAAACTGAGATTTTAAACACAGATGGACTGAAGGGTGGTCGAATGCACCTCGAAGCCGGATTTTTAATTTTCGCTTTCGTTCGTGAGTTATGAGTGAAAAACTGGCATAAAACGTGCATTTTTTTTGCGCTTTTGAAGCATCAGTTTTCAGCAATACATTTCCATTCTCGAATCAATTACAGGTGGCTTTGTCTATTTTTGTTATGCCTTGGAAATAAAAGCATCGCGATCGCTTGGATTTTGTAAGCCCACCCTGGTCGATTAAAAACTCTGTTAACTATCGAGAAATACGAATAGAAACTAAACCTACTCTTATCTCTTAATTTTGTTACATGAGGTTTCGTAACAAATCTTATAATAATAAGAGGGAGTGTTTTGTCTGTCTGTGCGCGATGCCCAGCGAAATCTACTGCTTGCAGAAATATGAAATTTTAAACACAGATGGACTGAAGGCTGGTCGAATGCACCTCGAAGCCGGATTTTTCATGTTCGCTTTCGTTCGCGAGTTATGAGTGAAAAACTGGCAGAAAACACAAAAGATTTTCTGAGAAAAAACGAATACAAGAAAAGTACTTATTAAGACTTATTTACATCAAAAGCCTTTACTGTCCAGTTTGCGAATCTAGTTTCACTGAACTAGATTTTAGGTGACCTACTCAGTCGTTTCTATTTCCAACCATCACAAAGTGCAATTTTATTGCATTTTATGCGCGAGTAGTCACTTCAACTTAACCGTGATGATTGCAATGTCAGCTGATTAGCAACAGTGTAGTTTTTGTTTTATGAATTACTTACCTCCCAACCTACAGCTTTCATAAGAAACTACAAGAATTGAATCCTCATGTAAAACTATGTTAAACTTTAATATGAGCTGTCTATTTTTAATTTTAAATACTTCTTACTTCTTTATATTTATTAATGTAATCGCTGACGGAGACAAGACTCAGAAAGTATCCATTACTACAATTATTAAGTTCCAGAATGGTACTATCTATATAAAAGGCTTTGTCCTGACTGACTGGCTGACTGGCTGACTGGAATCAACGTAGAGCCTAAACTATAACAGGCAGAGACTTGGAATTTTGACAGTACCTTCGTTTCATAATGTAGGTGCTCACTAAGAAAGGATATTTTATTTTTTATATTTTTAATGCCAAAAATTAAATGTTTTTTAGAATACTTAATTCCTTTTACACAGGATTATCAAAACAAAAACACAGAACATATTGTTGCTAATGGTATCAGATGGGTTTGGAAATAATTGAAATGGGACTTTCACAAAATTAGAAAATCTATCAATATAATTCATGTTGTAAATAAATATTAAGGAATGAAATCCACGAAAATAATGCAGTCACATAACTTTCTCTACCCTGGACATAGAGAAACAATACGAAGTAGGGTAAGGTGGTACATTTTCGAACACTTAACAAATATTCTTATTTTATGAACACAGTAAACTTAAGACAAGTTCAACTGTATCGTAATCACAAAGTTGGCAATGTAGTTGACCCTTCAAAAAAATATGGAAGTCAAACAGCTGTAAAATTGGTCATGGCAATCAATCTTTCATTTCCAGAATATCGTTCGAAAATGTACCACAGTAGGTACAATTCTAAACACCAGTGGGTACTATTTCGAACAGTGGCATTTTCAACGAACGAATTGCTTTCTTCCAAATATTATATTTTATTATTATTATTTATCAATAATATAAGCGTAATAATGAACTGTCACGTTTTGAATAAACAGATGACAGGTTTGGGGAATGTGGTCAGCATGCCGACTCCTACGTCAGTTATTGATGGCTTACTGAACCGGAGCCGCTACTTCTTTATGAATTAGCTCTTTGGTTGGTGTCAGGAGGCTGAATGCACCCCGTTCCAGATCACCCTACCTCAGAAAAATCCGAGGAGGTACCGGTGATCGAACCCAGACTTGAGGGTCCGTAGTCAGGAACCACTAGACCATTAAGACGGTCTGTTATAACATCAAGAGCAATAATAAAAATACTTAACAGCTGCATGCTATTCTGTATTGCATAATTGCTGAGATGTAATAGCAATCCAGAGGAAGTGCAGTTTATAAATCTTCGTTCAAATAATACCACTGTTGAAAGCTTTTTGAATGCCATCCTTTAAATATTTGACTGGCACAGTTAATAATAATAAACATGCAGAATGCTGTGATGGCATTTTATGGCCGAATGAGTCAACTTAAAACATCATTCTCGCGGATACAGATCAACAAAACAATCAGTATGGACGCTATATTTTTAAAAAGAGGTTGGCTAACATTTGAAACCCTAAAATGGATAAAAATCTTAGTCCGTTCAGAATTGTACCATGTTCGAAAATGTACCACCTTACCCTATGGTAATGTGTATATTATTATATCGCAGGTTTTTGGAGAGAGAAGTATGAAAGTGATAATGCTTTCTGTTTAATTTCATCCCCAAAACAGTTTTATGGTAACATGAGAGTGAGAAATAAAATTTTCCGCCTCGATATTACAATTTTATGTTACAGGAATTTCTGTTTCTTCTTATTTGAACCCCTACCAGGCTTGCTGCGTACTGTACAAGCGATGGGATGCAAAATTCTACTTCCTCTATGAGCCATAAAAAGCTATATGAAGCGTTTTCTGAGGGAATAGTTTGAGCGTGATAAGTCGTTCTTTCTATTTGAAATTATAAATACCTATATAATGACCTTAAATTTAAAACCGAAAGTCATTCATAAGTTAATTACGAATTACAAAATAAAAAACCCGGGCGACGCCGGGCCTTTTAAGCTAGTGGTACTATATGAGACTGTGTGGTGGGGACGCGAAAATGTATGTCCGTGTGTCTGTCCACGCGATAACTCAAATACGCCTTATCAAATTTTCATGGTATACGCATTTATAACATCCATGGGAAGAGGCCTGTTGATTTTGGATCAAATCGGTTGACCGGTACCGGAGTAATGCTCAATGGTAATATATTAGAAAGAATTTATCAAATGCAAATCAGTTCTCATGACAACATATTGTTTTACAGTGTTCGTATACGGATTTGGAAGTTGCAAAACAGTTAACTTTGACAAATAATACTACCCACATATTCCTTCACTTATCAAACTAGACCTTTGTTCTTCCGTAAGCCCTGCTTAATGAATCGACCTGGACCATAACTATGAAATCGATTTGAAAAATTTACAGTGTCCACAGAAATTCCAAAATCAATCTCCCTGACTCTCATGACCCAAAACTTACGTTTCCCCAGTTTTCATGACTGCATTGGGAAAACAGAGTTCTGCTAGTCTGAACAGTTGTCCTTATTTTAAGTAAATTGATAAATTTCATGTTTGGCGCAGAGGGAGGATTACTTTAGACAGTATTTACCTCCTTATACCCTCTGATATTAAAATGAACACACAACACACTGTGACACTGATATTTATGTGCAAAACATATGTATATATATACATACTAGCTTAAAAGACCCGGCGTCGCCCGGGTTTTGTATTTTGTAATTGGAAATTAACTTATGAAGGATTTTCAATTTTAAATTCTAGGTCCTTATATAGGCATTTATAATTTGAAATAGGAAGAACGACTTATTACACTCAAACTATTCCCTCAGAAAACGCTTGATATAGTTTTTTATGGCTCATAGAGGATCTAGAATTTTGCATCCCATCGCTTGTACAGTGCACAGCAAGCCTGGTAGAGGTTTAAATAAGAAGAAACAGAAATTCCTGTAGGCCTAACATAAAATTGTAATATCGAGGCGGGAAATTTCCCACTCTTATGTTACCATAAAGCCGTTTTGGGGATGAAATTAAACAGAAAGCATTATCACTTTCATACTTTTCTCTCCAAAAACCTGCGATATAATATAATAATATACACATTACCATACCTCGTTTTGTTTTCTCTATGTCCAGGGTAGAGAAAGTTATGTGATTCCATTATTTTAGTGGATTTCATTCTGTAATATTTATTTATAACATGAATTATTTTGATAACTTCTCTTATTTGTCAAAAGTGCATTTCAATTGTTTTTTCCAAGCCCACCTGATACCATTTGGCAACAATATATTCTGTGATTTGGAATTCATAATTCTATGTAAAAAGGGATTAAGTATTTTCAAAAACATAGAATCAGAATTTTTCAAAATCATTTCTTAGTGAGCACCTACATTATGAAACGAAGGTACTGTCAAAATTCCAAGTCTCTACCTGTTATAGTTTAGGCTGTACGTTGATTCCAAGGTATATAAAGCTACCGTTGATTCCTGTCATTCAGTCAGTCAGTCAGTCAGGACAAAGCCTTTTATATATATAGAGATAGAGATACGGTGAGGGCTTTTATCTTTTTGGACTCTACTATAGAGGGAGATTCTAAGTGGAAGAAATTATCAGACTTATGTATTATATCTAGCTTTGCTAGACTGAATTTATACACTAATATAAGCAATCATCAAGTAAAATCGTCAGTGAGATCTAAGTTTAAATTCAATGGGAAACATTTCAGTATAATATATTATTTCTATTAATGACGATCCTAAGACAAGCATAATATTCCTCATATTTTGCACACATAATTAATTTATAATACTTATATTTTATACTGAGAATTGATAAATTTCATGTTTGCCGCAGAGGGAGGATTATTTTAGACAGTATTTGCCTTCTTATACCCTCTGATAATAAAAATAAACACACAACACACTGCGACACTGATATTTATGTGCAAAACATTAAAAGACCATTAAATAAATGTACAGATTAAAATTAATCACAAATTATACACAGGTCTATGCTGTAAAAACACTAAAATGATTTTGTATACTATAAAATGAATTTCCCTATTATTGGGAGTCTTTGCACCATATATTGTAAAGTGTTCCTCTCTTGATTGTTTTGTGAAGTTCTTGCAGAATTAAATGCCCAGTGTGTTGCAGTGTTGTTTTGATATTGAATATGCATTTCGGCGCAATATAGCTACGCCATCATCAGTTCCTTGTGTTGTAGAGTCGGAACCTGGGCGAGTTACTTCATAGTCATTCGCCCTATGTGAACTCTGTTTGAAAATAGGCCTACCGTTGCCATGGAAACCTATCCCTTTTTCGAAGGTTTTTAGGGCTAAAAATTAAAAAAAAATAAACTTCTTGAAATTTTCCTGTGGTTTACAGCCTAAAAGCTATACGTGTACCAAATTTCAAGTTTCTAGCTCATCTGGAAGTGGGCAAACATTAATGTCAGTGAGCCGAGCCGAACCCTTTTTCGGGGGTTTTTAGGGCTAAAAATAAAAAAAAAAATACTTTTTGGAATTTTCCTGAGGTTTACAGCCTAAAAGCTATAAGTGTACCAAATTTCAAGTTTCTAGCTCATCTGGAAGTTGGAAAACATTAATGTCAGTGAGCCGAGCCGAGCCCTTTTTCGGGGGTTTTTAGGGCTAAAAATTAAAAAAAAACAACTTTTTGGAATTTTCCTGAGGTTTACAGCCTAAAAGCTATACGTGTACCAAATTTCAAGTTTCTAGCTCATCTGGAAGTTGGCAAACATTAATGTCAGTGAGCCGAGCCGAGCCCTTTTTCGGGGGTTTTTAGGGCTAAAAATTAAAAAAAATACTTTTTGGAATTCTCCTGAGGTTTACAGCCTAAAAGCTATAAGTGTACCAAATTTCAAGTTTCTAGCTCATCTGGAAGTGGGCAAACATTAATGTCAGTGAGCCGAGCCGAACACTTTTTCGGGGGTTTTTAGGGCTAAACATGAAAAAAATTACTTTTTGGACTTTTCCCGTGGTTTACAGCCTAAAAGGCTATAGCCTATGTGTACCGAATTTCAAGTTTCTAGATAATCTGGAAGTGGCCAAATATTAATGTCGGTGAGCCGAGCCTAGCCCTTTCAGGGCTAAAAATTAAAAAGAATTAAACTTTTTGGAATTTTCCTGTGGTTTACATCCTAAAAGCTATATGTGTACCAAATTTCAAGTTTCAAGCTCATCTGGAAATGGGCAATCAATGTCAGTGAGTGAGTGAGTGAGTGAGTGAGTGAGTGAGTGAGTGAGTGAGTGAGTCAGTGAGTCAGTGAGTCAGTCAGTCAGTCAGTCAGTCAGTCAGTCAGCCAGTCAGTCAGTCAGCCAGTCAGCCATGTGGCTTTATATTATAGGGATGACATAATCTAGCAGTATTTGTGTATCGGAACGATTCTAATATATTCTCTGCATTATGAATTCTCTCATTTTTACTATAGATGTTTGAGAAAAAGTGAGGATAATGTTTTTGCCACAAAAGAAGTCGATCAGTAAAGTATAACAAGGAACAGCCCGACCACAAGGTGATCCAGTTCTGTCTGCAACTAGTCGACCGGAAAAATTGTGCTCGAATTTTATAACGGACATCCCTCAGGCAATCAGATGCACTTCAATTAATAGAAATCCAGTGCTTGGTACTTATTCAATACAATCTTGGTAGTTATCTACTTTCTTTCAAGCAGTAATGCCTTTTGCAGTGGTATCTGCAATAACGTTTGGCACACATCGATATACAGGGTGTTAATAAATAACACCGAAATATTTTACCTATATATAGAGCGGACTTAGTTAGACAAGCAACTTTTATTACGAGACATAAAATGTGTATGCTACAGGACATTAAAGTCATAATTAGATGCTCATAAATCAATAATTACGCAAAATAGGGTTAAATTAACTTCATGCCTTAATAGTGATCGATAAAACCTGACTCTTAATCATTCATCAACAGCTATATTATAATTTAGTGTTTCCATAATCTGCAAAATTTACAGACTAATCACATGACTGGCCGCCACTGCATTAGTTTTTAATTCATAACTCCAGTGTTAACAACGAAGTTCTTTTGTTTTGTATTTTATCAAATGTTAGAAGTCAGCGGCGGCCATCCTGGGAGAACTTATGCTGTAACAGGAAAAATTGAATCCTTAGAGCAAACATCTCCTAATAAAAGTTGTTTGTCTACCTAGGTATGCCCCCTCTATACACAGGTAAAATATTTCGGTGTTATTAACATCCTGTAAGTTACAATAGGACCCCAATACTATCCGAACTAGTTGGGGATTGGTTTTACCCCGATATGCCTGAAACACGGTTAATTGGGTCTTATTGTGGAAATACACAAAATTAATTTTCTTGCCTAAAATTAAAGAATAGTGCCTAGTTGCATCATTTTGAAACCTATTTTAGGTGCCTAAAATGTCAAATTTTCATGCCCGAAATTCCGAGGTCTAGTCATTATTAGACCTGGGATTTTAGGCCCTAAAAAAATTAGTTTTAGGCACCTAAAACAGGTTTTTAAAACAAGTAAATAGGCTTTTAAAATAGAAAATAGGCACTTAAAATAAGCTTTAAAAAATGTGTAAATAGACAGAAAATAGACTTTAAAATACTACAACATGCTCTTAAACTGTAACGTGATCTTTTTTTCTTACTGTAAAAAACGTGGCATAGGCCTACCTATTCTGAACAGAAATAATTGCAAAATTAAGGCAGAATTAAAAATAAATTTATCAAAAACATGAAAAATTGACACAGTATGTCCCTTCTTACTGAATATACCTGCTAATTGTTGTTTTGAGCGAATCCTCCCCCTGACAGTCAGCATACCTTTAGCGACAATTGTTTGGGAAAAATCAAGTTTCTGTGAAAACTCACCCTTTACTGTTCTGCCCTTCATTCAGGGATGTCCATTAAAAGATTGTAAAAATTACTGAAGTTGAATTTTATTTTGAATGTACAAAATAGGCATTTTACGGACTAAAATAGTAAAAATAGGCTCCAAAGGTCCAAATAGGCATTTTAGGGCACTATAAAACTCTATAAATATAAGTAACATATCATGAAATGTAAACATATTTTTAAAAATTTCATGTTATTTCATAAGGAACAAAATAGGCATTTGCCTTAAAATCCCAGGTCTAGTCATTATGTACAACGCTTCCCTCAGTCTGAATCATTATGTTACAAGTTCCAGGCTTCGCCAGAAACTGAACAAATTGTAATAAATTCTATTAACTTACATAGACCTGTAGAAACCTTCAATCTACAGAACTTCTACTTGTTCTAATGTGTTTAATACGCTAACAACCCCGATTTCATGACTGTTTAAGCAGAACGTTTCTGATTCGTAGCAATTTTGTGTTAATTACATTAGGCCTAATTATATTTGAAGATTGCCCAGTGTTGTATGATGATTATTATTACATTATGTTCAGATAACTGTGAACTTTTCAAAAAATTTGAACGATAAATTAGATACAAGTCATAATACTCCAAAACTCGCGAAAGGAATTCCACGACATTATGTACAAAATCCACTAACACAATACTATTGCCAAAATAAATACCTGAAACTACCTCGATTTCCAGTTTTGTCATGTCTACTTATTTTGAAGGAGATTTCCTTTTTTTAACATTGTCTACTTTTCTACTTTAAAACTTTTAGAAACGTAGCAAATCTCCTTACTTGATGGCATTTTCCTTTTAAAATATGTATTTTTCCTTTTCTATCTGATTTTACTTTGTCATTGAATGCAGTTAAATGTAAATAGAGATAAAAACAGGCTTGCCATACGTACGACTATAGTCGTACACATAGACTATTTCATAGATTTGTACGACGTACGACGCAACCATGAGTCGTACGCCTATTTGTACGACTATTTTTAATATAGCGTTTTATTTATTTTTTAATCAATCTACTGACGAATTTTAAATTTTGATATGTATCCAGCTATTTGTTTTCTCATGGCTTTTATTGTAAGCATGTTGCTAAAATCAATATGATAGGAAATAATTACAGTAATTACATCATTGTGGCAACTAGGCCAGCCGTTTATTTAATTTTATTGTATTTAATCAAATTTAGCACATCGGAAGATATTGAAAAACGCCTCATCATCTACAAATAAGATGATTTATTAACAATTACATGACATACAGTATGTAGGCCTAAGGTGCATAATACCGATTATTAAGTGCCAGTATGGTACTTTATGAGATTGTGTGGGGGACGAAAAAATGTCTGTCCGTCCGTCTGTCCGTCTGTCTGTCCGTCTGTCCGTCTGTCCGTCCGTCTGTCCGTGCGTCTGTACGCACCATAACTCAAGTACGCTTTTTCGGATTTTCATGAAACTTGGTATAAACATTCATAATGTCGATGGGAAGAACCCTATTGATATTGAACCAAAAGGCGCCATCACTCAAATACGCTGTAACGGATGTAAAGGATGTAGAATTTTGCATCCCATCGCTTCTACACACCAAGCCTGGTAGGGGTTCAAATAAGAAGAAACAGAAATTCCGGTAACATAAAATCGTATTGTCTCTGCGGAATATTTTATTTCTCACTCTCATGTTACCATGCAACCGTTTCGGGGATGAAATTAAAAAGAAATTCAATATCACTTTCATACTTCCCTCCCCAAAAATCTGAGATATAATAATATACATATTGCCATACCTTGTATGGAATTCTCTATGTCCAGGGTAGAGAAAGTTATGTGACTGCTTGGGTAAAACTCAAACTTAACACTCAAACAATCATTTTAGGGCGGGTGGTGGTAAAAGTAAAACATAGGGCATGATGTCACTAGAAAGAATATATTGATTATCAGGGGGCGGATTTCTATGACCTAAAAAATGGATAAATGCATGCATTTATGACCTAAAAAACATTAAAATGACCAATAAAATTAAAATTTAAAATATGACTTTACCACTTACACATTGTGTATATATTTTTTTTAAGTTTCATTACAATTCATTTTATTAAAATATAATGCCAATTATTTAAAATATCAGTAAATTCTCAAAAAGTATCATTATAATGCAAAATTTACAAAATATAATATGAAACTACAAAATTTCTTTAATATGCACACAAATATGCCAAAAATATGACACATTCCTACTAAATATCCTACAATAGTTGAAAAATTCCTAAATATGCAGATATATGCACAATAAAAGCCATTCCATTTTCACCAGAATGCTTGGAATCGGGTTTAAATTAGTCTGAAACCTGAAAAAAATGCAAGGGGGAAAAATACGACATGTCATAGAAATCCGCCCACTATTGATTATAAACATTATATCTTCATATCCAAACTGTTTATCAACTGTTTAGAAACTAAGTCTCCTATCAAATAATTTCCGCCCATATATCCCTTTTTTCTTCATAGTGTTTCTTTCCTCGCAGGAATTGTAGGATTTTGTGACGCAGTTCTTAAACTGGTTATCCTTCTCCATGGGAACATAATGTTGGCTGGTTCAGGTTGGCCATGACCTGGGAGCCTGTATCGATCCTTGTGGGTAATTGTTATAATAATCATGTGAGCAGTGATTAGTAATTGAACATGCCTATGACATTACACGTGATTAATATGCATTGCTGCATACTTATGGCTACGAATCTGTGCAGAGCAGAACAGGGCCCTGTTTCATAAAACTTGCTGATAATATTAGTTAATAAAATTAGAACTCATAACATGATTTATTAGTTAACAAAATCTTGTTTCATGATATGTACACTACTCATAAAATGTGTTCACTAATATTATTAGTTTATTAGGTCAGCTGATTGATTTGGAGGTTAAGTCTGGAATGTTTGTGTTTTGTTTCTTAATTATTATTATTATTATTCTTTTCTGTACTACTTCAAAGCACCACGGCCTACATATACCTTCAGAAATGTAATAAAATCAGGTAAACTGATGTAACTAAGTGCCAGTATGCTTCTTTCAATCAGTGATAAGCGCAATTATAATAGGCCCATTCAGAAAAGTTATTTTTGTGATAGATCTCAGAGTTAAACTCCAAAAACAAAATGTGCTGGCAATAATAATAATAATAATAATAATAATAATGCAATAGGCCTACGATTCGCTGATATGTCTGTTTCAAGTTTAAAGCAGCCTTAAAGGTTATGAATGAATAAAAAGTAAATATGAAATCTGTCAGGAATTACATCTCCTGACTGACAGGAATCAACGTACAGCCTAAACTATAACAGGTAGAGACTTGGAATTTTGACAGTACCTTCGTTTCATAATGTAGGTGCTCACTAAGAAAGGATTTTGAAAAATTCTGATTTTAAATGCCAAAAATCAAATGTTTTGGGGAATACTTAATCCCTTCTTACACAGAATTATCGAATCCGAATCACATTTGACATTAAAACATATTGCTGCCAGTGGGTTTCAGATGGGTTTGGAATTAAATTAAATGGAAGTTTGACAATTACAGTTGGCTTTGTCTATTTTTATCATACCTTGAAATAAAACTTTCGCGATCGCTTGAATGTTGTAAGCTCTAATATGGTCAAACATTGTTTTATTTGGACGAAACTCACTATACAGGGGTTTTCTGGACCAAGGAACTCGAATCTGAGGTCGCTTTTACCAGGCGACGCTATCTAATCGTGGTATGTAATCCACGTGATTTAGGTGTTAATAAATATAATGATTTAACTATTATGCTCTTAATTTTTAATTTTTGAAATAATTATCGCGGGCGAAGCCGCGGGCACATGCTAGTTAGGTATATTGCTGCACAGGAACGAATACGAAAAATACATTAAAATATAGCCTAATATAATCTACATATCCATAGATTGCACAATATAATATCAATATTCAACGGCTAGTTATAAATCTTTTATGTACATTATTTAAATTATTATTTAGCCCACACTGACATCGTTATGAAGAAACAAGAAACAAATCAATCAAGGCTGTTAACAATAGCAATATACGATTGGCAATTTGTTACGTTATTTTAATATATTGTGGGCCACGGAAGAATACTCATTACAGAATTAATATTGATATACTCGTTGCTTCGGTACCGGTCAACCGATTTGGCCCAAATTCAATAGGCTTGTACCCAAGAACGTCATAAATTCGTATACCAAGTTTCATGAAAATCCGATAAAGCGTATTTGAGTTATCCCCGCCTTTGTGATATATTACCTTAAAAAAGGAATAAATTGGACATTAATCCGGTACCGGCCAACCGATTTGGTCCAATATGAATAGACTTCTTCCCATGGACGTTACAAATGCGTATAGCAAGTTTAATGAAAATCCGATAAAGCGTATTTGAGTTATCGCGCCTTTAAAATAGACACTAAATTGGGTTACTTCGGTACCGGTCAACCGATTTGGTCCAATATCAATAGGGTTCTTCCCATGAACATTATAAGCTTAATCGGATTTTAATGAAACTTGGTATACATATTTGAGTTATCACGCGTACAGACACACGGACGGACAGATAGACAGACATTTTCCCGTCCCCCACACGATCTCATAAAGTACCATACTGTCACTTAATAAATCTCATTATTCACACATTTAATGACATCCATTTTCATATATTGCCTTCAGATTTAATGTTTATTTTATATTTGCTTTTTAATGTGGATTAGAACATAGGAACTAGTTCTGAGAAATCAATAAATTTACCAATTTCAAGATAGAGGTAGGTTTTAGTAGGCCTATTAAAATCTAACCTTAAAATCTAAAATCTTACTGTGACTATAAGTTCCTTTGATGGCAAATGTAGATTTTTTCATAATCGACATTGAATCAGAGGATTCATTTTTCACAATTTTAAGATCACGAAACCTGTATAACAAAGATTTGAGAATAACTTATTAGTCCAAATACACTTGTAGAAAAACACCTAACATTATGAGTAAATTTGATTACCTTAGCAGTCTACGAAATGTTTTACTAACAATATTATTAACACCAACTAATAATCTATGTACAGGTAGGGGGAAAAAAAGCGGACCGAATAAAATATCTTGACAAATGCCCTTCGGCTTGTATATTATGACACTGCATTTTTAACCATACCTATGAATGGCAAATAGGCCGGCATTCATAAAGAGTCCTAAGTCTCCAAAAAATGGGGAAGAAAATGCAGGAATAATCGCCGCGCGCAGTTGACCTATACCCAAAACTTACCGACGCGCGCAGTTGACCTACAGTATAAGCAAAACGGACCTACGCGCGCAGTTGGGAACTTTAAAACAGTTAGAAATAAAATTTATCTTGCGCGCAGTCGGAGTCCTGCGTAAAAATGCTACGAAAGCAATTATTTAAAAATGGTTAGCCATCCTGAAAATTTTCCTGTTAACGATTCATAAATTCTTCGATAGGCCTAAATGTTAAAATTCAGTAAAAATTTTCGGCAATATGAGATTGGAACAGCTGTTATAGTACCATTATGAGCAGGGCCCGGGTTTTTAGGTTTTGAAAAAACCTATAATAGTTTTTGAAACATATTAAAAGAGTTTTATTTTAGTTTTCACCGATACTTTATTTTTTTGTACGACGTAACTAATTAGTGGTAGTTACGAATACTGTTGCTGTGGATCGTAACTTGACATTCCCGCACGTAATCTTGTTGCTATGGAAACAAAACAAATTTCCGAGCGGTAAATAGTATATTGCGATACAAGTGCCGTAAGGCACGTTTACGGGTCGAGGAAACAGATTGAAAACCCGAGGCGCAGCCGAGGGTTTATCCGTGTGTTGCATGCTATTTTTTGCACGACGGTTACTTATATCAATTTAATTATATTAATTGTGATATTACCTGAAAATATTATGTAAATACATTCTTGAAAATAGATGTTTATTTTTGAAAGTGATTCGCATGTGTTTGTTGTTATGGGAACCGAATATTTGTCCTGGGGGCCATGTCCATAAAAGCTTGTATTATGAAGTGTATCGTAATGAATTATGACGTAGCGCTTGGACCGTAAGTAATTTAACCTCATCGCAACGGCCATAGCAACAAGACTGTGTGGGAATGTCAACTTACGATCCATGTAAACAACTTTCGTAAGTAACACTTACTAGCTAAGGAGTGCAAAAAATTACAAAAAGCACACTGTGTAGTAAGTAAAATCATAATACAAGCCTTTATGGATCAAGGCCTCCAGTTTGTGGCGACTTTAACAGGACAAATATTCGGTTCCCATGACAACAAACACATGCGAATCACTTTCTGAAATAAACATCTAGCCATCTTCAATAACGTATATACATAATATTTTCAGGTAATATCTCAATTAATATAATTAAATTTATATAAATAATCATCATGCAGAAAATAGCATGCAATACACGTGCCGTAAGCGCATAACGGATCTCGGAAATTGAAAAATCTCGGGTCTCCCAGTCAATATTTTTAAGATATGTCTTTCCTCCCCCATGCGTGCAACATGTCCAGCCCATTTCATCCAGCTCGTGATTTAATTACCCTTGCTATATCCGGTGAAGAGTACAGGTTATGAAGCTCATCGTTATGCAGTTTTCTCCAGTCCCCGTTTTCATCTCTCTTAAGTCTGAATATTTTCCTAAGCCCCCTGTTTTCGAACACACTCAGATTATGTTCTTCCCGAAGAGTAAGGGGCCATGCCTCACATCCATGTAAAGTTCCAGTCCACTTTCTGGTATTATTTTCACATTCTCTCTTAATTTTAAGTTTTATTTATTTTTTATTAAATGAGAAATTTCCTCAAAACAGAGGTTTGTCTCCAACCAAACAAATGCAATAGTCAAGCACACAACTCATCCCGACACCCAAAATCTGATACCACCATTCAGAACTCTACACTACTCTCTACATTTCGCCACCATCCATATCTTGAACATCTTCCTCCACAAACCAAATCTTTCCATTGACATGTGTACTTTCTGTATCCAGGTAGTAACAGGTCGTCCTTTTCCTCTTCTTCTCTTACTTTCCCATTCCTACGATCAGTGTACGATCCTAGGTATTCTTTTCTTCTCCCATTCTACGTACATGTCCATACCATCGAAGTATTTTTTTTAAGTAGATTTCGAAGAAAAATCTACCTATTGCAATGGATACCATGTCATTATTTTCGAAAAATTCTTTCATATCTGTACGTTTCATGCTCCCCTAAGTACGAAACCACCGCCTGTTCAAAAAAAAATTTGTGATATTTATATTTATATATATATCTTTACACGATAGCGGCCGTAATTTTGAAGATATTTGAACCAAATTTTATTATGTTATTTCTAGGCCCAATAGTTCGGACAAGTTCGTTAATGGGCAAAATTGGCCCAAGGGGGTGGTCGGGGGAGGGGGTTGAAATTTTTAAAAATGTATATCTCGGCCCCTATGAAGTATAGAGGGAAACTTTGTTTGAATAAATTAGAGTACTCCCTATGGAGTTCACAATGACACCAACGATTCGGGGGTTCGAGTGAGGGTGGGGGTGGGGGATGAAAATTCGAAACTTTTGAAACCACGTCTTGTGGGGTATCGTTGAAAAGCTCTTGATGAGTACTCTACAAATCAATAAATAGTTTCTTGATAGCTCTCATATGACGCGAGATTTTAATGTTTGAAAATAATAACACTTAAAAGAATTATTATAATATCATAATTTTGTCTTGTTTAGCGGCTTTGCTAATTTTATTCATTGCTAATCTTGTGCACGGCCTCCCAGAATATTATATCCTATTCTTGTTGTCAAAACAAATGATTGTAGGCTCTTCCTCTTTACCGAATTCAGTTCTTATTACTGCAGGTTTGCCATGCAAAGGCTAGAGAAGAAGAGTGCTATGCAGCGACAATAAATTAAACCAAAAGCACTTTGAAATCTACCTCCGCCTGTAGGCCTGCCTAAAGGGATTATTTCAATTGTGACTGCACTCTCTTCTTCCACTTCCATAATACGTCGTATTTCCGAGTTCCTAATTCTATCTTTCCTGGATATCCTGGCAGATCGTCTCCAGAAGTCCATCTCCAGTGCGTTCAATCTGTTAACCTGTTTAAGTTTTATATTTATGTATTATTCACCGTTATTTTGTTCTAGTTCTAGTGAACAGTATGTGAATTGATAAATTTCAGTCTTTCTCTCAAGTTGTTTTATAAACTTGGGTGTTAAACCTAAATTCTGTATTTTGTGTATCATATATTCAAATAAAGTAATTAGAATTCAATAGACGGTTTATCCGGAATGGGTTGTTTAAACAGGCGAACAGACATACAAAGATATTTCAAATATAGTTACATTTCTTACTTCTAGGTAGTGTTATCTTCATTTGGAAGTTTATGATCAATACTTATTACGTATTTCAAACTGCATTTTTGTTAATTGGATTTTAGTGTTCCTTTGGCAATATTATAACGACTGGTTAATTTATACACTATTTTAGAGAGTTTCGTTCGGGAGATTTTAGTATTATTTTTCTGTAGCTAATTTATTGTTTAAGCAAAGAAAGTTCTACAATTACCAAACATAATGTAACAATTATTACCACATAACATAATACTTAAATATGTAGATAGACCTGTAATTAACACAGAATTCCAATGACTGTGTTGTTGTGAAATTAAGACATTTTGAACTCGTGAGCTTTTCCTTGCGGTCACTATTCTGTCGAGCTGGTTGTTAGTTCATCTTGTATTTAGTGTCTTATATTTCAATTGAATCTCTATATATATAAAAGGCTTTGTCCTGACTGACTGAATGAATGACTGACTGAATGACAGGAATCAACGTACAGCCTAAACTATAACAGGTAGAGACTTGGAATTTTGACAGTACCTTCGTTTCATAATGTAGGTGCTCACTAAGAAAGGATTTTGAAAAATTCTGATTCTAAATGCCAAAAATTAAATGTTTTTGAAAATACTTAATCCCTTTTTACATAGAATTATCAATTCCAAATCACAGAATATATTGTTGCCAAATTTTATATGATGGGCTTGGAAAAAACAATTGAAATGCACTTTTGACAAATAAGAGAAGTTATCAAAATAATTCATGTTATAAATAAATATTACAGAATGAAATCCACTAAAATAATGGAATCACATAACTTTCTCTACCCTGGACATAGAGAAAACAAAACGAGGTATGGTAATGTGTATATTATTATATTATATCGTAGGTTTTTGGAGAGAAAAGTATGAAAGTGATCATGCTTTCTGTTTAATTTCATCCCCAAAACGACTTTATGGTAACATAAGAGTGGGAAATTTCCCGCCTCGATATTACAATTTTATGTTACAGGAATTTCTGATTCTTATTATTTAAACCTCTACCAGGCTTGCTGTGCACTGTACAAGCGATGGGATGCAAAATTCTAGATCCTCTATGAGCCATAAAAAACTATATCAAGCGTTTTATGAGGGAATAGTTTGAGTGTAATAAGTCGTTCTTCCTATTTCAAATTATAAATGCCTATATAAGGACCTAGAATTTAAAATTGAAAATCCTTTATAAGTTAATTTCCAATTACAAAATACAAAACCCGGGCGACGCCGGGTCTTTTACCTAGTTTTACACACACATTCAGAGTTTTCCCTCAATACAGAGGCTGTCCTCCAACCAAACAATACAAACAAATTAAAACAGTTTTACAAAAACTAAAATAGCGAAATTTAAGAACATATTTTTATTCAATGTACATAATGTCTATATGTAAGCGGCTTTGTCCTGACTGACTGACTGACTGACTGAGAATCAACATAGAATGTAAACTGTAATAGGTAGAGACTTGGAATTTTGAGAGGACCTTCGTTCCATGACGTAAGTGCACAATAAGAAAGAATTTTGCTAAATTCTTATTTTTAATGTCAAAAATCGAATGTTTTCGAGGAGACGATATACCTCCCATAAGAAACACATGAGCAATTCGATTGTTGTGGAAAACAGTAGGTCTACTCAATTGTGAAATTAATTCAAGGTGGCCTTGCTCTGTTGCTATCTTGATTCATTTGTTTACAATTCGCAGAGGTCCGATTTTTTCAACATAGGTTTACAGAAGGGGAGAATGAATGCACGCCTTAGTGGGAAAACATTGAATGATTTTGACGAAACTCACTATAAGGTTTTTTTTTATTGGGGGAGGGGTAGGGAACTCGAATCTGACGGCGCAATCTCGACGCATTTATAACGTCCATGGGAAGAAGCCTATTGATATTGGACCAAATCGGATGACCTGTACCGAAATAATGACTAATTAACGGTCATATTTACTATAATTCATGCCTTGAAGATCAACGCTCACAAATCTTTTGAATTTTGCACACTATGTTTCATCAGGATTAGATAAAAGAAAACAAGTCGATGTGATATATACTGACTTTCAAAAAGCGTTCGATAAAGTAGATCATGACATTTTAATTAACAAACTAACGGACTACAATTTTGCTTCACCCTTGCTAACACTTATTGTTTCATATTTAAGCAACAGATCACAGGTTGTGTCATATAAATGTCATTTATAAAAAATAATAACTGTCAATTCTGGTGTTCCTCAGGGATCAAATCTAGGTCCTTTATTTTTTCTCCTATTTATTAATGACATCTTTGATCAGGTCTGTTTTTCAAATATTACTGCATTTGCTGATGATATAAAATTATTTAAAATAATTGTGAGTCCTAATGATTGTATGGAACTGCAGAATGATTTAAATAAATTAAGTGAATGGAGTGGACATAATAAATTATCTTTAAACATTAAAAAATGCAAAATTATGACTTTCTCTAGATCTAAAAATAATATTGCATGGCAATATTGTATTAATGGTATTCAATTGAACAAAATTACAACTATGAATGATTTAGGTATATTATTTAACAATAATTTAACTTTCTCGAATCATATTAATAATATTATTTGTAAAACTCTTAAAAATCTTGGATTTATTATCAGAAACTCAAAATATTGTAGTATAAGTACATTATTTAGACTATACAGAACCATTGTCAGACCAAAATTAGAATATTGCTTATTAATTTGGAATCCTACTACCATTAAATACAAGAAATTGATAGAGTCCATTCAAAATAAATTTCTAAAATATACGTATTTCAGACAGTTTAACTACTATCCTAAATTTGAATCACATTCAACTATGTTACAGTATTTCAATATCCCTGAATTATCACACAGACGAAATATTCATGCATTGTTGTTTTTATACAAATTAATTAATAATGAAATAGATGATATTAATATTCTCAAAGAAATATATTTTTATGTTCCACGTTATAGATCTCATAAATTGCATAATGTTTTTTTCATCCCAAAAGTAAACGCTGACTCTCATAATAATTCTCCTCTTTATAATGTACTCCGACTATACAATCAGTTGCACAAAATGGACAATATATATATTTTTAATACTAAATATGTAAAAAAAATTGAAAATTTTAAAATAATGATTATTAAATTTTGCTCCATGTCATTTTCTTTACTTGAATCTTTCTGATATGTATATTTTCCTCCAAAGCTATTACATTATTATTTGTTTTTTCATACTATGTTCCCTTGTGTAATTATCGTATTGTTTGTGTTTCTGTTTTTCTTTTCTGTGTGTTTTTTCATAGTTATAGTATTAGCTTAATTATTTTGTAAATCACTTGAATTTTTGAATCTGGTGTATTAATGTAAGCGAGAATATTGTAATTGGACATTAGCCTGTAATATTCTTAGTACAATAAATAAATAAATAATATAATATAATATAATCTTCGTTCTCCGAAAATCAGAACCAATTTGATTGGCTCGCGGACAGCCAATCAGCGGCCGAGCTCCCGTAACTAATGTAAACAGGAACAGTTTCAGAGGTATTAGTTTCTCCAAGTAGATATACCGGTACTAGGCGAAATTATTTATTAAAGAGCATGCTTTTATGCCCAGAAGTTGTATCCAGCTGGTAATTTACATAAAGCTTCTTATTTTTCCATTTGGCAGCATACAAACACAATACTAATTTTGTTATAATAATATTGCATGGCCCACAATATACTAAACATAACTATCACGTTGTCACTCGCTTATCTAGGCGTTGGATATAATTAAACACGGTTGCTGTTGATATAATATTTTATATTATTTCGAATTGTATGGCGCTACATCCATGAAGGGACAAGGCCTACCACCCGACCGCTACGTCATCTACTATTGGCAGATGGCTGGATTGGGGGAAATGAGGTCAGCATGCCGACACCAATGACCGTTAATGGTGGTTTCCATGACCGGAGCCGCTACTTCTCTATCAAGTAGCTCCTCAATTTTAATCACGAGGCTGATTGCACCCCGTTCCAGACCTCCCTACCTCAGAAAAATCGGAGGACGTACCGGGGATCGAACCCGGGCCGACGGATCTGTAGTCAGCTAACCACAAGACCACGCCGGCGGTCATGACAATAGTATTAACCTAAATAAATAAATAAATAAAGCATGTTAACCGAAAGAACATACAATAAACTGTATTAAAAGTGACTAGAAATGAAATTCAACATTGCTACCATACACCGCTGTGGAGTGCTTAAAGACCATGCAATTTGAAACAGTTTTTACTGGAACAAATTGCGCATTAGCGGAAACGACATGAGTTTCCTGCCTTTATATGCAATATGAACTTGAAAGTAGCTTTCAGGAAGCAAGTCAGATCAGTAGGCTAATATTCAAAATATTCTCGCGAAATTCATATTTTATTTCCAAAATACCTTGTATATACAAGCTGCAAAGAAGGCAAAAGACCCAGGTCACCAATTCTGGGTGCAGGAAATTCAGATTTTCATCCTGGCAACATGGGTGAGAAATAGATTTAAAAACTATCACGGATTTTTTTTTTTAAGTCAGCTGTGTTTATACTCCTTTTAGCTATGAGGCCATATCAGGAGTTCGGGATCTGTGTCTATACAGTAGGGTAGGCCTTGGAACTATTGATTGTCAATTGTTTCTCTTATGGCCGGTTTCTATAAACTCGCGAATTACCTATGGGTAAATTATCCAATGGACAGAATTTACACAAGAATAACACCACACAAACACAAATAATTTAAAGATAGCAATCACTTACACTTGTGGCGAGTTTCTAGATAAATGTCCTCTGGGTAAATATGAAATTGACAGAAAAAATGTTCCTAAAAACTCGGGCTGGATCTTTCCAAGGGTAAATCGTCGGGTAAATTTATCCTTTCTTGGATGGCTGGATAAAATTTAACCTCTTTGTAGGATCAATAATAATTTAAACAATGAGAATCAAAGCCTTCTGAATTAAATTAACTGTACAACTCCAAGGCCTTGCTCATTATATCATTGTGGGTGAAATGGAACTAATTTGCCCATGGATAATTTACCCATAGGTAATTCACAAGTTTGTAGAAACCGGGCATTAATGGAGTATTTTTATGGAGTAAATTTCGACTGATATTAATTTAAATGGATATGATACAGGATGATATGGTGAGGATGACTCATGGTATGTACATTCCGGAGGTCTGAAGTTCAAATCCAGCGGCCGTCCAATTTGACATGGGATTTTTTCATGATTTCCCCAGTAGTAAAGGCAAATGCTGAAAACAAATTGCTGTGATTTATATACGACTTATGCCCGGTTTCTACAAACTAGTGAATTACCTATGGGTAAATTATCCATGGACAAATTAGTTCCATTTAACCTACAATTATATAATGAGCAAGGCCTTGGAGTTGTACAGTTAATTTAATTCAGAAGGCTTTGATTCTCATTGTTTAAATATTACTATTGATCCTATGAAAGGTTAAATTTTATCCAGCCATGCAAGAAAGGAGAAATTAACCCGAAGATTTACCCTTGGAAAGATCTAGCCCGAGTTGGTAGGAACATTTTTTCTGTCATTTTCAAATTTATCCAGAGGACATTTATCTAGAAACTCGTTACAAGTGTATGTGATTGCTATCTTTAAATTATTTGTGTTTGTGTGGTGTTATTTTTGTGTAAATTCTGTCCATTGGATAATTTACCCATAGGTAATTCGCGAGTTTATAGAAACCGGCCATTAATTTGATATCAATATGTGATGTAATTTCAAATTCATAATAAAGTCCACAAGAACAGCAAAAAAAAGTTAATTCCAGTAAGTGAATTGTGGGTGTTAGATGCCCCCCCCCTTTATGAAATGGCTTGGTACTGTTAGGTTCTTTAGCAATGAAAAGCATACTTCATAATCAGTTAATAACAATCCCACATAGCCATTGTTCTGAGGCGGAAACATGGAAAGCAAGTCTGTTTACCGTTACCATGGTTGCACCTGTCAACTGTCTGTCTGTCACGTCACTGGACTAGTTTGTTGTCGCTGCTTTTAGATACAGATGGCTTTTTATTCACTGCCCACCTGATGATCTTAATAGCATGTGCCACCATAAATGAGAAACCTTTGACGTCATAACTTGTGAGCTGCCCGACGAGGTAACATCGAGGGCTCGTATTCGAGACCCGGATTGAAAATGTTTGGATTTTAACGTTATACGCAGAGATCGGTCTTTAAAGACAATTTTTACCTAAAAAGGCAAAGAAAGGGAAAATTGTCTAAAAATAGGGAGAATGGATATAAAAGTATTAATAAGGGGTACACATCACTTCATTAAAAAATAGGCATATTTTTTTAAAAAAGTCGAACTAACATTCAACATTTCCACATGCTTGAATGTCAAATTCTGTCTTTCTGAATGCAAAATATTTTACAAAGACTATTCCACTCATACGCCGCGTGTTTGATATTGACCAGTAACGTTTAGCAATTCCTCGGATATAGACCAATCACGATCGTTTATTTTATAATATCCTTCCTCGGATCGCAAGGATGCAAGTTTATCTGATAAAACGTCAGCTCGTTACTGGACACATAAGGCGTCAACGTGCGGTGATTCATACGTCACATGCTGCCATTCAACAGAATGAAAACACATTTTATACAACATAACTTGTTTAGAAAATGAATATAGGCCTATATAAGTCCTTTCATTAAAAGCAGAATTTTGATTCGGTGCAAGCCAGTTCGTGAGCTTTAATAGCTTTTTGTACAACGCTCTCAATGTTGTGATGCGCACTATTGGTAGCACTGGGAACTCGGATCGATTCATCGAATCGATTCGTGGACTGTTCATTCGTAGGGCTTCCGGGAGGTTGAGGCTCCCAGATTGATACATCGGCACAGGAAAGTGGTAAGTTTGTCAGCCTTACACACCGCCGCTTTTTTACCCCCAGGATTGCTACTGGTATTTATTTCTGTTAAGAGGCTGAGTCGACCCCAGGGCCATAGTGCCACCAGAAGGATTAGGCCAATGGAAAAATCCCACCTACCTCATCGGGAATCGAACCCGCGACCTTCCGGTTTGTAACGCTGTGCCTTAACCACTACACTAGAGCGTACCCAAAAATGGAACACAATACACTCAAGAAATGGCTGGCGAACCTATTTTTAAATATTCTCATGAGATTTAAGAAAGTAAAGAATCTACAGTAACAGTTTTTAAAGGGTAATTTTAGGAGGCAATATTTTGACCATGTCTAACTGAAAAGTTTATTATTAATGCTAATTTTAAACTCTAGTTTCTACAGACGAATAGCTTTAGATAGGACAAATGCTGCAGGGTTATAGAAAGCATTTTCTATTAGCCATCATTAAAATGTTAGTTCATCCAGTCCTGCAGGCACTGTTTATAGTACTCTTCGCTACTAACCTATTTATTACGATTTTCTCCCTTCACTCCCTTTCATTTTCTTTCTGAGGCAATTAATTTAATTTAATTTGTTAAAATAATAATGAGATTTTTTCCTCCGATAAATACTTAAATTTGAACCTCTTTACGTAACGTATTAAAATAAACAAGATGCCATTTGCTCAACTAAAATATAGTTTACGATCTGTTGCCAAGACCTTTCGGTGTCTCTAACCCATCTTCAGGGTATCTTTTGCTGGCTTGGAGCTTCAATAATTGAATAAAAACATCATTTCGTCACCTTTATAAAATAAGATAAAAATATGTATAAAGTCTCATAAAACCACAGAGGAAGCCACAGAAGATAGTTCAGTGGCAGTGATTTTATGAGACTTTATAAATGTTATCTTAATTTATCTTGTGACGAATTATTGAATCTCCAAGCCAGCAAAAGATGCCCTGAAGATGGTGTAGAGACACCCGAAAAGCCTTGGCAACAAATCATAAACTATGTTTTAGTTGAGCAAATCGTATCTTATTAATTTTATTACATTGATCGAGCTCAAAATGTTGTTGAACATGTATTTTAATAAAACTCTTTATGTCACATTCTGGGCTGTTTGCTTTACATAATTACAGATTGACATTTTATCTTATTTTTAATTGAAAAAATACACAGGAAAATTGCGATTTTGAAAACAATTGGTGTATGATATTGGTGTATGATGATACTAAATATAAAAAATAAATTTAAAAAAAAAAAAAAAAAAAAAAAAAAAGAACTACGCAGAAAATCTTAGTATTTTTCTTGCACACATTCCAAAGTATACTGTTTAAAACTTCAGACCAGTACCGTATCTTTATTTTTTTGGGAGGATAGGTTTTTAATTCGGGTAAATTACATGAAAATTGAATTTGAGAAAACGAGGGAATAAAATTTGCATGCACTGGGAAATTAAAGCGCACAGCACTTTAAATACGGCGACAGGAACACATTTCCATGCTCCCAGACGGTATAGAATGTTAGAGTTACGTTTTAGAGCGATGGTCCTCAACCTTTTTCAACTGAGTGACCATTTTATTTTTGGTGAAAGACTAGCGGGCATCAAGCTGGCTTAATTTCTAAAAGAACATCAGTCGTAAGACTGGGTACATCTAATGAGACTGCATGTACACATTTTTCATTTAAAAATCATGCGAAGTTTAAAATCATTTTCCCATACCTTTTTAATTTTTTTATTTATTACAGCTGTGTTTATACTCCTTTTAACTGCGAGGCCATATCAGGAGTTAAAGCCATGGCCACATACTGCACATCATGTTGGTTTGATGTGGCCTTAATTTTAAATTTTATCGCTGAGGTTGACCACAAGTTGGTTGAAATATATTTGATTTTTAATATTTTAAAACTTTTATACTGATAATGCGGAATTACAACATTTTAGATTCAGGCAAATCAATATGTCTCTAGTTTATTAACATTGGAACAAAGATATACGATGCTCATTCATAAGGTTAAGATTCTCTGGGGCCGTATACAGAAACAAAACACAATATCATTGAAATGTTTCTTGCAACAGTTACTGCAAGTGTTCAGCTATTTTTCAAAATATTCGCTACCGGAATTGAAACATTTTTCATACCGTGGAACCAACGCTTCAATACCTGTGCCGGAGAAGTCTGACGATTGGGATTTGAACCATTGTGTGACAACCATCTCCGCTTATCTGTCATTCTCTGTAATTTCTTAAGGTGTAGGAAAAGATGGAAATTATTGGGAGCGAGGCCCGGGCTGTAAGGTGAATGTTTAAACACCTCCCAGTCGAACTACTGCAGGAGACTTGCTGGGAGGTGTTTAAAAATCCACCCTACAGCCCGGATTTTGCTCCCATTGATTTCTATCTTTTCCTACACCTCAAGGAATGAGAGAGAATGACATAAGCGGAGATGGTTGCCACACAATGGTTCAAATCCCAGGCGGCAGATTTCTCCGACACAGGTATTCAAATGTTGGTCCCAAGGAATGAAAAATGTCTCAATTCGGGTTGAAAAATAGTTGAACACTGGCTGTATCCGTTGCAGTAAATATTTCCATGAAAATGTGTTTTTTTTCTGTAAATGGCCCTAGGGAAAATTACTTTGTGGATGGCCCTCGTGGATAGCGAGAAGGTGGAAAGGAAAGAATAATGAAGGAAAGATAAGAAGGATAAGGAAGGGAGGGAAAGAATGGGGAAATGAGAAGCGTACATTCATAGAAATGACTACGACACTAATTCCAAAGCCATCCATGACCTCCACTGATTGACAGGAGTAAGGTGCAGCTTTAGTTCTTACACAATCGCGAATTATGGCAACGAAGGTCAAACCGCTTGACACAACACAAGCAAACGTGTTTTGAAACCAAACTCGACCCTGTGACCGACATGATTGGTGTTAGTGTGTGTGTAAACAATGTGTCCACTCTGGCTATTGTACAATAACACTTATGTGACCCTCTTGCCTCTGTTTTATGTGACTAACATGTTCTAGTCTATATTTAAGAAATGACAAAGAATTCAGTTTAAGGTGGGCTATGAGATCAATCAGCACGTGAACCAAAAATGGAAATTTAATTTATCATAACTAGAGCCCGGATTTGTATGCATAATCAAATAAATTATGCATGCAAGTATGCATGAATAATTTTAAAAATATGCACCACAATATCTACTCTTATAGAATTCAACGACCCTAAATAGCGTGCTCACTCCCTCACTTCGTGAGACATCGGGTATACTCGGTGCTGTTCGTCTCTCGCAGTCTAACCTTTCACGAAGGGTACAACATTAGGAAAACCGTTTCTTTATGGCCTGAGTGAAATGAACACAATGAACAAATATTCTAATTTTATTTTTACTTACAATTTTCATAGCTCTGAACCACAAGCATTTTTAATAAACTGCCAGTGTAAATTTCTTAAAAATCCTGGATTCAATTAATAATGGCGGGCGAAGCCGTGGGAACCACCTATAATATTATTGATAGTTTAACCATGTAAGTAACGCGGACAATGAAAATCCAAACAAACTATTCCTTCCCTTGAAAAATTATATAATTTCTGAAAATTACATTGAATTTATCACATAAAATTCACATCATATTCATCTGTCAACAAACAGTTGAGAAACGATATGTATTATCCACCGCAGTCTCGAGAATTGCACACGAGTAATACAGTCTAGAAGGCAGTGGTTCACAGTTAGGTTTGGAACTGCATAATCGAATCTGAGATCGTTTTCCCAGGCGGCGCTTTCTAATCGTGGATTGTACTCTGAAGCCGGAATTTTAGCTGTTTCATTAATTATTAATGGTTTAGTTTATGAATGATTCGCATGCAAGTGTTAATGCTTTAATAATTGTTATACTCTTAATTTTTAATTTTTCAATTAATTATCGTGGGTGAAGCCACGGGCACCTGCTAGTTACTTACAAAATAGCCTATATCATTTACGCATACTTTTAGGTATAAAAAAGAGCATGCATTGTGCATACAAAATTAAAAACTATGTAAAAAAATCTATAGCCTACTTACAACAGCAGGCTAACTTGGTGACTGATCTGCATTCAAATGCTTACCTGAAAAGAAATAAGAAAAAAATTGTTAGTTTAAATGTACCAAGTAGACAAGTTTTTATTAATTTAATATCTTATCTAATGAAATAAACTGCATTGTATTTATAAAAAAATCTTGTGAGACCCTTAACTTCTTCTCAAAATAAAGTACTCCACCAAAGAGTACACGGCTGTATTGCAGTAGTGCGGATTCACTTTCTCAGCCTCGTTCAAAGTCACATTATTCGCAAGGCAAGACTTAAAAACGTTTCTTTAGGAAAAAAGTGGCTTATAACTAGACTTCGGGTTTTAAGTAAAAACCTATTTTAATCCTTAAGTGATATATGGACGAAAACTTGTATATGCATGTTTCATAAGTGACCATGCCTAAAACTGATACTTTTATAGGACCTAAAACAGCCTATTTTTACGTTAGAGCCTAATATTGCATTTTTTCTTGCTTTTCCTCTAAAGTTCAAAATAAGTCATTTTTTGTTATAAATTCTAGCATTTATTTTCAGTTCGTACTAAATTTTTAGCTCGGAATGTACAGTACATGACACACTTGTGACGTGGTTAAATAGCAAGGCAATGTTTCGTTTTCAGTAGAAAAATTCCTTGGAATTCCCAAAAAATGTAGTGTTTTTCTCCCGACTCCCACACCCAGATAAAAAAAAAAGAGTAGTTCTCTGAATCACTGAGGGATACAACGGGTTGAATATGCTAGCGTGCATAGCTTCTGGGCACAGGGATTAGGTTTTCACTGTTATGGTAGTAATACAGACCCTAGTAATAGGTCTATATAATTCTGTGTACCATGGCCTAAATCTGTGTTTTATCATGATTATTGATTAACATAGGCGTAACCAGGCCGACCATATGGGGGGGGGTTGTAATATCCGCGGGGTCTGGGGGTATGGAATACCCCCAGGGGAGAAGGGGGTCCGGAGGTCCTCCCCCGGAAAATTAAAAAAAATTAAGGTGCAAAATAACGAGTTTTAAGCTTCCGGGGGTCCTCCCCCGAAAAATTTTAAAAAGTAAGACACAAAATAACGAGTTTTAAGCTTCCGGGGGTCCTTCCCCGGAAAATTTTAAAAATTAAGACGCAAAATAACGAGTTTTAAGCTTCCCACGCTTTATACTTGTATTAAGTAATTTATGGGCAGACTTAAAAAATTATACAATTTTCCTTTTTTTAATCAATGGGGGGGGGGGGGGTTCAAACCCCCAAAACCCCCCCCCCCTCGGTACGCCTATGTTGATTAATGGTAGCTTCAATAAATATAATATTGTGCATTGCAATTGAGATATTTCAAAGATTTTATACGAGACTATTTTACAATTTTCAGAACCTAATTTCCAATTTTTAGAGATTATTTTAGATACCTAAAACACAATTTTTAGCGACCTAAAAGTCCAAAGTCTACTTATAACCACTCTTCAGAGTACTGGCAAAGAGTTTCAAATAAAAGTTTCCGCTCTTAGTATAGGGTTAAGCACTTCACATACAAAATAGCTATGCAACAGACCTAAAAAATAAAAAAATCGAAAAAATCGCGAAAAACAAAATTTTCGTCGTATAAAGAGGTAGAAAAATTAAGAGAAAGTCGTCGAAAATTTTCGTGTCACATCCACAAAAACGTAATTTCTATATAGATTGGGCATGGAAAAGCAACAATGTATTGGATCTGCGATCGTGTTTTGTTCAAAGAAAACAGCCACATTGATTATATGATGTCATGTATGCCTTTTAAAAGGACAGCATTTTCTCAATCTGAAGGTTTATTTAAATAATCCAACTTAAATCTCTTCTCTATATATATAAAAGGCTTTGTCCTGACTGACAGGAATCAACGTACAGCCTAAACTATAACAGGTAGAGACTTGGAATTTTGACAGTACCTTCGTTTTATAATGTAGGTGCTCACTAAGAAAGGATTTTGAAAAGTTCTGCTTTTAAATGCCAAAAATCAAATGTTTTTGATAATACTTAATCCCTTTTTACACAGAATTATCGAAGCCGAATCACATTTGACATTAAAACATATTGTTGCCAGTGGGTTTCAGATGGGTTTGGAATTAAATTAAATGGAAGTTTGACAATTACAGTTGGCTTTGTCTATTTTTGTCATACCTTGAAATAAAACTTTCGCGATCGCTTGAATGTTGTAAGCCCTAATATGGTCAAACATTGTTTTATTTGGAAGAAACTCACTATACAGGGGTTTTCTGGACCAAGGAACTCGAATATGAGGTCCCTTTTACCAGGCGACGCTATCTAATCGTGGTATGTAGTCCACGTGATTTAGATGTTAATAAATATAATGGTTTAACTATTATGCTCTTAATTTTTAATTTTTGAAACAATTATCGCGTGCGAAGCCGCGGGCACATGCTAGTAACTTATATACATTATTTTAAAACTATTTATCACCAGGGCCCGGATTCTGTTGATCTAAATATGTTTGAAAAATGACCTGTAAAATGACCCTAAATTTTAAAAAAAATTACTCAATAATTATAAAGAATGACCTAAAACTGATTTTATTTATAAAAAATCATTATTGTACACACAAAGATTTAGACTAATTTTAGAATAATTGTAAAAGCTGTAAATAACTGTAATGGTGTGAATGTTTTTTTCTCACGGAAATTTATACTGGCACTGAGGAGTCAAAGTTCGGCATTTCCTTTCGCGGTCTGCCGGATTATTGTTTATTGAGGGTAAACAGTAGTTTTCACTCTCAAATCCAAGCAGGTGCCAAGACAATCTAATAACTAGGGACCGGATTCTTAGGTTTTTACCTATTTTTTTTGTTTACTTCCAAAACAAAAAGCACTCATACACTTTTTCGAATCATGTCCATAGGATTCACCCACATTAATTCTGTGGCACCTAAAAATACCTAAATGGGGTATAAAAACGTAAATATACCTAAACTGGATATAAAACCTAAAATATCTAATTTAGGCTACTTTTTTGTAGTTTTTGTTTGTCAGTTGAGAAATCGATATTTTGCAGAGAGACAAAACTTTGTCGGGTTGAAATTAATAAAACCAGCGTTTCGTTCAACCCATGTCGTCTAGGATGGACAGTAACAAGAAACGAAGTGTAAGAGTACCGGCGTATTCCTTTTAAAATATTCGTACGAACAACTATTGTTGCCGTGTATGAACAAGGATATAGATTTCTGTTTTAAAGCGGTTGTTTGCATTTAGTACTTCCCTGTTATTCATTCTGAGTGGTCACACTGTGAGTTTTAAGAAGACGTATTATTTTTGCCGAAACAAATGAAATCGAGTTTATTACGGCAGTGGATTGGCGACGACCTGAATTTCTTCTTTTTTCTTCTTCTTCTTTCTTTCTTTCTTTCTTAATTTCTTTATCTTCTTTGTCTTCTTCTTCTTATGAGGTTATTTTATGACGTTGCACCCCGCGGGTTTCTACGTCTGCTCTGTCGTTTTCCAAATTGCTCCTGATGTATATGACAGACTTTGTCATTCAATACAACTCACAGTTGAGAATCTTGAAAGATACACTGTAATGTACTGTAACCAGGAAATGTGAGGCAATCTTATTTTCACTGCTTCTTTTGATTGTTTATGCTTTCTTTCTTCAATTGTGTTTTTGGCCTATTGTCCTAAAGCAAGTTTACACAAATTTAAGTGAATTTTGTTCAAGTTAAACTTTACAAGTATTAAGTATTGAATCCTATGTAGCATATTCAAATTCATTAAACCAATTATTCTACCCGAAAACTATATTTTGGACAAAAAACCTAAAAAAACTATTTCACCTAATGGAAAACCTAAAACAGTGTTATTAAAAACCTAAAAATCCGGTCCCTACTAATAACAATAGTAATGTAATACAACATTTTGGAGTTTCTTTGATTCTCATTTCCGACTGAGACATGACAACACTTTTCCTTCTTGCATTAAACAAACAACACTTCAAAGACAGCACCGCTAGCGACGAAAAAAAGTTAATACACTCAATGTAAATACATGAAAATGACTAAATAAGGAAGCAAATTACACGAAAATGACAAAACAATTATGTAAAATTGAAACAAATGCAATAAAAATATAAAATTGATTAAAATGATAAAAAAGACCTAATAAAAAATGTATTTCTATAATCTAGAGGCCATGATTAGGATTTACCTACAAGTTGGCAATGTCTATGCATCATCAATAAAATGATATGTCATTAAAATCCGGGCCCTGTTTATCACATAGTCGTTATATTTAAATCCTGATTTGGAATTCTTGGTGATTTTCAAGACACTCCTTTCTCATAGAATGACATCTAGACAAGCTGTTAATAAATGTATTTCTTGTATTCATAAGCGAAAGTACAATAATAATAATTACCTACAGAACAGTTCAAAGACTTGTGTAAAGAGATAAATGTACAACTTATCCAACTACAACTTTCAAAAACATACATTCCTCTTCAAAGCATTAGTGCAGAGAAATTTCTGTAATCGTTATTTTCACTACCCTCTTTCCTGGAATCCAGAGCGAACTCCAGTGTTCGTACTTAGTAATTATGACGCCATTTTTAGTATCAGAAGCATCTTCCCTCCAGGCAGCTGAGCGAAATTAAGTTTTCTAAACCGGAAAGCGCAGTAATTCGCAGGTCTGACACGAGGGGGCAGGTACATAGCTTGACCATCAAAAATTAGTTTGGTCATGACATAGTAAGTTACAATAATGTATGTCACGACAGATTTCCTTTCAGCACTCCATCAACAATGCGGACAAAAAAGCATAAACAAAAATAGCTAAGCACAAACTATGAAGAAGAAAGAGAAATCGCGCTAAAGAAAAGGGACAGTGTACGCAGTACAATTAGATCTTCCATATTCAACAGAGGTTTTCACCTTCTTCTGGCGCCATCGCTAATTGCGAACAATTACGAACAACAGACGAAAGTAATGACACTTCAACACTCTTTCGGAAACATGTCTTGGGAAAATCCTGTTTGCTGTTTATTATTCCATTCATATAACACGTACTGACCAATAACGTTTAGCAATGACTCTCATATCGACCAATCACGATCGTTTATATTAGAATATTCTTGCAAGGATCGCAAAGATATTTTACTGGCTATCCCACCCTTATTCCATAGGCCTACTACTTTTGACCACACGACGTGTTTTAACCAATCATGGCTGCTTATCCCACATTTTATCACCTCCCTAGCATTCGTCTGTTTTATCACCTCCCTAGCATTCGTCTGTTTTTATCACCTCCCTAGCATTCGTCTGTTTTTATCACCTCCCTAGCATTCGTCTGTTTTTATCACCTCCCTAGCATTCGTCTGTTTTTATCACCTCCCTAGCATTCGTCTGTTTTATCACCTCTCTATCATCTCTAAACTTATTTGCGATCGTAATTTGTTTCCCGCAAGAATATTCAAACCCTGTTAAGGTTGGTAATGACTAGTCACTGACATCTGACTTTAATTCGACGGAATAAGGTTTGCTTAACGACTTAGCGGCCTAGGTCACTAAAGAACTATATTTCGGCGTGTTAACAGTCCGCCAAGCAGCTGTTTTAGAGAGTATATACCAAAAAGATATTTCAGTTCGCTGGCATGAATTCACATAAAAACAAACTTTATACAGGTGCATTAAAAACACATTTTAAAAGGCGAAAGGCAGCGGTATTGGTTGAAATTTCATACAGATTGTTAATTAATAACGCCGCAGTATTTTATCTGTGTATAGAGGGGACTTAGACAAAGAACTTTTATTAGAAAATTTTTGCTCTATGACGTAAAATGTGTATGCTACTTGGCATTAAAGTCATTTGGTACTCATAAGTCAATAATGAAGCGAAATAGGGTTACAATTTTCATTCAATTGACTTCATGCCTTCTTATTGATCGATAAAAACCTGATTCTTAACCATTCATCAACAGCTAGGATATATCATAATTTAGTGTTTCCATAATCTGAAAAATTTACAGACTAATCACATTACTAGCCGCCACTGCATTAGTTGTTTTATTCTTCACTCCAGTGTTAACAATGAAGTTCATATGTTTTTCATTATTTCAAATGTTAGAAGTCGGTGGCGGCCATACCCTGGGAGATTTTATGCTGTAACAGGAAAAATTGGATCCATAAAGCAAAAATTTCACAATAAAAGTTGCTCGTCTCTATTCCATTGATACACTAACTCCTAACTGTGTAGTTAGTGTAGTTAGTACATTATTAAATTATCATGTTTTGTTTTTTTCTCCTTAAATTGTTAATTTTAATTTATATATATATATTCTTTAGATTAAGTCAAACAGTTTATAACCTAAGTAATTATAAAATAGTAAGATGTAAATTATATAGTGCATGTAGAGGCCTCTGATAGGAATCCAGGACAGGGGCCAATAAGTTAAAGTATTAAATAAATCTCTATATATATAAAAGGCTTTGTCCTGACTGACTGACTGAATGACTGACTGACTGATTGACTGAATGACAGGAATCAACATACAGCCTAAACTATAACAGGTAGAGACTTGGAATTTTGACAGTACCTTCGTTTCATAATGTAGGTGCTCACTAAGAAAGGATTTTGAAAAATTCTTATTCTAAATGCCAAAAATTAAATGTTTTCGAAAATACTTAATCCCTTTTTACATAGAATTATCAATTCCAAATCACAGAATATATTGTTGCCAAATTTTATATGATGGGCTTGGAAAAAACAATTGAAATGCACTTTTGACAAATAAGAGAAGTTATCAAAATAATTCATGTTATAAATAAATATTACAGAATGAAATCCACTAAAATAATGGAATCACATAACTTTCTCTACCCTGGACATAGAGAAAACAAAACGAGGTATGGTAATGTGTATATTATTATATTATATCGCAGGTTTTTGGAGAGAAAAGTATGAAGGCTTTATGGTAACATAAGAGTGGGAAATTTCCCGCCTCGATATTACAATTTTATGTTACAGGAATTTCTGTTTCTTCTTATTTAAACCTCTACCAGGCTTGCTGTGCACTGTACAAGCGATGGGATGCAAAATTCTAGATCCTCTATGAGCCATAAAAAATTATATCAAGCGTTTTCTGAGGGAATAGTTTGAGTGTAATAAGTCGTTCTTCCTATTTCAAATTATAAATGCCTATATAAGGACCTAGAATTTAAAATTGAAAATCCTTCATAAGCTAATTTCCAATTACAAAATACAAAACCCGGGCGACGCCGGGTCTTTTAAGCTAGTAAATAATATTCCGTCTACACACAGGTAAATTTTTTTCGCTGTTATTCATTAACACCCTGTATATAATATCGTTAGGTAAGAATGGTCACTGGAATCATAAGTTGAACACTAGATTTTTACTAGGGTCATTGAAGTAGACACTAATGCCGGTTGTCGACTAAGAGCTAAGCTAAGTTAGTTTAGCTTAGCTCCCATACAGTGCGGGATTTCATACGGAGTTGTGTCGACAAAACTACATATGAAATCCGGCACAACTATATATGAAATCCCTCACTGTATGTGAGCTAAGCTAAGCTCAGTTAGCTTAGCTCTTGGTCGACAACCGGCTTAAGGCATTCAGTCATATTTGGCAAGGAATCTGTGAACATTTCTGAAGCTAACATAAAAGTTCAACCTTAAAAAGCTCACAGAGTAAGGACAAAGTACCGTTACGCTATGTCAATAAACGCGTATAAATGCCGGCTTTATTACGATGAAAGTAAAAGATTAAAAGTACGAACAATAGGAGTAAAAGATTCCTATCATCTTAATGGAGATCCTCTGGAGCGTTCGAGGGCCGATCAACCTCTTCACCTGTGACCTACAAGCCGAGTGAAAAGATTCTCGACAGAATTGTATGTTTTACAAAAACTGTGTCAACCACTTTCCTCGAAGGTCGGTAAAAACGCTTTCAAATGCTCCTCATGTAATAATTTTAAAAGCGAAGTTACATCATTTGATACGATGGACCTAGATCCTAGAGGATACAGCAGACAGAAATGCTTACAGTTTCACAACATGTGACTTGCGAAATCTGTATCATGTCACTTGACCAACTGAAAAAAAAAAGTTGAAAAGCTGCACGAAATTTCATCTTTTTTTATAAATCTGCTCTGTTGATTAATTATCTCTTCTCTCTATATAAGTTACTAGCTTAAAAGTGGTTTTTTATTTTGTAATTGGAAATTAACTTATGAAGGACTTTCGATTTTTAAATTCCAGGTCCTTACATAGGTATTTATAATTTGAAGTAGGAAGAACGACTTATCCCACTCAAACTATTCCCTAAGAAAACGCTTGATATAGCGTTTTATGGCTCATAGAGGTTGTAGAATTCTGCATCCCATCGCTTGTACACAGCAAGCCTGGTAGGGGTTCAAATAAGAAGAAACAGAAATTCCGGTAACATAAAATTGTATTGTCCTTTCGGAATATTTTATTTCTCACTCTCATGTTACCATAAAACCGTTTTGGGGATGAAATTAAACAGAAATGCAATATCACTTTCATACTTCTCTCTCCAAAAACCTGCGATATAATAATATACATATTACCATACCTTGTATCGTTTTCTCTATGCCCAGGGTAGAGAAAGTTATGTGACTGCATTATTTTCGTGGATTTCATTCTTTAATATTTATTTATAACATGAATTATATTGATAGTTTCTCTAATTTGGCCCCATTTAATTTATTTCCAAACCCACCTGAGACAACTGGCAACAATATGTTGTCATGTGAACTGTGATTTGGATTTGATAATTCTGTGTAAAAAGGGATTAAGTATTCTAAAGAAATATTTAATTTTTGGCATTTAAAATCAAAATTTTGCAAAATCCTTTCTTAGTGAGCACTTACATTATTAAACGAAGGTACTGTCAAAATTCAAAATCCCTACCTATTATAGTTTAGATTCTGCGTTGATTCTCTGTCATTAAGTCAGTCAATCATTCCGTCAGTCAGGAAAAAGCCTCTTATATGGAGAGAGATAAGAGGCTTCGTTCTGACTGACTTAACTAATGACTGAAAAAAAAATCATTATAGAATTTGTATTTCCAGTTGAGAAATATGAATGTTAATCATAGGTCCTAAGCATTGCTCTTGTGTTTCTTATGGAAGATATTTCGTCTCCTCGATTTTTGGCATTCAAAATTTAATAAAACATTTCCTTAGTGTGCACTTACGTCATGAAACGAAGGTATTGTCAAAATTCCCAAGTCTGTACGTATTATAGTTTACACTCTACGTTGATTCTCAGTCAGTCAGCCAGGACAAAGTCGCTTACATATAGAGATTGTGGACTTGGGATAAAAATAAATGTTCTTAAATTTCCCAATTTTAGTTTTTGTGAAATTCAAATGAAGCATAAGACATAAAATACAGGATGAACTAACATCCAGCTCGACAGAATAAGCACCGCAGAGGGAAAAAAGCTCACGAATTCATCAGTTTTAAAATGTCTCATTTCACAACAACACAGTCATTGATATTCTGTGTTAATTACAGGCCTATCTACATATTTAAGTATTATGTTACGTGGTAGTAATTCTTACATTATGTTTGCTAATCGTAGAACTTTCTTTGCTTCAACAATAAATTAGTGACAGAAAAATAATTCTAAAACCTCCCGAACGAAATTCTCCGAAATAATGAATAAATCAACCAGTCGTTACACTATTGCAGCAATATAAAGATCATTTCATCTCTTCAGAGTGGTTCACTGTTGTCACTCTCTCGAAATACGTAATAAATAATGAGGATCATAAATAATAAAATAATGTGTTCGAAATAGAGATGGGAATCTGTTACTTTTTTTGGAACAGTTACGTTACTGTTACAGTTACACGAAAGTAACTGTTATTTATAACCGTTACCTGTTACTTTTCTTGTATATTACGTAGTTAATCGTCAGATCACTTCCCACTTGTAGGGGAATGCCCTTTATCTCCCCCCCCCACAACGGTTATGGACGTAGCCAAGGCTGGGGCTCTAGGGAGGGACCCCCGAAATAAAAAACAGTTGTAAAATTAAGCTTTCAATTAGGGATGATAATCGATAGTTAAAATATCGAGGTTAAAATCGGAGATAACCATCGATATGACGATAATATCGGCCTGAAAACATCGATGTATTTAGACAAAAAACATCGATGTATATTTAAAAAGGGCCATGGTATCAGAAAATTAGGCAAAATTCATAAATAAACAGAAGAATTTCCATGAAAGCAATCGATGTAAAAAATCAATGTTTTGGGAAATTAAGCTCCTGTAAATAAAATTATATCGTAGAACCAAGGTAGCCTATTAATCTTCTTTTTGTTACAAAAACATCCATGTCGGGGAGAAACATCGATGTAGCAAAAACATCAGTTGTTTTCCATCGATGTAAAAAACATCGATTATCGTCATGAAAATAAACTTTTTGGAATTTTCCTGTGGTTTACAGCCTAAAAGATATAAGTATACAAAATTTCTAGTTTCTAGCTCATGTGGAAGTGGGCAAGCATTCATGTCAGTGAGCGAGCCCTTTTTTCGGAGGTTTTTAGGGCTAAAAATATAAAAACTACTTTTTGGAATTTTCCTGTGGTTTACAGCCTAAAAGTTATATGTGTACCAAATTTAAAGTTTCTAGCTGTAATGTCAGTGAGCGAGCCCTTTTTCGGGGATTATAGTGCTAAAAATTAAAAAAAATACTTTTTTGGAATTTTCCTATAGTTTACAGCCTAAAAGCAATGTGTGTACCAAATTTAAAGTTTCTAGCTCATCTGGAAGTGGGCAAACAGTAATGTCAGTGAGCGAGCCCTTTTTCGGGGGTTATAGGGCTAAACATTTTTAAAAATTACTTTTTTTTGGAATTTTCCTATGGTTTACAGCCTAAAAGCTACATGTGTACCAAATTTCAATTTTCTAGCTCTTCTGAAAGTGGGCAAACAGTAATGTCAGTGAGCGAGCCCTATTTCGGGAGTTTTTAGAGCTAAAAATTAAAAAAAACACTTTTTGGAATTTTCCTGTGGTTTACAGCCTAATAGCTATATGTGTACCAAATTTCAAGTTTCTAGCTCATCTCGAAGTGAGCGAGCCCTTTTTCGGAGGTTTTTAGGGCTAAAAATAAAAAAAAAAATACTTTTTGGAATTCGCCTGTGGTTTAGAGCCTAAAAGCTATATGTGTACCAAATTGAAAGTTTCTAGCTCATCTGGATGTGGGCAAACGTTAATGTGAGTGAGAGAGCCCTTACTCGGGGGTTTTTGGGCTAGAAATTAAAAAAAAAACGTTTTGGAATTTTCCTGTGGTTTACAGCCTAAAAGCTATATGTGTACCAAATTTCAAGTTTCTAGCTCATCTGGAAGTGGGCAAACATTAATATCAGTGAGTCAGTCAGTCAGCCGTGTAGCTTTATATTATAGGGATTTTATTATTAGTAGTAAAATTATCAATATTATTTCGAATAATTTACTACAGTTATTGAATTCACATTTCATGCTATATACCCACATTCTAAGTTTAAATTGTCCAGTAAAGGCAATATCGTATTTTGATAAATTTTTAAGTGGTATGTAAAGCAAGAAATATATATGAGATCAGACAGCATGAATTCTATGCATGAACTCTTGACGCCCATTAATAATTAAAAAAATAACTTTTTAAATTTTTTTAATTTTTTTTATTCTTATTTTTATGTAATTTTTATTTTTTAATATTTTTATTTTTTAATATTTTTATTTTTTGTTTTTTATTATTTTTATTTTTTATTTTTTTAATTATTTTTGTTTTAATTAAGAAAATAACTTTTTAATTTTTTTTTCTTTATTTATTTTTTATTCTTTTTTTTGAAATTTTAATTTTTTAATATTTTTATTTTTTAATATTTTTATTTTTATTTTTTGTTTTTTTATTATTTTAATTTTTTATTATTTTTTATTTTTTAATTATTTTTGTTTTTCAAATATTGGAAGTAACAGATGTAACGGAACGAGGCGAAAGTCACGGATAAAACACTTGTAACAGAAATATTAGAATTAACTGTAACAGGTCAGAGTAACTGGAGCAGGTGGAAATAACAGTAACGGGTCCAAATAACTGGAGCAGGTGGAAATAACAGTAACGGGTCCAAATAACTGGAGCAGGCGAGAGTATCAGTAACAGGTCAGAGTAACTGGAGCAGGTGGAAATAACAGTAACGGGTCCAAATAACTGGAGCAGGCGAGAGTATCAGTAACAGGTCAGATTAACTGGAGCAGGTGGAAATAACAGTAACGGGTCCGTGTAACTGGAGCAGGTGAAAATAATGTAACGGGTGTAACTCTCGACACGTTACTTTGTTCCAGACCAGTTACATTCGCTCGACACCGACAAATTTCTCAACGCAACTAATAATAACAATAATAATAAGTAAATAAATAAAATAAAAATAAAAATAAAAATAAAAGTATTAAAAAAAACCCTGAGAAAAAGGAGAGCTGCTGAGAAATTTGGAGAAACTATACAGAATTCTTATATATTTATATATATTTACACGCTAGCGGCCGTAATTTTGAAGATATTTGAACCAAATTTTATTATGTTATTTCTAGGCCCAATAGTTAATGAGCAAAATTAGCCCAAGGGGGGGTCGTGGGAGGGGGTTAAATTTTGAAAAAATTATATCTCGGCCCCTATGAAGTATAGAGAGAAACTTTGTTGGAATAAATTAGAGTACTCCCTATGGAGTTCACAGTGACAGTAACGATTCGGGGGTTTTAGGGGTACGAGTAGGGGTGGGGGATGGAAATTCGAAATTTTTGAAACCACGTCTTGTGGGGTATCGTTGAAAAGCTCTTGATGAGTACTCTACAAATCAATACCTAGTTTCTCGATAGCTCTCATATAAGGCAAGATTTGAATGTTTTAAACAAGTGCTCTTTCCTCTTTTTTGCAGTTATTATTGCGGGTTTATCATGCCAAGGCTAAAGAAGAAGAGAACTGCGCAGTGACAATAAATTAAACCAAAAGTACTTCGAAATCTACCTCAGCCTGTAGGCCTGCCTAAAGGGATTTTATTTCACTTCACACAAATGCAATTAATAGGAAATGATCAATCTCCGCCATTTCATGCAGATGTCTAAACTTAAATAGATGAATTTTCGCTTCTCATTGCAATGATTGCTCGATGGCGTAGTGGGTAAGATGAAGGTTGAATAGTAGGAAAGGGTAAAGAAGTGGTGAAGGGGGGGAGTCAGAATTTCCAATACTGCTAGTTGTTCCACCATTCACATCTAGATGTCTGGAGTGGGAAGAGCTAAAGGGACGACCTGATTTTCCCTCGTTTTTTAATAAAAAAAATCCCGGGGGAGGACCCCCATTTTTTGGATTTCCAAATAATAGCAAACTTTCGTCTGTGTCGGTCCCTCCTTTCAGTATTTTCTGGTTCCGCCTTTGGTTGAGACGAAAATAAGCTATCCTAGGAGGAGCTTTGGTAACCGTTACTTTTGATTTTTTGTAACAGGTCGTTACCGTTACATACATGTAACAGTTACAAAGTAACAGTTACAAGAAATATTCCCCATCTCTAGTTCGAAATGCCTTTGTATAATTATCTCTTCACTTGGAGTCCGTCGCCTGTTTAAACAACCCATTGCGGATAAACCGTCTATACTCTATTGCATTCTACTTACTTTATTCGAATATTTTATACACAAAATACAGAATTTAAGTTTAACACCCAAGTTAACAAAACAACTTCAGATAAAGACGGAAACAATCTACATGATTGGTTTATATTCTTAGAGTAACAGAATGTAAGAAACAAGATCAATATATATATATACTAGGGACCGGATTTTTAGGTTTATAAAAACCCTGTTTTAGGTTTTCCATTAGATGAAATAGTTTTTTTAGGTTTTCTGTCCAAAACATCGTTTTCGGGTAGAATAATTGGTTTAATGAATTTGAATGTGCTACATAGAATTCAATACATAACAGGCCCTACTTGTAAAGTTTAACTTAACAAAATTAACTTAAATTTGTGTAAACTTGCTTTAGGACAATATTATAGACAATTGAAGAAAGAAAGCATAAACAATCACATGACGTCATAGGTGCGAATTTCATCGAAGCAATTACGGCAGGTTCGAATCGGACGAAAAACCCCCCTTTTCTAGAAAAGTAAATAATACTTACGTGTTTCTGGCAGGCTTGACAAAATATTACTTTGCCATCTGTCGTGAAATTCAGGTCGTCGCCAATCCACTGTCGTAACAAACTCGATTTCATTTGTTTCGGCATAATCAACACTCAGTATGAATAACAGGGAAGTACTAAAGGCAAATAAGCGCTTTAAAACACAGAAATCTATATCCTTGATCATACACGGCAACAATGGTTGTTCGTACGAATATTTTAAAAGGAATACGCCGGTAATCTTACACATCCTATCTTGATACTGTCCATCCTAGACGACAATTGGTTGAACGAAACGCTGGTGGTATTAATTTCTACCCAACCAAAATTATTCTCTCCCCGCAAAATATCGATTTCTCAACTGACAAACAAAAAAGACAAAAAAGGAGCCTAATTTAGATATTTTAGGTTTTATATCCCATTTAGGTGTATTTAGGTTTTTATACCCCATTTAGGTATTTTTAGGTGCCACAGAATTAATGTGGGTGAATCCTATGGACATGATTCGAAAAAGTGTATGAGCGCTTTTTGTTTTGGAAGTAAGGAAAAAAAATAGGTAAAACCCTAAGAATCCGGTCCCTACATATTACTGTTAAAATTCTTTCTTTAATAAATAAAGCACGATATAGGTACTGCCTTTTTTGTAAGCCCGAGAACATTTGAAATCCCTGTGCCATTTCCTTAGAGACGAGTACGAAAATGCAAAATAATACCAAGAAGCTTAACATCTAAACTACAAGAAGTTCTTAATGTAAAGATAATCTTTTGTGTCTTATTATCACTTAAACCAAGTCCGTTTGAAGTAAACCAGTTAGTTGCTTCTTTAATTGCATTTACAATTCAGCCATTTCATAAAATATGGGAATTTTTCCCTCAAAGAGAGAAGTTATAAAATTATTGTAATTGGGTGGTAAAAAATAAGTTTAAAACCTCAAATTCTCTGAATTTAAAGGACTTAGGTGTATCTGAAGCGGTTTCATGTGTAAAATCTGTCGATTTACTTATTTATTGCGTTGAGTTACTTTTTTTTGCCATTTTTAGCATGATTTTAACACTCTTTAATACCAAGAAGTCAAGAGTAATCAGCTATGTCCATTTTCATTTGAGAAAATATACATCTTAAGGTACAATTTGGTATAAGATTAACTCAAAAAATATGTGTGGTTAATTACTATGTAAAATAATAAACAAGGGAATTTTTGTCCCACCCGTACCGTCCCACCCGTAACAGTGAGAGTTTTGTTAAATTATTATTGGTGAGTTAAATAAATGTTCTGACAACCTGGAAACAGTTTATAATTTGTATTTAATCCCTCATACCTTCATTAATAACAATATTAAGACCCTAACAGTAATAGCAGAACAGAAAATGAGCTTTTGTTTTGCATCATTAAAATCAGTGTCCAAATTATGTCCCACCCGTAACAGATTTTGAAAAACAAATTTAAACTATTTAGAATAAATTTTAAATAATGCTTTGCATGTAGTGGGGAGGAGAAGGCATTGCAAATTATACAGAATGTGAAGAACCAATTCTAGTTTATTATTTATGATATGTAATAAACAAAAATAGCTTTTATAATTTGTCAGAATGTCCCACCCGTATTTATGAAATGGCTGAATTACAATTATAATCGCAGCCGTTGTTTGATTTTCTTCCAGTGATCCTTTAAGTAATTAAAAACGACGTACAGGGTGGGCACAAAGTCCCGTCACCCCCATAGATTAACACTGTATGACGGGATTTTGTGTTTCTATTTCGGATATAAACAACGGCTGTTACAGGTTACTACACCATTGAAGAACGGATTGTCACAAGCACTCTCAAATTCGAGAGTTCGCGAGAAGTCAAGAACAGGCAAAACGTTGGAACAGGTTGACGTTCTCAGGTAAGCGCGGCAATGAACCTCCGGGTTCCATAAAATATATAATATTCCTTTAGCTTGCTTAGGGAGTGTCTATTGCCATTGGGAGTATCACTGGTAGAGTTTGTCTTATATTTTAGTAAATTAGGTAATATATTTTTCAATCTGACTTATACCCTTAGCAACCAGGGAAGGCGGTTGAGGTCAGGTAGATTCCTTCACCCACAGGCACCCTCACATTTACAAGGGCAGGAGATTTAGGACCAACCGTAATTTCCAACCAGTGAGTCACGTAGTCTACTTCAATCAATCAATCTTAGATTTTTTTAATAGTCCTACGTCATTTTATCTTAAAATGTTTGTTATATATCAATTCTACACATAATTACAAGAAAAATGACACCAAACAATGTATAATTTACTTTAATAGGAACATAGGACTTGAAAACAGTTTTCTCGTAACTTTTATTTATGTATTTGTTATAGATGTTCCTGTTAAAGTAAATTATACACTGTTTGGTGTCATTTTTCTTGTAATTATGTGTAGAATTGATATATAACAAACATTTTAAGATAAAATGACATATTAAAAAAATCCAAGATTGATTGATTGAAGTAGACTAGGTGACTCATGGGGAGGAAATTACGGTTGGTCCTAAATCTCCTCCCCGTGTAAATGTGAGGGTGCCTGTGAGTGAAGGAATCTACCTGGCCTCAACCGCCTTCCCTGGTTGCTAAGGGTATAGCGGACCACAAGAAAAAGGTTTCGCGGTCCACCAGTTGGAAAACCTTGTTCTATGGGAATGGAGAGACAGAAAATCATGTGAATAAATTCTTAAGCTGGAACTGTTTTGCAGAATTTGCTTCAGTGGGCAATCACAGACGTTACAAATGCTGTTCTGTTAAGTCACTATTGCTTTGAAGTTCTCACGTATGTGAAGCAGACGGAATGTGTGACTTGCGTAGCATCCACTGGACCACGCACTTTCACTCGTCATGCTCGCTGCCAAGAAATAAGGCACATTCTGTTTACGCATATCTTCTTTCTGAAGCAACTCTATACTTCACTACTGTAACCAGGCCTGAAAAGGGGGGGTCAAAATCCCCGGGGCCCAAGCCCCCGCTTTATTTTTTATTCTTAATGGTTGCCTTCCGATGTATGTGTGTGTGTAAAGTTATCTTGTCTAGTATTGTACATTAAGAACATTTACAAAATAATTAACATTAGGCAGGTCCCAGGTTCAAATCCCGTGGCCGGCCAATTTCACATGGGTTTTTTTTTTCCATGGTTTTCCTCAGTCGCAAAGGCAAATGCCGAAATGGATATTTATATGCCATGAATAATTTTCACCATTTCATCTTGTATCATATCCATTTAAATTTATATCAGTTGAAATTTACTCCATAAAATACATGAATAATAGAAACAATTGACAATCAATATTCCCATGGCCTACCCTACTCGAAAGACACGGATCCCGAACTCCTGATATGGCCTCGTAACTAAAAGGAGTATAAATACAGCTGGAAAATGAAATTACTAATATCCTGTCCTAATAATGCATTATGCAACAAGCCTATAATGACATCTTTTAAGACACGAGTATGTTTATGAAACGAGAAACTCGAGTTTCAAGATTTTCATACAAGTATCTTAATTATCATTATAGGCAAGTTGCATAAGATTATTTTTTACCATAATTACTCTAAATGTTTAAATTTTGATAATTTAGATTGACTCAAAATCAAAGCCAACGAGCCCACCATGCCCTTCGCGTCAGCTGATTGTTGTAGTTCTTGTCTTCTACGAGAGATGGCAGGCTGTGGAAGGTCATGGCGTTAATAAAATCCAAGCTACCTTTATTGTTGATTTCTTGAAACTAACGGATTTTTTACAACACGAATTGAATTCACTTTAGCATGATATTAAAATTAACACGAACAGAATTTGTTTTGTTTAAAAAAAATCCCTTTAGGCAGGCGTACAGGCTGAGGTAGATTTCGATGTGCTTTAGGTTTAATTTATTGTCGCTGCGCACCACTCTTCTTCTTTAGCCTTGGCATGACAAACCCTCAATAATAACTGCAAAAAAGAGGAAAGAGCCCTTTTTCAAACATTCAAATCTCGCCTTATATGAGAGTTATCGAGAAACTAGTTATTGATTTGTAGAGTACTCATCAAGAGCTTTTCAACGATACCTCACATGACGTGGTTTCAAAAATGTCTAATTTCCATTCCCCCCACCGCCACTCGTACCCCCAAAACCCTCGAATCGTTGGTGTCACTGTGAACACCATAGGGAGTACTCTAATTTATTCAAACAAAGTTTCCCTCTATAGTTCATAGGGGCCGAAATATAAAGTTTTCAACATTTCAACCCCCTCCCCCGACCACCCCCTTGGGCCAATTTTGCTCATTAACGAACTTGTCCTAACTATTGGGCCTAGAAATAACATAATTAAATTTTGTTCAAATAGCTTCAAAATTACGGCCGCTAGCGTGTAATGATATATATATATATACTGTAGGCCCTATATTATATATATACACACATATATATATCACAATTTTTTTTTTTTTTAACGTGCGGTGGTTTCGTACTTAGGGAGGACTGAAACGTAATCATATGAAAGAATTTTTCGAAAATCATGACATGGTATCGATTGCAATAGGTAGATTTTTCTTCCAATCTACCTAAAAATTATTACGGATATTTCAGCTGTTACTCTCAAGGTCTCAAGATCGTTCCGTGTTCGATAATAATAATCGATACCACACCGATGTCGAAACGAGAAACACGTGTTGAAATGAGTGTCATTATGATACCGTTACGTCACACGTAATAAGAGTTTCGTCGAACAAAAACAATTATTATTTTTCTTAACCACGTCTTCTTATTACACAAGTAAACAAACTCATTACTTCGATGTGTTCTCTGCATTCAACTATAGGCTATATTTTTGCATTTACTATATGGGCTACGGTTTTATGATATTGCTATTTACATTTAATCTGTTTCTTTTTTCAAGTTACTGATCTGTCTTTTCAATAAATGGTGCAAAATATGTTGCACAAACTTTCTCGCATATACGTGTTAAAAGCTAGCATAGAAAAAAGTAAATTACAGAGACAATTAAATTTTATTTGTTACATTTTCATAAAACTAACAAAATCTAGAACGGAAAGCATCAGGGCCGATCTTTAAGTTCAATGCTTTTACCGTGAATTAATAATAATAATAATAATAATAATAATAACAGCAGCAATGGTTTCCTCAATCTCAAAGGCAAAAATGCAGGATACGTTGAGATATAGCCGTACAATAGAATGAGTTATTACTAGACCTGGGATTTTAAGGCAAATGCCTATTTTGTTCCTTATGAAATAACATGAAAATTTTTAAATATGTTTATGTTTCATGATATATCATTTACATTTATAAAGTTTTATAGTGCCCTAAAATGCCTATTTGGACTTTTAGAGCCTATTTTACTATTTTAGTGTCTAAAATGCCTACTTTGTACATTTAAAATAAAATTCAACTTATGTAATTTTTACAATCTTATAATGGACATCCCTCAAGAAAAGCAGAACAGCAAAGGTGGGTTTTTCACAGAAACTTGATTATTCCAAACAATAGTCGCTAAAGGAATGATGACTGACGGGGGAAGATTAAGAAGGAAGGACTAGTGTCAAATCACCAGTGAAAGAACACCTGTTTAAGTGAATATAGTTCGTGATGCCTAATTTTGCAGTTAATTCTGTTAAGAATAGGTATACCACGTTTCTTGCAGTAAAAAAAAAAAAGACCATGTTATAGTTTAAGTGTATACTGTAATATTTTAAAGTCTATTTTCTATCTATTTATGAAAATTTTTAAAGCATTTTTTAAGTGCCTATTTTTTCTTTTAAAAGCCAATTTACTTGTTTTAAAAACCTATTTTAGGTGCTTAAAACTAATTTTTTTAGAGCGTAAAATCCCAGGTCTAGTTATTACAAGAGTCTACTGGTAAATTTTGGTGGCCACGAAATTTGATTTAAACGCAGGACCTCTTTCCTATTACCCTATACCACCTCGCTCTACGTGATTTTGATGTGTTAATTACGACTGTGGTAGACTGACTACATTTCACAACAATATCTACATTATAGTGTTCTTGTTACTATGGGCAACAAAAGGTGAACGTGGTAAGGTTGTCAGCCTTGCGCATCGGCCGCCTTTAACCCAGGATTGTTCCTGGTACTCATTTCTGTTAGAGGCTGTGTCGACTCCATGGCCATGGTGCCACCAGAAGGATTAGGCCAACTGAAAAACCCCAACGACCTCATCGGGGATCGAACCCGCGACCTTCCGGTTTGTATCACAGCGCCTCAACCACTAAGGCGTACCCCGATCTGTTTTTTTAAGCTTGCTCTTAATGTAATTGACTAAACAGTAGACAAATGAAATTTCCGTTTCTTAAACAGGTCATTAATGTAGATTACTCCCCCCCCCCAGAGCAAGCTTTACAAATTGTGTTTATACAATTTCAAAATTTGTAACTGTCTAATTTCCAGAAGGAATCAGAGGTGCCAACTATAAGGGATTGTCCGTAATTATTAAAGTTTTCCACTCATTAATAGGAATTAAGGTCAAAGGGAAAATTTCTATGGACAACTAAAATTAAGAAAATTAAGAAGTCGTATCCACAATACTTCACATGTTCTGCAGTGTGTCGAGATGACTGTACAAGATATACTGATTCGAAGAAACATAAAACATGTATTACTAATAAATTTTGGATCTAAATTTTTGGAAAAGCCACATGGGGGGGGGGTACTCTACGGCATTACGGATAACTCACCTGAAAGGTTGGTATCTCTTCAAATTTTAACTCAAAATCAAGAAAATCAAGAATGTTCACCTAGACTGTGCTACTTCTGACAACATGGTATTTTACAAAATAGAATAGTTTCTTTTCAAGGAGAAGTAAAGGTCACAGGACAAGAAGATTCGTCGTCAGAGATATGGCGGAAGAGGTGAGGACAGCCAGGAAATCGCAACCTACATCACACACCTGCCGTACTAACCCCACTTTCCTCGATTTCTCACTTCAGATGACGAATTACTTATTTGTGAATGTTCCATACAGTATTTTTTAGGCCTAGCTCCCCTAAGTGAGTTCTATTTCTTGAGCAATCCCTGCTAGAAAGCAGGAGGCCTTAGCCCTCAAGGGATGTCAAAGGCTAATTTCATTTCATTTCATACAGTATTTGCCCTTTATACATGGTTTTTCTTCATAGGTAAAAAGCATCGGTAGCCTCCGGTTTTCATAGACCCTGTTTTAGTTTTTTAAATATATCAAATTAGTCAAGTTCAGTTTTTTGCCGTTTTAGTTTCACATTAATAAGAATAAACTAAGCCAAACTCTGTGGCGTTACATCCCTGGAGGGACTTGGCCTACCACCCGCCCGCTGCATCATCTACCACATGCAAATGTCAGGATTGGGGGTCATGTGGTCAGCATGCAGACATCCACGGCCGTTAATGGTGGTTTCCATGACCGGAGCCGCTACTTCTCTATCAAGTAGCTCCTCAATTTGAATCACGAGGTTGAGTGCACCCCTACCAGACTTCCCTACCTCAGAAAAATCCGAGGAGATAGGTAGGGTCATATCATAACACAGACCAACAGAGACTTTGGTGCCTTTCAATTTATACCTATTCTTGGTTATATTTAGGTCGCTGATGCTTAATGTGCCATTAGTTTTGCATTATGAGCTTTAGTTTTGTGAGATATGCTGTTACCATTATGCACATTATCCCATTTTACGTTTGATATAAATAAAAACAGTGCCTATTTTAGTTTCTAAATCATGTGAAGATAACATTAACATTACAATAACAATATAACATGGGGTCTTTAAAAAAATTGATATCACATATTTTACGATCGTTTATGACTTATGAGCTGTCAATTTGAGGGCCAAAAAATAATCCAGCGTTTAGTTTTTCTGTACTTCGTACAGTTTTCGTCCTACGGGCCCAAAGTATGGTCAAGAACCTTCACTAGCTATATTATTAAGCAAGATTTTGTTTCGCTAGACTAAGAGTTCACGAATAAAATCTATATAAAAGTAGAGCTGGTAAAGAAATAGTAGCCTATATTGCGATACAAGTGCCGTCAGCTGTGCATACGGATCGAGGAAAGAATTTGAAAAAACGAGTCGCTTGCGCCGAGTTTTTTCAATTTCCGAGTATTGCACGCTATTTTTTGAACGATGTTTATTTATATCAATTTAATTATATTAATTGAGATATTAGCTGAAAATATTATGTTTATACACTATTGAAGATGTATGTTATATTTCAGAAAGTGATTCGCATGTGTTGGTTGTTATGGGGACAATATTTGTCCTGTTAAAGTCGCCACAAACTGGGGGGCCTTGGTTCCGGGCTTTGATAAGGGCTTGTATTATGATGGATTTACTTACGGCACGTGTGCTTTTTGTAATTTTTACCGCACGGAGATTTCTTTTGTTTTCATAACAACTAGATTGCGTGCGGGAATGTCAAGTTACGATCCACGGCAACAATATTCGTAAGTACCACTAATTAGTTACGTCGTGCAAAATAGTATATTGCGATACAAGTGCCGTAAGGCACGTTTACGGGTCGAGGAAACAGATTGAAAACCCGAGGCGCAGTCGAGGGTTTTTAAGTTTTCGAGACCCGTAAATGCCTTTGCGGCCAGTGTGTTGCATGCTATTTTTTGCACGATGATTATTTATATCAATTTAATTATATTAATTGTGATATTACCTGAAAATATTATGTAAATACATTCTTGAAAATAGATGTTTATTTCAGAAAGTGATTCGCATGTGTTTGTTGTTATGGGAACCGAATATTTGTCCTGGGGGCCGTGCCCATAAAGGCTTGTATTATGAAGTGTATCGTAATGAATTATGACGTAGCGCTTGGACCGTAAGTAATTTAACCTCATCGCAACCGTCCTTAGCAACAAGACTGTGTGGGAATGTCAACTTACGATCCATGTAAACAAAGTTCGTAAGTACCACTTACTAGCTAAGGAGTGCAAAAAGTTATTTTTTGTTGGAATGTGATAATCAATCATATTGAGAGTAATATGTATTCTGACAGCTAAAACTCTGCTAAAGAATGTAAATAAAACCATTAAAAGTGATGACCTTACTGCATTAAACCACACGGATGCATTAGAAACACATTACAGTGGAGGCTGTAAGACTGGCGCCTGTATTGGCAGGGAAAACCCCACCTGGAGTTTGATGCCAAGACCGCTTGTGTGTTACCGACAGGCGTTTTATAACTCGATTTAATTAAAGCTACTCTGGACGGTTTGGACAGGTGCCAATTCTTATGCCATAACTCATCTGGATCTCTGTCTATTCCATAGCTTCCTGAGTTCACGTGTATAATGGACTCCTGTTAAAACTACTTCTTCCCATACCATCATCGACTTTTTCTATGAAGGAATAGCAGTTGAAGCAACAGTAGTGATATTTGAAGTGAAACGTCAGGCGAGTTACGAGTAAATCGAGAGCTAACCCAAAGTTGCGTTACGAAGAAAATCGTCACGAAAGTAGCGCGGCTGTGACGGATTGCACAGAAAACAATTAACTCAATGAAATTTTAAAAAATAAAAAAATAAAAAATTCAATAATAAAAAAAATCAAAATGAGAAAATCTAAAATTCCAATTTTAAAAACAGAAATCCAAAATTCAAAAAATCTAAAAATCTAAAATTAAAAAATCCAAAATTTTTTAAAAATTCAGAGATCCAAAATTAAAACATCCGAAATTCCAAAATTAAAAATATTCAAAGATCCAAAATTTAACAAATAAAAAAACAAAAGTTAACAGATAAAAAATCCAAAATTTAAAAATATAAAATCCAAAATAAAAAAATCCAAAATTAAAAATAAAAAAATCCAAAATATAAAAAATTCAAAGATCCAAAATTTAAAAAATCCAAAATTAAAAAATTCATACATCCAAAATAAAAAGTCAAAATTAAAAAAGTCCAACAATCCAAAATTTAAAAAGTCCAACAATCCAAAATTGAAAAAATTGATTGTCAATTGTTTCGATTGTTAGTGTATTTTTATGGAGTAAATTTCAACTGTCCTAAAAGGGAGAGGTAAAACTAAGATAAAGATAGAAAGAAAGAAAGTAATTTGAACTGATATTAATTTAAATGAATATGATGCAAGGTTAAATGTGAGGATCATTCATCGTATGTAAATATCTAGTTCGGCTTTTGCCTTTACGACTGGGGAAACCATAACAAAACCCATGTCACATTGTCCGGCCACGGGATTTCAACCTGGGACTTTCCGAATGAGATCATAGGCGTAACCAGGCCGACCATATGGGGGGGGGGTTATAACATCCGCGGGGTCTAGGGGGTATTCCATACCCCCGGAAAATTTTAAAAATTAAGATGCAAAACAACGAGTTTTAAGCTTCCGGGGGTCCTCCCCCGGAAAATTTTAAAAACTAAGATGCAAAATAACAAGTTTTAAGCTTCCGGGGGTTTCCCCCGGAAAATTTTAAAAATTAAGATGCAAAAAAAGAGTTTTAAGCTTCCGGGGACCCTCCCCCGGAAAATTTTAAAAATTAAGATGCAAAATAACAAATTTTAAGCTTCCGGGGGCTCACCCCTGGAAAATGTTACAAATTAAGACGCAAAATAACGAGTTTTAAGCTTCCCACGCTTTATACTTGCATTAATTAATTTATGGGCAGACTTTAAAAAATGATACAATTTTCCTTTTTTTAATCAATGGGGGGGGGGGGGTTTGAAACCCCCCCCCCTCGGTACGCCTATGAATGAGATTCCAAGACGTTACCATTTCTGCCACCTCGTTGGGTACTGGTGATTTATTTTCAGAAAGTATTGTACCGTGTTACAGTTTCAGCCCCAGGGCAAAGACTCTTAAAACTGTTGACTACAGTTCTCATTGTATAATCGGATCATCTTTAAGTGTAAAGTGAATGTTGTTGTCATCAGATAATTTTTCTATCGAGAATCTAGAGTTGAAGAGTCAAGTGATAATGCAATGTTCAAATTTCTCCGATTATATAAGTGGAAATGGAAAGATGTTTTTCTATGTACACAGCTTTCATAGATAACATGCAATGACTTACGTTTGCATAAGATTTTAGTCAAAATATACAAGCAATTTGTGCGTGCAACGCAATTACATATTTAAAAATTCTTTAAATTTAAATTTTCTGGCCGTTTTATTAGTTTACACCTCCAAAATAAATTATAAAATAATGTAACTTTAATTTTATTAGGTATATTTTTTTTATTATGAAGCATATTTCTGGAATTTTTAGGTCATAAAATCCTAACCATACGAACGAGTACAGTAATAAGAGAGAACTTCATTTCATTAAAGAAGGTTTTTAATAATCGTATTATTTTTAAATCTATTTTCCATGAGTATCAATCCTACAAAATTTGTGCAAATGCCTTTCTTTGAGATTGTGTGTTATGTATATGTGTGTGTGTGTATATATATAGATATATATATATATATATATATATATATATATCTCGGAAGGTCGCGGGTTCGATTCCCGATGAGGTCGTTGGAGTTTTTCAATTGGCCTAATCCTTCTGGTGGCACTATGGCCCTGGGTTCGACTCAGCCTCTAACAGAAATGAGTACCAGCAGCAGTCCTGCGGATAAAGGCGGCCTGTGCGTAAGGCTGACAACCTTACCACCTTCACGTGCCGAATGTCCAATATCTGGGAGCCTCAACCTCCTGGAACACTCTGGGCCTCCACGGCCTGTATAGGGATCACTTTTATTATATAGCCTATACATTTTTTATTGAATGAAACGAAAGAAATTTTTAACATCAACTTAGTGAGAATATTAAATCCTTGGTTCTAAAAGAGCCAATGTCAATTCCTTGGAAAAATGAGATCTATGCATTATTGAGCTCGGCTAATCTTTCTCTTTCATATAATAAAAGTGCCAATTTCTGATGCTATTAATAGACGTAATACAGAAACCTTAGAGGCCAATGTCGGAAGTTCTCAACAAAAAATGTTACTTTTACAAAAGCTTCAAATGTCCGGTATCTATAAACACGCGAAATACCTATGGGTAAAGTATCCAATGGACAGAATTTACTCAAGAATAACTTTTACAAACTCAAATAATTTAAGGTAACAATCACATACACTTGTGGTGAGTTTCTAGATAAATGTCCTCTGGGTAAATATGAAAATGACAGAAAAATGTTCCTACAAACTCGGGCTAGATCTTTCCAAGGGTAAATCGTCGGGTTAATTTATCCTTTCATGGATGGCTGGATAAAATTTAACCTCTCATAGGATCAATAATAATTTAAACAATGAGAATGAAAGCCTTCTGAATTAAATTAACTGTACAATTCCAAGGCCTTCCTCATTATATCATTGTGGGTGATTAGGAACTAATTTGCCCATGGATAATTTACCCTTAGGTATTTCATGAGTTTATAGAAACCGGGCAAAAGTCAGTTATCTCAAAAGCAAGTTTTATGACATTGGCCCTTTTAGAACCAAGCCACAGTTTCAAGGTTGGTAATGGTTTGAGTATCAGAAAGGAAGTATATGCCAATATTGTACATGAAGCTACACATACAGGGACTGATATAGGTCCCCAACAGATCCCCCACTTGTATTTCAGAATAATGCATTTAATGCAACTTGTGTTTGCATTATCCGCTCTAGTTACTGACAGGAGGTGAAAGTTTCGCACTTCAGTTGTCAGCTCGCAATTACGTAACAATTGGCAGCTCATCCTGTGCGCTTATGCAACCTCGTACACTTTACCAATTACGATGAAAATAATATGTAGGCCTAAATCATCTATATTAGTAAACTTGAGAGAGAAAGTCTTTCCCAAGTCTTGTGTTCTACGCAATTACAAAGAGTTCCCAAACAAGAAGGCTCATTAAACAATAAAAATACTTAGCAATGTTGGCAATCATGAGGTAAGTGAAGAGAAAATAGGAACTATGGAAACATTACAAATGCAATTACTTCTTTTGTGATGGTAGTTAAATATGTTTTTAGTACACATCTCTAAAACAGCTGTTTGTCGGACTGGTAACACGCCGAAAAATAGCATTTTAGCGACCTAGGCTGATAAAATGGCATAAAACTGCATTTAAAATACAATTTTATCGGCCTAGGGAATCGTCATGGCAACCTATAAGCAAAATCCAGGTGGCATTGACCAGTCACACCAACTTTAACATATATTTAAGCATATAATTGGTCATAAAACAACAAATTTAAGCCAACACGTTTCTTTATGATGATCAGAAACTTTACTAGGGTTTTTCGCAAAACACGGTAGTCTACTTCATAAACAACAAATAAGACAGCAGCTTTTCACATCTTCGTTCACAACAGAATCGTTGCTTACCATGGATGGCCTGCAATATTCCTTCTCATAGTCTACTGCTGCAGACAGAGATATGAAATTTTCAACATAGACGGAAGAGGGATAATGAATTTAGACCTAAACGGTCAAACATTGTTCGATTTGGACAGAACTCACTATGCAGGGGTTTTCTGGGCTAGGGAACTCGAATCTGAGGTAGTTTTTCCCATGCTGTCCTTTCTAATCGTGGAATTCACTTCAAAGCCGGATTTTTAGCCGTTTCATTAATTATTAATAGTTTAGTTTAGACCTATGGATGTTTCGCGTGCAAGTATTAGTAAATATATTTTTTGCACGACGTAACTAATTAGTGGTACTTACGAATATTGTTGCCGTGGATCGTAACTTGACATTCCCGCACGCAATCTGGTTGCTATGAAAACAAAAGAAATCTCCGTGCGGTAAAAATTACAAAAAACACAAGTGCCGTAAGTAAAACCATCATAATACAAGCCTTTATGGAAGACCGGAACCAAGGCCCACTAGTTTGTGGAGACTTTAACAGGACAAATATTCAGTCCCCATAACAACCAACACATGCGAATCACTTTCTGAAATAAACATCTATCTTCAATATTGTATATACATAATATCTTCAGCTAATATCTCAATTAATTTATTTAAATTTATATAAATAATCGTGCAAAAAATAGCATGCAATACTCGTGCCGTAAGCGCATAACGGATCTCGGAAATTGAAAAAACTCTTTCTACGATCCGTATGCACCGCTTACGGCACTTGTATCGCAATATACTATTAATTATGTTGGTCTTACATTTTAGTCTTCGAATTAATTATCGCGGGCTTCGGGCACCTACTATTATCATAAAATACACGAAGTTATTAAGTTTATTCATTTTTCTTCCTGTGGCTGTTTCCCCTCTAGTGCACCACGTTGTAACGTGCTAGAATCCGCATTACTCGGGTCATTTAACACTAATGGCAGCCTGCTCTTTTTATGTGGCATAATTATTGCTAATTCAGAACATGAAGGTCTTCCTACATCAAGGTTATATCAAAATCATCATAGATAAAATAGTTCTTTTTCTTTTTCCTAATCAGTTGAGCCTTCTATGTACTGAAAAATTAAAAAGTCCTCACTCTCACAAGGGAGTATACAGGGTGTTAATAAATAGCACGTTGTAATTGGGTTTTCTACCCTTAAATTTCATTATTATTAACGTATTATAGCATTGCCGAACAAAAATTATCTAGTGGTTGCGGTCGAAGTCGCGGAAACCTGCTAGTAAAATACATTACCGTATTTTACGGACCATAAGACGAACTTTTTTACCTTGAAAACAGAGTCTTGAAAGTTAGGTGCGTCTAATGGTCCGAAGTAGACTAAAAAAATTAAAATTATGGTAAATACTGCCGGTAATACCATAGTTATAAACAAGGTGTTATAAACGATTAGTTACAAATTTTGTCACAGACTGTACATCAGTGGACTTGTCACAATCGTAAAATGTGGGTAGCTGGAAGCCAGATATTCAACGCGAAAAGAAGGGAATGTTGTGTTCTTTTATATGAAATGAGTTTTTCTCCACCGGGTGGTTTAAATAAAGGCAAATTACCTCTACACAGCCTTGTCCCATTACACTTACCAAATGCTGAATTGAGGGTTAGAGAGGTGTAAAAAAGTATTTTCAGTCTTTCATGAGAAATCAGTTCAGTTGTTAAAATTTACGCGATGCCACCTGTACAGAAGAGATTTTCGTACAACGCAGGTTTTAAGTTACATTGCAAGATCGCCGTCCCGCTGTTGTAAGTGGTGCTCACCAGAGGCGTAACGAGGGGGGGGGTGGGTTGAGCCCCCCCCCCCAATTGATGTAGAAGTGATTTGCACTGATTCCATTGAACAAGGTTATAATTGTTTGTAGAATGAAGTATATATATTTTTTTTTATTTATTTTTTTATTATTACTTTTTTTTTTTTAGAATCACATTAAATTTCCATCCTAAAATCAAAGTGCGTCTTATGGTCTTATGTATTATGACAGGAATTTAGGCTATATGCACTTAATGTCTGATGACCACCTTCATGGGATATTTTTTTGGTAAATACATAGTATGGATTTTGATTCACATGAGTAGCTTCGCCAACTCTCCAGTTAATCTCCTGTCCGCAAACAACGGAGATTAATTCTCACCACAGTTATCTCCTGTAATTTCCAATCCTGCTTCAGTTTACCAGGGACGGAGGGGCCGACCTAAACGAAAGTTTTTCAATTATTGGGAGTATGGAGGTATGCATCCCTCCCCCGGAAATTAAAAAAGAAATTCAGTGCAAAACGATGAGTTTTTATGTCCTGTGGGTGATTCCTCCAAATTTTTCAGCAGTCTCTCTTTTTCCCCAGGGTTTTAGTTCTGGTGATAAATTTTTACGTTTTAATAATTATTTTGTCGCTTCCAAACTTCTAACTTGTATGCACATGTAATTATTCAATCGTTGCTGTACACATACTTTTAAACCTCTGTATTTTGTGACCTGTAAGAGGTAGCATAAGTTTGAAGTACTCAACAAGTTTCAAATTATATCTAGTTTAAGTTTCCATATGGAGTTTTACTATAGGTTTGGTCATTTAGATGATGGTAAGGAAAAACTAGTTGAAAATTCAGATTTTTTTATTTTTTACAAAATGTTGCTGAAATTCGGAGAGCTGTATTTCCGAAACTATTCATGGTAGAAGACTCAATTTGATCTCAAACTGTAGCAAATTTAGTCTTCTTTTAGGATAGATTGCCAAAACACGCGCCTGACAAAAATGTTTTATTGACAATGGGCAAAAACAGAAATAAAATCGAAAATTTTGAAGTTTTTTCAAGATGGCGGCAAAAAATTTTGTTGGCAAAATGTCAGAAATTACTCTCAAAACCATCCCAGACATCATATAAAAAAATTAGCTCTACCCTAAATTTTGCATCCATTCTTGACAATTTGATGGACTAGTGGGGCGGCCTTAACATTTGAGAAATTTAAACATCCAGAATATCATCGGATGCTACAAGCGAGTTTTTCCAAGTTTCATTTCTGTTTATTTCTATTATTACATCCTCTGCCTCTTCTATTATTACTTCCTCTAAAGATAGGTAGAGGAAGTATTGTTTGCGACCCCCAAATTCGAAGCTGAGTTTTTAATATAAATAGAGGTTTTGAGAGCTCCTGAATCCAAAAATACTATTTTCGTAAACATGTCTGTCTGTGTGTGTGTGTCTAAACAGATTTATACTGTAATCTGTTGTGATGAATTTAAATAAAACATGTGACGAATGCGCAGATATATTAAACATCTACAAGAATAAAATTACTGTTCTACACATGCATTGATATCACCAATCCAATCTTATCGTACTGTTTGAACTAGGTATTAACGGTTTTAAAGATAGTTTTTAAACCAAATGAACCTAACCTTTTTAAACCACTCACGCGATTTTAGGGTAATCTAGGATGGGAAGAGCAACTTATTAATACAACGAGAAAAGACAAATTCACTAAAGAAAGCTAGTATGAAGATAGGAGAAATGACATTCAGATCTCTAATACATCCAATAATTTAATATGCAGCAATAGGATGGGATCCTTAAAGATCCTTCCAGAAGACAGATTTTAGGTAGATTTCGAACAAAAATCGATACCATGTCATGACTTTCGAAACATTCTTTCATATCATGCCTCCCTAAGTACGAAACCACCGCCCGTTCAAACATTTGTTGTGTGATATTTTATATATATCTTTATCTTTACACGCTAGCGATCGTAATTTTGAAGATATCTGAACCAAATGTTATGTTATTTCCAGGCCCAATAGTTCGGACGAGTTCGTTAATGAGCAAAATTGACTGAAATCAGGAAATGCCTGCTTTTATGCAGTTCAGAAACTATTATCTTCTCGTCTTCTGTCCAGAAATCTAAAAATACAAATTTATAAGACTATTATCCTGCCGGTTGTATTATATGGATGTGAGACATGGTCGCTTACTCTTCGGGAAGAACTTAATCTGAGTGTTCGAAAACAGGGGGCTTAGGAAAATATTTGGACCTAAGAGAGATGAAAACTGCATAACGATGAGCTTCATAACCTGTACTCTTCACCGGATATAGTAAGGGTAATTAAATCACGGAGGATGAAATGGACTGGACATGGGGAAGGAAAGACATATCTAAAAAAATATTGACGGGGAGACCCAAAGCGAATAGACCACTTGGAAGACCTAGACGCAGGTGGGAGGACAATATTAGGATAGATTTAAGGGAAATAGGATTTGCGAGGGATGACTTGATGGGGTTAGCACAGAATAGGGTTGAATGGAGGCACAGGTAAGCGCGGAAATTAACCTCCGGGTTCCGTAAAAATAAATAATATTCCTTTAGCTTGCTGAGGAATTGTCTATTGCCACTGAGTAAGTAAGTAAGTAATGACTAGGGGCGGATTTCTATTACTACATGTCACATTTATCCCCTTTGCATTATTTCAGGTTTCCGACTAAGTTAAACCCGATTCCAAGTATCCTGGTGAAAATGGAAAGGCTTTTATTGTGCATAGAACTGCATATTTAGGAAATTTTCAACTATTGTAGCATATTTAGTAGCCTATGAATATGCATATTTAGGTCATCTTTTTGACATATTTGTGTGCATATGAAAGAAATTTTGAAGTTCCATATCATATTTTGTAAATTTTGCATTATGATAATTTTTGAGAATTTACAAATATTTACCCTAAAATATTTAACACTATATTTTAATAAAATGTATTGCAATGAAACTTAAAAAAATATACAAAATGTGTAAGTGGTAAAGTCATATTTTAAATTGTATTGGTAATATTTTAATGTTTTTTATGTCATAAATGCATGCATATATCCTATTTTTTAGGTCATAGAAATCCGAACTCTAGTAATGATCTAAGATAGTGTTAAGTATAGTGCTAAATGATGTTCCCTCTGTATTCTTATTGTAAATATTGTTCTACCATCAATTGCAGAAATGTACAGAGCAGTACATCCCCATACAGTTATCCACACAGGAAGACGTGTTACGAATGTACAGTATGAGAGTTGTGGGAAAATCATACATAATAATAATGTATCATTGTGTTTGCAGCTGTGGCACAATACAACGGCCTACAAGCCTCCCACCAGACTGGCAGACCACTTCCTTGTTTGACTCCATCAGATTTCACGGAGTAACTACTCTCATTTCCATTAACCAGAACAATGATACAATAACTATACTCTGTATAATACGACAACACCATACAGGTAACAAAACAAAACAATAAAGGAAACGGTACGTAAAATAAAAATCTTTCTTGCGAGCCTTTGCCTCTCCAAATTTCGTTTTAAGTCCCAGTATGGTACTTTATGAGATTGTGTGGGGGATGAAAAATGTCTGTCCGTCCGTCCGTCCGTGTGTCTGTACGCGCCATAACTCAAATATGCTTTTTCGGATTTTCATGAAACTTGGAAAACACATTTATAATGTCCATGGGAAGAACCCTATTGATATTGAACCAAATCGGTTCACCGGTACCGGAGTAATGCCCAACTTAGTGCCTATTTTAATAGATTATATTAGAAAGGCGCCATAGCTCAAATACGCTGTATCGGATTTCCATGAAACTTGGTATAAGCATTTATGACGTCCATGAGAAGTACCCTATTGAATTTAAACCTAATCTGTTGACCGGTACCGGAGTAAAACCCAATTTAGTGTCTATTTTAAAAGCGCAATAACTCAAATACGCTTTATCGGATTTTTATGAAACTTCGTATACGCATTTATAATGTCCATGGGAAGACGTCTATTGATACTCGACCAAATCGGTTGGCCAGTACCGGAATAATGCCCAATTTAGTGCCTTTTATGTTAATATATAAGTCGCGATAACTCAAATATGCTTTATTGGATTTTCCTGAAACTTTGTATACCCATTTATAATGTACGTGGGAAGACGTCTACTGATATTGGACCAAATCGGTTGACCTGTTTAGGAGTAATGCTCAATTTAATGCCTATTTTATGGTAATATACGTATTCGAAAGAATTTATGAAATGCAAATCAGTTATCATGACAACATAGGCTATTGTTTTACTGTGATCTTATAAGGCTTTGGAAATTGAAATACAGTTAGCTATGACAAATAACACTATTGCTTTACATGCGATTATCCAACTAGAACAATAAACTAACCCGGGTGGCTGAGATGATAAAGTCTTGGCCTCACATTCTGGATTTCCGGCCAATTTTTTTATTTTTTATTCTGCATATAATTGCAGTCATGACTGATTAAACAAAAACATACCGGCACTTTATTACATCAGTTTACCTGATTTTATGTTTTAGTAAAAAATGTATGGTTTGTTCTAAAAAATAAAAAATAGTAGACTTAGTAGTAATCCGGTCAAGAAAACCACCATTAACGGCCGTGGGTGTCGGCATGCTGACCACATGCCCCCCAATCCTGCCATCTGCCTACGGGAGATGACGCAGCGGTCGGGTGGTAGGCCAAGTCCCTCCAGGGATGTAGCGCCACGGAGTTTAGTTTTAGTTTTTTAGACTTAGTAGTAAACACTGCCTTCTAAACTGTATTAATCGTGTATACACTGCCTGTCCTATACGGCTAATTTTGCGTACTCGGCGACATTACAGATGGCAGCACCTTTCACACCCAGACTGCTTCTTGTTTTTTGCTACGACATTGTTGATTATGTAGTGCTGTCACCGCCGTCTCATAATCACTGCCTTCTAAACTGTATTACTCCTCGAGACGGCGGTGCTCATAATATAGTCTATCAATGCGTCTAATTAATTTACATTTATTTTAATTATTGCTCCAAAATTCCATTTCAAGGTAAGTGTCATATACTGGAATAATATTACGTTCTAAACAAATAACACAAGTATCTGTGTCTGTTTAATGCTTATTTTGATTAGTGATTGCTGCAATCTGGGTGTGAACTGTGTCGCCTCTACTGGATAAATTAGGCAATTTAACAATACTCTGAACTCCATGTTAAAATAAAGCATAGGACAGGCAGTGTAATTCTCGAGACGGCGGTGGTAGTAAAATAGTTTATTTCCAAATACCTAGTGAATTTCTCAACAGTGAGTTGGCAATGCTGAACAGTATGACACTAACTGCTTACCAAGATAGTGTTTTGTTTCCACTTTGCAATAAGGACTTTCATCCTTGGAATTATGCATGAAATTATTAATGTAGTTGAAAGCGAAGTGTCGAACCCGGAGCCGTGGCTGAAGAGTATGCAACCCGCGGTACCAGTCAGTACCTGGCACTCCGGCTTGGCCGCGTGCAAAAGTGAGAACGCGAAGGCCGCGTAGTCAGGTCGTGTTTACGTAACACAGCTGGTGTCAATATTTACTATAATGTTCTCTTGAGTGCTACTTCCGTTATCTCATACATGTTGCAACTCCTACCTCCGCCATGTTAAAATTGTCAATTTACATTCACATTTTCTCAAGTTGTAAAGAGCAGATAATTTTTTTATCAATCTATTTTATTTTATTTTTCATTTACACGAATATACAGAGTGTTAATAAATAACACCGAAATAGTTTACCTGTTTATAGAGGAGACATAGACAAGCAACTTATATTAGGAGATTTTTCCTCTATGACGTCAAATTTGTGTGCTACACTGCTTTAAAGTCATTATAATTTGGTGCTCATAAGTCAATAATTATGTGAAATAGGGTTAACATTTTCATTAAATTGACTTCATGCCTTCCTAATGATCCATGAAAGCCTGATTCTTAATCATTCATCCACAGCTATTATCATAATTTAGAGTTTTCATAATCTGCAAAACTCACAGACCAATCACATGACTGGCCGTCACTGCATTATTCTTTTTTTATTTATTCCTAACTACTGACTACAGTGTTAACAACGAAGTTCCTTTGTTTTGCATTTTTTTCTAATGTTAGAACTCAGTGGCGGCCATGCCCTGGGAGATTTTATGCTGTAACAGGAAAAATTGAATCCATAGAGCAAAAATCTCCTAATAAAAGTTGCTTATCTATGTCCCCTCTATACACAGGTAAAATATTTCGATGTTATTCATTAACACTCTGTATAGATAACTAGCATGTGCCCGCGGCTTCGCCCGCGATAATTATTTCAAAAATTAAAAATTAAGAGCATAATAGTTAAATCATTATATTTATTAATACCTAAATCACGTGGACTACATACCACGATTAGATAGCGTCGCCTGGTAAAAGCGACCTCAGATTCGAGTTCCTTGGTCCAGAAAACCCCTATATAGTGAGTTTCGTCCAAATAAAACAATGTTTGACCATATTAGGGCTTACAACATTCAAGCGATCGCTAAAGTTTTATTTCAAGGTATGACAAAAATAGACAAAGGCAACTGTATTTGTCAAACTTCCATTTAATTTAATTCCAAACCCATCTGAAACCCACTGGCAACAATATGTTTTAATGTCAAATGTGATTCGGATTCGATAATTCTGTGTAAGAAGGGATTAAGTATTCTCAAAAACATTTGATTTTAGGCATTCAAAATCAAAACTTTTCAAAATCCTTTCTTGGTGAGAACCTACATTATGAAACGAAGGTACTGTCAAAATTCCAAGTCTCTACCTGTTATAGTTTAGGCTCTACGTTGATTCCTGTCAGTCAGGACAAAGCCTTTTATATATAGAGATATGTATAAGATCCTGAAAGTTTTACATTGTCCCTATAATATAAAGCCACATGACAGACTGACACACTCACTCACTGACGTTAGCCCACTTCCAGATGAGCTAGACACTTAAAATTTGGTACACATATAGCTTTTAAGCTGTAAACCATAGGAAAATTCCAAAAAGTTTTTTTTTTAAATTTTTAGCACAAAAACCTCCCCGAAAAAGGTCTCGGGTTCCATGGCAACGGTAGACAACAATATTACCTACAGTGTTCACATCATAGGGCTTTGGAAGTTGCAACGCGCTTTGACAAATCTTTATAGACGTGCTACCGATAGAATTAATTTCCGTAAACCGAGCGAGGTGAAACTCGCATTTGGGAGGTCCCAGGTTCAAATCACAAAGCCGTCCGACTCTTTATTTCCGATACGGTGTCAGTTCAGACAATAGTATATTGCGATACAAGTGCCGTAAGGCATGATTACGGATCGAGGAAATAGTTTGAAAACACGAGGCGCTTGCGCCGAGTATTTTCAATTTTCCGAGATCCGTAATGCGCTTACGGCACGTGTATTGCATGTTATTTTTTTGCACGGTTATTATTTATATATATTCAATTATATTAATTGTGATATTACCTGAAAATATTATGCATAGGCCTATACATTCTTGAAGATAGATGTTTATTTCAGAAAGTGATTCGCTTGTGTTTGTTGTTATGGGAACCGAATATTTGTCCTGGGGGCTTTGTCCATAAAGGCTTGCATTATGAAGTGTATCGTAATGAATTATGACGTGGCGCAAGCACCATAAGTAATTTAACCGCATCGCAACGCCCATAGCAACAAGATTGTGTGGGAATGTCAACTTACGATCCACGGCAACAACGTTCCTAAGTAGCCTACCACTAATTAGTTAAGGAGTCCAAAAAAAGCTTTTCCTAAGAACCTCACTGGGGGTTTGGGTGTAGTGCCCCCGAAAAGGAAATATAGTTTAAATATAATCTTAACTACAATTACATTAAAACTAAATAGACAAATAATTGTGAAATAGTACTAGGGGAAAAGACAAAAGCTGAGAGTCAAGGTATGACTCAATTGATAGCTGTATGTGCCAAAATATATACCCATTTTAAAAGAGATCAAAAGATCTTTTTTTAAATTGTAGATTTAAATACTCCATTTTATATTTTCTCAAGTTGTAAAAATACTGACTCCATAATAATCCTCTATATATGCTCCGTCTATACAATCAAGTGCACAAAATGGACAATATAGATATATTTAATACTAACAATAAGCTGTTTAAAAGTCTCTGTGATCAAAATTTGAAAACTTTAAAATTGCAATTGAAGGCCTATCAAGTCCTACCACCCGACCGCTGCGTCATCTACCACAGGCAGACGGCAGGATTTGGGGGGCATGTGGTCAGCATGCCGACACCCACGGCCGTTAATGGTGGTTTCCATGACCGGAGTCGCTACTTCTCTATCAAGTAGCTCCTCAATTTGAATCACGAGGCTGAGTGCACCCCTACCAGACCTCCCTACCTCAGAAAAATCCAAGGAGGTACCGGGGATCGAACCCGGGCCGACGGATCTGTAGTCAGCGACGCTAATCATAAGACCACGCCGGCGGTCTTTAATTTATCTTAGGCCCAAATATTTTCCTAAGCCCCCTGTTAAGAATATTCTCAAATGATTTTCTTCCCGAAGAGTAAGGGACTATGTCAAATATCCTTATAATAAAACCGGAGAATTTTAAAACGATTTTAGATTTCAATACAAATTAATGCAATGCTTTTGTATGTATAGTTGAGATCCTCTTGCAGTTATACAACATGTTACAGAATGAATAAATCTCGAGTTGCTAACGTTACTTAATAATACATAAATTTCAATTGTAATCTTTTCCTTGACGCCTGTGGTTAGCCACATTTAAATAAGAAACGGCGAGTTCTCAGGGAAAGCCACTTTCCACAATCCCAACATGAAGTTACTCATAACAGGCTGGCTAACCGTTAGAAATTAAATTTACGCTGTATTTTGGTCGACTACAAACTTATGTTGCTACAAAAAAATTAATTGAATGGCAAACCCACGTCAGGACAAAAGGGAAGACAGATTTCTGGCAGTCAGTATTCCTGTGAGAGTTTATACATTAGTATCGGAGTTCATTAAGAATTTTTCTTATTATTTCAGCTGTGTTTTCACTCCTTTTAGCTGCGAGGCCATATCAAGAGTTTGGGATCTGTGTCTATACAGTAGGGTAGGCCATGGAACTATTGCTTGTCAATTGTTTCTATTGTCAGTGTATTTTTATGAAGTAAATTTCAACTGATATTAAATTAAATGGATATGATAAAAAGATGAAATGTTGAGGATGATTCATGGTATGTAACATCTAATTCGGCTTTTGTCTTTATGAGTGGGGAAACCATTAAAAAACATTACACATTGGCCGGCCACGGGATTTGAACCTGGGACCTCCCGAATGCATTATCGCATATTATCGCTTAAGTTATAGCATTAGGGAATCAGAAATCGGTAATTTGGAGATAGTTGGTTGTTGTACTAAAGCATTCTACAGCCGAATCTTTAAATTTGTTAGTAGTTTTCAATTATTATAGAATCTATTTGAGGTATGAAGAATTTGAGAGAGTTTAATTGCATCCCGAAATTTAGGCTAATTCAGTTTAAAATCAAACTTGATATAAAAATTGAATCTCCCACCACTGCTAACCTTCCTAAAACAAAGTGGGGTATACGCGTACCCTAAATAGTTCATCTATATTATATTTTGCGATGATCGAAGTCCCCAAGCATTTTGATTGGCTCTCGACGACAGCCAAGACTTCTTTGAAAATCTATCCATTTACTGGTAATTGCCTACTTAAGTAATAATATTTTACTACTGATGTTTGAAATCTAGCAATGTTCCATTTCGACAACCGTAACAAGCTTACATTTTTATATAGTCCGGATTCATATCAACTGGAGCAAATATGATATAAAATTGTGCATTCCACATAAATGTACGGCTACAGTTTTAATGTATTTTTCACTTTAAATGCTCCTTACTTACGTGCAAATAATAGACCTAATGTAACCCCCTAACGGATTGTTTTCACTTTGAAAGTTGTTACTGAAGAAATTGTTCATACAACCATTATCTTTTACCTAATTAACAGGATAATAGTTAACCAGATAATTGGATCAAGACGTCATTTTAGCCAATAGATAGAAAAATTAATATTTGTGAAAATTATCAGGGAAACTGCAATTCAGTGCACAAAAATTGGCATTTCAGTGCATGAAACGTAGCTGCCATTTTGAAACGATAATTACCCGTAACTGTAACAGTTTGATTAATTTTGAAAATAGTATGCAATTGTAGAAGTAGTCAGTAAAGAGCTTACCAAATTACGGGGTTGTAGAGCAATTCATTGCTGAGGGAAAAAATAATGAAGTACATCTATTTCTCAGTACACAAACTTATAGGCCTAAATGTTCCCCACTTTTGCCTGTGCAGTTAACAGTTATTTAGTGATTTGTCCCAGCTTTATCAGCGACTACAAACAAGCTGATAAAAAAAGAGCAAAATAGTTTAAAATTTCTGATGAATTGCGAAAAAGATAAAAAAAAATTAGGCTATCTTTCTAATTAAACTCGAAATAAAATCAGGTAAACTGATGTAACAAAGTGCCAGAATGCTTTTGTTTAATCAGTGATAATTGCAATTTTGAATGCAGAAAATAGGTTTTTTAAACTGATTTCAGAGTTAAGCTCCAGGTTGATTCAATGATCTAGTTTGATAAGCATAAATGTGAAGGAATGTGTGGGTAGTGTTATTTGTGAAAGCTTACTGCATTGCAACTTCCAAAGCCGTATATGAACAGTAAAACAATATGTTGTCATGAGAACTGATTTGCATTTGATAAATTCTAATAACTTATATTACCATAAAATAGGCACTAAATTGAGCTATACTCCGTTACCAGTCACCAGATTTGGTCCAAAACCAATAGGCTTCTTCCCATGGACGTTATAAATGCGTATACCAAGTTTCATGAAAATCTTATAAGTGTATGAGTTATCGCGTGTACAGACACACAGACAGACAGACATTTTCCCTTCCCCACACAATCTCATAAAGTACCCTACTGGCACTTAATAAAACCCATTGTATTGGAATTTTGAAATGACTCATGTTAAAACTACAGTCATCACCCTTTCTAATATTTCTGCGAATATTTAATTCCCTTCGAGATTTTCGTCCTTAAGACAGTGTGCCAGAGTTATAGGTGTTTCTGCTATGCAGTGGCTGCTACCGCACATTGGGAGAAGCCCAAGAGTAACCTCGCCCTGGGCCATCAACACCACGTGGTCCCAGATCATGACATTGTGGGTTGGGGCAGGTTTATTATTGTATCCAACCGCCTCCACATTGCATCCAACAAGCCACTACTAAGGACAAAACCACGCTTACATGTGGGATTGAAATAGATTTGAATCCGATCCCAATTCAATCCTTTCTCTGCTTACCGTATTTTACGGACTATAAGACGCTCCGGACCATAAGACGCACCTTGATTTTAGAATGGAAATTTAAAAGAAAAGAAATTTATTGTGATTCTAAACGAAAATTTTTGAAGGGAATAATATATTTCATTCCATGAACAAATGATAACCTTGTACAATAGAATCAGTGTAAATCACTTCTAACTAAAAACCTGCATTGTACGAAAATCTCTTCTGTACAGGTGGCATCGTGTAAATTTTAACAACTGAACTGATTTCTCACGAAAGATTGAAAATACTTCTACACCCTCTAAACCGCAATTCAGCATACGGTAAGTGTAATGGGACGACACTGTTAGAGGTAATTGCCTTCATTTAAACCACCCGGCGGAGAAAACTACGTTCGTATAAAAGAACTTAACATTCCTTTTTTTCGCATTGCAAACCTGGCTTCCAGCTACCCTCATTTTGCGATTGTGATAAGTGCACTGATGTACACTCTCTGCCAAAATTTATTGCTATCTTATCGTTTACAACACCTAGTTTATAACTATGGTATTCTGGCAATATTTGCACATAATTTTAATTTTTGTAATGTACTTTGCACCATTAGACGCACCCAACTTTTAAGGCTCTGTTTTCAAGGTAAAAAAGTGCGTCTTATGATCCATAAAATAAGGTACTTGCAAAATTTTGTTTTACTGTTAGCTAACTTTGATCCTCATGTCTATTTACCCTTAGCAACCAGGGAAGGCGGTTGAGGCCAGGTAGGTTCCTTCACCCGCTAACACCCTCACATGTACAAGCAGAGGGAATTAGGACCAACCGTAATTTCCTCCCCATGAGTCATATAGTATACTTCAATCAAACAATCTTAGATTTTTAAATATGTAATTTTATCTTAAAATGTTAGTTATATATCAATTCTACACATAATTACAATAAAAATGACACCAAACAATGTATAATTTACTTTAATAGGAACATTTATAACAAATACATAAATAAAAGTTACGAGAAAACTGCTTTCAAGTTCTATGTTCCTATTAAAGTAAATTATACATTGTTTGGTGTCATTTTTCTTGTAATTATGTGTAGAATTGATATATAACAAACATTTTAAGATAAAATGACATATTAAAAAAATCTAAGATTGACTGATTGAAGTAGACTAGGTGACTCATGGGGAGGAAATTACGGTTGGTCCTAATTCCCTCTGCTTGTAAATGTGAGGCTGCTAGCGGGTGAAGGAACCTACCTGGCCTCAACCGCCTTCCCTGGTTGCTAAGGGTATAAGTGTCAGAATGGTACTCTCGAAGATTACTTGGTGAACGGGAAAAATGCCTGTCTGTTTGTCTGTCTGTACGGGCAAACGCTTTATCAGATTTTCATGAGACTTAGTGCGCGGTCCGAGCTGTAAGGTGAGACTTCAACACCTCCCTGCAAGTCTCCTGTAAAGGTTCGGCAGTGATTTCTATCTTTTCCTACACCTCAATAAATGACAGAGAAGCGGAGATGGTTGTCACACAGAGGCTCAAATCCCAGGCGGTAGACTTCTACGAAGCAAGTGTTCAAAAGTTGGTCCCACGGAATGACAAATGTTTCAATATCTGTGGAGAATATGTTGAAAAATAGCTGAATACTTGCTATAGGCTATCTGTTGCAATAAATATTTCCATGAAATTGTTTTATTGTGTAAAAGGCTCCTCGCGCCTCGTAATATAAGCATATTTAAAGTACAGTAGAGCCTCGATAATTCGAGCCCCGGTATTTCGAGGTTCCGTGTAATTCGAGCTGGTCTTAAGAAAATTAAATTTTCCATAAAAGTAGAGTAAAATCCCGTTTTTAATCGGTGTCCGCATGTAAGTTTTACGCACTTCCGAATGTGTTACTTTTGAGCTTTCTTTCAATTTTTCCATGTACAAAAATGCAAGTAAGTGTTCCACTTAGGGGTTTCGTTCATAATACACAGAAATGGCCTTTGCTTCAGACTGCTAATGCATTTCTATTACAGATTGACAGAAACCGTTAGGTTCGAACTTTCTTTGCCGAGACCTCGTGTCAATCAATTGTACAGTGCATACCATCCTTTCAGAAAAGAATACTGAATTTTTACAGTAATCTCTACTCAGCGACAATGGTAATTAAAAGTGTTTTTCTAGTAGCGCCGCTTTCCCGTTCCACTCCATTAAGGGTCAGACAATGACTTAATCCTTAAAGGATGCCGATGTAGCAAATTGGAAATGTTTAACAATATACATACTGGCGTAACAAATGTATTATGTAGTCCTACTGTATTGTTTATTTATTTTTTAAACCATTATTGTGCTCATTAAACATTTATGGTTTACCCATTGATTTAGTGATATTTCCGTATATTCCGAGTTTCTTGTAATTCGAGGTAGCCTCAGCCCCAATTAGCTCGAATTATCGGGGTTCTACTGTACATATAAATATTCAAAAATATGTAAAATGAAACTTCACTAAAACAGCTGTCACACGGGGTACATGGCAAAGGGTTGGGAAGCGCTGCTCAACTGCGTGAAATTAAATTCTAGTTCGCACTTCTGGTATTTAATTTAGAAAGCAGTGAATAGCTAAGATAACGCTTGTGCAGTTGGAGACGCATAAATCACACCTCGTAAAGAAGATAACGCTGTGGTGTCAGTTCTGAAAACTCACGTGGGGCAATCATACTTTCCACCCGCGTCATTTCCGTCCCGGTCGTCACGCCGTTTCCGGTCAGCTTTCTCTCGCGTTACGAAATTGCCAGACCTTGCAAATGTGAGTTGATAAAAACAGAGTGAAGTTCAATGTATTCAGAGATTCCAAGTTCAGATTCGCGCAACGCATCCTTCCGCAAGTCAGACCTTGCAAGCAAACAGGACACTGCCGCCTGGTAAAGGAAAAGCATATCCTGATTGAATCCATATAACAAAACTTCCACATTTCATACTTAACATTATAATCAGACCTGGGATTTTAGGCTCTAAAAAATTGGTTTCAGGCACCTAAAATAGGCTTTTAAAACAAGTAAATAGGCTTTTAAAATATGCTTAATAGGCACATAAATTTGCTTAATAGGCACTAAAAATATGCTTAATAGGCACTAAAAATATGCTTAATAGGCACTAAAAATATGCTTAATAGGCACTAAAAATATGCTTAATAGGCACTTAAAATATGCTTTAAAAATGTGTAAATAGGTAGAAAATAGACTTTAAAATATTACAATAAACACTTAAAACTGTAACATGGTCTTTTTTTACAGCAAGAAACGTGGTATACCTATTCTTAACAGAATTAACCGCAAAATTAGGCATCACGAACTATATTCACTTAAACAGATGTTCTTTCACTGGTGACTTGACACAGTAGTCCTTCCCCCTTAATCCTCCCCCTCCCCCGACAGTCAGCATTCCTTTAGCGACAATTGTTTGGAATAATCAATTTTCAGTGAAAAACCCACCCTCTGCTGTTCTGCCCTTCAATCAGGGATGTCCAATAAACGATTGTAAAAGTTACAGAAGTTGAATTTTATTTTAAATGTACAAAATAAGCATTTTAGGCAATAAAATGGTAAAAATAGGCTCCAAAGGTCCAAATAAGCACGTTAGGGACTAAAATAGTAAAAATAAGCTCCAAAGGTCCAAATAAGCATTTTAGGGTACTATAAAGCTCTATAAATGTAAGTGATTTATCATGAAACATCCACATATTAAAAAATTTTCACGTTATTTCATAAGAACAAAATAGGAATCTGCCTTAAAATACCAGGTCTAATTATAACACAGTGCACGCCGCTTATTGTAATCACTTCGGGATGCTGCTAATCTGATAATTGACTTGACTCGTTCCTGTAACCCCTATACTGGGGCGAAGGGGCCTCCAAGTGGAGGTTTCATTACCTATACTAATTTTGTTACGCTTATTTTCCGAGAGAGGACAGAGGGACAGGTGGTAAGCCCATCGCCTCTCAACCCCCCTTCGGAAACTAAGGTATTACTTGGACGTGGAAGGGCCGAGAAATTTTGTCCAGAGTCTCTAATTTAGGCGCGGGCCCCCAGCTTGAAGACCCTCCCAGAGGATTCCGTGCCCAGGATTTTTACGTCCTGAAAAATCCATCGCGCCCGGGTTTGATCCCGCGACCGTGTCGGATCTAGAAGCGGGCACGCTACCTCTAGACCACCGTGGCCGACAATCTGATAATTAGGGCAAGGCATTTAATGATCATAAAATAGTGAAAAATGCATTTATTGCCTAAAAACTGTGAAAAAATGACCCAAAATGTTTAAAAAATGACCAATAAATTTACTATTATTACTGTACTTATAATTAGTTTTTTAAGTAATGAATTACTAATTTAATGGATGACAGTGCGTTATACCGGGTGTTCGAAAATTCATAGTACAAACTTCTAGGGCTAGTAGAGGGGACTTAGTAGATAATATTTCGAATAGGAACCCATGTCCGGAAACGTACCGTTTCCGTGCTACAGCCATTACAATAAGTTGGGTTTGCCGGTGTAGTTTTGCAACCGGATAGGTAGTACAAGACGTTGCTTGGGGTTTTTCTTAGAGCTAGACCGTATATTAATCAAGAACTTATTACTATAATGTTAGACAAACATACTGGACCAATATATTGGAGCACCTGACATTTCTCAGATGGCACACTCCAACACATCATGAATAGAACGTGGCCAACTTGTTCTGAGGAATGCTCTTCATAAGCGTAACTAGGCCGACCATATGGGGGGGGGTTATAACATCGGGGTGTCTGGAGGGTATGGAATACCCCCAGGGAGAGGGGGGCTCGGGGGTCCTCCCCGGAAAATTTTAAAAATTAAGATGCACAATAACGAGTTTTAAGCTTCCCACGCTTTATACTCGTATTAAGTAATTTATAAGCAGACTTTAAAAAAATTGTACAATTTTCCTTTTTTTAATCAATGGGGGGGGGGGTTCAAACCCCCCTCGTTACCCCTCTGACGCTCTTTGATGTAATATTAAACCGTTCTTTGTTAACACCATAAGGTATGGATTTTGTTAATCTACAGATGCTAATAAATCATCCGGAATATCTGAATTAGGCCCGGTATTATAAACAAAGTTGATCTTTAGATTAAGTTAAACCTAATCTTAAGATTAACTCTAGTTGCCGTTTTATAATGTTCTGGTTAAATTAAACCGTAGTGCAATGGTGTTGGTAGACCTGTTGGCTGAAAAAAGAAGACGAATTGGCCTTGGAAATAAAAGAGAAACAATAAGATCTGCTAATTTTCTTGTATTTGTTTGTATATAGCGACAAAAATGAATATCACAAATAGTTCAAAACGTTGCCAAAACGTTTCATCCAATGAAATAGAATCGTTAGTCAATTTAGTTCGAAAGTATAGTGAGATCGTAGAATGGAAAATCTAAATCTAAATTGAACTCAGTTTTATTCAGTGTAAGTTAAGTTTATTTCAATCACAGCTAAAATAAGAAGCTATTCATTGCTCATAAAAATGGTCTTGTATTAGCATTTGTCTCACAGTACAACCTTCTCTGTTTAGGCCTACATTGAAATATTTCACGTTCCGGAAAGTAATAAAATAAGTTTTGTCTCTTCTTCTCATAGCATGTTGTATCCGAAATCGAATTTGTTGATACTGTCTTATCGTGTTTTTATAGCCATTTTCATTATAACAATTATTACGTCTTAAACTGCAGATTAAACGGTAGAAAAGGTCCAGTTAGGTTAAACTTAAGATTAACTTGTAGTTATCGTTTATAATACACAAAAATCTGAAAAACTAAAGTTTAAACTAAAAGTAAAGGTTAAACCATGATTATAATACCGGCCCTAAGGGATTTATCTGAATGTTTAACTCATCTATGTTGAGAAAATGTTTAAGAAATGTCAGCGAACCGCGTAGTAAACAACTGAGGTAATCAATACCATTCTCAATATAAAATCTTTTTTTATTATTTTCCTAGCACATTATCATAATTAGCCCTATTATTATCATCACTATTGTTATTATCATCATTAACTTATCATTACCATTACCATCATAGGCGTACCGAGGGGGGGGTTTTGGGGGTTTGAACCCCCCCCCATTGATAAAAAAAAGGAAAATTGTATAATTTTTTAAAGTCTGCCGATAAATTACTTAATACAAGTATAAAGCGTGGGAAGCTTAAAACTCGTTATTTTGAGTCTTAATTTTTAAAATTTTCCGGGGGAGGACCCCCGAAACCTTAAAATTCGTTATTTTGCATCTTAATTTTAAAAATTTTCCGGGGAATAACCCCCGGAAGCTTAAAACTCGTTATTTTGCATCTTAATTTTTAAAATTTTCCGGGGAATAACCCCCGGAAGCTTAAAACTCGTTATTTTGCACCTTAATTTTTAAAATTTTCCGGGGGAGGACCCCCGGGCCCCCCTCTTCCTGGGGGGTATTCCAGACCCCGCGGATGTTATAACCCCCCCCCCATATAGTCGGCCTGGTTACGCCTATGATTACCATTACATACTATTTTCAGAATTAAACTCTTCCCGTTATGGTTAATTATCATAGGTACTCCCACGAGAGAATAGGGCCTACTAGTTACAGATATATTTGCGAGAACGAAGTTCTCTGATGAAATAACCGTGTTTTTGTGCTGCTTAATGGCGGCATGTGACGTATTAATCACAGCACGTTGATGCCTCACATGTCCAGTAACGAGCCGACGTTTTATCAGATAAAATTGCATCCTTGCGATCTGAGTAAGGATATTATAAGATAAACGATCATGACTGCTCTATATCCGAGAAATTGTTAAACGTTACTGGTCAATATCAAACATGCGGCGTACGAGTGGAATAGTCATTACCAGGGCCCGGATTCTAATGACATGTCATCTTTTTATTGATGCTGTAGATAAATCCTACTCATGGCCTCTAGATTATAGAAATGCATTTTTATAAGGTCATTTTTTGTCATTTTATGGAATTTTATATTTTTAGGGCATTTATTTCACTTTTAGGTCATTATTTTGTCATTTTCATGTCATTTTCTTCCTTATTTTGTCATTCTTATGCATTTACTTTAAATATATGACTAGGTTACTATAATGCAACATTGTTGTAGAATCTACTTTCAAAACAATTTTCTTATTTTTCTTCTCAATGTTCCATTCAAGAACAAAGCTTTCAGACTTGCGATATCCTTTCTACATTTACAGTTTTTAGAATTATGTACAAATTAGTCTATACCTTTGTGTGCACAATAATAATTTTTATAAATAAAATATGAGTTTTTTAGGTCATTCTTTGTAATTATTAAGTAATTTTCTTTAAAATTTAGGGTCATTTTATAGGTCATTTTTTAAACAATTTTAGGTCATCAGAATCCGGGCCCTGGTCATTACAAAATGGCAACCAGGTTGCGTGCACTGAAATGCCGTTTCCAGAAACTTCAATACTTCTGAGTGATTATTTTTCAATTGATAGTACCATATGAAACACACTATATACATTCATTGATTTAAAATGAATAGTTTATTTTTTTAAATATTTTAATGTAAAATGAAATGTAAAAAGTTACTCTAAAGAAGACTATGAATACGAAAAACATATAAGTAGACTTCTCCAATAAGCTTAGCTTTATTACCGTATTTTACGGACCATAAGACGCTCCGGACCATAAGACGCACCTTGATTTTGGGATGGAAATTTAAAGGAAAATAAATTTAATGTGATCCTAAAAGAAAAAAAAAATAAAGGGAATAATATACTTCATTGCATAAAGAACTATAACCTTCGACAATGGAATCACTGTAAATCACTTCTAACTTAAAACCTGCATTGTTCAAAAATATCTTCTGTACATTTGGTATCGCGTAAATTTCAACAACTGACTGATTTCTTATGAAAGACTGAAATTACTTTTACACCGTCTAACCCTCAATTCAGCGTATGGTAAGTATAAAATGGACAAGGCTGTTTAGAGGTCATTGCCTTTATTTAAACCACCCGGTGGAGACAACTCCTTTCGTATAAAAGAACTCAACATTCCTTTCTTTTCACATTGTATACCTGGCTTCCGGCTAACCTCATTATACGATTGTAACAAGTGCACTGATGTACAGTCTGTGCCAAAATTTGTAACTATCTTATCGTTTACAACACCTTGTTTATAACTACGGTATTTTAGCAATATTTACCACAATTTTAACTTTTTAGTGTACTTCGGACCATTGAATGAATGAATAGACGCACCCAATTTTAAAGGCTCTGATTTCAAGGTAAAAAAGTGCGTCTTATGGTCCGTAAAATACGGTAAGTCGTTCTTAAGTCGCAGTCTATGAATACCGGCCTAAAACTCAGGTAGTCGTCAATAGAGTAAAAAGGATGCCTTTTCAACCAAACAAAAAGCTTTCTTTTAAAACTGCATATACTTAAATTTCTGGTTTGAAGAGTTAAACTGTTATAAAGCACCACATCTTTAACAAAATATCGTTCTTTAGTACGGGTAAGTCGAAAATTAGGGATATTCAATTTGTATCTATTTCTAATATTAATGTTATGAACATCAGATCTTAAATTATACTGGTTTAAATTAGAATGTATATGAAGCAAAGTATAGAATATGAAAAGGTTATAAACTGTAAGTATTTTGTTGAATAAACAAAGGTTTACAATGTACATCAGGCTTTTTACGCAAAATTATTCTAATTACTCTCTTTTGACAAAGTAATATCTCCTTCCAAATAAATGTATACTATAGGCCTACATAATATGACTCCGAGCAAGTGAATAATGAACAGGGCCCGGATTCTAACGACATATCTTTTTATTGATGCTGCATAGACATTGCTAACTTGTAAATAAATCCTAATCATGGCCTCTAGGTTATAGAAATGCATTTTTATTAGGTCATTTTTTGTCATTTTATGCAATTTTATATTTTTAGGGAATTTATTTCAATTTTAGGTCATTACTTTGTCATTTTCGTGTCAATTGCTTCCTTATTTAGTCATTTTCATGTATTTACATTGAGTGTGTTAACTTTTTTCGTCGCTAGCGGTGCTGTTTATGAAGTGTTGTTTGTTTAACGCAAGAAGGAAAAATTCGGCGTTAAAGTGCTGTCATGTTTCAGTCGGAAATGAAAATCAAAGAAACGCCAAAATGTTGTATTATATTACTATTGTTATTAGATTGACCTACCACCCGCTTGGATTTGAGAGTGCAAACTACTGTTTACCCTCAATAAACAACAATATAATCCGGCAGACCAGAGAAGGAAATGCCGAATTTTGACTCACCAGTGCCTTAGTGCCAGTATAAATTTCCGTGAGAAAAGAACATTCACTACATTACAGTTATTTACAGTTTTTACAATTATGTACAAACTAGTCTATAACTTTGTGTGTACAATAATAATTTTTCATAAATAAAATATCAGTTTTTAGGTAATTTTTTTTATAATTATTAAGTCATTTTCTTTTAAATACAGGGTAATTTTGTAGGTCATTTTTCAAACAATTTTAGGTCATCAGAATCCGGGCCTTGATAATAAATATTTCTAAGGCCATCAAGCGGAATCCTTAAAGGATGGTGATGGTTAACGTGGCTTTAGAACAGATTGTACCACAGAAGTTTAGTGATTACTACAACTTGGGCACTTAAATTCACCATTATGCATTGCATAAGAGACGGAAACCGCAGTTGATAAGAAGTACAACCACTTGTTTGCAGTAATGAGATCTGAAGAGGAGACGTCTTGTCCTCGCTGGACATCAGCAGTAGCGAAGTGAAATCTGCGCCTGGTTTCACTCGTGCCTGGCTCCGTCCAGTGAAAGTTTGCTGCGGAGTGCCTGCAGAAAACCACTAGCGAGGGAAATCCCAGTGCCCCCCGTGCGAAATTTTCACACGTACCCATAGATAATGTCTTGTATTGGGTTTTTACATGTTACTTGCATAGCTTTGCGTGTCATTAACATTATAACAAGTTATACGATGGGGAATCCCTTTAATAACCATTGTATAACAATACCTTCCTGCCTGATTCCTTGTCAAATGCATACGCATATTGCTATTGACAGGTAAAGTTTGTATGAAGAAATCTACTCTTATACAATTCAACGGCCCTTAATAGCGTGCTCACTCGCTCGCCCGTTTCGTGAAACATCGGGTATACTCGGCGATGTTCGTCTCTGGCAGTGTAAACTTTCACGAAGAGTACAAAATTAGGAAAACCGTTAATTTTATTATATAAAGCCAAGTTAAATGAACACAATGAACAAATATTCGAATTTTATTTTTACGTACAATTTTCATAGCTCTGAACCACAAACATCTTTAATAAACTACCAGTGTAAATTTCTTTAAAAATCCTGGAGTCAATTAATAATGGCGGGCGAGGCCGGGGGCACCAGCTGTAAAATATTGATGGTTTAACTCTTGAAATATCGCTGATAATAAAAATCCAAAGAAACCATTCCTTCCCTTGAAACATTATATAATTTCTGAAAATTACACTGAATTGATAAAATAAAATTCATATCATATTCACCTGAGAACAAACAGTTGAGAAACAATACGTATTATGTGTTCACAGTTAGCTTTGGAACTGCATAATCGAATCTGATATCGTTTTTTCAGGCGGCGCTTTCTAATCGTGGAATGTACTCTGAAGCCGGAATTTTAGCTGTTTCATTAATTATTAATGGCTTAGTTTATGAATGATTCGCGAGCAAGTGTTAATAAATATAATGCTTTAATAGTTATTATACTCTTAATTTTTAAGCCACGGGCACCTACTAGTTATCTATAACTTAATAATAAAAGAAAGTATTTGTCTTTTCTGTCTGTATCTCTGTCTATGCGCGATACCCAGCGAATTCTAATGAACGCAAAGATCTGAAAATTTAAACTTAGATGGACTGAAAGGTGGTCGAATGCACCTCGAAGCCGAATTTTTAATTTTCGCTTTCGTTCGCGAGTTATGAGAGAAAAACGGACAGTAAACGTGCATTTTTTGAGCTTTCGAAGCATCAGTTTTCAGTAATACATTTCAATTGTCAAATCAATTACAGGTGCCTTTGTCTATTTTTGTCATACCTTGGAAATAAAAGTATCGCTTGAATTTTGAAAGCCCGCCCTGGTCGATTCATTTGTTTATAATGTCAACCTAGACGGAAAATGAATAATGAGTATATGCCTAAATGGGCAAACTTTGTACGATTTGGACGGAACTCACTATGTAGGGGTTTTCTGAGCCAGGGAATTAGAATCTGAGGTTGTTTTTCCCATGCTGCGTTTTCTAATTATAGAATTCACTTCAAAGACGGATTTTTAGCTGTTTCATGAATTATTAATCGTTTAGTTTAGGCCTATGAATGTTTCGCGTGCAAGTGTTAATAAATATAATGCTTTAAATATTTGCCCTTCCAATTAATGATCATGGGCGAAGCCGCGGGGATCTGCTAATAATAAATAACGCTTTATTTATAACTAGGGATGCAGAATACATAAATTAGTCTTGAAACCCTGGAAGGGCAAGAAACTCCCGGAAGAAGAATCCAGCTGCTACCGGTACACGATTTAAAACACAAAACCGAATCCCGGATAGGCCTACTGAAAGTGGAAGCATAGATGGAACTAGATGGAAAGCGAAATATGCTAAGTCCAATGTCCTGTTGTGAGCGGACACAATAATAATAATAATAATAACAACAATAATGACAATAACGATAATGATAATAATAGGCCTAATGATAACAATGTGAGAGGAAAATAAAAAAGTACTTTATAATGAGTGTGGTACTGATTAGTTCAGTTGTTTACTGCGCGGTTCGCTACAATTTTTTAAAAAGTTCTCAACATAGTAGTTAATAAAGAGCATGTCAGAGCATAGCTTAGGCCTAATTGGGTAATGAATTTTTTACAGTGCCTATTGACGCTAACTTAGCTTAGCTTAGCTCACATTCAGTGAGGTATTTCATAGATAGTAGTGCCGGAGTTCATATGTAGTTTTGTCGGCACAACTACATATGAAATCCCGCACTGTATGTGAGCTTAGCTAAACTAACTTAGCTTAGCTCTTGGTCGATAACCGGCATAAACCTGTATGTTTCCCCTTAATGTGGTCCTGAAACTTAAAATGACGTATTAATGCCGATTTGCAGGCTATTTGAAAATCTCCTAGGCATAAAAATAAGAAAATAGGATTTTCCTAAGTCCTTCCCTCTTCCAACAACGGTAGGTAAAGTGGATGTTGCAGTGCACGCAAGAAGCAAATAAGCGTGTAATTGAGTTGGAACAGTAATTACCATCAGGGGAGGAACTAGAGGGGGAGTTCACCCTTTCCTGACAGAAACCACTTAAACGGATTCATGTCAGCAAACACTAAGACAATAGCCGTCATGAGCGAAGGAGGAGGGATTCCCCTAACTTATTCAAACAAGATTCTAGTACTGATTTGTACACTACTCATAAAATCTGTTCACTAATATTATTAGTTCATTAGTCTGCTACTTCAAAGCACCACGGCCTACATATACCTTCAGAAATGTAATAAATCTCATCACCCATTTGATGTTTTCATCTATTGTCTTCAGATTGAATGTATCTTTTCTATTTGCTCCTTTTGTGGATTAGTACATAGTAACAACAGCCATCTTGGTGCCTTAGAATTTATACCTATTCTTGGGTATATTTAGGTCGCTGGTGCCAAATGTGGCATTAGTTTTGCCTATCAGCTTTAGTTTTGTGAGATATGGTATTACCGTTATGCATAACTTATTATCCCATTTTACGTTTGAACCTTCACTAGCTGTATTATCAAGCAAGATTTTGTTTTGCTAGGTTAAGAGTTCACGGATAAAATCTATATAAAAGTAGAGCTGGCAGAGAAAAACTGTTCTATATTTGGAATAAGCATACTAAGTGTAGAGAAAAACTGTTCTATATTTGGAATAAACATACTAAGTGTAGAGAAAAACTGTTCTATATTTGGAATAAGCATACTAAGTGTAGAGAAAAACTTTTCTATATTTGGAATAAGCATACTAAGTGTAGAGAAAAACTGTTCTATATTTGGAATAAGCATACTAAGTGTAGAGAAAAACTGTTCTATATTTGGAATAAGCATACAAAGTGTAGAGAAAAACTGTTCTATATTTGGAATAAGCATACTAAGTGTAGAGAAAAACTGTTCTATATTTGGAATAAGCATACTAAGTGTAGAGAAAAACTGTTCTATATTTGGAATAAGCATACTAAGTGTAGAGAAAAACTGTTCTATATTTGGAATAAGCATACTAAGTGTAGAGAAAAACTGTTCTATATCTGGAATAAGCATACTAAGTGTAGAGAAAACTGTTCTATATCTGGAATAAGCATACTAAGTGTAGAGACAAACTGTTCTATATTTGGAATAAGCATACTAAGTGTAGAGAAAAACTGTTCTATATTTGGAATAAGCATACTAAGTGTAGAGAAAAACTATTCTATGTTTGGAATAAGCATACTAAGTGTAGAGAAAAACTATTCTATGTTTGGAATAAGCATACTAAGTGTAGAGAAAAACTGTTCTATATTTGGAATAAGCATACTAAGTGTAGAGAAAAACTATTCTATGTTTGGAATAAGCATACTAAGTGTAGAGAAAAACTATTCTATGTTTGGAATAAGCACACTAAGTATAGCAAAAATCCGATAAAAAGTCTGAGACACCAAACAAAAAGTTATTACTTCCTCTGCCCGTACCATAGGTACTATAGGTAGAGGAAGGGTATTGTTTTCGACCCCAAAATTCGAAGTTGAGTTTTTAGCATATATTCACGTTTCAAGGCCCCCTGAATCCAAAAATACTATTTTTGTAAACAGGTCTGTCTGTCTGTCTGTCTGTCTGTCTGTCTGTGTGGAAGTTTGTGAACAGGCTAGCTCCGAAACGGAGAATCGTATGAAAACAAAATTTCGTATTTGGGTCAGGTACCTTCTGAAGATGTGATTCGAAGATTGGCGACAAATTTCCCTTATTTTTAAGGGGACTTTACATGAAGAAATTTTCGTTTTTCGCGATTTTCTCGAAAACGGCTCTAACGATTTTCTTTAAATTTTGCGCATGGATTGCTTGTACCAAGAGCTAAAACTTTTATTTGAAACATTTTTTCGAACAAATTCTCTGAAGGGTAGTTATAAGCAACCCACTGTGAATACGTGATTTTTGCAATACGGCTTCTTGTAAATCGTACGAAAACAAAATTTTGTATTTGGGTTAGGTACCTTCTGAGGCTGTGAAGATTGGCGACAACCTTCTCTTATATTTAAGGGGACTTTACATGAAGAATATTTTGTTTTTTGCTATTATCTCATAAACGGCTCTAACAATTTTCTTTAAATTTTGTACATGGATTGCTTATACCATTTCAAAAACATTCTCTGAAGGGTGGTTGTAACCTACCAACTTGCCTGGTGAACAACTCAATACGCGGACATTCAAGGCATTTTATTCTAAATAAGCACGTGAAGTGAGAAAAATGTACTGTTGGCCCTGCTTACAGTAAAGAAATATCTGAGGGGAATATTTGATAAATTTCGGAAATTATTCTTAACAGCGGAAAGTTCAATAAACGTTTGCAGTCACTTGTTTTTTTTCCCCCATAGCCTGCGTTTTTAGTCGCAACATTCAAAGAAGGGCTATAAGATATTTATAGCATAATTAGCGTAAATGCTGCAAACTTTTATTTGGGCAGAGGAAGTTATGTGACTTTCACATCAGATTTTTTTTTTTTGTTGGGCTGTGTTAACTGTTGTCTGAAAGTAACTATTTGTACATGGAAAAGCTCCTCTTTACCTCCACTGAAACATGACCTAAAAATGCCGAAAATTACCTAAAAACTGCCAAAAAATGACATCTTTTGAAAGTGGCAAAAACAAATTGCCCTTATTTAATCAATTAGGGCTATTTCATGATACACATTTATATATATTCGAGCTATTTTTTAACCTTCATATAAAAAAGATGCAAAATCATTCAAATGCCTTGCCCTATTTATGCCAATAGAAGTTATTTCTTAAGACCGGATGGGTTGTCAGAGCAACAAGAACTTAACAGAACTCTGTTAAATGGAGCTCGTAATGGTCCGGAGCGCTAAGTACCTTCCAGATGACGTCACTTCCTGTGATGGAAACAAAATGCAGCACAATAGATAACAATATAATCTGCAATTATTATTTATTGCCGTTCTCAATTGCGCATCCTGTGCCGGCAATTTAATTCCGCTCGTTATAAAAGCATTTGTCTGCATTAGTAAACCACAACAAAAGTAATTATCTAGCGTACATCTGACCGAAAGTAACATCTGGCCTATTCGTGCTACCGCTATCAGCTGTATCAGGCTATCAGGCTATACTGCCATATGTACCATTGTAACCTAGGGTATTACAAGGCACGGAGTTTAGGAAAAATATTTTATGTAGATTTCGAAAGAAGACTTACTCAATGGCAATAGACAATTCCTAAGCAAGCTAAAGGAATATTATCTGTTTTATGGAACCCGAAGGTTCATTGCCGCGCTTACCTGAGCCCGGCATTCAACCCGATTCACTGCTAACTCCATCCAATCATCCCTCGCAAATCCTACTTCTCTTAAATTTATTCTAATCTTGTCCTCCAACCTACGTCTAGGTCTTCCAAGCGGGCTTCTCCCTTCAAGTCTCCCAGTCAATATTTTTGAGATATGTCTTTCCTCCCCCATGTCCAGCCCATTTCATGCTACGTGATTTATTTAACCTTACTATATCCAGTGACGAGTACAGGTTATGAAGCTCGTCGTTATGCAGTTTTCTCCAGTCCATTTTCATGTTTATTAGGTCCTAATATTTTCTTAAGAATTTTGATTAGATTATGTTATAAGGTTCCTAAGATTTTTAGACTCCCTCAGAGCAGTCCCTACCTGGAGATTTTACTCTCAACTTACTCAATGGCAATAGACAATTCCTAAGCAAGTTAAGGAACACTACCTATTTTATGCAACCCGAAGGTACATTGCCGCGCTTACCAAAGCCCACCATTCAACCCTATTCTGCACTGATTTGATCCATCCACTCCCTACTTCCCTTAAATCCATCCTAATATTGTCCTACCTACGTCAAGGTCTTCCACGTAGTCTTTTCCATTCGGGTCTCCCAGTCAATATTTTTTAGAAATGTCTTTCCTCCTCATGCGCGCAACATGTCCAGCACATTTCATCCTCCGTGATTTAATTACCGTTACTATATCCGGTGAAGAGTACATGTTATAAAGCTCGTCGTTATGCATTTCTCCAGTTCCTATTTTCATCTCTAGGCCAAAATATTTCCCTAAACCCCCTGTTTTCGAATACTTTCTCTAAGATTTTATTCTTTCCGAAGAGTAAGCGACCATGCGACATCCATATAATACAACCGGCAGACGATTTTATAAAACTTTTTTTTGTTTACTTTATAAAGTATTTCCGATATCTTACACAGTAATCAAACTGAATACAGTTTAAGGAAGTTGGTCGTTTCCTGCAACTAGCCACTAACTTTACATTTTTATATATTACCTAGGTATAATAGACATGACTCATCGCTATCAGTTTGATCTTTAAAGCGAATTACAAAAAAGGGCATTAAGAACTGGAATGCATAGGAAAGTTGCCAACAAACAAGTTGTTTCCAAGATGGCTTCCTCTTCCCACTGTCAGTGACATAAGTGATGAGGTGCAACAAAGGAGATCAGAAAGTATAAATAGCGCATTGCTACAGTGTCCCCTTCACTTTCAGATGCAGGTCAATCCGCCTGACCACTCAGTTCCGCAATTGCACGTGGGATTCGCTGCAATTACACAAAGTTCTTGGCGTTCTGAGAAGTCGCATAAGGAAGGACAAACCTCTGTATAACGAATTTCGATGTAACGATAAACCCGCATTTAGCAACATTTTTTTGCACGATGTAACTAATTAGTGGTACTTACGAATATTGTTGCCGTGGATCGTAACTTGACATTCCCACACGCAATCTGGTTGCTATGAAAACAAAAGAAATCTCCGTGCGGTAAAAATTACAAAAAGCACAAGTGCCGTAAGTAAAACCATCACAATACAAGCCTTTATGGAAAACCGGAACCAAGGCCCCCCCCAGTTTGTGGCGACTTTAACAGGACAAATATTCGGTACCCATAACAACCAACACATGCGAATCACTTTCTGAAATAAACATCTATCTTCAATAATGTGGGTTAGTCGGTAGCGCGCCTGCCTTCCACTCCGGCGGCCCGGGTTCGATTCCCGGCCGGGTCGGGGATTTTTCAGTAGTGAAAAATCCCTTTCCCGGGTTCAGGACTGGGTAGGTTAAGTCTTAGGTTAAGATAATGCACATTGTGCGCGATTCCTTAATTATTATTATAATGTATATACATCATATTTTCAGCTAATATCTCAATTAACATAATTATATTGATATAAATACCATCGTGCAAAAAATAGCATGCAATACTCATGCCGTAAGCGCATAACGGATGTCTGAAATTGAAAAAACTCTGAGCAAGCGCCTCGTTTTTTCAAACTCTTTCCTCGATCCGTATGCACCGCTTACGGAACTAGTATCGCAATATACTAATTTCATCTTCTGAAATCTCAAAACTCTTTAACCTGTTAAGCCTATTTTATGCCAAACTGTGGATGTAAGTGGTTTTCTTCTGCCTCATTTTGAAGTATGTGAAATATTTTGCATTTGTTTCCATAAATTAAGTAATTCTATTAATAATGTCTCGTACTAACTCCTTCTATGCAGTCCAAGAATCCAGTTGAAACATATATTCTCCCTGACTTTAATACAGTACAGTACAGCGAATCCTAGCCGTACTGTATAACAAGTCTGTATGTTGGAAGCTGTACCTAAGTGACCCCGATACTCGCCGATCGTGTGAAATGGAACACAAGACAAGATCGTGACGATCAAAGGGACCCGCCTTTCTCGCGCATCGCGATCATAACCGCCACATCATCCTACAGTTTCAAGGTACGAACTGCCATAATCTATCCGTAAGTTATATATTGACTGCCGCCTAGCCGAAACCACTGAAGCTAGAAATAAGAAAATTGGTCAGTGATTTTATTCTATAATAAGGGTTGGCAGATTTTCGCAATCGCGATAAATTCTAAATATCCCCAAAAGATGACGTCAAAATAAGTAATATTTTGGTTTTGAGGCATATGTGAAGTCTATTATTGTGTTTTTTCAATTCGCGATGAAATGCGAAATTAGTATGAAATGCGAAATGTGCGTATTTCTGCGAAATACATTGTAAGGGTCATTTATGTAAATAATATGACAGGAAATGAAACAAATCAATTTTATGAAGCTGTTAATGAGCTCTTTAATCCACCAGTGGCTGGTCAGATGAAGTACCACAAATCCCAAGAAAGCGTTCGACATGGTGAAGAGAAGAATTCCATTATTTTAGTAATATAGACAGACAGTTTCTTATAATAATAATAATAATAATAATAATAATAATAATAATAATAATAATAATAATAATAATAATGTTTTATTTTGCCTGGCAGAGTTAAGGTCATAGGGCCTTATCTTCCACTCAACCAGGATAAAAATAAAATACATTAAAAGGAATCTACAAAAAACAAATACACTAGACATCATAGTAGTAGAGTACACAGATCGCATGCGATCCTTTGTGATCCAGTCGGATATACACAGCTGTGGGTTGCCAGCCGTATTATTCAAATTGTCTCTTTCTTGCTTTTGTAACTTGATGTGTCAGTCTCTTCCATTGACTTTTATCCTGCACCCGATCAAGAGTCTCTTTCCATAATTATAATATGATATTATAATATCATATTATAATATCATGTATAGACATCATATTATAAAAATCCCTTTAGGCAGGCCTACAGGCTGAGGTAGATTTCAAAGTGCTTTTGGTTTAATTTATTATCGCTGCGCAGCACTCTTCTTTTTTAGCCTTGGCATGGCAAACCCGCAGTAATAGGCCTAAGAACTGAATTCGGTAAAGAGGAAGAGACTACAATCATTTGTTTTGACAACAAGAATAGGATATAATATTCTGGGTGGCCGTGCGCAAGATCAGCAATGAATAAAATGAGCAAAGCCGCTAAACAAGACAAAATTATGATATTATAATAATTCTTTTAAGTGTTATTATTTTCAAACATTAAAATCTCGCGTCATATGAGATCTATCAAGAAACTAGTTATTGATTTGCAGAGTACTCATCAAGAGCTTTTCAACCATACCCCACAAGACGTAGTTTCAAAAATTTCGAATTTCCACCCCCTCACCCCCATCCCCACTCGTACCCCTCAAAAACCCCCGAATTGTTGGTGTCACCGTGAACTCCATAGGGAGTACTCTAATTTATTCAAACAAAGTTTCCCTCTATACTTCATAGGGGCCGAGATATAAATGTTTTAAAATTTCAACCCCCTCCCCCGACCACCCCCTTGGGCCAATTTTGCCCATTAACGAACTTGTCCGAACTATTGGGCCTAGAAATAACATAATAAAATTTGGTTCAAATATCTTCAAAATTACGGCCGCTATCGTGTAAAGATATATATATATATATATATATATATAAATATCACAAATTTTTTTTTTTGAACGGGCGGTGGTTTGGTACTTAGGGGAGCATGAAACGTAAAGATATGAAAGAATTTTTCGAAAATCATAACATGGTATCCATTGCAATAGGTAGATTTTTCTTCGAAATCTACCTAAAATAATAGAAAATGCTAAAGAATAATAATGCAATATTGATCTGCCTACATTAAAACATAAGACAAAAATGCGTCCAGTAATATCCCGCGAAAACAAAGTGAATTAAAGAATTATAATATAATTGGATGTGTGTATAATTACAATATTATACTATAATATACACTAAAATTGAAACTTATAACTAAGAAATTAACAAATAGAAGCAATATAAGCTAAGTGTTATGAAAATATTGTACAATATAAATTTACCTGGGCTAGATAACGAGACATTCATTCTAGTTATCAGCGAGATAACTTATGCGGTTATGGTTAATTTCACAAACATTTGATAGCCAGTATAAAGACAATTAAGAGGCTGACTGACTGCAAATTTTGTTAGCAATTAGGGATGGGTCGATACCACATTTTCTCGATACTCGATACTCGATACCGATACATGATTTTTTCCTCGATACTCGATACTTCGATACTCGATACCTTCAACATTCCAGTTTCAATAAATAGGTACATTAAAAATTAAAATTTGAGAGAACTGTATAATACCAACTAAATTAATTAAGTCTGCATATTTAATGAGACAAAATTTAATATCATCAGTAGCCTATAATTATTTTTAAACTTTAGGGCCTACTTTAAAAATTAAATTGATTTTTAAAGAATCCACTTACAAGTTTTTGTTAAAAAATACTAGCATTCTCACTTAATTGCAGAATTACAGAATTACAAAAGTATCGAAAAAGTATCGAGCGAGTATTCTGAAGTATCGTTCGATGCCGATACCATGAAAGTATCGAGAGTATCGAGGTATCGAAAGTATCGAGGACCCATCCCTATTAGCAATGCAAATAAAATTTTCACTCTTTGCCAATGCAGCTTTTCAGGTAATCTGGTCAACTGCCAACAGCGTGGATGTAGAAAGCATTTTCAGAAAATCCAATTCAATTGTTATACAAAGCCGAAAAAGGTAAAATGTTAAATTTTTAGTATGCTGAATGCTGATTTTAAATGCATGTAGGCAAATACAAAGTTAGCAGTGCATATATTTTGACGTGTGTTTTAGTGTTCACAATTTCACTACAATTTTATGTCGCTTTATGCCTACTTATATGCTTGAAATTATTGTAACTGGAAAATAAATAAAATGCACTTGGCAATGCCCTAATTTGTAAAACCTAATTTTCCAATAATAAAATTGTTTAATCTCAAATCTCTATAAAAAGGCTAAATTTTATTTTTATTTTTTGGATGCTAAAATCTACCATCCCTATCTACCGTAAAATGTGGAAACTCATTAAGAAGGGATTTCTTTATATAACTTATGCAACCCCTAAAGGGGCCATAAGGAGCTTCAAAGTTTATAGGCCTATGGAAAAATACTATTAAACGTTACTATGCACGCAATACTTTAAAAGTACTCCAAAACATAAATAATGTAACACTAAGGGTGTTAAAGTTTTATTGGGACATTTTTGGTCCATTTTCTTAAAACTTAGTAGGACTTTAAATAATGTAAAACACAAATGACATACGTATTTCAACATTTTCTACAAATCAAAACATCGAGAAATAATGCGAGTTAATTCTTAATTGCGAGAGGCTAAATTTCCCACACAATATACAAATCCATGCCGGACTGCACAGAAAATAGTTAACACAATGATTAGGCTCACGGTTAATTTCTTGTTTCATTTCCTGTAAATTTTACACGAATTTTAAATTTCCTTTCGATAATTTTTCTGTAATTTTAAGGCGAATTATTGTATCCTATAGAATGCACTATGCATTTTTGGTTAAAACTCACTGCATACACTGGAGTCCTGCTATTTCGGACTAGATGGGTCCGGGACCTGTCTGGGTCAGCGGAAGTCCGTATTAAACGGAATTTGCCTTAAAATGCATGTACTGTATTTGTACTGTAATAAAAGTTTTATATGGATAAAACACAATGATTATATATTGATAAAACTTTTAAAGAACTATTTTAAGAACTTTTAAGAACTAGCTCTGCTTAAGGGATCGATCTGGAGCTTAACTCTGGAATAGATTACAATGAAAATTTATTTTTTGTATATCATAATTGCATGGTCACTGATTAAATTTTCATGAAACTTGATATACGCATAAATAACGTCCATGCGAAGAAGCCTACTGATACTGGACCAAATCGGTTGACCGGTACCGGAGTAATGCCCAAATTAGTGCCTATTTTATGGTAATATATTAGAAAGAATTTATCAATTATGCAAATCAGTTCTCGTGGCGACATATTGTTTTACAGTGTTCATATACGGCTTTGGAAATTGCAATACATTTTTTGCTTTGACAAATAACACTACCCACATATTCCTTCACATATGCTTATCAAACTAGACCTTTGTTCTTCCGCAAGCCCTGCTTAATGAATCGATCTGGAGCAAAACCCGGAAATTCATTAAAATTAACTTATTTTCTTCATATCATAATTATCACTGATTAAACAAAAGCATTCTGGCATTTTGTTACATCAGTTTCCCTCATTTTATTTTTGTATTTCAAAATTTTGGTTGCCTTTATGCGAGAGTTGTTTTACTTCAGGAAAAGATTACAGACTTCAAAGCTTTTTAAACCAGACGTAATGGGTCGGTGGGGTTGGATCACTGTTGCGCCGAGCCCCTCATTTCATTCTGTTTAACTCGTGACCAACATGGTTTTAATCCAGTTCCTTTCTGCATGTGCATGCTGAGTTCACAAGTGCTCTTCCGAGTCTCTTCAGTGCAAACCAATTGCAACATTGTCTTGCGAAAGTGGAGAGGATCGAACAAAATCCTATTTTATTACTTCTTATGCCTATGAGATATTTTAATGCATAATATTCAAATAGCATATAAATAAGAATAATCAGAGTTCCAGGCAACATTGTGTGTGTCCTTCAAGACTAAGGCCCGGATTTTTAGGTTTTTATAAACCCCGAATTAATGTTTTAAACATATTAAAATTGTTTTATTTTACCATTTTCGGACATTTTCTTTAAAGATTCACTGTAATAAGTACAATAAACACATTGAATTTTTTTTTTAAATTAATTCTATTTTCAGTCACAATTTCATGACTCTGAACCACAAAACTAAAGGAACACTTTTTGATTAATTTTCAATCCAACCATTTATTATTTATAGAACACAATTTTATAATTACCCCTCCACCATATAAATTCAACAAGAACTAGGGCTGACAACCGATTAAAATTTCTAATCGAGTTAACGCTTGACTTTAATCGATTAATCGCCCGATTAATCGACTGATTAATCGACAAACAGGTCGGTATTTTAAACGAAACCAAAGTGTACATTTAATATTGTTTTACACGTTTAATAACTACTATACTACAGATAATCAGAAGAAATATTGAATTAATGAATACCATTATTAGTTAAATAATGAAAAAATATATACAAACTTACATTTCCGGTTACTTTTTCAGAGAAGACTTGAGACACACGAGTTGGACATTTTAATGTTCAAGAGACAATCTTAGTTTGTTTACAACAATACCGGCAGCACTAAAAACTCTCTCACTCGGTCGGCACTGAGAAAGGAGTTTGGTCATTTGACCCATTTCTCGAAAAACGTTTTTTTAATCGGAAAATGTAAATGATCGACGATTAAATGTTTAATCGATTAATCGAGCCGATTAATCGATTAATCGGTACAGCCCTAACAAGAACGTTTTTCAAATAATCAACCAACATGCAGAATACTTTCGGCGTCTTCCTTGAGCAAATGCTGTGAGTAAACTGCAAGTGTAAGCTTCTTGAGAACCCCTTTAATTCGCTTCTAAAGAAACCGGGGAATTCGGTTAACTAATGATCTTCTTTACCAGGACAGTGTAGTACAAAAAGACAATAAACCACAAAATGAAATGCTACATTCTATTTTACAACAGTGGCAAGGTAAACAATGAGTAAGATACCATTGTCTATCTACAAAAGAATATAATAGCAATGTTCCCTAATCCGAAAATCTGCACTGATACCCCGAAAACATGCACTGACACAAACACTGAGAAAGAACAGGTACTCTTGTAGTCGCGTGGGTTTCCCCTGTGTTGCCATTGTCATTCACCACTTCTCAAGTGAAGTAACCGTGCTGTAGTACGTATTTGACAACAGTGTAATGGACTGCAGTAAAGTGCGAATACGCCTAATTACCTTTCTATTCACCGATTGGTGGGTCGAAGAGGCTTAGAGTGGCAGCAGGTAGAAGCAGTCCTTTAAAAATAAAGTCTTTACTTAGTGGCGCCCACAATACATATTATTAGTTTAAGCAATTTATTGTATTTTAAATAAAACAGTTTTAGCCACTTTTAGTTTTTAATGTCATATTTAGCCATTTTTAGGTTTTATACATCGTACAATGAAACTGATAACCAGGGCCCAGATTCTAATGACATATCTTTTTATTGATGCTGCATAGACATTGCCAACTTGTAGATAAATCCTAATCGTGGCCTCTAGATTGTAGAAATGCATGTTTATTAGGTCATTTTTTGTCATTTTATGCCATTTTAAATTTTTAGGTCATTATTTTGTCATTTTCGTGTCATTTTCTTCCTTATTTAGTCATTTTCATGTATTTACATTGAGTGTATTAATTTTTTTTCGTCGCTAGCGGTGCTGTTTTTGAAGTGTTATTTGTTTAATGCAAGAAGGAAAAATTCCGTTTTAAAGTGTTGTCAAGTCTCAGTCGGAAATGAGAATCAAAGAAACGGCAACATTTTGTATTATATTACTTCGAGTATTGTTATTAGATTAACTTGGCACCAGAGTCTGTCACCTGCTTGGATTTGAGAGTGCAAACTACTGTTTACCCTCAATAAACAACAATATAGCCTAATCCGGCAGACCAGAAAAGGAAATGCCGAATTTTGACTCGCCAGTGCCTCAGTGCCAGTATAAATTTCCGTGAGAAAAGAACATTCACTACATTAGTCTGTAACTTCGTGTGTAGAATAATAATTTTTTTATGAAGGAAATGTCAGTTTTTAGGTCATTTTTTTATGATTATTAAGTCATTTTCTTTAAAATTTAGGGTCATTTTATAGGTCATTTTTCAAACAATTTTAGGTCATCAGAATCCGGGCCCTGCTGATAACTATGTTAAAATATCACAGTTAGCTAACAAGGAACCAAATGAGAATATTATAGGAGAAAAATTCCTCCGACACTGGGTCTTGAACCCAGGACGCGAATAGCCAAACGTCCTGGGTTCAAGTCCCAGTGTCTGAGGAATTTTTCTCCTATAATATTCTCATGTAATATCCAACAAAGACAATAATCTGTGATTCATGAAAGCTTATATATCTCTAAGGACCCAAATAGTTTAAAACCTAAGAATCCGGGCTCTAAGAAAGGTCCATATGGTCCTTGGGAGACTCTCAGTTTGGGATGTCTGCTCTAGAATATCCAAGAGATTTCGAAGACCCTATAACCAGAAATCGTGCATAATGCTTGTTTCACGAGAATGCCGTTATTCCACTTTAGTGCACATAACCCGTGATTGAGGTTGTCCAACACACGCGAGGCACGCATTTCTGCAAGCCATTTCCATCTATGCACTTCTTCCGGTTCATCATTTCGTGTCGAAACTTGAAATATGCATGCACTATCAAATGACCAAATAAGCAAAATGAAGCGGAAAAGACTAAAAATGTGCACTGTGAAAATTCAAACTTACATTTGCCAGCCTTTCCAAAATTTTCACTTTATCATAGGTAATCCCACGAGGGTTTACGAGTATATAGATATATTCGCAACTGCGCAACAGGAGCGAATTTATCTGATGAAACTCGTCAACTCTAGTTGGATTTATTAAGACTACTCCGTGAAAAAAATGTAACGGATTATACAAATAATAACATAAAAGATACTAAATTGGGCATTATTCCGGTACTGGCCAACCGATTTGGTCGAATATCAATAGACGTCTTCCCATGGACATTATAAATGCGTATACCAAGTTTCATAAAAATCCGACAAAGCGTATTAGAGTTATTGCGCCCTTAAAATACACTAAATTGGGTTTTACTTCGGTACCGGTCAACAAATTAGGTTCAAATTCTATAGGGTACTTCTCATGGACGTCATAAATGCATATACCAAGTTTAATGGAAATCCGATACAGCGTATTTGAATTATGGCACCTTTCTATTAGAAAGGCGCCATAATCTATTAAAATAAGCACTAAATTGGGCATTACTCCCGTACCGGTGAACCGATTTGGTTCAATAGTCTTAGGTTAAGATAATGCACATTGTGCGCGATTCCTTAATTATAATAGGGTTCTTCCCATGGACATTATAAATGTGTTTTCCAAGTTTCATGAAAATCCGAAAACGCGTATTTGAGTTATGGCGCGTACAGACACACGGACGGACGGACATACATTTTTTCGTCCCCCCACACAATCTCATAAAGTACACAGAATTAAAGCTGTGCTTTTAATCAATGTCCATTTATATTATTTTAATTTCCAAACAAGTTAGGTTGAATAAAATAATGTGTTTTTATTGTGTTCACTGGCAGCATGTGACGCATTAATGACGGCACATTGATGATTACGTGTCCAGTCATTCATTCATTCATTCAGTCAGTCAGTATATATATAGAGAAGAGATTATATACACTTTTAATGACATAGCCTATTGCATATTGTACTCAAAGGCGATAATAAATTGAATTGAATTGAACATAAAGGGGGTACGCACAATGTACAGGTAGGGAGGAAAAAAGCGGACCTACTAAAATATCTAGGTTGCCGATATGAGCCACTGCGCTTGTCTATTGGGTTCTAGGCATGCGCAGTGGCTCATATCGGCAACTTACATATTTTAGTCGGTCCGCTTTTTTTCCCCTCACCTGTACAATACGGATCGAGCCGCCACTGACCAAAAAAAACACAAACTCTGCTCACGAAGCCCGCTTTGCCCACGAAGGCCACTCGTGAAGTGAAGAAATTACACAGTCAGACAGTCTATAATTCTAACTTCTCCTAGTCTCTAATCTTGCAGAAATTAATCCTTCCCGTATACACAATTGATATTTAGGTTAATATATTATTATTCTCATTTCCAAGTGGGTGGGGACAGAAACCACCAAGGTCTTGTTCGGGCATCACTTACCGGTATTACGATGTAGGAAATGTAAGTGATAACCACAGCTGAGTAATCATTATGAAGATTAAAGAACGAGGTGCATACTTATTACGCAATGCCTGTCACTTCATGAGTCACAGATGTAAATCATCTTTATGAAATTATATCATCCTTGAGTTTGTAAACTGTATTGACATTTTATTAACGAGAAGTCTGTTTTTTTTTACTGACTATTCCACTCATACGCCGCGTGTTTGATATTGACCAATATCTATATATATAAAAGGCTTTGTCCTGACTGACTGACTGATTGACTGAATGACAGGAATCAACGTACAGCCTAAACTATAACAGGTAGAGACTTGGAATTTTGACAGTACCTTCGTTTCATAATGTAGATGCTCACTAAGAAAGGATTTTGAAAAATTCTGATTCTAAATGCCAAAAATTAAATGTTTTTGAAAATACTTAATCCCTTTTTACATAGAATTATCAATTCCAAATCACAGAATATATTGTTGCCAAATGGTATCAGGTGGGCTTGGAAAAAACAATTGAAATGCACTTTTGACAAATAAGAGAAGTTATCAAAATAATTCATGTTATAAATAAATATTACAGAATGAAATCCACTAAAATAATGGAATCACATAACTTTCTCTACCCTGGACATAGAGAAAACAAAACGAGGTATGGTAATGTGTATATTATTATATTATATCGCAGGTTTTTGGAGAGAAAAGTATGAAAGTGATAATGCTTTCTGTTTAATTTCATCCCCAAAACGACTTTATGGTAACATAAGAGTGGGAAATTTCCCGCCTCGATATTACAATTTTATGTTACAGGAATTTCTGTTTCTTCTTATTTAAACCTCTACCAGGCTTGCTGTGCACTGTACAAGCGATGGGATGCAACATTCTAGATCCTCTATGAGCCATAAAAAACTATATCAAGCGTTTTCTGAGGGAATAGTTTGAGTGTAATAAGTCGTTCTTCCTATTTCAAATTATAAATGCCTATATAAGGACCTAGAATTTAAAATTGAAAATCCTTCATAAGTTAATTTCCAATTACAAAATACAAAACCCGGGCGACGCCGGGTCTTTTAAGCTAGTAAGTTATAAGTGGCGTACCAAGAGGGGTGCGAACGGGGCGGCCGCACCGGGCGCCGTAAAGGGGGGGGGGGCGCCAAAATTAAAACATTTTTTTAGTTTAAGAAAAAAAAATTATTCAAGCAAAATATACGACTTTATTGGTCAAATTTTCTTTATCACTTTGTTAAATACTGCAGTAATATTCTTTAGAAATTAAATAAACGTTTCATTTTAAACTATTTATAGACAATACGAAATAGGTCGTGGGAGTCGACTACACAGGAAAATTTTACGGTGTACGGGCGAAAGAAATACTAAATAATTTAGCAATTTTATCAATTGATCGTGATGTGGCTGCTACTACAGACTTCAACTCTATTATAAATAAGTTTATAGCATCCATCAAGGCTAGGAAGGTCCATTTTTAAATTTTTGTTATGACTCCGAAACTTTTCTCTTTTTTTCAAATAAACTAACCTTATAATACTTACAGTTTTATTTCATTCATATTTTTCTCTTTAACAAATAAATGTGAACATTAAACTGTCTTTAAATGAAACTTGAACTTTTTAGTGTTAGGGGGGCGACTACCATCTAATTAGCCCCGGACGCCAAGTAACCTTGGTACGCCACTGCCAATAACGTTTAGCAATTCCTCTGATATAGACCAATCACGATCGTTTATCTTGTAATATCCTTCCTTGGATCGCAAGGATGCAATTTTATCTGATAAAATCATCAGCTCGTTACTGGACACGTAAGGCATCAACGTGCTGTGATTAATACGTCACATGCTGCCGCTGAGCATAATGAAAACACATTATTTTATACAACATAACTTGTTTAGAAATTGAACATTGAATATGTACAGTAGAGGGGGGAAAAAAGCGGACCGACTCTTGCAGCTGATTTCAGAGCCTTGTGATACGTAAATAAATATAAGAGATGTAACGGAAACGTTTGTTTTCACAAGCAATGCAAATTGCGTTAAATTATTTCTCAATTCAAGCAATGTTCATTTCAATATATATCATGCTGTCCTGTGAATGCCGCTAGGCATGCGCAGTGGCTCATATCGGCAACTTAGATATTTTAGTCGGTCCGCTTTTTTCCCCTACCTGTACATTGATTAAAAACATAATTTCGATTCGGTGCAAGCCAGTTGGTGTGCTTTTATTCCGTTCTGCTGTTAGCTCACCTGAATTAGGTTAACTATGTCTTATATGCACCATTGGCAGCATTGGTTACAACATGGTAACTCGAATCTATTCAAGGATTGTTGATTCATAGTATGCCGCGATCTTGCAGCTGTTAATTTTGTTTTTATATAACAAAGTAAGGAATTAATTATTATTTGTACAGGGCGATCCATATAAAACTGAACAGTTTTAAAGACTTATAATTTCCCTCTGGAAAGTAATAAAAGAGTGAAATTTGGTTTTATGATCTCAGTGGCTTTGGGAGAATCGATATTGGTAATAATGTTTGTACTCCTACCATCCATGCATTGTTGCCTTACGACTATTGTTGTTTATTAGTAATTAGTTTTCAGTCTCTAGTTTTGCAGTCAGAAACGAAAATGCAGTTCTCAATTCAGCAGCGTGTTTTTCTTGTGAAAACATATTGGTGTACGAAGTCATTGATTGAAACTCAACGGGCATTTAGAAGACAATTCAATGTGCGCAATATTCCAACAAGGGCAACAATTTTATCCATGGTGAGGAAGCTGGAGACAACTGGCTCTCTCCTCAGCGAAACTGGGAAAAAAAGATCTGTGATGAGTCAAGAGTGTACGTTAATGATGTTCGAGAACGTTTTGTGAACTCACCAAAGAAATCATTGCGCCGGTTGAGCCAGGAGACAGGCTACTCATATGGCACATGTCAGAGAGCTGCAAAGAAAGCAGGCCTACGAGCATACAGAGTGCATGTAGTGCATCAGTTAAAAGAACCAGACGCGGAAAAGCGAATGCGTTATTGCCAATGGTTTCAGGCTCTTCTTATTGCAACCCCAGACATTCTCTCCATAACCTGGTTTACAGATGAAGCATGGTTTCACCTCTCAGGCTACATCAACACTCAAAACAGCAGGTATTGGGCTGCTGAGAACCCGAATATTATCCACGAAGCTCCATTGCATCCGGAAAAGGTTGGGGTCTGGTGTGCGGTGTCAGCTACCAGAATTGTTGGTCCCATTTTCTACGACACCAAGGTAAACACTGCGGTTTATGGTCGCATCTTCAATACATTCGTGGAACAACTGGACGACATCGAATTAACAGAAGGTTATTTCCAGCAAGATGGCGCAACATGCCATACGTCTGGTGATTCCATGAAACTTATAGCCAGCTTCTTCGGTGATCGTCTTGTCTCAAACAATCTGTGGCCTCCCAGATCGCCAGACCTGACATCTCCAGATTTCTTCTTGTGGGGCTACCTTAAGGACAGGGTGTACAAGAATAGACCGCGGTCACTTGCTGAACTCCGTGAAGCAATAAGGAATGAAATCAGTAACATTAACGAGGATACGCTTCGGAAAACGTCTCAGAATATGGTGCGACGAGTACAGTTGTGTATGGATGCAGGTGGAGGACATTTTCAACATTTACTCTGAGGAATCTCCCAAAGGTACTCTGTAATTCAGCACAGTTGCATATGTATGCTATTATTAGTTTAAAAGTTATAAGCCTTTACCGTTTCATTTTTGATGGAATAGTCTTAGCCTAATAAACCCATTATTATGACTGTTTAGCAAATAGGCCTACTTCAAAATTAAGCATGTAATGAACAATTAAAACCATAAAAATGAATGAAACATCTGCTATTTGCGTCACTTTGAGATTACTAACTATACTTTCCTCGATAAAACAGAAGTTTTTACTTTTTAATTACAAATGCATCTACGTTTACAAAGAAAGATGCCCTGAAGATGATGCAGGTGGAACTAAATGTCCAGCCATTGATAAAATAAAATAAAAAAGTTGAGCTAAAGTTCACTTCTTTTTATCATCTTAAATAAATTGATACATTTTCCCAAATTAAAGCTTATATCACAATCCTGAGACGTAAATGTACGACGCATTATGTTATAATATCATCCTATTTCTTTAACGAAACCTGATGAACTAGGTTATAAAATTTTATCTACAAAACCCGACAAACCTGTTCAAATTGTTTCCCTCGGGCTACACTGACAGAAATGGAGGACTATTATCTGGAAATAACTAGGCCTATCGTAACACGAACAAAATCTATCTACATAAAAAGAGGAAGTGTTTGTCTGTCTGTCTGTCTGTACGCGATGCCCAGCGAAATCCACTGAACGCTGAGATCTGAAATTTAACACGTAGATGAACTGAAGGGTGGCCGAATGCACCTCGAAGCCGGATTTTTTCTTTTCGCTTTCGTCCGAGAGTTGAGAGTGAAAAACTAGTAGAAAACGTGATTTGATTTTTCGCTATCGAAGCATCACTATTGAAAATATTGCATCGATATCGATATATCAATAAGAGGTGTTTCGATACATATCGATATTGATTTGCTATATATCGATATATTGATATACTTCGAAATTCAATTATCACTTTGATACTTTCCTTCCCAAAAACCTGGGACATAATTTACTAAAAGAGTTTATGCGACAGTTTTTGAACAAGTTGCAGCTACCTGGGATACCTTCGCACGTCTTACAGTTAAAGATTGATGATAGTTTTAAATGTTTTGCTGTTAAAACTTATAAGCACGGGCGAAGCCGGGGGAACATGACAGTAGAAAATAAACGAGAAATACTAAATCTGGTCTACTTACAATTATCATCACTCGTATTTTGGGCATGAAATCGTGGGTAGATAACTCACCTGAAATGAAAGACAATATATTAGCTCAGATAATACATTACAAAGCAGAAGCAGGGATGGACTCAGCCCCTCACCCAGAATTCATGATCAGGGTGGGCAAAATGTTTGTCAGGTTTAAAAATAGAAATTTTTGGACTTCTTTACTAGGTATAGGTAGGCTTGCCAGACGTCCCGGTTTTCAGACAAAATCCCGCTGTCCCGGCTGGTTTACTTCACGTCCCGGTAAAAATGGCTAAGGTATTTGGTCACTTCAAGGAGAATCACAAAGCAGCCCCCAATGTGATCAAGATTGTTGAGTTTGCCTTCTACTTACCTGGAACATCAGCACAAGTTGAGAGTTTTATTTGATGAACAACGCATGGACTGACGATAGGGGTTTGATGAAGGAATCTACGGTTAAAGGCTTGATGACATGTAAAATTAATATCTGATCAGCTTGAAGATTTTTTCAACAAGATTAAAACCAAAAAAACTTTCTAAAAAAAGTCCTAGCCAATTAAAAGTACATGTAAATATTGTTCAAATTTTTATTCCTCATTCAAAGTGTTTCTTCTTACTTAAGTAACTTTTAAATATTAACATGTTAGAAATAAAATGTTTAAATTGATACTCTTATGTAATTTATTATTACCCCTGATTTAGGTTCCTAATCAGTAACCATTTATTCATAGCATTGAGAATAAACTACCCTCTAAAACACTCTAAACCCCCGCCAAGGGTGTGTACCCTTGAATACCCGCGACGCTGGGGGACATTCCGGTGTTCCGGTTGAACATTTCAGAAATCTGGCAAGCCTATGTATAATAATAATAATAATAATAATAATAATAATAATAATAATAATAATAATAATAATGTTTATTAGCCTATGTCCATACAGGTGAGGCATCGTCAATATACATAATAACAGTTCTTATAAGACAAAGTCAGCAGTAAGGAATTCGTGTACAGAGTAAAATGGTCTCCTTATTAGCCATGCATATACATAATTTTTAAAACTATTTATGGGTAAGCAACGGACGCTTAAAGGCAGTTTGTTGAATAAATTAATTCCATTATAAAAACAAGTGTTATAAGAACTATTTAAACGACACTTCGGTAAATTTAAATCTGCCCTATGTCTTGTATTATAATTATGCATTTCTATATCAGTATAACTCTCTAGATTATTCTTGACAAATAAGATACAATAAAATACATATAAGTTAAAAACTGTCATAATATTCATTTCAGTAAAAAGAGGTCTACAGCTTTCTCTCTGACTTTTGTTTGCCATTATCCTCAGGGCCTTTTTTTGGAGAAGTAAAATCGAATTTGTTTCCCTGGAATGACCCCAGAGATATATTCCATAAACAATATGGCTTTGTAAAAGAGCAAAATACACAGTCCTTAAAACTTCAAGTGAAATGCAATTCTTAATTCTTCTTAGAACAAAAATACCTCTCGCCATTTTCTTACAAATATTTTCAACATGGGGCTTCCAAGTAAGCTTAGAGTCCAGGTGAAAACCAAGTAATTTAATATTGTCGCAGTTATTAGGTATCGTGCTTGTAAGACCAAAAGAGTATTTCCGAGTCTTTGAATCATTTAGAGCAAACCCATTTCTACCAAACCAGTCCTTTGCAGCTTTGAGGCCATCCATTTCCATATGTTTCATCTGATCTAAGCTTTTATCAGAAGATATAAGAGTGGCATCATGGGAATGAAGGGAACTCATTTCAAATCCTTAAGAAACATAATAAAGACTCTTGCTACTTGTTACGGACACAATCAAACAAGGCAACCTTGGGTCTGGAATATGGTAATTTTCATCGCAACCGCTTATTTGTTCCCGAGAGGCATTCACAATCCGCAAGCCTCACTATTACATCAGCGGCTCAGAAAATTATTCCTGGATTTTTCAAACACCACCCGACAAGTCGACTCCAGCCAAAGCAAAAAAATCTCTGGCGTCAATTTCTGTGTAGCATTTTTTCTTAAGAACAAAAACTTGTAAGCGATTACTGCTCTCCTTTACGATGATAGTACATTGAGACAAAAGAGTTTGAAAGACTAGTCAAAGGCGTGTCTTTTTTTTTTTAATTTCTTAGTTTTCCAATGCACCTAACTTATGTGTATTGCATGGTATTTTTTTCAAAGACTGTGAGTAATACTTACGTAAAATGATCAGTTACCAGCTGTCCGAGATTGCGACAAATTTAATCTTGGTGGCGATCGGTATTCAAGTACAGACGCAACTAGTCCCACCATTATAGGCCTATGTGACAAAAATCGAAACCGAGGCAACACCGGGAAAATTTCAACTGATAATTTAAACGGATATGATACACGATGAAATGGCGAGGATGATTCATGGCATGTAATTATCCAAGGCAAATGCCGAATTGGATATTTACATACCATGAATTATCCTCACCATTTCATCCTGTATCATATCCATTTAAATTAATATAAGTTGAAATTTATTCCATAAAATGCACTAACAATATAAAATAATTGACAATCAATGGTTCCATGGCCTACCCTACCGTACAGATAAGGATACTGAACTCCTGATATGGCCTCGCAGCTAAAAGGAGTATAAACACAGCTGAAAAAAATATCAAAACCTCTTAAATTAATTATTAATATTTATTGCTTCGATCAACAATATAGTACTCAGCAAGAGTATCAAACAATACACCTTAATTCAAATATTAATTATACGAATAGTAACAAAAAATTACAATTAATTTACTGTTAAGTTACAGTATAGCCTAATTGTGCCGTTATGGACACGCTAAAACCAATCCCAGTTAGGTGCAGAGGTAAGAGGTCCAGGGTTCAAATCTCGACTTTTCATGGTTTCCTCAAATGCAAATGCTGGCTTAAGTGCATACATAATGCATATTTAAGGAAAATATCTGCATATATATGCGCATATTTTTTGTGTATTTTTACTGCATACAAAGCCTAGCCCTCAGTTCGGTTTGTACAATGGACGGGTGTTTCCCCTAAAATGTTGAGAATGCGGATTTTATGCATGGCATGACAGTTTTACTTTCTAATACAATTACATACAGTACACAGGTATGATCTATGGAATGAAGTGCCGGCAAAGCAGTAGAAAGCTGAATTTTATCCCATTCAGTACGCACATTCTGCACACACCCATCATTACGATTTCTATGATCCATGACCCACGCTGTTTTGTGTACATTTTTCTTCCACAATGCCACCTATTAATCTCGACTGCATCCTGGTTTCACTTAAATAATATAGTCAACGAAATTGAGATATTCTCGGTTTAATGACCTGTAAATCAATATATTGATTGGATTGTAGTACAATACCAGTCCTTTATTTACATGACCAAGAGCTCTATCTTTCTTTTCTCAATCCATTTCGTGAGAAAACAATTGACGATCGTCAAACCTAACAATTCTTCTTAGATTGTTCCTTGGCCAAAGCCCACAAATAGAAATTTTATGACATTTTCTCAAATTACTCATTTATCTTAAAAGCTAATGGTTTAATAGTTAGAACCAGTTTTCGAGAGAGTGACGGATTCACAAATTCTGGTTATTATCGATAAAAATGTTTATTAATACAAACATTAGTTACTCACTGGCAATAGCCAATTCCTAAGTAAGCTAAAGGAATAGTATCCTTATAATACTGTACCTCAGAGCCAAAGGAACGTAACTCCAAATTTCATATTTTTTTGCTTTTTTCATATTCTTTACTAACTTCTTGACCTCTATAGAACCAATTAATATTAAATCCATAACTTCATTAGAAACCAAGATATTGAGAGCCAAATAGTAGTAACTCCATTCCCCTTTATTGTTCATAATTTTGTTTTTCGCTCCTCCTGTAAAATTTAGTTTTTGGAAGTTACGCTCGTTTGGCTCTGAGGTACAGTTTTATAAAGCCACATGACTGACTGACTGACTCACTCACTCACTGACAATGTTTGCCCACTTCCAGATGAGCTGAAATTTAGTACACATATACCTTCTAGACTACAAACCACAGGAAAATTCCAAAAAGTTTATTCTTTAATCTTTAGCCCCCAAAACACCCGAAAAAGGGCTAGGTTTCCATGGCGACGGCATATCAGTGTTCACATAGAGCTCTGAAAGGTAATAGCCAATACAGCAGACTAAATACACGCACTGTATCTCCCATAGATCTTTTAAAATACCTTTCCCGAGAACCTCAGTGGGGGTTTGGGGGCAGAGCCCCCAATGAGCGAAGCTAATCTATTCTATGGAAGCCGAAGGTGCATTGTCGCGCTTACCTGAGCCAGCCATTCATTCAACCCTATTCTATGCTAACTCCATCCAATCATCCCTTGCAAATCCTACTTCCTTTAAATCTATACTAATATTGTCCTCCCATCTATGTCTATGTCTTCCAAGTGGTCTTTTCCCTTCGGGTCTGCCGGTCAATATTTTTTAGAAATCTCTTTCCTCCCACATGCGCGCTACATGTCCAGCCCATTTCACCCTCCGTGATTAATTACCCTTACTATATCCGGTGAAGAGTACAGGTTATGAAGCTCGTCGTTATGCAGTTTTCTCCGGCGCCCATTTTCATCTCTCTTAGGCCCAAATATTTTCCAAAGCACCCTGTTTTCGAACACACTCAGATTATGTTCTTCCCGACAAACCATTCCATGCCAAAATACTGTTTTATGTTCGCGCAGAAAAACGAAACTTTGTGTATTCGCACAATTTTCGTTTTTAATGCAAAATTCATTAATATCTTTTTTCTAGGAAAATCTCTAGTCATAAGACAAATAAAATGGATTTAAATGGCATTTATCGAAAGTCGCATAAATATATTATGTGCACATTAATACAGGGAATCCATTTTATGAGGAAACTTTTTAACAGCGTTGCTCCTGCTCACACTTTCCCCGCTGTTGCGCTTGCACCGGCCGGGACCGTGTTCCGTTACTGCCGGCAAATCGGCAAATCAAGACTTTAGAAACAATACAAAATAGAATAACTAACCAATTTATTATCAAAATAGGCCTACATGTAGAGGCTTATTACTCACCATTTTGTACGGATGGTACAGTCAGGATATTTACGAGAAAATCTCCGAACGCGCCTTCTATGGTTATTTCTCAATAAGTAACATTCCACCAAATAAATTGGCTGTTCAACCGTATACATTTTCGATTATTGTCTTACGTAACACACAACAATAGACAAGCGTCTTACTACAAGACACTACAAGACACCGAAGCAACTAACCGCTTGTAGGGTCTATGCTTTGTACAATGCTATCGCGGCAATGCGGCAGTGATGCGAGGTTTCCTCATAAAATGGACTCACTGTACAATAAATCTAGACTATTAAAGCAAAAGAGTACAAGTAAAAAATTGTGAAAATGAGATAAAAAAAATCACTATGTAAAAAAGTCTCTTGACAAAAGTATATTTTTTTGCTTATATTCTTCTGCCTTAAACGATCCAAAAGAAGACTGTCAATTTAAAATGAGATAACGTGTAAATAAAAGCCTCTCCTGAAAATAATATTTTTGGCTTATACTCTTTTGCCTTAGCAGCCTAGAAATATTCAGTCAGATTCGTACTTAGTTCTCGCAAATACAGTCGAATTTGTTTAATTCGACGTTGGATAATTCGAAATATTGTATAATTCGAATAAAAACTCATTCCCCTTGAAATTCCTATATAAATGTATGTTAAAAAATTGCAATTAATTCGAATTTTTTAAGCTTAATTTGGATAAATCGAAGCCAGAATTTGTCTCATGTTAATGTTGTAAGGATTCCAAGAGTTCATTGCTTCCAGGAATTCCACAAGAATTCTCTATTTCGCTGAAGAACCGTAGTCTGTTGCAGCCAGCAGGTACAATAATAAAGTGAATTTTTAACCACCGTTATCTTCCTCCTGCTGAATAGATGCTCAGTGGAATGCAAAGTTCACCCCCTCCGCTACAGTCTTGGAGGGATTCAACACTTCTGTGAAAATTTTAGTGTTCATTCTATCCTCCAAGTGTGACTGTGTTTGAAATTGTCAAAGCGTAGAGCATACACCAGTTCCTTTATTAAATTTAGGGTTACAGTTTTAGTGTGGAAAAAAATGGTTTCATATTATAACATCCTAACAACAGGATGGCAGTTATAGGTAAGATTCACTATACAATAATTATTATTTATTGCAAAGAGTTTATTTTTAACATTTTTTACGGCATTTTAGTCTAAAAAGTCACAGTTTTGGTTAATTCGAAATTTGGATAATTCGAATTTCTTCTAATTCCCCTTGGGGTTCGAATTACTAAGAGTCCACTGTATATGGATAAACTCAAACTCTCATGGGGTTACCTATGATAATTCTCCCTGCTTGTATTCAACCAGATCCAAACTTTGTTAGAAGTCAGAGCCATTTAAATATTTCATATGATAAGTAGGCCAATTCGTCTGGCATGCTCTTATCGTGTTTGTATTTACATTTGTAAGTGGGATTCCTTGACGATAAGGAGACGCTACAGGGTCAAATAGGGTACCCGACCTTGTAGAATGTAAATCAGTAAGTCTTGCCATGACATTCAAACAAATTGATGACAAATTGCAAACACTTTCCATATGAAAGTGCTACTGAAATCTGCCAACTCCCGTAAAATGCAATTATTAATGCTAGTGTGCAGAAATTCTGCCCCCGAGGTCTGCACTTTTAACTATAAACAACTTAACTATGTCATGAAAACATCTTTTGCGTCTTGCGGAGAGATTTAATTGCAAGCTACAAGGGCAGCAACAAAGAGGGAAAACCCTTCTGTTTGCACTTAACACGTTTACATGTGAGATTAAAATTTGTATGAATTCAATTCCAACTCAATACGTCCTCTTTATGTGGACTATTCCACTCACACGCCGCGTGTTTCCAAAAGCCTAAAGTTTAGCAATTCCTCGGATATAGACCAATCACGGCCGTTTACATCAGCGTTTCTCAACATTTTTGAACCCGAGGACCTCTAAAATGTCTAAAATAATTTACGGACCCCTAATTTTACATCCCACTTTTAAAAGAAGGCCTATATTCTTAATATTTGGGGTATTAATTATTATTATTATTTAGTATTCTGCCTAGTGGCAGGTCCATGTCTTCGTACGGAGAATTTCTGACGCCAGTGGTCCCTATCTCCAGCTTCGTCCTTCAATCTGCTGTATCTCCTCCCATCTTTCATGTCATCCAGATGTTGTATTCTTCTCCTTCCTCTTCCAGCAGTTCCTTTGATCTTCCCTTCAATTACATCATGTATGAGTCCCTCGTGTCTAAGTATGTGTCCGATCCAATTGGCTTTCCTCTGAATAATTGTATTCAGAATAATTTTCCTCTCTCCTACCCTTCTCAGTACTTCGTCATTTGTCACCCGTTCTGTCCACTTGACCTTCTCTATTCTCCTCCAGCACCGTAAATTTTTTTAAATTATGGGTCATTATAACGAAATAGGTGAAAAAATTAAACTTCTTTACTTTCCACTTGCTTTATATTTCTTAATTATGTCTCCGGACCATCTGCCCCATCTTCGCGGACCACAAGTGGATCGGTGGTGGTCCGCGGACCATAGGTTGAGAAACACTGGTTTACATTATAAAATGCTTGCTATTAATACGAGGATGGGATTTTATCTGATAGGCCTAACATGGTCAGCTCGTTACTGGAACGTACCAATGTGCCCTGATTAATATGTCACATGTTGCCATTAAGCAGCACGAAAATGATTATTTTATATAACATAACTTGTTTGGAATTTGAAATAATAGAAATGTGTACACTGATTAAAAACATTTTCGATTCGGTGCAAGCCAGATTTTATTCCCTTCCGCTGTTAGCTTACCTGAATTAAGTTAAATGCCTTATATGCACCATTGGTAGCACTGGTCATAACATGATAACTCGAAGCGATTCATGGATGGTTGATTCATAGTATGCCGTGATCTCGCAGCTGTTAGTTTTGTTTTTATTAAAAAAGCACGAAAGTAATTATTTGTACGTTATTATCAGTTATTTATTTTTATTCATGGAAAAGTCTCAATAAATCCAACTCGAGTTGACGAGTTTCATCAGATAAATTCTATCGATAAACTCGTAAACTCTCGTGGGATTACCTATGAAAATTCTGGGAGTGTATTGAGATTTTGTACTGTTGGCTAAATTGGCTATGCATGGTTATTTATATGGTTAAACTGCATAAACAATCGTGATATTCAGACTACTGTGTAGAATAAAATATAAGTTCGTCCGGTGAGGTTCTACATTGCCATGAACATTGTCGTGCCACAATATCGAATGTGTAACAAGCGTAAAAATGACACTTATTTGCAGTTATGAGATTTTACATAAACTCAAACAAACGGCCACAAGCCCTCGATGCCCTTCGCATCAACTGGTTGCCGTAGTTCTTGTCTTCTACGACATATGGCAGCTCATGGCGTCGGTTAAATAGTAGCTTCCTTTTGGTAATTTCCTTCAAATCAACGGATTTTTACAACACGAAATGAATTCATTTTATTATATTAAAATTAACACGACCAGAATTTATTTTGCTTTAAATACAGATTATTTATTACGCAGTTTTCAGCTGCTACTCTCAAGGTTTCAAGATCGTCCCGTGCTCTAAAATAATCCAAAGCCATCTGACATTCAGTAGACTGGGAAATAATTTGTTTTAACTGTTGGCACCACGCATCGTTTAAGCATGCAATTGTCTTCATTGTTGAAGCAATTTTACTAGTGTCTCCATAGATTTTAAGATTTTGTAATATGTTAGAGATTGTGATTTGGAATGTGGTACTGTGATGCTGTACGCTATAGCTTTCTGGGAAAACGGCATGGTAAACATCCACAAGGACTGATTCATTTTCAAGGTATGCATTTAGATGTACTGTACCATTCGTTAATTTCCATTTCCCTCTTCGCTTAAGCTTCAGAGTTACATGCCTAATCGATATGGTGTAGTCTAAGATTTCCAACAATCATTTAATGATTTTGTCAATAAATTCAGTGTGATGTGGAATATGTCATCTGTACTAAATTTCGAGTGGTGCTATAACTAAACACAATATTGATGAAACTGCAAAACAGCTCTTCGACTTTCATTTGTTTGGTTGAATAACAATGTCTCTATTTAGGAAGATTTTTCCGACGTAAATATCTTCTATATAGCGTATTGTTAGTTGCACATAGGGTTACGATATCAACGCAAATACTAAATTCGAAACAGTATGCCTATTTATAATTATTCAATATTACTGAACACATCTTTTTCCTAAGATGTCAAGTTTTCCCGGCGTTGGTATTAAATGATAGCTTCTCCGGATTCCAACGAGGAAAAAAGGTTAAAGCTGTCCGAGCTTTCGGCAGCCTAAGTATACTGTGTCTCGTGAAGAGGATTTTCCATTCTTTTTCCTCCTCATGCTGTACTGGACCAATTCGACATCTTGCTGCCTATTTGCAGCTCTGCCTTAAAGCAGCTTGCATATACGGGGGTCCAATGTGGCTTAATAGTCTATGTCCAGCTGTCATCTTACAATCTCCCAACGTGCACAGCATGCAAGACTTCTAGCGAGTTATTCACTTAATTCTTTTTATTGCCGCATAGCCCCCTACAATATATCTTATTCACTCAATGGCAATAGACAATTCCTCAGCAAGCTAAAGGAATATTATCTATTTTATTGAACCAGAAGGTTCATTGACGAGCTTAACTGAGCCTGCCATTCAATCCTATTCTGTGCTATCTCCATCCAATTATCTCTTGCAAATCCTACTCCCCTTAAATCTATCCTAATATTGTCCTTCCACCTAAGTCTAGGTCTTCCACTCAAAACTTTTCCCTTCGAGTCTTCCACCTTTGAGATATGTCTTTCCTTCCCATGCGCGCAACATGTACAGGTCATGAAGATTATCATTTGCAGTTTTCTCAAGTCCCCATTTTCATCTCTCTTAGATCCGATACACATTTTTATTAAATTTAATGTTGCATCACCAGGAAAAAATCTAACAAAATAATTATATAAGTTGTAAACGTTGTGACCTGTGACGTGGGAAAACCTGGAACTATCTGAGCTCTTATCAAAATATTTCCTAGACGGACAAGGGTCGTTTAAGATTACAAAACATTAATGTAAGCTGTAAATATACGACTGCTTACATATATTTTTAACCGGTATTTCCATCACTGCTTCCTCATGTGTAAGAAGCTAAACAAATTTTATTTTGATAATCATGATCAAAGAGCGAGGATAGCCCCAGGACGCCAGGTACACTTAAGTCTTTGTCCGGACCTGATAGAAAGGCATTGATTCCAAAAAATCAAGATACCGTACCTTAAATAATTCTTCATTCACAATAATCTGAAGTGCCATAATCAATAACTTGCAGCTACACATGGACGCTGATGAAAATGGAAAGAAAAAATATTTGGGGAGCTTTGAGAAGTGGTGTTGGAGGAAAATTGATAAAATTCGGTGAAAAATATAACGAATGAAGAAGCTTTAATAAGCATGGATGAAAAGAGATTAGAAAGTCGATAAAGGGGAAAAAAGCTACATGATTAGGACAAATTATGAGACGAGAGGACTTCAGCTGGATGTAAACGAAAGAAAATAAGTCGTGGAGAGTTAAAAGAATTTGAGAGTGGAACCTACTATAGAGCAGAAACACCTAACAAACAGTGGCGCCAACTTTTGAAAAACTTTGGGTGGGCTCAAAGATTTTAAAATTTTCATACTCCCACCCCTAATATTGGAGCTTGCACGAACAACATATTTTAATATTGACATGACTTCGAAAAAATATAGAAAACTATACAAGAAACAATTTCGTTGTTTGTCATGACAATCAAACTGTAAATCAACCGCCAAGAAAGTGTTATGTAGCCAAGTTAACAGAAATCATTTGAATATTATACGAAGATTTTTTTAAAATTTTGGATTTTAAGTAACAGTTAAAATAAAACGAAATAAAATAATCTAAAAACAAACATGGTCTCACCAATATGTAGCACGGCGTGTTACAAAGTATGTTTCTCCTGACTGGAGTTTTCCCAATAAATTCGTCACAACCATTATCTTCTTCGTATTTCCTTAGAACAGAAGCCTAATCTTTTTCATGGACGACCAGCTCCCTTTTTGCTCTGGTTTATTGTCCCCTGCTGATTTAACCAATATTTCTTGCAGTTAATATATTCTTTCTATATTTTCGTTCCACCGACTTCTTTCTTTTTAACCAGTCACCAACGATTCCAAACGATCATGAGAGAATTGCAGTAAAAGAATAGCGTACTAGGCCTGTAGGCCTATGTCAACAATAGCTTCATATTAGCTGTATACAGATTCAACATTGAAACACGATTTGTAGTAATAGCAATAAACAATTAAGATAACAATTATTGGGTACATTATTGAGTGGGCTTGAGCCCCGCGGGCCCATACAAGTTGGCGCCATTGCTATAGTGCATGCACTATAGGTATTAGCTCGTGACCTCATGCTATTGGCACAATCACACTGAACGTGATAACTGTGAAAGGCGAGGCTCTCATGTTCAAACAATGTAGTTTATGACAAGTCTTGTTAGTTTACATTAGCACAGAGATATTCAGGGCCATTCTTCACTCCCGCTCTATCACGAGTTTTACAGATTTTTAAAACCATTACCAACATATTTAATGGCAAGCACGCTTCATCCATTTTAAAACTAAAATAATTTAAGTTCGCTTTTGCTTAGAAAAGTTATTTTGTTTGTTTGTAATTTCGTAATGTAGCGGAATTCAGGCTCTTTTGGTTGGCAACAATTTGTTTGAAAGAAAACGGATTGAAACAGTTGACATACAAGAAACATCTGCGTATAAAGAATGGTGATCTATTTGTAAAGAAATGTATACCTCTATTTAAGTTTTAGTAAAGACATAATTAACGAATATTGAAAAATCCTTCGCTTTGATAAAGAATTGCAGAGTTTTAATGAATGGAGAGAAATAAATTATTTGAGCGAAACTAAATAGACCTGTGTTTAAAAAAATATATTACAAGTCAGTGGATAAAAGTTAAAATCACCACACAACGTTTCAACTCTCCCCTGGAGTCTTCCTCAGGTGACTTCTCACACAGTACTGATCATGAAGATTGAGTGGTGATTTTAACTTTTATCCACTGACTTGTAATATACTAGGAGGTGCCCGTGGCTTCGCCACGATAATTCTTTTAAAAATTAAAAATCAAGAGTATAATAATTATTAAAGCATTATATTTATTAACACTTGCACGCGAATCATTCATAAACTAAGCCATTAATAATTAATGAAACCGCTAAAATTCCTGCTTTAGAGTACTTTCCACGACATGAAAGCGCCCTCTGGAAAAACTATATCAGAATCGATTATGCAGTTCCAAAGAACCTGTGAACACATTATACGTATTGTTTCTCAGCTGTTTATTGACATGAATATGATGTGAATTTTATTTTATCAATTCAGTGTAATTATCAGAAATTATATAATGTTTCAAGGGAAGGAATGGTTTGTTTGGATTATTATTATCAGCGATATTTCAAGAGATAAAACCATCAATATTTTACAGCTGTTGCCCCCGGCTTCGCCCGCCATTATTCATTGACTCCAGGATTTTTAAGAAAATTACAATGGTAGATTATTAAAAATGTTTGTGGTTCAGAGCTATGAAAATTGTAAGTAAAAATAAAATTAGAATATTTGTTCATTGTGTTCATTTCACTTAGGCCTTATATAATAAAGAAACGGCTTTCCTTCCTAATTTTGTAGTCGTCATGAAAGTTTAGACTGCGAGAGACGAACATCGCCGAGTATACCCGATGTCACACGAAGCGGGCGAGCAAGCACGCTATTTAGGGCCGTTGAATTGTATAAGAGTAGATTTTTTAAACACTTCTTTCTATTGGATTTGTATCAGTGGATATTTGGGACCGATACGGATGTTTCACTAAATAGACCTATTTTGCTGCCGTAGACCTACGTCTGTGCTTTGTCAGAAATATAACTGCTGGTATCTTGTCTATGGATTAAATTTTTATTTTTATTTAATGTTATTTTAAATAATGTAAAAGAGTATTTGCAGTTAAAATAAAGTAAATGGATAATTAACTGTACGAAAGGGAAGAGAAACGACAGTGACATCTGGTGATATCCTCAACAATCGCTTTAGCGTGCTAGCACCTTTTTCTTTGCCCATAGCCGGAGAGAATTCTAGTTTAGTTCAAAACAACGTAAAATCAGTATGTCCTATGTTGTGCTCCAAGACCTGTTGAAAGTAGTAGACTACTGTAAATACGAACGTTGCAAATATGTAGGTCTATTGACATTCTACTTACTGGTGCTGACTCCCAACTGTTCTATAATACTATGGTCGCTTCTCTGTAACGATGGAAATATTATATGATCAACCTTCGAAAACGTAAAATACATAGTACTTAATGGCAATAGAAAATTCCTCATCAAGGTAAAGGGATATTATCTATTTTATGGTTCATTGCCGCGCTTACCTGAGCCCGCCATTCAACCCTATTCTGTGCTAACTCCATCCAATCGTCCCTCGCAAATTCTACTTCTCTTAAATCTATCCTAATATTGTCCTTCCACCTACGTCTAGGTCTTCCAAGTGGTATTTTCCCTTCAGGTCTCCCACTCAATACTTTTGAGATAGTCTATGTCTTTCCTCCCCCATGCGCGCAACATGTCCAGCCCATTTCATCCTCCGTGATTTAATTACCCTTACTAAATCCGGTGACGAGTACAGGTTATGAAGCTCATCGTTATGCAGTTTTCTCCAGTCCCCATTTTCATCTCTCTTAGGTCCAAATATTTTCCTAAGTACTCTGTTTTCGAACACTCTCAGAATATGTTCTTCCCGACCAGTAAGAGACCATATATCACATTTAGGCCTATCTACTCTTATACAATTCAACGGCCCTAAATAGCGTGCTTGCTCGCCCGCTTCGTGAGACATCGGGTATACTCGGCGATGTTCGTCTCTCGCAGTCTAAACTTTCATGACGACTACAAAATTAGGAAGGAAAACCGTTTCTTTATTATATAAGGCCTAAGTGAAATGAACACAATGAACAAATATTCTAATTTATTTTTACTTACAATTTTCATAGCTCTGAACCACAAACATTTTTAATAATCTACCAGTGGAATTTTCTTAAAAATCCTGGAGTCATTGAATAATGGCGGGCGAAGCCGGGGGCAACAGCTGTAAAATATTGATGGTTTTATTTCTTGAAATATCGCTGATAATAAACCATTCCTTCCCTTGAAACATTATATAATTTCTGAAAATTACACTGAATTGATAAAATAAAATTCACATCATATTCATGTCAATAAACAGTTGAGAAACAATATGTATTATGTGTTCACCCATGGCCTCATTTATAGGTTCTTTGGAACTGCATAATCGATTCTGATATAGTTTTCCCAGGGGGCGCTTTAAAGCCGGAATTTTAGCTGTTTCATTAATTATTAATGGCTTAGTTTATGAATGATTCGCGTGCAAGTGTTAATAAATATAATGCTTTAATAATTATTATTATGCTCTTAATTTTTAATTTTTAAAAGAATTATCGTGGGCGAAGCCACGGGCACCTCCTAGTATAATACAACCGGCAGGATAATAGTCTTATAAATTCTTATTTTTAGATTTCTGGACAGAAGACGGTAGTTTCTGAACTGCATAAAAACAAGTAGGCCTATTTCCTGATTTTAGCCGACACTTAACTTCTGCCTTAATATTATTTGCGTCTGTAATTGCTCCCAGATATATAAAAAGTTAAATCGTATAATTGACGGTCTACTTGACCAGTGGCGGACGCAGAATTTTTCGGGTGGGGGGGGGGGATTTGAATAGGTGGAGAGAATACTAAACACAATTAATTAACTTACATATACCGTACAATTAATTTATAAAACTGGCCACTTAGAGTGCATATATAGCCTACTTTCAAATTTCGCGGAGTGACAGCCTTTAAGTACAGAAGCAGGATGAATCAGAAGCTGAAACTCCACAAGTAAAAGCTGGACCAAAAAGTAACTAATTATGGTTGAGAGTACTGCCTAGTTTTTCCTTTAAGTTTAGAAACGAGAACTCACGATGCAGCTTATGTTAGTAATCCTGTGGCAATTTGTTAGAAAGTTCTGAATGTGCTCATTGCCTCATAATAGCGGCCGGTTTTGGTCCACTGACATTGCATGTAAATAAACACATCTATTATTAGATGCTAAGCTCTGACTTAATCACCTTAATAAATACAGGCTATTTCAGCTTCCAAGCAATAGATTTTTAAATAAACAGGTTTTCAATTTTTCCACCCTCCCTATCAAATAATATAAACTGCATGCTTGAAGCAATACTTTCATTACATCAGACCCAAACGAAAACTTTCCCTTTCCGCTATACAGAATGTTAATGAATAACACCGAAATATTTTACATGTGTATAGAGGGGACATAGACAATCAACTTGTATTAGGAGATTTTTGCTCTATGGATTCAATTGTTCCTGTTATAGCATAAAATCTCCCAGGGCATGGCCGGCACTGACTTCTAACATTTGAAAAAATGCCAAACAACAGAACTTCGTTGTTAATACTGGAGTTATGAATAAAAGAACTAAGACAGTGGAGGCCAGTCATGTGACTAGTCTATAAATTTTGCAGATTATGGAAACTCTAAATTATGATATAGCTGTTGATGAATGATTAAGAATCAGGTTTTTATCGATCACTAAGAAGGCATGAAGTCAATTTAATTAAAATTTCAACCCTATTTTTCTTCATTATAGACTTATGAGCATCAAATTGTAATGACTTTAATGCCCTGTAGCATACACATTTTACGTCATAGAGCAAAACTCTCCTAATAAAATTTACTTGTCTAGGTACCCTATGTACACAGGTGAAATATTTTGGTGTTATTCTTCAACACCCTGTATACCGTTGGAATATTCATATCTACTCTTATACAATTCAACGGCCCTAAATAGCGTGCTTGCTCGCCCGCTTCGTGAGACATCGGGTATACTCGGCGATGTTCGTCTCTCGCAGTCTAAACTTTCATGACGACTACAAAATTAGGAAGGAAAACCGTTTCATTATTATATAAGGCCTAAGTGAAATGAACACAATGAACAAATATTCTAATTTTATTTTTACTTACAATTTTCATAGCTCTGAACGACAAACATTTTTAATAATCTACCAGTGGAATTTTCTTAAAAATCCTGGAGTCAATGAATAATGGCGGGCGAAGCCGAGGGCAACAACTGTAAAATATTGATGGTTTTATCTCTTGAAATATCGCTGATAATAATAATCCAAACAAACCATTCCTTCCCTTGAAACATTATATAATTTCTGAAAATTACACTGAATTGATAAAATAAAATTCACACCATATTCATGTCAATAAACAGTTGAGAAACAATAATGAGTATTACAGTGTAGAAGGCAGTGATGTGTTCACAGGTTCTTTGGAACTGCATAATCGATTCTGATATAGTTTTCCCAGGGGGCACTTTGAAGCCGGAATTTTAGCTGTTTCATTAATTATTAATGGCTTAGTTTATGAATGATTCGCGTGCAAGTTTTAATAAATATAATGCTTTAATAATTATTATACTCTTAATTTTTATTTTTAAAAGAATTATCGTGGGCGAAGCCACGGGCACCTCCTAGTAAATATACAAGAGGTCCTATACCGCCGACTCTTATCTTTATTTAATGACTATCAAACTTTTTTTGTTTTAATTTCAGCTGTATTTATACTCCTTTTAGCTACGAGACCATATCAGGAGTTAGGGATGTCTGTACAGTACGGTAGGCCATGTAACTATTGCTTGTTTCTTTTGTCGGTGTATTTAATGGAGTAGATTTCAACTGACATTAATTTAAATGGATATGATACAGAGTGAAATGGTGAGGATGATTCAAGATATGTAAATATACAATTCGGCATTTGCCTTTACGACTGGGGACATCATGAAAAAAACCCATGTCAAATTGGCTGGCCACGGGATTTGAACCTGGGACCTCCCGAATGCGAGTCCAAGACGTTACCATCTCGTCCACCTCGCTCGGTTACTATGAAACTTAATTGCCACGAATGCTTGTCTAATGGCCGGTTTCTATAAACTCGCGAATTACCTATGGGTAAATTACCCAATGACAGAATTTACACAAGAATAACACCACACAAACACAAATAATTTAAAGAGAGCAATCACATACACTTTTGACGAGTTTCTAGATAAATGTCCTCTGGGTAAATATGAAAATGACAGAAAAAATGTTCCTACAAACTCGGGCTAGATCTTTCCAAGGGTAAATCGTCGGGTTAATTTATCCTTTCATGGATGGCTGGATAAAATTTAACCTTTCATAGGATCAATAACAATGAGAATCAAAGCCTTCTGAATTAAATTAACTGTACAACTCCAAGGCCTTGCTCATTATATCATTGTGGTTGAAATGGGACTAATTTATCCATGGATAATTTACCCATAGGTAATTCACAAGTTTGTAGAAACCGGGCATAAGTCCATTTATCCAAAGAAGTTGAAAATCACGAGTTTAATCTGTTGCTATAAGAGGAAGAGTTTGTGTACTAGGCCTATACTCAGCCAAATCTAGGGCTCGCAGAAATCTGAAACTTTTAACATAGATGGATTGAATGCAAGGCTATATACTAGCCAAAATGTGATTTTTAGCGCTATCGAAGCATGTCATTTTGTTAGCATGTTAGCATGGCTATCATTTTGTTAGCCAGTTCTGCTTGTTCCGTTTGTTGAGAACGTTACAGCACTCAGAAATCGCCGGAATCTTTTACTTAGGTGGACAGAAGGGAAAGTATACATGTAGATCAAAATGAGAAAACACATTTTTAATTGGTAATCGTTCTAAGGACCTTCATTTTAATAAATCGACGCTTCATATCGATCTTCGCTCGGTAGAAGATTTTTCCTAATATAAAACTATAGATTTTTTTTACTTTACTTTTACCCCCCCCCCCCCCCCGTAGGAACATTTATGCGGCCCATGCCGGCCGGGCCTTTAGAGGACCGCGAACTGTTGAGAGTTTTTAAGGATCACCTACATACATTTTTGAACAAATTCGGACATGCAGGATATGGATGAATGATCAGCCCAATGCCGGGTTCACCTCCGAGACAACAGGAAAACACAGAACGAGACACACCAGTCGCGCACATATATTCCGAACAAGGCGCGGATGGGATGAAGATCATGACTGCCGTTGATAACCGAGGACCACAAAGGCCTAAGATACCTTCGTCTTATAGTTAGAACCCGGACCCGCTGCGTGAAAAATATTAAATATGATTAGGACTACTTCAGCTGAAAGAATGGACTCCCTGTTTCTATTTTCAACATACTTTATTTCCGTTTTGTATGGCTCAACGCATCTGCTACGCCACAGCAGCGGTGGAAGTAGGCCTACAGTAGACTACATAAAAAGCTTTGAATTATAGGCCTAATTCATCTGAATGTACAATTATGAACACCATTGTCGAAATTCAGAATAGAACTTAGGTTTTCCGTGCTTATTAAGTTTAGTTAGTGCAATGGCGTTTGCTGCAAACCGACAGACAGGTTAGCAACCGGAAATAATTACCGGCATATAAAAAGGAGGCGTGGTACGAGAGCGGCAATAACAGGAACGGTGCATGAAGTGAGTTCATGGTTTTAAAATGTTCTTGCATGTTCCTCGTCCACATATATTGCACAAATTCTTGATAATAATGATACTGTCACATAACTAAAAGGCGTTCCAACTTAATCACTTCAAATAAAATCATATAACCAAGTGCCAGAATGCTTTTGTTTAATAAGTGATAACTGCAATTATGATAGGCAGAAAATAAGTTACTTTTTAAATCCATTTCCGAGTTAAGCTCCAGATCGATTCATTAAGCAGGGCTTACGGAAGAACAAAGGTCTAGTTTGATAAGCATATATGAAGGAATATGAGGGTAGTGTTATTTGTCAAAGCTATCTGTATTGCAGCTTGCAAAGCCTATATGAACAATGTAAAACAATTATGTTGTCATGAGAACTGATTTGCATTTGAAAAATTTTTTCTAATATATTACCATAAAATAGGCACTAAATTGGGCTTTACTCCGGTACCGGTCAACCGATTTCGTCCAATATCAATAGGATTCTTCCCATGGACGTTATAAATGCATATAGGCCTACAAAGTTTCACGAAAATCCGATAAAGTGTATTTGAGTTAACGCGCGTACAGACACACGGAAGGACCTTTTCCCGTACCCCACACAATCTTATTCAGTACCATTATGACACTTAATAATTCTAATACTCTGATGTAAAGGTATACACACAAGACTTAAAATAATGTTCAGATAATTTCTGTGAAAAAAGTCAAAAGTTTATATATAAGGAGCCCATGTACAAAATTTAACAAAATCGTCAGAGCAGTTTAAAAAACATGCCACGAAATATGACATTTTCTTAGACTGAAGTGGAATAAAAGAGAAAGAGTCTATCCTCAAAAGGTATCTAACAAAGACAACCGTTCTTGAGCTATGCTGTTCACAGACCCACATACACAGACATGCTTAAGAAAACAGCACTAAAAATGTATTATGGATAAAGTTAGGCTAACTTGCAATGTGTCAAAATGCCAATCTTTATTTTATTGCTTAATTATTTAAGTCCTAAATGGCAGCTTACGATAGACTATTAATACTTATATTGTACCATTATATGCATATTTTGTTCTGTTCTGCGTTATACGTAATTGTCTATAGCTTCTTATGTGTTTGACAAACTGAATATTGAGGTTAGATAATGAAAGCCCTGTGGTGAGTGGTGAATCAGCGAACGGTATCGAAACATGTTTTCCCATAACGTTTACTTTTTCTAGCCTTACGTACCTTTTCTCTGAAGCTTCTGATCACAGAACACTGCCATTTCTATTCTATTTATATGTTACGTTAGCATGATTTTTGTTTGTTTGTTAACTTCCCGGTACCAATATAAAGATTAATAACAAATCTTATTTCTAAAATAAATAAATTTAAAAAACAAGGCTAATTATTTAAACATTTACTTCAGCTGTGTTTTTTTCTCCTTTTAGCTACAAGGTCATATCAGGAGTTCGGGATCTTTGTCTATACAGTAGGGTAGGCCATGGAAATTAAAGTATTTTTTGGGGGGGAGGGTAAATTTCAAAAGTGGATGTGATACAGGATGAAATGGTGAGGATGATTCATGGTATGTAAGTATCCGGCATTTGCCTTTACGACTGGGGAAACCATCAAAAATTGGCCGGCCACGGTATTTGAACCTGGAACCTCCCGAATACGAGTCCAACGCGTTACCATCTCGGTCACCTCCCTCGGTTATTAAAACATTCTAGAAACTACATTTTTAAAGATATTTGTCTAAGAAACGTCACTTTATTGTAAGGAGTGTAAATGTAACTGGGAAAATTGTACTTGTCTACTGTTTACAGTTCTTGAGAAAAGGGAAAATGAAATAGACTAATTTAGCATGGCGGATATAGAAGGTACCTTCTACCCAATGGCGTAGAAGGGGGGGGGTCTAGGGGTCCGGACATCCCCCGAAATCAAAACCTAAAATTCTATTCAAGCAATTTAAGCTCAATTTTGTCAAATATTTAATTATTTTATTGCATAAAAAGTATTGAACTTGTAAATTTAGGCCTATTATTTCCACTGTTCCATGAGTTATTTTACTTTTCTTATAAATAGTAATACAAGTGTTATAACTTAGGTATGTTTAAGTTGGCATATCTTAAAGAGTATTGTAAACAAATTTGCTAACTAGTTTTTCAGTGCTAAAATAGCGTAAAAAGTGATTTTCATTAGTTCAATATTTCAAAATTTTCCGGGTGTCAACCCCCCCCCCCCCCCGGCACTTTCGACCCTCCCCGAAATTAGTTTCTGGCTACACCACTACTTCTCCACTTAAGATGAAAACAGGATTTCGGGGTCAAACTCAGTAATTCCTCGATTTACAGCACCTACGTTACGGGTAAGGGAAGTAAAAATGGCAGAACATTTGAACTAGTGTTTCATAGAATACAACTGACCTGAGTTTTTAAAGCGTTGAAACAGAAGAACGCTGAAGCTGATGAAGAGCGAAGCAATCCACAACACAATATGGCAAAACACGCAAAAATTCGTGCTTTGAAGCGCACTTTGCTTCTAAACTAGCGACTGAAGAATGTGACCTGAGAATCGCAAATGTAGGCCGAGCTTACGCCAGCACAACACTATAGCTCTTTCACGTACCAGGAGCGACTGACGAGGCGCAGTGGAACAGCTGATGCACAGTCGCGCGGGGCGGAGTGGGGGGAAGGGGGGGGGCTCGAGTGTAGGGGGACTGGATTGTCAAGTTAATGGCAGTCAACAAAAACATGACATTTTTGGAGTTGTACCGGAAGAATGCAACTCATCTCTTGGAATAAAGAACAACCTGCGCGGTTTTACAACCATGTTTCCTAGTCAATGGATTCTCGGAACTGAAACATTGAAATACCAAGAGCTGTGGATTTTTGCTTCGCAAAATTAGTTTTTTGCATTACGCCATTACGGGTATCAACCAATGAAAAATGAACAAACATGGTGGCCAAGTCCCAATAAAGAGAGCGCCATACTTTAAAATCAATTTATCATAGGTAATCCCACGAAGGATTACGAGTCTATCGACATATTTGCGGGAACGGAGTTTTAGTAAATTTATCTCATGAAACTCGTAATCTCGAGTAAGGTATATTAAGACTATTGCATTAAAATGTAACGGATTTTATAAGTAATTGTTTTCTTACTTTATTGTCAATATTCTGTCAGCCGTAAGCAGGGCCGTCGCGTGGTTTGTTGGCACCCGGGGCAAGATTTCGTCAGGCGCCCCTCCCCCCCAAAAAAACTCAATCCCACGTGCACCTACCCGACATTCCACCTATCTGTAAGGATTCAAACACAAACACACAGCGAGCGTCGTGACGCGACACTATCAAATACATATAAACATAATGGGGTTAAACACGCATTATTATTAGGTTATTATTATTAACAGTATACAAGCAAATCCAGCTGTTCAATTTTGAGCTAATATTTATTTTAGGGTAACTTAGCAAATATAAAGTTATTGGTGTCAAATATTTATTTGTTCAATAAATACATGCAACGTAATATTCAAAATTCTGTTATATTTCTTTCTTTCTTTCTTTCTTTCTTTACCGTAGTTTCACCTCTCCCTTTTAGGATTTAAGCGACCCAAGCCGCCCGGGCCTTACAGGGCCGCGACCTGTCGGGAGAGGGATTATCTTTTGGATCACATACATAATTTTTTGACCAGACAAGGACATGGAGGGCCTCCCCGGATGAGTGATCAGCCCAATGCCGGGGCCACCTCCGAGACAACACGAACACATAGGACGAGACACACCATTCACACACACACTCAATCCAAACAAGCCGAGGATGGGATGAAGATGATAATGACGGGCCTAAAGTTACCCGACATTTGTCTCAAAGGTGAGGAAAAACCCCAGAAAAAACCCCACCTAGGTAACTTGTCCCGACCAGGAATCGAACCCGGGCCCACTGCGTGAGAGGATTGGACGCATCCCCTGAGCCACAGCGGTGGACTCTGTTATATTTAACTTTAAAAAATACGTTATGTACATCTAACATATTATTATTTCAAATTTTGTTGTTTTATTTTTGCCGTTGCCACGGCGCCCCCCGGTCGCGGCGCCCAGGGCGATCGCCCCGGTCGCCTGCCCACGCGACGGCCCTGGCCGTAAGATCACGGCATACTATATGAACTAACAGTTCACGAATCGATTCGATGAATCGATCCAAGTTCTCAATGCTACCAATAATGCGTATCACAAGATGGAGGGCGTCGTGGTAGTTTCTTACAAAACGCTATAAAAGCACACGAACTGGTTTGCACTGAATCTAATTTGAGTTTTTAATCAATGAACATTTATGTTATTTCAATTTCCAAACAAGTTATAAGATTGTGTGGGGACGGAGAAATGTCTGTCGTCTGTCTGTCTGTCTGTCTGTAAGCGAGATAACTCAGATACGCTTTATCGGATTTCCAGGAAACTTGGTATATGCATTTATAACGTCCATGGGAAGAAGCCTATTGATATTGGACCAAATCGGTTGACTGGTACGAGAGTTAATGCCTATTTTAATGGTAATATATTAGAAAGACTTTATCAACTGCAAATCAGATCTCATGACAACATATTGTTTTACAGTATTCATATATGGCTTTGGACTTGATCGTTGAACTGAGCGATGTGGCCGAGATGGTATTCTATTCTGTTCTATTCTAGAATAGAATATGACTGTGCGAGTGTCGAGATAGCCTATATGATAAATCTGTACAGTTCAGTTGATGATGGACGATGTTAAATCTGATTTTTAAAAACTAGACCCTTATTCTTCCGTAAGCCCTGCTTAATGTATCAATCTGGAGCTTCACTCGGAAATCTATTTAAAAAATAATAATTTTCTGCCTATCATAATTGAAATTATAACTGAAGAAATAAAAGCATTCTGGCAATTTGTTACATCAGTTTACCTGATTTTATTTAATTAAAAGATATATGACTATTTTTGAGGGTATAAGGAGGTATAATTTTTTTAAAAATATCATTTCCTTGCTCAAGGAGTTGTTCAAGAAGTTTGACATTAGAATACCGGCCTCTGTTTGGTAAACTATCAGGTTTATTATACCTGTACCAACGCTCCCCTCCCCACGGTCAATACTGTGTATGACGAATATAGGCAACTATTGTATTGCTCGTGTAAACTAATACACATTCAGGAATAAAACTCATAGAATAATTACTATCTGGGGAGTCGTACTTTTTTAACACACACTATTTCAGCATTACAGGGAAGCGCTCTATTTTCTGCTCCACAAAATTTAATGGCGTGATTTTAAATTCAAATCAAGTTGTGTGCCACATGCTGACACCGCGATCGCTGCCCAGACTGTCTGAGTTTTCCATGTCAGAAATAGAATCCATTACACCAACTACCATGGCTAGAGTAGCTGGCGGGCAAATGTACTCTAATACAATGCGTATATGTAAGCAACACAATGGTTAGATACGGATTTCTAATACAACATAGGCCTATGGCCGATGTTTTTCGTAACAGTGGAGTATAGTCTAAGTTTAGGTCTTCCAAGTGGTCTTTTCCCTTCGGGTCCCATAGGCAATATTTCTAAGATATGTATTTCCTCCCCCATGCGCGCAACGTGTCCAGCCCATTTCATCCTCCGTGATTTAATTACCTTTACTATATCCGGTGAAGAGTACAGGTAATGAAGCTCGTCGTCATGCAGTTTTCTCCAGTCCACGTTTTCATCTCTCTTAGGTACGAATATTTTCCTAAGCCCCCTCGTTTTCGAACACACTCAGATTATGTAAGGGGCCATATCTCACATCCATATAATACAACCGGCAGGATAATCTCTATATATATATAAAAGGCTTTGTCCTGAATGACTGACTGACTGACTGACTGAATGAATGACAGGAATCAACGTACAGCCTAAACTATAACAGGTAGAGACTTGGAATTTTGATAGTACCTTCGTTTCATAATGTAGGTGCTCACTAAGAAAGGATTTTGCTAAATGTCGATTTTAAATGCCAAAAATTAAATGTTTCTGAAAATACCTAATCCCTTTTTACACAGAATTATCAATTCCAAATCACAGAATATATTGTTGCCAAATGGTATCAGATGGGTTTGGAAAAAAAAATGAAATGCACTTTTGACAAATAAGAGAAGTTATCAAAATAATTCATGTTATAAATAAATATTACAGAATGAAATCCACTAAAATAATGGAATCACATAACTTTCTCTACCCTGGACATAGAGAAAACAAAACGAGGTATGGTAATGTGTATATTATTATATTATATCGCAGGTTTTTGGAGAGAGAAGTATGAAAGTGATATTGCTTTCTGTTTAATTTCATCCCCAAAAGGGTTTTATGGTAACATAAGAGTGGGAAATTTCCCGCCTCGGTATTATAATTTTATGTTACAGGAATTTCTGTTTCTTCTTATTCAAACCTCTACCAGGCTTGCTGTGCACTGTACAAGCGATGGGATGCAAAATTCTAGATCCTCTATGAGCCATAAAAAACTATATCAAGCGTTTTCTGAGGGAATAGTTTGAGTGTAATAAGTCGTTCTTCCTATTTCAAATTATAAATGACTATATAAGGACCTAGAATTTAAAATTGAAAATCCTTCATAAGTTAATTTCCAATTACAAAATACAAAACCCGGGCGACGCCGGGTCTTTTAAGCTAGTAGTCTTATAAATCTTTTCTGGACAGGAGACAAAAAGATAAGAGTTTCTGAACTGCATAAAAGCAGGCATTTCCTGACTTGAGTCTACTCTTAACTTCTGCATTAATATTATTTGTATCTGTAATTATTGCTCCCAGATATTTGAATTTCTCCACTTGTTCGAACGATTCGCCGGCTATTCTAATATTTTGTAGCGCATATTTTAACGTTTCGTGACCATACACTTAGGCCTAGATTTTTTTTTCCTGCATTAATTTCTAATCCGACATTCGTTCAGGCATCGAAAAGACTTTCAGCATTTCTCGCCCAACAAGCAAACGTTTGTAATTCTGTTAAATAAAATAAAATCAGTTTACTTATTTCAGCTTTTTCAGGAAGCTCAAACTAGCAAAACATTGTACATAAACGAATTAACGGGAAGGGAACTCACATGCTTCTGTACAAAAGGCAGAGACGTTCTATCAATGAACAAACATCACAGCAATGACAGCAATTTAGTTTATACTTGTGAACCGCTTCATAAACTTAGTTTTCTAACGATCTAGAGCCGGCCCATCGTTTTTGCAGCTGACTGTAGGGTCTACATATTATACTAGCTTAAAAGACCCGGCGTCGCCCGGGTTTTGTATTTTGTAATTGGAAATTAACTTATGAAGGATTTTCAATTTTAAATTCTAGGTCCTTATATAGGCATTTATAATTTGAAATAGGAAGAACGACTTATTACACTCAAACTATTCCCTCAGAAAAACGCTTGATATAGTTTTTTTATGGCTCATAGAGGATCTAGAATGTTGCATCCCATCGCTTGTACAGTGCACAGCAAGCCTGGTAGAGGTTTAAATAAGAAGAAACAGAAATTCCTGTAACATAAGATTGTAATATCGAGGCGGGAAATTTCCCACTCTTATGTTACCATAAAACCGTTTTGGGGATGAAATTAAACAGAAAGCATGATCACTTTCATACTTTTCTCTCCAAAAACCTGCGATATAATATAATAACATACACATTACCATACCTCGTTTTGTTTTCTCTATGTCCAGGGTAGAGAAAGTTATGTGATTCCATTATTTTAGTGGATTTCATTCTGTAATATTTATTTATAACATGAATTATTTTGATAACTTCTCTTATTTGTCAAAAGTGCATTTCATTTGTTTTTTCCAAGCCCACCTGATACCATTTGGCAATAATATATTCTGTGATTCTATGTAAAAAGGGAATAAGTATTTTCAAAAACATTTAATTTTGGCATTTAAAATCAACATTTTGCAAAATCCTTTCTTAGTGAGCACCTACATTATGAAACGAAGGTACTGTCAAAATTCCAAGTCTCTACCTGTTATAGTTTAGGCTGTACGTTGATTCCGGTCAGTCAGGACAAAGCCATTTATATATATATAGAGATAGGTAGTTACGACCTATAATCATAAACTGATAGTATAATTATTCAAATGCTTTATTGGCTTATATCCTGAAAGGAAGAGTGTGTGATATTCCCACAAAATGACGAAAGCTCTTATGTCATGAGCTCTTCACAATGGACTGCGAAATATCTCACGAGAATTCTTATAACTCCTTGCAACATAGCATTGCTCTTTCTCTCACGTTATTTCACTTGATAAATTAAGAGTTTATCACGTGCCTAATGAGTACTGCTACTTATTGTAGGATATTGACTATATTAAGCTTCCATTTAAAAAAAAAATCTGATGTGAAAGTCACATAACTTCCTCTGCCTAAATAAAAATTAGAAGTAGCCTATTCACATATCCTTTACAGAATCGCAAGACACAATTTTACGCTAATTATCCTAAAAATACCTCTTCTTTCAACGATGCGACCAAAAGCGATAATTTCTGAAATTTATCGAATATTTCCCTCAGATACTTCTTTATTCTATGCATGGCCAACAATACATCTTTCTCACTTCACATTCTTATATAGAATAAGAGGCCGTGAAAGCGCGCGTATTCAGTTGTTCACGCAAGACAAAATTTTAGGGTCGAAAACAATACTTCCTCTACCTATAGTACCTATGGTACGGGCAGAGGAAGTAATAATAAAATGAGCAGGGCCGTAGCTAGGCGGTGGCGAGATGTGCTCCCGCCAAGGGCGCAGGTACAAAGAGGGCGAAAAATTAATCATGAAAAATCCCGCCTTTTTTAGACTGGTGCAATTTATCAAGCAAAAAAATACCATGTTAATGGAAGAAATCTTTCAGATTAAAAATTACTGCACGTGAACTATGTGTAGTAGTCTATATCCGTTCCAGACCTCCCTCCGTCAGAAAAATCCGAACCCGGGCCTACAGATCGATTTAACTGTTAATAAAAAATACTACGCATTTTTCATTTTCTCATTGCATGTTGCGGAAGCTGTTTTAAAAAGTTTATATTCGAAAAAAATACCTTTACCTATATACATTTACCTATATTAATGTGTTAAACATTTTAGTAGGTCTCTGGCGTATTACTGTATGTACTTTACTTTTGATACTGGATTTTGTGATTTAATTATTTTTTAAGTAGTTCAATCGTCTGAGAATAAGGTTTTAGTACCTTGAAAGTACAACACTTAGTTAATTTTCAAATTGAGGTTTAGGTTTTCTTTGATAATAACAGTGTTTTTATAATAATACAATAAACAGTTTTACATAAATTTTTAAAAAATTGTTCAGACCCCCAATATTGGAGGGCGCAGATTGTCAAACTCGTCAAGGTAAACTGACGTAACAAAGTACCAGAATGCTTTTCTTTAATCAGTGATAATTGGAATTATGATATGCAGAAAATAAGTTATTTTTGTTATATATCTCAGAGTTAAAGCTCCAGATTGATTCATTAAGGAAGAACAAAGGTCTAGTTTGATAAGTTTCTGGAGGAATATGTGGGTAGTGTTATTTGTCGAAGCTAACTGTATTGCATGAACACTGTATATGAACACTGTAAAACAATATGTTGCCATGAGTACTGATTTGCATTTGGTAAATTCTGTCTAATGTATGAAACATAAAATTGGCACTAAATAGGGCATTACTCCGTTCCACTCAGCTATAATTAGACTTGCACCCGAGCACGAAGAGTCTTGCTCATTCGGGTGTATTTCTTATTATCAATAATTATGTTAAATTACGTATCAAAAATTGTAATTTTTTGTATTTTATCTTGGAATCCTCTACATTCAAAATCCCCTAAACGCCAAATTGTATTTTCTTACTTTTGTACATCATCAGATTTGTATGGATGGCTTAAATTGGTTTAGTTATATGTGAGGTTCAAAAACCCCCTAAAGTTCTATATAATGCCATGTTGAAAATCAGAGTTAAGTTCAAAAACCCCTCTATCCAACTGCTTTAAACTTCAAAAACACCTCTATTTTTGAATATCGTTTAGGGGGTTTTGAATCAGTTTCTTTTTTCATAGTAGAAAATTTGTAACATTGATTTTTTGCAATTACAAATTTTGTAATTCTGAAATAATTTTGAAATTTCGAAATAAAAAACTTGAAATATGAAAGAAGAATCGCGTTGGAAATTTAAACAAATTGTTAAAGCAGTATTCAATGAAGTAAAGAAAATTAAATCACCTTAATGTGAAGGGCTTGTAAAAATGAAAAGGTAGTTCCCATACTTCTCGTCGCATTCCTGAAGAATACGAAAACCAAAATAACTTTCTTTATCCTAAAAGCTTTACATTACATTCTCTTAAGTTATATTCCATACAGCACTCTCCACACTTCGGTCGTCATTGCAGACCACGTACACATCTCATTGATATTTCGTGTGTGTTGTGACAAAGCAGGGTGATTTGTAGAAGAGACCCGCCCATTCATCCGTGGCTTAGACCCAGGAATCTAACAATGGACTTTAAGAATCTACGAGACAATAACATGTGCAGTCAAGTGATTTCCGACGCCCTCTCAATCCATTGTCCTTCCTGCAATTCGTTTCACATTTCGAACCTGCATCCAGTGAGAGTTGGAGTTACATTCACACAAATAAAAAGAGTTGAGGTTATAAGGCCGTATCTAACACTCAGCCAGTATAATATTCAAGATAAAAAGTTATCCCTATACAGGCCATGAAGGCCCAGAGGGTTCCAGGAGGTTGAGGCTCCCAGGTTTTGGACATTCGGTGGTAAGGTTGTTAGCCTTACGCACCGGCCGCCTTTACCCCAAGAATTGCTCCTGGTACTCATTTCTGTCAGAGGCTGTCAGGGCCATAGTGCCACCAAGAGGATTAGGCCAATTGAAAAATCTCAACGACCTCATCGCGAATCAAACCCGCGACTTCCGGTTTGTAGCGCATCGCCTCAACCACTACGCTACGGCCTACCCCTTTCAATACAATACTGCGAAATAAATAAAGAAATCAGTAGGCCATGTTAACTATTGATGTGTGTTTGTTTTCTATTGCTTGTGTGTTTATGGCGTGGGATAATTTCAACTCATATTCAATTTTAATGAATATGATATGTTTCTTTATATACTTATATTCTTTAGATTATAAATAATATAGATAACCTATGTAATTATAAATTAATAAGTACAAATTGTATAGTGCATAGAGAGGCCTCTGATAGGAATCCAGGACAGGGGCCAATAAAAAATAAAAATATGATACAGAATGAGAATTCTCAAGAATGGAATGACCACTATTTTTACTTCCTCTGCCCGTACCATAGGTACTATAGGTAGAGGAAGTATTGTTTTCGACCCCCAAATTCGAAGTTGAGTTTTTAACATATATACCATGAATCCAAAAATATTATTTTCGGAAACATGTCTGTGTGTCTGTGTGGATGTATGTGAACAGTCTAGCTCCAGAACGGAAAATCGTATGAAAATAAAATTTCCTACTGGGTCAGGTACCTTCTGAAGATGTGAGCCGAACATTGGCGACAACCTTCTCTTATTTGTAATGAGACTTAACACGAAGAAATTTTCGTCTTTCGCGATTTTGTCTAAAACGGCTCTAACGATTTTTTTTTAATTTTCCACATGGGTTGCTTATTCTAAGAGCCAAAACTTTTACTTAAAACATTTTTCCGAAAAAAATTCTCTGAAGGGTAGTTATAAGCCACTCACTTGAAATACGTGCTCTTTGCTCTTGTAACGGAAAATCGTGCACGAAAACAAAATTTTGTATTTGGGTTAGGTGCTTTTTGGGGATTTGACACGAAGATTGGCGACACTTTCTCTTATTTTTTTCTGTGGTTCATGAATGCTTATATATCTATGGAGATTTTACATGAAAAATATTTAGTTTGTCGCGATTTTCTCGAAAAAACGCTCCGTGCTAAGATGCTAACTTTTATTTGGGAGAGGAAGTTATGTGAATTTCACTTAAGATTTTTTCCCTTCATTTGTTATAGCATGTTTTCTTTTCTGCTAATATATTATCGAGAAATTATCGATACTTGTGATCGATTACAGCAATGTGATAAGCAGAGTTAGGTTGTTTACAATTTGACGGTGGAACCCCTTTTGTGGGATCCGAGACCGATTTATGGCTCGAAAGTCCCACGCAGTGGGTTTGGCAAGAAACTTGGGATTTTTGCATGATGACATGAGAACCGTGGAGTCACCGTCAAGCTTGGGCGCTCTCCAAACAGCTGTCTACATAACAAGGACGAGAATCAATCGCGGAAATGGCTGTTCATTCAGCACAGAGGTTATCTCCAAGCGGTTCCGCTGAAATCCCTCAAATTAATTTATACAGATAAGCAAGTAAGATTGCCATTTGCATAATAATGACGTACTGCATTCAAGATGCATTTTCTCAGCTGATTTATGCCCGGTTTCTATAAACTCGCGAAATACCTATGGGTAAATTATCCAATGGACAGAATTTACAAGAATAACTTTTACAAACTCAGATTATTTAAAGGTAACAATCTCATTCAATTTTGGCGAGTTTCTAGATAAATGTCCCCTGGGTAAATATGAAAATGACAGAAATAATGTTCCTACAAACTCGGGCTAGATCTTTCCAAGGGTAAATCGTCGGGTTAATTTATCCTTTCATGGATTGCTGGATAAAATTTAACCTCTCGTAGGATCAAAAATAATTTAAACAATGATAATCAAAGCCTTCTGAATTAAATTAACTGTACAGCTCCAAGGCCTTGCTCATTATATCATTGTGGGTGAAATGGAACTAATTTTCCCATGGATAATTTACCCATAGGTAATTCACAAGTTTGTAGAAACCAGGCATTAGTAGGATAGATTAAAAATAATGAAACCTGCAGACGAACATTGAATCATGGCCTACAGGACCCACCCACGCTTTATACAAATTTGAACCTTAAATATTAGATAATAACATTTAAACAACTGAAAATTAACTTTATTGAAGTCATTTACTAAGGTCAGTAAGGACCTAACAGAGATGAAAATGGGGATTTGAGAAAACTGCATAATGACGAGCTTCAAAACCTGTACTCTTCAGCGGATATAGTAAGGGTAATTAAATCACGGAGGATGAAATGGGCTGGACATGGGGGAGGAAAAACATATCTCCAAAGTATTGACTGGGAGACCCGAAGGGAAAAGACCACTTGGAAGACCTAGATGTAGGTGGTAGGACAATATTAGGATAGATTTAAGGGAAGTAGGATTTGCGAGGGATGATTGGATAGAATTAGCACAGAATAGGGTTGAATGGCGGGCTCATGTAAGCGCGGTAATGAACTTTCGGGTTCCATAAAATAGGCAGTACCGGTAGTCCTTTAGCTAGCTGAGGAATTGTCTTTTGTCACTGAGTAAGTAAGTAAGTAAGTAAGAAACCTGCAGACGAACATTGAATCATGGCCTATAGGACCCACCCATGCTTTATACAAATTTGAAGCTAAAAGATTACTTAAAATTTAAACAACAACTAACAACAATTAACTTACTGAAGTAATTTACCAAGTGTCAGTATGGTACTTTATGAGACTGGGTGGTGGATGGGAAATGTCTGCCCGTGTGTCTCTACTCTATGCGCTATAACTCGAATAAGTTTTATCAGATTTTCATGAAACTTGGTATAAGCATTTATATCTTCCATGGCAAGAAGCCTATAAAATTAGTTGACCGGTACCGGAGTAACGACTAATTAAAGGTAGCATGCTTTTAAAATGGCAAATCATGACTATACTACAAAGCCGCGTTGCTAATCACTGAGGGCCTTGATTCCAATGCAGTAAGATGTTTGTAAATTTATTATATCACGACCTGCTTTAGATGAGAGACATTTGTTGTGATTTCGTTGTGTTGTTATCCAATTTATTCCTTAGCTTATGCTTATCAAAAATTCAAAATAAATAAATAAAAATAAAAGATTTAAAACACATCAACCGTTGAATAATTTAACGCAGCTGCTGTTGATATGACATTGTGCATTCTATCGAAATGTACAGCTACCGATATCTACATTATAATGTATTTTCAGTTTAAATGCTCCTGTGCAAGCAATAGACCTAATCTAATATGCTTATCAAACTTCAGACCTTTGCTCTTCCTTAAGCCCTGCTTAATGAATCGATCTGGAGCTTAACTCGGAAATCGATTAAAAAAATAACTTATTTTCTGCATATCATAATTGCAATTATCATTGATTAAACATAAGCATTCTGGCACTTTGTTACATCAGTCTAGCTGATTTTATGTAGACTGTAGTTACACTGCACAATTTTTCCCATTTAAGTTCCATATGATCCACAGATTTTATAGCCTGTTGTGGTTCCTTGCATACTTCTCACCCTTAAAACACCAGTATCCATGGCTCCAGAACACTCGTCACATCATGAAACATCTTTCCCTTCTCAATCAGTTGGTGTCTACACCATTTCAACCTCAATTTCGGAAAAAGTAATTACAATTTCGGAAAAAGTAATTTCAATTTCGGAAAAGGTAAGTTCAATTTCGGAAAATGTAATTTCAATTTCGGAAAAAGTAACTTCAATTTCGGAAATACGAAAGGCTATTTTTCTTTAACATTATGGAGCATAAAATGAAAACCACAGTGAAAATCAAAACTGTTTTATTTGGAACATTTAGGTACACCTTCTAGCTACTTCTCTACCTAGTCGCGCTCCGATTGAGACATTTGTTTAAGCGTGGTGCAACTTTCAATACCCTTTTCATAGAAGCTTGCCGCCAGCCTATTGAAGAGGGTACTTGAAAGTTGCACCACGCTTAAACAAATGTCTCAATCGGAGCGCGACTACGTAGAGAAGTAGCTAGAAGATGTACCTATGTTCCAAATAAAACAGTTTTGATTTTCACTGTGGTTTTCATTTTATGCCCCATCGGAGGTTTAAAAAATAACCCTCGTATTTCCGAAATTGAAGTTACTTTTTTCCGAAATTGAAATTACATTTTCCGAAATTGAACTTACCTTTTCCGAAATTAAAATTACTTTTTCCGAAATTGTAATTACTTTTTCCGAAATTGAGGTTGAATTGGTGTAGTTCTTCCACACATCCACTTATTTGATTGGTTGGTATATGGTTGTTTAACGACGGGTATGTACTCCAACTTAGGCTTGTGACCGTCGCCGGTGTGAAGGAATTTTGTCCCGCAGAAATTCTTTTACATGCCTGTAAATCTACAGACATGGGCATGTCACATTTATGCATACATAAATGCCATCGACCTAGGCCAGGATCGAACCCGCAACCTTTGGCACAGAAAGCTATCCGATTTATTTGACAAAGATATAGAATAGAACATTTCTGCTTTTTTGGGACACAAAGTTTCATCCATAGTCACGGGATACTACAGTATTTTACACATTCTGCTTCTGCGAACGGTTTGGAATTATCAGTCATAAGTTTTGAAACCTCGAAACTTGCTTTCGTATCATTAATTGTTTCAAGCCTTTGCCCTGAATTAGAAACTGCTGTTGATAAGTGATTTTGTTGCACAGTTGTTTTGCCTTCACAACACGCTCATGGCCATTAAATTTACAAAACTCGGGAGAATGTTTTGCATGGCAATGCTTTTTGAAGTGAAACTTTTTTAGCCGCGGTAGGAGTAAATCGAGAGCTAACCCAAACTTGCGTTACGAACAAAATCGTCATTAAATTGTTACACACAAAATCGTCACGAGATTAGTGGGGCTGTGATGGAACGGACTGCACAGAAAACAATCAACTCAATGATTAGGCTTAACCAAAATTTAAAAAATCCAAAATTAAAAAATATAAAAATCCAAAATTAAAAAAATCCAAAAATCCAAAATTTAAAAAAATACGGGAGCGCGCGGGGGAAAGGTATCAGGCATTGAGTGGGGGGATATTACTGCTAGAGGCGTGGTGAGCCATTCACCATAATAAAAAATCCAAAAGTTAAAAAATAAAAAATCCAGAATAAAAAAATACAAGATGTTAAAAATTAAAAATGCAAAATTTCAAAAAATCTAAAAATTAAAAAATCTAAAAAATAAAAAATTCAAAGATCCAAAATTTAAAAAATACAAAATTTAATAAATCCAAAAATTAAAACAAGTTTCACTTCTTTCGCGTGGCGTTCCACGCACACTTTTTTTTATGATAAGCCTAGTCGGGCCGAATATGGGCCACGGGCCTTAGTTTGGCCGGTTCTGGATTAAAAGAAAGGAAAAAGACTGACAAATCACAAATGCTTCTAGACAGCTGGGATTTCTTCTGTCTATTGCAACGTTGAACATTTTATGCATATGTCATGGAAAGAAAGTGAAATGTCTGAGAGCATAGACGAGTGAACCGCTTCACAAAGAGCATCACCTACTTTGCGATTCAGAAAGAGAATAACTGCACTGCCCTATGAATGACTCGTGCAAGATTATTTGCTGAACGTTTGTAGCTATACAATTTCATTTTTAGTCAATTAAGAATAACAAATCCGAAACACAGCAAACCATTATTTTCTAACTTAAAATACCATTTTACCATAAATAAAAGAAACATTCGCCTCAAAGGAAAAAGGGTCCAAGCTATTTCAAGCAATAGAATATTTTCAGAGCTTTCAGACTAGCTTCCACTGATTTTCACTACCTTTCATACCAGAACATGTCTATAGCATAGGGAAAAAGAGTATTTTTAAAAAAGACAACAGAGGTGTTGTTTATTCGGAGTGTAACAGAATAACTATTCCTAGTTTTATGGATTAACAGACGGCATAAAAATAAATATAATAAAGTAGTGTCCGAAAATTCTTTGTTTTTATTATAAAAACCTAGAGCTAGTCATGCAAATTATGACTGCATTTATGTTAGCTATTCTTGTTACCGTGGAAATAATAAACAATTGAAGTTATATGTTTAAAAATTTTTCTTGTTACCGTGGAAATAATAAACAATTAAAGTTATGTATTTCAAAAATATTCTTGTTACCGTGGAGATAATAAACAATGAAGTTATATGTTTCAAAAATTTTCTTGTTACCGTGGAGATAATAAACAATGAAGTTATATGTTTCAAAAATTTTCTTGTCACCGTGGGAATAATAAACAATTGAAGTTATATGTTTCAAAAATTTTCTTGTTACCGTGGAAATAATAAACAATTGAAGTTGTATGTTTCAAAATTATTCCTGTTACCGTGGAAATAAACAATTGAAGTTTTGTTTCAAAATTATTCTTATTACCAAAGAACTAATAAACATTTTTAATCTGTTGTATGTCACAAAATAGCTTCGTTCAATCTATCTGTGTGTCAAGAATGTTAGTCGCAAGTTTGAACAGTTCCTAGAGTCTGTCTCGTTTTAGATTTAGAAAAGTGACTGTAACCATAGGCTCCTTCCAATACAGCCTCTTGTCCTATACCAGAGTGTGAAGTAATAATTTTATAGTCTACAGCCCATGCTATAAGGCAGAGAAAGTGATGTGAGTGTAAATGGCTCTAATTTAAACATTTCCTCAGTGAATGTCAATCTGAAGAGATACGGGAATGTTCAATTCCCAAGCTGAGTGCCTATCCGGTCAAGGCCCTTTATATTCAATAAGGAGAATGGAGTACAACTATTGAGGCCATGGTTTCTGGAACCACATGTCCTGGGTCTTTCTAACAACGTACAGCGATTATACGAGGGCCGTCCACAAAGTAAGTCTTCCTAGGGCTGTTTACACAAACAAAACAAAATTTCATGGAAAAATTTATTGCTACACATACAGCAAGTATTCAGCTATTTTTCAACATATTCGCCACAGGAATTGAGACAATTGTCACACCATGGGACCAACTTTTGAACACTTGTATCGTAGAAGTCTACCGCCTGGGATTTGAACCACTGTGTGACAACCCATCTCCGCTTCTCTGTCATTCCCTGTCATTTACTGAGGTGTTGGAAAAGATGGAAATCACTGGAGCTGTAGGGTGGATGCTGAAACATCTTCTAGTTAAACTTTTGCAGGAGACTTGCTGGGAGGTTTGAAGTCTCCACCCTACAGCTCGGACCGCGCACCCAGAGATTTTCTTCTTTTCCTATCCCTCAAGAAATCATAGAGATTGACAGAGAAACGGAGGTTATCACACAATGGTTCAAATCCCGGGCGGCAGACTTCTATTACACTGGGATACAAAACTTGGTCCCACGGTATGAGAAATGTCTGAATTCCGGTGGTGAATATGTTGAAAAATAGCTTAAAACATCCTGTATCAACAATAAATGTTTCCATTAAATTGTGTTTTGTTTCCGCTAATGGCCTGTGGGAAAGTTACTTTATGGACACGCCTCGTACAGTAGATTTTGCAGATTCCTTAGTTGCACATTCGATTAATAACCGTATTCAGCCAATGGGCTATACACATATTGTCACAAATGACAAAAAAAAAGTCCCCTTTTGTTATTTGCTGCAATAGGTCGTAGCAGGAACTTTTCACAGGAGGTTCAGGTCATTAGCTATACAGTCCGGATGAAAAGCGTGACCTGGGAATTATGACACAGTTCTTGCCGGGAAAGTGTCATATGCATGAGCGACAATAGCTTTTTCTCTTTTGTTTTTAAATATCCCCATTCCCTTTGTTATTAAAAGGTCATTAGTGGCCTGAATTAATTCAAGCTATGTGGTTTTTAACATCAATTGTACGAGTTTCTGTAAATAGGAATTAACACAAAGTAAGAGAGGTCCCAGGTTCAAATCCCGTGGCCGGCATGTTGACTTTTTTTTTATGGCTTCCCCAGTCATTAAAGGCAAATGCCGAATTGGATATTTACATACCATGAATCATCCTCACCATTTCATCCTGTATCATATCCATTTAAATTAATATCAGTTCGAATTTACTCCATAAAAATACACTAACAATAGAAAATTGACAATCAATAGTTTCATGGCCTACTCTACTGTATAGACACAGATCCCGCACACCTGATATGGCTTCGTAGCTAAAAGGAGTATAAATACAGCTGAAATAGTAATAAAAAAAAAAGCAAAGTAGCATTTTCAGCAAATAATGTAACAGTATGCCTCGCGTTCAAGAAAAATCTATGATCTTCCCTTCATCAATTAAATCTGCCACCGTCTTGAAAAGAAACAAGAAACCAAGACATAAAAATCGCATTTGACGATTTCAAGGAACATTCATGCCAAATTACAATAAAATCGAAGAAAGTTTTTGCTGCGTAAGAAACAAATCTACAGACAAACAGACGAAATGACGGTAAACCTTTAGACTTACATAAAAAAAAAAGAAGCAATGGAAAAGAGTTGTAGAAAATCTACACTAGAGAGTGGAGGTAGTCTTAAATGTTTTATAGCATCAACTTGTTGGCTAAATTCGTTGCAAGTACATGAAACGGAAACCCTGAAAAGGAATAAAAAATAAGAAATCCGTACACATACACAGGGCCGTAGCGAGATCCTTCTGCGGCCTTGGCGAGTTTGACAAATCTGCGCCCTCGAATACTGGGGGGGTCTGAACAATTTTTTTTTAATTTCTGTAAAATTGTTTATTATTTTAATATAAAAACACTGTTATTATCAAATAAAACCTAAACCTAAACCTCAATTTGAAAAAGAACTAGGCTAAGTGTTGGACTTTGAAGGTACTAAAACCTTATTATCAGACGATTGAACTACTTAAAAAATAATTAAATCATAAAATATAGAATTTTTATTCCTTGATAAATTGTACCTGTCTAAAAAAGGTGGTATTTTTCACTGTTAATTTTGCGCCCTCTATGTATCTGCGCCCTTGGCGGGGGCACATCTCGCCACCGCCTAGCTACGGCCCTAATCACACGTTTTTAATTACTTGAAGGAACATTTGTGCCAAATCGGAAGAGAATCTAACAATGCATTTGGTAAATGTCTGAGTAATAATAATTTAATTCGGAATGCAAAGTGATTGCATTGTAGTTCTCCTTGAGAGCTAAATGTCCACACAGTGAGCAATGGAATGTGAAGATGACGCACGAAATACAAGCTTGACAATACGGTAGTAACTGCAACAAATCTCTCTGGTATGGATATTTATCTACTAATGATGCTGGTATGAAGTAAACATTACATCTCGCCAATTGTCTTTCATAACGAAAACACAATGTTGCAATGTTACCAACCTATATTCTTTCTTTTCATCTTAATTGATAAATTATCTTGGAAACTTATATTCATCGGAAAAAAAAATACGCAAGAAAAGGTATGCTAGAAACTTGTGGCGTAAGTATTAGGAAATAAATGAAAACAGCACATTTCACGACAACAGGGCGCGAAATTCAATGGCGACTAGTATTCTGAGGTTTGCGAAAAGGACTCGAATTTTAAAAATTGCTAATTCCGAGGCTGGCGAAAAAGACTCGATTTTAAAAATTGCCAATTCTGTAGCTGACGACAAAGACACAAATTTGAAAAATTGTTAATTCTGAAGTTGGCAACAAAGACTCAAATTTGAAAAATTGCTAATTCTGAGGTTGGCGACCAAGACTCAAATTTGAAAAATTGCTAATTCTGAGGTTGGCGACAAGACTCAAATTTGAAAAATTGCTAATTCTGAGGTTGGCGACAAGACTCAAATTTGAAAAATTGCTAATTCTGAGGTTGGCGACAAGACTCAAATTTGAAAAATTTCTAATTCTTAGACTGGCGACAAAGACTTAAATTTGAAAAATTGCTAATTCTGAGACTGGCGACAAAGATTCAAATTTGAAAAATTTCCATTTTACTTAATTATTTTATTGTAGTCTTGTTTCCGCAAAAATATTTAAATTAATAGTAGCAACATTATATTGCCACAAGCAGTCATTTTTGACATGAACAAAATGACTGAATTTACTCGGAAGCGGTCGAAAATTTCCGGAAGTTATAGATTTAATTTGAAATTCACGCATAATTTGATTGGTTTTGGTTCCCTCAGTTTTAGCCAATACTTTCCCTAGCTCATCTAGTAGCTTAAACAAACTACTTGTTTTTTTTTCTGTTTGGGTGTTTGTTACAACCATTAAAGCTTACGGTCAGTTGAAATATTTTTAAAATATTAAGTTTGTTTTAACAATTTTCTACAAATTAGTTGGTGCCAAGCAAAATTTACAAATCAATAAATAGAATTTTTAAATGACGGGGGATAGTTCAATGGGACTGTGTTTGTTTATTTATTTAAAGCGACAGAAGCTGCAATAATATGTAAAGAACAAGCAGAGACAATCACAATTCACAATCAATTGATGTTCTTTCCTCCGCAACTTGTAATACCAATGACAAAACCAGCTAAGTTCCCCCCCCCCCCCAGTTGTGTTTATACTCCTTTTATCAACGAAGCCATATCAGGAGTTCAGGATGTGTGTCTATACAGTAGGGTAGGCCATGGAACTACTGATTGTCAATTGTTTCTATTACTGGTGTATTTTTACGGAGTAAATTTCAACTGATATTAATTCAAATCGATATGATACACTATGAAATGGTGAGGATGATTCATGGTATGTGAATATCCAATTCGGCATTTGCCTTTACGACTGGGGAAACCATGAAAAAAACCCATGTCAAACTGGCCGGCCATGGGATTTGAACCTGGTACCTCCCGAATGGGAGTCCAAGACCATCTCGGCCACCTCGCTCGGTTAATATTATTTCATATTAACTTTAAATTATTAAGTAAATATATTATTTTTGCTAACATTTCTATCTTTAAAATCCTACAAAGGCTACGGCAATGAATATAGTATATTGCGATACAAGTGCCGTAAGCGATGCATACGGATCGAGGAAATAGTTTGAAAATTTCAATTTTCCGAGATCCGTTATGCGCTTAAGGCACGAGTATTGCATGCTATTTTTTGCACGATGATTATTTATATCAATTTAAGTATATTAATTGTGATATTACCTGAAAATATTATATATATAATATTTTCAGGTAATATATATATATATATATATATACATTATTGAAGATAGATGTTTATTTTCAGAAAGCGATTAGCATGTGTTTGTTGTTATGGGAACCGAATATTTGTCCTGGGGGCCCTGTCCATAAAGGCTTGTATTATGATGTGCCGTAAGTAAATTCTTTCCGCACATAGCAACAAGATTGCTATGCGGGAATGTCAACTTACGATCCACGGCAACAACATTCGTAAGTACCACTGATTAGTTTAGTCGTGCAAAAAAGTAGTAATATGGATATAATTTTGTTCAGACTTCTGACATAGCACCCTCAGTTAACGTTAAAATACATTGGTCGTTTTAAAACTACATTTCAGTTGCCTACACATACCTTTCTCATCAAACACTCAGCCTACAGCGATGAATAACGTTTCAGTGGATGTGATTTTACCAGACTTCTGACATAGCATACTCACTACTCATAGTTTGCACAGAGTCAGGCTCCAAGCAAATACACTCATGTCGTCTTGCCAGATGGATTCTCTCCCCTGTGACTGAGTGCTCTTAATGGTTTTCCTCTCTGAAAGACATTTACTTCGTGTACAGCCACACTAATTTAGTGATTTTGTGACCGGGTCTCCACTATTATCGGCCACAACCCTTGCAGGAAACAAAGTTATGAATCTGACGTGAAAGGGCCGAGGAATTATGTCTAGGGGGCTCTAATTTAGGCCTGGAGTTCTTTAGCCCCCCCCCAGCTTAAACTCCCTCCCGGAGGACTCCGTGCCCAGGATTTTTACCTCCTGAAAAATCCATCGACCACGGCTGGATTTGAACTCGGCGACCCTCGGAACTAGAATTAAGGTGGCAGACTTTCCTAGTATGGCGTTAGTATTATTACAGAGTCTAGGAAACAGAGTAGCTAATGGTACAAATTGGGATAATAGAGACTCAGCTGTATCGTGAAACCGTGTCACCTTGCAGGTGGAATTCCCTGACACGGCCTTCGTGTGATGTAACCAAAGCTAAAGGTGCAAACCTGCAATTTGGTAACTTTCCGCTTCGCTGCTAATCAATTTGTAATGAGAATCGTGTTTGGATTCAAACCCGCATCTGTCAGCACCTACCGTATTTATTCATGGAACGAATAATAAATATCGCATGTTGTCATTAAAACGATATTTCCTGCCATTCGTGACAAATTAATCTATCGCCAATCAATCAACTGCCTGCTACTGAAGCTGGCCTAGAGGACTTTGTATATTGTAATTACTTGCCCTTGAATGTCCATACAAGGGACGGAAAAATTCTGTAGAAAGAGGTGGGGGAGTGTATCACGCGAAGACAAGAGTGCGTTCAAGAATAATCAGTAGAGAAAAGCGAACACGTTCAATATTATTTTTCATAACGAAGGCATGGTAAAATAAATGATCTCTTATTTCTATTATACACATAAATGGTGACCGGTGATGGTTACGAATGTAAATAAAATCAGGTAAACTGATGTAACAAAGTGCCAGAATGCTTTTGTTTAATCAGTGATAATTGCAATTATGATGTGCAGAAAATAAATTTTTATAATCTATCTCCGAGTTAAGCTCCAGATCGATTCGTTAAGCAGGGCTTACGGAAGAACAAAGGTCTAAAATTAGATAAACATATATGAAGGAATATGTGGGTAGTGTTATTTGTCAGAGCTAACTGTATTGCAAATTCAAAAGCCGTATATAAATACTAATACAATATGTCATGAGAACTGATTTGCGTATGATAAATTCTTTCTAATATATTACCATAAAATATGCGCTAAATTGGACATTACTCCGGTACCGGTCAAGCGATCTGGTTCAAAATCAATAGGCTCCTTCCCATGGATGTTATAAATGCCTATACCAAGTTTCATGATAAAGCGAATTTGAGTTATCGCACGCACAGATACATGGACAGACATTTTCCCGTCCTCCACACAATCTCAGAAATTACCATTCTGGTACTTACTATTGGCTAAAATAAGTGCTACTGTATTTATCAGCTTGACAGTGATTGTGTCTGACCCGGAAGAAACTTGCTAAAATAAACATCAAGGTAGCTGACCAGTGAGGAAAACATCAGTTCACACAAGCACATATTTCCACGTATTTTAACGGACCTTCAGGCATAATGCCATCACACACTCAAAGTGTCAAACCAAGGACATCCTCATAACAACATCAATACTGAAAACATTCGTACATAGTTTATACTCCGGTAATGTAGCATGAATACATATGAAAAATCTATGATTTTGTTTCAATCTTGTGCATGAACTGGCTGTACTATACAAGTTTTCGTAAAAAAAAAAGCTCTAAAAAGGTAATATTATCAGTATACTGTATATCGTATTCTTACTTACTCAATGGCAATAGACAATTCCTCAGCAAGCTAATGGAATATTATCTAATTTTATGGAACCCGAAGGTTCATTGCCGCATTTACCTGTGTCCGCCATTCAACCCTGTTCTGTACTGACTCCATCCAACCATCCCTCTCAAATCCTACTTCCCTTAAATCTATCCTAATATTGTCCTCCCAACTACGTCTAGGTCTTCCACGTGATCTTTTCCCTTCGGGTTTCCCAGTCAATATTTTTGAGATATGTCTTTCCTCCCCCATCCGTGCAACATGTCCAGCCCATTTCACCCTCCGTGATTTAATTACCCTTACTATATCTGGTGAAGAGTGCAGGTCATGAAGCTCGTCGTTATGCAGTTTTCTCCAGCTCCCATTTTCATCTCTCTTGGGTTCAAATATTTTTCTAAGCACCCTGTTTTCTAACTCTCTCAGATTATAATAATTAAGGAATCGCGCACAATGTGCATTATCTTAACCTAAGACTTAACCTACCCAGTCCTGAACCCGGGGAGGGGATCTTTCACTATTGAAAAATCCCCCACCCGGCCGGGAATCGAACCCGGGCCGCCGGAGTGGAAGGCAGGCCTGCTACCGACTCACCCACGGCGTTCTTCCCGAATATTTCACACCAAATAGGTAAAATCTTTTAAAAATATAATTATCTCTGACCGAACACTGTAAGAAGTGCTATTTAAAAGTTCTGAAGATGCGCCGATTTGGAAATAAACCTTCTATTAGAAAAATGCACTAAAAAATGGCAAATCCTCTCGGGAGAAAAAGTGTAGGCTCTAGAAGGAAATAGAGATAGGTTATAAAACAGAACCTTGCTTTCTTGTTTCTGGAGGCCACGGTGTCCTATTCTTCTGCAATGTTTTCATTTGTATGCCCAGTGCCCACGGAAACAGACAATAAAATGAAAACACGTATTTGTGACTGGAATAAAGTTATTATACGAGGAAAGCATTTTAACGTGGGAAGCATCAGCTGCAATATTCGTGTCTACACACAAAAATAAAGTCCAGTTCCTGGTAGTTTTCATATCTACAGTAATAAAGCTTATATTTATTGAAGTACAGGCCTATTTCTACATAATTAATACCCGTGATTAGATCATAAAGCCTGTTCAGGTTACACAGATTTATGGTTAACACTTGTTAAAAATGTAAATTACAAATAGAGATAAAATAAAATCAGGTAAACTGATTTAACAAAGTGCCAGAATGTTTTTGATTAATCAGTGATAAGTTAATTGCAATTATGATATGCAGAATATAAGTTATTTTTGTAATTTACCTCAGAGTTAAGCTCCAGATCGATTCATTAAGCAGGGCTGACGGAAGAACAAAGGTATAAAATTTGATACTTAACCTTAATTCAAACTCGTATAGCCTACAATGTATAAGAAATTCTTAAAATATGTCAATATTTCACAAAATACACTTGCAAACCACCCAACTTAGGCCTAATGTACGTAGGCCTAATTATTTCACAGAAATACACCTTCTGTATATAACAGTACTCTTGTAGCACTCATTTCAACTTGATCAACGAAATAAACATCTGACTAGTTTGATAATCATATGCGAAGGAAGATTTCATGGCTAACTGTATTAAAGTTCCAAAGCCGCATATGAACAATCTAAAACAATATGTTGTCAGGATAACCTATTTGAATTTGTTAAATTATTTCTAATATGCTATATTACCATAAAATAGGCCAGAGGAGTAACGAGGGGGGGTTTTGGGGGTTTGAACCCCCCCCCCATTGATTAAAAAAAGGAAAATTGTACAATTTTTTTAAGTCTGCTTATAAATTACTTAATACGAGTATAAAGCGTGGGAAGCTTAAAACTCGTTATTGTGCATCTTAATTTTTAAAACTTTTCCGGGGATGGACCCCCGAACCTCTGCCTGGGGGTATTCCATACCCCCCAGATGTTATAACCCCCCAAACGGTCGGCCTGGTTACGCCTATGAAATAGGCACTAAATTGGGCATTACTCCAGTACCGGTCAACTGATTTGGTCCAATATCAATAGGCTTCTTCCCATGGACATTATAAATGCGTACACCAAGTTTCATGAAAACACGATAAAGCGTAGCCTATTTAGTTATCGCGCATACAGACGCACAGAGGGACGGACGGACAGACAGACAGACATTTTCCCGTCCCCCACACTATCTTATAAGGTATCATTCTGGCACTTAATAGTTAATATAACTTTAACTGACACTGAGACTAGGTTTCGTTCAAAGTTGCAAAAGTTGCCTATTATTTGTTTTTACACTAGGAGGTGCCCGTGGCTTCGCCACGATAATTCTTTTAAAAATTAAAAATTAAGAGTATAATAATTATTAAAGCATTATATTTATTAACACTTGCACGCGAATCATTCATAAACTAAGTCATTAATAATTAATGAAACAGCTAAAATTCCTGCTTTAGAGTACATTCCACGACAATGAAAGCGCCCCCTGGGAAAACTATATCAGAATCGATTATGCAGTTCCAAAGAACCTGTGAACACATAATACGTATTGTTTCTCAGCTGTTTATTGACATGAATATGATGTGAATTTTATTTGATCAATTCGGTGTAATTTTCAGACATTATATAATGTTTCAAGGGAAGGAATGGTTTGTTTGGATTATTATTATCAGCTATATTTCAAGAGATAAAACCATCAACATTTTACAGCTGGTGCCCCCGGCTTCGCCCGCCATTATTCATTGACTCCAGGATTTTTAAGAAAATTACACTGGTAGATTATTAAAAATGTTTGTGGTTCAGAGCTATGAAAATTGTAAGTAAAAATAAAATTAGAATATTTGTTCATTGTGTTCATTTCACTTAGGCATTATATAATAAAGAAACTGTTTTCCTTCCTAATTTTGTAGTCGTCATGAAAGTTTAGACTGCGAGAGACGAACATCGCCGAGTATACCCGATGTCTCACGAAGCGGGCGAGCAAGCACGCTATTTAGTAGATAGATAATACTGAAATCAGGTAACTGATATAACAAATTGCCAGATTGAGTTAACTGGCCATATTTCAGGAACTATTCGTTTTAGACCACTGTTTCTTGAGAGTTTGATAGCATAGGGCCTATGTGAAGGAATAAGGGGCATAACTACAGTGTTTTGCAGATGACAAGTCGTTTGTCCTTCTTCTGCTTAGATACGCGGTCCAATCAGAGACGGCGAGAAGACTCTTACTGCTAGCAGCAATTCGTTAGCTCGTACACGTGATTGGCGGTGAAGGAAATGGCTTCTCATAAAAAATACTGTAGAATATTAACAGAACGTTTTTAGAAAAAAAAAACCCCTCAAGTCAACAATATCCATTTATTTTAGGCAAGACATCTCAAGGCGTGAGAATACTGTAGGAGAAAAATTCCTCTGATACTGGGATTCGAACCCAGAACCTTCGTGGCACTGCCCTACCAACTGAACTAAGCCACAGTTCGCTTCACAGCGCTAGATGGAACCTCTCTCCTATGACATATTACCAGGGCCCGGATTCTGATGACCTATAATTGTTTGAAAAATGACCTACAAAATGACCCTAAATTTTAAAGAAAATGACTTAATAATTATAAAAAAATGACCTAAAATCTGATATTTTATTTATAAAAAATTATTATTGTACACACAAAGTTAAAGACTAGTTTGTACATAATTGTAAAAACTGTAAATAACTGTATGTTGTGAATGTTATTTTCTCATGGAAATTTATAATGGCACTGAGGCACTGGTGAGTCAAAATTTGGCACATCCTTTTGTGGTCTGCTGGATTATATTGTTGTTCATTGAAGGTAGTTTGCACTCTCAAATCCAAGCAGGTGGCAGACTCTGGTGCCAAGTCAATCTAATAATAACATTTTTGCGTTTCTTTGATTCTCATTTCAGACTGAGACATTTTATTTATTTATTTATTTATTTACTCTTTTAAATTATTACAGAAAGAGTTACATGACAACACTTAAACGCCGATTTTTTTCTTCTTGCATTTAACATACAACACTTCAAAGACAGCACCGCTAGCGACGAAAAAAAGCTAATACACTCAATTAAATGCATGAAAATGACTAAATAAGGAAGCAAATGACAAAATAATGACGTAAAATTGAAATAAATGCCCTAAAAATATAAAATTGCATAAAATGACAAAAAATGACCTATTAAAAATGTATTTCTGTAATCTAGAGGCCATGATTAGGATTTATCTACAAGTTGGCAATGTCTATGCAGCATCAATAGAAAAAGATATGTCATTAGAATCCGGGCCCTGCTATTACCCTTAATGGTTTTCACTGGAAACTTTCGATCTTATTAATTTTTATATTTTGAAAATTTCTTAAAATTACGAACAAAAATTATTATGCAAGTGAAAATCTCCATTGATACACTTATGCACACCATGTCTACCCAGCGAATTTCAAAGAAACTAAAAACAGGATTTTCAAAAAATTTTCCTGTTGTTCCTTAAAAACATCGCTCCCACTTTTCTTTGAACGTCAAGTTTTTATTTTTATTTCACAATTCAATATTATATAAAACCGTGGTACAGGTATTTCTTTTATTGCCTTTCCAACCTTCAAGACTTACCATCAGAGACAACGTCCCGAGTTCATGGGTATCGTGTGCATGTATTTCGTCCTTCGCCAAATCGCAGCTAGTTAACTTCTGGAGTTACCCATGACGATGTAATTAAGATAGAATTAACTCGTGTGACAATGTTTCAGCGAGACAACGCGTTTCTTAGAAACAATACAATTCATGAAAATATGGTTCAGCTGCATAAAAATCCTGAAGAACTTCTTACGCCGTTCGCCCATTCTTCCTTCAATGTAAGTCTACTGTGATGCATTATCCTGACTTCTATAGTATTTTTCAAACTTCAATGTCAGGAACAAAAAAATTCACATTCAGGAATAATTCAGGTATTTTTGCTCTTGTCTTATGGCTATCTCTAAACTAAACTAAACTAAACTCCGTGGCGCTACATCCCTGGAGGGACTTGGCCTACCACCCGACCGCTGCGTCATCTCCCGTAGGCAGATGGCAGGATTGGGGGGCATGTGGTCAGCATGCCGACACCCACGGCCGTTATTGGTGGTTTTCTTGACCGGAGCCGCTACTTCTCTATCAAGTAGCTACTCAATTGGAATCACGAGGCTGAGTGCACCCCTACCAGACCTCCCTACCTCAGAAAAATCCGAGGAGGTACCGGGAATCGAACCCGGGCCGACGGATCTGTAGTCAGCGACGCATGGCTATCTCTAATCCTATTAGAAAAATCTTATTACTTGGTCATTTGTAAATATAAAAATGATCAATTCATGTTGTGATATGGTATAACTAAAACAAATATTATACAAAGTGTTAAACTATTATATAATTTTGAGATTGCTGCCTAGGCCTTTCGGTGCCTTTACACCATCTTCAGGGCATCTTTTGCTGGCTTGAAGTTCCAATACTTAAAATAATTTTAAAAAATGCATTTCGCCACATTTATGAAATAAGATTTTATGAATTTTATCTACATTTCGTCACATTTATAAAATAAGATAAAATTCATAAAATCATAAGATAAAATATTCATAAAATCTTATTTTATAAATGTGGCGAAATGCAGTTTTTATTTTTCCTATTGGACCTCCAAGCCAGCAAAAGATGCCCTGAAGATGGTATAAAGGCACCGAAAGGCCTAGGCAGCAATCACAAAATTACATAATAGTTGAGCACCTGGTATCACATTTATTTTATTTCATTGATCGAGCTCACTGGTATTAAATATGCATTTTAATAGGAATAACTAGTTTTCGTGAGTGATTCACAAATTGAAGCGTTTAGTTTTATAAGGGTCTAAGTGCCAAAACCATGATTTTACAGCTGATAATTTTAAATGGATCTATGTACACAGACCAATGCATTTCAAAACGGTCTAAGTTATAGGGAAAGCCACGTTAGTAGCAATAAATTCCAAGATATAGCGCCGGGTCTATCTCCAGCATGACTTTCTGTGGGTATGTGTCTTGTTTTCTACGAAATTACGATTTTGGCACTTAGACCCTTATAAAACCAAACGCTTCAACTATAGTTTTTATCACTGATAAAGTTATTTTTGAACACATCTAGGCCGAAATACTGTAGTGTTACATTTGTAAAAAAATTAGTTTTCAATATGAAATTTTTCTTTGGTGAAATCCTCTTTCTGAAGGAAAATACTGAGTTCTAGAAAGGCATCTTAAGAGGATTCAATAATTTACTTATCGAAAATCGTACAAAATACGATATGTAGGCTACTGATTAATACAATGCATATTCAATAAACCAAGTGAATTTTGAGTTGGCATGTGTGTCAGTACATTGGGGATATAGGAAAACAGATGTATGTCAGTGATATAAGTAGAAAGAAAATAAAAATCAATCTACTTACTTTTCAATTAAAATTAAAATATAGGACGTACAGAGATGTTCGTGTAAATTTATTTTTGCTAAAGCATAGACCTATCTGAATTTAGAACAATGAATTAATTGTGTATGTTATTTAAACATAAAAATAGCTGAATTTTGGCACCCAGTAACATATCTTCAGTGCACTGTCGACATAAGTAGACCAAGGAAATAGTGTTAAAACTAAAATTAACGCATTAATCGTTATTTTTACGATATTTGATCATTTCCCTGCATTAAAAGTAAGAAAACAGGATTTTCGAAGACCCCTCTTAAATTTTTACGTTTTATTTATTTTTTGCAAGATTTAACTAATTAGTGGTACTTACGAATGTTGTTGCCGTGGATCGTAAGTTGACATCACACGCAATCTTGTTGCAATGTGCGGTAAGAATTTACTTACGGCACATAATACAAGCCTTTATGGACAAGGCCCCCCAGGACAAATATTCTGTTTCCATAACAACAAACACATGCGAATCACTTTCTGAAAACATCTATCTTCAAGAATGTATATACATAATATTTTCAGCTAATATGTCAATTAATATAATTAAATTGATATAAATAATCATCGTGCAAAAAATAGCATGCAATACTCGTGCCGTAAGCGCATAACGGATCTCGGAAAATTGAAAAAAACTCTTTCCTCGATCCGTATGCATCGCTTACGGCACTTGTATCGCAATATACTATATTTTTATTTACAGAATGCTCCATTACAATCATACATGCACTAAAATTAATATACAATCTTTTTAATACATCAATTAAAACAAAGAAGCCACATTCCAATGTACATATTTTCCATTATACATACTATGTCTTCAATATGTCGAAATTGATTTTATTCGTGAATTTTTTCAATTCTTCAGCGTATTTTTTTTTTCATAAGTTCATGATCATTTAGAAGTCAATGTCCTCCAGATTTGCTTTTAAAGAAAAACTGTTAATGCTGAACAATATTTTGTACTTTTAAACCCTCCTGAATGTAATCTAAGCTTAACATTAAAATTACCATTAAGTTGCTGCCAGGTTTCGCCAATCCTTCGCTTGCAGAACAATGGCTTGACGATATCTAACCAGAATGATAATGCTGACAGACAACGGTTATTTCCAAATCATACACGCCCGCTACAAGTATCAAATGAAAATATTATCTTCCTATCCAGTCTCGAATTACGATAAATTGGGGGAGTTGTGCGTACGGGATACAGATGTCTCTACTTAGTACCATGTTTCTCAACTTATGGGGCCCGACCCACACTGGTGGATCCTGAGAGAAAAGGATCTCCTACGAAAATATATGCTGTCAAACACGGAATCAAAATTGATTATTATTACATTTATAGCAGGTAGCCGCGGCTTCGCCCACGATAATTAATTCGAAGATTAAAAATTAGGAGCAAAATAATTAAAACATTGTATTTATTAACACTTACACGCGAATCGTTCATAAACTAAGCGATTAATAATTATAATGAAACAGCTAAAATCCGGCTTTGAAGTGAATTCCACGATTAGAAAGCGCAGCATGGGAAAAAACAACCTCAGATTAGAGTTCCCCGGCCCAGAAAACCCCTGCATAGTGAATTTCGTCCATTTAGGCCTATATTCATTATCCCTCTTCCGTCTATGTTGAAAATTTCAGATGTCTGCGTGCCTTGATATTATAAACAAATGAATCGACAGGGTGGGCTTACAAAATTCAAGCGATCGCGATGTTTTTATTTCCAAGGTATGACAAAAAAATAGGCAAAGCCACCTGCAATTGACTTAACAATTGAAATGTATTACTGAAAACTGATGCACGTTTTCTGCCCGTTTTTCACTCATAAGTCGCGAACGAAAGAGAAATTTAAAAATCCGGCTTCGAGGTGCATTCGCCCACTCTTCAGTCCATCTATGTTTAAAATTCCAGATCTCTGCATTCAGGAGATTTCGCTGGGCATCACGCACAGACAGACAGACAGACAGAAAGAAAAGACAAACACTTCCTTTTATTATTATAAGATTGTTTTTAAGAAATAATTTAAGACTTAAACACTATCATAAGACACTGCAGTGTAGGACGTCTTGTCTCAGACTGTACATAAGCACAAAGTGACGATGTCAATGTGAACATTCAACTGAATGAAGTTGACTTTGATTATATTAGTGAACCTCCGTCGCGTCTATTAGTTTAAAAAGCTCCTCGCAGAACTGGTCTTCACACAGCATCACAGCACCCTGAACCGTATAAAGGTTGTCAGATTGTTAACGAATGAATACGGGGACACTTGACTTAATTCTACTCCACTTAATGCAAATAATTCATAGGCGTATTGCATAGTACGAGGATCGTCCACAAAGTAAGTTTCCCAGTTTACAGAAAGAAGACAAAATTTCGTGGAAATATTTAGTGCAACAGATACAGCAAGTGTTCAGCTATTTTTCAACATGTTCGCCAACGGAATTAAGATATTTGCCATACCGTGGGGCCAATTTTTGAATACCTATGACGTAGAAATCTTCGCCTGGGTTTGAACCATTCTGTGACAACCATCTCCGCTTCTCTATAATTTCTCTAGCGATAGGAAAAGATGGAAATCACTGAGAGCGAGGTCCGGGCTGTTGGGTGGATGTTTAAACTCTTCCCAGCCGAGTGTCCAGGTGCAAAAGTTCGTCTGTGAGGTGTTGAAACATTCACACGATAGCCCGTACCTCGTTTCCAATGATTTCAGACTTTTCCTAAACCTCAGGAAATTACATAGGATGACAGAGAAGCGAAGACAGTTGTCACACAGTGTTTCAAACCCCTGGCGGCAGATTTCTATAACACAGATATTCAAAAGATGGTCCCACTATATGATGCCTCAAACCCGGTACCTAATACTCGTAAAAATAGCTGAATAATTGTATCTGTTGCAATAAATATTCCACGAAAGTTTGTTTTGTTTCTGCAAACGGCCTCTGGGAAACTTACTTTGGGGCCGGCCCTCGTATTTATTTCAAATCGACACAGGTATGTGAAAGCATCTTGAGTTTATTTATTTATTTAATCAAGAATGAACATTACAGGTATAGCTTACACCCAATTACAATGTTCATGACTATGGTAGCAATACAGCATGTAGCTACTTACAATAACACAAATATGAAATACGTATAATAAAAAGAATTGTAAATTACTTTTAATTCACTACCAAAAACTGAATTATTTCTTCTTCTTTCCCTGAGTTCTACCTCTCCCGTTGTAGGGACGTTTATGCGGCCCACCTGGGCCTTACAGGACCGCGACCAGTCGGGAAAGAGATTATCTTTTTAACAGGCCAAGGATATGGAGAGGCTTTTCCGGATGAGGGATCAGGCCAATGCCGGGGTCACCTGGAACACATAGGACGAGACACACTGAAAAAGACATGGATGGGTTGAAGATAATCATGGCCAGATAACATCCGGGGATCACAAAGAGTCGGTCGACATTCGACTGACAAGGGAAGAGAAAACCCCACCTACGTAACTTGTCCCGACCGGGACTCGAACCAGGGCCCGCTGCGTGAGAGGAGCGATTGTATATTACTAAAGATTCATTTTCTGTCTTGGACATTTTGCTTCCTTACAGAATAATCAACACTGCACTTCAAGTTTCCATAGTAAAATATAACTCATAAAAAGAGGCAAGATAAACGAATAGGACAGTATATAAATTATTCTACTATAATTGATCCCAATCAAGTTTGATCCTAGTCAAAACAAAAAGGAGGAGAACTCACAGAGTTCGCGGAAAATTCGCATCATGTGATAAAACGTGATTGGTTAATATCATTAGCATGCGCCATTACCAGGGTGTGGCTTACTAGTGTTCGTAAGTTCATGCAACAATAATATCAACATTTACACGTGAAATAACAAACTCTCACTGGCATCGTCATCATTATAGTATATCAACAAGCAAACAAAACAAAGGATTCATTGTTCACGACGACCCTGCGGGTGAGTTGTACTGAGAACAAACAAACTAACACTAACACGGCGGAACACATGCGTTCTCACGTGCGGGCTATGACAGCCACGCCTCTTTGTTTGGAACAGGATCGTTCTTAAATGAGATAGAGAATAAACTAAACTCCATGACGCTACATTCCTGCAGGGACTTGGCCTACCACCCGACTGCTGGCATCATCTACCATAGGCAGATGGCAGGATTGGAAGGCCATGTGGTCAGCATGTCGACACCCACGGCCGTTAATAATGGTTTCCGTGACCGGAGCCGCTACTTCTCTATCAAGTAGCTCCTCGGTTTGTATCACGAGGCTGAGTGCACCCCGTTCCAGACCTTCCTGCCTCAGAAAAATCCGAAGAGGTACTGCAGATCCGTAGTCAGCGATGGTAACCACAAGACCACGCAGGTGGCCATATAATTATTATAGTCTAAGAAATTTCGTCTCATTACCTCTTTATCAGTTTGGAAGACAATAAAATTAAAGAACAAACCCTCTCCAAAGGAAACAAATGCTTATTAGTTTTCGAAAATCCACAAAGACCAGGACAAATCCGGGAACAAATTTTGTTAGAGGACAGAAAGAAAGATAAATCCGGGAACTGTCTCCCGGAAACGCGTACGTCTGGTAACTTTACTGTAAAGGCGTACATCGATCCTTGTGGCTTTGACAGCTCTGAGCTCTTATATTGTACTATCCTAGTTTCTTGTGTTATCTATTACTTACTATCTCACTCAATGACATTAGACAATTCCTCAGCAAGCTAAAGGAATACTATCTATTTTATGGAACCCGAAGGTTCATTGCCGCGCTTATCTGAGCCCTCCATTCAACCCTATTCTATGCTAACTCCATCCAACCATACCTCGCAAATCCTACTTTTCTTAAATCTATCCTAATATTGTCCTCCCACCTACGTCTAGGTATTCCAAGTGGTCTTTTCCTTCGGGTCTTCCCGTCAATATTTTTGAGATAAGTTATGTTTCCTCCCCCATGTCCAGCCCATTTCACCCTCCGAGATTTTACCCTTACTATATCCGGTGAAGCGTATAGGGTACAAGTCATGAAGCTCGTCGTTATGCAGTTTTCTCCAGTCCCCGTTTTTATCTCTTTTAGGCCCAAATATTTTCCTAAGCCCCCTGTTTTCTAACACTCTCAGATTTTGTTCTTCCCGACAGTGGCGGATCCAGAGAGACATTTTGGGGGGGGGGGAACTAAAGTAGAGAGGGAAGTTTTTACTCATAAAAATTAATTATTCCCAGTACACAATTGAAAACAAAATGAACATTTCAGCATTTTCTTACAAAGGTATTTCAAAATAATGAATGTCGTTGCTTTAATTTAAGTATTTGGGTTATGTTCTAATAAATTTTCAATAATTTGTGCTTAATGTTACAAATTTTGGGGGGGAAAATTTCCCCCATTTCCCCCCCCCCCCCGTGGATCCGCCCCTGCTTCCCGAAGAGTAAGTGACCATGTCTCACATCCATATAAAAAAACCGACAGGTAAAAGTTTAAGAACTGTATAAAAGCAGGCACATTCTGTTTTGAGTCTACACTTAACTTCTGCCTTAATATTATTTGTGTCTAATTATTGCTTCCAGATATTTGATTTTCTCCACTTGTTCGAACGATTTACCGGCTATTCTAATATTTTGTAGCGCATTATTTTGACGTTTCATGACGTTGATGTTATCCATAAAAAAAGTGAATAATTACATTAACCGATAGGCTAAGAAAGGACAAGAATAGCTGGAGGATATGATACGAGAATGTCGGCAGTGGTTAGGTTAGGTTAGGGATGGAAAATTCGCTATACATTACAATAAATAGATAGGCTACAGGCCTACAGAATTCTCTCAGTAGCCAGTGGCTTCACTTTCCGTTCTATTCATAGTCCACTGTTTACGTGAGTGGCAGGGACGCGACCAGTTTTTTTCTCGCTTTTATTAATAAAAAAATGGTCATGCCCATTTATATAAAGTACTAGCTTGTTATTCGTCCTTCGCACGTGCAAAAAAGTATACAACATTGCTCTAACTTTAGTAGGCTTTATAGAAGCACCACCACTCCTGGTTTATATTTTGTTTTGTTTGTGGTATTACAAAGAATCTATTTGACGATGGCCTTGGTAACGCTATATATCGGCAAGGAAGAAAATTCTGTTGTTCACCGGGAGCCAATGAAACAGCCTTCTCTCGACTTTTTGTAGAACATTTAATTTTAAACTGCATATTTATTTTATTTTATTAATTTAACCTGGCGAAGGAGGTAGGCTACATAAAAAAAAAGTAGCGGCTTCGGTGTTGAGAGCCATTAGGCTAGTAACAGTGGCGTAGCTAGAAAATTATTTCGGGGAGGGTCGAAAGTGCCGGGGGGTTTGGGGGCTCTCCCCCAGAAAACTTTTAAGCACTAAACTAATGAAAATCACATTTCACGCTACTTGATCACTGAAAAACTAGGTACCAAATTTGTTTAACTTCCATGCCAACTTGAACAAGAAATCGTTAACTAATTACTTATTATATTTATAAGAAAAGTTAAATAACACACGGAACAGTGGAAATAATTGGCCTAAATTTATAAGTTCAGTTTTTTATTATTAAATAAAATAATTAAACATTAGACAAAATTGAGCTTAAATAACTTAAACAGAATTTCAGGTTTTGATTTCGGGAGAGGTCCGGACCCCCTTTCCTTCGCCACTGATTAGTAATGGACATGGGAAACAACATGCTGACCACATGCCCCCCAATCCTGCCATCTGCCTATGAAGCAGTAATCTGATGGTAGGCCTTCTACCACACGGAGTTTGATATATACACGTACTTATCAAACTGATTTTACATTTAAGCATTTTTAAAAAGAGTCTATTGACTATAAATTACAATTTACTGTATTTAAGCAATAGTTAAAATGTAAAGCATTACTTAAATAGATCCAACAAAGCTTTTACTAACATCTATAAGTTAAATTTACGATTTATGCAATGTTTTGTACCTGTAAAGCGGGAATCGTTTCACTTCGAGTATTTTTGATGGGAATTTGCGTGTTTTCCAACATGAAAAATTATATGCGTACTTCTACGTGATCAGCTGATCATTCGGTATGAAATATTTATATATTTGTTTTTTATTCTCCCTGCGACAAATACAATTAGAAAAAGTGAAAAAGTAGACCCCAAAAAATGAATGAGGCCATAAGGCATTCCAGCGGGGCGCATCTGCCCCCCTTTAAAGAAGATAATTATCTAGTCTTATCTAGAATCTGCGGTAAGAACCAGTTAGGTTACACGTTAGAACTTCTTGCTAAGATTAGAACTGAACTTACTTTACGATTTCCGCATGTACTATTAAAACGGGATTAGTTTTAATACACAGTATTTTACCGGAACTTCCGTGTTTTAAACAGCAGGGATGCCTAAATATATAACTTCCGGAAATACTTCCTGCGTGGGCGTATGTTTTCCTGATCGGGTGAGGGGAGGAAAATAAGCCACAAAGCACTTATGACACGTGGGTAAAATTTTACGCAAAGTTAACAATTCACAGCTAAAGTAATTAAAAAGAGGCAACAAATTATTCAGAAATCGTATTATTACATCTTTACCGTAATTTATACGATCATCAAACAGATATGCAATCCACAAAAATATTGAAAATGAATTCTAACCTAAACCTATACCACTTCATACAAAAATTACGTTATATAGAAAAGCATACGCTTTAAACCAACAATATAAACAAAAGAAGGTGGTTCCGGTTGTCCCATATTCCATGCAGCACCTCCCAACACACGACAAAACTTTTAAAATTGATATTAAGAGAAAACAATACATCTCGGCATGTTTTGATTATGCTATATCACGTACATATGTATACGCCAGTTGTACAGTGAGAAACCCTTATTCTATGCATAACTATAAAGTAAAAGTTTGACAGTGTACTTACCTAGTACTTCTATAGCTAGCACCTGTCACAAAAACACCCAAACGTGGCCTCCTCTGAAGCTTCAAACTGACACTGACTACAACCACGGCACAGCCCACTCCTTCCTCTCTCTCCTACTGAATTAAAGATTGGCGACTGGCATGCCATCTACCGATAGCCTGCATAACTACTGCAAATTACTTCAGTCCCGTTACTATATTTAGGCTAAAATATAACATAATAAAACCTATCTTTGTATTTTATTGAAAACTTAAGATTGCCCCATGAATAAGGCAGCATTCTGCAACAATATAACTTATTACTAGTGCCCTTCATTTCGTAGAAAACAAAAACTGAACCCCACTCGTATACGAGTCCTCTGCACACGATAAATGTGTCCATACGATTATAAAATAAAGACTAGATGTTTATACCAAAGCTCGTACTGTTATTGAAATCAAACCAACAGTAAAAATGATTAAAATTAATTTTTAAAAGTTAGAATCATTACGATGCGTAGGTAAAATATTATACACATACAAATAATAATCGATTATCGAGAGTATTGCCTAGCCATGGACCCCGAAAGACGATCAGAAATTTTAAAGACGAATAATTAAATATTTCTTAAACAGGAAGGAACTGATATTTCAATTGTAATTTTTATTAAGTGCTAGGGATTAGTTATTTTTTGGTAATTTGTTCTCAGCTTAGATATAACTTATTTTCTTTTCTTTTATTGTCTATTCTGTAGGCCTGCATGTAACATACGGCTGCGTGAAAATTAATTATTTCATCAACAAAAATAAATTATCAAATGCTTATCTGTATACTTTTTCGCACTGGTAAATTTGTAGCATTTGCTATATAAATACGTTAGATAAGCCAAATGTTTAATGGTTCAAACTCCAACATACGTTCTGATATGTTACGTAGTTCTCACAAACTGACCTCGGATCACTGTAGTTCTGTGCCAAAATGGCTACCGAAAATGTTGCAGACGACAGAGAAATATTGTAAATAGTTTTAAAATATTGTTAATTCTGTAAAAATGGCAACAAAAACCCAAACAAGTGTTTCTTCCGATGTGTCAGATTTTGATAAATGTAACGATGAAGTGGATCCTAGGGTACAGGTGAGCGTTTTAAACATATTTTCTTGATTTGCTGCATTAGCAGACAGATGCACCAAATTGATTTATACCTTTCAATTTATCCAGCCCTCCAAATAGGTCAAGGTTTTATACCGAATATAGGGTATTTAAATATATAATATTTTCTACTGCTAATGTCATTAATGCATGACCGGTTTTTCAGCCAAGAGTATTATTAATCGATATGCCAATTTCTTATTACAGATTGAATTGGAACGCCTAAACACCGCAACAGATGACATAAACAAACTAGAAGTAGATTTAGATGTAAGTAATGTCATATAACTGTTTTTAAATTAATTAAATGCCGTTTGACACTTTTATTTGTATATCAAATTCGTGCCATATATTATTTGCCAATTAATTTCCCATACCCTTGACGGGATTGGAGGGTGTATTTCCACCCATATGGGACTGCTTTCAATTGTTTTTTCGCGGTTTATTTCTTTTAAAAATAGAATACTATGATACGTCCAGTAGAACATAATGCTAATAAGAGATTTTATTTTTTGTAGTATACGATTTTCAAGGATACTCCTGTATTCTTTTTCAATTATTTTCATTTTCCTACTGAGCTGTACAATTTGCTTTTAAATTATAATTACCACCTAAGCTCACTATTGAACGTAAAAAAACATAACTTATCTTATTGTAGTCAACATACAGGGTGTTAATGAATAACACCGAAATATTTTACATGTGTATAGAGGGGACATATAACTTACAAACAACTTTTATTAAGAGATTTTTGCTCTATGGATTCAATTTTCCCTGTTACACCATAAAATCTCCCAGGACTTGGCCGCCACTGACTTCTAACATTAGAAAGAAAAGCAAAACAATGGAATTTCGTTGTTAAGACTGTAGTCAGTAGTTGTGAATAAAAAAAAGACTAATGCAGTCATGTGATTAGTCTGTACATTTTGCAGATTATGTAAACACTAAATTATGATATAGCTTTTGATGAATGATTAAGAGTCAGGTTTTTATCGATCACTAGGAAGGCATGAAGTCAATTTAATGAACATTTTGACCCTATTTTGCGTAATTATTGAGTTATGAGCACCAAATTGTAATGACTTTAATGCCCTGTAGCATACTCATTTTACTTCTTAGAGCAAAAATATCCCAATAAAAGTTGCTTGTCTAAGTCCCCTCTATATACAGGTAAAATATTTCGGTGTTATTTATTAACACCCTGTATATAAGTAGCATAAGCTACTAGTCTAGAAATATAAAAACTTGTGTACATATGTTAAATTAGTCATAAGTAGCCTATTACTAAGAATTCTTGAACCTGTTAAAAAATATATTTAAAGTCCATAAAATAAAAGTCTTATACTAAAATGCAGACAGAAGGCTGACCATCCAGCTCACAGCATAACAGATTTCCACAATTCATGCAGAATTTTGTAAGTAAGGATACGGATATTTTATAGAATATTCCCAATATCACAACACGATACAGTCAACCTTCGATATAGTGCCACCATCTGTTCGCTAACATTTAGTGGCACAAAGCGAGGGTGGCACTAAAACGAAATTTAATTTTTAAAATAAAATGGCATAAGTTAATACAGTTTTCTCCAGTCCCCATTTTCATCTCTCTTATAAGCCCCAAATAATTTCCTAAGCCCCCTGTTTTCGAACACTCTCAGATTATGTTCTTCCCGAAGAGTAAGCAACCATGTGTCTAATAAATACAACCATCCCTCGCAAATCCTACTTCCATTAAATCTATCCTAATACTGTCATCTCACTTATGCCTATGTCTTCCAAGTGATCTCTTTCCTTCAGGTATCCCAGTCAATATTTTTGAGAGAGATGTCTTTCCTCCCTCATGTACGCAACATGTCCAGCCCATTTCATCCTCCGTGATTTAATTACCCTTACTATGTCCGGTGACGAGTACAGATCATGAAGCCTGTCGTTATGCAGTTTTCTCCAGACCCCATTTTCTTCTCTCTTAGGCCCAAATATTTTCCTAAGCCCCCTGTTTTCAAACACTCTCAGATTATATTCTTCCAGATCAATAAGCGACCATGTCTCACATCCATATAAGGCAACCGTCAGGAAATAGACTTATAATTCTTTATTTTTAGATTTGTAACAAGAAATAAATAAATAAAATAAAAATAAAAAACATGCTGCAAAATAATACACTTTGATTTGAATGATGTAGTGAATATCTTTCTGTAGTCATCAGTTTTACAACTGGTTTGATGCAATTCTCCAGTTCTTCCTATCTTGAGCCAGTCTCTTCATGTCTACATATTTTTTACATCCAAAATCGCCAATAATCTGTTTTGCATATTCTAATCGTGGTCTTCCCTTACAATTTTTCCCCTCTATTGTTCCTTCTAATATAGTGTTGACCAAGCCTGGATGCCTCATAATGTGAATATGTAGTGAATATATAACATGTGAATCGCTGCTAGCTCTTTCCGTACCCTTTCATAGAGCGTCTAAGGTCATACTCTACCATATTGTATTTGGTTTAATGTTGAGTACTTTACCAAATTTCTCAGCCTCAATTTGCTCAGATTCCAGAGGTTTTACTGTGATACCTGTATATAATATTTAAAAAAATATATAAAGTTAAAGACATGATTGGATTATTATTTACATAGATTTATGCCAACTATGTTTATTTCTATATTCAGGAATCAAGAGCTTCATTTCGACAACTGCTATGTGAATCCACAGTGCGTATTGATGGTTTATCGAAAAAACTGGGTGCCTGTGTGGAAAAAGCACGACCATACTACGAGGCTCGGATGAAAGCTAAAGAGGTATGTATGTATTTAACTAGCAGGTGCCCGCGGCTTCGCCCACGATAATTAATTGAAAAATTAAAAATTAAGAGTATAATAATTATTAAAGCATTATATTTATTAACACTTGCACATGAATCATTCATAAACAAAACCATTAATAATTAATGAAATAGCTAAAATTCTGGCTTTAGAGTATATTCCACGATTAGAAAGCGCCACCTGGGAAAACAATCTCAGATTCGATTATGCAGTTCCAAAGCTAACTGTGAACACTGATAATACATATTGTTTCTCAACTGTTTGTTGACAGATGAATATGATGTGAATTCGATTTGATAAATTCATTGTAATTTTCATAAATTCATTGTAATTTTCATCAATTATATAATTTATCAAGGGAAGGAGTGGTTTGTTTAGATTTTTACTGTCCGTGATACTTCCAGGATTAAACTATTGATATAGTGTCCGCGGCTTCACCCGCCATTATTAATTGACTCCAGGATTTTTAAGAAATTTACACTGGCAGTTTATTAAAAATGTTTGTGGTTCAGAGCTATGAAAATTGTAAATAAAAATAAAATTAGAATCTTTGTTCATTGTGTTCATTTCACTTAGGCTTTATATAATAAAGAAACATTTTTCCTAATTTTGACTCTTCGTGAAAGTTTATACTGCGAGAAACAATCATCGCCGAGCATAACCGATGTCTCATGAAGTGAGGGAGCAAGCACGCTATTTAGGGCCATTGAATTGTATAAGAGTAGATATTCAAATATTATAGTAAAGTTCATAAATTAGTTTGCCTTCTAACCCTTTCATTGTGATGAATTGAACTACTGTACTACAGTATTCAGCTGGTAGTTTCCTGTAGATTTTGAGTTACTGCTACTCAATAGTTGTTAAAAACCATTGTTTCAAAAATTTTGTGACTTCAGACATTTAGGTACATTTGACTTCTTTTACATTTGACTTAACTTGTAGATTATGTATCAAACTTGACTTAGTCAACGTAATATATCTGTATTACTTATATGGCGTTGAATAAATAAATAAATTTACATTTTGGAGTTTTCTTAGACCAACTTGATTTGCACATTTTCTACAGTAGGTATTTTCCCCTATAGAGATTTTTATGTCATTATATCATTTGGCTGTAGACATAGATTTATGCATTTGCTGTTTGAATGTTTTGCAGGCTTTACAAGAGACGCAACACGCAGCTGTGAGATTTGAGAGAGCAAATTCCGCCCACGCGGCTGCCAAGGAAATGGTGTACTTAGCTGAAGAGGGACTCAGTACTGAAGGGAGGACGTTTGATCACGCATGGCAAGAAATGCTCAACCATGCCACCATGAGGGCAAGTATACAGGGTGTTTCAGAAATACTTTTACAAACTTTGGCCATGGGTTCCTCACACCAAAAGAAGGAAAAAAAGTTCATATGAACATATGTCCCATAATCCTTTGTTTTCTCGTTAGGAACTGTTCAACACTTTGGTACACTCATAACTCGTCAACACACAAAACTCATAACAAATGCTCGAAATGTCCTCCTCTTGCTTCTAGACATGCATGCATTCGTCAAATCATGGACTGTCGCATCCCGGATGAAGAAAATTTTCATCGACGTGTCATGGAAGCCTGCGAAGCCATTCGATACCATCCCGGAGTATTTGAAAGGGTGTGACAGTCCATTGACAAGTGCATGCATGCCTAGGAGCAAGAGGAGGACATTTCGAGCATTTGTTATGAGTTTTGTGTTTTGACGTGTTATGAGTGTACCAATGTGTTGAACACTTCCTAACGAGAAAACAAAGCATTATGGGACATATGTTCATATGCAGTGGTGTACCAAAGGGGGGTGCGAACGGGGTGGTCGCACCGGCCGGGTGTTAAAGTAACATACTACTTATTAAAAATAAATAATTGTGAACATTAAACTGTGTTTAAATTAAACTCATTGAACCTTGAACCTTTTAGTGTTAGGGGGCGACTACCATCTAATTAGCCCTGGGCGCCACTGTTCATATGAACTTTTTTCCTCCTTTTAGTGTAAGGAACCCATGGCCGAAGTCTGTAAAAGTATTTTTTAAATACCCTGTTTAAGAGTGTTTCACTACTAAACTTATAGACTACTACTGCAAAGTTATACTTTAATTTGTTAAAGAAATAAAGTTGATAAAACACTTCAAATTTCACTATTTACTTACTTCAATAGGAACCTTTTTTTTTCTTTCTTCCATGTGACATTTCCTATTGACTTCACTAGTTCTAACACCAATGAGTCCAACTTGGAAATATTGCTTTTTCGGAATTCTGTCTTTCTTTTGTATTCCCGTTAAATGGATATTTTACCACTTTAAAAAAATTAAAATTAAAATCAGCTGTACTTGTACTCCTTTGAGCAACAAGGCCACATCAGGAGTTTAATATTAACGATTTTGAAGACTTTTTGTGTTTCCTGAAAACCTATGTTTTAGATATGGACTTCCAAACTTACTGCAGGGATTATTCCACTCCATGTTACCATCAATTTGTTTTATCAACTTGATTTCTTTAAAGAAATTTGGTATATTGCTTCACTGTAAAAAGTTCCACTAGCAAAATGTTTTACTTGTCTGAGATCAGTGGAAGTAATGGTTTCCCTAGCTCATTACACCAAAAGTCGACATTCATTATTATAAAAAAGTAAATTTTAATAATTTTAATCATTCTTTATTCTTAAAAATATTGTTTGCAAGAACAAAATTGCTAATATTTATTACTAATATTATTGGTATTAATATTATCATCATTATAATCACTGAATTATTAAAAGTGTTTCAGGTATTTGTTAGAAACGTTCTTACATATTTTAAAGAAAGGGATTTCTAAATTTACTGCTTGCTAAACTCAGGTGAATGAATCCGAGAGAGAGCGAACACTAAGTGAACTTGAACACCGACGGACTTCACAGACATATCATCGAGCGGAAATGCGGGTGCAACAACTACAGAAGGAGCTGAAGAGAGCGATAGCTAAGTCCAGGTAAATAAATTCTCCGTTGCATAGTCAGGTAGTGTGAATGACAAATGTGAACAAATAACACTGATTATGTATAGAAAAGGAGATAAGGGAGTTCTAGAAAGTATGGATTTTAAAAAATGAACAATTTTTTTTTTGTAGCTTCCATCTAATCTTTCGAGAAATCTAAATACAATATGCATTTCTAGGATTTGACATCCTGAAAAATCTGTCGACCTGGGCAGGGTTGAACCCATGACCCTCAGATCCAGAGGCCTCTGTAAGAAGGAGCATGACTTAGAAGTATTGCTTTCTTATAATTCTGTTGTTTTTCTCTTGTCTTCGTGTACATGGACATTTTATCACTTTTATGTATATAAACTAGGAGGTGCCCGTGGCTTCGCCACGATAATTCTTTTCAAAATTAAAAATTAAGAGTATAATAATTATTAAAGCATTATATTTATTAACACTTGCATGCGAATCATTCATAAACTAAGCCATTAATAATTAATGAAACAGCTAAAATTCCTGCTTTAGAGTACATTCCACAACATGAAAGCGCCCCCTGGGAAAACTATATCAGAATCGATTATGCAGTTCCAAAGAACCTGTGAACACATAATACGTATTGTTTCTCAGCTGTTTATTGACATGAACATGATGTGAATTTTATTTTATCAATTCAGTGTAACTTTCAGAAATTATATAATGTTTCAAGGGAAGGAATGGTTTGTTTGGATTAATATTATCAGCGATATTTCAAGGGATAAAACCATCAATATTTTACAGCTGTTGCCCCCGGCTTCGCCCGCCATTATTCATTGACTCCAGGATTTTTAAGAAAATTACACTGGTAGATTATTAAAAATGTTTGTGGTTCAGAGCTATGAAAATTGTAAGTAAAAAAAATAAAATTAGAATATTTGTTCATTGTGTTCATTTCACTTAGGCCTTATATAATAAAGAAACGGTTTTCCTTCCTAATTTTGTAGTCGTCATGAAAGTTTAGACTGCGAGAGACGAACATCGCCGAGTATACCCGATGTCTCACGAAGCGGGCGAGCAAGCACGCTATTTAGGGCCGTTGAATTGTATAAGAGTAGATTCTTATGGAATAATATTTTATATTTATATTTAATAAAATTTCTAATAGATCCTTGAAATTAGTACCAAGAGTAGTCACTTTTGCTAGTTATCTAATTAATAAAAAGAAGTGTTTGTCTGTCTGTTTTTCTGTCTGTACGCGACGCCCAGCAAAATCTACTGAACACAGAGATCTGAAATTTTACATGTAGATGGACTGAAGCCCATTTTTTATTTTCGTTTTCGTTTGCGAGTTATGAGTATGAGTGAAAAACTGGCAGAAAAGTCTTTTTCTTTTTCGCTATCAAAGCAAGTGGCTTTGCCTTCTTTTGTCAAACAATGGTCGATTTGGACAGAGCTCACTATGCAGGGGTTTCATGGGCCAGAGAACTCGACTCTGAGGTTGTTTTTCCCAAGCTGTGCTTTCTAATTGTGGAATGTACTTCAAAGCCAGATTTTTAACTTATTCATTAATTGTTTAGTTTAGACCTATGAATGTTTCGTGTGCAAGTGTTAATAAATATGTTTTTATTATTTTGCTCTTGATTTTTAATTATCTTGGGTGAAGCTGCAGGGAACTGCTAGTAGACAAATAAATATGACAACATAATCTCATGGATGTGCTGGAAACTAGGGTGGCCAAAAGTCCGGCTTTTGGCCGGACTGTAAGGCTTTTTGCTAAGTAGTCCTCCATCCGGCGCAGCTTTATGCCGGACGTTGATTTGTCCCCCTTTTCGAGACTCTGATGGATCGGTCAAGCGTATTAATAAAATTGGTAATTTCCCGTATGTTCCTGCCATTCCTAAAGCTGGCACGCTTGTCCATACTATCATTTGTTTCATTGGTGCCGTGGAAACATCTGAATCTATTCCTAACGTTGGCTCGCTTGTCCATACGATGATAGCGTACTATCATTTGTTTGGTGCAGTATGTGGCGTTGGCCATACTGTTGATTGTTGTTCAAATCTCCATTTGTATTGTACATTCTTTGCAGTTTGCCATGTTTTTCTTCAATTACCAGAATGCCAAAACGAAAGACTTCTTTTAATCCTCAGTGGGTCAACGAATTTCAGTACATTTCAAAAAGCAGTAAAGCAGTGTATAATCATTTATTTTATATAAATGCTGTTATTAAGTAAAATTAGTCAGGGTTATACCATGTAATATCTGCTGTCCAGCCGTCCATGCCTGAAGTTTTATACTACGCTAGATTACCGAAGAAGTGTCCTCCTTTCTGACATTTTAGAAATGGTCACCCTAGCTGGAAACAGCGAATGACTACATTAGTCTCGAAGAAGACTGCAGGCTTAAGACATCACTTTCTCTGCAAACAGCTCTAAAAAAAGAGAATGTATATTAATAGGCTTAGAATGATGTCTAAATAATAAACATTTGATTTTCACATTTGTTATTTACAACTATATGACTAGAAATGGTGGCATGGCATGCCCTAGTAAAACGCATGGATGTGTGTATTAAACTCTCAATGTTTGAATTTCTATACTTACTGAGGAGGTTCATATTCCATTGGTTATTCCACTCACATGTTATGTAATCAGAATTTTTTTCTTGGGGGGTAATAAACACTATTTGCCATCAACTATGTGAGCACCTGCAAAAGAGGTATACAAATATGTAAGGTAAAATATTACTCCAAAAAGATATTAACTAAATTTTTCATTAAATGTATACTAGGGATTGTCAAAGTGTGAGTCACAGCGGCACCCCAACCACTTCCTGCAGCTGTAGAGGTTGCAGAAAAAGAAAGCACAGTACTAAGAGAATTTTAAATTATCACACGAGTTCATAATAATAAACTTTTAAATTACATTTTTGTGAACACTTTTCAGTCATGAAGGGGCGTACTTTGTGCTTATTTACATATGAGGGTTGGTCAATAAGTGAGGTCTCCAACACTCTAGCCCAAGCTCACAACTTTAGACGAGAGAGTTGGCGCCACTGCCATGTCCCGTTATCTCCCCTCTTTCAAACGAGCCATTGCTGCAGCCGCTGAATCTTTTAGTGTCCGAGATAGAGCTGTTTGAAATGAATAACGGGAGATAACGGGACATGGCAGTGACACCAACTCTCTCATCCGACGTTGTGAGCTTGGGCTAGAGTGTTGGAGACCTCACTTATTGACCAGCCCTCGTATTTGCAAAATCAAAGAAACTTTAAGAACAATACACAAGCTGTGTCTCATCAAACTGTCTTCTGCTGGTATTTTGAAATTCATTAACCTACGTTTGATTTCTGGATGAATACTTTCTCCTAGACTCTCTCCCCTTGAGGGCATGACACTAAAACCATGAGCAATGCCATAAGAAGTAGTGTGGGAGAAAATATTCATCCAAAAAACAAATATATGAGGACCGTCCATAAAGTAAGTTTCCCTGGGGCTGTTTACGGAAACAAAACACAATTTCATGGAAATGTTTATTGCAACAGATACAGCTAGTGTTCAGCTATTTTTCAACATCTTCACCACCGGAATTGAGACTGTGGGACCAACGTTTGAATACCTGTGTCGGAGAAGTCTGCCACCTGGGAATTGAACCATTGTGTGGCAACCATGTCTGCCTCTTTGTCATTCTCTGTCATTTCTTGAGGTATAGGAAAAGATGAAAATCAATGGGAGCAAGATCCTGGCTGTAGGGTGGATTTTTAAACACTTCCCAGCAAGTCTCCTGCAGAAGGTCGACTAGGAGGTGTTAAAACATTCACTCTACAGCCCGGACCTTACTCCCAGTGATTTCCATCTTTTCCTACACCTCAAGAAATTACAAAGAATGACAAAGAGGCGGAGATGGTTGTCACACAGTGGTTCAAATACCAGGTGGCAGAGTTCTACAACACAGGTGTTCAAAAGTTGGTCCCATGGTATGAAAAGCATCTCAATTCTGGTAGTGAATATTTTGAAAAATAGCTGAACACTTGCAGTATCTGTTGCAATGAACATTTCCATGATATTGTGTTTTGTTTCTGTATACAGCCCCAGGGAACTTACTTTATGGATGCTCCTCTTAGGTTAATGAATTTTGAAATTCCAGCAAAAGAGAGTTTGATCAGAGGGTACATCCATCCTCCACCAGAGGGAGCTCAAAGCATCCAACTGTCGGCATCAGCTGAGGATGACAGCAACAGCTCTTGAAATATGTTCAACATATGTCTAGGCATACCTCACAAAAAAGTGTTTTCCAGTCAATTCCTCCAATCTGCACAACAGACATTCAGTTATTTTAGAATCAGCGAGAAGATATTTCCTTCATAACTTCGTTTGATGTCATTCATTTTGAATATTTAATATCACATCCTTGATTCTTCTTCACTTCTCTTGATAAATATTTTTAAATCCTCTCTACCTATGAAATATAACCATGGAAATTCAAACACTGAGGACAATAGCATCTAATAGTACATTGTGTTTTCACATAGTTGTAATCCCACACTCATATCTAGTAGAATGTTACCTAGCAGTAACAGCTGAAAGAAAACACAGATTGTTTGATTGGACAGGGTAACGTAGCAATTCTACAGTGCGCATCAAACGTGAAGCCAATGGGCTTGTAGCCTTCATCAGGAACTGGGTGGCCAATGATAGTTTTTATCTACCTTTGCTACTTCCATCCTGTGCTAAAAACACAAAAAGAATTTTAGTGTTTAGCTCTAAAACTAAACTAAACTCTGTGGTGCTACATCCCTCAAGGGACTAGGCCTACCACCTGACCGCTCACCTACCATAGGTATATGGCAGGATTGGGGGCATGTGACACCCATGACCTTTAATGGTGGTTTCCATGACCGGAGCCGCTACTTCTCTATCAAGCAGCTCCTCAATTTGAATCACGAGGCTGAGAGCATCCCGTTCCAGACCTCTCTACAATATCTGAGGAGGTACCGGGGATTTAACCCAGGTCGACAGATCTGTAGTCAGCTACGCTAACCACAAGACCATGCCGGCGAGTATTTAACTCACCTCCATTAAAGTAGATGTTGAAAATGATTTGTCCTCTGATCTATACGTATCTGACATATACATTTTATATGGAAAATATATCAAACTTATATGTCCCTTAACACTGATGTTTGAGAAATTGAAATTTTCTGAGCTAAACAGCTAAAAAAAATGAATTTTCGCCGGGAGATGGAAGTAGCAGAGGTAGCTAAAAATTGTCACAGGAATAATCCCCAATTCCCGGTGAAGGCCTCACTTTATGCATGGTATGCATTTATGTTTGATTTGCACTGCATTTTCATCAGATATGTTCAAATAAGATTCCAAACTGATTTGCAGCTTTTATGTTCAAATCTCTTTTTTTTTGCCAATTCTTGCCTTAGAGATTTTCAACATAGTGAAACAGTTTCGTTCCTTAACTCATTTCAATATATCTGGCCAGAATCTCACATTTGCTTGCAATCAAATATTTATGTTTATCTTTCTTTATTATAATACCTCAAATTTTATTTTTCCTTCCTTGGATCATATATTCTTCTTTTTGTAATAGTACAATACCAAATGTACCGTCACTTAGAACTCACATCAGAACAAAACTTTTTCAATCAGTAAATGCTTCATCCTTTAGGTTTCTCTCTGAAAAATACAGAATACCTGAAGTAAAGTGATGTGCAGAGACATTTTTGTCAGTCTCTGAAACCTTTCATACAAGCCTGCCTTAATTCCAGTTTTTTCATTATTTCCAACACACTTTCAAATCTCAAACTTTATTTTTCAAATTCATAATAAACAGTGTATGCTTATAGCAAAAAATAAATTTCTTCAACAAGAAAAATTACTTCTATCAAAATTAGCAACACCATTATATTATACTAACATCTATCTGATCATTATATACTTTGCAATATTTTTCTAATAAATCTTTTTATTAGTTGCTTCAGTAAGATTCTTTTAACCAATTCGTGTGTTTTTATTTAACTGTATTTAATGCAACAAATTAATTTAAATTCTGTACTATTGGGTGTATCAAAACTTTCACGTAACTGCTTTCTTTGGTATTTTTGTTTTATTGTGGTGATTAACCTAATACTGAAACATTTTTAATTATCTTTTGCTTCACTTACAGAATGAGCAGCTAGCAAGAGTTTAATAAACAGAAATTTGCATGGCGTAAACCAAAAGGTCATGGGTTCAATTCCCATGAGGTCATTGGAGTTTTTCAATTGGCTAATCCTTCCGGTGGCACTATGGCCCTCGTATTGACTCAGTCTATTAACAGATATGAGTACCAGGATTAGGAGCAATCCTGGGCTTAAAGGCTGCTGGTGCATAAGGCTGACAACCTTACCACCTCCATATGTAAGATATCTGATCATCTGGGAGCAGTGGCGGCTCGTGTATAGGCACTGTGGAACTGCAGCACTCCCTATTTCCACTTGATATTATCGATAACATTTAATATAAAACGTCCTTTTTTTTCGTAAGACTTGAGGCTTTCTCGGCGATGATTACTAATGACGGTTTCACATCCCAACAACTTCAACACAGATGGGGGACTCTTCCTCAGCAATGCCTGGGCTCCATCCCTGAAGCTGTATCGAGAATCAACACAAGAAACCTCCAACAGTAGCAGCACTTCAAACCCCCAGACCCCTATGTCTTCTTTTTAAGCATTGGCCCCGATTATTTCTATTTACATTTTTACACCGGTTATCCCCCTAAACCACTCTGCTTTGACCCACATTATTAATCTTTATTTTTCTCCCATTGGTCCTGATATGGACCGATTGCTTCTTCAATGTTTTTACAATAAAGAAAATTCCTGCATTCTGATTGGCCGATACACTCCAACCCATTTCCTCCAATCACAGAATTTCTTTTTTCACTCAAAACATATTATATAAGCTCTCTCTTCCCCCTTTTTCTACACTCATTTCCCTGAGGAAGGCCGCAGAGATGTCAGCAACCGAAAGCTTGGATGCAATATATCCTTTTACTCGGCTTATAGCCCGTGAAACCGTCATTAGTAGTCCTTTTTTTTTTCCGTTAATTCTTTCTTTACATTTACGCTGCCTGGGTGTATTGGTGGAAGGCAGTAATTTTTTGTTTGTTTGTTTTTTTTGTTTGTTGCTCTGCGTGTGTTGTGCTTAAAAACCATGTACCATATTCTTGAATCTGAAAAAGTGTAGAATTACATTATAATCTTGTTTCCAGCTATTCTATTTGATTGATTTTGTTCAGTTCTTTTATTTAACAGAAAACTTAACCAAGGTAGATCAAGGAGAAAATTATTTATCTTTTCGCGGAAATTAAACAAGAAGAATGGATTTGATTATTAAACGAATAGATCAAGCTTGAACTGTAAAATTTATATTGAAGTAAATAAAAAAAATTTGATTTTCTTTTTTTAGGGCTTTATCAAGTTTCTGAATATATTTTCTTTTTATATATCTATGTTTCCTTTTACACAATTTTAAAACAAAGGCTAAACATTTTCTGGAGCAGCACCCCCACTAATTTAGCTACGAGCCGCCAATGTCTGGGAGTCTTAACATCCTGGAACCCTAAGGGCCTTCACGACCTGAATAGGGAGCACTTTACTTTACTTCTGGGTACTAACAGTATTATTAATGGTAGAGCAAATGTATTTATTTATTACTTTTTACCATGAAACAAGATTAAATTTTATTATTGCTCAGTCTAATTCAAGTGGTTCATTATTATTTTAGACTGGTTTGATAGTTCAATACGTAATGATTTACTAAGTTATTAAATTCTAAGCAATTTAATAAGTTAAGTTACATTTAAGAAAGTTACGAGGAGCAAATGAAACAAAATAAACCACAAAGACACAAAAATCACTTTAGAAAACAGAGTACAAAAGCAGTACATACGATGAATAATGTGATCAATTTCATGTCATTTCCCCCTCTCTTTCTTGTACTCGTATAGAAGAAGAACATATGATAGATATAGTATTATAGTTATTTCTATGTGTTCTGTTTTGTTTTCATTTCCTCCTCCTGCCCTATACAGATGTTGTTTTAATTTTCCCATTTAATTTTTGTGTTGTTGGCAGCTTGAATGCACGCCGCAGTTTGCTACAGATTAACAGTCTAGCCTATCAACATCAGTTGCAGCTTCTGTAAGTAGACACACCCTCCCACACATGCACAACCTGTCTCTTTTCACATCCCTTAGATATTATTTTCACGTGTAAATGTTTATCGGATTGCACCCCATTTTCTGAAAACATTTTACAGTATCCAAGAATAAGAATGGTATTTTTCTAACTGCATTTCTCCAAATTCATTTTACCAAACAGAAACAATTATCAAGCAATTGATAATTATTTTTATTATTATTATTATTATTATTATTATTATTATTATTATTATTATTATTATTATTATTATTAGCTATACCCGTGTGATTAATTCGCAAATTGGGTCTTGTTCCCCCAAAATAGCAATAACTATATATACGAGGGCTATTATTTTTTTTCAAGGTCCGATGGGGCATAAAATGAAAACCACAGTGAAAATCAAAACTGTTTTATTTGGAACATTTAGGTACACCTTCTAGCTACTTCTCTACGTAGTCGCGCTCCGATTGAGACATTTCTCGAAGCGTGGTGCAACTTTCAAATACCCTCTTCATAGAAGCTTGCCGCCAGCATATTGAGAAGGGTCTTCACGATATTTTGAAGTGTTTTGAAATTCTTTGTTGGTGTGGAAGCTCTGTTCTCCCAGATCTTTCTTCAGCTGCCGAAAAAGATGAAAGTCACTCGGCACGGGAACGAGTTTTTGAAATCCATTGTACGGGGGATGAAACGTGGATTCGTTACGACAATCCAGAATCAAAAGAACAATCCAAACAATGGATGAACACAAATTTCAAGATCTGGCTTCCACATCAATGAAGAATTTCAAAACACTTCAAAATGCCGTGAAGACCCTTCTCAATACGCTGGCGGAAAGCTTCTATGAAGAGGGCATTTGAAAGTTGTACCACGCTTCGACAAATGTCTCAATCGGAGCACGACTACATAGAGAAGTAGCTAGAAGGTGTACCTAAATGTTCCAAATAAAACAGTTTTGATTTTCGCTGTGGTTTTCATTTTATGCCCCATCGGACCTTGAAAAAAAAAATAGCCCTTGTATATATAAAGGAAAACTTGGATTTCTTAACACGAATATTTGTTATGTGTTATGAATGTTATGTTCCAGAGGATGAACAATTGGTTATGTTCAAACGTACAACTTAGAGAACACTCACTACTTTATTAATATTCATTACTTACTAGTAACCAGTTTTCGATAGGATCTCCCTATCATCGTCAGCTACATCCAACTGCCACACTTCCATCATTTTTAAGTAAAAATCTGCATCATCCAAGTCAGTTGACAGTATGGGAGAAGATCTACATACAGAAACACAGAAATAACTCCAGAATTTTGACATGCCAGCTGAGAACGAGTTAGGCCTAACTGGGAAACTTGTGAAACCGCCACAGCGTCATCAGGTGGTACAAGACAGAAGTTTGGCAGTTGGATGTAGCTGACGATGTCGTAACATAGCGTATTAATGGTACTCTGGCGGTGCATATATATATATATATATCGGTAGCAGTGAAAAGATCAAATCTAGTGTTAAAATTTTAGTGTTGAAAAATTGGTTTCATTTATCATCCTAATGTTAGTTTGGTAGCTGTGATAAGGTAAGATCCACTGCACAATAATTATTTTTATTGCAATATATTTATTTTAGAAATGCTCCACCACATTTTTCTCTTAAACATCGTAGTTAGGTTTGTTAAAAATTTGGATAATAGAATTTTTAAAATTCCCTTTGGAGTTTGAATTAATATGAGTCCACTGCATTATAAAACAGACAGCTAAACTGAAAATTTTTTATACCCATTATTTTTCTATGTGGGTCATCCGGAAAGTAAGTTCCAATCGCCGATAAAGAAAACAATAACATAAATACGGAATAAATATTGATTGCAATATTTACAGAGATTCGCTCATAGTCGTGATCGATATTGAGATATTTATTTTAGCGGTGTACCAACATTTGTATGCCTGTGTCAGAGGACTCTGCCGCCAATGTCTGGACCCATAAAATCTGTACCTCAGCGTTGTGAAAACATTTTCCTGCCAAAAATCGCTTCATGAGACAGAAGAGATGGAAGTTACTTGGCTTGAGGTCGGGGCTATAGGGTGGATGGTCGAAGCAAATGATTCAGTGCAGTGTTGGCTGCAGGGGCTATGCATTGTCATGTACAGTGAGTCCCACGCAAGAGTTGGCCAATGACGCGGGTTTCTGCGTCGCAGCTGGCACAGCTCCAACTCCCGAGCGATTGGGTGAAATATCTACGCAAATAATACCGCGGTCGTTGTAATGATTCAGGTTATCACATTTAAAGTTAAAATTACAATGAAAATAACCACGTACCTCATCACAAGAGATGTTGGAAACGTTCTCCTCTTGCATAAGCTCAACACTGACACCTTTTTTAGGGAATTTTCTTTCACGTGCATAAGTTCAGCTTCCGAGACAGAGTTACTTTCTCTTGTGATAGGCCTATGTGATATTGTCTTTAAGTTCTTCTAACAGTATGTGAATATTATTTATGGGGAAACTTGAAAAATAAAGTGTATAGGTCAATTTCCCATACACAAGAAGAACTTAAAGACAATATCACAAGAGAAATTAACTCTATCTCGGAAGCTGAACTTACTCGCGTGAAAGAAAATTCCCTAAAAAAGGTGTCAGTGTTGTGCTTATGCAAGAGGAGAACATTTCCAACACCTCTTGTGATGATGTTGTACGTGGTTATTTTCGTTGTAATTTTAACTGTAAATGTGAGAACCTGAATCATTACACCAACTGCGGCATTATTTGCATAGATATTTCACTTGATCGCTCGGGAGTTCGAGCTGTGCCAGCCGCGACGCAGAAACCCGCGTCATTGGCCAACTCTTGCGTGGGGCTCACTGTAGAAGCGTAATGCAGTTGGAGGGAGACCATATTAGTGCAACCATTTTCTCCTAACGCTGATCAACAACTACTGGTATCACAGGACTGAATCTGCCATGTAGCATTCTCAAATACCTCTTCTCTAATGCTATGCACGTGCAAGTGCGTCCGACTATTGCACCTCTAGATATGATCAGAACTTACTTTCTGGATGAACCTCGTAGTTTACCGTTAATTGCTTGGATCTCCATGTAAAACACCTTGCTTTAAATTCTGAAGATGCACTAATGATTACCTTAATATCAATGTGAAGACGTTGATACTGAAGCTGAAGAAACAGGCCAACAGGAGTTAACTACCAAGTAGGGCATCTGCTGAAATAAAAATGAAAACCACATTCAATAACTGTTCCTATCAAAGTTAAGATGTTGCTTTTGCATAATTTTAAAATCTTATACCGGTCTTGTACATTTAACAAATAATGTTATACCTGATCATTTGATGAAAAGTAACTTAATAACATACTTTAAAGTACTGTTGTTATTGTATGATATTTCAAATTCACTGTATCACAAACTAACAAAGTAATAATATTACTAAGTGGGGATATTAATAAGTATCTATTTCTGTTTTAAATTCTATGTTTCCTTATGTAAACTCATGGTTTACAGATTACACAAAACCATTCATTAGAAACTATGGAAACATTTAAACAAAAGGCTGTATTTAGGAAGAATACACTTTTATGCAAGGCACATCTTATTTCCAAGCAACTGCTCTGTATCGTAAATGATCTACAGAATCTGTTGTCTACCAAGTGGAAAAATTTTCAAGGATATAATATTGAGTTGGGTCTAGCAAGTATACTTTACTTTTTGTATAAATACCTGAACTACTTTCGAAGACCATCATCATTCGTAATTATCAGATTAACACCAACTGCTGGCTGGACATTTGTGTTGCCCCCTTAGGGAAGTTTGTTGCATTTTGCGAGAGACATTCTTCTGTTGGGATGTCGAAATTCATGAGGTATGCTTTATGTTTGTGGATGAATATCCTCTCCCAAACCGAAAGTTCCTTGTGACCTTCGACACATTTAATTAATTCCAATGAAGGAATGAAGGTCATGACATTAATCGGGATCCAAAATTAATTAAACGTGTCGAAGGTCACAAGGAACTTTCAGTTTGGGAGAGGATATTCATCCACAAACATAAAGAACATCTCATGAACTTCGACATCCCAACAACGCCAAATGCAGCAAATTTCCCCTAGAGGGCAACACAAACGTCCAGCTGGCAGTTGGTGTTAATCTGATGATTATGAATGACGATGGTCTTCGAAACTAGTTCAGGTATTTATACAAAAAGTGAAGTATATGTGCTAGACCCAACTCAATATTATATCCTGTATAATATAGCTTCACTGTGCAAACTTCCAATTTATTTTTAGAAAAATTTTCGTTTAATAACAAATTCCTGGCAAATCACTTGGATGAAATAAAGTCACTCCAAACTACCAGTAATCACACTGGATTACAAAAATGAAACACTCAATAAAAGAAATTGCTGCTCTCAAAGTTTTCTTTCGAACAATAATTTTCAAAACTACTGCATCTAGACCACAAATCATCTTGAAAATGTAAAGATACTGAAATTTTTAATGGGTGTTTTAAAATGATAACGATCGTGCAATGCACTGAATACTGATTTATGTTCGACAATACTATAATATGCTAATTTCATGTGATGTTACTGTATCTTAATGATATAACATTAAAATACTGTTGTTATTCCAACTATACATATCTCGAGCCACAATTATCAAATACACTGGTCAAAAAAAGTTAAGCATATGTCCAGTTTACCCAATAATACGTAATATTTATGTTTCTTTTGGTTTTATGTAGCACATATATTGTTGACCAACTCAAACTCCTTCGTTTGTTTTATTCTGCATCACCATGGAGACTCCAATCACGGCTAGTAAACAAATCCCGTAATCCTAGCAAAATTCAGTTGTGTTTGTGTGCATCCTCGTGCCTTCAGTCAGTGTCTGTGTGCATCCTAGTGCAGTGCAATGGCTCGGAACAGAATTTCGATGGCAGACCGCATCAAAATTATCACTTTGATGGAACAAAACATGTGCCAAGTTGATGTTGCTAACATCCTTCATGTGAATCAAAGTGTTGTCTCCAGACTGTGGAGAAAGTTCCAGGAGACCCATTCAGTAGCAGATCGACCTCGCATGGGTCGTCCACGTAAAACAACACCAGCTCAGGACCGGTATGTAAGGGTATCTGCACGTAGGAACCCTATAACCTCAGCTACTACTCTGCACCATGAGCTGCGTGGAGCCACAGGTGTTGCTGTCAGTAGCCAAACTGTGCGCAATAGACTTCATGAAATAGGGTTGTATGCTCGAAGACCACTCAAGACTCCGGCACTCCGTCCACATCACAGGGATACTCGTGCAAGATGGGCTAGAGCACATGAGAACTGGACACGGGACCAATGGACCAGAACGTTATTCTCAGACGAAGTGAGAATGGGCTTACACCCTGACAACAATTCTATTCGCATATGGAGACGATCAGGGGAACGAAATCATCCCTTAATGACTGTGGAACGTCACCAACAGTTTGGTGGCTCAATCTTGTTTTGGGCAGGTATCATGTTTGGCCGCCGCACGCCACTGGTTCCAATAGAGGGAAACATGACTGCTGCAGTATATCAAAACAACATCCTCCAACCCATAGTAAGTGGTTTTGCAGAGACTGTAGGTGAAGGGTTCATTCTACAGGATGATAATGCTCGACCTCATCGTGCTCGTACTGTGCAGCGGTATCTGGAAATACATGGGTTCCGAAGAATGGATTGGCCAGCATGCTCACCGGATATGAACTGCAACTGTCAACATCCCCCATTAACGATTCAAGCACTCAGGAATGCCGCCGTGGAGGAATGGGACAATTTGCCTCAGGAGAGCTTCAATGCGTTGGTATTGAGCATGCCCCATCTCATTCCAGAGTGCCTCAGGGTTCGTGGAGGACCAACACGTTATTGAACAGGGTGCTGAAAACACCACTTCCTTTTGTTTGATGTTGTATGTGATGTCAACTTTCCTTTTCTTTCCTATTTTTCCCAAGAATGCAACATTTTACATTCATACTGAGTCCATTGTTACCAAATAGAGTGCTCCTACTCTATGTTCTATTCTGAGGTACCAAAAGCCCAATTATAATGTATCTATTTCATTTCAATCAATAAAAATCATTATATGCTTAACTTTTTTTGACCAGTGTAATTTGTACTTCATATTTTCATTATTAATTTTAATTCTTTTAGAGTATGTAAACGAGTTATTTTTCTATTCTAAGGTATAATTTCATAAGAATGTTGTAAATAGTATGTTAAGATCTCCAAACCAAAGCCATGCTCCTTGCATGCCATCTATTGAACTATAGTAGAGTCTCACTATTTTGAGTATTGATAGTTTGATATTCTATAAATCCAAGCTTAAAATTTTGAACTAACAATAAATTAATAAACTGTCAGTTTTCAGTGTGCAAGTGCCTTATACAAGGCTAGTCACTGATGAGAATCCGAGAGGGTTAAGAAAAGAAACCTTGTACGTCTGAAATTTGACATTTTAACGAAAAAATAGCTCTTTGTTTTTTGTTTTTGATGAAACTTCATGTATGTACAATGATCTATTTTGGTGCTATAATCGATTATAGGATAAACTCAGAAGTGAAAAATGATTGAATGAAGTAATGATTCTTGTGAGACCACATATTTACTCTAGTTTTCTTTTATTTAAAAATGTAATGAAATGTGTGTTTTGTTTTCATAGAGTGTTCACAGAAATTTCAAAATAAATTTATCTGACTTTTCCCTGACTTTCCATGACCAGAAACTTAATTTCCCTGACCACAAGAATCAATGATTTCAAGGGTTTTTGTAAACAGAACAAAAAATCCAGCCTCTTCCATCCCCATAACAAAAATAAATGATTAGCTCCAGTAGTGAAAAGAAAATTGCTTACACAGTCTTGGTTACAGCATACTGGAGCAAAATACATGCCCCTCATTATTTTCCCTGACTATTCCATATTTTGTTTACAATTTTCAATGACTTTTTCCTTTACTTTACAAAATTCCTGACACTCACTGACTTTTCCTGACTTTCCAGAATGTGGATACCCTGTTTCAGCACTACTGAAATAGAATCTAGTAATATTAAGTAATTTTTACTTCCTCTGCCCGTACCATAGGTACTATAGGTAGAGGAAGTATTGTTTTCGACCCCAAAATTCGAAGTTGAGTTTTTAGCATATATAGGCCTACACGTTTCAAGGCCCCCTGAATCCAAAAATGCTATTTTTGGAAACATGTCTGTGAGTCTGTCTGTCTGTCTGTCTGTCTGTCTGTGAACACTCTAGCTCCAAAACGGAAAATCGTATGAAAACAAAATTTCGTATTTGGGTCAGGTACCTTCTGAAGATGTGAGGATAAGATTGGCGACTATTTTCTCTTATTTTTAAGGGGACTTTACATGAAGAAATTTTCGTTTTTCGCGATTTTCCTCAAAAACGGCTCTAATGATTTTCTTTAAAATTTGCACATGTGTTCCTTTTACTGAGAGCTAAAACTTTTATTTGAAACTTTTTCGAAAAAATTCTCTGAGGGTAATTACAAGCCCCCCACTGTTCACCCACTGTTTGTAGAAAGTTTGACTTGCGTGATGAACAACTGAATACGCGCTCTTTCATGCCTCTTATTCTATATAAGAATGTGAAGTGAGAAAGATGTATTGTTGGCCATGCAAAGAGTAAAGAAGTATCCGAGGGAAATATTCTATAAATTTCGGAAATTATTCTTTACGGCAGAAAGTTCAATAAACGTCTGCAGTCACTTGTTCTTTTTTTTAAGTTTGAGGTATTTATAGGATAATTAGCGTAAAATTGTGTCTTGCGATTCTGTACAAGGATATGTGAATACTGTACTGCTAACTTTGATTTGGGCAGAGGAAGTTATGTGACTTTCACATCAGATTTTTTTTTATTTTAAAATGACATATGACAATTTCTTACTGTACTGTAATATTAAAATTTTTTTTTCTTCTTTTTGGTACACAGGCCTTTTCACGTAATTTTGTTCTGTCCGAATTTTTATAGTCTGAGGTAGTCTTGGTTCTGTCCACCTCGAATTACCGAGATCCTACTGTTGTCGAGAACACTAGTGGTCAGTATATATACATCTGCCGCAATAGTCGAGGGCAAACTAAATGGTTACCATGACATTATCAATAAAGGAACAATATAAGATAAGTTACATTGAAAAAACTCAAAACTTTACCTTAGGGGTCGGTGTAAAGTTTGAGGTGTTCATGATTGTTGCAGACCGTACTTTGAGATGAAGGCTCAGTTCAATCAACTGCTGGAAGATCAGAAGAAGAAAGTAAAGAGTCTGGAGTCTCAAGTGGGGCGAGCCAAGATGAGTTATGCCGAAGCACTTCATAACCTAGAACAGATCAGTGACGAAATTCATAGAGTGAGTAGGCCTATCCTTTTATTTGTCAGTATTCATTTGTTAGTGTCGCTAAATAATCCATATTACTCACTAGGAATGTACATACCAAGGGAAAATATGTTACTTATAATCCATGAATGTGTGCAACACAATATTGGCAACATATTACATGGTCTAACATCTTTGTTTAAAGTTTATATAAATAGTAATTAAGTTATTGTCACTTGAGAGGTGTTTTCAATTGAATTTTGAGGTTATGCATCCATTTTTAAGTAAAATAGTGGAGAGGGAAGCAAAGTTATTAATAAATCTCAGCTGATGATGATGGGGATTCCACTGAAACATATGTTCTAATTTGGTAAGTGTTTACTTACACTAACTGTGCAAAGTTGAATCCTTTAAAGTTTAATATACACCATGTCCGGGAAAGACCTGACGAAAAAGAAATAATTATATATCAGAAACTATTACAGTTATTACCTCAGTATTTTCACAGTTAGAAAGACAAACTCAAAAAGTTTTGTTTTGTAGCATCCCGTAATGCGCATGAGCATGCACATTGTTGTTGCACGAGGAGAAACGAGAAAAAGCTTGTTCTGCACAGCGTGTGTAGTCAGTCTTATTCTGAGAACTGGGAATGCAAGTTGTGCGTAGACTACAACGTCGAAATCCTCCCGCCCAAAACAGCATCCTTCATTGGCACAAGCAATTTCTGGAAATAGGTAATGTTGAGTCACAGCAGGGAAAGGCAAAGAAATCGCGCATAAACGACAATGACATTGAAAGGGTACGGGCTGCTTTTGTAGGAAGCCCGAGGAAATCCATTCGTGAGGTGGCAAGACAACTGCAAATGCCAAAATCCACAGTCCATGGGAGAGAAGGACCTACACCATGGCCACCAAGGTCACCTGACCTGACCCCACTGGATTACATTCTCTGGTGTTTTGTGAAAGACAAAGTGTATCGCACGCCTGTGACCGATAATGCAGATTTTCGTGGCCGAATCTACGACGCAATAGCACTAGTCACACCGGAGATGCTTTCGAGTGTGTGGCACGAAATTGAGTATCGGGCCACAAATGGTGCTCACATAGAGGCTTATTAAAACTCATCGTGTTTCTCTTTGTAAGCGTGAAAACATCACATCAATAAATGCAATAGTTTCAGAGATATAATTATTTATTTTTCGAAGTTCTTTCCCGGACACCCTGTATAATATGTGTGTGTGCGTCGAATGCCATCCCCATTGCTCTGATGAATTTGGTCGACCCTGAGGCATCTCTTGGGCAGGTCACATTTCACATGGTAATGTGAAACTGACAGAAGTGTAAGATGTGAAGAGATAAGTGTGTGTAGTATCGTGTGGGGTATGAGTGATGATGATGAAGTGAGTAGGGGTAACTCAGTACCGGCATTAGCATATTCTTTTCAGAAGATACCAAGGGGACCGCCAGACTTAACATCCCCATCTGATGGACGAATCACTATCAACAGTGGCATATGCCTCCACATCATACTTACTGTAGAGAAGTTTGGGATTCAACCCAGGAATACTTGGTTCTCACAGACTAGTGATTAGACACTGTACACCACCACCTCTCCTTGGGGTCAGATTTAAAAAACCCACCCCTATTGGGAATCGATCCCAGATTGCTGGGTTCGAAGGCAAATGTACTGCCAGCTGCACCAGGTGGTGGACAGTTAAATATACACCATATTTTATGGACTATAAGACGCACTTTTTTCTTAAAAAAGTTGCCTTCAAAATTCAGGTGCGTCTTATACTTGAAATTAATATAAAAATGTCCAGTGTTTGATTTCAAATTCCCACCAGTCTTAAAAATGGCCATATATTCGATGCCATGGGAAACCTATCTCTATCTGGCAACATCGGATTCAACTGGCAACAGCAGTGCACAGATGCGACAAACATGAGTTGCGGGATTCACAAGCTTGCTAACATTGACTCCCTCCCACCCCGCCATCATAAACCCAGATCACTGTCTAGCCTATGATGTGTCAATGCAGTCTACGGTGCCAGTGAACTTGAATTGAAAGGGATTTGTGTTATTGGTAACAGTACAATATTATTTTTGTTAGTAGCCAGTTTCGCTTTGCAATCTAATAATAAAAATTGTAAAAATGTTATTTTTTTTTTTAAATTGCTTAAAAATGAAGATGTGTCTTATAGTCCATAGCGTCATCAGAAGGTACATTTGTCCACCACCAGAGGCACTACAAAGCATCCAGCAATTGAGATCAGCTGAGGATGGAAGCAACCATTGATTAAAAAAAGGAAAATTGTATAATTTTTTAAAGTCTGCCCATAAATTACTTAATACAAGTATAAAGCGTGGGAAGCTTAAAAATTGTTATTTTGCATCTTAATTTTTAAAATTTTCCGGGGGAGGACCCCCGGACCTCCCTCTTCATGGGGATATTCCATACCCCCAAGACCCCGCGATGTTATAACCCCCCCATATGGTCGGCCTGGTTACGCCTATGGAAGCAACAGATCATGAAACATGTTTTTAAGTGAAGTTTATTGTGTTTTTTAACATTATGCTGTGTTATTCCCAAGATACCAGTTAACTACTGGATTACACTATTAAAGTTGTATTCTGAAACTTCTTTTCCAGACACGGAAGTGTGAAGTGGAGACTGCAAATGGGGGAGATCCCCTGGGTGCTAGAGGGTCAGGAGTGGGTGCAGAGTCTCCCCTGCCTCTCACCGCGAGTTCTCCTGACACTAACAATGCAGAACCTCCGTCACATAAAGTCTCGCCCCCAGGTCTCAGTTCCTCGTCGCTACCTGACACAGGTAAAAAATTGAAACTAAATGCTAAAATAACTTCTTTATTAGACTTACAAAGCTTGAACCATTGGAATGAAGAAATCCTCATGTCTCCTTTGATAGTGATGGGGAGAAGAAGGCCTATTGAATCTCAGTACAGTTCATAAAAAAAAAAGTTAAATGTAGAAACACAAATGTCCAATCTAGAGTTAAAAACTGAATATTAGTGAGATGATTGGCACTGTTTTGCTTTCACCAGCTCTGAGATATTATTAGGTTTTATGTTTGACAGCACAACACAGATCATTTGTATCTTGTATTTGGATTTCCAAATTATTATAAACGTTTTGAGGACAAAAATATGACAATTTAATATGACAGGGAAAATATAGTTACAATTCATAAGATTATAAAATGTAAATTCACACCGTTCTGTTATTCTTGTTAATTACCAGGGCCTGGATTTTGATGACCTAAAACTGTTTGAAAAATGACCTATAAAATGACCCTAATTTTTAAAGAAAATGACTTAATAATTATAAAAAAAAGACCTAAAAACTGATAATTTACCGTATCTCGTATTTGGATTCCCAAATTATTATAAACGTGTTGAGGACAAGATATGACTATTTAATGTGACGCTCATTGGTTGAATTCATATTTTTGAATGGAAAAATAGAAACGTTTCTATCTCTATACCGTGGGACCAACTTTTGAACACCTGTGTCGTAGAATTCTGCCACCTGGGATTTGAACCACTGTGTGACAACCATCTCCGCTTCTCTGTCATTCTCTGTGATTTATTGAGGTGTAGGAAAAGATGGAAATCACTGGGAGTGAGGTCCGGTCTGTAGGGTGGATGTTGAAACATCTCCCAGCCGAACTTTTGCAGGGAGGTGTTGAAGTCTCCACCCTACAGTTCGAACTGCGCACCCAGAGATTTTCATCTTCTCCTACCCCTCAGGAAATGACAGTGAATGACAGAGAATGGTAGAGATTGACAGAGAAACTGAGAAGGTTTTCACACAATGATTCAAATCCCAGGCGGCAGACTTCTATGGCATATGTATTCAAAATGTTATGACAAATACCTCAATTCCAGTGGTGAATATGTTGAAAAATAGCTGAACACTTGCTGTATCTGTTGCAATAAATGCTTCCATTAAATTGTGTTTTTTTTTCCGTTAATGGCCTGTGGGAAAGTTATGTTATGGACGTGCCTCGTATAGTGAAATTCATAATTATATGTATACAATACAGAATTAATGAAGCGTTACAAACATTCTAGATAACTGAAGTAAATTTGAATTAATCACTTACATTCTGAGGAAAGCTTCAATTTTAAACATTGATAAATTTCATTTTTCAACTAGTGCTAAAATAGTAATATTGTAGGTTAAAATTTTTCCACCTTAGGCACTAGTATATCTCAGATATTGATTTGAATGAGTGATGACAGGAATCTATAGTTAGTATCTGTAGTTTATTTATACAAGTATTTGCAAGTATCTTGTGTAGCAATAATTTACAATAGTCCTATTATGGTAAGCTAAAATGATATACAATTGTTAAAATTACAATTAAATTATAAGAATTCACAATTAGTTGTATGTACAAATTTTTGAAAACTAGAAGACACGTCAACTTAAAATAGTATATACAGATTCTTATCTTCTATCATTAAAATATTATACATAAAAATGTAAGTCACAGTATGTTAAAATAACATTCTGCTATTTAGCATTGATGTTTAGATGTGTTGTTAATTATACAAGTATGTATATAGCAGAATGTTATTTTAACTTACTGTGACTTACATTTTTATGTATAATATTTTAATGATAGAAGATAAGAATCTGTATATACTATTTTAAGTTGACGTGTCTTCTAGTTTTCAAAAATTTGTACATACAACTAATTGTGAATTCTTATAATTTAATTGTAATTTTAACAATTGTATATCATTTTAGCTTACCATAATAGGACTATTGTAAATTATTGCTACACAAGATACTTGCAAATACTTGTATAAATAAACTACAGATACTAACTATAGATTCCTGTCATCACTCATTCAAATCAATATCTGAGATATACTAGTGCCTAAGGTGGAAAAATTTTAACCTACAATATTCAATTTGTAAAATAAAGTGCTGTTTCCAGGTAACTACAAAAACAATAAGCATGCATCACTGAAGAATGCAGTAAATCATTTTAAAAACAAGTAACAATCCCCTAACAAAATTTGTTTTTGAATTGGGGAAAATAGAAGAACCTTAAGCTTTGCCTTTTTATAAAAAAGATTTCAGATTTATTTATATTATTAATTTCATATGGTTCATTGTACACTTTGATATTGCTTTCGAAATCTACCTCAGCCTGTAGCCTGCCTAAAGGGATTTTTTCAACAGAATTTTTGTCATTTCTTAAATGTATTAGCGATGCCCAGCGAAATCTACTGCATGCAGAGATCTGAAATTAGGCCTAGACCTTCAAGTTCAATGACTTCTTTTTAAATATAAGTTTATGTTATATAATTTCACAGACGTCTGGTCAGATTCAACAGGGACGGGCCCACCTGATTCTGATTCTGGTGAAGAGTTTCTACGCCTCCCAGATAAGTTGGGTCCAAATGCCTCACCAGTTCTTGCCAGGGTAAATATCACAATAACATTAATGTATATAGGAACTTGATGATTGTGAAGTTATTATATCTATATTAATAAGAGGAAGTGTCTGTCTGTGCGCAATGCCCAGCGAAATCTACTGCATGCAGAGATCTGAAATTTTAAACATAGATGGACTGAAGGGTAGTTGAAAGCACCTCAAAGCCGGATTTTTAATTTTAGCTTTCATTCATGAGTTATGAGTGAAAAACTGGCAGAAAACTAAAGTTTTGCACTATCAGAGCATCAGTTTTCAGTAATACATTTCAATTGTCAAATAAATTGCAGGTGGCTTTGCCTTCTTTTGTCATAACTTGGAAATAAATGCATAGCGATTTTTTCAATATATTGCATGGAAATATCGATCATTTCGATTCTGTGAGCTCACCCTGGTTGATTCGTTTGTTTATAATGTCAAATACAATAGAGGCGCTTTTTAATCTTGGAATGCACTCCAAAGCCAGATTTTTAGCAATGCAAAGAAGTGCAATTCATATGTATGTCAACAGTGATGCAGGCTGATGCATATATACATTTATAGCAGTGAAAGAGTTAATGTAAACTGACAAACTGCTAAAAATATATACAGTCGTACCTCCATATAACGAAGACTGATATAACGATAAACTCGCATTAAACTATATTTTTCTAAGGTCCCAGCAAATTTCTATCTTAATAATGTTACTTGTCTCTCGTTATAGCAATTAAGGTAGTTCATGAACATCCTTTTATAACGATGCATATTTTAAAGTGAAATTACCATTCTAGATCAGCAACTTGGCCCTGCCGACGGTAGCAGGTAGCAGATTAGTGTCCTTTCCAGGTGGTGCAAACCCTTAAGCCACTTTTGGGAATTCGGGAAGAGAAATTCTCAGTAGAGGGTGGAGTACAAGGTCACTGGCCAATGTCATTGTTCTGGTATTCCCACTCTCTTTTCGCTTTCTTTCTCCCCCAGTCTGATTAGTGTCTTTCCTAGCCGAGGTGTCGACCTATAAGCCACCTTTAGAAATCCCCGAAGTGAAGTTTTATTCTCACTAGTCGGTGTGGAGTACGAGATTACTGTGATTGTTCTGTCTTTCTCCTTTCTCCCTTCTCTTTTTATGCTCTCTGTCTTCCCTCTTTCCACCCCTCCATGTGACTCTGAACCTTCTGCGACGTATGCTAGGCAGTTTAAACAGCTAACCAGTCTTTAAAGTTATTTTTCAGTAGGCGGGCGAAAAATAGTTATGGCCTCCGCTCAACAAAAATCAATAAGTCTTGAAACAAAATTAGAGGTGTTTAAAGATTTGGATGATGGTTTGAAGCAGACAAAAGTTGCAAAAAAGTACAGATTTTCACAATCTATGTTGGCTACCTTTGCAAAAAGCAAAGAAAAATTAATATTAATATTAGATGGAAATCTACAGTGAAGTATTGATATCTGTAGCAAGATTAAGATCAGAAATATACACACTAAACTTCACTAAAAGGTATATTTACCCAGGATGATCATTTCAATGGGTCTTCCCACCATCATCAGCTGATTCTGACTGGTCCTCTAGCGGCAGGTGAATGAACTTGTCGATCAAAGTTTCTTCTATAGTTTGGGAAAAAATATTCATTAAAAAGAACCAAAAAAATCTCTTAAACTTCGACACTTCAGTTGGCATACAAGGAACTTTGATCGACAAGTTCATTCACCCACCGCTAGAGGACCAGTCGGAATCAGCTGATGATGGTGGGAAGACCCATTGAATTGATCATCCTGGGTAAATATACCTTTTAGTAAAGTTTAGTGTGTATATTTCCGATCTCAATCTTGCTACAAAGAAAAATTACTGATTTTTTTAGAAAATAAACACAATGAAGTGCATTCTACTACTTTCTGTGTGCTGCTATGTGTGTGTTACACTATATGTTAAATAAATTCTTCCTTTAGGCTTTATAAATGCATAATTTGGTGCTTTGTTTTGCATGCAGTTTTCTTAAGATGTCCCTCGATATAACAATAACCCTCAAATAACAATATGATTTGCTAGGACCCGCAAATCTCTATATATATAAAAGGCTTTGTCCTGACTGACTGACAGGAATCAACGTAGAGCCTAAACTATAACAGGTAGAGACTTGGAATTTTGACAGTACCTTCGTTTCATAATGTAGGTGCTCTCTAAGAAAGGATTTTGAAGAATTTTGATTTTAAATGCCAAAAATTAAATGTTTTTGAGAATACTTAATCCCTTTTTACACAGAATTATCGAATCGAAATCACATTTGACATTAAAACATATTGTTGCCAGTGGGTCTCAGATGGGTTTGGAATTAAATTAAGTGGAAGTTTGACAATTACAGTTGGCTTTGGCTATTTTTGTCATACCTTGGAAATTAAACTTTCTCGATCACTTGAATGTTGTAAGCCCTAATATGGTCAAACATTGTTTTATTTGGACGAAACTCACTATACAGGGGTTTTCTGGACCAAGGAACTCGAATCTGAGGTCGCTTTTACCAGGTGACGCTATCTAATCGTGGTATGCAGTCCACGTGATTTAGGTGTTAATATATATAATGATTTAACTATTATGCTCTTGATTCTTAATTTTTTAAATAATTATCACGGGCAAAGCCGCGGGCACATGGTAGTATCGTTATATAGGAGGTTTGACTGCATTTTGTACTTTATAATGTGTACCTTGTTGCAGGCTGATAAAGAAGCAGGTGCATCGCAGGTGTCTGACTACTTGGGCCTCTCAAAACTGTCTGATGGGAGAGGAGGAACCACAGAAGAAAACACCGGCCGGGCAGAGTTACCTGTGCAGTCCCAGAACACCTTGCCATCCGTCTCCATGTCTCCAAGGCACACCGTCTCCAACAAACCAGGACTGAAAATCATGGAGACCAGTTTTGTAGATAAACAGCCAGACGAGGCAGGCGCAGGGTCTGAAAGTGAGGATAGGAATAGTTCCGTGGAAAGTCCATTGCTTCCAAGAGATATCTCTAACGATCAGATTTGGACTGAAATAAGTCTTGTAGATTCGCCTGAAGACACATCACAAACATTTCCTAAGATGGGTCCGGGAGCGTCTCGGCAGCACAGTGAGAGAGATTATATTCACTACACCCCATTGCAAGATCAAACAACTCCTACGACACCAAATCCCACCACAAAGTCTGATTTATCCAGTTTTACAAGTGTCCTAAAGAATCCGTTCTTACCTTCAGCAAGTTTTCCAGAAAGAACCTTCCAGCAGCTAAGTCCAAAGTTATTGATGAGAAATAAAGTCGAAACAGGTGAGAAATAGTGTTGAGTATTTACCTCATAAATTATTAGTGATCAATCCAATATAAGAATATGTGTGCAATTTCAACAAATCACAAGTGTCTTTCATCATATACAGAGTGTTAATGAATAACACCGAAATATTTTACCTGTGTATAGAGGGGATATAGACAAGAAACTTTTATTAGGAGATTTTTGCTCTATGGATTCAATTTTCCCTGTTACAGCATATAATATTCCCAGGCATGGCCACCACTGATTTCTAACATTTGAAAAAAAAATGCAAAACAAAGGAGCTTCGTTGTTAACACTGTAGTCAGTAGTTATGAATAAAAAAATAAAAACTAATGCAGTGGCAGCCAGTCATGTAATTAGTCTGTAAATTTTGCAGATTATGGAAACACTAAATTATGATACAGCTGTTGATGAATGATTAAGAATCAGGTTTTTGTTGATTACTAAAAAGGCATGAAGTCAATTTAATGAAAATTTTAACCCTATTTCGCTTCATTATTGACTTATAAGCACAAAGTTGTAATGTCTTTAAAGTCTTGTAAAGTAAAGTGAGCCCTATACAGGCCATGGAGGCCCAAAGGGTTCCAGGAGATTGAGGCTCCCAGATTTGAGACATTCGGCGCATGAAGGTGGTAAGGTTATCAGCCTTACACACCAGCCGCCTTTATCCCTATTTCGCTCCTGGTACTCATTTCTGTTAGAGGCTGAGTCGACCCCAGGGCCATAGTGCCACCAGAAGGATTAGGCCAATTGAAAAACTCCAACGACCTCATCGGGAATCAAACCTGCGACCTTCCGGTTTGTAGTGCAGTGCCTTAACCACTACGCTATGGCATACCCCCTTTAAAGTCCTGTAGCATACACATTTTACGTCATAGAGCAAAAATCTTCTAATAAAAGTTGCTTGTCTATGTCCCCTCTATACACAGGTAAAATATTTTGGTGTTATTCATTAACACCCTGTATATCAATGTATCTCTTGATATTATGAGCTTTTTCTTGTAGGTAGTTTATCTCAGACTGCATCTCCGGCGAAACAGTCTTCTGAGAGCGGACCTGCTGCCACAGATACTGTTTCGTCTGAAGAGCGTCCGCTGGTGTTAGACACCTCAGGTGCAGGAGAGAGATCTGCTAACCATCCCAAGGTCAAGCTGGACTCGAGCCTTTCAGGATGGATATCCAGGTCGACTGCATCTGCCGAGGTTAATGGACAGAATCAGGGAAATCTCAACAGGAGACAGAGTCTCGACACTCTTCTGTGGGGCGGGCCCACCACGGAGAGAGTGAAGGAGTTGCTGAACCATGGCATGATGATGCTCAACATATCGTCCTTGACTGAGAGACGAGCTAGTGAACCTCGCACCACCCCAGATCCTGATCCCAAAATTTCTGTCTCAGGTATGCCAGAAACTTCTTATAGAACTTTAGTTTTATAAATTTTTTTGAGGTGAGAACTAGGGCCCGGATTCTTAGGTTTTAAACTATTTTGTTCCTTGCTAGTTAACTGTGATATTGTAACATATTTATCTAGCTGATTGAAAACATACTTCGCACGGTTCTAGCCTTACCCAAGAAACATCACAAGGAAGTAACCACTTTTAGGTAGATTTCGAAGAAAATGATTTTCGAAAAATTCTTTCCTATCTTTATGTTTCATGCTCCCCTAAGTACGAAACCACCGCCCGTTCAAAAAAAAAATTTGTGATATTTATATATATATATGTATATATATATATATACACAGATATATGGGGGTGGGGGATGAAAATTCGAAACTTTGAAACCACGTCTTGTGGGGTATCGTTGAAAAGCTCTTGATGAGTACTCTACAAATCAATAAATAGTTTCTTGATAGCTCTCATATGACGCGAGATTTTAATGTTTGAAAATAATAACACTTAAAAGAATTATTATAATATCATAATTTTGTCTTGTTTAGCGGCTTTGCTAATTTTATTCATTGCTGATCTTGCGCACGGCCTCCCAGAATATTATATCCTATTCTTGTTGTCAAAACAAATGATTGTAGGCTCTTCCTCTTTACCGAATTCAGTTCTTATTACTGCGGGTTTGCCATGCCAAGGCTAAAAAAGAAGAGTGCTGCGCAGCGATAATAAATTAAACCAAAAGCACTTTGAAATCTACCTCAGCCTGTAGGCCTGCCTAAAGGGATTTTTTGTTTTGCAGTGTGCCTGACATTCTTTGAGTTTGAGAATAACTCCTATCTGCATCTGCATACAAATCTAATCTCTGATACCAGGCTTGATCCGGCTCATTTTCTCGCACAAACGACACTGTTCTGGCTTTTGATAAAATATTTGAAACATGCATAAACACACATAGCTAAAATGTTGAAATAATACTGCATAAATAAACAATGTGTTTTGCATGAGTTAGGTGCTGACATGCGTCATTCTCAACTCCAGAAGAATGTCAAGCGCACTGAAAACAAACTATGGTTACTTCCTCATGATGTTTCTCGGTCAAGTCTAAAATCATGCAAAAAATATTTTCACTCGTACATTGTATTGGTAACCAGCTTATTCTTATAATAATACTAGCTGACCCATCAATGCTTCGCATTGTTAGATTTATGTATATATAGGTTAAGTGAACACAATTTAAAGTCGATTAGATGCACTTCTATAAATCATCAGCCGTCTAGCCAACACGGTGGACGTATTTTTATTCCACATACTCCTCCACCCATAGTTTGCTCTGATTATGTAAAAAAATTAATCGTTCTGTTTCGATTTTGGCAAACATACAGTAAACAGCTGGGTGTAGGGGATGCGTTCGATCCTCTCACGCAGCGGGCTCCGGTTCGAATACTGGTCGGGACAAGTTACCTGGGTAGGGTTTTTTCCGGGATTTTTCCTCGCCTGTGAGACAAATGTCTGGTAACTTTAGGCTCTGGTAACTTTAGGCCCTAGTGGTCTCCGGATATCATCTGACAGCCATTATCATCATCATCCCATCCTCGCCTTGTTCAGAGTGAGTGCGTGAATGATGTATCTCGTCCTATATGTTTGTGTTGTCTCGGAGGTGGCCCCGGCATTTGGCTGATCACTCATCCGGGAGGCCCTCCATGTCCTTGTCTGCTCAAAAAAGTATGTATGTGATCCATAGATAATCCCTCTCCCGACAGGTCGCGGCCCTGTAAGGCCCGGGCGGCTTGTGTCGCTTAAATGACCCCAAAGGGAGGGGTAAAAACTAAGGTAAAGATAGAGAGATAATATGGTAAATAGAAATTAATCAGGAAATTATATCTATTGATATTCTATGAACTACCTGGGGGTAAAGGCGGCCGGTGCGTAAGGCTGACAACCTTACCACATTCACGCGCCCGATTGTCTAAAAACCCGGGAGCCTCAACTTCTTGCAACCGTCCCGATTGTCTAAAAATCCGGGAGCCTCAACTTCTTGGAACCCTCTGGGCCTCCATGGCCTGCAATAGGGAACACTTTACTTACTATCTTTCGCAATGCAGTCCTAGGCTAACTATAAGAAAAGAGTTCAACTCTTAAGAATAGAACCCAGGACCTTCTAAATTTACTTCGTGTCACAAAATAGTTGATAATCATTTATAGGAATTCTATTGATAGCCTTTCTCATAATTTTATATCTGTTAGGTCTACATGAAATCACAGTGTCATGCAAAGCCACCTGTGTAGTTTAAAAAAAATGATGTTGTCATGGGGATTGTGTACATGCAGTATGAATTCCTTTTGGTGAATTACATAACTTTACAACCCTATTTTGGCCCTTAGAGGCCAAAGATTTTGAAATCCTTTCTTAGTGCGCATCTAGAGCCTAGGAGCAATATGTGTACCAATTTTCACATTCCTAGGCTGTATGGTTTTTCAGAAACTGTGATCAGTCAGTGAGTCAGTGGGTTTTGGCTTTTATATATAGAGATTATGCTAAATTTCAGTATGACTGCCTGCATGGTCTTGTGGTTAGCATTACTGACTACAGATCCGTAGGCATGGGTTCGATCCCCGGTACCTCCTCTGAGTTTTCTGAGGTAGGGAGGTCTGGAACGGGGTGCACTCAGCCTCGTGATTCAAACTGAGGAGCTACTTGATAGAGAAGTAGTGGCTCCGGTCTTAGAAACCACCATTAATGGCCATGGGTGTCGGCATGCTGACCACATGCTCCCCAATCCTGCCATCTGCCTATGGTAGATGATGCAACGGTCGGGTGGTAGCGCTAGTTCCTTCAGGGATTTAAGTTTAATTTAGATTAATTTCAATATGCTTATAAATAAGAAATTAAAACAAATGATTTTAAATTCTTGCAGAGAGTAGAGGAAGTAGTTTGACCAAGAAAGTGCCATCACCTCTGGAGAAATCACTGACATACCTTAATATAGAGGATGACTCCACATCTGACAGTGAAAGTCTCGCCAGGTGAGTCAAATTGATGATAGTTCAAATCACAAGTAATGATGATACTGACACAATTATAACATGGAATCCTTAGCAACTATACAATAATACATACTGAACAATTAAATGCATATTTGCCAAGCTTCATGCTTCAATGTCGATGAAATGAGATGAATCTACCATTTTATGAAAGACATAAAATGACAAAACTGTGTCTCTATACGGAGAAAACTTATTGAGGGCTTTAGTTACAGAAGTATGTACCATCGGGTGACCATTCGTCTCATTTTTCCTGGGACAATCCCTTTCTTTGGCAAAATGTCCCACTGTCCTGCAAGTTTTTTTGGGAACTCTAGAATGTCTCACTTTTTTATGATTCTGATTGGCTAATGTATTTTACACTACATTAATAAAAGCTGCAGCAATGAAGGACTTGTTCATCGTCAAAACACACTTTAATGGGGTATCATGTGCTAACTTTTATGACAACGTATCACAAGAAAATGCATGCCTGGATAAAATACATCAAAGTTAAAAGTACAGCGACAATGAGGCATCTCTTTCTGTAGAATAAATTATCTACACCAGTCTGCGGAAAAAATTTAAGAAGTTATTCAAGTCATTTGCATGCTTGCAACAAAGGTAACTTTTAAATGTTTTATACATTTTATGGATAAAATATTTGTTCACTTTTCTCCTTAAGTGTTCCAGGTTTTTCAAAAAAATCTTTAAAATATCCTGTTTTTATATAAACACTGTATGATGCCCTAGGGCAGTGGTTCTCAAAGTGGGGTCCGCAGGCGGTTTAAGAAGAAACAGGATATCACGTAACTTTGAAGTACTTAACTATGTTCCCCACTACTTATCTATGTGAAACAGCACTCTCCCACCTCACATACTTGAAATCAAAGTTGAGAAATAAACCTGAAGTTGAAAGTGCTTAATATTGAAATTATCAGACATTAAACCTAACATTGCAGAATTAATTAATCAAAAGCAGCTTCACTGTTCACACTGAGGAGTAAACTCTGTTTGTTACCATTGATATTGTTATTTTGTCTATTGAATTTAATACATTTGAATCAAAGTATTTATTTAGTTTTTTGTTTCAAAACCCAGAGGGGGTCCGCAAAATTTTATTTTATTTTTCAAGGGGTCCGCGAAATTTTAATTTTTTCCAAGGGGTCCGCGGACTGAAAAGTTTGGGAACCACTGCCCTAGGGGGTTGCCATGGTGTAGTGGTTAAGGCACTGCAGTACAAACGGGAAGGTCATGGGTTTGATTCCTGATAAGGTCGTTGGATTTTTCAATCGGCCTAATCCATCTGGTGGCATTTTGGCTCTGGGGTCGACTCAGCTTCTAATAGAAATGAGTACCAGGAGTATTCCTGGGGGTAAAATAACGGCCGTTGCGTAGGGCTGACAACCTTACCACCTTCACGTGCCGAATGTCCAAAATCTGGGAGCCTTAACCTCCAGGAAACCCTATGGGATCGCTCTATCCCTCATATTACATGTAGACTGTAATACAACCTTCATTTAACATGCTATGAATGGTAAAAATTAGAAACACTGAGTGTAGATGATAAAGGTATTATTTTTTCTTTCATATGAATGTTTGTAAAGCCCAAATGACAGTGAAGACGAGGAGGAAGCCCTGATTAAAGCCACAGCCTCCAGGGTCAGGCCTATTATGATACCAGCTGGGACAGTTAACAGAAGGTAAAGGTGATGACTTGCTCCAGGCATGAACCCAGGAGAAACCCTTCAACTAACCTCAAAAGACTAGAATAGAAATGTGATGGACTTGGACACAAATGAAAATAATTTCAAGTGACAGCTCTATACAGTACTGTGTTCTGGAAAATTAGATACCTGCTTTATCCAGGATGGCTAACTCATGACAGTTGATAATTTGCCCTCTTCTTTTGTGGTTGAACCCTAAATAACTATATTAATGACTAATTACTGATTCTAAAAAAATGATGAAATTATATTAATCATAATAATATTGGGAGTTTCAATTAACACTACACCTCAGTTTTGGTATTTACCTGTAGGCCTACTAGTTTTGGCAACCGTAGCTATCATTTTCAACAGCTATCATATTTTACGGACTATAAGACACACCTTTTTCTTAAAAAAATTGCCTTAAAAAATCAGCTGCATCTTATACTCGAAATTAATATAAAAATGCCTAGTGTTTGATTTAAAATTCCCACAAGTCTTAAAAATGGCCATATATTCGATGCCGTGGGAAACCTATCTCTGTCTGACAACATTGGATTCAACTGGCAGCAGCAGTGCACCGATGCGACGAACATGAGTTGCAGGGATTCACAAGCTTGCTAATACTGTCTCCCTCCCGCCCCGCCATCACAAACCCAGAACATTGTCTAGCTTATGATTCATCATTGCAGTCTACAGTGCAAGTGAACTTGAATTGAAAGGGGTTTTAAAGGCCAGTTCGGTTTTATAAACTAAGAATTCTTTTTTAGTTTGGCTTTGCAATCTAATAATAAAAATGTTATTTTTTTTAAAAATTGCTTAAAAATTAAGGTATGTCTTATAGTTTGAAGCGTCTTATAGTTCGTAAAATACGGTATACTTCAAATGCCATGGCACTCTCCTGTGGACGGATTTTTGGCATTTAAAATCAAAATTTTAAAAAATCCTTTCTTAGTGAACACTTATATATAGATACAAAGGTACTGTCAAAATTCTATGTTTTTCCAATTACAGTTTAGCTCTACGTTGATTCTCTGTCTGTCAGTCAGTCAGTCAGGACAAAGCGTCTTATATATATAGAGATTATAGGCTGCGGTATTTTATTTAATTTCATATAATTTACAGAGCTTTTACTAAAAAATATTGTATGCACCACGTAAGCAAAAGCTTTATCAGACTCATCCAATATTTCACAATACTAGATTCGTCCTCTAAAGCGTATTTTGCACACTTGATATATAAATATGTACTTAGCTATGGCAAGGTACTCACTAAAGTCATGTTGCAGTGTTGAAATGCTGACAGATGAGCAGATAACGTCGCTGATGCTGGATCAGGACATACAAGATGCCTGCGAGGAAGTTCTCGGTACACCTATATCAGAGATATCACCACTCATACAGGACCTCAAGCAACGAGAGCAGACAGCAGTGAAAGCGACAGCAGCAGCACCAGGGGGCCTAGAACCAACCAAAGAGTAGACGTACATGCATTCATCTTTTAATTATCATTCCATTTGCTACAGTTTGAGATGGTGCATGTCTATGCTGTTCTCAGGTGCCATATATTGCCAGTTTTCCATAAAACAACAAAAACAAAATTGGAACGAAGAGGCAGTTTGTTTCTTTGATTAGATTTTTTAAAGAAGAGGGCCCAAAAGAACTCCATGTATTTCAAAGACCTGTATCTTGTATATTTTAATAATTATTATTAAAAAATGATTAAATCAACTGAAAGAACAGAAATAAATCTTGTTTTCATATTTTTATTACATTTTATTTCCATTTTATAGGGCTCAAATGTAAGCAATGTCAAAAACTCAATTACCAAGCTACATTAATTAAAACTTGTTTGAATATGATCATTTATTGGCCTGTTCTATTGCAAAAAAAAAAAAGTATTTTCGAAGTCAGTGGTCTCTATCAAGTAAATGCTACATCAGAAGAGTTCGTTACATACTCGACAAGTGCCAGAAAAAATTGCAGAATTTTATACTTGGTGTGTAGAGGAATTTGTGAGAAAAGGTGGTGGCCATATTGAGCTCTATAAGTAGGCAACAACTGTTATTGAATGTTTAATTATTTTTAAAAATCTTTTAAATATTTATGAATAAATGAAGATAAACTTGGTAAAATGCCACTGATTGGTACAGGAAAAATGAAGGAACATTTATTTAATGATGTAGCCATCAGTGCAAGGAGATGAAACATAGGTTTGACTCTTCTTCTATAGACTATGGGTTACAAAGTAACAAAGTATTCAATCGCCATCATCCATTTTTCTCCCTACACATAACAAAGTGCACTGTTACACTTGGTTCAAATAGATCAACCATGTGACATCTGGAGATGATAAAGACATGCACCATCTCTTAGGTTTCTGGTATTATTTTACACATATTGGCAGCTCTGTAGTTCTAGTCAATTACTACTTTTATATAAACTGATTGTGTTGGCTATGCGGGTTGGGCCGCGTCGTGTTTTTAGTATCTAACGTTACGGACATCCTGTCGTGTCCTTCTTCGGAGAATGATTCACACTAAAACGAAGCGCCTGTAATGAAGAATCAACAGGCGCAGTTGTCATGATGTCAGTGGGTGCATTTGACAACTGTGACTGTTGATTCTTCATTACAGGCACTTCGTTTCTCCGAAGAAGGACACGAGAGGATGTAATGTTAGATACCAAAAACACACCGCGGCCCTATATGGATAGCCAACACAATCAATTTATATATGACACCGGTCGTGGAAGCCTACAAATTTATTAATTACTATTTTTAGTAGGAATGGAAAATAATTTCATTACATTACTGTTAGATAACTAAAAATGGATTGAAAAAATTTCAAATTACTGTTAGATCACTTAAAAATACATAATTTTTCATTTCACACTGATCTGAAGCAAACTAAAATAAAACAATATGAAAATATCTTATATTTATTATGTTTATGTGTAATATTATGTTTATTATCGGTTACATATATCATGCGTCACCATATGTCCTATTTTAGAGAAATTAACATTTATAACTTCTAACCTAGAAACCTTATAGCATAGCTAAACAATTTTAAACACTCCTGTATCAAAGCTATCATTGTAACTTAAGTTACCGGTACTTTGATTTTCATTACTTATTTCTAATGTACTGAAACTGTATGATCAATAATTACCTGTTTGCTTTCTCTGAAAATCAAAGGAAATCCAGTACAAACGAGTTATATTAAACAGGATATAATATTGAGTTGGGTCTAGCATATATACTTCACTTTTTGTATAAACCTGAACTACTTTCTAAGACCATCATCATTCATAATCATCAGAGTAATGGCAACTGCTGGCTGGACGTTGGAGTTGCCCTCTCGGGGAAGTTTGCCACATCTGTAATTTGCAATCTTTACAGAGATTTACTGGCTACTTCTCTACATTGTCACTACCGTTATTGAGGAATTTATCGTACTGCTGCACAGACATTCGTATGCCCATGTCATAGGACTCTGCTGCCAACGTCTGGAGCCATGAAATCACTGCATTCAGCATTCCACATCTCTTGTTTTGGATCGCCTTCCTCAGATTTTTCAATGTTTGACAATACTGATCAGTATTTACGGTCTTCCCTTGTGGTAAAAACTCGCACAGGAAGACACCACATTGATCCCAGATTTTTCTGACAGAGATTGTCTGCTTGAATTTGATCTTCACAGGTGAATCACTATGCCACGAAGGCATGGATTGTTGTTTTGTTTCTGGTGTGGCATGCAACACCCTGTTACATCCCTAGTGACAACAATGTCGAGAAACTCATCACCTTTCTCTGCATACCACTGGCAGCAGAGTCCTATGACACAGGCATATAATTGTTGGTGATGAGGATATCGAAGAGAGAAGAGCCGCTTCAAATTATCATGGGAAATCAAGAATTAGAGAACGTGAACCAGTTCAAATACTTAGGAAGTGTACTGACGAAAGATGCCTATTGCACCAAGGAGATAAGATCAAGAATTGCCATGGCCAAGAAAGCATTTATGAAGAAGAGAACTCTGCTAACTAGTAGTCTGAACCTAGAGCTACGTAAAAACCTGGTGAAGTGTTATATTTGGAGTATTGCTTTGTATGGATCAGAGACATGGACTTTGAGGAAATTAGAGAAGAAATATTTAGAAAGTTTTGAAATGTGGTGCTGGAGATAGATAGAAAATATAAAGTGGATGGACATGGTGACAAACGAAGAGGTTCTGAGTAGAGTGGGTGAGAAGAAGTCAATCGTACACACAATTCGTCAGAGGAAAGCAAACTGGGTTGGGCACATTCTCAGAAGGAACTGCTTATTACATGATGTCGTAGAAGGAAGATTGGAGGGTACAACTAGACTTGGAAGAAGAAGAATTCAGCTGTTGGACGATTTAAGGGAAAAGCGGAAATATTGGATGCTGAAGGAGGAAGCAGAGGATAGACAGTTTTGGAAAACAAAATTCGCGTACCAAGTTTGAAAACCTGCCGGAAGGCAGAATACTTACTACTACTACTACTACACCGCTAAGATAAATATCTCGATAACAGTGCCAGCTGTGTAGAGAAGTAGACAATGAATCGCTGTAAATATTGCAATAAATATTTCTTATTAATGCTTTTGTTTTCTTTATCGGCGATCAGAACTTACTTTCTGGATTACCCTTGTATTTTGGATAACTTCGTGCATATTTTATTTTTCTGATGAATGCAAAGTTGTAGGATCTGAGGTTTTCCTGGCGCAGAAGCTGAGTGAAGTTTTCTCGGGCAGTCAGCCAGGTGGTTGCGTCAATTAAACCCGACGTTTCGGAGGCCAACGCTGCCTCCATCTTCAAAGGCGTTGAAGTGCCGAGTGGTCGTACCCGGAGAAATCAGCGATAGCAGAGCATGCTATAAACTCAGGCCCAGGACACCAAATCCAGTTCGCAAACACCACCATCTTGGCCAAAACATCAGGCTACTGGGAACGACTGATTAGAGAAGCAATAGAAATTAAATTTCAACCAGACAACATGAATAGGGACGTGGGCATTAACATCAGCCCGATTTGGGAGAATTGTCTTCAAACTGTTAAGCACAGAAGAGAGCGGACCAATGGGAAGACGCAGAGCCGTGCTGACACCTGATTGGTCGGTACGGTCCAAGTAGCTTTAAATATATATACGACCCCAGGACGACCACTCGGCACTTCAACGCCTTTGAAGATGGAGGCAGCGTTGGCCTCCGAAACGTCGGGTTTAATTGACGCAACCACCTGGCTGACTGCCTGAGAAAACTTCACTCAACGAATGCAAAGTTCTTTCTTGCTTTGGTTCTCTGTAGTTTAGACTGTAAACTAACCAGTGTTTTGGAGTGATCTCCAGTAAATCATGCATAAAGCAATATGCAGTCTTTCTTAGTACATAGATAACTAAAGCAATATGTTACCGATAGCAATCACCTAGCTAACTACAACCCTATTTTTAATTCCCACCTTTGTTATTTGAGAGAGGTCTGAAGAAGTATTGTATGATGTTTGTATTTCCATTTGTTAAATTAACAATGAATTAGCAGATTCTTGTTCAGTTTTAAAACTGCATTTTACTAAGGGATTATGAAATTAAATTTTATATCTGCTTTTAGGATGACATATTTAAATTAGTAAGTTATATTAACAGTCATTTTTATTAAACTAGTTTAAGTACGGACACGAGAAAAGGTTGAAAGAGCACTTTTATTGTAAATATCGAGAAGAAAGCAAAAAAAGAGGTTAATGAAAAATTTCACCGATGTTATTTTGTTTTTTAAACTAGTGCCTCTGAATTAAGCTTTCACATTGTTTTGAAACTGCGGGCAAGAAAATATGACTGATGTGTGTTGTATATTTGTTGTGGATGTTGTAAAATCCAATTTATGCCTTCCAATACAATCCTAGCAATATATAAAACAGTGACATAAACTGCCTGTACCGATACTGACACATTGACTGCCAGACTTGACACATTGCCAGGTGCAGCATGAGCTATGGGCCTGATGCACCGAATTACTGGTTGTAAATTTTCATAGTTAATGCCTAGTTAAGTGAAATTTGCAGCACACTAGACGTAAATGTCATTAAAATAGACTGTAGGGAGCATTCACATCGAAGTAGCATGCCACTTGTGATGTGCTACCTGGATGCAGGCTTCAAGTTACTCATTTTAAATCCCAAATAAAAAAGTTCAAGTCTTCACACCAAAGTAGCGTGGCAATAGTGCAGCTCGCGGACTGTGACATTCATTTCTTCAGATAGATCTGGACTTATTTCATGCGACTCTACTCGAGATGACACATACGTACACTTGCCTTTTCAGCTGTTTTCTTATTGTTAAGAAAATTTAACATATATTCGCTTGTGTAGCGGTACATTATGGCAAAGATGTCTTGAAAACTGCTGGAAAGAGAGCTATTTAACATACAATTTGTACATGTGTAGATTATATGATATGGCAATTGAAACTAGTAGGAAAAAAGCCTGGATTAAAATTGCAGAATCTATATCCTCTTTAGGTAAATTGCATTATTTTAAATGGGTTTCTCAATTGTTCAAGTGAAAATATATAAATTATGTTAAACTGCAGATTGCATATTATATGCTACTTCGGTATGAATGCAAAACTGTGGACCATGCAACTCGATGTGCAGCCTGCATCCAGGTAGTGCGATTCGCATGCTGTGCTACTTTGGTGTGAATGTTCACTAACAGTCATAAACTTTAATATCTATTGCTGGCTACAATGGCTGTAAAATCTACAAGGAACATTTCAAAATAAAAGCTGTATTTCGTGATAATTTTGAAGATAAGTTGCTATGCTTGAATGATTTAGAGCAGCTATCGTGAAGTCTGTCTGGAACTTGTCTGCTCAGAACATAAGCATGATGGGAGCAACAGAAAGAGGAGCAAAGATGAAAATGTTAATGTTGTTCGCACCCTCCCTCAGCACAGAAGTGAGTCAGGTTCGGTCCTGTCACTGTTCAAATCAATTTGCATCGCATACTCCTGTGCAGTTACACTGAATTTACAGACCAGCCTGCTGCTCAGCTTTTCTTGTGATAGATGCTAACGGGAGTGGAGCAGGTAAAGCCGGCTCCTTAGAGCTACATACTTCATGGAAAAGCAATTAATTGCTAGCTGGCTCAGTGAACGCACATTCTGCATATTGTAGGAGAGCTAAGTTCCCACTGATACACATTTTCCTGTCTCACCTATGAAACTCATCTTCAAGGCACTGAGATTTATTTTTTCTCCAGAAATTAACTTATATTACTTGTAAATAACTCGTACTAATAGTTTTTGTTAACTACAGATCCATCGGCCTGGTTTCGATGCCCGGTACCTCGTCAGATTTTTCTGAAGTAGGGAGGTCTGGAACGGGGTGCACTCAGCCTTGTGATTCAAATTGAGGAGCTACTTGATAGAGAAGTAGCGGCTCCGGTCATGGTGCGTGTCAGCATGCCCCCCAATCCTGCCATCTGCCTATGGTAGATGATGCAGCAGTCGGGTGGTACACCTTGTCCCTTCAGGGATGTAGCGCCACGGAGTTTTAGTTTTTTCAATAGTTTTTGTACACTCAAAAAATGTAATCGCAACATACCATCCCCCCCCCTGGAAACTTAAGAGTTTAAATCATGTGAACATTTTGACACTACAGCACTTCCCCGGAAGTGATTATAAAATTGTTGAGAAATGTAAAAGTGTAGCATTCTTCTATTTTCGAAGTGCCTGATCCAGTTTCTGTAAATTACTTCTAACCTACCGTACTTTGATACAGTTTACAACAGATACAGATTTGAAATGTCATCATGGTAGTCTGAATTCTTGTGTGGATTATTTTAAAGTATTTACACTGTAACGTTTGTAATGTGTTGAAGAAAATGCCTGGCAAAGATGATTAAATGGCCAGCAAAGCTTTGGCAGTCAATGTGTTAATGAAAAGAAAAAAGTTAATTAAATATGTGCTATAACATTAATAGTAAAAGCAATACTTCATTACTGACCATTGAAAACTTTTCCTGGCTGAAGATAAAAATATAAGATTCCCATTGCATTCCCTGCAGATTGTGTGAAGTTTGTCTACTTTATTTCCCATAATTCATTGCTCTACATCCCATAGTTTATCACAGACTAGCTTAAAAGACCCGGCGTCGCCGGTTTTGTATTTTGTAATTGGAAATTAGCTTATGAAGGATTTTCAATTTTAAATTCTAGGTCCTTATATAGGCATTTATAATTTGAAATAGGAAGAACGACTTATTACACTCAAACTATTCCCTCAGAAAACGCTTGATATAGTTTTTTATGGCTCATAGAGGATCTAGAATTTTGCATCCCATCGCTTGTACAGTGCACAGCAAGCCTGGTAGAGGTTTAAAGAAGAAGAAACAGAAATTCCTGTAACATAAAATTGTAATATCGAGGCGGGAAATTTCCCACTCTTATGTTACCATAAAGCATTATCACTTTCATACTTTTCTCTCCAAAAACCTGCTATATAATATAATAATATACACATTACCATACCTCGTTTTGTTTTCTCTATGTCCAGGGTAGAGAAAGTTATGTGATTCCATTATTTTAGTGGATTTCATTCTGTAATATTTATTTATAACATGAATTATTTTGATAACTTCTCTTATTTGTCAAAAGTGCATTTCAATTGTTTTTTCCAAGCCCACCTGATACCATTTGGCAACAATATATTCTGTGATTTGGAATTGATAATTCTATGTAAAAAGGGATTAAGTATTTTCAAAAACATTTAATTTTTGGCATTTAGAATCAGAATTTTTCAAAATCCTTTCTTAGTGAGCACCTACATTATGAAACGAAGGTACTGTCAAAATTCCAAGTCTCTACCTGTTATAGTTTAGGCTGTACGTTGATTCCTGTCATTCAGTCAATCAGTCAGTCAGTCATTCATTCAGTCAGTCAGGACAAAGCCTTTTATATATATAAGAGATTCAGTAATAAGTAAGTTAGTAAAGGTAATACTTATCAGACTTCATTGTCTACATATTAATTGCAAAACATGTTTCTTGGACGTTTGTCTACATCATCAGTTGCTAGTCAACTGTCAGATCATTGTTTTCAGTTTCTGATGTGCCCTCCTTGTGTATGTTAACTTATTCAGAGCTGAAATGTATAGTAATCATCAAGTGACATCATAAATGGGGGAAATTTTAATAGATTAGCTTGTTTATGTGAATGACAGTCTAAACATACTGATAAAATTCCTCACATCTATAATAATAAGAGGAAGTGTTTGTCTGTCTGTGCGCGATGCCCAGCGAAATTTACTACATGCAGAAATCTGAAATTTTAAACGTAGATGGACTGAAGGGTGGCCGAATGCACCTCGAAGCAGGATTTTTAATTTTCCCTTTCATTCATGAGTTAGGAGTGAAAAACTGCCAGAAAACGTGAAATTTTTGTGCTATTGAAGCATCAGTTTTCGGTAATACATTTCAATTGTCAAATCAATTGCAGGTGGTTTTACTTTTTTTTTTTGTCATAACTCGGAAACAAAAGCACGGCAATTTTTTCAATATACCGCATGGAATTATCGATTGCTTTGATTTTGTGAGCTCACCCTAGTCAATTTGTTTGTTTATAATGTCAAGGCCTCCAGACATCTGAAATTTTCAACCTATATGGAAGAGGGATATTGAATGTACATCCAAACGGGTAAACATTGATCGATTTGGACGGAACTCACTATGAAGGCGTTTTCTGGACCAGGAAACTTTGCTACTATTGTTATAGCACGTATTTTATTATTTAATTTATGATTATCAAAGTTAGATCTGTATTTGTGAATATGGCTTTGTGTATCACTTTATGGGATATTTTCACTGAAAGACTGAACAGGCTTACTTTTCTGATACTATTAGCTGTTCACTAACTCTTGTGATGAGGTATGTGGTTATTTTCATTGTAATCTTAATTGTAATTGTGAGAACCTGAATCGTTGCACCGTTAGCAGCTTTATTTGCATATATATTTCACCCGATCGCTTGGGAGTTACAGCTGTGGCTACCGTGATGCAGAAACCCGCATGATTGGCCAATTCGTACGTGAAACACACTGTAGAACAAATGAGAAAGGTGTACATTGTCTATGCTCTAGGGCAGCGTTTCTCAACCTATGGTCCGTGGACCACTGGTGGTCCATGAAGATGGTCCGCAGTCATAATTGAAAAATATCATAAAGCAAGTGGAAAGTAAAGAAGTAAATTTGTTTCACATAAAACGGACACTAGATGTCAAAGTTTTTAAAATCTTTGAAAATACAGATCCTATTGCAAGTTTCCTTACTTTTGCAGTTACGAACCACAGTTTGAAACCCCTGATGCACTTACGTGTATGGTTCCCTCTTTCATTCAAAACCCTGAAAAATAAGACTTTGTCGGAATTTGTTATTAGAGGCGCTGTCTTAACAAGGGTTTTATGTATTTAGATTTATTTGTTATATTGACCCATAATTAATACCCCAACTATTAAGAGTATAGGGCTACATACAGGGTGTCCACCAAGTAATGCTGAAGAAATTCCCGGCTTATTCCCTGATTTTCATTGATCAATTCAGAAATTCCCGACCAAAATATGAAACACTTTCTAATAACTGTGTAAGAAAAATTATAGGATTATCCATACTTTAAATAAGAAAAACTTTTAATAACAAAAGTAATTGCAAACAATAATTACTTAGGCTATAACAGATACAAACATTAGAAACAATAAAATAAATTAAATATACTTTCATATAGGCCTATTATTGTCTAGGAGACTTTTTGATCACACTTTGCAATTTTTCGAAGTTTCCCGGATATTTTAACAAATTCATTGAGTTTTCCCGGATTTTCCCGACCATACGAAATTCCCGGCCTTTTCCCGGATTCCCGGATTTTCCCGACCAGTGGACACACATAGCCTACTTTGAAAAATGGGATGTAAAATTGGGGGCCCGTAAAACTTTCTAGACATTTTAGAGGTCCTCGGGTTCAAAAAGGTTGAGAAACGCTGCTCTAGGGTAAACAAAGTTACTTGAGTGTACAGGTTTGCATATAACTATAGAAACGTATGTAATTTACAATAGCTTAGTAAGTTTCATAGTAATCTGTATCTGTATCTGTTACCCTATGATCCCCAGGTGGGGCGAAGGGGCCTCCAAGTGGAGGTTTCATTACCTACACTAATTTTGATATGCTTATTTTCCGAGAGAGGGTAGAGGGACAGGTGGTAAGCCCATCGTCTCGCAACCCCCCTCTGGAAACTAAGTATTTCTTGGACGTGAAAGGGCCGATCAATTTTGTCCAGAGGCTCTAATTTAGGCCGTAAATCTACGACACAGGACCCCCAGCTTAAAGTCCCTCCCGGAGGACTCCGTGCCCAGGATTTTTACGTCCTGAAAAAATCCATCGACCGCGGCTGGGTTTGATCCCGCGCCCTGCGGATCTAGAGGCGGGCACGCTACCTCTAGACCACCGCGGCCGACTTTCATAGTAATGATAAAGGGTAATTCTATTTTGTAAAAACAGGAATTTCTTAAAAGCAGGAATATTCAACAAAGTTTTTCCAAAATCTCTCATAAACTGATTAAAAACCCACACATGAAGAAACTGGCAGGATTCAGTATGGACTAACTGTGGCCATTGTTCAGTCATTCAGTGAATTTCAAAATTACTTTTTGTGATACTGAATGAAAAATATGCTGTAAACATTATTGTATGAAATGGATTTCCCATTTTTTAAAAACAACATTTACCCCCTCATAATTCTTTGGCATTGATGGCGGAGACTAAGGCCTTTACTAGATGTTCAGTTTAAAATCATTCAAGTCAAATTTAAATGCACTGCACGCTCTTATTGTGATCACTTCGGGAAATAAACTAATCTGATAACATTAACCGACTGATAACAGTAGCAGAAAGAATTAACTGAAGACTATTTATTCATACATCAGATAATACACTACAAAAACATAATTAAAAGCTATTTATTCATACGTACAAGATAATACGTAACTGTCAATCATTCATCATGTCAATAATAGCCTGCAAACAACTATTTTTGCAGTCTATAAAAAGCTTTTATTGTTTCCGTTTTGCCTTTGGAGTCCAATAACCAATATTTCATACTCAGCGTTTTTTGGAAGTTTACTGATCTGTGGGGAACACCGCTTAGCAAAACATCTAACACCAGATCAACCTATGAGCTGGGAACACTACCCATACTTCTAATACAACACAGTACAGTTGGGTTAGAAATGAAATCCTCAAAAAGAAAATTTTGAATGATGTACAATGGAAAATGTGATAACATAAAACAGAATCTTTGATCACAATAAAAAAAGGAATTTTTTCAATATATCAGTATTAATCTGTATGGGACTTCATAAAAGTGATAATGTTACCCAACTGATAACATTATCCGCATTACATAAAGTGGCGTTCACTGTATAAGGAATCCTTCCATTCAATACCACAGAAGTTACTTTGTCAACCCTCTGGAAGTCTGGTAGTAAAATGTGTTGAGAAAACACTTGACTTAACTGTATGGGAAAAACACACCCAGAAAAACCAGGATAGACTTCTAAATTTTGATAATCTGAGGACAATGACCTCTAGGACATCAAATACTATAAAGACAATACCGGACACTTACTGGTAGAAAAATGGGGGACAGATTTTGCAGCACTCCTGGTGGCACAACCTAGAAACTTGGGGCAAAATTAAAATATTCAAAACATATATAAACTGTAATATGCTATTCTGAGCCATAGGTAGATACCCCTTATACATAACATGCCGAGTCTGGCTATTCGGCTCTTCTATTAAAAACTGTTTAACATATTATGTATCTAGATACTGCAATTGTATTCAGTAGTAGCAGGTTGGGCCGCTAGATGGTGCTCAAAATATTGTCCCCCGATATATCGCAAAGTGTCCTGTATTGTCTCTATAGTATTTGAGGACATCTAGTGGACAAAGAGACAAGTTTGTCAGTGGATCTCAGCCGAGAATGGAGACAAGAAAGCCTTCGAAACCTGTGTATAATACTGACAATTCACAATGCTTCCCAATTAATTTAATGAAATCAGTTTAAAATTCTTGTAATAAGGCAGGGGGTTGGGAACTGCAAGCTAAGTCTCTGCCATCTCTACCAACTATTTATTCCTTCCCTTTTAAGATGAATTTGTAAGGAGTATTTTCATAAAGAGGCTCGTTGGGAATGTAAAATTGTATATAAGTGTTGCCAGCTTTGAATACAAGGAAATGTGTTTTGAAGGTGATGATATGCCATAACAGTGGTTTGGTAGATGTGAAAGCAAAGCATTCATTTTACTTTACATAAGACAAGCTTGAGTAATTATTTATGTTCGAATCATTTAATCCTTCCTGAATGAATGACAAACATAAGCGGAAAAGAGACTTGAGGCTTTCCCGGCTTAGGTTACTTATGATGGTCTCTCGGGATTCCAAATGGATTCCAAATGTTTGTGCAATCCAAACTTTCGGCTGCTACTAGCTCTGCAGCCATCTTCTGGGAGAGAAGTGAGCTAGGGAGGTAAATGGAGCTCTTATATCTCTTAGTTGATACATGGGCGTCGCCCCCCCCTTATGGATTCATTTATTTGTGGTACTCTTTGTCAACCTACAGTTGTAGCATGGAGAATAAAAAAAAATAGAATTACTTTATAATGAGTAGAGCCCGGATTTCCATGCAAATGCATGTTTTTTAATACTTCAGTTACACTTCTCAAACTTTGTAGTTACTCATTACATGACTTAAGGATTCCAAATAACCATATTTTTTCCGTGCATGTTTGCATATTTCGGCCTTTTTATGGCAAAATTCATGCATGATGCATGTTTTGGATTTTTTTGGTTTAATATAGCATATTCAGACGTTTTTAATGCATATAAACCCTCATTTTCTGGTTTTAGTGCATAATATCAAGGTACCATGCATAACTGTGCATATTATGAATGTGCCTCCCTAAAATCTCGGCTTTTCAAAGAAACGTAAAAATGTTGTATTGTATTACCATTCTTATTTGATTGACTTGGTGGCAGAGTCTGCCACCTGCATCAATTTGAGAGTGCAAACTACTGTTTACCCTAAATAAGCAGTAATATAATACACCAGGCTACAAAAGAAAATGCCGACTCGCCAACCTTCCATTGAAAGAAAACTGATATACAGAATTTTCACTGCTTGAATTTGTTAGTCACTTGCCATTGTTGAAGACGTTGAAATATCTTTAGAATCGTGTTGTGGAGAAATGGGTGAGACAGTTAGGGAAAACTTAAGAAGGTACTTAGTTCAAATCATGATCTTAAACTTCTGAAAACAGTGAAAGACGTATTATTTGGAAAAAATGTAAAAGACATGGAATTCGATCTCACACTCAGTCAAACTTCTTCCCTTAAGTATGCACCTATTACTTCTTGTGAAGTAGAAAGATCCTTTTTCTGCGTTCAAGAACGTCCTAACTGATAAACACACGAGTTTAAGTGAGTAGAATTGGGAAAAACTCGTTGTTGTATGTTGTTTTAAGAGAAATTGAAATATATTGCAGAACATTGCGGATTTTTGATAGTGCATGTTTCGCCCATCATTGTGCATATTTGGAGATACGATAGTGCATGAATGCATGCATGTTTTTAAGTTTGATAGTGCATGAAAATCCGGGCTTTAATAATGAGTTTAGCAAGTATTAACTAATTATAACTATAATATGTATTTATAATAATATCTCACCAAGGCCATTAGTCAAAAGAGCGTATTCTGTTAACTTAAAAAACTTTGTAGCCTCGTCGAATTCAGCTTGGGTTCAAAATAACGATCCGGTTAACTACTGTAAGTGAATATTAATGTGTTTAGCCTAATCATTTGAAATTGAGGTCCGAAATTGATTTTGCCCCCCCTTAATAAAATTTCTGGTGACGCTGCTGAGTTGATATAAGGTACAAGATATAAGAGCTCCATCTACCTTCCCTAGCTAACTTCTCTCCCAGAAGATGGCTGCAGAGCTAGTAGCAGTCGAAAGCTCAATTTACACAAACGTTTTCACTCAGCTGGAATCCTGAGAGACCATCATCAATACGTGGAAAACTTTCTTGAATATCACAGACATATTATTCAATATGAGAGCAGAGGGCAACAGCAGTCAATACTGATCTTATGAAAATTACATGAATAAAAATGCCTGGGATATGCAAATAAGTTTTTGCTCTTTTGTCATTGGCTCAAGAAGGGTTAAGAAATATGTAAGCGGCCTGTCACACTGAGCTTCGATCGATCAAGACCAGCCGACTGCCATCTTGCGCTCTCGACTAAATTTCTGTTCCTTGTCACACTGCATCGAGCGTCATCGATCAACGGAAATATTATAGGTTATGTACCTATATGATTTTACTAGGTCTACTCATCACTGTATATTAGAGGTAAAGTATATTACCTTATTAGGAATGCGAATGCCTATTTTCTGCACATTATCATACTACATGTGTTGGGATGCAAGGTTTAATATTATGCCTACTATCTGGGGCTACATCTGTTTACTTCAAGCTTCCATCAGTCGGCCGAGCGAAGAGGTTTGTTGTTTGTTGTAGTTCGATCGCCCACCGCTAGGTGCTACAACTCGATCTATTTTTGTATTTTAAAAATTAAATTACATAAGAAGATATCGTTTTAAATGCCTTTAATGATTCGTGAAATTCTATTTCATTCAAATATTGAGTCTAAAACGACATTATTGTGTAAGTTAAATCTTTCAGCATCAATTCTGAAATTCAGGTGGGTACGAAGTTTGCCATCGACTGGCGATTGAAAAACGGACAGGTTTGATTTCACAGACCACTTGATCCCTTTCGTTCGTTGTTGATGGCTGGCGATCGATGCTATGTGACTGGTACCACTGCTGTCTATAGGTTCGTTATACCAGTCGGTTGGACGCTGTCCCTCGATCGATCCAGTGTGACAGCCCCCTAATGGACCATTCACATCATCGATATAATTCTCAGAAGATGCGGCTGAACTTTGGTTTTCCCCGACCATGCACAAACGGTACGCACACTTATGTTTAACACATTTACCTGGCTTACGTACCCAGGATCCTAGACATTTTTCATATTATATGTGTAAAGGGTTGCTTTACCATGTGTTAGATTTGCTACTTTAAATCCTGCTTTTGAAATATGGTCATTTCTACACATTTGGAGATTCTATAGACATGTTTGCATATTTCAAAAATGCACTATCGTTTGTATTTCTATGATTAACTATCAAGAGCTGTAAATCTCTCTTTTTGAAATTCATACCATGTTCATACCATGATTGTAAAAACTGTACAAATAATGTATATAATGCAATTGTTCTGAAGGAACTGTGTTTTGGAATGAAGACTCCCGCAGAGGACAAAACACAACTTCTGCCATGTGTATCTCTTTACATCTTCTTTTAGTAAAAAAAAAAGAACTATATTACAAAATTATTAAATGCCAGAATGGTACTTTCTGAGATTGTGTGGTGGACGGGAAAATGTCTGTCTGTGTGTCTGTACGCACAATAACTCACATATGCTTTATCAGGTTTTCATAAAACTTGGTATATGCATTTATAACGTCCATGGAAAGAAGCCTATTGATATTAGACCAAATCAGTTGACCGTTACTGGAGTCAAGACCAATTTAGAGCCTATTTTATGGTAATATATTAGAAAGAATTTATCAAATGCAAATCAGTTCTCATGACAGCATATCATTTTACAGTGTTCATATATGGCTTTGGAAGTTGCAATACAGGTAGCTTTGGCAAATAACACTACCCACATATTCCTTCACATATGCTTATCAAACTAGACCTTTGGTCTTCTGTAAGCCCTGCTTAATGAATCGATCTGGAGCTTAACTCTGAAATCTATTACAAAAATAACTTATTTTCTGCATATCATGATTGCAATTATCACTGATTAAACAAAAGCATTCTACCAGTTTACCTAATTTTATTGGTATTGAAAACTCACCTTGAAATGACGGTATGGAGATCCAGAATACAGTCGCAATGGGTAAGCAGTGAAATATATTCATATGCTATGCCAGTCACTTCCTCAGATATTTCTTCAACTTGTATCCCATCTGAAATGTTGCATAGCAACAACAAAATAAATTATTTATTTGCATTCTTATAATTCCCTTAATACAAATTGTTTGTCAGTAATAGTCTTAGCATGCATTGTGGTGAAAATGTGTTTCCAATATAATGCACTGTGATGTATGTCGGCAAGTGCATACAAAACCAGCTCCACTAGACCCACTACCCACCCCTGGACATATTTGTTCACATTGGCAGATTCGCAGCAGAGGCAAACCCTCCACTTAAAGTTTTTCTTACTCCCCTCACTCCTTCCAAGGGTGCAACGAGTGAAGCACAACTCTAGGACGTCAGCGGCGGCTCATAACCATGCATTAGCTATAATAAATCTCACAAACGGCTTGTTTGCAGACCCATGTTTGCTGGAACATTTTCAACCGTTTTGGTTTGTGCTATTAATTATGTTATACCCTGTGTGTATATATATATATATGTATTATTACTATATTGAATGGAAACTCCAAGTATAACGAGCATTATAGTAAATTTAGTAGCATTTATAGCCTATCAAAATCACATTAAATTATATGTGTAGGCCTAGGCTATAATAACATTGCCTGAAAATAGGATAGGAATAATTCAGATTATTGGTATTTTAAAATTATTCTTGCTTGTCACGGTCCCAATTAACACAGATGATCAGGAGTTTACTGTATATGATTTTTAATACTAACACAATTTTACTGAAGACCCAGATAAGATTTCTCAAAAGTATCGAGCAGTGAATACAATTTCTTGGTTATATTCTTGAAAAATTCATCAATAAACTTGAGAAAATTCAATGCCTTATTCAAACATATTTCAGCATGTTAATTTATACAAGAAGTTGATGAAAGTGAAGGAAATTAAAGATCTCGCATCAGGTTATATCCATATTCTGCTCGCCAAAGGAAGGAAGAACCTTGCACAGAAAATCCTCAAAATGATAGGTGGGTTCTAGATATATGTGTCTTTCTTTGTAGTAATAGGCATAAGAATACGTTATTCAAGATAGAAACTTGATTAGTGATCCTTACCTGAAAGTCAGTTGAGATGACATTTCTATTCCCCTCATCTGGGCAATCAACAGAGATCAACATCAGACGACCACAACCACAAAGTCAGATTTAAGTCCCCTCAGTCAAACTTATATTGTTTTTTCATCACTGGGGAAAATGACAGTGCAGCACAAAAATGTGGCCTCAGCGATGTGCTTGCCTCTGATTGCAAGGGTCACGGGTTCAAACCCACCAGAGGTTAATAGATTTTTCTGAATGTAAAAATCTTGAGTACCAAGATTCTGGAAGGCAAGACCTGGTTTAAGGAATTTCTGAGCCCCCTCACATTTATCAATCCTTACCTATTTGCTACGTGATGCAGAAATTATGTAAAAATCCAATTATATTTTAGTTTCACATACTACATTAGGGTCACTCAGGTCTTTTTTTTTTTTTTTTTTTTTTTTTTTTTTTAAATAAGAGTAACTTGTCGCCAATCTTGGGCTCACATCTTCAGAAGGTACCTGACCCAAATACGAAATTTTGTTTTCATGCGATTTTCTGTTTTGGAGCTAGCCTGTTCACACACAGACACACAGACATGTTTGATTCAGGGAGCCTCAAAACGTGTATTTATTACAAAAAACTCAACTTCGAATTTGGGGGTCGAAAACAATACTTTCTCTATCTATAGTACCTATGATAGTCCTCCGCCATGGGTGTATAGGTAGCATACTTGCCTTCCACCCTGGTGGTTCTGGGTTCGATTCTCCACTGGGTAGTGGATTTTTCACTAACGGCAGGACTGGACATCACCCAGGAAAATTATAGGCTATATTAAAAAGCCTTAAATTAAAGTGGTGACTGCTAGAATAGGGTACAGGGTATTCACAATAGATCTATTAAGGTAGCAGTATTGAGAAGCCAAATGGCTTACACTACTCCTCATTAATCTAATCTAATCTAATCTATAGTACCTATGGTACGGGCAGAGGAAGTAAAAATATATTTAAGGGGTACTCTTGCTTTTGACTTGACTAAACATTGCCAAACTAACCCATGTATTTAAAATGAAAGTGGAATCGCACACAATATGCACAAGGTTATATGATTTTAAGAACTCTGAGATGAACTCAGTTCATACACATCTACCTGTAAGGGTATAACTTGAATAGGGATATTATAAATAAATTTATTTCCTCAGCAAATGTAGAAGCTATGTTCATTAGTCTTCAAATGCCATTTGTTCCAAACAAATTGTTGCCAACCGAAAGAGCCTGAATCCCACTCGATGACCTCTCCCTTCCGAGTTCATGAGACACAAAAAGACATACAAGTGGTAGGGTTAGAAAAATGAAATCATGTGATGTGAATGGTTCTTTCTGGAATACTCGAGTACTGGTACTTGGGATATTTATTGTTTGCAAGTTGGTGGATCGTTACCAGAGAACGAGACTGTTTTTATTTATGCTTGGATACAAAGTTATGTCCTGTTGTAAATATATTATACATTGGGAAAGTCTGAATAAAATATAGAAAATGTTAGTGTAAAAATACTTGCATTTTTTTAAAAACTGAAGCGTTTAGTTCCATAAGGGTCTAAGTGCCAAAATCATGATTGTGTAGAAAACAGACGTACCAGAGATAGACCCAGCACTGTATCTTGGAATTTATTGCTACTAACGTGGCACCTTGGACCCTTCTGAAATGTATTGGGCTGGGTACATATATCCAGGGTATGTAGTAGTGTAGTGGTTGCGCTGCTGCGCTACAAACCGGAAGGTCACGGGTTCGATTCCCGATGAGGTGGTTGGAATTTTTCAATTGGCCTAATCCTTCTGGTGGCACTATGGCCCTGGGGTTCACTCAGCCTCTTAACAGAAATGAGTACCAGGAGCAATCCTGGGGGTAAAGGAGGCTGGTGCATAAGGCTGACAACCTTACCACCTTAACGTGCCGAATGTCCAAAATCTGGGAGCCTCAACCTCCTGGAACCCTCTGGGCCTCAATGGCCTGTATAGGGATCACTTTACCTTTACATATATCCATTTAAAATTATAAGCTGAAAAATCATGATTTTGGCACTTAGACCCTTATAGAACTAAACGCTTCAACTTGTTTAATACTAAAATATCTCATTTCCCTCCACTCCTTACCTTTCATCTCCAAGTAATACCTTAGTGTTCTGTGGCTTGTCGTCTAGATGATGGTCTTACCAACTGTCCAGGAAAATAAGCATCAGTAAATTTGTCTTCAGTAATGAAACCTCCTCTCGGAGGCCCCGTCCTCCCATCCAACATGGGATGAGGAATAATATCCAAGGATTCGGAATCACATCTGATAACCGTTTTATTCTTCTTCCCCAGTAACAAACACGCACAATACTATACTTGGATTCAGGGTAGGAACATAGTGTAGGAAATGTACCTGCACCTCAACGTTGCAATACACAACCGCTGTCGCACTCACTCCCTTTCATTCTGTAGACAAGGAATGAAAGGGAGTGAGTGAGATAGCGGTTTTGTATTGCAACGTTGAGGTGCTGGTACATTTCCTACACTATGTTCCTACCCTGAATCCAAGTTTAACAAAAGCTACTATAAATACTGTGATTCTGATGTCTCAGTACATTTTAAAAAATGATGAATAAAATTTACTCTTAGTGGATAAAATACCTTAAAAATTAAGCACGATGTTTCAGCTCTTCCACCGAGCCTTCTTCAGGTGCGCTCCACTCAACGACTGACTCTCTGGATGAAGAAGACTCCACTCGTTCCACCGTCCTGTCACTATCGATCATGAAAATCGTGCATCTCGAATGTTTTACGATCCATTCAGTTGGAATGTTGAAATCCATGCCTGCCAACACGTTTCCTGGTAATGCTGGAAATGCAACTGTTGTCTTTTCATTTCTTAATCTCTTAACGAAATCCAGCCACTCATCCCCCAAATCCCCGTCGTATCTATTCAAACTCGCAACCCTATTTCCCACAATATTTCAATATGGATTTAAACATTCCACCTGAATGGATCGATAAACATTCGAGATGCACGATTTTCATGATCGATAGTGACAGGACGGCGGAACGAGTGGAGTCTTCTTCATCCAGAGAGTCAGTCGTTGAGTGGAGCGCACCTGAAGAAGGCTCGGTGGACGAGCTGAAACGTCGTGCTTAATTTTTAAGGTATTTTATCCACTAAGAGTAAATTTTATTCATCATTTTTTAAATCATCAACTAGTGGAAATTATGGACCGTTTTGCAAGCTCGGTATATTGTGCTATGGGACTTCAGTGAATACTACCAAATGGATGACATTCCTATCACCTTGCATTCAAATTGTTCTATGTTTTCCTATTTATGCTTACTTTCATTATCCCTCTATGTTAAAAATCAGATTTCTGCATCCATAACATTATATATGTATATATATAACTGTTAAAATCCTATTGGTTTATTTACTCACAGTGAATAACTAAAAAAGATGTCGCACAACGTTTCGGATCGTCCTTTCATCCTTCCTCAGATGCCTCCTGAATCACAACTGTTCACAAGACAAGGAAACTTCCACAGTTGGTTGGTAACTATCAATCATAAACATCGTACATCAAGCATATTTATTAACCCATTCATTTGGGACTCCAAATTCTACAATCTTTTCTTCCTCCTTGGGTGGTGGGGGAAACATAATAGCCAATTTATCACTCCTCAATCTCTTAATTACTTGAGAATATTATAGGAGAAAAATTCCTCCGACACTGGGACTTGAACCCAGGGCCTTTGGCTATTCGCACCAATGATCTACCAACTGAGCTAAGCCAGAGTTCAATTCACAGGGCCAGATGGAACCTCTCTCCTATGACTGATTGCCCTAATGGTCTACCTCACAGACAGACAAGTTATGTCATAGTCAAATGTCCTGGGTTCATGTCCCAGTGTCGGAGGAATTTTTCTCCTATAATATTCTCATGTAATGTCCAACAGAGAGACAATATTCTGTGGTTCATGAAAGCTTATATATCTATCTTAATTACTTCTATCCAATCTTCACTTAAATCTCCTTCATACCTGTTCATCAAGACCTGTTGGTTTTCGATAATATTCCATGCTTCAGTCACTTTTATTCTAACCCTATCAAACTCAACTTTCAAAACATTAACCTCACCAATTCGATGTTTATCTTGAACAATATGTTGACTCATACCTGTCGAAGTTTTTCATTCTTGATGTCCCTTTCGTGTTCTCTAATTCTAGTCCTAAAATCTCTTCCGGTTTCCCCGATATAAACTTTATCACATTCACCACAAGAAACAGTGGTATATAAATGTTATGTAAATAAGAAGACAGTGGAATTAAGGACCGAATATGGCAAATTTAGAACATAACATTATAAACAAATGAATCCGTCAGAGTGGGCTAGCAAAATCGAAATGACAATTCCATGTTTTATGTTGCAAAAAATTGCAATGCTCTATTTCCAAGTTGTTGTGACAAAAAAACACGAGGCAACCAGCAATTAGTTAATCTGAGGCTTTCACGGCCAGAATCTTGGAGTTGAAGCATCTTCCGGGCTGTGGGCCGTGGGGAACTTCTTCAGTGGCTGCTATCTTGACGCTGACTGGACTGCTTGGAGAAACGGAGCTGCTTATATACTCGCGGTGGGCGTGGCTTAGCTGGTTGCGGTTGCTACCGTCGCACCAATGGTGGCGTTCGACGCTAGCTGTTGTATTCCCGCCTTAACAGAGAAGCTATAGAAATTTTCAAGTTTAGAAACAATTTCAACAGAAAAGAAGAGAGGCCAAAACTTCCAAAAGCTTGGTTTCCGGCCTTAAAATCACGTATTAGACAAGAAGGAATACAACAGCCAGCGTCGAACGCCACCATTGGTGCGACAGTAGCAACCGCAACCAGCTAAGCCACGCCCACCGCGAGTATATAAGCAGCTCCGTTTATCCAAGCAGTCCAGTCAGCGTCAAGATAGCAGCCACTGAAGAAGTTCCCCACAGCGGGAGCGAAACGTCTGGCGAGACTTGTAATTTTGCCTTTGGACCACGGCCCACAGCCCGGAAGATGCTTCAACCAGCAATTAATTTTACAATTGAAATGAAATAGCCAAAACTGATGCTTCGATAGCGCAAAAAAAAACTAACGTTTTCTAGCAAGTCTTTCACTCATAATTCGCAAACAAAAGCAAAAATAAAAAATTGGACAGGTGCATTCAGTCCATCTCTGTTAGAAATTTCAGATCTCTGACTGCAGTAGATTTGACTGGGCATTGCGCACACACACTTCCTCTTATTATCTAGATTCTGATTGTGAAACAGTTCAAATACAAAATATAATTTCAATTAACATGGCTATGGTCTTTGTGCATTTATTTATGTACAATGCATCTCGGTCAGATTGCACCTGCCGCACGTTGAGTTTCCCCCAGATGACGCTCCTATCCCCGGTATGCAGTAAAGGAACTGCCCAGCAGTTGCCTAACTTTGTCCGTGCTCGACAATGAAAATAAATTAAATAAGTTTGAAAATAACAAAAATAGGCACCTACCTTATTACAGACTAGCATGTGCCCGCGATAATTATTTCAAAAATTAAAAATCAAGAGCATAATAGTTAAATCATTATATTAACACCTAAATCATGTGGACTACATATCACGATTAGATAGCGTCACCTGGTAAAAGCGACCTCAGATTCGAGTTCCTTGGCCCAGAAAACCCCTGTATAGTGAGTTTCGTCCAAATCGAACAATGTTTGACCATATTTAGGCTAATATTGATTATCCCTATAATAATAATAATAATAATAATAATAATAATAATCCTCTTCGGTGTAGGTTGAAAATTTCACATTATGTTTGCGTGCCTTGACATTAAAAACAAATGAATCGACCAGCGTGAGCTACAACATTCAAGAGATCGCGATGCTTTTATGTCGAAGGTTTGACAAAAATAGCCAAAGCCTAGTGTAATTGATTTGTATTACTGAAAACTCATGCTTCGAAAACGGAATAAATACACGTTTTCTGCCCGTTTTTCACTCATAACTCACGAACTAAAGCGAAAATTAAAATTCCGGCTTCGAGGTGCACATTCCGACCCTTTAGTCCGCCTATGTATAAAATTTCAGATCTCTGCGTTCAGTAGATTTCGCTGGGCATCGCGGACAGACACTTCCTTTTATTAATATAGATGATGCTGGAAATGTCCTCCTCCTACATCCACACATTTTTGGCATCATGATAGGAAATTCTGATTAACATGCATTAATTGCTCTTCCGTTATTGAGTTTATTTCTATCCTAAAATGAAAATCTGATAAAGCATATTTAAGTTATCGTGCGTACAAACACAGAGGCAGACTAACCGACAGACATAATAGGACGAAGTCAGTCAATTACCGGGCAGTTCCTTTGCCATATACCGGGGACAGGAGCGTCATCTTGGGGGGGAACTCAATGCGCAGCACGGCGGGTGCAATCTGACTGAGACGCACTGTATTCGTTGACATTGTTTACAGCTTGACTTGCTGTAGTCTCGTCCTAACCCGTAAAGCCATGCTAAAGCTATAACCTACATGCTAAGCAATAACGTATAAACAGGGCCGTCGCGTGGGCAGGGCGACCGGGGCGATCGCCCCGGGCAACGGCAAAAATAAAACAACAAAATTTGAAATAATATGTTAGATGTACATAACGACATAACGTATTTTTTAAAGTTAAGTATAACTGAATTTTGAATATTATGTTGTTTGTATTTATTGAACAAATAAATATTTGACACCAATAACTTTATATTTTCTAAGTTACCCCAAAATAAATATTTTCTCAAAATTGAACAGCTGGATTTGCTTGTATACTGTTAATAATAATAACATAATAATAATGCGTGTTTAACCCCATTATGTTTATATGTATTTGATAGTGTCGCGTCACGTCACTCGCTGTGTGTTTGTGTTTGAATCCTTACAGATAGGTGGAATGTCGGGTGGGTGCATGTGGGATTGAGTTTTTTTTTGGGGGGGGGGGGCGCCCGACGAAATCTTGCCCCGGGCGCCAAAAAATCACGCGACGGCCCTGCGTATAAACATAACAAACTGTCAGTATATACCAGGGAAACCCAGCTGTTAGTCTGTAAATACGTTTCCGCATAACAGTAGAAAATAGCTGTCGGGATGTAAAATGTCTATGTTTAAATTTTGAAGCCATCTATTGGTTTCACTCTTGTACTACACAACAAACATAAAGACAGCATTGCCAACTATAGCATTTTCAGTCTGAATTCAGTTTCAGAAATCAATCCATAAGTCGCAACGGAAATTTAATATGGTCCCTAATGTTTTCTGTGTTAAATTTCTTGAAAAAGCTTTAAATACAGGTAACAGATACACTTTCTATGCTGTAGTATTGTCGTTGGACATTCTGTTAGTGTGTGACAAGACTTTCATCACGATATTACAGTATTGTGTGTCAAATATTTGGGCCTAAGAGAGATGAAAACTGCATAATGACAAGCTTCATAACCTGTACACTTCACCGGATATATATACAGGGTCTTTATTATAAGTTGAGACCAGGCAACCGGTGTTTTCACTCTCCGCTACGGAGTCCGCATTAGCCGCCGGTGACGCACGCGCAGCTTCCCTGCTTAAAGTGTAGGCTATATAAAGTATTACATATCTTACCTTATAACATATGTTGGAAGTGTCGTCCTTCCTGTGTTATACAGGCATTGTATCTGGAAACCACATTCTGGCTGACGCGAGTGAGTTCTTCCACTGTAATGCCCCTAATTTGCTTTGTGTGCAGAAGAAACTGAAACCCCTACTTGTTGGGCTAATTTTGAGAGTGATTTATTTGGTGAATGTTCAAGATAAGCGCCAATCTCGTCTAGCTTTTCTTCTGTTAACACTGTTCGTGTGCGCACATGCTTTTTGTTTTGCACTGAGCCAGTATTTACAAATTTATTAACAATTCTGTGAATTTGTGCTCTTGAAGGTGGCACATCAGCAGGAAATATCCGAATAAATTCATCACGTACACGTCTAGCAGACTCATACTTAAAATAATGTTTACACACAAAAATACGATGCTGCAGCGAAATGTGTCTCACCATGTTTACACTTTAAGAATAACTGCACGTGCCGCTGTTGCATCAAGGTCAGACTGGCTGCGCGTGCCTTCCGTCGCCCAGTTTCAAGCCTTCTGTCGCCCGGTCTCAACTTATAATAAAGACTCTGTAGTACGGGTAATTAAATCACGGAGGATGAAATGGGCTGGACATGGGGGATTAAAGACTTATCTCAAAAGTACTGACTGGGAGACTCGAAGGGAAAATACCTTTTGGAAGACCTAGACGTAGTTGGGAGGAAAATATTAGGATAGATGTAAGGGAAGTAGGGTTTGCGAGGGATGATTGGAGTTAGCACAGAATAGGGTTCAATGGCGGGATCAAGTAAGCACGGCAATGAAATTTCAGGTTCCGTAAAATAGATAATATTCCTTTCGCTTGCTGAGGAATTGTCTATTGCCATTGAGTAAGTAAGTATTATGGCATTGTGAAACTGATGTCTAAAACATGGAAAAGTTATTATCTTCGGAGATCAATAGCTGTAAATTATACTTTTTAAGCAATAAAGTTTCAAAGGTCATAAAAATTCAATTTTAGAGATAGATATACAATTTCCTTATTTAGAATGCTCAGATTTATATGCTGAAGTTGAATCCATTCCCAATCAGAAGATTTATTTTTTTGACTTATAGTCTGGTTTTTCTGGCAGGGTCATAGGATTCCAGTTATCCTGGCTTTTGTCGAAAAAGGGGAAATGCAATATCTCTACATGGATTTACTATTTATCAAGTGCCTGAATGGTAGCCTACTTTATGAGATTGTGTGAGGGACGGGAAAATGTCGGTCCATGTTATAACTCAAAATCGCTATACCGGATTTCCATGAAACTTGGTATACACATTTATAGTGTCCATGGGAAGAAGTCTATTGATTTTGGATCAAATCGGTTCACCCGTGCCAGAGTAAAGCTTAATTTAGTGCCTATTTTATGATAATATATTAGAAAGAATTTATCAAATGGGAATCAGTCCTCATGACAACATAGTTTTACAGTGTTCGTATATGGCTTTGGAAGTTGAAATACAGTTAGCTTTAACAAGTAACACTACCCACATATTCCTTCACATATACTTATCAAACTAGATCTTTGTTCTTCTGTAAGCCCTGCTTAATGAATCGATCTAGAGCTTAACTTTGAAATTGATTACAAAAATAACTTATTTTCTGCATATCATAATTGCAATTATCAGTGATTAAGCAAAAGCATTCTGGCACTTGGTTACATCAGTTTACCTGATTTATATTTTATTTTACTAGTAGGTCTATTATTATTACTAGCACTAATAATTATTATTATAGTATTAACTATTTTAATTCATGTTTTTTTCTGCAAACATACTTGGGGAGTCAGCTGTTTATTTACCACGGAGCCACGTCTGCTTTGGTCTCCTCTTTCTTCCTAGCAAAGTGGGCACCCAAAAGTGTAGACATCGTGCATCTTCATTACTATCAATGACTTTAACCTCTCGCCTCTGAAAAAACAAGCATGCTAAGTTAGCAAAAGTATTAATGCAGGAAGGGGAACACTAGGAAGCAAAGTCAAGGGGGGGGGGGGGGAAAAATTGCAGGAAGGGGAACACTAGGAAACGAAGTCGAGGCAAGTAAAAAAAAAAAAAAAAAATGCAGGGGAACACTAGGAAACAAAGTCGAGGCAAAAATAAATAAAAATAATAAAAATAAAATGCAGGAAGGGGAACACTAGGAAACGAAGTTGAGGCAAGTAAAAAAAAAAAAAAAGAAATGCAGGAAGGGGAACAGTAGGAAACGAAGTCGAGGAAAGTAAACAAAACCAAACGTATGGAAAAATGGCACATTTATTATTATGTCACTGTATCTTGTCAAATATTTTTCCATTGAAAAGAATCACCAAGGAACAGGTATTCTTCAAGTTTTTTTGTATAATAATTACATTTTTGTTTTTTAAAAAGAAAGGGGGGGAAAAACAAAAAAAAAAAGACACTGTCTTCATGTAACAAGCTACCAGATGTACATTCCTGCGATCACTGCACTTTCTCCGTGGCACATTTGGAGCGGGGAGGGAATAAAACAACTTTGATTTGAAAATATTCGCACCAGAAAAAATAATACACCACCACTCACACACGCTCCCGTAAAGAGAGACAACGGTGACCTTGTGGCATCAGCAGCCTTCCACAAGGAATTGTCCAGCTTGATCATGATGATTACACTGCCATCTTGTGTGCATTTCACACAACTGTTTATCACTTCTGTTCATTACTACAATAACACACTGCATTGTTTACCAGGAGGGATTTTTGCTGCCAGAATTAATATTCTAATCAAGATAAAATGTAAATACATAATAAAATTCTAGATTTATTATTACCTAGAACTGCTTCTCTTGAATGCTAGAAAGTTGCCAACTTGCAAAATTTTAAAAAGCAAATGTATCAGATGCATGCAGAATAAATTCTATATTTGTGTTTTTAAAACAGAAGTTTCAATGAAACACAGGCGCAGCTTAATTTCAAATGAGGAACAGGTAACTTGAAGAGCACCAAAGTACGTTATTCAGGGTGAAAGGGATATATCTGCACAGATTCAAATGGGCACACCACAATAAATATAAAGCCTATTGTGCGTTTTGTGAAACATTAATGGCTTTTGAGATAATTAAGTTTGAAGTTTCAGCAGAATTGCAACAGCCCACTGCCAGATAGCTTGTATCATGTGGCAATGACCTCTGTCATGCATATAAATACAAACCATGAGGCACTCTTAGACCCTTTTCACACTTGTGACGATCACCAGCGAAGAAGCATTGGTTTAAATGGGAGTGCTTACACTGGGTCACCGCGGTGTCCCATCCAAACACAAGTGACGCTGCAGTGTCTACCCCGAACACTTGTGACTGTCACTGGCGAAGAAGCATCGGTTTAAATGGGAGTGTTCACTCCGTCACTTGTGACTGTCACCGCATTTTATGATTGCCAACAATGCAAGTTTTATATACATAATTCAGTTGTATAGTCGAGCTCAGCGAAACTACAGAGTGGACCAAAAGTCGCGATCGGATAATGTTTATATTGTAATAACTCATTTTACGAAACCGAAAACTAATTAAAAACTATTCATAGGCTGAGAGGAATATTATCCCCTTCATATACTTTTTGTAGCATTAGTTTGTCGATTTTCCGATAGAGAAAGGACATTGTTATGTTTTAGTGACAAGCCAGATTTTTTCTTGCGCGCGGGTTTTTAGGCGATTGTTGTCGATGTGCAACGCTGTGTTATGTTTGTGTTGTAAGCAATGGAGGATACAAGCAAATATACGACTGAGGAACGTCTCATTGTTAGTGTGTGGGTTCATGAAAAAGAACAAACTGGCGAAACGTACGAGGATCAGAGAAAACTTCTTTCTTCGTTTCAATAAAGCAGCTTCCACTGAGGCCAAACTACGGAAACTGTAAAAGAAGACTTTCTCAAAAGGCTCTGTATTGGATGCAAAGTGCAGCGGAAGACCTAAAAAATATTGCGGCGATGATGTCAGTAATCGTCTGAGCGAATCATTAGAGGGTTCACCGATGAAATCAACAAGGAAGCGATCGGCAGAAATGCAGATCCCAAGAACTTCGTTGTGCGACAACTGGCTCTGGTTCCCCTTAGAAGAAAATCTTGGGATGGATTCTGTTGAACAACTTAAGAGAGAGATCATCCGTATCTTCAGAACGATCACTCCCGAAATGCTGAGGCGGGCAAGCAGAAGGACATGCGCGGAAAACGATGGTGCACATACCGAAACTTTGGACGTTTAACAATGACGCTGACAGGTCCAGGTAACTTTATTTTACCATATTTCCATCCCTTAATACTTGTTACTTCAATAAATAAAGTTTTTACGTCAATTGCGGCATTTTATTATTGCATAAACTAACATACAAAATATCCGATCGCGACTTTTGGTCCACCCTGTAGTTATCCAGCCATGAGTTTAGATTTGATTAATACTGAAGACTTTATAAGTGAAGTGGAATGTCGACCTGCTATTTGGGATGTCAAAAGCGATTACAAATTGTTGTATCATGTAGCTACTATTGGCAATACTAGCTGTGACCATCACAAGTGACCCAGTGTGAAAATACCCTTATGTCACAGATATATCTCAATCATGTAATAATTTTTGTATATAAACTGCATGAAAACAGCTGACTTTAAATACACTTATTCCTTATTCTAATGATGTGAGAAAAAAAAATTAGAAAAGCATGGCTAGTACTTATCACGTAAAGCACAGTTAAGTTTAGCAATAAGATTTTTTTCCCGAGAAAACTACTCAACTGGGACAAAAATTGTGTTTTAGTTCATTTTGTTTGTTTCTGTCGAAGAATTAAGCTGTTCAAATCTGTGCAGTTATGCCCTTCTGTCCTGTATACAGAAATAACAAATGCAAGAATGAATGATCCATTTCAAGACAGCAAAGATTTCATTAGCGATACTGTCTCTTTTGACCGATGGTGCAACAAGTCACTATTATTCATAAAAAGGACGCTTTTTGTAAGACCAAATTGTGTCTGAAAAAAAAAATTCTTTGGCCTACAAGATCTCCTGACCTAACATCTCCCAACTACTTTCTTTGGGACTTATCTCACTTTTTCTATTTAATCTTTCCACAGAAGTAAACCATAAAGATAAAAGGAATGGACGTATGCATTATACATCCCTTCATTTAGACAGGTGCGACTGACACAATTTTATAGATTACCGTATACATGCTTATTGAAGTAGCTCATATAAATAAAATAATAATAATTCAATAGAATGACAAATTTCATGGGCTTTGACAGATGTTTATGGATGGGTATGCTATCTTTAGATGCACCTAGTTTTTGCAACGTACAGAATGCAATTTTTTTTTAAATTGTTCAGCCACAAAGATCTCCTGACCTAACATCTCCCAACTATTTTCTTTGGAACTTATCTCACTTAAAAAAAAAAAAAAAATCTTTCCACAGAAGTAAAATGTGGCAGAAGCATTCTAAGTAATGAAGTAAAAAAGGATACCAAAATCACAAATTTGGCTGATGATGCAAATTACAATGAACTGAACTCCTTCAAGTTTATTGTGTCGTCACGTACCTCTACAAATGAAGGGATGTTCAATCATGATGATATAAAATGGCACGAACGAAACTAGTTATGGCTGTTCAGTGTGAACTTTTGGCTCACATATGTTCTCAGTTTACTCATATATTAAATTCTGTTAGACTAGTACTGTAAATAACTGTGATGTATAAGGGGCAATAAATTTTATAATATATTTTAAGCTTTACGCTATATTTAAGAAGAGGACGTACATTCTTTGACATGAAAATTGAGGGCTTTCTGTGTTTTATAATCTCTTCGGTTTAATGGACATTTCACACTAGCTCAGGTTCCCCTGGGATGTCGAAATTTTGAAGGTGATTCTTGTTTTTTCTGAACTCAGTCACTTGAATAAATTGCAGGTTTTTTTCTTTATCATCCAATTCAACTGAAAGAAGGGGAGATCTCTATATATACAAGAGGCTTTGTCCTGACTTAATGGCTGACTGACAGAGAATCAACGTAGAGCCTAAACTATAATAGGAAGAGACTTGGAATTTTGACAGTACCTTCGTCTCATAATGTAAGTGCTCACTAAGAAAGGATTTTGACAAATTTTGATTTTAAATGCCAAAAATCAAATGTTTCTGAGAATACTTAATACCTTTTAACACAGTTTTATCAAATCCAAATCAAATTCCATGTACACTTCTCATGACAACAGTGTATTGTTGGCAGTGGTCACAGGTAGCTTTGGAAGTGCATGATACGGGACTTTGACAAATTAGAGAAGCTATCGATAGAATTCATTGCTGTAAATAAATAAATATTGAAGAATGAAATCCACGAAAATAATGCAGTCACATAACTTTCTCTGCCCTGGACACAGAGAATACCATTTTCTCACTTCACATTTTGATGTAGAATAAGAGGTCATATTGCAGGGACAGCTTAAGCCAGCTGTCACAGTCTGAGTGTGTGTCAACGAGTAAGTTATGCCATAAGTTAATTTCGAAAGTCAAAATACAAAACCCAAGCGATGCCGGGCCTTTTAAGCTTGTAATCTATATGCAGAGAATCAGGAATCACCTTTGAAAGTTCAACATCCCTGGAAAGAATGAGCTAGGCCTAATTGGAAAACTGGTAAAACTACAGCAGCAACATCTAGTGGTACAAGACTGAAGTTCAACAGTCAAATATAGCTGAAAATGAGAGGAAGATCTCTTGAAAACATATTATCGTAAAAAAAAATTATAATTATGTATATATATGTGTGTGTGTATAGAAAAATTATACAATGTGTAAAGATTGTTTCTGCTTATTTATATTTTGATTTCAAACACCACCTTGCTACATAAAATAGTAATTTTAGTGGCATTTCAAATGAAGGTATTAAAAATTGCAGTTTCTTTTGTTCGTGTGTAAAGATTTTGACATTGAATTAGATAATGTATTAATATATCAATTATTTAAGCAACATTATATTTCCAACACATACTTACTTGTCAAGTCTTTATATTAATATGATCAGACAAAGCAAAAGTAGAAATACAAGAAAAAACATTAAAATCAAAGATTGGCATCTCAGACTGGAACAAACATTACTGAATAGTTTTCCCTCCTGGAGATTAAATATCATTTCATGACTGGAATATACAAACATATGAACAGACCCTGGTGAAGATTCGTGAGCTAATCCAAAGCTGGAGTTGAAAAGCAAAGAACAAATTCCATGTCAAAGAGTGTACATATTCGTGCCTGTTGAAACACTTGACAAAAATTCCTCATGATCGATAATGCAAACAGTGGTTTAAGTTACATGACTTAAATTGACAAATAGAACTTGATCAATTCATTTTTATCTGTGCCTGCATAACAGGCATTACTATAAATTTTGCAAATTTCTTGGTTGGCAACCTTCACAACATTCAAAAGACAACACCTTTAATGCTAAAAATAGATGGCAGCTATGATCACAAACTCAATAGATGTGATAATAATCTCATATACATAAAATACAATCCAGCAGTGTCTGATAAACATCTGCAGCCAAAATAAAATCATAACGAACAATGGAACGTATGTAACATCCTAGTGAATTTCACTTACCATTGGTTATAGTACAGGTTTGTAAAATGACAATTCTCCACAATGTCTGATTCTCAAATCCTCCTCTTTGACACGAGGAGGGATCTGATAACATTCAATTAATAAAAATAATGATGGAGAAATAAACATTAAGAAATATTAATGTAACGTGATAACTAAAAACATTGTCTAAATACGCTACAGACAAAAATTAAAAATATCATTACGATCTCGTGATTACATCTTTTAGCTACCATTAGCTACCTAAAAGACATTTTGAAAAATGTCGAAAACAAACAAACAAAAAAAATACTAAACACAGAAATAAAATTATACATAACATATAAACATATGGTGATGGGGCACAGAGGTACGATATGGCTTTCCCCAGCAATTTCCAATATCTGTAATACAGATTCCTAGCCAGTGTAGATCCAAGCAGGAACCCTGATTTTTCAGTTTATGGCAGCTTCATCATTTGTCTAATCAGTTACAATACTTTTTAATAGAATGGCGAAGACAGTTCCCTGAACTCGTATGCAGGTAGAGAACTCGATCACAATTAAATGTGTCACATTGAACAGCTATCGTATTTACTCAAATAAGCCAAAAACTGTAATTTATTAGGAAACAAAAATAGCTATTTATGTATCAAGTACGCAAAATAACGATTTAGTGGACGAACCTGGTATTGCGACTGAGGCATAAGCCGAGGCCAGAATATTGGATGAGTCCGCTAAAGCTTTGCTTATAAGGTGCATACAATATTTTTCAGTAAAAGCTCTGTAAATTAACTTAATATTTATTTATTTAAGTAAATTATTGTTTATAACAATAAATTAGTAAAGTTCGCAGTGTTATAAACAATCATTTATTTAAACAATATATATATGTTGGTATAATGGGATAGTGGACGAGTGCGGGACAATAGGATTTTCGACTGAATATGGTGTTTACATCTACAATTAGTCTCGCAGAAAAGATTCTAAAAGCCTTACTCAATTTCATTGTAGAGTAGGGTGTATATTAAAAAAAATACTAAAAATATATTCTCTTTAAAATAAATTAAATTTAAAACTGTCACTTTTGAAGAACAGTGATATGCAGTTTATGCAAAAAATAAGTGATTGCTCTAATTTTTACAGGGTATTCAGTATCACCTGGAAATCTGAGAAATGATGTAAACACAGAACTATAATATGCTTCATTTAAAAAACAAAATAACAGAGAAAAATATTTGTCCCTATTAAAGCCAAAATAAAGATCTCCTGGTTTTAGAATGTATAAAGTTTTCTCATGCTTCCAACCAGTGAGTAGGAGATTTCGGCAGCTTCATCTCCTGCCATCTACTGGGAGAAGTGATGTACCATATTTACTTGAATGTAATATTCTTATTTCTTTTGATGAATATTTTTTCCCATATAGTCAGTTCTGAAGATTTTTCCCATGTAGTCAGATGTGAGTATATGGGAAAAAATCTTCATCCAAAGAAATAAGAATTTGGTAAATTTTGACATGCCAAAAGAAAGCGACCTTATCTCCAGAATGATCCATCGTACAGAGACATCTATCAGCCTAACAACAGACCCTGCAGTGGACCTCACCTGAGGATGCAAGCGAGTCGCTTGTGAAACGCGTTATGTGTAAGTAAACACTTAAAAGTGAAGCTGATAAAATAGGTTTTATAATTTGATCTCTTCACTGTGAGTCCCGCGAACATTATGTATGATTATAGTATAGTGTATTAGGCAGAAAGAACAAAGAATAGACTGGAGGACCAATAGGAAAGCTGGGAACTAGAACAGCTGGACGGAGAGCTCTGAAGCTTTCCTTCATGAACAATCAGAGCCCTCAGTTTTATGTGTTCCAATTCCTGGTTTTCCTGTTGGTCCCCCACTCTATCTAAACATTCTTATCTTTTATATGCAATGCAAACCAGATCACTTCTTTCAAAAGATGGCAGTGGAGCAAGCTGCTGAAAGCTCGGTTGGAATCTATTCTAATACTCACCAGATTAGAAGCCTGGGAAACCATTATTCAACTCTACATGCATCGACTGTCAATAATATTGCAGAAAATAAAGATGTCATATTTGGCCCGAATATAAGACGATGTTTATTTCCTCAAAAGTGTTTATAAAAAATATACTCGTCTTATATGTGCAGTCTAACACTTTCAAGAACTCTCCATTCATGAATGCAGCTGTGCAGCGGGAATCCCCACGCAATGACGTTCATCTGACCCAAGGTCAAAGTCACATGGAAATTCACCGAACTTTACCAAATTTTATTTTTCCCGAATTCATGCTTCTGCTTGTTTAGCACCGTTACTTCTCTATTCTCTACGCGTAAATCTTTGTTTGACCACCAGTCATGGCGGACCATGTGGAAAAGAAAGCATCTTCGTTGTCTCAATGCATAAATAAAGGCGAGAGAAGAAGTTACGACATGAACTTCAAAATTACGTTTTATGTGAAGCAAAATGTACTAATAAGTTATTTTATTAATTTTTTTCGTAACTATCCTTCAAAAATTCATGGTCGTCTTACGTGCGAAGTCGTCTTACATTCGGCCCAATACAGTATATCTAATTAGAAAATGATCGTTTACAAATGGTCTTGGATCTACACAAGCTATTTATAACATATAATACTTCTTCCACCGGTACAGACACGAATGTACTATTGAGGTTTAGTATCAACACAATTAAATGCAAAAATGGTGTACAAACTGTCGTGAAATACCACAAATCTTCTCCTTGCAATAAAACCACACAAGCAATTTTTTTTTTAAATGCAATACAAATCATTATTCTGAAATCTGTTTTAGACAACTTCATAAAACAGTATGGCAGTTTTATTAACACCGAATGGGGTTGCCATTCAACTTCACTAACACAGAACATGTTTCACACACATTCTCGTCTGTATCATCAGCTGAGGTCAAATGCTATGTTTGTTGGAAGACTGGTAGATGTCTCTAGTGGCTGTATCGACTTAGCGATGAGGTTGTTGTCCTTTGGCATCTCAAAATTTACCAGGTTATTCTTTGTTTTTGTTTTGATGAGACTTTGGTTCGGATGTTACAGACAAGAATTCTGTGAAGCATGATCTGTGTAAGTAAAATTTATAATTATGGTAAAAGATAAAATGCGTGGTCCTACTTTCCACTAAAATCTCAATAACATAAAAGTGATGAACATTTGATAAAAACACTTAGTTATGATAGTGGTTAAAAGATCGGTTAAAAACAATAAAAAACACATAACACAAGACGTTTCAGCCTGCCCTCCAGGCCTTCCTCAGTGAGGAAACATCTTGTGTTATGTGTTTTTTATTGTTTTTAACCGCTCTTTTAACCACTATCATAACTAAGTGTTTTTATCAAATGTTCATCACTTTTATGTTATTGAGATTTTAGTGGAAAGTAGGACCACGCATTTTATCTTTTACCATGGAAATACAGAAAACATTGGTCCAGAAAAAATTTATAATAGTGAAGTTGAATAGTGACTCTATTTAATGTTAAATTCATTACTTCACCTTCGATCCTGTAAATAGTATTTGACTATTATAGTATGGCAGTTTCTAAAACATACACAATGCATATATCACTTACTGTTTTAAAAGGTAATTAAATGGCACACTTACGCATGGCAACAATTTCTCTTAGTTCGATGTTATAACAGAAATATTATCCAACTCGTAATGACTTACTACAATAAAGAAATACAGAGCAAAACAAAAAAATTCCTATAGAATAATACACCTACAACTGTAAGCAGGTTGAGAAGCTCATAGTATGTTACATCAGGTCTTGGAAATCAATGAAATTTCTTTCATATGTAAAAGTAAATATTACCACCGGTAATAGCATTTCTGATAAATATGTTTCATAAAATGATGTTCAATACATGACTAGATATCTAATTTAAATTCGTTTGTTTATTGTTATTGCAAAATTATTTTTAAAAAAGGCCTAAATTTTTCCAAGGAACACTTATTAAAAGAATAAATCTGAAGGCAGTGTATTTATGAGAGGGGACACAAATAAATGTCACACTGATGTCAACTTACAATACAGGAGCGAAGACGTTTCGATGCAAATGGCAATCCAAGCATAGAAATTCTTACTGGACAATTTCCTTTGTAACCAAATGTGTATGGAAATCATTTACAGATCTTGCCAAACTTTTAAATTTAAAACACCATGCTAAATCATGATTTTCAATCTCTATGCTGTTACTTATAGTGACCCAATGTGATGGTTTTTGTAACTTTGTTGTGAGAGATGCAAATTGAAAATAGAGTGAAGCAAATATTTAATAAGTCTGAAACTCTGAAACATTTTTGCCTCTCTTAGAAACTCTGAACATGTTTCAAGGATCATTGTCCTCATCTTCAGCTATTTGAGAAAAGATAGCTGAAGAGAAGGACAAAACATTGCACACTGAGAATAATAGGGCCACATCTCAAAAATAATTAATTCTGGGGTATTTTCTGTTTTCTAATGGTCTATATGAGATTTATTTGGTGTAAGATGGCCATACATATACTTCTATTAATTTTCATCAGAGAGCACTTATGTCCTTATATATTCCTACCCTTTTTCTTTAGAATACAAAACTTTAACACAGTCTCCTGTAAAATTTAGTTTTTCTTAGTTGTGGCTGTATTATTCTCAGTGTGCGATATACATCTTAAACTCACGAGACTCCATTTTTTAGTGATATTTCAGTGATATGTGGACTCATATAATTTACATTTAAAAATTGTTATTCTGAAGAATAGGATGTAAGCAAAGAATGGACATCAGAAAATCCTTGCTGATGGCAAGGAAAAATAAAATAATTTAGTCACTATGCTGTTGACAAGGCAAGATGGCATCAGTACAAGATCTGTTCACGTCTCTTGTCAATAGATACACTGCCTTCAATTGGAAGTAAAGAACTGCAGAAAGTAAGTTTTTGCTAGTCATGGCTCGAAAGTAATATCATAGCTGATTTTAAAAAGGAACTATTTATAATAAAGAAAATAAAAATAAAATCTCTAATGTATAAAAGTAGAGAGTATTTACTAGTTAAATTTAAAGCCAAAGCCATTAACTGACTAATTTTTCAGTAGAACATGTCTAATGCAAACATCAAATGTACGACATTTGTCTAAAAAATAAGTTACACTATTTTTTTTACCTGTGTGGTGGGGGGGGGGGGGCGGGGAAGTCTGAAAGTCATAGGAAATTTGCATCTGGGTGTAGTGGCAGCACTGTAAAATTCTTATGTGTGTGCGTCCATCGGTCAAGCAGTGGCTGCTTGCTCCTACTGCCGATTGCAAGGTTCGTGGTGTTATTCGTTTTTTTGACAGCAAAAAATAAAAATGCAACTGAAATTCATTGCAAGTTGTGAAGTGTTTATGGTGAAGATGTTATGTCAGGGCCAATGGTTTCTTATTGGTGCCAATCACTCGCTGTCCATCGTGTAATATTGTTCTCCCTTCAATGAATGATTGGTGCTGACAAGAAACCATTGGCCTTCACCATAAACACTACACATAAACACTGAAAAAAAAAAAAAACTAATAACACCACGAACTTTGCAAGCGGCATCTCCATAGTGGCTGGAGTCTAACTGTTCAACTGATGGACGAACACACATAGGAATTTTACAGTGCTGCCACTACACTAAGATGCAAATTTCTTGCGACTTTCTGACTTTTTCCGCCTACCACATAGATATAAAAAAAAATATAGTGTAACTTACTTTTGAGACAACCCTCGTACTATATAGTAGCATGAAATTTACGCTTTCTTCCGACAAGTGCATCAGCAGCGCAAGAAAAGTCTATAGGGATTGGCACACACCAAATCCCTTCATATAGCGTGCACTGTAAAGTGTCTGTATGTTTCTCATATTTTAAAATTGTTATGCAATCATTAAAATAGAGCGCGACAAGATCCGGAGGAAGGTTTGCGAGGCTAGGAAAGGAATTGAGAGTGGAAGGAACAGTTTAAACAGATACGATGGCGATCTGGGTGAGGAATGGCTGAAGATAATTAGAAGGGTCGCAAGCAAAGGGGACACGATAAAAGTTCCCCCCCCCCCCCCCCCCGGTGGTTGTTGTTGGTGATGAGGTCGATTTCGATATCCCGAGAGTCTGGAAAAAGCAGTATGGCAGGACCATTGACTTTATACCTAGCGTGGAATACGATCAAGGGGGCTGTGATGGGAGCCGGGTGGAGAATTCTTGAACGAGGTCAATAAAAAGGGGGGTGTGGTTTTGAACGTATAACCTAGAAGCAGTATTCAGTTGCATCTGAGGAAGACCCCGTGGTGGGGCTGAAACGTTATGAGAACTTTTTTGGAGTGATCCATTGCAATAAATGTTTTAATTTCTGTGTTTTATGATTGTCATGCAAATTTCATTATTCTAACTGCTTTTCCAATCCTAATACAAACTAAAAGGGGGAAAATTTTGATTATTTTTTTTAATGCAAAGGCTTAGAAGAACCTCTAGCCTATTACCGCTCGAGTTTATTAACTCAACCAAAGTGGAAAATAAACCAGCATGAATTCATCTTCAAGATGGGCATGACAGAAACAATGATGATGAAAACCCCATGTTCTGCTTTGAAATGGTTGCATGTCATGGAAAAATATTATAAATAAAATTAAAATCAATGCAAGAATATTTCTGCCATTCACGACAGCAAGTACACATTAAAAATAATCTAAAAAACTAACCTCAATTCCATTGGTAGTCTTCTTCACAGGACATATTCCATAAAATCACAATCTTAAAGAAAATGCATCTCTAAGAACAGAATAACACAAAAATGATTATAAAAGTTAAAATTTATAATGATGTAAAAGTTTTCACCTTATCAACGTCATGGTCTGTGATCTTTAGTTATTCAGTAAACAACTAAAACACTTTTATTACTGGAAATTGCTGAAAGAAATAGTAAACAAATATATGTTTAGAAAAGTATACTTTGTGGATCGTGGCTACTTGGAGGGTGATTGAATTCTTTTACAAGCCATGAATATTTTTTCAAGTTGGTATTACCGATTATTGCCTAGACATCCTCTTTCTAGAATGTTCAGTGTTCCAATACTCTTAAATTATTTAATCCAAATGACACTGCAGTAGACATTTATGCTCTTATTGGCTAGAAGTAAATACAGCAAACACTCGATTATCACGCAGTTTTTTTAAAGGCCTGACTTATAGATTCCTTAAAGCATGTGAACTCAGTTTAAAATCTCGTAAGCATCGCACCACGTCAGGGGCCAGGTATTAATACTGCAAGCCTAGCGAACGGAGTATAGGGGAAAAAAGAGACATAGGAAGGTCTCTTTTTATGTACCATGAGAATGAATTTAGGTAACTGTGAATCAAGCTCCCGCATTTTGAATGACGACGAGATATCAGTGCAGTTACGCATTGAATGACTGTGGGAGAGATAGCACGGGAGTGGGGAAGATGACACAATTAAAAAAAAGAGCCCGGGTGTCTCATAGTCGAGCACTATAATGCGTTGTAGATTCTATGGACAGCCATTTCATAAAATATGGGAATTTTTCTCTCAAAAAGAGATGTTATAAAACTAGTGTAATTGGGAAGTCAAATAAAAGCCTAAAAGCTAGAGTTCACCGAATATTGAGGAATTATGTGTATATGAAGTTCTTTTATGTGTAAAATTTGTCGATTACTTATTTAATGCTTTGTAGTTAATTTTTTTGGCATCTATAGCATGATTTTAACACTCATTAAAACTAAGTAGTCAAGAGTAATCAGCTATGTCCTGTTTGATTTGAGAAAATATAACTTAAGGTACAATTTGGTAACAGATTGACTTAAAAAACTGTGTGTGGTTAATTGCTATGTAAAGTAGAAAAAGTTACTTTTTGTCCCACCCGTAATGGTGATAGTTTTGTTAAATATTATTGTAAGAGTTAAAGAAATGTTCACATCATCTTGAAACAGTTTATAATTTTTATTTAATCCCTCATACCTTCATTAATAATAACATCAAGACTCTTACATTAATAGCAGAACAGCAAATGAACTTCTGTTTTGCATCACTAAAATCACTGTCCAAATTATATCCCACCTGTAATAGATTTTGAAAAACAAATTTTAAATACTTAAAATAAATTTTAAATAATGCTTTTCATGTAGTATAAAGGAGAAGGCATGGTAGATTGTACAGAATGCGCAGAACCAGTTCTAATTCATTATTTATGAGATGTAATGAAACAAAATAGTTGTCGTAATATGCTAGAATGTCCCACCCGTAATTATGAAATGGCTGCGGAGCATTAGGATCATGATTGCAATAAATTTCTGCTCAGAATATCCATGGTGATATACGGATACATCTGAATACATCCAGGAAACAAAGAAACTAGGGATGAGTCGATACCAGATTTTCTCGATACTCGATACAAATACATGATTTTTTCCTCGATACTCGATACTTCGATACTCGATACCTTCAACATTTCCAGTTTCAATAAATAGGTACATTAAAATTTAAAATTTGAGAGAACTGTGTAATACCAACTAAATTAATTAAGGCTGAATATTTAATGAGACAAAATTTAATATCATCAGTAGCCTATAATTATTTTTAAACTCTACATTAAAACTAAAATTAGTTTTGTAAACAGTCCACTTACAAGTTTATGTTAAAAAATACTAGCATTCTCCCTTAATTGCAGAATTGCTGAATTACAAAAGTATCAAAAAAGTATCGAGCGAGTTTTCTGAAGTATCGTTCATGCCGATACCATGCAAGTATCGAGAGTATCGATGTATCGAAAGTATCGAGGACCCATCCCTAAAAGAAACATTATAAATTACTTGCTCCACAAAGTAAAAAGTTATGTGAGAATATTATAGGAGAAAAGTTATGTGTTTTTATAATGGTGTAGGAAGGTTGAAGTAAGTAGTTTGTTTGGATAATTGAGTGCTTGCTGTATTTGCAATTGGCATTACTGGTTATTACCTAGACATCTTCCATCTAGAACAATCAGTGCTCCAACAGGCCTACTCTTTTTCTTTAAACCAGATGTATACTGCAGCATTTGTTTATATTTCAACTGGCTAGAAAATAATAATAAGAAAATTATAACAGCACCCTCCCCCAGATCATTTGTAAGCTCTTCCACTTTTTCTGACAAACAAAATCCCTTCAGCATATCACATTTGCAACCGCAACTTACATTTTTCTTCATCACTCGAGTTTTTCTTTGCTTTAAATGTGCTATGCTACATCTTGGAAAATATTACAAAAGCTGACACATTTACTTTCTCCTTGAAATGTCTGAAAAGGAATCTCTCTGTCACTTTCACAATTTTCTTCTCGTTAGAGCCTTACTGTGTATACCAACTCTTTAAAAAAAAAAATTAAAAGGTTGAAACTCTATGCTTGCATACTGTTACACAGCTGAGTGGAATCTTAAAACATATTTTTTTTTCAAGTCAATAGGACGTTTTTTTTTTCTTTCCTTTTAAGTGTGCCGATTTTCTGAAGAAAAATTAATACCAACATTCACTCATACATTCTCTAGCTCTCCCAAAAAATCTGTATAAAGGCAACTATCTACTGCAGCTCTTTTCTTTTACACCGTCATCTTCACTCACACCAAAACTTCCAATCCTGAAAGCTTATAGTCTCTCTTAAAAGACTTAATATCGTCTTCTAGTTTCACCACTCCAGTATATTGTCGCACTTAATGATAAAAACTATAATAATAATAATAATAATGTACATAAAGGGAGGAAACCGGGTCGATTTAAGGCAGCTTAAGTTAAAATATAAGAGAACCGGGACATTATGGCTTGAATATTGATAGGAAAACACGTCTGTAAATGGCATCATGGAAAAAAAAAGTACATATTTTTTGGAACAATTAATTCGAGGGGGGGGGGTTTGTGTCATGGATATCACTGCAGCCAACTTCTTTTTCCTCAACATACTGGCCTTGACTGACTTGTGCCTTCTTTTTTTTCTTAAGTTTTCTGTCATACTTACAAGATAAAGTTAGGAATTGGGCTGCCAATAGCATGTTTGTCATTTTGAGGGGTGAAGAGATATTAATCCTTGCTAAATAACCACCCTTCTAAAGGGTGAGATGAATAAAAACTTCTTCACATAGTCCGTACCCCCTGCACGCCCTTCTAACACCATCGACGTAATACACACACACACACGATCCCACCCCCTGCTGGAAAATCAAGTCCTATTCCAGTGATTTCACCTGGAATCATAAAATGGCGGGAGTTCGAAAATCATCCCCCTATGCTACTGGGGTTGAGATGGGTTGTGTGGTAAAGGAGGGCCCTGAAAGAAAACAAAACAATGACATTATTACGATGACCTTTAAAGGTAAGCTAAACATTAGTTTACATTAATTTTATTAAAAGTACGCTAATTATGTACAGCGAATGTATTAAAATAACTTAAACCACAACGTTTCGGCTCCGCCTTTGAGCCTTCATCAGGTGTACTCAAACCAGTAACTGCACTTTCAATCCGTAATTAGTTACGGTTTACTTATCTGGGGGAATAGTAGTCATATAGAAAGTATCCTTTTACTTCAAAAGAAAGCTTTAAGAATAATCACTAAATCACACAAAATAGCACATTGTAAGCCTCTTCTTGTAGAAACAAAAATTCTGACAGTGATCAACTTGTATATTTTTATCTGCCTACTTAATGTAAAGAAAAACGCCACTGCAGTTACAATTTTTAGTGATGTCCACAGTTATAACACACGGAATCAATCTTTAGCAATAGTTCCCTTCTGTAGATTGAGCAAGAGTATAAACAGTTATAGTATTATAGGGCTAAAGCTCTACAATAAGCTAAATAATGAATCAAAGCTATTACCAATCAAAGTATTCAAGACTAGATTATATAACTGGCTAATTTTAAATCCTTTTTATAGTTTAAAAGACTATTTTAGTAAGGACAAGGTAGAATTTTAAACTATTCAAAAGCATGAAATGTTATTTTAGATTTCTTTGACAATGTCTATTGCATTTCAGTAATGTTGAAAGACAATAAACATACTATTACTATATTACTATTACTCATGGATGAGGTGGCTCGAAGGCGGAGCCAAAACGTTGTGATTGGTTATTTTAATACATTCATTGTAAGTAATTACTTTTAATAAAATTAATGTGGAACAGTCAAAATTAGGACCAAATATGTCAAATGTCTTAATAACCTATAAAGTGAGATATATGAACACCCCAATCTTAAGATTTTTTCTACCTTTCAGATATTAAAATTTAAAATGCGTTAACTCCACCTTTTCAATAAAAAAATGTAAAATATTAAGAAATCAAATATATTTCAACCAACTTTGGCAGTCTTCAGTGAATAATTGTCAGCCTGGGTAGCACAGTTAGTATCATGTTGGCTTTCTGTGCTAAAGGTTGCGGGTTCGATCCCGGCCCAGGACAATGGCATTTATGTGTGCATATGTGACAGGCCCATGTCAGTAGATTTACTGGCATGTAAAATAACTCTTACAGGACAAAATTCCGGCACACCAGCGACGGTCACAGGCCTAAGTTGCAGTACATCCCCATCGTTAAATAACCATATACCAAGCAATTCAGTCAATAATTAAAATCATAGCCATGTCAAATTATTATTCACTGAAGATAGTCACAAGTTGGTCGAAATGTATTTGATATTCTAATATTTTACGTTTTATATTGACCAGGTGAAGTTACCACAATTTAAATTCAAATAAAAGTCACTGTGGCTCTATTTTACCAAAATTTACATTTTATTCAAATACAGTAGAGTCTCGGTATTTCAAGTCTCGACACTTTGATATTCCCATAAATTTGAGCTGAAAAATTTGAAACAATGATTAATAAATAATCAGTTTTCAGTGCATGAGTCCTTCTATGAGGCTAGAGAAAGATGAGGGTCAGAAGAGAGACCTTGTATCTATGAAATTAGCCATTTTTAGGTTATAGTTGCGAAACATTACGAAAAACTAGCTCTATTTCCGGTAAAGCCTCATGTATAAACAACGATCTATTTTTGTGCTACGATCAACTGTCAAAGTCGAAAATTATCAAATGAAATAATGATTACTGTGAGATCATGTATGTACTTTAGTTTCAATTTTTTAAGTATGTAATGAAATGCGCTTTTTGTCATCAATACTATTGAAAGAGGCTCTGGAATGTAGTCAAAATATACATGACAATTTCTTTTAACGTAAGGCAATCTGTATGTGATTGTTTAACATAAGTAAATGGTTTTTTCAAGTAATTTCGTAAGGCTGAGTTTTGTTTTTACAGTCAACCCTCGATATAATGCCCTTTTTTGCAGTGCCACCCTCGCACTGTGCCAATAAATGGATGTGAATGGATCTTCTCCCATATAAAATGCATAAGAAACCTCGTTACTGTGCCAATTCATTTAGTGTCAGTGAATATAAGACAAGATCTTTACAAAATATAATTTGCACTGATTTTTTTCAGTTGCAGAATTCTTTTAAAACTGGAGTCAGGAAGATTATTTAAGAACTATACTGTATTTCCAAGAAATGAGTGTTCCCCTGCCACTAATTGTAAATGTAGTGCGGTAGAATGACGAGGCTTTGTTAAGAAGTCGGACAAACAGCCTGCGTGAGGGTTACTGTACAGTATTTTATTTTGTCCTCAAGTTCTCAATTTGCTTTTTATTTCATAATGCGGTACAGTAAATTAATACAGCACTGTATTATGCCATTTTTCTTTTAAAAATTAAATTTCGTTTTAGTGCCACTAAATGTTAGAGAGTGGATGGTGGCATTATATCGAGGGTTGACTATAGTTTGAGGTAGTCCTGGTCCCATCCACCCTGAATTACCAACACTCTACTGTATCTTATAGTTTGCATTTATCAGAGTGCATAATATTTATTATGTAAATTTTTATTCTGATAATATTGGCATTAAAATACGATTTGATATTGTGTGTATACTTTCAGATATTCAGAGGATAAAACTACAAAATGTTTTTATCTGATCCTGGCATGAACTAGGGATTATAATTAACTGATTAAAGAATGGAAATTCTGCACCTAAAGTACTTGGTTGATGGATGCAATCTCATTTGCTTCACAATATAGTCAGAGAACATTACTAACGGCCTTTTCATGCTGGGACACTTGTGACGGTCACCAGCAGAAATACATTAGTTCGAACTGGAGTTTTCATACTGGAGAACAGCGGTGACCCACCCAGTCACAAGTGACATGCGATGTTGACTCTAAACACATGTGAAGGTCACAGCACTTTCGGATTACCAACACAGCAACATGTATTGTTGTATAGTCGAGCTCAGCCATGAGTTTAGATTTGATTAATACTGAAGATTATAAGTGAAGTAGAATGTCGACCTGCCATTTGGGATGTCAAAAGCAATGACAAATTCTTTTATCATGTAGCTACTATTGGTAATACTATCAGTGATTGTCACAAGTGACCATCACTTATATCCTAGTGTGAAAAGGCCCTAAGGTGAACATTCGTCCCAATTTGGTTGGGACAGTCATTTTTTTTTTAACAGCTGTCCCAGAAATTTATGTACCTTTGTCTGGATGCAAAATGTCCTTATTTTATTTTTAAAAAATACCGATTTTGTCCCAATTTATGAAAATGGCCTACATTGTGGTGACAAAACTGTAGTTTTTCAGTTAAACAAAATGCTATGATTATATTATATGCTAAAAAAATTTTGACGAAAATTTATACATCTTATTTTAAGGAAATATACAGTAAATGAAAAATGTGACTTTTCAAAGAATCTTCTGGCCAGAAAAAGAAACCAGAGAGCAAAGCATATTCATGAACTGAAAAACATGTTCCTTACAGCATCCATCATCCAAGCATAACAGGTAACCCTATACAAGTGCACACATAATCCCTAAGAACAGAGTTATACAAATTAATTCTGTAACATTTTAGAAAGGTTAGTAAATATTCCATCATTAAATGCATGAATCAAATTTTGATGGCTTGTGTTAGGAAATAGGCAGAAAATTATGCTTGCCTGTTCAACAAAAACACCTCCTCTTGCTAGAATTAAAAGTCTGACGATGTGTTTGAATGATTCGCATTGAACAAGCTCTGATGGTGTTCTACCTGCATAGGTGACATAAGAGAACAACTTCAAACCTTTACAAAAATCCAACATCAATACATTTTATAAGCTATGTTAAATTTGGAAGCTTTCACTTTGATGCAATCACTGAACAAATATTTGCACAAACACTTTGGAAAATGTGATCACTACAATATCAAACTTGGATCATTTTTTGCAGTTTCTACAGGTGACAAAATCTCACATTCTTAGCAGAGTTGATTAGTTGATTGACGTACAATGTGTTTCAAAGTACAAGTTGGCCAATCATGCGGGTTTCTGCTTTGCGGTGGCTCACAGAAAAAATAATCTAACTCTCAAGCAATTGGGTGAAATATCTACAAATAAGCCTGCTAACAATGTAATGATTCAGGTTCTCACAATTACAGTTAAAATTAAAATTAAAATAACCACGTTCCTTATCACAAGATATGTTGGAAATGTCCTCCTCTTGCATCCACACACAACTGGCTTCTTTTTAGGAAATTTTCTTTCCGGCGCTTAAGTTTAGCTTTCGAGATAGAGTTCATTTCTTTTGTGATATTTTCTTTAAGTTCTTATAGGTCAAACTCCCATACATTGGAAGATCTTAAAGACAATATCACAAGAGAAATTAACTCTATCTCGGAAGCTGAACTTATGTGCGTGAAAGAAAATTTCCTGAAAAGGGCCAGTGTTGTATGGATGCAAGAGGAGGACATTTCCAACATCTCTTGTGATGAGGTACATGGTTATTTTCATTGTAATTTTAACTGTAATTGTGAGAACCTGAATTATTACACCATTAGCAGCTTTATTTGCATAGATATTTCACCCGATCGCTCGGGAGTTAGATCTGTGGCCAATGCAACGCAGAAACTCGCATGCTTGGCCAATACGTATGTGAAAAACACGGTATAAAATCAGTTATATAGCCACCTCTGACTGTTTCTGAATATTATTTACTATGACAGTGCATCTGTAAATTTTACATTACACAAGCTTCCACTATAAATAATTACAAAAAATGACCAAATCATTAAGCAGAAATTAAGGTTAGCAATAAAAAGATACAAATACATTCAGTGGCAAAATTATCCGACTATGAATAATCATAAAAGTACAAAGTTTGACCCTAAAGTGTATGTACTAAGAGAGAGGATTCCCTTAATGTGTGACCACATGTTGCAAACAAAATACCATACATCCTGAATGCAGTCGGAGTGGCTGGCTCAATGTCCAGACCTCAGCAGCTCACAGTACAGCAATATTCCGTAGTACTGCTATAAAAAATTACAAAATACACAAAAACCTACCATAAAAAACATCAATTGGTCACTCAATATTAAGAATTTTCTTTGATGCTTCAACTGAATTTGATGCATTTTTTATGTTGAATCGATTAATATATCGATATTCTTGGAGATTCGAGATAATCGTTAGATGACAAAGTTTGAAAAAGGGCAACCGGCCACTGTAGATCAACCAGCTATCTCTTGCACATTTTTACCATTTCTGCATTAAAACACTTCTATGTGATCTTAAGCTGCAGGTATATTTGGCTGGACTTAATCTAGGCAAAAGAGTGCATCTTATATTTGGGTAAATACGGTATATACAGAGTGTTAATGAATAACACCAAAATATTTTACCTGTGTATAGAGGGGCCATAGACAAGCAACTTTTATTAGGAGATTTTTCTTCTATGACGTAAACGTGTATGCTACAGGGCATTGAATTCATTATAAATTGGTGGTCGTAAGTCAATAATGAAGCTAAGTAGGGTTAAAATTTTAATTAAATTGACTTCATGCCATCTTAGTGATCAGTAAAACCCTGGTAGAATCAGTCATCAACAGCTGTATCATAATTTGGAGTTTTCATAATCTGCAAAATTTACAGACTAATCACATGACTTGTACGCCATGTTGCATTCGATTTTTATTCACAACTACAGTGTTGAGAACAAAGTTCCTTAGTTTTGCATGTTTTTTTCAAATGTTAAAAGTCAGTGGCGGTCATGCCCTAGGAGATTTTATGCTGTAACTGGAAAAATTGAATCCATTGAGCAAAAATCTCCTAATAAAAGTTGCTTGTCTACGTCCCCTCTATACACAGGTAAAATATTTCGGTGTTACTCATTAACACTCTGTACATGCAGCACCTAACAACATTGCTTAAAGCTAGAATAGTAATAATTCTAACATTCAGAATATCAGTGTTTTTTTAATAACTCATGCGCATCACAGTCCCAATTAATGCGGATAATTGAAGGTTTGCTGCATTAGTCATATATGCATTATATATGACACAGCACACCAGACTAGTAGTTCAGTTTCGTCGTCTCTCAGAGGAAGGACATCACAGAAATGTCCGAAACGTCAGTTCTTAACAAAGTGACGCGGCTAAACCCGAACAGCCATAGTGTTTTAAATTGTGACTCCAGCCGCGGAAGCCTACGTATTCATCATATATGCATTATGTTGTGATTATTCATGTCAGATAATTTTGCTACTCAGTGTACGGAACATAATTTCAATGAATACTGTGAAATTAAATCAGGGTAGAGCTGGCCATATTCTGATATTGATCTAAAGAAAATACTGACTTCTACAACCTGCAAAATGTTATAACTTTAGAACTGAATGTAAGAGATGGGGCAAAGTCCATGAAAGAATTTACATTTCAATACAGAAAATGGAGGTAATTAACTACGTTAATTTATCTAAAGTACCATCCACTAAATTGAAAATATAGCAAGTTTCTAAATACCAGTTTATAGTGTACATGCATTTACCCTGATATTATCTTCTGCCTTCTTTGTAGTAAGTAGAGACCAGATTTTAAAGGGAAATTTTTGAACCTAACAAGAACAACAACAAAAAAATCTGATGTGAAAGTCACATAACTTCCTCTGCCCAAATAAAAGTTAGCAGTATTCACATATCCTTTTACAGAATCGCAAGACACAATTTTACGCTAATTGTTCTCTAAATACCTCTTCTTTCAATGATGCGACTAAAAGCGCATGCTATATAACAAACTTAAAAAAAAAAAAGAACAAGTGACTGCAGACGTTTATTGAACTTTCCGCCGTAAAATATAATTTCCGAAATTTATCGAATATTTCCCTCAGATACTTCTTTACTCTATGCATGGCCAACAATACATCTTTCTCACTTCACATTCTTATATAGAATAAGAGGCCGTGAAAGAGCGAGTATTCAGTTGTTCATCACGCAAGACAAAATTTCTACAAACAGTGGGTGAACAGTGGGTGGCTTGTAACTACCCTCAGAGAATTTTTTCGAAAAAAAGTTTCAAATAAAAGTTTTAGCTCTCAGTAAAAGGAACACATGTGCAAATTTTAAAGAAAATCGTTAGAGCTGTTTTCGAGAAAATCGCGTAAAACGAAAATTTCTTCATGTAAAGTCCCCTTAAAAATAAGAGAAATTTGTCGCCAATCTTCGAATCACATCTTCAGAAGGTACCTGACCCAAATACGAAATTTTGTTTTCATACGATTCTCCGTTTCGGAGCTAGCCTGTTCACAAACTTCCACACAGACAGACACACACACAGACATGTTTCCAAAAATAGTATTTTTGGATTCAGGGGGCCTTGAAACGTGTATATATGCTAAAAACTCAACTTCGAATTTTAGGGTCGAAAACAATACTTCCTCTACCTATAGTAACCTATGGTACGGGCAGAGGAAGTAAAAAGGAAAATGTCTGTCAAAAAGCGAACTAGAGTGGTTAATAACTTGAAAACAGAAAGCATTGTCACTCGCTGTGCTGCTGTGTTTTATCATATTTTACACCATGAGGTACTCAACATTTCACACATGTCTGTTAATTCAACAGGTATATGTTTATAAAATATTTATTCAATGGCAAATTAATTAAAACATATTTATTAACACTGACATAGTTTTTACATAAATTGCATGAATTACACTTTTTAAAATTTTTAATTACATTGTTACATAGGGTTCGGATGTTTATGCCATGTCATATTTTTATCCTGACCTCCGTTCTCACCGCAAACACAAATTAAACATGAATTGCACATTTGTTATCCTAATCTGACCGTTTTTATTTTGCATATAAAGCCAATATTTTCATCATTTTCATGGTCTTGGTCATATTTGTAATTTAACGTCACATTTCAGTTATAAATTCGCTAAGAGCACAGTTATGTATTGTCGACTTTTTTTCCGAAAAAGAGTCACGAATATTTTGGTTTTACTGTAACTGAAATGTGAAAGGACAATAACAAGTAATAGCACAATTACCTCTTCCTCCTTGTTATTAACAACTTCCAAGAGACATGTTTTAAAAATATTTTCAGTTCACATTTGCAGTGGTATTGGGTATCGGAAGTTCTTTACATGTAAAACTGTAAATCACCTGCAACCCGTACGGTTCCCTGGCACAAAAATCCCCTGCGTAATGAGTTTTGTCCAAAAGTGATCCATGTTTTGCCATTTAGGCCTACATTCATGTTAATGTTCAACTAACTACAGGGATTCCCTTTAAAATCTGATGTCTTAATAACAACATAGCAAAGAAAGAATAGGAAAGCAGTATATGATACTTCATGCAGGTAGAGGTTATGCTTCCGTGAGGTCACTTATACTCACAGGCATTGCTGGGAAAGGTGGTTGTGCCATATGTGGAGGTCCTGGGTGACCCAAATGGTGACCTGCTAACTTAGGACCATCTTCTGCTTTTTCTTCTTCTCGTCTCTTTAGGCAAGCTGCTTTAGGGTTAAGATTTCTCTCTGAAAACAAAATGGTTAATTGTAAAACAAAGAAGTTCACTAATTCAGACTAAAATAGCGAGCCTTTAAATTAGAGTTCAAATCAGGTTTCATTTTGTTTTACTGATAGAACTTTTACATTGAAGCAAAGCAAAATTAAGTTGACAAAATACTTCAAATTTTACTAATTAGTAAAATAATTACATTTTCACCAATGAGGTTTCCGTTAGACATTAAGAAATATATATAGTCTACACACTTTAACTTGAGCTGAAAAAATGCAGGGGTGAGGGGAGCTGATATTGCATGCAGTATAAGAGACTGACTATTGCAGAAGGCAGTGAGTTGAAATTAGGTTTGTTCGCAAAGCAGTCAGAAACCAGGAACATATCGTTCGCGCATGCGCTCTTTCTCCACACGCGTTCGCAAAGCGAGAATCCATGATTCTGATTTCAATCTTCTGTTCGCAAAGCTCTCACGGACAGTTTCTGTACTATAAGAAAAGTTTGCAGGCTCTAGCATGAATTGTTATCAGAGACATGCGCAGTAACCTATTTTCACGCGCCTAACTCCTCCCTCCTATAACATTGAGCCAGATTTATAAACATAGGCTACTTATATGTATGAATAATGGAAGAGTTTCCCAAAATATAGATTATATTGTCAATGTATATTGCATTTATAACATGTCAAAGGGAAATATATATTTTATTTGCATATCATATCGATTAAACGCAGAAACTATCGATTCCAAATTCTTGTAACCGTTCGCAAAGTGCAAATCACGGGTAAGTTACAGACTGGACATGCGCAGTACAACAAATTCTCAAGCGGTCACGGATTTGCTTTGCGAACAAACCTAATGACTTCATTTCTGAAGGGTTGCCAACTACCAGAAAATATAACTGTGTAGTTTTATGCTGGTGCACAATGGAAGTAACTGTAGTTCCTGGCAATTTCAACTCTCGCTACAAAACTAAACATGTTTTATTGATGCAGAAATTTTAGTAGAATATATCGCTGGAGAAACCAATTAAGTCTGCAGGTAATTAATACAACTTTCTAGCAAAATAATCAAAACTGACTTGTTCTTTTCTCCGACAGAATCAGCTTAAAACACATTAAATTGCTTTTCTTCCCATTTCATTTATTTCGTTTATTATTTATTTGCTGATGTCCAACATTTCTTGGTTTAAAGTATCTTCATTTTTAACTTCGTTGTCACTTATATAGACTGTTTCCACAACACCATTCTTCTAATGCCTCTGGATTTAATTCTGTCATTTTCAGAATAATATGTTGTAAACAAATAAAAAAAAATAGACGGCAGTTTAAGAATGCTGCTATGGAAAGTTTTTGGGTATGGCAATACTGGGAATGGGCTGCAATCTTCATTTTTTCGAGCAAGGCCTTCTTGATGTGGACTGTTTTCAGCATTATGGAGTGTTTAGCTCAAGATAAAGTGTGTGATCTTTACCCCAATAAGAAAATACTTCTAGCACATTGATCTCTGCAGAAAGGCACATAGATAGTGATCATATTTTTTGGCTGAACTTCTGCAGGAGACTTGTTAAGAGGTGTTTAAACATCCACCCTAAAGCCTGGATCTCGCTCCCAGTAATTTCCATCTTTTCCTACACCTCAAGAAATGACAGGGAATTACAGAGAGGAGGGGATAATAGTCACACAATGGTTCAAATCCCTGGCGGCAGACTTGTACGACACAGGTATTCAAAAGTTGGTTCCAGGGTATGACAAATGTTTCAATTCCGGTGGCAATTATGTTGAATAATAGCTGAATACTTGCTGTATCTGTTGGTATATAAATGTCCAAGAAATTGTGTTTTGTTTCTGTAAACAGCCCCAGGGAAACTCACTTTACGGATGCGCTTCGTATATAATGAATTGTAAAAAATTGGACATGTCCTATTTTTATACAATTCTATTCTATTCTATTCTTACCTATCTGTTACCATTTTCTTCAGCACAAAGAATTACTTTACATCATAAGATGTAAAAACTGATGAGATGCTACATTTGGAGTGTAGCTTTGTATGGAGCCGAAACATGGTCACTCAGGAAAAGGGAAAAGAAATATCTGGAGAGCTTCAAGATGTGGAGTTGGAGAAGGTTGGAGAGGATTCGATGGACGGATAGAATCACAAATGAAGAAGTTTTAAGAAGAGTGGAAGAAAAGAGACACATCCTTGCAAGATGTAAGAGTGAGAAAAGCCAACTGGATGGGACACATTATGAGAAGAAGAGGACTCTTTGCTAGATGCCATAGAAGGAAAAATAGAAGGAAAGAGAAGACTAGGAAGAAGAAGAATTGAGATACTGGATGACATCAAGAAGAAAAGAAATTATGGAGAGTTAAAGGATGCAGCAGAAAATAGAAGGAGCTGGAAAATTGAATTTTACCATGAATGAATGAATGATAAGATGTTCTTCTCTGTTTGTCCTACATTTTGTGACTACTTTCTGTCTCTATCAGAAATGCCAGTAATAGGCCAAAGATAAGTGTAATAAAGTTGTGAATCACAGCCTACGTAAATAATCAAAGTTACTGCCAAATTACGGGACCGATTTGCACTCGAAATCTATGTGCACACCAAATTTGAATGCAACAAATTGACAAAAAATGTATGAATTAGATTCTCATAAATATGTAATGTGTATGGGAAAACTATATCCTTCCTACAGAGACCAATGCAAAACAATAAACATGCAAGTTGCAGACCTCGAACTTGCTGCTCCAAGTTCATGATGACCTCGACAGCCATGTTGAGGATGCCGAGCTTCGTCTGCGGTTTGTCTGTCTTGAGATGTGTCATGCACATTCTCCCCAGCTCCTTGAGGGCCTCGTTGATGTCTCGGATACGTATCCTATAAACACAAGCCACATACAACACTACAGGCTAAACATTTGTCCACTCACATCTCTATCTAGTGCCCTGTCGTAGGAGAGGAACTCAACAGGGATAGTTTCTTTGTATTTAATAAACCTGTCATGATTGGTCCTGATTTCCAGCATTTAATGTATAAGTAGTCAAAATTAAAGTAAAATTGCCTTTGGTGGATTACGTGTTTCCTTCCTTCTTGAACCTTCATGACGTTTTGGTCCTATCCTCCGAGGACGGCAATTTTACCTTTTTACTTTAATTTTAACTACTTCAAGAGGGATATTTTCAGATTAAAAAAAAAAAGTGTGCGTGGAACGCCAAGCAACAGAAGTGAAACTTGTTTTTATTTTTTATTTTTTCAATTTTGCAATTTTGCATTATTGGATTTTGGACCTTTTAATATTGGGTTTTTGGACTTTTTTACTTTTGGATTTTGGATTTTTAAAAATTTGTATATTTTAATTTTTTTATTTTCGATTTTTTTATTTGGATAATTTTGGATTTTTTATTTTTTAAATTTTAGATTATTTGACTTTTTTATTTTGGATGTTTGAATTTTTGAATTTTCGAATTTTGGTTTTTTAAATTTTGGATTTTTTAAATTTTGGATCTTAGAATTTTTTTATTTTTAATTTTGGATTTTTAGATTTTTTAAATTTTGGATTTTTTAATTTTTGGATTTTTTAAAATTTTGGATCAGCCTAATCATTAAGTTGATTATTTTCTGTGCATTTCGATGCAACTTGCATCGAAATGCATTTTCAAGTATTAGACGCATCTGGGACCAAGAAGAAGTTTTATTAATTTGACAACAGTGTTTTTTATTAATTTGACAACAGTGTTTTTAACGTGTGCTTGTGCCTTCTATGGTATTTTATATTTTATAAAAGGCCCCAGATAAGTGAAACGACAAGGGTTCTAAGGTGGACAATCTCTCTATTTTAAAACTCTAAATGTGTCGCAATGCAGTTTGATCTATGATACGAGCAGCAAGAGTAAGCAAATTCTTATTCCTGAAAAGTATCCCTCGCAGTAAATGTTCTTTTTTTACCCGTAATTCAAAAAGGCTCAACTTTTCCAGCTCTTCCACGATAGATCAAATGGATAGCAATTGTGATAGACGCCTCATTTCATGTCCCTACCTCTAACTTCCTCTTCCAACGAAGTTATAACCTCAACAGCTTCCTGCAGAATTTTAAGTTTTGATTCTATTTTGTCAGTCTTTAGATGCACCAAGCTCATTTTTCCCAACTCTTGAAAAGCATCATTTATGTCTTTCACTCGTAGCCTGCGACAAAAAAGAACGGACAATGTCTTTTCATTAGGCTGATCCTATCAACCTCTTCAATATATTGATAAAGCTTACTGTAAATACAGAAGTTAAATATCAGATTGAAAAGTATAGTTTCTTTACCAATGAACTCAATTTTAAAAAGTTTATTTAGAAATAGACATTTTCTGTTCTTTATGTTCAGCAGTTGGGTTTCAGTGGAGTTCAGAGGGGAAATCCAACTAAGTTCTTTTGGGTTCAGCAGAATCTAGTGAAGAATACTGGCAGATGTCTGGATGTTCATCAGTGAAACAATGTATCCCAGAAACTGAAGGGATATTGAAATATTTAGTAGCAACCCAAGTCCCATGATGCATCACTCACAAAACATGTTTAATGACTTCCAAAACAAGTACAATAGAACAATACTTATCACTAGGGCTTGGATTTGAAGGTTTTAATCTATTTTTTCCCCAGCTTCCTAATTAGAACATTTTAACATCTACTCTTATACAATTCAACGGCCCTAAATAGCGTGCTCACTCGCTCGCCCGCTTCGTGAAACATCGGGTATACTCGGCGATGTTCGTCTCTCACAGTCTAAACTTTCACGTCAAGTACAAAATTAGGAAAACCGTTTCTTTATTATATAAAGCCTAAGTGAAATGAACACAATGAACAAATATTCTAATTTTATTTTTACTTATAATTTTCATAGCTCTGAACCACAAACATTTTTAATAAACTACCAGTGTAAATTTCTTAAAAATCCTGGAGTCAGTTAATAATGGCGGGCGAAGCCGGGGGCACCAGTTGTAAAATATTGATGGTTTAACTCTTGAAATATCGCTGATAATAAAAATCCAAACAAACCATTCCTTCCCTTGAAACATTATATAATTTCTGAAAATTACACTGAATTGATCAAATAAAATTCACATCATATTCATCTGTCAACACACAGTTGCGAAACAATACTTATTATGTGTTCACAGTTAGCTTTGGAACTGCATAATCGAATCTGAGATCGTTTTTTCAGGCGGCGCTTTCTAATCGTTGAATGTACTCTGAGGCCGGAATTTTAATTGTTTCATTAATTATTTATTAATGGCTTAGTTTATGAATGATTCGCGGGTAAGTGTTAATGAACATAATTTTGATTATTTTGCTCTTAGTTTTTATTTTTTTAATTAATTATCGTGGGCGAAGCCGCAGGCACTGCTAGTTAAAAATGTGACCCTTCCAACAGCATGTTGGTCATCTTTCCCTCATAAATACCGAGATGAATAATGCATCATGATTTAATGTCAGAATAGAACTTACAAATTAATTTGATGAACACCCTGAAAACACTGAAAATAATTAGGAGGGCTATTTTTTTTTAACCTCCGAAGGGGCATGAAATGAAAAACCACAGTGAAAATCAAAACTGTTTTATTTAGATCATTTAGGTACACATTCTAGCTACTTCTCTACATAGTCCTGCTCCGATTGAGACATTTGTTGAAGCGTGGTACAGTATGAACTTTCCAATAACCTCTTCATAGAAGCTTACCGCCAGCGTATTGAGAAGGGTCTTCACGATATTTTGAAGTGTTTTGAAATTCTTCGTTGGTGTGGAAGCGCTGTCCTCCCAGTTCTTTCTTCAGCTGCCTAAAAAGATGAAAGTCACTCGGCATGGGAACGAGTTTTTGAAATCCATCGTGACTGGGGATGAAACGTGGATTCGTTACGACAATCCAGAATCAAAAGAACAATCCAAACAATGGATGCACACAAATTTCCCGAACAAAGCCAAGATCTGGCTTCCAGACCAATGAAGATTTTAAAACACTTCAAAATATTGTGAAGACCCTTCTCAATAAGCTGGCGGCAAGCTTCTATGAAGAGAATATTTGAAAGTTGCACCACTCTTCAACAAATGTCTCAATCGGAGCGTAACTATGTAGAGAAGTAGCTAGAAGGTGTATCTAAATGTTCCAAACAAAACAATTTTGACTTTTACTGTGGTTTTCATATTAGGCTCCATTGGAGGTTGAAAAGAAATAATAGCCATCATCAGAAACAGGCATCAAGCTTAGAATCATGTTGTGACAACAGGCTGAAAACATCGAAGAAACAATGAACCACATTATAAAATCTTAGATAAGTAGAAATGTTTTTATATACAGACAATTCTGCCCGTGAAATCTCCACTGAAATGCCCAGGATATGGATGGGTACATAGGTAAAGATACTATATACTATAAATAGCATTCGTGAACATATAAATGCTGAGTATGCTGGAAGATGCAACACAGAAAACAGTAACACTGAACAGAAGAACTACAAATATTCATTGTCCTGTTCAGTAAAAATTAACTGATATAGAAAATTACGGTTCACACAGAAAAATATTCGGATCTCCTCCAGAATAGCGTAGCCAGCTAACAGTGAAGTATGCTCCACCATTAGCAACCGTGCCCCTCCGAGCCACGGATAACAAAAGAGGAACAACTGGCGCAGTGGTAAAATTTCCCATGTAGTCAGGAAACTTATTGAGTTTGGGAAGAATTGGCATGTAAATTTAGTACATAATTTTATGATATTATACTAAAGAAATTATATTTAATCATTCTGAAAACATTAATGTACTCATTTTTAAAATCTGAAAAGTGGAGAAGAGCATATTCATGGTTACTTATATAAACTAGCCTATATATTATTAAAAATAATTTACAGGTTATGAGTACCATACACAAAAAGCATTTTACAACATGGCTAGTTTTATTAACTTCATAAATATACTTCAAAATATTTTATACATGCTTTGATAGTATATATCTGTCCAGCAAACTCGCTCAAAAATATACCAAACAGAAAAAAACATGCAGGTTGCTGACTCGCCCAACAGAATGTTACAAGACTGCCTTATGAACCAGAATAAATCTCAGGATTCCAGCGGGTATGAAGGTTAAACCCGTATTCCGGAAGAAGCAAGCAGAGCGGATTATACATTCTTCCAGATGTAGTAGAAGGGAGGCCAATAAGGGCCAAAGAAAGCATACAGTGAAGTGGAAGGCTGCTATTGGTCAGAACTGGTGGCTGATTTGGCCCGTTTTTGTTATCAAGAACCATGCATTCTTAACTTTAGAAAATAAGAAAGAAAAAAAGCTGAGAAATGATGTAAGTGAAATAGAAACTGTAGAATAAGCCAGGCAAAGAATGCATTTAACAAAATGAAAAAGTTATTAAATTCATGTTATACACCACTGAGTTCAATCAATAAAACAAAATAGACTTAATACCAGCAAATGAACAATTTTTTATTTTATTTTTCGTCTAGGCCTTTCGATATTTCCGCCGTCTTCAGGGCATCTTCTTTTGCTGGTTTGGATGCCTGAATTAATTTTAATATTTGAAATTAAAATTTAATTTAAAAGTAATGTCCATCTGTCTGTCCATGTGACAGACGATAACTTGAATACACTTTATCGGATTTCCATGAAACTTGGTATACGCATTTATAATGTCCATAGGAAGAATCATATTGATATTGGACCAAATCGGTTGTCCGGTACCAGAGTAATGCTCAAATTAGCACCTATTTTATGGTAATATATTAGAAAGAATTTATCAAATGCAAATCAGCTCTCATGACAATATGTTGTTTTACAGCGTTCATATAGGCTTTGCAAGTTGCAATATAGATAGCTCTGACAAATAACACTACCCACATATTCCCACATACTCTTATCAAAGTAGACCTTTGTTCTTACATAAGCCATGCTTAATGAATCGATCTGGAGCTTAACTCAGAAATGGATTACAAAAATATCTTATTTTCTGCCTATCATAATTGCAATTATCACTGATTAAACAAAAACATTATGGCCCTTTGTTACGTCACCTGATTTTACTTCATTGTTCAAATTGAAAAATTCACTACAGTTGAGTTGATACACCTGCTCAAATTAGAAGAAACACATCTCGGTGTTTACTGTTCGACTATCTAAGTTACGATAGCAGTTCGGTTGCAGTACTACAAGACATGTTTTAGTTAAGCGACCTCGAGTTACGTATTGGAACGATTTATTAGGACGTGGTAGTATAGGCCCTAAACATTTAGAGTGACCCTTATATTACCTATAAATGATTTGTTTTAGGTCAGAAAGAGAAATAAATATATTGTAATTTTATCATAGGTAATCCCCCAAGAGTATACGAGTTGATCAATAGATTTGTAATGGCGCAGCAGGAGCGAATTTATCTGATGAAACTCATCAACTTGAGTTGGATTTATTAAGACTATTCCATGAATAAAGCTATAACGGATTATACAAATAATAGTTACTTTCGTTATATAAAAACAAAATTAACAGCTGCGAGACCATGGCATACTAAGAATCAACCATCCATGAATCAATTAGAGTTACCATGCTGTTATCAGTGCTACCAATTGTGCACATAAGACATAGTTAACTTCATTCAGGTAATCTAACATCAGAACAGAATAAAAGCACACGAACTGGCTTGCACTGAATCAAAATTGTGTTTTTAATCAATGTACATTTATATTATTTCAATTTCCTAACAAGTTATGTTGCATAAAATAATCTATTTTTGTGCTACTTAATGGCAACATGTGACGTATTAATCATAGCACACTGATGCTTATGTGTCCAGTAACGAGCTGACCATTTTATCAGATAAAATCCCATCCTCATATTAATAGATAAGATAAATGATTGCGATTGGTCTATATCCAAGGAATTGCTAAACACTATTGGTCAATATCAAATGTTGTATGAGTGGAATATCAAAAACAATAAAACAGTGTGCAGAAATATTAGTTTATAACAAGATTGTAACACTCTGTTGGGCAAGTCTTACAAGACATTGAAGGGGCAGCGTTTGCGTGCTTACTCCTCACGTACCTTTCTCTCGCGTTGTTGGCTTGCCTGCGCTCCTTTTCTCTTGCTGCCTTTGTGTCGGGATCCTCTTCTTCGTCCGCGCTCGAACAACAGTTGGTGGAAGAGAAACATTGTACATAAGTATGACATGGCTCACTCACTCTATAACCTGACTCTTTCATGATGGTTACCAATTATTCATTTCACACGATTTCATATGTTGCTTAACTCTGTATTTTCATAGCTCTAAAGGACTGTTCTTCCATGAGTCCAGTTTGAAATCGAAAATGTACAAGTTTAACAAAATTTCTGTACACATGGCCATCTAAAGGCAATGTTAGATTCACCTTCTGTGATAAGGTTAATGTGTCGCATAAGACACATAATGTCCTTTGAAATTTGAAGGAGAATGAAGGGTTAATGCAGGCATTAGACATTAATTCTTTGTGGTTTTGTATTTATTGGAAAGAATTCTTTCATAGTTTGGGCCCTAAAAGGGTAAGAAACGAGAATATAAGTTTATTATGTACAGAAACTGTCGCCCATGGTGGTCTAGAGGTGGCGTGCCCGCCTCTAGATCCGAAGGTCACAGGATTAAACCTGGCCGTGGTTGATGGATTTTTCAGGACATAAAAAACGCCTGGGTACAGAGTCCTCCAGGAGGGACTATAAGCTGGGGGCCCGTGTCATAGATTTACGGCATATAAAAGAAGTCCAAGCCTAAATTAGAGCCTCAGGACAACATTTCTCAGCTCTTTCATGTCCAAGTAATACCTTAGTTTCCGGAAGGTGGTTGAGAGGCAACGGGTTTACCAACTGTCCCTCTACCCTCTCTCAGAAAATAAGCGTAACAAAAAAATCACATAGGTAACAGAAACCTCCAGTTGGAGGCCCCTAAGCCCCAACATAGGGGATATAGGATTCTAGGACTAGGACTAGGAGTGGTCTCATGGTTAGCATTGCTGGCTATGGATCCATAGGCCCGGATTCGATCCCCGGTACCTCCTCGGATTTTTCTCAGGTAGGGAGGTCTGGAAACGGGGTGCACTCAGCCTCGTGATGCAAACTGAGGAGCTACTTGATAGAGAAGTAGCGGTCATGGAAAGCACCATTAACGGCCATGGGTAGGGATGTAGTGTATGGTAGATGATGCAGTGGTCGGGTGGTAGGCCTTGTTCCTTCAGGGATGTAGTGTCACGGAGTTAGTTTATACGGAAATTTACAATAAACTATCGAGAAGCATAACCCATGTACAACAATATCAGTAAAATTAAATTAAAATAAATTAAATGGGATAGAAATTTTGGCAAACCAATGATCAATCCGTAGTAGATCACAACACTGTATTACTCAAAAAGAACAAATTCATGAAATACGATGGATAAATAAAGAAGGTAGGAATAGGAGCAAGTTCTTTGTAAATGTTTTGAAGTTACGGTAGTTTGTTTATTATCATGTTTTTAGATTTCTCAAAAGTGTTTGTGTTAAATTGGCTGGACTTGGTCTCAAGTAATAAACATGAGAAGCTGTAGATGGCAAATTAGAATAACTAGATCAGAATGCTTCTTTTGACGCGTATATACTTCAACCCTTTGGCAACCCTTCAACCCTAGTTTCTTTATGCAAGGCGCCCCCAAGTTACTAATATTTTTGCACAAGAATTGGAATTTTGTTCATTTATAATTTATTCCTACAAATTCAGTTTTATTGGCTTCAATACATCCCCTGTTATGCTATGAAGTTGGGTTTCAACTTAAGATTGGATGTAACAGATATTTGGTTCCATACCGCTCAACAGAAAAGCTGTATAAGATATCTACTGATAGAAAGCAAGAATGACCATAAAATAAAGATAAATTTGTAACTTAAAAATCGATATAACACATATAGTGTTTCACACCACTCGATAGATAATTTTTTAGCTTTAAAATGGTATAAGGCACGTCATACCACCTACTGAGAAAAGCTAGAACTAAAGGAAAAGGAATCTGTAACTCTCACCCATCCAGAAGCCTATGACTGTGTAAATGGACTTGTATTGTAGGTCAAGAGGTTAAAATCAGTCTTGTGGGGATCATTTGCTAAAATCATAAATAATAGAAATACTTCAAGCTGGACAAATGAATGTAGAAACCATGGCCTCAGTAGACTTATTCCTTTTATTTGATCAATGAAGGCCTTGACTACAAAGTAGTCCGATATTTGTAAATGTATTACATCACACCTTGCCCTAGATGTACCATAAAACAGGGAATGTAGCTAAATTATAGCTGTATTACTTTTCAAATGATAAACAGTAGGCTATAACATACTAGAAATTTGTTTCTGGTGCATCAACCTATGCACCCTTCGTTTGGATTCAGTTTGTCTGTATTTGTGATGAAAATGTATATTTTTATTTGGTGTTAGGGTGGCCATTTCTAAAATGTCAGAAAGGAGGACACTTCTTCGGTAATCCAGCATAGTATAAAACTTCGGGCATGGACAGCTGGACAGCAGATATTACATGGTATAACCCTGACTAATTTTACTTAGTAGCTGCATTTATATAAAATAAATGATTGTACACTGCTTTACTGCTTTTTGAAATGTACTGAAATTCTTTGACCCACTGAGGATTAAAAGAAGTTTTTCGTTTTGGTATTCTGGTAATTGAAGAAAAACACTGCAAACTGCAAAGAATGTATAATACAAATGGAGACTTGAACAACAATCAACAGTACGGCCAACGCCACGTACTCCACCAAATAATGATAGTACGCTATCAACTTATGGACAAGCGTGCCAACGTTAGGAATAGATTCACCAACGAAACAAATGATAGTAGGCTATCGACAAGCGTGCCAACCTTAGGATTGGCAGGAACATACGGGAAAATACAAATTTTATCAATACGCTTTAACGATCCATTAGAGTCTCGAAAAGGGGGACAAATCAACGTCCGGCATAAAGCTGCGCCGGATGGAGGACTACTTAGCAAAGAGCCTTACAGTCCGGCCAAAAGCCGGACATGTGGCCACCCTATTTGGTGTTAATAAATTATTTTTATTAATTTACTTGGAGTTCAGTTAATCTGCTTTAATTTCAACAGCCATTTTCCAAAACTTTACTCAGACGGACCAAAGGTTGTCTGAATGCACCTCAAAGACAGATTTTAAATTGTTGCTTTCGTTTGCAAATTATGATCGAAAAAATGGCATAAAACTTTTTACACTCTCAAAGCACCAGTTTTCAGTAAAATATTTCAATTGTAAAATGAACTACAGATGGTGTTCCTCTGCAGCCTTAATAACCAGGAAAGAAGAGAATTGGTAACATTTACTGTCAATTGAAGAGATCTGATATTTTACTTCAGAAGAGGGATAATAAATGTATGCCTAAATAGGAAAGCATTGATTAATTTGGACGGAACTCCCTATGCAGGGGATTTTTGGGTCAGAGAACTCAAATCTGAGGTTGTTTCTTGCTTCCTAATCATGAAATGCATCCTAAAGCCAGATTTTTAATTGTTTCATAATTATTAATCGCTTAGCTACCAATTATTCATGTGTAACTGTTAATAAGTATGTTTTAATTATTTTGCTCTTATATAAGTTATTTAAAAATCTAACAATTGAATTATTGGTTTAGAATAAACTTTCACTGTTTTTTATAACAACACATTAAACATCACTAGAACAACTTCATACTAAATATTGCTTCATTTATTTAATTTCCGCTAAACTTGAGAATAGGGTGACCGCCGCCATAACCGGGCCGTACCGAGTGGGACCAAGTCTACAATGTCGCCAATATTACGAACATGATTACATGCCGATTGAATTTGGTAGATAAACGACTGTTGTAGCGATGTTTTATGTAAGATGTGGAGGTAAAAAAGCTTCTGTATTAAGAATTCTAGGTCCATGACAGGTTATGTTAGGTTAGGAACAGTCATGTTAGTTTAGCAGCAGTATTCTGCATAGCACGGGGTTCATGCCATGTAACGATGTTTTACGAAAGACGTGGAAGGGTAATAAGACTTCTAGAAGTAGTGACAGTCAAATTCTAGGTCAGTGACAGGTTATGTTAGGTTAGGAACATTTGTATTAGTTTAGGAGCAATATACTGAATAGCGGTGGGTTTATTATGTCTCGCATTGAATATGACGGGAAATTTTACCCTTGCGCCGATCGTTTCTCGTTTGTTGCCTGCGGCTCGGAGGGGCACGGTTGCTAATGGCAGTGCATGGCTGGCTACGCTATTCTGAAGGAGTTCCTTAATTTCTTATATTACACATTTAGTTTTTCTTTTTCTTTTCTACTTTTAGGTCAATTGTGTACTCTTTTATAACTAAGCTCTATAGTTTTATAATTCAAATGTTTCATATGTACTAGAGAAGGATTTACAGCTTTAACTCCGCTAGGTCAAAATGAATTAAATTAAAACTTCGGATCTAAAGTGTTGGGTGATGAAACAGTTTGGTTGCACACCACTAAAGTGTACCAAAGTAGCATTTGCAACGTAGCATTTGTTCTGGTTGAAACTTATCAGATGACGTTGCAGACAATGGCACAAGACAATGTCATTTACAAAGAATGTCTCTCAGTTAAATCATCATAAATTTTACATGGATCGGAATTTGTAGTCTCTCAAATGTTGGGTAAGAAATCCACAACTAACCTTGAAACTATTTCCTGTTTCTTCTTGTCAATCATATCTGAGGGACGTGTTGTGCTGATCGCATTACAAAAGAAACAGTGACTTGGTAAATGAGTCAGTAAATGAACAAAAATATAAGCCAATTACTTATTTTGGAAATGTTTTATAAAACTGGTTGTCTACGTTCAACAGTTTTGGCTGCAATCGTTATTGAAGAAGCTCATTTTCCCCCACCTATAATTTATACTACATGGTTTGGACATCATTTGAGATTTCCTCCACTGATGTATAATTTCTACGTAACTTGTTTTCAAATGTCTTAAACAAAATTTAACTTAGTCAAAGAAGTATAGCAAACATGATATAAGAGTAACTTTTTTATTTCAACTGTGTTTATACTCCTTTTAGCTACAAGGCCATAATCAGGAGTTCGGGATGTGTGTCTACACAGTAGGATAGGTTATGGAACTGTTGATTGTCAATTGTCTCTATTATTAGTGTATTTTTACGGAGTAAATTTCAACTGATATTAATTCAAATGGATATGATACAGGATGAAATGGTGAGGATGATTCATGGTATGTAAATATCCAATTCGGTATTTGCCATTACGACTGGAGAAACCATCAAAAAACCCATGTCAAATTGACCGGTCTTGGGATTTCAACCTGGGTCCTCCCACATGCGAGTACAAGATGTTACCATCTCGACCATCTCGCTCGGTAAGACTAACTTGTTGAACTGTGCATCAATCGATGGCAAAATGAATAGTCTGGCTGTAGGAGATTTGAATGTAAATGAAAGCCAGGAATGGAAAAAAAAAAGAGGAAAAGGGATTTAGGACAAACTGATGTAATTTAAAAATAAAGTATCATTCCTGTGAATACCATCAAATTGCAGTAAACTGAACAAATGAATAACCATCATGAAAGTGAAAATAACAAGCTTGTCGTCAAATTTGTTAAGAGTTATAAAAGAGACTGAGTGAGCAGTCACGCAAACGCTTGCCTTCAAGTGAAGCCCGTATTCAATCAAAACACTACCGTACTTCAAAAGTGCACTTCTTGCGGTCTCAACACTCATGTCAAATTATACACCACCCATTACAATGAAAACAAGAGCAAACATGGATACACACAAAATTATTCTAAAGAAGTGTGGTACACCATCTTAAAGATGGCCAGCTGCCATCCTGTTTCAAGTATTCCCACCTGGAATGGAGGATGCAGAGATGCCAACCTTGAAAGGTGGTTATCAGTAGTGTCAGTCCTCCATGTTTAACCGAAAAATCACAATTACAGGTTTCACAAAATACGTGATTCGGTGAAATGTTTGAAGGTCTGAGGCAAGGAAACTCTTCCGTATACTGCTTATTTGCCGCAGTTCGTTTTTGTCCATCAGACTCGTCACTGGTTTTACGTTTACAAGACATATTTCCTCAATATTCTACTTGCAATGCAACACTCAATAAAACTTCTAGCAAGCAACGGCGTCGGGAGTCGTCAGCGGCATTACAGTGATAATAAAAAAGAGGAAATATGTTAACACCAAAGATGTTATAACTATAATATCTTTGGTTAACACACACGTCAAAGATTGTAGTGTCCAATGTCACCAACACAATGGATGTTTTCTTTTACAAACTATTTCTCATGATAACAGTTTGCATCTCTACTGACACATTAAATTTTTTTTTTATGTTCGCAGGAGAAACGAAACATTATAAAAATAGATATTGGGATTTGTGAAATCTGTAATATTCAGTACAATTTCCGTATTGCCGGAAGTTCCGTAGCAGTTGGCATCTCTGCCGGATGTGTATCCCATTTCTTCAGATGGTACACAATGTTTGTGGAGCTATATTTTCCTGATGAATAGAGATCCATGAAAATGGTTTGTTTGGAAAGAAAATTTGTTTTACACTTTTATCACTTCGGTGTTATTACTAATTTGGTGGTGTTTCTTCAAAACATGATCTACTTAAAAATACCCATGGCGAAAAACTGCCCCTTGGAGAAATATCCTTCCACGGCAACATGGCTGATGCATTTATTTGCTGACCAAATGTAATATTGTCTTCCCACCTTCGTCTAGGTCTTCCAAGTGGTCTCTTCCCTTTGGGTCTCCCAGTCAATATTTTTGAGATGTCGTACCTCCCCCATGCGCGCAACACGTCCAGTCCATTTCATACTCCGTGATTTAATTACCCTTAGTATACCCGGTGAAGAGTACAGGTTAAGAAGCTCGTCGTTATGCAGTTTTCTCCAGTCCCCATTTTCATCTCTGTTGGACCCAAATATTTTCCTAAGCACCCTGTTTTCGAACACTCTCAGATTATGTTCTTCCGAAGAGTAAGCGACCATGTCTCATATCCACATAATACAACCGGCAGGATAATAGTCTTATAAATTTTTATTTTTAGATTTCTGGACAGAAGACTAGAAGATAACAGTTTCTGAACTGCATAAAAACAGGCATTCGCTGATTTCGGTTGACACTTCACTCCTACTTTAATATTACTTGTATCTGTAATTATTGCTCCCAGATATTTGAATTTCAGTGCAATCAGCCTACTGAAGGTAACTGAGATAATTTACAAACATGTAACAGCTCCGGTCAAGAGAAATATCAATAACAGCAGTGGAAGTCAATAAGCTAGCCACATGCCCCATTCATGCCATTCAAGATGATGTTGCAGCAACTGGATGGTAGACCCTGTCCCTTCATAGAAAAAATATAACAGGAAATCTAGGAAAATCCTGCAGAAAGATTTTAATAGTTCTGGTAATGTTAATTTTTTAAAACAGTTAATACCAGATCCTTTACTCTCTTGGTGCCAGCACCAATATGATCGCCGCCCCCTACTGACCGCTCACTGCCAGCTTTTGTGCTGGTTCTACCTGCCTATAGTGCCACAGAGTTTTAGACAAATGCACAATTGTTGAAAATATTCACAAAGGACAGAGTTTAGTAATAGAGGTACTCATAATTTAGGTATGGTAAAAATATGTTTTGTTTCTGCTGGTTTCTGACTACATGTATTTGAAGGAACAGACAGCTTCAAAAATATGTTTATTATTTCGTAAAATTAAACTCTGATATGATGGTGCTGGCAACCAGGGCTATGAATAGCAAAGCCGAACAAATCAGCACCTGTAGAAGCTGTATTCTGGTAAACAGCCTGGCGCTAAGTGGGTTAATCCTCAATACCAGGTTATTTTGAAACACAACATTTTGAAAACAGTTTGTTCCACACATTCTTTGAATTCATTTGCATGTCGAACCATGTTGTCGTCTACCCTTGTGATATATTTCATTTACCATAAAATAAGCACCAAACAAATTATATACACACACATAATTAATATACAAATACTCAATACGCTCTGAAATTTCCCATAAAGCTCACACATAGTGCTATGTCAAGAACTGTGCAATTTAAAGAGTAAACACGTGAGAAATCAATTTGACTTGAGTGTTGGACAGTGTGTGAGACAGGGTTACCAACACGTCATGCCTAATCGGCCTATTCGCAAACTTGGATCGAGTCAGGACTAGTTCTGTTTCTTTGCTTACATTTATTGCTTTGGCCACTTTGTATGTATGTGATATTTTCAACATTTAAACCTCCTTGTTTCAAACATGGAAATAACAATTACGCTTCTCTATCAAATGAAGAATACTCATTCTTAGGAAGGTAAACTAGATGAAGAGAGACTTGAAACTTTCCTGGCATTGGTTATACGAGGCACATCCAGAAATTAAGTTTCCCTGGGAGTGTTTACAGAAACAAAACACAATTTCATGGAAATATTTATTGCAACATATACAGATAGTGTTCAGCAATTTTTAACAAATTCACCACCGGAGTTGACAATGTTTGTTAAACCGTGGGACCAACTTTTGGATACTTGTGTTGTAAAAGTCTGCCGCTTGCGATTTGAACCACTGTTTGACAACCATTTCCTCTTCTCCGTCATTCCTTGAGGTGTAGGAAAAGATGGATATCACTGGGAGCGAGGTCCGGGCTGTAGGGTGGATGTTTAAACTCTTCCCAGCCGAACTTCTACAGGAGACTTGCTGGGAGGTGTTTAAAAATCCACTCTACAGCCTGAATCTCGTTCCCAGTGATTTTCATCTTTTCCTTCACCTCAAGAAATGACAAGAGAATGAAAGAGGCAGAGATGGTTGTCACACAGTGGTTCAAATCCCAGGCGGCAGACTTCTAAGACACAAGAATTAAAAAGTTGGTCATACAGATGGCAAACGTCTCGATTCCAGTGGCGAATATGTTGAAAAATAGCTGAACACTTGCTGTATCTGTTGCAATAAATATTTTCATGAAATTGTGTTTTGTTTCTGTAAACAGTCCCAGGGAAACTTACTTTCTGGACGTGCCTCATAGATGGGAACAACAAATTAGAACGGAAAATAATGAATATGGAAGTTTGTTTTCTAGAATTCATAAGAATTTTTTAGGACTAAGGATTATGGAAATGGGTTTGAGGGAGGATTTTGCAGCAAAAAGCATTTATACAAGAAACTTTAAAACATTAAACTTTATAGGATTATCGCAAATAAAAGCTTATCAAATCAGAACATATGTTTCAAAGCCTCTTTCTTTACCTCCGTCATCAGCTGAGATCTATTGACAAGTTTGTTTCTCTATCCACCAGATGTCCTTCAAATTATATTAATTTCAAAATGAGGCCACTGTCCTTAAGGATGTCAAAATTTATTAAGTCTATCTTCACATCCAGAAAAACGAAAACAGAGATAGACTTAGAAATGTTGACAACCATAAGCATAATGACCTAATTTACAAGTTCATATAACAGGAAGGACATCTGGCAGACAGATAAATAAATTCATCAGTAGATCTCAGCTGACGATGGAGGCGAAAAAATGCTTTAATGATTTAAAGTTTAATATAATATTAATGCTTCATAATGTTTTCCCGATTAATTTCATGAGAAATCAACATGTATGATCAGAAAGATTATGTAATGCCAAGTGGGTAGAAACAAAAAATGGGACATCTAAAAAATCATAACACTTTACTACGTGAAAATAAATGTAAAAAATATGTATTTATATCCTTTTGTAATTTTGTGTATATATTTTTTCCTTGGAATTTTTTGGGATTTTTCTTTTTTGTGAATGTGAATATCTTTGTGTGTGTTTTTCATTTTGTATTTTTTCTTTAATCCATTATATTAGATAATTTGGAACTGAACTGCACCCGAGCTCAAGATATACCATATTTTAAGGACCATAAGACACACCTTAATTTTAGGATGGAAATTTAAAGGAAAATAAATTTAATGTGATTCTAAATTAAATATTTTAAAGGGAATAGTATACTCCATTACATTAGCAAATTATAGCCTTGTACAATGGAATTACTGTAAATCACTTCTAACATAAAATATGCATTGTACGAAAATCTCTTCTATACAGGTTGCAACGCGTAAATTTTAACTACCGAACTGATTTCTGATAAAAGACTGAAAATACTTTTAAACCCTCTAACTCTCAATTCAGCATACGATAAGTCTAATGGGACAAGGCTGTTTAGATGTCATTGCCTTCGCTTTAACCACCCCACAGAGAAATCTCCTTTTGTATGAAAAACCCAACATTCCTTTCTTTTCACATTGTATACCTGGCTTCCAGCTACCCTCATCTTACGATTGTGACAAGTGCACTGATGTACAGCCTGTGCCACAATTTGTAACTATCTTATCGTTACAACACCTTGTTTATAACTATGGTATTCCAGCAATATATATATATTTCTTGTACTTCGGAGCATTAGATGCACCCAACTTTTAAGGCTCTGTTTTCAAGGTTAAAAAGTGCATCTTATGGTCTGTAAAATATGGTAGCTCCTTCGGGTGTCAGTCATTTTCTTAAAACTACAAATTGAATATGTGTTTACGTTGTAAGGGATAAAGTTCGTGTGTTTATTTATTTTTTATTCTGTTTTAATTTTTTCTCTCTGCGTTTTACAGTGTATGGAATAAGCACATAGGTCCATGAGGGGCCATACGTATGTTTGAAATTTGTTCTCTAAACAGTATTTAATAATGAAATAAATAAATAAATATGAAAAAAAATAATACATTCTTTGTAAGATAGTAGACAATTATATAAAAGGTGAAGAGGTAATAACAGTAATAATAATAATGATATTCTTACATGTGATACGTTTAACAAGGAAGTTATTAGCTAGTGGCCTCGGAGTTGTAAGCTTTTGACAGGGGCAGTGCCCAACTCGATCCCATTTCTGAATACGGGCCTCTACTCCAGGTAAAGCTATATGGTGAGCTCACTCACCTCTCTCGCACGTTGTTGGCCTGGCGACGCTCCTTCTCGCGCACGGCCTTGGTACCAGGATCCTCCATGTCTTCATCAGCACTCGAGCAACAGTGAGGGTAAGCAATATTATCAGTACAAATCCTAAATTCTCTCATCAACAGAACCCTCGTGCACTATACTGTAACTATCACATCAGGCCTGTCCAAATGTAGAGTAACTGACGTCTAAAGTTTTTTACAACGAGTCATCTTGATCAGTATTAATTTAACCAATTGGTATATCACAATCATGGGCAAACCCCTATCCATTGACACGCAACCCACAAACTTGGTCAACTTACACATAGTTCGAAAAGAATGGGTAGATGGAGACACAAGCAGACAATAAGTGCAGTGGCGGTTGCTCATTCTTAGGGAAACACTAATTTCACCTCAAAATGTACACTACAAGAAACAAATAATACAAACAGTTTTGGATTTTTAATTATTCTTTTACGTGTGCAATTATTTCATTATACAAAGGCTTAGAATGTGCCATGACGCCTTTCCAATCTGAACTGTGTCGTGACTCGTCACTGCTTGCAAAGAGAGTATGACTCATGCATGGGAATAATCCACCAAGTACACCGAATGTCCACAATGCCATCTTGTGGGTTATGCGGGAAGGTCAAGAACCACAAGTGGTTCGCGAACCAGTTAATGCCCATGTATGGCTTATCACTTAGAAAGAGGACTCATTAAAAATGTAACAGGGCTGAAGATGACCTTCTAAGGTCGAAATGCATCCCCAATGATATTCTAAAGAAGAAAAACAGCTGCCAATAAGTGTCAACAGTACATGTAAATTCCAAACACTCAAGATCTACAAAAAAAAAGATGATTTAACAACGGAACTACAGGCAACCAACTCCTGGGAAATATATACAGTAAAACCTCGTTAACACGAATTCCAAGGGACCGAAAAATGAGGGGTTCGTGTTAAAAAAATTCGTGCCAACAGGGGATTAATTTTTTTTTTATGAATCGATTACGGTATACACTATCGTAGAAAATACTGTTACAAGCAAAAGTAGGCTAAGTAATTAGGCCTACCTTTTAAAAAAGATCATTTCCTGTTGATAAATTCAAGCAAGTTGCGCTGTCCCTGGTGGGAACGAAAGTGCTTGGAAACTTCAAGGTCAACTGTATTCACAGCTTCAGTAAATCCAGAAGATGATTCGGATGTTGCAGCAAAACGTGCTAAAGTGGTTATGGCGGCAAACACTTCCTGGCGGGTGGGTTACAAGTTTTAATGCAACGTATGATGAAATCGTACTGGTCATGTTAGAATGAACAGAAAAATAAAATAAGAAACGTTATAACCCGATTTATTTATTTATTTAGCAATCCTGTAGACCAGCAGTACTGGCACAGGATAACAATAACAATAACTCCCGATTGTCGAGCGATTGCACCAGCCAGCGTTGATGTTAATCCAATTACTCATAGTCATTCACATAAGTAATCGGGAATTTAATAAAGGTTTACGTTTAACTTCATTTCTTACATGCCTAGCGAAGGAAGAACAGGAAGTAACAATTTTAAAAGCTTTGGAAGTTTGTGTTAGATGACATTTCAGTATTCAAGGGACAGAAAAACAGTTCGCAGTTCGTGGTAACCGAAATTCGTGTTAACCGACAAAACTTTCATAAGAAACAATACATCTTTGCCGGGACCAAATCTTTGTTCTTGTTAACAGAGTGTTCGTCGTAAGCGAGTTCTTGTTAACGAGGTTTTACTGTAGATAGTTGTGTAGGAGTACTGTGAGTAATATAGGAAATTAAATTTTGTTACAAGATTTTTTACCACAAAAAGTGACAAGCTGTTCAGGAATGTGTTGGAAAGGCCTGATTTACATATTATACACTGGCTTGATGTCAATTACTTTTCATTTACAATTTAGAAGTTATGACTGGAAATGCTGTTGTGGTCTTGAATTTTGATATTACAGTGAAAAAAAGATTCATTGTGGTATTATAATAAACTAAAACAGAAAGTGGAGAAACTTACATTTAACATTTATGAAAGATAATTAGGTCTATAGCACAAAATATATAATAGTTCTGGGAATAAACTAGTATGTACGAGGGTTGGTCAATAAGTAAGGTCTCCAACACTCTAGCCCAAGCTCACAATGTCGGACAAGAGATTTGGCACCACTGCCATGTCCCGTTATCTCCCCTCTTTCAAACGAGCCATTGCTGCAGCCGCTGAACTTTTTAGTGTCCGAGGTAGAGCTGTTTGAAATAGATCTCCCGATTTCCGTCCCCGCCAAGTGCGCCTACGCGAAGTCATACGGGTTCTTACTGCAAAAAAAGTTCCGCCGATTGAAATTCATAGACAGCTTTGCGAAGTTTATAGAGAGGGATGTAAGAAAGTATGTGCGTAAATGGTTCGTGACTTTAAACAGCACCGGACAAATATTCATGATGAAGAACGAAGTGGGAGACCAACAACAGCCGTCACAGATGAGATGATGGCAAAAGTTGATGAATTGGTGCGACAAGATCTACGCGTCACTACTAGTGAACTTTGTTTATTGCTTCCTGACATTTCTAAAGGTTCCATACAGACCATTTTGAGTGACAAATTGATGTTCCATAAGGTTTGTGCGAGGTGGGATTGCGGAGGCCGCACTCGGCGGGGACGGAAATCGGGAGATCAATTTCAAACAGCTCTATCTCGGACACTAAAAGGTTCAGCGGCTGCAGCAATGGCTTGTTTGAAAGAGGGGAGATAGCGGGACATGGTAGAGGTGCCAAATCTCTCGTCTGACGTTGTGAGCTTGGGCTAGAGTGTTGGAGACCTTACTTATTGACCAACCCTCGTACTACCAAGTGTAAAATTTTGAGATTATTACATTTACATTTAACATGTACTAAGTAAATACAGTTTAAGAATATCCAGCCTAAAAATTTTGAAACTTAAACAACAAAAATTATTCTAGGAATTTTATAAAAGAAAGGTACTGATAAATAAGCTTAATTATTATTCTCAATGAAATTTAGTTTGAAATGAAAATTTGCAAGGCTGGGAAGAATCAATTAATAAATCTCTTTCTGTCAAAAGTAAAGGCTAAAATTAATAAATTTAGCTCTGAAACAGAGCAGCAAATTCATATTAATTAAAATTTGTTAGCAAGAATCTAGAGTATATTTGCAACTTACTATCTCCGGGATCTCTTCGAGCCTTTCTGTCCAGAGGTTGAGTTTGCAGGAGCCGTTGTGTTGGCGCCAGCGCTTGCTTGGCTATTAATAAGTTCGCTGCTACTAGGTTTTGTATCGGAAGCTCCAGGAGGCTCCTTCCGTTTCTCTGTGGGAACAATAATGTTAGCATTACTACACGCTTAAATCACAATGAAAAAATTTCTATTAAAAAAACAATGAAATTTCCAAAAAAGAAGCAAATGACAAAATCACCTGGAATTTATTGTTATTATTATTTATTTTGTTACACTGGCAAGTGGGCCAACAATCCGATGGCCGAGTTGCAAATAAATACCAGTTATATATATAGATGCAGTGAACGACGCTTAATGTAATCGCAGATAATGTTATCAGTCGGATAATGTTATCACTTTTATGAAGACCTGTGCGGATTAATACTCATACATGCTGATTATTGTGATCAAAGATTTGGTATATGTTATCACTAGACTTCGGATTTTAGGTAAAAACCTATTTTAATCCTTAAGAGATATATGGACGAAAACTTGTATATGCATATTTTATAAGTGACTATACCTAAAACTGATACTTTTATAGGACCTAAAACAGCCTATTTTTACGTTAGAGCCTAATATTGCCTTTTTGCTTGTTTTTCCTCTAAAGTTCAAAATAAGTTATTTTTTGTTATAAATTCTAGCATTTATTTTCAGCTCGTACTTAATTTTTAGCTCGGAATGTGCAGTATATGATACATTTGTGACGTGGTAAAATAGTACGAAATGTTTCGTCTTCAGTAGAAAAATTCCTTGGACTTCCCAAGAAAATGTAGTGTTTTCCTCCCGACTCCCACATTCAGAAGAAAGAAAGAAAGGAAAAAAGGAAAAAAAAGAAAGAAAGAAAAAAAAATCCTTCTCTAAATCATTGAGGGATACAAGGGGTTGAATATGCTAGCGTGCGTAGCTTCTGGGCGCAGGGATTAGGTTTTCACTGTTATGGTAGTAATATAAGCCCTAGTAATAGGTCTATATAATTCTGTGTACCATAGGCCTATTTCTGTTTTTTATCAAGATTATTGATTAATGGTGACTTCAATAAATATAATATTCTCCATTGCAATTGAGATATTTCAGAATATTGGCAATTTAAAGATTTTATAAGAGACTATTTTACGATTTTTAGAACCTATTTTCCAGTTTTTAGAGCCTATTTTAGGTACCTAAAACATCATTTTTAGCGACCTAAAAGTCCGAAGTCTAGTTATCACATTTTCAGTTTTGCGGCCTTTATTTCTAAGTATTATATGTCATTCAAAATTTTGTTTCTAACTCAGTATATTGTGTTGTATTGGAAGTAAGGGTATTCCCTGCTCATAGGATGACTTTGACGGGGTGGCATTCACTAATTTTCTCTTTTAAGCAATAAAACATGTTTCACCCCTCAGTTTAGCTGTTGCTTTTGATTTGTGAAGGTCACAGTGACGACATGCTGTGATGGCTAGTGTAAAATGAAAAGACTTGAACAGACAGGTGTTAGATGTTTTGCTAAGCGGTGTTTACCACAGGTCAGTAAACTGACAATGATTATGAAACATTAGTTAATGGAATCCAAAGGGAAAACAGAGACAATAAAATTTTTTATTGATTGTGAAAATAGTTTTTGCAGTTTAATACTGTGTTATGAGTGGTTCAATGATAACACTTTTGTATTATCTTGTATGTATGAATAAATAGCTTTTAATTCTCTTTTTGTAGTGTATTATTTTATGTATGAATAAATATCCTTCAATTAATTCTTTTGGCTACTGTTATTAATCAGTTTATAATTTCAGATTACCCGTGTCCCAAAGTGATCACAATAAGCGGCGTGCACTGTATACATACATACAATCACACACTTTATATACAATTACACACATTAAATCAGTGCTTTAGTTGGAAAATATTTTATGGGGGTACTCACCTTTCATAGAACGCATATCTATTGCGAATTTAATAGTGTTTGTCATTATTAACAAATACACTCTCGTGAATTGGACATTTAATAAGTATTTTAGGACAATATCGTTCCTGTAGTGCCAGTACAACGTACCGGAGCACTTATTTTTCCCGGTATGGTAGAAGGAAAATAATTTTATACCGGTACGCAGTACCGGTGCGTACCGGCCCAACTAAAGCACTGCATTAAATAACAGAAGCTATTTATGCACCAATACCCTATCAATGTACACAATAATAAAGAACAACAAAAAAGAAAGAAACCTTATTAAAAAACTCTGAAAACTATAGCATATAAAAATACTTACAAACATAACTACAATATATTACGCATTCATTATAAACAATGGCGTTAGCAGGAAGTGTTTTGAAGGTTTCTGCAGGTAAGTCATTCCAATCCTGAATCTATTTAAAAAAGAAAATGTTGAGATGTACCCCTGCCAGAAAGCGCTTCAAGAGATGGAAGAGATGGCAGCGCTCACTTGTTGTTGAGAATTTATTTTGGAAGCAGCAATGCAAAGAAGTGCATCACACATGTATTCATCAACAATGTCGCCAGCATTGATGATTATATACGTTTGAAGCAGTGACAGGGTTTAAAAGAATAATTTAAAAACCTGTTGGACATTGCTGTGAGAATAAATAAAAATAATAATAGTAATGTTACTGAACAAAGATGTTTCAAAATTATGGGTAAATCACTTATTTTCATAACACATGAGTTTGAATACGGTCACTAGAAAGTAGTAGTCCCAGCTTGAGGGATTTCACATTACTTACTTGCAGTGGTACCCAGCCTCTCAATCTTGATTGGTCCATCAGTGTCAGGCGTTGGCGCCAGACCTGGGTATGAGGTTGGGGGTGCTCCAACAGTGGAGCCGGGAGTACCGGGATGTGGACTCGCCTGTAAAATAAATACAACATTGTAAAATGTACTGCAGAGGTTTCTTTTCTGTATACTGAGGTTATGTCCATTTTTATCGAATAAATTATCAAGAAAAACCTACATACACTCTTCCCACAACTCTTGACAATTTTCACAAAACCTAAGTAATAAAGTCCATGTCCCATGATGCATTTTTTATACATATATAAGAACCATCAAATTGGATCACATGATATTACTAACTGCCTTTGTATGACGGTGTAAGAAAGTAAATTCCGTAATTTTTTTTAAAAGAATGCTATTTTTTTTAAAAACTTTTATTAGATTATTACACACAAGTGGAAAGAAAACCATTACATTATATCAAAATAATTTCAACTTACATTCAGACAATACCTTGAAACCTCAATAATTACAAACAAAAAATACGTAAATGTGAAAAAGTTTGTGCAACATATTATGCACCATATTTGAAATAGATAATACAAGTGTACAGGTAGGAGAAAAAAAGCAGACCGACTAAAATATCTAAGTTGCTGATATGACCCTAGCGGCATTCACAGAATAGCAGGGAATGTATTGAAATTTGTTCTAGGCAATATACACAATCAATTGTGTACAAACTCAGCAACCTACTTAGGACTTACACTAGATAACACGCTGTCTTGGAATACCCATATACAATCAATCATTAAAAAAATTACACCAATTATAGGGATAATGTCTAGATTGAGGTACTCGGGATTTGTCCACTCGCACCTAAGAAGTATTTATTTTGCACTAATACACCCGCACTTAACCTACATGAATATTGTCTGGGGAAAATGTACTAAAGATAAACTAAACCAACTTGAAATTCTACAAAAGAGAGCAATAAAATTCATTTACAATTATCCATACCTGAAACCCTCCAAAGAATTATTTTTAGAAACTAACATTCTGCCTCTTAAAATGCAAATCAAGCTTTCTGCATCCCTATTTATCTATAAAATGGAAAAAGAACAAATCATATCAAATCTAAAATCAGTTCATATAAATGAAGTGCATAATTATAACACAAGAAATTCTGACAAAATATTCTTGAAGCACAGTAACTCTAGTAGATATGGACTAAATAGTATAATTTTGTCTTCTATTCAAGATTTTTATACATTACCGTGTCATATACGACAATGTAGAACTCTGACTAAATTCAAAAGAGATGCCCGGTCTTATTTAATATACCAATTTGCAGATAACTCCTTGCAATAATATTTATGTTATGTTAATTATATAAAATTAATAGGTATAAATCTCTGTAGTTCCTGTATGTGTTTATGTTGTATTTATTAATTTGTTTTATATTGCCTCATTGATTTATTATAATTTATGTTCAAAAAATGTAAAATTTTACTGTCCCTGTTAACGAGCGTGAGCTCATTGGGACCTTTGTAAAATAAATAAATAAATAAATAATAAATAAATAAATTTCACGTAATTTGCATTGCTTGTGAAAACAAACATTTCCATTACATCTCTTACATTTATTTACGTATGACAAGGCTTTGAAATCAGCTACAAGAGTCGGTTTGCTTTTTTCCCCCTACCCCTGTACATAGATGTCCATGTTTATTTCCATGTATTAAATTTTGCAATATATAACATTAGAGTTTTTACAATTCCTGCAATTTACACTTTCCTGCCACTTACACTTTTTGCCATCAGTCCTTTGAAAAGTGTAAAAAGGAAATTTTACTTTAACTGCAAATGAGAATTTGAAAAATTTTGGGAGAATTTGAAAATTTTGTAAGAAAACATATTCTGAAAGCTGTTAGTTTCATCTTTATATACGAGGGTTTTTTTTTTCAACCTCTGATGAGGCATAAAATGAAAACCACAGTGAAAATCAAAACTGTTTTATTTGGAACATTTAGGTTCACCTTTCTAGCTACTTCTCTACATAATCTCGTTCCGATTGAGTAATTTGTCATAGCGTGGTACCAACTTTCCAATACTCTCTTCATAGAAGCTTGCCGCCAGCGTATTGAGAAGGGTCTTCATGGCATTTTGAAGTGTTTTGAAATTTTTCGTTGGTGTGGAAGCCAGATCTCGGGTTTGTTCGGGAAATTTGTGTGCATCCATTGTTTGGATTGTTCTTTTGATTCTGGATTGTTGTAACGAATCCACGTTTCATCCCCTGTCACGATGGATTTCAAAAACTTGTTCACGTGCCGAGTGACTTTCACCTTTTTCAGCAGCTGAAGAAAGATCTGGGAGGACAAAGCTTCCACACCAACGAAGAACTTCAAAACACTTCAACATGTCGTGAAGACCCTTCTCAATACGCTGGCGGCAAGCTTCTATGAAGAGAGTATTGGAAAGTTGGTACCACGCTATGACAAATGGCTCAATCAGAGCAAAATTATGTAGAGAAGTAGCTAGAAGGTGTACCTAAATGTTCCAAATAAAACAGTTTTGATTTTCATTGTGGTTTTCATTTTATGCCCCATCGGAAGTTAAAAAAAAAAAAATAGCCCTCATACAAAGAATCTGCATCTCCATAGCTTATAAACCATAAACTGTACATGTATGGAGGTCGGCACTGAAGAGTTTTACTCACCAGATGAGAATCCAGAGGCGGTTGTGTGGTGTGATGGTAGGTACCGAGCAGGCCATTGGAATGTGTTTGTAGATTTGCAACTACGGCAGCACTGGAGGCGGCGATGGCATGCAGACCCAACTGGCTTTCTGCGTGATTCCTCAGCACGTTGATGGCATCGTCCAGCCGTTCTTCCATCCGTGTGCCCTGAATCAGATGCAATTCCCCTTCGCTCAGCTATACACAGGGAATCAAAACAGCAAACACTGCACATCTCACTGCTTGTCAAAATGCTTAACAAGAATAACTTAAAACAACCAAGGAATGTAATAAAGGGGGTGGTCTTTCACCATGGGCATAAGGTGATAATTTGCCGAGACAATTTTTAACTCTTGGTAGTCAAAACGAGTTTCCAGAGTCCCAAATCATTGAATTCTGTATGTGCATGCCACCATTTAATGAAAACCATGCCTTATCGGTAGGGTTCGGATGTTTATGAAATGTCATATTTTTATCCTGACCTCTGTTCTTGCCAAAAACACAAACTAAATACGAATTGCAAGATTTTGTTTCGCTAGACTAAGAGTTCACAAATAAAATCTATATAAAAGTAGAGCTGGTAGAGAAAAACTGTTGACATATTTGGAATAAGCACACTAAATATAAGAATATTATAGGAGAAAAATTCCTCCGACACTGGGACTTGAACCCAGGACCTTTGGCTACTCGCGCCAATGCTCTACCAACTAAGCTAAGCCGGAGTTCAACTCACAGCGCCAGATGGAACCTCTCTCCTATGACTGATTGCCCTAACGGACACTAAATATAGCCAAAATCCGGTAAAACATCTGACACACCAAACAAATGTTCTTTCTTGTTGGACTGTGTAATAGAATATATGTAAAATTTTACTTTAAGAGAGTCAGATATAATGTTCAACTTTCAGTCAAAGTTCCATCTAAATCTATTTAAGCTTATAAAAAGTTTTAAAAAACTGGCAGTTGGATGTATAAATCTCCATCCGCACAGTAGACAGGCATTTAAAAACTTGGACTATTAACACAATTTATGACTACTGCTGTAAGCAGTTATATCAAATTATAAATAACAGAAAAATATTGGTAGAATTTTGTGAACTCCTGCTGTTAGCAGACTATACATTATACATTTTAGATACAGTGTAGGGATATTGTGCTTTTATGACAGAATTATGCACAATTTGTAAATACGTTCTTTTAGGGTACTGTTGTAAATATGTGTATTCGTATTGTAAGATGTACATACGAGGGTGATAAGGAGTTGAACATCGATGCGCATTGCTGGAATTTCAGTTCCATGTTGGGTACAGTAAACACCACCTGCGATATCCGGGTGTAACTCCTAACTGAATCGTTCTGCTTGACTGGGATTCACAGAACTGCTAGACGAAGGATTCACCTTTCCGCGGCTAGCAGCCGTTTCGTTCCAAGGCGGTTTATTTAAGTACAATAAAATCAGTCCGGTTATTTATTGATACACCCTCGTAGTAATTATTAAATAGATAACAACACTTTAATTAAATTAATTGTGCTATTACTCAAGCGATCCTACAAATATTAATAATAAAAATGAGGGCTATACTTAAAAAATTCCTAGTTTATTTACATATTGATTTTTTTAGGGAATAAAGGGAAAAAACCTATTTTATCTATATATTTATTTTTTAGGGAATAAAGGGAAAAAATCTTATTATATATATATATTGAACTTTTAGGGAATAAAGGAAAAAAAAAACTTATTTTATCTATATATTGATTTTTTAGGGTATAAAGCAAAGCAAGCAAAAAAAAAAAAAAAAAAAAACTAGTTTCTACTAAACTATCATCATTCCCTCAAAAGAACAAGTATGAAATTCATTGACTTAAACTCCCTGCATCACTGAGGGGTCTAACAGCTTCGACAATGGTGTAATTAGGATTATAAAGTAACATAACAAAACGTTAAATAAATAAAATACGCTGTTAAAGAATACATTTTCGAAGCCTAATAAACACAAATAATTGTAATGTTTCCATGTAAGTACAACATTAACCTGTCGACCAGACTGAAAACATGTGACAAGCCAGATTTGGCCTGTGAACCGTAGTTTGCTGACCCCTACTAAGTCAAGTTGATGTGAAAATCTGTATCTTCACTGTACAGTTGGTCAAATAAAAAATGTCGGGCGGTATTTGATTAAGTATCACGAACGAGCATATGCACATGTACAGGAAGGCTTAAGGTTAGGTTCACACCAGCCTCTTGTCTCTCCATGTATTATCTTGATTATTTAGTCAGTTTTGTTCCAAAACGAACATGTATAGAAGGCTGTGGCTATATGTCTCACATCCGCCATATTCTTGGTTGCAAATTCTTATAATATTAATAATTAATAAATTCGCAAGGAATATGATTATTCAAGGAGCATTTTTTAAAGATTTTATTTTATAATACCGGTACTTGCAGTGCAAAATCAATAACTTATGTTCAGCTTCTGCCACCAATCTAGCATCGAAATACATGGCCGGCCAGATCCACGATTCCTATGAAAACTTCCGGTCGCATTATAGTGAAGTACCCACCTCTTTAAGAAATATGGAACCTTCTCGCTGCTTCAGAGGCCGAAAAATGCAGGTCAATTACAGCCCTAACTACATTTTCTCTCAATCTAGCATTTGTATGTGGTGCGATGACAAAGCAAAATGAATTATGACAATACATTAAGTTGAATATCGTGTATTGCACTTTCCACGTTTTTCATTTTTCCCTCGTTGTTCATTTCTTCCCTCCTGTCGCATGGCCTCATATGTTCCGAAAATGACCTGTATTTTGTGTTTTTTATAGGAAACTTGTGAACTAATGCGATAAAACTTTAATTTTAACTGCATACGAGTCCCGAAGTTTCTTATTTGACCAACTGTACTGTTTCCTTATTAATATTGTTTTTCAATAATGCTTTTATAGTTGCAGTTTGCAATTCCTAGGTTCACAGCATACCAAACTCTATAAAATAACAAACTAAAACTAAAGAAAAATGTATGTTACAGAACTATACAAGTGATAAATTCCTCATCTTGTCATCCCCATTTTAGAAAATATAGTCTATTGTTCAGAAGTTCTACAATATACTCTTGATTGAAAGGATCAGTTTAGTGAAGTGAACGAAACCATTTTTTGTTACGATCCTAAGAGATGACAAGCAAAGGCTACCAACAGAACCATCCAAATTTGAAACAAATTTGCTTTTGGATATGAAAATTAAATAATAAATGGTAATACAGGGAAAGAGTACAAGAGTGTAATAAGTACAGCATTTAGGGAAATACAAAAATAAATGCACGGCGAAAAAAAGAGCAAACAAAAAAAATCATATTCACAGCAGATCTTCATAGGCCTAAATCCCCTCAACATAGCATTCTAAAGTATTTTAAAGGCTTCCCTTGGTCAATAACGACTGTTCAAAGCTCGAAATGAATTGGGGGGGGGGGGGAAGCAAACATGTCATAATCATAGGAAACGCCATGAGTGACTTGGAAATCACTGATAAATTCCCGAGCGAATAATCACATGCCAAGTATTAGAGTAAATACAATTAATCGAAAGCAGCAATATGTTCCGGTTGAATATATCGTACTGACTCGAATATAAGACAATATTTTTTTTCCTCAAAATGTGCTTATAAAAACTACCTTTGTCTTATATATGCAGTTTAACACTTTTTATAATTCTCCATTCATGAATCCAGCTGTGCAGCGGAAGTACCCACACGATGACATACATACAACCCAAGGTCAAAGTCATGCAGAAATTCACTGAACTTTACCACACTTTATTTTCTTCCGAATTCATGGTTCTACTTGTACTGCACTGTTACCGGTACTTGCTTAGCATCTCTACATGTAAAGCTTTGTTTCACCACCAGTCATGTGGTGTCTTCTTTGTCTCAATGCGTAAATAAAGGCGAGAGAAAAAGTTATGACGTGAACAAAATTCAGTTTTACGTGAAGCAAAATGTACTAATAAGCTACTTTATTCATTTTTTCGTAAATACCCTTAAAAAATTCAGGGTCATCTTATATGCGAGGTCATCTTATATTCGGGCCAATACGGTACTCAAGCAAGCATTTTATTCTTTTGTGCTCAGAAACGAAAGGGTTAATGAGACATTAATTACCCTCCAATGGAAATTGAATAGAATCATGCAAAAAGACACAGCGAGACAGAAGACATCACAAACATGTCGTGTTTCAAATTGGATGATTTCACTCAGACAAATTAAAAACAAATAAGAAGCAAAGTGTGCAATTACCTCAGTATGATCCCTCAGGAAGCCGATAGCATCGTCTAACCTTTGTTGCTCAGGGGCAGCCTGCGTTGGCAGATCACACGAGTGAAGTGAGGGAAGGAGAACGGATTGTAAGGGAAAGAGAGAGCGAGAGAGAAAAGAAAAACAAAACCAACACATTACAAACCATGCAAAATAATAAGAAACAAAAAAACAAACATAACACATCATCACCACCATCGTCATCATTAATGTAAAAACGATCACAATGACTCCAGTTCAAATCACAAATAATGAAAAATGAGAAAAATTAAAACATAAAATCACAATGAGAATTGGAAACACATTATAATATTACAGTATAGTATTTACTCATGGACAAGCCCACATACTAATTTTGAAGCTCTTTTTTCATAAACAAAACAAATCGCATATAACTAACTCGCTTTGCTCATTGGGGGCTCTGGACTGGATTTTTAAAAGATCTATGGGAGATAGAGTGCGTGTATTTAGTCTGCTGTATTGGCTATTACCTTTCAGAGCCCTATGTGAACACTGTTTGATAATACTGTTGCCATGGAAACCGAGCCCTTTTTCAGAAGATTTTAGGGTTAAAAATTAAAAAAAGAAACTTTTTTGGAATTTTCCTGTGGATTACAGCCTGAAAGCTATATGTGTACCAAATTTCAAGTTTCTAGCTCATCTGGAAGTGGGCAAACATTAATGTGAGTGAGTGAGTGAGTGAGTCAGTCAGCCATGTGGCTTTATATTATAGGGATAATATGCCAGTACAACATATCATTAATTTAATGTTGAACCGGCATGTTGCACGGAGAGCCAAAGATCCTGGTTCAAATCCCTGCTCTGCCATTGAATTTTTCAGTCCAACTCCTACCTTTCCACGTTAGCCTATACATGGCCAGTGTGAAAGATCATTCCACAGGTTACATTTGTTGGAATTTAATATTTTGAAATCTTCTCATTTGGAGGACAATGCTGTCCCTAGTTGAAGGCTCTGCCACTCAGGAATTTTTCTCCTATAATATTCTCATGTAATGTCCAACAGAGACAGTGATCTGTGGTTCATGCATATATCCAACTAGCATGTGCCCACGGCTTCGCCCGCGATAATTATTTCAAAAATTGAAAATTAAGAGCATAATAGTAAAATCATTATATTTATTAACACCTAAATCACGTGGACTACATACCACGATTAGATAGCATCGTCTGGTAAAAGCGACCTCAGATTCGAGTTTCTTGGCCCAGAAAACCTCTGTATAGTGAGATTCGTCCAAATAAAACAATGTTTGACCATATTTAGGGCTTACAACATTCAAGCGATCGCGAAAGTTTTATTTTCAAGGTGTGACAAAAATAGACAAAGCCAACTGTAATTGATTTGACATTGAAATGTATAACTGAAAACTTATGTTTTGAAAACGCAAAAAATACACGTTTTTTGCCCGTTTTTCACTCATAACTCACGAACGAAAACTAAAATTAAAATTCCGGCTTCGCGGTGCATTTTCCGACCCTTCAGCCCACCTATGTTTAAAATTTCAGATCTCTGCGTTCAGTAGATTTCCCTGGACATCGAGGACAGTTCCTTTTATTAATATAGATAATATGAATTATAATGATACCTTCTCTAATTTGTCAAACATCCATTTAATTTAATCCAAACCCACCTATACCATTGGCAACAATACGTTCTGTGAATTTGTTTTGATAATTCTATGTAAAAAGGGATGAAGTATTTTAAAAAACATTTAATTTTTGGCATTTAGAATCAGAATTTTTCAAAATCCCTTCTTAGTGAGCACCTACATTATGAAACGAAGGTACTGTCAAAATTCCAAGTCTCTACCTGTTATAGTTTAGGCTCTACGTTGATTCCTGTCAGTCAGGACAAAGCCTTTTATATATATAGAGATATAATGTGTTTCCAAAGTGCTCAAAGACATACTGTGCTCCACAACACAAAGTGCCTATGTTTGTGTGTGATAAAACATAAACATGCTCAAACTCTGTACAGTGCTCAGCCAGTGACTAAGTAACTTTTTACGATACTTACATGAGGATCAAATAATCAACATCTTTGGTTTTTGACAGGGTAAAACAAATTTTTGATATAGCCTATCTATTTCTATCCTAACAAAATAAAACTAATTTATACTACTTTATTCTAATTTAACAAAGTAGAAACATACTTGTGAAACTGAATACCAAGTTTATAAAATGATAAATTTAACACTTAAAAAGGCATAATGGATTTTAACATTTTCAACTTACATCAGATTGAGTCTATTTAATAATCATATGTAATTATTCTTAAATAAAAAGAGTAATTTCTATACAAAGCAATCAAAGTTGGTCACCCTGGAGTGTCATAATTTTATAGCACCCAGTGAGATAATGTTTCCTCTTAATAAATATTGTCCACTGTTAAAACTGCTTCTTTTACCTTCAACTGTCTAAAAATATATTTTTTAAGATATGTATGCTTCAAAAACATGTGTTTTATAAAATAATCTTCCTTGTAAATGATGGTGTACATCAAAGAATTACAAATATCTACGAGGGCTGGTCAATAAGTAAGGTCTCCAACACTCTAGCCCAAAATCACAACGTCGGATAAGAGAGTTGGCGCCACTGGCATGTCCCGTTATCTCCCCTCTTTCAAACGAGCCATTGCTGCAGCCGCTGAACCTTTTAGTGTCCGAAATAGAGCTGTTTGAAATGGATCTCCTGATTTCCGGTTTCTTACTGAAAAAAAAGTTCTGCCAATTGAAATTCACAGACAGCTTTGCGAAGTTTATGGAGAGGGATGTATGGACATAAAAAATGTGCGTAAATGGGTTTGTGAGTTTAAACAGGGCCGGACAAATATTCATGATGAAGAGCAAAGTGGGAGAACAACAACAGCCGTCACAGATGAGATGGTGGCGTAACTACCCATGAACTTTGTTTATTGCTTCCTGACATTTCTAAAATTCCATACAGACCATTTTGAGAGACAAATTGATGTTCCATAAGGTTTGTGCAAGGTGGGTTTGCGGAGGCCGCACTTGGCGGGGACAGAAATCGGGAGGTCCATTTTAAACAGCTCTATTTCGGACACTGAAAGGTTCAGCGACTGCAGCAATGGCTGGTTTGAAAGAGGGGAGATAACGGGACATGGCAGTGGCGCCAACTTTCTCGTCCGACATTGTGAGCTTGGGCTAGAGTGTTGGAGACCTTACTTATTGACCAACCCTCGTATAAATGGTGGCCTGAACAAAAGCAATGACCTACAGAATGACCACGGTGCACTAAAAGGGTTAAGTAAGATGTAAAAATAATTAGTTTTGTATTTAAACAGTATTTAAAATTTGTGAATCTTTCCCAGTAGTCGGAGCAAGGAAGATACGTTAGGTCCAGTTGTAACTACGAGCAGTGACATTAGAACAAAATAATAAAGCTGATTATGTATATTGTGTGATGTCACCAGCTGAGCGTATACCATAGCGATGCCACTCACCATGTGTATTGTGCGATCCGGAGCCGCGACGCTGGCGCTGCCAGGTGTGGGTGCATAGTGCGGTGAGGTCGGGGTGGCAGCATGGGAGTGACTGTGGTTGTGTTGTGGAGGACCCGCTCCTGGGGTGGTTCCGCTAGGTGGCCATGCGCCCGCACCGCTACTGCTGCCTCCTGGGCCACCTGCTGTCAGGGGCGGTGGTGAACTCACCGGCGTTGATGGATTTGAACTGTAACTACTCACGCTCTGGTCTGTTGGGTAAATCTGTAACACAATGCACAAAATATTACACATCTGAACATCTCTATACATATAAAAGGCTTTGTCCTGACTGACTGACTGACTGACAGGACTCAATGTAGAGTCTAAACTATAACAGGTAGAGACTTGGAATTTTGACAGTACCTTCGTTTCATAATGTAGGTGCTCACTAAGAAAGGATTTTCCAAAATTTTGATTTTAAATGCCAAAAATTAAATGTTTTTGAGAATACTTAATCCCTTTTTACACAGAATTATAAAACCCAAATCACAGAACATATTGTTGCCAATGGTATCAGATGGGTTTGGAAAAAAAAAAACAGAAATGCAAGTTTGACAAATAAGAGAAGGTATCAATTTATAATTAATGTTATAAATAAATATTAAAGAATGTAATCCACGAAAATAATGCAGTCACATAACTTTTCTCTGCCCTGGACATAGAGAAAACAATAAGAGGTATGGTAATATGGTATATTATTATATCGCAGGTTTTTGGAGAGAGAAGTATCAAGGTGATATTGCTTTCTGTTTAATTTCATTCCCAAAACAGTTTTATGGTAACATGAGAGGGAGAAATAAAATTTTCCGCCTCGGTATTACAATTTTATGTTACAGGAATTTCTGTTTCTTCATATTTGAACCCTTACCAGGCTTGCTGTGTACAAGCGATGTGATGCAGAATTCTACAACCTCTATGAGCCTTAAAAAACTATATCAAGCGTTTTCTGAGGGAATAGTTTTAGTGTAATAAGTCGTTCTTCCTATTTCAGATTATAAATTCCTATATAAGGACCTAGAATTTAAAAATCGAAAGTCCTTCATAAGTTCATTTCCAATTACAAAATAAAAAACCCAGGCGACGCCGGGTCTTTTAAGCTAGTATGTAATAAATAGGGTTTGGATGTTTATGAACTAAAAAAGTGGAAAATATGACTGCAAATATGCCCTTAAAAATGACTAAATACGACTCAAAAAACCCTAAATATGACTTAATAATACAACGTATTTAAAAAAATAAATGTTCCAATTTAAAACGTTTAAATACACTAAATTCTTACATCACATGAATTCAATCAGTTAATAACGTTTTAACCATTTTACAGGTGATTTACAGCTTTACTTGTAATGAACTTCTATTTTTAAAGAATTTGCTCCTGTTTGCTCGCTCGTAATATTTTGTAGACCTTATGTATCCGTATAAAATATGAACAACTGCATTCATTTTTAAATTTAAGTTACCTATAAATTTTCTCCTTTACTGAATTTGTAACTGAAATATGACGTTAAATTACAAATATGGCCAAAATATGACCAATACCACAAAAATCACCAAAATATGGCTTTATATGCCAAATGAAAATGGTCCGATTCGAATAATAAGCATGCAATTCGTGTTTAATTTGTGAGCTACAATTTGTACATGTGTAGGCTATACGATATGGCAATCGAACCTAGTAGGAAATTGCTGAAACTATATCCTCTTTAGGTAAATTACATTATTTTAAATGGGTTTCTCAATAGTTCAAGTGAAAATGTATAATTTACGTTAAACTGCAGATCGCATTCGCTACTTCAGTATGAATGCAAAACTGTGAACCATGCAACTCGATGTGTAGCCTACATCCAGGTAGTGCGATTCCCATGCTATGCTACTTCAGTGTGAATGCTCACTAAGAGATTCATGGCTTCTCGCCAATCCATTTTATTCTATTTGTGAATTTACTGATTTTAATCCATCTGGTATTGTCATGTGATTGTACAAAGTTTCCTGTATATTTTATGCAATTATTGTAATAACTGTCTAATGGCAATTGTCTTATTGTATAACTGTCTAATGCAGTGCTTTAGTTGGAAAATATTTTATGGGGGTACTCACCTTACTTCAAAATTTTCCATATCGCCTCATACAAAAGAGTTTTAAAAAACCGAGCACCTTATCAGGATAGCCAACATGTAATCTAAGGAGAAAGTAATATTGTAGAAATGCGCACGAAGGTGAACATTAGAACGCATATCTACTGCGAATTTAATAGTGTTTGTCATTATTAACAAATACACTCTCTTATTGAATTGGACATTTAATAAGTATTTTAGGACAATATCGTTCCTGTACTGCCAGTACGACGTACCGGAGCACATCTTTTTCCCGGTATGGTAGAAGGAAAATAATTTTATACTGGTATGCAGTACCGGTGCGTACCGGCCCAACTAAAGCACTGGTCTAATGGCAATAAAATTAATTGAGTTGAATTGAATAAAAGAAAACCTTAATTCAATGATAGTAAGTCAATGATATGCTGCCAACAGTTAAGTGGTAAGTTTCTTCTACTATTCTAATGGACATGCTTTATTACAGAAATCAAACTGGTAACTTAATTATCAGACACGAAGAAGGATGAAAAAAAGATGCATGAAATGCCAACTGTGATTCAGTAACCTATTAGTGAAGTGATAAGAGATCAAAGAAGAGTGAAGTTTGTATTGCAAACTGATTGGATTAAGGTTAAATGACTTACAAAAGCAGTGGAGTGCATCATATCTGTGAGGAGGAAGCAAATAAACTGAGCTCCTCTTGAGGCTCAGGGGCATCTGGACAGTGTCTTCCCTCCCTCACTTATTACTCATGCAGGAAAAGTCAGTCACTCTATCCACCAAACTAAAAATGTCTCCCAATATACACTGATGGGGGTCCTCATGCTGTTTTAAGTGGTATAATCAATCCTTTCAAATACAGATCTGTTTTGCTTCTCTGAGAAGTTATTTCAATTAGCCTATTCAAGTCTTTTGTTTTTAAACTTGTTTGTTTTTTATTGAAAACTACATACAAAAATAGATTATTCTAGATGAGCTGTCGAGAAATTAAGGTGAGAGAGGATAAAAAATGTAGAAATACAGTGTGTTTCACATTCAAGTTGGCCAATCATGCAGGTTTCTGCGTTGCAGCGGCCACAGCTCTAGTGGGCCATACAGATAGAAACTTAACCGTAAACATAAGAACGTAAACTTAAACTTTAGCACGGCAATGAAAACATAAACGTAGAAAACAACCAATCACAAACGAGAATGTGAACAACTGATAAAATGGCTGCAGCAGACGAAAATACTTTTTTATGTTTCTATTAAACATGTGTAGGCCATTAAAAATTGAAATCATACAAGGCATATAAAATTTAACAGAATATTATGTGGGCTGTATTTAATACTGTAGTTCATTTCTTGGGGAACTAATTTTCATATATTTTCCTTCAATGCCGCATCTTTATATAATGGATACCATTTATCATAATGACAAGTTTCTCATTCATAGATGCCATCTCTTGGCTACTTCCACTTCATCAATAAAGTGTATAGGTCAAACCCCCACACATTAGAAGAACTTAAAGATAATATCACAAGAGAAATTAACTCCATCTCGGAAGCTGAACTTTCTCCCTCATCACAAGCTCCAGTTGCTTTTGAACCTGTTTCAGAAGTACTACATCATCCCCAATTTCATGGCCTTCTTTATTCAAAAGAACCGCCATAAACTCCTAAACTTCAACACCTCAGTGGGCATCCAGGGAACTTTGATCAACAAGTTCATCCACCCACCACCAGATGGACAGTTGGAATCAGCTGATGATGATGGGGTACCAATTGAAATATACCTAATAGTGAAGTTAGTGTGTATATTTCCATACTCAAACTTTCTACAGTTGTTAAAACTTCACTCTACTATTTCTAATAATAGTAATAATAATCTTGCCCTTTTAAATTTATTAGGGTGGTTCCTAAGGGTCACGGTATTACAGTTGCTTATGAACAATTTTAAGACTGGAGAAAGGAATAATAAATTACATACAGTTGTAAAAATTAAAAGTGATAAGTTTCATGGAAAGTTCAGCAAACATGCCGCAGAAACAGAATTTAACATTTAGAGTCCAATGTGTGTGCTTCTACAATATTTTGAAGAACTGAAAAACGCAATTATCAAGACCTCTATTTAAAAAAATTCACCCATTTTATGCATGCCCTTTTTTGGTACTTGTACTTGTTACTTCGATACTGGTACTTGTTTATACAAGTGCTGTTAAAGCATCATTAGTGGAATGTTCTTTATGCAGATTTATTAAGTGCCAGTATGGTACTTTATGAGATTGTTTGGGGGACAAGAAAATGTCTGTCTGTACGTACGTGCCATAACTCAAATACGCTCTATCAGATTTTCATGAAACTTGCTCTACGCATTTATAGCGTTCATGGGAAGAACCCTATTGATATTGAACCAAATCGGTTCACCGGTACCGGAGTAATGCCCAATTTAGTGCCTATTTTAACAGATTATATTAGAAAGGCGCCATAACTCAAATATGCTTTATCGGATTTTCATGAAACCTGGTATACGCATTTATGACGTCCATGAGAAGTAACCTATTGAATTTGGACCTAATTGGTTGGCCAGTACTAGAGTAAAACTCAATTTAGTGTCTATTTTAAAGGCGTGATAACTCAAATACGCTTTATCTGATCTTTATGAAACTTGGTATACGCATTTATAATGTTCACGGGAAGACGTTTATTGATATTGTTTAAAATCGGTTGACCGGTATCGGAGTAATGCCCAATTTAGTGCCTACGTTATGGTAATATATAATTAAGAATTTAACAAATGCAAATCTGTTAACCTGACAAGATATCGTTTTACATACTTTATATATGGCTTTGGAATAGTTAGCCATGACACATTCCTTCGCATTTAAGCTGAGACGTACGGTGATAATAACAAAGTAAATCGGAAGATTTAATTATTACACTATTCAATGTTTATTTCGTTCATCAAGTTGAATACTGTTATATACAGAAGATATAAACTCTGAAATAATTAGGCCTACATACATTAAGTGGAGTTCTGCACCAGTGTATTTTGTGAAATGTTGACATAATTATTTTAAGAATGTCTTATATCAGTGTATACGAGTTTGAATTAAGGTTAAGTATCAAACTTTAGACCTTTGTTCTTCTGTAAGTCCTACTTAATGAATCGATCTGCAGCTTAACTCGGAAATTGATAACAAAAATAACTTATTCTCTGCAAATCATAATCCCAATTTATGTTTTACTGATTAAACAAAAGCATTTGGGCACTTTGTTACATCAGTTTACCTGATTTTATTTTACATTGAAAGAGGGTGGCTTGGCTATCACGTTTGTCATGCATATCCTGGAAAGGATGTCTACTTTTCAAGATTCCAAGCATAAAAGCTACTGTAGCATTTGGTAAGTAAATTTCTCTCAAGTTTTAAAACATGAGGGTTTGACTGTTTTTATGCATCAACCCTTGATGTTAGCTAAAAATATAAAGTACTTACTGAAGCCAGAGCTTTTCCGAGTGTATCCCCGGAAGTCTGTGGCTGGGGAACTCCAACTACGGGACTGTGGTTGCCGCAGTAAAGGGCTTGTGCTGGACTTGAAGTAGGGACACCCACGACTCCAGAAGCTCCTGTGGGTGTCACCTGTCCGCCGGGACCAGGACCTGCTACGCCTCCCCCACCCCCACGGAAACTCGACATGGGGGGAAGACTGGCAGCTGTGGAGGGGAGGAGGGACGAAGATACAGAGGAGGTTGGGTCCTGCTGCACACCTCCACTGGGAGACATGGCACCATAACCCTGTAAAACATCAATTAATAATTTGAGTTGGGAAGATACACAGTGAAGTGATTTCAAACTTAAAGATTGTTGAGATCAGGACTTCCACACGAACTTCACTTAATAGGTATATTTACTTCAGAATACGTTTCGATGGACGATTTCCACATCATCAGCTGATCAGCTGATCTGACTGTCACTGATCGGATCATCTGATGATGGTGGAAATTGTCCATCGAAATGCATTCTGAGGTAAATATACCTATTAAGTGAAGTTTGTGTGCAAGTTCCAATCTTAACAATCTTTAAGCCTGTAACATCAATTGTTTCAATATTCACAATTCATGACAACTTTCTCTTAGCTTGTTTTCTTAAAATTTTAATAAGTTTTGTAGAGTATTGCCAATTTGAATTTGACCTCCTTCATATTCTTATGAATGAACCATCCCTGAAATGCTTTGATCCAAGGACAGCAGGGCAGCAAATCTATAAACATCTGTATACCTTTGATTTATACCCAAAATGTACCACCTTATACCACAAATCATAAAATGCAGAGAGTTTTAACCTGATACAAGGTTGTTAATTTTATTGTATTAAATCAACTGCCAAAACATTCATGTTTGTATATTTATAAATGAGATATGTGTCAATTTGACACTAGTTATAATTCAAATCCTTAATTGTCAATATTTACACACTGTTTATAAAACTATTAAGACCAGTGGTGATATTCAGCCGGTTCGCGAGAACCGGTTGTTAAATATCTTGTAGGTTCTCCGAACCGGTAGCTTCACAATGAGTGATTGCCTTTTTCCAAGATCAGATTCACGCCAATCCACAACAGTGATAATACAGTTGGCAGACTCTCTTATTTGCGAACGGTCAATCGTCTCGACACTTGCTCCCTTTGCTTTCGATGTTTGATTATAAAACGGATTGTGGTCTTCTTTTGTTGTGTAAGGTTATGTTTTAAGGAAGCTGAGTAAGTTTAGTATGGGTATGAAAAAACAAAAATAACAAAATAGCACATTTGGCTATTTTGAATCAACATCAAATTCCCTGATGAGAATTGGTTGTTTAGTATGGGTATGAAAAGACAAAATAGCATATTAGGCTATTTTGAATCAACATCAAATACCCTGATGAGAACTGGTTGTTTAGTATGGGTATGAAAAGACAAAATAGTATATTAGGCTATTTTGAATCAACATCAAATACCCTGATGAGAACTGGTTGCTAAACTGTTTGAATATCACCACTGATTAAGACCCTTAAAACTATTAAAAACAATTAAAATTTTACACAACATATATATACAAGATAACATGGGCTACAGTATACCATTATAACTGAAGTCAAGACATAAATATTTCTTCTTAGTTCCAATATAACTCCAGTGAATGTCAAACTGTGCTAATACCAAATTAAACAAATCCAGCATATATTCTGTTTTGCATGCACTGGATGTATCTTAACTTGGCAGTCCTAGTGATGTTGGATGATCTTATCATTTAGCACTCATGTGAAAAATTTTACAAAACAGCTTTCCTTGGCTATATCTAGCTTTATACATGTTAAAATAACATTATTCAGAAAACTACTATGCATGATGGTCCGGTTTTCCACTGTACGTCACAGAATAAAAAGTTAAAAACGAAAGATAAAAGAATAATTACCAGTGGATGCAGTTTATTAATCTCACGACGTTTCGACCCTCTCCTTCGGGTCTTCATCGGGTGACTGGACAAGACTTGGAGAAGATGTCGCCTCACCACCCCTCCACTGGGGTGCGTTGTTACCCATGAAGCTCGTGTTCCTACTCTTACAGACATTAAATATGGGAGAGCGTCCACGGGATTGGCCCAACATATGATTGAAACAAAGCATAAAATCGGAGATGTAGAACTGATACAGGTGGAGAGGGATGAAACTGTGAGGAAAGTGATTGAAGCATGGAACATCATTGGTAATAAGAATTTGTGTATGAATAGATATGAAGGGGATATTGGAGAGGATTGGTTGGCTTTAATCAGATCTGTAAGAGACAAATGGAAGTTTAAATTTCCACCGCCCCCTGCATGTGAGGTCGAACAGTGTGAATATGGTGTGCCCTGGGAGTGGATTTGCAAACATAGTAGGAACACGAGCTTCATGGGTAACAACGCACCCCAGTGGAGGGGTGGTGAGGCGACATCTTCTCCAAGTCTTGTCCAGTCACCGGATGAAGACCCGAAGGAGAGGGTCGAAACGTTGTGAGATTAATAAACTGCATCCACTGGTAATTATTCTTTTATCTTTCATTTTTAACTTTTTATTCTCAGAAAACTACATCCACAAAATGTTGTGATGTTAGTAACATTTCACAAAATGTACAAATAAGTGCAAAACACTCCCCAGTCGGGATGATTATTGAGAAATGTGTACAAAAAGATAGTTTGAAATCGTATTTGTTATTTTTTAATCATATAGCATTCAACAGATTCAATGTTTTGTGAAATGTTGTTTGACACTTTGTGATTAAAACTGAAAATTTACTGATTTAAAAATCCTTTTCAGATTACTGGGACTGTAATGTACTTGTATATAAGAGAAATACTTTACCATGGGGTCATGTGACAGATGCATGGATGGGGGTGGAAACGCCCCCTGGGACAGGTGAGGGGCAGCTCCTCCAGAGAGCAGTGAGGCTGTAGAACCATACCCTGTGTAGGGCCCCGACTGCAACTGTGCACCACTGGACCAGGGGTCTGAAGTGCCTGACGGTGTTCCATCTGCAAGTCAAAACACACAAATTTAAATGAGAGGTAGTTTTCATTGTATATTATGAGAAATACAATCTTCTACTGAAATATTTCAACTAACTTTGAAAATACAGTCAAAATAAACTGTGCAAAATATGTTGCACATCTTTCTCGCATATAGATATACATATTAAGATATGTATTGAGGTTAACAACAGTTCAAAAATTATAATTTTGATAATTTCAAATGTAGTGGGATTCAGGCTCTCTTGGTTGGCAACAATTTGTTTTGAAACAAATGACATAATGAAAACAAAAAATGAACACAGCTTCTACATTTGCCAAAAATACTAAATCGTGATCTATTTGTAAAGAAATTTATGACCTATCTTTCTTGTAGTTATAGAATAGGCAATAAGGAACTAATCTGGAAAAATTCTTCGCTATGAAACAGAATCACAGACTTTGAACGATTGGGGTAGTAATGTTTTGAGCGAAACTATATCTGTGGCTTGGTTCTAAAAGGACAATGTCATAAAACTTGCTTTTGAGATAACCTACTTTGAAACCTCAATACAGCCATGGGCAAAACCCTATCCATTGACATGCAACCCGCAAAAGTTGGTCAACTACATACAGTTCGAAAAGAACCGGTAGATGGAAACACAAACAGAAAATAAGTGCAGTGGCAGTTAGGTAAACACTAATTTCACTTTATAATTTACACTACAATAAATAAATAAAACAAACAATATGGTATTTTTAATTACTCCTTTACGTGTGGAATTATTTCATTAAAATCATGACTCATGCATGAGAATATATCCACCATGTGCACCGAATTCCGCAATGCGGGAAGGTCAAGAACCACTTTTGGTTCCCAAACCAGTAAATGCCCATGTATGCCTTAATAGAAGTAACATTTTTTTGCCGGCTACTTCTGACATTGGCCTCTAAGGTTTCTGTATTATGTCTATTAAAGCATCAGACATTGGCACTTTTAGTATACGAAAGATAAAGACTAGCCGAGCTCAATAATGCATAGATCTCATTTTTGCAAGAAATTGACATTGGCCCTTTTAGGACCTAGCCACAGATATATTGTGTTGACTTATGATTGAGCTTTGTCAAAAACCATCTAGTTTATGGAGCACATTTTTTTATTGCCGAAATAGTTGTTTATATTATTTTGAATTGTAAATGATTAATAGGTACACGATAATAGTAGTAGTAGGAATAATAGTACCTATAGTAGTTAAAATGAAGGAAAAGGAAAACTATTAATTTGTATGAAAGGAAGAGAACGATAGTGACATCTGGTGATATACTCTATAATCTTTATAATGTGCTAGCACTTTATTTTTTACCTTAAAGGGCAGAGCCTGTGAAATGAAACTTTACTTAAAGGGAGAGAGTTCTGTTCAATACGGTTCAAAGTAAGATATATACATTAATCCAACAACTTTTCTGTAAGATTATGAGGCCAGTTCTTTTTATATATGGTTGTTGGTAAAGGTAAAGCAATCCCTATACAGGCCATGGAGGCCCAGAGGGTTCCAGGAGGTTGAGGCTCCCAGATTTTGGACATTCGGCACCTGAAGGTGGTAAGGTTGTCGGTATTACGCTCAATATTTATTATATAACATTTCTGCCCAATATTTTTCTTCTACCTTCTCCATAGGATAAGGTGTTAAATGAAAATCCTGAGAAAGGCAGGACATCTGGTTAACCTAGCATTAAATAACAGAGGAAATATGTGTCCAACAAGCTGAAAAGGTAATGCAATTATAAGTGGGAAATTTAATAGCATTCCAGTTATTGTGTACAAAAAAAGGTATATTTTGATCATTATCATTGCATGAGTAGGATATTTTATTACCATCTAAGAAAGATGATCGAAGTACAAAAAGCAAATTCCTGACTGAAGGGAATAAAGACTATAATGTGGCAAAAGACTACTAAAATTCATCAGGGCAATAATCATCTCTTTGTGCAGAAGCAGGAAGTAATGAACACAATGAAGCTGATTTGAATATGAGGGTAATAAACTATCTCCTACATTCCCCCAGGCTAACAGCCTCATATCTATTTGTTTGATATACTTGTTATTTATGTATAGTCAAAAGTCTGTATAACAAAGATTGATACGAGGGCCGTCCACAAAGTAAGTTTCCTTGGGATCGTCTATGGAAACAGAACATAATTTCATAGAAATATTTATTGCAACAAAAACAGTTATTTTTTTAACCAGGGTGTCTACAAGTTTTGAGAATCCAAATTTCTTGACCTTTTCTTGACTATTTTACAAATTTTCTTGACCAAGTACTACAGCATTTTAGGGTAAAAAATAGCTGATCCCGCAGAAACTCTTGTACCTTTTCTAAGTTCTTAGTTTGAGGAGGTTATTTTCGGACAACACTCACATACTTCCTAGGAATGGCTTTTGAGTTTTCCAGCCACCTGATTGCACAAAACTTGAAAGGAAATCTTATGGAACCAGGAAAGTGTTTGTAATCTGCTTGTATGGAAGGATAAAAAAGAGAATGAAGAAACTCTTGAACTGACCACCCAATCTTGTTATGAGCAATTTTGTAGGCTCCATGTACAACATGCACGTTAAAAATTTCTGGCTGGTCTGGGTCATCTGCTTCAATTTTGAGGCGTTCCTTCAAATCAAGCAAAAATTTTAGGTTCACATTGGAACCGTCCATTGCAACTTGCATAACACTCTCAAGTGACAACCCCAGTCTTGAAATACCCCTGGTAAAATTATCCACCAGTCATTTGCTGTAGCACGACAAGGAAATTCTGACATCAAGTACCTAGTTGACACTATGTTTGATTGTTCGTCCCAAAATGTAATCACAAAAATCCATCTGACATCTTTGAGCCATTTTATTTAAGCTCTCATGAAAGGAGACTGCAAAAAAGTTTCTCTTCTTTACTTTACTTCTTTACAAATTCTTGACCTACTGTGCCATTTCTTGACTTTTCTTGACATTCTTGGCCTAGTGTTGACTTTCCTGACCTGTAGACACCCTGTTAACACTTTCGCCATCGGAATTGAGACATTTGTCATAACGTGGGACCAAATTTTATATTCCTGTGTCATAGAATTCTGCTGCCTGGGATTTGAACCATTGTATGGCAATCATGTCCACCTCTTTGTCATTCTTCTGTCGTTTCTTGAGGTGTAGGAAAGCGAGGTGGGAGCAAGGTCCGGGCTGTAGAGTGAATGTTTAAACATCTCCTAGTCGAACTTTTGCCAGAGACTTGCAAATGTCTCAATTCCAGTGGAGAATATGTTGAAAAATAGCTGAACACTTCCCGTATCTGTTGCAATAAACATTTCCATGAAATTGTGTTTTGTTTCTGTAAACAGCCCTAGGGAAACTTACTTTATGGACGGCCCTTGTAGCTTAACCCTATGCATGGTAGCTGATATATTAGTGGCCTTCCCAGCTACCAATATTGTTTTCTGGGGACCTGATAACTGTTAGATTTCTAAGAAATTGCACAAGATAAAGGTTCAGTAGACAGTGAAACAACGAGTCTTGTAGGGTAAAATCATAACTTATGTGTGCAGAAACACACTGTGAGTTAGGTTGCTATTTCAACTCATAGGTGTTTTAACAAAACATGAATAATACCAATAAAATGCTTCTTTTGTTTACTGTAATTTAACTGTCAGAATAATAATCTGCAATTTTTAATATAAAGCTCTATGCGAGAACATTTAAGAAAATTTTCCTTGCAGTAACGGCCACAGAAGAGTTTAAACTCACATGTAAGAAGGTAAAAGTGACTTAGCTTTGTTTTGTCTTTTGTTAGATAACTTCCATATTATTTGCATTTTGTTTTCTTGAATTAGCAACAACAAATTTGTGCAGAAGTAGCCTATCATGTGTGGGTACTTTCTGAAAAGTGTTCAATGAGCATTATTTGAAAATATAAAATATATTGGGTGTGCCATTTAAAATAACACAGTTGGAGTTACTTCTGGTTAAACCAGAAGATTGCAAAATTTTCATACCGGTAATAATGTTTCAGAGTTCTCCATATACGGTTATTCCAACATATCAAGTTTCATAGTTCAAAAGTTATTTATGTGGTGCAGGCCCTTTAACTAACCCTGTATATAAAGTAAAGTAAAGTGTTCCCTAGACAGGCCACGGAAGCCCAGAGGGTTTCAGGAGGTTGAGGCTCCCAGAATTTGGACATTCGGCACATGAAGGTGGTAAGGAAGGTGGTCAGCCTTACACACACAGCCTTACACAATGGCCGTCTTTACTCCCAGGATATCTCCTGGTACTCATTTGTGTTAGAGGCTGAGTTGACCCCAGAGCCATAGTCTCACCAGAAGGATTAGGAAAATTGAAAAATTCCAACGACCTCATTGGGGATTGAACCCACAACCTTCAGGTTTGTAGCACAGCACCTCAACCACTACGCTATGGCGTACCCCTAACCTTGTAAAAAATAAGCATATTTTAAAATCAGTACAGAGATTTTCGTTGCTGGAGTCTTACTCATGAAATTTCAATTGAAAAGTGGGGGCGGCAACAAATCCATTGGGAAAGTGGTTTTTTTTTTCTTTCTTTACGGAAGTACACCAGGGTGTCCACCAAGTAATGCTGAAGAAATTCCCGGCTTATTGCCTGATTTTCATTCATCATTTCAGAAATTCCCGACCAAAATATGGAGCACTTTCTAATAACTGTGCAAGAAAAATTATAGGATTATACATACTTTAAATAAGAAAAACTTTTAACTTAACAAAAGTAATTGCAAACAATAATTACGTAGGCTATAACAGATACAAAAATTAGGAACAATAAAATAAATTAAATATACTTTCATATAGGCCTATTGTTGTCTAGAAGTCTTCTTGATCACACTTTGCGATTTTCGAATTTTCCCGGATATTTTAATAAATTCATTGACTTTTCCCGGATTTTCCCGACTAGTGGACACCCTGTACACCAACTGCAATACAGGAATACAAAGAAAGAAGATGCACAAAGCTACATACAGGGAAATCAATGTCTACCTTGTTTTCTTAAGACAGGGATAGAGAAAGAGAAGTCAACAAGATCATTGCAATTGTTCCATCTTCCAGCTTTGTTCATGGCAGTCGGCCAACTCGGCTAAACATAGTATTCCTACTCCTCGTCTTCATACCCAGCTGTTCCTCCACCGATCTAATGGGCAATGAGTATCTTAATAGTCTCATGAGTCTCATTAATACAACAGTAATGAAGACAAAGTCTTGGTCATCACATCCCGGACAGCACCATTAATACAGAAGATGTAACGTACAAATGGAATGTTGCACGTTTATAACTAATACACTGAGCGGTCAACAGGCAATCAATCATCCCATGAAATTTGCCTAGCTTCAGGCCACGTCAAGCCCAACCAGTTAAAGTCTCGTTTTTCACCGCAGGAGGTAGTGTGTGTGTGATTTCTGCTGTGGAGTACCAGGTTTTCTCATGATTCTCCCAGTATGACCCCTGTGCTAACTCTAGTACCCAATCAATCATCAATTGAAGACATCCGATCTTCACCAAAGCTAGAAGAAATGCAATAATATGTGTTGAAGGAATTCAAAAGTGGAGATAATTTTTTCACTCTTCTATGTGCAGATGACCAGATCCTATTGTCAGGTTGGGAAAACTCTTTACAAGAATCATTTCACGTTCATAACTTAGATATATCCACTGAAAACTTTTTCGCTCTGGTTTGACTGATTTCATACATACTTACTTACTTACTTACTTACATACTGTACTTACTTACTTACTTACTCGATGGCAATAGACAATTCCTAAGTAAGCTAAAGGAATATTATCTATTATATGGAACCCAAAGGTTCATTGCCACGCTTACCTGAGCCCGTCATTCAACCCTATTCTGTGCTAACTCTATCCAATCATCTCTCGTAAATCCTACTTCTCTTAAATCTATCAAAAACTTATTATTGATTGTGAAAATTGTTGTTTGCAGGCTATTATGAGTGGTTGAATCATTCACAGTTACGTATTATCTTCTATATATATGAATAAATAGCTTTTTATTCTGTTTTTGTAGTGTGGGTTTTGTAGTGATGTATGAATAAATATCATTGAATTAATTATTTCAAGTATTATCATTCGGTTAATATTATCAGAATAGCTGCGTTCCTAAGTGATCACAATAAGCGACGTGCACTGTATTCACAATGGATCTTGAAGTTTTTCTCACGATGTTTTGGCCCAATCACAGGCCTTCATCAGGTTGAAAAAGGCGAGGTAAGAGGAATGAGGGGTTGTAAATCCTCTCGCTGTTCCACACTAACTGATGTGGCCTGTGGTCAGGCCAAAACGTCGTGAGAAAAACTTCAAGATCCATTGTGAATAGTTATATGCCAATCTGTTTTGAAGCTTAAATGCAAGTTATCCTGGCTAAAATTAATGTTAAAACTACCTAAATTTTAATGTGAGTAGGTGGTCTCAATTTTACACAAGTAACCAGACATTTATAGTAACTTTCCCTGGACTAATGAGAAATGACCTTATTATTTTCTGTAGGAATGTTTACCTAACAGAAAGGAAACATCAGAATTTATTGTAATAACAGAAAATGAATTAAGAAAACACAATATTTTTTACAAATAATTTTGAAATGAATCTATATAATTTGAAATCAGCCATTTCATAATTACGGGTGGGACATTCTAGCAAATTATAAAAACTATTTTTGTTTATTACCTATCATAAATAATAAACTTCAATTGGTTCTTCACATTCTGTAAAATTTACAATGCCTTCTCCTCCACACTACATGCAAAGCATTATTTAAAATTTATTTTAAATATTTAAAATTTGTTTTTCAAAATCTATTACAGGTGGGACATAATTTGGATAATGATTTTATGATGCAAAACAGAAGTTCATTTGCTGTTCTGCTATTAATGTTAGAGTCTTAATGTTATTATTAATGAAGGTATGAGGGATTAAATAAAAATTATAAACTGTTTCAAGATTGCCAGAACATTTAGTTGTCTATTACAATAATATATAACAAAACTATCACCATTAAGGGTGGGACAAAAAGTCACTTTTTGCTACTTTACATAGTAATTAACCACACATAGTTTTTTAAATTAATCTTAAACCAACTTGTGCCTTAAGATGTATATTTTCTCAAATCAAACAGGACATAGCTGATTACTCTTGACTGTTTAGTTTTAATGAGTGTTAAAATCAAGCTACAAATGCCAAAAAAACTAACTAGAACACAATAAATAATCAATTGTCGAATTTTACACAAGAAACAACTTCAAATACACATAATTCCTGAATATTCAGTGAACTCTAGGTTTTACACTTTTGACTTCCCAATTACATTAGTTTTATACCATCTCTCTTTCAGGTTGGGAAATATGTTTTTTCCTAATGAAGCAATCAGATCCTAGTTGAGGACCCAGACAATAAATTCTTGCAAGAGCAAATTGCCACTACAATGACTCTAACCTACGTCCTGTGGAATCCCCCAAAAGACTGAAACACCTGCTATAGAAGAGATCCTTGACAATGGTAACCATCGTGCCATGAAGTGTGTGAATGTAACCGCCAAATATCTTGTCTCCAATGCAACAAGTTGCCTGAAATATTCGGAGATCAAGGATTTTCTCACTATTATGTCATTTTGTTTCATAATAAGTTTTTAGATATAGATATTCATGAAACCACAGAATATTGTATCTGTTGTATATTTGATAATGTTTTAGGAGAAAAATTTCTATAACACTGGGATTTGAACCCATGGTCTAAAGTTTTATGTGCCTGCCGATGCTATATCAAACCTTGGCGAGTTTGACAAATCTGCGCCCTCCAATACTGAACATTTTTTTTTTAATTCAGTAAAATTGTTTTTTATTTTAATATGAAAAAAACTGTTATTATCAAAGAAAGCCTAAACCTCAATTTGAATATGAACTAAGTGTTGGACTTTACTTTCAGACGATTGAACTACTTAAAAAGTAATTAAATCATAAAATCTAGTATCAAAAGTAAAGTACATAATAGGCCTGACTGCTTTTTGTTTGTAGACAATCGGCATAATACTACAGATAGTTCACATGCAGTAATTTTGAATAACCTGAAAGATTTCTTCCATTAACGTGGAATTTTTATTGCTTGATTGGCGGGATTTTTCATGGTTAATTTTGCGCCCTCTGTACCTGCGCCCTTGGCGGGGGCACATCTTGCCACCACCTAGCTATGGCCCTGGCTTTACATGTTGATGCTCTATCAACTTAGCTAGCCAGAGTTCAATTCGCAGCACAAGAATAGAAAAATTATTCCTCTGACACTAGAACTCGAACCCATGACCTAAAGCTCTATGTACCAAAGCTCTACCAGGGTGAGATTCACAGCGCCAGAATAAAACTGTAGCTAACTCAGTTGGTAAGCATTGGCATGTAAAGCCGAAATTCATGAGTTTGAATCCCAGTATCAGAGGAATTTTTCTCTTAAAGTACTGTCAAATAATCAAATAAAACCACGACAATATATAATAAACCTAACTCCTTCAGAATAGAGTAGCCAGCTAACAGTGAGGTATGCTCAGCCATTAGAGACTGTGCCACCTCCGAGCCATGGAAAACAAAAGAGGAACAATTGGTGCAAGGGTTAAATTTCCCGTCACTAGCTTTTTTATACCGGCTGCAAGGAAATCTTTATCTTGGTGTCAGAGCCAATTTCCCACAAATTTCTTGGCATCTTCATTATCCTGGAACTTCTTCCCACGTAATGCCTCCTTCAGTGGACCAAACAAATGGAAATCAAAGGGTGCTAAATCGCAACTTCAACAGTCCGGTTAGAACGGTGCTCGTCGGTTACTGATTCTCGACCACTTTTGAAAAGATTTTCACGGTTCATACAACTTTCACCATACACTATAGTCATTCTAGAGTATATAGTAGCTGGTTTTTCACCTTCAGCAATGAAAAAACTAATCACAGAACGTTTTTCAACCAATATGGAATTTTCAAGAAGACCCGACATCGTTAAATTTAATTTTGAGGTTATAAACAGAGCAATGTTGATCCATCAGCTGATTGGAACTCATCCCAGTGATGCCAACTTAAAATCCTATATGTATCAAACTTGTACTACCAACTTTCTTTTCCCCAGACCAATTTCTCTCTTTAATTATTGAATGACTCTCGTAAAACTGAAAGAAGAAAAGATGAAGAGACAAAAGAGAGAGAGTGAAAGAAAAAGTACAAAAGAAAGAAATAAGAGAAAATGTGATATAGACAGGAGGAAGAGTTGTGCATACTTACCAATACTATAGTAAGGATCCGTGTAGAGACCGCCTGTCTTCGGCGAGGTGTACCGGGGTGAGTCTTGGCCAAATTCATCTGACCCATACTGAAACAAGAGAGAATAAACTTTATTACTCAACTGAATTGATACCCAAAAAATATATAGCCTACAGCATTACCAACTATGAAAATGAAATACTTCATTTCATTTCATATCCTGTAAATTCCAATTCACTGCGAAAGGAATATCCCAATCTGAACTGAAATATAATTTTTTCAGTAAACTGAAATATAGCAGAGTGTATACTCAATAAAATAAAATAAAATAAATAAAAAAGCATTTTTTTATGCTGAAAGGTGTAACGCACCCTTACCTTCTTATTCAATGATAATAGACAATTCCTAAGCAAGCTAAAGGTATTTCATCAATTTTATGGAACCCGAAGGTTCATTGCCGCGCTTAACTGAGCCCGCCATTCAACCCTATTCTGTGCTAACTCCATCCAACCATCCCTCGCAAATCCTACTTTCCTTAAATCTATCCTAATATTGGTCTCCCACCTGCGTCTAGGTCTTCCAAGTGGTCTCTTCCCTTCGGTCTCCCAGTTAATATTTTTGAGAGATGTATTTCGTATTCCATGTCCAGCCCATTTCATCTTCCGTGGTTCAATTACCCTTACTATATCCGGTGAAGAGTACAGGTCATGAAGCTCGTCGTTATGCAGTTTTCTCCAGTCCCCATTTTTCATCTCTTTTAGGCCCAAATATTTTTCTTAGAACATTCTCAGATTATGTTCTTCCCGTTCGATAATGACCATGCCTCACATCGATATAGTAACTCACCCTAGCTTACTTTAAACTGATCGTGAACTGGAATACCAGCTAATATGTCTATAACTAGCTGGTGGACCCGTCACAGAATTCCGGGCTTCTAGATTAAATGCCAATTTATGAAAAAATAAAAAAATATAATTCAGGCTTGTCTGCCCTAGGTAATTGCTTCTTTAGGGGGAATTCTGTTCTGGCATAATCACACAGAGGCCTGGCTTATTCAGGCCTTGTTTTGAATAGCCTAGTTTTAAGTATCTGGCAGAATCTTGGAGATCCTCACGTAGGTTAAGAAGGGTGGGGGAAGGAGCTGGGACTAGTTTGAAATTCATGCAGCGAACCGAGGAGGAAGACATTAGCGGGCAATGCTACTAATGGCTAGACAATGACTTAAGCACGGAATGATAATTCAAACTCCCCAACTTCATCCTGCTACCCTCTTCCATACATCATCACGTCCCTGTCCCTCTACGCGAGGACCCCATCCCCAAGATATGTAGATTATGCCAATACCTCGTCACATCCATCTTAACAGCCAATGAAAGAGTGTTAGGAGAACCAGGTGAGACCTAACAATAATAATAATAATAATAATAATAATAATAATAATAATAATAATAATAATAACTAGGGATGGGTCGATACCAGATTTTCTCGATACCGATACATGATTTTTTCCTCGATACTCGATACCTTCAACATTTCCAGTTTCAATAAATAGGTACATTAAAAATTAAAATTTGAGAGAACTGTGTAATACCAACTAAATTAATTAAGTCTGCATATTTAATGAGATAAAATTTAATATCATCAGTAGCCTATAATTATTTTTAAACTCTACATTAAAACTAAAATTAGTTTTTTTTTAAACAGTCCACTTACAAGTTTTTGTTAAAAAATACTAGCATTCTCATTTAATTGCAGAATTACAAAAGTATCGAAAAAGTACCGAGCGAGTTTTCTGAAGTATCGTTCGATGCCGATACCATGCAAGTATCGAGAGTATCGAGAGTATCAAGGACCCATCCCTAATAATAACTTTTTTTATAAAGGAATATTCCACAATACAATGGTTTTCCTTCATCCCACAACAATCTTTTGCCTCCATAATCCCCTGTCCATAGCATCTTCTTCACTTAATTCTTTTCTCGCCATACTCCTTTTAACCTTATCTATCCAGCACTCTTTGGGCTTCCCTCTTCTTCTTTTTCCTTCTACTTTCCAATCCAAAATATTCCTGGGTATTCTGTCCTCTGTCATTCTGAGTACATGTCCATACCATTTCAAGCGTCTTTCTTCTACAATTTCCAAAATATTCTTTTCAACTTGCATTATTTCCCTTATTCTATTCCGAATTTTTTCTTTCCTGGATTTTCTTGCTGAACGCCTCCAAAAATCCATTTCTAATACCATTAATTTGTTTGCTTGTTATCTAATAATGGTCCAAGTTTTAGCGCCATATAATGTTGTACATTGGAATAATGCCTGATATACTAAGTTTGTAGTTCTATGTAAAATATTTTTACTCCATAAGATTGAATTTAGCATTCCTATAATTATTCTCTTCCCATCCGTTATTCTTCTTTGAATCTCTAAATTTGTTGTTGTATCCTATTGTAAAACAGACCCTAGATATTTAAAATATTCAACATGTGCAATTTCTTCTGTATTACATTTTAATTTTTCTTCCAAATCCATTGTCAAATATTCAGTTTTATTGAAATTTATATCTAATCCCCATATCCAATAATAATAATAATAATAATAATAATAATAATAATAATAATAATAATAGTAATAATAATAATAATTTAATAATAATAATAACAAAAATAAACGTCATAAATCTAGATAAGAATATGTGGATATTCAACCAATCGCAAGTGCCATCGTCATTATTTTATGGTTTTTATTTTTATTATTCCATTTTATCGCACCTACGTGCAAATGTTCTTTAAGGCTAGTTTACACGATGACACTAGGTTTCGTAACCACTTTCATCGAAAGTGATTTCGTGAAACTAATTACACACATTTTCTTTCCAATGCAACCGCACATTTCATGTTATTTCTGAAGTTCAAGTTGTTAAAATCCCAAACAAACGTTTGAAACACGTATTAATACAGGCATTTCACAATTTCCTCACTTCCCCATTTCATTTTACGAAATGCGAACAAGCTAAATAAGTGTATAATCTCAAAATTACTATTATAGTTTCGTGAAAAGTTGGAATCAGCCGAAACTGCGTAGTCTCGTAACTCATTGTCGCCAGTACATCTAGCGCTTGCGCATTCAAGTAAAAAACAGTTGCGAAACTCAGTTACGAAACCTAATTTCGTCGTGTAAACTAGCCTTTATGTAAAGTCACGAAGACTCAACACTGAAAATCTTCACAGCCGAAACCTTTGAGACGGATTTAACCCTTAAATGCGCGAGATTCAATTTCTCACACAATTATAAATATATGCCGGACTGCAAAGAAAACAGTTAACGTAATTATTAGGTTCATAGTTTACTTCTTGTACCACATTCTGTGGTATAACGACGAGCTTCATAACCTGTACTCGTCATCGGAGGATGGAATGGGGGAGGTAAGACACATCTAAAAAGTATTGACTGGGAGACCCGAAGGGAAAAGACCACGTGGAAGACCTAGACGTAGGTGGGAGAACAATTTTAGGATAGATTTAAGAGAAGTAGGCTTTGAGAGGGATGGTTGGATGGAGTTAGCACAGAATAGGGTTGAATGGCGGGCTCATGTAAGCGCGGCAATGAACCTTCGGGTTCCATAAAATAGATAATACTCCTTGCTTGGGAATTGTCTATTGCCATTGAGTAAGTAATTAAGTAAATAAGTTAAATTCCGTTATTATATTAGATATTTAATGCAAGCTATTGTATCCGTTAGGATACCTTATAGACTTATGCATTTAAGGGCTAATAATTTAATACAGCGATTGGGTACAAGTAAACTGCATATAAGCAAAAGGAAATATGAAAATAATGTAGCGGTACTATTTTATATGTGGAGAAGCATTGTAAATCTCTCTTCGTTGCTTGTAAACTATCGATAAAATCTGGACCCCTCGTTATATTACCTATGATAAAAATATTTAAGGCACGACAAGAAAAAGCTAAAAAAAAGAGTGGTGGAACGCCACGCGACAGAAGTAAAACTTTATTTTATTTTTTTTTATTTTTTCAATTTTGCATTATTGGACTTTTTAATATTGGGTTTTTGGACTTTTTTAATTTTGGATTTTGAACTTTTTAATATTGGGTTTTTGGACTTTTTTAATTTTGGATTTTGGACTTTTTAATTTCGGATCTTTGAATTTATAATTTTGGATCTTTGAATTTTTAATTTTGGATTTTTTAAATTTTCGATCTTTGAATTGTTTATTTTTTATTTTTTAAATTTTTTATTTTTGGATTTTTAATTTTTAATTTTATTAAGTATTTATTAAATTTTGGATTTTTGGATGTTATAATTTTTAATTTTGTTTTTTTTAATTTTGGAAATTTGTATTTTTTAATTTTTTATTTTTAATTTTGGATTTGCGCGGTAATGAACCTCCGGGTTCCATAAAATAGATAATATACCTTTAGATTGCTTAGGAATTGTCTATTGCCATTGAGGAAGTAAGGTCTGAAAAATTTCCTTTGATTACTCCTAATCATTGAGTTGATTGTTTTCTGTGCAGTCCGCACCGAAACAAGTCGGTTTTGAGTGTGACTGATTGTGACTGATTTCGTGACGGTTTTAGTGTGACTGATTTTCCCAATTAACCCTCTATCGCCACTAAAGAAGTTTTACTTCAAAAAATCATTTTTGGACTCAAGAAACCTCAGAACTAAAGAAGAGATTAAAATATGCCATGAAATAAGTTCCTGAAATAGGAAGTGAGAATGTTTAAGATTACTAAAATGTAATTTTCGAACTACGCGAATTGTACAAACAAGAAAAGATGGATATTTATTACTCTAGTAATAAAACTGATATCGGTTGCAAGCTGCTCATAAATGTTTAAAGGCTAGAAACAGTAATTTATGATCAACACATTTTTCTCGCTAGTTCATATAGGAGGCGGTGACGAGCTTCATATGTTCATCTTTCACGCATCTTATAAACATAGAGGGCAATGACGATAACAATTTACATGTAAACAAGGCTTTGGCTTCCTTTGCTTGCTCTGCTCAAAGTCTGTTTAATTTAACTACATCATTTGTAGCGTTTTAACAAAGCTCTTTGAAAACAAGTTTCGTTCCGTTATAGGCCATGAAAGGCCATGGGAGTTGTGGAAAACATTCCTCAGGTTTACTGCCTCTGCTAATGGGAGATGTGGTCACCAGGATGTCTTCAGGAACTTCCTCAGTACGGTGATTTGCACTATATATCAAGAAAGTTTAGTTTAAATTTTTCTTATGTCAAGGTACAACTCTTAAGGAAAAGAAATAGTTGGCCTAGTAATGCCCGGTTTCTATAAACTTAAATGTCCTCTGGGTAAATCTGAAAATGACAGAAAAAATGTTCCTACAAACTCGGGCTAGATCTTTCCAAGGGTAAATCGTCGGGATCATTTATCCTTTCATGGATGGCTGGATAAAATTTAACCTCTCACAGGATCAATAATAATTTAAACAATGAGAATCAAAGCCTTCTTAATTAAATTAACTGTACAGCTCCAAGGCATTCTTCATTATATCATTGTGGGTGATTAGGAACTAATTTGCCCATGGATAATTTACCCATAGGTATTTCACGAGATTACAGAAACCGGGCATTAGTCAGATTAACCCGCCATATTTAGGCTACTAACCACTTAATTAATGATCGAAGAGTTGCGAGTAATTTTTTAAATTTATATTTTTTTCTGCTATAAATTTGACAATCCTGTTGTTGACTCTCCAAATATAAGTAATCCTATTTCAACTTTCGGTATGCTAGGGTTTTAGTTACAGTACAATTAATGCAATTTACATTCATTTCCTGTCCCTCTGACCTCTCTAGGAAAATAAGCGTAACAAAATTCATATAGGTAACAGAAACCTCCGCTTGGAGGCCCCTTCGCCCCAACATAGGGACCTATAGGGTTCCAGACAGACAGACAGACAGACAGACAGACAGACAGACATACTTACATCCTAACAATACAGTGTGTCCACGCTAGAGGGATCGAGAAATAAATGCTCGCCAGTTAAAACGAGATAAGGATATTGCTGGATTCTGCATATGACAGGAAAGGGAAACTCTCCGAGATTGTGCAACACTGTTTTCAGACAGCTCCACGCGCATGCGCATGCGCGTCAAGAGCTTTTGTCTCGAAATGTGGACACCGCAACAGAAAGTTCAGTACGTGTTATGGCTAGCAGAAGAGAAATCTGTTACTCGGGTGCAACGCCGTGTTCGTCGTACGTGGAATGTGGATCCACTTGGTCATAAAGCGATTCTACAATGGGACAGAATACTCCGAGAAACAGGTTCTTTACTACTCTCGATCCCTCTAGCGTGGACACCCTGTATAGCAGATATGAATAAAATTAATTAACAACGAAATACTAATACTAAATCAAAGTTTCTTAAAAATAAAATTTAAATGTTCACTTCTTGTAGAAGCATTTCTTATGCAAAACATTTGTCAAAAGCTGGTCAAATCTATTTTGGCAATAATCTAATTGAGATTTTTTTTTTTTTTTTTTTTTGTCTTTGGACTTCCAAAGCAAGAAATTATAGTTTCAAATTTCAGTTTAATATAATTTTTTACGTATTAATTTGACATTTTAACATCTCCAACAGATTTAAAATATGAGCCTTGATTTTCTACGTAACATTTTTTTAAGACCGCTTTACAAAATTACGATTTTTTAAAAATCTTATTTATACTTATACCCTTAGCAACCAGGGAAGGCGGTTGAGGCCAGGTAGGTTCCTTCACCCGCTAGCACCCTCACATTTACAAGCAGAGGGAATTAGGACCAACCGTAATTTCCTCCCCATGAGTCACCTAGTCTACTTCAATCAATCAATCTTAGATTTTTTAATATGTCATTTAATCTTAAAATGTTTGTTATATATCAATTCTACACATAATTACAAGAAAAATGACACCAAACAATGTATAATTTACTTTAATAGGAACATAGGACTTGAAAGCAGTTTTCTCGTAACTTTTATTTATGAATTTGTTAGAAATGTTCCTACTAAAGTAAATTATACATTGTTTGGTGTCATTTTTCTTGTAATTATATGTAGAATTGATATATAACAAACATTTTAAGATAAAATGACATATTAAAAAATCTAAGATTGATTGATTGAAGTAGACTAGGTGACTCATGGGGAGGAAATTACGGTTGGTCCTAATTCCCTCTGCTTGTAAATGTGAGGGTGCTAGCGGGTGAAGGAACCTACCTGGCCTCAACCGCCTTCCCCTGGTTGCTAAGGGTATAAAAAATAGTGTGCATAGGAAAATGAAAAATTAAAAAAGTATAGAGAATTGATGGTACTAAGTATTTTTTTAAAATAACTAAAGACCTATACAAACAATCTTGGGCATATTAGTAATTTTGTTGCACACATTGTGAAAAAATTTCAGAGCAGTAGGCCTATCTCTGTTTTTATGAAAGAAGATAGATTTTCAATAAGACTAAATAACATGACAATTGAAACTGAGAAAAGTTATTAATGTTTGCATGTACAGCAGTTCAAATCGCACGGCAATTTAAATATGGCGTCAGCTACACCTTTCCATGCCCCCAAAAGGCATCAGATTTTACAAGCTTAATATGGATTGTTTTACATTTTACATGAAATATCCGGAATTCTATTATAACCTCGCGTTAGCTATAACATTTTTTTTAAAAAAATCTACTATGTTCCACCGTTTTAGCTGCGAGGCCATATCAGGAGTTCGGGAACTGTGTCTATACAGTAGAGTAGGCCATGCAACTATTGCTTGTCAATTGTTTCTATTATTGGTGTATTTTATGGAGTAAATTTCAACTGATTAATTTAAATGGATATGATGCAAGATGAAATGGTGAGGATGATTCATGGTATGTAAATATTCAATTCGGCATTTGTGTTTACTACTGGGGAAATCATGAAAAAAACCATCTCAAATTGGCCGGGTACGGGATTTGAACCTGGGACCTCCCGAATGCGAGTCTTACATCTCGGCCACCTCGTTCGGTGTTATGGCATTCGTAATAGCAGAAACCAAAGCCAACAGAACTGAATTATTTCCGACGTTTTAGTTGGTCATGTAAGGAAATAACAGGTAGAGACTTGGAATTTTGACAGTACCTTCGTTTTATAATGTAGGTGCTCACTAAGAAAGGATTTTGAAAAATTCTGATTCTAAATGCCAAAAATTAAATGTTTTTGAAAATACTTAATCCCTTTTTACATAGAATTATCAATTCCAAATCACAGAATATATTGTTGCCAAATGGTATATGATGGGCTTGGAAAAAACAAATGAAATGCACTTTTGACAAATAAGAGAAGTTATCAAAATAATTCATGTTATAAATAAATATTACAGAATGAAATCCACTAAAATAATGGAATCACATAACTTTCTCTACCCTGGACATAGAGAAAACAAAACGAGGTATGGTAATGTGTATATTATTATATTATATCGCAGGTTTTTGGAGAGAAAAGTATGAAAGTGATAATGCTTTCTGTTTAATTTCATCTCCAAAACGGTTTTATGGTAACATAAGAGTGGGAAATTTCCCGCCTCGATATTACAATTTTATGTTACTGAAATTTCTGTTTCTTCTTATTTAAACCTCTACCAGGCTTGCTGTGCACTGTACAAGCGATGGGATGCAAAATTCTAGATCCTCTATGAGCCATAAAAAATTATATCAAGCGTTTTCTGAGGGAATAGTGTGAGTGTAATAAGTCGTTCTTCCTATTTCAAATTATAAATGCCTATATAAGGACCTAGAATTTAAAATTGAAAATCCTTCATAAGCTAATTTCCAATTACAAAATACAAAACCCGGGCGACGCCGGGTTTTTTAAGCTAGTCTTCTTATATACAGTTCTTTACACTTCGCTGAAACCTAGTTACGATGAAGTATGAAAATAATACAAAACTCATCTGTGAAAGTATGCAATGCAGGGTTTAAAATTATTAAGTCATCGCCGTTTACGACTTACGGCATATTTTGTTATTTTATTTTATTTAGTTATCCGCATTTTATTTTCTACTTCCTGGGAAATCTGTCGGCCGCCTTTTAACAAGCTCACTAAAACGTACATTTGAAGAAAACATAAAATTCTTCTTCGTAAGCCGTCCCGTCCCGCCCAGGATTGTCTCATTAATTACTTTAGCAGATGGTTTTTGTCACTGACCCAAGCCAGGAAGATTTCCCGAAGGCTGCAAACCATTTATCCCCAACAACTTAATAGCATCTTCTTCTTACTATCGCAAAAACCGAGGATACCTTGGCTTAGTAGAGGATAATGTTGTTCTTTTATTGACAGCCGAGGTTTGTGGACATATAACCAGTTTATCTGCCTATAATCGACCTCTGAACAGGCGTATATGAACTCATTAGGCCTATATTAAAGTTTCCACTGCTACTTACTGCATCATCTCAAGAATTATATAAAAGAAAAGATAAGTTAATTGTTTCTTGTTTCTGTATTTTTTTTTGTAGTATTAGTTTAAATGTTTTTAGTACTAGATTAAAGATGTAATATTAGTGTTGTAGAACTTGTGTAATTATGAGAATATTATAGGAAAAAAAATTCCTCTGCCATAATATTCTCATGTAATGTCCAACAGAGACAATAATCTGGGGTTCATGAATGCGTATGCATATATCTATATGGTGTAGGCTAATTAGTATAAGAGAATATTGTAATTGGGCAATGAGCCTGTTATAGGCTATTCTCAACAAAATAAATAATAATAAGTAAAATAAATAAATAAATAAAATCAGGTAAACTGATGTAAAAAAGTGTCAGTATGTTTTTGTTTAATCAGTTATGACTGCAATTATGATATGCAGAATATGTTTTTTTTTTAATTGATTTCCAAGTTAAGCTCCAGATTTATTCATTAAGCAGGACTTACGGAAGAAGAAAGGTCTACCATCTCGGCCACCTGGGTCATTTTAACGGTCTAGTTGGATACGCGCATGTAAAACAATAGTGTTTTTTGTCATAGCTACCTGTATTTTAATTTCCAAGGCCTTATAAGATCACAGTAAAACAATAGGCTATGTTGTCAAGATAACTGATTTTCATTTTTTTATATAAATTCTTTCGAATACGTATATTGCCTTAAATTGGCACTAAATTGAGCATTACTCCGAAACAGAACAACCGATTTTATCCATTATGAATAGACGTCTTCCCATGGACATTGTAAATGTGTATACCAAGTTTCATAAAAATCCGGTAAAGCGTATTTGACTTACCGCGTCTTTAAAATATACACTAAATTGGGTTTTACTCCGGTACCGGTCAACAGATTAGGTTCAAATTCAATAGGGCACTTCTCATGGACGTCATAAATGGGTATACCAAGTTTCATGAAAATCCGTTACAGCGTATTTGAGTGATGGCGCCTTTCTACGAGAAAGGCGCCATAATCTATTAAAATAGGCACTAAATTGGGCATTACTCCGGTACCGGTGAACCGATTTGGTTCAATATCAATAGGGTTCTTCCCATCGACATTATGAATGTTTATACCAAGTTTCATGAAAATCCGAAAAAGCGTACTTGAGTTATGGTGCGTACAGACGCACGGACAGACGGACGGACGGACAGACATTTTTTCGTCCCCCACACAATCTCATAAAGTACCATACTGGCACTTAATAAATAAAAATAAAAGTAATGCCTTATCTAAAAGCGAGGATTTTTATTCAAGTATTACGTTTGTCATGCATGGAAACCAGCCATTCCACTGAAATTTTCCTCATAGATTTCAAACTGATGCTTTGACTTTATCACTGCCTTATTACCAGTGTTTTGATTTTAATGATATGTCATCTTTTAACTGGAACATAATGGACGTTGCCCACTAGAGCAGATATTCTGATCATGACTCTCAGATTATAAAAATGGCAATCTTTAGGATCATTTGCTCATTTTAAAAAATGTTTACGTTATTTTTAGAATATGTCATTATTTGGACATTTTTTGGTTATGTTACGGTCTTTTTTTCCACATTTCATATTTCTAGGCAATTAAAATATAAATATATATATATAAAGTACAAGGCTTCAAGATCGTTCCCGGTTCGATAATAATCGACACTATACGAGTGCTTTAATGAAAATAAGTACTTTAATGAATGCCATTAAGATATTTTCGTGACTTAGTAAGCGTAGGCCTATTACAGTACGGTCGTACCAAAAATGTACCGGTATTTCATGTTCTGAAATCTTAAAACCCAAATCTGACTGGTATATTTATTTTATGCCAAATTATGGGCCTAAGTGCATAACTATTCCCTCATCTTGAAATCGGTGAAATATTTTGCATTTTTGTATGAATTAAATAATTTTATTAAGGTCTCATATTAACTGCTTCTGTGCATATATATGCAGATGCATTCATGAACCACAGATTATTGTCTCTGTTGGACATTACATGAGAATATTATAGGAGAAAAATTCCAGGGTGCGCGGGCAAAGAGAGTTAAGTCACCATCCTAAAAAATTGAGGTTTGTCCATAGAGTTATAGATAAAAATGTTCTCTACATTTGGTTAAGTCCAGTAAGTCATATTCAAAATTGTACGGTAGTTATGGATGTGTGCCTCATGGGTTTATCCATCTCTAAAGCTATGTTGGGCTGGTATAGTGTGTTAAGTCACTCTACTTCTCAGTAACAAGAAACTGGACTTAACTCTCTTTGCCCGCGCACCCCGGAATTCCTCTGACACTGGGATTTGAACCCAGGACATTTGGCTATCCGTGCCACTGCTCTACCAACTGAACTAAGGCAGAGTTCACTTCAAAGTGCCATTTGGAGAGGAGAGAGGTTCCATCAGGCTCTGTGAAGTGAACTCTGGCTTAGCTCAGTTGGTAGAGCAGTGGCACGGACAGCCAAAGGTCCTGGGTTCAAACCCCAGTGTCAAGAGAAATTTTTCTCCTATAACATTATCATGCTTCTATGCAGTCTAAGAAGCCAGTTGAAATTTCCCCGAAAGTTTTAGACTTTAGAGCACACCTTCTGAAAATGTTGACACTACTTATAATTAATTCGTGTCCTACAAAAACTAGAAGCATGCACACCTTTTGTCTCGATGGAAGAGATAGTAAAAAAAACATGGCGATGAAGTTTTCTTGTCCGACCGGATCTACTACAAAAGCACGCGAATATACGGCCATTAGCTTACGTCATAATGTGACAGCTGTTAAATGCGTCGCCATGACATTTCTAATTCATGGCTTCTAAGCCTCATGTGAACGAACTGTTCCGAAAGTTAAGTGGTCCGTTACAGGCCGTGGAGGTTAAGGGCCTCGCCAGCACCCACCGTGGGTCCCACCCATCCAAACCAAGAATATCCTCTGCGACCAGCATCGGATTAAGTTCTTAATGTAATTTCTGCACAAAAGCAAAACCGGAACTCATTTCGCTTGAAAGAAAAATGCTTATGAGATTCAATTTTATATGATTAGGTTAGGATGATTACGAATCTCACCATCTGATTCGAAAGCCACAAGACCCAGCCATTACAAGTCAATCCAAAAATAAACATACTGTATCTATATTCTAACTATTACTTACTTACTCAATGGCAATAGACAATTCCTCAGCAAGCTAAAGGAATATTATCTATTTTATGGAACCCGAAGGTTCATTGCCGCGGTTACCTGAGCCCGCCATTCAACCCTATTCTGTGCTAATTCCATCCAATCATCCCTCGCAAATTCTACTTCACTTAAATGTATCCTAATATTGTCCTCCCACCAAATCTAGATCTTCCAAGTGGTCTCTTCCTTTAGATTTCCCAGCCATTTTTGACAGATGTCTTTCCTCCCCATGCGCGCAACATGTCCAACCCATTTTATCCTCTGTGGTTTGATTACCCTAAATCCTTACTTATTTACTCAATGGCAATGGACAATTCCTGAGCAAGCTAAAGGAATGTTATCTATTTTATGGAACCCGGAGGTTCATTGTCGCGCTTACATGAGCCCGCCATTCAACCCTATTCTGTGCTAACTCCATCCAACCATCCCTCGCAAATCCTACTTCCCTTAAATCTATCCTAATATTGTCCTCCCACCTTCGTCTGTGTCTTCCAAGAGGTCTTTTCCCTTCGGGTCCCCGAGTCAATACTGTTTGTGCATGAAGTGCTTATAGGGTACACCGTGGCGTAGTAATGGAGGGACTGCGCTACAAACCGGAAGGTCGCGGGTTAGATTCCCGATGAGGTCGGTGGGGTTTTTCCACTGGCCTAATCCTTCTGGTGGCATTATGGCCTCCTGGGGTCGACTTAGATTTTAACAGAAATGAGTACCAGGAGTACTCCTGGGGGTAAAAAGCGGTCGGTGCATATGGCTGACAACCTTACCACCTTCCTGTGCCGATGGCTCAACATAGGAGCCTCACCTCCCGCAAACGCTTTATCGGATTTTCGTGAAACTTGGCAGACGCGTTTATAACGTCCATGGGAAGAAGCCTATTGATATTGGACCAAATCGGTTGACCGGTACCGAAGTAATGATCAATTTACTGCATATTTTATGGTAATATATTAGAAATAATTTATCAAATGCAAATCAGTTCTTATGACAACATATTGCTTTACAGTGTTCATGTTCGGCTTTGGAAGATGCAATACAGGTAGCTTTGTCAAATAATACTACCCACATATTCCTTCACATATGCTAATCAAACTAGATCTTCGTTCTTCCCTAAGCCCTGCTTAATGAATCGATCTGGAGCTTAACTCTGAGATCGATTACAAAAATAACTTATTTTCTACATATCATGATTGCAATGATCACTGATTAAAGAAAAGCATTCTGGCACTTTGTTACATCAGTTTACCTGATTTATTCAAAACCCTGAACCACTGCGAAAGAATAACAGAAAAAAGTCTGAGATTTCAATTTCATTCCAAGACGAACTGGTTTAGCTTTGACTGGATTAATACATAGCAATATCAACATAACTCAGGTTGCTAAATTATACATTACATACCCCCCTTCCTCATCCTTTCTGAAGCGGTCACTAACATGGAACTCCTCTGCGCATTTTCATGAACACGGTGTGGATAGGGGCACAGGAATCCGCCCTTCCTGGCAAATACATTCCACAGCTTGATATGCGGGTACAAGCGAAGGCTAACAAAATTGTTTTCACAAGCCAATGTCAATTACACAAATGCTTTCGGTAAAAAAAAAAGCAATCGTTTTAATTACAATTAATCGTTACTTGGACTACTCAGGAAGGCCGCAATTTCATACCCAATCATATATATCATGGGATATATAGCGCATATCAATAATAATAATAATAATAATAATAATAATAATAATAATAATAATAATAATAATAATAATACCTAAAAAAGGCTATTCTAATAAAGAAAATTATAATACAAAGAAGGGGCTTTAAATAGCTTTTATCTTTTTTTTCTTCTTTCTTCAAAACCTGTAGAATCCTTATATAAGCACCTTTTTTCTTTTCTTATTTTAGTTATATTTATACTCCTTTTAGCTGCGAGGCCATATCAGGAGTTCAAGATCTGAGCCTATACAGTAAGGTAGGCCACAGAATTATTGATTGCCAATTATTTATGTTATTGATGTATTTCCTGGAGTACATTTCAAATGATATTAATTTAAATGGATATGATACAGCATGAAATGGTGAGGATGATTCATGGTATGTAAATATTCAATTCGGAATTTGCATTTACGACTGGGTAAACCTTGAAAAAAAAACCCGTCAAATTGTCCGGCCACGGGATTTGAACCTGGGACCTCCAGAATCCGAGTCCAAGACCTTACCATCTCGGTTGTTCCGTGAATACCACTTTAAACGATTTAATGTTCCAAAACTTCAAAGGAATTAACTTGTGGTCTTGTGGTTAGCGTCGCTGACTGCAGATCCGTCGGCCCGGGTTCGATTCCCGGATAGTATGGGTCACGTGAGACTGATACCACTGCGCATCGTGTTTACAGTGTTCACGTCTAAATGCAAGGATTTTTCTCGGATTTTTCTGAAGAAGGGAGCTCTGGAACGGAATGCACTCAGCCTCGTGTTTCAAATTGAGGAGCTACATGACATAGAAGTAGGGGCTCCGGTCACGGAAACCACCATTAACAGCCGTGGGTGTAGGCATGCTGACCACATGCCCCCAATCCTGCCATCTGCCTACAGGTAGATGACGCAGCGGTCGGGTGGTAGGCCTAGTCCCTTCGAGGATGTAACGCCATGGAGATTTGTTTCGTTTTAGTATACACAAGGATAATTAATTCCAGTTAACATTATTAAATGATGATGAATACGAAATAATGCAGAAAATAATAAAGATTCTGAACGTTTTTAACTTATTTGTAAACTCATTATGGCATGGTTCTAAAAGGGCCAATGTCAATTTCTTGCAAAAATGATATTTATGCATTATTGAGCTCGGCTAGTCTTTATCTTTCGTATATTAAAAGTACCAATGGCTGTTGCTATTAATAGACATAATACAGAAACCTTAGAGGCCAATGTTGGATGTTCTCAGCAAGAAATGTTACTTCTACGTCAGTTATATCAAAAGCAAGTTTTATGACATTGGTCCTTTTAGAACTAAGCCACAGATTTAACAGAATGATATTGATGAATAATAATAACATTATAAATACAGTAATAGCAACTCTTCCTTCTAATTATAGCACTGATGCATTTAGGTAGGAACAAAAATCTTCACGCGATTTCTTGGCTTACAGCAAACAAAAGCTGAAGGAGTAAATTCCTTTGAAGTTTTGAAACACTAATTCGTTTAAAGTGGTATTCACGGAACAACCAACTTGAAAAAATACCATGAACAAGAAAAGGATAATTTTTAGAATACTATAATACACCTATTAATATCTTGGCGGCCCCTTTGATCATGCACATAACTCCAGCACACAACTTACATGCGATGTATAGAAGGCCTTGGACGGTGTCGGGACACAAACCAATGAGTTATAGCAGCAAAACATGTTGTAACGAACACCGCAATGTCAACTGCGTTAAACAGCGTTAATTACACGAATTACACTGTTAGTCAAAACCCACACATCGTTTCTTATTTAAAGATATTCAAATACAAAAAGAGACGTGCGATCATGTATGCCGTGAGATAAAAATAACTGAAACGCGACAACCGCACAGAGTTTAAGATCCAAAGCCCATTTAGCTTATTAAAATGTTCCGAGTTATACAAAAAGTACGCGGATAAGTAAGTCAACGCGACCAACACATCCAGTAGACCTGGCGAATAGACACTGACAACAGGGCGACTTTACGCTCAACCAAGACACTGGGCATGGGGTGGGGGCGAAGGGGGTGGACAAGAAGAACTGAAGGAACGGGCTGTGATATTGGTGTTCTCAAACTGCCCCAAATTCCACCCCGCGCTGCAGCCCCTACAAGACACTGCGACCATTCTAACAAAATTGATAAAAACCTCCCTAAAGCCACTATACACGAACAGTTTTGCAATTTACATTGCCTGTTTCAGGGATTATTTATCGAGTATTATGTTATATAAATATAATTATTTACATTAAGGGGCCATCCGAATCAGCACATGGTCTTAGATATAACATGGGCTGTATACAAAAATATAAATTATTTGATATAAAAATATAATCTAATGCAATAATTTACAATAATAAGTAGGCCTATATAAAAATGAAAGTAACTTAAATGTTTATATAATATACCTAGACTGTTAAGGCAAAAGAGTATAAGTAAAAATAATTTAAAATTCTCCTCTTTATAATGTGCTCCGTCTATACAATTAATTGCACAAAATGTACAATATAGATATATTCAATAATAACAAGCGGTTTAAAAGTATCTGTGATCAAAATTTGAAAACTTTAAAATAGTAATAATAAAACTAAACTCCGTGGCGCTACATCCCTGGAGAGACTTGGCCTACCACCCAACCGCTGCGTCATCTCCCGTAGGCAGATGGCAGGATTGGGGGGCATGTGGTCAGCATGCCGACTCCCACGGCCGTTAATGGTGGGTTTCTTGACCGGAGCCGCTACTTCTCTATCAAGTAGCTCCTCAATTTTGAATCACGAGGCTGAGTGCACCCCTACCAGACCTCCCTACCTCAGAAAAATCCGAGGAGGTACCGGGAATCGAACCCGGGCCGACGGATCTGTAGTCAGCGACGCTAACCACAAGACCACGCCGGCGGACAATAGTAATAATATCTTCCTCAAAAACTATTATATTCTTTATGTTTTGGTATGTCCCCTTCATTGAGTAAATTTTCATATTGTATTAATTCTTTATTCATTTTTAGTTGTAGTATTAGTATAAATACTTTTAGTATTACATTAAATATCAAATATTAGTACTGTAAAACTTGTGTGATTAGTATAAGAGAATATTGTAATTGAGCAATGAGCCTGTTATATTATCATCATAATAAATAAATAAATAATAACATATATAATACAGTACTATATAAACAATTTAGCGTCCACAACAAACTGGGTTTCGAACACATTCTACCGCCACCGAGCTCAAGCTTTGCTTTTTCGGGCGTCGTTATCAATTTCAATTTGTAAAGAATTTATATTGTCATTTGTAGTAATAGATTTATTATTTAGTGTTATTAATGGTTAATAAATCGCTTCTATACTCATGATAATATTTATTAACTTCAAGTGATCGAAAATATGTTTTAATTTTTCTTCTTTGTATTTTATTTTTAAACCATCGAATTCCTTCATCTGTGCCTAAAAAGTATAATAAATATAATAATTTGCCATTGTTTACATCACGATAGTTCAGATATAGTTTTAACAAAACTAGATCTGTGTTTTAGACTGCAGTCGTCCAGCTATTCATTGGAAGTGGCGTAAGTTTTAATTCCCCGAAAAATAGCATTTGGTTATCTGTGCAAAATGCAGATTTTAAGAATTTTAACAATAAATACTGATTTCCTAGGATACGTCGCTGAGGAAGAAAATGGACTGGTATAGTCACCGCTTTTAAAGGATCCTCAGGCGGCAACCCTCTAATTTAGTATCTCAACCCCAACCCTAACTAAACCCTCCATAAACACCCCATAAACATCTTGAGGTTGAAAAGCCGAAATGGAAGGAAGGGAAATGTTGGCGCGTGCCTAAGCATAAGATTCGCATTGTTGCCACAGTTTAAAAACCTTGCAGCTGATTTCCACAAATCTGGAGAAACAACACAAGTGACATTGCAACAAGGCCTGACCTGGTGGCAGGGACCACCGCATTTGTTTAGGGGTGGGTAGACCCTAATAATCTTTTCCAGATGAGGTAAGTGGTCCGACTTAAAAGCTTTTAGGGGTGGGTAGACCCTAATAATCTTTTCCAGATGAGGGGAGTGGTCCGACTTAAAAGCGTTCCGCTTGCTTTGTAGCCGAGTGGGGTTCGTTTGGGCGCGAAGACTATATATCTGACGGTCTATCTCTGCATTCCAAGAAGACTTAAACCTACACAAGAAAGCATGAGGTAAGTTCAACATCTTGTAAATATGTCATCTTGTTACAAGATAGACATGAAGATTAAACTCAACGAAAAATCGTAATAGACGAGAAGCCATTCAGTGCCGTCTGCAATTTTGTAAAAAACCTATTATAGGAATTAATAAGTGCACAGATTTCATGTACTTACTTACTCAATGCTAATAGACAATTTCTAAGCAAGCTAAAGGAATATTATATATTTCATGAAACCCGGAGGATCATTGCCATGCTTACCTGAGCCCGCCATTCAACCCTATTCTGTGCTAATTCCATCCAACCATCCTTCGCAAATCCTACTACCCTTAAATCTATCCTAATATTGTCCTCCCACCTATGTCTAGGTCTTCCCAGTGGCCTTTTCCCTTCGGGTCTCCCAGTCATTACTTTTGAGATATGTCTTTCCTCCCCCATGCACGCAACACGTCTAGCCCATTATGTGATCCTTACTTACTTACTCAATAGCCATAGGCAATTCCTAAACAAGCTAAAGGAATATTATCTATTTTATGGAACCCGAAGATTCATTGTCGCGCTTAAGCCCTCCATTCAGCCCTATTCTGTGCTAACTCCATCCCATCATCCCTCGCAAATCCTACTTCCCTTAAATCTATTCTAATATTGTCCTCCCACCTAGATCTAGGTCTTCCAAGTGATTTTTTTTTTCCCTTCGGGTCTCCCAGTAAATGCTTTTGAGATATGTCTTTCCTGCCCATTCGCGCAACATGTCCAGCCCATTTCGTCCTCCGTGATTTAATTAGCCTTACTATATCCGGTGACGAGTACAGGTTATGAAGCTCGTGGTTATGCAGTTTTCTCCAGTTCCCATTTTCATCTCTCTTAGGCCCAAATATTTTCCTAAGCCCCCTGTTTTCGAACGCTCAGTTCTTTCCGAAGAGGAGGTACAATGTCTCACATCCATATAATACAACTGACTGTAATGTCTTATACATTTTTATTTTTAGATTTACATTTACAAAATGTAAGTGAAACTAAGTTCAAAGACTGGGAAAAATGAGTAGAAGACAAACAACGCTGATAAAGAACGACCAAGTTCCTAGTAGTAATCAGATGACTAATACTGCTTTATTTAGGACAGACGGAAGTACAACGATGCTAATTTTAACAGGACATTCTACACTTAAAAAACACTTACTACGTCAAACACAAAGTTGGTTAGAGTTACACTCTGCGTCAGCCCACAACTCTTTTCCTTGAAAGGAATGTTTCTCTCCAGTTACTTTTTGGATGCAAATAAACTGATCAAAACACTGAAAATTTACTTTCAAACACGAATCTTCATTTATCCACACTTTATAGATGTAGGTCTCAAGACAAAAAAGTTTGTCTTGTGTAGGGAGAACCTTCCAGAATCCTTACATGTATATTACAGGCATTCTTCAGTTTAATTGCGGCTAGGAAATATATTACAAATATGGTGTAAAATGTCCGGAAATAGGAAAACTGCAACTATTCCCGGACAGTGCCTTACATTAGTATTTTTTATAATCGATTCATTAAGCAGGGATTACGGAAGAACAAAGGTCTATTTGTTTAATTAATCATAAGTTATTAACATCGTTCAGCATCAGGAGAATTATGCAAATTTGTAATATCTTGACAATCGCACACTCATATATAAATAAATTAATTTTAAAAAGTTATCAAATATGCCGGCTATTGAATTTGAACCAGGGACCTCCAGAATGCGAGTCCGCTCTGTTTAACGGTCCAATTTGATAAGCATATGTCAAGAAATAGTGTTATTTGTCATGGCTAAATGTATTGCAACTTCCAAAGCACTGTAAAGCAATATGTTGTCATGAAAACTGATTTCCATTTTATAAATTCTTTCCAATATATTACCTCAAAATATGCACTAAATTGGGCACTACTCCGGTACCGGTCAACCGATTTGGTCCACTATCAATAGGCTTTTTCCCATGGACGTTATAAAATGCATATACCAAATTTCATGAAACTCCGATAAAGTCTATTTGAGTTATCGCGCGTACAGACACACGGACATACAGACAGATATTTTCCCGTCCCCCACACAATCTCATAAAGTACCATTCTGGCACTTAATAGAGTAGTACAAATTTACAATTTCTCATAGTTCTTCATACTGTACTTTAAACCGTACAGAACAATATTTTGGCATTTGTAGTCGCTAAGAAATTTGAAGTGCCCACCACTAATCCGGTCAAAAATAACCTCATGTCTTGAGATTTAATCGTTTAGAAGCTGTCACATGCCTAGCTTGGAAATGTGGGGGGACAGGCGTGTAAAAGGTCACTAGAGGTGTCAGTGTTTCCCATTCATGGACTGATATATCTAAGATTTGCAATGAAGTTGATTTGAAATACACCAGCACAGATAATCTCAAAGCAGAAAAGATTATCAGCAAAGAGATCATTTCACACACGTGAGCCGGATCCGCTTGATCAGTAGTCACGAATTCAGCAGATCAGATCGTCGTGAATAGCTAACTGGTTCCTTAACGAATGCTCAATCTAATCAATCAAACATTATTGCCAACTGAATTGGATTAGCCTTGGGAACACAGCGTCTCCTGATCACATTAATAAATATCATCTCATTAAAGAAAGTATCGGGCTTGAATTCGAGCGATCGCGATGCTTTTATTTCCAAGGTATGACAAAAATAGCCAAAGCCACCTGAAATTTATTTGACAAATGAAATGTATTACTCAAAACTAATGCTTATATTGAGTAAAAAAAATTCACGTTTTCTGCCCGTTTTTCACTCATAACTCGCGAACGAAAGCGAAAATTTAAAATCCGGCTTCGAGGTGCATTCTCCCACCCTTCAGTCCATCTATGTTTAAATTTTCAGATCTCTGCGTTCAGTTGATTTCGCTTGTCATCGCTTACAGACAGACAAACATTTCCTCTTATTAAACCGATATCATCTCATTAAAGAGAGTGTCATTTTTCAGCGTTCCCTTGACCTTAGTATCATTCCTTTAGATATTCCGGGAATCCATTCACAGGACATTGCAGAAAATGCCTCTAGGAAGATACGAATACTGTGCTGTCGCTTTTTAGCCGTCTCATATTAGAAGACGTTTAAAAACTTTAATTCAGAGAGAAAATTCGCGTGGATTTGTGAAGGTTCATTTCTTGTGGTTTTCTTGTTAAGTGTACACTAGTTTAGATCTCTCAGAGTATCCGGATCATTTCAAATGAAGTTTTAGCTGTTAGTACAAAAGCCTCACATATAACATTTTAACAAAATCGTTCGAGTACGGTAGTTTTAGAAAAAATAGCTAAAAATGAAATTTTCTTCAAGTAAAGTGGGAGAAAAATAAATAGAAATTTGTCGCCAATCTTAGTGTCACGTCACCGAAACATATAGGCCTATCTAGCTCAAATATTAAAAAAATAGTTTTTACACGACTTTTCGTTCTCGAGCTACCCTGATAAAGAGTCACACAGATATAGTCTACAGAGATTTTCTGAAAGTAGCATATTTTTCTAAATTTAGGAGACCTCAACACTCGACATGGAATTTCGCGTCAAATACACTAATTCCTCTACTTACGGTACGAACTTTGTTTCTGTATATGAGTAATCACTGTTTCAATATTGCATCATATCCTAACTGTTCTTATAAAGACCAATGAACTTGAAACATTTTTTCGAAGAATTCCCCCACCCTCTCATGGGAATAGCAGGTTTTCCGCAAGGATGAGAAAATTGAATGCCCACTTCCGCAACTGTAGGAAGCTATAAAATACAAGCCCATAATTTGCTGTGCATGTGTCTAAACGCGGTAAAATAATAAAAAAATATAAATATAAATGTCAATTTCATAGTATTCAGGTAACTTATGAGAAGTCAAATAGTGTTACTATCGGTACAGTTTTTGTACTGAATCTAAACGTAATTATGGTGAACAAGCCTTCCCTATTTTATATTCAAGGTTTCAGGACGATTTTGTGTAAGGTAAATTTTGGATAAAAACACTTTCTTTTATTTCCCACCGTTCACAAATTGGATTTTCTGTATTATGTTTTGTATTTCCTTCTTTCTCTCACATAACCCTTCCGTATATACAAAATTACTAATAATCTCGGTGGGCTCGAAATCAGATCTCGTGGTCCCCCCAAGGAGCAAATATCTGGCTGGAGTGTCTGAGTAGAACCACTATGAATGCAATACCCCAGTGTTTTTCTCTCCCCACGAGGGCATCTTCTTGATTTAGAGGGGAAAATTTCAGGCCATAGCAGACATCTGCTGCCAGCTTATGTCGGTCATAGCGCGCCGCGCACCCCCCCCCCCCCCGCAGCCCCCCAAAACTCCCACCGCCCACTCACTCCGACCTCCAGGCCGCACTTTCATTTTCAGAGGTGAAGAGTCCTGCAGGAAAGCTTCCACAATACAAAGTCAATACACTGTGAAACTAGGAAACTTTAGGATAGGTGTAAAGAAATAACTGTTACGTCATATTCCCTACGTAACGGGGAACTCTAAAGCTTTATATGCGAGTTTTTTTTTTTCTAAACTGGTTCTAGTGGAGACCCGTAGAGGAAATACTGGCTTAATGGCAATTTGATGTAAAGCAATTAACATTCAAGCAGTAAGCGGGTATAAATTACATGTGTCTCTTCCTGGGAAACAACCTTCATCGGAAAATCATTTGTAGTGTCATGCAATTTTAACTGAGAAGAAGAATTCTAACCAAATTTCCAACGACTATCATTAAAAAAATCAAGTAAATTGATATAATAGAGTGCCAGAATGCTTTCGTTTTATCAGTGATAATTGCAATTATATGTAGAAAATAAATTGTTTTTGTAATCGAATTCAGAATAGATTAATTAAGAAGGGCTTACGGAAGAACAAAGGTCTAGTTTGAAAAGTATATGTGAAGGAATATGTGGGTGGTCTTATTTGTCAACGCTAACTCTAATGCAACTTCCAAAGCCGTTATGAACACTGTAAAACAATTTGTTGTCATGACAACTGATTTGCATTTGATAAATTCTTTCTAATAAGTTATATTGCCATATAAAATAGGCAATAAATTGGGCATTACTTCGGTATCGGTCAACCGATTTGGTCCAATGTCTATAGGTTTCATCCCATGGACGTTATAAGTGCATATACCAAGTTTCATGTAAAGGCCCAGAAAACCCCTGTAGGCTATAGTGAGTTTCGTCCAAATAAAACAATGTTTGACCATATTTAAGCGATCGCGAAAGTTTTATTTCCATGGTATGACAAAAACAGCCAAAGCCAACTGTAATTGATTTGATATTGAAATGTATAACTGAAAACTGATGCTTCAAAAACGCAAAACATGCACGTTTTTTGTCAGTTTTTCACTCATAACTCATGACCGAACGAAAGCGAAAATTAAAATTCCGGCTTCGAGGTGCATTTTCCGACCCTTCAGTCCACCTATGTTTAAAATTTCAGATCTCTGCGTTGAGTAGATTTCGCTGGGCATCGCGGACAGAGAGACAGAAGGAAAGACACACACTTCCTTTTATTAATATAGAAGATAGAAGAAGATTAAACAAAAACATTCTGACTCTTTGTTACATCAGTTTAGGCCTACCTGAATTTATTCTATGGATAAAGGCATGCATTAGAATGCTTAAAATTCGCAACACACATTACACTTAAAAATAATTTAAATTCAATAAGCACAACTAAATCCTAGCAACTCTTCTAAAAAACGAAATCCAACACTCAATTCGGACACGCCCCCTTTCCAACCTTCATGGGGGGGGGGAATATTGGTCGAATGGTTTACAATGCAATAAAAGTATGAAATAGAGACAACAGAACAGGAGTGATAATAACCAGTGTACCTGCTGCCACAAGCTATAAATAACAATCAATGATTATTTATCGGTTTGTTAATTAACAGTGTAGCAGTTGACAGGTCGGACAGACAGCGCCCTGATTAACCCACCCCAGTGCCACCTATTGACAATACTCTCTCTGTGTTGCAACGTTGCTAGGATACAGCAAGATAAAGTATGAATCTCTTTATGCTAGTGGTTAGTTAAGGGGAGATAGTGGCAGAAATCATGAAAATATCGCAAAATTTTATTTATTTAATTTAAGTGCATAATATCATTGGGATCATTATCCCGAAGTTTCAATTTGAAATTCAAACTATAAATAGTATAAAAGCTCTCCTTTTCTTTTAGTTCCAGCTTAATCTGAGTAGATGGCACAACATGCCATAGGCCTATACCATTTTACAGAGTATTTATTAAGACTATTCCATCAATAAAAATGTAGGCTAAAGGATTATACAAATAATAATTACTTTCGTGCTTTGTTGTATAAAAACAAAACTAATAGCTTCGAGATCACGGCATTCTATGAATCAACCATCCATGAATCAATTAGAGTTACCATGTTGTAACCATTGCTACCAATGGTGCTTATAAGACATAGTTAACTTTGTTCAGGTAAGCTAACAGCAGAACTGAATAAAAGCACACGAACTGACTTGCACCGAATCGAAATTGTGTTTTTAATCAGTGTACATTTCTATTATTTCAATTTCCAAACAAGTTATGTTGTATAAAATAATGTGTTTTCGTGCTGTTTATTGGCAACATGTGACGTATTAATCACTGCACACTGATGCTTTCGTGTCCAGTAACGAGCAGACCATTTTACCCGATAAAACCCCTTCCTCGCGATTCCTACAAGAATATTGTAAGATAAGCGGCCGTGATTGGTCTATATCCGAGGAATTGCTAAACGTTATTGGTCAATATCAAACACGCGGCGTATGAATGGAAAAGTCCTAGAAAAGACATATTCATGGAATTTAGGATCATATTTTATTACTTTGAAGAAATTTTAACTGTGATCTTTAGGGCTATTTATTGTGAGTAGGCCTACATACGAGCACATCAATTGAAGGGATCGGAGGAAGAAAGTGCTAACCCACCAAATCCCATTCTGAGATACTACATTCTTGCTTAAATCTGCAGATTGTTTTTTTTTATCTTTTTCGGACATATTATGTTACTAATAAGACTTATTGACACAATTCATCTCTGCTCAGAAACAATGGAATAAATAGTGACTGAGAAAAAATATAAGAAGTGCTATAATCTCAATTTTTACAAAATGATGGTTAACACTATCTTCCCCAGACCCCTTGAATTAATATTCTAGATAAGTAAATTAGCTTCATAACCTGTACTCTTTACCGGATATAGTAAGGGTAATTAAATCACGGAGGATGAAATGGGCTGGATATGTTGCGCGCATGGGGAAGGAAAGACATAGGCTATCTCAAAAATATTGACTGGGAGATCTGAAGGGAGAAGACCGCTTGGAAGACCTAGACGTGGGTGAGACGACAATATTAGAATAGATATAAGGGAAGCAGGATTTGAGAGGGATGGTTGGATGGAGTTAACACAGAATAGGGTTGAATGGCAGGCTCATGCAAGCGCGGCAATGAACCTTCGGGTTCCACAAAATAGATAATATTCCTTAAACTTGGCGAGGAATTGTCTATTTCCATTGAGTAAGAAAGTAAGTAAGACAGGTAGTTTATGTTACTTTACAATGATATTATCCCTCTGTCTGTCTGGAACCCTATAGCGAAGGGGCCTCCAAGTGGAGGTTTCTGTTACCTATATGAATTTTTGTTACGCTTATTTTCCGAGAGAGAGCAGAAGGATGGTGGTAAGCCCATCGTCTCTCAACCCCCCTCAGGAAACTAAGGTATTACTAAGACGTGAAAGGGACGAGAAATCTTGTCCAGAGGCTCTAATTTAGGCTTGGAGTTCTTTTACGTGCCCTAAATCTACGAAACGGGCCCCCCAGCTTAAAGTCTCTCCCGGAGGATTTTTACGTCCTGAAACCCTCATCGACCGCGGCCGGGTTTGATCCCGCGACCTTCGGATCTAAAGGCGGGCACGCTACCTCTAGACCACCGCGGCCGACACAATATTTTTTATAATTAGACCTAATTCATTAAAATTGAGCACAGATGGAAAACCAATATTAACACATACATACAGAAGTTCAACGGGGGGAAAATTGCCTAAGTCTGCCACTTAATGCCCCGAAAGTAAAAGGTCCCAGGTTTAAGAACGTTGATTCGGCCGCATTTAATTTCTAGTGGTAGTTGTCGGACATTACAAAAGCATTTAGTACTGTACTGGAAATTCATGTTGAGGGACTCTGCAACCTGTAAGAAGCATTGACGACCTAGGTCACCTAGGAACAGGATCCGTGGCGCCCGGTCATTGCCTGGAATTGAACACAGGTGCTTATTCCACACGTGCTTCCACAGGATATGCGGGCTCGGGTGATCTTATTGCTTTATTACCCCACCCTACATGCCGGAAATTTGGTACTTTACATCCACGCCGTTGCGAATATAAGTGGAAAAAACGGCGTCCCTACACTAGACATCAGTAAACTTCACTTACAGGAAAGTCAATAAACTATTCAAAAGAAAGGAAACAGAAAGGCTTAACTCATTATTCCACTAATACGTTCATTATATAGGTCTGGCCTGTACTTGGAAGTTACTGCGGCCTGCGAACAAACAAGAATTATATATAGATATAGCCTATAAGCATTCATGAGCCACAGATTATTGTCTCTGTTGGACACTACATGAGAATATTATAGGAGAAAAATTCCTCCGGCACTGGGACTTGAACCATAAGCATAAGTGGCGAATCTGTAAAGGTCAAATTCAGAAGAAGAAAAAATTGTTCCACGTTTTCCATCAAGAGTTGTCAAAGGTTTACTTCCTCTACCAATTACGGGTACAGGAAGCGTTGTGTTCGACCCTGAAATTAGAATTCCACAGTCTTCGTAAACCACAGATTAATTATTATTGTCCCTGTTGGACATTACATGAGAATATAGCAGAAAAATTCCTCTGACACTGGGACTTGAACCCACGACCTTTGGCTATCCATGCCACTGCTCTACCAAGCCAGAGTTCACTTCACAGCGGCAGATGGAACCTCTCTCCTATGATTGATTGCCGTTAATGGTCTACCTCACAGATATACAAGTTATGTCATATGCAGTACTGTGAGGCACACTAATAAGTGATTTTTGTGACCGGGCTCCCACTGTTATTGTACAGTTAACATTCAAGATAGGTATATATGCATTCATGAACCACAGATTATTGTCTCTATTGAACATTACATGATAATATTATAGGAGAAAAATTCCTTTGACACTGAGATTTGAACCCAGTCATAGGATTTTATTAAAATTTTCCACATGGGTTCCTTATACAAAGAGCTAAAACATTTTTTTCGAAAAAAAAAAAAAATCATCTGAAGGGTAGTTATAAGCCACCCACTCTGAATAAGCACTCTTTGCAATACGGCCCCTTGTAACGGAACATCGTACGAAAACTAAATTTTGTATTTGGTGTAGGTACCTTTTGGGGATGTGACACGTAGATAGGCGACGACTTTCTCTCATTTTTAAGGGAACTTTACATGAAAAAAGTTTCGTTTGTCGCGATTTTCTCGAAAACGGCTCCGTACTAAAGAGTCTAACATTTATTTGGGCAGAAGTTCTGTGAATTTCATCACATAAGATTTTTTTCTTAAAAAAAAACTGAGGGTTCTGTTGAAACTGAGGGTCGCGTGGCGAACACCCTCTCATAACATAAGAGTGGCTTTGCCATAAGGGCAGTCGTATTGAAGATTCATTGTGTTTAAACACCGGTGCTGTATTGCCCATAAAACCACGGGGGTCAGCACTCAGCACATTTTTCCAATATTCTCGCACCCCTTGCATTGGCTGGGACAATTGTGCGTATTGTCACCCTGACGTTGACGAGAGAGGTGATAATTCCATATTACGTGAATCACCCCTTCCCAGTAGATCAGATCCATTACGAAATGAATTTCCCATATTAGAGCTGACGTGTCGATTAATTTAATATCAACGCGCGAATAAGAACGCAATAAAATATGACTATACCCTTAGCAACCAGGGAAGGCGGTTGAGGCCAGGTAGGTTCCTTCACCCGCTAGCACCCTCATATTTACAAGCAGAGGGAATTAGGACCAACCGTAATTTCCTCCCCATGAGTCACCTAGTCTACTTCAATAAATAAATCTTAGATTTTTTTAATATGTCATTTTATCTTAAAATGTTTGTTATATATCAATTCTACACATAATTACAAGAAAAATGACACCAAACAATGTATAATTTACTTTAATAGGAACATAGGACTTGAAAGCAGTTTTCTCGTAACTTTTATTTATGTATTTGTTATAAATGTTCCTATTAAAGTGAATTATACATTGTTTGGTGTTATTTTTCTTGTAATTATGCGTAGAATTGATATATAACAAACATTTTAAGATAAAATGACATATTAAAAAAAATCTAAGATAGATTGATTGAAGTAGACTAGGTGACTCATGGGGAGGAAATTACGGTTGGTCCTAATTGCCTCTGCTTGTAAATGTGAGGGTGCGAGCGGGTGAAGGAACCTACCTGGCCTCAACCGCCTTCCCTGGTTGCTAAGGGTATAAACGACTTGAAACAAAAACCTACCGGGATTGATTCATGCTAAGTGAATATCCAATTGCGCATTTGCCTTTTACGAATCGGGAAACCATGAGGAAACCATGAGAAAACCAAGTCAAATTAGCCTGCCACGGGATTTTAACACCATTTCTTTAGGTGCAGGAAAAGGTGGAAAACACTGGGAGCGAGGTCCGGGTTTTAGGGTGAATGTTTAAACACCTCCCAGTCGAACTTATGCAGGAGACTTGCTAGGAGGTGTTTAAACATCCACCCTACAGCCCGGACTTCGCTGCCAGTGATTTCCATTTTTTCCTACACCTAAAGAAATTACAAAGAATGACAGAGAGGCGGAGATGTTTGTCACACAGTGGTTCAAATCCCTGGCGGTAGACTTCTACGACACAGGTGTTCAAAAGTTGGTGCCATGGTAAGACAAATGTTTCAATTCCGGTGGCGAATATGTTGAAAAATAGCTGAATACTGGTGTGTCTGTTGCAATAATATGTCCATGAAATTGTGGTTTGTTTCTGTAAACGGCCCCCGGGAAACTTACTTTGTGGACGAGCCTCGTATAATAATAAGTATGAGGGAAGTGGTCAGACTTAAAAGCGTTCCGCTCGCTTTGTAGCCGACTGGGGTTCGTTTGGGCGCGATGACTTTACTGCGAAACACGTAAAATATTCCAAACACATCAAGTTATTATAAAAATACGTGGTTCAAAATTTGGGAATAAGGCCATTTTCATTGGCGTTCGTCTACATTGCTATTTCCTACATATCAAGTATGTAGTTGCATAGAATCCAGTAACAAGACATTTGGCGCCACTAGCTTTGTGGTACATAAGTGTCAACGTGTTGGCTCGAGAGCGCAGGAAAGCGGAAATGTGTTGTATCCTCAGCATGGGAGCCCCCCCTTGGAGGAAAGGGGGGCATCTGCTCATCGTCACACATCACCATGCTCACTTCTCATTATTCCGAACCACTTAAAACCACTCAGGGGTGTCGCCAAACTCACAGGCATCTTCATAATTAATTTATTCTTTTAAACCCAAACACTAATGCTTGCATTCTACACTGAAAACTGGAAAACATATGTGATAGAGAACATCTTCCGCTATGGTTAAGATAAATTCTGATAATGCTAATAATTGCAAAGATAGTGGGATGACCCACCAATAGAAAAAATTCCAACCCCCCCCCCGTAGTATTATGGGCGGCCGCACAAGGATCAAGGATTCTGCAAAAAAAAAATGCGAAGCGGATTTGTGCAATCAGTTTGAACGTGTGTAGCGGTGATTGAACGATTGTGCAATCTGCTGTGTAAAATCAAACAGTAATGCATTCATGAACCACAGATTATTGTCTCTGTTGAACATTACATGAGAATATTATAACAGAAAAATTCCTCTGACACTGGTATTTGAACCCAGGACCTTTGGCTATCCGTGCCACTGCTCTACCAACTGAGCTAAGCCGAAATTCAACTCACAGCGCCAGATGGAACCTCTTTCGTATGACTGATTGCCCTTAATGGTCTACCTAACTGACAGACAAGTTATGTCATATGCAGTACTGTGAGGCACACTAAGTAGTGGTTTTTGTGACCTCATAGGAGAGAGGTTCTATCTGGCGCTGTGAATTGAACTCTGGCTTAGCTCAGTTGGTAAAGCAGTGGCACGGAAAGCCAAAGGTCCTGGGTTCTAATACCAGTGTCACAGGAATTTTTCCCCTATAATATTCTCAAACAGTAATGTTTGAAATCGTTTGTGCAATCTGCTGTGTAAAATTAAAGATACAGTAATTGAGAGCTTTTGTGCAACCTCAAAGTAGGACAAACCTGTTACAACGAATTTTCTGTTTGCGCAACATCTTCATTTCAACAACTCCTAGTAAAGAGATTTTTCTGGGGTTTATTGAGCTGTACAAAAGTTTACCAATGTTGTGGATGGTGAGGTGTGGAAACAATATGAATAGAAATTTTAAATACGTACGTAGAATATAAAACAATAGTTCTAAAACTAAATTAGATAGAACCAAATGCAAACAGCGAAACGGTTAGGCCTACTATTATAGGGATGCGCAGTGCTTCACTCATTATTAGGGACCGGATTCTTAGGTTTTTACCTATTTTTTTCCTTACTTCCAAAACAAAAAGCGATCATACACTTTTTCGAATCATGTCCATAGGAATCACCCACATTAATTCTGTGGCACCTAAAAATACCTAAATGGGGTATAAAAACCTAAATGTACCTAAACGGGATATAAAACCTAAAATATCTAATTTAGGCTATTTTTTTTGTCTTTTTTGTTAGTCAGTTGAGAAATTGATATTTTGCGGAGAGACAATTTTTGTCGGGTTGAAATTAATACCCCCAGCGTTTCGTTCAACCCAATGTGGTCTAGGATGACAGTATCAAGGGAGGAAGTGTAAGAGTACCGGCGTATTCCTTTCAAAATATTCGTACGAACAACCATTGTTGATGTCATGTGAGGTTGAAAGGACATTTTCTGCCTTCAAATGTATTCTAAGAGATAACAGGAAGAACTTCACAGTTGAGAATCTTGAAAGATATTTAGTGATATACTGTAACCAGGAAATGTGAGACAATCTTATTTTCACTGCTTCTTTTGATTGTTTATGCTTTCTTTCTTCAATTGTATTATATTGTCCTAAAGCAAGATTACTCACATTTAAGTCAATTTTGTTAAGTTAAACTTTACAAGTATTATGTATTGAATCCTATGTAGCACATTCAAATTCATTAAACCAATTAATCTACCCGGAAACGATATTTTGGAGACAAAAAACCTAAAAAAAACTATTTCACCTAATAGAAAACCTAAAACAGAGTTTTTAAAAACCTAAAAATCCGGTCCCTACTCATTATTTATGTGCACAACACCGTTTGCGCAAACACATGCTTGTGCAAATCGTTTAGCAGTCTCTCCGTGGGCCTCTTTAGAATCCGAACTACGCTAGACTCTTAGGTGGTAGTATGTATGACACGTTTAAATCAGGGATGGCAAAGGAACATGGGAATGAAGTTACACATTATTATAGACTATGACATTGCAAAAAAATATATATATAAGATTTGACTAATAATATTAAATAGTTTTGGATTTTTATCCTAAATTGGTTAACAATATATTTGATGAAATCAGGATTCTAAGCAATAAAAGTGTTAAAATATTTCAAACCATAATTAAGACCTCTTATCATCATCCTAGGTTCATAGCTAGAAAGCTGCAAGTGTCTTTGGGCTGAGGAAAAGGGAACATAGACGAAATACGCTTTCTACTAGCTAGCTTAAAAGGCCCGGCGTCGCCCGGGTTTTGTATTTTGTAATTCGAAATTAACGTATGAAGGACTACCGATTTTCAAATTCTAGCTTTTTATGGCTCATAGAGGATGTAGAATTTTGCACCCCATCGCTTGTACACACCAAGCCTGATAGGGGTTCAAATAAGAAGAAACAGAAATTCCGGTAACATAAAATTTTCTTGTCGTTGCGGAATATTTTATTTCTCACTCTCATGTTACCACACAACGTTTCGGGGGAGAAATTAAGAAGAAATGCAATATCACTTTCATGCTTCCCTCTCCAAAAACCTGGGATATAATAACATACCTAGGTACATATTACCATACCTCGTAATGTTTTCTCTATGTCCAGGGTAGAGAAAGTTATGTGACTGCATAACATTGTGCATTATTTTCGTGGATATATATAGTCTTAGGGCGGTAATAAAAATACACTGTATATCAGAGGGTTAAAAGGAATTCCATCACGAGGAGAATGTATTCATGCATCCAAGAAGAGGAAATTTACTCTTTTGTTTTGTAAAGAAGTATCCAAACAAAAAGAAACGACACAACAGCAGAAAGTAAGACATTGTACCTCTTTCTATTTTTTTCTTTTCTGGCGGTGTTATTATGAAATATCGGATATGTGCTGCATTCATCATGGCACGATGCTGCCATCTTCCGATCAATGGCTGCAAAAACTCTTTTGTTCTGCAGTGGCAGCAGTAAAAGTATCTGATCGCTTAAATATTTCTGTTTTTGAGGTTAAGATATAAAAGTGTAGTACCTTACATTACCCTCACGTTCCTATACTTACTGTGGCTATGTGCGCACTCCATCAAATTGTGTGCGCCTCTCTGTTCCTCTTCCGCGAATGGAAAGAGAGGAGGAGAAGAAGAAGAAAAAGGAGGTTTATGTTATGTCCTCGCTATACGAAGCCGAGACGTGACCGAAATAATTTTATTTCTTTCGATTCCTCCATCCGACCTTCTTCCTCCACCCTATATAACTACTGTGGGTTCCTCAAACCAAATTCAACGCGTTACCGTTAAGTCTGAACGATAGTTTCCTTTCTAAAACATTCATGAAATTGTATGGAAACTCTCCTGTATGGGGAATAAACAGTGAGATCATATCGCAGATAATGACACTAAAATCTAATGTCGATGGGGTAGTTACGGTACAAAAATGCAAGGAGTATAGTACATTATGCATAAATATACTCGTATCTTAACAAATGTCATTTATAGGCTTGTTGGAAAATGTACGTACTATTTGTCAATCTCTATCTCTATATATATAAAAGGCTTTGTCCTGACTGACTGACTGACTGACAGGAATCAACGTAGAGCCTAAACTATAACAGGTAGAGACTTGGAATTTTGACAGTACCTTCGTTTTATAATGTAGGTGCTCACTATGAAAGGATTTTGAAAAATTCTGATTTTAAATGCCAAAAATCAAATGTTTTTGAGAATACTTAATCCGTTTTTACACAGAATTATCGAATCCGAATCACATTTGACATTAAAACATATTGTTGCCAGTGGGTTTCAGATGGGTTTGGAATTAAATGAAATGGAAGTTTGACAATCACAGTTGGCTTTGTCTATTTTTGTCATACCTTGAAAATAAAACTTTCGCGATCGCTTGAATGTTGTAAGCCCTAATATGGTCAAACATTGTTTTATTTGGTCGAAACTCACTATTCAGGGGTTTTCTGGACCAAGGAACTCGAATCTGAGGTCGCTTTTACCAGGCGATGCTATCTAATCGTGATATGTAGTCCACGTGATTTAGGTGTTAATAAATATAATGATTTAACTATTATGCTCTTAATTTTTAATTTTTGAAATAATTATCGCGGGCGAAGCCGCGGGCACATGCTAGTCTATATATATATAAAAGGCTTTGTCCTGACTGACTAATGCCCGGTTTCTACAAACTTGTGAAATACCTATGGGTAAATTATCCATGGTCAAATTAGTTCCATTTCACCCACAATTATATTATAATGAGCAAGGCCTTGGAGTTGTACAATTAATTTAATTCAGAAGGCTTTGATTCTCATTGTTTAAATTATTATTGATCCTACAAGAGGTTAAATTTTATCCAGCCATCCATGAAAGAATAAATTAACCCGACGATTTACCCTTGGAAAGATCTAGCCCGAGTTTGTAAGAACATTTTTCTGCCATTTTCATATTTACCTAGAGGACATTCATCTAGAAACTCGCCACAAGTGTATGTGATTGCTATCTTTAAATTATTTGTGTTTGTGTGGTGTTATTCTTGTGTAAATTCTGTCCATTGGATAATTTACCCATATGTAATTCGCGAGTTTATAGAAACCGGCCATTAATGACAGAATCAACGTAGAGCTTAAACTAAAATAGGTAGTGACTTGGAATTTATTCGTTTCATAATGTAAGTGCTCTCACTAAGAAAAGATTTTGAAAAAAAAAAAATTGATTTTAAATGGCAAATAATTTTTTTTTAGAATACTTAATCCATTTTTACACAGAATTATCAAATCCAAATCAAATTCCATATACAGTTCTCATGACGACAGTGTATTGTTGGCAGTGGGCACAAATAGCTTTGGCAATAAATGATACGGGCGGGAATTTGACAAATTAGAGAAGCCATCGATATAACTCATTGGTGTAAATAAATGTTGAAGAATGAAATCCACGAAAATAATGCACAATGTGATTCAATCACATAACTTTTTCTACCTTGGACATAGAGAATACCGTACGAGGTATATGTTTTCATAAATACCAATATTTCTGAGGGATTCTTTTTTCTACCTATTTGTAAATATCATATGAACAACATAATCTAGGATCTTTGGATTATCTGCAGTATAAATGTTAAAAAAATTCATCACTTGTTATTTTTTTTAGAAATTTTACAACAGAAATATTAAAAAAAAAAACTATTAAAGTTACATCAATGATTCCTGATAGTGTTGTTCAATAATATCAAATATACTTGAATGCAAAATTTCACTGCAATATGTTAATAAATGTTTGAGTTATCAGGAAAACGGCACTTCAGTGCACAAAATTTGGCTGCCATTTTGCAATGATAATATGCTGTAATAGTTAAATTAATTCTGAAAATAGTATCCAATTATAGAACTAGTCAATATAAATCATGTCAGATTGCAAGACTACAGAACAATTTATTGCTGAGAAAAAAATAATGAAACCACCTATTTTCCAGCATCGAAAGCTGTAATCCGTTTTCCTAAATCGAGCAGGACCTTTGTTCCCCTATACGACGAGAAGGCTTCGTTATCCAGTACAGCAACCTGAATTATTGCAGATCTTTCTTTGCATTAATCCTAGTCTGGAACATGTTGTGTAAGCCATAAAAGGGTTCAAAGGCAACGTCGTTAAGAGGAATGGGATGTGATAACTAATGCAAAAATAAATTTCATATCCATTAGTCAGGTTTATCTTTTACTGGAGATAACCACATCAAGTCTGCCAGACGATAAATGCATTTTTCAGAAAAAAAAAATACCACTATCTAGTTCCAGGTATATGCTAAGTTATTCGTGACTCCGGTACCGGTACTGTAAGAGTTGATGCAATCAAACTCACGGGCGATTTTCTTAAGTGAGTCGACTCCCAATCCCTATGTTCCATTAATATCGATTATGGATTAAGACGAAGTGAAAATGGGTTTCAGCTTTTCGGGCCTGTTTTTAAAACAGTAATATACAGATAAGGATAAGACTGATAATTGTATTTATTCTGCATTGATTTCTGTAATAGGCCTATTGTAAAAAGTATGCACCAAATGTGTAGCAACAAACCTAAAAAAATATGTACCAAATATATAATAAAAAATTCAAAATATCTAACAAATATATATCAATAAACTCAAACTAAACTAAACTAAACTCCGTGGCGCTACATCCCTGAAGGGACTTGGCCTACCACCCGACCGCTGCGTCATCTCCCGTAGGCAGATGGCAGGATTGGGGGGCATGTGGTCAGCATGCCGACACCCACGGCCGTTAATGGTGGTGTTCTTGACCGGAGCCGCTACTTCTCTATCAAGTAGCTCCTCAATTTGGAATCACGAGGCTGAGTGCACCCCTACCAGACCTCCCTACATCAGAAAAATCCGAGGAGGTGCCGGGAATCGAACCCGGGCCGACGGATCTGTAGTCAGCGACGCTAACCACAAGACCACGCCGGCGGACCAATAAACTCAAAATATGTACAAATATGTATAATGATAAACCCAGAAATATGTACCAAATATGAAAATAAAATAATAAAATAAAATAATAAATAACAAACTACAAAATATGTACATTTGGATGGTTTAACTTTTTAGTTTTATTTTAAATGAAAAATAAATAGGAAGATTAATTTCAAACATACGTCTGCTTGGACACGAATACTGCGCGTGATCCCATCCTGAAAGCTGAAATTAGTGCCCCTTACACCAAAAATACTTTCAGTTTAAAAGTCTATAAATGCTGTAGGCCTACTTTTCATAATTTCGTTTTCTTTGGATATTAATGGTCAAATATTGCCTATTCTTTTTAAAGCGCGTTGACGAAAACATTTGGCATGGATGCTACCGGTATTATACGGATGTGAGACATGGTTGCTTATTCTTCGGGAAGAACATAATCTGAGAGTGTTCGAAAACAGGGGGCTTAGGAAAATATTCTGACCTAAGAAAGATGAAAACGGTGACTGGAAAAAACTGAATAACGACGAGTTTCATGACCTGTACTCTTCACCGGATATAGTAAGGGTAATTAAATCACGGAGGATGAAATGGGTAGGACATGTTGCGCGCATGGGGGAGAAAAGTATTGACTGGGAGACCCGAAGGGAAAAGACCACTTGGAAGACCTAGACTAGGTGGGAGGACAATACTAGGATAGATTTAAGTGAAGTAGGATTTGTGAGGGATGGTTGGATGGAGTTAGCACAGAATAGGGCTGAATGGCGGGCTCAGGTTAAAGTAACGTAATTTTATTTTAGTACTTTCCAATAAAATCAAGGCACTTTGAATCCTAGAAAATGATTTCTAAAAACTTTATGCATAGATAAGCCTTCCCCTCTGAGGCTAATGCCAATTGGCTTAATATATTTGCACTGTGACGGAGGATTGGCAAGCATTATTTGATACTAGACTGATAGCTGATACAGTGTTTATGAATCACGCCACATGATGTCACTGATACCGGATACAAATGCTGAGCTCTGCTTTTACAACGCACCCACTCTCTCTATCTTGTTTCAGCTCTAATGCTTTCAAGCTGGAAAACAATGTAGCAATTTACGTGATGAAAACGGATCTTTAACGCCAAGAACGCTTATAGGCGTGAAACACTCATTATGATACATCATTTCATTTCCGATTCTACACAGCAACAACACAAAATTCTGCCGTTTTGAGCCCCCACATTACAAGGGATAATTTTTATATTATTTTCTGCATTGGAAAAGAAGTTCAACACAATATTTTCACTTGCTTCCATTAAATTCCAAATTACTTCAAAGTTATTACTTCAGACTAGTGACCCCCTTTTTTATTTTAGAGACAAGCCACCTTTAAATTCTGTATCCGCATATAATTAGAGGTAGAGAGAGAGGTATCAATATCAACAACAAATAAGTTATTACTTATTATGTTATCAATACAAGCATACAACATAGGCCTACAGAATGTTCCAAAATGTAGATGGCATGGTAATTTTTTTTTATAACGATTCTTTCCACGCCTGATTCAATATTTGATACGTTTAGCCTTAAATCAAGTTCAACGTCATGATGATGTCTTTGTTTTCCCGAAACAAACGCCTGAAGACGTTTGTTCACAAAGATATCCGGGCTACCGAACGGAAGTAGATGTTTCAATATATTTTAAGGTATTAGACTACTGTGCTCTGAAAAGGCTTTCACTCAAAACTGATCAGATGCAGCCTCTCCCCAGAGAAAAGTAAATAATGCCACAGACCCGCTTAAATTTGTTCCACAGAATCCCAGGGGTACGTGAACCACCTATTGAATAACAGTGAAAGTCGTGTACTTTTGAGGAATATGTATATATATATATATATATATATATATATATATATATATAACTAGTTAATTTTATAATATTCTATTTTCGTAATTTCAACGTATTTTGGATTTTTACAGTTACGTTTTCTGGATTCTTTCTTGCTTATTCCGTTTGTTTTGTTATTATTTTTATCATTCTTTATATGCATTCTCTATTATTGTTTAGGGGGTCTGAAAAAGTTAGGTAATTTAGTGTGTAGGCTAAATATAACATATAGTGAGAGGTTGTAAGACCATCAACACGGCAGCTCTCTAGGAGAAAACTAAGGTACTACAAGGATGTAAATGACAGAAAACTCCTTAAAATCCATCCATAGTCTCTCATTTCTTCTATAGTTTTCTTTGAGATCGTCCCCATCCGTCCACTTCTTCCGGGAGTCTGCATTACCAATGTCGATAAAACTCAGCTAATTTACTACCGGAATGAACAGTTGATCAAGAGACAGACACTTCCCAAGACGTATGTGGGAAATAGAGAACTAGACTACGCCCTTGTTATTCCATATGAGGATATGGGGACCTACTCATGCATTTTCATAGAGAATTTCTAGCTAATTACTTCAGTTACACACAAACATGTGTTATTTGACTAGCCTACATTCTGCCTCTGGTATGTTTGTGAACAATATAATTATTACTTGAAGCAGGGCCGTCGCGTGGGCGGGGCGGCCGGGGCGATGGCCCCGGGCGCTGCTACATGGGGGGCGCCGTGGCAACAACAAAAATAAAACAACAAAATTTGAAAAAATAAGTTAGATGTACATAACTTATTTTTTCAAGTTAGTTATAACTGAATTAAAAATATTACGTTGCACTTAGGCCTATGTATATGTATGTATGTATGTATGTATTTTTATTGAACCAATAAATATTTGATACCAATAACTTTATACTTGATAAGTTATCCCAAAATAAATATTTGCTCAAAATTGAGCAGCTGGATTTACTTGTATACTGTTAATAATAATAGCCTAATAATGAACTCTACTTTGGGTTTTAAATCCTTGAATCCTTACAGATAGGTGGAATGTGGGGTGGGTGCACGTGGGATTGAGTTTCGGGGGGGGGGGGCGCCTGACGAAATCTTGCCCCGGGCGCCAACAAATTACGCGACGGTCCAGAAAGTAACAGATGTTTAGAAATAAAAAAATAATCAAAGTGAAAAAAAAAAGAAATTTTATTAACTTACACACATTTTGAAGGTAGACTCTTAGGCTATTTTTCTACACAATCACCATTCAAATTAAGGCATTTATCATACCGTGGCACAAGCTTTTCGGTATCCTCTCTCTAGAAATCCGACGCCTGCGATTTCAACCACTTCAGAGAATTTCTTGGGAAAAGTGTTACAAAAAAAGCTTTAGACTTCTGTAATATGCAATTCGTGCAGGAAATTCAAACAAAATCTCTAAAGCCGTTTTCGAGAAACTTTCAAAAATGAAATTACCTTCAAGTAATGTGATTGTCAAAATGAAAAGAAAGTCATTGCTACGCAACGTTGCAAAGATTTTGTTTGAATTTTCTGCACTAATTGCATATTACAAAAGTCTAAAGCTTTTTTTGAAACACTTTTCCCAATAAAATCTCTGAAGTGGATGAAATCGCAGGCAGCGGATTTCTACAGAGAGGATATCGAAAAGCTTGTGCCACGGTATGATAAATGCCTTAATTTGAAAGGCGATTGTGTATAAAAATAGCCTAAGAGTCTACCTTCAAAATGCATGTAAGTTAATAATTTTTTTCACTTTGTTTATTTATTTGAAAACGTCTGTTACTTTCTGCATAGCCCTCTTATTAACGAGGATAATTGAAGATTATTTAACATATTCTGCTTGACACAATTGTAACCTTTATTAAGTGCCAGTATGGTACTTTATGAGATTGTGTGGGGGACGAAAAAATGTCTGTCCGTCTGTCCGTGTGTCTGTACGCACCATAACTCAAGTACGCTTTTTCGCATTTTCATGAAACTTGGTATAAACATTCATAATGTCGATGGGAAGAACCCTATTGTTATTGAACCAAATCGGTTCACCGGTACCGGAGTAATGCCCAATTTAGTGCCTATTTTAATAGTATTATATTAGAAAGGCACCATAACTGAAATACGCTGTATCGGATTTCCATGAAACTTGGTATACTCATTTATGACGTTCATGAGAAGTGCCCTATTGAATTTGAACCTAATCTGTTGACCGGTACCGGAGTAAACCCCAATTTAGTGTCTACTTTAAAGGCGCAATAACTCAAATACGCTTTATCGTATATTTATGAAACTTCGTATACGCATTTATAATGTCCATGGGAAGACGTCTATTTATAATGGTTAAAATCGGTTGACCTGTTTCGGAGTAATGCTCAATTTAGTGCCTATTTTATAGTAATATATGTATTCGAAAGAATTTATAAAAAAAATGAAAATCAGTTATCTTGACAACACTGCCTATTGTTTTACTGTGATGTTATAAGGCCTTGGAAATTAAAATACAGGTAGCTATGACAAAAAACACTATTGATTTACATGCGCTTATCCAACTAGACCGTTAACCGTTAGCGAGATGGTAACGCTTTGGCCTCACATTCTGGAGTCCATGGTTCAAAACCCGAAACCGGCCAATTTGAATTTTTTTTGGTATTTTTATGTGAGTGTGCGATTGTCATGATATAACAAATCTGTACAGTTCAGGTGATGGTGGAAGATTTTAATCTCATTAAAAAAAACTAGACCTTTGTTCTTCCGTAAGCCCTGCTTAATGAATAAATCTGGAGCTTAACTTGGAAATCAATTTAAAAAAACATATTTTGCATATCATAATTGCAGTCATAACTGATTAAACAAAAACATACTGGCACTTTGTTACATCAGTTTACCTGATTTTATTTAATAACGTAGTTAAAATTGTGTTGCAATGCATTGTGTGATTACGTGATACGTGAAAAGAGCGATACAACTTAAGCTACGACTCGATTATTACAATTAATTAATTAGACCACTGTACTCCGAACTAGTTGTGATTTTTATTACTCATTGATCCAATTATTCTTTTAATACCGTAGTGGCTATGTAATATTCCAGGTTACGTAGGACAACGCTTGACCTTTAGCTTGATAGTGCAGGGGTGCCCATCCCCCTAGATTCATGACTCCCCCAGTTTCATGAAAAAAAAAAAAAACCATCTTGATGTCACCCCGATCTCATGAAAATTAACCAACCCTTACAAGTAATGGAATAATAGAACAGTTGTTATTACCTTTCGATGTAGTAAAACTTAACCTAAAAAATGAAAACGTAACCTTAACATATAAAATTATGATTTTCCAACAATTTTTCAACCCCCCACCAGAAATTTCAATGACGCAATGCGTCTTAACCCCCCTCGTGGGCACCCCTGGATATTGTATTTTTCTTTTCTTTTCCCGTACCATAGGTGACAGAGATCCCAGATTTTTCTAAGATAAGGAGGTTTGGAACGGGGTGCACTCAGACTCGTGATTCAAATTGAGGAACTATCGTGGGAGTCAGTATATCACCCGGAAATCAAATCCTAAAATTCTATTCAAGTTATATTTTGTCAAATACTTAATTATTTTATTTCATAATAAAATACTGAACATGTAAACGTAGGCCTATTGTTTCCACTGTTCCATGTGTTATTTAACTTTTCTTATAAGTAGAAATGTATTATAACTAGGGGCGGATTTCTATGACATGTCATATTCTTCCCCTTTGCATTATTTCAGGTTTCAGACTAATTTAAACCCGATTCCAAGCATCGTGGTGAAAATGGAACGGCTTTTATTGTGCATATAACTGCATATTTAGGAAATTTTCAACTATTGTAGCATATTTAGCACGAATATGCATATTTGCCATATTTTTGGCATATTTGTGTGCATATTAAAGAAATTTTGAAGTTTCATATCATATTTTGTAAATTTTGCATTACAATGATACTTTTTGAGAATTTACAGATATTTTAAATAATTAACACTTGGTATAAATGAGTCATCTCCATTAATATCAATTGATATAAAATGACGAGAAATAGATTGATAGTAATTAAATACGGCAGAAAATAACTTTTGAACTAACCAAGCAATATGATTATAAATTACATGATAAAAAGCAGGAAAAATTAACAAATAATATTACATAAATATGAAATTAATATCATCAATACTTTAGCTGATATTAATTATTTTATAGTAAAGAATAAAATACACTAGGACTCAATAGAAGTTAGCAGACGGAATACTCAGAATTATACAATGCAGCCGGAGTGAAATGTATAGCAACTCTGTGGGAGATTGGTGCCAGGTATTGTCAGAAATGTACTTGGCTATTCAGTCAAAATGTAGTAGAAAGGAAAGATTATGAGCTGAATAGGCACTTCACGAGAATGTACAGTGAATGTTGCAAGGTCCAGGAACTAGACAGAAATTCGGAGAATCCCCTGATGGGAGAATCAGAAAAGCATCACTCGCAAGCTAAAAACCACGCTAATCGAAACAACCAATAGAATTTAAGTTTAGGATAGAAAAAACTGAATTTAGCTATAAGAGTGCATATGATTGGTTTTGTGTAACTATGGTAAAGAGGGGAAATTGAGAGGAGACTAAGATCATGGCTTTTACGAAGATTCACTTGTGTACTGGAGGCCGGGACAGAAACCTGTACCCGCGTTCTCGAGGCGCACACTTGTGTACGAAGGACTCGAGGAGGCAGGTCATATTCCTGCATTTCTCCTCGAATTACACATAAGTCGTATTGACATAGTGGTCAATCCGACTGTATCTATAAAAATAACTTCACTAAATTACCGAAGTGTAAATTCTATCATACATTTATTCTTGCAGTAAGAGCTTATTATAGCTACTTACTAAAATAAATTCAGTGAGTGCCTAAGTACTGTTGTGACATTGACGTCATCATCATTACAAGATTACGTGGATACCGCGTTTCACTACTAGGAAGTATTTACGTACGAGTGCGAAGGCCAATATTAGACTCCCTTCAATATCCCATCAATAAAATTAATAATTTTACGAAGTAACATTTATACATTTGAACTTTGATTGGAATACTAAATAAACTTGACAGTGTTTTGATAAATATTTAATTATTGATAAACAGTAAATATAGAACCTCCACACCCAATTTTATGCCTCTGAGGTAAGATAGAGAAAATCGTAGCAACTCCGACTGAGCAACCCGAGGTTCCACCAGGCTGAAGAAGACAACATTCGCAGTGAGTACAATATTGTGGGGGTGGACCACAAACCGATTGCAGCATACTGGGAGAACTCATACACCGAGGGCTTGTAGTGTGAAGTACTGCATCATATCTATGGCGCCCATTTCGTGGGGTTTCGATTCGAATAATACATAGATATCGTCATATCTATGGCTTTACCAACGTGTGGCTTCGAATAAAGGAGTGAACGGCGCTAAAAATAAACCATCGAACTTAAAAACACATAGATAATTACATATCTATGGACTTACCAATTACGTGGGTCACGAGTATCATATCTATAGACTAACATACAACGTGGGTCTTCGAAAAAAGGAGTGAAGCAAGGGACGACGACCAGGATCATATCTAGAACTTAACAATTTTGTGGGGCTTCGATTCAAAGAAAAAACACATAGATATCGTCATATCTATGGACTTTAGCAACGTGGGTCGTCGAAAATAAAAAAGTGAGGTTCAATAAAAACTGTTAAACGCGGTGAAGCCAAGGGATAACGACCGCCGACGACGATCATCACTAGTAGGAGCTGGGCACCGAGCGAGCGAAGGAGAACGACGGGAATCAAGATTAGGAGCCGGGCAACGCAAGGAAGAAGAAAAGAAGAAGGAAGAAAAGAAGAAAGAAGAGAAGAGAGAAAAAGAAGGCAACACGAGCGAACCAAAAGGAAGGATGAACAGCTGGACACCAAAAACTGATAAGTTGAAAGAATTGTTGTATCAAAACTACTAAAAAGGTATTTTTGTATTTTGCAATAAATAATAAGAGGGTTATAGTGCATGAAAATTTTGTCTGCTATAAGAAATAAGAGAAAGGTAAGTGACAATGGCAGGGTTACTATTTGTGTTGTACAGTGCAGTGAAAGGGATCGGAATGCAGATAAGATTGAAATCAGAGATAACGGTAGACCAGAATGAAGTTAGGAATTCAGGAAATAATTCTGAAGTGGCTATAACTATGCAGAGGGGTAACGGAGAGCAGTCAGGTATAGCTAAAGGGGAAGAAAAAAATTCTTGTTGTCAAATAATGGAGAATGGAGGAAAAATAAATGAAGTACTAGAATCAATGGAAATAAATGAAATCAAGGAGTCATCAACTCAAGCAGTTAGTGAAGAATCAAGGGAATTAATTGCAAGTAGGCTCGAAGAAAAGGTAGACATAGAAGGGAAAATGTTCTCAAAGTTGGAATCAATGATGAAAATAATCGTTGAAAAATTAGACGAAAATTCAGATGAGATTAGGAAAATTTCTGTGAGTAATCAGGAAGTCAAAGAAAAGTTGGATAGGAATTCAGATGAAATCAGGCTATTGTCCCAGGGAGATCAAAAGATAGTAGAAAGATTGGATAAATTTGATGAGGAAATCAAAAACACAAATGTTAAAGTAGATTATAACATCACTGAAATTGAGGGAAATCTGGTAAATTACAAGGAGGAAATTGATCAGAAAATTTCTGAAAACAATAAGAAATTAAAATGCAGGTTAAATGACAAAGTGGAAAGTATTGAAAATAAAGTAGGTACTAAAATTAATTTAATGCAAAAGGAAATCGAAGAAAAAAGCAAAACGCTAGGAGCTAAACTCACACAAGCGATTTCAGGAGAATTAGGGGAACTACAAAGTAAATTTGATAAGAAAATTAACGAAGTAGAGGGAGATAATAAAAGAGAGGTATTGCAATTGCAGGATACTTATAAGATGGGAATGAAAAATCTAGAAAATGATATGCTGACAAAAGTAAAGCAACTTGAAGAGGTTAAGCAAATTAGGGAGGAAACTAAGCAGATTTCTCAGAATAACAAAAAAGTTGTAGAAAAATTAGGTAAGATTAGCGAGGAAGTCAGAGGAATTAATGATGGTTTAGAGAAACAAATCAAAAGTGTAGTAGGTGATTTAGGAAATTTTAAGAAAGAGATTCACAGCAAAATTTCTGAAAATCAGGAGAAAGTTGAAATAACATTAGCTGAAAAAAATAAAGAATTGGAAAGTAAGTTAGTGCAGGCATTTTCCACAGATCTAGGTGAGATAAATAAGAAATTTCATGGTAGAGTAAAAGAACTGGGGCAGAATCAGGTGATGAACAAAACAGCAACTGAAAACTTAAAGATTGAAGTATTTGATAAAGTAAACCAAATAGAAATGTCCTTACTTGAAAGAGTGAATAAAATAACTAGGGAAATAAATGCCTTGGATAATAAGACAAAATTAATTGAGAATGAACCTCAAAACGAACGAAACAGTGGTGATAGTAGGAGAAATAATATTGCTATGGTAAATGTAAATTACAATGATAATGTAGAAAAGAATAAATTATTGAGTGAAACAAATAGCGATCCTACAGTCACGACTGAGTCGAACGTAAGGCTAGGCAATGTAAAATTAAATGAACATACTGTTGCGCAAGGGAATATGCATAATAAAGTACATATGAACCTAATCTTTGGAAATGAGTGGACAGTCCCGCAATTTTGTGGAAATGAGTCGTCTGACCCACACCAGTTTATAACTGAACTGGAGGCCTACTTTAAGGTTAAGGAGGTTCCAGAGGATTATAAAATGATAGTGGTACAGGAGGCATTGATTGGAAATTGCAAGGACTGGTGCGACTTCATTCGATCAGAAAAGGTAGCATATGAGAAATTTAAACAATTGTTTATGGAGAGATACTGGGGCGCGAGCCGACAACACAAGGCCACAATGGGATTATATAATGGGAAATATGATGTAAATTCAGGGTTGAAGATGTCTGAATATTTTATTAAGGCAACAACAAATGCTAGGTCGGTGGAATTGCACTTCAATGAGGAAGAAAAAGTGAAGCTAATTATAAGGCATTTCAAGCCAGAGGTCCATAGAAATTTAATTGTTGCTAGGCCTAAAACATTCATTGAAACGCTGAACTTGTTGATCGAAATGGAAGAATTAGATGGTTACGATGACATAAGGGTAAACAAGATTGATCAGGGACCTAATTATAATAACAATGGTCAAAAACCAAGTAATAATTATTATGATAAAAGGAGAGCCAGAATGAATCAGTTTGTATTCCCGGAACGTAGCCGGAGGCATGTACATTACGGTCAAAGGAACAGTATGTTGGAATAACTTTACATTGCTTTACGAAATAAATGTAAACAATACTGTAAAAGGATTGGATGATAGTATGAATGCGCTCGCGATCACAGAAGCAAGTAACATTGATATTATGAATTCAGTGTGAGAAGATCTGTTGTGTTATCTAATTTTAAGAAGGACACTAGCAGAAACCCATAGCCGCTGTGATTTATTATTTTTATCAAGTGTATTAAGTTAAAATGTGTGTTATCTAGTTTTAAAAAAAAAGGACTCAATGCAAATAAATCCGCAGAGCTATATCTAGTTAGTAAGAAGGTAAATTTTATTTTGTGTATATTATGATGGTTAGGTAATACTCTCCGATGTGCAAAGTATGCTTGCATGGAATGTTGTTATTGAATCATAACATAACCATAACACAGTGAGGTTCATTCACACAAGGTATCCAGTGAAGAAAGGACGGAGATAGAGAGAGTCGGTCAAGGCCACTACTCTGATGTTAGGAAGGATTTAAAAGGACAAGCTAGAGGTCATAGTACTGTAAGGAGCATTAATCTGTTTCTCTAAAAAAATGACAATTTTTCAAATCCTCACTTATTCCAGAGAAAAAGATTGGGCATATGGTATAAATGAGTCATCTCCATTAATATCAATTGATATAAAATGACGAGAAATAGATTGATAGTAATTAAATACGGCAGAAAATAACTTTTGAACTAACCAAGCAATATGATTATAAATTACATGATAAAAAGCAGGAAAAATTAACAAATAATATTACATAAATATGAAATTAATATCATCAATACTTTAGCTGATATTAATTATTTTATAGTAAAGAATAAAATACACTAGGACTCAATAGAAGTTAGCAGACGGAATACTCAGAATTATACAATGCAGCCGGAGTGAAATGTATAGCAACTCTGTGGGAGATTGGTGCCAGGTATTGTCAGAAATGTACTTGGCTATTCAGTCAAAATGTAGTAGAAAGGAAAGATTATGAGCTGAATAGGCACTTCACGAGAATGTACAGTGAATGTTGCAAGGTCCAGGAACTAGACAGAAATTCGGAGAATCCCCTGATGGGAGAATCAGAAAAGCATCACTCCCAAGCTAAAAACCACGCTAATCGAAACAACCAATAGAATTTAAGTTTAGGATAGAAAAAACTGAATTTAGCTATAAGAGTGCATATGATTGGTTTTGTGTAACTATGGTAAAGAGGGGAAATTGAGAGGAGACTAAGATCATGGCTTTTACGAAGATTCACTTGTGTACTGGAGGCCGGGACAGAAACCTGTACCCGCGTTCTCGAGGCGCACACTTGTGTACGAAGGACTCGAGGAGGCAGGTCATATTCCTGCATTTCTCCTCGAATTACACATAAGTCGTATTGACATAGTGGTCAATACGACTGTATCTATAAAAATAACTTCACTAAATTACCGAAGTGTAAATTCTATCATACATTTATTCTTGCAGTAAGAGCTTATTATAGCTACTTACTAAAATAAATTCAGTGAGTGCCTAAGTACTGTTGTGACATTGACGTCATCATCATTACAAGATTACGTGGATACCGCGTTTCACTACTAGGAAGTATTTACGTACGAGTGCGAAGGCCAATATTAGACTCCCTTCAATATCCCATCAATAAAATTAATAATTTTACGAAGTAACATTTATACATTTGAACTTTGATTGGAATACTAAATAAACTTGACAGTGTTTTGATAAATATTTAATTATTGATAAACAGTAAATATAGAACCTCCACACCCAATTTTATGCCTCTGAGGTAAGATAGAGAAAATCGTAGCAACTCCGACTGAGCAACCCGAGGTTCCACCAGGCTGAAGAAGACAACATTCGCAGTGAGTACAATATTGTGGGGGTGGACCACAAACCGATTGCAGCATACTGGGAGAACTCATACACCGAGGGCTTGTAGTGTGAAGTACTGCATCACACTATATTTTAATAAAATGTATTGTAATGAAACTTACAAAAATATACACAATGTGTAAGTGGTAAAGTCATATTTTTTTGTCATATTTTAATGTTTTTTAGGTCATAGGCGTACCGAGGGGGGGGGGTTTGAACCCCCCCCCATTGATTAAAAAAAGGAAAATTGTATAATTTTTTTAAGTCTGCCCATAAATTACTTAATACAAGTATAAAGCGTGGGAAGCTTAAAACTCGTTAGTTTACGTCTTAATTTTTAAAATTATCCGGGAGAAAACACCCAAAAGCTTAAAACTCGTTATTTTGCGTCTTAATTTTTTTAATTTTCCGGGGGAGGATCCCCGGAAGCTTAAAACTCGTTATTTTGCGTCTTAATTTTTTTAATTTTCCGGGGAAAGACCCCCGGAAGCTTAAAATTCGTTATTTTGCATCTTAATTTTTAAAATTTTCCGGGGGAGGACCCCCCTCTCCCTGGGAGGTATGCCTTTATAACCCCCCCATATGGTCGGCCTGGTTACGCCTATGTTTTAGGTCATAAATGCATGCATATATCCCATTTTTTAGGTCATAGAAATCCGCCTCCTAGTTATAACTTAGGTAACGATTTCTTGTTTAAGTTGGCAGTTTTTTACATGAAAGCAGCCAGTCCGCCACTGTAACGAGCACATTGTGCTACATAATTGAGTTGCTGTGAGATGAATAATGAGGTAGGCAACACCGCACCACAACAAGTTGTTCAGCTTAAAATTCCGCCGGGAAGAAAAATTCTGAAAAGCTAACAGTTTCTCATTATCAAGTGTAACAACACATAATGAAGCTTTGTTCTTTCTCCGCTCTATTATAAAAAGTCCGCTCAAGAATGCAATCTTTGGGAGGGAATTAATGTAAGAAATAACGAAGGCTATCAATAACAGTTCTCCAGTAAGCAACGAAAACGGCGCGACTATTAGCTTGTGGAATACAAGTATTAGCTTAACTTCTTAAGTTGATAATGTGTCTTACAGGATACAGCTGTTTCTCAGGATGGAAAAGAAACTGAAAGAAAAACTTAACTTTCATGTTGGAAATTACGGAATAAAGTAGCAAGAAATAAATTATGGACCTAATCATTGTATTAACCGTTTTCTGTGCAGTCCGGCATGGGTTTATATATTGCGTGAGAAATTCAGAACCTTTAAAACCTAATTTACTTATAACAAGTTTGAAAAATCGATTTTTTTTTGAGACAGACAAACAACTTTTGTTGTATTGAAAGTAAAACCCCCTTTCAAATTAATATTGTTCAATCCATTGGTGTCTGGGATGGACAAGGCCAAGAGAGGAGGGATGGAAGTAACATTACCGGTGTATTCCTCTTGAATAGTTCAATCTGTAACAATCAGTTTCACATTATCCACAGCCAACCATAAAGCATACCCAGTTAAAAGCATTCGGTTCGAATCCCGAAAAGGGTAGAGTTTAAGTATTAACTATTTTGGTCTCTTGCTCTTAACTTCTCCAGGGTTCTGTGGTTTATTTTGATTGTACAGAGGAAGTCTCGTTTGAGGCAGTCTCTCACTGGTTCTTTTGATTTTTTAATCTTTTCTATTTAAATTCTATAGGCTATTGTCTTAAAACGAGTTTCAGCAAACTCAACTTTTCAGTTAAAAATTACAGGCATTGAATTGCATGTAGCTCAATGAAAGTTCTTTAAGCCCCTTATTATAACCTAAAACAATGTTTTGGACAAAAAACCTATTTCACTTAATGAAGAAACTATAACAGTGTTTTTAAACCTAAAAATCCGGTCCCTAGCGATAACGCATAAAACATGCGGAGTGGACCACTTTCAGAATTTTAATTTGAAATGAAAAATGGCAATTAGGCCTACTGCCTTAAAAAAGGGGGGTTTAACATAATAATGACCCGGGAGTTAATAAAAATCATATTAATAATGCACTCTATTGCATGCTAGTATTAAAATGTCTCTTAATCTCTTCATTTTTGACGGCATATTTTTGACAGATTTTAAATGTTGTGCTTATCTCTGTAAATTCAATCATTTGCAACATATTTCGCTAAGTGAATGTTTTGAGAATAGACTGTACAATAACTGACATTTGCAGAGCCTAATGTTTTCGGAACTGATTGTATAACATTAAAGCGACGTTTCCCTTCATTAGTTTGAAAATTACTAAAATCTGCTGCAATGACAACTTATACTAATTTTTATAATTTATAATGTAATTTGGCGAACAAGTGATCGTAATGTATTAAAATTACTTACTTACTTATTCAATGGCAACAGACAATTCCTAAGCAAGCTTTATGGAACCTGAAGGTTCATTGCCACGCTCACCTGAGCCCGCCATTCAACCCTATTCTGTGCTAACTCTATTCAATCAACCCTCGAAAATCCTACTTCTCTTAAATCTATACTAACATTGTCCTCCCACCTACGTCTACGTTTCCAAGTGGTCCTTTCTCTTCGGGTCTCCCAGTCAATACTTTTGAGACAGGTCTTTTCGCCCCCATGCGTGCAACATGTCCAGCCCATTTCATCCTCCGTGATTTAATTACCTTTACTATATTCGGTGAAGTTTATGTTATTACTATATTACTATATTCGGTCATGAAGCTCGTCGTTATGCAGTTTTCCCCAGTTCCCATTTTCATCTCTCTTAGGCCCAAATATTTTCCTAAGCCCCCTGTTTTCGAACACTCTCAGATTATGTTTTTCCCGAAGAGTAAGCGATCATGTCTCACATCCGTGTAATACAACAGGCAGGATAATAATTGTCTTATAAATGTTTATTTTTAGATTTTTGGACAGAAGACGGGAAGATAAGAGTTTCTGAACTGCACAAAAACAAGCATTTAATGTAATAAAAGTGCTATTAAGGTTTTTAGATCATGCAAACAAATCTTTGACTTCTTCCGCAACCGCAAAACAAAACCCAACTGGTTTAAAGAAACTGAAAAAGACTTAGTCGAGTTAAAAATTACAGAAAATTCACTACTCGATCGAACGGCTAAAATAATAACTAAAGACGAAAATACAAGGTTCCAAGACAGGTCGACACTGAAGTTCAAACCTATTATCTCTGAAGAAGAGAGGAAAAGAAGATCAGAAAGAATGAAGAAATACTGGGCACTTAGGAAGGAACAACACACAAAGAAATGACTGGTTCAACGTACCCCAAAGAGGGTGAAACGAAAGAAGAAGAAAAGTACTATAGGCCTACATAAATGATAGAGCATACTTCATTGGCTAAGGATCATATTTTACAAATTTTAGACCAAATTTACATGCATATTTTTAATCTTCTGGTAGAGTATGAACTTCCGGGTCTTAATGACCCTTCCTAAGGCTGCTCTGAACTTCTCAAACAGAATATTTAGATAGCGTAATATATTTCAACAAATCTGCATCAGATAATGTAGGGAAGTGTTTGCGACTTGAACTTAGATAATATCTGCAGAATCTTATCTAATGCACGGTTCTGTGAATCCAGATCGAAGTGTGCATGTAAGTTTCGCGGGTATTTTATCCCTTGATTCTGGAGAAATTTCAGTTCTCACAGTGCGAGGTGAAGCAAAAAACTAGTTGGTTTCTTTTCTCATCGCCCGAGGGCCTAGACATGCCTCCTTATCGGAGAATCTTACGGCATAGCAGTAGTAGAATGTTCTGTATCTATACATAGCATCAATCAGCTTAATAGGCAATTAACATGGAAAGCAAATGTGCTGAGTATGTTTCTGTTATTCCTCTAGTTTCCCAGGCTCCTTGCTCTATTTCCGCGTTGGCTACCTACAAGTATGTCGGTTTTTGTCCTCTCTGATATCTGTACTAGCATGTGCCCGCGGCTTCGCCCGCGATAATTATTTCAAAAATTAAAAATTAAGAGCATAATAGTAAAATCATAATATTTATTAACTCCTAAATCACGTGGACTACATACCACGATTAGATAGCATTGTCTGGTAAAAGCGACCTCAGATTCGAGTTTCTTGGCCCAGAAAACCTCTGTATAGTGAGATTCGTCCAAATAAAACAACGTTTGACCATATTTAGGGCTTACAACATTCAAGCGATCGCGAAAGTTTTATTTTCAAGGTGTGACAAAAATAGACAAAGCCAACTGTAATTGATTTGACATTGAAATGTATAACTGAAAACTTATGTTTTGAAAACGCAAAAAATGCACGTTTTTTGCCCGTTTTTCACTCATAACTCACGAACGAAAACTAAAATTAAAATTCCGGCTTCGCGGTGCATTTTCCGACCCTTCAGCCCACCTATGTTTAAAATTTCAGATCTCTGCGTTCAGTAGATTTCCCAGGACATCGAGGACAGTTCCTTTTATTAATATAGATAATATGAATTATAATGATACCTTCTCTAATTTGTCAAACATCCATTTAATTTAATCCAAACCCACCTATACCATTGGCAACAATATGTTCTGTGAATTTGTTTCGATAATTCTATGCAAAAAGGGATTAAGTATTTTCAAAAACATTTAATTTTTGGCATTTAGAATCAGAATTTTTCAAAATCCTTTCTTAGTGAGCACCTACATTATGAAGCATAACTCCTTTAAATAGAAATAAGAAGGAAGTAGTGATACTTAGGAATGTGTAGAACGCTTCAGTTTTGAGTAAAGAGTACACACATATTCCTCTAGTTTCCCAGGCTCCTTGCTCTATTTCCGCGTTGGCTACCTACAAGTATTTCGGTTTTTGTCCTCTCTAATATTTGTATTAGACTGTCTCTGGTGATCTATTTAAAGGGAGATGACAGTTATCAATGTCAAAAAATCGATTTTTTTCTTATTTGGCTCATGTAATAGAGCATAGTTTTCTGAACATTTTGATATATAGGTCTTATATGTTGCGTTATTACTAATAGTTCTGGAGCTTTCTAAAATGGATAAAATAACTTAAGGTTAGAACATGCATGTCATTTTCTTTTCGCTCTCCTGTAAAATTACATTTTTTGTACTTGAGGTACCATTTTCTAAAAAGCTATTCATGCTAAAATAATGAAACTTTTAGGAATTCATTATAGATGGATGACAAATCTCCCTTAGCAGAATCATTGGAAAAGTCTTGACTATACAGGATTTTCAACTATTTTTATTTTTAAAAAAGTCTTTTTAGTCGTGAAGTTTTCATGCAGTTTTCATACAGTAATATTGTACACATTAGACTGATTGTGCTAGGGCAAATAGTAGAACCTATTGTTAGTAAGTTCCCAAAGTTTCACCAATATCTAAGCTACAGAAATTGAATAAAGCGTACCTATGTCAAGGGAAGTAACTGTAAAACTAAATTATAACCTATGTGTTAAAAAATTCTTTCCTACCAAACAGTGAGTTCTAGAACAACCATTCTCTGCTTATTTTAAACTACAGAGTGCACTTGCAATTGCTTATGGGGTAATGGATTTGGCATAGCCAAGATTCTAGAACTCCAAAAGAAGGCTAATAGGATTTTATCAGGATCCAGTTATGATGGTCTGTTCAAATCGATCAACGTTTGTCCATATAGGCCTACATTCAATATCCCTCTTCCGACTATGTTAAAAATTTCAAACGTCTGCGTGCCTTGGCATTATAAACAAATAGAAGGGATTCTTTGATTTCCAAATTATGACAAAAAAAAAAAAAAAAGGCAAAGCCCCTGCAACTGATTTGACAAATGAAATGTATAGGTATTACTGAAAACTGATGCTTGGAAAGCGCAAAAAAATAACATTTTCTGCCAATTTTTCACTCATAACTCGCTAACGAATGCGAAAATTAAAAATCCGGCTTCGAGGTAGATTCCCCCACCCTTCAGTCCATCTATGTTTAAAATTTCACATCTCTGCGTTCAGTAGATTTCGCTGGGCATCGCGCACAGACAGACAGAAGGACAGAAAGACAAACACTTCGTTTTATTATTATAGACAATTCAAACAAAATCAATGGAGTTTACAACTACTGTATAGCCGACCCGCTGTCGGAACTCCTCAGACTTGAAGTATGCGCAAGAAAGTACAACGTGGATTGACAAGACAAGTTGGATACTTTTATTAAAGAACTTAGCCAATTCGGAACCTCGCCCCAAGTCACGCTAGACGCGAGTAACAAAGAACTATTCATTCTTTGAGACTTGGCGATGAGAATGTAACTTAACGTTCAAAACTTTTCCGGCAACTTTTTAAATAACTTCGTGCGACTTGTTTTTATTATGCAATACTTTGCACTACTATGTTTTTTTAAGACTTTCTGATTTTTAATCTATGATCTAATATTATAATAGGGTATAATGTGCTGTATAGTAAAATCTTTTACTTACTTACTTTTCGGTGACGAGTACAGGTCATGAAGCTCGTCGTTATGCAGTTTTCATCTCTCTTAGGCCAAAATATTCCCTCAGCCCCCCTTTTTTCGAACACTCAGATTATGTTCTTCCCGAAGAGTAAGCGACCATGTAAGGGCAATTAAATCACGGAGGATGAAATGGGCTGGACATGTTGCGCGCATGGGGGAGGAAAGACATGTCTCAAAAAGTATTAACTGGGAGACCCAAAGGGAAAATACCACTTGGAAGACCTAGATGTAGGTGGGAGGACAATATTAGGATAGATTTAAGAGAAGTAGGATTTGCGAGGGATTGTTTGATGGAGTTAACACAGAATAGGGTTGATTGGCGGGCTCAGGTAAGCGCGGCAATGAACCTTCGGCTTCCATAAAATAGATAACATTCCTTTAGCTTGCTTAGGAATAGTCTATTGCCATTGAGTAAGTAAGTAGCCTAAGTTGAGTATATTTAGCCTATTACGTTAAACAATTTAATTAAGAATAAAAAAATGTAGGCCTAATTCATATAAATACGACAAGTCTTACTTATTTTCACCCTTACCTCTACAGTCTTGCAAAATACTGACATAGCCTTCATTTTGACTGTTAATGTCACCAAACAACCCTGAAAGTATCACTGCATTTAAAATTATAATTTTAAGCCCCATAAGGGCTAAGTGAAAGTGTGCAATATTAAAACCGATGCTCGCTCCAGATAATAAATTTCCTTTTACAATAATTCTTTAACAAGCGAAGGTTCCGTTAGTTACGGTGGGCGTAATTTTCCGTATTTGATACACGGCTACCTTAAGAGCGGGGACACCTGTACTTAAACACAAATATGGCGAACAATGTACAACTTGTCACATACATAATTTTGCGAAACTGTACAACGCTTTTTGCATTGCTTTTTAATATAGCATGAAACACGTTTATGATCTACACAATGGCCTGTTCATGGATATCTGTCACTTACAAAACAAACAATGTCTTTCGAGCGAGTGCTTAAGAGTCTTGTTATATAGTTTTATGGGACAAGAAGGATTACTTAAAGGCTTACAAGTGTGAACAGTGATTTTAGGAGCTTGTAAGCTCGCTTCTTGTATTGCAGTTCAGTAGCTAAGATTCACGGCCTATTGGTCTAAAGACAAAATCCCTAATTTGAAAAAAGTCTAAATTTTAAGGTCTACTGCAGTCGACTGAATGCCTAAGTCTTCAAAAACATAGGATAAAACACGTTATATAAAGTAACTAGCTTAAAAGGCCCGGCGTCGCCCAGTTCTGTATTTTGTAATACCAAATTAATTTATGAAGTACTTTCGATTTTCAAATTCTAGGTCCTTATATAGGTACTTAGAATTTGAAAATAGGAAGAACTACTTATTTCACTCAAACTATTCCCTCAGAAAACTCTTGATATAGCTTTTTATGGCTCACAGAGGATGTAGAATTTTGAATCCCATCGCTTCTACACACCATGCCTGGTAGGGGTTCAAATAAGAAGAAACAGAAATTCCGGTAACATAGAATTGTATTGTCTTTGCGGAATATTTTATTTCTCTCTCATGTTACCATACAACCGTTTCGGGGATGAATTAAAAAGATATTCAATATCACTTTCATACTTCTCTGTCCAAAAAACCTGCGATATAATAATATAGGTCTACATATTACCATACCTCATATGGTATTCTCTATGTCCAGGGTAGAGAAAATTATGTGATTGCATCACATTGTGCATTAGATGAATTATATCGATAGCTTCTCTAATTTGTCGAAGTCCCGTATCATTTATTTCCAAACCTACCTGAGACCAATTCCATCAATACACTTTTGTCATGTGAACTGTAATTTGGATTTGATAATTCTATGTAAAAAATGATGTCTCCTCAAAAACATCTGATTTTTGGCATCTAATTTTTTTTCTTCAAAATCCTTTCTTAGTGAGCACTTACATTATGAAACGAAGGTACTGTAAAAATTCCAAGTCCCTACTTATTATAGTTTAGGCTCTACGTTGATTCTCTGTCTATCACTAGTTAGTCAGTCAGGACAAAGCCTCTTATATAGAGAAGAGATAGAGAAGTGATTAATGCTTTTTAAATTACTATGGTGACGGGGCATGCTGATGAATTCCAAGGGATAACATTATTTACATGTAACGGCTAACCTAATAGTATCTAATGGATAATAATAATAATAATAATAATAATAATAATAATAATAATAATAATGTAACAAGGTATCGGAATAAACATACAAGAAGATGCCAAATCTGCTTTCGCAGTACACTGCAGAAGTGATGCATACAGAAATAGTTCATACATTTGCTAGAAGGCCGTATATCTCAATGACTTCATTTTCTTGGAACAGTAAAATGTCAAGCCAAGAACTATGAGTGTACTCTTTACTCAAAACTGAAGCGTTCAACACATTCCTAAGTATCACTACTTCCTTCTTATTTCTAAAAAGGAGTTATGCTTGTATGCGCATAGGCTACACTTACCACGGCCGTCCGATTTCGACTGATCCGTCAATTTCACTTTAAAGAAACTGATTGGGGTCCTCTTTGCGGTCTCCTAATACTGTGGTTAGCCTATTTCTCTTTGCGATTTCTGGATTGAATTATTTACTGTGGACAATACTAATCACTAAACAGCTGAAAGTCATTCTCCATTGGTATCGGCTTCACACAACGACTAGCTTCTTTGTACTGTTTCTAAAATACAGCAAATGTTTCCTGGAACTGAGGAAGTTAGGATCTGTTAGTTGTTCACTGACTGACAGGTCCAAGGGGGGGGGCGTAAGCAGAAGTTCTAGGAAAAGAGGTCGTCATAACAAGAAAATTCTGTATTTCCCTCCCAAATTAAGCCAACAATAAGAATGTTTACACATCATAAGCTAACAGTAGGAATATATGAGTCAATACAGGATTTTACTAAAAGATTTGTTTTAAGGACTATTCCACTCATACGCCGCGTGTTTGATATTGACCAATAACGTTTAGCAATTCCTCGGATAGACCAATCACGATCGTTTATCTTATAATATCCTTCCTCGGATCGCAAGGATGCAATTCTATCTGATAAAACGTCAGCTCGTTACTGGACACATAAGGCATCAACGTGCTGTGATTAATACGTCACATGCTGCCACTAACCACCACGAAAACACATTATTTAATACAACATAACTTGTTTTAGAAATGAAAATAATAGAAATGTACCGGTACATTCATTAAAAACACAATTTCGATTCGGTGCAAGCCAGTTCGTGTGCTTTTATTCTGTTCTGCTGTTAGCTTACCTGTATTAAGTTAACTATGTATTATATGCACCACTGGTAGGACTGGTCACAACAGGGTAACTCGAATCGATTCACGGATGGCTGATTCATAGTATGTCGTGATCTCGCAGCTGTCAGTTTTGTTTTTATACAACAAAGCACGAAAGTAATTATTATTTGTATAATCCGTTACATTTTTATTCGTCGAATAGTCTTAATAAATCCAACTCTATTTGACGAGTATCATCAACTAGATAAACTCGTCAACTCTCGTGGGATTACGTATGATAAACTAAAAATTGCTTCCCATTTTCATCTCTCTTAGGGAAAGAACGAGGAAGAGAGAGAGAGAAAGAAAGAAAGAAAGAAAGAAAGAAAGAAAGAAAGAAAGAAAGAAAGAAAGAAAGAAAGAAAGAAAGAAAGAAAAGATATTTGAACTTGGGAGAGTGGAGGTAAAAGAAGGAAAAGATCCGGTCGAAAAATAGTCCGGTTAAAAAATTAATATTGAAGGTGGCTCTTCTAGAAGATCTTTATTTTTGAAAAGTAAAAAAAGAAAGAAAAAAATTCTTTGGGGGGAAAAATAGAAAAAAAAAACTTTTTTTCCCTCCGCAGACAGATTTTATTCAAACTTTTAATTTTTTTAAATATATTTTTTCCCCTAAAAAAACTTTTCTCTTTAATTTCTTAAAAAAAAGAAAGAAAGAAAAAAATTAAAAATGAAGCGGCTAGTTGTGTTCGTAAATTCTCTTAAAATAAAAAAAAATAAAAAAAAAAATAACACAGTGATGCGTATGGCAGTTTTGTAGACACCAATAAGAACTGTCCCGATCACATGTAAATTAACTGATGTGGATTTGAGAATGCTTGTAACAGTTGGTGGGAGAACATTTTCAGAGATAGTAGTAGTGCTGCTGTTATTTATAACCCGGCCGCTCGGGTCATGTGACGTCATTGCACAACATTTTAATAGCTTGTCTTTTTTTTTCAGTAAATTTTTATTTGATCGTGACACATAGTGTATATGTTAGCCATGTTTTATGACTCTTACGCGTAAAGAATACAGAAATCCTGTCGTTACATATTTTCTTAGTACTAAAGCATTCGGCACCTTAATTTAATTAATAGAAACTGAAAATAATTGTATTTTATATGTACCTTTACGACCAGGTTTCAAATTATACCACTTGTTTGTTTACTTTCAAGGAGAGAGGCCATTTTGCTGAGTTATTTATTTTTTACAAGTTTTATCGTTCAGATACTCGTAACAACCGAATAGAGAATGTAATAGCCTATACTAATATATTACATACATTTTAGAAATGAATTTAGAAATATAATATACATTGGTTTATTTGTTGAATAACCAAAATTCGATTAAACCCTATTTCACCCGAAAGAAAATTAGAGTTAAGAGATACATTTTCAAATATTTACAATATCTGTCTAAAATTCTAATCTGAGCACAAGCTGCAAAGAAAAAGTAAATGTATAACATAAAGAAATAAGCATTAACAAAAAATGTACAAAGATGAAGTAAACATTAACAAGAGAGAAATGAACATTAACAATGTAAGTCATTGTTTTGAGTATATACTATTTACAGAAGACAATAAATATTTATATCCTGCATTATTAGAGAGTGTGTTCTTGGTTACATATGTTTTAAGGCATTTTTCTCAATTTAAAGGGCAAAAAGTACTGAGATCTATATTCACTTAAGTTTATGAATACAAAATGCTGTTAGATTTCCGATTAATGTAGATGAAAACTAGAAAGAAAAAAGTTATTTTCAACTGTCATAATCAATTTAGTTTCTAAGAAAACCTTATTGTATAAAACAGACAAGGTAACCGCATATTGTTATAGGCAACAGTAGAGCTTTCTTAATTCATAGCAATATAAGCTAGGAAAACCCTTGTAGCATTTTATTGTTGCTAACAGTATACCGATTATTTATAGAAACTTTCATATTTCTAGGAACACAACCACAGAAACCTAGTAGCAAGACAACATTGTACTAAACATACTTCCATACTCCAGCAAAACAACTATAGAACACTAGTAGCAGTACTAAATATTCACAGAAACTTCCGTACTCCTAGTAACGCAACCATAGAACACTAGTAGCAGTTTACTGTTGGTAACAGTAAACTGAATATCCATAGTAACTTCCGTACTCCTAGCAACACAATTATAGAACACTAGTAGCAGTACTAAATATTCATAGAAACTTCCGTACTCCCAGTAACGCAACCATAGAACACTAGTAGCAGTTTACTGTTGGTAACAGTACACTGAATATCCATAGTAACTTCCGTACTCCTAGCAACACAACTATAGAACACCAGTAGCAGTACTAAATATTCACAGAAACTTCCGTACTCCTGGTAACGCAACCATAGAACACTAGTAGCAGTTTATTGTTGGTAACAGTACACTGAATATCCATAGTAACTTCCGTACTCCTAGCAACACAACTATAGAACACTAGTAGCAGTTTATTGTTGGTAACAGTACACTGAATATCCATAGTAACTTCCGTAGGCTACTCCTAGCAACACAACTATAGAATTCACAGAAACTTCCGTACTCCTAGTAACGCAACCATAGAACACTAGTAGCAGCTTACTGTTGGTAACAGCATACTGAATATTGACAAAAAATTCATACTCCTACAAACACACAACAGAAACTTTGTCTAGCATCACAACCACAGCTGCCACCTACCAATGAAGTCGAAAGGCGGAAGTAAATTGATCTGTAATCAGGCGACCTTATCCCTGCCGGGAATGTAGTTAGAATATCTCAAAAAGAGGAATAAGTTCGCCCCAAATCAATAACTTTTCTTAGCCTTTTACCTCAGTGCTATAAAGAGTTATGGCAGTTAAATTAGGTCCCTTAAATTATTAAATAAAAAGTTTTAGGCGGTCTGCGAACTCAGCAAGTTGGGTGGGTGACATTTCCTGTTAAGTAATGCATACAGGACTCCCACTATGGTTCGGATTCCACGTAAAGCTGTTGGTCCCGGCTACTGTAATAAGAACTTGATTAGCAGTTAAACCAACCTTTTCTCTCATCTAGAAGATCGGCTAGTTACCACCACCCAGCAATAGAAAACAAGACTCCCTAAGATAATGTGGCAGGTCATAAGCCTATAAAAAATGAGGTAGGATTTTATTATGTATAATTAAATAAAGATGTCGCAATAACATACTCTTTTAACGGTATCAATTTATCTGGATTCGTCGTGTAGGTAAAGGAAAACAAAAAGTTTTATGACAGGAAAAATATAGGATCACAATAATAATTTTTCATTATTTTAACTAATTATAAACAATTACATAAAATTGCGGAGAAGATGGAAATTGTTCGCCTTATTGCCATCAGACTCATGATTGCCAGGTAAGTGGCACGTTCTTTATCTCCTGATCTATCCTCATTAACTGAAGATGAAGAGGATTATAAAAATCCCATCAAGTGCAAAGGATACAGGTTAATGATGAGCCCAGATGCGCTATTATAACAATAATTGAGGAAGTACGCAACGTGCGTAAGCTATGCAATCATTCGCAGAATTCCATTAACTAGACCGTTGTTCTCGATATGGCAAAATTAAAGATTCGTATTCTTATAACAGAACGTGCTACTGTGGCCAAGCTATGGCAATTAAAATACACCACACACAACGCATAAGAGAAGTAATTACTGGTCTGGTTATATGTACAGTGGAATTATACAAAAAGATTTACTTATTGCCTGTGTGTCTATGTATGGTGTTCCTACCACATTTCAGTCGATATCTACGTAATTCCTGTTACTTACTCCATCTGCCAACGGTACGGTTCAGAAACAGTGGTAATAAAATCAGGTAAACTGATGTAAAAAAGTGCCAGAATGCTTTTGCTCAATCAGTGATACGTGAAATTATGATATGCAGAAAATAAGTTATTTTTGTAATAAATTTCCGAGTTAAGCTCCAGATCGATATAGGCTATTAAGCAGGGCTTACGGAAGGACAAAGGTCTAGTTTGATAAGCATATATGAAGGAATAGTGTTACTTGTCAAAGCTAACTGTATTGCTACTTCCAAAGCCGTATATGAAAACTGTAATAAAAAAACGTTGCCAAGAGAACTGATTTGCATTTGATAAATTCTTTCTAATATATTACCATAAAATACGCACTAAATTGGGCATTACTCCGGTACCGGTCAACCGATTTGGTCCAGTATCAATACGCTTCTTCCCATGGACGTTATAAATGCGTATACCAAGTTTCATGAAAATCCGACACAGCGTATTTGAGCTATCGCCCGTACAGACAGTCAGAACAGACGGAAAGAAATTTCCAATCCACCACACAATCTCATAAGTACCATTCTGGCACTTAATAAAGAATTAATGGGCTTTCAGATTAATTTCACAGTTGAAAAGTAGCTAAGGGACATAGATGTTCATGTGCAACTTGCCTTCAACAGAAACAACGATGAGAATATTATAGGAGAAAAATTCCTCCGACACTGGGACTTCAACCCAGGGCCTTTGGCTATTCGCGCCAACGCTCTACCAACTGAGCTAAGCCGGAGTTCAATTCACAGCGCCATATGGAACCTCTCTCCCACGACTGATTGGCCTTATGGTCTACCTCACAGACAGACAAGTCCTGTCACATGCAGTACTGTGAGGCACACTAAGTAGTGATTTTGTGACCGGGCTCCCACTGTTATTGCACAGTTAACATTCAAGATAGATATAAGCATTCATGAACCACAGATTATTGTCTCTGTTGGACATTACATGAAAATATTATAGGAGAAAAATTCCTCCGACACTGGGACTTGAACCATATAATATTCTCATGTAAATGTCCAACAGAGACAGTGATCTGTGGTTCATGAATGCTTATACAGTAAAGAAACAACGATGACAGTGCCTACGAAAGGGGAATTTTTTAATAACACTTATTGACCTATTGAAGTTGGTGAATATAGTTTCAAATGATTAATTTCACACTTTTGCATTTTTTTTTTGGGGGGGGGGGTGAAATTCCCAGTCTAATAGAGCATACTGTCCTTGCAATGTAGATGATATATTTCCTGTTTGTGCGTAAGGGAACTGTGTTGGAGTTGGCAGCTCCATGTTTATATTTACGAGGAATCATATTCACACAAATCACTGCTGAGAGTGTGCCAAGAATTTATTATTACTCGAGAGGATTGAGGTTGAATTCTGGAGACCCTATCTAAGTCCTAACACTAACCATTATGAACACCAGTACACGCAAACTTCCATCCTCGGTTTTTTCTTTCAGATTCGTTTTTAGGCCTAGATTTCGAAGAAAAATCTGCCTATTGCAATCGATACCATGTCATACTAGGGAGCGGATTTCTATGACATGTCATATTTTCCCCCTTTGCATTATTTCAGGTATCCGACTAATTTAAACCCGATTCCAAGCATCCTGGTGAAAATGGACCGGCTATTATTGTGCATATAACTGCATATTTAGGTAATTTTAAACTATTGTAGCATATTTAGTATGAATATGCATATTTAGGTCAACTTTTTTTGCATATTCGTATGCATATTAAAGAAATTTTGAAGTTCCATATCATATTTTGTAAATTTTGCATTATAATGATACTTTTTGAGAATTTACAGATATCTTAAATAATTAACACTATATTTTAATAAGATGAATTGTAATGAAACTTTAAAAAAATATACACATTGTGTAAGTGGTAAAGTCATATTTTAAATTTTATTGCTCATATTTTAATGTTTTTTAAGTCATAAATGCATGTATATATCCTATTTTTTAGGTCATAGAAATCCGCCTCCTAGTCATGACTTTCGAAAAATTATTTCATATATTTACGTTTCATGCCTCCCTAAGTACGAAACCACCGCCCGTTCAATTTTTTTTTTCTTTTCCATGTCAGAGCACTGTTGTGCTGCTACTCCTATGGATCAAACAGGGGGAACAAGAGTACTCTGTGAAAAACTATTCTAAAACCAATATCTTGAAATTCTACGTAAATTGGACTGAGGACACTAATACAAGCAGTAAAAGCAAGCAGCTTTTCTCATGTTTGAGAAATGTGGCAACTATGAGTGTAGCGGACTTGGTAGCAATCGCCAGTATAAATACGCGAAGGACGGGCAACCGCGTCAGGCAGTCTCGCGAACATGGGAGCGGGGATCGACAACACAGCTAGCTGCAGTGCCGACACCAGACAGGAATAGCTGCTTTGTGTGCCTCGGCCCAAACCCATTATACAATCTGTTGCTACTACCAGCCAGATCTTTCACAGCTTACTAAAATAGCGGAATTGCACTGAATAATGAATTCAATACAGTATGAAGCTACTATCTTCACAAGTCATAATTTATTTCATTCTGTTATATTTAATTATCTACATTATCTGCTGGACCATTTCCCACTTTGCTCTTCAATATTCTAAGCGGCCACTTCTAAGAAATACAGAATGTTAATGAATAACACCGAAATATTTTACCTGCGTATAGAGGAGACATAGACAAGCAACTTTTATTAGGAGATTTTTGTTCTATGGATTCAATTTTTTCCGTTACAGCAGAAAATCTTCCAGGACATAGCCGTCATTGATTTCTAATACTTGAAAAAACGCAAAATAAAGGAACTTCGTTATTAACACTGGTGTTATGTATAAAAAAACTAATGGAGTGGCGGCCAGTCATGTGATTAGTCTGTAAATTTTGTAGATTATGAAAACTCTAAATTATGATAAAGCTGTTGATGATTGATTAAGAATAAGGTTTTTATCGATCACTAAGAAGGCGTGAAGTCAATTTAATGAAAATGTTAACCCTATTTCGCTTCATTATTGTCTTATGAGCACTGTAATGACTTTAATGCCCTGTAGCATACATATTTTACGTCACAGCATAGGCGTAACCAGGCCGACCAAATGGGGGGGGGGGGTTATAACATCCGCGGGATCTGGGACCCAGGGAGAGGAGGGTCCGAAAGGCCTTCCCCGGAAAATTTTAAAAATTAAGATGCAAAATAACGAGTTTTAAGCTTCCCACACTTTATACTTGTATTAAGTAATTTATGGGCAGACTTAAAAAAATTATAAATTATAATTTTCCTTTTTTTAATCAATGGGGGGGATTCAAACCCCCAACCCCCCCCCCCCCCCTCGGTACGCCTATGCGTCACAGAGCAAAAATCTGCAAATAAAAGTTGCTTGTCTACATCCCCTCTATACACAGGTAAAATACATCGGTGTTATTCATTAACATTCTGTATATGAATCACTAACAAAAGAATGGGACTACTATGATTCAGATTCAAGATTTTTTATTGTGGGGGGTGTTGTCGGCTTTATCTAGATAAACTAGATAACAGATAATCTATGTAGGCTATGTAAAGTAGGGACCAACTCGACAAGATGTCTTCTTCTCCAGGACCATTCATGACAGATGGAAAGTAAATTCCAAACACACACACTGATTCGCCTGCGACCTCCCGAACATACCATGAGTCCGGGATGAAACCAAGACTTCACTAGGTAGGGCAAACATGCCTAATTTTGCAGTACCCCTAATTTCGCAGTATATTTTTATTTTATTTATTGCCAAATTGGGAACAATAGTAGAAATATTTCATCTTATTCATCAAAGAGGGCATCTTCTCTTATATTTTATACATTTTTTTTAAATTTTTCCATTACAGTTCCTGATTTTGCAGTAAATAAAATAAAAAGATACTGTGAAATTAGGCATGTTTGCTATATTTTTTAAAGTAAAAAAACTAAATCCTAATTAAAAGATTTGACAGAAGAATAAATTACTTACGAGTAGAAAGAAGCAAATGAAAACCAGGGCGGAGTCCAGATATGATTCCCGATATTTCTAATTCTCGTTGCCTAGCAAATGAACTACAATCTAATTTAAACAAAGGATTCCAATCGAAAAAGGAAATGCCTATTAGATGCACGAACTAGGCCAATATACACACACAGGATAAAATGTGACAAGTGGTTTTTAGATCTTTACCGCCCACTGGACAGGTGGTGAGGCCGTGACATCGTACTTGACAAGTCTCAGTTTTACAAATTTAACAGCAAATTCTTTTCACCGCCCACACAAAGCTATTGTCTTGAGAGTTTAAAAAATTTAGCATTAGTCAATTATTAAATTTACATGCAGTCACAAGGTTCGCGAACTGTGGACAACAAGGAACTAGATCCAGCTGCTAATATAATCTCCCATCTCACTAGCTTTCTAAATGCAATGCAGGGTCTATTTCTTCATTATTAGCAAACTATACCTGGCGTAGTTGTAATATGAAGTTATGTTTGCCTAAAGGTGAATTCATGTTTCAGCATTAAATGTATCCTTTTATTTTATGAAAATCGAACAGCTTTATAAGTTAAAATTATTAATATATTACCAAAAAAACAGATCTAAATTCATTTCCTACAGTCATTGCCAAAATACAAGAAGAAATACCATCTTTCGTTTCGCTGAATCAAAATGTAAGACGACCAAGGGGCAATTACATGGACAAATCTATGGTTTGAAATTGTATAACAATTTTATTTCTGAGTACCCTGAATATGTAAATTACAATCTTAAACATTTTAAGAGGAAAAAAAAAAGTTATTAGATAACATTAATAGCACACTTTAATTTTGTTTCGTCTTTCAATTTTTCAATCCAATTTATTCTATTTTTTGTTGTAAATGCTATTTTTACCACTGGTTAAGGCTAATAATTATTTTTATTTACATGCACTCATAAATTCAGAATTTTTCGGGTATAGTATACTGTGCAGTGTTACGTAAATAATATTTATATTAATCTACTATATCCCCTAAACACGAGCGATGCTCGTATAGGGGCATTTTTTGTTTCATTTGTTTTTACTTGTATTAAATATGTATGTATGTATGTAATTTAAAAGTAATTAAAAATAGTTCAGTTAAAAAAATAATTGCATAAGAGCTACTTCATTCTTTGTTCTAAATTAAAACTCAATGCAGATTTTTTATGCGAAATAAGGTTAGGTGAAATAAGCAAAACAAGAAATTACTGGAGAAAAATTCCTCCATCAATGGGAATTGAACATAGGAGAGAGGTTTTATCAGGCGCTGTGAAGTGAACTCTGGCTTAGCTCAGTTGGTAGAGCATTGGTACGGATAGCCAAAAGTCCTGGGTTCAACTCCCAGTGTCGGAGAATTTTTTCCTCCTATAATATTATCACGTAATGTCCAACATAGTCAATAATCTGTGGTTCATGAATGCACATACGTGTATATCCAAGAAATTACTAACCAAGCGAGATAACCGAAATGGTAACGTCTTGGATCAAATCTCTTGGCCGGCCAATTTGACATGGGTTTTTCATGGTTTCCTCAGTAGTAAAGGCAAATGCCGAATTGGATATTTACATACCATGAATCATCTTCACCATCTTGTATCATATCCATTTAATTTAATATAAGTTGAAATTTACTCCATAAAAATACACTGTCAATAGAAAATAATTGACAAGCAATAGTTTCATGGCCTACCCTACTGTATAGACACAGATCCCGAACTCCTGATATGGCCTCGTAGCTAAAAGCTGCTAATAACTTTGTCTAAAATTATAATAGGAATAGGCCTGGTTCTAACATTCGGGATTATCTGTATCCGAATTTGAGGACGAAAGACGAAATTATGAGAATAGTAGGTTATAAGAGGATCAGTAAACCACTGCGTGCTAAGAGATGATCCATGACAGCGAATATGTTTTATGATTTCGGAACGCCATTAATTTGTTAGAATTTGCTGAGGTCCCGAGATCGAAATTAACGTCATTAGGGTCATCTCGGGGCAGTGTCCGGAGTCAGCCGGATGGATCTGGCAGGCATCACGTGGCTCTTATCTGCAATATTTCACTAAGTTCTCGCTCACTGACATAGCGGAATCAGGACTACTTTAATACTCACAAGAATAAAGCTTCCCTTCGTACCTAGCAAATAAGCAGGGCAAGAAATTGCAGCAGCCAAACCAAGAATTTTAATCGCCATTATTAAAACTTAAGATAGGCTATACACTAAATAGAGACCGTATATTTGGTAACATTTACTTTCTTTTTTCTTTCTTTATCTTAGTTTTACCTCTCCCTTTTACGATTTAAGCGACCCAAGCCACCCGGGCCTTACAGGGCCGCGACCTGTCGGGAGAGGGATTACCTTTGGATCACATACATACTTTTTGACCAGACAAGGACAAGGAGGGCCTCCTCGGATGAGTGTTCAGCCCATTGCCGGGGCCACCTCAGAGACAACACGAACACATAGGACGAGATACACCATTCACACACACAATCACTCACTTCAAACAAGGCGAGGATGGGATGAAGATGATAATGACGGCCAGATGATATCCGGGGACCACAAGGGCCTAAAGTTACCCGACGATTACCAACCATCCTGATCTAAATAGCTTAAACAACAAACAATTTAGGTCTAAAATTAGAAAATTTATATAATTATTACTTCTGTTTTCTACTATTGCTGTTATAACATTTATCATTTTAAAATTTGGATAGAACTTAATTTCTTTGTTTGTTACTAAAATTTGAACAAATAAATTGTTATGTATTAATATTGTATTACCTTGTACCTTTGTATTGTAAAAAGAACATGTTCTAACCTTTTATACATAATATTCTGTCATACTTCTCCAAATTTTGTATTGTTTTAAGTAATTATTTAGTATAAGTTTTTCTCATACTGTATATAGAACTGAACCACCCCCGAACACAAGCTCTGCTTCTTCGGGTGGTGTATCAACTTTTTATGTATATTTTTCGTGTAATTTGAAACAATAAATTGTAAATTGTAATTGTAAATTTGTCTCAAAAGTGAGGAAAACCCCCACCTAAGTAACTTGCCCCGACCAGGATTCGAACCCGGGCCCGCGTGGTGAGAGCGAACGCATCCCCTACCCCACAGCGGTGGACAACATATTAGATCAAATGCGTTAATTAAAGAAATGTTACTCCTATAATTTCAACTATCGCTGTTCTATCATCATCATCACCGTATTCAACATTATAAATTAGCTGGAATGTAATAACGCATTTACGACTGAACTATTTTCTCACCCAAGCAGGTGCAATTTTATTGCCTTACAAGCACTTAAATCTTGCAATTCTTCCGCTGCAACCTGTGATAATAATACTAAAAACGCAAGATTACACTCATTTTCACACAATACTTAAGATAACCCACATCTTTATGTCCAGGCATTAGACTAACATAAAATGTTAGAATCAGCAGTTATAGTAGAATACCATAAACTAGGCTTACTTTGTTTCGACTTTTTAAAACAACTAAACAGATTGCAATTTTCACTGTTATCGTTACTAAGTCGGCTGAGAAGAATAAAAGTAGCCTACACTTACATCCCAATTTGACAGACGCGAAGAGAAGCTACTTAAACTACAGTATCTACACTAATACCAAGAGTGATGATTAGGGAAAGGCATTTAATGACCATAAAATAGAGCAAAAATGCATTTATGACTTAAAAATACTGAAAAAAATGGCACGAATTTTTAAAAAAGACCAATAAATCTACTATTATTACTTATAGTTTTTTTAAGTAATGAATTTATTGGATGTCAGTGCTTTATATATGCATTTACCATATAAAACACTTATTTTGCTACTAAAAACTTAAGTAAATTTATAATACTTGGACACCCTTAGCGAAAAAAAAAAACCTTTCTGAACTGGCATGCCCATCAAATTGCCCCTAGCAAATATGTGTCATTTAAAAAGAAAGAAAAAAATTCTGTATTGCTACAAGACAAATTGCTTTGATGTTTACAATAAATCTGAATTAAAATGAACTAAGAACACTTGGCGGAGATTCTCAAATAAAAACGATTGTCTGTTGTCTGAAAGTAACGATTTGTAGGCTACATGGAAAAGCTCCTCTCTACCTCCACTGAAACATGACGAAAAGTGCCTTAAAAGACCTAAAATGCCGGAAATGACCTAATAATACAAAAAATGACCTAGAAATTTCAAAAAAATTACCTATCTCTTGAAAATGACGAAAAATGCAGAATAAATAAAAAGTACAAAAACAAATTGCCCTTATTTAATCAATTATTTCATGATACACTTTTATAGGCTACACATTCGAGCTATCTTTTAACCTTCATATAAAAAAGATGCAAAATCAGCAAATGCCTTGCCCTAGTGATGATAGTTGTAAGCTACTGCTAATTTAATTGAGCTCAACGAATATATCTTGTCAAAATAATTTTATTTCGGAGGTATTCGGGTAGATAATTCCACGCGAAGAAAAATAAATCCATTTGTTTTTATTACTCCTTGTATTTATACATTTCATTCTTGTACTCGTCACCGGATATAGTAAGGGTAATTGAATCACAGAGGATGAAATGGGGTGGACATGTTGCACGCATGGGGGAGGAAAGACATACGTCAAAAATATTGCTGGGAGCCCCGAAGGAAGAAGACCACAGCTACTCTACCAGAAATAAAAACAACGTGTATATAAATAAATGTAAATACAGTACTACCCAGAAAAGTTTTGAATATACTGTATATAACTTATATAGGCCTAAGTTATATATGTCTTAAGTTGTGAATTTCCGCGATATTTATGATCGCTGAGTATAACTATGTCCAGTTGCCCACATAATTCTCGAAGTGGCTCCAAATCGGGATAGCCATTGACTGCAGAACTGTTTACATAAGGTGGGAAGCTATCAAGTTGGCAATATTTCAGTTCCAAATGAGGCGAGGCATAAAAGTAGGAGCTTTACGACTAGACATAACGTCTGTATTAGTGGTCATTGAAGTCACTTGGTTGCCAATAAAAAGCACATTACAGACCTTGCTTTTTCAAGAACCTACTATTCCACCACCTGAAGTACAAACACTTAAGATTTGTACTTTAATAAGACAACTACTTGTAGCATACAGAAATATGTTGATTTATATGTTGAAAAGGTAAAAAACTACATTTTATGAAAACATTTTCTATTCATCTGCGAAGTATTGTACTACTTAAAAATATTTATAACATCTACATGCTTGTCTGCTCTCTAGCAGGTCCCCACGGCTTCGCCCACGATAATTAATAAAAAAAATAAAAAATGAAGAGTAAAACAATTAAAGCATTATATTTATTAACACTTACACGACAATAATTCATGAACTAAACGATTAATAATTATAATGAAAAAGCTAAAATTCCGCCTTTGGAATGCAATCCACGATTAGAAAGCGCCGCTAGAGAAAAACGAGTTCCCTGGCCCAGAAAACCCCTGCATAGTGAGTTCCGTCCAAATCGAACATCATTTGACCATTTAGGCCTATATTCATTATCCCTCTTGGGTCTAGGTTTTGAAAATGTCGGATGTCTGCCTGTCTTGACATTATAAACAAACGAATCGACCGGGGTGAGCTTACAAAATTCAAGCGATTGCGATGCTTTTATTTCCAAGGTGTGACAAAAGTAGGCCAAGACACCTGTAATTATTTGACAATTGAAATGTATCAATTGAAATGTATTACTGAAAACTGATAAATCGAAAGCTCAAAAAATACACGTTTTCTGCCCGTTTTTCACTCATAACTCACGAACGAAAGCGAAAATTAAAAATCCGGCTTCGAGGTGCATTCGGCCACCCTTCAGTCCATCTATGTTTAAAATTTCAGATCTCTGCGTTCAATAGATTTCGCTGGGCATCGCGCACAGACAAACAAATACTTCCTCTTATTATTATAGATTGTTTATAACATCTACTATTGAATAGTCTTCATGGGTGCTATTTCTAGGCGATAAAGCAATTTGGTTAGTTACTATGGATCAAAGTATAACCACAAGTAGGCCTAATTTTGATGTGGCCCTCAACTTAATGTCTGAATACGCGTAAGTAGGACGGGTTTGTATATGCGCAAATCTGCAGAATGGCATCGATAAATTTATTATGGAATGACCGATGTAAACTTCGTCCCATTTTAAGAAGGCCTCGTCCCAAACCATCGTATACCCACAAAAGAATATAACAGAATTGTTCCCTAATCCGAAAATCTGCATCGACAACGAAACCGACAAAGAACATGTGCTTGTGTAGTCGCGTGGATTTCCCCAGTGTTGCCACCGTCATTGACCACATCTCAAGTGAAGTAAATGTGCTCTGGTACGTATTTAGCAACAGACAAGTGTGAATAGGCCTAATTACCTTTCTATTCCCTGATTGACAGGTCGAAGAGGATTAGGGTGGCAGCAGGTAGAGGCAGTTCATGGAAAAAAGTATTTAAGAAGAGGCACCCACAATATTGTACTTTGATAGAGTTTTGGTACAGAATAATATGCGATCTGGAAAGCCTGGTCTGCAGCTGGGAGAATGTGATAAAATATATAAGTTCTTCTAATATTTGGAAAATTGACATATAGGCCTACACTTTATTTTTCAAGTTACCCATAAATAATAGTCATATACCGGTACTGCTAGAAGAACTTAAAGACAATTCCACAAGAGAAATTAACTCTGTCTCGGAAGCTGAACTTATGCGCGTGAAAGAAAATTTCCTAAAAAGGTGCCAGTATTGTGTGGATGCAATTTCCAACATCTCGTGTGATGAGGTGCGTGGTTATTTTCATTGTAATTTTAACTGTAAATGTGAGAACCTGAATCATTACACCGATCGCGGCTTTATTTGTGTAGATATTTCACCCGTTCGCTCGGGAGTTGGAGCTGTGCCCGCCGCGACGCAGAAACCCGCGTCATTGGCCAACTCTTGCGTGGGACTCACTGTAGAAAAATCCTGTATGATTGTACATTTATATTTTTGGTATTTACTGCTGACTTTTAATTTGCATTCCACCATCTTGTTAAGACAAATTTCAATGAATCGAAAACAAGAATCTGCGCTTGTCTTATGCCGACAGGCAAGACAAAAAACAATAGGCATTGTTCTGAGAGATGCGCTAAGCAATGGAGTAATTCCACTTATGCGTTCTATGCCTCCTATATACTTACAATTTTTTTGCAATTACATTTAACTTTTTACAAGGCATCTAACTGCTCCAAGGCAGATCACTCGGATGTAATAAAAGTCTCCATGTTGGATGCACAGGAGGCCTTTGCCCCAAGGAGAGGCAGGTAATAATGAGCTTGTAATTAAAAACAATACATTACAACTTTCTAAGCTCGGTAACATTTTGACGATTACTCCATGACAGTTAAACAGGAATCTTGTTTGAAAACGAATTGCTGCAATCACATGAGATGGGCACAGTGGCGGCTGGTTTATTTGAATCTGTTTTTTTGTTGTTAGAAACACTGTAAGTCAAATTTTAACAAAATCGATTTCACACTAAGGAAAACATATTACTTTTCATTCTAGAGCTATGCCTATCACAAGGGTCCGACGTAACTAATCTGTGGTACTTACGAATACTGTTGCCATGGATCGTAACTTGACAATCCCGCACGCAATCTGGTTGCTATGAAAACAAAAGAAATCTCCGTGCGGTAAAAATTACAAAAAGCACAAGTGCCGTAAGTAATCATCTACTCTTATACAATTCAACGGCCTTAAATAGCGTGCTTGCTCGCTCGCCCGCTTCGTGAGACATCGGGTATACTCGGCGATGTTCGTCTCTCGCAGTCTAAACTTTCATGACGACTACAAAATTAGGAAGGAAAACCGTTTCTTTATTATATAAGGCCTAAGTGAAATGAACACAATGAACAAATATTCTACTTTTATTTTTACTTTTAGGTTCATAGCTCTGAACCACAAACATTTTTAATAATCTACCAGTGTAAATTTCTTAAAAATCCTGAGTCAATGAATAATGGCGGGCGAAGCCGGGGGCACCAGCTGTAAAATATTGATGGTTTAACTCTTGAAATATCGCTGATAATAATAATCCAAACAAACCATTCCTTCCCCTGAAACATTATATAATTTCTAAAAATTACACTGAATTTATCAAATCAAATTCACATCATTTTCATCTGTCAACAAACAGTTGAGAAACAATACGTATTATCAGTGTTCACAGGTAGCTTTGGAACTGCATAAAACTTACGATATAATTAATTTCTGAAATCTACGTACTGGTAGGAATGTATTATATTCTAAAGGAAAAAGCGATAGTATATGATGAGATATTTTAAATAAAAATTGTAAATGTATAGTCAGTGCCTTCAGGATTCTAGACCTGTAAGTTTAGTACTTAAGCATCATTTTAACCGTGGCAAAGCCACGGCCTATTTTTCTAGTTTATCTACATTTTAACATAAAATTAATATATTGTCATGCATCCTTGAAGGAAACCCCACTGACTCTAGTTAATACACGTAGTTATTTTTAAAACATACATTCATAGTTTCCTCATCTACACATTACGTATTGTTTTATTTCCTTTTAAGACTGTATCCTTGCATATTTGTTTCTGTGAAGTAGTTTCGAGTACAATGTTGTAGCAGTAGCTCGTAAGTATTTCGTAATACGCAATTACAATCCAGTGAGGAATTTCCTTTCTTTTTTCTCTCTCTGCTCCTAACTCACGGTCGCTGCATTTCTGAGAAAACTCTGGATACTTGAAGGCGAGATGCCAATAAATAACCAGTCTTCACTCTCGTAATGGGTCAGGTGATTTCCGACTGTGCTCCCTTCTCTACGATCTAGTATTTCCTTTAATATTTCACATCATGATATATGTTGAACTATATAAACTATTGAATCACTACTGACGTTTATAGACATGTAGTTTATAATGATAAAGAATAATAGGGGACCTAAAATGGATCCCTGTGGCACAACATATTTACTTTGAACAATTTATAAGAAATCATCATTGTAGAAAACCCTTCGTGAACAGCCAGAAAATATCTATACTATATATAGGCCTATATATATTTCAACAATGGTGATATATATATATATATATATATATATATATATATATATATATATAATATGGAACTATTGGTTGTCAATTGTTTCTATTATTGGTGAATTTTATGGAGTAAATTTCAACTGATATTAATTTAAATGGATATTTTACAGGATGAAATTGTGAGGATGATTCATGGTATGTTAATATCCAACTCGGCATTTGCCTTTACGACGGAAAACCAAGAAAAAAAAATCCCTTTAGGCAGGCCTACAGGCGGAGGTAGATTTCGAAGTGCTTTTGGTTTAATTTATTGTCGCTGCATAGCACTCTTCTTCTTTAGCCTTGGCATGGCAAACCTGCAGTAAAGAGGAAGAGCCTACAATCAATTGTTTTGACAACAATAATAGGATATAATATTCTGGGAGGTCGTGCGCAAGATCAGCAATGAATAAAATTAGCAAAGCCGCTAAACAAGACAAAATTATGATATTATAATAATTCTTTCAAGTGTTATTATTTTCAAACATTAAAATCTCGCGTCATATGAGAGCTATCAAGAAACTATTTATTGATTTGTAGAGTACTCATCAAGAGCTTTTCAACGATACCCCACAAGACGTGGTTTCAAAAGTTTCGAATTTTCATCCCCCACCCCCACCCCCACCCTCACTCGAACCCCCGAATCGTTGGTGTCACTGTGAACTCCATAGGGAGTACTCTAATTTATTCAAACAAAGTTTCCCTCTATACTCCATAGGGGCCGAGATATACATTTTTAAAAATTTCAACCCCCTCCCCCGACCACCCCCTTGGGCCAATTTTGCTCATTAACGAACTTGTCCGAACTATTGGGCCTAGAAATAACATATTAAAATTTGGTTCAAATATCTTCAAAATTACGGCCGCTATCGTGTAAAGATATATATATATATAAATATATATATATATATATATATATATATAAATATCACAAAATTTTTTTTTGAACGGGCGGTGGTTTCGTACTCAGGGGAGCATGAAACGTAAAGATATGAAAGAATTTTTCGAAAATCATAAAGTGGTATCCATTGCAATAGGTAGATTTTTCTTCGAAAATCTACCTAAAACCATGTCAAAATGGCCGGTCACGGGATTTGAACCTGAGACCTCCCGATTGCGAGTTCTAGACGTTACCATCTCGGCTACCTCTCTCGGTTATATATTATTTTTGTAGGCCTATAAAAACCCTAAATCTCCGGTAATTTAATTTATCTTTGCAGATGTGTTTTTTTCATTTTTCGTTCATGCTATCATGGGGTCATTCCATGTCAAGTGAACCAATGGAAAAACGTGACCACCTCCGATTTTAGTCATACTTGGTTGTCATGAAGTACCACCTGAGATATGTTGAAGTACAAAATATCAGATTTTTATGTGTTGTAGTTTTCCATTTATACCCTTCTGAAATATGGAAAAAAACCAAATTTTCTGCATAAGTGCAATCACAAAATGACGCATAAATCAAGCTGGAATTGACATAGATGAGTGGGAAAAGTATCAAAATGTAGCTTATATTATGAGCTTTAATTTGATACGTCACACGACTACTTTCGAAAAAAAATATTTTCAAGGTTACCCAAAAAAAATTTGAAAACTGAATTTTTCAAAAACCTATATTTTGAAAATTTTGAAACAATTCTCATAGAAACATACATATTTCAGCATCATGTCCTACAAGTTTTGATAAGGGATCGCAATGGGATCATATTTTTTTACATTTATAACAAATACTATGCACGCTGGGTAAGAATATATGACACAGGAATATTGCACTTAATTCTAAAATCCATTCCTTTGTCCAGGGAGTTGTTTACCAACATGCATATACCAACTTGTGCAAGTGGTCAAATGGGTATGAGTAAACACAGTCTGCAAGCATGTGAGTCAGCCAGGGAATGCAAGTTGTAACCTGTTGGACCTGGCTTCAGTTGTGCCTTGACTCTCATGCAGTGTGCTTCCTTTCTTCAAAGGCTGTACAAAGACTGTATTGCTGCATGTAAAGTAGTGGGTTCAGTGATTAAAATAGGCATTGTGTATTTCCCCAGTATGGCTGAAAAAGTAAGTGAAACAGCAAAGATTTTCTGCTGCAACCCTTTCAAGAAAGACAGACATCAGGGTGTGAAAAGAAGTGTGAGGCCTGTTACTGACTGGATGTGTGACATGTTTGACACCATTGTGGTAGGTATGAAAATTTGTGACAGTTGTAGGAAAGAACTATCAAAGCAGAAACAGGTTACAGATACAACAGATGACTGTTTAGTACCAGTAGCCAATACCACTAGGCCTACTAATGTTGATGAATCATTTGTAGCTTTAGATGTTACCTTAGAGTACCTTAATAAGTCTCTAAGCTCTCTAGAGGAGTCACCTGTTGCTAAGAGGAAGTTGCAAATGAAATCATACTGTGATAAAAAATACAGTAAAATAAAAAAATGTTTGACAGAAAAGGTACTAACAGCAGCAAGTACAAATACAGAGAAAACTGTTGACCATAAATCAGAATCATGTGAAGTCATTTGTCAGCTAAAAGAAAAGTTTCAAGAAGAAAATATAAGTGTTAGTGAAAAATTGCAAATTTTAACAGTACTACCTAAAAGCTGGTCATGCAGTGAAATACAAAATGAATTTCAGGTTAGCAACAGAATGGCAAGAAAAGCTAAAGCATTGGTGAAAGCGAAGGGTATTCTGGCAACACCAAATCCTAAACCAGGAAAGGTTTTAAATGAATCTGTGATTGAGAAGGTAATAGGGTTCTACAACAGTGATGATGTCAGCCGTCTTATGCCTGGAAAAAAAGATTTTGTTTCTGTGAAAACGGGTGACAGTAGTAGAATTCATGTACAGAAGAGGCTAGTGATGGGCAACTTGAAGGAAGTGTACGAGCTGTTCAAAAACAAAAATCCTACTGATAAGATTGGATTTTCGAAATTTGCTGATTTACGACCTAAACATTGCGTCTTGGCTGGAGGAAGTGGTACCCACACAGTATGCGTTTGTACAGTGCATCAGAATGTTAAATTAATGCTACAAGTGTTGAAATCCAAACAAATTACACTGAATGATGGCACAGATATAAGTAATTATAATTCCTGTTTAGCGAAGTTAATGTGTGAAGAGCCAGGCACAGCATGCCACCTTAATGAATGTCCTTCATGTCCAGGTGTAGATAATTTGAAAGATGAGTTACAGTTGCTGCTAGATAATGAACTGGTGGACAACATTACATACAAGCAGTGGGTTTCTGTTGACAGATGTAATTTAGTAACCTTCATCAAAACTGCAGATGAGTTTATAGAAACTTTGTGTGAACAGTTGTTGATTTTGAAGAGACATTCTTTTATTGCAAGAAGACAGGCAGAATATTATAATCACTTGAAGCAGAATATTGGAGTAAATGAAGCTGTGGTATGTATGGACTTTGCAGAAAATTATTCGTTTGTACTACAGGATGAAGCCCAGTCTTTTCATTGGAACAATGATCAAGCAACTATTTTTCCTATAGCAGTCTACTACAATGATCATAATATACACTACAAAAGTATTGTATGTATCTCTGAATGTCTACAGCATGACACCACTGCTGTTCATTTATTCCAGAAAAGGCTTATCTCTCATTTGAAGTTGGAAGTAATTAGAGATTTGAAAAAAATTTACTACTTCTCAGATGGTGCAGCTGCGCAATTTAAAAACAGAAAAAACTTTTCAAACTTATGCCACCATGTTCATGATTTTGGAATTGAGGCAGAGTGGCATTTCTATGCAACAGCCCATGGGAAAGGAGTATGTGACGGTCTGGGTGGTACTGTGAAAAGACTTGCAGGAAAGGCAAGCCTACAGCGGCCATACGAGCATCAAATCATGACATCAGCACAGCTGTTTACATGGAGTGAGGAAAACATCGACTCCATGCAGTTCTTCTTCTTCAATGAAGCACAATACAACAAAGAGGAAAAAATACTTGCAGACAGATTTCTGTCTACAAAAGCAATACCAGGCACACAGAAGTTCCACAGTTTCATCCCATTGTCAGATAAAGTGTTGTTGACAAAGGTATTTTCAAGAAGTGAACAGTCATCCACTTTTTCAGTGTTAGGACCACGTGTGCAACAGAGGCTGAAGCTAGCAGAAGTAAAAGGATATGTTACATGTGAGAACAACAATCATTGGTGGCTTGGTGTAGTTGTGGACAAAAATGAGACAGCACAGATAGTGGAACTGATGTTTCTGCACCCTGCAGGTCCTTCTCCATCATTTACTTTCAAAAGTGACTGTCCAAATAAACTGACTGTGCCTCTCTCTCAGATCCTCACCCTTGTGGAACCTACATGTCCCACTGGCCGTAGTTATTACCTCTCGAAGGAAGAGATGGATGCGGCAACCATGGCTCTAGAAAATTACTGTAGACAATAAATTCACGTTTTTGTCATTGAAGAAGGGAAGGTAACATGTTTTCTGTAAGTTTTTCTTTTTGATTGTAATGAAATTTTAGAATTAAGTGCAAGATTACGGTGCCATATATTCTTACCCAGCGTGCATAGTATTTGTTATAAATGTAAAAAAATATGATCCCATTGCGATCCCTTATCAAAACTTGTAGGACATGATGCTGAAATATGTATGTTTCTATGAGAATTGTTTCAAAATTTTCAAAATATAGGTTTTTGAAAAATTCAGTTTTCAAATTTTTTTTGGGTAACCTTGAAAATATTTTTTTTCGAAAGTACTCGTGTGACGTATCAAATTAAAGCTCATAATATAAGCTACATTTTGATACTTTTCCCACTCATCTATGTCAATTCCAGCTTGATTTATGCGTCATTTTGTGATTGCACTTATGCAGAAAATTTGGTTTTTTTCCATATTTCAGAAGGGTATAACTGGAAAACTACAACACATAAAAATCTGATATTTTGCACTTTAACATATCTCAGGTGGTACTTCATGACAACCAAGTATGACTAAAATCGGAGATGGTCATGTTCAAAATTGACAAAAAATTGGTTCACTTGACATGGAATGACCCCATGGTGTTAAACTCGAATTTCCTGAACCCAGTGTCGGTAATTTAATCTACATGTGTTATTTCCATTTTTTGCACCCTACGAGCTAGTTCAAAAGAACGTATATTTCGTAGATCACGCTCAGTGTAACAGTGAGCACTGAGATCATGAACTAAGAGAAGTACCGATTAATTTAATCAGAACTTCCCACTTAGACTTGAGATTCCCTAAGCAGTCTGAAATCTGAGACGTAGGACCCATGGTTTAAAGTAGGCCTACTTCCCGAAGACAGATTTTCAGACCGATCAAGAAGGTCTTTCAACAATGGCGATTTCTTAGAAATTGTTCAAAGTAAATATGATGTGCCACAGGGATCCATTTTAGGCCCCCTATTATTCTTGATTATTATACATTACATATCTATAAACGTCAGTAGTGATTTAATAGTATTCGCAGATGATACTATTATCTTTTATATACGTATATTATTATTATTATTATTATTATTATTATTATTATTATTATTATTATTATTATTATTATTATTATTATTAGTTTTAGTTTTATTATTATCGACTGCAGTAAAGCAGATGTTTTACAGCCTGGAAATGCAGGAATAGTGACATGTCGTGAACACAAGCTTCACGTCTCTTCATGCTTCACTGAGTTGCAGTTTTATAAGCTATCAAACTGAGCGCAGCGCAGCAATCGGTTGTTATTCTACTACTAATTATAATTCCATTACCTCGCATTAATTTACGAGGGGTTACAGCAATACACTTAGTAATCCATGTAATAATATTACTAATAATAAATAAAAGGATAAGCGGAAACGCAATCTAGATTAAAATTCATCTTCTTCGCCACCTTCAAAAACTTCAAAATACCTACTTTCCAAATTATTTTTTAAAAGTATGCAGCACCTTTTTAAGTGCATTTTGGTGCAAAAACTATTTAAAAGCCTGCAGTATTTTTACAAGTTTTGAATTTAAATGCGTGGGCTGCGCTTGGCTGTAAGCAACTTATTATCTACCTATGTAACTAAGTCCGTGGCGCTACATCCCTGAAAGGACAATGCCTACCACCCGACCGCTGCGTGATCTACCATAGCAGGATTGGGGGCATGTGGTCAGCATGACGACACCCACGGCCGTTAATGGTGGTTTCCATGACCGGAGTCGCTACTTCTCTATCAAGTAGCTCCTCAATTTGAATCACGAGGCTGAGTGCACCCCTACCAGACCTCCCTACCTCAGAAAAATTCGAGGTACCGGGGATCGAACCCGGGCCGACGGATCTGTAGTCAGCGACGCTAACCACAAGACCACGCCGGCCGTCATCTAACTATACCATTTATTATTTTTCCACAAACTAAGTTTTAAGTATCGTTTCCCTGGTATTCCCCCCCAGAAAAAAACTATTAAATAGAATTACAGTAGAACTCCAATTATCCGAATTCCAACTATCCGGATCGCTTTGAGGCCGTATTCAAGTGTTTTTTGCAGCAGCGAGCATTGGGAAACCCTCTTTCAGGGCCGAAAAAGGAAAACTTTTAGCCGACAAAATGTAAACAGCATTGTTTTGTACTCATTAAATTTAATATTACAGTAAACACAAATTTAGTTTTTTTTATATAAATTACTTTTTTTTCATTATTTACCCAACTATTCCGGATAATTGGAGATTTCGGTTGAAATAACATAGCAGACGCCACCAACACCTCAACGATAGAAAACAGGTGCATATCAATAGTTACATCAGGTTATCTGGTATACCTACAGAACCTCAATTCCTGATATCACCTCGATTGTTCAAAGGATAATAAATAAAGCCGAATTTAAAAAAAAAACTGTATTCTGTAATCCTCTGTAGAATTAGCAAATTTAATTCCTTTCCGATCTAGATAACCACCAACGCCTACAGGTGCACAACTGTAGAGGGCGTGTAGTACTTTACTCTTTGTGAAGTCTATTTTTATCCATTGCCTCCCACACATAAGTTATACCTGACATTCCAAGGAATGTCTTACGAATGCAGACTTCCCAGGTGGCATCGATCAAACGACCTTCAGCATCACGCCACTGTGTAATATGACGTTAATAGCTGTTTATATTACCCCCCTTTTCAACTATAGATGGAAGGGGCGGCACGTGGGCAACGGGCGGGCGCGGGTCACTTACGAAATGCTAACTAACCGGCCATTACAAAAAACGATTAAACGCTCTTGCGAATTCCATAATTACACAGGAGGGGGAAATCGGAGAGGGGAGGAGAAATTTCTACACAGTTCCACCTGGGATAGCTTTCTCTGAGCCTGCGTTCTAAATATCAATCCACAAAGAATCGCCGCTGCGGCCTTGCAGAGGCTCGAACACCGGCCCTGAAGAAGCTGTCAACATACTATGACAATGACATCATTTCGTCCAAAGACGGTAAATGCCAGGAAATGCAAGAACAAAGAAATCACAAGAGTTCACGGCTAATATTCCATACGCTACCACTCTTACCTCCATATTGGTGAACGCTGTTTCGTAATTTATTCGATCAAGATTGAGAGAATGGAAGAAAAAGGCAATGCAATGCCACTGTTGGCTATGGTGGTTTATGGGGACCTGAGCAAAGTGAGGTGATGTGGCTAGGTGTAGGCTATTTTATTACTCGTCCTTCACTATCGTGACAGCTCGTCTATGGAATTATTTACCTGAGGATATAAAAGGATGTCGAACACTTATAACCAGGGGGCGGATTTCTATGACCTAAAAAATAGGATATATGCATGCATTTATGACCTAAAATACATTAAAATCACCAATAAAATTTAAAATATAACTTTACCACTTACACATTATGTATATTTTTTTAAGTTTCATTACAATTCATTTTATTAAAATATAATGATAATTATTTAAAATACCTGTAAATTCTCAAAAAGTATCAGTAGGCCTATAATGCAAAATTTACAAAATATTATATGAAACTTCAAAATTTCTTTAATATGCACACAAATATGCCGAAAATATTACATAAATATGCATATTCATACCAAATATGCTACAATAGTTGAAAATTTCCTAAATATGCATTTATATGCACAATAAAAGCCGTTCCATTTTCACCACGATGCTTGGAATCGGGTTTAAATTAGTCGGAAACCTGAAATAATGCAAAGGGGGAAAATATGACATGTTATAGAAATCCGCCCCCTACTTATAACATTTAACATCAAGATAGTTGACCACCAATCGTTAATATTCATTTGATAATAATGTTTATATTTTTTAAACAGTTTTCTTCTTTGGATTGTTTCAGTTATTTTTCGACGTTTTTCGTTCTTTCTACTTAATTATCTTATTAATAATGGATCTCATTATTATAGTTTAATATAATTCTAATTATTTCTAGTATTTAGTTAACCGTCAACTATATAATATATGATTTTTTCAGGTAATCCCACGATAATCGATATATTTGCGAGAAGGAAGCTGAGCAAATTTATCTGAAGAAACTCGTAATCTAGAGTAGTATTTACTAAGACTATTCTATCAATAAAATGTAACGGATTTTGTAAACAATAATTATTTTCTTACTTTGTTGTCAATATAGTGTGAGCCGTAAGATCACTGCAAACTAGATGAACGAACAGTCCAGGAATCGATTCCATAAATCGATCCGGGTTCCCAATGCTACGAATAGTGCGCATCACAAGACGGAGGGCGTCGTGGTAGTGGCTTACATCAAAAAGCTATAACACGAACTAGCTTGCACCGAATCCAAATTCTGTTTTTAATCACTGTACATTTATATTATTTCAATTTCCAATCAAGTTATGTTGTATAAAATAATGTGTTTTCAATCTGCTGAACGGCAGCATGTGACGTATTAATCGCTTTGCGTGTCCAGTAACGAGCTGACGTTTTGTCAGATAAAATTTCATCCTTGCGATCCGAGGAAGGATATTATAAGATAAATGACCGTGATTGGTCTATATCCGAGGAAATGCTAAACGTTATTGGTCAATATCAAACGCGCGGCGTATGAGTGGAATAAAAACTAAACTCCGTGGCGCGACATCCCCGAAGGGACAAGGCCTACCACCCGACCGCTGCGTCATCTACCTATAGGCAGGTGGCAGGGTTGGGAGCCATGTGGTCAGCATGCCGACATGCACGGCCGTTAATAGTGGTTTCCATGACCGAAGCCGCTACTTCTCTATCAAGTAGCTCAAGTATGAGTGGAATAGTAGCTCTAAATATAATAATTAGCCTAGTTTTTAGAACCCCCTCTTCAATTGTTTCGCTAATAGCCTCGTTTCTGACGTACTTTTATAAATGACATGGTCAGCGTCACGCCATAGCTTAGTATGTTACTTTTCCACGTGTAGGTGATGAAAAAGGGGATGCACGTAAAAGGTAAAAGAACTCTTTAATTGCTACAAAATAATTTAAGTTGGCATGATTTGTGACATGCTTCTTTCTGTGACACAGGGGGCTCTGAAATATTCACTCGCTTCGATCTGGTTCAGGTGTCGCCCTGTCACCTTCGACTCTTTGAAAATCTTGTCCCCATAAAAAATACACCACCACAAATTGAGTGCAAATTGTACACCGCATTGTTTGAGCTATTACCTCAAACAGATTCTATAATAATTGAAAACTACTAACAAATTTAGAGACTCGACGACAGAAAGCTTTCGTACAACAACCAACTATCTCCAATTTAGTCGATTTCTAATTCCCTAGTTCTGTATGCGATAATAAAAGTTTGTAAAGCCCGAAATTTATGTAAAAACGATGTCAGTATTAATAAATATGCTTTATTATTAAGTGCCAGAATAGTATGAGATTGTGTGGTGGACGGGAAAATGTCCGACCGTCTGTCCATGTGTCTGTACGCGCGATAACTCAAATAAGCATTATCGGATTTTCATGAAACTTGGTATACGCATTTATAATGTCCAAGGGACGAAGGCTATTGATATTGGACAAAATCGGTTGACTGGAGTAGATGCCCAATTCAGTTCTATTTTACGGCAATATTTTAGAAAGAATTTATCAAATGCAAGTCAGTTCTCGTGACAACATATTGTTTTACAGTGTTAATATACGGCTTTGGAAGTTGCATTAGAGTTAGCTATGAGAAATAACACTACCCACATATTCCTTCACATAACTTAGACCTTTGTTCTTCCACAAGCCCTGCTTAATGAATCAAATCGGGAGCTTAATTCGAAAATCGATTACAAAAATAACTTATTTTCTGCATATCATAATTGCAATTATTACTGACTAAATAAAAGCATTCTGGCACTTTGGTACATCAGTTTACCTGATTTTATTTTTCTGGTAAATAAGTTATTTAAATAAAACATCACGAAGTCAAGTAAATGATCGTGGGTGAAGACGCGGACACCTGTCGACCTTCTGCAGGAGACTTTCTGGGAGGTGTTTAAAAGTCCACCATACAGCCCGGATCTCGCTCCCAGTGATTTACATCTTTTCCTATACCTCAAGAAATGACAGAGAATAGCAAAAAGGCGGATAAGGTTGCCACACAATGGTTCAAACCCCAGGCAGCAGACTTCTCCGACACAGGTATTCAAAAGTTGGTTCCACGGCATGAAAAATGTCTTAATTCCGGTGGCGAATATGTTGAAAAATAGCTGAAAACTTGCAGTATCTGTTGCAATAAACATTTCCATTATATTATGTTTTGTTTCTATATACGGCCCCAGCGAAACTTACTTTATGGACGGCTCTCTACATACATACATTAAGTCTACCTTGAATTGGTAGAAACTTGTATTGGAGAAGCACACATTTTATTTTAAATTAAAAATAAAAGTTTGTTTCTCGCAGGAACTGTGATATCCCAAAGTAATGAACATTCCACAGTACCTATGAGACAAGGAAAGACGCGACGTGCAGAAATGCTATCCAAGAAATCTTGCTACAGCGTAAACCACTCTAAATGCAATCACTCGTTCGTTACATACCGGTATATATTTTTTTTTTTTTTTTTTATTTTTTTATTAACACCACAGTTTTAGCTACATGCTCCATTACATAATGTAATACTACATGTATGAGAACAGTCACAATACTTAGATTTCATATTTTCAGTTTTTTGTACATCGCTTAATTAGTATTTTGTAAAGTTTCAAAAACAGTCACAATACTTAGATGTCATATTTTCAGTTTTTTTTCCATCACTTAATTAGCATTTTGTCAAGTTTCAAAATCATTTCAGTTTTTTGTAAATCGCTTAATTGGTATTTTGTAAAGTTTCAAAAACAGTCACAGGACTTAGATTTCATATTTTCAGTTTTGTTTTTTTTTTAAATCACTTAATTAGTATTTTGTAAAGTTTCAAAATCTATCTTATTTACAAATTGGGAAAAACATTTTAAGTGTTTTATAACAAGTTCGCTTTTATTTGGAGGCCATCGTCCACCCGATTGAAGCACTTCTCTGCGGAGTTCATCTCTGGCTGATTGTAGTAACTCGCAGTCCCAAACATACCGGTATATCTTCAGACGCATTCCTCAATTCTGCAATCCGTATAAACTGAGAACTACAGTAAGATGACTGCCATCACAAGCGTCATACGAGAGTGGTAAAAGCGTCAATCTTGGATCTGCCACCTTTCTCTTCCTAGACACACTTCTACAAGCAGTGCTATTTTATCCTAGAAAAATTACTCTGTTAGAAGTTAACTGATCAATGGAGTTCGGAAGTTTATGACCTAAAAAGGTGAAAATATGACTGCAAATATTACCTTAAATATGACTAAGTATGGCCGAAAAATCCTAAATATGACCTAATAAAATAACGTATTTTCAAAAAAAAAAGTAAATGCTCAAATTTAAAACATTGTCATCGGTTAACACTTTAATTGATAACGTCGTTGTCTTCAATTTGTAGAAAACGGACGGCAAAGAAATAAGAAGAAAAATTTAAATTTCATACATATAGGAACATTTTTGGGCTAAGAGAGATGAAAACGGGGACTGGAGAAAACTGCATAACGACGAGCTTCATAACCTGTACTCTTCACTCACGGATGAAATGGGATGGACATGGGGGAGGAAAGACATATTTCAAAAATACTGACTGTAAAACCCGAAGGGAAGAGACTACCTGGAAGACCTATACGTAGGTGGGAGGACAATATTAGGATAGATTTAAGATAAATAGGAATTGAGAGGGATGGTTGGATGGAGTTAGCACAGAATAGGGTTGAATGGCGGGATCAGGTAAGCGCAGCAATGAACCTTCGGGTTCCATAAAATAGATAATATTCCTTTAACTTGCTTGAAAATTGTCTATTGCCATTGTGTAAGGAAGTAAGTGTATATACAGGGTGTTAATGAATAACACCGAAATATTTTACCTGTGTATAGAGGGGACCTAGACAAGCAACTTTCATTAGGAGATTTTTGCTCTATGGATTCAATTTTTCCTGTTACAGCATAAAATCTCCCAGGGCATGGCCGCCACTGACTTCTAACATTAGAAAGAAATTCAAAACAAAGGAAATTCGTTGTTAAGACTGTAGTCAGTAGTTATGAATAAAAAAAAAGACTAATGCAGTGGCGACCAGTCATGTGATTACTCTGTAAATTTAACAGATTATGGAAACACTAAATTATAATATAGCTGTTGGTGAATGATTAAGAATCAGGTTTTTATCGATCACTAGGAAGGCATGAAGTCAATTTAATGAACATTTTAACCCTATTTCGCGTAATTATTGATTTATGTGCACCAAATTATAATGAGTTTATTGCCCCATAGCATACACATTTTACACCATAGTGCAAAACTCTCCTAATAAAAGTTGCTTGTCTAAGTCCGCTCTATGTACAGGTAAAATATTTCGGTGTTATTTATTAACACCCTGTATAAGGCAATGATAGTATGTGTGTCAGTTATAGATTAAAAAGCTACTGTACCGATTAACGTGCGGTTTTTTTGCAAAATGATCCGTTGAAAGCTATAGAAATCCTCGATGTAACCAGTAGAAAGAAATACAGACTCCTAAATGTTTTATTTAAATATTACAGTGATCGTCAAATTCAATTCAGTTCTCATGACAAGAATACTGTTTGCAGTGTTCACATAGGGCTTTGGCAGTTGCATTTTACTGGGCTTTGACAAAAAATCTAATTAGGGAGGTTATCGGTATAATTCTGTAAATCAATAACTGAGTAAATAAATATCGGGTGAAGCATCTACTCTGGGCATGAACAATATCATTTTCTCACATCACATTTTGATTGGGAATAAAAGGCTATTGTGGGGAGAGCATTTTCAGTTGTCTTAGCCTGAGTTTATGCAAACGATGTGTAGCGAGTATACTAGGCTTAAATCGGAAGCCTGAAAAAATTCTGTCCACTGATACCTTATTTATAGCTGTAGGCTTTGTATTAGTTAAGTAATAGGTGGATGCCTTTAAAAAAAGACAAAAATAGGATGGAACATTTTAAATTCTATGTGCACAGTAAATTATTCTGTCACAGATTTTGGGGGAAGAATATGTGAAAGTGATATTGATTTTCTTTTGATTTTAGCCCTGAAATGGTTGTATGTCAACATAAAATTGGGAAATATAATATCACGTAAAGATAGTAAATGTTATGTAACCGGAATTTCTTTTTCTTCGTATTTCAACCCCTACGAGGCATGGTGTGTAAAAGCAATGAATTGCAGAATTCTAAGCCCTGTATGAGCGATAAAAATATATCTAGCGTTTTCTCAGGGAAAATATTGAGAGTCATAGGTCGTTCTTCTTCGTTTCCAACTCTAGATGCTTATATAAGGACTTATAGCTTGAAAATCAAAACTTCTCCATAACTTAATTTTGAATTACATGCAACAAAACCCGGGCGACGCCGGGCCTTTTCAGCTAGTTTCATGTAAATTACAGAATAAAGGCTAGTTTACACGACGAAATTAGGTTTCGTAACTGAGTTTTGCAACTGTTTTCTGCTTGAATGCGCAAGCGCAAGATGTACTGGCTACAATGAGTTACGAAACTACGCAGTTTCGGCTGATTCCAACTTTTCACGAAACTATAATAGTAATGTTGATATTTTACGCTTATTTAGCTTGTTCGTGTTCCGTAAAATGAAATGGGGAAGTGAGGAAATTGTGAAATGCCTGTATTCATACGTGTTTCAAACATTTATATGGGATTTTAATAACTTGAACTTCAGAAATAACATGAAATGTGCGGTTGCATTGGAAAGAAAATGTGTGTAATTAGTTTCAGGAAATCACTTTCATGAAAGAGGTTACGAAACCTAGTGTCATCGTGTAAACTAGCCTTAAGGTACAAGAAATAAATTATGAGTATAATCATATGTTAAATGTTTTCTTTGCAGTCCGGCACGGGGTTATATATTGTGTGAGAAATTAGGTCTCTCCAAACAAAATCCTCAAATCCAGAGGCTTTTTAGGGCCGGTATTATAATCATGGTTTAACCCTTAGTTTTAGTTTAAACTTTAGTTTTTCAGATTTTTTGCGTATTATAAACGATAACTACAAGTTAATCTTAAGTTTAACCCAACTGGACCTTTTCTACCATTTAACCTGCAGTTTAAGACGTAATAAGTGTTTTAATGAAAATGACTATCAAAAAAGATAAGACAGTATCAACAAATTCGATTTCGGATACAACATGCTATGAGAAGAAGAGACAAAACTTATTTTATTACTTTCCGGAACGTAAAGTATTTTAATGTAGGCCTAAACAGAGAAGGTTGTACTGTGAGACAAATGCTAATACAAGATATTCTTTTATGAGCAATGAATAGCTTCTTATATTAGCTGTGATTGAAATAAACTTAACTAACATACACTGAACAAAACTGAGTTGAATTTAGATTTAACTATTTCTTTAATAATAAAATGTCTAGCATCCTTCTTTTTGCATTCTACGATCTCACTATACTTTCGAATTAAATCGACTAACGATTCTAATTCATTGGATGAAAAATTTTGGCAATGTTTTGAAATATTTGTGTCAATCATTTTCGTCGCAATATTCAAACAAATACAAGCGAATTAGCAGATCTTATTGTTTTTCTTTTATTTCCAAGGCCAATTCGTCTTCTTTTCTCAGCCAGCAGGTCTACCAACACCATTTTCTAAGGTTTAACTTAACCAGAACATTATAAAACAGCAGCTAGAGTTAAACTTTAGATTAGGTTTAACTTAATCTAAGATCATCTTTGTTTATAATACCGGGCCTAAGAGGGATTTTCTATCATCTCATTCCAATATTTAAACATTGGAAAATCCCGGTTTTTAAAATGAAATCAGTTAAGTAACGTAGTTACATTACAATAGCTTCCAAACTATGATTACTTCGCTGTTATTTCCATCTTCACAAGCCCTTCCTTCCTCTAGTGTCGGATCCTCGCCTTTCAGTTATTAACTGACTTATGCCCGGTTTCTACAAACTTGTGAATTACCTATGGGTAAATTATCCATGGACAAATTAGTTCCATTTCACCCACAATTATATAATGAGCAAGACCTTGGAGTTGTACAGTTAATTTAATTCAAGAGGCTTTGATTCTCATTGTTTAAATTATTATTGATCCTACGAGAGGTTAAATTTTATCCAGCCATCCATGAAAGGATAAATTAACCCGACGATTTACCCTTGGAAAGATCTAGCCCGAGTTTGTAGGAACATTTTTTCTCTCATTTTCATATTTACCCGGAGGACATTTATCTAGAAACTCGTCACAAGTGTGTGATTGCTATCTTTAAATGATTTGTGTTTGTGTGGTGTTATTCTTGTGTAAATTCTGTCCATTGGATAATTTACCCATAGGTAATTCGCGAGTTTATAGAAACGGGCCATAAGTAGAGTAATGTTTTGTTTTGTGATTCATTATTTTCCCCTTCTTCGCATGTCCGTTCCATGAATTATCCTGTAGATTACACAGTTTTCACCATGCAGTCTTTCTAATGTGTGATACATCACAGTCCCTCAATACAACAATAACCTCATATTACAATATAATCTGCTAGGGCCCACAAATATCGTTATACATAGGTTTCACTGTATGAGGTCACGAGTTTTCCAGATTTGTCTTTCTCTTTCAAGATTAGCCAATATGATTTCGTCTATCTTGCTTTCTGAGAAATCTGGCGACGGATCTTCAAAAATCAGGCTGAACTACTCCAATAGTGTATAAGTTACTAGGCCTATTTGTTCGTACGTTTGTTTAGGTTACGTAGTAATGAATCTTACATGCCTCCATTATATATTTCGAACAGTTAATTTTTCATAATGACAGTTGAACCATGGGACATTCGAGACTGATGAGTAGGGGGCGGATTTCTATGACCTAAAAAATAGGATATATGCATCCATTTATGACCTAAAAAAACATTAAAATATGACCAATAAAATTTAAAATATTACTTTACCACTTACACAATTTGTATATATTTTTTTAAGTTTCATTACAATTCATTTTATTAAAATATAATGTTAATTATTTAAAATATCTGTAAATTCTCAAAAAGTATCATTATAATGCAAAATTTACAAAATATTATATGAAACTTCAAAATTTCTTTAATATGCACACAAATAGGCCAAAAATATTACCTAAATTTGCATATTTATAGTAAATATGCTATAATAGTTGAAAATTTCTTAAATATGCAGTTATGTGCACAATAAAAGCCGTTCCATTTTCACCAGGATGCTTGGAATCGGGTTTAAATTAGTCGAAAACCTGAAATAATGCAAAGGGGAAAAATATGACATGTCATAGAAATCCGCTCCCTACCGATGAGAAATGATGTCAATATTACAAACCCATCTGCTAAATCAAGAACTGTTTGATGAGTTTCTGACTCATTCGTTCACGATTTTACACAAGCACTATGGAAGTACGGTTACACAGATGGAACTACCGACGATTTTAAAATGTCGTCCTATGTGTGTTCACGGTCCTAAAATGTACACATAATAGAAGCTCTTCTTGGAGTACATATTAAACTCGTTTGGGAAAAAAAACACGTTCACATTGTCCAGCATACATGGGAATCTTTAGTTTAAAAAAAAAATCATTTTTAAGATGTACCCAAAAAGTTTATCGGTAGGCGTACAGGCAGCCGCAGGTTCGAATTAACGGGAGTATTTCACCGTCTCATCAAAAAATTTCCCTGGCTCGCCAAATAAAAATTCTTTCCTTGTCAGGGAAATATTTTTTTTAGAGATGGGTCCTCGATACTTTCGATACCTCGATACTCTCGATACTTGCATGGTATCGGCATCGAACGATACTTCAGAAAACTCGCTCGATACTATTTCGATACTTTTGTAATTCAGCAATTCTGCAATTAAGTGAGAATGGTAGTATTTTTAAACAAAAACTTGTAAGTGGACTGTTTAAAAAACTAATTTTAGTTTTAATGTAGAGTTTAAAAATAATTATAGGCTACTGATGATATTAAATTTTGTCTCATTAAATATGCAGACATAAATTTAGTTTGTATTACACAGTTCTCTCAAATTTTAATTTTTAATGTACCTATTTATTGAAACTGGAAATGTTGAAAGTATCGAGTATCGAAGTATCGAGTATCGAGGAAAAAATCATGTATCGGTATCTAGTATCGAGTATCGAGAAAATCTGGTATCGACCCATCCCTAATTTTTTTATATATTTCATAAACTTCAGTTTAAAATAGGATGTGAATAAAAATACTAGCGTCTCCCCTCTGAACGATTTGCAGCAGGGTGGATAAGGGGGTGAACATCATTCTGCAAAAGACACTCCTTCACAAGAAAGAATCTTCCGGCATTTCGTCATATCAAAGCAAACTGTTCCTGTAAATTCGGTGAGGACATTCTCATTATAGAAGAATATTTATATCCAGTGATGGGAAAAGTAAAAAAAGAAAGTAATTGGGCTGAATTACAATTACCTGAGAGACATTTTACTTAATTACAATTACAAATTACTTTTTCAAAAAGTAATCAGTAAAATTACAATTACATTTACAGTTACTTTACAAAATGGCAGTACCTAAAAATTAATTTTTGTTTGTTTTGAGCACAAGTCTAAATTATTAATGAACAAACAAAAAAACATATCTTTGAGAATATTTCCTGAAACATTGAGTAACTTTTTGTTAATATTAACTCTAATTTGGATATTAGTTGCAAAAACAGTAATGATGACGATATAGCAAACGAGAATGATACTAATACTAACGACTACTAAAATGTAACTATTACAGTTTTATTTCCAGAAGTAAATTACAAGTAAAAATTACATTTTTTTAAAAGTATTGTTTACAAGGAAATGGGACCAAAAAAGGAATTGTTACTGTAATCCGATTACTTTTACTCAGTTACTTTCCATCACTGTTTATATCCCTTCGAAAAGTTTTCTTTTCAGCTGTCTTGGTATTACTATTTTTTAGATCAGTTTATATATAATTGTGTTAGTACATTGGATCTACATTTAATTTCCCCCTTCATCGAAATGTTGGATTCGAACCCTACGGCGGTGGGAAGAAAAGCTGAGTTTTTTTATTTCTTTGTGTCGTCTCTAATAGCTAAGCAGCAGTGAAGATGATACTATTCGAATATGCAGATATAGACATAACTTAGTACTACAAGACAATAAAAAGAGTAAATTATTATCAACGCAGAGGGTCTATTGCAGCAAAACTGGTTTAAAGGTTAATGCGCAGACAAATATATGGTCACGTTAAAAACAAAATAACATTTTCATAATTCAGTATATGAAAGTTAATTTGGACAACATTTCTGCAAAATACCTGATCCCAATTTATTGTGGGGAGAATATGAGAACAAATCTTAAACTTAAATTGGTTTTTTAACCTTTATAACAATTTTTGTCAACATTTCTTTCAAAACGTTTTCGTGAAAAATTATTATGAATATTTTAATAATAAACCACTTAAGTTATACAGTGCACGCCGCTTATTGTGATCACTTCGGGACGCAGCTAATCTGATAATATTAACCGACTGATAACAGTAGCCGAAGGAATTAAATGAAGGATATTTATTCATATATAAGCTAATACACTACAAAATAGAATTTAAAATATTTATTCCTAAAATAATACGTAACTGTGAATCATTGAACCACTCATAGGCTATTACAGTAATAGACTGCAAGCAACTATTTTTCAACCAGTAACAAGAATTTGTTTTTACGTTCCTTTAGGAGTCCATTAACCAATACTCCATACTCAGTTATGAATTACGAGCGTTTTTGGAAATCTATACTGATCTGTGAACACCGCGTAGCAAAACATCTAACGCCTGTCTGTTCAAGTCTTTTCATTTTACACTGGCCATCACTGTATGTCAATACTGTGATCTTCATAAATCAAAAGCAACAACTAAACTGAGGGATGAAACATGTTTTACTCCTTAAAAGAGAAAGCAAGGGAATCCCACGAAATTTTGAACGACGTACAGTTCTAGGAAGTAATGCCGCAAAAAGGAAAATGTGATAACTTAAACCGAATCTTTGATCACAATAAACAGCACTTTTTCAATGTATCAGTATTAATCCGTATGAGACTTCATAAAAGTGATAAGTAAGGCCCGGATTTGAAGGTTTCAACCTATTTTTCACCCCAGCTTCCTAATTAGGCCTAGAACATTTTAACTTATTTCTCCGTTTCCTTGCTTCCGAATAGCCTATATGAATCTTAGAACCTAAAAAGGGCTAAATCGGATTGAAGGGCCTAAAAGGGGCTAAGAAGGAATTTTAGTGAAAAACTAGGGACTAAAGATAACTTTTTCTGAAAAAACAAGGGGCTAAAGAGAACTTTCGCAGAAAACACGACTTTAAAATAAATTTCCCAACTAATGCAAAGGAATAATTATTACCATCTTCTAGTGTTCGTTCCTTGAATTACAGACTTTTCATTAAAATACTATAAGAAGAAAGAATAATTGTATCATTAAAGGGTGAATATCTCAATTGTTTATGCTATTTTTCGAGTGTCGGTATAAGGAATAGTTACTTTATTATTTTATTTAAAAAACTAGAATAACTGTATCAAAATTATAATACAATTTTCGGTGTTAATATTAGTGTTTATTATATGTTTTATTAAGACGGCTAAAATCGTTTGTTTAAAGCCTAAAAAGGTCTATTCCACGAAAATAAAAGGCTAAAATACCTTTTATAAAAGCCTAAAAGCGATTACAGTAAGCGGCGTTCACTGTAGTTAGTAATGTTATGGCTTAATAAAAATCTCTCTACTCACATGAGAGTCACATCGCTCAGGAGTTGTCATGACACTCACCTGTAACAAACAAACACATAAATAAGTACACAGTCCAACAAACATCAATCTCCATTTTATAACATAATCCCACAGGCGATTCATTCAATCAACATTATTATTATTCATAACATTATGGTCAACTTTTCTATTATTTTAGCTGTGTTTATACTCCTTTTACCTACGAGGCCACATCAGGAGTTTGTGTGTCTGTGCAGTAAGGTAGGCCATGGAACTATTATTTGTCAATTGTTTCTATTATTGGTGTATTTTAATGGAGTAAATTTCGACTAATATTAATTTAAATGGATATGATACAGGATGAAATGGTGAGGATGACTAATGGTATGTAAATATCAAATTCGGCATTTGCCTTTACGACTGGAGAAACCACGAAAAAACCCATGTCAAATTGGCCGGCCACGGGATGTTGAACTTTGAAGCTGAAGTTAATGTTAACATGGTCATCTCAACCAGTTATTTTAGTTTCATATATACTTTGAATACTAAATGTGAAAAGATGAAAAACGAAATCATTCCTATAAAATATGTTTAAACAATAAATTCATAATTATATTTCAAGTTAACATCTCTTTGGTGTTGACTGTTCATTAATTTAATCCTCAGGTAAAAGCACATTAAATTTTAAAGTCATTATCCTATATTTCATTTTAAACAATCCTTACTTATTTGCCAGTTTTAATGTATTCGCTGTGGTATTGTTTACATCTTGAATATGATTTCGCTGTACTCCTATGCCAATATGTAGCCTACTGCTAAAGCTAAAACTTACATGTCAGTGAATCACAACTGCCAGTGCATTCTGTGAAATTATCATGTAGTTCTAAGCATTTTTATGTGATGATAAACTACTTTACTTAGCTAAATGCTAGTTTTTTTCCTGGCATTCTTAAATAATTGGGAAGTGCGCAAGTATCTTTCGGGTTTACCAGTAAAGACAAGAAAGCTAGAAAAATGTGGAATGATACATGGTGGTTAGGGCGCGGTTGTTACTGGGCTCCAGTGGGTAGGACTGCCGAGTAGGCCGCAAGGGCTACTATTTTGTAGGCGAAAACACGTTCTAAAACAATGAAAAAAACATTTTTCAATGCCCTCTGACGATTTTTATCAACTTATATTTATGCCAGTTCTAAAAGACGTATCGAAGGCGATTCTGTACCTGTCAGTAAAGCGTATAAACGAGACAGCGTGCTGTGAATTACACGCATGGAGTGTTGTTTATGCATGAAATGCTATATCCTGAAAAAAATAATGCAACTACTCCTGATTATAACCTAACAATTAAGAGAAAATTATTTATTTCTAAAATTCCATTCATTCGAAAATTAATATAGGACTTACTTACTTACTCAATGGCAATAGACAATTCCTAAGCAAGCTAAAGGAATATTATCTATTTTATGGAAGCCGGAGGTTCATTGCCGCGCTTACCTGAGTCCGCCATTCAACCCTATTCGGTGCTAACTCCATCCAACCATCCCTCGCAAATCCTACCTCCCTTAAATCTATCCTAATATTGTCTCCCACTTACGTCTAGGTCTTTTAGGTGGTATTTTCCTTTCGGGAAATGTTGCGCGCATGGGGGAGGAAAGACAGATCTCAAAAGTATTGAATGGGAGACCCAAAGGGGAAAGATCACTTGGAAGACCTAGACGTAGGTGGGAGTACAATATTAGGATAGATTTAAGAGAAGTAGGATTTGAGAGGGATGGCTGGATAGAGTTAGCAGAGAATAGGGTTGAATGGCGGGCTCAGGTAAGCGCGGCAATGAACCTTTGGGTACCATAAAATAGATTATATTCCTTTAGCTTCCCTAGGAATTGTCCACTGCCATTGAGTAGTTAAGAAATAATAATAATAGGCCTAATATTAATCATCATCATCATTTTCCTTATTTCATTATCTACAATTTGTCTGCCAAAAATTTCTGCTGCCCGCCAGTACACTCCCGAACACAATAGCCCTGAGACCTCTGGTCTATAAAAGCCTATCATTCGTACGGCATCTGACATGCCTAGAAGAAAAATAAACTATTTAAAGTAAAAGAAGAGAAGGACAAAGCAATAAATTTTATCCGGATTTACAGGGTGTTATTAGTACATTAATATGTTTTTCAAGAAAGGAAAAATACTTTGAGTATCATAGGTCAAGTCTTTGTTTAGCCTACACGCGACTAATATTACGAATTTTTAGATTAAGGGTAATAATCTTAGTAGATGGCCATAATAACATTTACAAAAGTGCAATAATTATTATGAACAGCGGTCCTCTTTCAAGTTGAATCTGTACAAAGTGTGATTTCACAGAATATGTGGAATGAAGACATAATTACTAATGGCATTGTGTGGGAAGGCAACATATGTCTGAGGTGATTTTTCTTGCATTCAATATAAATCTTGAACGTTATAATTTCCAGTTTTACATCATCACGAGCGCATGCGTGCGCGTCGTTGTGGTAATGAAACATTCAGAGCTACATGTGTTACGCTAGCAACGGATTTCATGAAAAGAAAAAAAACTAACACGCCTCTCTCATGCAAATTCAATCATAAGGCAAACCTAAAAATTATTCTTTTTAAAGAGCAGAAGGTAAAAGAAGCACTTTTAACTGTAGAAGGTATTAAGTGGGGTTGTAGGTGAAAAACCACATTATTCAAAATTGCAACATTTGATTCTGTTATGTTTCTATTCTCTCAAAATTTTAGGGCCGAATTCCACATATTTCTCTGAGAAAGTCTTTTAAAAATGCAATATCCAATCCATGTATTCTTCCGTTCAGCGATGCACAAAGGGAATTTTTTTATTATTATTGTTATTATTATTTAATTTCAGCTGTGTTTATACTCCTTTTAGCTTCGAGGTTATATCTGGAGTTCGGGATATGTGTCTGTACAGTAGGGTAGACCATGGAACTATTGCTTGTCAATTGTTTCTATTGTCGGTGTATTTAATGGAGTAAATTTCAACTGATATTGATTCAAATGGATATGATACAGGATGAAAAGGTGAGGATGATTCATGGTATGTAAATATCCAATTCTGCATTTGCCTTACGACTGGGGAAACCATGAAAAACCCCATGTCAAATTGGCCGGCCACGGGATTTGAACCTCGAACCTCCCGAATGCGAGTCCAAGACGTTACCATCTCGGCCACCTCGCTCGGTAAGGGAAATCTTGTCCCCGATAAATACAAATAGTATATTGCGATACAAGTGCCGTAAGCGGTGCTTACGGATCGAGGAAAGAGTTTGAAAAAACGAGGCGCTCACCCCGAGTTTTTTCAATTTTCCGAGATTCGTTATGCGCTTACGGCACGAGTATTGCATGATTATTTATATTAATTGAGATATTAGCTGAAAATATTATGTATGTACACTATTGAAGATGGATGTTATATTTCAGAAAGTGATTCGCATGTGTTTGTTGTTATGGGAACCGAATATTTGTAAATAAGTATGGCGGAATTTCTTTAAATATTTGTACAAATTGTAGTATTACGATAAATATATCAAAATAAAGACACGATGATTATTTATATCAATTTAATTATATTAATTGTGATATTACCTGAAAATATTATGTATATACATTCTTGAAGATAGATGTTTATTTCAGAAAGTGATTCGCATGTGTTTGTTGTTATGGGAACCGAATATTTGTCCTGGGGGGCCTTGTCCATAAAGGCTTGTATTACGATGTGTGGCGCAAGTAAATTCATAACAGCACGGAAACTCTTACCGCACATAGCAACAAGATTGCTATGCGGGAATGTCAACTTACGATCCACGGCAACAACATTCGAAAGGACCACTAATTAGTTAAGGAGTGCAAAAGAAAATGTTAACACTGAAGGTTTGTATAGCTTTGAAAATAATCTTTGTCATTTCCGTGGAATATATAATAAATTTAATAATAAATATAGGCCTAATATATGTAATATAATAAATATACTTTTTTTACTTCCTTCTTTAACTAAGCCTCAACATCTATTTGTGAAAACAAAACAAATACAATTTTTTAGTCTCAGAACTTACTAATTGCTTCCTCCCTTAATAAAACGTTATTCAACGCTACAAAATGTTACACCGATTTCATGCAAATTTGATTCTAGAGTCACTTGAACACGATTTACAACCGATGATACTTAATTACTCTTCGTGCATATCAGATTAATTGCAAACTAGCAATTTACATACTTCCGTCTAATAGGTAGATGTTAATAAATTACACATGTATCTTCCAGAGATGGGCAAGACCTACTCTTCTCTATATATAAAAGCCAAAACCCACTCACTCACTGACTGATCACGGTTTCTCAAAAACTATACAGCCTAGGAACGTGAAACTTGGTACACATATTGCTACTAGGCTCTAGATGCGCACTAAGAAAGGATTTCAAAATCTTTGGCCTCTAAGGGCCTATAAGGGCCAAAATAGGGTTGTATAGTTATGAAATTCACCAAAAGGAATTCATACTGCATGCATACAATCCCCATGACAACATAATTTTTTTAAACTACACAGGGGGCTTGGCATGACACTGGGATTTCATGTAGACCTAATGGATATAAAATTATGAGAAAGGCTATCAATAGAATTCCTATAAATTATTATTAACTATTTTTTGGCACGAAGTAAATTTAGAAGGTCCTGGGTTCTATTCTTAAGAGTTGAACTCTTTTCTTATAGCCAGCCTAGGACTGCATTGCAAAAGATAGTAAGTAAAGTGTTCCCTATTACAGGCCATGCGGGCCCAGAGGGTACCAAGAAGTTGAGGCTCCCGGATTTTTAGACAATAGGACGTGAAGTTGGTAAGGTTGTCAGCGGTACGCACCGGCCGCCTTTACCACCAGGTAGTTCATACAATATCAATAGATATAATTTCCTGATTAATTTCTATTTACCATATCATCTATCTATCTTTTACCTTAGTTTTTATCCAAACTTTTGGGGTCATTTAAGCGACCCATGTTGCCCGGGCCTTACAGGGCCGCGACCTGTCGGGAGAGGTATTATCTATGGCTCACATACATACTTTCTTGACCAGACAAGGACATGGAGGGCCTCCCGGATGAGTGATCAGCCAAATGCCGGGGCCACCTCTGAGACAACACAAACATATAGGACGAGATACATCATTCACACACTCACTCTGAACAAAGCGAGGATGTGATGAGGATGATAATCTCTATATATAAAAGCCAAAACCCACTCACTCACTGACTGATCACGGTTTCTCAAAAACTATATAGCCTAGGAACGTGAAACTTGGTACACATATTGCTACTAGGCTCTAGATGCGCACTAAGAAAGGATTTCAAAATCTTTGGCCTCTAAGGGCCTATAAGGGCCAAAATAGGGTTGTATAGTTATGAAATTCACCAAAAGGAATTCATACTGCATGCATACAATCCCCATGACAACATAATTTTTTTAAACTACACAGGGGGCTTGGCATGACACTGGGATTTCATGTAGACCTAATGGATATAAAATTATGAGAAAGGCTATCAATAGAATTCCTATAAATTATTATTAACTATTTTTTGGCACGAAGTAAATTTAGAAGGTCCTGGGTTCTATTCTTAAGAGTTGAACTCTTTTCTTATAGCCAGCCTAGGACTGCATTGCAAAAGATAGTAAGTAAAGTGTTCCCTATTACAGGCCATGCGGGCCCAGAGGGTACCAAGAAGTTGAGGCTCCCGGATTTTTAGACAATAGGACGTGAAGTTGGTAAGGTTGTCAGCGGTACGCACCGGCCGCCTTTACCACCAGGTAGTTCATACAATATCAATAGATATAATTTCCTGATTAATTTCTATTTACCATATCATCTATCTATCTTTTACCTTAGTTTTTATCCAAACTTTTGGGGTCATTTAAGCGACCCATGTTGCCCGGGCCTTACAGGGCCGCGACCTGTCGGGAGAGGTATTATCTATGGCTCACATACATACTTTCTTGACCAGACAAGGACATGGAGGGCCTCCCGGATGAGTGATCAGCCAAATGCCGGGGCCACCTCTGAGACAACACAAACATATAGGACGAGATACATCATTCACACACTCACTCTGAACAAAGCGAGGATGTGATGAGGATGATAATGGCTGCCAGATGATATCCGGAGACCACTAGGGCCTAAAGTTACCAGACATTTGTCTCACAGGTGAGGAAAAATCCCGGGAAAAGCTCTACCTAGGTAACTTGTCCCGACCAGTATTCGAATCGGAGCCCGCTGCATGAGACGAGCGAACGCATCCCCTACGCCCAACTATTTACTGTATGTTTGCCAAAATTGAAATAGAAAGATTAAATTTTTTAAGACATAATCAGAGTAAACTACGGGTGAAGGAGTAAGTTATGTGGAATATAAATACGTCCACCGTGTTGGCTGGACGGCTGATGATTTATAGAAGTACATCGAATCGACTTTAAATTGTGTTCACTTAACCTACCCAATATACATCAATCTAACAATGCGAAGCATTGATGGGTCAGCTAGTCATGTATATAAATAATTTATAGGCTAACTCCCGAGCGAGAGCCCCAAATTGAGATAAAACGTTTTCTGGCTGTGTTAGGACATGATACATAGTTTAAAACTAGATTCCCGGTACACAGCACTTATGCTAACGAAACAACGCTATATGCTATAATATACAGTGCGCTTTCGTGGTTTTACAAACTTTCACAGATGGCATATAGGAGTAAATGTATCAAGAAAAGATACCCTGAAGAAAATCTGGGCTGTTTCACAAAACTCGTGCACTCATATTGTGTGGTGGACGGGAAAATGTCTGTTTGTGGGTCTGCACATGCAATAACTCAAATGCGCTTTATGGGATTTTCATGAAACTTGGTATAGGCCTACGCATTTATAACGTCCATGGGAAAACGCCTACTGATTTTGGACCAAATCGGTTGACCGGTACCGGAGTAAAGCCCAATTTAGTGCCCATTTTATGGTATTATGTTAGAAAGAATTTATCAAATGCAAATCAGTTCTCATGGCAACATATTGTTTTACAGTGTTCATATACGGCTTTGGAAGTTGCAATTCAGGTAACTATGGCAAATAACACTACCCAACATATTCATGCACATTATGCTTATCAAACTAGACCTTTGTTCTTCCGTAAGTCCTGTTTAATGAATTGATCTGGAGCTTAACTCGGAAATCGATTACAAAAATAATTTATTTTCTGCATATCACAATTGCAATTATCACTGATTAAACAAAAGCATTCTGGTACTTTGTGATTTCAGTTTACCTGATTTTATTAGTAACGAGTTAATAGCCCTCCATTATTAGTATATGTTACTATTTTTTAAAATTCAGCTGTATTTATACTCCTTTGGGATTCGAGGTCATATCAAAAGTTCAGGTTCTGTGTGCATGCAGTAGGCCATGCAAGTATTGATGTGCAACTGTTTTCTATATTTGAAATGTTTATGGCGTCTGTTAAATTTCAACTGATATTAATTTAAATGGATATGATACAGGTTGAAATAGGGAGGACGATTCATGGTAAGTAAATATCCAATTACGACTGGGGAGACCATGAAAATAGATGTTACAATTATTACTACTAATTTATTCTCAAATCCATGTGAAACAGATTTCAGAATCTTGAAATTGCGAACAAACGAATGTCTATTATTCAATTATGGATTAGGAAAATGTCTTTATTTGCCGTCACTCATAAGATTTTAGAATTTGACATTAGGTTTCAGTAAATAAGCCTACCCTGTTTGATAGGCTCACTGATTTCTCAGAGCTAGTTTTTACGTTTCAATCCACAAAAATAGCAAGTAATCAAAAAGCGAACAGAAAAGAAACATACGATGTGAAGGCAATAGATAAAAACAAATGCCACCAGATATGTGAACAATGTGATTTGGTTTATTACATTTATGAAGGTATATGTAGGCCGTGGTGCTTTGAAGTAGCTAAGAAAAGAAGAAACAAAACACAAACAACAATCCACACTTAACCTCCAAATCAATCAACTGACTAATGAACTAGTAATATTAGTGAAGAGATTTTATGATTTATGGTTGATGCTCTACGCTGCAAACCGGAAGGTCGCGGGTTCGATTCCCGATGAAGTTGCTGGATTTTTCAATTGGCCTATTCCTTCTAGCGGCACTATGGTCCTGTGGTCGACTCGCCTCCAACAGAAATGAATACCAAGAGCAATCCCGGGAGTAAAAGCTGCCGGTGCGTAAGGCTAACAACCTTACCACCTTCACGTGCCGAATGTCCATACTCTGGGAGCCTCAATCTCCTGGAAGCCTCTTGGCCTCCATGGCATGTATAGGGATCACTTTAAACTTTTACATCCTCTATGAAACAAGATTTTGTTAACTAATAAATAATATTATGAGTTCTAATATTATTAGCGAGTTATATCAAGCAGTGCCCTGGTTTACAATACGATTTCGCAAAGCCAGACAAGATAGCGAGATGGCACGTATAATAATAAGTGTTAATTGGCATGCGGCATGTCCCCATCCTGGTTAGTGTGGCCACTTTATTGTTAGGTTTCAACATCAATCCGCTGAATTAATTTATTAAGTTTTCCCATTTGCATGTGTAATGAAGGGGCGTAGCGGCCGCCGTTAATCTTATCAGTACATCGGCTCGAGCCTCCGGTACAGCGCACAGCATCAAGGCAAGCAGTGTATTCTATTGCATACAATGCTCACTTCAAAAATAAAATCAGGCAAACTGATGTAACAAAGTGCCAGAATGCTTTTATTTAATCAGTGATAATTGCAATTATGATATGCAGAAAATAAGTTATTTTTGTTATCGATTTACGAGTTAAGCTCCAGATCGATTCATTAGGCAGGGCTTGCAGAAGAACAAAGGTCTAGTTTGATAAGCATATGTGAAGGAATATGTGGGTAGTGTTATTTGTCAAAGCTAACTGTATTGCAACTTCCGAAGCCGTATATAAACACTGTAAAACAATAGGCTATGTTGTCATGAGAACTGTTTTGCATTTGAAAAATTCTCTCAAATATATTACCATAAAATAGGCATTACTCCGGTACAGGTCAACAGATTAGGTCCAAAAGCAATAGGCTTCGTTCCATGGACGTTATAAATCCGCACACCAAGTTTCATGAAAATCCGATACAGCGTATTTGAGTTATCGCGCGTACAGACACGCGGACAAACGGACATTTTCCCCTCCCCCACACAATCAAAGTATCATTCTGGCACTTAATAACGGATAATAAACATTCTGGAACTTAATAAGGGATAATACAGAACATTTAAAATGTATGCAAAATTTACAGAGCAGGGTGTAAGAAATAAACTATACAACTACCGGTAATCATTGTGTAACTGTTTTCTTTGCAGTCCGGCACAGATTTATAATTCGCGAAAAAAATTTAATTTAGAATTATATTTTTTTTTAAAGTTTCGTGTTAAAACGCATGTTAAAGGTTTCGCAAGATTAAATTTCGCATTCGGGAGGTCTCAGGTTCAAATCGCGTGGCCGGCCAATTTGACATGGATTTTTTTCATGGTTTCTCCAGTCGTAAAGGCAAATGCCGAATTGGATATTTACATACCACGAATCATCCTCACCATTTCATCCTGTATCATATCCATTTAAATTAATATCAGTTGAAATTTACTCCATCAAATTGCACCAATAATAGAAACAATTCACAATCAATAGTTCCATGGCCTACCCTACTATACAGACACACATCCCGAACTCCTGATATGGCCTCGTAGCTACAAGGAGTATAAATACAGGAAAAAAATTAAATTGTTACTATCATAATAGCATAGTAATCCCACTAGAGTTGACGAATTTATCTGACGTAATTCGTCAACTCGAGTTGGATTTATTAAGACTATTCCATGAATAAAAATGTAACGGATTATACAAATAATAATTACTTTCTTATCTTGTTATATAAAAACAAAACTAACAGCTCCGAGGTCACGGCATACTATGAATCCACCATCCATAATCGATTCGAGTTACCATATCCATCTTGTGACCAGTACTACGATTCGAGTTACCATGTCCAGTGCTACCAATTGTGCATATAAGACATAGTTAACTTCATTCAGGTAAGCTAACAGCAGAACAGAAGATTTTATCACGATAAAACACCCTTTCCGCGATTCCTACAAGAATTTTGCAAGATAAACGGCCGTGATTGGACTATATCCAAGGAATTGCTAAACGTTATTGGTCAATATCAAACCCGCGGCGTATGAGTGGAATAGTCATAATAAAATCAACAGTTTTCGTTAAAATTTTCTGAAGGGTAGTTATAAGCCATCCACTCGGGCTCAAAGTCTTGTCTCTTGAGGATGTGACAATTGAATACACACCCCAATAAAATCAGGTAAACTGATGTAACAAAGTGCCAGTATGTTTTTGTTTAATCAGTTATGACTGCAATTACGATATGCAGAATATGTTTTTTTTTTTTTTTTTTTTCAATTGATTTCCAAGTTAAGCTCCAGATTTATTCATTAATCAGGGCTTACGGAAGAAGAAAGGTCTACCATCTCGGCCACCTGGGTCATTTTAACGGTCTAGTTGGATAAGCGCATGTAAATCAATAGTGTTTTTTGTCAAAGCTACCTGTATTTTAATTTCCAAGGCCTTATAAGATCACAGTAAAACAATAGGCTATGTTGTCAAGACTCTGATTTTCATTTTTTTAATAAATTCTTTCGAATACGTATATTACCATAAAATAGGCACTAAATTGAGCAATACTCCGGAACAGGTCAACCGATTTTATCCATTATGAATAGACGTCTTCCCATGGACATTATAAATGTGTATACCAAGTTTCATAAAAATCCGGTAAAGCGTATTTGAGTTACCGCGTCCTTAAAATATACACTAAATTGGGTTTTACTCCGGTACCGGTCAACAGATTAGGTTCAAATTCAATAGGGCACTTCTCATGGACGTCATAAATGGGTATACCAAGTTTCATGGAAATCCGATACAATCTATTAAAATAGGCACTAAATTGGGCATTACTCCGGTACCGGTGAACCGATTTGGTTCAATATCAATAGGGTTCTTCCCATTGACATTATAAATGTGTTTTCCAAGTTTCATGAAAATCCGAAAAAGTGTATTTGAGTTATGGCGCGTACAGACACACGGACGGACGGACAGACAGACGGACAGACATTTTTCGTCCCCACACACAATCTCATAAAGTACCATACTGGCACTTAATAAAATCGAAAGGGAAACTCTACGATAGAAGTAAGTTATTGTGAAAATAAACTTATATACTTGACAGGAGAATCCAGTAACTTCTGTATGGGGGCTGTCATGTTAGAATTTAAGCACAAATGGTTCAGCAGACATTGTGTAAGGTCGCTACAGAATTTATAGAATGTATACGATTGTCAAGAGAGGCTGGCGTACAAATAGAACTGCTTCCATTTCTGTAGAATTATGCAAGTTATCGAAATAGACATAAACATCTATTATTCAATAACCCGTGGGGACTCGCTCGCTGGAGGGGATGAAAATATGTAACGCGTCAGAAAAACAATGCAGACTGAGCAGAACAGCCAGGTTAACTTATTTACATAACTTTATTATGTTATTATATATATATTATTTATGATGTCATTATATTGCCAGCCGTCGATATAATGCCACCATCCGTTCTCCAACATTTAGTGGCAGAAAGCGAGGGTGGCACTAAAACGAAATTTAATTTTTAAAATAAAAATGGCATAATACAGTGCTGTATTAATTTACTGTATTGTATTATGAAAGAGTCGGCTCCGGTGGTCTAGAGGTAGCGTGGCCGCCTCTAGATCCGAAGATCGCGGGATCAAGCAGCCGATGGGTTTTAGGGCGTTGAGTCCTCCGGGAGGGACTAAATAGGGTTTTACTCCGGTGCCGGTCAACCGATTAGGTCCAAATTCAATAAGTTACTTCTCATGGACGTCGTAAATGTGTATACCAAACTTCATGAAAATCCGATAAAGCGTATTTCAGTTATGGCGCCTTTCTAATATAATACTATAAAAATAGGCACTAAATTGGGCATTACTCCGATACCGGTGAACCGATTTGGTTCAATATCAATAGGGTTCTTCCCAAGGACGTTATAAATGAGCATACCAAGTTTCGTGAAAATCCGATAAAACGTATTTGAGTTATCGCGCGTACAGACAAACGGACGGACGGACAGACAATTTCCCCACACGATCTCAAAGGCTAAAGTACCATACTGGCACTTAATAAACCGGTGTCTTTGTGTTTTGATACGAATTTTGTCAACAAAGTTTACTAATCATGTCCTGTAAATAGTTGACCGCGTGCAAAAAGACTTTTTTCATCAGTTATAACAGGCACCATCTTCAATCGGAATGAAAAATAAAAATCTTTACATCTACCCGTACCGGTACATCGTTTTAACGACTTCTAGCAAGCAACATTCATGCCAAAGTGGATGAAATTCGAACACCGCTTTTGGTTGCAACTACGTGACGAAACGGAATAATTAAAACGGAATAAAAAAAATTAAAAACTCTAGGCCTATACCTTCGTACTTTTAACGTCTTCAAGGAACTTTTATATCAAACTGGAAGAAAATCGGAGACGGAAAAATGTCTTTCCGTCTGTCCATGTGTCTGTACGCGCGATAACTCAAATATGTTTTATCGGATTTGCATTGAACTTGGTTTACAAATGTATAATGTCCGTGGGAAGAAGCCTATTTATTTTGGACCAAATCGGATGACCAGTAGGTCTACCGCAGTAAAGCCCAATATAGTCCCTATTTTATGGTAATATATTAGAAAGATTTTATTAAATGCAAATCAGTTCTCATGGCAACATATTGTTTTACAGTGTTCGTATACGGCTTTGGAAATTGCATTACAGTTAGCTTTGACAAATAACACTACTAACATATTCCTTCACTTATTCTTATCAAACTAAACGTTTGTTCTTCCGTACGCCCTGCTTAATGAATCGATTTGGAGCTTAACTCGGAAATCTATTTTTTAAAAGAACTTATTTTCTGCATATCATAATTGCAATGAACACTGATTAAAAAAGGCATTAGTTACATCAGTTTACCTGATTTTATTTATTTATTTATTTATTTTGCATATATAAGTTAATAGCAATGTACGGTAATTTAGGGGAGGGGTAGTTCTTTATGATTCCCAAAAGGTTGTAATGCTATACCACATAGCCTATAACAATAATGGCGACTAAATTTGGCTACTGTCTTCAGACTTGAATGGTTACTTTATGGCTGGCAAACTGAACTCTGTGTTCTAAGAGAAGTTGAGGAAACCTTAGTTGGCATCAGAAAGGGACAATTTTCCATCCCTCTTTTATAAGAAAATGAAGTTTCTTATTATTCCCTTCACGAATTTAAAATATATTTTATGATAGGGGACATAAATTAAATTGAACGTGTCTGAGAAAAACAAACCACTCTCGATAAAGGAAACCACAGTGTTTTTTTGTCATAAATATTTAACACGATCAATGACATTCACCCTTTTTATGGCGAGGGGGAAGAAGTATTTCCATACCCAGTAAAAAGCCAGTATTACTGGATATTATGCTCGTCTGTCGGATTTTAATGTATTACTACACAGTACACAAAAGCAACGTAAGCTTTATGGAGGCAATTCTTCCACAGGAGAAGGCATGTATTTCATTCATTCTTTAAAAAAATAGTTTCCAAGTTTTGGTAAATACCCACATTTGTAGGCTATGTAATTGTTCATATCAGGCTTATCAGTAGGGCACCAGTAGGGAAAAAATGCAAAATAAAAAATGTATTTATCACCTAAAATAGTGAAAACTAGAGGAATGGAGGAATAACTTTTAGTATACACGTTATTATTATTTTTTTTTTAATTTCTCTTATTTGTAAAATTATTTATGCTTCGCAGGCCATTTGTTTATTATGATTTAACCTTATTTGGGAGACTGAATTTCTCACGCAAGTTATAAATGCGTGCCGGACTGCGAAGAAAACACTTAACAAAATGATTAGGATCACATTTTACTTCCTGCACTCCTATTTTTCAATATATATCCCGTATTCTGACAAAGAATATAAAAAGAGGCACGATCTGTTGTCAAATACCATAATGCCAGCAAGAATTTAAAAGAAAACACTTCGTAAAACACTGTAACCTCTCCAAGTCTTGTATTTTTCTATTGACAGGAACGTTTGTATGTTTAATGCAGGGTTATAGGTTTATTTAATGTTTTATTTTTAATAGAGAATACTAATATTATGACCTAAAATAGTGAAAAAAATACCCAAAATTTTAAAAAAAGTTACCAATAAATTTACCAATATTACTTATAATTAGTTTTTAAAGTAGCAGTGCGTTATGTATGAATTTGAAATATAAAATACTGGTACTTATTTTTTTTTTACTAGAGACATAAGTAGATTTATATTACCTGGACAGCCTTAGCGAAAAAGAAATTATTTCTTAACCAGCATGCCCATCAAATTGCCCCTAGCAAATATGTACCATTTAAAAAGAGATAATTTTTTTTGTTCTTTTTGCCATTCGTTGTACAGTCGGTCAAATAAAAAACGTCGGGCGGTATTTGATTAAGTATCACGAACGAGCATATGCGCATGTACAGGAAGACTTAAGGTTAGGTTCACACACGCCTCTTGTCTATCCATGTATTTTCTTGATTATTTAGTCAGTTTTGTTCCAAAACAAACATGTATAGAAGGCTGTGGCTATATGCCTCAAATCCGCCATATTCTTGGTTGCAAATTTCTATAATATTAATAATTTGATTCGCGAGGAATATGTTTATTCAAGGAGCATTTTTTAAAGATTTTATTTTATAATACCGGTACTTCTAGTGCAAAATCAATAACTTACGCTCAACTTCTGCAACCAATCCTAGCATCGAAATACGCGTCCGGCCAGATCAACGTTTGCTATGAAAACTTCCGGTCGCATTATAGTCAAGTTCCCTTCTCTGAGCTGCTCTTTCATAAATATGGAACCTTCTCGCTGCTTCAGAGACCGAAAAATGCAGGTCAATTACAGCCCTAACTACACTTTCTCTCACGTTAGCATTTGTATGTGGCGATGACACAAAGCAAAATGAATTATGACAATGCATTAAGTTGAATATCGTGTGTTGCGCTTTCCGCGATTTTCATTTTTTCCCTCCTCGTTCATATTTTCCCTCCTGCCGCATGGCCTCATATTATGTTCCGAAAATCACCTGTATTTTGTGTTTTTTATAGGAAACTTGTGAACTAATGCGTCAAAACTTTAATTTTAACAGCATACGAGTCCCGACGTTTTTTATTTGACCGACTGTACTGTCCGAGTACTAAATTTCTAGGTACTTTATTTATTTATTTTTCATTATTTTCACTTGTTAAATACTATTATCTATTTTTAATAGAGAATACTAATATTATGACCTAAAATAGTGAAAATAATTACCCAAAATTTAAAAAAAGTGACCAATAAATTTACCATTATTAGTTATAATAATTTTTTTAAAGTAATGAATTGCTAAAAACAATTTAATGGATGACAGTGAATTATGTATGAATTTGAAATAAGTTATAGTCTAAAATACCTATTTTCTTACTAAAGAAATAAGTAAATTTATACTACCTGGACACCCTTAGCGAAAAAGAAATTCTTTCTGAACTGGCATGCCCATCAAATTGCCCCTAGCAAATATGTTTCATTTAAAAAGAAAGGAAAAAATCTTTTTTGTCATTTACACAAGTACTAAACTTCTGGGTCCCTTACTTTTTTCCCCCCTTATTATCCCTTTCAAGAGTTGGCAACCCTATTACATGTTATACATGGATATTACACTTGATAGACATACCCCACTCTCCTGACCGCTGGCCGGGGTTCCATTGTACTTCCAGTATTGTTGCGGCTCTTGTTGCTGGAGCAACAGATTCGAGTTAATGTAGTCAGGAGCTATTTGCATCGCGTTGGCACGCCTGCTGTTGCCTCTTGAACTTGAACTGCCACTGCTTCCAACAAAGCAATTATTCGGTCGCATCATTGTCACACAATTCATGAGTCCCAACAATGTTTCAAATCAGCGCTATCTGTTTCCGATACGCTCGCACCATCTGTCGACGGCTTGCATTACAACTCTTCTCTACGCCGAAAAGTATTAATATAATATTAGTCTTAGCTCGCTTCTATACACGAGGATCTAGAGGCACTTGTGAATTTCATTTACTTAAATCAAGTTGTAATTTTTATCACAGCACTTAGTACTCATGCGCGATGACGCAACAGGTGGTCTCCCCTGGTGAACATTGAAATAACAAAAAATTAGCATTTTCCTCTTCATACAAATAAAATGAACAGAGTCACAGCGAAGTTTATAGCAAGCACAAAATAAATAATCCTAAATCCAATGCTAACATATACTAACAACTTCACAATGTAGCCACCAAACAAATCAAGCGTAATTTAAGGAATGACAAAGAAATGCCCACAACCCTCTTTAGTAAAAATCCAAATTTCAGCATTTCTGGTCATATATTTCAGACTAAAAACAGTAATTCTGTTTTAAAAATCAATACAATCTGTTTACCTGTTTTTACATTAATTCTAGAAAAAGCCTACTGCTTTCCAAATAAATAAGCACGATGGAAAGAAGACGCAACAATGACACAGATAAAAATGAACGTCACCATATCGAAAATCAGACTGAAATTATTAAATGCTCACTTTAAAAGATTAAATTAATTTGTAATTATTTTACTACGTCTCTCCATTGTGATTTGAACAGTCTGTAGGCCTATTCTTTTATACAAAAACAGAAATACGGTCAAGGTGTACCTTATAAAAAATTTGTTTCGGCCCAAGTTATTTTACGTGGGTTCGAAATAAACAAAAACTGAACAACTGAAACAAGAAGTATAACAATGTAATAGCAGATTACATCGATATAGGCTAATTTTATAATAAAAATTGACATACGAATTCCGAAATGGAGAGTGAACGATTTTGCAGAAAAAATTGTTATATAAAATCTTGTTTCTCAATCGTTTTATAAAGACAAAATTAATGATTTTGATGACATCGAGGTGAGAGGGCTTTTGATAGAGCCAGAGGCACCATACACCGAAAACGGTAGAATCTGTGAAAGAATGTGGTGTGGTTTGAAAAGATTTCACAAACTAGAGTTTCACGCATTAAGAGGTTTCCCCTTAATAAACAAAAAACAACTTGTACACAAAGTCTGTAACTAATACTAATTAATATTCGTAGTAATAGTTCGTTTATTGCACCTTTGTTAATTTATTATTAACAACAATTGTAATATATGTTAATCCCTGTCAGTTTGGCAGCCTGAATCTTCAGGAAGATAATAAAAAATTAAATATTAGATATCCATAATTAATCGTAAATCGAGAAAAGCTGAACACATCGAACTTTGACGTTTTTCTGCTAACAAGCTCTATAAATCGAGTTGTCGAAAATAATCAAGACATGTCAATGTTTTTGTTTGTTCTATACAACTGAACCGAACGGAGCCCATTTCTTCTTCACATGGCACTAAGAATTTTACGAGACAAAAGCATAGCACACCCACTTTTCAAACACAAAACCAAGAGTAACAGCGACAACGTACTGTAGGCTGAATTGTGAAGTTGCTTGTATATAAAACTGGGAAGTTTTTCGCACTCAAGTGTGAAGTTATTCCGCACTACCGAGAACCCCCCAACACAAATACACAATACGACCAGCGCAGTCTGTCGCAAGACTGAAAACTCCAGCACAGTGCTGCGAGCAGCGTGCAAAAGATGAAACAGGAAAAAAAAAAAAGAGCATCACGCTGCCAACCTTACAAGAATTCCCCACTCCTTGCATAGGAACGCCCACTGCGATGCTTATATAACTACAGAGTCAGACATTAGGGCGACATGATTGAGTTCTCATTAAGATCACCTCAAGGAGGGGGGATTTGCTCTCCATGGGGTTAAAACAATAAACCTCTTCAATATATTTAGACTTGTAAAGAAAGATGGGACAAAAAAAGGCAGGCAAAGAGGGGGAAAGTTAGCGATGAAGACACGTGTATTACACGGAAGAATAAGAGAGGATACCTAAATGCTGCTATTGCTTTATTGTTAACATATGGAATTGGTGTTTAGGCAGTGCTTTAGTTGGAAAATATTTTTTGGGGGTACTCATCTTACTTCAAAATTTTCCATATCGCCTCATACTGAATGTAATCCTTCGGTTGACATTTTCTGCATGCAGTTTCTTCTGCTGACCTATTGCCTCCTTGTAGTCATGACCTGACGTATGGAGCAGGATCAAAAACGTCTAGTGGTGGTCCTACACATTTTATGAAAACAAGGTGGCTAGCCAACATGTGATCTAAGGAGAAAGTAACTGTAGAAATGCGCACGAAGGTGAAGATTAGAACGCATATCTGTGGAGAATTTAATAGTGCTTGTCATTTTTGGTATTGAATTAGACATTTAATAAGTATTTTAGGACAATCTCGTTCCTGTACTGCCAGTACGACGTACCGGAGCACATATTTTTCCCGGTATGGTAGAAGGAAAATAATTTTATACCGGTACGCAGTACCGGTGCGTACCGGCCCAACTAAAGCACTGTGTTTAGGGTAATGACCCCTATAGTTATAAATAGGGGGCGGATTTCTATGACCTAAAAAATAGGATATATGCATGCATTTATGACCTATGGCCGGTTTCTATAAACTCGCGAATTACCTATAGGTAAATTATCCAATGGACAGAATTTACACAAAAATAACACCACACAAACACAAATAATTTAAAAATAGCAATCACGTACACTTGTGGCGAGTTTCTAGATAAATGTCTTCTGGGTAAATATGAAAATGACAGAAAAAAATGTTCCTACAAACTCGGGCTAGATCTTTCCAAGGGTAAATCTTCGGGTTAATTTATCCTTTCATGGATGGCTGGATAAAATTTAACCTTTCATAGTATCAATAGTAATATTTAAACAATGAGAATCAAAGCCTTCTGAATTAAATTAACTGTATAACTCCAAGGCCTTGCTCATTATATCATTGTAGGTTAAATGGAACTAATTTGTCCATGGATAATTTACCCATAGGTAATTCACTAGTTTGTAGAAACCGGGCACTAAAAGCATTAAAATATGACCAATAAAATTTAAAATATGACTTTACCACTTACACATTGTGTAATTTTTTAAAGTTTCATTAAAGTACATTTTATTAAAATATAGTGTTAATTATTTAAAATATCTGTAAATTCTTAAAAAAGTATCATTATAATGCAAAATTTACAAAATATATGAAACTTCAAAATTTCTTTAATATGCACATAAATTTGCCAAAAATATGACCTAAATATGCATATTCATATTAAATATGCTACAATAGTAGACACTTTCCTAAATATGCAGTTATATGCACAATAAAAGACGTTCCATTTTCACCAGGATGCTTGGAATCGGGTTTAAATTAGTAGGAAACCTGAAATAATGCAAATGTCATAGAAATCCGCCCCCTAGTTATAAATGTATCTTAAACTTTGTACTTTACCTTGCAATTATGTCTATTGCAATTGTATATTGCCAAATGACAATATTAAATTAATTAATTAATTAACTAAGAGTTTTAAAAAAATATATGGCAAAGGTTTTTAATTCAATTCAACAAGAAATAAGGACTGTGAAAAAGACAAATACTTTCAAAATAATTTGAAGATTTTTCTGTTAAATGAATGATGTAAACAAATTTTTGTGGCTTTGGATTAATATTTCTATTGTAATTAGAATATCCTTGTAAACTGTTCTCACAACTTCATTACAATAATCTCAGAGCATGCCATTAAAAAATATATTTCTAATATTGTCTAACATAGGGAACAGAGCAGAGTTTTTTTTTTAAGCAACAAAATAATTTGAACAAAACACGACCAAATAACAAACAACAAGGTGAGGACTACTGGTACAAGTTCATAAACAGTAGTTTTTCATTAATTTGTAATAAAATGGGGGGGGGGGGATTGGAAGAAACATAACATTTCACGTAAAATTACAAGGTAAAAGATAAGGTACAAGAAATAAACTACAGCCGTAACCATTGAGTTAACTGTTTTCTTTGCAGTCCGGCAAGGATTTTTATAGTGTATGAGATATTGAGTTTTGAGCATTAATTTAATTTGAGCGTTTTAGGAGTAGTATAGTCTCTTTCCGTTTCACGGCTTCTGACTATAAATCTAAAAATAAAAATTTATAAGACTATTACCCTGCCGGTTGTATTCATAGGTGTAACCAGGCCGACCATATGGGGGGGGGTTAAAACATCCGCGGGGTCTGGCGAGTATGGAAGGAGAGGGGGGTCCGGGGGCCCTCCCCCGGAAAATTTTAAAAATTAAGATGCAAAATAACGAGTTTTAAGCTTCCGGGGGTTCTCCCACGGAAAATTTAAAAAATTAAGATGCAAAATAACAAGTTTTAAGCTTCCGGGGGTCCTTCCCCGGAAAATTTTAAAAATTAAGACGCAAAATAACGAGTTTTAAGCTTCCCACGCTTTATACTTGTATTAAGCAATTTATGGGCAGACTTAAAAAATTATACAATTTTCCTTTTTTTAATCAATGGGGGGGGTTCAAACCCCCAAAACCCCCCCCCTCGCTACGCCTATGGTTGTATTATATGTATGTGAGACATGGTCCCTTACTCTTCGGGAAGAACAGAATCTGAGTGTGTTCGAAAACAGGGGGCTTAGGAAAATATTTGGGCCTAAGAGGGACGAAAACTGCATAATGACGAGCTTCATAACCTGCACTCTTCACCGGATATAGTAAGGACAATTAAATCACGGAGGATGAAATGGGCTGGACATGTTGCGCGCATGGGGGAGAAAAGTATTGACTGGGAGACCCGAAGGGAAAAGACCACTTGGAAGACCTACACGTAGGTGGGAGGACAATATTAGGATAGATTTAAGAGAAGTAGGATTTGAGAGGGATGATCGGATGGAGTTAGCACAGAAAAGGGTTGAATGGCAGGCTCAGGTAAGCGCGGAAATGAACCTCTGGGTTCCATAAAATAGATAATATTCCTTTATCTTGCTTAGAAATTGTCTATTGCCACTGAGTAAGTAAGTAAGTAAGTCCTTGATATCGATAACAGCGAGCATCTTGCATCTAAGAGCTAAAATAGTTATTTATGAGACACACGTGGTAAAAGAGGGATTATACTTTGCGATCAAAATAACAATTGTACCACGTGTATTATCCCTTATTTTTTAGATAACAGTTCATATTTGTGAAATAATAATTATGAATAAAATAATAGGTGTTGTAATATCTAATTCAGTGTTTGCTAGAGGAACTATTCCTTCGTTTATGGTCAACACCTGTCTTGCTGGTCATATCCAAGGAAACAATAAAACAGACCAGCTTATCAGCATTAAAGGGTTCTATAGCCACTCTGAGGTACCATTTTATGGACCCTGAAATAATCTTCTATACCCGAGGGGGAAAAAAAGTCTTACCGTTTCATCCTTAATTGCAAATTATCTACTCTTATACAATTCAACGGCCCTAAATAGCGTGCTCACTCGCTCGCCCGCTTCGTGAAACATCGGGTATACTCGGCAATGTTCGTCTCTCGCAGTGAAAACTTTCACGAGTACAAAATTAGGAAAACCGTTTCTTTATAATAGAAGGCCTAAGTGAAATGAACACAATGAACAAATATTCTAATTTTATTATTACTTACAATTTTCATAGCTCTGAACCACAAACATTTTTAATAAGCTGCCAGTATAAATTTCTTAAAAATCCTGGAGTCAAATAATAATTTCGGGCACTAGCTGTAAAATATTGATGGTTTAACCCTTGAAATATCGCTGATAATAAAAATCCAAACAAACAAACCATTCCTTTCTGAAAATTACAATGAATTGATCAAATAAAATTCACATCATATTCATCTGTTAACAAACAGTTGAGAAACATTACGTATTATGTGTTCACAGTTATCTTTGGAACTGCATAATCGAATCTGAGATCGTTTTCCCAGGCGGCGCTTTCTAATCGTGGAATGTACTCTGAAGCAGGAATTTTAGTTGTTTCATTAATTATTAATGGTTTAGTTCATGAATGATTCGCGTGCAAGTGTTAATAAATATAATGCTTTAATAATCATTATATTTTTAATTTTTCAATTGATTATCGTGGGCGAAGCCGCGGACACCTGCTAGTATGTTACATTGCTCTACTGTTTGTTTCACCTTTGAGTACTTTTTTATATTTGTTAGTTGTTATATGCTGTACAACCTCCTATTGGGATACTGGGCGACAAAAGAAGAAAAAAGATAGAAGATACGTCTTTTTATGTCTCCATTTTGTCTTTAGGATCAGCTCAACCCAACATGGTTCTTCAGGCCAAGGAGAGGTGACGAAGAACATCCTGGAAACTAATGATAGGCTAGGCTATCCCCATATTTGCCGCTTCGTTCATAAAAAAGTGTGAAAGTACTTTGTAACAGATAAAAGCGCGAAGATCAAAGGAACGGATGGACTTGTGACTTCCAAGATCAAGTCAGGGTTCATGAAGATCACGATCGCGGTGGACAAAGGCAAACCCATTTCCTAGAACTCGTGTTTATTATTTCTAAATCACTGCGTTTCAAATAATTCCTTCTTGAAGATGAATGACCCAACCAAGGATGGGAAAGAGATCTGTATAGATTTCAATCCGATTGCAAGTCAATACGTTCCAAGTTTACATGAGAGTGAACTAGTAGCCTACTGAGTTGTTTGTACTTTTGGATAACTTGACTATGTACGAGGGAGAATCAAATGAAAACCGCAATTAATTTCTTTCCAATTAAATATTTTACTCCAGGAAGAATGTTTGCTTGTACATTATTTTCTACATAGTCCCCTCCCAGTCCAATGCACTTATGCCATTGGATAGGAAGAGCTTCGTTACCACATGAGAAAAATCTCTATATATATATAAAAGGCTTTGTCCTGACTGACAGGAATCAACGTACAGCCTAAACTATAACAGGTAGAGACTTGGAATTTTGATAGTACCTTCGTTTCATAATGTAGATGCTCACATAGGCGTACCGAGGGGCGGGTTTTGGGGGTTTGAACCCCCCCCCCCCATTGGTTAAAAAAAGGAAAATTGTATAATTTTTTTTAAGTCTGCCATAAATTACTTAATACAAATATAAAGCGTGGGAAGCTTAAAACTCGTTATTTTGTGTCTTAATTTTTTAAATTTTCCGGGGGAGGACCCCCGGACCCCCCCCCTCCCTGGGAGGTATTCCATACCCCCCAGACCCCGCGGATGTTATAACCCCCCCCATATGGTCGGCCTGGTTACGCCTATGGATGCTCACTAAGAAGGGATTTTGAAAAATTCTGATTCTAAATGCCAAAAATTAAATGTTTTTAAAATACTTAAGCCCTTTTTACATAGAATTATCGAAAAAAATTCACAGAACATATTGTTGCCAATGGTATAGGTGGGTTTGGATTAAATGAAATGGATGTTTGACAAATTAGAGAAGGTATCATTATAATTCATATTATCTATATTAATAAAATGAATTGTCCTCGATGTCCAGCGAAATCTACTGAACGCAGATATCTGAAATTTTAAACATAGGTGGGCTGAAGGGTCGGAAAATGCACCTCGAAGACGGAATTTTAATTTTAGTTTTCGTTCGTGAGTTATGAGTGAAAAACGGGCAAAAAACATGCATTTTTTGCGTTTTCAAAACATAAGTTTTCAGTTATACATTTCAATGTCAAATCAATTACAGTTGGCTTTGGCTGATTTGGTCATACCTTGAAAATAAAACTTTCGCGATCGCTTGAATGTTGTAATCCCTAAATATGGTCAAACGTTGTTTTATTTGGACGAATCTCACTATACAGAGGTTTTCTGGGCCAAGAAACTCGAATCTGAGGTCGCTTTTACCAGACGACGCTATCTAATCGTGACATGTAGTCCACGTGATTTAGGTGTTAATAAATGTAATGATTTAACTATTATGCTCTTAATTTTTAATTTTTGAAATAATTATCGCGGGCACATGCTAGTTATTTTATAAGAGAGGAGTTAGGTACCCAGTCCGTTAAAAGAATATTAAAAAAAAGACAGCTTAAATGGTATGGACATGTATCCCGCATGCCAGAAAAAAGAAAACCGAAACAGTATTTAGAAGCAAGACCAGTAGGCAAAAGAGCAAGGGGAAGGCCACGTATGCTATACCAGGAATACATTGAGGAGTTGGGAAAAGCAAAGGGAAATACATGGACAGAAATGAAGAGAATGGTAATGAACCGAGATGAGTGGAGGAAATGGGTAGAGGCTGGTACTCCACGCTTAACAGCACAAAGGAGTTAGATAAAGAAGAAGAAGGTTTACGCTGTAGCCACTCGTGCACCTCCGATTAGACGTCTTAATCAGACTTGAACTTCTGCCCTCTAAGGAGCACCTTTAATGGACCAAAGATGTGGAAGTCTGATGGTGCCAAAGCAAAGGGGATTGCTGAGTGCAGGTGTTTTGCTTCTACATGATAATGCCCGTCCTCATGCTGCTCGTGCAACCATGAAAACCATCGATGACATTCGCTTCAAATGCCTCCCACATCCGCCATATTTGTCACCATCAGATTTCCACATCTTTGGTCCATTAAAGGAGCTCCTTGGAGGGCTGAAGTTCAAGTCTGATGACGTCCAATAGGCGGTGCACGAGTGGCTACAGGGTCAACCAAAATCATTTTTCTTATGCGGTATCAAAGCACTTCCTATCCGATGGCGCAAGTTCACAGTGACACCAACGATTCGGGGGTTTTGGGGGTACGAGTGGGGGTGGTGGGATGGAAATTCAAAATTTTTGAAACCACGTCTTGTGTGGTATCGTTGAAAAGCTCTTGATGAGTACTCTACAAATCAATAACTGGTTTCTCGATAGCTCTCATATTAGGCGATATTTAGCACTTCGAAATTTACCTCAGCCTGTAGGCCTGCCTAAAGGGAATTTTTTTTACCATGGTATAAAACTGTACGGTAATAATGTTAATAATGCAGTTCTTCAAGTGGCAGATTAGCTGACAAAACACGTGAAGAACGGTCGTGCGAATGTGCGCGCTCCCAGGATTCAGTTCGCTAGTGTTTACCTGAGTAAAAATCCTGGGAACGAAGCCGTATGGGATGGATTTTAAGCTGGGGCGGGGGGGTTATCGTAGATTTACGACACGTCATATTTTTGTACTTTTGCAGTCATCTGCAGCTCATTTATAAAAATATTTTCAGGGCATCAAAATCCGGGCCCTGATCATTATCATATCGAAAATTACTTGAAAACATGGATCATATCGGAATGTAATCGTATCCAGGTCGATTTGAATTCTCCGTGAAAACGTAAATTTACTTATTTATTTAATTATTTATTATTATTACAAAATTTTATAATTATTACAAATTACAAAAATACAAATTATTACAAAATTATTACAAATACAAATATAATAAACACAATTATTACAATATTACAAAAGAGTATTATTAACCCCGCATGAACATAGCTCGTGTTCGGGGTCAGTTCAATCTTACTAAAATTATATTATAAACATTATATAAAAAACAAATATATTATTATAGGTTTAGGCAAAAACAATAAGACTGTTCATATGAAATAAATACATAAATAATGATACGAAAAAAAAATTACAAACAAAATACCTTATGTTAAAAATTTAAAAATTAATACTGCGTGGATTGAGATATAGGCCTAAAATAAAATGAATTCCAAAATTTCACTTACTTTTTCGCTTCGTTATAACTAGACCTGGGATTTTAGGCTCTAAAAATATTAGTTTTAAGCACCTAAAATAGACTTATAAACAAGTAAATAGGCTTTGAAAAGAGAAAATAGGCACTTAAAATATTCTTTAAAAATGCGTAAATAGATAGAAAATAGACTTTAAATATTACAATATACACTTAAACTGTAACGTGGTCTTTTTTTTTTTTAATGCAACAGACGTGGTATATCTATTTTTAACAGAATTAACTGCAAAATTAGGCATCACGAACTATATTCACTTAAAGAGATGTTTGGTGACTTGACACAGTGGTCCGTCCGCCTTAATCCTCCCCCTCCCCCGTTAGTCAACATTCCTTTAGCGACAATTGTTTGAAATAATCAAGTTTCTGTGAAAACCCCACCCTCTGCTGTTCTGCTCTTCATTCAGGGATGTCCATTAAATGATTGTAAAAGTTAAAGAAGTTAAATTTTATTTTAAATGTACAAAATAGGCATTTTAGGCACTAAAATATTAAAAATAGGCTCCAAAGGTCCAAATAGGCATTTTAGGGCACTATAAAACTCTATAAATATAAGTGATTTATCATGAAATGTCAACATATTTTAAATTTTTCATGTTATTTCATAAGGAACAAAATAGGTATTTGCCAAAAAATCCCAGGTCTAGTTATAACAGCTATGACGTACTTGATAGTCAGAAATAAGATAATGACTGGTATGGATAGGAATTGCTGAATGCGATGAGAGATCATCCTACAAGGAATGTGGTATAACCTACACGTGGCTTTCATCTCGAATACATGAAACTGCTTGATACGGAAAAACAAAGACCTGCTGGTCTTTAAAACACATTTCTTAGGACTATCAAATTTCTACGTCGAAGAATGTAAAAGTCTTTTATCATATTTACAAGATCAAATGTAAAATATTTAATATATTGCAGTACGTGACTTCATTCGTAGTTCCAGTTAAATGGATCCACAAGAGTTCTATCCAAGTATTGTGGATGCCACTTTTTAAAGGCTTTCTTTCCCCAAGAACTGCCTCTACCTGCTGCCACCCTAATCCTCTTCTACCTGTCACTCAGTGAATAGAAAGGTAATTAGGCGTATTCACACTTGTCTGCAGTCCAGTACAATGTTGCCAAATATATATCACAGAACTTACTTCACTTAAGAAGCAGTGAATGACAGCGGCAACACCGGGGAAATCCACGCGACTACCAGAGCACCTGTTCTTTGTCGGTGTCGAAGTCGGTGCAGATTTTCGGATTAGAGTACAATGCTATTATATTATTTTGTAGACAGACGATGGTTTGAGACGAGGTCTTCTTAAAATGGCAGACTATACGATATGTCAGAGGCGTAACGAGGGGGGTTTTTGGTTTGAACCCCCCTCCCCATTGATTAAAAAAAGGGAAAATTGTACAATTTTCTTAAATCTGCTTATAAATTACTTAATACGTGTATAAAGCGTGGGAAGCTTAAAACTCGTTACTGTGCATCTTAACTTTTAAAATTTTCCGGGGGAGGACCCCCGAGCCCCCCTCTCTTCCATAATCCCCAGACCCCCGGATGTTAAACCCCCCCCCCATATGGTCGGCCTGGTTACGCCTATGCGGTATGTAATATAGGCCTTACTTTCAATCTGAATGTGAAGTGAGAAAATCTCATTTACTAATGTTAAAGGAAAAAGTTATCAGCCAATTATCAGTTATGTACCTGTTATGTGCCAGGATTTTGGTTCACCAGGGGGCAGCAGCGTCGCCAGGAATTTTATTAAGGGGGGGGGGCAAAATCAATTTCGGACCTCAATTTCAAATGATTGGGCTAAACACATTAATATTCACTTAGTTAACCCTATCGTTATTTTGAACCCAAGCTGAATTCGACGAGGCTACAAAGCTTTTTAAGTTAACCAAATACGCTCCTTTGAGCAATTGCCTTGGTGAGATATTACAGTATTATAAATACATATTATAGTTATAATTACTTAATACTTGCTAAACTCATTATAAAGTAATTCTATTCTTTTTAATGCTCCAGGCTACAACTGTAGGTTGATAAAGAGTACCACAAATAAATGAATCCATAAGGCAATCCAACTGCCCCCCTCCCCTTGCCCCCCATGCCGACGCCCATGCCAGGGGGTCTGTACACTGAATAATTTTTTAACTTAACAATCCTATTTTAAAACTGTAATATTTACCTATTCAACTGTCTTTTCATAAGTTTTTTTTTTATTATTATTATTTCGGGGGGCGGGCCCTCCCTGGCAACATCCCTCATCTATAACTATTTTGTACACTTTGTCTCTTGGCCACCAATAATTAGCTGAATAAGAATCATGTAAAACAATACGGGATTTTTACTTTTGTGCATTGTAAATTTCATTATTACTTAGAGCAGAGGTTAATAATTGTTTCTGTCGATAGTTTATTAGAGGTATTTTATAGCTTTTCATTTGTTTGACACTACTGTTCACTATAATTTGCATTTATTATTACCTTTATTGCGGTTAATAATAAAAAGGTAACGCAGAAAAAAAAAGGCATAAATGTATATGAGACAGGAAACTAACCTGGAAGGCGTTATTAAATACCGGATCCCTATAATGGGCAGGAAGTAACGGAAATGGGAGGAAAGACCACAGTGTTTTGTTTTGTCACGTTTACAGAAAACAAACGACAAGAGTCCTTCTAGTCTTCAAGTCTCAAGAGGGCTTGAAATACGGGATTTACGAAGGGGCGATCCAAGAAACTTCGGTTTTCCCCGAAATCCCACAATGAATTAGTTGAACGTGGCAGAAATTCCTAGAATTTAAGTCGTAAGTTCATTGGCTTCTTGTTTTGCTAAAACTGTCGATTTTGCTTTTTCGAAGAAAAAAAATCAGCCCTGAAAGAGGATTCCCGAATGCTCGCTGCTGCAAAAACCATTTCAATACGACTTACAAGCGATCCGGATAGTTGGAATACGAATAATTGGGACCGAACCCGATCCGTATAATCAAATATCCGGCTAATTGGATCATAATAAAAGGTTATTTCTTTATATAAAAAAATAAATTGTACAATATTGTACTTACATAAAGTGTCACATCTTGAGAAAATCGATCATAGTTAATTGTTTTGCTGACAATCTGTCGGTTTGGTGTATGTATGTATTTATGTATGTATGTATGTATGTATGTATGTATGTATATATATACACACACACACACACACACATATATATATATATATATATATAAATAAAGACTAGGAACTGATTATTTTTAATTGACGAAATAGATCTACACAACTGTCTCGATGTTTTACTCCTGCTAAAATTCTTATGGCTTTCTTCTGACATAGGAAAATCTTTATTATTGCTAAAATGTACAAAATTAAAGGGCTAAACTTCATTCAAAGGTATTTTACTTTTTTTTTTCAGAAATATGCAATATTTTGCATTACATAAGCCGTAAATCGCACCGAAATTTTAAGATTCATGCGTTTAACTGTGGTTTGAAATTGTATAACATGTTAATTGCTGAGCACCCAGAATATATAAATTACAACCTCAAACGTTTTAAGAGGAAAATAAAAATATTATGTAATATTAATAGCACAACTTTAATTTTGTTTTGTTTTTCAATGTTTCAATCCAATTTAATTCTATATTTTTTTTTTTATATTTTTATTTATTTATTTTTTTGTAATTCTATATAAACGACTGGTTAATGATGCAAAATTGTTTTACACACATTGTACTCATGCATTTATAATTTTCGTTTGTAGTATACTGTGTAAATTGGATTTATATTGGTCTATTATACTCCTAAACACGAGCTTTGCTCATCTAGGGGTACCTTCATTTTTTAATACTAAAATAGAAAGAGTATTTTGTGTTGATTTTTGTTTTTACCTGTAATATGATATTTTAGTAATAAATAATAATAATAATAATAATAATAATAATAATAATAAAGTATTTCACAAATCCACGATTCACGTAAATTAGGCTAAGTATCACCAGTCAAAGACAATGCACAGGTTTTCATCTAACATAGGCCAACATGCAGTTTTGTGGAAAGAAAATAAAACTGATAGCAAAGCATAGACTGTATTAGGAAAGTGCACGGTATAGTATTGTGAATTATTGATGAACCCGAAACTTGCAGCCGGATCTTGGGGGATCTCAGAGCTATAAATCTGCCAGGCATTTCTCGCGGTCGCGCGATTCGATGCAGACAGGTTACAAATGTGTTTGTAAACCACTGCAGGTTCAGACTGCTTCTAGACCAATATGATTAACTCAAGTATTTCTAGATAATAAGAGCGAGATATAGGACTTTAAAATCATCGAGCAACTTCCTCAGTAACTGTTCAACTTACAAATAAAATCAGGTAAACTGATGTAAAAAAGTGCCAGTATGTTTTTGTTTAATCAGTTATGACTGCAATTATGATATTCAGAATATGTTTTTTTTTCAATTGATTTCCAAGTTAAGCTCCTGGCACTTAATAAATGCATACGATAAAAATTATTCGTTAGCCTGCACAACTTGACTTAACTTTTCGCGCATCTTCTATCATAGTTAAGGCAGCCAATAAAACTACCCTGAAGTATGCATTTTTGTTAAGAAAAATATAAGAAACGCACTGTTTGCCTAACCATTGTGTTAAGTGTTTCCTTCGCAGTACGGCACGATTTATAAATTGTGTTTATTTATTATTAAACTTATATCCGTTACTTATATAATACTTGTTCTCTAACGTACTCTTGCTTATTTACTTACTTACTCAATGGCAATAGACAATTCCTCAGCAAGCTAAAGGAAATTGATCTATTTTATGGAACCCGAAGGTTCATTGCCGCGCTTACCTGAGCCCGCCATTCAACCCTATTCTGTGCTAACTTCAACCAACCATCCCTCACAAATCCTACTTCAGTTAAATCTGTTCTAATATTGTCCTCACACCTACGTCTAAGTCTTCCAAGGGGTCTTTCCCCTTCGAGTCTCTCAGTCAATACTTTTGAGATATTGTCTTTCCTCCCCCATGCGCGCAACATGTCCAGCCCATTTCATCCTCCGTGATTTAATTAGCCTACCCTTACTACATCTGGTGAAGAGTACAAGTCATGATGCTCGTCGTTATGCAGTTTTCTCCAGTCCCCATTTTCATCTCTCATGGGCCCAAATATTTTCCTAAGCCCATGGGCGTCGGCATGGGGGGCAAGGGGGGGCAACTGCCCCCCTCTCGATTGCGTTATGGATTCATTTATTTGTGGTACTCTTTGTCAACCTACAGTTGTAGCATGGAGAATTAAGAAAAATAGAATTACTTTATAATGAGTTTAGCAAGTATTAACTAATTATAACTATAATATGTATTTATAATAATATCTCACCAAGGCCATTGCTCAAAAGAGCGTATTCTGTTAACTTAAAAAACTTTGTAGCCTCGTCGAATTCAGCTTGGGTTCAAAATAACGATCCCGTTAACTAAGTGAATATTAATGTGTTTAGCCTAATCATTTGAAATTGAGGTCCGAAATTGATTTTGCCCCCCCCCCCTTAATAAATTTCCTGGCGACGCCGTTGCCTAAGCCCCCTGTTTTCGAACACTCTCAGAATGTCTCATGTCTCACATCCATATAATACAACCAGCAGGATAATAATCTGTATTCTGCTTGTAATTGGACATTTTTTATTGAGGATTTTCAAAATGTAGATCCTTATGTAGGTAGCCTATCTAGAGTTTGAAGCGAAGAGGAATTATTTATCACACTCAAAAAATTCCCATGCCCTCAGAAAATGCTAGATATAACTATCACTAGGGGGCGGATTTCTTTTACCTAAAAAGTAGGATATATGCATGCATTTATAACCTGAAAAACATTAAAATATGACCAATAAAATTTAAAATATGATTTTACCACTTACACATTGTGTATATATTTTTTTAAAGTTTCATTACAATGCATTTTAGTAAAATAAGAGTGTTAATTATTGCAACTCAATGTATTCACCAACAGTGTAAGATCACCTACTGAAAGAAAAGGTAGCCTATGTCAAAAAGGACCTGAAGATGGCTGAATAGCCGAAATATATCGTCCAATACACGAAAATTATTTTACAAAATTGACAGACATAAATTTTAACTATGTTTTATAATATTGACAAATATAAATTTTAATTTTGACAAAGCTATGAGCTGATTTTTCAACAAAAAGACTTTATACGAGGGAATAGGTGGTAATATTTTATACACAATATGCATATTCATACTAAATATACTACAATAGTTGAAAATTTCCTAAATATGCAGTTATATGCACAATAAAAGCCGTTCCATTTTCACCAGGATGCTTGGAATCGGGTTTAAATTAGTCGGAAACCTGAAATAATGCAAAGGGGAAAAATATGACATGTCATTGAAATCCGCCCCCTAACTATCGCCATCAATTGACTAATTTCGGAGATACGACGATGTATAAAATACGTAAGTTAGTTTTAGAGAGTTTAAATAGGAGAGCTGTAGGAAAGTGATAGAGGCCAGTTCATAAAATTCCTGCATTTGCCCGGAGGGAGTGAAAAAAACAATCTCCACGCTGAAACCAGTTGCTGAGCTCACTTACAACTAAATAAAGACAATAGACTTGTTCGCATAGCAAACGTTTCAGTGAACTTCTTTACCGAGCAAACCAACTTCTTTTCCTACCAAATACGAGACAGACAGAAAGACATTTAGTTTTGTTTTCAGTTTTAACAGTCTTTTCTAGCTTGACATCCGAAGATCACACAACTTAAGTCTTGGACTTTTACATAATCAGACTAGTGTTTTAGAGCTGTCAAACAGCATACCTTAGGTAGCTTAACTGATTAATTATTTATGCAAGTACACTCCTTTGCATTCCGTAAGGTGTGGTGAAAATACTGTAGTCAGGGCGACCAGATTGGGGGGGGGGGGAAGGAACAACTTGCCGAATAATACAATATTGGAACTTTTTCACTGTATTATTTATTTCAACACTAGCAGGTACCGGCGGCTTCGTCCACGATAATTAATTCGAATATTAAAAAATAAGAGCAAAATAATTAAAACATTATATTTATTAACACTTACATGATTAATAACTCCAGGGCCCGGATTCTGATGACCTAAAATTGTTTGAAAAATGACCTATTATATGACCTGAAATTTAAAGAAAATGACCTAATAGTTACAAAGAATGGTCTAAAAACTGATATTTTATTTATAAAAAATTATTATTGTGCACACGAAGTTATATCGTACTAATTTATACGTATTTGAAAAGAAAAACTGTAAATGCAGAAAGGATGTTGTAGGTCTAAAAACTCTGTTTTTTGTTCTTGATTCGAGCATTTGAGAAGAAAAATAAGAAAATTGTTTTTAAAGTAGATCCTACCTAAATGTTGCATTATAGTAACTAGTAATTTATTTAAATATAAGAATATAGGCTACTCAATGTAAATGCATGAAAATGACAAAACAAGGAAGCAAATGACACGAAAATGACAAAATAATGACGTAAAATTGAAATAAATGCCCTAAAAATAAAATTGTATAAAATGACACAAAATGATCTAATAAAAATGCATTTCCTTAATCTAGAGGCCATGATTAGGATTTATCTACAAGTTAGCAATGTCTATGCAACATCAATAAAAAGATGACATGTCATTAGAATTCGGGCCCTGATAATTACGTATAATGAAACAGCTAAAAATCCGGCTTTGAACTGCGTTCCACGATTAGAAAGCGCCTCTATTGTATTTGACATTATAAACAAAGGAATCGACCAGGATGAGCTCACAGAATCGAAATGATCGTTTCTATGCGGTGTATTGAAAAAATCGTCATACTTTTATTTCCAAGGTCCCCCAAGTTATGACAAAAATAGGCAAAGCCACCTGCAACTGATTTGACAAATATATTACCCGAAAACTGATGCTTCGATGGTTAAAAAATATTCGCGTTTTCTGCCAGTTTTTCACTCATAACTCGCGAACGAAAGATAAAATTAAAAATCCGGCTTCGAGGTGCATTGTCCCACCCTTCAGTTCATCTATGTTTACAATTTCAGATTTCATCACAGACAGACAAACAGAAACAGCTCAATGTTTCATATGCGTAGAGATAAACAACCTAACTAGGCCTATAGTGTGAGCAAATTGCTCACCCGCGATCAATGGTGCGATATTTTACCTAGTGACTTCTCACAGGGTTTATTGTATTGTTTTTATAGCTTGATGTTTTACAAATTAGAGGCTACAAAAGTTTCCTCTAGTAACAAATACGTGGATTTAGGTAGAAATACGTTTTCCAGGAATGTAAGGTCTGTCAAGCGTAGCATCAATCATAAATTTCCTCACTTCAAATCGCCTGAGATCTGAAGCCATTCTGAGAACCGGGCACTCCTAAATACCACGGTAACCACACAAGAAACAAAAATGCGAATAAAACAACAGACTGCATGCAAGAACCCTACAGCCCACTTTTTACTTTGGAATTTACGTGCTACAAATGCATAGCTTACATATTTTATTACGCTTTCCAAAAACGTTTCGTGTTTTCCAGGTGCAAGTTGAAGTAAAATAAATAGGCCTTTTAAACAAATAATTATGGCACTGTGACGTCATGTGACGTAAGAAAATTTTCATTTTACAAATCATTCTTCACTAACAGACGCAGGAGCTTCACAGAAGAAAATCTGTGCATGACCTTCCTTACATACTCTTACACCCGTGAAAGTAATAATTTATTTGTTTTCAGGTAATTTTTTATGCTTTTTATGTGCTTATTTCTTACATTTTTCCTGCTTATTTGCTTACTTAAATAAGTGTTTTATTTTGCTTAAAAATCCGAGGGTAAATAGGGGGCTTAGGAAACTATTTGGGCCTAAGAAAGATGAAAACTGCATAACGACGAGCTTCATAACCTGTACTCTTCACCTGACATAGTAAGAGTAATTAAATCACGGAGGATGAAATGGGCTGCACATGGGGGAAGAAATACATATCGCAAAAGTATTATTTAAGTTATTTAAGCTCCATTTTCTCAAATATTTGATTATTTTATTTAATAATAAAATACTGAACTTAAAATATAGACCTATTATTTCCACTCTTCCCTGTGTTATTTAACTGTTCTTATAAATACAGTAGTAATAAGTGCTATAACTTAGGTAATGATTTCTTGTTTAAGGGGGTACATACAGCTTTGGGTGAAATTCATATGTGAGAAATGGGTGAATTTCGTTATTTTTTTCCCTCAGCAATGAATTACTCTACAATCAAGCAACCTGACATATTCTTTATTGACTACTTCTACAGATGCACACTATTTTCAAAATTAATCAAATTGTTACATTTATGGGTAATTATCGTTACAAAATGGCAGCCACGTTTTGTGGACTAAAATGCCGTTTCCGTGATAATCTCCAAAAATGGCTATATTTTTTCAGTGATTACTCTTTCTATCTATTTCCAAACATTATATGGAATATCTTCAGTATAAGAACTTTAAAAAAACAATTTTTAAAATTTTTCATAAACTATAAATGTTGATTGAGAATGATTGTAAGTAGTGTTTGTTCATATGATATTAAAAAATACGCAAAAAAATAATCACTCAGAAATATTTATATTTGTGGAAGTTATCAAGGAAAAAGAATTTTAGTGCACGAAATGTGGCTGCCAATTTGAAACGATAATTACCCGTAACTGTAACAGTTTGGTTAATTTTGAAAATAGTATGCAATTGTAGAATTAGTCAAAAAAAGAGTATGTCAGATTGCAAGAATGTAGAGCAATTCATTGGTGAGGGAAAAAATGAAATTCACCTATTTCTACGAATTTCACCGAAAGCTGTTTGTTCCTCCTTAAGTTGGCAAGTCTTACAGCAAACAAATTTCCTAACGAATTTGGTATTCCATACCCCCCCTCAAACCTCCGGCACTTTCGACCCACCCCTAAATTATTTTCTGGCTACGCTACTGGCGATCCTTGAATAACAACTTCACAAGTCCCGAAGAATTTCTCCAATTTGCCAATATCAGAGTCAAAACCGTGGATGTACGTCATCACGATGCTTAGCTATTTCGACAAGATATTGGCCGAATTCCCAAACAGGAAGTGAGAACTGTTGGCAAGCCTGAGAGGTCTACGCGACAAGCATCTTTTCTACTTTGTAAATAGTAGGACTTAAGACATGAATCCGTGCCGTGCTGATGATGGCCGCGCCGTGTCGAGCGGCCGGCACCAAGCAGTCTGCCAGACAGTACAGTCACCCCCAATAACACAAAACCCTGCTCCTTCGTAATCTGAGAGCATCTCCCATTACCTGTTACATCTGTGCATGGAAATAACCCATGTCTTATAGGTAGACCTGGGATTTTAGGCTCTAAAAAGATTAGTTTTAGGCACCTAAAATAGGCTTTTAAACAAGTAAATAGGCTTTTAAAAGAGAAAATAGGCACTTGTACTGCAAGAAACGTGGTATACCTATTCCTAACAGAATTAACTACAAAATTAAGCATCACAAACTATATTCGCTTAAACAGATGTTCTTTCAACTGGTGACTTGACACAGTAGTCTTTCCCCCTTAATCCTCCCCTCCCCCGTCAGTCAGCATTCCTTTAGCGACAATTGTTTGGAATAGTCATGTTTCTGTGAAAAAACCCACCTCTGCTGTTCTGCTTTTCAGGCTCTAAAGGTCCAAATAGGCATTTTAGGGCACTATAAAACTCTATAAATGTAAGTGATTTATCAAGAAACGTCCACATATTTTAAAATGTTCATGTTATTAAATAAGGGACAAAATAGGCATTTGCCATAAGATTCCTGGTCTCCTTATAGGTAAACATAAACATAAAAAACATAAAAAATCGAAGTACTTTTCCTCATGTTTTATTTATTTTGTTATTATTATTATTATTATTATTATTATTATTATTATTATTATTATTTTTTTTTAAATTATTTTTGCTAAACAAATTCACAATTTTTGTCAAATTAGCAAGAAGTGCAAACTTCTCTGATTATGAATAAGTATTGAAATCTAATTACCAGGGCCCGGATTTTGATGACATATCATCTTTTAACTGGAACATCATGGACGTTGTCCATTAGTGCAGATATTCTGATCATGACTACTAGATTATAAAAAAAATTGAAATTTTTACGGTCTTTTTTGGTCAATTCCCTCGATTTTTTATTATTAGGTCATTCTTAGAATAATTTTCGTATTTTTAAGCAATTTTCTGCCCGTTTTTCACTCATAAGTCGCGAACGAAAACGAGAAAAAAAAATCCTGGCTCGGGGTGCATTCGCCCACCCTTCAGTTCATCTATGTTTAACATTTCAGATCTCTGCGTTCAGTAGATTTCGCTAGGCATCGCGTACGGGCAGACAAGCACTTTCTCTTATTTACAGTTTTAGTAATTTTTGCAGCATTTCTGTATTTGGTATTTTTCCTGGTTGAGTGTAACTCAAGTGAGCTGTGCCAATTTCTGATAACTTTTCCGGTAGGAATATTCATTACGAAGATGCACTATTACGTATGTTGATCCACATTAGTCAAACTAAATTTACGATCAAATAACTCATGGACATTCTAATATTCCTATTAATTTCTTGTGCTCGTATTTCACAGACTGACGCATGACAACTTCCCACGAGGAAACTTGTCAAGGGTATCCGGATGAAAACAGAAACACCTGTAAAGTCTGCCTTAATCGGTACTGAAACTTACTTAAGTATGAAGTTGTATTACTAGTGTTGCCACATATTTACTCGGACTAAGTTCCAAGAAAATCAATTTTTACTTCCTCTGCCTGTACCATAGGTACTATAGGTAGAGGAAGTATTGTTTTCGACCCCAAAATTCGAAGTTGAGTTATTAGCATATATACACGCTTTAATGCCCCCTGAATCCAAAAATACTATTTTTGGAAACATGTCTGTGTGTCTGTCTGTCTGTGAACAGCCTAGCTCAGAAACGGAAAATCGTATGAAAACAAAATTTCGTATTTGGGTCAAGTACCTTCTGAAGATGTGAGGCGAAGATTGGCGAAAAGTTTATTTTATTTTTAAGGGGACTTTACAAGAAGAAATTTTCGTTTTTCGCGATTTTCTCGAAAACGGCTCTAACGATTTTCTTTAAATTTTGCACAAGTGTAGCTTATAGTGAGAGCTAAAACTTTTATTTGAAACATTTTTTCGAAAAAATTCTCTGAAGGTAGTTACAAGCCACCCACTGTTCACCCACTGTTGTAGAAAGTTTGTGTTGCATGGTGAACAATTGAATACGCGCTCTTTCATGGCCTCTTATCTACATTTCTTTACCAATTTACACGACATTTTGCACACATACCCAGTTAAGCCCGGGAAGTAACGCGGTCAACATTAAAATTGAAACAAATCAGTCCTTCCCTTGAAAATTATATAATTTCTGTGAATATTATACTGAAAAAAAAATGAAATGCTGTTCAGTTCACATGACAACAGTGTATTGTTTACTTTGATAACATTGGGCTTTGGCGACTATATAATGCTGGACTTTAACGAATTATGATTTCATCGATGTAATATATTGGCGAAAATAATTACTGAAAATGAAATCCACGGAAATAAAGCACAGGTGATGTAGTCACATAACTTTCTCTACCCTCGACATAAGAAATATTTTCTCACTTCACATTTTGATGTAGAAGAAGAGGTCATATCGCAGGGACAACTTAAGTATGTGAGTATGCTATATCAGAAGTCTGTAAATAATCATTTCCGCTTATACGTTATCCATAGCTGTAGGCTTTGTATTAGTTGTATCATAGGCCCTAAGCATGGGGTGGAATATATTGAGTCCTATGCTCGCAGTATATTATGTCCCGGGTTTTAGAGGAGGAAAGTATGAAAGTGATACTGCATTTCTCTTTTATTTCAGCCCCGAAACGGTTGTATGGTAACATGAGAATGAGAAATAAATCTTATTTAATTTATGTTTCTTCTTATTTCAACCCCTCCCAAGCATGATGTGTAGAAGCAACGGAATGCAGCATTCGACATCCTCTATGAGCCATAAAAAGCTATATCTGGCATTTTCTGATGGAATAGTTTGTGTGTGATAAATCTTTTTCTTCATTTCAAGTTCTACATGCATAAAGTCCTCCATAAGTTAATTTCAAATTAAAAAATACAAAGCCCGGGCAACGCCGGGCCTTTTCAGCTAGTTCTATATAAGAATGAAGTGAGAAAGACGTATTGGAGGGAAATATTCGATAAAGTTCGGAAATTATTCTTAACGATGGAAGTTTCAATAAATGTCTTCAGTCACTTGTTTGTGTTTAGTTTGTTATATAGTCTGCATTTTTATTAGTCGCAACAATTTCAAAGAAGAGGTTATCAGATATTTATCGTATAATTAGCGTTAAATTGTGTCTTGCGTTTCTGTACAAGGATATGTGAATACTGCTAACTTTTATTTGGGCAGAGGAAGTTATGTGACTTTCTCATCAGATTTTTTTTTAAAGGTAAAGTCCATGGAGTCCAAGAGGGTTTCAGGAAGTTAAGGCTCCAAGATTTTAGACATTCGGCACATAAAGGTGGTAAGGTTATCAGCCTTACGCACCGGCCGCCTTTACCCCCAGGAATTCTCCTCGTACTCATTTCTATTAGAGGCAAAGTCGATTCCAGGGTCATAGTGCCACCATAAGGATTAGGCCAATTGAAAAACTCCAATGACCTCATCGGGGATTGAACCCGCGACCTTCCAGTTTGCAGAGCAGCGCCCCAACCACAACGCTACGGCGTATCCAATAAGAAAATAAATCAGTTTTTCATTAAAGTATAATTAAAACGCATGTTTTCATAGACTCCTCACGATAGCGGGAAATTAAGGGGTATTTATTAAACCCTGACTCACTTTTTATCCTTAGGAGATATTTAAATGCATGCTATCCTTCAAATAGCATACAAATCAGTTTGGCAAGGCAGTTAATTACCGAAAAATAGCGAACAAATGCAAAATAAAAAAAATGCATTTCTGGCCTAAATATAAATTAGTAAAAAAATAGCACAGACTCAAAAAATGACAACTAAATTATCCATTATGTATAATTAGTGCTTATTTTATGGTAATATACTCGTAACAGATAGAAATTATCAAATGCAAATCAGTTCTCTTGACAACATATTGTTTTACACTGTTCATATATAGCTTTGGAGGTTGCAATACATTTAGCTATGACAAATAACACTACCCACATATTCCTTCACATATGCTCAAACTAGACCGTTAAACTGAGCGAGGTGGCCGAGATGGTAATGTCTTGGACTCGCATTCTGGAGGTCCCTGGTTCAAATTCTCTAGTCGGACAATTTGATATATTATAATTATGTGAGTGTGCGATTGTCAAGGTATCACAAATCTGTATAGTTCTGCTGATGCTGGACGATTTTAATCTGATTTTTTTTAACCAGACCTTTTTTTTATTTTATTTTTTGTAAACCCTGCTTAATGAATCAATCTGGAGCTTAACACGGAAATCAATTTTTTTAAAAGTATTATTTTCTGGCATATCAAACTTGAAATTACAACTGATTAAATAAAGCATTCTGGCACTATCTTACATCAGTGTACCTGATTTATTATTATTATTATTATTATTATTATTATTATTATTATTATTATTATTATTATTATTATTATTATTATTATTATTGGCGAGAAGAGGATTAAGTGAAGAAAACGCTATGGGCAGGGACTTATGGAGGCAGAAGATTGTTATGGGATGAAGGAAACCCATTGTATTGTGGAATATTCCTTTAAAAATTTTTATTATTACTATTATTATTATAGGAGCAAGTACATTCATACAATGGCTTCAGAAGTACAGAAATTATATTTACAAACTTTTTAATGCAGATGTACAAAGTGGTAAGTTGTTCTAAGAGCAATATCTAGAACACTGCAAGCGTCTTGTGTGATATTAATGACTGCTGAACACATCTTTATGCTGATAGTATCTCACGTTGGGCAAAGAGGAAAGCCACATAACAGAACTGTGCACGCTTTGCAAGTTTAGTATCTTTGTGGCCAGAAACAATAAATTAATGTTATCCCAACATTCCCCAAGTTCAATATAACCCAGGGCCGTCGCGTGGGCAGGGCGACCGGGGCGATCGCCCCGGGCGCCGTGGCGATCGCCCCGGGCGCCGTGGCAACGGCAAAAATAAAACAACAAAATTTGAAATAATATGTTAGATGTACAAAACGTATTTTTTAAAATTAAGTATAACTGAATTTTTAATATTACGTTGTTTGTATTTATTGAACAAATAAATATTTGACACCAATAACTTTATATTTTCTAAGTTACCCCAAAATAAATATTTTCTCAAAATTGAACAGCTGGATTTGCTTGTATACTGTTAATAATAATAACCTAATAATAATGCGTGTTTAACCCCATTATGTTTATATGTATTTGATAGTGTCGCGTCACGTCGCTCGCTGTGTGTTTGTGTTTGAATCCTTACAGATAGGTGGAATGTCGGGTGGGTGCACGTGGGATTGAGGTTTTTTTTGGGGGGGCACCTGGCGAAATCTTGCCCCGGGCGCCAAAAAATCACGCGACGGCCCTGATATAACCGTAAGAATCTGAGATATTCCTGTTGATAGAAATTACGTTTCTTGTCATGATGTGGTGAAAAAGACTCATTTTTCATAACTCAGACCAACAGCCAGTTTGGTGCCTTAGAATTTATACTAGGGATGGATCCTCGATACTTTCGATACTCTCGATACTTGCATGGTATCGGCATCGAGCGATACTTCAGAAAACTCGCTCGTTACTTTTTCGATACTTTGGTAATTCTGCAATTTAAGGAAATGCGGTATCTCTTTCTGCTTTAAGTAGTCTACAAAATATAGTAAATACTTCTATTTCTCCTTGAAATGGAGAAAACAACTCTGTGACTTTTGTCTAGTCATAAATAAAGACTTTCCTACTTTTAAAATCCAAACAGAAGAGATTCTTAATTGTTTCGTTTCGTATCAAACGTTTCAAAAACCAACAAGCAAGCTGACTGTCCAAACCCCATTGTAATATTTGAACAAAAACTTGCAAGTGGACTGTTTCAAAAACTAATTTTAGTTTTAATGTAGAGTTTAAAAATAATTATAGGCTACTGATTATATTAAATTTTGTCTCATTAAATATGCACACTTAATTTACTTGGTATTACACAGTTCTCTCAACTTTTAATTTTTAATATACCTATTTATTGAAACTGGAAATGTTGACGGTATCGAGTATCGAAGTATAAGAGTATCGAGGAAAAATCATGTATCGGTATCTAGTATCAAGAAAATCTGGTATCGACCCATCCCTAAAATAAAGTACATAATTTAGGGTACAAACTGTATAATAAATTACCTAATAGGCTGACATTAAGAAATGAAAATATTTTAAGAAAAGGAATTGAAGAAAAAAAATGATCAATGTTACAGAATTTAAGGTAATTAATGGGAAAATCATTTCGTTTCTTTCTTTGCTTTTTTCTCTTCCTCGATTTGCAATCTTTTCAGCTTTCTTTATACTCCTTTTAACTGCGAGACCATATCAGGAGTTCGGGATCTGTGTCTGTACAGTATGGTAGGCCAAGGAACTATTGCTTGTCAATTATTTCTATTATTGGTGCATTTTTATGGAGTAAATTTCAACTGATATCAATTTAAATGGATATGATACAGGATGAAACAGTGAGGATGATTCATGGTATGTAAATATCCAATTCGGCATTTGCCTTTACGACTGGGGAAACCATGAAAAAACCCATGTCAAATTGGTCGGCCACGGGATTTGAACCTGGGACCTCCTGAATGCGAGTCCGAATGGGAAGTAAATCTGGTTACTGCAGATCTTCACCATGTGATGAAGGTATTGAGAGCTTGTCTTTCTGTTGTAAGATAATGGGAACGTTATTTTTCAGAATGATATTTCGTCAAGCACCGTTTTTAAGGAACATGTGTCCACGCGAGTTTGTATCCAGGAGAATGCAACAACACGATTCTTGATTTTAATCCCTGTTTAATAGACGGCTTCCTATGTCAGGTACAAAACAGATGTTGAACGTGGTTATCCCTGCTGCCACCCATCGCGAATGACTGAAAAAAAGATCCCTATTGACGTATTTATGACGTGTTACCCTGTTTTACAAATCATACATTCCTTTCTTATTATTTCTTAATACAAAGAAAAGATTCCTTGCGTTAATCCCTTTCGGCATTCTGTCTGGAAACGCAGTTTTTGTCTTCAATCACTGCTTGTGAGAAAATTTACAAGACGTAAAGATCCAAACCTGTTGCCTTTGTTTGCAAATGCCTCCTCATAAAATAAAATCAGGTAAACTGATGTAACAAAGTGCCAGAGTACTTTTGTTTAATCAGTGATAATAGAAAATGATGCAGAAAATAAGTTACTTTTTAGCTATAAAATTACCGTAAAAATACAACAAAAATACCCAAAAATTAAAAATTTGTATGTAAATACTGTAACTAGTTTATTCAAGATTTGTGTCTTGAAGACTGAAGATTGTTTCATAAGATTTGTGTCTATTCCACAATTATTTATTTTTTTATTTTTATTTTTTTTTTAATTTTTGCTGTGTTTATACTCCTTTTAGCCTCAAGGCTATATCAGGAGTTCGGGATCTGTGTCTGTACAGTAGGGTAGGCCATGAAATTAGTGCTTGTCAATTGTTTCTATTGTCGGTGTATTTTAATGGAGCAAATTTCAACTGATATTAATTTAAATGGATATGATATAGGATGAAATGGTGAGGATGATTCATTGTATGTAAATATTCAATTCGGCATTTGCCCTTACGACTGGGGAAAGCATGAAAAACCCATGCCAAATTGGCCGACCAGGGGATTTGAACCTAGGAACTCTCGAATACGAGTCCAAGACGTTACCATCTCGGCCACCTCGCTTAGTTACATTTATATCGTTGGCCCAATTATAGGGTTGTAATTACTTAATTACATATGGTTAAATGCAAACAGCAAAGAAACTGTTTTTCTGTGTCCACATTAAAATTATAACAAGATCTATTTATTAAGTGCCAGTATGGTACTTTATGAGATTGTGTGGTGGACGAAAAAATGTCTGTCCGTCTGTCTGTCCGTGTGTCTGTACGCACCATAACTCAAATACGCTTTTTCGGATTTTCATGAAACTTGGAAAACACATTTATAATGTCCATGGGAAGAACCCTATTGATATTGAACCAAATCGGTTCACCGGTACCGGAGTAATGCCCAATTTAGTGCCTATTTTAATAGATTATGGCGCCTTTCTAATAGAAAGGCGCCATCACTCAAATACGCTGTATCGGATTTCCATGAAACTTGGTATACCCATTTATGACGTCCATGAGAAGTGCCCTATTGAATTTGAACCTAATCTGTTGATCGGTATCGGAGTAAAACCCAATTTAGTGTCTACTTTAAAGGCGCAATAACTCAAATACGCTTTATCGGATATTTATGAAACTTCGTATACGCATTTATAATGTCCATGGGAAGACGTTTATTGATATTGGACCAAATCGGTTGGCCAGTACCGGAATAATGCCCAATTTAGTGTTTTTATGTTAATATATAAGAAGTCGCGATAACTCAAATATGCTTTATTGGATTTTCCTGAAATTTTGTATACCCATTTATAACGTAGGCTACGTGGAAAGACGTCTACTGATATTGGACCGAATCGGTAGACCGGTACCGGAGTAAAACCCAATTTAGTGTCTTTTTTAAAGACGCGGTAACTCAAATACGCTTTACCGGATTTTTATGAAATTTGGTATACACATTTATAGTGTTCATGGGAAGACGTCTATTGATATTGGATGGAATCGGTTCACCTGTTTCGGAGTAATGCTCAATTTGGTGCCTATTTTATGATAATATACGTATTCGAAAGAATTTATATAAAAAAAAGCAAATCAGTTATCATGACAACATAGTCAATTGTTTTACTGTGATATTATACGGCTTTGGAAATTAAAATAGAGATAGCTATGACCAAAAACACTATTGCTTTACATGCGTTTATCCAACTAGACCGTTAAAATGACCCAGGTGACCGAGATGGTAACGTTTTGGCCTCACATTTTGGAGTTCCATGGTTCAAATCCCGAAACCGGCCAATTTCACTTTTTGTTTTAAATTTTTATGTGAGTGTGCGATTGTCAAGATATCACAAATATGTACAGTTCAGCTGATGCTGGAAGATTTTAATCTATTTAAAAAAACAAGACCTTTGTTCTTCCATAAGCACTGCTTAATGAATAAATCTGGAGCTTAACTTGGAAATCAATTAAAAAAAGATATTCTGCATATCATAATTGCAGTCATAACTGATTAAACAAAAACATACTGGCACTTTTTTACATCAGTTTACCTGATTTTATTTAGAGTTCAAATAGTAGGCTATTGAATGTAAGTAAATTCCAAAACAGCCTATATAATGCAACAAACAACACAAAATGAGAAAGCAATGACTTTGAATTAAAAAAAAATTACCCAGACATATTAAATGGAGGAAAAAAAGACATTAAAATGAACAAAAAATGAAATGGTGGAAAATTACAAAAAAGACCCTAAAAACTAACACTTTTTATAATCTAATGCCAACAAAATCTTGGCCCTGCTCATGACTTGTCAATATAATGAATTTCATCATCTTATTACTAAGAAAACAGAGTTTCAGAACAAGGCAGACACAATTGAACCATGAATATCAATAAAGTTAAAACAATAAAAAAAAAAGCGTACTTTTCGCAAAGAACTAAACTACACGACCTGGCCTTCGGAAAGTTTAATGACTTTATAAAAATGTTATTTTTAACAGAAGGCATATTAAGAAAACACACATAGAATAACAGTTTCCGAGTTAAAGTTCGTGCAAGCATTTTCATCAGATGGACTGACATAATGACAGGTTTCAAACGGACCTTATTATTTCTGTCGGTTACTATCTGAGGCAGGTCAACCGTACAACAACCTTGGCCCTTAACTCCTCTCTCTCAAATTAAAAATGTTAATTACCAATTTCAAAGCCCATAACCTGAGTCCGTAATATCTCCACACGAGCGTTCAGTAAAGTTATCTTAATAAGATATCCTATTTTTTTTTAAATTTATATTTATTTTAAGTTAGATTAAGTGAACGGCCGAGAACAACAGCGGGATATTATATGTAAGTTAAAAGTAAGACTAGCCCTTAAATTCGAAACACTATATTACTCTTCATATATATACTCGGGATAGGTCTTCGATACTTTCGATACCTCGATACTCTCGATGCATGGGATCGGCATCGAGCGATAGTTTAGACAAATCGTTCGGTACTTTTTCGATACTTTGGTAACTCTGCAATTAAGTGATAATGCTAGTATTTTTTAACAAAAACTTGTAAGTGGATTGTTTAAAAAACTAATTTTAGTTTTAATGTAGAGTTTAAAAATAATTATAGGCTACTAATGATATTAAATTTTGTCTCATTAAATATGCACACTTAATTAATTTAGTTGGTATTAAACAGTTCTCTCAACTTTTAATTTTTAATGTACCTATTTATTGAACTGGAAATGTTGACGGTATCGAGGGAAAAAATCATGTATCGGTAACGAGTATCGAGTATCAAGAAAATCTGGTATCGATAATACCTAAATTTTATATATATATATATATATATATATATATATATATATATGAATAATTAGCTGAAAATAAATTTGCTTACACAGACTGAGTTACAGCAGACTGGAGTTAGTTATTTACCCTGATTATTCCATATTTCGTTACAAAATTCCCTGACCTATTTCAATTTCCCTGACTTTTCAGAATATGGACACCCTGCACCATTTAGGAACGAAACTCTTTAACTTAGTATAAAGAATACATTTTCAGTTAATACCGTTACCTGATTTATTTATTTGTAATGAAAAAACGTTGCAAAAGACATACTTACTCGACAATTCCTAAACAACCTAAAGGAATATTATATATTTTATGGAACCCGGAGGTTCATTGCCGCGCTTATCTGAGCCCGCCATTCAACCCTATTCTGTGCTAATCCTACTTCTCTTAAATCCATTCTAAGATAGTCCTTCCACCTACGTCTAGGTCTTCCGCGTGGTCTTTACCCTTCGGATCTCCCATTTAATATTTTCTAAGATATGTCTTTCCTCCCCCATGCGTGCAACGTGTCCAGCCCACTTCATCCTTCGCGATTTAATCACCCTTACTATATCCAGTGAAGCGTACAGGTCATGAAGCTCGTCGTTATGCAATTTTCTCCAGTTTCCATTTTCATCCCTCTTGGGCCCAAATATTTTTCTAAGCACTCTCAGAACCTCTATAATATTCATAAATAGTATAGAATGAAGATTAAGTGGTCAAATTCCATCGTTACTGTTTATAAAATTTACAGAACTTCATTTGAAGGAATTGGGATAGAAATAGTAATGAGATTTTTGTTTCTCCTGGGAGCTCCCCCCCCCCCCCCCCCCCCGGAAACACTAGAACCGTTCACGACTCAGTTTCTACACCGAAATAACTCCTTCGGAAAGTATTTGGACAGAGACGTATAGGCATCTAACGCCCTCATAACTAAGAATTAGACACTGTATTTCATGTGGGACTGTACGTAGCAGTTATTGCTGAGGTCAGCTGACCCCTCCGGGCACGAATATGAAGAAAGAGGGCAGCACCAGTCAGCTAACAAAGAGCAACACTTTTATCTAGCGCAGATAACAACACATCGTCATACGCAATTATTTTTCTCGTTGCAGGAGTCGATAGCAGCTCTTCAGCCTTATTAATTCATTACAGATAATAGAGCAGTTCACAAAGGCCAATCCAGAGACGCTGGAGCAGTTTTTGCACGATGGCATCAAATGATCCCTATAATCTTCATTAGATGAGAAATGCCAGTAAAAGTATTCGTCATAAACATAAGCTACTGTGCATTAATCTAAACGACAAACTCTTTCCCTCAGGTTATTTTACTTGTAAATATACTTGAGCCTTAAATGCACGATGTATCCTACTAGCAGGTGCCCGCGGCTTCGCCCACAATAATTAGTTGAATGAGAGTATAATAACTATTAAAGAATTATATTTATGAACACTTGCACGCAAATCATTCATAAACTAAACCATTAATAATAATTAATGAAACAACTAAAATTCCGGGTTTAGAGTTCATTCCACGATTAGAAAGCGCCGCCTGGGAAAACGATCTCAGATTCGATTATGCAGTTCCAAAGCTAACTATGAAAAGACTGATACTCGTGTGTAATTCTTGAGACGGCGGTGGATAATACGTATCGTTTCTCAACTGTTTGTTGACAGATCAATATGTGAATTTTATTTGATAAATTCAGTGTAATTTTCAGAAATTAAATAATTTTTCAAGGAAAGTAGTGGTTTGTTTGGATACTTCCAGGGTCCGCGATACTTCCAGGGTCCGCGATACTTCCAGGGTAAAACTATCAATATATTATTATAGCCTGGTGCCCGCGGCTTCGCCCGCCATTATTAAATGACTCCAGGATTTGTAAGAAATTTACACTGGCAGTTTATTAAAAATGTTTGTGGGTTCAGAGCTATGAAAATTGTAAGTAAAAATAGAATTAGAATATTTGTTCATTGTGTTCATTTCACTTAGGCCTTATATAATAAACAAACGGTTTTCCTAATTTTGTACCCTTCGTGAAAGTTTAGACTGCGAGAGACGAACATCGCCGAGTATACCCGATGTCTCACGAAGTGATGGAGCAAGCATGCTAATGAGGGCCGTTGAATTGTATAAGAGTAGATGGAATAGGCTACAGTAGTCTGTCTTAAATTTGTAATAAAACAATGGCAAATAAGTTGAAAACTGAAGAGATAAACTACGGGTCTAATCGTTGTGTGAACTGTTTTCTCTGCAGTCCGGCAAGGGTTTATATATTGTGTGAGAAATTGAAACCACAGCATTAAAAGATGCATTCTCCTTGCATTCTCCATTCTGTCAAGTTGTCCTAGTCTACCAATTCCAAATTTGCACAATGAAAAAAATCCCCATGCGTTATTATACAGTGTATAAAGGAAATAAAATCAGGTAAACTGATGTAACAAAGTGCCAGATTGTTTTTGTTTAATCAGTAATAATTGCAATTATGACGTGCAGAAAATAAGTTATTTTAGTTAACGATTTCAGAGTTAAGCTCCAGATCGATTCATTAAGAAGGGCTTGCGGAAGAACAAAGGTCTAGTTTGATAAGCATAGGTGAAGGAATATGCGGGTAGTGTTATTTGTCAAAGCTAACTGTATTGCAGCTTCCAAAGCCATATATGAACACTGTAAAACAATAAGTTGCCATGAGAACTGATTTGCAGTTGATAAATTCTTTCTAATACATTACTATAAAATAGGCACTAAATTGTGCATTACTCCGGTACCGATTTGGTCCAAAATCAATAAGCTTCTTCCCATGGACGTTATAAATGCATATACCAAGTTTCATGAGAATCCGATAAAGCGTATTTGAGTTATTGCGCGTACAGATACACAAAAGTCAGACATTTTCCCGTCCCCCACACAATGTCATGAAGTACCAGTCTGGCACTTAATAACGCATTCTGAGATGGTAGACTATGTTTTCATAATACAGAAATGCAATTAAGATAAGTTATAACATTTTATCTTCATCAAATTTCCAATGATATTTCTGACTGATTATGTTGAAACTAGAACAGAATTCTCAAATAAACAAACGTGCAAACAAATGAACAGAGAACGCAAAAACAATTAACAGGAAACAATTAAAGGCAATGTTAAATGAACAAAGGAAGATTATGCGTAACTTAAGAATGACAGACATCTGTGACCTTCAGGTTAATGATAATGATGTTATGAAAATCAACACGATCCTAAATTGTTCGCAGATTAGTGACGTCAATAAGTTGTCTATGACGTCATCAACCAATCACTCCTGTCTATTTGTAGGCATTGTATATTTTTTATCGTACATAGGATTGAATGTTGTTGATGTGTTCCGCCTATATACCACTATATAATAACAACGCTCAGCTGAAGTCTACATGAGGTAAGGAGCAATTAATTAACAACACGTGTTATTGAATTTGATTTTTGTTGTGTTCTTCTAAAAGTATTTTATTATATTAGATGTAGTCTATCACATAATCATAAAGTATTAAAATAAACATTGAGCTCAATGTGCTGTCAAAAATTATTAGAAATTACAATAATTAGTAATAAAATTGTGAAGTTATCCTTGTCACAATATTTAAAATATGAATTAAAATTAACATATATGAAATTTAAACTGGTAAAATATTCTGATACTTGTCAATTGTTTTAAAATATCACACAGATGTCTGTGTATGTCAAAAATAATAATAATTGTATTCGTGGATAAAATGCACACAGCTTCTTTCTTCTTGTATTTTTGTTGTGAGACTTATTATTGGAGAGTCAATTATAACAATATCATTGTGAGTAACTGCAATTTTGTGGTCCTTCTTCTTGGAAATAGCTTAGTGGATCTTGAGTAGTGTAGTGAACTTATCTCTTGTGATCTTCAGCTTTCGTTGTTTTTTAATATATTGAGATGCATTTCGACGTCATATGCGTCATCATCAGTCACGCCGATAGTCTTGAGAGCTGAAAATGCTACAGTGAATGTTTGAGTGGTATATAGGCGGAACATATCAACATTCAATCTAATTATACCACTGGAAAATATGAAGGTAATTAACTGTACATAGGATTTCCAATTCATACAATGCCAGAGTCGTGACAAACAATCTCCAATGTGACCAATCATTCAAGCAAAAATTCGTATTTTGAGAATTACTTGAGCCCCATAATTCTCGGACGACACTCTGCAGAAAGGAACCAACCCACATGATTTTTAAGCTAAAAAACAGGCATTTAAAGTTAAATAAAAAGTCACTTGGATCTTTTCAGTGTGTTTTTGTTTGCTCCGTAGATGGCATATAAATGAATGAAGAGGGTTGGTTAGTTTCCACAACGTAAATACAGGGAATCCATTTTATGCGGAAACTTTTTAACAGCGTTGCCCCTGCTCACACTTTCCCCGCTGTTGTGCTTGCAGCGGCGGGGACCGTGTTCCGTTACTACCGGCAAATCAAGACTTTAACATAACATAGGCCTACATGTAGAGGCGTATTACTCACCATTTATTTGAGATACTGTTGAAAATGACCCCCGTCAGCAGTAAGACATGCCTCACATCGTTTAAACAAATTATTTGCCACTTTCTGTAATTCCGCTTCGGTAATACACTGCACTGCGGCAATGCGGCAGTGATGCGAGGTTTCCTCATAAAATGGACTCACTGTAGGCCTATATAGTTCGGTAGCAAAAATTTAGCATTCAATCCAGTTTTTTAAAGTTTTTTTTTAATTTGAGGGTTGGTTCCTTTCTGCAGATGTGGGCCAATTAAGAATTACATACCGTATTAGCTATTTATGTATCAAGTACCCAAAATAATGCTTTAGCGAACTCATCCAATATTTTTGACCAAACAAGCACATGGAGGGCCTCCCCGGATGAGTGATCAGCCCAATGCTGGGGTCACCTCCGAGATAACACGAACACACAGGACGATACACACCTTTCACACACACACACACTCTGAACAAGATGAGGATGGATGAAGGTGATAATGACGGCTAGATGATACCCGGGCAACAGCAGGATCTAAAGTTTCCGACATTCGTCTCACAGGTGAGGAACCCTGCTTGGACATGGAGTTAATCAAACAGCTCAACAAAAACTTTCTGTTTGGTGTCTCGATGTTTTACCGGATTTTGGCTATACTTAGTGTGCTTATTCCAAATATATAAACAGTTTTTCTCTACCAGTTCTACTTTTATACAGATTTTATTCGTGAACTCTTAGTCTAGCGAAACAAAATCTTGCTTGATAATATAGCTAGTGAAGGTTCTTGACAATACTTTGGACCCGTAGGACGAAAACTGTACGAAGTACAGAAAAAACTAAAAGCTGGATTATTTTTTGGTCCTCAAATTGACAGCTCATAGGCTTAAGTCATAAACGACCGTACAGTGTGTGACAAAATCAGTATTTTGAAAGACCCCATGTTATATTGTTATTGTAATGTTGGTGTGTTGCTTTTTTCATCACGTGATTTAGAAGCTAAAAATAGCCACCGTTTTTTATTTATATCAAACGTAAAATGGGATAATAGGCATAATGGTAATACCATATCTCACGAACTAAAGCTGATAGGGCAAAACTAATGGCACATTTGGCATCAGCGACCTAAATACACCCAAGAATAGATATACAGTAAATTCTAAGGCACCAAAATGGCTGTTGGTCTGTGTTACCAACTTGATGACTGCGTGAAGAGAAAGCTGATGGCAGCACATGTAAGACAAGCTGGAGTAATACGACTTTGGCTTGTGACGATGTTACGATAATAAAATGTCAGGTGGCTGCGTAATCTCCACAACAACAGGTTTGAATCTCCACGAGTTGGGAAACATCTGAATCACGCATGGTGATGTGTCACACCCTCTTAATATGGGCAATGCCTTCAATAAAACATATATTCTACTCTAAGTCATCCATGAGAAATAGTCTTCTACATTCAGTAGCAAAATACCATGAAATATTATACGCAGGTATACGAGGGTATACGCAGGTATACGCCTCAACCATACTTCTTAACGTATGGGCTATGATTCTGATTTATTCAATGCCTTCTAGACTGTATTACTCGTGTATACACTGCCTATCCTATACGGCTAATTTTGCGTACGCGGCGACACTGCAGATGGCAGCACCTACCACACCCACCTGCAATACCCTTTGCATTACCGTATGCTCTGTGTTGACCTCAGAAGTATAAACTCGGAAACTGAAATATCCTGGAATTTCATGCAATCTGGGTGTGAACTGTGTCGCCTCTACTGGAGAAATTAGGCAATTGAGCAATACTCTGAACTCCATGTTAAAATAAAGCATAGGACAGGCAGTGTAATTCTCGAGACGGCGGTGGTTTTATTAAAAGCCAGTATGGTACTCTATGAGATTGTGTGCGGGACGGGAAAATGTCTGTCCGTCTGTCCATCCGTCCGTCCGTGTGTCTGTTCGCGCGATAACTCAAATACGCTTTATCGGATTTTCATGAAACTTGGTATTCGCATTTATGACGTCCATGAGAAGTAACCTATTGAATTTGGACCTACGGTTGACCGGTACCGGAGTAAAACCCAATTTAGTGTCTATTTTAAAGGCGCGATAATTCAAATACGCTTGATCAAATTTTCATTGATATGCGTTCATAACGTCCACGGTAAGAAGCCTATTGATATTGGACGAAATCGGTTGACCGGTAGCGGAGTAAAGCCCAATGTAATGCCTATTTTATGGTAATATATTAGAAAGAATTTATCAAACGCAAATCTGTTCTCATGACAACACAATGTTTTACAGTGTTGATCAGATCAATTAACTAACACCGACGGAATGGTTTATTCCTTTGAAGCCGCCTGGGTATGTAATGAAAACTCTACTACACTTGAGATTTGTAATAAAGTTGAACTGAATAACGGTTAATGGAAAATTCCTTAAACAAGATCCTTATGGAAAGCCCAGATGTAGATTCAGAATAGCCTACTCCCGTTTCATGCATTACAACAACTCTGTATAAAGGCGTATTTTCATCTCAGACTGGCTGCCGGCAGTTGGCTATCTTCTGCTCCAAGGACAAATTTTATGTCCAATTTATTACATGGCTGATAATTTGATCGCAAGTCTCTGAGAGCGATAAACTTTGCCATCGCGTTATGCAAGTGGGAAAACTCCAATGGACCACAACCCCAGCATCTTCAGACTGAATGTCGCATTGTACGTCACATAATATTATTTACTGGTATAAAGTAAACGCCGGAATTTTTAACAAGTTTCAAAATCATACAGTTTATAACAGCGGTTCCCTGTCTTTTAAGTGTTATGGCCATTGACGCACTCAATTCGTTTTCCGGGACTCACACAAAATAGTTTCAAAGTGTAGGGCACTTATGGCCAGTTGTATAAAAGTAACTAAACTGATGGTTATTTTTAACCAAAAGTTAGAAAAGAACTAGCTAATTATGGAAAGGACCAGCGTCGCCCGGGTTTTGTATTTTGTAATTTGAAATTAACTTATGGAGGACTTTCAATTTTGAAACTCTAGGTCCTTACATAGGTATGTAGAATTTGAAATGAGGAAGAACGACTTATCACACTCAAATTATTCCCTCAGAAAACGCTAGATATAGCTTTTTATGGCTCAAAGAGTATGTCGAATGTTGCATTCCGTTGCTTCTACACACCGTGCCTAGGAGGGGTTCAAATAAGAAGAAACAGAAATTCCGGTTACATAAGATTGTGTTGTCTTTATGGAAAATGTTATTTCTCATTCTTATGTTACCATACAACCGTTTCGGGGCTGAAATGAAAAAGAAATTCAATATCACTTTCATGCATAACCTGGGACATAATACTACGGGCATAGGACTGAGAATATACAGAAAAAGGAACTTCGTTATCACTGGAGTTATGAATAAAAAGAAATAATGCAGTGGCGACCAGTCATGTTGTTAGTCTGTAAATTTTGCAATTTATGAAAAAACTAAATCATGATATAGCTGTTGATGAATGATTGAGAATCAGGTTTTTATCGAACACTAAGAAGGCATAAAGTCAATTTAATTAAAATTTTAACCTGATTTCGCTTCATCATTGCACCAAATTGTATTGACTTTAATGAACTGTAGAATACACATTTTACGTAAATGAACAAAAATCTCGTAACAAAAGTTGCTTGTATATGTCCCCTCTATACACAGGTAAACTATTTCGGTGTTATTCATGAACATTCTCTATGTCAACTACGCAAATTGTACACAATCGGTAAAGAGAAAATGTCTCTCTCTGCAAGACAAAAGTCGGTAAAATTGTTAGGTGTAAAACCTGACAAACTCATGAGATATGATATGCACTAAGCTTTTAATCTTTTTTTCTGTTAAAAAAAATTCAAAACGTTTTAACTAATGAAGCCATTATCATAAAGGAATAAGCAATATAATTCTGAAAATATCCTGACCAACATGTAAAAATTTGAATACAATAGGCTCTAATTTTTTATTTTTATTTTACTAAGAGCCACTTGTGAGTCCAAGGCCCGTTTTGGACTGTAGAGCCGAAATGATGATGAAGAGCCACTTTAAGTAAGTACTGTTCCCCCAAAAACCAGGGTACCTGTCCCCTTAAAATATATTACATTAAAGTACCTCAATGGGGGAATTCGTAACACAAAAAGGAAAGAAACTTTAGAGATTCCTAAATTGGCTTATGTAGCTTAATGTGATGAAAAAAAGAAACTATTTCTGGACAAAAATTATTGAAGTTTTGATCCAAATTAGCTTTAATCCCAGTTAAGAGTTGATTACATGGATATGCTTGGAAGGCGGATGTGTTCTGATAGGCTTATCGTCACATGTAGGCTACTAAGCACATGAGCCACCTGGTGTTACAATTTGACACCTCATCTCATTCCTCCAAGAATCCAAGCCCTATCTTCTCGCAAGAGCGGCATAAAGTACTACACGACACTCATAAGTAGGGGACAGATTTCTATGACCTAAAAAATAGGCTATATGCATGCATTTATGACCTAAAAAACATTAAAATATGACAAATAAAATTTAAAATATGACTTTACCACTTACACATTGTGTATATTTTTTTAAAGTTTCATTACAATTCATTTTATTAAAATATGTCAATTATTTAATATATCTGTAAATTCTCAAAAAGTATCATTATAATGTAAAATTTACAAAATATTATTTGAAACTTCAAAATTTCTTTAATATGCATACAAATATGAAAAACAAATGACCTAAATATGCTACAATACTTGAACATTTCCTAAATATGCAGTTATATGCACAATAAAAGCTGTTCCATTTTCACCAGGATGCTTGGAATCGGGTTTGAATTAGTCGGAAACCTGAAATAATGCAAAGAGGGAAAATATGACATGTCATAGAAATAAGCCCCCTATTTATTACATATATTTTTATCCTGACCTCCGTTCTCACCGCAAATACAAATTAAACACGAATTACATGCTTGCTATCCTAATAGGGTCATTTTTATTTTGCATATAGTTTTTGCTGTCTTGTTCATATATTGGCCATATTTAAATTTAACGTCATATTTCAGTTACAAGTCCGTAAAAGAGCACAATTATTGTACGGTTGTATGTAGGCCTACTACATGGTCGAGTTAAGTTTGAATTTTTTTTCATTAATTTAATGTTTATGTCAAATTAATATATAACGTAAATTTTAAAACTAATGCAACTGAACAATTTTTATAGGGAGTCGCAAGATCTACATAATATTACGAGTATTTGGAGCTGAGGAAGCGAGCAAACAGGAGAAAATTCTTTAAACAATAGAAGTTCTTTACAAGTAAAACTGTAAATCACCAAAATTATTAAAATGTGATTTTCCGATTGAATTCATGTGATGTAAGAATTTAGTGTCGTTAATCAATGATAACTGCAATTATGATATCCAGAAAATAAATATTCTTTTATATCGGACAGACAGACGGACAGACATTTTCCCGTCCCCCCACTGGCTATGTCCTATATCCCCAATGTCGGGACGAAGGGCCTCCAATTGGAGGTTTCTGATACCTTTGTGAATTTTGTTACGCTTATTTTCCGAGAGAGGGCAGAGGGACAGGTGGTAAGCCCATCGCCTCACAACCCCCCAGGAAAGTAAGGTATTACTTGGACGTGAAAGGCCGGGAAATTTTGTCCAGAGGCTCCAATTTAGGCTTGGAGTTCTTTAACGTGCCGTAAATCTACGACACGGGCCCCCCAGCTTAAAATCCCCCCCGTAGGACTCCGTGCCCGGATTTATACGTCCGGGCGGACTCCGTGCCCGGATTTATACGTCCGGGCACGCTACCCCCAGACCACCGCGGCCGATCGTCCCCTCACACAATTTCATAAAGTAGGCCTACCATACTGGCAGTTAATAAAAAAGTTTTGTAAATGCAATTTAATTAAATATAAATTTAAGCAGCTTAAGAATAGATAAGATGCACACATTGCAATATCAACTACGCAATTAGAAAAGTGCCGGCTCAGACTCAGAGGCTGAGGGTCGGGCAATGCTCCTGAGCCTACCAAATCAGGTCACCAGGGGGCAGCTCTTTGAGAGATCCGACAGGATAATTACAGCAAACCAATCGGTATGTATGTGTGTTTTTTTTTTTGCATTCTTTCCAAAGTGCAACAAGTGTTTGGGCGAGGTCATGAGGAGACTCCATGCAGAACTAATGATTACCATGATAATTAATACAGTTGCAAGTTATTTGCCGATAAAATTAATTATTGAGTCTCAGAATAGTACTTTCTGAGATTGTGTGGGGGACGGGAAAATGTCTGTCCATCTGTCTGTGTCTGTATGCGCGATAACTCAAATATGCTTTATCGGATTTTCATGAAACTTGGTATACTCTTTTATAACGTCCATGGGAAGAAGCCTATTGATATCGGATCACTAGACTTCGGACTTTTAGGTCGCTAAAAATGCTGTTTTAGGTACCTAAAATAGGCTCTAATAATTGGAAAATAGGTTCTAAAAATCGTAAAATAGTCTCTTATAAAATCGTTAAGTTGCCAATTTTCTGAAATATCTCAATTGCAATGCAGAATATTATATTTATTGAAGTCACCATTAATCAATAATCAAGATTAAACACAGAAATAGGCCTATGGTACACAGAATTATATAGGCCTATTACTAGGACTTGTATTACTACCATAACAGTGAAAACCTAATCCCTGCGCCCAGAAGCTACGCATATCATACTATTATAGCATATTCAACTCCTTGTATCCCTCAGTGATTCACAGAACTATATTTTTTTTTCTTTTACTGGATGTGGGAGTCGGGAGAAAAACACTAAATTTTCTTGGGAATCACCAAGGAATTTTTCTACTGAACACGAAACATTCCTTACTATTTAACCACGTCATTTACTGCACATTCCGAGCTAAAAATTTAGTACGAACTGAAAATAAATGCTATAACTTATAATAAAAAATGACTTATTTTGAACTTTAGAGGAAAAACAAGCAGAAAAGGCAATATTAGGCTCTAACGTAAAAATAGGCTGTTTTAGGTCCTATAAAAATATCAGTTTTAGGCATAGTCACTTATGAAACATGCATATACAAGTTTTCGTCCATATATCACTTAAGGAATAAAATAGGTTTTTACCTAAAATCCGAAGTCTATTTATCACACTAGATCTTTGTTCTTCCGTAAGACCTGCTTAATGAATCGATCTGGAGTTTAACTCGGAAATCGATTACAAAAATAACTTATCTTCTGCATATGATCATTGAAATTATCACTGATTAAACAAAAGCATTCTGGCACTTTGTTATATACTACAGTACAGTCCAGTCCCGCTATTCCGAAAATCCGCCTATTCCGAACAGTGTTTAGAAAAATTACACATTTTTTAAACTTAAAAACGGGAGAAATTAAAAAGACCTTCATCGCTTGATGAAACACTTGAAACCAAATTGGAATGAAAGCTGGCACTTATTTTACGCCTTAACAAGTCAATACATTGATATTATTCATAAAATTCGCCTATTCCGAATTCCCGCTAAACCGAACGGTGTTCGGTCCCAATTAGTTCGGAATAGCGGGACTTTACTGTATATAAAAATTAATGCGCACCAGAGAAAATCATCTGAACTCCAGTATCGAATAGAAAAAGTACATAATCAATCACAAGAGCCTGTAGGATTTAAAAACATGACAAGGAGCAGCGCGGTGGTGTTTTTCTTTGTTTAGAGACAGCAGGAAATAAAAAAGAAGCGAGCTGCGAGGAAAGATTCTTTAATAACAGAGTCATTCCCCTCTCCTGCGAGAGTATAGCGGCTAATCTACACAAGGTCGTGGTTCACTAACTAGTTCCAGCTACCGCCGTGAGATGACAGGACATGTCACGCCGGGCCGGAGACATCTAGAGGGGGAAACGGTGAACCAATATGTCAAGTGTATATAATAACTGTCACAAAAACATTACCCTGCAGCGACGAACAAAGGGAAAGTGACTTTACAACAGACCTGTCACAAAGAAAACCAGAAAACTGAGTCAAACAACTGAAATTAATTCGCGAAATTATGAATGATAAAAATTTAATTATTTATTAGGTTCTCGTGCTTATGATTTGGAGAAAGGAAGAATGACTAAACGAGTGGAAAGAATCTATTATTATACCGATCTATAAAAATGGAGACAGGACCGAATGTAAAAGCTATCAAATAATTCCTCCCTTATCAACATCATGTAAAATATTGTGCAATATGCTTCTGTCAAGATTAACCCCATATGCGGACGAAATCATTGGAGATCACCAATGTGGATTTAGGCAAAATAGAGCAACCACTGATCAAATATTTTATAGAAGCCAAATCTTGGAGAAAAAGTGGGAATACAATAAATCTGTTCTCCAGCTATACATAGATTTTTAAGAAGCATGTGACTCAGCTAGGCGAGACAAATTGTACAATATTCTCATTGAGTTTGGAATACCAAAAAGTTAGTTGCGTTCATCAAAATGTGCCAAAATGAAACCTATAGCAGAGTCAAGGTAGGGAAACTTATATCATAAAGGTTTGTCATTAGAAGCGGCTTGAAACAAGGAGATGCACAATCGCCTTTACTTTAATTTCGCTTGGGAATATGTCATTAGGAAAGTTCAGGAAAACAAGGTAGGCCTAGAATTAAATGGCAGTGACCCTATTTTAGCTTATGCAGATTATCTTTGTCTGTTGGGCGATGACATAAACACAGTCGAGAGAAATGCTGAAAATGTTTTCGATGCCTGCAGGAATGTTGGATTGGAGATTAAAATAGACGAAAAGTAGGTATATGGTCATAAAACATCAAAATAATACACCACAAATATTAGAACAGCCATTAAACATTCGAATAAGTGCAGAAATTCAAATATCTGGGAGCAATAAATACAGATACAAATAATGTTTGGCAGAAATTAAGTGTAGACTGAAATCAGGAAATGCCTGATTTTATGCAGTTCAGAAACTCTTATCTTCTCGCATTCTGTTCAGAAATTTAAGAATAAAAATTTGTAAGTCAATTATCCTGCAGGTTGTATTATATGGATTTGAGTCATGGTCGCCTACTCTTCAGGAAGAACATAATCTGAGTGTGTTCGAAGAAAATATTTGGACCTATGGGAGATGAAAACGGCGACTGGAGAAAACTGCATAACGAAGAGCTTCATAACCTCTACTCGTCACCGGATATAATGAGGGCAATTAAATCACAGATGAAATGGGATGGACATGTTGCGCGCATGGGGGAGGAAAGACATATCTCGAAAGTACTGACTGGGAGAAAGGGAAAATACCACTCGGAAGACCTAGACGTAGGTGAGAAGACAATATTAGAATAGATTTAAGGGAAGTAGGATTTGCGAGGGATGGTTGGATGGAGTTGGCACAGAATAGGGTTGAATGGCGGGCTCGTGGAACCTCTAGGTTCCAGCTTGCTTAGGAATTGTTTATTGCCATTGAGTAAGTAAGCAAGCGAATAAGATTGTTCAAGCTTTGTCACGTATGACGAAAACTGTACGAACTACAGAAAAACTAAAAGCTGGATTATATTTTGGTCCTCAAATTGACAGCTCATAAGTCATAAACGACCTATGTTATTGTTGTGTTAATATAATGTTAGTGTGTTGCTTTTTTCACCATGTGATTTAGGCCCGTTCTTACGATGTCCAGTTAAGTAGGAGTAAATGTTAACTGGTAGTTTATTTTACGGTCGGAGTAAAGTTCCAGTAAACGCTTCTTTGTTCTTATCATCTTCTAGTTAACGTTTACTCCCAGTTAACGCAATCAGACAAAAGTCACAGCAGTTGGTACGAGCGTTTCTCAGTTGTTTGCAGCAGTTTTTCATCTGTTTTCATTGTTTGGTTTGATTTTGCAATGGATAATAAGGTTATGGCTGATATAAAAAAAATAAAGAGACACAGGAATTTCTTTTCAAGTGAAGAATAATATTGTTTCTGAATAATATCGACGAAAAGCGTCATATAATTCAAACTAAATAACACACAGTAAGGTGTGGCCATAAGAGCAAAGCTCAAAAAGACGTATCAGAAAAACCTATTGTGAAATATATAACCTCCTCTGAATTTAATTATAGTTTGCAGTACACAATACGGGCAGTAGTGTGCAATCAGTTGTCTTAGCCTAAAAAGGTCGCATAATTTGCGAGGCAAGACCTAAAACCTAATAAGTTTGTGTATGAAATGTGTAGCTAATAACTACAGGATATATTACGAGATGTTTTCAAATGAAATTATTGGCTCTTAGCATAACATATTAAAATACATTATATGTAGGCCTATATAGTTTATATATTACGCTTATTATACAATTCCTGTTAAATAAGAATACAACCCTCCTCAAGTAAAGTGGTTGTAAAAATGAAAAGATAAAAACCACGTTTCGAAACCCCATCCCCGAAGGATGAAAAACCCAAATATGATCTGATGTACGGGTGAAGCAAATAGTAACGTAATTGTTGTCCAAACTTTCATAATAATTTGATCTATTTTTCAATATTTTTTTATTTATTTTTACATATATTGGCATTGTTCTTCATCACCAGTGACATTACGAAAGCAGCTAGATAACTTCATCTCTCCATTTTAATTCAGTTCGCGAGAAGTATAACCTCAAAAAAATCCTCCGGTTAGGAGTTTACTTGTACATTTTCCTACAGTAAAGATTACTGCCAGTTAAGAGCTTTTTACCAACAGTTAATGCCTAACCAGATATTGTAAAATCGATCTGTCAGTAAAGTAACCGTAAAAGTAGCCGTAAATATTTTACTGGAGATGGTAATAACGGGCCTTAGAAGATAAAAATAGCCACTGTTTTTTACTTATATCAAACGTAAAACTGGATAATAGGCATAATGGTAATGCCATATCTCACAAAACTAAAGCAGATAGGACAAAACTAATGGCAAATTTGGCATCAGCGACCTAAATATACCCAAGAATTGGTATAAATTCCAAGGCACCAAAATGACTGTTGGTCTGTGATAATAAAGATTTGTATCTATTTCTAGTATTAATGTCATGTTAATCAGATCTTAAAATATATTGGTGTAAATTAGAATGAATACGAAGCAAAGTATAGAATATGAAAAGTTTATAAACTGTAAGTATTTTTAGTTGAATAAACAAAGGTTTACAATGTAGCCTACGTAAGGTTTTTCACGCATAATTATTCTAACTACTCTCTTCTGATAAAGCAATATCTCCTTAACATGTGGACTACTTCCCCATAAATGTAAACATACACGCAAACTAACTAGATAGAAGAAGAATAAATTGGTCACTACGGATAAGAGAAAGTCAAAGCGGCTATGAAAGAATAAAAAAGGGGATAGATGGGACATGAGGCAATCACAGGGATAACTAAAATAGAGGTCCAGTCCATTAGGTTTTCCAATGACTGAGCTGATGGGCCAATACGTCATCACATAGCGAGAGGTGACATATATAGGGTAGCAACAAACTTTCTGTACACAAGGTGATATTAACGTGGCACCTGCACACAACTATATACAGGGCGGAGCGAAATTCTGGCGCATTTTCTGTTTCAAGTCAGTACAGTAAGTAACCTACTAAGTACTTCAATCCTACTATCGTCGTTGAGGCAGAAGAGGTACCACAAGAGATTAGGGGCACAGTGGCGTAGGGAATAGGGGAGCCAGGGGGTACGGACCCCCTCCCAAATTAAAACCTAAAATTCTACTTTTGTATTAAATTAGTGAGAGTTATTTAAGTTCTATTTTGTCGAATATTTGATTATTTTATTTAATAATAAAATACTGAACTTGTAAAAGTAGTATTAATGAATTTAATTCCTCTAGTGCTGAATTATATGATAATCAGAATTATATATTCAGCCTTAAGCACTAGAAATTTATTAAAATCTAACAGGATATTGAGGCTGAAGACGTAAAATAATTAATAAATTATATAAACTGTAATTATTCTAAGTCTTCAGCCTCAATATCCTGTTAGATTCTAATAAAATTCTAGTGTTTAAGGCTTAATATATAATTCTAATTATCTTGTAAATGTAGGCCTATTATTTCCACTGTCTCATGTGTTATTTAAATTACCTTGTAAATAGTAATAAGTGTTATAACTTAGGTAACGATTTCTCATTTAAGTTGGCAAGTCTCAGAGGAGAGTAAACAAATTTACTAACTAGTTTTTCAGTGCCAAAATAGCGTAAAATGTGATTTTCATTAGTTCAACATTTAAACATTTTCCATTTCATTTATGTTGCCATTAAACAGCATGAAAACAGATTATTTTATACACCATAACTTGTTTGGAAATTATAATAATATAAATGTGCATTCATCAAAAACAATTTCGACTCCGTACAAGCCAGTTCGCGTTCTTTTATTCTGTTCTGCTGTTAGCTTACCTGAATTAGGTTTACTATGTCTTATATGCACCATTGGTAGCATTGGTCACAACGTGGTAACTCGAATCGATTCATGGATGGTTGATTCGTAGTATGTCATGATCTCGCAGCTGTTAGTTTTGTTTTTATACAAGAAAGCACGAAAGTAATTACTATTTGATACAATCCGTTACATTTTTATTCATGGAATAGTCACAATAAATCCAACTCGTAAACTCTCATGGGATTGCCTATGATAAACGCGCTGGTATCACTTGATAAATGATTATACAGTATTAGCATAAATTAAACTCGGAAAGGGTTAGAGAAAATTTCGCCGAATAAATTTCGTCCAGATTTACGAAAACATTAAAAAAACATCCAATCCACGTATAAAATTAGATTTTTGCAAATTTCACTGTTAAAACAAAACAAATAACACCCCCTCTCAAGAACAAGGCGAATTTACTTCAAGACTATATGCTACTTGGCAGGTTCGATGTAGAAAGAAATCAGGTTAGAGGACTATAAAAGAAACGTCGTGGAACGGCTTGCATTTCAATTGTATAGGTCTCTTTATGGCCACAGAGCTGTATAAATAATAAGCATTGCGGGTACCTAACGTTTGCCACACACCTTCTAGGCTGCTGCTGCTGCTGCAGTCTATAAATCTAGACAAATTGTCTTTGTGAATCAAGAGGAAGGGGTGATGGTGGTGTTATTAAATTTTTTAATGGGCCGAGCCTTCCCCGACCCTCTTTTCCTCTTCCTTCATAGCCTAGTCTTCTCGTATAACCCTCTACTGCTGCTGCAATATGGATTGATGACTGCCTCCTCTTGTTCGAAGCTAAACACAGCCGTAAATTCGGCAATCCCATAGCGTAAACGTTACCATGGCGACAAGCTATGTTTCAGATTCAATCCACGAGGCCGTGAAAGCATCCAAGTCATGATTCAAGAAGCCGTGAATTCAATATACCTACTCCTGTGTACTTGCTATCAATGATACAAGCTCTGTCATGCAGGGAGATAATACAGTCTCATCCAAAATACAACATATGGCACTGTTTATCTTACAGTAAAATGATAAAGAGTAATACGCAAGTAAGGGAATTAAACAAGGCAATACTAATACAATTACAATGATTAATAGCTATAGAGCCCCATATCTTACGTTAAAAACAAAATGTTACATTACCTCTTTAATTGTTGGAATGACATCTGGATAAAAAGTTCAAATGGGGCCTTGACTAAAGAACTTTTTTGCACTCCTTAGCTAGTAAGTGTTTCTTACGAAAGTTGTTTACATGGCTCGTAACTTGACATTACCACACGCAATCTTGTTGCTAGGGGCGACGGGCGGAAAGTGAATTGTTGCTAGGGGCGACGGGCGGAAAGTTACTTTACCGCCCGCAAATGCTTATTTGCGAGCAGAAATGACCAAGGCCTCCCCGCTTTATAAATATTCGGTTGCCATAAACAATAACAAATGCGAATCCCTTTCTGAAATAAGCACCATTCTTCAAGTCTGTATTTACATAATATTTTCAGGTAATATCACAATTAATATACGTAATTAAATTGATATAAGTAACCGTCGTGCAAAAAATAGCATGCAACACACGGACCGTAAAGGCATTTACGGGTCTCGAAAACTTAAAAACCCTCGGCTGCGCCTCGGGTTTTCAATCTGTTTCCTCGACCCGTAAACGTGGCTTTCCGCCCTTGTGTCGCAATATACTATTCTTCCCTACAGTGCACTTTCGGCTAAATGTTAAAAATATTTACACCAAATTTTAACACAATTTATGACAGGCCATGGAAAAATTTGGAGTTATTTTTTACGATTTCACATTAGTTCAGATAGTGGTTATAATTGTGTCAGGAATCCATACTAACTGTAAAACATGTTTTGTTCGATTGTCCTATGTTCGAAACGAAAAGACTCCAGCTAAATTTATTTTTTGAAGATTGTGACGAAATTTCCATGTGTCAAAAAATTTTCACGAACCAATGTTATTATAATCATTTTATGCAGTGTCCAACATATATTCACAGCCATATGTAATTAATATTCTACATTTTACTGTATATATTGCTGTGTAAGCTAAAACCCTAGCATGCCTTTTCTGGCAAAAAAAGGGTTCATAAAGACTTGGAGATACAATAAATAAATAATAGCTATAATTTTCAATTTTATATCATACTAGCATAAAGGGCCCGGCGTCGCTCGGGTTTTGTATTTTGACATTCGAAATTAACTTACGAAGGACTTTCGATTTTCAAACTCTAGGTCCTTAAATCGGTAGCCTATGTAGAATTTGAAATGAGGAAGAACGACTTACCGCACTCAAACTATTCCCACAGAAAAAGCTTGATATTGCTTTTTAATATCGATAGCTTCTCTAATTTGTCAAAGTCCCGTATAATTTATTTCCAAAGCTACCTGAGACCACTGCCAACAATACACTGTTGTCATGTGAACTGTACATGGAATGCTATTTGGATTTGATAATTCTGTGTAAAAATGTATTAAGTATTCTAAAAAACATTTAATTTTTGGCATTTAAAATCAAAATTTTGCGAAATCCTTTCTTAGTGAGCACTTACATTATGAAACAAAGGTACTGTCAAAATGCCAAGTCCCTACCTATTATAGTTTAGGCTCTACGTTGATTCTCTGTCAGTCAGTCATTAAGTCAGGACAAAGCTTCTTGTATATATGGAGAAGATCTGGCTTTTCCTCCCTCTATTCAATACTTCAGTAAAAATATCAACAAAAAATTTACCTAATTCCTCGTGGTGGAAGGCAGTTCAGACATAACATACGAAGGGCTGGAGATATAAAAAGGATATGTAAATTTTCATGAGAAAATGAAAGAAAAAGAAATGAGCCAGATAAGAAAGTTACTGGGTTTCATGTGCTTGAAAATGTTCTCCTGCAAATTATAAAAAGAGAATTTATCCCCTTTATTCCTCCAACCCTTCATGTGCAACACATCAATATAATATAATATATAATTATATACAATATAATAAATTAAAATAGAACCGAAATAAAATGAATAAAAAAATAAAAAAGAAGAAACACGAAAATAAATGTTTACACAATGAACTCTATTTTCTTTAATTTAAACTAAATTAAAATAAGCTTAAAATAAACTAAGATAAGTCATCTTGTTGAAATCAACTGGCATCACTATCTAAACACTCTGTTTGTGGAATTTTTTAAAGAAACAAAAAGTTGTTTAATGCCTTGAATAAATGTTACGATATGAAAAGTTGTTATTTTTTTTTCAGTTTGACGCCAACGAAATGACCACGTGATTAGGTGGGCGGTTCAAAGATGGTTATATAAATTCATTAAATAAAAAAAAGTGTGCGTGGAACGCCACGCGACAGAAGTGAAACTTGTTTTAATTTTTGGATTTTTCAATTTTGGATTATTGGGTTTTTTTAATTTTAGACTTTTAAATATTTAGACTTTTTTAATTTTAGATTTTTAAAATTTTTCATCTTTTGATTTTTTAATTTTGGAATTTTGGATTTTTTAGATTTTAAATCTTTGAATTGTTTTATTTTTTGGATTTTTTATTTTCGATTTTTTAATTTTGTATTTTTTTAAATTTTGAATTTTTTTAATTTTGAAATTTTTAATTTGTTAAATTTTGGAGATTTTTAAATTTTGGATTTTTTTAATTTTTAAATTAGTATTTTTTACTTTTTAATTTTCAATCTCAGAATTTTTCATTTTGAAAATTTGAATTTTTTAACTTTGGATTTTTTAAATGTTGTATCTTTGATATTTTTCTTTTTTTAAATTTTGGATAAGCCTAATCATTGAGTAGATTGTTTTCTGTGCAGTCCGTTCCGTCACACCAAACTAATTTCGTGACGATTTTGAGCGTTACACAAGCTCCCGATTTACCCCTGCCGCGGCTAAAGAAGTTTCAAAATACAATCAATTACATTCAATTACAGCAAAAACAGGGAAGAGATTTTAAATATTTACATGCCCCATGAATTGATCTAAAAACGTATATAATTTCGTTAACTTTATTTATGTATGAAATGCAAAATAATCCAGGCTATTACCCAGATCCGTATTATGAGAGCGCCGCGCCTTCGGCAGCCCGACCACTTCTCCGGCATGCGTGTACTGCAAGGAAGTCTAGCACATCGCTGCAGGCGCAACGAAGGCAGATGAAGGAATCTCGCCAAGCACATTAACTTCAAGCTTTCGAGTTAGATCTTTGGAGTGGGGGGGGGGGGGGGGGAGATCGTACCGGTAACAACGTAACAGAGGAAAACATATGCTCAAATATACATAATCAGGAATATTTCAGGTAATCTGAATAAAGGCATTATTATACTATGATCAATAAGGTAGCTTTCAGTGAGACATCGGTTATTTCTTGTCATAGGTCTGGAGTGGGATTTTTTAAAGACTACTTACTGTATGTACAAAATCTAACGAATTATATAAGCAATAAAATCAGATAAACCGATGTAACAAAGCGCCATAATGCTTTTGTTTAATCAGTGATAATTGCAATTAAGATATGCAGAAAATAAGTTATTTTTTAACAGATTTCCGAGTAAGCTCCAGATCGATTCATTAAGCAGGGCTTACGGATGAACAAAGGTCTAGTTTGGTAAGCATATGTGAAGGAATATGTGGGTTGCGTTATTTGTCAAAGCTAACTGTATTGCAACTTCCAAAGCCGCATATGAACACTGCAAAATAATTTGTTGCCATGAGAACTGATACGCATTTGATAAACTCTAAAAAAAAAAAAAAAAAAAAAAATTGCGCTTTACTCCGTTACCAATCAACCGATTTGGTCTAATATCAATAGGCTTCTTCCCATGGACGTTATAAATGTGTATACCAAGTTTCACGAAAACTCGATAAAACTTATTTGAGTTATAGCGCGAACAGACACACGGACACACAGACAAATATTTTCCCGTCCACCACACAATCTCAGAAAGTACCATTCTGGCATTCTGGTCTAGTTTGATAAGCGTATGTGAAACAATAGTGTTATTTGTCAAAGCTAACTGTATTGCAACTTCCAAAGCCGTATATGAACACTGTAAAACAATATGTTGTCATGAGAACTGATTTGCATTAGATAAATTCTGTCTAATATAAGTCTTAATAAATATATTTTTAAAATCATTCTGCTGATAAATAAATAATTTAGAAAAACATCTGGCGATTCAATGAATCAACGCAGCTACCTGCTAGTATAATCATATATATATGCTAGTTTACGGCTGAAGGTTTATGTTATAGTTTAATATATAGACATACAACCGCATAATCTTTGCAGTCATTGATTTTAAAGTGAAACAACTTGAGGGATAACGACTCAAAGATAAGAAACACTCGCTGAGACAACGTAAAAGTTATTGCCTATTCCCTTCGCAATGAACTGTTTACCAGGCTATTAAGGAAATTGCATGTATCTAGTGTTAGTATTATTGCAAGACGACGGGAGAAGAGGAGTGATTTTTGTGTCACGGAAAGGGAATTATTTGTCGGTTGAGTTGGCTTGCCTGGTTCATCTCGGATTGGCTGAATGGAGGGAAGTCTTGCCTGTCTCTCACTCCAGGGAATTGCTGCCTCTCCTGGGATGTTCTGGGAATTAAATATTTACTACGACCGTAAAGGGCGTTCGTGTTTCTGGGATGGGGAGACGTCGGTACTAGCGGTGCAGAAAACATCACCTCTTTAACCTCCGACCCCTTCTGCAAGGTAACATACACGATTGTAACAATGTTGTCCCTTAACCTATTTTATGAAATGTAGTTTTCGACGTGTCAACAACGTCTCTAAAAACGGTCATATGGGGGGGGGGGGTCACTTGCCAAAACAGCATGTAATGGAAATATGGATGTGAGAAATGTTTAGGCTACTTACTCTTCGGGAAGAACATAATCTGAGTGTATTCGAAAACAGGGGGCTTAGGAAAATATTCAGACCTAAGAGAGATGAAAATGGAGACTGGAGAAAACTGCATAACGACGAGCTTCGTAACCTGTACTCGTCACCGGATATAGTAAGGGTAATTAAATCACGGAGGATGAAATGGGCTGGACACGTTGCACGCATGGGGGAGGAAAGACATAAGACCACTTGGAAGGCTTAGACGTAGGTGGGAGAACAATAATAGGATGGATTTAAGGGAAGTATGATTAGCGAGGGAAGATTGGATAGAGTTAGCACAGAATAGGGTTCAATGGCGGGCTCAGGTAAGCGCGGCAATGAATCTCCGGCTTCCATAAAATAGATAATATTCATTTAGCTTGCTGAGGAATTGTCTATTGCCATTGAGTAAGTAAGTACGTAATTAAGTAAGTAATCAAAATAAATATGACTCAATATTTATGATTTAAAAAAAAAAACTTGTGATGCGCCCACATAAACATTCATTCATCCCTTTCTTCAATCTCTTCTTAAATCACGGAGGATGAAATGGGCTGGACTGGGGGAGGAAAGACGTATCTAAAAAATATTGACTGGGAGGCCCGAAGGGAAAAGACCACCCGGAAGGCCTAGACGTAGGTGAGAGAACAATATTAGGATGGATTTAAGGGAAGTAGGATTTGCGAGGGATGGTTGGATGGAGTTAGCACAGAATAGGGTTGAATGGCGGGCTCATGTAAGCGCGGCAATGAACCTTCTGGGTCCATAAAATAGATAACATTCTTTTAGCTTGATGACGAATTGTATATTGCCTTTGAGTAAGTATGTAAGTAAATAGGCCTACAACAGTAAAGGCAAATGGATGTAGAAATCACGGTCTCATTAAGCTTATTCTATTCTTGACAGTGAATAGGCAGATACTTAATTCAGCTTTTCAGATACCGGTGTATGGCAACGTCGAAGCAGAATAAATCCATATAATTACATTATTAAACTCTTGAATGTGATATTATATGGGGTTACTTACCAATGCTGACCTGACTTCTTAAATATTTCATACGAGAAGTTTCTGACATAGACTGTTACAAAGGAATGAAGAGCAAAGGTCTAAAGTTTGATAATCACATTTACATTAGGTCTATTGCTTGCACAGGAGCGTTTAAACGGACTATTTCACTCACACGACCCGTGTTTGATATTCACCAATAACGTTTAGCAAATGCCTCGGATATAGATCAATCACGGTCGTTTATATTACAAATACAAAATCCCTGTAAGATTCGCGAGGATGCGATTTTATCTGATAAAATGTCAGCTCATTACTGAATCGTAACAGTATCGCTAATGCAGTGATTACTAGACTACGTCATCCATTGTCGGCGCTAAATTTATAAAAAAAAAAATAATAAAAAATAAAATAAATAAATAAAAAAATAAGAAGAAGAAAAAGAAGAAGAAGAAGAAGAAGAAGGCAAGCTGAAAGTTTGGTAAATGCGTCTGTTGACGAAACTGATATTATCATAAAGGAAGCTAAACCACATAATACTGAAAGAAATATAAAATACGTATGGATTACAAATTTTCTGTGAAGATCGTAACACAGTATAAGTATTAGGCCTAATACAGTACAGAAACTGTGTGTTAAAAGTCCTATGACAACATGTTGACTGGACGACACTAGCGCTCCATGCGGAGATTGAGTAAAGCTACATTCTCATCATATGAAATGGCTAGGGAAAATACATAAACACATCGCAAAATATGTTATGTTAAAAGAGAAAAAGAGAAAAATACAGAATATTTTTATTTAATGCAAATCTAATTTTAAATTTAAGAAATAATAAAACAGATAATGTATTATATTCTAGTTAAGAAGAGGTAAACAATACCTAAATAGGCTACTGTTAAGGACTGTACCTAAGCCTAGTATTTTTTCTTTAAAATCATTGCCCTTTAATATAATTTATAATTCAAATTATGATATTAAATAGCCTACATATTAATTACGTAAATTATATTATAGATCTATCACGTTGTTCATCCTGCACGTCATTGTTGACAGTGTATTTTGATTCTTTGCCTTATATGGCAATATACGACTTCAATTTATTGTAGGTCTATGTAGCGTCAATTACTTCAGGATGGACTTCATTAAATAAAACAAAAAATTCAGGAGCATTTGGAATTGAAGACACCGTCGGTACAGCAGTTTTAATTAACGAGTTTTTATAGGAATTCATAAACTGTCTGTTTTCGGCGTGTGTCAAGCATAGACGGTAATTTTCACTCAAATATTTTACATATTTTGTTACTAGGTTTTCTTGTCGACCATTAATGACCTATTTTATACACCAGAAATCATTACAACAGAATAAAATATAAAAATATTACATTAAAGTAACTTGAAACATAACCACACCAGAATCACGAGTAAGCCAGTAGACCTACAATAAATATTACTTATTTTCGTTCTTACCTTTCTGGATGTTTCAAGAAAGTGAAGAAATGCAATTCAGGATTTTGTTTTTTATTATTACTGAAATTTACAGCCGAATAATAAGGTCCTTTCGAATATAGCGTGTTCTGATAAATACAACACTCCTATTTATTTACATACTTCCCGGAGTAGTTTCTGTAGTCTTACATAATGGCCGCTACGATCGCTAGTAAATGCGCGCGCATGCTCATCTGGCAGAAAAACGGACTGATGGCCGAGTGCACCAATCTCGGTATTCAGAATACCGCGGTAAAGTTGCTTAGTTTACCCTGGTAAAGTCATATTTTCGTTGCATCGTGCTCGGTTTCGACTTTTACCTCGGTAAGATGCAAACCGGCCGTGAAGGAGCTGTAAAGTGAGAAAACCGCTGTTTTCTTTCCAAGATGGAGATCGGCGTAATGTATCATATTTACGATATCTAGGCCAAAAGCTAATTGAATATAAAGAATGAGAGACAGGTAGGATCTATTTGAAGAATGAACGATGGTGCATATCTTTGCAAATACTGTGCTGTAACATCGATTGAAATTACCTTCCTTTCTTACATCAACTAAACCAGGTCCATCGAGTAGGCTAGTGGGCGTAACCACGATTAGTACAGTATTTATGGTGTTTGAATTCAGACGACATATATACGCAATATAATAATCCATTTTATCCTTACGAACATTTATTACTGAACAATAAGGCAAGAAATAAATGAAATATGGAAAACCTGTGGGCCTAGGCCAACTTTGCAATGAATGGCTACATGCATCACGATATAGCCTATGTACCGGTATATAGTGTATGTAATGAATTTATCATACTTGCACACACACACGAACATAATTATAACAGCCCTTTCATGGCTATGTAGATGATTTTGCACCTAAAATTTCCACTAGTCGAACGGGAATAAAAGTGAGGCTATGTCGAACTCAGAACAGAGATTTCATGGTGTTGCGTTGCCTTAGATTGCACAGGTGTGAGAATTATTCTTTAAAACATAAATGTTATTTTATTGCAATGTACAGACAGGTGGGATCTATTTGAAGAATGAACGATGGTACATATATTTGCAAATGTTGTATGTAACATCGATTGAAATGACCTCATCCAAACCAGGTCCATTCAGTAGGCGTAATCAACTGATTTTCACGATCGTTACAGTATCTATGGTGTTTGAATTCAAAGTCAGACATATATACCCAATATAATATTCCATTTTATCCTTACGAACATTTATTATTGAACAATAAGGCAAAAATAAATGAAATTTGGCCTATAGACGAGCCACCGTGACTGGCAGACGTGCAGAGAGAGAGCGAACCTAGCGGCCATGGAAGAAACCAACACAAACCAACACAAAATTTCTCCATGGGAGAAATTCATAGCAGAGTAACCGCGATATTTCCAAGCATTAGCAAACCGCGATATTTTAGCAATGGTGCACAGAGATTTTGAAAATACCCCGGTATTACGTTTAACGCGGTAACGAAACGGCTGAGAAAACCGGAGAATGGTGCACTCGGGCATGAGTTTCTGTACTGTATTAATACTTATACTGTGATCGTAAGTACAATCGAGTTAAATTGGCTAGGGAATCTCAAATGCAGCAGATTGGGCTATCAATGTGAGAAAATCCAACGGAGAAAAAATTATGTTTTTAACCAATGCACATTCAAGTAGACAGTGGCAATTTACAAATAAATTACGTTCTTGAGAAGAAGAAGAAAAAAAAAAAAAAAAAAAAAAAAAAAAAAAGTGTTTTTATTTTGTTTCGATTTTAGTTTCTCTTAATTTTGAGGTCAACTCTTTTGTCACTACTTCGTTGGTAGAATTGCTTAGTATGCCGTGATCTGACAGCTGACACCATTAACCAAACCAGAAATAAATACTGTATTTATATTAGAATATATTGATGTAGAATCATCCCCGAAACGGTTCTATGGTAACATGAGAGTGAGAAATAAAATATTCCGCAAAGACAATACAATTTTATGTTACCAAAATTTCTGTTTCTTCTTATTTCAACTCTTACCAGGCATGGTGTACAGAAACGATGGGATGCAAAATTCTACATCCTCTATGAGCCATAAAAAGCTATATCAATAGTTTTCTGGGGGAATAGTTTGAGTGTGATAAGTCGATCTTCTTCATTTCAAATTTTACTACCTATATAAGGACCTAGGGTTTAAAAAATCGAGTCCTTCATAAGTTAATTTCGAATCACAAAATACAAAACCCGGGCGACGCCGGCCCTTTTAAACTAGTAATATATATATGTAGGCGTTATGAAGTGTGCTGTGGTAGTTGATACCCAGCCCCATAAAGATATGCATGAGTTCTCTTGCACTCGTAAGAAGCCATAGGTTGGTATCAAGTGTCGGCTTCTTGTTCTGGTTGACTGAAGCACTAGGAGGGAATTTCTGGAAAGTGACTTCATAGCTGAGTGTCGTTACTCAGTGAGCGGAAACGGATGTGGTCGGAATCATCACGTCATACACTTCATTCAGGGGCGAGCTCATTTAATTGCTATATTCGTTTCTAAAAATTAAAAGCACAACTGTTGTCCTCAACAAGTACCGGCATAGAAGACGTGATTAGCAAAACTGTGATATATTTTTGTTTACTTATGGCCATGGCCCCCCCTCCTCATCCACATGCTTTCTTTAGCTATATTTATCACGAGAGATTACGTGTTTATCTGATGAAACTCGTAAACTTCGGTTGGATTTATGAAGACTATTCCATGAATAAAATGTAACGGATTATACAAATAACATTATATTCTGGAAATGTGCAGTAAAACTTAAAAATTCAATGCCACATCCGGGATTTGAACCAGGATCTTCGGCTCTACGTGCCGCTGCTCTTACCAACTGAGCTACCATGGCAACATGCCGGTGCAACATTAAATTCTCCAACTGACTCTTATAATTTATCAATTCTTGTACTGTTTGTAGCATTTACTATTTACGATACGTATAGTTTTACTGGTGCAGTGGAAGAAAAGGCATTATGGCCTTAAATTCACCAGTATAAATAAATAAATAAATAAATAAATAAATAAATAATAATATTAATATCCCAGTATACCATCAGTGCGTTCTCAATATGAGATATCAACCCAGTGGCGACTTACAACCTGTAGGCTAAGTACTTGAAGACCCGGGGTTCGTAGTAAACCACTAGTAGGTCACGTGGAATGGTAACTCTTTAACATTGCCCAGTGTATGGTACAGTATTCCCTATGTCCAGGGCAGAGAAAGTTATGTGACTGCATCACATTGTGCATTATTTTCGTGGATCTCATTATTTATTTACACCAATGACTTTTATGGATAGCTTCTCTAGTTTGACAAAGTCCCGTATCATTTACTTCCAAAGCTACCTGTGACCATTGCCATGGAATGTGATTTGGATTTGATAATTCTGTATAAGAAGGTATTAAGTAGGATATACTCGAAAACATTTTATTTTTGTCATTTAAAATAAAAAATTTTCAAAATCCTTTCTTAGTGTTCACTTACATTCCAAGTCTCTACCTATTATAGTTTAGGCTCTAAGTTGATTCTCTGTCAGTCAGTCATTAAGTCAGTCATTCATTCATTCAGTCAGCCAGGAATATATATACTGTATAGGCCTATATACCATATATATACCACGACAATATACCACACTGGGTTTACCCATAAAATGATAATGTATCCTACAGGATACAATAAATATCTTAAATTTGTAATAAAATTATCGAAAATAAATTGGAACGAAAATTAAACTCTCATGTTAAATTATACAATAAGTACAACAATTGGATTATAGGCCTAATCATTGTATTAATTGTTTTCTTTGCAGTCCGGCATGTGTTTGTATATTGTGTAACAAATTGATTTTCGCCAAATAAAGGGATGAAATATGATCAATGTGAAGACGCTAACATTGAAAGAATAGCAACAGCTCATAAGTTCACTGCCCGACCGGTTGGTGCACTGTGATCGCTGTTGCCATGGCGGCAGGTTTGTTTCGAAGCATATTACATCAAAGTACGAAAAGGCGTAATATCTGGTTCTTTTCCTGCAGCGATCAGTATGCATTAGTGTTTGGAAAAGGAGGAGATATAATTAACATATTATAAATATGTCAAGTAGCGAAGGTAAGTTAAAATACATTAACTGCTTAAAACAATCCTGAATTAATATTTATTCCATGTTCTACGAATTATTAAGATTAATGTTTCGTATTCTTTGTTTCAGAAACGAGTAAAATATTCCTGTAAGTTCCCGGCTGCGGAAGTAAATACTTGAGACTGAAATCCAACGTGAACTACAAAAACAAACATTTCTACAGGTTTCCGAAAAAAATCAAACGTGAACCAACTGAACCAGTGGAAACATCAGTGCAATTTAGATGACAATGTGAATTGTGCTAATTATTTCATGTGTGAAGACCACTTCCTGGAGAAAGATTTCGTTAACCATACTAGACATAGTTAAATTATGAAGTTATCCCAAAGCAGATTGCGACTCGTGATTTACAGAGACCCAATCCCTGTGAGATCCCAATCTAATGTGGGAAGTGATCTGAAGCCTCGCCTTTTTTTTTGTGAAAATAGAAAGTAGGTTCATACCGCTTTGTATGACTGAGGAAGTGACAGGAAGGTACTGATATTTACGGTAATGTAATAGTTTTAAAATCAGTTTTTTATAAATATAATTCAATAATCAAGGATGTTTGTTTTTTATTTATAAAGTCATCTAAAGTAATACATATTTCAGCAGTCACCGAGACATGTATGTTGTGAGTAGCAGGAATTCTAGAAGATATTCTACACTACGGTTTGTATAAGATCCGACGCATATTGTTTGCAAATTATTATTTTTTTCTTATTTAAGGTGTTCATCATTTAGTGCATTTTGTGTTCAATGCTTTTAAAAGATAATTGTTTGTATCACTATAGCCTGATGGTATTAGTGGGCTATGGTCATTACCGTAGCCCGCTAATACTAGTGGGCTATGGTTTTACAGAATTTGGAATGCATTTTCATACATGTGTTCTGGCACGCAAAGTTTTCATTCTTACAGCTTAACTGCCCGACCCGTTGGAGCGCTGTAATCGCTTTTTGTTTCCGAGTTTTGACATGCGCTGTTCACTTCTAATAATAATATTGGTGTTCTGTGAAATAGGATGTTACGCGCTAAGGGTGTTGGGAGCAAATTTTGAATTTGATTTGAAGAAAATGATTGCATAAACAACTTTAAGTCAATTAGGTTTAATCATGAGAATTTTGGCTTTAGGTTGTTTAAATTGGCTTTTTTTTACTTCCTCTGCCCGTACCATAGGTACTATAGGTAGAGGAAGTATTGTTTTCGACCCCAAAATTCGAAGTTGAGTTTTTAGCATATATACACGTTTCAAGGCCCCCTGAATCCAAAAATACTATTTTTGGAAACATGTCTGTGTGTGTGTCTGTCTGTGTGGAAGTTTGTGAACAGGCTACCTCCGAAACGGAGAATCGTATGAAAATAAAATTTCGTATTTGGGTCAGGTACCTTCTGAAGATGTGATTCGAAGATTGGCGACAAATTTCCCTTATTTTTAAGGGGACTTTACATGAAGAAATTTTCGTTTTTCGCGATTTTCTCGAAAACGGCTCTAACGATTTTCTTTAAATTTTGCGCATGGATTGCTTGTACCAAGAGCTAAAACTTTTATTTGAAACATTTTTTCGAACAAATTCTCTGAAGGGTAGTTATAAGCTACCCACTGTGAATACGTGCTTTTTGCAATACGGCTTCTTGTAAATCGTACGAAAACAAAATTTTGTATTTGGGTTGGGTACCTTCTGAGGCTGTGAAGATTGACTACAACCTTTTCTTATATTTAAGGGGACTTTACATGAAGAATATTTTGTTTTTTGCTATTTTCTCATAAACGGCTCTAAAAATGTCCTTTAAATTTTGTACATGGATTGCTTATACCATTTCAAAAACATTCTCTGAAGGGTGGTTGTAACCTACCAACTTGCCTGGTGAACAACTCAATACGCGGATATTTAAGGCATTTTATTCTATATAAGCACGTGAAGAGAGAAAAATGTACTGGCCCTGCTTACAGAAAAGAAATGTCTGAGGGGAATATTTGATAAATTTCGGAAATTATTCTTAACAGCAGAAAGTTCAATAAACGTTTGCAGTCACTTGTTTTTTTTTTCCCATAGCCTGCGTTTTTAATCGGAACATTCAAAGAAGGGGCTATAAGATATTTTTAGCATAATTAGCGTAAATGCTGCAAACTTTTATTTGGGCAGAGGAAGTTATGTGACTTTCACATCAGATTTTTTTTCATTCATTTCTTAACGCATGCTTTATTTAAGTGATGTCAGTAGCTACGTACGTATCAAATACGCAAAAATAAGGCTTTAGCGGACGTATCTGGTATACTGAATTACTGGATGAGTCCGATAAAGCTATTGTGTAGGCCCTACGTGGTGCATACAATATTTTTTTTTTAGTAAAAGATCTCTAAATTATATGAAATGAAACAAAATTACGTATAATTAATTATAATGAAATCTAGTCAGCCATTTGTTAACGTCCCATTCCAAAAGTCATCTGAATCGCGGAACAATGAACCGTACGTACCAATACGAAATGCGGTATAGACGCATATATGAGTCGCTTTTTGTAAACAATAATGCGTACGAACTAGTATTTATGAAAAGCTTGGGAAAATATGAATGATAATCCCGAGGATATTTCAATCCAAGCCAGAAACATTGAATTGGAGTTGCTGCCAATAAAATCTCGGCAGCATAGACTACGGAGAAGGAATATATTACTGGATTTAAATGCTGGTGCATCCATGGTAAGCAATGATTCTCTTCTGAGGCAAGATGTGAAAAGTTGTTGGCTTATATTTGTTGTTACATGATGAAGTAGGCCACCCTGTTTTGCGAGAAAAAAAAAACCCTGGTAAAGTTTCTGATCATCATAAAGAAACATGTTGGCTTAAATTTGTTGTTTTATGACCAATTATATGCTTAAATCCATGTCAAAGTTGGTGTGACTGGTCAATGCCATCTGGATTTTGTTTGTAGATTGCCATGATGACTTTAGCGTCCTAGGCCGATAAAAGTGCATTTTAAATGCTCATTTTGAATGCAGATTTAGCGGCTTAGGTCGCTAAAATGCTATTTTTCGGTGTGTTACCTGTCCGACAAGCAGCTGTTTCAGAGAGCGTATAATTAAAAGGTGAAATATGTTCTGTATTGTTCGTATTCCTACACAAACCGAACCGAAACAATAGTAACCCCTAGTCAAGGAAATTCACATTTCTTCCTATATTGGACCCTAGTATTAGTTGTGAATCTAAATTCCCTCTTTTGGGGAAATGCAAAAGCATGCGTCATGTGTTAATTTCATGGCTAGATAGATTCTCCACTCCAAGTAAAATCAGCATCGTTACATCAAGGACTATCACATACATGGGGGGATATATCAAGACTTTTTTTACGAATCTGGGGGAAATGTAATACAATGGCAACCTCTATATATTGGGAAATGGACGTCTGGCTTTAAGGTGTGCACCGAGTTAAAGCATCTGCCTTTGTTTCTCAAACTGTCAATCCAGAACCTCTTCTAATCTGAAGTACAACTGCAAACTCTTAAATAAACTGGTTGTATTGGCTAACCGGGTTGGGCCGCGTCGTGTTTTTAACGTCTAACGATTCGGACATCCTGTCGTGTCCTTCGGAGAAAGATTCACACTAAAAAGAAAGAAAATGTCCGAAACATTAGACTCTAAAAACACGACGCGGCCCAATCTGGATAGCAGTACAATCAGTTTATAGATATGATGACAGCGTTTCTCAACCTATGGTCCGCGAAGATGGTGCAGATGGTCCGCAGACATAATTAAAACAATATAAAGCAAGTGGAAAGTAAAGAAGTAAAATTTTTCACATATTTCGTTATAATGACCTATAATTAATACCCCAAATATTAAGAATATAGGCATTCTTTTAAAAATGGGATGTAAAATTTTTTAGACATTTTAGAGATCCTCGGGTTCAAAAAGGTTGAGGGGAAACGCTGATATATGACACCGGCCGTGGAAGCCTACGAACTTATGCAAGTCTTAAATTTGTGTAATTATATTTTTCTTGTAGTACTATCCGGCTTACACTAGCAATGCCAACGTTAATGTATGGTAGTGAGAGTTGGGTGCCAACAAAAACAACTCTAACAAGAATTCTGAGTTCAGAAATGAAGTTTTTAAGAAGGACTAAAGGTTGCTCCAGAGAAGACCGTGTTAGAAAGGAAACCATACGACAAGAACTTATTGTAGAAGGGATAATAACTAGGGTTGATAATTACCGCGACAAATGGCTACAACACGTAAGATTTCCTTTCGTATTTGAGTTATGGCGCTTTTAAATAAAAACACTAAATTGGGTTTGACGCCGGTACCGGTGAACCGATTCGGTTCAATAACAATAACAATAGAGTTCTTCCCATGGACATTATAAATGCGTATACCAAGTTTCATGAAAATCCGATAAAGCGTATTTGAGTTATGGCGCGTACAGACACACGGACAGACAGACAGACAGACTGACAGACATTTTTCGTCCCCCCACACACAATCTCATAAAGTACCATACTGGCACTTAATAAGTTTAGCATCACCTTTTTGTCCGCTATTTTGCCTTACTTTCAGCACATTTTTCGTTCCTTTCCTAATCCTGAATATAGCCTATGAGATACCTTTATGAAAGGTATTACTTACTTACTCAATGGCTAGAGATAATTCCCATCATTTTAACTCTTTAATGCTCTAGACTCAATTTTCCACAGAATATATAAACCCATGTCGGACGGCACAGAAAACAGTTCACACAATGATTACACCCAAAACTATATTTTCTTGTATTTTGTCGTACAGTGAAATAATGTCGTGTCTTTTCTATACTACATTACGCCAGGAGCAACGAGATGTCTGATGATGGCAATCGACGGTTAGTAAGCTCTTGTCGTTCTCACCTTTTGCGATACATGGCCTCAATTTTATACAGGCTACTAGAAATTCATACTTCGAATACTTACTTACTCAATGGCAATAGACATTTCCTAAGCAAGCTATAGGAATACTATGTATTTATGGAGTCCGGAGGTTCATTGCCACGCTTACCTGAGCCCGGCATTCAATCCTATTCTGTGCCTACTCCATCCAACAATCCCTCGAAAATTCTACTTCCCTTAAACCCACCCTAATATTGTCCTCCAACCTGCGTCTAGGTCTTGCACGGGATCTTTTCCCTTCGGGCCTCCCGTTCAATATTATTGAGATATGTCTTTCCTCTCCCATGCGCGCAACATGTCCAGCCCATTTCAACCTCCGTGATTTAACTGCCCTTACTATGTCCGGTGAAGAGTACAGGTTATGAAGCTCGTCCTTAGAAAAGGTACCCGTTTTTATTTTGTTATCTCAGAGCTCTCCGTCTACCTGCCCCACTTCCCATTAGCTCGTCACTACACCTTGAAGATGACAGCAGAGCAATCTGTCGAAAGCTCGGAATCCTCTAACTTATCCGACGGAAAAGCCTCAAGTAATACACAGTAAATACCTGATAAAAAGTAACTGAGAAGTGGAATCTAGTTGACTGAGATGTAATCTGAAAATGAGTATTGTTTACTCACTTGAGATTCACACCGGTCCGGGGATTTCATTGCACTCACCTGTAAACAAACAACGCACATATTAATTTTCATATCCTTCAGTGCAGTATCCTATCAAATTACTAAATAACTGAAAAGCATGAATAAGTACACAATAAAGATTATGGCTCGGAAGTTGATGAAATGTCGTCTTTTTCTGAGACTTTTCAATGCCTCAAAACCTAACGAACAAACAAAAAAATACCCTCGTTTAAATTTGCATTTTTCGGCATTTTATTCTCTACTGGTCATTTATTTATTTAAAGGAAATTTTCATTCAGTCGGGAAACTTTTACGATGTTTCCCGATGTACAGAAGTATTGTTTAGGACAATCGGCGATGCTTCAAGTTCGAGACACTACGAATGGCAATGGTTTGTTTACTGCTCTGCTGAATAAGGAATATCTGCAGTTTTCGATAGTTAAAAGCGTATTGATTTGGTATCCTTATCGTCAGACAAAAAAGAACAAAACTCATTAATACATATATAAATTATGAATATAAAATACGTTCTTTGTTATTACACTACTGTATAACATTAGAAACGGAAGAGACATTAAAATCTTTAGGAGCAAAATCAAAGAGATACTTGTAAATAGGATTTTTTACACTGTGCAAGAATATTTTGAATGTGACTCTGAATGATCGTTTTTGCATTGTGTATCTATTGACTGGGGTACGCCGTAGCGTAGCGGTTGAGGCGCTGCGCTACAAATCGGAAGGTCGCGGGTTCGATTCCGGATGAAGTCGTTGGAGTTTTTCAATTGGCCTAATCCTTCTGGTGGCACTATGGCCCTGGGGTCGACTCAGCCTCTAACAAAAATGAGTACCAGGAGCAATTCTGGGAGTAAAGGCGGCCTGTGCGTAAAGCTGACAACCTTACCACATTCATATTCCGAATGTCCAAAATCTGGGAGCCTCAACCTCCTGGAACCCTCTATTCTCCATGTCCTGTATAGGGATCACTTCACTTTACTTTATCTATTGACTAAACCTACTGCAATGTTATATTACTTAATGGTGTTACAAATAAATACAAATACAAAATACCTTTTTTTTTTTTAAACATATTTACAAATATTAAGTTTTTTTTTCAGACATTTTTAGATCATCAACTTCCAAGCCAAAATAATATTTAACACCTAGTGATTCCCGCCTCAACTCTTTGGGATTCCCCCGTTTCTACGAGAACATAACGAAACTATCAGATGCTTGAAATAAATGCTATTAGTTAAGCCACTGTTTCGCGTAGAGAAATGCAATCTAAGAAAGCCGGAGAGAGTGGGAAGATGTGCTGAAACGTAACGCTGAAGTGTCCCTGTACACGTGAAAACAAATGTAAAAGTTTTGCGAGTGTGTATGACGGGGTGATGATCCGGGGGGGGGGGGCTAGTTGCAATCGATTCGCGAGTTAAATAAAAACAAGCGCGCTGCGTGGAACTGACTGGGCCTTCCGGTTATTTACACCACTACAATTAATACACACTGCTTCATCCTCGAAAAAAAAATACCTTCCTCTCTCTACTCAAAATGTACAGGACCAACCACTCAGTCTTGTCTGGTGAATAATGCATCTTTTGCGTGCGCAGAAACAATTGAATACGCACTTGCAATACGGCCTCTTATTCTATACTAGCTTAAAAGACCCGGCGTCGCCCGGGTTTTGTATTTTGTAATTGGAAATTAACTTATGAAGGATTTTCAATTTTAAATTCTAGGTCCTTATATAGGCATTTATAATTTGAAATAGGAAGAACGACTTATTACACTCAAACTATTCCCTCATAAAACGCTTGATATAGTTTTTTATGGCTCATAGAGGATCTAGAATGTTGCATCCCATCGCTTGTACAGTGCACAGCAAGCCTGGTAGAGGTTTAAATAAGAAGAAACAGAAATTCCTGTAACATAAAATTGTAATATCGAGGCGGGAAATTTCCCACTCTTATGTTACCATAAAGTCGTTTTGGGGATGAAATTAAACAGAAAGCATTATCACTTTCATACTTTTCTCTCCAAAAACCTGCGATATAATATAATAATATACACATTACCATACCTCGTTTTGTTTTCTCTATGTCCAGGGTAGAGAAAGTTATGTGATTCCATTATTTTAGTGGATTTCATTCTGTAATATTTATTTATAACATGAATTATTTTGATAACTTCTCTTATTTGTCAAAAGTGCATTTCAATTGTTTTTTCCAAGCCCATCATATAAAATTTGGCAACAATATATTCTGTGATTTGGAATTGATAATTCTATGTAAAAAGGGATTAAGTATTTTCAAAAACATTTAATTTTTGGCATTTAGAATCAGAATTTTTCAAAATCCTTTCTTAGTGAGCACCTACATTATGAAACGAAGGTACTGTCAAAATTCCAAGTCTCTACCTGTTATAGTTTAGGCTGTACGTTGATTCCTGTCATTCAGTCAGTCATTCATTCAGTCAGTCAGGACAAAGCCTTTTATATATATAGAGATGAGAAAAATCAGGTAAACTAATGTAACAAAGTGCCAGAATGCTTTTGTTTAATAAGTGATATTTGCAATTATGATATGCAGAAAATAAGTTATTTTTGTAATCGATTTCCGAGTTAAGTTCCTGATCGATTCATTAATCATGGCTTACGGAAGAACAAAGGTCTAGTTTGATAAGCTTATGTGAAGGAATATGTGGGTAGTGTTATTTGTAAAAGCTAAATGTATTGCTCCTTCCAAAGCCGTATATGAACACTGTAAAACAATATGTTGTCATGAGAACTGATTTGCATTTGATAAATTCTAATGTATTGCCATTAAAAAAAAAGGCACTAAATTGGTCTTTACTCCGGTACTATTTAACCGATTTGGTCCAGTATCAATAGGCTTCTTCTTATGGACGTTATAAATGCATATACTATCTTTCATGAAATAGACCTTTGTTATTCCGTAAGCCATGCTTAATGAATCGATCTGGAGCTTAACTCTGAAATCGAATACAAAAATAACTCATTTTCTGCGTATCATGATTGCAATCATAACTGATTAAACAAAAAAAAAAATGAACTTTGTTACATCAGTTTACCTGATTGTATTATCATTATTATTATTATTATAATTATTATTATTATTATTATTATTATTATTATTATTTTACTTTCGATTAGGCCAGCTTAGGATCACGTAAAACATTTGTCTTCTTCTTGTCTTCCCAAAACTTCATCATTCTTTCGCGTTGTTGCTGTTTCCGTTCTTCCGTCCATTTACTTCCCGTTTTCTTCTTCAGTTTCTCTGGAAATTCGCCATCAAATATTGCTTTCCTAAACTTTTCTCTGTTTGCAATATCCTCTTTTTTTATATTGAGTAATTTCAAATCTTCAACTTCCTTGAAAAATGCTGGTTTAGTTTTTTTTACTTACATAGTGATCAAAAATTTGTTTGGTAAGTCTGTCTCTTTCCATTCTGAAAATATGACCATAGAATCTTAATCTTCTTTTCCTGAAAGCATGGCCTATTTTTTCTGTTTGTTTGTATAACTCCTTTTCTGGTCTCAGTTTGTATATGTTATTCTCCCAAATTGGTCCCATAATTTTCCTTAAGATTCTCTTCTCTGTTTTGCTTATTCTTCTATATCAGAAGGTGTCTATACACTCTGTTGCGTACAGAGCTTCTGGTAAGATTACAGTTTTATAATGCCTCAATTTAGCATTTTTGGAAAATGATTTTTTGTTATAGCCTATATATTCATTGTTGTTATTATTATTATTATTATTATTATTATTATTATTATTATTATTAAAGGTAATCTAAATATTGTAACATTTATTCTATTTACGGATTCATTTTAGTGTTACGAGAGTACAGTATTAAAAACAATTGTGTTATGTTGCCTAAGAAGGCAAACGCACAGTTGCCACTGAACAGAATTTTAAAACCGAAAGCTAAGTCCAGTAACAATAATAAAAACAGATGGACAGTAAATATAGACACAAAACTCATGCCTGACCTTGAAACACATGCTGTGCATACCAATTAGCATTAATATAAATGCAAGCATTTACACTGGACGGAACAAAAGAGCAGCGCATTGTCGATGCAAAGGATTGACGGCAGAGAGCAGCACTGTGTAGAAGCAACTGATGCGCGCTCTATGAAAATTTGATGAGGTGCTAGACGGCTTATCGGTGAACTAGAGAGAAAAACAAATAAAAAGCTAATAAATTGATTTGGCTCACGTCAGACTTCTGAATCGCGTCATTCCTGAACTTGCAAACTTTATATCGCCACTTTAAACTTCCAGACCTCGTGACATCGTCCTATTTTATACTTCTTATACCAAGGAGAAAGAATACAATGAAGATGTTAGATACGATTAAGAAATCGGATATACAGAGAAAAGGAAAACAAATAAATTAAACATGACAGATGCACAATAGGCGATAGACAGTCATAGAACTTTTACACTCATATGATTAGCAAATATATAACAATATTAGTTATTACTAGGGGGCGGATTTCTATTACCTAAAAAAATGACCATTAAAATTTAGAATATGACTTTACCACTTAAACATTGTATATATTTTTTTTTCAGGTTTCATTACAATTCATTTTATTAAAATATAATGTTAATTATTTTAAATATCTGTAAATTCTTAAAAAGTATCATTATAATGCAAAATTTACAAAATATGATACGAAACTTCAAAATTTCTTTAATATGCACACAAATGTGCCGAAAATATGACCTAAATATGCATATTCTTACTAAATATGCTACAATAGTTGACAATTTCCTAAATATGCAGTTATATGCACAATAAAAGCCGTTCCATTTTCACCAGGATGCTTGGAATCGGGTTTAAATTAGTCGGAAACCTGAAATAATGCAAAGGGGGAAAATATGACATGTCATAGAAATTCGCCCCCTATTTATGACCTAAAAAAGTGGAAAATATGACTGCAAATATAACATTAAAAATGACTAAATATGACCCAAAAATCCGAAATATGACCTCATAAAAGAACGTATTTTTTTTTTAAAATAAATGTTCCAATTTACAACGTTTAATTATACTAAATTTTTACATCACATTATTTCAATCAGATAATCACTTTTTAATAATTTTACAGATGATTTACAATGTTACTCGTAAAGAACTTCTAATCTGTTAATGTTTCTAGATACCACTGCAAATGTGAACTGAAAATATTTTTAAAACATGTCTACTGGAAGTTGTTAACAAAAGGGAGAAAGATTGTGCTATTTGTTATTGTTCCTTCATATTTCAATTACAGTATAAGAACCAGGACCCGGATTCTAATGACATGTCATCTTTTTATTTATGCTGCATATACATTGCCAACTTGTAGATAAATCCTAATCATGGCCTCTAGATTATAGAAATGCATTTTTATTAAGTCATTCTTGTCATTTTATGCAATTTTATATTTTTAGGGCATTTATTTCAATTTTTAGTCATTTTCGTCTCATTTGCTTTCTTATTTAGTCATTTTCATGCATTTACTATGAGTATATAACTTTTTTTTTGTCGACTAGGTATCATTGTCTCCAGCGGTGCTGTCTTTGAAGTGTTGTTTGTTTAATGCAAGAAGGACACGCTCGGTGTTGAAGTGTTGACATGTCTCAGTCGGAAACGAGAATCGAAAGGGTTTACAAGCTTTTTACCCCATACGGTAATATTTAAATAAATTATTAGGTTACCATAATGCCACATTTTTGTAGGATCTACGTTAAAAAATTGTCTTAATTTTCTTCTAACATCTGCATTTAGGCCTACAGTTTTTACAATTAGGTATAAATTCCGGGGTGCTCGGGCAAAGAGAGTTAAATCCACCATACTAAAAAATTGAGATATGTCTTAGAGTTATAGATAAAAATGTTCTCTACATTTGTGTTAGATCCAGTAAGTCATAATCAAAATTGTACGGTAGTTATGGATGCCTTATGGGTTTATCCATCTCTAAAGCTATGTTGGGCTGGTATAGTGTGTTAAGTCACTCTAATTCTCAGTAACAAGAAAGTGAACTTAACTCTCTTTGTCCGCGCACCCCGGAATTGGTCTATAACTTTGTGTATACAGTAATAATTTTTATAAATAAAATCAGTTTTAAGTCATTTCTTTATAATTATTAAGTCATTTTCTTTAAAATTTAGGATGATTTCATAGGACATTTTTCAAACAATTTTAGGTCATCAGAATCCGGGCCCCGGTTATTAGTCTTCCTGTTTAATAAGAATATTTTCTAACAATATTAGTTATATAAGTTCATGGCTCTAAATTATTAGTAAATATTGCTAATATTATTAGTAAACTGTTTAATAGACTGTAGAACTAATAAAACTGATAATATTAGGTGTTTTTCTATAAGTGTATTTGGGCTAATAAGTTATTTTCAAATCTATGTTATTCAGATTTCGTGATCTGAAGTTTTGTAGCCCCAAATAGCGGTTTAGATCTGTTTCGCAACTGAAAGAAACTTCTTAACGAAGAGACACAATAGCAACGAACCCATTGTCTTGCTGTGTTGTGGGCTGCAGTCTCATAAGGCGTTACGCAAGCAGTACAAATATAAACACTGGTTTATTTTGAGAACAAGGAAATGTTCTCTTTACGGTAAGAAGTTACGTAGTCTATGAATATCTTTTATTATTACTTTATGACAAAACTAGGTTAGTTCTTATGATATAATCTTGTAAGAGTTTCCCTATTCTTAATATATATATATTGCGTGTGGTAGATGACGCAGCGGTCGGGTGGTAGGCCAAGTCCCTTCAGGGATGTAGAGCCACAGAAATTAGTTTTGTTTAGTGTTATACTCCTTTTAGCTGCGAGGCCATATCAGAATTTCGGAATGTGTGTCTATACAGTAGGGTAGGCCATGGAGCTATTGCTTGTCAATTGTTTCTATTGTCGGTGTATTTTAATGGAGTAAATTTCAACTGATATTAATTTAAATTGATATGATACAGGATGAAATGGTGAGGATGATTCATGGTATGTAAATATCCAATTCGGCATTTGCCTTTACGACTAGGGAGACCATGAGAAAACCCATGTCAAATTGGCCGCCACGGGATTTGAACTTGGGACCTTTCGAATGCGAGTCCAAGACGTTACCATCTCGGCCACCTCGCTCGGTAAACATGTTAAACACAATTTGATGAAAACCTATCAATTTTCGTGTAGATCCAAAGCCACCTATTAACAAAACCGCATTCAATTGTGAAATTAACCGAAGGTAGCCTTGCTCGGTTGCCATAGCAACTGGGAAAACAAAAGCATCGCTAAAATAGATTTTTTGCAATGTAACACATCAATTTGTCGATTGCTTCAATTTTGTTAACCCGATCTACTTGATTCATTTGTTTAAGACTCGCAGAAATCTGATATTTTTACTTCCTCTGCCCGTACCATAGGTACTATAGGTAGAGGAAGTATTGTTTTCGACCCCAAAATTCGAAGTTGAGTTTTTAGCATATATACACATTTCAAGGCCCCCTGAATTCAAAAATACTATTTTTGGAAACATGTCTGTGTGTGTGTCTGTGTGGAAGTTGGTGAACAGGCTAGCTCGGAAACGGAGAATCGTATGAAAACAAAATTTCGTATTTGGGTCAGGTACCTTCTGAAGATGTGATTCGTAGATTGGCGACAAATTTCCCTTGTTTTTAAGGGTAATTTACATGAAGAAATTTTCGTTTTTCGCGATTTTCTCGAAAACGGCTCTAACGATTTTCTTTAAATTTTGCACATGGGTTGCTTATACTAAGAGCTAAAACTTTTATTTGAAACATTTTTTTCGAGAAAATTCTCTGAGGGTAGTTAAAAGCCACCCACTGTTCACCCACTGTTTGTAGAAAGTTTGTCTTACGTGATGAACAACTGAATTCGCGCTCTTTCACGGCCTCTTATTCTATATAAGAATGTGAAGTGAGAAAGATGTGTTGTTGGCCATGCATAGAGTAAAGATGTATCTGAGGGAAATATTCGATAAATTTCGGAAATTATATTTTATGGCAGAAAGTTCAATAAACGTCTGCAGTCATTTGTTCTTTTTTTTTTTTTAAGTTTGTTATATAGACTGCGCTTTTAGTCGCATCATTGAAAGAAGAGGTATTTATAGGATAATCAGCATAAAATTGTGTCTTGCGATTCTGTACAAGGATATGTGAATACTGCTAACTTTTATTTGGGCAGAGGAAGTTATGTGACTTTCACATCAGATTTTTTTTACTTACGTGGACAGAAGGGGATCATGAATGCAGGCCTAAATGGAAAAAAACATTGAAAGGTTTGGACGAAACTCACTATGCGGGGGTTTCATGGGCTAGGGAACTCAAATCTGAGTTCGCTTGTTCCCTGGGCGGCACACTTCAATCGTGAAATGCAATGGAAGCCGGGTTTTTAGCTTTTAATTATCAATCGTTTAAATTGTTTATGCATGATTTGGGTAAGGTTACGAGTCTGTGGTACGTATTTAATCATTTCGACTCAGTTTACCCATATGACAGCACATAGGCGTAACCAGGCCGACCATATGGGGGGGTTATAACATCCGCGAGGTCTGGAAAAGGGGGGTCCGGGGGTCCTCCCCCGGAAAATTTAAAAAAATTAAGATGCAAAATAAAGAGTTTTAAGCTTCCGGGGGCCCTCCCCCGGAAAATTTTTAAAATTAAGATGCAAAATAACGAGTTTTAAGCTTCCGGGGACCCCCCGGAAAATTTAAAAAAATTAAGATGCAAAATAAAGAGTTTTAAGCTTCCGGGGGCCCCCCCCCGGAAAATTTTTAAAATTAAGATGCAAAATAACGAGTTTTAAGCTTCCGGGGACCCCCCGGAAAATTTTAAAAATTAAGACGCAAAATAACGAGTTTTAAGCTTCCGGGGGCCCTCCCCCGAAAAATTTTAAAAATTAAGATGCAAAATAACGAGTTTTAAGCTTCCGGGGGTCCTTCCCCGAAAAATTTTAAAAATTAAGACGCAAAATAACGAGTTTTAAGCTTCCGGGGGTCCTTCCCCGAAAAATTTTAAAAATTAAGACGCAAAATAACGAGTTTTAAGCTTCCGGGGGTCCTTCCCCGAAAAATTTTAAAAATTAAGACGCAAAATAACGAGTTTTAAGCTTCCCACGCTTTATACTTGTATTAAGTAATTTATGGGCAGACTTAAAAAAATTATACAATTTTCCTTTTTTTAATCAATGGGGGGGGGTTCAAACCCCCAAAACCCCCCCTCGGTACGCCTATGTGACAGCAGGAGATTCGTTTTATTCGTTTATTTATTTATTTATACTTTTTAAGGAAAAGAAATATATAAATAAGAAAAAAAGTATGCCCTGTGCAATTTATGTAAAAATGTTTTCATTATTTTTCTGTTAAATAAATCATTTAAATAATACATCTAGAAGTTGAGTAAATAATCCTGCGTAAAGCCGCGGGCGCCTTCTAGTTTCACAATAAATAAATAAATAAATAAAAACAATTCTTGAAAACATTTTCGGTAGCGTGTCACCATTTTTTGCAAACCACTATTGTACCACTGATTGAAAACAAAACGTAAGTGAGGGATATGACCTCCTCCCCCATGGTTGTATTTATTGTCAGTACAATATCAGAGTTGCATTGCTACTGATTGCGCCGCGCCATATAGATCACTTCTCCAGCAGTACAGTTCTCCCGGTGGCATAACGACTAGGCGTTTCCTGACTTTTACTAGGTGCCAGTGTAGTACCTTATGACATTGTGTGGGGAACGGGAAAATGTCTGTCCGTCCGTATGCCTGTACGCGCGATACGCTTTATCAGGTTTTCATGAAACTTGGTATACGCATTTATAACGTCTATGGGAAGATGCCTATAGAAATTGGACCAAATCGGTTGACTGGTATCGGAGTAATGCCCAATTTAGTGCCTAATTTACGGTAATATACTAGAAGGAATTTATCAAATGTAAACTAGTTCTCATGAAAACATATTCTTTCTCTGTGTTCATATACGGCTTTGGTAGTTGCAATACAATTAGCTTTGACAAATAACACTACCCACATATTCCTTCATATATGCTTATAAACTAGACCTTTATTCTTCCGTAAGCCCTGCTTATTGAATTGATCTGCAGCTTAACTCGGAAAACGATAAAAAAAATAACTTATTTCTGCATATCATAAATGCAATTATCACGGATTAAAAGAAAGCATTCTGGCCCTTTGTTACATCAGTTTACCTGATTGTATTATTATTATTATCATTATTATTATTATCATTATTATTATTATCATTATTATTGTTATTGTTCTTATTATACTCTCGTATTATTATTATTATTATACTCTCGTGTCACCAGTGTAGTTAAGTTATATCTGCACGAAATTAAGCCATTAAAATATACTCACGTCTAATTGGTAATGTAGGAATGGAATCCGATTGCATGAGTAAAACTCCATCTTTAGACGGGGTAATTACAACTACATGAAGATTCCTGGAGACACTTGATTCATGTGAGGCGATTTGAAATTAAAATCCAATTTAAGAAGAAGAGCTCAATTATTTGAGTCTGAAGTTACCGCGTTTATAACGAGCTTGGCTTTATGTTGCTCTGCTTCTGGGTCGAATTCAAAAGACGATATTCACTGAATAGTCTTAACATGCAGAGGTCCGTGAAAGTGATTTTATTTTTAAGGAAGTTTATTTTATAATTAGACATATAGTCCTACTATTTATCCATTAATATTGCATGCAAGTTATAATTTGGACGATTTATGCCCGGTTTCTATATACTCGCGAAATACCTATGCGTAAATTATCCAATGGACAGAATTTACACAAGGATAACTTTTACAAACTCAAATAATTTAAAGGTAACAATCACATACACTTGTGGCGAGGTTCTAGATAAATGTCCTCTAGGTAAATATGAAAATGACAGAAAAAATGTTCCTACGAACTCGGGCTAGATCTTTCCAAGGGTAAATCATCGGGTTAATTTATCCTTCCATGGATGGGTGGATAAAATTTAACCTCTCATAGGATCAATAATAATTTAAACAACGAGAATCAAAGCCTTCTGATTTAAATTAACTGTACAACTCCAAGGCCTTCCTCATTATATCATTGTGGGTGAAATGGAACTAATTTTCCCATGGATAATTTACCCATAGGTATTTCACGAGTTTATAGAAACCGGGCATTATTATATATTTTTATTTACAGTGTTTGAAGTATAGAGTGGAAACATGTTGGATTTGTAAGACTATTCCACTCATACCGCGTGTTTGATATTTACCAATAGCGTTTAGCAATTCCTCGAATAACTTATAGACCAATCACGATCGTTTATCAATAAAATGCTTGCTATTAATACGATGGGATTTTACCTGATAAAACGTCAGCTCGTTACTGGACACTTAAGCATCAGTGTGCAGTGATTAATACGTCACATGTAGCCATTGAGCAGCAAGAAAACAGGTTATTTTATAGAACATAACTTGTTTGGAAATTGAAATAATATAAATGTAGCCTACATTGATTAAAAACACAATTTCGATTCAGTGCAAGCCAGTTCCTGTACTTTTATTCTGTTCTGCTGTTAGCTTACCTGAATTACGTTAACTATGTCTTATACATAGGCGTACCGAGGGGGGGGGTTTTGGGGGTTTGAACCCCCCCCCCATGATTAAAAAAAGGAAAATTGTATAATTTTTTTAAGTCTGCCCATAAATTACTTAGTAAAAAGCGTGGGAAGCTTAAAACTCGTTATTTTGCGTCTTAATTTTTAAAATTTTCCGGGGGTGGATCCCCGGAAGCTTAAAACTCGTTATTTTGCGTCTTAATTTTTAAAATTTTCCGGGGGAGCCCCCGGAAGCTTAAAACTCGTTATTTTGCGTCTTAATTTTTAAAATTTTCCGGGGAAGGACCCCTGGAAGCTTAAAACTCGTTATTTAGCGTCTTAATTTTTAAAATTTTCCGGGGGAGGACTCCCGGAAGCTTAAAACTCGTTATTTTGCGTCTTAATTTTTAAAATTTTCCGGGGGAGGACCCCTGGAAGCTTAAAACTCGTTATTTTGCATCTTAATTTTTAAAATTTTCCCTATACCCCCAGACCCCGCGGATGTTATAACCCCCCCCCATATGGTCGGCCTGGTTACGCCTATGGTCTTATATGCAACATTGGTAGCACTGGTCACAACTTGATAACTCGAATCCATTCATGGATGCTTGGTTCATAGTATGCCGTGATCTAGCAGCTGTTAGTTTTGTTTTTATATAACAAAGCATAAAAGTAATTATTATTTGTATAAACCGTTAGCCTACATTTTTATTCATGGAATAGGCTATTCTTAATAAATTCAACTCGAGTTGACGAGTTTCATAATATAAATTCGCTCCTGCTGCGCAGTCGCGAATCTATCGATAAAATCGTCAACTCTCGTGGGATTACCTATGATAAAACGTAGTAATCACTGCACATTGATGCGTACGTGTCCAGTAACGAGCTGACCATTTTATCGGATAAAATCTCATCCTCGTATTAATAGGAAGCATTTTTTAAGATAACGATCGTGATTGGTCTACATCCGACGAATTGCTAAACGTTATTGGTCAATATCAAACACGCATCAGTTGATGAAGTTGAGTTTTCCTAAACGGAAGGAAAGGCCTTAGAAAGGTTGAGACTGGAAGGCAGAGCTTTATGAACAAGTCTGAACAGTTTAAACCTGGCAGGAAATCGTACAATTACGCATAAAGAAGCAGGACAGGGTAAGGGCTGGAAATGTACATCCCCTCTACGTTCAATTCCCTGTCCTCTAATTGGTCTGTCACTCAAACGAATAGCCTCAGTCTATCCGATACACTGAGCCCCGATCTCTATCAATCTCAAGGCACGGACGCCGCAGAGTACCAACTTAAACACTGGACCAAATGTCACCTCATAAATTATACATATGCTTTATTTCCTACTCCTCTTAACATCATGGTCATGTCAGGAGTCGTGGTTCTGTGTGTGTACCAGTAGGAACTATTGATGTGCAACTGTTTTCTATTGCTGATGTGTTTATGGCGTCTGTTAAAATTCGACTGGTATTAATGTTTATGAATATTATACAGGATGAAATAATGGGGATATTAATAGCTCCACTTCGGCATTTGCCTTGACTGGAGAAAACATGAAAAAACCCGACAAAATTTGCTGGCCATGGGATTTGAACCAGGTACCACCCGAATGCGAGACCAAGACGCTACCATCTAGGCCATCTAGGATCGGTAAATGAAATTACTACACATTAAAAAAACATAAACAATGTATCCTAAGATTTACAAGCGAAGGAAAGGGTTCTTTATACAATTCAGGCTGTGGATGCTAAGGGGTACCAAGAGAGTGAGATACCCAGATCTTGACGTATAAACGTTTTTAAAATTTGTCTTGTGGGAGGGGGGGGGGGCACTAGCTAGAACAGCAGGTAACGGAAATACGTCACGTCCAAACAAATACATGAATAAACCCCGGTCTCAGTAGGCTTAGTAATAGAGTATAGACTTAAAAAAAAAATAATGAGACAAACTAATCCTATAGAGCAGTGGTTCCCAACCTTTATCAGCTGACGCGCCCCTTCAAATATTATGAAATCCTCACGCCCTCTATGATAATGATGGGGACAAGATTGTACTTTTGTACTTTAAAAGATCCCTATATTGCTTGTAAAAATAACATTAATAATGCTCATCCCTTTTATTATTCTTATTACTTCCTCTGCCCGTACCATAGGTACTATAGGTAGAGGAAGTATTGTTTTCGACCCCAAAATTCGAAGTTGAGTTTTTAGCATATATACACGTTTCAAGGCCCCCTGAATCCAAAAATACTATTTTTGGAAACATGTCTGTGTGTCTGTGTGTCTGTGTGGAACATCTGTGAACAAGCTAGCTCCAAAACGGAAAATCGTATGAAAACAAAATTTCGTATTTGGGTCAGGTACCTTCTGAAGATGTGATTCGTAGATTGGCGACAAATTTCCCTTATTTTTAAGGGTACTTTACATGAAGAAATTTTCGTTTTTCGCGATTTTCTCGAAAACGGCTCTAACGATTTTCTTTAAATTTTGCACATGGGTTGCTTATACTAAGAGCTAAAACTTTTATTAGAAACATTTTTTTCGAGAAAATTCTCTGAGGGTAGTTACAAGCCACCCACTGTTCACCCACTGTTTGTAGAAAGTTTGTCTTACGTGATGAACAACTGAATTCGCGCTCTTTCACGGCCTCTTATTCTATATAAGAATGTGAAGTGAGAAAGATGTGTTGTTGGCCATGCATAGAGTAAAGATGTATCTGAGGGAAATATTCGATAAATTTCGGAAATTATATTTTACGGCAGAAAGTTCAATAAACGTCTGCAGTCATTTGTTCCTTTTTTTTAAGTTTGTTATATAGACTGCGCTTTTAGTCGCATCATTGAAAGAAGAGGTATTTATAGGATAATAATAGCGTAAAATTGTGTCTTGCGATTCTGTACAAGGATATGTGAATACTGCTAACTTTTATTTGGGCAGAGGAAGTTATGTGACTTTCACATCAGATTTTTTATCCTGTGATGCTTTTACTGTCACACACACACACCCATATAAAACACGAAAATGAATATCTAATTATTGTGAATCTTATTTGAGCCTCAGTACAGTTCATAAAAATGTAGAGTTAAAAACTGAATATTAGTGAGATGATTTGCACTGTTTTGCTTTCGCCAGCTCTGAGATTTATGTTTGACAGAGCACAACGCACCTCACTCGTATCTCGTCTTTGGATTTTCAAATTATTATAAACGTGTTGAGGAAAAGATATTGCTATTTAATATAACAGAGAAAATATAGTTACAATTCATAAGATTATAAAACTCAAATTCACTCTGTTCTGTTATCCTTGTTAATTACGGTATGTGTCTGTGTATTTGTTTGGTTAAAGTTAACCGATTAAAAATTCTTGTCGACCGACAACACAACACAAAATCAAAATATGACTTTCAAATTGTTGCACGCCCCCCAAGAAGAGCCTCACGTCCCGCCCCCCCCCCCCGGGGGGCGCGCCACCCTGGTTGGGAACCCCTGCCCTTCTATAGCGTATACCTAAACTTAAAAAAAAAAAAATTAAATGAGAGAAACTAATACTGTAGTGTAGAGTATAAACTCTAAAAAAAACATTTAACTAGCGAAACTTAAACAATAAATAAATTTTAAAAAAGAGAGAGAGAACCTGGTCCTAATTTCTAACGTCCATGTATGTTGAAAACTACTCCACACTGCATTATTTCTCGTTGCCCACCAGGGATAGTAATGGCGTATGCAAGAAAGTCGAGGTGAGGAGGGGGGGGGGGCGACTTCGTGTCTTCTGTCCTCCTTCAGTAGCAAAACAAATCGCGCAACAAAACTGCACGGAATTGACTAATCTGTCAAGAAGATAAGCAGAATGCAAGAGTGATGCAAAGAACGACCAACACTGCCACAAGTTTCTGCTTTGTGACATGCAGACAACGTCATTGGGTAAATTAATGACCTATGTACGACGTCTAGATACTTAAGGGGAGAGTAAGGTGGGGGAAAATATAAGTTTGGTCAAATAGACATTTGCAAACTAATGGGTCAGCACTTTCCATGATATATACAACCTGTTGAATTTCGTATATCAATTAACTTACACCGCCCAACAAAAAAGAACTTTTTGTTTGGTGTCTCATGTTTTACCGGATTTTGGCTATAGGCCTACTTAGTGTGCTTATTCCAAATATGTAAACAGTTTTTCTGTACCAGCTCTACTTTTATATAGAGTGCCATTAACTTATAATCTCCTTCGCGAACAAAATCTTGCTTGATAATATAGCTAGTGAAGGTTCTTGACCATACTTTGGACACGTAGGACGAAAACTGTACGAAGTCCAGAAAAACTAAAAGCTGGATTATTTTTTGGCCCTCAAATTGACAGCTCATAACTCATAAACGACCGTACAATATGTGATAATATCAATTTTTTGAAAGACCCCATGTTATATTGTTATGGTAATGTTAATGTGTTGCTTTTTTCTTCACATGATTTAGAAGCTACAAATAGGCACTTTTTAGGTAGATTTTCGAAGAAAAATCTACCTATTGCAATGGATACCACTTTATGATTTTCGAAAAATTCTTTCATATCTTTACGTTTCATGCTCCCCTAAGTACGAAACCACCGTCCGTTCAAAAAAAAATTTTGTGATATTTATATATATATATATTTATATATATCTTTACACGATAGCGGCCGTAATTTTGAAGATATTTGAACCAAATTTTATTATGTTATTTCTAGGCCCAATAGTTCGGACAAGTTCGTTAATGGGCAAAATTGGCCCAAGGGGGTGGTCGGGGGAGGGGGTTGAAATTTTTAAAAATGTATATCTCGGCCCCTATGAAGTATAGAGGGAAACTTTGTTTGAATAAATTAGAGTACTCCCTATGGAGTTCACAGTGACACCAACGATTCGGGGGTTCGAGTGAGGGTGGGGGTGGAGGTGGGGGTGGGGGATGAAAATTCGAAACTTTTGAAACCACGTCTTGTGGGGTATCGTTGAAAAGCTCTTGATGAGTACTCTACAAATCAATAAATAGTTTCTTGATAGCTCTCATATTACGCGAGATTTTAATGTTTGAAAATAATAACACTTAAAAGAATTATTATAATATCATAATTTTGTCTTGTTTAGCGGCTTTGCTAATTTTATTCATTGCTGATCTTGCGCACGGCCTCCCAGAATATTATATCCGATTCTTGTTGTCAAAAGAAATGATTGTAGGCTCTTCCTCTTTACCGAATTCAGTTCTTATTACTGCAGGTTAACCATGCCAAGGCTAAAGAAGAAGAGTGCTATGCAGCGACAATAAATTAAACCAAAAGCACTTCGAAATCTACCTCCGCCTGTAGGCCTGCCTAAAGGGATTTTTTTTTATTTATATCGAACGTAAAATGCGATAGTATGCATAATGGTAATCCCATATCTCACAAACTAAAGCTGATGGGGCAAAACTAATGGCACATTTGGCATCAGCGACCTAAATATACTCCAGAATAGGTATATTCTAAGGCACCAAAATGGCTGTTGGTCTGTAATCGATCTTAAGTATCTATAACTTCTCTACAGTCGTAGAGTCAGCACAAAAGGAGAGCATGCTACTTAGAAAACGAAAAAGAAATTCTAAAATGCGGTGACTCCATCTTGTGAATATAAAAATTTCAAAATATGAAAAATAAAATATATTTCGACCAACTTGTGGTAATCCTCAGTGATAAAATTTAAAAAATTAAAATCATTGACCAGCTCGGAACAGTTCAGAGCTGGCCAATACAGCCACACACCATGTTTGTTTGATGTGGCCATGATTTTAACTTTTTAAATTTTACCACTAACGATGACCACAAGTTGGTCGAAATATATTTTATTTTTAATATTTTAAAACTTTTGGATGTGAGACATGGTCGCTTACTCTTCGGGAAGAACATAATCTGAGTGTGTTCGAAAACAGGGGGCTTAGGAAAATATTTGGGCCTAAGAAAGATGAAAATAGGAACTGGAGAAAACTGCATAATGACGAGCTTCATAACATGTACTCGTCACCGGATATAGTAAGGGTAATTAAATCACGGAGGATGAAATGGGGTGGACATGGGGGAGGAAAGACATATCTCAAAAGTATTGACTGAGAGACTCGAGGGAAAAGACCACTTGGAAGACCTAGATATTGCTACGTTACCAAAGTTCGAGATAAGACGGAGGGAATGATAAAGGCACTGAAACTGTGGATTCAGATATTAGAATTTAAATATTCGAACAGTTCCCTACCTTGGCAAATTTCATCCACATGTCAGGGGAAAATATTCCAAAGCATATCTTCGACGTTATAAGATTGTTTTCTGTGTAGTCCGTTCCGTTACGCCTCACTAATTTCGTGACGATTTTGAGCGTAACACAAGCTCTCGATTTACCCCTACCGCGGCTAAAGAAGTTTCACTTCAAAAATATTGGCTGGGAGACCTGAAGGGAAGAGGCCACATGGAAGACCTAGCAGGGGGGGGAATATTAGGATGAATTTAAGGGAAGTAAGATTTGAAAGGGATGGTTGGATGGAGTTAGCTCAGAATAGGGTTGAATGGCTGGCTCAGGTAAGGCCGGCAATGAACCTTCCGGTTACATAAAATAGATAATATTCCTTTAGCTTGCCTAGAAATTGTCTATTGCCATTGAGTAGGCCTAAGTAAGAACTTTTATATTGACAAGGCAGAGTCACCGCATTTTAGATTCCAAGACAAGTCAATATGGCTCTATTTTATAAACATTTCATTCACACTTCCAGTTCGGGCTTGGGTTCTTGATAATATTGTTTCCTACTCTACTGCGAAGAAGGCAAAGACGTCCTATTAACCAGACTATAGATTTTAGTCATTTCAACCTGAGTCAAAGCTATTTAGCCTTAGCATATTACAGGCAACATCGAGCGAGGACTGAAACATGGGGGGCAGGGATGTGTTGGTTTAAATATGATATTTTTATCAGTGGAGATGACTGCAGCCGACAAGTAGAGAAATAAAAACAGAATTTTATGTACACGTAACTATTCCGATCCAGGTTCTGCCACATGCAGTTTCAATTCGTTAATACCCACCCTGCGTCCAATTTTATTATTCCAGTAGGGGATAGCGATGAAGCTCAAGGAAGCGATTCATACCAACGTACATGAAAATGAGAGGGTACAGGGGTAAAACATGCACCATTATTACTCAAAATTAGAATTATTTTAATATGAATAGGGTACTGTGTATCTTAATGTAGGCCTATATATAGGCTAAGTTTAGGTGCACTCAGAAACTCAATTAAGTCTCACTAATCACTTACTTGGGCCTAGTTACTTATTAAATGGCAATAGACAATTCCTATGCAAGCTAAGGAATATTATCTATTTTATGGAATCCGGAGGTTCATTGCCCCGCTTGCCTGAGCCCGCATTCAACCCGATTCTGTGCTAACTTCAACCACCCCTCGCAAATCCTACTTCCCTTAAATCTATCCTAATATTGTCCTCCCACCTACGTCTACGTCTTCCAAGTGGTCTTTTCCCTTCGGGTCTCCCAGTCAATATTTTTTACATATGTCTTTCCTCCCCAATGCGTGCAACATGTCCAGCCCATTTCATCCTCCGTGATTTAATTACCCTTATTATATTCGGTGAAGAGTACAGCTCGTCTTTATACAGTTTTCTCCAAGTACCGTTTTCGTCTCTTTTAGGTTCGAATGTTTTCCTAAGCCCTCTGTTTTCGAACACTCTCAGATTATGTTCTTCCCGAAGAGTTATGCGGCAATGTCTCACATCCAAATAATACAACCGGCAGGATAACTGTCTAATGCCCGGTTTCTACAAACTAGTGAATTACCTATGGGTAAATTACCCATGGACAAGATAGTTCCATTTAACCTACAATGATATAATGAGCAAGGCCTTGGAGTTGTACAGTTAATTTAATTCAGAAGGCTTTGATTCTCATTGTTTAAATTATTATTGATCCCACGAGATGTTAAATTTTATCCAGCCATCCATGAAAGGATAAATTAACCCAAAGATTTACCCTTGGAAAGATCTAGCCCAAGTTTGTAGGAACATTTTTTCTGTCATTTTCACATTTTTTCTGTCATTTTCATATTTATCCAGAGGACATTGATCTAGAAACTCGCTACAAGTGTATGTGATTGCTATCTTTAAGTTATTTGTGTTTGTGTGGTGTTATTTTTGTGAAAATTCTGTCCATTGGATAATTTACCCATAGGTAATTCGCGAGTTTATAGAAACCGGCCATTATAAATGTTATTTATAGATTTCTGGACAGAAGACGGGAACAAACATATGAGTATGCGAATTGCATAAAAACAAGCATTTCCTGATTTTAGTCTAAATTTAACTTCTCGCTTAATATTATTTGTATCTGTAATTATAGCTCTCAGATATATAGAAAGCAACAAGAATGTAGTTTTAGAAATGTATAAAACAGAAGTTTCACCCTCTACCCCCTTTACAATCACACTATGTAAAGTACGACATGTAAATCTTGGTTTTCAATCAATAATAAATCTAGTACAAGAGAATCAAGGCTCTTGTGGAGGAGGATGTTTTCAAAACGTTGGGTTCAACACTCGAATTATTGCGTCCCGACTTTATAGCAGCAGAAACTGGGGGAATATTTCCACTGGATTGTGTTTGAGTCATTAAATAGCCTCTGTATACAGAGGATGATGGGCCAGATGGCAGGAGGACGAGGGAGGATGGCGAAGTATAAAATTACAGATAAAAGAGGAGAACAAAGAAAGCGGAGGGTTCACTTGGGTCAGTGTTGCAGGGAAAGAGTTCAGTCTCTATTAGAACGAATTCGCTTATTTCCTGTCCCGGTGGGCGTGCCCCAGGGAACACAGACATGGAAATTGAAAGAGAAGAGATCGAGATGCAATACAATCGCTCCTACAGGTAGCGTGGTTCAATTCCCGCTTCCAGCCAATTCAGCACAAATCACTGAATACTGCCCCCTCATGCATATCATTACTGGCGATTGATTCCTCAACCGAAACAGAGTTGTGAGTGCTCGAACGTCAAATTAAACACACAACATTACGTTACATCAGCAGATTACAATTTAAACCACTGTGACTTTGTAATTTAATTTATTAAGTGGCAGAATTGTACTTTCTGAGATTGTATGGTGGACTGGAAAATGTGTGTCTGTACGAGCTATAACTCAAATATGCTTTAACGGATTTTCATGAAACTTGGTATACGCATTTATAACGTCCATGAGAAGAAGCCTATTGATATTAGACCAAATCGGTTGACCGGTACCGGAGTAATGCCCAATTTAGTGCCTATTTTATGGTAATATATGAGAAAGAATTTATCAAATGAAAATCAGTTTTCATGACATGTTGTTTAACAGTGTTCATATAAGGAGTTGGAAGTTGTAATACGGCTAGCTTTGACAACTAACTTTACCCACATAATCTTTCACATCTGCTACATATTCCATCATACTTTTTTTTCATGGTTTCCCTAGTCGTAAAGGCAAATGCCGAATTGGATAGTTACAATACCATGAATCATCCTCACCATTTCATCCTGTATCATATCCATTTAAATTAATATCAGCTGAAATTTAATCCATGAAAATACACTAACAATAGAAATAATTGACAATCAATAGTTCCATAGCCTACCCTACTGTACAGACACAGATCCCGAACTCCTGATATGACCTCGTAGCTAAAAGGAGTATAAACACAGCCCAAGTAAATAAAATAAAGAAGCTTTCGTGTGAAAAGATCATTCAAGATAACTCAACACAATATAACGAATTAATCAGGTTGCCATGACCACGAGGCTAAATATGAACATCTCGGAATTCACGTCATCTTTAAACTAATTAACAATTACTCACCAGCATAATGCATGCAGTCATTTCAACGGCAAAAAAAAAGTGAAGAGCGGGAACCGCGAAATGGGGAAGTCATGCGCATTGTAAAACAATTTGCAAGCTACTCAGGAAATGACTGAATCATACCAAGAATTTCCTGAAGAACCGTGACAAAAACAATACTGTTGAGTTCATTCCAAATGGGTAAACAATTGAGCGGAAAGCATTAGCTTTCTGTTCATATAATAGAATCTTCATAAAAACATTACTAAAACGAGTAGCCAAGAATGTCGGTAATGTAGAGAACAAACATATCCGGGAGAAGAGACTTCAGCTCTTTTGGAAAAATTTACCCGAATTTCAAACTCATATTTTCATATGAAAAATTTTGTACTGAAAAAAAAAAATAATGTATTTCTGAAAGTACGCTTCCATAGTTACAAAATTGTTCATAATTCAAATTTATAACTCTTATAGCTGTTGAGTTATGAAAATATTTGTAATCAGTAGGGCAAGGCATTTGATGATTTTGCATCTGTTTTATATGAAGGTTTAAAGATAGCTCCAATGTATATAAATGTATATCATTAAATAATTAATTAAATAAGGGCAATTTGTTTTTGCATTATTTTGCATATTTCGTCATTTTTCAAGAGATAGGTCATTTTTTTGCAATTTTTAGGTCATTTTCGGCATTTTTAGGTCATTTTCAGCATTTTAGGTAATTTTCGGCATTTCAGCAATAACTTAAATATTTTTTTCTTTCTTTTTAAATGGCACATATTTGCTAGGGGAAATTTGATGGCCATGCCAGTTCAGAAAGAATTTATTTTTCGCTAAGGGTGTCCAAGTACTGTAGTATAAATTTACTGATTTCTTTAGTAACAAAATAAGTGTGTTTTATATTGTAAATTCATATATAAACCATCGTCATAAACTGTATTTAGCAATTCATTACTTAAGGAAAAACTAATTATAAGTAATAATGGTAACTTTATTGGTCATTATTTTAAGATTTCGGGTCATTTTTTCACTATTTTTAGGTCATAAATGCATTTTTTATTTCGCATTTTTTCACTATTTTATGGTCATAAAATGCCTTGCCCTAGTAATCAGCTACATTCGCAAAAAATGTGTTACACCAGGATTGAAAAATGGACACCCCTGGGAAACCAAGAACACAAGATTTTTTGAAAACTTGTTTTGATATCTTGAAACATGTATGAACTCATATACAAAAAATGATTTTTTTCTAAAATGGCCATGCAACCACTGTTGGATGATTTGGCATGGAATAACCCTATTACTATGTATGGCATTCTCTTCATGTAACTTGGTTGTAAAAATTAAGAGAATGTCGTTACCACATCGCATCCCGGAAGGATAGATAACCCAAATAAAATCTTATTAATATACTCAAGTAACGTTCTTTGCTTTAAGCATGGCCAATACATCTTTCTCACTTCACATTCTGATATAGAACAAGAGTTCATATTGCAAACAGCGCGTATTCAGCGTGGGTGGCTTATAACTACCCTTCAGATAATTAAAAAAAGTTTTGAATAAAAGTTTTAGCTCTTGGTATAAACAATCAATGGGCCAAATTTAAAGAAAATAGTTTTAGCCGTTTTCGAGAAAATCGCGAAAAACAAAAAATTCTTCATGTAGGTCCCCTCGTTGTAGTTGTCGTCAATCTTCGTATCACATCCTCGGAAGGTACCTCGTGTGCACAGTCAAAAATAAATGCATAGAAATGCTACTTGATATATATTTTAACCAAAAAAGTTGGGTCATAGACTTAATACACGTTTTCCTTGAACGCAGCCAAAAGTGCTGGTAAGTGTTAAGGCTGCACGAAAACTACACTTAATAAAAATAAAAGAAAAGGCATTTTCAAACCAGTGACAGAAAAAGAATAAACAGAATTCTATACATTTTTGTGGAACTCAGATAATCTCGGTTTCAAGCAATTTGCTTTTAAAAGCACTTTAAATGCATATGAAAAGAATGCCGCAAATTGTCTCCTGGCATTTTAAAATAATGTTTCTTTTTGTTGTATACTTAAGTGTGATTATTTGGCCGGGGGACAAATATATATAACACAATGGTAAGGTGTCCCACACTGAGTGCGTGTGTCGGGGCGACGGGGGGGGGGGGGCGGGGGGCGCAGCTATTGAATACTAATCTGCCACATGCTGCAGCAAACTTTTGACGGTCATCATAATGTTATACTCATTTGCGCCTCTGTCAAACTTTGTCTGCGCCCCCCCCCGAAACTTCCCCCAAGTTCTTACCACATATTTCATGCCTATAAACTAAGACCGTGCTAGACATGAAAATTGATTGAAATTGTGTATTCATTGCTTAAACGTGCGCGTGGAAAAACGCAACTTACAGGTCGATAAATAACTTATATTCCGTACGAAATTCTTCATTTGAATCTTACGGCGACGTCAACTGAAAAATATGATGTGAAAGCTTAACTTCCTCTGTCTAAATACAAGATCTTAGTTTATACTGTGTATGACATTCTCTTCATGTAAATTGGTTGTGAAACTGAAGATAATGTCTTTACCAGAACCTTTCGCATCCCCAATGGATACACAACCCAAATAAAATCTGATTAATGCACTCACGTAACTTTCTTTACCCTAAGCATGGACAATACTCTTTTCTGATTTTCGATTTTTTCTTTCTCCACCTGTACCATTTTGGCAGGAGTGTTGGACACTCAAATTCGGTGTCGAGTTTTTAGGATAAATACATGTTATGCAATTTTTTGAAAGATGTCTGTCTTTCTGTGTGTCTGTGAACAGCAAAGCTCCAGAATGAGACACAACTTTCAAAATAAATTTTAGTTAGACATATTCTGGGGATGTGACACGAAGATTCACGACTACTTTCTCTTACTTTCACTACCACTTTACAAGAAAGAAAAAAAACATTTTTCGCAATTTTCTCGTAAATTGGTTTAAATTTTTTTAAATTTATTTATTTACTTTTTTTTATTTTGTATACGAGGTGCTTATATTAAGAGCTAAAACCCTCATTTAAAAATAAATTCGTTCAAGGGTAGTGATTATCCAGTCATCTTTTGTACAAACTGAGTCTTTAAACCTGAATACGCACTTCCTGCAATACGACCTCTTGTTCCATAACAGAATGTGAAATAACAAAATCAGTTGGGAAATTTATGTGAGCGCAACAAAATAGATTTGCTCTTGTGTTTTGCCGAACATTTATGTTATGCATTTTTGTAATAAAGACCAGAAGGGATCTGGGAGATGTCCTAAACTCTCCTAACTTTGAGACTGTGGTTTTTCCTTCTTCTTACTGCGAGGTATTTACTTTTGTTGCACTTTTATTTACTTAATCATTTTTATGTGGCGTGGACGCCAATGGCTTTAGTTGCTAAGCCCCCCGAACTACAGTATTAAAGAACTCTGGTAGAATGCTCCATTTTATCACAAATGCATAGCTTTAAGATCTCTTCTGAAAGAGCAAATGTTCAATTAGATGCATTAAAGTCTATGGATTCGTAGAAAAACCAAAGCTTCCTTCAGTTCCTGGCATCTGAAGAGGTAATTTCTGACACCTGTTACCACACAGATAGTATTATTTTTGTGGGAATTTAAATGCGTGGGCCCCACACGCAGTACACGATACGTGCGTTAAGGAGCAATACGCAACGTGAATTATATGCGTGACATACACACGCATGCACGCACCGGCCTTGAGTCCCACCAAGGCAAGGTGTTGCCTTCTTATTTCCATACACCCACATAAACAATGCGTACGACCAATGAATTTTACACTTTATCTGATACAAGCTGCATCACGACATTACATGAATGTAAGAGACTCCTTACTTGGGAACGTACGGTAGCTACCAGACCGCATGCCACCTACAGGAAGTTCGCTTATTCGACTCCCGAAGGGAAAATAAAGCGTTAGTTGCACGCCTTTGGATATATCACTTCCTGCCATCAGTAGCCTACGCGAACGCCGTCAACATTTAAAACTAGGCTAAACGAATGTATATTAAAAACTCTAACTTTTAGGTATAAAACATTTTATTTTTATTTCAGCTGTGTTTATAATCCTTTTAGCTTCCAGGCCTATCAGGAGTTCGGGATCTGTGTCTATACAGTAGGGTAGGCCATGGAACTATTGCTTGTCAATTGTTTCTATTTTAGGTGTATTTTTAATGGAGTAAATTTCAACTGATATTATTTTAAATGGATATGATACAGGATGAAATGGTGAGGATGATTCATGGTATGGAAATATCCAATTCGGCATTTGCCTTTACGACTGGGTAAACCATGAAAAAACCCATGTCAAATTGACCGGCCACGGGATTTGAACCTGGGACCTCCCGAATGCGACTCCAAGACCTCAGCCACCTCGATCGATTGTTTCTTTTCTTCTTCTTTCTTTTGTTTTGTTTTGTTGTTTGTTTTGTTAGTTTCTTTTTTCCCCTTGTATATTGTCGGTCTAAAGTTAAGTTACTTCTTTTCTTAGAGTAGCACGTTTTGCTAAAATAGTTTAATTTTATGTAATACAGACTAAATTAATTAACTAAAGTACCTAATATAACTAGTGTATTCTTAATTAACTGTGTTAGTGGATTTATTTGCTCCTTTCTTTCTGTCTCTGGTTGAGTGTAAGAGAAGCCCTATACTCTACCAGATTAAATAAAGATTTTTTTATTATTATTATTATTATTATTATTATTATTATAAAATTATTTACTTTTGATCTACACTACACCTCTCATGTTCTTCTGTAAGGAAAGACCTGTCCGTTAAAAATTGCCGATCTCATGGTCTAGTGGTCAGACAACTAATGAAGAGATAAGTACAGTACAGATAAGGAGAATTTTATTTCACAGATAGGTTCCTGACCTGTTAAAAATCTAAGAGTGTATAACCTGTGTTCATACCAACAGACTGAAGAGGACATTTTAAATGAAAATGCATTTCAAGTACATACAAAAGAAGGATCTAACCTAGCTTAACAAGACGTTATTATTTAAACTAGCGCTTTATTAGATAAAATCGCATCCTGGTATCCCAAGCAAGCATATTATAAGATAAACTACGGAGATTGGTCGATATCTCAGGCACTGCTAAACATTATTGGTCAATATTAAGGGGATCCGGAACACCTAAAATACGATTTTATTTTATTTTCACTTTTGGATGACTTATAATCAGACCTGGGATTTTATGGCAAATGCCTATTTTGTTCCTTATGAAATAATATGAAAATGTTTAAATATGTGGACGTTTCATGATAAATCACATACATTTATAAAGTTTTATAGTGCCCTAAAATGCCCATTTGGACCTTTAGAGCATATATTACTATTTTAGTGCCTAAAATGCCTATTTTGTACATTTAAAATAAAATTCAACTTCTGTAATTTTTACAATCTTATAATGGACATCCCTCAATAAAAAGCAGAACAGCAGGGGTGGGTTTTTCACAGAAACTTGATTATTCCAAACAATTGTCGCTAAAGGAATGCTGACTGACGGGAAAGGGGAAGGATTAAGGAGGAAGGACTACTGTGTCAAGTAACCAGTGAAAGGACATGTGTTTAAGTGAATATATTCCGTGATGCCTAATTTTGTAGTTAATTCTGTTAAGAATAGGTATACCATGTTTTTTGCAGGAAAAAAGACCATGTTACAGTTTAAGTGTATATTGTAATATTTTAAAGTCTATTTTCTATCTATTTACAAATTTTTAAAGCATATTTTAAGTGCCTATTTTCTCTTTTAAAAGCCTATTTTAGGTACCTAAAACTATTTTGTTTAGAGCCTAAAATCCCAGGTCTACTTATAATACTTTGAAATCTCCTCTTTCCAATTCCATAAGCACCAATCTCATATCTTGACTCTAAGTATGTTAAATTGTTATTTTTTGTAAACCTTAACGTAAGCACTTTATTCGATCGAAATAGCTACTGAAGATGTTTTTACGTGCAGATCACGTTAGATCACGTTGTTGTAGCAGTCCGGTCAACATAGTTGAACTCTTTCACCACTAAAATAATGATATAGGTTAAACATTTTAACACAGGGATTTGAAGAAATTCTTTTTAGAAAGCATCGTATACCATAAAATGTGCTAAAATTATTTTTAAATAAATTGCGTCTCGAAAAAATTATTCATATTTCTTAAACTAATAGCTCTTTCAAAAAATCACCGTGTTAAAATGGTGTCACATAAGCTAATAGCATGCTGTAAAATGTTCAATTTTTTACGATTGGTAGATCTTGAAAAAAGGTACCCTTTGTTGGCGCCATTTTATGATTGTAGAGATAAGGCGTTCCGGCTCCAGTTAAATAAGCATCGTATGACTGTCAAGAATTGCGGCTATTTTCTTTGTACACTTTACAGCCGTTAAGTATTTTAACCGGCCAGCAATAAACTGTTAAAGTTTACGGCTGTTAAGCCTATTTAAATGACGATTACGTGCTTGCACCGCAAAATTTACTTAACTGGCACTAAATAGACATAGGCTATTACAGGTTGCAGCCGTTGATTCCTAACCGATGTCGGTTTACTCAAGCGTAAGTTATTATTTATTTTGAACAGATATATTTAAGTTAATTGGAATTTTAAGAGACACGCGGAATATACTATATATTACAGAAGTTGTCGTCCTTAACCTCTCAACACTGACTATTAATGCATGGTTTTTAAGAATACATTAATTTTAAAAACCGGTGTAGTTGAAATTAACTGTGGGCATATCAGTAATGGAATCAGAAGTACAAATAAATATAGCAGGCAGCTGCTGCCGCGCCTGTTTGAAGAACCAGTTTGCGATTATCTGACAACCCCCCACATATCAATATCTCAAGAGATTAACCTGAAGACCGCGCTATTTTGTATTTTATTGCCGCCTTTATCTCGTACTTATATCTATAAATTGTTCCATCCAGGATAAACGGGAGCTTGTTGGCCTTCGACACCATTTCTGGGCTTCTACCAACTATGCATAGACCAAAGCACATTTTACTTTCTCGCAAATGCGTAGAATAGAGAAAGTATTGTGATCGTGACAAAAAATCGAAATCGAAGTAACACCGGAAAAAAAGTTTCAAAATGGATGTATACATTCATATACCACATATTATTGTCTCTGTTGGATATTAGATGAGAATATTATAGGAGAAAAATGCCTCTGACACCGGGATTTGAACCCAGGACCTTTGGCTATCCGTGCCACTGCTCTACCAACTGAGATAAGCCACAGTTCTCTTCACAGCGCCGGATGGAACCATTAAGGTAGACCATTAAGGGCAATCAGTCATAGGAGAGAGGTTCCATCCGGCGCTGTGAAGTGAACTCTGGCTTAGCTCAGTTGGCAGAGCAGTGGCACGGATAGCCAAACGTCCTGGGTTCAAATCCCAATGTCACAGGAACTTATCTCCTATAATATTCTCATGTTTCAAGATGCCTAGAAAAAGAAAAAAAGTGTTTTCCGAATGACGTTTATCTGTCTGTGGACAAGCACAGCGGGTAAACGGTTCATTGTATTTACATATTTATTTTAATTAAATACTTTTCTTCTAATTTTATCGACCCACCTAGAATTTGAATTTCATAACTGAAATATTAAGGGGACGCGTGAAAACTTTTATTATACAATTTGATTTTTTAAAAAAAGGCTATAACGATTTTAATAAAAATGTAAGATTTGAAACTTCTATGACTAATAAAATGTAAAAATGACTATGTGGTACTTTACTCGTATCAATTATAAATTATTTAGATATATAAGCATTCATGAGCCACAGGTTATTGTCTCTGTTGGACACTACATGAGAATATTATAGGACAAAAATTCCTCCGGCACTGGGACTTGAACCCAGGACCTTTGGCTATTCGCGCCAATGCTCTACCAACTGAGCTAAGCCGGAGCTCAATTCACAGCGCCAGATGGAACTTCTCTCCTGTGACTGATTGCCCTAATGGTCTACCTCACAGACAGACAAGTTATGTCATATGCAGTACTGTGAGGCACACTAAGTAGTGATTTTTGTGACCGGGCTCCCACCGTTATTGTACAGTTAACATTCAAGATAGATATATAAGCATTCATGAGCCACAGGTTATTGTCTCTGTTGGACACTACTCTGTAGATTTCGAAATGCTTTTGGTTTAATTTATTATCGCTGCGCAGCACTCTTCTTTTTTAGCCTTGGCATGGCAAACCTGCAGTAAAGAGGAAGAGCCTACAATCATTTGTTTTAACAACAAGAATAGGATATAATATTCTGGGAGGCCGTGCGCAAGATCAGCAATGAATAAAATTAGCAAAGCCGCTAAACAAGACAAAATTATGATATTATAATAATTCTTTTAAGTGTTATTATTTTCAAACATTAAAATCTCGCGTCATATGAGAGCTATCAAGAAACTATTTATTGATTTGTAGAGTACTCATCAAGAGCTTTTCAACGATACCCCACAAGACGTGGTTTCAAAAGTTTCGAATTTTCATCCCCCACCCCCACCCTCACTCGAACCCCCGAATCGTTGGTGTCACTGTGAACTCCATAGGGAGTACTCTAATTTATTCAAACAAAGTTTCCCTCTATACTTCATAGAGGCCGAGATATATTTTTTTAAAAATTTCAACCCCCTCCCCCGACCACCCCCTTAGGCCAAATTTGCTCATTAACGAACTTGTCCGAACTATTGGGCCTAGAAATGACATAATAAAATTTGGTTCAAATATCTTCAAAATTACGGCCACTAGCGTGTAAAGATGTATATATAAATATCACAATTTATTTTTTTTTTTGGAACGGGCGGTGGTTTCGTATTTAGGGGAGCATGAAACGTAAAGATATGAAAGAATTTTTCGAAAATCATGACATGGTATCCATTGCAATAGGTAGATTTTTCTTCGAAATCTACCTAAAAACTAAATAAAAAAGACTTCAATGGAAATTGGTAAGCTGATTTGTGTATTCTGTGGTTTCCTCATTCGCAAAGGCAAACGCCGGATTTGTAGGACTTGGTTATTTTTCATAACTCATCGCCGCTAAGTCTATTATAATAGTTTAAAATGAATATCAGAAAAGAAAACATCACTGAACAAGAGAAACAGATGCACACACGAATGAATTATTACACGCAAAAATACTAAACACGTGATATGACCTATAGGCCTAGGCGGTTAAAGCATGAGAAATAAGCTAAGTAATAATAATGTTACTAACAACAATCATATTAATAATATTATTAATAAAGAAATTAGTATGCGATACAAGGAAAATATGAGTCTATATGAAAAATTCTGTAAGATCCCTAAATCTATTTAACCTGGAGGTTATACATTAATTTTTGAATGGTACATTCTGGTTTCTTTCGTCAACCTTGAAACATCAAAAATATAATTCTTAATATACAGGCTAAATGTGAGAAAGTTTCTGCAATATATTTTACACCGTTTATTTTGTTTGACCATTCTATTCTACATTTAAACATAACAGAAGAATTACATAAGAAGGGAATGGACGTATTTTTAACGAAGTTTTAATTCAACCCTTAAATTTGCGACTTTTTTCCGCCACGATTTATAAAACCATGTCGGACTGCAGAGAAAACACTTAACACAATGATTAGGCTCATAGTTTATTTCTCTCCGTCACTTCATTGCAGAAGTGGAAGGTAAACAATCCTCTACCCAGGGTAAACATTATCATTTAAGGGTCAAGACAAAGGGTAAGATAAGTTGGGCCAAGTTGTACCAAAATCACTTAATTTTGATTCATATAATGAGGGTGAGTCCGAAAATAAGTTTCCCCTGGCGACTGTGTACAGAGGTGTGGATGAAAGCCAAAAAATATGAGATGCGCCTTTATTTTCCCACATAATTCCCACGTACATTGAGACATTTCTCGTACCGCTTTAGAAGCATCAAAAAGCCCTCCAGGAAAAAATCAGGGCTCTGCAGAATTTTTAAAATGAAATTATGGATAGTTAACCTTTTCACTGCTACTGACGCATAACTTCGTTCGTTCAAAAACTGTACAAAAGCAGAAATGTAATATTTATAAAGTAAAACTACATGTAAAATTGTGAGAATTTTTATCCTTGCGTTCGACTGTAATCCACAGTAACCAGTTATTCTACTGCAATTCTCTCTATTGATTTCAAACTTAGAACCTTTCATCCACACCTCTGTACACAGTAGCCAGGGGAAACTTATTTTCGGACTCGCCCTCGTTGGCCTATCAGTTGGCATATCACTTAGAAAGAGCACCCATGAAGACTGTGATAGGCCTAGTTATTACTAGGGTTCGGATGTTTATGACCTAAGAAAGTGGAAAATATGACTTAAAAATGACTAAATATGACCCAAAAACCCTAAATATGACCTAATAAAACGACGTAATTTCAAAAATTAAATGTTTCAATTTAAAACGTTAAAAGACACTAAATTCTTACATCAGACGAATTCAATCAGATAATAACCTTTTGAAAAATTTGGTGATTTACAGTTTTACTTGTAATGGACTTCTATTTTTAAAGAATTTAATTTTAAAATGTAAGTTTCCTATTCATTTGGCATAGCCTAAACATTAAATCTATATTAATAAAAGGAAGTGTCTGTCTGTCTGTCTGTCCGCGATGCCCAGCGAAATCTACTCAACGCAAGAGATCTGAAATTTTATACATAGGCGGACTAAAGGGTCGGAATGTGCACCTCGAAGCCGGAATTTTAATTTTCGCTTTCGTTCGTGAGTTATGAGTGAAAAACGGGCAGAAAATGTGTATTTTTTGCGATTTCGAAGCATGAGTTTTCAGTAATACAAATCAATTACACTAGGCTTTGGCTATTTTTGTCATTCCTTCGACATAAAAGCATCGCGATCTCTTGAATGTTGTAGCTCACGCTGGTCGATTCATTTGTTTTTAATGTCAAGGCACGCAAACATAATATGAAATTTTCAACCTACACCGAAGAGGATTATTATTATTATTATTATTATTATTATTATTATTATTATTATTATTATTATTATTATTATTATTATAGGGATAATCAATATTAGCCTAAATATGGTCAAACGTTGTTCGATTTGGACGAAACTCACTATACAGGGGTTTTCTGGGCCAAGGAACTCGAATCTGAGGTCGCTTTTACCAGGTGAGGCTATCTAATCGTGATATATAGTCCACATGATTTAGGTGTTAATATAATGATTTAACTATTATGCTCTTAATTTTTAATTTTGGAAATAATTATCGCGGGCGAAGCCGCGGGCACATGCTATCTTAAAATAATAAAATGACGTGTTTGTCTGTCTGTCCACGATGCCCAGCGAAATCTACTGAACGCAGAGATCTGAAATTTTAAACATAGATGGTCTGAAAGGTGGGCGAATGCGCATCGAAGCCGGATTTTTAATTTTAGCTTTCGTTCGCGAGTTGTGAGTGAAAAACTGGCAGAAAACGTGATTTTAGCGCTGTCCAAGCATCAGATTTCAGTAATACATTTCAATGTCAAATCAATTGCAGTTGGCTTTGGCTATTTTTGTCATACCGTGGTAATAAAAGCATCGCGATCGCTAGATTGTTGTAAGCCCACGCTGGTCGATTCATTTGTTTAGAATGTCAAGGCCCGTAGACATATGAAATTTTCAACCTACACGGAAGAGGGATAGGCCTAAATATGGTCAAATATTGTTCGATTTGGACGAAACTCACTGTACAGGGGTTTTCTGGGCCAAGGAAATCGAATCTGAGGTCGCTTTTACCAGGCGACGCTATCTAATCGTGGTATGTAGTCCACGTGATTTAGGTGTTAATAAATATAATGATTTAACTATTATGCTCTTAATTTTTAATTTTTGAAATAATTATCGCGGGCGAAGCCGCGGGCACATGCTAGTTCATTAAATAAATTTCAAATTTAACTCGACCATGTAGTACATACACTGTATAATTGTGCTCTTTTACCGAATTTATGACTGAAATATGACATTAAATTACAAATATGGCCAAAATATGATCAAGACCAAAAAAAATGACCAAAATATGACTTAATATGCTAAATAAAAAACGGTCCGATTAGGATAACAAGCGTGCATTTCGTGTTTAATTTCTGTTTGCGGCGAGAATGGAGGCCATGATAAAAATATGACATGTCATAAACATCCGAACCCTAGTTATTACTATTATAGTTATCACTAGTGGATGTTACAATATCTAGTTATTTACTATGTAAGACCGTTAGAACTTAACAGACTCACATGAATAACACTTAAGTTCTTATAACGGTCGAACATTTTCCCGTCCACCACACAATCTCAGAAAGTACCACAGAGGGACTATTTTCACGGCTACCAAAATTTTGGGAGTGGAATTTATTGCAACACTGACTTATGGATATTAATAGTCTACTGCCTTACAACAAAATGCTACTCTAGAATTAATCTTAAGGCTAGTTTACACGACGAAATTAGGTTTCGTAAGTAAGTTTCGCAACTGTTTCTTGCTTGAATGCGCAAGCGCTAGATGTACTTGCGACAATGAGTTACGACACTACGCAGTTTCGGTTGATTTCAACTTTTCACGAAACTATAATAGTAATTTTGAGATTATACGCTTATTTAGCTTGTTCGCATTTCGTAAAATGAAATGGGAAAGTGAGGAAGTTGTGAAATGCCTGTATTCATACGTGCTTCAAACGTTTATATGGGAATTTAATAACTTGAACTTCAGAAATAACATGAAATGTGTGGTTGCATTGGAAAGAAAATGTGTGTAATTAGTTTTACGAAATCACTTTCATGAAAGTGGTTACGAAACCTAGTGTCATCGTGTAAACTAGCCTTTAGGTCAATGTATCATAACCCCCTTTCATGTCCTATCAAAGGGACGGAAATGGAAGCAAGGGAAATAATAATTTAGTTTGGAATCCCCGAAGTTCTTTATGTTAAGAATCCAATTTTGTTAAGAATACATTGTATCGTACACACCTATATGAATCATAACTTAGAAATTAATCACGGTGAACTATAAGATTTTAAATAAATTTATCCCAGCTTCCTGTAACGCCCTATTTTCTTAGGTGAGAAAAGTAGAAAGATATATTTTATATTCTTAAAGGGGAGGGCTACCGGTATATTTCAGATTCCAGTTTTCTTATAAATATTAATCAGGAATTTCTAGGATAGGGAAGAGAGCTATTTCGTGAAAATACACAGTGTGTCCAGAAATTAAGTATCTATTTTGTTGAAAGAGTGATTTTACTGGCGTTTTTCACGGAATAGGTTTGTTACACATTACTTCCAACATGTTCATCACCTTATATTGTAATTCACTTCCCATATTTCGATACTGGCTTGAACAGTTCTGAAGCACTGTGGGTATTAGGGCAGCAGATGCTGTTTCGGAGCTCTCACTATGTGGTAAAGGGTCGGGAAAACACACTTTTTTTAAACAAAAAGTCCCTAAGAATGACGAACAGGGAAAGCGCCATCCACTTCTGGGGTTTAAACAACAACAACAACAACAACAATAATAATAATAATAATAATAATAATAATAATAATAATCAGGTAAACTGATGTAACAAAATGTCACACTGCTTTTGTTTAATCAGTGATAATTGCAATTATGATATGCAGAAAATAAGTTATATTAGTAATCGATTTCCAAGTTAAGCTCCAGATCGATTAATTAAGCAAGGCTTACGGAAAAACAAAGGTCTAGTTTGATAAGCATATGTGAAGGAATATGTGGGTACTGTTAATTGTCAAAGTTAGCTGTAATGCAACATCCACGTTCCTCATCATAAGAGATGTTGGAAATGTCCTCCTCTTGCAACCACACAACACTGGCACCTTTTTAGGAAATTTTGTTTCACGCGCATAAGTTCAGCTTCTGAGATAGAGTTGATTTCTCTTGTGATATTGACTTTAAGTTCTTTTAATGTATGGGGGTTTGAACTTGACCCTTTATTTTTCAATTTCCCCCTTAAATAATAGTCATATACTGTTAGAAGAACTTAAAGACAATGTCTCAAGAGAAATTAACCCTATCTTGGAAGCTGAACTTATGTGAGTGAAAGAAAATCTCCTGAAAAGGTGTCAGTGTTGTGTGGAGGACATTCCCAACATCTCTTCTGATGAGGTACGTGGTTATTTTCATTGTAACTTTAACAGTAATTGTGAGAACCTGAATCATTACACCGTTAGCGGCTTTATTTGCGTAGATATTTCACCCGATCGCTCGGGCGTTAGAGCTGCGGCCATCCCGACGCAGAAACATTGTACAACATACCTGCAATGGGCTACTATTTATATATCTTACAACTAAGATCTTTCATTTTTGTAAAAAAAATACTTATTTCTGGACACACTATACTGTGTCAAACGGATTTAAAGGAATCACGAAAATTAATCAAATGGTTCATTAACATTAAAATGTATCACTTCTTTGCTTTATGTACACAAAGGGCATTTGATGTTTTTACCTGGTCACGGACAGAAGAGGTACACAGAATTTCTATTTCCAGTTTTCTTATAAATATTAATCCCAAGTTCTATAAGACGGAAAGAAAGGACTTTTTGTTGGAAATATATTGTGGATACGCAGATTTACATGAATCATGGAAGTGGGTTAAGATGACCAATTCACACACAAATCACGACCACATTTATCAAGCAAAGCCACCTGCTCCCCCTCTTCTCCCGCCATTTGTACGTGCGTGACGTCACCATCTCTCATGGGGGGGCCGATCCGAATCTTATATGTATTTGACTTACGTATATAAGCATGTAAAACGAATTAGGTGAGAACAATAAGGGGCCTTGGAATTGTTAGATACATCTGAGATCAATCAGATTGAATAGGAAAGAAAAACAAATGCATTTGGAAGAATTCCAGAGTTTGAAAAGGATTCAACTGTTAAATAAATTTACTGTTAAATTTTTTCAACACTAACAAAAACTGGCTGGATTTAAATAAGGTTTTCTAAAATATCGCTAAAACATCCTTTCTCATTAATAAAATAACAGGTAGTGCCCCTTCAAAATCTGAAATCGTATCATACTTCCATTAACTTGGACATATACTCTCAGTATATCCTTGATCCAAAATGTGCACGGAGTTTAAGTAAACAACCGAAAGAACTAGCACAGTTCACAAGAGTTCATTTTTGAGACTGTTTAGTAGATTACATACAGAAAAGTCGAGCTTTCTTTTGCAGATTAAACGCCAATGGTCCCGGGTTCGATTCCCAATGTTTTGTATATATTTAAAATCTGTATCTTCTCGCCACTGGACAAATCTTTTTCTCGCACATTATTTTATTGGTGACGTAAGTTCTGAACACCCTGTCTCGCAATTTTCTTCTATAAAATTAGTGGCCACGCCTATTATTTTTACTTACAATATGGGCTGTACTTCATCACACATTATGTAAATGAAAAATATAACGAATTACTTATGTTGTAAAATTTGTTTCGTATTTAGTAACTTATGTGACTTGTTTTTTCTTCAGAATCAACAAATTTGCCAAGGCAACGATAAAAACAAATGAAATCTTTTTTGCTAGAAATATGTTGTAAAATATGTATGATATAAATATGAAAGCAAGCAACTCAATTAAGGGAACTTATGTTTTCACAATTCCATAAGATATAAATAATTGTACGATGTGTGCGGAATGGAAGTAAACATCTGACTGAGCTTGTCACTGGTGCAATTAACCAATGAAACGACAGGACACAGTCAGTCAAGACAAGTCTGTTGTTTACTTTTGCACCGTACGTATCTTGGATCAAGTATAGTACAATTTGCGTTAGCCTATTTTAAATTCTTAAGCTAATCTAGTGGCCAAGGAGGTCAAGTGGAATTATCGGGAGTACTGTTGGTGCCATTTTAAGAAGACCTCGTCCGAAAAAATCGTCTGTCTACAAAATAATATAATAGCATTGTTCCCTAATCCTAAAAGGTTCACCGACAAAGAACAGGTGCTCTTATAGCCGCGTGGATTTCCCCAGTGATGCCGCTCTAATTCACAATTCTCAAGTGAAATAAACGTGCTGTGGTATGTATTTGGCAACATTGTACTGGACTGCAGACAAGTATGAATACGTCTAATTACCTTTCTATTCACTGATCGACAGGTCGAAGAGGATTAGGGTGGCAAAAGGTAGAGGCAGTTCTTGGAAAAGAAGTCTATAAGAAATGGCACCAGCAATACTTATGACCAGGGCCCGGATTCTAATGACATGTAATATTTTTATTGATGCTGCCTAGACATTGCGAACTTGTAAATAAAACCTAATCATGGCCTCTAGATTATAGAAATGCATTTTTATTAAGTCATTTTTTGTCATTTTATGCTGTTTTATATTTTTAGGTCATTTGTTTCAATTTTACGTCATTATTTTGTCATTTTCGTGTCATTTGCTTCCTTATTTTGTAATTTTCATGCATTTATTTTAAATAAATGACTAGGTTCATATAATGCAACATTTTTGTAGAATCTACTTTAAAAACAATTTCCTTATTTTTATTCTCAAATGTCCCAATCAAGAACAAAGTTTTTAGACCTACAATATCCTTTCTCCATTTACAGTTTTTAGAAATAAGCCTATGTACAAATTAGTCTATATCTTTGTGTGCACAATAATAATTTTTATAAATAAAATATATAAGCTTTTAGGTCATTTTTTTGTAATTATTTTAATAATTTTTTTTTTAATTTTCAGGGAAAATTTAAAATTTTCTTTAAAATTCAGGGTCATTTTATAGGTCATTTTTCAAACAATTTTAGGTCATCAGAATCCGGGCCCTGCTTATGATTATTTTTTTCAGTTTCTATGTATAAATTTTCAGTTATTGTTTTAAACAGTAAGATTTCTCAGGAAGTTGAACTAAAATCACCGTAAAAAAAACCTTCCAAAAAACACGATCACAAGAAATTTCTCCTTATTTTCTTTCTTAATAATATTATAATACGGTGATTCCTTTCGAACAGATCAGTTTAATTTCATAAGGCTGCTCACGAAATGCATGCAATTGGAATAAACTTATCTACTTACTAAATACTGCAAGTCCACAGCATCAAAAGTCCACTTACCTGCAACAAAAGACAGAAATTATTAATACAAACAAATTAGAGATACAATACTTAGGATCTATAATTATATTAAAATCTTTTATAAAACAGGTTTACGTAAATAAAATTGGAAAAGTTACTGATTACCAGGGCCCGGGTTCCAATGACATGTCATCTTTTTATTGATGCTGCATAGACGTTGCCAACTTATAGATAAATCCTAATCATGGTCTCTAGATTATAGAAATACATTTTTATTAAGTCATTGTTTTGTCATTTTATGCAATTTTATATTTTTAGGGTATTTATTTCAGTTTTAGGTCATTATTTTGTCATTTTCGTGTCATTTGCTTCCTTATTTAGTCATTTTCATGTATTTACATTGAGTGTATTAACTTTTTTCGTCGCTAGCAATGCTGTGTTTGAAGTGTTGTTTGTTTAATGCAAGAAGAAAAAAATCGGCGTTAAAGTGTTAACAAGTCTCAGTCGGAGATGAGAATCAAAGAAACGCCAAATTTTTTTTATTATATTACTATTGTTATTAGATTGAATTAGCACCAGAGTCAGTCACCTGCTTGGATTTGAGAATGAAAACTACTGTTTACCCTCAATAAACAATAATATAATCCGGCAGACCACAAAAGGAAATGCCGAATTTTGACTCGCCAGTGCCTCAGTGCCAGTATAAATTTCCGTGAGAAAAGAACATTCATAACATTACAGTTATTTACAGATTTTACAATTATGTAAAAACTAGTCTATAACCTTGTGTGTACAATAATAATTTTTTATACATAAAATATCAATTCTTAGGTCATTTTTTATAATTATTAAGTCATTTTCTTTCAAATCTAGGGTCATTTTATAGGTCATTTTTCAAACAATTTTAGGTCATCAGAATCCGGGCCCTGCTGACTAGGCTACGCTAGGGAGATCAACTCTCCCGTATTTCCTGGGCACTCCCGTTTTTAGGTGTTTTTAATCGCCCCGCTCCAATATTAATCTGCTCACCTCATAGCAAGAAATGCTCAGAAGTCACGTACATGGTCTGTTCTTGCACTGCAAGATTTCAATGCCTTATATAAGATAGTGTGTTTCACGTACGAGTTGGCTAATCATGCGGGTGTCTGCGTCGCGGCGGCCACAGCTCTAACTCCCGAGCGATCGGGTAAAATATCCACGAAAATAAAGCCGCTAATGGTATAATGATTCAGTTAAAATTACAGTGAAAATAACCATGTACCTCATCGCAAGAGATATTGGAAATGTCCTCTTGCATCCACACAACACTGGCATCTTTTAAGGAAATTTTCTATCACGCACATAAATTCAGCTTCCGAGGTAAGAGTTCATTCTCTTGTGATATTGTCTTTAAGTTCTTCTAATGTAGGGTGGTTTGACCTATAAGAACATCGACATGAAAACATCGGCCATCGATGCTCAACCCTAGTTTCTAGTTACAGACAATGTTTTCCATTATAATGCAAACACTTCATCACTTGGGTAGGTCCTTTAGACTCAAGTAGGCTAATATTTGTGTTAAAAGTTTAAAAACAAGCCAAACCCCATCAGTGAAGAAGGGTTAGAACTACTCCTTAATAGCAAAATGCTATTTGCAAATAGTCCTAAACCGCGAATAAATATTGATTCAAAGATTACAGGAAAAGACCGTCTCTTTTAACAAATTCCAAATGGCAAACAAATTGACAAGACACTTAAAATATATAAACAGCCAGATGTTGCACAACAAAAGCGATGACAAAGAGAAGCCTGAATAATTGCTACAATCAACCTGTCATAAATATCTCGAACACGCAATGTTTCGGTACATCGATGAAAATAATTTGATTCACAAGAGACATACTGAAGTATTGGCTTCTAAAAAATACTAACCCTATATGAAATCCACATAAAAATTTTTAAGAATTGAAAATTTAATTAAAGGTGAAAATGGAATTCATAACCATATTTTACTGCATGATTTTGAAGTAATAGTTCATACTAACTTCAAATAGATAGCGAACTTATCGATTGTCTCGCCATAAGCTATTTCATTTACACAATACCGTGCTTTTATTAATGTTCATGTTTTTATTATTATTTTTATATGCTTAAGTCTGTGAGTATTCGTTAATTAGTCACAATAAATAAAACTCGAAATCCGGATTTTCTCAAGATAAATTCGAAAAAATCTCGACCACTTTAACAAAAGTGAATATGTGCCAAAACATAAATTGTTCGGGAGAAAGATAGAAACCTTGCATATTGAGGTTTCAAAATATATTGGTTACGTTGACTTTTCTTATGGTCTTTTTTACCATCTTAAAGATATTTCAAAGCATCTAAAGGCATCAAAAAACGAATTTGGCAAAAAATTGAGATGTCGAGTTTTGTCAAAACGGTCCTCAATTATAGACGAATATGACAGCAATGATAATGCATATTATTTATGAAGACGAAGAAGTACTCTATCAAATTCCATTTTTCTCCCGCTCAAATATTTCAAGTTAAAATAATTTCTTCCATTTTCGGAACACCCTGTGCTCCTGAGTTCCGAGTCCGGTAGTAATGTGTACCTGACTTCCTTGTGACCCTAACCAAAGAATCCGATAGAATTGCCTGAGGCTGGAGTCGAACACACGCCAAATTGCCGGGAGCTCGGTAGTAACGGACTGAGAAGGGCTGGGATTGGCTGACTGGGGGAGCACCTGGCGTGAGAGACAGCTGGCCGGCACCAGTGTTGCCACTTGTACCCCCCTGCGCGCGACAAGATGCTTTTGTTTTTCTTATAAGCGGGAAGGTCAGTAACTCGGGACTTTTGACGCCGGTGTTCCCTCCTAGCTAAAATGGCCAAAGAAGTTCTTAATATTTTTTGCATGTCTGGGGTAAAAAAAAGGGGGATTTGTTCCTACGAAATTAAATTACCTCTTCTCATTCCTTTAGCCAAGAGCACACACACAAGCATATACTTATCACAAGTCTTATCCTTCTAATACCTTAAAAATAATAATATTTATCAGTAGAGCCGGGATTCATAAGCAGAATAAACCAGTAATACAAATAAACGCCAAAATAAGCAAAAACAAATTACATTAAAATCAAATAAATAATTAAGTGCCAGTATGGTATATACTTTATGAGATTGTGTGGAGGACGGGAAAATGTCTGTTCGTTTGTCTGTACGCGCGATAACTCAAATATATTTTATCGGATTTTTGGTGTACGCATTTATAACGTCCATGGGAAGAAGTCTATTGTTTTTGGACTAATTTGGTTGACCGGTACCGGAGTAATGCCCAATTTAGTGCCTATTTTATGGTAATATTGTAGAAAGAAATTATCAAATGCAACTCAGTTGTCATGACAACATATTGTGTTACAGTGTTCATATACGGCTTTGATAGTTGCAGCACAGTTAGCTATGACAAATAACACTACCCAAATATTCCTTCACACAAGCTTATCAAACTACATCTTTGTTCTTCCGTAAGCCCTGCTTATGAATCGATCTGGAGCTTAACTCTGAAACTCTCAAAATAACTTATTTTCTGTATATCATAATTGCAATTATCAGTGATTAAATAAAAGCATTCTTGCACTTAGTTGTATCAGTTTTCCTGATTTTAGTTTTATTTTGTATTTAATTACGTTTGGATGTTATTTTATTAGGCAATTATTTTTGACGAATAAAAGAAATGTCAAATCAACGTAAAAGAAAAACCAAGGAGGCGGGCCGCGGCTTCTTACCCCCCCCCCCGGACCCGCCACTGTACGAAAAGGAACTGTTAAAACGGCCAAACAGACGAACTTCTGGCCAGTCGATTTGCAACTCAATTACCGATGATAAAATCAAAGCACACAATGATGAATCTTCGACGAAATGCCGCCTCTTGATAAAAATATAAATCCTTGTTAACGTTGTTATTACACTCAAGATTCAAACATTTTTCTTGTATAACCTGGAAATATTCAGTCAGCTACAAACTCAGCTATTTGCAAAGCGAAATGCCAAGACTTGACTAGTGGAATTTTATAACTTAGTGATTTCTTAGAAGATGATTATGGTAATCAGGAACGGTCTGCTACCTTTAGGCACTGACCCTGATTTTTTTTTCACCAGAGTTCTTTAAAAATGAAAGGTAACAATCTGGTTCCAGGTAGAGCCTGCTGTTGTTCAGAATGTGGGTTAAGGGAGAAATAATTGAGAGATAATAAAATAATAATTGTATCTATCCTGCTAGCAATGGGTCAGTGCGCCATGGGGTTATTCTGAGAAAAATAAATAAATCAACATTACATTATATGGAAATTTTATTTTGTCAGCACACACCAAATACCTTAATAATAGCTCCACTACAATCTCGTAAGATGACTGGCAATTATGTGATTAAGAGAATGATGGAGAGGGGAAAACGGCAGGAATTCGCGACACACATACCGTATTTACTCCCATAATTCACGCACTTTTATTCCTATATTAGCTGCCAGCATTGACGTTCCTTACCGAGAATACCTTATAATAAAATCAGGTAAACTGATGTAACAAAGTGCCAGAATGCTTTTGTTTAATCAGTGATAATTGCAATTATGGTATGCAGAAAACAAGTTATTTTTGTAATCTATCTCCGAGTTGATGTCCAGATAGATCCATTAAGCAAGGGCTTACGGAAGAACAAAGGTTTAGTTTGATAAGAATATGTGAAGGAATATGTGGATAGTGTTATTTGTCAAAACTACCTGTATTGCAACTTCCTAAGCCGTATATGATCACAGTAAAACAATATGTTGTCATGACAACTGATTTGCCTATTTTTGTCATACTTTGGAAATAAAAGCACCGCGATCACTTGAATTTTGTAAACCCACGCTGGTCAATTTATTTGTTTATAATGTCAAGGCACGCAGACATCTGAAATTTTCAACACAGACGGAAGAGGGATAATGAATAGCCTATAGGCGTAAATGGGCATAGATTATTCGATTTGGACGAAACTCACTATGGAGGGGTTTTCTGGGCCAGGGAACTCGAATCTGTTGTTTTTCCAATCCTGCGCTTTTAATGGCCGGTTTCTATAAACTCGCGAATTACCTATGGGTAAATTACCCAATGGACAGAATTTACACAAGAATAACACCACACAAACACAAATAATTTAAAGAAAGCAATCACTTACACTTGTGGCGAGTTTCTAAATAAATGTCCTCTGAGTAAATATGAAAATGACAGAAGAAATGTTCCTACAAACTTGGGCTAGATCTTTCCATGGGTAAATCTTCGGGTTAATTTATCCTTTCGTGGATGGCTGGATAAAATTTAACCTCTTGTAGGATCAATAACAATGAGAATCAAAGCCTTCTGAATTAAATTAACTGCACAACTCCAAGGCATTGCTCATTATATCATTGTGGTTGAAATGGGACTTATTTATCCATGGATAATTTACCCATAGGTAATTCACAAGTATGTAGAAACCGGGCATCAGTCAGGAATTCACTTCAAAGCCGGATTTTTAGCTGTTTCATTGATAAATTAATCGTTTAGTTTAGGCTTATGAATGTTTCGCGTGCAGGTGTTAATAAATATAATGTTTTAACTATTTGCTCTTAACTTTTAATCTTAAAATTAATTACCGTGGGCGAAGCCGCGGGGATCTACTAGTTACATATAAATCCTACCCTGCATATTAGATGTAAACAGCTCAAATCATGCAAGTTTTAAGGGGAAAAAAACTTCTATGAATTCACAAGAGATTAAATCGACGTAAAAGGTTCTTGCGGCTCCATTTGTTCACACTCATAGAATATTTTGTAATACATGGTTTGCCACTATTCATCCTCAGGTGTGGTATCTACAATCTTCCATGAAATCTCAACATCTTTCATTAATCTCAAAATGCCGACTGTTCAGCAAAATGCATCAAGATTCCATCTTTCCATTCGCGCAGATCCACGATTGTGATTCCACAGACAATAATATTGTATTGTTTCCGCAGAACGCAACGTACATTATTTCCTAGTTACAACTTGCATTAAAGTATTACAGGGTGTCCACCAAGTAATGCTGAAGAAATTCCCGACTTATCCCCTGATTTTCATTGATCATTTCAGAAATTCCCGACCAAAATATGATTACGAAGCACTTTCTAATAACTGTGTAAGAAAAATTAAAGGATTATACATACTTTAAATAAGAAAAAAAAGAAAGCAATTTTTGGCAGGAAAAGTTTATCTTCAAGAGAAGCTGAGGTTTTTTTGGAAGCTGGCAGGAGGTAAAATTGTATTCATTTTCACCTGTTTTATGTGTGCCACAAAATTTTCGAATTTTCCCGGATATTTTAACAAATTCATTGACTTTTCCCGACCAGTGGACACCCTGTATTACTTGATTTACAGCATGGTGGACGTCATTTTTGCTTCACACATCATGACATATCGTTCCTACAATTTTATCATATCATATTTTGTAAATTTTGCATTATAATGATACTTTTTGAGAATTTACAGATATTTTAAATAATTAACATTATATTTTAATAAAATGTATCGTAATGAAATTTTTAAAAAATACATACATAATGTGTAAGTGGTAAAGTCATATTTTAAATTTTATTGGTCATATTTTAATGTTTTTTAGGTCATAAATGCATGCGTATATCCTATTTTTTAGGTCGTAGAAATCCGCCCCATAATTATTATGTATGATATCTATTGTATTTGTTTTTTGTAGATCCCTTTTAATGTATTTTGTATTTATCCTGGTTGAGTGGAAGATAAGGCCCTATGGCCAGGCAAAATAAAACATTATTATTATTATTATTATTACTATTATTATCATCATCATCATCATCATTATTGCATTGTTTCCGCAGAACGCAAGGTACATTATTTCCTAGTTACAAGTCGCATTAAAGTATTACTTGATTTACAGCATGGTGGACGTCGTTTTTGCTTCACACATCATGACTTATCGTTTCTACAATTTTATGGTCACTTTTTTACTGCCCAGCTCTGTGAATTACAGTGGTGATTGTATCCCTCCCGCCTTCAGGCATGCACTCTTCCGCTTCATTCTGATTATTGAGTGCGACTGGTCTAGGGTATCATTTGCAGCTCTCGTGAAATTATTAAGATTCGACTTCTTGACTTCTGTGCCCCAAAATATTACTTAATCTGGAAAGCACAGAAACTTCCTTACCTAGGTATAACACGATTGTGAAATAACTGCTCGAGAAAGTTTCATCATGAAACACTACATTTCAACAGGATCTAAGAATTAATCTTATTTTAAAAAAATCTTATGTGAAACTACCATAACTTCCTCTGCCATAATTATTAAGTACGACATTCTCTTCATGTAAATTGGTTGTAAAAATTAAGAGAATGTTGTTACCACATCGCATCGCATCCCAGAAGGACACTTAACCCAAATAATATCTGATTAATGTACTCACTTAATTTCCTTTACTTTTATTACAAATTACAAATTAAGTTTATTACAAATTAAAAAATACATTTTGATACAAAATTATTACAAATACAAATAATATACACACAATTTGTACAATTTGAAAAGAGTATTATTTGCCCCGCATGAGCATAGCTCGTGTTCGGGGTCAGTTCAGTCATACTAAAATTATATTTTGAAAATTATATATAAAAAAAACATACATATTATAGTTTTAGGTAAAAAATAAGAATAAAAATAAATAAGATTGCTTATATGAAATAAATGCATGAACAAAGATACGAAAAAATAAATTACAGTAACATAACAGAGTTACAAACAAAATACCCAATGTTAAAAATTAAAAATTTACAGTTGAGAATGATTAACATAAAAAAGTGGTAAAAGTTTAATTACAAGTTAGATTTAATCAAATCGAGTACTCTTTTTTTAAACAATGGCCAAAACATTTTTCTCACTTCACATTCTGATATAGAAGAAGAGGCCATATCGCAAAGAGCTCTTATTCAGAGTGGGTGGCTTATAACTACCCTTCAGATAATTTTATCGAAAAAAATGTTTCAAATAAAAGTTTTAACTCTTAGTGTAAGCAACCCATGTGTAAAATTTGAACAAAATCGTTAGAGCCGTTGTCGAGAAAATTGCGAAACACAAACTTTTTTTCATGTAAAGTTCCCTTAAAAATAAGAGAAACTTTTTCAGCAATCTTCGTGTCACATCTTCAGAAGATACCTCACCCAAATACAAAATTTTGTTTTCATACGATTTTCCGTTTTGGAGCCAGCCTGTTCACAGACGATAGACAGACAGACAGACACGCAGACATGTTTCCGAAAATAGTATTTTCGGATTCAGGGAACCTCAAAACGTGTATTTATGTTAACTTCGAAATTTAGGGGTCGAACACAATACTTATGGTACGGGCAGAGGAAGTAAAAATAGTAGTGCGGAAACTTGCCTTCTTGCGCAGATACGAACAGGAATTGGGAATGTCTACAGAGTGTTAATGAATAAAACCGAAATATTTTACCTGTGTATAGGGGGACATAGACAAGAAACTTTTATTAGGAGATTTTTGCTCTATGGACTCAATATTTCCTGTTACAGCATAAAATCTCCCACTGACTTCTAACATTAGAAAAAAATGCAAAACAAAGGCACTTCGTTCTTAACACTGTAGTCGGTAGTTATGAATAAAAAAAAAAGACTAGTGTAGTGGCGGCTAGTCTTGTGATTAGTCTGTAAATCTTGCAGATTATGGAAACACTCAATTATGATATAGCTGTTGAAGAATGATTAAGAGTAAGGTTTTTATCGATTACTAAGAAGGTTTGAAATCAATTTAATGAAAACTTTTATCTGTTTCCCTTCAATATTTACTTATGAGCACTAAATTGTAATGACTTTAAAGTCCTTTAGCATATACATTTTACGTTATAGCAAAAATCTCCTAATAAAAGTCGCTTGTCTAATGGCCGGTTTCTATAAACTCGCGAATTACCTATGGGTAAATTATCCCATGAACAGAATTTACACAAGGAAAACTCTTACGAACACAAATAATTTAAAGATAACGATCACACACAGTTATGGCGAGTTTCTAGATAAATGTCCTCTAGGTAAATATGAAAATGAGAGAAATTTTTTTTCTATAAACCAGGGTTAGATCTCTCCAAGGGTAAATCTTTGGGTTAATTTATCCTTTCATGGATGACTGGATAAAATTTAACCTCTCGTAGGATCAATATGGCGGACGTGCGCAGCTGATGCAGTACCTGTAAAATACAGTTTTAGAAATGCTGATATGATCTGTAGTGTTGAATTTGTTTCTCTGTAATAGGATAGGCTTAGCAGAATTTATATACATATTTCTTATTTAAATTTTCATGTACCGTACATTGGGGCCGGGGCAAAAAGCACTGAGTGTGCAAACATTGCAAACTAGAGTCGTATTTCTAATTTTTCCTTCCTCTCACGCATTAGATCTCGACAATAGTAGTATTTATCTGAAGACAATATTATTCCGAACTAATTAGTATAATGTATATTGCAAAACCATGTCTTGACTTGCAGTAGTGGAAACATAGGATGAAACAATCACATCTCCGTTATTCAAGATCTATTCTCAGTGTTCACCGTAGCTCACTGTCAGCGTGCTGGTTCAAGAGGTCCACTGTTCGATCCCCGGCATGGTAGTAGTATATATTATTTTTTATTTCCTCATTATACCATTAAGTGCTCTGGTGGGTGATTCTGGAACTAAGTTGTCCATTGGATACTTTACCCATAGGTATTTCGCGAGTTTATAGAAACCTGGCATTAGTCCCCTCTATATACAAGTAAAATATTTTGGTGTTCTTTATTAACACCCTGTATAATTCAAATAAAGATGGATACGACCATTACTGAGAAAAACATGCAATAAATAATGGAAGAAGCGAATGTCGCATACTTCCAGATTGTAAAGGAAAAGATGTCCGAGAAAGCTAAGCAACTGGTTATGGGTACGTTTCTCTCGGAGTCCACCTGCTGGATTTGAAGCCACACCAAACATGACAATATCTTATCTGGAGCGTGCTATAATTTCAGCTTTGATTAAATGCGAAATGCTTGTCAGGAGGACCATGCACTGACAGGCTGCAATCGCCCTAATGCACATCAATCCCCAAGATTTCACAGCGCTGTACTGCAAAGACATTAGTCTACAGGGTGTTCAAAATAAGATTTGCCTTACTCCACAATTTCTGGGTCTACTGAATAACTCAAAATGCATTTCATTAATCTTACATACCAAGTTGAATTACTTCATTATCATTATTGTTATTTTATTTATTTCTCTGTTTGAGAAAACAGGTGTATATAATGAACATACTTACGCAGGGAAGTACACTGTAAATGTATATAGTAACAACAAATGTTCAGTTGTACACAACTTCTACTGGTCCACCTTTTCCCCAAGGACTCTTCTGACTAGGGCAAGGCATTTAATAGTGAAAAAAATGCAAAATAAGAAATGCATTTATAACTTTAAAAAAGTGAAAAAATTACACAAAATTAAAAAAAAAAAACAATAAATTTTCCGTTATTAATTATACTTAGTTTTTTTTTAAAGTAATGAATTGCTAAAAGCGATTTGACGGATGACAGTGTGTTATACATGAATTTACAAAATAAGACACACTTATTTTGTTACTAAAGAAGCAAGTAAACTTATACTACTTGGACACCCTTGGCGGAAAAAAAGTCTTTCTGGACTAGCATGCCCATCAAATTGCCCTTAGTAAAAAGAAAGAAATAAAAATTATTTATTGCTACAAGACAAATTGGTATGGTGTTTACAATAAACCTGAATTAAAATTAACTATGAACACTGGCGGAGATTCTTAAAATAAAAACGATTGTCTGTTGTCTGGAAGTAACTATTTGTACATGGAAAAGCTCCTCTTTATCTCCACTGAAACATGAACTAAAATGCCGAAAAAGATCTAAAAATACCGAAAAGCCCTAAAAATGCAGAAAATGACCTACAAATTCCCCCAAAAAATGACGAAAAATGCAAAATAAAGCCCAAAAAAATGCAAAAAACAAATTGCCCTTAATTAATAAATTATTTCATGATACACATTTATCTATATTCGAGCTATATTGTAACTTTCTTATAAAGAAGATGCAAAATCATCAGACGCCTTGCCCTACTTCTGACGATGTTACAAGTTTCTAGGATTACCGCACGCTGCATAGATAAGTACAAATATGTCTGTACTTTTAATCTCTTTAAACTGTCATGAAGCTTGAAGGGAATCCTACCAGTACATTCCAGCACAATAGGCACAATCTGTACAGTGTCCATATGCCATATAGCCTTGACCTCATCAGCAAAAGGGATGTACTGTATTTATTAATTTTTTCCCCACTGACTGCTAGCGGAGCCGCAATGTCGATGATGTAGGTGAGTTTTTCTTCCTTGAAGGAAAGCACAATATCTGGAATATTATTTTGTATGGTCTTATATTGTTGTTGTTGATATTGTTATTATTATTTACAGTTGTGACACATAACTCCTAAGCTTAAATACAGGAGCCACATTTCCTCACACAACGTATAAACCCGGACTGCAAAGAAAACTGTTAATTCAATGGTTAGGCCCGTAGTTTAATTCTTGTACCTTTTCCCACAATACATAATCACCATGGTCAAGCAGAAGTAGTCCACGAAGAAAAGAAAAACATCGAAACAACTTCTTACATCAAGAGATATAATTGATAATAAAATTATTAAAAATTATTAAAATGTTATCCTTTTCTCAGTTTTAATTTGCCTGTTATTTTACCACATTCAAAATCTATCATCTTCCAGAAAAATAGAGATACAACTGTGATTTTTGCACAATGTATTTTACAATGTTCGTAATAAAATGTCTAATCATATTATCAGTATAGGCCTCGCCTGCTTAGAAAGTATAAACAATCTTAAAAATGCATCATTGAATTTGTAAAGCAAGCAGAAGTCGGAGGAATTAGATTTTGATGTTGACTAAAGTGAATTAAATTAATTAATGTATCAAAAACAAGTGAGATAGGCCTATTAAAATTTTCCAACAGATACAGCCAGTATTCAACTATTATTAACATATTTGCCAAATTTGTCATACCGTGGAACCAACTTTTAAATATCTGTGTTGTAGAAGTCTGCCGCCAGAGATTTGAACTACTGTGTGACAAACACCTCCTCCTCTCTTCCATTATCTGTCATTTCTTTAGGCACAGAAAAAGACGGAAATCACTGGGAGCGAGGTCCGAGCTACAGAGTGAATGTTTAAACACCTCCTAGCAAGTCTCCTGCAGAAGTTCGGCCGGGAGGTGTTTAAACATTCAAACTACAGCCCGGACCTCGCTCCCAGTGACTTCCATCTTTTCCTACACCTTAAGAGATTCCTGTCAGGTCAGCATCAGCATTTTCAGATTGACAGAGAGGAGGTGTTTGTCAAACAGTGGTTCCAATCCCACGCGGCAGACTTCTGTGACACAGTGATACAGAAGTCGGTCCCACAGTATGAAAAAATGTTTCAAATCCGGTGGGAAATATGTTGAATAATAGCTTGATACTTACTGTACCCGTTGGAATATATACGTTCACGAAATTCTGTTTTGTTTCTGTAGACGGCTCCAGGGAGACGTGAATCGTAGTTTAGAAAATCACTACTTTGGTCATCCCTTTAAGAGGGAGTTCCGTTGTGAAAAAGTTTGGAAACACTGTATTAGCAACTACTACCGCATTCACTTTCTTAAAAAGTGTTTTGAATGACTAGTAAAAAAAAACACAATCAATATTTTAAATGGTACCGGTTTGTTCAATTTAAACGATGACACAGTAAAAATATAAAATAAATATTAACTTTTGACTGGACGACTAATCGCTCAATAATCACTACAGATCCCAAAAGAACTGATTTAACCGAATGATACATCAGAAATCAGAGACGAGAGCGGTAGTGACTCGAAAGAATTGAGCAATGACGGGGAGAAAGTGTTGCAGCAATTAACAGTTAGCTCATCAAACAACAGCGGTCGCCATAACAACAACAATAATTGGGTATTTCGGGCACGTAGCGCACCACGCTATCGGGATATGCATTACCAATGACCCGTGCACCTAAAAAACCAGCTTCCACCAATACAAGCCAACCATATATTTAGTGCAGTCCAACGTCAAGGATGCTCAACTACGCATTCCGACATGAAGTCTGCAGAATTCCACAGTGGGAAAGTTTAACCTGCGCCCTATTTCATTGGGCCATATTACACTCATATTATTAACAAGAAAATAATATTATTAGATTTCTGTTTCATAAGAATATTGGCTATTTACATACTAGCTGGTTACCAGTGTTTTCATTCTGGTTAATGGCAGCATATGACGTATTAATTACTGCACGTTGATGCTTTACGTGTCCAGTAACGTGCTGATATTTTATCAGATAAAATTGTATTTTTGCGACCCGAGGAATTACTAAACGTTATTGGTCAATATCAAACACGCGGCGTATGAGTGGATTAGTCGATTAAAAAAATAATTTTAGTAAAAAAAAAAAAAAAAAATTAATTTGAGGTTAGATTTTAGTACAAAAGCTCACCGTTATTTTGAATAAAAGCTTTCTCATAGCTAGTTATTAAGTTTTAATCCACCCACTAAAAAGCAGTTCGTCCAAGAGCAAATAGAAAGTAAATTTAGGACCTGCAGGCAATAGATGAAAATAGATGCTATCAAATAAATGAATAATCAGAAGTATTACAATTATGAAGTTATATGTAAGCCGTGCTGCTTTGAAGGAACAGTAAAAAAGAATAAGAAGAAGCACTCGGGAGGTCCCAGGTTCAAATCCCGTGGCCGGACAATTTGACATGGGTTTTTTTCATGGTTTCCGCAGTCGTAAAGGCAAATGCCGAATTGGATATTTACATACCATGAATCATCTTCACCATTTCATCCTGTATCATATCCATTTAAATTAATATCAGTTGAAATTTACTCCATAAAAATACGCAAATAATAGAAACAATTGACAAGCAATAGTTCCATGGCCTACCCTGCTGTATAGACACATCCCGAACTCCTGATATGGCCTCGTAGCTAAAAGGAGTGTAAATACAGCTGAATTAAAATAAAAATAAAAAATTAAAGAAGAAAAAAGCCTCCTAATCAATCATCTGACTAATGAATTAATGAATGACTGATAGTGAAAACATTTCTCTATGAAACAAGATTTTGATAACTAATAAAGATTATTATGGTTTTTAACACTGTTAACTTACTAATATTAGTCTATTAGCAAGTTCTATGAACCAGTCCCTGAGGAAGTAAGCTGGTAATGGTGGGTTATTTATACATCAGCGCTTAAGTATCACTACTCCAGCAAATATAACACAACAAATTAAACTAGCCTTCCACAGCGAAGCCAGTGAAACTGGCACTGGCGTAGTATTGATAGCCTATATGTAGGGGCCGTATTTTTTGGTAACAACGATAAGCGCGAAATTTTATAAAACGACCTCCCTTAGCTATATTTAGCTTTTATATGCTTAAAATACCAATATGAACCAAATTGAATCCACGAAATATCGCGAAATTTACTCGATTCCACGAAATGTGTCTATAAGCACGAAATATGCCCCTTCTGTTCGTAAAGTGAGAAATGAGCACGAAAATGTGCCTTAAAATCACAATATTGTGTTTTGGTGTACTGTATTTTTTATTTCTTAGCAGCATGAATTTTTCTGCTGTTTCTGTGTCTGACGAAGATTTACCGATATATCGATATTTGTGATCGATTACAAAGATTGCAGAATTTACGCAAAGATTGTCTGTGACCTGGTTTGTACTGTTGAGTACACTCCTTTCCTGCTATTTATTTGCCAAGTTAGCGATGGCTATGATCGATTACAGCATAAGAGTGTAGAATGTTTGTTACTTGTATTCAACAGATTTCGTCTTTTATCCACGGTGGTAGGCTATGGTTGGCACTTCTGTTTGCTACCTGATGGTGTTCAGTAGAAATTACGATAATATTTCTCGTCATTATATTTGAACATTAAATCTAATCATGTCTAAATCGAAAGTTACTTCAGTTCATACAAGGGCAGAAGAATATAGAAATGAGGGAGGGGGGGTTGTTAGTACATGTAAATAAAGAAGCAAAGTTTATCATTAATGTTCCCAATGTAGTATAAGTAATTTATTTCACGAAATACCCACCGAAATAGAAGGAAGTTAACACCGAAATCAGCCATTTTATTTCACCAATAAATCAGGGCCCTACCTATATGTTATTTCTTTGTCATTTTACATTTTTCAAAATAAATAGTGGGTCAATAGGTAAGAGTGAGGTATCAATCGAAAATGTTTATCACTCCGTTTTGAATAATTTGCTTTGTTGAGTTTTAATGAGATTTTGGTTGAAATATTTAATGAAACTGTAATATTTCAAAGTCGAACAGACTATTCCATTCATACGACATTTACTTGATATTGACGATTAGCAATGCCTCGGATATCTTATAATACGCTTGCTAGGAACCAAAGGATGCGATTTTATCCGATAATTCTTTACTGGAAACGTAAGGTATCAATATGCAGTGATTTATTTGTCACATGCTACCAGTGAACATAATAAAAACACCGTATTTTATACAACATAATAAGTTGGCGCCACTAGCAAGATGGTACATTATTTACACTAATAAGTAGACTTCGGATTTTAGGTAAAAACCTATTTTAATCCTTAAGTGATATACGAACGAAAACTTGTATATGCATGTTTCATAAGTGACTATGCCTAAAACTGATACTTTTATAGGACCTAAAACAGCCTATTTTTACGTTAGAGCCTAATATTGCCATTTTGCTTGTTTTTCCTCTAAAGTTCAAAATAAGTTATTTTTGTTATAGCTAAATTCTAGCATTTATTTTCAGTTCGTACTAAATTTTTAGCTCGGAATGTGCAGTACATGACACATTTATGACGTTGTTAAATAGTAAGGAATGTTTCGTGTTCAGTAGAAAAATTCCTTGGAATTCCAATGAAAATGTAGTGCTTGTCTCCCGACTCCCACGTCCAGTAACAAAAAAAAAGTAGTTCTCTGAATCACTGAGGGATAAAGGGGTTGAATATGCTAGCGTGCATAGCTTCTGGGCGCAGGGATTAGGTGTTCACTGTTATGGTAGTAATACAGGCACTAATAACAGGTTAGGTCAATATAATTCTGTGTACCATAGGCCTATATCAGTGTTTTATCATGATTATTGATTAATGCTGACTTCAATAAATATAATATTCTGCATTGCATTTGAGACGTTTCAAAAAATTGGCAACTTAACGATTTTATAAGAGACTATTTTACGATTTTTAGAACCTATTTTCCAATTTTTAGAGCCTATTTTAGGTACCTAAAACAGCATTTTTAGCGACCTAAAAGTCCGAAGTCTACTAATAAGCTAGGCCCGGATTTTCAGGTTTTTGTAAACCCTGTTTCAGTCTTTTATACATATTAAAATACTTTTATTTTAGTTTGTTAGCATTTTCTGACAATTTTTGCTTTGTTTAAGAAGTAGAATAAACACATTGAAAAATTATGTTAATTTTATTTCCATGGCTCTTAACCCCAAAACTTTAGGAAAACGTTTAGCTTACTTTTAGAACTACCCCTATCATTTCCAAGTCCACCGCAAACTTAACAAGAACGTTTTTCAATGAATCAATTAACTTTTAAAATACTTAACTTTCGGCGTCTTGCTGGAGGAAACACTGTGAATAAACTGCAAGTATAAGCTTCTTAAGAATGCCTTTAATTTGCTTCTAAAAGAACCGGGTATTTCGGTTTACTGAACGATTTCCTTTACCAGGACAATGGAGTTACAAAATGACAAAATTATAAAACGCAATGCTATATTTTATCTTAGAAAATAATGTACTGACAACAAATCGCAAGATGCAAAATGTAGGCAGATATTTAAAAAGTAATTTTAGTATAGTAATAATAATCAAATTAATTATTATAATTATTATTTTATCGTTTTTTACTTGAAAAGCAGTTTTAGCCATTTTAGTTTCTAACGTCCTATTTAGCCATTTTTAGGTTTCATGAGATTGGACTAAGTGACTTGGGGAGGGGGGAATCCTGTTAGGATAGCTGCCTTAAATTAAGGGTGCCAAATGACACAGCCTAATGAAAACAATTCTAAGAACCATATATTTATTAATATAAGAATTATTTTATCGTTTTTTACTGTTATAATTTTTTTAACATTTTAAAATACTTTGATATTAATTTTTTTACCATTTACTGACTATTTTTTTAGTTTCATAAGTAAGTTAGAATAAACGCATTGAAAAAATATGTTAATTTTATTTTCACTTAAATTTCCATGGCTCTGCACCACAAAACTCTAGGAATATCTCTTGCTTAGTTTTAGAACTACCCCTGTCATTTCAAACTCCACCAATTAAACTCAACAAGAACGTTTTTTTCAATTGATCAATCAACTTTTAGAATACTTTACTTACGACATCTTGCTGGAGGAAACACTGTGAATAAACTGCAAGTATAAGCTTCTTAAGAATGCCTTTAATATTTGTTTATAAAGAAACCGGGGATTTCGTTTCACTTACGATTTCCTTTACCAGGACAATGGGGTTACAAAATGACAAAATTATAAAACGCAATGCTATATTTTATCTAACAAAACAATATAATGGCAACAGTGAGCAAGATGCAAAATAGGCAGATATTTAAAAAGTAATTTTTAGTATAACAATAATAAATATATTAATTATTATAATAATTATTGTTACTATAACATAAAGCAGTTTTAGCCACTTTTTTGTGTTTAGCATCTTATTTAGCAATTTTTAGGTTTTATAAGATTGGATTATGTGACTGCCATGACAATGAAACGGATAATTATGTTAAAATATCACAGTTAGCTAGGAGGGAACAATAGTATATTGCGACACATGTGCCGTAAGCGATGCATACGGATCGAGGAAAGAGTTTGAAAAAACGAGGCGCTCGCGCCGAGTTTTTTCAATTTTCCGAGATCCGTTATGCGCTTACGGCACGAGTATTGCATGCTATTTTTTGCATGATGATTATTTATATCAATTTAATTATATTAATTGAGATATTACCTGAAAATAATATGTATATACAGTATTGAAGATAGATGTTTATTTCAGAAAGTGATTCGCATGTGTTTGTTGTTATGGGAACCGAATATTTCTCCTGGGGGGCCTTGTCCATAAAGGCTTGTATTATGATGTGTGGCGTAAGTAAATTCTTACCGCACGGAAATTTGTTTTGTTTCCTTAGCAACAAGATTGCGTGCGAGAATGTCAACTTACGATCCACGGCAAAAATATTCGTAAGTACCACTAATTAATTAGTTAAGTCGTGAAAAAAAATAGTTTAAAACCTAAGAATCCGGGCCCTACTGGTAACCCTATTAGTCTGATACTCCGCATAAGGCTCCGTGGAGGGCTACTGACCAATGCGTTCTTAATTTCAAATTAGCTGCAAATCATGGGTCTTTTTATGCTAAAGTGCCACTGTATAGAACAAAGCTAAATCAATGGGAGCTGGGCACAATGGCAAGAGTTCTGGGTTCGTGAATTGAGTAGACCAGCAGCAGTCAGTGTTGCAGACCAGTGCTAATATCAAGCCTGCGAAACTGAACAGCTGTGATGGGGAGTACGGGGGGGTTGGGGGGGGAGCAGAATAGAGATATCACTGGGGTTAGTGCAATGGTTTATTATAATGCACTGGATTGCATACATAATGGCAGCGAGCCACTCCCACCGGGACCCCACGTCAAATCTTTAAGCTCGCCAATGTTAATGGGCCATAACGACTCCATTTTAACATGTATCATACTATAACTGCAATGTCAGCCCGTAAACAGGGATGACTTCTTTATTGTTGGTAACAAGTGTTACGATCCTAGCCATGTTAAGCCCTTTCTATGTGTGCCATAACTACGGCAATCTCTGTTCATGAGGGAGCTGATTTAACAGAATACAGTACAAGTTAGAAAAAACGAGATTTGCACTGTATGTATTGCAAACTATTTTTTCTGCGTGAAAATACAACTTTTTTAAGTACCAGAATGGTGGGTTCGATTCCCGATGAGGTAGTTGTGATTTTTCAATTGGCCTAATCCATCTGGTTGAGCTATGGCCCTGGGGTCAACTCAGCCTCTAACAGAAATGAGTACCAGGAGCAATCATGGGGGTAAAGGCGGCCGGTGCGTATGGCTGACAACTTTACCACCTTTACGTTCCGAATGTATAAAATCTGGGAGCCTCAACCTCCTGGGGCCCTCTGGGCCTCCATGGCCTGTATAGGGAACGCTTTACTTTACTTACCAGAATGGTACTTTATGAGACTGTGTGGTTGACGGGAAAATGTCCGTGTGTCTCTACGCGCGGTAACTCAAATACGCTTTATCGGATTTTCATGAAACTTGGTATAGCCTACTCATTGACGACCATGGCAAGAAGCCTATTTATTTTGGACCAAATCGGTTGACCATTACCGGAATAATGCCCAATTTAGTGCCTATTTTATGGTAATATATTAAAAAGAATTTATCAAATTCAAATAAGTTCTCATGACAACATGTTGCTTTGCAGTGTTCATATACGGCTTTGGAAGTTGCAATACAGTTAGCTTTGACAAATAACACTAACCACACATTCCTTTGCATATGCTTATCATACTATACCATTGTTCTTCCGTAAGCCCTGTTTAATGAATCGACCTGGAGCTTAACTCGGAAATCGATTACAAAAACCTTATTTTCTGCACATCATAATTGCAATTATCAATGATTAAACAAAATCATTCAAGCAATTTGTTATATCAGTTTAACTGATTTTATATTTTAATGTGGGATCATTTTGAAATGTTGAAATGTACAAATGAAAGTGCAGGGTATGGAATGCATGTAAGATGCAGATTATGGGTACAGAATTAAGGATAAAGCAGGGAATAGACACCACTCTACTATATTGCAGAAGTTGAAAGCATGAAAGCACGTCTAGCCCAATCTATAAAACCCTCGAAGTTCGTTACGCAAGGTCCTTATTCCCAAAGCTTCTCCAGCTCTCTGTTGAATTCTTTGGCATTTTCGTTCTAATAAAAAAGCTATTCTGATGTAAGAACGCTGTTCACATCTTGTCACATCTAATCTGCACGACGTAAGACTTAATCATCCGTGCGTATATAAGTGTGTAGGGACACGTAATTTGATGGCATTTTTATACCACAGAGGGCTTAAGGTTCAAGTCATTCGCCGTGCAAAGATATAAGGAAGAAAGGAGACATGCCTAGAAAATGCCTAATTTAAATTTAAATTTTCGCTTTAAATGATTTTCTATTACGATTTCTATTTTGTATGGAGTAGCGTAAAGTGGCGTGGCATATGCGAAGGGAACTCCAGTTTCGTGTGAATTAGCTGAGTGTATGTAAAGATGGGGCGTGTACCTTAGCTGCATACATTGTCTCTATCCACACAATGCGAGTTCTCTCACATCCCATGCAATGCAAGGTACTGTACTCAAAATCATTTAAATGCTACCTGACCAAGCCCATAAGCCATATAGCTAATACAACTGGTGTCCTAGGTACCCTAACTTTTCCAAATTTGGATTTATTACCCTAACTTCTCCAAATTTGGATTTATCTCTTTATGTTTAAGGGTACACACTATGCAATCCCAATGTACGATGACACGACGAATTTAAATTCACGATACATCCAACATATTCTCACAAAACATACAAACCCATAACGGACTGCAAAGAAAACAGTCAACACAATGATTAGGCTTATAATTTATTTCTCGTATCTTTTGTCTGTAAATTATAGGCTGCATGCATTTTAAATGTTCTTTCTAGTTATATTGCGTCATTTAAATAAAATTTAAGGCAACTGGCCCAGAACGTATGTGAAATTGAAATTATTCCATAATATGGTAAAAAACCGAGTGAGGAGCCCGAGACGGTAACGTCTTGGACTCGAATTCGGGAGGTCCCAGGTTCGAATCCTGTGGCCGGCTAATTTGATATGGGTTTTTCCATGGTTTCCCCAGTCGTAAAGGCAGATGTCGAATTGGATATTTACATACCATGAATCATCCTCACCATTTCATCCTGTATCATTTAAATTAATATAATTTGGAATTTACTCCATAAAGTACCGTAACAATAGAAACAATTGACAAGCAATATTCCATGGCCTACCCTACTGTATAGACACAGATCCCTAACTCCTGATATGGCCTCGCAGCTAAAAGGAGTATAAACAAGGCTGAACAAAAATAATGGATAAGAAATTAATAGAAAAGGGTCTAAAATGAATTTACCATAGACTTGAAATCTACAAAATTAAATCTCAACAAGATGACATTTCAGAAGGTTCTTGTAACATTTCTGGAGTTCTGGTGCCAATACAAAACACTGACAGCACTACTTGACATATGTCAGAGTTCTGATTCCTATTGGAGATTGTAAAGCCATGGACACCCGGTACTACAACTCTATCTAAGATCAAACAAACAAGGTGGAAACTTCACCGCATTTCCATCTTTAAACAACTTGATCACAAAGTGAGCATAGAAATGTAAACCCTTTCACCTTACAGAAAATATCATTTGTACAGATCAATGGTTTACAAATACTCTACTTCTCTTCCTACACCACCGTTTGCTTCGTCAATGGATTCCCACAGTGAGGGCTGAAGAAACTTCATTTCCTACTGCATCTTTGTTCAGCAAATTCACAATTCTGGTGTTTGCACCTTCCTTCGGGTGAGAGAAGTGTTTACTCTGTTGACAGTCTCAAAGCAGCTGCTCCTTCTCGGGATTAATGTGAAATTTAACGATAAAGGAAGTAAATTATTTTCAAAGTTTTGAAATAACCTACAAGAGACTCCACCAGAATTTTTAATTACCAGGGCCCGGATTCTAATGACATGTCACCTTTTTATTGATGCTGCCTAGACATTGCCATCTTGTAGATAAATCCTAATAATGGCCTCTAGATTACAGAAATGCATTTTTATTAGGTCATTTTTTGTCATTTTATGCAATTTTCAATTTTACGTCAATATTTTGTCATTTTCGTGTCATTTGTTTCCTTATTTTGTCATTTTTATGCATTTACTTTAAATAAATGACTAGGTTACTATAATGCAACATTTTTATAAAATCTTCTTTCAAAGCAATTTTCTTATTTTTCTTCTCAAATGTCCCAATCAAGAACAAAGTTTTTAGACCTACAATATCCTTTCTACATTTACAGTTTTTTGAATTATGTACAAATTAGTCTGTATCTTTGTGTGCACAATAATAATTTGTATAAATAAAATATCAGTTTTTAGGTCATTCTTTGTAATTATTAAGTCATTTTCTTAAAAATTTAGGGTCATTTTTCAAACAATTTTAGGTCATCAGAATCCGGGCCCTGTTAATTATACTCATAGTTCTGTACGGAATCTGTTTTCCTATATCCCCTATGTTTTGGATAAGGGCCTCCAAGTGGAGGTTTCTGTTACCTATGTGCATTTTGCTAGCTTATTTTCCGAGAGAGGACAGAGGGACAGGTGGTAAGCCCATCGCCTCTCTACCCCCTTTCCGGAAACTACGATATTGCATAGACGTGAAAGGGCCGAGAAATTTTGTCCAGAGGCCCTAATTTAAGCTTGGAGTTCTTTTACGTGCCGTAAATCTACGACACGGGCCCCCCAGCTTAAAGTCCCTCCCGGAGGACTCCGTGCTCAGGATTTTTACATCCTGAAAAAAAATTATTCTTTTCTGAAATCCCACAAAATAAATTATGATTATTCAGTATGAATCTAGAGGTTTCTTTAATAATATTATCCAAATATCATCACATTGTTTCAAAGAGTGTGTGAACAAAATATATATTTTTAACTTTTGAAGTATATAGTGTAATGATTGAACTGAAGAATAATGTTGTATTCCTTTTAAATACAATGACTGGTGCACATCTATGAATAACTAACATAAATTTGTATATAATATTTTGCACTCCTTAGCTAGTAAGTGTTACTTACGAAAGTTGTTTACATGGATCGTAAGTTGACATTCCCACACAATCGTGTTGCTAAGGGCGTTGCGATGAGGTTAAATTACTTACGGTCCAAGCGCCACGTCATAATTCATTACGATACACTTCATAATACAAGCCTTTATGGACACGGCCCCCAGGACAAATATTCGGTTCCCATAACAACAAACACATGCGAATCACTTTCTGAAATAAACATCTATTTTCAAGAATGTATTTACATAATATTTTCAGGTAATATCACAATTAATATAATGAAATTGATATAAGTAACCGTCGTGCAAAAAATAGCATGCAACACACGGGCCGTAAAGGCATTTACGGGTCTCGAAAACTTAAAAACCCTCGGCTGCGCCTCGGGTTTTCAATCTGTTTCCTCGATCCGTAAACGTGCCTTACGGCACTTGTATCGCAATATACTATTACTACACTGGCAATCTAATTATTGCACATAGTAGCCTATATAATCCCCATTTGTTATGTAAAAATATTTTAGGGAGAACAATCATCCGGATTAATTGGGACTGAACCCGATCCGGATAATCAAATATCCGGATAATTGGATAAATAATAAAAAAAAAGATAATTTTTGAAACTAAATTATACAGTACTGTACGTTTATATGGTGTCACATCTTGAACATATCGGTTGGAGTCAGTTGTTTTGCTGACAAACTGTCGATTTTGTCGGGCAAAACTTTTGACTGTTCACATATAATCTCCTGAAAGAGGGTTTCCCAATGTTCGCTGCTGCAAAAACCACTTGAATTCGTCCTCAAAGCGATCCGGATAGTTGGAATTCGGATAATTGGAGTTATACTGTAGTAGAATGCATTCAAGGTACTGTAATACAGCAGAGAGCACTCGGAACAGAGCACAATCACAGCATGAGCCTGTTTTAGCGAGTGTACACACATTCGTGTAAATGCGAAAGGGGGGGGGGAAGCCAGTACCCATTAGCTCTATTATACGTATTTATTGCGTTTATCTCTGCCGCTAACTGGCTTCCGATAATACCGTGTGTGTGGCTGTATAACAACGATAAAAGTTCAGATCGCTACCAATTTATTTCATTATCCCCTGGAGACAAACAAGTCTCTTCATTCAGAAGCCACAAGTTCGATACCCACTGCACGCACAACACAGCAGGTGCATTTCCTCTCGTCTGTAAAAAACTTAAGATTATTACTGTTACAACTGGGTTGATGCGACTCCATCCTCTGTATTTATTACACTCATTTATGCCGGTTGTCCACCAAGAGCTAAGCTAACTTAGCTTAGCTTAGTTCACATACAGTGAGGGATTTCATAATACATAGTTGTGCAGGATTTCATATGTAGCCTAGTTTTGTCGGCACAACTACATATGAAATCCCGCACTGTATGTAAGCTAAGCTAAACTAACTTAGCTTAGCTGTTGGTCGACAACCGGCATTAAGGGGAGATGGTAGTTACCGTTAGCAAAACGATAGAAAATATAGCGTATGTTCAAGAAGCCATAACTCAGGTGTTAACAGTCAGATTTAGTTGTAATTTTTTTTTTTGCTTTGCAAGTGCACTCTGTAGTTTAAAATAACCGGAGAATGGTTGTTCTAGAACTCACTGTTTGGTAGGAAAGAATTTTTTAACAAATAGGTGATAATTTTGTTTTACAGTTACTTCCCTTGACATAGGTACGCTTTATTCAATTTCTGTAGCTTAGATTTTTGTGAAACTTTGGGAATATACTAACAATAGGTACTACTATTTACCCTAGCACAATCAGTTTAATGTGTACAATATTACTGCATGAAAACTTCACGACTAAAAAAAATACTTTTTAAAAAAATAAAAATGGTTGAAAATTCTGTATAGTCAAGACTTTTCCCATAATTCTGCTAAGGTAGATTCGTCATCCATCTATAATGAATTCCTGAAAGTTTCATTATTTTAGCATGAATAGCTTTTCAGAAAATGGTACCTGAAGTACAAAAAATGTAATTTTACAGGAGAGCGAAAAGAACATGACGTGCCTTATGGTATTTTATCCATTTTAGAAAGCTCCAGGTCGCTCTGCTTGGCTTAATAATAACGCAACATATAAGACCTATTATATAAAAATGTTCAGAAAACTAAACTCTATTCCCTAAGAAAAAAATTGATTTTTTTACACTGATAACTACCATCTCCCCTTAACACGTACGTTCAGAATTTCTCAATGGACCTCCATCGCGTAGATTTAGAATACTTAAGTCAGGAGATTAACATGGATTTTAAATTATGCAGATTAGTTCGTGTGGCCTAACATCTAACATTCGTCCTTCATACAGCAAAACGCAATTTATAATCTCAGATATGATTAAAATACAAAATAAAATAAGGCAAACTGATGTAACAAAGTACCAGAATTATTTTGTTTAATCAGTAATGATTTCAATTGTGATATGCAGAACATAAGTTATTTTTGTCATTCCATTTCCGAGTTAAGTTCCAGATCGATTCATTAAGAAGGGCTTACGGAAGAACAAAGGTCCAGTTTGATAAGCATATGTGAAGGAATATGTGGGTAGTGTTATTTGTCAAAGCTAACTGTATTGCAACTTCCAAAGCCGAACACAACAAAAAAAGAAACAGCCAAATCGGTCATACATTTTGGAAATTCATTTTTATTAATATAGATATGAGACTCAATTGGTCACATAATAAAAACCAATGTCGGACTGTATAGAAAACAGTTAACACAATGATCAGGCTCACAGTTGATCCCATATTTTAAAAAGAAAATATAGTTGCCATGAATTAGGCCCCATCCTTCGTATTATGGCGTATTATGTGTTATAGATTGTTAGGGCAGAAGAGTATAAGTCAAAAATTGTGAAAACGATGTAGGTAAATTACACTGTGTAAAAAAAAAACTCTTTTGATATATATATATATATATAAGATATATATATATTTTACTTATACTCTTTTGCCTTAACATTTAAGATCACGGAGGATGAAATGGGCTGGACATGGGGGGAGGAAAGACATATCACATACCTCGGCAGACTTCTACGACACATAGTCTATCTCAAAAGTATTGACAAGGAGAATCGAAGGAAAAAGAGCACTTGGAAGACCTAGACGTAGGCGGGAGGACGATATTAGGATAGATTTAAGCGAAGTAGGATTTGCGAGGGATGGTTGGATGGAGTTAGCGCAGAATAGGGTTGAATGGCGGGCTCAGGTAAGCGCGGCAATGAACCTTCGGGTTCCATAAAATAGATAGGCCTAATATTCCTTTAGCTTGCTGAGGAATTGTCTACTGCCATTGAGTGAGTAGTATACTGTTGTAGTAAAATTGATCGTGAAATCCCTGGTTGTATGAAAATGATCTTCATAAGGAGCCAACATCTTATGAATGAGGAGTATCCTTGTCCCCTGTCCCTTACTGGCTGCTGTTTGACGTGATGACATTTTGTTATCTGTTGTGTGAGTCCTGTGTTGCATAGCCACAAGTGACACGGGTATAGCATGCATAGCATTTTGCGGCTATACTACACTGCTTGTCATTCCTCTCAAGTGCTGTGCATATTAATCCGCATGTATCCTGCTCACTGCACATGGATTATTATAACTGCATTGTGCGTTGTAGTTCTCGCGCTAATACGCAACCGGTAATTTATATATTCATTTTATAGCTTTTCAGACATAGGCCTATTGGATTTTAAAAATCTGATGTAAAATTCACATAATTTTCTTTGTCCAAATAAAGTTTATAGCTCTTGTATACAAGACTGTTAAGGCAAAAGTCAAAACATAATTATTACTTTTCAGGAGAGACTTTTATTTACACGTTATATCATTTATTTATTTATTTATTTTATTTTTTTTTATTTTTTTTTTTACTTATGGCCGGTTTCTATAAACTCACGAATTACCTATGGGTAAATTATCCAATGGACAGAATTTACACAAGAATAACTTTTACAAACACAAAGAATTTAAAGATAGCAAACACATACACTTGTGGCGAGTTTCTAGATAAATGTCCTCTGGGTAAATATGAAAATAACAGAAAAAATGTTCCTACAAACTCGGGCTAGATCTTTCCAAGGGTAAATCGTCGGGTTAATTTATCCTTTCATGAATTGCTGGATAAAATTTAACCTCTTTGCAGGATCAATAATAATTTAAACAATTATCAATTCAATAATTTAAACAGAGACAATATTCTGTGGTTCATGAAAGCTTATATATATTTATCTTAAACAATGAGAATCAAAGCCTTCTGAATTATATATTAACTGTACGCTAATTTATCCTTTCATGGATTGCTGGATAAAATTTAACTCTTTGCAGGATCAATAATAATTTAAACAATGAGAATCAAAGCCTTCTGAATTATATTAACTGTACAACTCCAAGGCCTTGCTCATTATATCATTGTGGGTGAAATGGAACTAATTTGTCCATGGATAATTTACACATAGGTAATTCACTAGTTTGTAGAAACCGGGCATTAGTTCTATACTCTTTTTGTCTTGACAGTCTTCTTCTGAACTGTTAAGGCAAAAGAGGATAAGTCAAAACATATTATTTTTCAGGAGAGACTTTTATTTACACGTTATATCATTTTAAATTTTGTTTTTGACTTAGTCCTATACTCTTTTTGTCTTGACAGTCTTCTTCTGAACTGTTAAGGCAAAAGAGGATAAGTCAAAACATATTATTTTTCAGGAGAGACTTTTATTTACACGTTATATCATTTTAAATTTTGTTTTTGACTTAGTCCTATACTCTTTTTGTCTTGACAGTCTTCTTCTGAACTGTTAAGGCAAAAGAGTATAAGTCAAAACATATTATTTTTCAGACGAGACTTTTATTTACACGTTATATCATTTTAAATTTTGTTTTTGACTTAGTCCTATACTCTTTTTGTCTTGACAGTCTTCTTCTGAACTGTTAAGGCAAAAGAGTATAAGTCAAAACATATTATTTTTCAGAAGAGACTTTTATTTACACGTTATATCATTTTAAATTTTGTTTTTGACTTAGTCCTGTACCCTTTTTGTCTTGACAGTCTTCTTCTGAACTGTTAAGGCAAAAGAATATAAGTCAAAACATATTATTTTTCAGGAGAGACTTTTATTTACCCATTATATAATTTTAAATTTTGTTTTTGACTTAGTCCTATACCCTTTTTGTCTTGACAGTCTTCTTCTGAACTTGTAAGGCAAAAGTGTATAAGCCAAAACATATTATTTTTCAGACGAGACTTTTATTTACCCATTATATAATTTTAAATTTTCTTTTTGACTTAGTCCTATACTCTTTTTGTCTTGACAGTCTTCTTCTGAACTTTTAAGGCAAAAGAGTATAAGTCAAAACATATTATTTTTCAGACGAGACTTTTATTTACACGTTATATCATTTTAAATTTTGTTTTTGACTTAGTCCTATACTCTTTTTGTCTTGACAGTCTTCTTCTGAACTTTTAAGGCAAAAGAGTATAAGTCAAAACATATTATTTTTCAGACGAGACTTTTATTTACACGTTATATAATTTTAAATTTTGTTTTTGACTTAGTCCTATACTCTTTTTGTCTTGACAGTCTTCTTCTGAACTGTTAAGGCAAAAGAGTATAAGTAAAAACATATTATTTTTCAGACGAGACTTTTATTTACACGTTATATCATTTTAAATTTTGTTTTTGACTTAGTCCTATACCCTTTTTGTCTTGACAGTCTTCTTCTGAACTGTTAAGGCAAAAGAGGATAAGTCAAAACATATTATTTTTCAGGAGAGACTTTTATTTACACGTTATATCATTTTAAATTTTGTTTTTGACTTAGTCCTATACTCTTTTTGTCTTGACAGTCTTCTTCTGAACTGTTAAGGCAAAAGAGGATAAGTCAAAACATATTATTTTTCAGACGCGACTTTTATTTACCCATTATATAATTTTAAATTTTGTTTTTGACTTAGTCCTATACCCTTTTTGTCTTGACAGTCTTCTTCTGAACTTTTAAGGCAAAAAAGTATAAGTCAAAACATATTATTTTTCAGACGAGACTTTTATTTACCCATTATATAATTTTAAATTTTGTTTTTGACTTAGTCCTATACTCTTTTTGTCTTGACAGTCTTCTTCTGAACTTTTAAGGCAAAAGTGTATAAGCCAAAACATATTATTTTTCAGAAGAGACTTTTATTTACACGTTATATCATTTTAAATTTTGTTTTTGACTTAGTCCTATACCCTTTTTGTCTTGACAGTCTTCTTCTGAACTGTTAAGGCAAAAGAGGATAAGTCAAAACATATTATTTTTCAGGAGAGACTTTTATTTACCCATTATATAATTTTAAATTTTGTTTTTGACTTAGTCCTATACCCTTTTTGTCTTGACAGTCTTCTTCTGAACTTGTAAGGCAAAAGTGTATAAGCCAAAACATATTATTTTTCAGACGAGACTTTTATTTACCCATTATATAATTTTAAATTTTCTTTTTGACTTAGTCCTATACTCTTTTTGTCTTGACAGTCTTCTTCTGAACTTTTAAGGCAAAAGAGTATAAGTCAAAACATATTATTTTTCAGACGAGACTTTTATTTACACGTTATATAATTTTAAATTTTGTTTTTGACTTAGTCCTATACTCTTTTTGTCTTGACAGTCTTCTTCTGAACTGTTAAGGCAAAAGAGTATAAGTCAAAACATATTATTTTTCAGACGAGACTTTTATTTACCCATTATATACTTTTAAATTTTGTTTTTGACTTAGTCCTATACCCTTTTTGTCTTGACAGTCTTCTTCTGAACTGTTAAGGCAAAAGAGGATAAGTCAAAACATATTATTTTTCAGGAGAGACTTTTATTTACACGTTATCTCATTTTAAATATTTTTGTCTTGTACACAGATCACGTTTTCTCCAGTCCCCGTTTTGATCTTATTTCTCGTAAAATGTAAAATTCCATTTCGCCTGTCTATGCAAAACAGGTAGTCTAAACCATAGGCGTAACCAGGCCGACCATATGGGGGGGTTATAACATCCGCGGGGTCTGGGGGGTATGGAATACCCCCCCAGGGAGAGGGGGGTCCGGGGTCCTCCCCCGGAAAATTTTAAAAATGAAGATGCAAAATAACGAGTTTTAAGCTTCCGGGGGCTCTCCCCCGGAAAATTTTAAAAAATAAGACGCAAAATAACGAGTTTTAAGCTTCCCACGCTTTATACTTGTATTAAGTAATTTATGGGAAGACTTAAAAAATTCTACAATTTTCCTTTTTTTAATCAATGGGGGGGGGGGGGTTCAAACCCCCAAACCCCCCCCCCTCGGTACGCCTATGGTCTAAACAGAGCAGAGAGGAGAAAAACAACTTTTATTTATCGCAAAATAAAAAAAATTCAATTTCGCCTGTCTGTGGCAAGGGACAAGATGCATGCCTCTTGCACGTTCAATGCTTAAAAGAGGCAACTAGATGCAAAGATCATGTTTAGAAAAGAACTATGATATAAGTTACTACAGGTTCAGGAAGTTCAGGAACCAGTGGAAATGGTATGACATGACCTACATGTAGTACACGAGTGGCGATGTAGCATGTCGCGTGGAGAGCAGCAAACATGGCATCGCTACTTGTCAACCTGCATGCTCTCTTCAGCGGTCCACTCTCACCGCTCTCACAACTACAACACCTATTCACTACACTACAGTTAAATGTGTAAGTTAGAGTATGATTTTTACAGTGCTGTTTATAAATTACTAGCATATGCCCGCGGCTTCGCCCGCGATAATTATTTCAAAAATTAAAAATTAAGTGCATAATAGTTAAATCATTATATTTATTAATACCTAAATCACGTGGATTACATACCACGATTAGATAGCATCGTCTGGTAAAAGCGACCTCAGATTAGAATTCCCCGGCCCAGAAAACCCCTGCATAGTGAATTTCGTCCAAGTCGAACAATGTTTGACCATATTTAGGCCTATATTGAATATCCCTCTTCCGTGTAGGTTGAAAATTTCGTACGTCTGCGGGCCTTCAATTCTAAACAAATGAATCGTCAAGGATGGACTTACAAAATCAAGCGATCGCCCGCGATAATTATTTCAAAAATTAAAAATTAAGAGCATAATAGTTAAATAATTATATTTATTAACACCTAAATCACGTGAATTACATACCACGATTAGATAGCGTCGCCTGGTAAAAGCGACCTCAGATTCGAGGTCCTTGGACAAAAAAAAACCACTGTATAATGAGTTTCATCCAAATCTAACAACGTCTGACCATATTGAGGCCTATATTGATTATCCCTTTTATAATAATAATAATAATACACGTTTTTTGCCAGTTTTTTACTCATAACTCACGAACGAAAGGAAAAATTAAAAATGTAATATGCCAGAAACCTTTCCGGGAATGCACTCACCAACTTCCCAAAGTTTCATGGCGATCGGATAAATGGTGTAGTAATGCATAAAGGACAGACACACACACACCACACACATAATATACATTCATTTTATATATATATAGATAATCTAATTCAGTGTTTTCCAAACTGTGTTCCGCGATCGTCTCAGCGTTCTTAATGGCATTAAAATTGAAATTCCTTCTGGTAGTTGATGTGTAATTTTTATCATAGATAATCCCACGATTTGGGCCCAAGAGGGAAGAAAATGGGGACTGGAGAAAACTGCATAACGACGAGCTTCATGACCTGTACGATTCACTGGATATAGTAAGGGTAACTAAATCACGGAGAATGAATTGGGCTCAACATGTAGAGCGCATGGGGGAGGAAATACATATCTCAAAAATATTGACTGGGATACCCGAAAGGAAAAGACCTCGTGGAAGACCTAGACGTAGGTGAGAGTAGCATTTGTGGGGAATGATTGGATGGAGGTAGTACAGAATAGGGTTGAATGGCGGGCAAATGGATTCAATGTTTTCTGTTACAGCATAAATTCTTCCAGGGCATGATCGCCACTGACTTCTAACATTTGGAAAAATGCAAAACAAAGGAACTTCGTTGTTAACACTAAAGTTCTGAATAAATAGAAAATAAAAAAAAACTAACAGTCATGTGATTATTCTGTAAATTTTGAAGATTATGAAAATTCTAAATTATGATATAGCTGTTGATGAATAATTAAGAATTCAGGTTTTTACTCGATCACTAAGAAGGCGTGAAGTCAATTTAATGAACATTTTCACCCTATTTCGCTTCTTTGTTGACTTATGAGCACCAAATTTTAATGACTTTAATGGCCTGTAGCATACACATTTTACATCATAGAGCAAAAATCTCCCAATAAAAGTTGCTTGTCCCTTCTATACACACGTAAAATATTTCTGTGTTATTCATTAGGACCCTGTACAGCATCATTTAGGTTGCTCAACAGAATGATTTTAACCATAATTCACAAATCCAATATTTCTGAACGCCCTGTTGCATAGCTCCATTCGCCTGAAGGCAGCCCTTTACCTTATATTTTAAAGGTCTACAACGCATCTTTAATTTTACGTGGATAAACATATTTCTTATAACGAGCATGTGGAGATAGCATTACCTGTCCGTCAGCTATGGTTTCAATATAAAGAACTCTGCTACCGAGAAAGAACAAGAAATTATGTATCCTTTCACAAAATGTTGGGTTGCCCTCCACTGCAATTTAACTGAAGCCCTTACACAAAACAGATGACTACTTGAAAATTGAAACCTTCAAATTATTATTAAATTATTTTCATAAAAATTACAGGTTTCGTTATATCTACGGCACCCTGAATTCTAAAGCGACTTAAAACATGATCACATCTTAGGGAGATGATTCATTTACTGGCAGAAAAACAACTCAGAAAGCCCATAACCACAAGTAAGCACGGGAAATCTACCCCACTCCATGCTGACTCCCCGACGACCCTCCTGTATGTTTTTTTTTTTCACACCCCTTCACCTACTGGCCTACCTCCAGCATCCCCTACCAACCAGTGGAACACCATCTGCCGTCTGAGGCTACCACACGTTGAGTCAAAAATTAAGAACACTTTCCATTTCCAAACTTCTCATAGTTTTAACAGTAAAGTTATGAATGCCTTTGTTAATCCGAAGGTCTCTTCAATACAGAGATTTTTTTCAATAAATTGTAATAATTGTTGCTAAATTTAAGATATTAATGATTAAGAAATAAGTAGACCTGGGATTTTAGGCTTTAAAAAAATTAGTGTTAGGCACCTAAAATAGGCTTTTTAAACAAGTAAATAGGCTTTTAAAAGAGAAAATTGGCACTTAAAATATGCTTTAAAAATGTGTAAATAGATAGAAAATACGACTTTAAAATATTACAATATACACTTAAATTGTAACAAGGTTATTTTGATTTATGTATAGCGTAGAGCTTTATCACTGGTACTCACTACTAAATTGCGGTATTTGCAATTTAGTAGTGAGTGATAAAGCTCTACGCTATACATAAATCATTAAGATTATCGCTACAGAATGGACAAAACTCAAGAAGGTTATTTTTTTATACTGCAAGAAACGTGGTATGCCTATTCTTAACAGAATTAACTGCAAAATTAGCCATCACGAACTATATTCACTTAAACAGATGTTCTTTCACTGGTGACTTGACGCAGAAGTCCTTCCTCCTTAATCCTTCAGTCAGCATTCATTAGCGACAATTGTTTGGAATGATCAAGTTTCTGTGAAAACCCCACCTCTGCTGTTCTCCTTTTCATTGAGGGATGTCCATTGTAAGATTTAAAAATTGCAGAAGTTGAATTTTATTTTAAATGTACAAAATAGGCATTTTAGGCACTAAAATAGTAAAATAGGCTCTAAAGGTTCAAATAGGCAATTTAGGGCACTATAAAACTCTATAAATGTGCGTGATTTATCATGAAACGTCCACATATTTACAAATTTTCATGTTATTTCATAAGGAACAAAATAGGCATTTGCCTTAAAATCCCAGGTCTAGTAATAAGCTAAGGTTACTGTTTTAGTTATAGGTAAGGAAATATTATGTTAATTGTATACATCCTTACCTCCTGACCGCCGGCGTGGTCTTGTGGTTAGCGTCGGATCCGTCGGCCCGGGTTCGATCCCCGGTACCTCCTCTGACATTTCTGAGGTAGGGAGGTCTGGTAGGGGTGCACTCAGCCTCGTGATTCAAATTGAGGAGCTACTTGATAGAGAAGTAGCGGCTCCGGTCATGGAAACCACCATTAACTGCCGTGGGTGTCGGCATGCTAACCATATGCCCCCCAATCCTGCCATCTGCCTATAGGTAGATGACGCAGCGTTCGGGCGGTAGGCCTTTTCCCTTCGAGGATGTCGCGCCACGGAGTTTACATCCTACTCTGCATGTTGTGATATTATTTTTGTAAATAATGTAATTGATGAGAATGTATTCAGGTTTAACGTGAAAAAGTCAATATATGTCTAAAGGGAAGATCAGCCACTCCGAAATAATACAATAATATTAAACACGAGAAACTTAATATCTCACACAAATTAAGATGTGTCGGACTGCTAAGAAAACAGTTAACCCAATGATTAGGTTCTTAGTTTATTTCTGGATACCCTATTCTGTAAATTTTACATGCATTTTTCATTTTCTTTCGAACTTTTTTCCCACCCATTTATTACAAATTTAAGGCAAACTAATGTATCCTAGGATACATTTTGCATTAAAATGTTAAAATCTAGTTGGTAATGGAATTGAGAAATGTTGAATACACCCACTAAATGTTTGAACTAAATCCGAATTTTCCAATAAAATGTGTCTAACATTATGCAAAATAGGAAAAAATTATAAGTAGACTTTACTATGAACGCCATGGGACCACTGCAGTTTACTTCTGTCTACAGCTTATTATTATTGACATTATCATAACTATCAATAATATTACGAGAATATTATTATTATTATTATTATTATTACTATCATTAAAAATAACAATTACCTACAAGCCATTTCCACGTTAATTTAAGTTTAAAATACTTTTTCTTAATAATGTTGCTCTTAAAATATTGTAGGACTCTGTTCCAGTAACTACTAAAACTGCTACAATTTATTAATATTCTTACTAACATTAATACAAGCTTATGTATTTCCTAGAAAATACGAATTTCACATTAACAACCCTTACTACTGAACTTTTTTATTTATTTTTAATTCAGCTGTTTATACTCCTTTTACCTACGAGGCCATATCAGGAGTTCGGGATGTGTGTCTATACAATACGGTAGGCCATGGAACTACTAACTGTCAGTTATTTTTATTGTTAGTGTATTTTCTGGAGTAAATGTTATTTTTTGTTGTGCTGTGTAATTATTGTTAGGCTATAAAACTATTAAAAGTGTAGTATATTTTATTTCAAAATTGATATTTAGTGTTAGGAAATTACAATCCTAGAATCAATCTACTTCTCTATGAATTAGAAAATCATAGTGTTTAGACGGATTCAACCCCAAAATTCATAGTTAATCCAGTGGGATAAAGCAAATTGTCTTAAATTTGTACTAAATTAATAAAATAACGGAAAAGAAAGAGGAAGACACATTATAATTTCATGTAAAAATAAGAATATGGGACAAGAAACGAACTACGGACCCCATCATTATGGTAAATTGTTTTCTTTGCAGTCCGCCGTGGATTTATATAACTTCCCGTGTGACAGAGTTTCCGTATTTAAAGGTTAATGAAAATTCACGGCGTTTCTCCCGGCTGATTCAACTTTAGCCAATCTGTTAGGATCCATGCCTCAAATGTAAAGGGGATGTAACTTCCAACTTATTCTAGAATGTCCGGGGTTACTGCATCTAAGAAGCGTGTTAATTATCAAAGAAGACTTAAAAAATATATTTTAAAATGTTGAAGAATTATCACAATTAGAAACATATAGCCTATATACAGGGACATATTCAAGATATTTTTTCAGGAGGGGCAAAATAAGTCTTAACACTGTTATCACTAGGGCCCGGAAATTTATGAAAATCATATTTTTAATAATGAAAATTATTACAAGGTGTCAAAGAAATATTAAGAAATTGATGGTTGTAATTTTGCATATTTTGTTAGTTTTGCAATGATGCATCATATTTGCTCAATATTAAAATATTTGTGCATATTTAACCAATTTGTCACGTTTATAACAGCATATTATGAGAGATGTCAAATATTGTGCATATCTCTGTTAATTAAAAAAAAAAAAGCTATTTGGCTAAGTGAATGTTTTGGAAACCGACTATAAAATTTGTTCATAGTAAATAGATTATATTTTTCTGTAACCGATTATATAATATTAAAGCAACGTTATATTCATTATTTTTCAATTTACTAAAATTTATTGCAATAACTTAACCTTGTTTTATTTTAATTTTTATTATGTAATTCATAAGACTTATACTATCTTTTAAAATTCGTGATGTAATTCAGCCAACAACAGAACGTCTAGTACAGTAACTTATTAAATTTAGTTAAATAATAGAGCATACCTCATTTTTCCAGAGCATATTTAACAAATTTCAGGTAAAAATTCGATGTTAGGCTGAATTTTGTCAGGATGTGCAATTAAACTGCCTACTAGACCTATTTGTCAAATTAAAATGTTCTTATGTGCAACATATTAGCATTACTTAACTGTAGCCCCCTCAGCCCCCCTCTGAATACGCCCCTGTATATATATATAGTTTGTTAATTTTTTCAAAATCGCATTGAGTCCTTTTTATATTTAATTGCACGACGTAACTAATTAGTGGTACTTACCAATATTGTTGCCGTGGATCGTAAGTTGACATTCCCACATGCAATCTGGTTGCTATGAAAACAAAAGAAATCTCAGTGCTGTAAAAATGACAAAAAGCACAAGTGCCATAAGTAAAACCATCATAATACAAGCCTTTATCGAAGACTGGAACCAAGGCCCCCCGTTTGTAGCGGCTTTAACAGAACAAATATTCGGTTCCAATAACAACCAACACATGCGAATCACTTTCTGAAACATAACATCTATCTTCAATAATGTATATACATAATATTTTCAGCTAATATCTCAATTAATATAATTAAATTGATATAAATAATCATCGTGCAAAAAATAGCATGCAATACTCGTTTCGTAAGCGCATAACGGATCTCGGAAATTGAAAAAACTCTTTCCTCGATCCGTAAGCACCGCTTATGGAACTAGTATCACAATATACTATAATGCGTTGTAATTTTACGAAATTTTAAGTTACCATATAAGTATTTTAGATACTTCACTTCTTGCATCACTTACTCAGTATTAATGTATTAATTATTGTGATCGCTGGTGATACTGGTTGTTAAAAAGCGACGTTAAATAAATAAATTTAAAAAATACATTTATACACTTATAAGGTGTTTACAGTATTAAACTCAGTGTTATTTTTATAGTAACCTTGGAATCGTCATCGTAAGGGTATAACAAGCAGAAAATGAATATAGTTGTGAGGCACCCTGTGAAGAGGGTGCGCAACTCCAACAGGTCTCCTGTTGCTACCGCTGCTGCAGCTTGCAGGGTCCATGCCGCCCACAATCCAATATGGCACACCAAATCCATTCTACACTTAATAATTATTAGGGCAAGGCATTTGATGTCTTTGCATAGCCTACGTTTTTAGGTGAAGGTTAAAAGATAGCTCGAATATATCTAAATGCGAATAATAAAATGACTTAAAATAAGGGAAATTTGTTTTTGCATCATTTGAATTTATTTATTTATTATTATTTTATTTCTTATTTTTTATCATCATTTTTTTGCTTTATTTTGTAGTAGGGTGGGCTTACAAAATACAGGCGATCGCGATGCTTTTATTTCCAAGGTATGATAAAAGTAGGCAAAGCCACCTGCAATTTTTGACAAATGACAAATGTATTATTGAACACTGATGCTTCGAAAGCGCAAAAAATTCACGTTTTCTGACAATATTTTTACTTATAACTCGCGAACGAAAGCGAAACTAAAAACTCCGGCTAAGCATTCGCCCACCCTGCATTCAATCCATCTATATTTAAAATTTCAGATCTCTGCGTTCAGTAGATTTCGCTGGGCAATCGCGCACAGACAGAAAGACCAACTCTTCCTTTTATTATTATAGAAGATTTTTGTCCTTTTATTTTGTGTCAATTTTTAGGTCATTTTCATTTTTTTTAGGTCAATAGTTCTTATTTGAGATTCTCCGCCAAGTGTTCATATTTCATTTTAATTCATGTTTATTGTAAAAACCATAGCAGTTTCCACAGTTGCTTCAATACTTACCTCATTTACAGAAATCTGATTGCCATGAAATGAATGATAAATGAACGGTATATATGTGAGAATATCGTCCATTAGTATCTAGTTTCTTTGCATTTATCTTGGTTTTCAAAAATTTGACTGCCCTTATTGAAGAGGAATTGTGTTTCAGGGAACAGATTATACTGACTTCAAAACTACCTACAGCAGACATAATTGGTCCAACCTGTATCTATAATAATAAGATGAAGAGCGAAATCTACTGAACGCAGAGATCTGAAATTTAATAAAACACAGGTGGACTGAAGGGTGAGCAAATGCACCTAGAAGGCGGATTTTTAATTTTCGCTTTCGTTCGCGAGTTATGAGCGAAAAAACGGCAGAAAACATGAATTTTTTGCGCTATCGAAGCATCAGTTATCAATAATACATTTCAATTGCCAAATCAATTGCAGGTGGCATTGCCTCCTTTTGACATAACTTGGAAATAAAAACATCGCGATTTTTTTCGACATATCGCATGGAATTATCGACCGCTTGGTTTCTGGGCAAACATTGATCGATTTGGAGTGAACGCACTATGTAGAGATTTTCTGGGCTAGGGAGCTCTAGTCTGAAGTTTTTTTCCAGGCGGCGCTTTCTAATCGTGGAATGCACTCCGAAGCCCGATTTTTAGCTGTTTCATTATTATTATTATTATTAGTCGTTTAGTTTTTATTAATGGTTCGCGTGTAAGTGTTAATAAATATAATGCTTTAATCATTCTCCTCTTAATTTTTAATTTTTAAATTAATTACCGTGGGCGAAGCAGCGGTCACCTGCTAGTATAAGAATAAAGTTCTAGATTGATAAGTAAAAAAAACCAAAGTTTCAAGGAAGACAAAAAACAATTCATTTCCACAGCATTGTTACAATATTTAGATCAGACCACCCAGATAGTTTTACATACTATCTTATACTATGTAAAAACATCTGGGACTGATCTAAATATTGTAATAATGCTGTGGAAATAAATTGTTTTTTGTGTCTCTTGAAACTTTGGTTATCTGACTTATTCGCTTTTTCCCTATCACTCTAGAGTTCACCCCAAGTCATTCAAATTGCATTACTATCTCATTTTCCATGTCGGAGGATTTAGATCACTTTTGCGCTGACCCCTTCAATTGTAGGACACCGTTTTAAAATCCACTCTAGTCAACTACTAAGTTTGCATAGCCATCTGTTGATAAATGCCTAATGTACTATACTGTGAAACCAAGTACTGTACTTTACTTAGAAAAATACAGACCAGAACAATGTATTCCTAGGAAAAGTGTACCCGTTTAAAACAAAGGTAGAGATCCATGTGATTAGCCCAATTACCAAGTCAAATCCAAACCACGCAGAGAATTAAGGTGTTATTATACTAAAAGCACAGTGTACCGTTTTCCACAAACGTCCACATTTGAAAGGCTTGAAATTAGGAACAGCGGGATGAGATGTTAAGTACCACTTAGAAATCCTGGGAGTACAATAATATGTCATTACAACACAAAGGGAGGTCATCCAGGTCCAACAGAGGGAAGACGAAAACGTCTCACCAAATATAGCTCTTTTTATTTTTATTTTTATTATCCAAGTTTTAACCTTATTTTACCCGAAGGTATATTAAGGTTATAGTTATTAACAATCACTTAACATATCAAAATATTAAAGTAATATATGTACAAGAGTATTGAGTCATGAGATGGCTAACAATTTAACATGAGATGACTAACACTATTTGGTTAAAGCCTAGATTTAACAAATATATAAATTTAGAAATAGTGTATGAAATGGCTAACAACATACGCTAATAGTTAACTTAGTTGCTGATACAGCATAATAATCATATTATGATATACATATCTAACTATAGAACTTAACTACTGGTACAATTTTATCTTTGGAAATATTGTATTTAAAAATGATATAAAGTATTTATATGATTTACGGTTTACTAAAACATCTGTGAGTGGCTTAGAAAGTGTGCAGTCCACAGATTCCAACAGCAATCTAAGTTCGTATCTCTCACTATGAAATAGTGGACAGTCGAATAGTATATGTGTGACATTTTGGGTATCTTCTCCACAGATGCATTCCGGGCTAGGTTTAAGATGGAATCTATGTAGATATTCTGTAAAACCACCATGTCCAGTGAAAAACTGAGTCAAAACAAAATTGGGTGTCAGCAATTTGCACTTCAATCTATCGAAAACCGTAGGAAAATACAGTTCTTTTGTCAGCACACCTTTATCGTTGTTCCGCCATTGTTCATTCCATTTCTGAATGATATCATCTTTCATAATTAATTTTAACATGTGAGACAGGGCATAAATTATAACAGTGTGGAAGGTCTGATTTTGTCTTCGTCAAAATATATCTATCACATTAATGCCCGGTTTCTATAAACTCGCGAAATACCTATGGGTAAATTATCCAATGCACAGCATTTAAAACAAGAATAACACCAAACAAACACAAATAATTTAAAGATAGCAATCACATACACTTGTGGAGAGTTTCTAGATAAATGTCCTCTGGGTAAATATGAAAATGACAGAAAAAATGTTCCTACAAATTCGGGGTAGATCTTTCCGAGGGTAAATCGTCGGGTTAATTTATCCTTTCATGGATGGCTGGATAAAATTTAACCTCTCATAGGATCAATAATAATTTAAACAATGAGAATCAAAGCCTTCTGAATTAAATTAACTGTACAACTCCAAGGTCTTCCTCATTGTGGGTGATTAGAACTAATTTGCCCATGGATAATTTACCCATAGATATTTCACGAGTTTATATAAACCGGCATCAGTGAAGAAAAAGGCTAGAAGCAACGACAATTTCATACTACTACCGATCACAGAAGCAAATTACTGAATCGGGAATCGAACTCTGAAATCCACTCAAGTGTAGCCTATAATCATGCTAGGTGGTGCCGTTGAGCTTAATCAATAAAATAATAAATTCAGGTAAACTGATGTAACAAAGAGCCAGAATGCTTTTGTTTAACCATGATAATTGCAATTATGGTATGCAATTAGCCTATGATAAGTTATTTTTGTAATCGATTTCAGAGTTAAGCTCCAGATCGATTCATTAACCAAGGTTTAGGGAAGAACAAAGGTCTAGTCTGATAACCGCATGTGAAGGAATATGTGGGTGGTGTTATTTGTCAAAGTTAACTGTATTGAAACTTCAAAAGCGGTATATGAACACTGTAAAAATATATGTTGTCATGAGTACTGATTTGCATTTTATAAATTCTTTCTAATATATTAACATAAAATAGGCACTAAATTGGGCATTACTGCAGTACCGGTCAACCGATTTGGTCCAATATCAATAGGCTTCTTCCCATGGATATTATAAATGCGTATACCATGTTTCATGAAAATTCTACAAAGCATATTCGAGTAATCGTGCTTACAGACACACGGATGGACAGACGGACAGACAGACAGACATTTTCCCATCCGCCACACAATCTCATAAAGTACCATTCTGACACTTAATTACACAATAAGTTCCTTCTCAACTCTCAATTTATTTTTTCCTACTAGGCCTTTCGGTTAAATTCAACTATCTTCAGGGAATCTCTCTTGTAGATTTACATACAATAAGAATGAAATGCCTTCATCAATGGCGTCATCTTAAAGTACTAAAATTCAAAATGTTAAATCAGAAGTGAAATTCCCTTCCTGAATCTTCTTCTTCTACGTCAAGTCGACGTATATATATATCCGCCATGGCGGATTGATAAGCTATAAGATTCTGCTAAACTGGAGTTGACATATACTTAAATCCGCTACATGCAACTGTGCGAAGATACAAATACTTCCCTTGCCCTTGAAGATGAATTCACCCGCATTCTAACCGCAGTCTATAGACCTTTCTTTATACATACGTTACATAATGAATCGCCCAAGGCCCTTAGGGCAGAAATAGAGACCATAGCTTTCCTTGTTCTTCAGTCTAACAAATTTATATCTTTAACCAGACTATCCTGACCGGAGATCTGAACTACAAACGATGTAATAGTTGAATATTGTGATGAGAAATTGCAATTTTCGAAATTCAATTAAAAAAAGATTTAGATAAATAAAATATTTAATTAAAAGTGCACATAATAAAAACAAAAATGTCAGGTAGGCTGTTTGCGGACGCAGGCGCGTGTACGTGAAACGTCTTGCGCGTGCTGCCTAAATCTTGAGCGAATTATTTTTCACATTTGCAATTAATAGAAAACACAATATGTGTACTAGCTTCTCGTATTTTTAGCATAATATTTAGTTGTATATTTCAAAATTAACTTAGATATACACATGTAATTTAACACACATGTCCTGTTAATTTTGTACATCTAAAGCAAGAATTTACATATTTATTTCAAGCCCTATGGAGCATTTTCCTTTTTGCAAAGTTGACAGAATTGCACATCTTTTTAAAAGTATGAAATGTGTTTAACTTGTCATATACAGGGTGTTAATGAATAAAAGAAATAGTTTACCGGTGCATAGAGGCATAGGCGTAACCAGGCCGACCATATGGGGGGGTTATAACATCTGGAGAGGGGGGTTCCGGGGTCCTCCCCCCGGAAAATTTTAAAAATTAAAATGCACAATAACGAGTTTTAAGCTTCCCACGCTTTGAACTCATTAAGTAATTTATAAGCAGATTTTTAAAAAAGGTGCTATATCACAATAATGAAATAAATAGTACAATTTTCCCTTTTTTAAACAATGGGGGGGTTCAAACCCCCCCAAAACCCCCCTCGTTACGCCTATGCACAGAGAAGCCATAGACAAGCAACTTTTATTAGGAGATTTTTGCTCTATGACGTAAAATGTGTATGCTACATGACATTAAAGTCATTACATTTTTATGCTCAAAAGTCAATAATTACGCGAAATAGGATTAAAATGTTCATTAAATTGACTTCACGCCTTCTTAGTGGTCGATAAAAAACTCATTTTTAATCATTCATCAACAGCCATGTCATAATTTAATGTTTCCATAATCTGCAAAATTTACAGACTAATCACATGACTGCATTTTTTAAAATTCATAACTACAGTGTTAACAACGAACTTCTTTTGTTTAAATGTTAGATGTCAGTGGCGGCCATGTCCTGGGAGATGTTATGCTGTAACAGGGAAAATTGAATCCATAGAGCAAAAATCTTCTAACAAAAGTTGCTTGTATATGTCCCCTCTATACATAGGTAAAACATTTTGGTGTTATTCATTAAGACCGATGGAAAAGAAATTGGAAGAAAAATTCAAATTCAATGTAAAATTACAGACTGAGGTTCAAGAAATAAACTATACACCTAATAATTGCGTTCACTGTTTTCTATGCGGTCCGGCACTGGTTTATGTATCATGTGAGAAGTAGAGTCTCATGCAGTTTAGGGTTATAGTATAATGAACATTGATCACAATATTAGTCTGTTATTGTGACCTACTTATAACGAAATGGATATCTCTCATGAAGTTACTGAAAAGGCAAAGTAAAGAAGTAATAATGACAAATCTTTCATTTTGGTAAGAAGTTGTAGGAGTTTAATGAACGGAAACTATTTAGTTTATGAACAAAATTTCACATGATGATATACTTATGTTAGTTTCAATAGTAAATTATTAATAGACACTGTACCTGACAATAATAATGGTAGGAATAATAATATCTCTGGTGATTAAAATGAAGGATATTAATATCCATTCGTACGAAAAAAAAAAAGAGAGAAAAGTACGACAGTGACATCTCGTGATATCCTCAATAAGCAGGATAATGGGCTAACCCTAAAACGGAACTTTACATAAACAAAGAGAGTTTGTTCTGAGAGTGTTCGAAAAAAAAGATGCTTAGGAAAATATTTGGCCTAAGAGAGATGAAAATGAGGACTGGAGAAAACGAGCTTCATGATCTGTACTCTGCACCAGATATAGTAAGGATAATTAAATCACGGAGGATGAAATGGGCTGGACATGTTGTGCGCACGGGGGAGGAAAGACATATCTCAAAAGTATTGACTGGGAGACCAGAAGGGAAAATACCATTTGGAAGGCCTAGGCGAAGATGAGAGGACAATATTAGGATAGATTTAAGGGAAGTAGGATTTGAGAGGGATGGTTGGATGGAGTTAGCACAGAATAGGGTTGAATGGCGGGCTCAGGTAAGCGTGGTAATGAACCTTCTGGTTCCATAAAATAGATAATATTCCTTTAGCTTGCTTAGCAATTGTCTATTGCCATTGAGTAAGTGAGTGAGTGAGTTTGTTCTGTTAAACAATGCTTACGATTTAAATAGTATACTGCGATACTAGTGCCGTAAGCGATGCATACGGATCGAGGAAAGAGTTTTTTCAATTTCCGAGATCCGTTATATGCTTACGGCACGAGTATTGCATGCTATTTTTTGCACGATGATTATTTATATCAATGTAATTACTGTATATTAATTGAGAAATTACCTGAAAATATTATGTATATACATTATTGAAGATAGATGTCTATTTCAGAAAGTGATTCGCATGTGTTTCTTGTTATGGGAACCGAATATTTGTCCTGGGGGACCTTGTCCATAAAGGCTTGTATTATGATGTGCCGTAAGTAAATTCTTACCGCACGGAAACTCTTACCGCACATAGCAACAAGACTGCGTGCGGGAATGTCAACTTACGATCCACGGCAAAAATATTCGTAAGTACCACTAATTAGTTAAGTCGTGCAAAAAAGTTATACCGTACATCAAAATCGCAGGGTAGGCAGAAATGCCGATTTGCCAACCGCTGAGTGTTCCAACGTATTAACCAAATCGCAATAAAGAAGTAAAAGCAGTGTAGGCCTATAACCAATCATAACCCTTGAGAAAAGACGTGCAGACTTCGATCGCCCCCAAAAACCACAGAAGGGCACGTGCCATGGGAATACAAAAGATTGGGTTAACTTGATCCTCCGACAGATGATATGGCAACCGTGCAAAGAGCCACGCAGGGAAGGCGAGGGTGAGCCGAGCTTCCGGTGTGTTCTATACCAGTTCGGACAGCTGTGCGCCCCACAGGAAGCTCAACAACTTTTATAATATCGCAGTCTACTTGAGATATTTAGCAAATACTAGCCAGAGTAACCCACTGGTGGTACAGGTGTCCACGGGATGACGTATGTGCCGGCATGTGTGCAACAGCTGAATTTAATTCCTTAATGAAGCAGCACCATGTTTGTTTGTTTACAAAACTACAGTAGTATCCGAAATTCCATGAACCGAAACTCGGCTTAAAGAAACTGAAGGGCCTAGTTCCGTAAAGCTGCGACTCTACTGATATACATTTAACACCACCATGTTGCAGTTAACATATGTTAAATGTTTATCATCAACTTGTTGACGTATACAAGTCAAGTGGTTTGTGGATTAATAACTGTCTCCACTACAATGTTATAGGTTAACATGTGTTGGCGCGGTCATTCAAAAAGAAAACGCCTCTGAAGAGGGCAGCCAACATTAGAGTATATTATATACTCGTTATTATCTTCTTGTTAACTGTCTATGGCTTTCTTGAATACTAATTTTGTACAGATGTCTTGATCTTTTCAAAATAACTATCACATTTCTCAACAATGGAGCATGCCATAAAAAATCATTTTAAAAGTAGATGCAATACTATTGAGATCACTGATATACCAAATACTCACGTAATACAAAATGGATGCCGGGAATATTGAGGAAGCTGTCGACTGCTTGTTGTTTACCCGGAAATTCACGAACCAAAGCCGATATTGACCGAATAGTCTATTGACTTGACAAGTTGTCCATTTTCTCCGGAAAACAAATTAACATCTGAAAATGTTAAGTGCAACACGCTGCGTTTGCATGTCAAGTCAATTGGAACGCGAAATTGCAATATGCATGTCAATATCTACATGTTGATATTGACATGTTGGTGTTAAATGTATATCAATGGAGACGCAGCTTAAGGGCGTAAGGCACAAGGACATAGTTTCGAGAAATCTTGATGTTTTTAAACAATGTTACCGCTCACAAGCACAGGTCTTTTCTTATGACTGAACAGAGGTTTAAGGCACAAGTATAAATTGTTCACTGAGTAGCCTATTTAAAGAGATATGAGAAGGCATAAATTTTAAAAGCTCAAAATTAAAGATGTGCCTTACGCCCTTATGGAACTAGGCCCTTCAATTGTTTGATGAAATTTCTAACTTGGAAGAATGTATTTTTAGTGAAAGCCTCCGATATGGGCTGGATATGTTGCGCGCATGGGGGAGGAAAGACATATCTCAAAAGTACTGACTGGGAGACACGAAGGGAAATGACCACTTGAAAGACCTAGACGTAGGTGGGAGGACAATAATAGGATAGAATTAAGGGAAGTAGGATTTGCGAGGGATGGTTGGATGGAGTTAGCACAGAATAGGGTTGAATGGCGGGCCCATGTAAGCGCGGCAATGAACCTGAGAGTTCCATTAAATATATAATATTCCTTTAGCTTGCGGAGGAATTGTCTATTGCCATTGAGTAAGTAAGTCTATATATATACATTAGGGATGGGCCAATACCAGATTTTCTCGATACTCGATACTCAATACCGTTACATGATTTTTCCCTCGATACTCAATACTTCGATAGCGTCAACATTTCCAGTTTCAATAAATAGGTACATTAAAAATTAAAAGTTAAAGGAACTGTGTAATACCAACTAAATTAATTATGTGTGCATATTTAATGAGACAAAACTTAAAATCACAAGTAGCCTGTAATTATTTTTAAACTCTACATTAAAACTAAAATTAGTTTTTGAAACAATCCACTTACAAGTTTTCGTTCAAAAATACTAGCATTCTCACTTAAATGCAGAATTACAAAAGTATCGAAAAAGTATCGAGCGAGATTTCTGAAGTATCGCTCGATGCCGATACCATTCAAGTATCCAGAGTATCGAGGTATCGAAAGTATCGAGGACCCATCCTTTATATATATATTATATATATACATATATATATGTATATATATATATATGTATATATATATATATATATATATATATATATATATATATATATATATATATACATATATAACAACACGCTTTGATTATTCTTTATTTCACAGCACCAGCTCTTTAAAAACCCAAAATATATGTTCTCTTATAATCTCATTCTAATTTCCTACACAAAATGGAAATAGATCTCTTGGTAGATGACATTTAAACGCAAAATGACTCAATACATGCACACACGTTTTGCATGCGCGAAACTTTCGCAACAAATAAGGAAGAGAAATTGACCTCATCAGATATGAATAATGGTATGGGAGACGAAAAAAGAAAATTAAATCAAAGCACCAATAAATTCAAATTAACCGAGCAATAAATCACGTTGCTATAGAGACAACAATCTGAGAGGCGGTGACTGGTTTCCATAGCAACCAGTCTCTCGGGTTTATAGCGTCTTCAGTCTTCTCCATTCATCGCAAATGTGACCAGCAAATAGATTATTATCAGATGACTGCATACCTAATAGCACGTAGTCCAACACCATGAACAATATGGGTTAATCTAATTAACAAATTTCTTGTGATCCTGCCAGGAAACCTGACCATAAGTCGGAAAAAATAAAATTTCTTATTTGAATATAATAACAAACTGCCAGAATGCTTTTGTTTAATCAGTGATAATTTCAAATATGATATGCAGAAAATAAGTTATTTTTGTAATCGATTTCCGAGTTAAGCTCCAGATCGATTCATTAAGCAGAGCTTACGGAAGAACAAGTTCTAAAGTTTGATAAGCATACGCGAAGGAATATGTGGGTAGTGTTATTTGACAAGGCTACCTGTATCGCAAATTCCAAAGCCGTATAAGAGCACTGTAAAACTACATGTTGCCATGAGAACTGATTTGCATTTGATAAATTCTGTCTAATATATATTACCATAAAATAGGCACTAAATTGAGCTTTACTCCGGTACCGGTCAACCGACTTGGTCCAATATCAACAGCCTTCTTCCAATGGACGTTATACATGTGTATACCAAGTTTCATAAAAATCCGACAAAGCGTATCCGAGTTATCGCGCGTACAGACACACGGAGAGACAGAAAGACATTTTCCCGTCCCACACACAATCTCATAAAATACCAATTATAAACAAAGAAAGAGTGAACGAAAAAAAGTAGAGCAACGAACAAACAGACGGACAGACAGAATGAAAGGAAGAGAAAAAAAGGAAGAAATTAACGGAATGTAATAAAGAAAAGGGAACGGATTAATAAAACAAACATTAATTTAATAGGACACGTGAAGTCAGAATGAAAAATTGAATGCCATAGCCGGGATTTGAACCAGGATCTTCGGCTCTCCGTGCCGATGCTCTAACCAACTGAGCTACCATGGAAACGTGCCGGCACAACATTAAATTCTCCAACTGACTCACAATCCCAGAATACCACCAGGCGTTCTCAATATGAGTTACGAACCCAGGGGCGACTTACAAGCTGTAAGTGCTTAAAGACCTGGCCTTAGTTTAAAACTTACATTAATCTGTAATTTTGTAGAAATTTAAGGAACCACTTAATTTGTTATATCACAGGATTTCAATGTTGTTCTTTGCATTTTTCTATTTTATTTTTATTTTTTATGTTCATTCTTTTTTATAATTTTTTCTCTAGGTTTTGAATTCAAATTAATTATATTTTATTTTATATATTTCTATTCAATAGTGTACTAATTTAATTGTGTTGCTCATTCGGGTGGTCTTATGTTGTATGTTGTATTAGTATAAAATAAATAAATAAATAATAAAATCAGGTAAACTGATGTAACAAAGTGCCAGTATGTTTTTGTTTAATCAGTTATGACTGCAATTATGATATCCAGAATATATATGTTTTTTTAATTGATTTCCAAGTTAAGCTCCAGATTTATTCATTAAGCAGGGCTTACGGAAAAAGAAAGGTCTACCATCTCGGCCACCTGGGTCATTTTAACGGTCTAGTTGGATAAGCGCATGTAAATCAATATGTTTTTTGTCATAGCTACCTGTATTTTAATTTCCAAGGCCTTATAAGATCACAGTAAAACAATAGGCTATGTTGTCAAGATAACTGATTTTCATTTTTTTTTTATAAATTCTTTCGAATACGTATATTACCATAAAATAGGCACTAAATTGAGCATTACTCCGAAACAGGTCAACCGATTTTATCCATTATGAATAGACGTCTTCCCACGGATATTATAAATGTGTATACCATGTTTCATAAAAATCCGGTAAAGCGTATTTGAGTTACCGCGTCTTTAAAATATACACTAAATTGGGTTTTACTCCGGTACCGGTCTACCGATTTGGTCCAATATCAGTAGTCATCTTTCCACGTACATTATAAATGTGTATACAAAATTTCAGGAAAATCCAATGAAGCATATTTGAGTTATCGCGACTTCTTATATATTAACATAAAAACACTAAATTGGGCATTATTCCGGTACTGGCCAACCGATTTGGTCCAATATCAATAAACGTCTTCCCATGGACATTATAAATGCGTATACGAAGTTTCATAAATATCCGATAAAGCGTATTTGAGTTATTGCGACTTTAAGGTAGACACTAAATTGGGTTTTACTCCGGTACCGGTCAACAGATTAGGTTCAAATTCAATAGGGCACTTCTCATGGACGTCATAAATGGGTATACCAAGTTTCATGGAAATCCGATACAGCGTATTTGAGTGATGGCGTTTTTATATTAGAAAGGCGCCATAATCTAATAAAATAGGCACTAAATTGGGCATTACTCCGGTACCGGTGAACCGATTTGGTTCAATATCAATTGGGTTCTTCCCATCGACATTATGAATGTTTATACCAAGTTTCATGAAAATCCGAAAAAGCGTACTTGAGTTATGGTGCGTACAGACACACGGACAGACATTTTTTCGTCCACCACACAATCTCATAAAGTACCATACTGGCACTTAATAATAAATGGCACACCAACATTTTTAAAACGAGCTGAAGGATTCTCCCCTTTCTCCCTAATAACAACACCCTACAATCTTCAGTCGAGTATTGTCTATTTACCCCTATCTCTGTTCAAATTTCAATATTCATGTGCTGATGGCAGTCGTTGAACTGGAGCATGCATTCATTCCCTCCCTTCAACCTCTGAGGTCTCGTGTTATGCTGGCAGTTTTATTAGTACTTAAATACTTCAGAGATCTCATATTCTCATGTCGTCAGAGTCAGATAATGTTTGTATACGCACATAACATGTTCGAGGTTGAATATACATTTTATGGACCTATATCTTCATTTGACTTGTTTTCATTTATTCTACTACTAGCATGTGCCCGCGGCATCGCCTGCGATATTTATTTCAAAAATTAAAAATTAAGAGCGTAATAGTTAAATGATTATATTTATTAACACCTAAATCACGTGAATCATACCACGATTAGAAAGCGTCGCCTGGTAAAAGCGACATCAGATTCGAGTTCCTTGGCCCAGAAAACCCCTGCATAGTGAGTTCCCTCTAAACCGATTAATGCCTGTCCATTTAGGCCTATAGGCCTGTTCCGTCTACGCTGAATATTTCAGATATCTGCGTGCCTTGACATTATAAACAAATGAATCGACCAGCTTGAGCTTACAACATTCAAGCGATCGCGATGCTTTTATTTCCAAGGTATGACGAAAATAGCCAAAGCCAACAGTAATTCATTTGACATTGAAATGTATAACTGAAAACTGATGCTTCTAAAACGCAAAAAATCCATGTTTTCTGCCCGTTTTACACTCATAAATCACGAACGAAACCGAAAATTAAAATTCCGGCGTCGAGGTGCATTTTCCGACCCTTCAGTCCACCTATGTTTAAAATTTCAGATCTCTGCGGTCAGTAGATTTCGTTGGGCATCGCGGACACACAGAAGGACAAACACTTCCTTTTATTAATATAGATTGCGATTTTTTTAATTAACCTGTTATTAAAATACATGTTCAATACTTTTGAGCTCGATCAATGATATAAAATAAATATGATACCAGTTGCTCAACTTTGATATAATTATGTGATTTGCCGCCTCATATTTATTTTATTTCATTAATTGAGCTGAGTTTATACTCCTTTTAGCTTTGAGGCTATATCAGGAGTTCGGGATCTGTGTGACTACAGTAGAGTAGGCCATGGAACCTTGTCAATTGTTTCTATTGTCCGTGTATTTTATGGAGAAAATTTCAACTGTTATTAATTTAAATAGATATGATACAGGATGAAATGGTGAGGATGATTCATGGTATGTAAATATCCAATTCAGCATTTGCCTTTACGACTGGGAAAATCATGAAAAAACCTGTGTCAAATTGGCCGGCCACAAGATTTGAACCTGGGACCTCCCGTTACCTTCTCTACCACCTCGCTCGGTAACTTAATTTTAAAGTAATAATACTTCTACCAGAGTGACATAATAGAATGAAAACCTTGTATCTCATAAAACACATACGTGGCTTTGTCACTTAATAACGCTTCCTAACAACACACTAGATTTTGTTTTTCCTCTCTAGAGGACAGCACACATGTTATTCTTGTAATATTGGCTGACAAATAGTTGAGATACGTGTTTTTCTATCTAATAATAAATTAAAAGTACTCTAGCTTCTGTTTTGAGATACGTGGTTTTCATTCTAAGGGGACGATTACGCTTCAGCAGAGAACGTGATAGGCATTGACCTATTTATAAAATTTAAAAAATGCTGTATATATATATATATATATATATATATATATATATATATATATACTCTATATATTTAGTTACCTATATAGGCTACTATTGTTACCTATAAGAATAAATTCTGAATTTGAACGGATGAGTTGGTTGTAAAGACCCTGAATATCGTCGCTGCAACGTATGTTGAATATTTATGCAGACCGACCGTTGTAAGCTGGAGAATTTAACGCACGAATAAGAAATGTGCTGGAGACCTGAACGCTGGGGTAGAACACGAGCGGCGGGCAACACGCAACAGGCAGCAAAAACTGCTTTCAAGGAACATCATCATTATCGTGTACCACCCTAGAGCATTATATGTAATTACAGTAATGATGGGCTCCAACATTAATTTCTGCCTTATCAAACAATGATTTCTTACGGGAACATCAAGACAGTGCAGTCTGGACCTTCTTTATTTCACAAAAACTCGTCTACTAATAATATTTTCGTAAAAATATATACATATCTTTTACTTTACATAAACTCTGTTATTTTTGCACGACATAACTAATTAATAGTACATACGAATATTGTTGCCGTGGATCGTAAGTTGACATTCCCGCACGCAATCTTGTTGCTATGTGCGGTAAGAGTTTCCGTGCGGTAAGAATTTACTTACGCCACACCTCATAATACAAGCCTTATGGACAAGGCCCCCCAGGACAAATATGCGATTCACATAACAACAAACACATGCGAATCACTTTCTGAAATAAGCATCATCAATAATGTATATACATTATATTTTCAGGTAATATCTCAATTAATATAATTAAATTGATATAAAAAATCATCGTGCAAAAAATAGTGTGCAATACTCGTGCCGTAAGCGCACAACGGATCTCGGCGCCTCGTTTTTTTTCAAACTCTTTCCTCGATCCGTATGCATCGCTTATGGCACTTGTATCGCAATATACAGGGAATCCATTTTATGCGGAAACTTTTTAACAGCGTTGCCCCTGCTCACACTTTCCCCGCTGTTGCGCTTGCACCGGCCGGGACCGTGTTCCGTTAGGCCTACTACCGGCAAATCGGCAAATCAAGACTTTAGAAACAATACAAAATAGAATAACTCAACCAATTTATTATCAAAATAGGCCTACATGTAAAGGCTTATTACTCACCATTTTGTACGGATGGTACAGTCAGGATATTTACGAGAAAAGGATATTTACGAGAAAATCTCCGAACGCGCCTTCTATGGTTATTTCTCAATAAGTAACATTCCACCAAATAAATTCGCTGTTCAACCGTATACATTTTCGATTATTGTCTTACGACACAACAATAGACAAGCGTCTCACTACAAGACACCGAAGCAACTAACCGCTTGTAGGGTCTATGCTTTGTACAATGCTAGCGCGGCAATGCGGCAGTGATGCGAGGTTTCCTCATAAAATGGACTCACTGTACTATTTCATAGGTAATCATACGAGAGATTACGAGTAGATTCATAGTTTAATTTACAATCGTCCCTGTAATATTAAGCCACATGGCTGACTGACTGACTGACTCGCGCACTCACTCAGTGACACTGTTAGCCCACTTCCAGATAAGCTAGAAACTTGAAATTTGGTACACATATAACTTTTAGGCTGTAAACCACACGAGAAAAATAATGTTAAGCCCTAAAAACCTCCGAAAAAGGGCTCGGTTTCCATGGCAACGATATTATCAAACAGTGTTCACGTAGGGCTCTAAAAGTGTAGAAATAATTATTTCCGTAAACCCAACGGGGTGGTCGAGAATGTAATTCCTGGACTCGTATTCTGGAGGTCCCAGGTTCGTAATTAATTAAATTCAATTAACATTTTTGTCTAGAAATAACAAAATTTTCTTCTATCTGTTAATTTTTCAGGTTTATTGTGGCAAAAAGGTAATAGCCAATGAATTTGAATTTAGCCTATGAAATCCCTTAACGGGCAAAGGCCTCCTGCTGATCGCAGGGAAGCTCAGGTGCACTCATTAGGGGAGCAACTCCTAAAGAGTGTTGTGCTATGTCCATTTAGTCACTAGTTTTATCACTGTCACATCACTATTTTCATTATGTTTGGTCTCATTCCTCTACTAATAGCCAATACAGCAGACTAAATAGATCTTTAAAAAAAAACCTTCCCCGAGAACCTCAGCGGGGGTTTGGGGGGTGGAGCCCCCAATGAGCGAAGAAAGTTATTATTATAAAAAAAAATGTGTGCGTGGAACGACACGCGACAGAAGTGAAACTTGTTTTAATTTTTATTTTTTTCAATTTTTGATTATTGGATTTTTTCAATTTTGCATTATTGGACTTTTTTAATATTGGGTTTTTAGACTTTTAAAATTTTGGATTTTTTAATTTTTTAATTTTGTTGTTTTTAATTTTAAAAATTTGGATTTTTAAATTTTGGTATTTTTTATTTTTTTATTTTGGATTTTTATTTGTTTTTATTTTGGATTTTTGGATTGCAGGTCCTCGTAGGCCTACTAGGTCTGAAAAATTTCCTTTGATTACTCCTAATCATTGAGTTGATTGTTTTCTGTGCAGTCCGCTCCGAAACACCCTAGTAATTTCGTTGACGGTTTTGAGTGTGACACTAATTTCGTGACGGTTTTAGCGTTACACAAGTTCCCGATTTACCCCTACCGCCGCTAATGAAGTTTCACTTTGAAAAGCTAATATTCGGGTTATGTTCCTCTTAGAGCCAAATGCAAACTGAATTCTAACATTTTTGTAGGAAACCTTGATGCAAGTGGAGGGTGCACTATGACCACTGCTCCAGTTCAACAGGTAGCAAGGCTCATAACGATTCTTCCCACCTCTGCAGGTTCTCACGAGACATGAGCCCCATAAGTTCCCACGACTGCAGCAACCCTAACAATTAAAACCAACTCATACATTATGCATTCAAATCATATGATCCGCACGCTCTCACAATAGAGGCTTGATTAACCATTTTATAAGACTCGCCAGGTATGCGTTAGCCTACATAGCCCAAGTTCATCTGAGCATTTCTCTGCTGCTACAAAAACAGCTTACACAAGGTATGAGGATCAACTCTTAGTCATGTATCCTACTAAATACAGTTCTTGCAATAAATCAATTTAAAAAAAAAAGCGTGCGTAGAACGCCACGCGACACAAGTGAAAGTTGTTTTAATTTTTTGATTTTTTCAATTTTGGAAATTGGATTTTTTCAGTTTTGGAATGGTGAACTTTTTAACATTGGGTTTTTGGACTTTTTAATTTTGGGTTTTAAATTTTTTGATCTCTTTATATTTTCTAACTTTAGAATTTTGGATTTTTTAATTTTGGATCTTTGATTTTTTTTTATTTTTTAATTTGGATTTTTTCATTTTGGATTATTAGATTTTTTAAATTTGGATTTTCGATTTTTTAATTTTTAATTTTTGGATTTTTTAAATTTTGGATGAGCCTAATCATTCAGTTGATTGTTTTCTGTGCAGTCCGTTCCGTTACACGTCACTATTTTCGTGACAATTTTCAGCGTTAACAAGCTCTCGAATTACCCCTACCGCGGCTAAAGGGAGAGGGGAGAGAGAGAGAGAGAGAGAGAGAGAGAGAGAGAGAGAGAGAGAGAGAGAGAGAGGAAAAAGGAAAATTGTATCGGTCAAATAATTTAAATTCCACGCAAATTTACAGAAAAATACCAAGTGTAGGTACTAATCATTGTGAAAAATATTTTCTATGCAGTCCGTCATAGTTTTACAAATACTGTGAGAGAAATTTACTCTCTCCAAATAAGTTTATCATTAAAAACAATTCCAACATACACTGAGACTGATAGGTAACAACTTCCTGTAAGCTGTGTCTTAGGGCAACTTGTGTGTCACTATACAAGCAGCTCCATTGTTCTTTTTGCTATAAATGGTTTCTTCTTCTTCATTATCATTTACTAGCAGGTAACCGCGGCTTCGCTCATGATAATAAATTCTAAGATTAAAACTTAAGGATCAGGTAAACTGATGTAACAAAGTGCCAGAATGTTTTTGTTTAATCAGTGATAATTGTAATTATGATATACAGAATACAGTAGAGCCTCGGTAATTCGAGCCCCGGTATTTCGAGGTTCCGTGTAATTCGAGCTGGTCTTAAGAAAATTAAAATTTTCCATAAAACTAGAGTAAAATCCCGTTTTTATACCAAGTCCACATGTAAGTTTTACGCACTTCCAAATGTTTTACATTTTGAGCTTTCTTTCAATTTTTCCATGTACAAAAATGCAGGTAAAACTGGATTTTCGTTCATAATACACAGAAATGACCTTGGCTTCAGACTGCTAATGCATTTCTATTACAGATTGACAGAAACCGTTAGGTTCGATCTTTCATTGTCGGGACCTCGTGTCAATCATACGGTGCATACAGTGCATACCATCCTTTCAGAAAAGAATACTGTATTGTTACAGTAATCCCTACTCAGCAATAATGGTAATTTCAGCAACAATGGTAATTAAAAGTGTTTTCCTAGTGCGCTTTCCAGTACCACTCCATTAAGAGTCAGACAATGACTTAATCCTTAAAGGATGCCGGTGTAGCAAATTGGAAATGTTTGACAATATACATACAGGCATATTAAAGATATGTATGCCTACTATATTGTTTATTTATTTATTTTTTAAACCATTATTGTGCTCATTAAACATTTATTTATGGTTTACCCATTGATTTAGTGATATTTCCGTATAATCCGAGTTTTTTGTAATTCGAGGTAGTCTCAGTCCCAATTAGCTCGAATTATCGAGGTTCAACTGTATTAAGTTTTCTTAATCCATTTCCTAGTTAAGATCCAGATCGATTCATGAAGCAGGACTTACGGAAGAACAAAAGTCTAGTTTTTTAATCAGATTAATATCGTCCAGCATCAGCAGAACCATACAGATGTATCTCAAAAATAGAAAGCGAATGAGAGTCCGAGACTTTACCATCTCGGCCACCTCGCTCAGTTTAACAGTCTAGTTTGATAAGCATATGTGAAGGAATATGTTGGTAATGTTATTTGTCAAAACTAACCGTATTGCAACTTCCAAAGCCGTATATTAACTCAGTAAAACAATATGTTGTCAAGAGAAATGGTTTGCATTTGATAAATTCTTTCTATTATATTACCATTGGGCATTATTCCGGTACCGGTCAACCGATTTGGCCCAATATCAATATGCTTTTTACCATGGATATTATAAATGCGTATACCAAGTTTCATGAAAATCTGATAAAGCGTATTTGAGTTATCGCGCTTACAGACACACTGACAGACAGACATTTTCCAATCCCCCAAACAATCTCATAAACAGGGCCCGGATTCTAATGACATGTCATCTTTTTATTGATGCTGCACAGACATTGCCAACTTGTGGATAAATCCTAATCATGGCCTCTAGATTATAGAAATGCATTTTTATTAGGTCATTTTTTGTCATTTTATGCCATTTTATATTTTTAGGGCATTTATTTCAATTTTAGGTCATTATTTTGTCATTTTCTTGTCATTTGCTTCCTTATTCAGTCATTTTCATGTATTGACATTGAGTGTATTAACTTTTTTCGTCGCTAGCGGTGCTGTCTTTGAGGTGTTGTTTGTTTAATGCAAGAAGGAAAAAATCGGCGTTAAAGTATTGTCATGTCTTAGTCGGAAATGAGAATCAAAGAAACACCGAAATTTTGTATTATATTACTACTGTTATTAGATTGACTTGGCACCAGAGTCTGCCACCTGCTTGGATTTGAGAGTGCAAACTACTGTTTACCCTCAATAAACAACAATATAATCCGGCAGACCACAAAAGGATATGCCGAATTTTGACTCACCAGTGCCTCAGTGTCAGTATAAATTTCCGTGAGAAAAAAACATTCACAACATTACAGTTCATAGTGGTTTTTTTTTAATTATGTACAAACTAGTCTATAACTTTGTGTGTACAATAGTATTTTTTTATAAATAAAATATCAGTTTTTAGGTCATTTTTTATAATTATTAAGTCATTTTCTTTAAAATTTAGGGTCATTTTATAGGTCATTTTTCAACCAACTTTAGGTCATCAGAATCCGGGCACTGCTCATAAAGTATCATTTTGGCACTTAATAAAGAAAAATTTATCGCAAAATTACATAAATTGTACAAGAAAGATACTAAGTAGTATAGATCATTGTGGAAACTATTTTCTTTGCAGTCCGTCATAGTTTTCCAAATACTGTGAGAGAAATTTAGTCTCTCAAAATAAGTTAGTCTCTCCAAATAAATGTATCTTCACAAATTTAGCAAAAAACTAATGTCCCCATTTAAGCAGTTGACCTGAAGTCTACTAATAGCAATCAACGGCTAGGCCCATAGATATCGGTGTTTACACTGCAACACTATAGACTATGTCTATTACGCACTCCAACAAAGAATGCAATACATAAGTAATATTATCACCGTTGTAGGTTCGTTCTTCATTTTCATATCGAACAAGCGAAGGGGGGGGGGGGAAGAATCTCGAGTGAAAGAAGACACAAAAGGATTGCAAGAATAAGTCACCAACTGCTTTCTAGTCGCAGTAAAGGAAAACGTAACGAGAATTCGAAGAAAAATCGACGTATTGCAATCGATACCATGTAATGACTTTCGAAAAATTCTTTCACATCTTTGCGTTTCATGCCTCCCTAAGTACGAAACCACCGCCCGTAAAAAAAAAAAAAAAAAAAAAAAAAAAAAAAAGTGATGTAGCGGCCGTAATGTTTAAGATATTTGAACCAAATTTTATTATGGTATTTCTAGGCCCAATAGTTCGGACAAGTTTATTAATGAGCAAAATTGGCCAAGGGGGGTCGGGGGAGAGGGTTGAAATTTAGAAAAATTTATATCTCGGCCTTTATGAAGTATAGAGGGAAATTTTGTTTGAATAAATCAGAGTACTCCCTATGGAGTTCCCAGTGACACCATCGTTTCGGGGGTACGAGTGAGGGTGGGGGTGGGGGATGTAAATTCGAAATTTTTGAAACCACGTCTTGTGGGGTATCATTGAAAAGCTCTTGATGAGTACTCTACAAATCAATAACTAGTTTCTCGATATCTCTTAAATAAGGCGAGAATGCCAAGGCTAAAGAAGAAGAGTGCTGCGCAGCGACAATCAATTAAACCAAAAGCACTTCGAAATCTACCTCAGCCTGTAGGCTTGCCTGAAGGGATTTTTTTTTCCGCGCTTGAAAAATTCTGAAGTGAACAAACGACCAAGGTGCTTCAGACACATCCGGATGTACAACAAAGGCCCAGTGCATTAACAGGATATACATTGGATTCATCCATTAATCTCATTTGAGGGCACTTCCTTCTTCATAAAGTTCCCCCACATAAATTCCTGTGCAACCCCGGGCAGATACAAGTTGAAAATTTATCTTCTAGACTGTATTGTACCTTCTTTATGACTATATTGCAGTAATAATGTAGCATATTTTATCACTTTGTAGAGGACATCGTAAAGAAAGTCAGATCATAAAATTGTCAGTATGTCGCCCACACTATGCCAAGGAGGACCCCAGAAACTGGTCAAGGTCTGGTAAATAGGGAACATGATCCAATGGTGAGGGTAGTGAACTTGCAGCAGCTACCGGTAGAGCGCTCTGCCGCCGAGACAGCTGAAGGTCAGGCCGAGGATGTGGAGGGATGGGGGTGGCACGCGACCACTTACGCGCAACAAGGTCATATCCACGCACCTCTTCATCCACGGTTGTCAAGTTTACCAACGGTTTCCAATGCATGAACATTTTCACAGTGGTTGATTTCATTGCTCGTATTTAATCAGTTTCATTAGGGGACCTGATGAGAGATCCTGATGGTGTAGTATTACAGGTTGGGAATTCACGACTCTTATAATTAAGACCCGGAATTTCATGAAAAATCATATTTTTAATAATGCATTCTATAACATGTCGGCCATGGTGATCTAGAGCAGCGTTTCTCAACCTGTGGTCCGCGAAGATGGTGCAGATGGTCCACAGACATAATTTTAAAATATCATAAAGCAAGTGGAAAGTAAAGAAGTAATGTTTTTCACATACTTCGTTATAATGACCTATAATTAATACCCCAAATATTAAAAATGGGATGTAAAATTAGGGGTCCGTAAAATTTTTTAGACATCTAAGAGGTCCTCGGGTTCAAAAAGGTTGAGAAACGCTGATCTAGAGGTAGCGTGCTCGCCTCTAGATACGAAGGACGCGGGATCTAACCCCTTCATATAGGGGATATAGGAAACCAGATACATATAACATACTATAACATACTAGTGCTAAAAAAGCGTAGGCCTACAAGACATGACGAAAAAACAAACCTCTTAATTTTGCATATTGTTGCACATTTTTCTAGTTCTGCGATATTGGATCACATTTGCTTCTCATTATTAACATGCTTGGGCAGCGAAAGTGACAATGTACAGTGGTATTCATCAGAGGTGGCAGTCAGATGCGCGTGAGAGAGGTGACACAAGTAGGAGGAATCTTGGGGAGGGGTAAGAATTTGAGCTGCACTTCCGGGAGAGGAGAAGCGATTGTAACAAGGTCTCTTGTTTCTTCACTGCATTATACGATCTTACCGCTCTGAAAGCAACGACACAACTAACCCATACACCCCTCCATGCAGTACGAATGTTTGTTGGACTCGTCTGCATCTTCTGAGCATCCATGCTTGGACTGCCACGTCTCATTAATACCACTTGTACGCAAGCGTCGTGGTACTTGAAAGTACATAAATTGACTTTCGGAACAAACCTATGTTGTTTTCATTCTAAGAAAAAAGCAGTATGCCTGTCTCACTATTAGGTCATAGGCCTACATGTAATGGCCAGTTAAGGCGGTTCTCACAAGATCAGTAAAAAGCTTACATCAGTTAGAGCTGCTCTATACTTATTTAATGAACTTCAATACACTGATTAGAACTACATCCCTGATGGGACTAGCCTACCACAAGACTGCTGCGTCATCTACCACAGGCAGATGGCAAGATTGGGGGCATACATACATACATATTTTATTCAGCCTTTGAGTTTGGTACAATCGGCTTTGTCAGTGATATACAGAATGATTAACAGTAACTTGAAAAACAACATCAACAATAATGATGACAATAAAGAAAACTATAAAAATATTCAAATCACAATGCTGTTCTGCGGTAGGTCAAGAAATTCCATTAGTGTGTAAAACGGGTTGATAGATAACCAATGATAAAATCTCTTTCTAAAATATGGTCAGTATGCCGACACCCACGGCCGTTAATGGTGGTTTCCGTAACCGGGAGCCGCTACTTCTCTATAGCAAGTAACTCCTCAATTTGAATCACGAGGCTGAGTGCACCCCGTTCCAGACCTCCCTACCTCAGAAAAATCCGAGGTACCGGGGATCGAACTAGGGCCGACGGATCTGTAGTCAGCGACGCTAACCACAAGACCACGCCGGCGGTCCAATACAATGAATACAACAACAATAATATAAATAGCCAGGCCAGAAAAACTGAACAATTTTCAGTTTAACCTAACAGTGAACTCGGTGTACAGTATATTCATGAACACATTTCTAATTTGACTAAAAATTTTGTTAATAATCTAGAACATGTTTCAGGAGAACATTATGGCCTCGGACAAAAGTCCCATAATGCAGGGCGACTTAGACCTCGTTTGCCACAAGATATAGTTCTTTGATTAAGTTTATGACCATAATTATGTCAGATAACTTTAAAGCATAATTTGAGTGAGGGGTCAAACATTGACTCACCTCTATAGCGAGAATTCTAATACTGTTAAAAATCTCCAATGGTTATCACCAATCTGAGATAGCAATGTATTGCTGAACGATTGAAAATAAATTAATAAAAAAATAAAAAATAAAGTTTAACCTAGCAATTTTTTAAAAGCCACACGAAAGTTGCATACGGCTCGCGAGCCAGAATTTGGCCACCGTGGGTGTAGCCTATAAGGGATACATAACATTTTCTGATACACTTTAGAAAACCTTGTATTCTAACTGTATTCGTCGAAGAACAACAAAACCGCAACTTTGTAAAGAGGACAACAAAGTAGATGGTGCGGTAACCACATCATTATTTTCCCCTCGAAACGATGTTGCAAGATTTGTGACGATGCAAGTCAGTAACAAAGACTATAAATAGATACTCTCCAATGATGCACCAATCACATCAGTGTCTCATGATTGCAAACCATACAAACAGGGCCGTCGCGTGGGCGGGGCGAACGGGGCGATCGCCCCGGGCGCCGCGACCAGGGGGGCGCAGTGGCAAGGGCAAAAATAAAACCACAAAATTTGAAAAAATAAGTAGGATGTAGAAAAAGTTATTTTTTAAAGTTAGGTATAACTGAATTTTGAATATTGCTTTGTATGTTTTAATTGAACAAATAAATATTTGACACCAATAACTTTAGGCCTATATTTGCAAAGTTATCTTATCCCAAAATAAATATTTGCTTATAAAGACATATTTACGATCAACTAAGTCACAGGAGAGACTGAATTCTCTGGTCTTCTTGTCCATTGAAAACGACGAAGCTCAAAAAATAGACTTGATGGAAATTCTATCGACATTTGTTCGTGCAAAAACCAGGCGAATGCCATTTAATGTTTAGTATCTTATCTTAATTTGATAAACGCGGTTCCCTTTTCTATATTCTATTCGATCAATGTATGTAACGAGGTTTCCCACAGTATTAATTTGTAGTCCATTAATAACGCCTATAGTATTTTTTATGATTGTTAAGATTTTCTTACATTACTAAACTTGTATTAATTTGATTTTCAATACAATCTTATTTTAAAAAAAAAAATTATTTCTGGTATTTTTGTAAGGTAATCCGATTAGGTGTCTCTTTTGGGCTCAAAAACACAGACAGCGACGCAACCCGACGCGCAACTTTTGCTAACGAGCGACTGGACGCGATGCGGCTTGGATCTTGTTCAGTCCAAGTCGCGTCGCTCATTGCGTTTTTAAGTCATTATAAGTTTGTGTTTGTAAATAAATAAATAAATAAATAATAATAAAAAAAATCCCTACAGATAGGTGGAATGTCGGGAGGGTGCACGTGGGATTGAGTTTTGGGGGGGGGGCTGACGAAATCTTGCCCCGGGCGCCAACATACCACGCGACGGCCCTGCATACAAATCTCCAGTGAAATTGCATCTCGAATACAATTTTGACAGAACCCGTTACGAGAGAAATATTCTTTCCCGAGACCCAGAATCGACTCCAGTTCAAAATGCCCGTGCCGAAGTTTGTGCTTACACAATTCCTTTCCGACTACCGCAAAGTCATATTTCGAGAGATGTAACATCAATGATAATAATTGTTCCTTGTTCTGAGGATCCTCTCAAACAGTATATAACTTGTCTTTTGATTGTCCTGAATTTGGAAAAACAAGATATAGCCTACTCTAGACTAGTGATGGGAAAACTTCTGTAATAATAATAATAATAATAATAATAATAATAATATATTAATTATTATATAATGAATTTCAAAGGTCAGATGGCGAAACTTGAACTAAAGGAAAGGAAGATTTTAAGAAAAATCATAGGACCTAAATTTCAGGATAATAAGATGATATACATCAAGAATGAACCCCTCTACAAGAAAATTGAAAAACTTTCAGACACTATGCGAAAAAGGAGGATAAATTTCTATGGTCATCTTCTTAGAATGGACTCTGATAGATTAACCAAACAAATCTTTGACTTCTTCCGCAACCGCAAAACAAAACCCAACTGGTTTAAAGAAACTGAAAAAGACCTAGTTGAGTTAAAAATTACAGAAAATTCACTATTAGATCAAACGGCTAAAATAATAACTAAAGACGAAAATACAAGGTTCCAAGACAGGTCGTCACTGAAGTCCAAACCTATTATCTCTGAAGAAGAGAGGAAGAGAAGATCAGAAAGGATGAAGAAATACTGGGCACTTAGGAAGGAACAACACACAAAGAAATGACTGGTTCAACGTACCCCAAAGAGGGTGAAACGAAAGAAGAAGAATATATTAATGTGGAAAAATTGAGGGGTGTGGGTGAAAAACTTGATAACCCACATTATTCTCTTTCTGAGATATGTGTGGTTAAAGTTTGAAAAATGTCCCTTAAATCTGTTATGAATTCTTTTAAGGAAAACATGCATTATAAACCTCAATACATGCAGATAGCATATTGTATTAAATTCTGATGTATTTTTCTTAGAATTTGTAATTTTCATGTGGTATATCAACTTTTACCATGAATATAATAAATCTGTTATGAAATGGAAAACGTTGATAAACCACAACTAGGATTTCCTATTATATTCCTTTTAAAAATACCATCATATTTTTTCAAAATATTTATTATAATAATGATTAATATTGATAATTAATTATCATTGTTCATTACTAAAATGCAAGTTACATAAGTTACTTCACTATGCCAAACATATTTACACTATTTAAAACATATCTTAATCGGTCATCTCCCCATGATTCTTCTTCATCAAGATAAGGTAGCGAAGAAGAGCACTTTCTGCTCATCTGTTTAGTTAAGTCTTCATTCTTAAAGATTCTATTGTAATAATGTAATATTGTAGTGATGTAATGCTGTGGGTGTATATGAATCTTCACTGACAAAGGTTTAAGTTAACTTTATGATGTGATAATGGAAAACTTGACATACCACATTGAAAAGAAATTTAGTGTTAGAACAATATCCTTAGTTAATAAAAACATAATAGTATGGGGTTTCACATATATAGTAATATTATTACATTATAATTTTACAAGTATTACTGAATAATAGCAATATTTAAGAAAATCATATTACACAAATGGAAAAACTTGATAACCAACCAGTCCTAAACTGATCATCAACTGCAAATAAAAACACTCACTTCATCATTTGAAGACTCCATGTCCTCATCAAAAACATAGTGAGGCTCACGAATACTATCATCAGAATCTTCAAACACTAGCAGAGACATCTCACACACTCTTTTCTTTTGTAAAATTGCCTTTTTCTCTTCCTGTTCAACAACACTAACTCCATGGCAGCCATCTTGAAAATGTGGGTTGTCAATGTTTTCCATTAACACAAAGCGTAATGTGGCATATCAACATAGGTGATAACTCTGCCATTAAGTGGCTTTCAGAGAAAATTCTTAGATATAGGTATTGACAACAACCCAATGAAGTCGGTAATGCAGGTAACTCATTTTTCGAAAAAATGTGGGTTATCAAGTTTTTCGACCACACCCCTCAATTGTAAATTGTAATTGAATAGGCTAATTTAATAAAACTCTTTAAATAAAATATGAATAAAATTCAAAAGAAAATGAAGCAATTCATGTAACTTATGAAGGAAAAAAATTAAATCTAACGGTTCAATTAATTGATGAAGGCGCGGGAACCTGCTAAGTAACTTTATAATGTAGGCTAATGTCCAACAGAGACAATAATCTGTGGTTCATGAATGGGTATATCCATGTTGAAAGTGAACTGTACAATAACAGTGAAAGGCCGGTTAAAAAAAATCACTAATTAGTGTGCCTCACAGTACTGTATAGGCTACGACATACGCCTTGTCTGTCAGGGAGATAGATTATTAAAGGCAATCAGTCTTAGGAGAGAGGTTCCATCTGGCGCTGTGAAGTGAACTCTGGCTTAGCTCAGTCGATGGAGCATTGACACGGATAGCCAAAGGTCCTGGGTTCAAATCCCAGTGTCAGAGGAATTTTCCTCCTATAATACTCTCATGTGATGTCCAACAGAGACAATAATCTGTGGTTCATGAAAGCATATATCCCTATTGATAGTTAAATGTACAATAACAGTGGGAGCCCGGTCACAAAAATCACTAATTAGTGTGCCTCACAGTACTGCATATGATATAACTTGTCTGTCAGGGAGATAGACTATTAAAGGGAATCAGTCATAGGAGAAAGGTTCCATCTGGCGCCGTAAAGTGAACTCTGGCTTAGCTCATTTGGTAGAGCAGTGGCATGGATAGCCAAAGGTCCTGGGTTCAAATCCCAGTGTCAGAAGAATTTTTCTCCTATAACATTCTTACCTTTATAATGTAACGCAATAACGTAACGATCAGAGAGCAAAGTTCCATTTATTCTGACATGCAAAATGAGAGAATGCCTGTTGGGAGTATCGTGGTATGAAATACAGATAAGACGGTATGTGAAAGTAAAATGCACACGTTTATGCAAATTCAAAGGTTCTAACATATGGGAATGCCGATCATCAACGTTATCTCATACATCTGCATTTTCAAACGCAAAGTTCTGCAGCAAGACCTACTGAAACTTGCAGGCTGTATTTAATACAGTATTGCTAATTTTTAATTAATACGAAAAGTATCATAGTAGTATGGGTCAAGCTATGTATCCAAAATGGCGGCCAACCGACGCCGCCCCCGACGCCGCCCCCGGTGTAGAGTCACGTATAGGTGAAACGTGACGATTCGAAAAAGCGAAAGGCGCCCGTTCGTCCTGTGCTAATGCCCACCCGCCCCCAAGCCCCCGTAAAGAGCTATGCCCCAAAACAAAACCGACGCCGCCCCCGACGCCTACTTAGGCCCTTTGGCCATGTACGTTATATGACATGAGGGGATTCGACTCGAACAAAGCAGACGTGGGCAATAAGCCCGTGCTACCCCTACCCCAATCGAAAACCGACGCCTGCCCCCCAGTGGGCCCACCCCCCAAACCCCCGTACTATGGTCCTATATGACATGATGGGATTCGACTCGAACAAAGCAGACGTGGGCAATAAGCCCGTGCTACCCCCACCCCAATCTGACCCATTTCGAAAACCAACGCCGCCCCCCAAACCCCAGCTAACTCAAATACGTTGTATTAACCATGGGAATAAAACCTATAGGAAGGTGTGTGTGTGTGTGTGTGTGTATTAGCATATTACAGAAATAGTACTGTGCAATACCCGACAGTGAAATTAAGATAAACACAATAACAACTCTGTTAGAATAACAAGTTAGATGATAATACAGATATCTGCTTGGGGCAGAGGATATAATGCAAATACCCACTAAGAAACACTTCCCTTTAGTTACAACGTAATGATAACATATAAGCCTAATGTATTAATTAGATTCTTAAGGGTTGTGTATCCTTCTGGGATGGCTTTATGCTCTGTGCCTATCCTTCGTTTATAGATAGATAGTGTAATATTGCGCAAAGGTAGACATAGGTATGAAAAGATAAAATAGGTTTATACTTACTTAACCAATTCTTCATCCATTCAGCATCCGATGAACACTAATACTATTACTATCAGCTAATGAGAATGATTATGCAAGGAATATGAAATGGATAAGGGTATAGTTTCATTTCAGAACGTCACAACCTTATTCTATATTAAGGCTGTCACGCTCATATGAAATAATGTGTATACACAAATGGTTTATAATAGAGCTGAATGGTTTATTTCAAAAGTATACATATCTATTAAAGACATGTTTTCCTACCAAACTATATAATTAAACACTTCGGTATGACGAAGACATCCTCTATGAATCATGGAAGATGAGAACATAGCGTTCCAGACACTGCAGCGAAACTGAGCTAGTCCAACGAAATAGACCTGCTTCCATTCTGAAATCAATAAATACAGGTTTTAACAAGTCTGTAAACCACTTTCTAATCTGGAAATAAATCCCTGTTGTTGATGTTGTTAAATACCTACAGTGCAGCCATCTACAAAACTATGCTACTATCAACAAACAAAACATAAAAAAAAAAACATTCCATACTGATAACATCTAGAGAGAGAGTGAATGACTGTTGTCAAAGAATGGTGGTGGTGTGTTATGAAAAGATAAAATAGGCTTATACTTACATAACCAATTCTTCTTCTTCCTTTCAGCATCCTTCCGATAACAAATAGTTTTAAACTCAAACTCCCATCCCCCGTAGGCGATGTATGTTTACAATGAATAACATTCATCAGATTGCTATGTTGTTGGAATAAAGAAAACCTAAAATACTGCACGCATGCATATGTCTATAAAGCATCCGATCGATTCATACCATATATGTAAATAAAACGTTAGCATTTAGTCAGTATAAGGAATACAGTAGACTGCAATAATTTGACAACGAATGTAGTAACCTACATTGCATAACATCTGGAAAAATCTCTGGCATCCTTTCCTTGTAACCATTCATCACTGTCGCATGTATCCTAATACCGAAAACAAGTATTCTATTTAAATAAAAACATGTCATTGTGGTGAACGCATGCCAAAGAATTAGTTTAAACTCAGACTCTCTCTCCCTCCCTTAGGCGATAATGTCTATACATGGAATACCATTCATCAGATTGCTATGTTGTTGTTGATAAAGAAGCAATTGCCTGAATGGTAATGAATAAACATATTACGTAATCGTGTTATAGCAAGAGTAAACATATCCTTCATATACTTTATAAAATACGTGGATGTGTTTTATAACACTAGATAATTAATTTATGTGCAAATAAAAAGATTATACGCATTCATTTAAAGAAAACATTGAATACTGCATTAACTGACAATGAAATGTAATAACCTTCATGCCAAGGTCAAATGTATTTAAATAAAGAAACAGTTTTAGAACTATTGAAAATGTAACAGCATTAGCAAATGAAGGTTTATAACCCTAATACAATGGAAATGATTATAATGGTCATACAGTTAGGTAGTTATATTCTTATATTGTAAGAATACCTATAGCTTGTCAGGCATTTGTTTCTTTCCTCATTTGCATAGAGTATAAATAAGTACCTGCAATCTGAAATCATAATTAGAAATACGGAAATTGTAACAGCATTATCAGATGAAGGATTATAACTCAAATACGAGGCAAATCAAAAGTGCTCAGATACGATTTAAATGAATTTCATATTCAAAGAATTCAACACAACTATATGTACATGTGTTTTAGCGGAATACAAGGACACTAAAACCATTATCAATTGCATGTTGAAAGATAACATATATGACTTAGCGAAAAGGCTGATGAATTTAAGTATATCACCCTTTGCGTTTAAGATATAGCACAGTTCTATATAATATAATCAAGACTTCAGCAATTATATTATTACAGAAAGGTAGCAGCATAACATAACATATATATATATATATATATATCACAAACCTTACTTATATGGTGGTACGAATGGATTATTTTGAAGTCTAATAGCTCTTAATATGCGTATGCCTGACAACATTAACAGCTTTATGTGCCGAATGTCTAGAACCTAGGAACCTCAACCTCATGGAACCTTCAATGCCTCCATGTCTTTAATCCTAACAATAATCTGAAATCAGAATTAGAATTATTGAAATTGTAACAAGATTAACAAATGAAGGGTTATAACTCAGGAAACCATAGCAATCTGAAATACTAAGTATATACACGTAAGGAAAGGTTATGTAACACATCAGGATTATATTACGTATCTAGACATACCCAAGTAATAAGGCAATACTATTACGTTTATATATATATATATAATATCTATACCATAGGTTTACATTTTGAGGCATGAGCCAAAAGTCTTTTTGGTAATACATCCAGGCATTCGACATGCACTACCTTGACCACAATTATAGTCATGAAAAAATGCAGCCTTCGTCTGAAACACACAATATAACATCACATAAGTAACACAATATGATACTAGAATTAAATGTTAAGGTAGCTGATAGAAATCTACTTACAGCCCTTTTCAATGTGAGGAATACTTTACACTTTCTAGTGCATTTAGTACTCCAATGCCTATGTTTACCCTCTCGAGGCGAAAGGCATCTATGAAAATGCCTCGAACCGTGGCACACCTGATCGTGTCCTGCATCCGTGTGGGTAATAACGTCTCCAGCCATATCCTCAAGAGTGTTACCACACGGAAGGATTTCGGAGAGTTCTACATGTTCTTGATTATGGCCCCATACCTCTGTGTGTCGGATGGGGAACTCCTCACTCCCAACCTCATGTCCCCAACCGTTATGGATCCTAATTGTGTAGGATCCCGTAGGCTCCGGCGACGTGGAGGTAGGAGGCTCCATATCGGGGATAATATATTCCTCGGCCTGAGGAACAACCTCTTCAGGGATATCCCTGCCCATCTCCTGAAGTAGATCCTGCGATGTAGACATGGTTAAGATTTTAATGTTGACAATTAATAGTTCCATATATATATATATACGAGAGTTCGCATGCTGGGTTCTCCTACCACACGTGTCAAGGTGGGGGCTGTGTTGTGATAATAATGTCAAACAGGAATTTGTTATTGCTTTACGAAACTGATGTCTGAATGTTTGAACAATAAACATATTGCATAAATATGCTTTCCCTCCTTACAGTATGATCTACATTGAGTAAACAGTTGTCATGAAGGTAATCAACTTCCGATGTAATTAATAAGGTGATGGAATAAGGAATACTCCCCAATCAAATAAATATTGTGCCGAATGTCAGAATCACGGAGCCTCAACCTCCTGGAACCCTCAACGCCTCCATAGCATGTAATAAGGAACACATTGTAATAGGTCTATATAATATGCATACCGCATGCATGAATTTAGATTTAAGGTGACATTAAGTCAAAATAGTATGAAAGAGGAAGGGATTGAATATAGAATGTAGGTGACAATAAGTCTATATAATAATAATTAAATCCAGAGGAAAGGGATTCTGTATGAAAGAGGAAAGGAATACAATAAATACGATACAAAGTGAATCTGATTATTATTATTAATATTAATATTAGATAGCAGACACTTAACACTAATCTGTGCACATCAACTGTTCCTAAAATACCTCTGTAACTTAGGTAAACAGGCCTCATAACATTACAGTGATCTAACCATTAATCAGACATAGGTTAAACGCCTGAGAGTTAGGATATTTTCCTTTATACACTAGAAAGACATTACGTTCTCCTCTGTTTATAGCCGAGATCTCACTTTCCTCAAACACCTCTGTGTATTTTCTAGGCAAAAATACCGATAACATCTCTGCACTATCTTTCATACGAATATGAAGCAGTACACAACGTCCATATCGGGTTTCTTTTACAGATGCATATAGAATAGCGTAACTGCTGTTCTGCTCGAGGTCTGATATACTAACACAACGTGGTTGTGATGGGGTTGAATTGAATTTCTCTACCAATGATGTCATCTGTAAACATGAACGAAGTCTAATTAATTAACTTAATAACAACAATAATATAGCTTCCGCACAAAGTTTTTTTTTTATTGCTAATGTCATAAAATACGGTAGATGTAGTGTTACCTTGTTAGTTGAAAATCAGAAGATGATGATGATGACTGTAGAGCTGTTTACACAATTATCAAGACCTCCTACATACATGTCTTTTTATACAAAACTAACCAAGCAACAATATGACGTAGTATTGGTATATGGGGTTTTTACCATTTACGATGTTGTAACAAAGACTGGAGATATCGTTAAGGCTGTTATCACACAACTATGTAAAACATATTTGAAAGCCATTGTATTATTGTTTTCAACATGCCTTTGTATTTATCCTTAATTTTCCGCGTATAACATTCCTCTCTGTTTATTGCGCCTATCATACGGTCTGAGAAATAGATTCATATGGTACTATTCCACAGATTCCCTAGTTCATATCCCTTTACTAATTAAGTCATATGGTTACAGTTACTGTAATAATGACCTAAGTACGTCAACAAGGCTGTAATGCTATGAATACCTTATTATTGACCATTATTCCTACCCTAGCCTATTAATAATGAAAGGTCTAAACACAGATACGTTTTAAATGAATTTAATATAAAGGGAAGAACTCCTATACCACCAAAGGTATGTATACCTTTGTTTAGGTAATGTTTGAACAACAACAACATAATAATAACAATCGTTGTAGGGCGTTTAGTTATAATCGCATGATATTAGTCATTGTCCGCATAGAGTATAAATAATTACCAGCAATCTGAAATCATAATTAGAAATACGGAAATTGTAACAGCATTATCAAATGAAGGATTATAACTCAAATACGAGGCAAATCAAAAGTGCTCAGATACGATTTAAATGAATTTCATATTCAAAGAATTCAACACAACTATGTGTACATGTGTTTTAGCGGAATACAAGGACACTAAAACCAATATCAATTGCATGTTGAAAGATAACATATATGACTTAGCGAAAAGGCTGATGAATTTAAGTATATCACCCTTTGCGTTTAAGATATAGCACAGTTCTATATAATATAATCAAGACTTCAGCAATTATATTATTACAGAAAGGTAGCAGCATAACATAACATATATATATATATATATATATATATCACAAACCTTACTTATATGGTGGTAGGAATGGATTATTTAGAAGTCTAATAGCTCATAAATATGCGTATGGCTGACAACATTAACAGCTTTATGTGTCGAATGTCTAGAACCTGGGAGCCTATCTCAAATAATAAAACTATGGGAAATTTAGTTTCGGTTATGTTAGGTTATTGCGAACTGAAATTTAAGAAAATCGCAAGGTGTTTTCCATTGTCCTTAGTCACGTTAATTGAAAGGCACTAGTATTTCAAGTTCACACAGACTGTGAATACCCTAGGAGGGATATTTTAAAATCGTTACGGTGCAAATGCGCATGTTGAGGTGTAGGTTTTTTTCGAAATGTAAAGGCAATAGGTTAGGAAAGGTTAGGTTATGTTAAAATTAAATAGGTTTTACAAGGTAGGCAGCTTTAAATGTTGGACGAAGGTGCAGTTAATATCTCAAATAATATAACTATGGGAAATTTAGTTTAGGTTATGTTAGGTTATTGCGAGCGCATGATGAGGTGTAGGTTTTTTTTTTTTCGAAATGTAAAGGCAATAGGTTAGGAAAGGTTAGGTTATGTTAAAATTAAATATGTTTTACAAGGTAGGCAGCTTTAAATGTTGGACGAAGGTGCAGTTAATATCTCAAATAATACAACTATGGGAAATTTAGTTTAGGTTATGTTAGGTTATTGCGAACTGAGATTTAAGAAATCATGTCTAGTTAGGTTACGGTATGTTAGGTTATCTCGGCTGAGGAAATTGAAGAAAAAACTCGTCGCGCGCGACGAGTTTTTTCTTCAATTTCCTCAGCCGAGATAACCTAACATACCGTAACCTAACTAGACATGATTTCTTAAATCTCAGTTCGCAATAACCTAACATAACCTAAACTAAATTTCCCATAGTTGTATTATTTGAGATATTAACTGCACCTTCGTCCAACATTTAAAGCTGCCTACCTTGTAAAACATATTTAATTTTAACATAACCTAACCTTTCCTAACCTATTGCCTTTACATTTCGAAAAAAAAAAAACCTACACCTCATCATGCGCTCGCAATAACCTAACATAACCTAAACTAAATTTCCCATAGTTATATTATTTGAGATATTAACTGCACCTTCGTCCAACATTTAAAGCTGCCTACCTTGTAAAACCTATTTAATTTTAACATAACCTAACCTTTCCTAACCTATTGCCTTTACATTTCGAAAAAAACCTACACCTCAACATGCGCATTTGCACCGTAACGATTTTAAAATATCCCTCCTAGGGTATTCACAGTCTGTGTGAACTTGAAATACTAGTGCCTTTCAATTAACGTGACTAAGGACAATGGAAAACACCTTGCGATTTTCTTAAATTTCAGTTCGCAATAACCTAACATAACCGAAACTAAATTTCCCATAGTTTTATTATTTGAGATAGGCTCCCAGGTTCTAGACATTCGACACATAAAGCTGTTAATGTTGTCAGCCATACGCATATTTATGAGCTATTAGACTTCTAAATAATCCATTCCTACCACCATATAAGTAAGGTTTGTGATATATATATATATATATATATATATGTTATGTTATGCTGCTACCTTTCTGTAATAATATAATTGCTGAAGTCTTGATTATATTATATAGAACTGTGCTATATCTTAAACGCAAAGGGTGATATACTTAAATTCATCAGCCTTTTCGCTAAGTCATATATGTTATCTTTCAACATGCAATTGATATTGGTTTTAGTGTCCTTGTATTCCGCTAAAACACATGTACACATAGTTGTGTTGAATTCTTTGAATATGAAATTCATTTAAATCGTATCTGAGCACTTTTGATTTGCCTCGTATTTGAGTTATAATCCTTCATTTGATAATGCTGTTACAATTTCCGTATTTCTAATTATGATTTCAGATTGCTGGTAATTATTTATACTCTATGCGGACAATGACTAATATCATGCGATTATAACTAAACGCCCTACAACGATTGTTATTATTATGTTGTTGTTGTTCAAACATTACCTAAACAAAGGTATACATACCTTTGGTGGTATAGGAGTTCTTCCCTTTATATTAAATTCATTTAAAACGTATCTGTGTTTAGACCTTTCATTATTAATAGGCTAGGGTAGGAATAATGGTCAATAATAAGGTATTCATAGCATTACAGCCTTGTTGACGTACTTAGGTCATTATTACAGTAACTGTAACCATATGACTTAATTAGTAAAGGGATATGAACTAGGGAATCTGTGGAATAGTACCATATGAATCTATTTCTCAGACCGTATGATAGGCGCAATAAACAGAGAGGAATGTTATACGCGGACAGTAAAATTAAGGATAAATACAAAGGCATGTTGAAAACAATAATACAATGGCTTTCAAATATGTTTTACATAGTTGTGTGATAACAGCCTTAACGATATCTCCAGTCTTTGTTACAACATCGTAAATGGTAAAAACCCCATATACCAATACTACGTCATATTGTTGCTTGGTTAGTTTTGTATAAAAAGACATGTATGTAGGAGGTCTTGATAATTGTGTAAACAGCTCTACAGTCATCATCATCATCTTCTGATTTTCAACTAACAAGGTAACACTACATCTACCGTATTTTATGACATTAGCAATAAAAAAAAAACTTTGTGCGGAAGCTATATTATTGTTGTTATTAAGTTAATTAATTAGACTTCGTTCATGTTTACAGATGACATCATTGGTAGAGAAATTCAATTCAACCCCATCACAACCACGTTGTGTTAGTATATCAGACCTCGAGCAGAACAGCAGTTACGCTATTCTATATGCATCTGTAAAAGAAACCCGATATGGACGTTGTGTACTGCTTCATATTCGTATGAAAGATAGTGCAGAGATGTTATCGGTATTTTTGCCTAGAAAATACACAGAGGTGTTTGAGGAAAGTGAGATCTCGGCTATAAACAGAGGAGAACGTAATGTCTTTCTAGTGTATAAAGGAAAATATCCTAACTCTCAGGCGTTTAACCTATGTCTGATTAATGGTTAGATCACTGTAATGTTATGAGGCCTGTTTACCTAAGTTACAGAGGTATTTTAGGAACAGTTGATGTGCACAGATTAGTGTTAAGTGTCTGCTATCTAATATTAATATTAATAATAATAATCAGATTCACTTTGTATCGTATTTATTGTATTCCTTTCCTCTTTCATACAGAATCCCTTTCCTCTGGATTTAATTATTATTATATAGACTTATTGTCACCTACATTCTATATTCAATCCCTTCCTCTTTCATACTATTTTGACTTAATGTCACCTTAAATCTAAATTCATGCATGCGGTATGCATATTATATAGACCTATTACAATGTGTTCCTTATTACATGCTATGGAGGCGTTGAGGGTTCCAGGAGGTTGAGGCTCCGTGATTCTGACATTCGGCACAATATTTATTTGATTGGGGAGTATTCCTTATTCCATCACCTTATTAATTACATCGGAAGTTGATTACCTTCATGACAACTGTTTACTCAATGTAGATCATACTGTAAGGAGGGAAAGCATATTTATGCAATATGTTTATTGTTCAAACATTCAGACATCAGTTTCGTAAAGCAATAACAAATTCCTGTTTGACATTATTATCACAACACAGCCCCCACCTTGACACGTGTGGTAGGAGAACCCAGCATGCGAACTCTCGTATATATATATATATGGAACTATTAATTGTCAACATTAAAATCTTAACCATGTCTACATCGCAGGATCTACTTCAGGAGATGGGCAGGGATATCCCTGAAGAGGTTGTTCCTCAGGCCGAGGAATATATTATCCCCGATATGGAGCCTCCTACCTCCACGTCGCCGGAGCCTACGGGATCCTACACAATTAGGATCCATAACGGTTGGGGACATGAGGTTGGGAGTGAGGAGTTCCCCATCCGACACACAGAGGTATGGGGCCATAATCAAGAACATGTAGAACTCTCCGAAATCCTTCCGTGTGGTAACACTCTTGAGGATATGGCTGGAGACGTTATTACCCACACGGATGCAGGACACGATCAGGTGTGCCACGGTTCGAGGCATTTTCATAGATGCCTTTCGCCTCGAGAGGGTAAACATAGGCATTGGAGTACTAAATGCACTAGAAAGTGTAAAGTATTCCTCACATTGAAAAGGGCTGTAAGTAGATTTCTATCAGCTACCTTAACATTTAATTCTAGTATCATATTGTGTTACTTATGTGATGTTATATTGTGTGTTTCAGACGAAGGCTGCATTTTTTCATGACTATAATTGTGGTCAAGGTAGTGCATGTCGAATGCCTGGATGTATTACCAAAAAGACTTTTGGCTCATGCCTCAAAATGTAAACCTATGGTATAGATATTATATATATATATATAAACGTAATAGTATTGCCTTATTACTTGGGTATGTCTAGATACGTAATATAATCCTGATGTGTTACATAACCTTTCCTTACGTGTATATACTTAGTATTTCAGATTGCTATGGTTTCCTGAGTTATAACCCTTCATTTGTTAATCTTGTTACAATTTCAATAATTCTAATTCTGATTTCAGATTATTGTTAGGATTAAAGACATGGAGGCATTGAAGGTTCCATGAGGTTGAGGTTCCTAGGTTCTAGACATTCGGCACATAAAGCTGTTAATGTTGTCAGGCATACGCATATTAAGAGCTATTAGACTTCAAAATAATCCATTCGTACCACCATATAAGTAAGGTTTGTGATATATATATATATATATATATGTTATGTTATGCTGCTACCTTTCTGTAATAATATAATTGCTGAAGTCTTGATTATATTATATAGAACTGTGCTATATCTTAAACGCAAAGGGTGATATACTTAAATTCATCAGCCTTTTCGCTAAGTCATATATGTTATCTTTCAACATGCAATTGATAATGGTTTTAGTGTCCTTGTATTCCGCTAAAACACATGTACATATAGTTGTGTTGAATTCTTTGAATATGAAATTCATTTAAATCGTATCTGAGCACTTTTGATTTGCCTCGTATTTGAGTTATAATCCTTCATCTGATAATGCTGTTACAATTTCCGTATTTCTAATTATGATTTCAGATTGCAGGTACTTATTTATACTCTATGCAAATGAGGAAAGAAACAAATGCCTGACAAGCTATAGGTATTCTTACAATATAAGAATATAACTACCTAACTGTATGACCATTATAATCATTTCCATTGTATTAGGGTTATAAACCTTCATTTGCTAATGCTGTTACATTTTCAATAGTTCTAAAACTGTTTCTTTATTTAAATACATTTGACCTTGGCATGAAGGTTATTACATTTCATTGTCAGTTAATGCAGTATTCAATGTTTTCTTTAAATGAATGCGTATAATCTTTTTATTTGCACATAAATTAATTATCTAGTGTTATAAAACACATCCACGTATTTTATAAAGTATATGAAGGATATGTTTACTCTTGCTATAACACGATTACGTAATATGTTTATTCATTACCATTCAGGCAATTGCTTCTTTATCAACAACAACATAGCAATCTGATGAATGGTATTCCATGTATAGACATTATCGCCTAAGGGAGGGAGAGAGAGTCTGAGTTTAAACTAATTCTTTGGCATGCGTTCACCACAATGACATGTTTTTATTTAAATAGAATACTTGTTTTCGGTATTAGGATACATGCGACAGTGATGAATGGTTACAAGGAAAGGATGCCAGAGATTTTTCCAGATGTTATGCAATGTAGGTTACTACATTCGTTGTCAAATTATTGCAGTCTACTGTATTCCTTATACTGACTAAATGCTAACGTTTTATTTACATATATGGTATGAATCGATCGGATGCTTTATAGACATATGCATGCGTGCAGTATTTTAGGTTTTCTTTATTCCAACAACATAGCAATCTGATGAATGTTATTCATTGTAAACATACATCGCCTACGGGGGATGGGAGTTTGAGTTTAAAACTATTTGTTATCGGAAGGATGCTGAAAGGAAGAAGAAGAATTGGTTATGTAAGTATAAGCCTATTTTATCTTTTCATAACACACCACCACCATTCTTTGACAACAGTCATTCACTCTCTCTCTAGATGTTATCAGTATGGAATGTTTTTTTTTTTATGTTTTGTTTGTTGATAGTAGCATAGTTTTGTAGATGGCTGCACTGTAGGTATTTAACAACATCAACAACAGGGATTTATTTCCAGATTAGAAAGTGGTTTACAGACTTGTTAAAACCTGTATTTATTGATTTCAGAATGGAAGCAGGTCTATTTCGTTGGACTAGCTCAGTTTCGCTGCAGTGTCTGGAACGCTATGTTCTCATCTTCCATGATTCATAGAGGATGTCTTCGTCATACCGAAGTGTTTAATTATATAGTTTGGTAGGAAAACATGTCTTTAATAGATATGTATACTTTTGAAATAAACCATTCAGCTCTATTATAAACCATTTGTGTATACACATTATTTCATATGAGCGTGACAGCCTTAATATAGAATAAGGTTGTGACGTTCTGAAATGAAACTATACCCTTATCCATTTCATATTCCTTGCATAATCATTCTCATTAGCTGATAGTAATAGTATTAGTGTTCATCGGATGCTGAATGGATGAAGAATTGGTTAAGTAAGTATAAACCTATTTTATCTTTTCATACCTATGTCTACCTTTGCGCAATATTACACTATCTATCTATAAACGAAGGATAGGCACAGAGCATAAAGCCATCCCAGAAGGATACACAACCCTTAAGAATCTAATTAATACATTAGGCTTATATGTTATCATTACGTTGTAACTAAAGGGAAGTGTTTCTTAGTGGGTATTTGCATTATATCCTCTGCCCCAAGCAGATATCTGTATTATCATCTAACTTGTTATTCTAACAGAGTTGTTATTGTGTTTATCTTAATTTCACTGTCGGGTATTGCACAGTACTATTTCTGTAATATGCTAATACACACACACACACACACACACCTTCCTATAGGTTTTATTCCCATGGTTAATACAACGTATTTGAGTTAGCTGGGGTTTGGGGGGCGGCGTTGGTTTTCGAAATGGGTCAGATTGGGGTGGGGGTAGCACGGGCTTATTGCCCACGTCTGCTTTGTTCGAGTCGAATCCCATCATGTCATATAGGACCATAGTACGGGGGTTTGGGGGGTGGGCCCACTGGGGGGCAGGCGTCGGTTTTCGATTGGGGTAGGGTAGCACGGGCTTATTGCCCACGTCTGCTTTGTTCGAGTCGAATCCCCTCATGTCATATAACGTACATGGCCAAAGGGCCTAAGTAGGCGTCGGGGGCGGCGTCGGTTTTGTTTTGGGGCATAGCTCTTTACGGGGGCTTGGGGGCGGGTGGGCATTAGCACAGGACGAACGGGCTTGTCTTGCTTTTTCGAATCGACTATAATAGCGTCACGTGGTCTTAGACGTGACGTGGCGTCGGTACCGGCGTCGGTACCGGCGTCGGTTGGCGGCCATTTTTAATACATAGCTTGACCCTTACTACTTATCATCCTAAATCTATGGGATACATAGCCTGGCAGGGCACTAATTTATTTTAGTGATTTTTATTATAAGTAATCCCACGAGAGATTGAGAGTTTATCGATAGATTTATCTGATGAAACTCGTAAACTCGAGTTGGATTTATTAAGACTTCCATGAATAAAAATGTAACGGATTATACAAATTATAAAATCAGGCAAACTGACGTAACAAAAGTGCCAGAATGCTTTTGTTTAATGAGTGATAATTGCAATTATGATGTGCAGAAAATAAGTTATTTTGTAATCGATTTCCGAGTTAAGCTCCAGATCGATTCAATAAGCAGGGCTTAAGGAAGAACAAAAGTCTAGTTTGATAAGCATATGTGAAGGAATGTGTGGCTAGTGTTATTTGTCAAAGCTAACTGTAATGCAAATTCCAAAGCCATAAATGAACACTGTAAAACAATATATTGTCATGATAACTGATTTCTATTTGATAAAATCTGTCTAATTTATTGCCATAAAATATGCACTAAATTGAGCTTTACGCCGGTACCGGTCAACCGGTTTGGTCCAATATCAATAGGCTTCTTTCAATGGACGTTATAAATGTGTATACCAAGTTTCATGAAAATTCGATAAAGCGTGTTTGAATTATCGCGCATACAGACGCACGGACAGACGGACAGACATTTTCCCGTCCCATACAATATCATAAAGTACCTTTCTGGCACTTAATAATTACTTTCGTACTTTGTTATAAGCATAAAAATTAACAGCTGCGAAACAAGGATCAACCATCAATGAATCGATTCGAACTACCATGTTGTGAGCAATGCTAGTTGCTTCTGAAGATGTGATACGATGATTAGCGACAAGTTTCTTTTATTTTTAAGGGGACTTTACATGAAGAAATTCTCGTTTTTCCCGATTTTCTCGAAAAAAGGCTCCAACGATTTTCTTGAAATTTTGCACACGGGTTGCTTATACTAAGAGCTAAAGCTTTTATTTGAAACACATTTTTCGAAAAAAATTATCTGAAGGGTGCTCTTCATCCTATTCATCCTCATTCTCTGTATCAGTAGCTCGCCAATGGAATTCCATCCCCCGCACGGTCAGAGGCTGTCGAACTCTTGGTAAATTTCAGAGAGAAGTTAACATATTAATTTTAAACCATGTAATTTAGTTTTGTTTTTCATCGTAGTAACTAGAAATCTTAATTGGAGCTATTTTTTTATATTAAACTATACGTTTTTCTCTTTAGTATTCGTTAGTATAATTTTAGATATCTTAGGCTATAATCCTAATTATTTTCTTTAGTATTTTTATATTTTGTAATTTAATTTTGTAATTTTCTTTTGTAATTTAATGTTTTATAGCACTCTAGTTTATAAATTATAACTATGTTTAGTTCTTGGTATTTAAGTATTAAGTATTAATTAATTATCTGTAATATTATGTATTTGTGTTATGTAATTGTAATGTAGTTTTTTTTTTTACTGGTAGAGCGGAAGAGAAGGCCAAATGACCTTAGCTCTGCCAGAATAAATAAACAGAATAATAATAATAATAATAATAATAATAATAATAATTATAAGCCACCCATTCTGAATACGTGTTCTTTACAATATGGCCTCTTATTCTAACTTATATCAGAATGTGAAGTGAGAGAACTGTATTGCCCATGCTTAAAATAAAGAAAGTTACGAGAGTACATTAATCAGATTATATTTGAGTGATGCATCCTTCGGGGATGCGATGTGATGTGGTAACGACATTCTCTTCATTTTTACAACCAATTTTCGTGACAGGAATGGCATACACAATAATTATATTATACTAAGAGGCTAACTTTTATTTGGGCAGAGGGGGGTTAGTTTCCCATTCTACTGGATTCGTTAATTTTTTCTTTACATACGAAAAACGGCGAAATTTCATGTTTTATTACTCTGCAGAAGTTTTAGAATCCATATATAGGCACATTTTGTTTCTAAGAATATTTTAAATATGGGTAAAATCGGTAAGAAGTTCACAAAAAAACTAACCTAAAATGGCGCTCAGAAAGGAATCACAATAATACAGAATCAGCTGCTAGAGACAGCGCAGTGCATGCTGGGAAGAATCCGATGGGTCACGTGGTGCTGGAATCAGCTGCCAACATGATAAGGGTCAGACAAATCTCCGGAAGATATTATATGCCACATTTTCGAAACCGACAAACAGTGTATCGTACATTATTCTAAAATGCAAGGGCGCTTCGCTTCGGCTGCCGCCTCCGCTCGCGCACTTAACTAATGTGGTTAGTGTTTTGCATTATTTAGCTTTATGTAGAGGTTGCAGGACCGTATGGAACAGACCAATGACATGCAAGGTCGTTGGGAGCCAATGGGAGTGTTGGTCTGCAAGCCAGAGACCGCATACCAACGCCGAACATCGCGTGCCGAAATCCAGTAGAGTGGGAAACTAAACCCGGCAGAGGAAGTTATGTGTATTTCACATCAGATTTTCTTTTATGGGGAATCCAGGACGTAAACACCCTGCTGTGTGCAATGTCATTTAGAAACAGCTGTTGAGCCAATTGAATTAAAGAATACAAGTGTTGCATATTTTGAGAACTTGTTATTCATAAGACTGCCCCCCCCCCTGCTTGGCATGCGACCAGGGCTGTAATTAGAACCACTTGTTGCGGGTATTGGTAAGTTTCGATAGATATCGATTCAATGCAGCACTCCGAGTTGCTACTTCAGCACTGAATCCTAATGTGACACATAAATCTAGCGGAGTAATAAAAGGAATACATACAAACCATTCTGCCTGCGCCGCTACTACGAAACATCCGTTGCTAAGAAACGTTATGCTTTATTAGAAACAAGATACGTTTTTAAAAAATCTGATGCGAAACTAGGGTGACCAACCACCCCGCATTTTAAGGGGGGGACATACAGCTTTCGGTGAAATTCATTGGTGAGAAGTAGGTTAATTTCATTATTTTTCCCCTCAGCAATGAATTGCTCTACAATCTTGCAATCTGACACACTCTTTATTGACTACTAGCTTAAAAGACCCGGCGTCGCCCGGGTTTTGTATTTTTTATTGGAAATTAGCTTATGAAGGATTTTAAATTTTAAATTCTAGGTCCTTATATAGGCATTTATAATTTGAAATAGGAAGAACGACTTATTACACTCAAACTATTCCTTCAGAAAACGCTTGATATAGTTTTTTATGGCTCATAGAGGATCTAGAATTTTGCATCCCATCGCTTGTACAGTGCACAGCAAACCTGGTAGAGGTTTAAATAAGAAGAAACAGAAATTCCTGTAACATAAAATTGTAATATCGAGGCGGGAAATTTCCCACTCTTATGTTACCATAAAGCATTATCACTTTCATACTTTTCTCTCCAAAAACCTGCGATATAATATAATAATATACACATTACCATACCTCGTTTTGTTTTCTCTATGTCCAGGGTAGAGAAAGTTGTGTGATTCCATTATTTTAGTGGATTTCATTCTGTAATATTTATTTATAACATGAATTATTTTGATAACTTCTCTTATTTGTCAAAAGTGCATTTCATTTGTTTTTTCCAAGCCCACCTGATACCATTTGGCAACAATATATTCTGTGATTTGGAATGGATAATTCTATGTAAAAAGGGATTAAGTATTTTCAAAAACATTTAATTTTTGGCATTTAGAATCAGAATTTTTCAAAATCCTTTCTTAGTGAGCACCTACATTATGAAACGAAGGTACTGTCAAAATTCCAAGTCTCTACCTGTTATAGTTTAGGCTGTACGTTGATTCCTGTCATTCAGTCAATCAGTCAGTCAGTCATTCATTCAGTCAGTCAGGACAAAGCCTTTTATATATATATATATAGAGATTTCTACAATTGCATATTATTTATTGACTACTTCTACAATTGCATACTATTTAAAAAAGTAATCAAACTGTTACAGTTACGGGTAGTTATCGTTACAAAATGGCAGCCACGTGTACTGAAATGCCACAAATGGCAATATTTCTGAGTGATTATTTTTTCTATCCGTTTGCAAACAACATATGAACAACATCTTCTATAATCTCTGAAATATCTACACTATAAGTATTTCTAAAAAATCATTTTTTTAAATTGTCTTTTTCATTTGAACCCCTACCAGGCTTGCTGTGTACAAGCGATGGGATGCAAAATTCTACATCCTCTATGAGCCATAAAAAGCTATACCAAGCGTTTCCTGAGGGAATAGTTTGAGTGTGATAAATCGTTCTTCCTATTTCAAATTCTAAATATCTATATAATGACCTATAATTTAAAAATCGAAAGTCCTTCATAAGATAATTTCCAATTAGAAAATACAAAACCCGGGTGACACCGGGCCTTCTAAGCTAGTAATACGTAATCCGAGAGTATTCGAAAACAGGGGGCTTAGGAAAATAGTTGGGCTTAAGAGAGATGAAAATGGGGACTGGAGAAAACTGCAAGACGAGCTTCATAACCTGTACACATCACCAAATATAGTAAGGGTAATTAAATCACAGAGGATGAAATGGGCTGGACATGTAGCGCGCATGGGGGAAGAAAGACATAGGCCTATCTAAAAAATATTGACTGGGAGACCACTTGTAAGACCTAGACGTAGGTGGGAGGACAATATTAGGATAGATTTAAGAGAAGTACGATCTGAGAGGGATGGTTGGATGGAGTTAGCACAGAATAGGGTTGAACGGCGGGCTCAGGTAAGCGCGGCAATGAACCTTTGGGTTCCATAAAATAGATAATATTCCTTTAGCTTGCTTAGGAATTGTCTATTGCCATTGAGTAAGTAACTATCTAGGTTTCTAGTATAACTTGACCAGATATAAACTGGGCTGACTACTGTTATGGGCACATTTAACGTGGCATTTTAAGTTTCAGCTGTTGGTATTGAAATCCGATGTTTAAGACAAAAGAGAAGGGAGAAAGTGTCCCAGGGACTTGTGGCTGACAATGTTTAGAAATCCCTTCGTTTTCTGAGCTTGTGACCCATGCACGCACGCCGTGGCCACACAACGGCTGCTGTGGTGACAAAAATCACCGCACACTCCGCCCTGCCTACCTCATCAATAATTAACCACTTGTTGCTTCTTTGCGCCGCAGTGCACGAGTTCTCAACCCGAGACAACACATGGCTGTAAATTTCAAATGAGCTTTACACGGCTAACTCTATCCGCTGTTTGGCAACAAAAGATTCATTTGGAATTACCTGGTAACCTCAAGACAAAATATAAGGCTACCCAAGCATTTCCCGCTGCTGTTGCTGCCCACCCCCCACCCGAGGTCGCTGCTCCGAGATATCTGCAATGTTTTAGTACTGATAAAATTCTACAAACATTCTAGTTTCAGAATCTATTTTCGTTTATGACATTTTGCGTGTTTAAAGGGCGTCAGGTGACTTTTTAAATGGCCTTGCGCACGTTCCTGACTGCTACCTGCCTGCCTTAAAGATCGTTTATCTAACTATTTTTTTTCATCATTTTTCATAATTTAAAACACTCCACACGATGGAGTCTTTATGCAATTTCTCTCAAATTTTCAGCACGTGTTCTTAAGGTGTAGTTATAAAAATCTGTCATATGAATTTTTGAAATTATGAATATTTTATTAGTTATGAATTTTCAAAATAAATATATTTTTGAAATTTTGAAATATAAATATATATAACTTACACTTTTTTTATCTCAGGAACCATAAACCTTAGAAAAAAATCATATGACAAATTTTTTCTTCATAGTTAGATAAATAAAGTGCATTTGTAAAAAAATTAATTTTTGAAAATTTTCATCGTGTGGAGTATTTTGAAAATCGCTCTACTTTTATATTATGAAAATTAAAAACTCAAAAACTTTTCAAGATATTAGGATGAAATTTTAAACCATAAAATAAATGCATGAGACAAGTGTATGGTAAATTTTTGAGCTATATTGCTTGAAAACTTTCGATTTTAGTAATTTCAGTGGTGCATTCCCTTAAGCAATTTGTTTTCATTTTGTTATCTCTTTATCCTATTTCGGTTTTCCTGGTGTCTGCATGATTTTCTTTTTTTCATTTTCTATACACCATTAACCCTTAAATTGATAATGTATCCAACTGGATACGGTCCTTTGTCTTATACCTCTAGCAAATAAGGAGGGCGGCTGGAAGCGTGGAGAGTGTGTGAGTGTAAGGGGATTTACCTGGCTTCCAGCCACCCTCCTTATTAGCTAGAGGTATAAGTTTGTATCAAAAGAAATTGAAAGATGTGATTTAAGTCTCATATATATATATTTTTTAAAGGAGCAAGAAATAAAATTATGGGCCTAGTCATTGTGTTAACTGTTTTCTTCGCAGTCCGGCATGGGTTTACACATTGAGTGAGAAATATATTGCCAAATAAAGGGTTAATTGGATGATTTGTTAGTCTTTATGTTAGGCCATGAATAGTAATGGTCCCAGGACACTACCCTGGAGGACCCCTGATCTGATCTTTATGGGTCTTTATATTACATCCTCCCGTACCCAGACTCTCTGGACGCGTTAACTTGATATGAATGACGACACAAATTAAACCTTTAAAGACTGCGATAAAGATTGTTTTGGAAGCAAGGACTACTATCACAGAATTAAAAGGAGTGAAAGGGACGAAAATCAGTAAAATTACGAATTAGGTTAATTTATTATTGTGAAAAGTACTGGTCATTTCTAGGGTAAGGCCAAAAGATAGTGAAAAATTGCAATACAAAAAATGCATTTATGACCCAAAAATGAATTTTTTTAAAGTCAAATAAATTTACCATTATTACTTATAATTAGTTTTTTAAGTAATGAATTTCTAAAAACAAAGAGGGATAAACTTTCAAAAATTGGACCGAACGAAATAATACGTAGGCTATTGTTTTACTGGTTTTACTCAACATATACAACATATGTACTGGAATAGACCTAACTAACAAAAGTATTTGGAAAGTGCAACGGTAACAATCCACCGCAGGTGATCTTCCATGTTACTCACACCTTAAAAGCTACTGACAAATGCTGACAATGTCTTATTAGCAGGAAGAAGAAAAAGAAAGTAAAAACTTACGTCTAATACTGTAGCAGAAATCAGTGTATGCTCTACATACCTGTAACAAGAACAAAGATCAACATTAGACAATGTGGTTTTCTCACATGCACTACTATAACAAGTTTATATATCTACACCGTTACAATATTTGAGTGTGAAATGTTCAAGGCAGCAACTCCAAGCAAGGCCTCCTCATTATTTATAATTAGTGCTCTGGTGGGTGATTCTAGAACTAACTTGCCCATGGATAATAAATCCAAGTGCAAATTTAGGCTGTTGGTTTGTAGAAACACAAAAGTTTCCCTTGTGTAAATTCTGTCCATACGATAATGTACCCATAGGTATTTCGCGGGCATAAACAAACAATATGTTTTAACGTGAATTGACTTCTGTATGCTACGTCAGAAGATGTAAAAAATCTTATACACTGCTAAATGCTGTACGGTAGGCTTTGTGATATTTGAGAAAAAGAAATGACATTGGAATAATATACACGATTTTGGAGGGGGGATAAAGGGTTTCTTCTTACTTTTTATTAAGTGCCAGAATAGGCCTAGTACTTTCTGAGATTGTGTGGTGGACGGGAAAATGTCTGTCCGTCGGTCTGTGTGTCTGTACGCGCGGTAACTCCAATACGCTATATCGGATTTTCACGAAACTTGGTATACGAATTTATAAAGTCCATGGAAAGAAGCCTATTGATTTTGGACCAAATCGGTTGACCGGTATCGGAGTAATGTCCGATTTAGTGCCTATTTTATGGTAATATATTAGAAAAAAATCAAATACAAATCAGCTCTCAGGCCAACATATTGTTTTACAGTGTTCATATACGGCTTTGGAAGTTTGAATACAGCTAGCTTTGACAAGTAACATTACCCACATCTTCCTTCACATATCCTTATCAAACTAGACCTTTGTTCTTCCGTAAGCCCTGCTTAATGAGTCGATCTGGAGCTTAACTCGGAATCCGATTAAAAACATAACTTATTTTCTTCATATCATAGTTGCAATTATCACTGATTAAATAAAAGCATTCTGGCACTGTGTTATATCAGTTTACCTGATTTGATTAATTAGTAAATTGTACTGAGTGAAGTTAATAGGAGACTACAACCAAAAACTTCATAATTATGTTACAATTGGTATTATAATGTGACGCAAAATTATATGGCATGGCTATTGATAATAAATTAGAGTATCTGAGCAAATCTAAAGTGTCAAATTTCTTCATGTTGGCACAAAAGAGATGATGCACTTACAAATGCAGTATCACAATAGTTTATTATAAACAGGGAAACAGCAAAGAGCGACGGATTCAAGGAAAAGCAGTTTACAAAGGAATGGAAGAATTCTGAGAAACTTCTGCCTTTCTATTCTGTCGACCATAAACGTCATGTGGTTATGTCTAGGATGAATGGCCCAGACTTGGGGTGAAGCAAAGGGTTGGAAAATGTTCACACAGAGTGGTTAACTATACTCTAAGCTTGTATCAGTCCATAAAAAGTAAACAATAATAATAACAATAATAATAAAGTCGTTTTATTACAACTTATATTTATAACTTCTTGATTTATTTATTTATTTTAGAATTAGAATTAGAATTGGTTTATTTTACCTGGTGAAATTAAGGCCATCAGGCCTTCTCTTCCATTCAACCAGGATTAATACAAATGAATTTTACAATATTACAATAGAACAAATATGTTACAAGTACAATACAAAGTTACAGATACACAAAAACATGATTACACTATTATTATTTAAGGCTTTAGAACTAGTTCTCTAGAGATAATACAATAAACAGAAAACAATATGATAAATAGTTTGCTACTTACTAAGATTTAAACTATTACTAAAATATTAACTATTACTAAGAAATATAATGTGAAAGCAAAATTAAAAGTTAAAAATGAAAAGTTGTGGATAATATTGTAAACACTTACAGTATTTAGACATGTGATGATTTATTGTTATTAATGTAAAACCAAGTCCATAACTATGGCATCATTGGTCAGCTTACGTAAGAATTGTATTTGTGTTTGACAGTTCCTACAGTTCTCAGGTATATAGCATTCCAAGATCGAGACATGGAGACGACAAAGGAGCAAGAGTAATGGGTTGTTTTATGATGAGGGATACTTAGAATAGAGTTTCTTTGTGAGCGAGTACTATCTGGAATACGATCACCCCTCGTGTTAGGAAGGACTTCAGACATAGAAGCTCAAAACATCAGGAAACTTGCTAGGAGGTGTTTAAACATACACCCTACAGCCCGGACTTCGTTCCCAGTGATTTCCATCTTTTCCTACACCTCAAGAAATGACAGAGAATAACAGCCAGGCGGAGATGGTTGTCACACAGTGGTTCAAATCCCAGGCGGCACACTTCTACGACACAGGTATTCAAAACTTGGTCCCACGGAATGAAAAATGTTCCAATACCCGTAGCGAATATTTTGAAAAACAGCTGAACACTTGCTGTAACTGTTGGAATAAACATTTCCATGATATTGTGTTTTGTTTCTGTAAACGTCTCCAGGGAAACTTACTAAGGACGCGCCTCAGATATAATTAGGGGGCGGAATTCTATGACATGTCATATTTTTCCCCTTTGCATTATTTCAGGTTTCCGACTAATTTAAACCCGATTCCAAGCATCTTCGTGAAAATGGAACGGCTTTTATTTTGCATATAACTGCATATTTAGGAAATTTTCAACTATTGTAGCATATTTAGGTCATATTTTGGTATATTTGTGTGCATGTTAAAGAAATTTTGAAGTTTAAATCATATTTTGTAAATTTTGCATTATACTGATACTTTTTTAAGAATTTACAGATATTTTAAATAATTGACATTATATTTTAATAAAATGAATTGTAATGAAACTTTAAATAAATATACATAATGTGTAAGTGGTAAAGTTATATATTAAATTTCATTGGTAATATTTCAATCTTTTTTAGGTCATAAATGCATGCATATATCCTATTTTTTAGGTCATAGAAATCCGCCCCTAGATATGATCCTATGAGGAATAATTTTACAAAACTAGGAGAAGATGAATTAATTAAATTAACACACAAACTACAACAGTACATCTACAATTCAGAGGATAACTTTTCAGGATGTAGCCTAATATTTTTTGCATACCTTATACAGCATAAGGTATCAATAGAGTACTAGGGGGGGTCACCTTTCTAGCCGTAATACAGATTTCATCGCTTGGTTTAATTGAAATACAATAGCTCTGTACTTGATGCAATCTTTATTGCTGTACGCAAGCGCAATGCATGGCAATAAACAGGGAGCGTAACAAAAGAAGGCTGAAGATGCGCAGATGTGGGTCACACAACACACGAGTTTACGCACCATCATTTCGCTATTGTGTGCACACGTTAATTATATACGGCAGTGTGCACATTATCTGCCTATATATGGTCGCCGTGAATTAAAAGATCTGCACTGTCATTTCGAGATCTATGGCACAGACGCGATTTCTAACTCCGCCACATGCGGAAGAAGGCTCCAGAAACATGACCAATCATACATTACCTCCGGTAACTATCGAGAAATGCAACGCGAAACCGGATTTTTTTATTTTCGCTTTCGTTCGCGAGTTATGAGTGAAAAACTGGCAGAAAACGTGCAATTTTTTTTTGCGCTTTCGAAGCACCAGTTTTCAGTAATACATTTCCATTCTCGAATCAATTACAAGTGGCTTTGTCTATTTTTGTCATGCTTTGGAAATAAAACCATCGCGATCGCTTGGATTTTGTAAGCCCACCCTGGTCGATTAAAAACTCCGGTAACTATCGAGAAATGCAACGCAAAACAGGATTTCTTTTTATTTTCGCTTTCGTTCGCGAGTTATGAGTGAAAAACTGGCAGAAAACGTGCATTTTTTTTGTGCTTTCGAAGCATAAGTTTTCAGTAATACATTTTCATTCTCGAATCAATTACAGGTGACTTTGTCTATTTTTGTTATGCCTTGGAAATAAAAGCATCGCGATCGCTTGGATTTTGTAAGCCCACCCTGGTCGATTAAAAACTCTGGTAACTATCGAGAAATACGAATAGAAACTAAACCTACTCTTATCTCTTAATTTTGTTACATGAGGTTTCGTAACAAATCTGTAAAAATAAGAGGAAGTGTTTGTCTGTGCGCGATGCCCAGCGAAATCTACTGCTTGCAGAGATCTGAAATTTGAAACGTAGATGCACTTCGAAGCCCGATTTTTAATTTTCGCTTTCGTTCGCGAGTTAAGAGTGAAAAACTGTTAGAAAACGTTATTTTCCTTCGCTTTCCAAGCATCAGTCTTCAGTAATACATTTCATTTGTCAAATCAATTGCAGGTGGCTTTGCCTATTTTCGTCATACTTTGGAAAGGATCGCGATTGCTTCGATTTTGTAAGCCCACCCTGGTTGATTCATTCGGTCATAATATCAAGAAATTTTCTACCTAGACGGAAAAGGGATAACGTATGTAGACTTAAATGGGCAAAACTCATGCGGGGTTTTCTGGGCCAGGAAACTCGAATCTGAAGTCGTTTATTTCAGGCGGCGCTTTCTAATCGTGGAATGCATTCCAAAGGCGTATGTTTAGCTGTTTCATTATAATTATTATTAGTCTTTCTGTTCATGAATGATTCGCGTGTAAGTGTTAATAAATATGTTTTAATTATTTTGCTATTATTTTTTAATCTTGCAATTAATTATCGTAGGCGAAGTCGCAAGCACTTGCTAGTTTAAAACAACGGGTAAGGTATGAGGTGGCCGAGATGGTAACGTCTTGAACTGGCATTCGGGAGGTCCCAGGTCCAAATCCCATGGCCGGGCCATTGGAAATGGGTATTTTCATGGTTTCCCCATGGATTCATGGTCGTAAACGTAAATGCCGAATTGGATATTTACATACTATGAATCATCCTCACCATTTCATCCTGTCTCATATCTATTTAAAATAATATCAGTTGAAATTTACCCCATAAAAATACACCTATAATAGAAACAATAGACAATCAATAGTTCCATGGCCTACCCTATTGTATAGACACACATCCCGAACTTCTGATATGGCTTCGTAGCTAAAAAGAGTATAAACACAGCTATATATTATGAGTTCTAATATTATTAGCAGGGCCAGGATTCTAATGACACGTCATCTTTTTATTGATGCTGCATAGACAACTTGTTGATAAATCCTAATCATGGCCTCCAGATTATAGAAATGCATTTTTATTAGGTCATTTTTTGCTATTTCATATTTTTAGGACATTTATTTAAATTTTAGGTCATTATTTTGTCATTTTCGTGTCATTTGCTTCCTTACTTAGTCATTTTCATGTATTTGCATTGAGTGTATTAACTATTTTTTTCGTCGCTAGCGGTGCTGTCTTTGAAGTGTTGTTTGTTTAATGCAAGAAGGAAAAATTCGGCATTAAGTGTTGACATGTCTCAGTCATAAGTGAGAATCAAAGAAACGCCAAAATTTTGTATTATATTACTATTGTTATTAGATTGACTTGGCACCAGAGTCTGCGCCTGCTTGGATTTGAGAGTGCAAACACCGTTTACCCTCAATAAAAAACAATATAATCTGGCAGATCACAAAAGGATGTGCTGAATTTTGACTCACCAGTGCCTCAGTGCCAGTATAAATTTCCGTGAGAAAAGAACATTCACAACATTACAGTTATTACAATTATGTACAAACTAGTCTATAACTTAGTGTGTACAATAATAATTTCTTATAAATAAAATATCAGTTTTTAGGTCATTTTTTATAATTATTAATCATTTTCTTTAAAATCTAGGGTCATTTTATAGGTCATTTTTCAAACGATTTTAGGTCATCATAATCCGGGCCCTGATTATTATTAGCAAATTCTAGATATATTGCTCAGGCACTACTTTCCTCTCCCCCATGCAGAAAACGGACACACCCACAAATAGATACAGTTAGCGCAACATGATACTCCCATGGGTTCGATAGCGTGAGCCACGTTCCGCTATAATAAACTATATCAGTTCATTTCCAGTCCAGCCGGTCCTGAACGCGATTATATTTTATTAACAAACTCGATGAATGAAACGCGAAGGTAATTAATAAGTTAGGCATCTCAAGTGTGGCTTGTTTGCTTTTTCCGCCCACGGTTTCCCACGCAAATGATCCGTTACCAGATACAAGTATCATATGCATCTCCACTCAACACGTTTAATATCGTGTCTATGTGCTAACTACGGTGGTTCCAAAAAAAAAAAACATTTCTTCTTCTTCCTCTTAGTTACTCTCCCGTTGTTTGGACGCTTTTCGGGACTACAGCAACGCGACCTATCGGAAGAGAGATTACCTTTGAAACATAGTCATATTTTCAACCATATCTACCAAATATTTTACACCCCTGGATTTATAACAAAATAAAAATCAAGTGAACTCATGTAAAAAAGTGCCAGAATGCTTTTGTTTAGGGATGGGTCGATACCAAATTTTCTCGATACTCGATACCGATACATGATTTTTCCTCGATACTCGATACTTCGATACTCGATACCTTTAACATTTCCAGTTTCAATAAACAGGTACATTAAAAATTAAAATTTGAGAGAACTGTGTAATACCAACTAAATTAATTAAGTCTGCACATTTAATGAGACAAAATTTAATATCATCAGTAGCCTATAATTATTTTTAAACTCTACATTAAAACTAAAATTAGTTTTTAAACAGTCCACTTACAAGTTTTTGTTTAAAAAAAAATACTATCATTCTCACTTCATTGCAGAATTGCAGAATTACAAAAGTATCGAAAAAGTATCGAGCGAGTATTCTGAAGTATCGTTCGATGCCGATACCATGCAAGTATCGAGAGTATCGAGGTATCGAAAGTATCGAGGACCCATCCCTACTTTTGTTTAATCAAAAAGCCTATAGGCCTAATTGTAATTGTGATATGCAGAAAATTAAGTATTTTTTCAATCGATTTCCGAGCTAAGCTCCAGATCAATTCATTATGCCTAAGCAGGGCTTACGGAAGAAAAAAAGGTCTAGTTCTTTATATTTTTTATAAAATCAGATTAACCTCGTCCAGCATGAGCAGAACTATACAAATTTGTGATATCTTGACACTCGCACATTCACATAAAAATGCCACAACAAAAAATCAAATTTGCCAGCTACGGGTTTGAACCACGGACCTCCAGAGGTGTTATCATCTCGGCCAACTCGCTCAGTTTAACGCATGAAATAATTGTGCTATTTGTCATAGCTAACTGTATTGCAACTTCCAAAGCCGTATATGAATAATGTAAAACAATATATGTTGTCATAACTGATTTGCATTTCATAAATTCTTTCTATTATAGCCCATTACTATTAAAATAGGCCCTAAATTGGGGCAACCGATTTGGTCCAATATCAATAGGCTTCTTCCCATGGACGTTATAAATTCGTATACCAAGTTTCATGAAAATCCGATAAAGCGTATTTGAATTATCGCGCGTACAGACACACGGACAGACATTTTCCCGTCCCCACACAATTTCATAAAGTATCATATTGGCACGTAATAAATACTGTACTAACCTTGTATCAGAATATAAACTCAATAATTTGTGGTATAATTATTTAAGTATAGGCCTACTTTTAAGTATTCACAACCAAAAAGTTGACGCACGAAAAAAATAATATAAGACCTATTGTACAAGGCTCAATTTTTCAAGCAAATTATAAATCCGTGTCGGACCGCTAAGAAAACAGTTAACCCAATGATTAGGCTCATTGTTTATTTCTTATACTCTATTCTACAAATTTTACAAGAATTTTAAATTTCTTCCCAGTTAGGCCTATTAAGTGCCAGTAAGGTACTTTATAAGATTGTGTGGGGGACGGGAAAATGTCTGTCTGTGTCCAATCTTGAGAGTGAAACTCGCGACATTACTCTCAGAACCGTGTCCATTTAAAACAAATACCGCGCGATTTTTCGTCTCACATTTACTAACAAGATAAACGAACAACAATGTAATATTCGATGTTAATATTGACGTAGGCAGATTATGAGAGCTTGCTGAATGCTTTTATAGTATATTGCGGTACAAGTGCCGTAAGTGGTGTATACGGAAAGAGTTTGAAAAAACGAGGCGCTTGCGCCGAATTTTTTCAATTTCCGAGATCCGTTATACGCTTACGGAACGAGTATTGCATGTTATTTTTTGCACGATGATTATTTATATAAATTTATTTATATTAATTGAGATATTAGCTGAAAGTATTATGTAGCCTATAAACACTAATGAAGATGGATGTTATATTTCAGAAAGTGATTCGCATGTGTTTGTTGTTATGGGAACCGAATATTATTTGTCCTGTTAAAGTCACCACAAACTGGGGGGACTTGGTTCCGGTTTTAAATAAAGACTTGTATTATGATGATTTTACTTACGGCACTCGTGCTTTTTGTAATTTTTACCGCACGGAGATTTCTTTTGTTTTCATAGCAACCAGATTGCGTGCGGGAATGTCAAGTTACGATCCACGGCAACAATATTCGTAAGTACCACTAATTAGTTACGTCGTGCAAAAAATTAATGTTGTCAGGATATCTTCAGAACATCATGAAGCATTAGTGAATTCGATAGGGCCGAAAATCAATTAGTCATGGAATTATGACATGTGGTTACTACTAAAGATTAACTCTGTGCTATCAGGCTCTTAGACATGTGTCTACGTACTGAAATAAACTCTCGAAAATTTCTCGCACACTAGCTCTCATGTGGTTACTGATCTTCATATTTACATTTATAAAACTTTAGCTTAAAAGGCACGGCGACACCCGGGTTTTGTATTTTGTAATTCGAAATTAACTTATGAAAGACGTTCGATTTTCAAATAGGTATTTAAAATTTGAAATGAAGAACGACTTATCACACTCAAACTATTCCCCCAGAAAACTATTGATATAGCTTTTTATGGCTCATACAGGATGTAAAATTTTGCATCCCATCGCTTCTACACACCAAGCCCGGAAGGAGTTGAAATAAGGAAAAAACAGAAATTCCGGAACATAAAATTGTATTGTCTTTGCGGAATGTTTTATTTCTCACTCCCATGTTACCATACAACCGTTTCGGGGATGAAGCTAAAAAGAAATTCAATACAAGTTTCATATTTCCCTCCCCAGAAACCTGCGATATAATAATATACATATTACCATACCTCGTATGGTATTTTCTATGTCAGGGTACAGAAAGATATGCGAGTACAGTACATTGGGCATTATTTTCATGGATTTCATTTTGCAGTATTTATTTAAACCAATTAAGTTAATTATATCGATAGCTTCTCTAATTTGTCAAAGTCCCGTTTCATTTATTTCCAAAGCTACCTGTGACCACTGCCAACAATATATTGTTCAATTAAAAGAAAAAAAGAAAAAAAAAGAAAAAGAAAAATAAAAAAAGAGCCTCCTTCACCCAGTAACACAAACAGAAAAGAAAATTGCTTTCACAGTCTGGGTTACAGCAGACTGGAGCAAAACACTTGCCCCTCACATTTTGCTCACTAGGGCTAGTTAATTTTTCTGATTAAGTTACTGCATTTTTTTAAAAATAAATTTCACTGATTTCTTCCTTTACTTTACAAAATTCCCTGACTTTCCGTGTCCGATTTCAATAATAATAATAATAATAATAATAATAATAATAATAATAATAATAATAATAATAATAATAATAATAATAATTTTATTACATCTTTAGCTATACATTGTATAGGTAGGCATTGTCAAAGCAAAAGAATGTGACCTCATTTATGGTGATCCTCATGGGTCTGTCCTTGGACCCCTATTATTTAAATTATATATCAATGATTCTGAATATAGTGCAAATGCCGAAGGTGTCAATTTCCTTGGCTTTCCAAAACGTGGACACCCTGGAAAAGATGAGTTTCTTCACAGACTCCAAAATAAAAATAAAATGAGGAGGAGGAGGGGTAAAAGAGGAATGTGTGTGCACTTTATTATACACAGAGTAACCAGTTTGTCAGGATGCATACTGTGGCATCCTTGATTGCATAGCGAAAGCCACACTGGGCTGGACGAGTTGGATCGACTGCATCTTAATTGCCGGCCGGTTCAGGGTTTTTTTTTCAGCACTTTGGCGGCGCCTAATCCCTGTAATTGTTACGTGGGAATCGTGCAAGAGTATTCCGCAAAGCCAGGAAAATATCCCTGTGCTAATTTGTATTTTTATGCACAACTTCCCAGATCTGACACGCAGATAAAAAAGCCGAATATCCGCCAATTATAACCACCAATAACGACCACCTTATCCTTATAGGATGCAAGCTTCAATTCACTCTTGCTAATACTAGTTCGCGAAGAGCAAACGGAAAATGAGAGACTGAGGAGTCAGGTCATCTGCTGCTTACGCCAGGAGTAAAAGCTATGAAGCGTAGAGGGAAAAAAATTGTTCGTAGCTAATGCCCGGTTTCTATAAACTCGTGAAACTTATAGCCTATGGGTAAATTATCCATGGGCAAATTTGTTCCAGAATCACTCACAACGCTATAATGAACAAGGCCTTGGAGTTGTACAGTAAATGTAATTCAGAAGGCTCTGATTCTCATTGTTTAAATTATTATTGATCCTATGAGAGGTTAAATTTTATCCAGCCATCCATGAAAGGATAAATTAACCCGACGATTTACCCTTGGAAAGATCCAGCCCGAGTTTGTAGGAACATTTATTCAGTCATTTTCATATTTACCCAGAGGACATTTATCTAGAAACTTGCCACAAGTGTATGTGATCTTACCTTTAAATTATTTGAGTTTGTAAAAGTTATCCTTGTGTAAATTATTTCCATTGGATAATTTACCCATAGGAATTTCACGAGTTTATAGAAAGCGGGCATTAATAATGTAATCACTGTAAACTTTCGTGTATTAAAAATAATATTTTGACTTTTCCAGGTATTTATATCTATACTTCCTCTTCCCCCTGCCATACACCACTCCACAGTTGCTCCTTTCATCATAATATGATCATGGATATATATATATAAATGCATTGATGAATCATAGATTGTCTCTGTTGGACATTACATGAGAATATTATAGGAGAAAAATTCCTCTGTCACTGGGATTTAAACCCAGGACCTTTGGCTATCCGTGCCACTATCAGAGTTCACTTCACAACTCTGACTTAGCTCAGTTGGTAGAGCAGTGGTACAGATAGCCAAAGGTCCTGTGTTCTAATCCCAGTGTCACAGGAATTTTTCTCCTACAATATTCTCATAATATGACCATTTGTTTGCAACAAAGGGAATTATTATTAATGATTCAGCCGTTGAGGGCACCTGCAAGTTGGTAACATTTCGCAACAGCGATATAATGTCAAGTAGTAGCAGCTCTCATCCATTTAGATGGGCAGGCCTTGTCTATTTTAATTGTAAGAGGGCTTTGCCCACGAACAAACAAATCAGTTCAATAAATTGACACGCTTAACTCCCACGACCCACATCACGATGACATCCGTGAGAAGACACTGACCGACCGCGAACTGCGGACCTGCATCTTATCAAGTCCGATCCGATCCTCTCGTCTTATCCACGGACTTCCTCCGCACATTTCCCCTGGCCTAGTTCGATGAAATTTCGCAAAAAACCTCGCATACCAATTTCATTTTTTTTCCCCGCATTAATTTTGGTCCCCGCTCCTGTAACTCAATGATCAGAAAGTATCCCGATCTCTCAGCATACTCCACTGTTAAATTTAATAGATCTGTAAGGCATTTTCTGTAATTTTTTAGCTGTTTAAGACATTTTTGTTTCATTCCTTTTATGTATTTTTTACTTTCTTTATTAGTTAATCACAATTTTTTAACACTCTTCCTTGTCTCTTGTGATAGAATAATTATTAATTATGTAAGATTAGCCTATCTTTCTTTTCCTCTTTATAAATAGCAGTTGTAGTTATTTTGAAATTTCTATTTGTTCTGTTTTATTTTACTTCTATAAATATGTAGGCCTACCGGTATTTGTATAAATAAATACATAAAATAAAAGATTAAAAAAAAAGAGTGCGTGGAACGTCACGCGACAGAAGTAAAACTTTATTTTATTTTATATTTTTTCAATTTTTGATTATTGGACTTTTTAATATTGGGTTTTTTGACTTTTTTAAGTTTGGATTCTGGGCTTTTTAATTTTGGATCTTTGAATTTTTAATTTTGGATTTTTTAAATTTTCGATCTTTGAATTGTTTATTTTTTTATTTTTAAAATTTTCGATTTTTTAATTTTTTAAATTTTTAATTTTATTATTTATTAAATTTTGGATTTTTGGATGTTATAATTTTTAATTTTGTTTTTTTAAATTTTGGAATTTTGGATTTTTTTAATTTTGGATTTGCGCGGTAATGAACCTCCGGGTTCCATAAAATAGATAATATACCTTTAGATTGCTTTGCAATAATTGTCTATTGCCATTGAGGAAGTAAGGTCTGAAAAATTTCCTTTGATTACTCCTAATCATTGAGTGTGACTGATTTCGTGACGGTTTTAGTGTGACTGATTTTCCCGATTAACCCTCTACCGCCACTAAAGAAGTTTTACTTAAAAAAAAAAAAAAAAAAAGATGCAGCAGGAAATAGAAATTAGCAATTAGCATCTCTATCTTTTATCAGTATGGAGATTCCCGGGTTTGCTAATAGACCCATCGTTTCTCAACCTATGGTTTGCGATGATGGTGCAGATGGACCGCAGACAAAATTTTAAAAATATCATAAAGAAAGTAAAGAATTAAAATTTTTCACATATTTCGTTATAATGACCTATAACTAATACCCCAAATATTAAGAATATAGGTATTCTTTTAAAAGTGGGATATAAAATTAGGGGTCCGTAATTTTTTTTAGACATTTTAGAGGTCCTCGTGTTCAAAAAGGATGAGAAACGCTCATATAGGCTATAGAGTCACTACATCCAAACCCAGGTTCATTGACAGATGTATCATAGGCAAAACACCTTTTAGGCCTACTCCTAAGTTCAGTGGTGATTGAAAATGGGGGCCGTTGAAAGGACAGCTTTCTTTTCCCAAAATAGAAAATAACTTAGTCTATATTAGATCAGATCAATAAGTAGTGTTGTATGTTGTACTATTACGCATAGGCGTACCGAGGGGGGGGGGTTTGAACTCCCCCCCCCCATTGATTAAAAAAAGGAAAATTGTATAATTTTTTTAAGTCTGCCCATAAATTACTTAATACAAGTATAAAGCGTGGGAAGCTTAAAACTCGTTATTTTGCGTCTTAATTTTTAAAATTTTCCGGGGGAGGACCCCGGAAGCTTAAAACTCGTTATTTTGCGTCTTAATTTTTAAAATCTTCCGGGGGAGGACCCCCGGACCCCCCTCTCCCTGGGGGTATTCCATACCCCCCAAACCCCGCGGATGTTATAACCCCCCCTCATATGATCGGCCTGGTTACGCCTATGTGTGTACGTAGTAATCTTCGTAAGCGTTATAGACAGAATAAAAGTGTAACAGTGGACAGATGTAAACGTGAACAATACAGTTATTTGGTATGAGGCGGGCGCGTTATACAACTATGTAGTGTGAAAGTTCCTCCAAGGAGGGGCCGTGCCTGCTGCGTGTTGTAATAATTATAGTGACCGTGTCCACCGGAGAGGATTCCTCTGACTTGCTCTTACCTAACCTACTGTATCTGCTTTCAATGTGGATCACTTGTGTGAGCGATCAGCCCGAAATTTTACAAAACTGCTTTCCTTTTATTATACAAATAATTCTTAACTCCGTGGCGCTAACATCCCTTGAAGGGTAAGATAATTACTTATTTTTACCTAATGTAAGTTCCCAGGTCAAATATTTCATTAAAAGTCTTGTGGTGAGAACAGTCAATAGGCCTGTATCACGAAATGCTTATACGAAGAACTTCTTTTGAAGTGAAACTTCTTTAGCCGCGGTAGGGGTAAATCGAGAGCTTGTGTAACGCTCAAAATCGTCACGAAATTAGTGAGATGTGACGGAACGGACTGCACAGAAAACAATCAACTCAATGATTAAGCTTATCCAAAATTAAAAAAATCCAAAATTAAAAAATCTAAAAATAAAAAATAAAAAATCCAAAATTAAGAAATCCAAAAAATTAAAGATCCAAAATTTTAAAAATCCAAAATTCCTAAGTTAAAAAAATTTTAAAACCCAAATTTTAAAATTTCTAAAAACCCAATATTATAACAATCCAATAATCCAAAATTGAAAAAAAAAATCCAAAAATTAAAACAAGTTTCACTTCTGTCGCGTGGCGTTTCACGCACACTTTTTTTTAAAGAAAAATATTGTCTGAAGGGTAGTTATAAGCCAGTCACTCTTCGTAGAAACTTAGTCTTGCCTTGTGAATAATAAAGCTTTGAATCAGGTTGAAACAAATGAATACTCACTTATCACAATATATCAGACGCTGTACGAAAGCTGTATTCCCCATGCTTAGGGTAAAGGAAGTTAAGTCACATATTTTATTTGGGTTGTGTATCCTTCGAGGATGCGATTCGAAACGTGGCCACGATTTTTTCTTCATGATTACAGCCACTTTACAGGAAGAGAATGTCTTTTTTCTCGATTTGCTCGAAAACTGCTATAAAGATTGTTGTTTAAACTTCCTACACTTCATATGCAAAATGTATTGCGCTATATGGTATGTTATAGGCTATAGGTTACATAGAGCCCGGATTTGTAGGCAAAATGCATGTTCTTTATTATATATTTAAAAGTATGCGTAAATGATATATTTTGTAAGTAACACTTTTCCAGAAAATTTGTTAATGCATATAAATGCATATTCCGGGGGAAATGCATTAGCAATATTCGCTGTAAAGACAACAACCTCAGAGGGAAGCCTATATTAAGCAACGCCCTAAGAACACAACCTTGACATCATGACAAGCCCATATCATAAAACGCTTAATACAAAAACACCCAGGGTCTGAGTCACTAACTAAATTACATCAATAAAACCTGCACAGCTCGAATATACAAATTGAAAAACTGAATTCAAAATGTCACAAGTCTACATTTTTAGCATCATATTGTATTTTGAACAGTCGGGAGAATGCAGAAATTTTGTTCAATGCCTGGTGGAATGTTAGAGTGGAAATTAATACAGAAAAAAAAAACTAAGTATAGGCCTATGGCCATGAAACGTCATAATAATGCCCTATAAAATATTAAAATAGGAGATAAACGAGTGGAGAAATTAAAATATTTGGGAGCAATAATTACAGGCACAAATAATATTAGGCTAACTCAGAAGATATGTGTAGAATAAAATCAAGAAATATTTGCTTTTATGCAGTTCAGAAACTCTTACCTTCTCGTCTATTGCCCATAAATCAACAAATAAAAATTTATAAGACAATTATCCTGCCGGTAGTATTATAATTATGGGTGTGAGACATGGTCCCTTACTCTTCGGGAAGAACATAATCTGAGAGTGTTCGAAAACAGGGGGCTTAGGAAAATATTCGGGCCTGAGAGATGAAAATGGGGACTGAAGAAAACTCCATAACGACGAGCTTCATTAATTTAATTTAATTTCATACTGTACTCGTCACCGGATCTAGATTAACTGTGTCAAAATTATAATACAATTTTCGGTGTTAATATTAGTGTTCATTATATATTTAATTAAGACGGCTAAAATGGTTTGTTTAAAACCTAAAAAGGGCTATTCCACGAAAATAAAAGCCTAAAAAAATCCGGGCCCTAGTAATGACCCCTATGTAATATTGTCTGACAAACAAATATAGGGAACAGAGCAGAGTTTTTTTTTTGGGGGGGGGGCAACAAAACAATTTGAACAAAACACAACCAAATAACAAATAACAAGTTGAAAACAATTGGTACAAGTTCATAAACAGTAGTTTCTCAATAATTTGTAATAAAATGGGGGAAAATTGGAAGAAACAGAACATTCCACGAAAAAGTACAAGGAACAAAATAAGGTACAAGAAATAAACTACAGCCCTAACCATTGTGTTAACTGTTTTCTTTCAAGTCCGGCAAGGATTTTAATATTGTGTGAGAAATTAAGTTTTGAGCATTTAAGGAGTAGCCTATAGACCTCCAGAGCTTAATCTTCGGGAAGATAATCTGAGAGTGTTCGAAAACAAGGGGCTTAGGAAAATATTTCGGCCTAAGAGAGATGAAAATGGGCACTGGAGAAAACTGCATAACAATGAGCTTCATAACCGGATTTAGTAAGGGTAATTAAATAACGGAGGATCAAATGGGCTGGACATGTTGCGCGCAAGGGGGAGGAAAGGCTATATCATAAATATGTACTGGGAGACCCGAAGGGAAGAGACTACCTGGAAGACCTAGACATAGATGGGACAATATTAGTATAGATTTAAGGGGTGGTTGAATAGCGGGTTCAGGTAAGCGTGGCAATGAAGCTCCGGGTTCCATAAAATAAATAATTCTCCTTTGGCTCATTTAGGAATTGTCTATTGCCGTGGAATAAGTAAATAAGTACCGGTACTTTTTTTTTTCTCCTGAAAAATTTTAGTCTCGGGGCTTGGGAGGTTTTTCCAATTACTGACTCGTAGAAGGAAGATCAAAACCTCTGAGAAGATTCCAATCACAAAGGTAATGCACTACGCATGACATCAACACCCCGAGGAGTGTAACGGAGACCTCCAGAGCAGACAAGTCCATACAATTAGTGTCATTCCGGCTCACGATCTGATATTTACAGCGTAAGAATGTGTGAAAGTTATGTTTGGCAGGGAAAACAATTCCTTTTTTAGACATGAAATATTAATGTTATATCGGCGAGCTTTCTCAACAACCCGGAACTAGAGGGATGCAAACCCGAGACCTCCTGCTGTGATGTTAATCTCTTCGGCCACACCATTACCACGGCAAAGTGAATACGACAGTCACAAACAGGCGGTCATGACCCATGTATGCTATTGTGCATATAGGAGGCCATGATTCAATTACCGTGCTATTCCGTAAGAATGATGTCATAATCCACCAGTTATAAAATGGTGATTAATTCATGCGTTCATTTCAGTTGACGGAAATGTCCATGGTCGTAGTTGTTTTACTAATGACACAATTTTTCAAACATATAAATCTATGCATGTAGGAAAGACACCACTCTTGAAGAGTAAAAAAAGGTCATCGCTATGGCTTAAGGGGATTCATTTGGCTCTTTTCACGCAGCTGGTCCGAATTCGACCCCGGACGGGATAAGTTTCCTAAGTGGGAGTGATTTATCTTGCCTCTGAGGCCAGTATTTGGGAACTTTATGAAGAGATATGAACACTGCTCATAAAATCTGTTTACTAATATTATTAGTTCATTAGTCAGCTGATTGGTTTGGAGGTTATGTCTGGGTTGTTTGTGTTTTTGTCTTTTTGTCAATACTATTTCAAAACAGCACGGCATACACATATCATCATAAATGTAACAAATAATAACTCTAAGAAATGAATAAATCTGCCAGGCACCTATTCAAGATAGCAGTAGGCTTATGTATTAAAATCTAACCTCAAATCCTAAAAACTTACGACAAAAATTCCTTTGATTACATATAAAAGCCTCTTCTAAATTGATAATTAAGTCAAAGCGATTCGTTTTTCACAATTTTAAGATCACGAAATCTGAATTACATGGGTTTGAGAAAAAAGTTATTGGTCCAAAAACACCTAATATTTTCAGCAAATGTTCTGCAGTCTATGAAACATTTTACTAATAATGCTTAGCAATATTTACTAATAATTTAGAGCCATGAACTCATAGCTAATAGTATTAGAGAATATTCTTATGAAACAGAACGCCAATAATATTAACTAATTAATGCATTTGCTAATGCAGGCCTGGACCCTGTTTCATGGAACTTTTACACTCATATTATTAGCAAATATATAATAGCCTAATATTAGTTATTATTATTAGTCTTCTATTTCATAAGAATATTTTCTAATAATATTAATTTGAGTTCATGACTAAATTATTAGTAAATATTGCTAATATTATTAGACTGCAGAACTAATAAAATTTACTGATAATATTAGGTGTTTTTCTATAAGTGTTTTTGAACCAATAACTTATTCTCAAAACCATGTAATTGAGATTTCGTGATCTTAAATTTGTGGAAAATTAATCAGTCTATTTTAATTATCAATTTAGAAAAGGCTTATGTACGCTATCAAAGGAATTTTTTTCATAACAAGTTTTTAGGATTTGACGTTAGATTTTAGTACATTAGCCTACTGTTATCTTCATTTATCTGGCAGATTTATTAATTTATTAGAGCTAGTTATTATTTGTTACATTTATGAAGATATATGCAGGCCATGCTGCTTTGAAATACCCGTAGCATTGATAAAAAGACTAAGAAGGGAAAAAACACAAACAACAATCCAGACGTAACCTCCAAATCAATCAGCTGATTAATGAACTAATAATATTAGTGAACAGATTTTATGAGTCATGTTCATATCTCCAAGAAGCAAGATTTTGTTAACTTATACAGGGTGTTAATGAATAACACCGAAATATTTTACCTGTGTATAGAGGGGACATAGACAAGCAACTTTTATTAGGCCATTTTTGCTCTATGACGTAAAATGTGTATGCTACAGGGCATTAAAGTCCTTAAAATTTGGTGCTCATAACTCAATAATTGAGCGAAATAGGTTTAAAATTTTCATTAAATTGACTTCATGCCTTCCTAGTGATCGATAAAAAACTGATTCTTAATAATTCATCAACAGCTATACCATAATTTAGAATTTTCATAATCTGCAAAATTTACTGACTAATCACATGATTGCCCGCCACTGCATTATGTTTTTATTCCCAATTCCAGAACTAACAAAAATGTTTCGTTTGTCTTTTTTCCCCTCAGAGTTGTAAGATATCGATCGTCATTTTTTACAATTCTCCCGACCACTACACAATATTCACAGTTCCTTTGTTTCCCATCATTTCAAGTATTAGAAGTCAGTGGCGTGCATATCCTTGGGAGATTTTATGTTATAACAGGAAGAATTGAATCCATAGAGCAAAAATCTCCTAATAAAAAAAGTTGCTTGTCTATGTCCCCTCTATACACAGGTAAAATATTTCGGTGTTATTCATTAACACCCTGTATAAATAATATTATGAGTTCTAATAATATTAACTAATATTATTAGCCAGTTCTATGAAACAGGGCCTGAGCTGATATAAGAAAAACTGATTTGCTAGCAGGATGGGATATGAGGATATGCTTCATTGGAAACAAGTAATAAGTGTGGGATGGCAGATGCATGGGAAGGGAAGTAGCTTTGAAGTAACAGTTTATTAATTGGGGGATACAATTCGGCCATCCCGCTTCCTTTGAAACCTGCACCCACCGTACTTCCTCCCGCATTCCGGATATTGTCTTCTCATCTCAACAAAGATCTCATCTCACAGCGCGTCTACCAGGCATCACACCACCAAGACCAAGCTGATCTGTATAAAAGGGTTAATCATAAAGTAACTTCCGTTTATTAAGTGCCAGAATGGACTTTCTGAGATTGTGTGGTGGACGAGAAATGTCTGTCCGTCTGTTCGTGTGTCTGTACGCGCATTATCAGATATTCATGAAACTTGGTATACGCATTTATAACGTCCATGGGAAGAAGCCTTTGATTTTGGACCAAGTCCATTGACCGGTACCGGAGTAATGCCCAATTTAGTGCCTATTTATTGTAATATATTAAAAAGAATTTATTATAGGTAATCCCACGAGAGGTTACGAGTTTATCGATAGATTCGCGACTGCGCAGCAGGAGCGAATTTATCTTATAAAACTCGTAACCTCGAGTTGGATTTATTAAGACTATTTCACGAATAAAATGTAATAGATTACATGAATAATAATTACCTAGGTACTTTCTTTTTGTTAGTTTAAAATGAAATAATTAATACTGTCAGTTGTCAGATCACGGCATACTAAATAAATGAACAGTCTCCATAATGGATTACTAATCAATGCTACCAACGTATGTTGACAAAATACCGTAGTGAACCACTACCAACGTATATTGATAAAATGTCGTAGTTAACCTAAAAATCAAGATACGAAATAAAGACACATTTTAATTCAAGAACGTAATTTTAATATATGAGCAATCTGTTGCATTTCAGTTTCTTTAGTCAATTTGTACTTACGTTCCTCACAAAACTATTGGAACTGGATCCATATGCATTTTCTATTTCTTTCGGTATTTTGTGGCCTAGCTTCCTTTATAATAATGTCAATTTCGTCAACAGATGCATTACCAAACTTGAGGCTGCCATTTCTGTTTTCAATTTAGCGCCGACAATGGATGACGTAATTTAGTATCACTGCATACCGATACTGTTACAGTTCAGTAACGAACAGTGTGTTTTACCCGATAAAATGCTATCCTCGCGATTCCTACAAGAATATTGTAAGATAAACGGCCGTGATTGGTCTATATCCGAGGATTTGCTAAACGTTATTGGTCAATATCAAACACGCGGCATATGAGTGGAATAGTCAAATGCAAATCGGTTATCATGACTACATATTGTTTTACAGTGTTCATATACGGCATTGGAAGTTGCAATACAGCTAGCTTTGACAAATAACCCTTTAACCACATATCCCTTCACAAATGCTTATCAAACTAGACCTTTGTTCTTCCGTAAGCCCTGCTTAATGAATCGATCTGGAGCTTAATTCGGAAATCGATTACAAAAATAACTTATTTTCTGCATATCATAATTGCAATTATCACTGGTTAAGGAAAAGCATTCTGGCACTTTGTTACACCAGTTTACCAGAGTTTATTATTTTATGTGAATGAAGTTAAAGAATCTTTTTTGCAGTACTTTGAATCTACACATCCTAATTTATTCTTCCATGATACACTTATCATGGCATTTCACGAGCTTTGAAATTCCGCAGTCCTAGAATTCGGCCGCGTGCGACTATAGCCAACCTAAGACGCTAGTTTTCAACTCTTCGCCATCGTCAAAGCGTACATACACAGACACGTTTCTGAAAATAGTATTTTCGGATTCAGGGGACCACAAAACGTGTATTATGTTAAAAACTTAACTTGGAATTTCCTCTACCAACAGTATGTAAATTTGAAAATGTTAAAATCATAATTATTAAAATTTGCTCCATGTCATTTTCTTTATTTGAATCTTTCTGATATATATATATATATATATATATATATATATATATATATGGTATATATATATATATATTCCTCCAAAGCTATTATATTATTATTTGTATTAAATACTATGTTCCCTTGTGTAATTGTCATATTGTTTGTGTTTCTGGTTTTCTTTTCTGTGTGTTTTTTCTTATTGTTATAGCATTAGTTTAATTATTTTGAATATCACTTTAAATATTTAATATTAGAATCCGGTGTATTAATATAAGCGAGAATATTGTAATTGGGCATTAGCCTGTAATATTCTCAGTACAATAAATAAATAAATAAATGTATGGAAGTAAACATATATTAACTGGTAAAATAACTGAGATAATGGTACCACAATCTTAAACAAGCTGTACAATGGAAATTGCTTCTCATGTAATTGTAATTACAATTATTGGGCCCAGGAGGGATGGAAATGGGGACTGGAGAAAACTGCATAACGACGAACTTCATGACCTGTACTCTTCACCGGACATAGTAAGAGTAATTAAATCACGGAGAATGAAATGGCTGGACATGTTGCACGCATGGGGGACGAAAGGCATATCTCAAAAGTATTGACTGGGAGACCCGAAGGGAAAATACCACCTGGAAGACCTAGACGTAGGTGGGAGGACAATATTAGGATAGATTTAAGGTAAGCAGGATTTGCGAGGGATGACTGGATGGAGTTAGCACAGAATAGGGTTGAATGGCGGGCTCAGGTAAGCGCGGCAATGAACCTCCGGGTTCCATAAAATAGATAATATTCCCTTAGCTTGCTGAGGAATTGTCTATTGCCATTAGTTAATTGTAATACAATTAATAGCCAGTGACTGAGTGACTACGCTTACATGGCAATCAAAGCGTAAGTATACATTGGTGATAAATACAGTCGGATTCATAAAATGTGCTGGAAATGGAAAGCGAGAAATACACAATAATCAAACAGGTGGTGGTGAGAAAACTCAGGCAGTATGCCAACAGGAAGCATCTGCACATCTGGTGAGGCGCCACAACCCGAGGCCCACCTCAGCCCACCATATGCTAGAGGAGTGGCAATCAGTGGATATCTTTCAACCAGAGCAAGGCATTTAATGACCATAAAATAGTGAAAAAATGCAAAATAAAAATGAATTTAATGACCATAAAATAGTGAAAAAAATCCAAAATAAAAATGCACTTAATGACCATAAAATAGTGAAAAAATACAAAATAAAAATTCATTTAATTATCATAGCATAGTGACAAAATAAAAATAAAATCGCATTAATGAACATAAAGTAGTGAAAAAAATAAAAATAAAAATGCCTTTAATTACCCTAAAATAGCAAAAAATGCAAAATAAAAATGATTTAATAACGATAAAGTAGTGAAGAAATGCAAAATAAAAATGCATTTAATGACCATAAAATAGTGAAAAAATGCATTCAATGACTATAAATAGTGACAAAATACAAAATAAAAGTGCATTTAATGATCATAAAATAGTGAAAAAATAAAAATAAAAAAGCATTAATGACCATAAAATAGTGAAAAAATGAAAAATAAAAATGCATTTAATGACCATAAAATAGTGAAAAAATGAAAAATAAAAATGCATTTAATGACCATGAAATAGTGAAAAAATGAAAAATAAAAATGCATTTAATGACCATAAAATATTGAAAGAATGACCTTCAAAGATGTAGCGCCACGGAGTTTTAGAGAGAGACTTTTATGAGAAACACAACCACGTTCTCAAATATATAAGCTATTATAGGTTTTTCATTCGAAAAGAATTTTCCATGCCAGGTAAGTACAAATTAAGCTCTCCTGAAAAGTAGTGAATTGTTCGATTCACCCTTTATACAGAATATCGACGATATATAGAAATCTTATGGCAACACACATAATTTTCTTTGCCCAAATAAAGCTTTAGGCTCTTGTTAAATATAACATATAATACACCATAATACGAAGGATGGGATATAAGTCATGGCAACTATATATCCTTTTTAAAATATGGGACCATAACAAGAAATACACTGTGAGCCTGATCGTTGTGTTAAATGTTTTCTTTATAGTCCGACATTGGTTTGTATATTGTGTGACCAATTGAGTCTCATACTTACTTATGTGACTTGCTTCTATTTATCTTGCTCTAGCATCTCTCTATATATAAAAGGCTTTGTCCTGACTGACAGGAATCAACGTACAGCCTAAACTATAACAGGTAGGGACTTGGAATTTTGATAGTACCTTCGTTTCATAATGTAGATGCTCACTAAGAAGGGATTTTGAAAAATTCTGATTCTAAATGCAAAAAATCAAATGTTTTTGAGAATACTTAATCCGTTTTTGCATATAATTATCGAAAAAAATTCACAGAACATATTGTTGCCAATGGTATAGGTGGGTTTGGATTAAATTAAATGGATGTTTGACAAATTAGAGAAGGTATCATTATAATTCATATTATCTATATTAATAAAAGGAACTGTCCTCGATGTCCAGGGAAATCTACTGAACGCAGAGATCTGAAATTTTAAACATAGGTGGGCTGAAGGGTCGGAAAATGCACCGCGAAGCCGGAATTTTAATTTTAGTTTTCGTTCGTGAGTTATGAGTGAAAAACGGGCAAAAACGTGCATTTTTTGCGTTTTCAGTTATACATTTCAATGTCAAATCAATTACACTTGGCTTTGTCTATTTTTGTCACACCTTGAAAATAAAACTTTCGCGATCGCTTGAACATTGTAAGCCCTAAATATGGTCAAACGTTGTTTTATTTGGACGAATCTCACTATACAGAGGTTTTCTGGGCCAAGAAACTCGAATCTGAGGTCGCTTTTACCAGACGATGCTATCTAATCGTGGTATGTAGTCCACCTGATTTAGGAGTTAATAAATATAATGATTTTACTATTATGCTCTTAATTTTTAATTTTTGAAATAATTATCGCGGGCGAAGCCGCGGGCACATGCTAGTAAATAAATAAATAAATACTGACTTATGTGAGTTACTTACAAAACAGCTAATTAATGGTTTATATATATTTTTAAGACACATACCTTTCTCTGCCCCAATAAAAGTTTTGGCTCTTAATATAATACATGACACTGCCTTCATGTAAATTGGTTGTAAAAATGAAGAGAAGCTTTGCTCATCTAAGGGCATACCTTACATTTTAAATGCTAAATTAGAAATAGTATTTTCTGTTGGTTTTTGTTATTACTTGTACTAATGTTGAAATAATGTAATAATGTATGTATACCCTTAGCAACCAGGGAAGGCGGTTGAGGCCAGGTAGGTTCCTTCACCCGCTTGGACCCTCACAATTACAAGGGCAGGAGATTTAGGACCAACCGTAATTTCCTCCCCATGAGTCACCTAGTCTACTTCAATCAATCAATCTTAGAATTTTTTAATATGTCATTTTATCTTAAAATGTTTGTTATATAACAATTCTACACATAATTACAAGAAAAATGACACCAAACAATGTATAATTTACTTTAACAGGAACATAGGACTTGAAAGCAGTTTTCTCGTAACTTTTATTTATGTATTTGTTAGAAATGTTCCTAATAAACAAACAAACAGTGGCCTATCAATTTATGGTATCAATTTTTTTTAAATTTTATTTACATTAGCTTCAAAATGTTGAAACTAACTCCGGAAATGTCCGAACAGCTATTATTTTCCTAATTTAAATAAGGAAAATGAGTTTATAAACAGTAGTGTACAAATGTACTGCATTAGAGTTACATCACAGCTCTGCATAATATAATAGATTTAGCGAGAACGTGAAGTAAAAGAAATCGCCTGGGGTAATTGGCAGCACATTCTCTGTACGTGTCTCTATGCGCCTGCCTTCTCTCTCCTTATCACGTATCACCGCTCAAACGATCCGTTTTATGGCTCTGAAATTGATTCTGAGGGTCGAATCCATAGCCATTAAATAGCCTTTCCGTAAGTGAATATTTAAGTTTTAATTAAGTCTTTTTGTAAGGCCACACGGACTAAAATTGTTTTCACTCCAAGGAAAGAGATCTTAACTGCGATTCCGATATCCACAAAAAAAAAAAAAAAAAAAAAAAAAAAAAAAAAAAAAATAATAATAATAATAATAATAATAATAATAATAAAAGTGATCTCTAAACAGGCCATGGAGGCCCAGAGGGTTCCAGGAGGTTGAGGCTCCCAGATTTTGGACATTCGGCACGTGAAGGTGGTAAGGTTGTCAGCCTTACGCACCGGCCACCTTTACCCCCAGGATTGCTCCTGGTACTCATTTCTGTTGGAGGCTGAGTCGACCCCAGGGCCATCTTGCCACCAGAAGGCCAATTGAAAAACTCCTATGACCTCATCGGGAATCGAACCCGCGACCTTCCGGCTTGTAGCGCAGCGCCTCATCCACTACGCTACGGTGTACCCCAAATAATAATAATAATAATAATAATAATAATAACAACAACAATAATAATAATAATTATTATTATCTCATTGTTTCTTCGTATGTATTTATCAAGAATTTTTAATGTTATAAGATTTCAACAGTAACTGGAATTTTAGTACACAAAGCTGCTTTATTTTATTTTAACAACGAAGATAAGTTCATCTTTAATTCAGAATTACATGAGCACAACACAAGGCGCAAAGACGTTATACATATTTTTACTTCCTCTGCCCGTACCATAGGTACTATAGATAGAGGAAGTATTGTTTTCGACCCCAAAATTCGAAGTTGAGTTTTTAGCATATATACACGTTTCAAGGCCCCCTGAATCCAAAAATACTATTTTTGGAAACATGTCTGTGTGTCTGTGTGGAATATCTGTGAACAAGCTAGCTCCAAACGGAAAATCGTATGAAAACAAAATTTCGTATTTGGGTCAGGTACCTTCTCAAGATGTGATTCGTAGATTGGCGACAAATTTACCTTGTTTTTAAGGGTACTTTACATGAAGAAATTTTCGTTTTTCGCGATTTTCTCGAAAACGGCTCTAACGATTTTCTTGAAATTTTGCACATGGGTTGCTTATACTAAGAGCTAAAACCTTTATTAGAAACATTTTTTTTTCGAGAAAATTCTCTGAGGGTAGTTACAAGCCACCCACTGTTCACCCACTGTTTGTAGAAAGTTTGTCTTACGTGATGAACAACTGAATTCGCGCTCTTTCACGGTCTCTTATTCTATATAAGAATGTGAAGTGAGAAAGATGTATTGTTGGCCATGCATAGAGTAAAGATGTATCTGAGGGAAATATTCGATAAATTTCGGAAATTATATTTTACGGCAGAAAGTTCAATAAACGTCTGCAGTCATTTGTTCTTTTTTTTTAAGTTTGTTATATAGACTGCGCTTTTAGTCGCATCATTGAAAGAAGAGGTATTTATAGAATAATCAGCGTAAAATTGTGTCTTGCGATTCTGTACAAGGATATGTGAATACTGCTAACTTTTATTTGGGCAGAGGAAGTTATGTGACTTTCACATCAGATTTTTATTATAAATATCGAACTTTTAGATACACTTGATCACCAGTTTACATTGTTAGTCAATGTATTTAGTTATAGTTAGTTATAAATAACTTACCAGCCAGTATTTTAAATGTGGAAAATTTCAGGTGTTTTAATTTAACTTAAACTGAAAGAGTATTTGTATGAGAAGACATTTTATTCTTTTAAGGATGTTTTTACATAAATGATTTTGCAGTTACTGTAACCTTATTTGTTCTAAATAATATTGACAATGTCTATCTATACAATGTATGGCTACAGATGCAATAAATTATTATTATTATTATTATTATTATTATAATATTATGGCTCTGGATTTGATTCTATGGTCGAATTCTCAGCCATTAAATAGCCATTTCTTAAGTGAATTTTTAAATTTTAATTAGGTCTTTTTGTAAAGCCACACGGATTAAAAATGTTTTCACTCCAAGGAAAGAGATCTTACCAGCGATCCCAATTCCCACAAAAAAAATTAATTATCTCATGGCTTCCTCGTACATATTTATCAATAATTTTTAATGTTATGGCGACCACTTTTTGTTTGCGCCGAAAAGTTGTTGCGACCGGAGTATGGCCTATGGTCGAGGGCTCCGGGAATAGACTAAGAATGTGGCTAAGAATGCGACCGTTTTATAATCTGAACGAATTTTTAAAACAAAATGATGTTAACATTATCACTGTTTGTTATTTTACATAGCAATAAACCACACACACTTTATGAAGTTAATCTTATACCAAATTGTACCTTAAAATGTATATTTTCTCAAATCAAAATGGACATAGCTGATTTCTCTTGACTGCATGGTATTAAAGAGTGTTAAAAATCATGCTAAAAATGGCAAAAAAGTATCAACGCAATAAATAAGTAATTTGAAAGATTTAACACTTATAACAACTTCAAATACAGGGTGCGGCAAAACATCCTCCCTATTTCAAATTTCAAATAAAAAACAGATGGTTCAAAATAAAGAAAGTGCATTAATATTAATGATATCTACACAGTGGGAATTTAGGGTTTTCAGTATATTACATTAGTTCACCTCACTGCTAAGTGTAAATAGACCTTAATCCTGTCTCTGTGCTCTTATAGCATGGATCACCATATCATTAGGCACTATATCCACGCCGCAACATTCGCACAAGATGGGAGTAGCAGTCAACTTGTGTTGTCATAACGACAGAAAAAAACAAGTGATAAACAGTAAACAAAAATTGAAAAGGATATTGAAATCGCGGAATTGGCATTCAATACAGTATCCAACCATACCGTGGACGGGAAAAGAACGTGTCTACGCTGTGGAATCATTTCTGGTAAACGGGTATTCCGTTGTCGCTGTCCAGCGTGCTTTCCGGATTCGCTTCCAAATTCCCCCTCGTGGTGCAGTTCCAGATCGGAAAAGCATTAGCTTATGGGTGTCAAACTTTAGAGCAAGTGGTAACATGATTAAAAAGGGAGGGGAAAGATCACGCAGCGTTCGAATTCCAGAAAACATTAAACTTCCCACTGTGTAGAATCATTTATGTTAATATAGCTCCTTTATTTTGATCCATCTGTTTTTTATTTGAACTTTAAAATAGGGAGGATGTTTTGCCGCACCCTGTACATGTAATTCCTTAACACTCATTGAATTTGATGTTTTAAACTTGTATTTGACCCCCCAATAACAATAATTTTATAACATCTCTCTTTGAGGGAAAAATTCTCATATTTTATGAAATGGCTGGTTACCTTTTTATATAAGAATATGAATTTGCATTACACTAATTTCGAAGCAGTATTTGTTCTTCCCTACATGATATATCTGCGATATACATTGCGATGGCGGTTGAATGTAAACACAAAGTGTGATAGTACACTAGTGTAAATGTGAATGAAGAAAACCAGTGACACCTGATGGAGTAGAGCAGATGTACTGCATCGCCAACACAGCTGTCTGTGACGTAGTCACTGTTTTTCATCTAACCGCTCTCAATAATAATAATAATAATAATAATAATAATAATAATAATAATAATAATAATAATAATAATAATAATATATTACGTAATCCTGTTTTCGCATTTTTTGGAGTTAAAAATATTCTACGTTAAAAAGTGTTAATATTCTCATAATCAATCTGAAGCACAGAAATATCTCACTACGTTACTAAAAAATTCAGACATGGGTTCGAATTATCAAGTAGGCTACAACGTGAAAAAGTTTTCTTCTAAACACTGTGTTAGTGGACATTATTCACATTTAGGGTTTTTTAAGTCCTATTTCTTTGTACAGTCGGTCAAATAAAAAACGTCGGGACTCGTATGCAGTTAAAATTAAAGTTTTAACGCATTAGTTCACAAGTTTCCTATAAAAAACATAAAATACAGGTCATTTTCGGAACATATGAGGCCATGCGATAGGAGGGAAAAATGAACGAGGGAAAAAATGAACAACGCGGAAAGCTCAACACACGATATTCAACTTAATGTATTGTCATAATTCATTTTGCTTTGTGTCATCGCCACATACAAATGCTAAAGTGAGAGAAAGTGTAGTTAGGGCTGTAATTGACCTGCATTTTTCGGCCTCTGAAGCAGCGAGAAGGTTCCATATTTATGAAAGAGCAGCTCAGTGGTGGGAACTTGACTATAATGCGACCGGAAGTTTTCATAGGAAGCGTGGATCTGCGGAAGACCGCGTATTTCGATGCTAGATTGGTTACAGAAGTTGAGCGTAAGTAATTGATTTTGCACTAGAAGTACCGGTATTATAAAATAAAATCTTTAAAAAATGCTCCTTGAATAAACATATTCCTCGCGAATCTATTAATTATTAATATTATAAAAATTTGCAACCAAGAATATGGCGGATTTGAGGCATATAGCCACAGCCTTCTATACATGTTTGTTTTGGAACAAAACTGACTAAATAATCAAGAAAATACATGGACAGACAAGAGGCGTGTGTGAACCTAACCTTAAGTCTTCCTGTACATGCGCATATGCTCGTTCGTGATACTTAATCAAATACCGCCCGACGTTTTTTATTTGACCGACTGTACATCACAGCAACTTTGAAGGAGGGGAAAGCTTTGGTTATACTCAGGGCCCGGATTCTAATGACATGAAAATAGGCCTACTTAAAAAATGAGGTATAAAATGACTACAAAAATAAAATAAAAAGACCCAAAACTTAAAATCCAAATTAAAATTATAACAAGTATTATATTATATGGTCATTTAGAGTCCAATAATATTTAATCTAAGTAAATAAAAATAAAATAATTTAAGAAACAACACGAAATAAGAAAATAATAACTTCATATTTTAAAAATTACCTAAAAATGTAAAATGTGCAAAAACAGCTGTACAATGACCAACTAATAGCATTAAATTCTAAAAATGACCTAAAAGTAAAACATGGAGAGAAATTACCAAAAAAAAACATAAAATGACTAATTTATAAAACTATGGGTCATGATCAGAATATCTGCACTAGTGGGAAATGTCCACGATGTTCCAGTTAAAAGATGACATGTCATCAAAATCCGGGCCCTGGTTATAATAACCCTTTCAATGACGAATTTTTAATTTCCATTTGCCTACCAAAAAAATCGTTTTTCTAAAGTACTTAGAACGTATCACGGATGACACCAAATCTGTGTTGAATTAAAATCAAGGACTTCAACTTCATATACCACATATAATTCCAGAATATAATGAAGGTTGTAAGTAATACAAAAAACCTAACGCTTTAATTGGAGGTACTAAATTTCTCAAACAAAATACAGACCCATGTCGGACTGCAAAGAAAACAGTTAACACAATGATTAGGCTCATTGTATATTTCTTGTACCCCATGGTACTTAAAATTTTCTATTTTATTTTCTATAATTTTAAAGCAAATTCAAGGTTAAGTTATCTACTACAGTATATCTTAAAGGATACATTACGAAATTAATGGTCAACAATTTCTATCTGAATACAATCAGCAAACCAGAAATCTTAAAAAAAATTAGACTACTCGAACAGATTCTATAATTCTTCGGTTAGGAGTGCAGGTAGATAAACAGACCGAAATAAACAAACAAAGGAAGTCATATCACAATTTCCTCTTCCAAGTTAGTTCTTCAATAATAATAAAAATGATATCGAAATTTGGTTGCAGGAGTGCTTCTTTTAGAAATTGGTGAAATTAATTCTTTCCCTTCATGCTCTTTATTGATTATTAAGTGCCAATATGGTAGCCTACTTAATGAGATTGTGTGGAGGACGAAAAATGTCTGTCCGTCAGTCTGTCTGTTCGTCTGTACGCGCCATAACTCAAATACGCTTTTTCGGATTTTCATGAAACTTGGAAAACACATTTATAATGTCCATGGGAAGAACCCTATTGATATTGAACCAAATCGGTTCACCGGTAACGGAGTAATGCCCAATTTAGTGCCTATTTTAATAAATTATATTTAGAAAGGCGCCATAGTTCAAATACGCTGTATCGGATTTCCATGAAACTTGGTGTACGCATTTACGACGCCCATGAAAAGTACCCTATTGAATTTGAACTTAATCTGTTGAACGGTATCGGAGTAAAACCCAATTTAGTGTCTATTTTAAAGGCGCAATAACTCAAATATGCTTTATCGGATTTTTATGAAACTTCGTATACGCATTTATAATGTCCATGGGAAGACGTATATTGATATTCGACCAAATCGGTTGGCCAGTACCAGAATAATGACCAATTTAGTGCCTTTTATGTTAATATATAAGAAGTCGCGATAACTCAGATATGTTTTATTGGATTTTCCTGAAACTTTGTATACCCATTTATAATGTACATGGGAAGACGTCTACTGATATTGGACCAAATCGGTAGACCGGTACCGGAGTAAAACCCAATTTAGTGTCTATTTTAAAGACGCGGTAACTCAAATACGCTGTATCGGATTTCCATGAAACTTGGTGTACGCATTTACGACGCCCATGAAAAGTACCCTATTGAATTTGAACTTAATCTGTTGACCGGTATCGGAGTAAAACCCAATTTATTGTCTATTTTAAAGGCGCAATAACTCAAATATGCTTTATCGGATTTTTATGAAACTTGGTATAGGCTTACACATTTATAATGTCCATGGAAGACGTCTATTGATATTGGATAAAATCGGTTGACCTGTTTCGGAGTAATGCTCAATTTAGTGCCTTTTTTATGGTAATATACGTATTCGAAAGAATTTATTTTAAAAATGCAAATCAGTTATCTTGACAACATAGCCTATTGTTTTACTGTGATCTTATAAGGTCTTGGAAATTAAAATACGGTTAGCTATGACGAAAAAACACTATTGTTTTACATGCGCTTTTCCAAATAGACCGTTAAACTGACCCAGGCGGCCGAAATGGTAACGTCTTAGCCTCACATTCAGCAGTTCCATGGTTCAAATCCCGAAACCGGCCAATTTGACTTTTTTTTTGTATTCTGCATATCATAACTGCAATCATAACTGATTAAACAAAAACATACTGGCACTTTGTTACATCAGTTTACCAGATTTTATTTTTTATTTCAAAACGTCTGTTACTTTCTGGACAGCCCTCGTATTATTCATCGACTTGCCAAGTTCAAGAAGATCAGAAAGCCTCACGTCTAAGCATTCCGTTTGATGTTTTTGTGTGACAGTGTGGTCTTATTGTTTTCCAAAAGAGGAAATAGCAAGACTGGGTACTTGTCGTTCATAAAATATAATCACGAACCGATGAAAGGTTTTTAAAAATCGCACATTAGAACTCGACCCTGAAGCAACAAGTCTAGTGACGTCAACAAGAATGCGGGTCGTTTAACTTGGGTTACATAATGTTGTAACTGTGGTCACACATCGATCCGTCTTTCTTTCAGTTCCTTACAAATTGATTTACAAGTTTCTTTAAACTCAACTCCCAAGCTTAACCTACATTTAACTTCTGTCTAATGCGGAATAGTGAAAATTCTTGTACGAAAAGTCGACCCGGGTTTTGTGTGAAATCAGGGTGGCCACCAAGTAATGCTGAAGAAATTCCCGACTTATTCCCTGATTATCACTTATCATTTCAGAAATTCCCGACCAAAATATGATTACGAAGCACTTTCTAATAACTCTGTAAGAAAAATTATAGGAATTGCAAACAATATTTACTTAGGCTATAACAGATATAAAAGTAAGGAACAGTAAAATAAACTAAATATACCTTCATATAGACGTATTATTGTCTAGAAGTCTTTTTGATCCCACTTATTTTTTCTTCAGCAACTTAATTTGTTCATCTAGAGCAGCTGCAGCATTTTCGGAATCTAAGAGTAGTTTTCTTTTCTTCTCTTCTAGTTCTTATCTTCCGCTTTGCAATTTTTCGAAGTTTCCCGGATATTTTAACGAATTCATTGACTTTTCCCGGATTTTCCCGACCATACGAAATTCCCGGCCTTTTCCCGGATTCCCGACCAGTGGACACCCTGGAAATGTAGGCTATATGAGGGTTCATTTTTAAGAGGCAACAAATTATTGTGTATACCCTTTCCCCTAGTACACGGTAGATATATACAATAACAAGATAAAGTATTTGTTTTTCTGTCTGTCTGTCTGTCTGTACACGATGCCCGCCGAAATCTACTGCACGCAGAGATTTGAAATTTTAAACTTAGATGGACTGAAGGGTGGCCGAAGTCACCTCGAAACCGGGTTTTTAATTTCCGCTTTTGTTCGCAAGTTATGAGTGAAAAACTGGCAGAAAACGTGATTTTTTTTTAGCTATCGAAGATCAGTTTTCGATAATACATTTCAATTGTCAAATCAATTGCAGTTGGCTTTTCCTTCTTTTGTCGTAAGTTAAGTTGGAAATAAAAGCATCGTGATATTTTCAATATATCGCATGGAATTATCGATCGCTTCGCACCCTGGTCGATTCATTTATTTATAATGTCAAGGCACGCAGCCATCTGAAATTTTCAACCTGCACGGAAGAGGGATTACGAACATAGGCCTAAATGGGCAAACATTGATCGATTTGGACGGAACTCACTATGCAGGGGTTTCCTGGGCCAGGGAGGTTGTTTTTTCCGAAGTTTCTATTCGTGGAATGAACTCCAAAGTCAGATTCTTAGCTGTTTCATTATAATTATTAATCGTTTAGTTTATGAATGTTTCGCACGTAAAAGTTAATAAATATGTTATAATTACTTTGCTCTTAATTTTTAATTTCTGAATTAATTATCGCGGGCGAAGCTGCGGGCACCTGCTAGTGCAGAATATCTAAGGGCACCTATTTATAATAACAATAATAATAATAATGGTTTATTTTGCCTGGCAGAGTTAAGGCCATAGGGCCTTATCTTCCACTCAACCAGGATAAATACAAAATACATTAAAAGGGATCTACAAAAACAAATACAATAGATACCATACACAATAATACAAAATGCTAAAAATAGAATAATAATACAGTGCTGATCTGCCTGTATTAAAACATAAGACAAAAATGCGTCCAATAATATGCCGAGAAAACAAAGTGAATTAAAGCATTATAACATAATTGGACGTGTGTACATAGGCGTAAGCAGGCCGACCATATGGGGGGGGTTATAACATCCGCGGGGTCTGGGTTGTATAAAATACCCCCCTGGGAGAGGGGGGTCCGGGGATCCTCCCCCGGAAAATTATAAAAATTAAGATGCAAAATAACGAGTTTTAAGCTTCCGGGGACTCTCCCGGAAAATTTTAAAAATTAAGATGCAAAATAACAAGTTTTAAGCTCCCAGAAAATTTTAAAAATTAAGACGCAAAATAACGAGTTTTAAGCTTCCCACGCTTTATACTTGTATTAAGTAACTTATGGGCAGACTTTAAAAAATTATACAATTTTCCTTTTCTTAATCAATGGGGGGGGTTCTAACCCCCAAAACCCCCCCCCCTCGATACGCCTATGCGTGTGTATAATTATAATACTATACTAAAATATACACCAGCGTTTCTCAACCTAAGGTCCGCGTTAGATGGTGCAGATGGTCCGCAAACATAATTAAGATGGCTTAATGTATCTGCGGATCTTCGACTAAATTTGACTAATAATGAGCCAGATATCCAGGAACTTTGCAAGAGGCGATAAGCTCAACCGTCTCATTAAAAGTAATAACAATTCCTAATTATATTATCAAATTGGTAATAAATATTTAACCGTCAATAGTTTACTCCGAATTCAATAACTGTGTTTCCGTTGAAGTAGAAAATGTATTTAGATTTATTTCGCTATAATGACCCCAAATATTAATAATATAGGCCTACATATAGCCTACTTTAAAAATGGGATGTTTAATTAGGGGTCCGTAAATTTTTTTTAGATATTTTAGAGGTCCTCGTGTTCAAAAAGGTTGAGAAACGCTGATATACACTATACACTATAATATACACTAAAAATTCCTGTTATTGTAACTACAGTATATTACGTATGGAATATTTTAAGGCAAAGTGTTACGATGAAATTATTTAATCTATTGGTAATCTAGCTTAAGTAGTTAAGTATCTCGTTAACTCTGATGAATGTCGATAAACCTTAAGAATCTAGCCTGAATTTCTGAGTATAAAAGCTAAATTATCTCATTTCTTGTGTATGACTAGTAAGAAAGCCAACAGAATTAGCCTCATTTCTATGTGGATTTGTTTATATAGAAGTATTGCAGGAATTGCTATTAAAGAGTCTAGGGGAAAGCATAGTTGAAATATCTGTTTCCAGTGCTTATGAATGTTAGATGCCCTGCGGTATTGAACGCCTGTCTTACGTAAACACGATAGTAGCCTGTACTGCTGTCGCAATCTTGAACCAACACAGTTTTATGGAAAGCATATATTGCAATGACAATAAATCTGATGTGTTACGCTCACATAATTTTCTCTACCCTAAGCATGAGCAATTCAACTTTCTCACATCACATTACAATGTAAGTTAGAATAAAATCAGGTAAACTGATGTAAGAAAGCGCCAGAATGCTTTTGTTTAATCAGTTATAATTTCAATTATGATATGCAGAAAATACTTACTTACTCACCAGCAATAGACAATTCCTAAGCAAGCTAAAGGAATATTATCTATTTTATGGAACCCGGAGGTTCATTGCCGCGCCCGCCATTCAACCCTATTCTAGCCAATCATCCCCCACAAATCCTACTTCTTTAAAATCTATTCTAATATTGTCCTCCCACCTACGTCTAGGTCTTCCAGGTGGTCTTTTCCCTTCGGGTCTCCCAGTCAATACAAGTTTTTTTTATTTAGTTTTTTTTTATTGATTTCCCAGTTAAGCTCCAGATTGATTCATTAAGCAGGGCTTACGGAAGAACAAATGCCTATTTTTTTAATCAGATTAAAATCGTCCATCATCAGCAGAACTATACAGATTTGTGATATCTTGTCAATCGCACACTAACATAAAAATTAAAAAAAAAAAAAAGTTAAATTAGCCGGCTATGGGATTTGTAACCAGGAAATGCTAGTCCAAGACGTTACTATCTCGGCCACCTCGCTCGGTTTAACGGTCTAGTTTGATAAGCATATGTGAAGGAATAAGTGGGTAGTGTTATTTGTCATAGCTAACTGTATTGCGGTTTCCAAAGCCGTATAAGAACAGTGTAAAACAATATTATTATTGAATATACAATTTAACGAAACCCTATTTGACCCGTAGGTATATTAGGGTTATAGTTGTTACAAAATTACAGTGTTTTCTTAATTATCCATGTCATTTAACCTAAGATATACCATCTGCTCTATACTAGCAAAGCCTGTGTATCATTGATCACATAATGCCTTTAACCTATAATTGATTATATACATGAGAAAGAAAATAGTAAAATTGTCTAGAACAGCATTTTTTTAACAAAATATGAAATAATGGTTTGGTGTAAGTAAGTTTACAATAGTCTAAGTGTCCTATTAAAATATATCTTTCTCTTTCAAATACTGGGCAATGAAATAAAAGGTGATCCACAGTTTGTTGTTCACCACATTTGCATAGGTATCCACTTTCCCTTATCACTTTGAATCTTTCAAAGTAGGAGCCAAAGTTACCATGTCCAGAAAGAAATTGGGTCACTATAAAGTCTGGTTTAACAACACATCTGAGACGAGCTTCAACCGTCGGAAAGAAAGTCTCCCTGGTGACTAATTGTTGTCATGATAACTGATTTCCTTTGATAAATTATTCGTTCTAATACATTATCATAAAATAGGCACTAAATTGGGTATTGCTCCTGTACCAAATCGGTTGACCGGTACCGGAGTTAAGCCCAATTTAGTGCCTATTTTATGACAATGTATTAGAAAGAATTTATCAAATGTAAACCAGTTGTCTTGACAACATATTGTTTTAGAATGTTCATATGCGGCTTTGGAAGTTGCAATACAGATAGCTATGACAAATAACACTATTCCTTCGCATATGCTTATCAAATTATACCGTTAAACTGGGCGAGGTGGCCGAGATGATAACGTCTTGGACTCTTCAGGTCCCAGGCTCAAATCCCGTAGCCGGCCAATTTGACTATTTATTTATTTATTTTTTATGGAAGTGTGCGCTTGTCAAGATGTCATAAATCTGCATAGATCTGCTGATGCTGGACGACTTTAATCTGATTATTTATATAACTATACCTTTGTTCTTCCGTGAGCCCTGCTTAATGAATCAATCTGGAGCTTAACTCAGAAATCAACGTAAAAAAAAAAACCTATTTTCTGCATATCATAATTACAATTACAACTGATTAAACAAAAGCATTCTGGCACTTTGTTACATCAGTTTACCCGATTTTATTATTTACAAAATCCGTTACATTTTACTCATGGAATAGTCTTAATAAATCCTACGAGTTTCATCAGATAAATTTGCTGGAACTTCGCTCTCGCGAATATATCGATAAACTCGACCAATGATAAATTCGACATCAAATTTCAGAGTCGAACACATTTTCTACCTATAGTACGAGTAGAGGAAGTAAACATGAATTTCTGACCCTAGATGATAAATACGTCAACAATCAATGATGCTGTTAATCAAAGCAAAAGGGAAAAAAATCATACAAAAACAGAGGTTTTATGACACCTGAGGAAAGTTACGGTGGTTCATCCTGTAAATTGAAAAGATTAGAAAAGAACAACACAGCTTTAATCTCGGTATAAAAACTCGAATGATACCTGAAAGCTACGGCTATTGTTTTCCCAGTAAATATCCTCCTGCTTGTAAAATACAACTGGCAAAAGTGAGAATGCAAAAAGCGGCAGAAAAATCTCCAATACCTACACACAAAAAAAAAGAGGGGGGACAGATAAATATTTGTTTTGTGATTGAAATGTTTTGTCTCTCTTACAAAACACTACTTTTGACGGTTAAGCCCTTCGGCCGATACGTGGAAATGTTTACGAAGCAGTGAACTTCAGTCAGGTTAGAGGCGCAACCAGTTATTGTGAAGAACAATAAAAACCTGTCAGAGGTATAAAAACAAAAATTGATATATACGTTTGACAGCTACACCCTTCCCATCCATGTAAATCCAATTATTTCTGATATGCTCGTGGATATTTTGTTGCTGTCCATAGGCCAAATTCCCAATCAAAACAAAGCGAATAAATTAATAAATGGAAGGTGAATAAAAATAAATTGGGTAATGATGTTAAAATGTGAGACAAAAATCTAACATTACATCTCATGTAATCTACAAAAACCAAACTTAGGCAATTCTTCAAGCTTACAACAAGAGCTTCTTCGATAGTTATTTCACCTTAATTCTAAAAAGAAAACAACCAAGTGGTATTTGATTTAAAATCCATGAGAAGAGTTTAACACCGGTGTTCAAAGATCCACAAAAGCCATCCTTAGCAACTTTACTCAATTGACCTATACCAATTTTTTTTTTTTAATTCATCTATAATAATAAGAGGAAGTGTTTGTCTGTCCGTGCATGATGCCCAGCGAAATCTACGACAAAAGAGATCTGATATTTTTTTTACATATAGATGAATTAAAGGATGGCCGAATGCACCACGAAGCCGGATTTTTTATTTTCGCTTTCGTTCGCGAGTTATGAGTGAAAAACTGGCAGAAAACGTGATTTTTAACGGTATCTAAGCATCAGTTTTCAGTAATAGAGTCCTATTGTGAAATCAATTCAGATGGCTTTGGCTTTTTTTCTTCCATAACTTGAAAATAAGAGCATCGCGATTTTTCAACTCACAATGCAAGAGTTTTCTGGGTCAGAGATCTCGAAACTGAGGTCGTCTTTCCCGGGGCGCTTTCTAATCGCGGAATGCACTCCAAAGCCGGACTTTTAGCGATTTTCTCGAAAACGGCTCGAAATATTTCCTTTAAATTTTGCACATGTGTTGCCTCGTACTAAGAGCTAAAACTTTTATTTGAAACGTTTTTCGAAAAAATTCTCTGAAGGGTAGTTACAAGCCACCCACTGTTCACCCACTGTTTGTAGAAAGTTTGTGTTTCGCGCTCTTTCACGGCCACATATTCTATATAAGAATGTGAAGTGAGAAAGATGCATTGTTGGCCATGCATAGAGTTAAAGAAGTATCTGAGGGAAATATTCGATAAATTTCGGAAATTATTCTTAACGTCGGAAAGTTCAATAAACGTATGCAGCATTTTTTCTTCTTCTTCTTCTTCTTCTTTTCTTCTTTCCCCCCCCCCCCCCAAGCTTGCGTTTTTAGTCGCAACATTCAAAGAAGGGGCTATAAGGTATTTATAGCATAATTAGCGTAAAATTGTGTCTTGCGATTCTGTACAAGGATATGCGAATACTGCTAACTTTTATTTGTGACTTTCACATCGGATTTTTAATTTTTGAATTAGTTATCGTGGGCGAAGCAGCGGGCACCTGCTAGTAACTTCTAAGCAGAAATATCCTCTCCTATTAGGTAATCCGGGATTTATCTTTAAGGGGGGGGGGTTACCTTCGAGATAATACAAGATCTGAACATGCTACGCTACATAAGTGGAGACTTGTACATTTAATTGGTTTAACATAGAACGTTTTGATGCCCTGGTGTAAAACAACGCATAAGAATTGAAGTCAGTGCAGTTTTTACAACATCCGGGCCTTTTCGTTTAATTGCCTACCAGTCGTAAAGTCGCAGAGCTCTAACTGCTACGCACTAATCACGATAAATGATATCCAAGGACACGGTCGGTTTAATATATGGTTTATCAGCCTCAACTCTGCCCATGCAATGTACATTCGGCTCTATAAAATATAGCAGTTATGTCTTATATGCAGATGTAAGGGATAAGGTTGATAGATATATGGAATATACAGGGTGTTAGTGAATAGCACCGAAATATTTTACCTGTGTATAGAGGGGACAGAGACAAGCAACTTTTATTAGGAAATGTTTTCTCTATGGATTCAATATTTCCTGTTACAGCATTAAATATCCCAGGGTATCGCCGCCACTGACTTCTAACATTAGAAAACTAATGCAAAACAAAGGAACTTCGCTGTTAACACTATAGTTAGTAGTTATGAATTTAAAAAAAAAGACTAATGCAGTGGCCATCAGTCATCTGATTAGTCTGTAAATTTTGAAGATTATGGAAACACTAAATTTTGATATAGCTGTTGATGAATGATTAAGAATCAGGTTTTTAGGGATCACTCGGAAGACACGAAGTCAATTTAATGAACATTTTAACCCTATTTCGCGTAATTATTGATTTATGAACACCAAATTATAATGACTTTAATGCCCTGTAACATACACATTTTACGTCATAGATAAACAATTTCCTAATAAAAGTTGCTTGTCTAAGTCCCCTCTTTATACAGATAAAATATTTCGGTGTTATTTATTAACATCCTGTATAGTGTGTTAATGAATAACACCGAAATATTTTATCTGTGTATAGAGGAAACATAGACAAGCAACTTTTATTAGGAGATTTTTGCTCCATTTTTGCTACAAGGCATTAAAGTCATTACAATGTGGAGTTCATAAGTCAATAATTAAGCGAAATATGGTTAAAATTTTCATTAAGTTGACTTCATGCCTTCCTAGTGGTCGCTGAAACCTGATTCTTAATCATTCATCAACAGCTATTTCATAATTTAGATTTGTCATAATCTGCAAAATTTACAGGCTAATCACATGACTGGCCGCCACTGCATTAGTTCTTCTATTTCTAACTACAATGTTAACAAGGAAGTTACTTCCCCCCCCCCCCAAATGTTAGAAGTAAGTAGTGGCCATGCCCTGGGAGATTTTGTGCTGTAACAGGAAAAATTGAATCCACAGAGCAAAAATCTGCTAATAGAAGTTGTTTGTCTACGTCCCCTCTCTACACAGGTAAAATATTTCGGTGTTATTCATTAACATCCTGTATAGCAAAGTTATGTCTTATACGCAGATGTAAAAGATAAGGTTGATAGATATATGGAATCAAGTTTTATGATTCTGAGTTTTTCCTGGCGTATCAAATGTAGAAATTCTTCTCGGGTTTCCAGTCAGGTAATAACTTCGGCGCTTGTCTCCAAAACGTATTTACGTACGTCTTATTTTGTAATCTTTAACAGCGTTTTGCTCTATGGAATTCGTACGCGGCGCGTCCATAACGTAAGTCTCCCTGGGTTCGTTTACAGAAACAAAACACTATTTCAAAGAAATAGTTATTGCAACAGATGCAGCAAGCATTCGGCTATTTGCCATTGGAATTGAAACATTTGTCATACTGTGGAACCAACTTTTGAATACCTGTGTTGTAGAAATCTGCCGCCAGGGATTTCAACCACTGTGCGTGTAGGAAAAAATGTAAATCACTGGGAGCGAAGTTCCGGCTGTAGGGTGGATGTTTAAACACTTCCTAGCAAGTCTCCTGCAGACGTCTGTCATTTGGAATTAGGAATTTCGAACTTCATAATAGATTTCTTACCAAACAGCCGTTATAACGAGGGACTACACCATTTCAACCTCAATTTCGGAAAAAGTAATTTCAATTTCGGAAAAAGTCATTCCAATTTCGGAAAAAGTAATTTCAATTTCGGAAAAGGTAATCTCAATTTCGGAAAAAGTAACTTCAATTTCGGAAATACGAGGGCTATTTTTTAAAACATTCGATGGGGCATAAAATGAAAACCACAGTGAAAATCAAAACTGTTTTATTTGGAACATTTAGGTACACCTTCTAGCTACTTCTCTACATAATCTCGCTCCGATTGAGTCATTTGTCCTAGCGTGGTACCAACTTTACTATACCCTCTTCATAGCCCTCGTATTTCCGAAATTGAAGTTACTTTTTCCGAAATTGAAATTACCTTTTCCGAAATTGAAATTACTTTTTCCGAAATTGGAATTACTTTTTCCGAAATTGAAATTACTTTTTCCGAAATTGAGGTTGAAAAGGTGTAGATTGAAGACCAGAAGGGGAAAACAAAGATTGTGATTGTTTAAATAAGCCATCTCTTTCGTGAAGGTGCCACGGACAATCCCAGTACAATATGTATCAATCTTTCATCTGACTGGGACATTACATATTTCCCCCTCCAGTTTTATCATAAGTAATCCCACAAGAGTTTACGAATTTATCTGATGAAACTCGTCAACTCAAGTTGGATTTATTAAGACTATTCCATGAATAAAAATGTAACGGATTATACAAATCATCGTGCTTTGTTATATAAAAACAAAACTAACAACTGCGAAATCACTGCATACTACGAATCAACCATCCATGAATCGAATCGAGTTACCATGTTTTGACCAGTGCTTCCAATTGTGCATATAAGACATAGTTAACGTAATTCAAGCAAGGTAACAGCAGAAGAGAATAAAAGCACAAGAACTGGCTTGCACCGAATCGAAATTGTGTTTTAATCGATGTCCATTTATATTATTTCAATTTCCAAACACGTTATGTTGTATGAAATAATCTGTTTCCGTGCTGCTTAATGGCAGCATGTGACGCATTAATCACGGCACGATGATGCTTACGTGTCCAGTAACGAGCTGACGATTTTATCAAGTAAAATCCCATCCTCATATTAATAGCAAGCATTTTATAAGATAAATGATCGTGATTGGTCTATATCCGAGGATCTGCTAAACGTTATAGGTCAATATCAAACACGCCTCGTTTGAGTGGAATAGTCACTCCAACTGAAGAAAGAAAAAAGAAAGAGAAAAAAAACAGAAATGAAGGGAAAAACACACTAAAATGTATACGGGTAGTGACGACACGCGTAATATAAACAAAGTAGTGTAAAACTACATGAGTCACGACACCGGATGAAGAGAGATCTGACTCAAATTAGGGGATTCGCACAAAAGCACATCATTAGCTGAGTCACTTGAAACCCTTTCAAGTACACCGTGATATCAATCGCAACGCAGCCTCTCAACTGTAAAATGCAAGCAAGTGTAATGTGATCTCGCAGAAGTCAATTACATGTTTGCGATGCACTTCAACAAGCTGTCTTTCAAATCGGCAACACTCTTCCGTCATTTTCATCACTATCTTAAAAGTTTTTGTATACAGTAGAACCCCGATAATTCGAGCTAATTGGGGCTGAGGCTACCTCGAATTACAAAAAACTCGGATTATACGGAAATATCATTAATTCAATGGGTAAATCATAAATAAAATGTTTAATGAGCACAATAATAGTTTAAAAAATAAATAAATAAACAATGTAGTAGGCCTATATACCTGTGTTACGCCTGTATGTATATTGGCAAACATTTCCAATTTGCTACATCGGCATCCTTTAAGGATTAAGTCATTGTCTGACCCTTAATGGAGTGGAAAGGAAAGCGATGCTACTAGGAAAACACTTTTAATTACCATTGTAGGGATCTCTGTAACAATACAGTATTCTTTTCTGAAAGGATGGGGAAATATGCACTGTACAATTGATAAACACGAGGTCCCGACAAAGAAAAATCAAACCTAACGGTTTCTGTCAATCTGTAATAGAAATGCATTAGCAGTCTGAAGCCAAGGTTATTTCTGTGTATTATGAACGAAAACCCTAAGTGTGACAGTTTTACCTGCATTTTTGTACATGGAAAAATTGAAAGAAAGCTCAAAATGTAACACATTCGGAAGTGCGTAAAACTTACTTGCGGACACCGTATAAAAACGGGATTTTACTCTAGTTTTATGGACAATTTTAATTTTCTTAAGACCACCTCGAATTACACGGAACCTCGAAATACCGGGGCTCGAATTACCGAGGCTCTACTGTATTGTAATTCGAAATTAACTTATGAAAGACTTTCGATTTACAAACTCTAGGTCCTTATATAGGTATTAAAAATTTGAAATGAAGAAGAACGACGTATCACTAGACTTCGGATTTTAGGCAAAAACTTAGACGAAAACTTGTATATGCATGTTTCATAAGTGACTATGCCTAAAACTGATAATTTTATAGGACCTAAAACAGCCTATTTTTAAGTTAGAGCCTAATATTGCCTTTTTGCTTCTTTTTCCTCTAAAGTTCAAAATAAATCATTTTTTGTTATAAATTCTAGCATTTATTTTCAGTTCGTACTAAATTTTTAGCTCTGAATGTGCAGTACATGACACATTTGTGACGTGGTTAAATAACAAGGAATGTTTCGTCTTCAGTAGAAAAATTCCTTGGAATTCCCAAGAAAATGTAGTGTTTCTCTCCCGACTCCCACATCTAGTAAAAAAAAAAAAGTAGTTCTCTGAATTACTGAGGGATTCAAGGGGCTGAATATGCTAGTACTATATGCGTAGCTTCTGGGCTCAGGGATTAGGTTTTCACTGTTATGATAGTAATACAGGCCCTAGTAATAGGTCTATATAATTATGTGTACCATAGGCCTATATCTGTGTTTTATCATGATTGTTGATTAATGGCAACTTCAATAAATATAATATTCTGCATTGCAATTGAGATATTTCAGAAAATTGTCAACTTAACGATTTTATAAGAGACTATTTTACGATTTTTATGACCTTTTTCCGATTTTTAGAGCCTATGTTAGGTACTTAAAACAGCATTTTTAGTGACCTAAAAGTCCGAAGTCTACTTATCAGTTATCACACTCAAACTATTCCCTCAGAAAGCGTTTAATAAAGCTTTTTATCACTCATAGAGGATGTAGAATTTTGTATCTGATCGCTTCTACACACCTTGCCTGGTAGGAGTTGAAATAAGAAGAAACATACATTCCTGTAACATAAAATTGTATTGTCTTTCGGAATATTTTATTTCTCACTCTCATGGCAACGTCTTGGAGTCGCATTCGGAAGTTCGTAGGTTCAAGACCCGTGGCCGGTCAATTTGTCATGTGTTTTTTTTTCATGGTTTCCCCAGTTGTAAAGGCAAAATACATTTCCTTATATAACGTAATTTTTAAAAATCGACAGAATGGTTTCTTGGGACACCTGAAATGAAAATATAATATACTCATCATTCGTGTAACTTCTGAAGAAAAAGAAAGAAAGAAGAAAAAAAAAACACTTCAACTTCTGTTTACTTACTTACGTACTCAATGGCAATAGAAAATTCCTAAGCAAGCTAAAGGAATATTATCTACTTTACGGAACCCGAAGGTTCATTGCGCTTACCCGAGTCTGCCATTCAGCCCTATTCTGTGCTAACTCCATCCAACCATCCCTCGCAAATCCGACTTCCCTTAAAGCTATCCTAATATTGTACTCCTACCTACGCCTAGGTCTTCCAAGTGTTCTTTTCCCTTCGGATCTCCCAGTCAATACTTTTCTCCCCTTGCGCGCAATATGTCCTGCCCATTTCATCCTCCGTGATTTAATTATCCTTACTATATCCGGTGAAGAGTACAGGTTATGAAGCTCGTTGTTATGCAATTTTCTCCAGTCCCCATTTTCATCTCTCTTTGGCCCAAATATTTTTCCTAAGCCCCCTGTTCTCGAACACTCTCAGATTATGTTCTTGCCGAAGAGTAAGCGACCATGTCTCACTGCCATATAATACAACCGGCAGGATAATAGTCTTATAAATTTTTATTTTAGATTTCTGGACAGAATGCGAGAAGATAGAGAGTTTCTGAACTGCATAAAAACAAGCATTGCCTGATTTTAGTTTACACTTAACTTCTACCTTAATATTATTTGCTTCTATAAATATTGCTACCATATATTTGAATTTCTCCACTTGTTCGAACGATTTACCGGCTATTCTGATATTTTGTAATGCATTACGTTGACGTTTCATGGTCATATACTTGGCTTTTGTTTAGACGCGTTAAAAAGAAATATGCATTTTCCTTGCAAATATTATCATTTAATCGACCATCCTTTTAACAAGTCTGCAAAATATTCTATTCCAGTCCAGACACTGATGTTTACCACATCGCTCTGAAGAGCCTGTTGAAAGAATCAAGTAGCTGTAGGCAGGGAAACACGACAGCGGAAATGCATTCTCTTGTCACGACATCTCCGCTGTCTTTATGCATCTGCAATAGATAATAACTGGGCGGAATTCCCCTTGACTATACAAAGAAGGGCAAGGCTGAGGATCATTTTAGATAAGATATCAGTAATTCGTTATGCTTGACATAAACGCAATAACACGAGATATCAGATTAAGCAATAAAGGATTAACTTGCGAAGCCATCAATTGGCGTAGCCAGAAATTAATTTCGGGGAGGGTAGAAAGTACCGGGGGGTATAAAGGGGGGTTTGTGGGCTCTCGCCCGGAAAATTTTTAAAAATATTAAACTAATGAAAATCACATTTTACGCTATTTTACCACCGAAAAACTAGTTAGCAAATTTGTTTACTATAGGCTACTCTAAGACATACCAACTTAAACAGGAAATCGATCCCCCAAAAAGGGGAGTTGTGGACCCACCCCCGGAAATTTTTAAATATTAAACCAATGAAAAGCACATTTTACGCTATTTTAGCACTGAAAAACTGGTCAACAAATTTGTTTACCATACTCTAAGACATGCCAACTTAAACAAGTAACCGACCCCCCAAAAAGGGGGTTTGTCTTTGGCTGCATGACGTGCAGTGAGAAGTTCGTTTTGGAGCAAAAATTGCCTCTCTATGGCAACATGGCCGACGCATTTATTTCTTGACGAAGTCGTGAGGGATTAAGCACAGAAAATTTTTAAATATTCCTTAAAAATAAATTATGAGATTTCATCCAAATAAAAAAATTGCAGGAATTCGCTAAAAAGTGGGATTGTGCTAATTTTTCCCATTACTATATGAATTCGAGTTATTTCGCGATTCAAAGTAGGTTTTTTTTTGGGGGGGGGGGATTTACAAGCCGCGGAAAAAGAAAAGATTGCAAACATTTTTCTAAATGGGAACAATAACTGGAGCGTTTAGTTGTATAAGGGTCTAACGTAAGTGCCAAAATCATGAATGTGTAGAAAACAAGATATATACCCAAAGAAAGACGTGCCGGAGATAGACCCAGCGCTATATCTCGGAATTTATTGCCACTAAACGTGGCTTTCCCTGGACCTTGGACCCTTCTGAAATGCATTGGTCTGGATACATAGATCCATTTAAAATTATCAGTTGAAAAATTATGATTTTCACCCTTATAAAACAAAGAAACGTTGTTATCTCGTCACACGAATTTCATGGACCTCCAGACAGAGTTTCGGCGATTCTAGCCTGTTTTTATCTACTGATGGTTACTCGCTTACTCAACGAAAAAAACAATTCCTAAGCAAGCTAAAGAAATATTATCTATTTTGTGGAAGCTGGAGGTTCAAATCCGTGCTTACATGAGCCTGCTATTCAACTCTATTCTGTGCCAACCATCCCTCGCAAATCCTACTTCCCTTAAATCTTTTTTAATATTGTCCTCCTACCAACGTCTAGGTCTTCCAAGCGGTCTCCTCCCTTTAGATCTCCCAGTCATTTTCAGAGATGTCTTTCCTCCCCATGCGTGCAACATGTCCAACCCATTACATCGTCTGTGGTTTGATTACCCTAAATCAGCGTTTCTCAACCTTTTTGAACCCGAGGACCACTAAAATGTTAAACAAAATTTACGGACCCCTAATTCTACATCCCATTTTTAAAGGAAGACCTATATTCTTGATATTTGGGGTAATAATTATAGGTAATTATAACGAAATATGTGAAAAAAATTTAGTTCTTTACTTTCCACTTGCTTTATGATATTTTTTTAATTATATTTGCGGACCATAGGTTGAGAAACGCTGCCCTAAATCCTTACTTTCTTACTTACTCAATTGCAATAGACAATTCCTCAGCATGCTAAAGGAATATTATCTATTTTATGGGACCCGGAGGTTCATTGCCGCGCTTACATGAGCCCGCCATTCAACCTTATTCTGTGCTAACTCCATCCAACCATCCCTCGCAAATCCTACTTCCCTTAATCTTTTCTAATATTGTCCTCCCACCTACGTCTAGGTCTTCCAAGTGATCTTTTTTTCCTTCGGGTCTCCCAGTCAATTTACCCTAAATCCTACTCCTCTTAAATCTATTCTACCTTTGTCTTCCCATCTACTTCTAGAATCTACTGCTATCAGCATGTTTAGTTAAAATGGATACTCAGAAGGGAGAATATAGCTCGAACAAAGAATGATGAATTGAAGAGAGTCACTTAACCCACTTTTCAGTTTGTTGATTGTTCACCTATCTTCCCCCCCCCCCTCTCAGGATCACCACACATTAGGGGCGGACTGAGAGGGGAACGGAAATGCCAGCAGACGGACAAGCAAGCAGCAAGCAGCGGCGGTGACGTCTACACGACGCCATATCTCACGCCGTCACTTGTTGTACACGGGGGCCTTGGCTTCATTAAAAATATATCGTGCCGCCTGCACTTGAGCTTAACTTCATTACCAGCCACATCATTATGTATAGAGCACTGCCCATCCCCTTCGTCTTTACCAAGACAACCAGAATGCAAAGATGCCAAAATCATATTTATAATTTTTATGTATTACCAGCAGATACCCGCGGCTTCGCCCACGATAATTCATAAAAATGAAAGAGCAAAATAACTAAAACATACTTATTAACGCGCACGCGAAACATTCATAGGCCTAAATTAAACGATTAATAAATAAGTTAGCTAAAAATCCGGCTCTGAAGTGCATTCCACGATTAGAAAGCGCAGCTTGGAGAAAAGACCTCAGATTCGAGTTCCCTGGCCCAGAAAACCCCTGTATAGTCTATAGTGATATTTGTCGAAGTTAACTGTATTGCAACTTCCAAAACCGTACATGAACACTGTAAAACAATATGCTGTCACGAGAACAGATTTGCATTTGATATATTCTAATATACTACTATAAAATAGGCACTAAAGTGGGCATTACTCCGGTCCCGGTCAACCGATTTGGTCCAATATCAATAGGCTTCTTCCCATGGACGTTATAAATGCGTATACAAAGTTTCATGAAAATCCGATAAAGCGTATTTGAGTTATCGCGCGTACAACACACGGACAGACAGACAGACATACATTTTCCCGTCCACCATACAATCTCATAAAGTACCATTCTGGCACTTAAAAAAAAGATTAATTCTTGAGCCAACGGAACCAACCTCGTCCTAAATTTACCATAGAATTGGCACTAAATTGGGCTTTACTCCGGTATCGGTCAAACCGATTTGGTCCAATATCAATAGGCTTCTTCCCATGTACGTTATAAATGCGTATACAAAGTTTCATGAAAATCCGATAAAGCGTATTTGAGTTATCGCGCGTACAACACACGGACAGACAGACAGACATTTTCCCGTCATCCACACAATCTCAGAAAGTACCATTCTGGACTTAATAACGCAGAAATTTTATTTTGTTATGAAAAATAACTATGAAGTTAATAAACTTTTGTACCGAAATTTAACACCTTTATCCATCGTAAAATAGGATTGTTAACAATAAAAAAACAATTTTATCAAAGTTATGACTTAGATCAGTTTCCTAACATTTAACATAACAGGTTTTGTGTGTGTACTGCAGTTCGCAGCCAATTCATGAGAATCGGATGTGTTATTCCGTCACCATGGAGTTCATTGTTTCTTTATTCCTTCTTTTTCTTGTTTCGGCTGCACGATGCGTCCTTGACAACCGTTTGTGGAAACGTCACTTGCTGACGTCACATGCGTGTTGCACTATGGGAACTGTCATCCATCTTCATGACGTCAGAATGTATCTCATGCGCCAAGGATGTATTATCTCTGTTCATACATTTTATCACATGCAGTACCGAACAAGCATCTTCACACAAATACGTTCCCCATGTATTCATAACCATTTTAAACACTAAGGTAATGTTAGAAACTAGGAGGTGCCCGCGGCTTCGCCCACGATAATTAATTGAAAAATTAAAAATTAATGGTATAATAATTATTAAAGCATTATATTTATTAACACTTGCACGCGAATCATTCTTAAACTAAACCATTAATAATTAATGAAATAGCTAAAATTCCGGCTTTAGAGTACATTCCACGATTAGAAATCGCCACCTGGGAAAACGATCTCAGATTCGATTATGCAGTTCCAAAGATAACTGTGAACCACTGCCTTCTAAACTTTTTACAAACAGTGGGTGAACAGTAGGTGGCTTGTAACTGCCTTCAGAGAATTTTTTCGAAAAAAAGTTTCAAATAAAAGTTTTAGCTCTCACTATAAGCTACACTTGTGCAAAATTTAAAGAAAATCGTTAGAGCCGTTTTCGAGAAAATCGCGAAAAAGGATATGTGAATACTCCTAACTTTTATTTGGGCAGAGGAAGTCATGTGACTTTCACATCAGATTTTTTTAATGTAAATTCAGAAGGACATAACAAAACAAAGTGTATGTAAATAATTTTAAGTATATCAGACTTATTAGTAGGGGGAAGATTTCTATGATCTAAAAAAAAAATAGGATATATGCATGCATTTATGACCTAAAAAACCATTAAAATATGACCAATAAAATTTAAAATATGACTTCACCCCTTACATATTATGTATATTTTTTTAAGTTTCATTACAATTCATTTTATTAAAATATTATGTTAATTATTTAAAATATCTGTAAATTCTCCAAAAGTATCATTACAAGGCAAAATTTACATAATATCATATGAAACTTCAAAATTTCTTTAATATGCACACAAATATGCCAAAAATATGACCTAAATATGCTTATTCATACTAAATATGCTATAATAAATGAAAATTTCCTAAATATGCAGTTATATGCACAATAAAAGCTTTTCCATTTTCACCAGGATGCTTCGAATTCGGTTTAAATTAGTCGGAAACCTGAAATAATGCAAAGGGGAGAATATGGCATGTCATAGAAATCCGCACCCTACTTATTAGCTTCGTGTTATCTCTATATATACAACAGGCTTTGTCCTGACTGACTGACTGAGAATCAACGTAGAGCTTAAACTATAATAGGCAGAGACTTGGAATTTTGATAGTACCTTCATTTCATAATGTAGGTGCTCGCTAAGAAAGGATTTTGGAAAAAAAAAATTTAATGCCAAAAATCAAATGTTTTTTTAGTATACTTAATCACTTTTTATACAGAATTATCAAATCCGAATCACAGTTCTCATGACTACAATGTACTGTTGACAGTGGTCACAGGTAGGTTTGGAAATAAATTGTAGGCTACGAAACTTTGACAAATTAGAGAAGCTACCGATACAATTCATTGCTGTAAATAAATACTGAAGATGAAATCCACGAAAATAATGCACAATTTGATGCAGTCACATAACTTTCTCTACCCTGGACATAGAGAATGCCGTATGAGGTATGATAATATGTATATTATTAATTATATCGCAGGTTTTGGGAGAGGAAAGTATGAAAGTGATATTGAATTTCTTTTTAATTTCATCCCCGAAACGGTTTTATGGTAACATGAGAGTGATAAATAAAATATTCCGCAACGACAATACAATTTTTTGTTACCGGAAATTGTTTCTTCTTTTCTGAGGGAATAGTTAGAGTGTGATAAGTCGTTCTTCTTCATTTCAAATGTTTAATACCTATATAAGGACCTAGAATTTGAAAATCGAAAGTTCTTCTTAAGTTAATTTCGAATTACAAAATACAAAACCCGGGCGACGCCGGGCCTTTTAAGCTAGTATTATCTATATATATATATATATATAAAAGGCTTTGTCCTGACTGACAGGAATCAACGTACAGCCTAAACTATAACAGGTAGAGACTTGGAATTTTGACAGTACCTTCGTTTCATAATGTAGGTGCTCACTAAGAAAGGATTTTGAAAAATTCTGATTTTAAATGCCAAAAATCAAATGTTTTTGAGAATATTTAATCACTTCTTACACAGAATTATCGAATCCGAATCACATTTGACATTAAAGCATATTGTTGCCAGTGGGTTTCAGATGGGTTTGGAATTAAATTAAATGGAAGTTTGACAATTACAGTTTGCTTTGTCTATTTTTGTCATACCTTGGAAATTAAACTTTCGCGATCGCTTGAATGTTGTAAGCCCTAATATGGTCAAACATTGTTTTATTTGGACGAAACTCACTATACAGGGGTTTTCTGGACCAAGGAACTCGAATCTGAGGTCGCTTTTACCAGGCGATGCTATCTAATCGTGGTATGTAGTCCACGTGATTTAGGTGTTAATAAATATAATGATTTAACTATTATGCTCTTAATTTTTAATTTTTGAGATACTTATCGCGGGCGAAGCCGCGGGCACATGCTAGTCTAATATATAAAATCGAAAGTGTGTATGTATGTTTGTTCCTTATACAAATCTACATTTCTTTACCAATTTACACGACATTTTGCACACATACCCAGTTAAGCCCGGGAAGTAAAGCTGTCAACATTAAAATTGAAACAAATCAGTTATTCCCTTGAAAATTATATAATTTCTGTGAATATTCTACTGAAAAAAATGAAATACTGTTCAGTTGTCAAGACAACAGTGTATTGTTTACTCTGATCATATAGGGCTTTGTCAGCTATATAATGATGGACTTTAACGAATTATTATTCCATCGAAGTAATATATTGGCAAAAATAATTACTGAAAATGAAATCCACGAAAATATAGCACAGTGTGATGTAGTCACATAACTTTCTCTACCATCGACATAAGAAATATTTTCTCACTTCACATTTTGATGAAGAATAAGAGGTTGTATTGCAGGGACAACTAATTGTGTGAGTACCGGTATGCTATATCAGAAGTCTGTAAATAATCCTTTCCGCTGATACGTTATCCATAGCTGTAGGCTTTTATAGGGATGTTTATCATAGGCCCTAAGCATGGGATGGAACATTTTGAGTCCTATGCTCGCAGTATATTATGTCCCGGGTTTTAGGGAAAGAAAGTATGAAAGGGATACTGCATTTCTCTTTTATTTCAGCTCAGAAACGGTTGTATGGTAACATGAGAATGAGAAATAAAATTTTCCGTCAAGTCAATACAATCTTATGTAATTTATGTTTCTTCTTATTTTAACCCCTCCCAGGCATGATGTGTAGAAGCAACGGAATGCAGCATTCGACATCCTCTATGAACCATATAAAGCTATATCTAGCGTTTTCTGATGGAATAGTTTGAGTGTGATAAATCTTTTTCTTCATTTCAAGTTTTACATACATAAAGTCCTCCATAAGTTAATTTCAAATTAAAAAATACAAAGCCCGGGCGATGCCGGGCCTTTTCAGCTAGTAACTTATAAAGAATAAAAAATCAAATAAAGAACAAGATGGAAAAAATAAGAAACTTACTTAACGCTGTATATGGCAGACTCAGTTTCTCATACAATATACAAACCCTTGTCGGACTGCAAAGAAAACAGTTAGCACAATGATTAGGCTCGCAATTTAATTACATTTATTCTGTAATTTACATATAATTTAAATTTTTCATCCAATTCCTTTTCAGTTATTTTAATACAAATGTAGAACAAACGATTGTATCCTATAGGGTATATTATCAAATTAAGAGTTAAATATTGAGCTAACTTGCACGCCATTGGCATAATATAAGTGTAAGGAACTATGCATAATCGTTTCCATTTAAAATTAAAATCTTATCTGTAGATAACTTAAAATATAACTTTACATGCAAATTAAAAACGGTCCGATTAGGATAACAAGAGTGCAATTCGTGTTTAATTTGTGTTTGCGGCAAGAACGGAGGTCAGGATAAAAATATTACATATCAAAAACAATCGAACCTTACTTATTAGTTATTACTTATAGAACTACACTGACCGGCAAAAAAAAAACCGATCACTGTAAAATTTGTTGTACTTTTAAGATTAAACATAATTTTGATTGGATGTTTATACATTGTTGTTGGTGAGGATGAATTATTATTTTTAATGGATCATTAGCTATAGATACAGCATATCTGCTTTCTTCATATCTTCACTTTATCACCAAACAAAACAAAACAAAAAAACATCGCAATAGGGTGATTCCAATATGATTATAAGCACTAGCTTGTCGTACATATTGCTAGGTGTTTCATTGTTGTATTGCGTCATTTCCTTCCAAACTGAACGGAAACTGTCTCCCTTCGCATCGCAGTGATTCTGTCAGTAAGTTTAGTTGAAATTAATGCCTCTCAGTCCTGAAGACTTTGCCAAAGCTGTTGCTCTAATTGATGATGGATGCAGCCTCCGTTATGCCCCTGCAACCTTAGGCTCACCATTCACCACGGTGTAAGAGGAAAAATGGGGAATTAAGTGTGAAATGTGTCATTACATTTTAATCTTAAAAACGTATACAATTGCAGTAATTTTATTTCAAGCAATAGGCCTACTACATAATTTTTATTGAAACTTAATTTTTAAAATTTTCTTTAAGTGATCGGTTTTCTTTGCCGGTGAGTGTATGTTAGTGCATTTGTTTGTTAATTTTTTTTCTGTCTCTGGTTGAGTGTAAGAGAAGGCCTTAAGGCCTTAACTCTGACACATTAAATAAAGATTTATTTATTTATTATAAGATAAATGGCCGTGATTGGTCGATATCTGAGGCATTGTTAAACGTTAAAAATACGCGTCTTTTGAATTTCACAAGAAAAGAAATTACACTAGAATATTAGGATCTCGCTTGCAAAATACGTTAAGTCATTTCAGCAGCACTTAGTCACTGTGAAGATTCGCTAATCCATGTGACAAATCCTGTAACAAGTTGTCACCTCGCAACAAAAAGTAACCACAACAGAGTTCCCACAGAAGCTCAGCGAGTTGAGAAAGGCAAAACCGCAAGAATGCACCTTCTCGGCTGCCAAAACGGGAAAAATTGAGAAACTTGTTCTCAAACGTGTTATTAAACGACATTTTTGTTTATTTTTAAAATTGTTACAATTGCTTTTAAGTGACTACAATTTTACCGATGTCACGTTTGTGTGGGAAAAAGGTATTCGCAATTCACATTAATCAGACCTCTTACCTTGGGTGTCGGCATGGGCGGCAAATGCCCCCTCTCGAATGACTTATCAATTAATTTTTTTGGTACTCTTTGTCTGACAACCTGCAGTTGTTGCCTGAGAGTAAAAAAATAAATATTTTTAAATGAGTGTAGGAAGTATTAACTTATTATAGGACTTCAGATTTTAGGTAAAAACCTATATTAATCCTTAAGTGATATATGGACGAAAACTTGTATATGCATGTTTCAGAAATGACTATGCCTAAAACTGGTACTTTTATAGGACCTAAAACAATCTATTTTTAGGTTAGAGCCTAATATTGCCTGTTTACTTGCTTTTCCTCTAAAGTTCAAAATAAGTTATTTTTTTTGTTATAAATTCTAGCTTTTATTTTCAGTTCGTACTAAATTTTTAGCTCGGAATTTGCAGTAGGTCTACATGACATATTTGTGGTTAAATAGTAAGGAAATATAGTGTTTGTCTCCCGAATCCCACATCCAGTAACAACAAAATCGTAGTTCTCTGAATCACTGAGGGATACAAGGGGTTGAATATGCTAGCGTGCGTAGCTTCTGGGCGCAGGGATTAGGTTTTCACTGTCATGATAGTAATACAGGCCCTAGTAATAGGTCTATATAGTTCTGTGTACCATGGGCCTATTTCTGTGTTTTATCATGAATATTGAATAATGGTGACTTCAATAAATATAATATTCTGCATTGCAATTGAGATATTTCAGAAAATTGGCAAGTTAACGATTTTATAAGAGACTATTTTACGATCTTTAGAACCTATTTTCCAATTTTTAGAGCCTATTTTAGGTACCTAAAACAGCATTTTTAGCGATCTAAAAGTCCGAAGTCTACTTATTATAATGATAACTGCCTCAGTGTATTTATAATAATCCGTCATCAAGGCTGTCGCTCAAAAGAACGTGATCTGTTAGTTTAAAAACTTTGCAGCCTCGATGAAGTATCGCCGACGATAGGAGATGAAAATACAGTAGATGGAGAGAAATTCAATGATGAATTGTCCGGGGTAAAAACGACAGGGTGAGCAACCACAAAAGCGTGATTAAACAATAACTAAGGTAATCTTACCAGAAAGAAGCATCTTTCCTTTAGAGTTCAGAAGTTTCAAAATCTCAAACTCACCTGAAAATAAAAGAAAAATACGTTAGTTTTTCATATCCACATTAATTGTTTCATTCACATTGAATGCTGTCGTTGAATAATTCAACGCAGCTGCTATTGATATAATATTGTGCATTCTATCGAAATGTACGGCTACCGATATCTGCATTATATTTTAATGTATTTTTCAGTGTATACTCTCCTTCCTCACTTATGTGCAAGTAACAGGCCTGATGTAATTCCTGACAGACTGTTTTCAGATTGAATTTAATTCTAATGATGTTTTCACGGGCTATAAGCCGAGTAAAAGGATATATTGAATCCAAGCTTTCGGTCGCTGACATCTCTGCGGCTTTCCTCAGGGAAATGAGTGCAGAAAAAGGGGGTAGAGAGAGCTTATATATGTTTAGAGTGAAAAAAGAAATTCTGTGATTGGAGGAAATAGGTTGGAGTGTATCGGCCAATCAGAATGCAGGAATTTTCTTTATTGTAAAGACATTGAAGAAGCAATCGGTCCATATCAGGACCAATGGGAGAAAAATAAAGATTAATAATGTGAGTCAGAGCAGAGTAGTTTAGGGGATAACCGGTGTAAAAATGTGAATTTAATTCATTCATAACTTATACGGCTACTTTAAACCTATATTAAACATGTCAGCGAACCTTAGGCCTACGCTTAGGCCTACAACATTAATATTATTGACAGTGCATTTTGTGAAATCTACAATTTTAAGAATTTCTTACATCAGTATATACGAGTATGAATTAAGGTTAAGAAGAAGCACAGCTATAACTATTTGGGTATGCACTGTACCAATTTCACTCTAAAAACAAGTTTATATAGAAAAATAATATTCCTATTATAGATACTATGAATGTAACTTTTACACAAGTTTATAGGCTATACGTAATAGAAATAAAATACTTTATGCAAAATCATTCGTGTTACAGAATTTTTTGTGCAAGTAGATGCACTACATCTCACAGTGGAAAATCATTAAGAAAAAAAGCATCAAACAACATTATGAATCAAGCTAAAATTTAGCTAGCACGAATTGCTAGTTAAAATAGGCTATATACTGATAAATTAATCTTTTCTCGCTAATGACGTTCATAAGTTGATAGAAATATCGTACTGTAAATTTTATAAAATTTGAAGTTGTAAGGATTTTCAGATTTTCAGATTCACTCTTATATTGGTTCAAATCAGAAGAATAACATACATGTTAAAAAATCGTACTAAATACCAGCTATGAAACTTCCCATACGCCTATAATTATATGTTCAATGGTTGGACTCCACAAATGGTGGTACGAATAGGGTGACTGTTTTTCGTACTCAAAACAAACCACTCCTTTCTATTTCCTCTGGCCGTACCATAGAAACTATAGGTAGAGGAAGTAATGTGTTCTCCCTCGAAATTCGAAGTTCAGTTTTTAACATAAATAAGTTACATACTTTTTGTTCTTCGTCATTTTCTCCACAACGGCTCAACAATTATATTTAAATTTTGTGCATGAGGTCCTTATACTAAAATATAAAACTTTTAACTGATTTTTCTTCGCAAAAAATTATCTGAAAGGTAGTTATAAGCCACCCACTGTAGAAACTCAGTCTTGCCTGGTGAACAATAAAGCTTTGCATCAGGTTGAAACAACTGAATATAAGCTCTTTCACGGCCTCTTATTCTATCTTATATCAGAATGTGAAGTGAGAAATATGCATTCCCTATGCTTAGGGTAAAGAAAGTTACGTGAATGCAGCAATCAGATTTTATTTGGGTTGTAAGACCTTCTGGGCTGCGAATCGGAACGTGGTAACGACTTTTTTCTTCACTTTACAACTTTACACATGTACGGAATGTAATGTTTGCCGATTTCCTGGAAAACGTGTTAACCGGTTTGTTTAAAATTCCTACATGAATTCCATAAAATGACGAAATTATATGCTATGGTATGTTATGAGGACGTTGGAGTTTTTCAATTGGCCTAATCCTTCTGGTGGCACTATGGCCCTGGGGTCGACTCAGCCTCTAACAGAAATGAGTGCCAGGAGAAATCCTGGGGGTAAAGGCGGCCGGTGCTTAAGGCCAACAACCTTAACACCTTCACGTCCCGAATGTATAAAATCTGTGAACCTCAACCTCCCGGAACTCTCTGGGCCTCCATTGCCTGTATAGTGAACACTTTACTTTACTATGGTGTGTTATGCATAGACCTGGGATTTTAGGCCCTAAAAAATTAGTTTTAGGCACCTAAAATAGGATTTTAAAACAAGTAAATAGGCTTTTAAAAGAGAAAATAGGACTGAAAATAAGCTTTAAAAATGTGTAAATAGACAGAAAATAAACTTTTAAAAATACTACAATATGCTCTTAAACTGTAACGTGGTTTTTTTTACTGTAAGAAACGTGATATAGGCCTACCTATTCTCAACAGAAATAATTGCTAAATTAAGACAGAACTAAAAATACATTTATCAAATACAGATTTGGATTATACGAAAAATTGACACAGTATGTCCCATCTTACTATATATACCTGCTACTTGTTGTTTTGAGCGAATCCTCCCCCATCAGGCAGCATTCCTTTGTCGACAATTGTTTGAGAAAATCAAGTTTCTGTGAAAAACCCACCCTCTGCTGTTCTGCTCTTCACTCAGGGATACCCATTAAATGATTGTAAAAGTTACAGAAGTTGGATTTTATTTTAAATGTACAAAATAGGCATTTTAGGCACTAAAATAGTAAAAATAGGCTACGAGTGTTCAAATAGGCATTTTAGGGCACTATATAAAACTCTATGGGGTACGCCGTAGCGTAGTGGTCGAGGCGCTGCGCTACAAACCGGAAGGTCGCGGGTTCGATTCCCGATGAGGTCGTTGGATTTTTTCAATTGGCCTAATTCTTTTGGTGGCACTATGGCCCTGGGGTCGACTCAGCCTCTAACAGAAATGAGTACCAGGAGCAATCCTGGGGGTAAAGGCGGCCGGTGCGTAAGGCTGACAACCTTACCACCTTCATGTGCCGATGTCTAAAAATCTGGGAGCCTCAACCTCCTGGAACCCTCTGGGCCTCCATGGCCTGTAATAGGGAACACTTTACACTTTACATATAAAACTCTATAAATACAAGTGATATATCATGAAATGTCAAAATATTTTTAAAAATTCATGCTATTTCATAAGGAACAAAATAGGCAATTGCTCTAAAATCCCAGGTCTAGTTCGTTAAACTAAGAGCCAAAATTTTTATGTGGACAAAGGAAGTTATGTTTCCAGAATTTCACATAGGTTATAATTACCACTTGAATTTTACAGCGAAATTCTAATTTCGCTCACTTATGTATTCTGTACATGGTATAGTCTCCATTTGTCAGAACAGGTCGGCACATTTTAGATCTCTCTAACATCCAGACATCTAAGATTTATTATACTGACACTACGGAATGCCAGGTATTCTTGCTTGGAAATACTAACATAATCTTCCGTCATATTTACGATCGCAATTCTTCATAACCGTGATTTAAGAGAGTTTTGATTATCGGTAGCCGCATGTTAACAATCGCATTGCAGAGAGACCGTGAGAATAGTGTTAACATTCTGTCCCTGTCGGGCATCGAAGCAGGGACTTTCTCTTCACATGCTTTTTTTTTTTCGGTTTGCCGCCGTGAGTGACCTGCAAAGAGAGGTTGCCGGGGCGTTACGTACATAAAAGATTTCTTTTTTTGTTTCGGTAGCGGGGTTGTTTACTCTAACCAGCATGCTGACAGATTCTTTGATCGTCTCTCTTGTTCCAAGAAGCCGATGTTAAGAAATTTCTATCCTCAAGTTTCTAAACTATACATTGGGTTCATCTATTCCCTCGTGTACAGAAACTGTTTTTAAAAAATTATATCAAGTGAAACACATAACTTCCTCTGCCCAAACAAAAGTATAATAATTAGGGGGCGGATTTCTATGACCTAAAAAATAGGATATATGCATGCATTTATGACCTAAAAACCATTAAAATATGACCAATAAAATTTAAAATATGACTTTACCACTTACACATTGTGTATATTTCTTTACGTTTCATTACAATACATTTTATTAAAATATAGTGTTAATTAGTTAAAATATCTGTATATTCCCCAAAAGTATCATTATAAAGCAAAATTTACAAAATATGATGCGAAACTTCAAAATTTCTTTCATATGCACACAAATATGCCAAAAATATGATCTAAATATGCATATTCATACTAAAAATGCTACAATAGTTGAAAACTTCCTAAATTTGCAGTTATATGCACAATAAAAGCCGTTTCATTTTCACCAGGATGCTTGGAATCGGTTTAAATTAGTCGGAAACCTGAAATAATGCAAAGGGGAAAAATATGACATGTCATAAAAATCCGCCCCTAATCATAATATATTATGCATGGCATTCTCTTCAGGTAAATACAATAGATTAAATAAAAAAATAAAAAATAACATTAAATACAGTACATTCATTTACAGTAATAATAGGAAGGCAATTCAAAAAATTCATGAAAAATAAAATCAGGTAAAATGTAACAAAGTTCAGAATTCTTTTGTTTAATCACTAATAATTTCAATTATGATATGTAGAAAATAAGTTATTTTTTTTATACGATTTCCGAGTTAAGCTGCAGACCGATTCGTTAAGCAGGGCTTACGGAAGAACAAAGGTCTGGTTTGATAAGCATATGTGAAGGAATATGTGGGTAGTGTTATTTGTCAAAGCTAACTGTATTGCAAATACCAAAGCCGAATATGAATACTGTAAAACAATATGTTGTCATGATAACTGATTTGCATTCGATAAATTCTTTCTAATATATGAGTATTAACCATAAAATAGGCACTAAATTGGATATTACTCCGGAACCGGTCAACCGATTTGGTCCAAAATCAATATGCTTCGTCCCATGGGCGTTATAAGTGAGTGTACGAAGTTTCATGAAAATCTGTTAAAGCGTATTCGAGTTATCGCACGCACAGACAGATGGACAGACATTTTCCCGTCCACCACACAATCTTATAAAATACCATTCTGGCACTTAATAAATATTTCTATAGTACAATAAACTTATTTTTCTTAAATTTGTAATTGCTCAGAATAATTAATTCCGGGTTATTTTAACAATGGAATTAAAAAACTTGGGGAAATAAGATTTACAAAAATGTTTCCTTGGTGTGAAATTTATATTGATAAGTCCTATTGGTCATTAGGCCTAATTGTATCTTGCTTTGGAAAACCTTTTCTGCTTGACAAATCCGGCACTTGACTTGTTATCACTAGTGTCTGAGGCATGTATACAGCAGTGATTGTTGCTATCTGTATGGAGTGCATGTAACTACTTGTTCACTGCGGGCTTTTAATTATGATTATCAACAGCACACACCCGTATAGCAATTACAACTAACTAGCCACCACTCCATAAACAAAACAGCACCAATATCAGCAGATATCTTCTTCTAGTGTGACTTGAGGCCAGGGCCGTAGCTAGGCGGTGGCGAGATGTGCCCCCGCCAAGGGCGCAGGTACCAAGAGGGCGCAAAATTAACCATGAAAAATCCCACCTTTTTTTAGACCGATGGAATTTATCAAATAATAAAAATTCCACGTTAAAGGAAGAAATCTTTCAGGTTATTAAAAATTACTGCACGTGAACCGATTGTCTACAAACAAAAAGCAGCCATGCAACGTTCTTTAATTAACACGTTTCTTATTGACAGAGTATGATAACATAAATCATGAACAGTATGGAATGATATAACAATAAAAATAAAATTTACATTATTATTCAGATGAAAGTGGTTCAACTATTCGAAAAAATACCTTTACCTATATTAATGTGTTAAACATTATAGTGGGCCGCAGGCCTATTATGTACTTTACTTTAGATACTAGATTTTATGATTTAATTATTTTTTAAGTAGAACAATCATCTGAAAATAAGGTATTAGTACCTTAAAAGTTCAACACTTAGTTCACTTTCAAATTGAGGTTTAGGTTTTCTTTGATAATAGCAGTGCTTTTATATTAAAATAATAAATAATTTTACAGTAATTTAAAATAAAATTATTCAGAGCCCCCAGTAATGGAGGGCGCAGATTTGTCAAACTCGCCAAGGGCGCAGAAGGACCTAGCTACGGTCCTGCTTGAGGCCTCCCCAGTGTTGAGAATGCATAACGGTTTCTCGGGCTTCCAACCGTATGAGTTGGACTGATTCAGAGCTTTCGGCAGCTATCTCCGCTTTTTTAAGGGGGGAGGGGACATACAGGTTTGGGTACTGAGAAATAGGTGAAATTTATTTTTCCCTTCAGCAATGAATTGCTCTACAACCTCGTAATATCACATACTCTTTATTGACTACTTCTACAATTGCATTACTTACTATTTTCAGAATTCTAGAGTGATAGGTATGGACCGGATTTTTAGGTTTTTACCTATTTTTTTCCTTACTTCCAAAACAAAAAGCGATCATACACTTTTTCGAATCACGTCCATAGGATTCACCCACATTAATTCTATGGCACCTAAAAATACCTAAATTGGGTATAAACACCTAAATACACCTAAACGGGATATAAAACCTAAAATAACTAATTTAGGCTACTTTTTTTGTCTTTTTTGTTTGTCAGTTGAGAAATCGATATTTTGCGGAGAGACAATTTTTGTCGGGTTGAAATTAATACCACCAGCGTTTCGTTCAACCCATTGTCGTCTTGGATGGACTGTATCAAGAGAGGAAGTGTAAGAGCACCGACGTATTCCTTTTAAAATATTCGTACGAACAACCATTGTTGCCGTGTATGAACAAGGATATAGATTTCTGTGTTTTAAAGCCCTTGTTTGCCTTTATTACTTCCCTGTTATTCATACTTAGTGGTCACACTGTGATTTTTAAGAAGACGTGTTAATTATGCCGAAACAAATGAAATCGAGTTTATTACGGCAGTGGGTACGACATTCAAATTCATTAAACCAATTATTCTACCCGAAAACGATATTTTGGGGAAAAACCTAAAAAAAACTATTTCACCTAATGAAAACCTAAAACAGTGTTTTTAAAAACCTAAAAATCCGGTCCCTATTTATTACATATTTATTAAAATTCATTAAACCAATTTATTCTACCCGAAAACGATATTTTGGGGGAAAAACCTAAAAAAAACTATTTCGCCTAATGAACAACCTAAAACAGTGTTTTTAAAAACCTAAAAATCCGGTCCCTAGTGATAGGGTAAAAGCGAATAAGTCAAAATACCAAAGTTTTAGGAGAGACAAGTAACGATTTGTTTTCACAGCATTTTTACAATATTTAGATCAGTCGACCCAGATATTTTTACATAGTATAAAAATGAAATTTAGTATCTTGCAGGAAATTTAACGTTGAAGTTTAGCATTTTATAGCGATTTGGGATGGAACAATTTTATTATTGAAAATTAGGTTTTACAAATTCAGTGCGTTATAAAGTGCATTTTCATTATTTTCCAGTTACAGTAATTTATCGTAATATAAACTTATCGTGAAATTGTAACACTGAAGTAGCCTACACGTCAAAATATATGCACTGCTAACATGTATTTGCCTACATGTATTTAAAACCAGTATTAGCACACACATTGAAGAAATTTCAATAATTCTCTCCTTTAACCTATTTCGATATTAACCTATTTGTCTATAATTAATTAAACTGTTAAAGTTACGGCTGATTATCGTTTCAAAATGGCAGCCACGTTTCATGCACTGGAATGCCGTTTCGGTTATAATTTCCACAAATCTATTTTTTAGTGATTATTTTTCTGCGTATTTGTTAATATCATATGAACAATACTACGAATATAAAATAAAATGTGAAAAAATGCTTTACACGCATTTATTTTAAAATACTTATACAGTAGTTATTCTAAAGATTGTAGAATTTGATGTTCATAATATATATGTTCGGATGTACTACAAGAATAATCAAGAGTGAGTTAAAGACAAACCATCGAAGATATTATTATTTTAAATGAGGATGTAAGGTGGACACTTATATTATATTTTATTACATCTTAAGCTACATGGTGCTTTTGAACAAATGATGACGTCATTTATATCATGTACAACAGTAGTCTACAAGCATCTGAATTACATCTCCATGCTTCTGTTAGTACCTTGTCGTAAATTAACTTCCAATTTATAATATTTTCTAAAACCAGTATAAACTATTCCAAACGCATGAATGCGAAGTCGGTTCTGCAGCGTGCATTGTGATTTGTTCGTCCGTTAGCCCGCATGACTTCAACTCTTCAGAACCGTTGAACCGACTCCAGTCAAACGACGTATTTGAATTCACAATAGAAATGATTTAGAACATCTTAATCCACACAGTTCATTGCCCACGAGATGTGAAGGTTTCATCTCAGAAACAAAATCGCGATTATGCTTTTTTATGCAGATTAGTATTCCTATTTTCTGATGCGATGGAGAGCACGAAAATAAAATTTTCTTAATAAAACAGTACCTTTTCAGCTAGTCTTGCTGCTATGGAAATAAAAAATTGAAATATTATGTTTCATCTATTCTCGTTACCATGGATACGATAATCGAACTTATTTGTTACCAAGGAAACCATAAACAATTGAAGTTATATCACAGTATAAGTATTAATACGTATACTGTGGTTATATGTTTCAGTTATTCTTGTTGCTATGGAAATAGTAAACAATGTTTCAGCTGCCCTTGTTACCATGGAAATGATACACAATAATATGATAGTAGGCCTATATATTTTCCCTTAGGTATCTTTCGGGAAAAAGAGAAATGCAGCACTTTTACTGCATAAATAAACAACGCGTAAAACTCATTGCTGGACTCGAAAAGAGGATAACAAATTTCCCCTGTCAGCTGAATTACTCGTACATTTTTAAATCGCAGAAAATAGTAGAAGTTGTATAAATTACATTGCATAACTTTTTTAAAAAACAAGGTCAGAGCAACAAACGTATTAAATTGAAAACTAATGAAGTAAAACGTCGCTTTAATATTGTACAATCAGTTACGAAAACATTAGGCTATGTACTGTCAATTATTGCACAATCTTTTCTAAAAATATTCACATAGCTAATGTTTGAATTAACAGTCAGAAATATACTGTTTAAGATTTGACAAATTAATAGAATATGCACAAATATTTTAATATCAAGCAAATGTGGTGCATTATCGCAAAACTAACAAAATATGCAACAATAGGCCTATTCAAAATGAAATCAATGTTCTGCTATTTCTTTACATTTCATCACTAACACGTAACAGAGTGTCGGCCGCGGTGGTTCCCGTCTCTAGTTCCGAAGGTCGCGGGATCAAACCCGGCCGCGGTCGGTGGATTTTTCAGGACGTAAAAACCCTGGGCACGGAGTCCTCCGGGAGGGACTTTAAGCTGGGGGGCCCATGCCGTAGATTTTCGGCACGTAAGAACTCCAATCCTAAATTAGAGCTTCTGGACAAAAATAAGCGTAACAAAATTCGCGTCTGTAGTCTCCACTCTGGGGATATACAACTTTTATTCGGAGACTTTTGTTCTATGACGTAAAATTTGTATGTAACAGGGCATTAAAGTCATTACAATTTGGTGCTCATAAGTAAATAACGAAGGGAAATAGGGTTAAAATTTTCGTTAAATTGACTTCATGCCTTTTTTAGTGATCGACAAAACCGGATTCTTAATCAATCATCTACAGCTATATCACAATTTAGTGTTTTCATAATCTGCAAAATTTACAGACTAATCACATGAATGGCCGCCGCTGCATTAGTCTTTTTATTCATAACTGCAATGTTAAAAACGAAGTTCATTTGCTTTGCACATTTTCAAATGTTAGAAGTCAGTGGAGGCCATGCCCTGGGAGATTTTATGCTGTAATGGGAAAAATTGAATCCATAGAGGAAAAATCTCTTACTAAAAGTTACTTGTCTATGTCCCCTCTATAGGCCTACACAGGTAAAATATTTCGGTGTTATTCATTAACACTCTGCACAAGAATATAGAATGATGTAACAGAGTGCATGAATAAATATATGATTTTTCGTCAACTTTCGGGCTCTATTGATGACAATAACGCTGTCCCGAAGACAAGAAGAGAAGCGAGGACCGCTGACGCAGCAAGAAGGCGCCTTTCGCAAAGCTTTTTTGTGAGACTCTCTACATATGGCACATGTTGTGTTAATGCAAATGCTAGGACTTACTGCGTTACCTACATCTACAGAATATCTCAGATAATGAAGCTGTGAGTCACAGCCGGCCTTGCTCACTGTCACTGTTGATTGATACATGTGACAGCGGTATTCAACTGTTTCAATTCTTTTTATATTATGTCAAACCCCCCTGTCTCACAAAATTTTGAACATATCTATAAACGTGTGTTAAAGCACCAGGTATAATATTTATGTACTGGTCATTTCTTGTGAGTTAACTCAATCCTGCCAGTTTCGGAATGATCATAAGATGAGTGTGATTTCATTTCATATCAAGTTCTACATTAATTTGTATTGTATCTTGCATTTTACTAGGACTATTCCACTCATACGCCGCGTGTTTTATATTGACTAATAACGTTTACCAATTCCTCGGATATAGACCAATCACGGCCGTTTATCTTACAATATTCTTGTAGGAATCGCGAGGATGGTATTTTATCGGGTAAAACATCTGCTAGTTACTGGACACGTAAGCATCAGTGTGCAGTGATTAATACGTCATATATTGCCTTTAAACAGCACGAAAACAGATTATTTTATACAACATAACTTGTTTGGAAATTGAAATAATATAAATGTACATTGATTAAAGTACAATTTCGATTCGGTGCAAGCCAGTTCGTGTGCTTTTATTCTGTTCTGCTGTTAGCTTACCTGAATGAAGTTAATTATGTTCATTTTCTTGTATTATATACCTACCTAATTTATGCAGTATTTTTTAAAATGCGCGTAGACCATTATCTGTCATTACTGGCATTTCTTGAGGGGTAGCAAAAGATGAAAATCTCTGGGCGCGCGGTCCGAGCTGTAGGGTGGAGACTACAACACCTCCCTGCAAGTTTCCTGCAAAAGTTCGGCTAGAAGATGTTTCAACATCGACCCTACAGCCCGCACCTCGCTCCCAGTGATTTCCATTTTTTCCTACACCTCAATAAATGACAGAGAATGACTGAGAAGATGGTCCCATGGTATGAGAAATGCCTCAATTCTTGTGGCGAATATGTTGAAAAATAGTTGAACGCTTGCTATATCTGTTACAATAAATACTTCCATGAAATTTTGTTTTGTTTCTGTAAACGGCCCTGGGGAAACTTACTTAGTGGACGGCCTTCGTATATGTGTGAAGTTTCCGAGCCTTCTCGCGGGCCGCGGGATGTGTTAAGGGGACCCGGAATGCCCTATCCTTACAATGATAAATCATTAATATTCCGTGTACCTTTTCTCCAAAACTATCCTTCACAGACATATGACATTTTTGTAGTTATAGATACGTAGGCTACTTTGGCTATATACTGAAGCTTAGATATTTAAATTTAGCCTTCAGGTTTAATAAATTATAATTTTTTTACTGTATTAAACTTTTTTATCTACATTTTATAACATATAATTCTCGTTAAAGTGATTACAAAATTGAAATATGTAATTTTAAGCGCTTCGGTATATGCACAATATATGGATAAACAAACTGTGAACATTTCAAGACCCTACATGTAGTAAAAATTGAGAAAAGGTACATTAAGTAATTAAAAAAGAAACTTAATGGAAAACAGCCTCCGAAGTTGGAATATCAAAATAAGACAGCCCCATAACTTGGTTCACCTTCCACGCACGACATTTAATAATAATAATAATAATAATAATAATAATAATAATAATAATAATAATAATTATAATAATAATAATAATAATAATAATAACAACAACAATAATAATAATAATAATAATAATAATAATAATAAATATTTAGACTTACAGTACAGCAATGATTTATTCCTCATTTTGAAGCTAAAACTTCGGAGTTATTTTAAATAAATGAAAATAAAAAAGGAATTTTTAGCCCAAAATCTCATTCCGGATCTCCTTAAAGAAAAGAGTATCATGCGAAAAGCAGGGCATCTGGACACCTTAGAATAAATAAACAGAAGAATAATAAGAAGAGTAATATAAGCAACAACAGACCATTAGAAAGAGTACAAAGTGTTAGAGCTGGACGTCGTGACAACATTGTAATCTTCGCTTCCTGCAACACGACGAATACTGTCTGTCGTAAACACTGTAATTTACGATTCGTTACAATTGTGAACCCACGACCCGCTGGACCAGGGAGCACTCACCCATACAAAGCTCGTCGCGAGATGTGATGAGGTCCGCCCCTCAATAAAATGCAATAAAGCTATTTAATGACATTACCAAATTTGTTTTAATAAGTACATACTTTTTCTTCTGCATGGTGAAAGTATTCTGGGAATATCTTACTTCACTTTCAAAGAAGTGACAGGACTGTAATGGCCAGGGCCCGGATTTTTATGACCTAAAAATACTTTTAAAAATGAGCAATAAAATGACCGTAAAAATAAAAAATCCCTTTAGGCAGGCCTACAGGCGGAGGTAGATTTCGAAGTGCTTTTGGTTTAATTTATTGTCGCTGCATAGCCTTCTTTAGTAGTAGCATAGTCTTCTTTAGCCTTGGCATGGTAAACCTGCAGTAATAAGAACTGAATTCGGTAAAGAGGAAGAGCCTACAATCATTTGTTTTGACAACAAGAATAGGATATAATATTCTGGGAGGCCGTGCGCAAGATCAGCAATGAATAAAATTAGCAAAGCCGCTAAACAAGACAAAATTATGATATTATAATAATTCTTTTAAGTGTTATTATTTTCAAACATTAAAATCTCGCGTAATATGAGAGCTATCAAGAAACTATTTATTGATTTGTAGAGTACTCATCAAGAGCTTTTCAACGATACCCCACAAGACGTGGTTTCAAAAGTTTCGAATTTTCATCCCCCACCCCCACCTCCACCCCCACCCTCACTCGAACCCCCGAATCGTTGGTGTCACTGTGAACTCCATAGGGAATACTCTAATTTATTCAAACAAAGTTTCCCTCTATATTTCATAGGGGCCGAGATAAAAATGTTTTAAAATTTCAACCCCCTCCCCCGACCACCCCCTTGGGCCAATTTTGCCCATTAACGAACTTGTCCGAACTATTGGGCCTAGAAATAACATAATAAAATTTGGTTCAAATATCTTCAAAATTACGGCCGCTATCGTGTAAAGATATATATAAATATATATATATATAAATATATATATATATAAATATCACAAAATTTTTTTTTTTGAACGGGCGGTGGTTTCGTACTTAGGGGAGCATGAAACGTAAAGATATGAAAGAATTTTTCGAAAATCATAAAGTGGTATCCATTGCAATAGGTAGAATTTTCTTCGAAAATCTACCTAAAAAGGCCCAAAAATTTGTATGTAAATATCAGTTTATTTATCAGAATTGTGCATAACCTACATTCATCTTGTTGACCAACTTATAGGGTTGTAATTAGTTCATTACATAGGGTTAAAGGCACACAGCAAACATCAAAATTAAAATAACAAGATAGATTTATTTATCCTTATTTAGAATTCCGATAGTAGGCTATTGAATTAACTAAATTCACAAACACTCTATATAATGCAAAAAAAAAAAAAAAAAAAAAAAAAAAAAAAAAAAAGAGAGAATATAATGACTTTAAATTTAAAAATTACCTAAAAATATGAAATGGAGGAAAAAAGACCGTGAAATGGCAAAAAAGAAAGAACAGAGACATAGAATTTTTAAAAAATAACCAAAAATAAGAAAAATTGGCTAAAATGACCAAAAATGACCCTAAAAATTAGTGTAGTCGTCATCAGAATATGTGCATTAGTGCACGTCCATGATGTAGGCTACCAGTTAAAAAATGACAGGTCATCAAAATTCCAGCCCTGGTAATGGAATGTCAAACTATGCAACTATTCACGAATTTCGTATGTTAGTTGTTATTTCCTGATTTTTTAGACACTAGCAGGTGGCCGCGATTATTATTTACTCAACTCTTAGGCGTTTTAATTAAATTATTTAACAGAAAATAATTACACTACGTTATTAACAACAACACGCTTTTACATAAATTGAATTACATGATTCTATTGCTTGACGTAAACGAACAAAACGAATCTTGTACCGTCTTAGGGGAATACAAATTCCCAAATGAAACGAATAAAACGAACCATGGATTCATGAATTTTACCCTTGGTGGATTTGGAAATCTTATCTATATATATAAAAATGAATGTATGTGTGTGTGTGTGTTCTTTATGCATTACTACACCATTCATCCGATCGCCATGAAACTTTGGGAAGTTGTTGAGTGCATTCCCGGGAAGGTTTCTGGCATATTACATTTTTAATTTTTCCTTTCGTTTGTGAGTTATGAGTGAAAAACGGTCAAAAAACGTGTATTTTTTTTCGTTTTCGAAGCATCGTTTTCAGTAATACCATTCAATGTCAAATCAATTACAGTAGGCTTTGGCTATTTTTGTCATTCCTTGGACATAAAACTATCGCGATCGCTTGAATGTTGTAGCTCACGCTGGTCGATTCATTTGTTTATAATGTCAAGGCACGCAGACATGAAATTTTCAACCTACACCGAAGAGGATTATTATTATTATTACTATTATTATTGTTATTATTATTATTATTATTATAAAAGGGATAATCAATATAGGCCTCAATATGGTCAAACGTTGTTCGATTTGGACGAAATTCACTATACAGGGGTTTTCTGGGCCAAGGACCTCGAATCTGAGGTTGCTTTTACCAGTCGACGCTATCTAATCGTGGTATGTAATTCACGTGATTTAGGTGTTAATAAATATAATGATTTAACTTTCATGCTCTTAATTTTTAATTTTTGAAATAATTATCGCGGGCAATCGCTTGATTTTGTAAGTCCATCCTTGACGATTCATTTGTTTAGAATATCAAGTCCCGCAGACGTATGAAATTTTCAACCTACACGGAAGAGGGATATTCAATATAGGCCTAAATATGGTCAAACATTGTTCGACTTGGACGAAACTCACTATGCAGGGGTTTTCTGGACCAGGGAACTCGAATCTGAGGTCGCTTTTACCAGGCGACGCTATCTAATCGTGGTATGTAGTCCACGTGATTTTGGTGTTAATAAATATAATGATTTAACTATTATGCTCTTAATTTTTAATTCTTGAAATAATTATCGCGGGCACATGCTAGTATTGAATATTACTTACTTACATTGAATATTATCGAAACTCTAAATAACCATAAATAAATAGATATTGTTATAATTTTAATTTGGGTACAGAAAGACTGTGTTCAACTGCATGTACCAATTAAGTAATTACAAGCTTATAATTGGGTCAACAACATTTAATGTAGAACAGACACAAATCTGACGAATAAACTAGTATTTTCATACAATTTTTTTATTCATTTTTATTAGTTTTCGGGTCATTTTTCTGTATTTTTGCAGTCACAGGGTGTCCACCAAGTAATGCTGAAGAAATTCCCGGCTTATTCCCTGATTTTCATTGATCATTTCAGAAATTCCCGACCAAAATATCATTATGAAGCACTTTCTAATAACTGTGTAAGAAAAATTATAGGATTATACATACTTTAAATAAGAAAAACTTTTAGTAACGAAAGTAATTGCAAACAATAATTACTTAGGCTATAACAGATGCAAGAATTAGGAACAATAAAATAAATTAAATATGCAGTACTTTCATATAGGCCTATTATTGTCTAGAAGTCTTTTTGATCACACTTTGCAATTTTTCGAATTTTCCCGGATATTTTAACAAATTCATTAACTTTTCCCGGATTTTCCCGATCATACAAAATTCCCGGCCTTTTCCCGGATTCCCGGATTTTCCCGACCAGTGGACACCCTGCAGTCATTTTAAAGCTCATATTTTAAGTTTTTTTAGGTCATCAAAATCCGGGCCCTGGTCATAAACATCCGAACGCTAGTTATAGGGTATATTCAAATTACGGTTAAAGAAATGGCTGTAGGTCTGCGCCGTAACTTCCACGTTAAGATTACAATAGGGCAGACAAATCCTTAGGCCTAAGCTGTAGCATAATACAGAGCACGGAATCTCATTTTTTGTGTCTAGCTAGAGGGCGTCTGCATACATTCAAGGCTTTCAGACATCCGATCTGCCCAGCACCCTAACGGATATTATCTTTTTTTTTGCACATGCGAGTAAATAAGAATGGACGCTTAGCGAAAGAAGGAACTAAGTGATCATGCATACAGCACTAGAAGAAATAATAATCTACTTCTATCAGAACCCAAATGTCTCACATCAGCAGGATTAAACCATAGCATTAATTTTGGTCCCCGATTCTATAACTCTATGATCAGCAGATACCCCGATCTCGCAGTTTACCCCAATTTTAAATTTAATAAGTATGTAAAACATTTTTTGTAATTTCATTAGCTTTAAGTCATTTATTTTTATTATTATTATTTATTGCATGTATTTGTGTTTAATAATTTTTGTCTCCTTTTTATAAATTTGTCTTTTCTTTTTCTAGCTCTGTTTAACATTTTTCACCTTTTTTTATAAGTGTGTCTTTCTTTCTCACTTTGTTTTTTGTTTCTCTTCTTTCTCCACTCTGATGTTCTGAATCTACACCCGAGCACGAGCAGTTTGCTCATTCGGGTGTATTTCTAAATAAATATTTGAAGAGCTTTTAGCAAAAACAACCTCAGTCCAAAAATTTGAAAATTGAGTTTTCTGTGTCATTGGGTTCTACAACCTACTGGTCATGGTTTAAACTACATAATATGGCAAAATCTGCCATAGTCCGTCAAATATAGGATTACAAAGTTTACCAACTTAGCTAAAACAACCATTGTCCATTCAGTTTTTTACAAATACCTAGTGAATTTGCTGATAGAAGTTTGTTATCATGCAGAAATCTGTTTCTTAGAATCAGCTGTTTCATTGTTGTGCAAAGCATTGTCTCCTCTGATGATAACAGCAGTGGAATCGAGGATCCATAAACATCCTAGCTCATACGATAGCTAATATTGATATTTTTCAATAACAATAATAGTGTGACGTGTAATTAAGAATTCGAATAACATTTTTCTTGTTTATTATTTGATTTTGTATTTTTTCTTTGCATTCTTAAACATTTCTTAGACAGTGGATTAAAATTTGTTGGCAAAAACAGCCATAGTCCAGGTGTCTTCAGCTTTCAGGTCTGGTTTCAGGGCACTGAAGTTACATATAAAGGAAAATTATTATATCGAAATATTTCTATATATGTTTACTTAAATATGGAATGAATTTTTAATTCATGAAGTAATAACTGCCAAAGGAAGAAAGTTTTTTGCTTCTATTGAAAAAATTTGGTTTTTGGACTATGGTTGTTTTTGCTAAAAGCTCTTCATTTCGTTCTTTTCTTTCTTTTTCTTTTCTTAAAAAGTATTGTACTTTTAATTTTGAAATTTGTAAATGTTTTTTTGTTTATTTGTATATTTTTGTATTTGTATTTGTACATAAGTTTGTAAATGTGATTTAAATAAAATAAAATAAATAAATAAAAAATAAAAGTCTCACCTGGTGACTCGTGGTATAAGGAACAGTGGTGTAAGCAGGGAGGTAAACTTCTTCGTCGGTAAGTGAGACGGAGGCGTCCAGAAGTCCGGGCATCTTGTAGTGGCTCAGCGGTTGGTGGTCGTTATTATTATTCAGCTTGATATCGCCGTGCGAAACAGAGTCGATTTCCTCACTTAGTCGTACATACACTAACGGCTCCGTATCGACCGATCGATCCACCACTGTCGAGTGCTGCAAAGATGGCGGATGACGGTGCATGATGTAACAACAGCAGCAGCGTGTCAAAAACAGATACAAATTCTAATAATGAGACGCCTGGAGCCGTTTAAAAATAAAAACCCGCAAATCCAATCAAAATGAACTACTGATAGCAATAATCAAATCCAGAGCGAACAAAATGTCCGTTGAACCCCCCCACACAATGATATTGTCTTCACCATTCCTACGTGCCGCTATGCATTGTGCAACATCGTTCACTCCACCCACGAAAATATAGTCAAAACACACGAAGAAATGTCCGACAACGGTCGATAAATTACTGCATATTTTTCTGAAGAAACAAACGTCAAATTCTCGGACACTTCCTAGGCAATAAACTTTCGGAAACATAAGAACAATTATTTAATTCCATGACCAAGAATGCAATTTGGATTGTGGTCTTTTTTATAGCTGCGTTCATATCAAAAGGTTTGTCTATTTCCACAGTGAAAGGGAAAGTCTAAAAATTGCATTCGACTCCTTCGTTTATAAAATGTAAATTTAAGTTTGGTTTTTTAAATTAATTTTTATTTACTAAGTCCAGAAGTAAATGTCAGTGAATTCTAGTAGGCCTAGGTCCAGTTAAATTTACAGTTCACTGCTTCAGCAATAAAAACTTATGAACACTATACACAAATCTTCTTTCAGCATACACTCATTTTACCGAAACGTCCGTCTACAAAATGTATAAACGACGAAAAATCGATAACTGAATAAATAGAAAACTTTCAAAACAAAATATATGTTTTTAAAACGAGGAAAAGTTGAAATAAATAAACATGAACTAAAGCAACGTTAAAGTTAATAATTCTTATCTTCTTTCAATTTAAAAAAATTGCTCTCGTTCCACAAAACACTGTTCACTTATAAAAAGTTAATGAAAAACAAATTCAGAAAAATAAACACACAAAAAGTTTCTTACATCACGGTTTCCATGGCAACAGTTAACGAAAAACAAAACACGGTAACGGTATTTAATCCACACGTGAAAAAGCAAAAGAATGTCGCTATTCGCTACCGGAACTCAATAATGAAAAAGTGTTGAAGAGTTCTTCACATTTTGGAAACACACACACGTGAAAAAGCGAGAGAAAGACGTGAAAAACAAAGAGAGGAAGGAGCAGCTCTCAACGCCACGCAGTGCGCACTGCACTCGCGCTAACAAACAAATGTTAGGCTGCACTCACTACAGTTTTTTCAGCATCACGATTTTCCACTACGCTGCTGCTGCTGCTGCTTGGCTTTCAAGCAGGAGGAAAAGGAGGAGAAGAAAGGAGAAGGACCTACTATTTGCCTACTCGCCGGACTGAAAACATCGGACGCGCAAAGTAGAGCGTATGACCGTGGGAAAAATTCGTATAAGGATGCGCACATATGGTGCGGCCTATTTAAAAACGTACCTGAGGAAAATCAGAAAGGTCTTATCTGAAATATCTATCAGAAATATTAATTTCATATTGCCTCATGTACGGAACAAAGAATCCAGAATCGTGATTGATGGTCGGTTTCAAAACGGATTTAAAAAAATATCCAATGCAGTAAAATTAAAAAAAAAAAACTTAGCTCAATAATTTTGGTTTAGGCCTTTATATGTCTTTTTTACTTTCTCGCATAGTACGTAATAAAGAGAAAGTAATGTGATCGCGGGAAAAAAAAATCGAGACACACCAGGAAAATATGATTCACGACGTCTAGACACCGAAAAAAACTATTTTGGAATGGCGTCTATCTATCTGGGCCCGGGCGGCTTGGGTCGATTAAATCCTAACAGGGAGAGGTGAAACTACGGTAAAGAAAGAGAGTCTATCTATCTGTCTATCTGTGAACATCCGGAGCGGATAAACGGTTCATTGTTTTTAATTTCTTTCACTGTAGACTTTCTTGGAATGTTATCGGACCGCCTAGAATTTGGTTTCTATGCTAGGCTATAACTGAAATATGAAGGAAACTTTTCATGATTTTTAAATGGCTCTAATGATTTTAATAAAAATGTAAGTTTCGACACTTTTATCTACGACTAATGAAATTGCTCTATTCTTCTGAATTTTTTTTTTTACATAGGAAATTTAAATCTATTGAATATTAGAAGAAATTAGGTTATTTATTCAGTTAAACTTAATATGCGAGATGCTGTAAGGAGAATATTTATATGATAAATTTGTAAGATCTATAGGCTAAATGTATGGAGGTTGTACATTTTAATTTTTGAATGGTACATACCGATTGCTTTCTTCAAAGTATTATCATCAATAATAATAATAATAATAATAATAATAATAATAATAATAATAATAATAATAATAATAATAATAACCCTCTCAGCATACCCCGTTACTAAATTCAATAGGAGTATAAAAATTACCTGTAATTTATTCTAGTTAATTCCTAGGTATCAATCCTGGGGATAAAGGCGGTTGGTGCGTGCCGAATGTCTAAAATCTGGGAGCCTCATACTCCCGAAACCCTTAGGGCCTCCAAGTCCTGTATAGGGAACACTTTGTACGCCATGGTGTAGTGGTTAATACACTGCACTGCACACCGGAAGGTCGCGGGTTCGATTCCCGATGAGGTCGTTGAGATTTTTCAATTGGCCTAATCCTTCTGGTGGCCCCGGGGTTGACTCAGCCTCTAACAGAAATGAGTACCAGGTGTATTCCTGGGGGTAAAATAATGACCGGTGTGTAGTGCTGACAACCTTGCCACCTTCATGTGCCGTATGTCACAATCTGGGAGCCTTAACCTCCTGGAAACCCTACTGGTCTCCATGGCCCATACAGGGATCACTTTACCTTTTATCTCCTAGGTTTTTACGTTTTGTTTTTCTATTAATTCTTTATTTATTTTTTTAATTGTATTTTTCATAATTTACATCATATTTCTTTTCTTTTTTTCATTCCGCTCTTTGTCAATCCTCCTTTTTTTCACTCTGCTCTCTTTGGACTTCCACCCGAGCACGAGTAACATTGCTCATTCGGATGTATTTCTTAATATTGTATTTATATTATATTATACATAAAAAGTGTGTTTTTTGTATTTTATCTATCTTTTTTCCATACTAGAAAAAAAGTTTAGCTGGATTTCTGCAATTTGAAATTTTGTAATATTAATAATCATAGGCGTAACCAGGCCGACCATATGGGGGGGGGTTATAACATCCGCGGGTCTGGAAAAGGGGGGTCCGGGGGTCCTCCCCGGAAAATTTTAAAAATTAAGATGCAAAATAACGAGTTTTAAGCTTCCGGGGGCGCTCCCCGGAACATTTTAAAAATTAAGACGCAAAATAACGAGTTTTAAGCTTCCCACGCTTTATAGTCTACTTGTATTAAGTAATTTATGGGCAGACTTAAAAAATTATACAATTTTCCTTTTTTTAATCAATGGGGGGGGGGGGGGGGGGGTTCAAACCCCCAAACCCCCCCCCCCTCGGTACGCCTATGTTAATAATTTGCAATTTGTAATTTTTGTTTCGAAATAAATAAATAAAACACACAAACAACAAAGAAACATGGGTATATGGAGATTGTCCGCGTAATATTGTAATAGCCTCGTGAAAAACTGACGAGATTTCCTATCGATTACATATTACTACTGTATGTTATAAGCAGATTATATAGGGTACCTAAGGTACATGAGTTATTTCATTTTGTTTGCAATATAATCCCAATAAATGCCACAAGATAACAGTTCCTGATAACAACCACGTTAATCAAAACACTTAATGACTGGCTAAATCATTGTATTATAAGAGCAGCAGGTGAGTTTTATTCCAATATAAAACAACTAGTCCCCAATTTCTATATCTCACTAATAACTGACATTCTCTATATGATAAGTAGGGACCGGATTCTTAGGTTTTTACCTATTTTTTTCCTTGCTTCCAAAACAAAAAGCGCTCATACACTTTTCGAATCATGTCCGTAGGATTCACCCACATTAATTCTGTAGCACCTAAAAATACCTAAATGGGGTATAAAAACCTAAATATACCTAAACGGGATATAAAACCTAAAATATCTAATTTAGGCTACTTTTTTGTCTTTTTTGGTTGTCAGATGAGAAATCGATATTTTGCGGAGAGACAATAATTTTTGTCGGGTTGAAATTAATACCTCCAGCGTTTCGTTCAACCCATTGTCGTCTAGGATGGACAGTATCAAGAGAGGAAGTGTAGAGTACCGGCGTATTCCTTTTAAAATATTCGTACGAACAACCATTGTTGCCGTGTATGAACAAGGGTATAGAATTCTGTGTTTTAAAGCGTTTGTTTGCCTTTAGTACTGTCTTATTATTCACACTGAGTGGTCACACTGTGTTTTAAGAAGACGTGTTAATGATGTATTGAATCCTATGAAGCACATTCAAATTCAATAAACCAATTATTCTACCCGAAAACGATATTTTGGATAAAAAACCTAAAAAAAACTATTTCACCTAATGGAAAACCTAAAACAGTGTTTTTAAAAACCTAAAAATCCGGTCCCTAATGATAAGAGATAGTGTTTGTGTGTGTGTCATGCCAAGCCAAATCTTGGGCACGCAGATCTGACATTTTTCATAGATGGACTGAAGCGTGTCCGAACGCACATCGAAGGGGGGGGGTTTAATTTTCACCTTTTTTCGCGAGTTAAAAGCGAAAAACAGCCAGAAATCGCGATGTTTTAAGCGTTCGAAGCATTAGCCTAGTTTTCGCTAATACATTTCAACTGTAAAATTAATTGCATGTGGCTTTGTTGCTACGATGCCATAGAAACCGGGAAAGAAAGAGCATCACTGAAGTATATCTTTTTTCAACATGGATATGTCTATCGCTTTGATTTTGTTAGCCCACTCTGCTTGATTCATTTGTTTATAACATTGCGGTACGCAGAGATCAGAATCTTTTTACATAGGTGGACAGAAGGGGGATCATGAATATAGGCCTAAATGGGGAAAAAAAGGATGAAACTCACAATGTTGTTTTTTGGGGGGCTAGGGAACTTGAATCTAAGGTCATTTTACCCCGGCAGCGCTAATTGTGAAATGCACCTCGAACCCGGATTTTGAGCGTTGCCATTATTAATAGTTTTAATTGTTCATCAATGATTTTAAGCAAGTGTTAATAAATACAATGTTTTCATTAGTTTCCATGAAGCTCGTCGTTATGCAGTTTTCTTCTCTCTTAGGCCTAAATATTTTCCTAAGCACCCTGTTTTCGAACACTCAGATTCTGTTCTTCCCGAAGAGAAAGGGACCATGTCTCACATCAATATATACAACCGGCAGGATAACTTAATTGTCTTAAAAACTGGCTATGGTTGTAATAGTTACTAATAATTCAGGGCAATGAACTCACAGCTAATAATGTTGGCAAACAGTTTTTTGAAACAGAATACTAGTAATATTTATCTTTTTGCTAATGGCATTAGTGTAGAAGGTTCTATGAAACAGGGCCCTGAGTAGAATCCATACAATTCACCAGTGAGAAAACTACACTTTCAATTTTTGGGAGCAAAACCCTCATCACGAACTGTATTTAGGATCTGAGATCTGACAAGTGGTGATTCTTAAGTAATACAATGTACCTTTGTAGCAAAATTTAGGTCAGTCTAAGGTTTAAAAATGAACAAAAGAAACGTTACAAAATACTTTTTTGTAGAGGAAACAATGTTATGGCATATGCTGGCACTGGTGAAGTGAAACTGATATGGTTATCTAAAATGGCGAACTAGGAAAAAGAAAGAAAAGTACAAATTTACCTGCTTGTAGATCTAACAGCGCTCACTGTCTACTACAGCTAACAAAGACGGGAGTCTTTTTTTTTTGGTGATCCAGAGGTATATAGGCTAGTCCTCTCGGCAAAAAAAAAAATTATCAAAGCATATTTTTGTGAATTGTGACACATGCATAACGTACAGTAAATATTATGTTATTAAGTGCCAGTATGAAACTTGGAAAACACATTTATAATGTCCATGGGAAGAACCCTATTGATATTGAACCAAATCGGTTCACCGGTACCGGAGTAATGCCCAATTTAGTGCCTATTTTAATAGATTATGGCGCCTTTCTAATAGAAAGGCGCCATCACTCAAATACGCTGTACCGGATTTCCATGAAACTTGGTATACCCATTTATGACGTCCATGAGAAGTGCCCTATTGAATTTGAACCTAATCTGTTGACCGGTACCGGAGTAAACCCCAATTTAGTGTATATTTTAAAGACGCGGTAACTCAAATACGCTTTACCGGATTTTTATGAAACTTGGTATACACATTTATAATGTCCATGGGAAGACGTCTATTCATAATGGATAAAATCGGTTGATCTGTTTCGGAGTAATGCTCAATTTAGTGCCTATTTTATGGCAATATACGTAATCGAAAGAATTTATAAAAAAAATGAAAATCAGTTATCTTGACAACATAGCCTATTGTTTTACTGTGATCTTATAAGGCCTTGGAAATTAAAATACAGGTAGCTATGACAAAAAACAATATTGTTTTACATGCGCTTATCCAACTAGACCGTTAAAATGACCCAGGTGGCCGAGATGGTAGACCTTTCTTCTTCCGTAAGCCCTGCTTAATGAATAAATCTGGAGCTTACTTGGAAATCAATTTAAAAAAAAAAAAAGATATTCTGCATATCATAATTGCAGTCATAACTGATTAAACAAAAACATACTGGCACTTTTTTACATCAGTTTACCTGATTTTATTCCGTTGGAGTTCGGTTTCCCAGGAGGTCATTAGGATTTTTCTATTGGCAAATGCGGCTTTCACTATATAGGCCTATATATATACACATACATACATACATACATACATGGTGTTAATGAATAACACCGAAATATTTTATTTGTGTGTAGAGGGGACATAGACGAGCAACGTTTATTAGGAGATTTTTGCTCTATGACGGAAAATGTGTAGGCTATGCTACAGGGCACTAAAGTCGTTACAATTTGGTGCTCATAAGTCAATAATGAAGCGAAATAGGGTTAAATTTTTTTATTAAATTGACTTCGCGCCTTCTTAGTGATCGATAAAAACGTGATTCTTAATCATTCATCTACAGCTATATCATAATTTAGAGTTTTCATAATCTGCAAACTTTACAGACAAATCACATGACTGGTCGCCACTGCATTAGTCTTCTTTTATTCATAACTACTGACTACAGTGTTAACAACGAAGTTCCTTTGTTTTCCATTTTTTTTTTTTTCAAATGTTAGAAGTGTTGCGGCCATGCCCTGGGAGATTTCATGCAGTAAAAGGAAAATTTGAATCCATAGAGCAAAAATCTCCTAATAAAAGTTGATTGTCTGTGTCCCCTCTATACACAGGTAAAATATTTCGGTGTTATTCATTAACACCCTGTATAGGCCTATAGATTATAATTGCTGCCTGTTTGCAAATAACTATGGTCTTAATATACCTTATGGTAAAATAAGATTAAACTTTTAGATAATAAATACGAGAATTCAGAATATACAATACATAATAAAATTAATTCAATTCAGCATAGGTGTGTGTTTTCAATCAGATCTGACATTGTGTAGGCTAATCTTCTTTCCTGGCATTTTACCACATTTCAAAATAAGGTTAAACTTTTAGATAATAAATAAAGTAACTTAAAGTAAAGTGATCTCTATACAGGCCATGGAGGCCCAGAGGGTTCCACGATGTTGAGGCTCCCAGATTTTGGACATTTGGCGCGTGAAGGTGGTAAGGTGCCTTACGCAAAGGTCGCCTTTACCCCCAGCATTACTCCTAGTAATCGTTTCTGTTAGAGGCTGAGTCGACCGCAGGGCCATAGATTCACCAGAAGGATTAGGCCAATTGAAAAACTACAACGACCTCATCGGGAATCGAACCCGCGACCTTCCGGTTTGAAGCGAATCGCCTCAACCACGACACTACGGCGTACCCCGAGATAATAAATAGTAATAATAAATACGAGAATTCAGAATATACAATCTATATATATAAAAATGAATGTATGTGTGTGTGTGTCCTTAATGCATTACTACACCATTCATCCGATCGCCATGAAACTTTGGGAAGTTGTTGGGTACATTCCCGGGAAGGTTACTGTCACACTACATTTTTAATTTTAGCCTTCGTTCGCGAGTTATGAGTGAAAAACGGGAAGAAAACGTGCATTTTTTACGCTTTCGAAGCATCAGTTTCAGTTATTCATTTCAGTTGTCAAATCAATTGCAGAAGGCTTTGTCTATTTTTGTCATACTTTGGAAACAATAGCATCGCGATCGCTTTGGAAGGCAATGGATATCTCATGTTATTATAAACGCCAGAGAAGTTAATGATAAGGTGATGATATGGTAATATTAAATATTTATTTAACGTGGAATATGCTTCTTATGAAAGATGGTTTACAGAAAATTCCGGGGAAGATGCTTAGTTCGGGGTCCAGGCTACAACATTTCTATATGTAATCATAAGTAAAATCTCTTATGTAGGGTCGTTAAATCAGCCTGAAATGTAACGGAATTATAAGTCTGGACAAATGAATATAGAAACTATGGCCTCAGTAGGCTTATTCCATTCTTCATCTATATAAATAAAAACGAATATATGTCTGTCTGTCAAATACATTTACACACATTTTTTTCATCGTGAGTTTAATCGATTTCAATTTTCATAATCTTCTGAGATTGCAGCAACGCTCGACGGGTAATCTATATATATCTTCTATATAACCTACATAAAAATTAATGTATGTGTGTCTGTCCTTTATGCATTACTATGCCATTCATCCGATCACCATGAAACTTTGGGAAGTTGTTGAGTACACTCCGTGAAGGTTTCTGGCATACTACTTTTTTAATTTTAGCTTTCGTTCGCGAGTTATGAGTGAAAAACGGGAAGAAAACGTGCATTTTTCTGCGCTTTCGAAACATCAGTTTTCAGTTGTCAAATCATTGCAGATGACTTTGCCTACTTTCGTCATACCTTGTAAATAAAAGCATCGCGATCGTTCGAATTTTGTAAGCCCACCATGGCCGAATCATTTGTTTATAATGTCAAGGCACGCAGACAGATGAAATTTTCACCCTAGACGGAAGAAGAATAATGAATATAGCCCTAAATGGACAAACATTATGCAGGGTTTTTTTAGGCCAGGGAACTCGAATCTGAGGTTATTTTTCCCATGCTGAGCTTTCTAATCGTGGAATTCACTTCAAACCCGGATTTACAGTTGCTTCATTAATTAGGCCTATCAATCGTTTAGTTTAAACCTATGAATGTTTCGTGTGCAAAGTGTTAGTAAATATAATAGTTTAATTATTTTGCTCTTAATTTATAATCTTCCTATTAATTATTGTGGGCGAAGCCGCGGGGATCTGCTATAAGCTATAATAAGCTGTAGCTTATCTAGCGTTTTCTGAGGAAATAGTTTGTGTGCGATAAGTCGTTCTTCCCCATTTCAAATTCTAAATACCTATATAAAGACCTTAAAGACCTCGAGTTTGAAAATCGAAAGTCCTTCATAAGTTATTTTCGCATTTACAAAATACAAAACCCGAGCGACGCCGGGCCTTTTAAGCTAGTACATAATAAAAATTAATTCAATTCAGCATAGGTGTTTTTTCATTCAGATTTGACATTGTGTAATTTCCTTTCCTGGCATTTTACCACATTTCAAACCTTAAAACAAATGGAAATGATCTGCATTGTAGATACGAAACTAATTCCTGGAATGATGTAATGCTTTAACGAGGGAACCTATCACTTGGTGAGCGAGGAACTACAACAAATATGGTCAGCACAGTTATATTTCAAAACTGACAAGTCAATTACTTGCGCTGCAAACAAATTCTACTGTCATGAGCACGGGTATATACAAAATGGCTCAATATATTGCAATATCATAACAAAGAGGGGAGGGGTAGACTAACAAGTCTCCATTACCTTGCACAAACAGGCATCGCGTTACTCATTAATTATTCCGAATGCTATTGAAGAAAGCTCAACTTAAGAGAACTGACCTGTGAAATTTATAACGATTTTTAAGAAATTTTACTATTCAGATAAGGGTTAAAAATATTAAAACCTTGAAAAAATTCAACATCATACCTTCACCTTAAAACTTATCTGGGTCCATACAGGGTGTCCACCAAGTAATGCTGAAGAAATTCCCGGCTTATTCCCTGATTTCCATTGATCATTTCAGCAATTCCCGACCATAATATGAAGCACTTTCTAATAACTGTATAAGAAAAATTATAGGATTATACATACTTTAAATAAGAAAAACTTTTAGTAACAAAAGTAATTGCAAACAATAATTATTTAGGCTATAACAGATACAAAAATTAGGAACAATAAAATAAATTAAATATACTTTCATATAGGCCTATTATTGTCTAGAAGTCTTTTTTGATCACACTTTGCAATTTTTCGAATTTTCCCGGATATTTTAACAAATTCATTGACTTTTCCCGGATTTTCCCGACCATACGAAATTCCCGGATTTCCCCGACCAGTGGACACCCTGCCATATAACAGCTTCAGCCTTCATAAAATCAAACAAAACTTCTTTTTTTTTTTTTGAACGGACGGTGGTTTCGTACATAGGTAGGCATGAAACGTAAAGATATGAAAGAATCTTTTGAAAGTCATGACATGGTACCGATCTCAATAGGTAGATTTTCTTCGAAATCTACCTAAAAGTAAAAGTATTTCCTATACAGGCCATGGAGGACCAGAGGGTCTTAAGTAATTTATGGGCAGACTTAAAAAATTATACATTTTCCTTTTTTTAATCAATGGGGAGGGGGGGTTCGAACCCCCAAACCCCCCCCCCTCGGTACGCCTATGGTTGAGGCTTCCAGATTTTAGACATTCCGCACATGAAGGTGGTAAGGTTGTCAGCCTAACGCACCGGCCGTCATTACCCCCAGGATTGATCCTGGTACTCATTTCTGTTAGTGGCTGAGTCGACCCCAGGGCCATAGTGCCACCAGAAGGATTAGGCCAGTTGAAAAACTCCAACAATCTAAAAGAGGATCGAACCCGCGACCTTCCGGTTTATAGCGCAGCGCCTCAACCACTACGCTACGGCGTACTCCTTTAAGATCAAATTCGATTTGAAGTCATTGGATTAATGGATTAATTTTAACTGATATTAATTTAAATGGATATGATACAGGATGAAATGGCGAGGATGATTCATGGTATATAAACATCTAATCCGGCATTTGTCTTTACGACTGGGAAAACCATGAAAAATACCCATACACTCAATTTTTAAAAAATATTATTTATTTTTAGTAGCTTTGACTCGTGAAGGTCAGATCGCGACTGTATATTTACATAAAATAATCAGTTATGAATACAGAAATAATTAAGCAATATTAATGATAGTGATTTACATGTAATCAAAATAACTGTCTTGCTTAACCAATAAAAGCATTAGAATTTCTCACACAATATACAAATCCATGCCGGACTCCCAAGAAAACAGAAAACCGAACATCTGGTTTCATAATAGATCCTACAGTCCGCTTTGAGATTGAAGAAGATCAACCTGCAGCGGTTGATAATGGAAAAAGGAATATATATATATAGGCCTAAATCAACCATTGAGTATTTCAAGAACAAACACGGTTTGAAAAATGTTGAAGTCATTGGATTAATGGTTGGTAGTAGGAGAACAATAATAACAAAGTTCTTTCTTAGTTTTTGTAAACGTTTCTCATTTAAGCTGAACTGGCTTTCTTTCTTAAATTTGATTGTTTTACTTGACTGTTTTAATTTTCTTGTTATTATTGATCGTTTCTAAAACATTAATGATTAATTGAAAGTTAATGGGGGGGGGGGGGGGGGAATGTCAAATTGGCCGGCCACGGGACTTGAACCTGTGACCTCTTGAATCTAATTTCCGAGATAGTAACATCTTGGGATGTTACTATCTCGGAAATTAGATTTACCGTATTTTACGGACCATAAGACGCACCTTCATTTTAGGATGGAAATTTAAAGGTAAAGAAATGTAATGTGATTCTAAATGAAACATTTTAAAGGGAATAGGCTAATTTACTTCATTGCATAAATAATGCAATCAGTGTAAATCACTTCTAATTTAAAATCTGCATTATACGAAAATCTCTTCTGTACAGATGGTATCACAAAAATTTTAACTGAACTGATTTTTCATGTAAGACTGAAAATACTTTTACACCCTCTCACCCTCAATTCAGCATACGGTGAGTGTAACGGGAGGTCATTCCCTTCATTTAAACCACCCGGCGGAGACAACTCCTTTTGTATAAAAGAACTCAACATTCCTTTCTTTCTGCATTGTATACCTGGCTTCTAACTACCCTCATTTTACGATTGTGATAAGTACACTGTTGTACAGTCTGTGCTAAAATTTGTCTCTTACCTTTTACAACACCTTGTATGTAGCCCTAACTATGGTATTCCGGCAATATTTACCATAATTATAATTTTTTAGTGTGCTTCGGACCATTAGACGCACCCAACTTTTAAGGCTCTGTTTTCAAGGTAAAAAAGTGCGTCTTATGGTCCGTACAATACGGTATATCGACTTCGCGGACCGGAAGTTAGAAACCCCTGCTATAGACCTAAATGCATGATACAGACGAGAAATGATAAAACCGTAGTCAGACGATAAGATGTAGCGTAAAACAGAAATTTTGAATTCAAAAGTAAGAATAACTAATCAGTTTACGTAATTATGTTTACTTTATATGTCGTGCATTATGATGTACTTACTCAGAAGTCCTCGCAAACAACCAGAACTGGTGTGTTGATCAGCAAAATTCACTTACCTGAAAAGCAAACAAAAAAGACAGTTTTAATCAATTCTCATTTTCAATTTATTTCAGATAAGTTACATATAAATAAGTAGGGATGGGTTCTCGATACTTTCGATACCTCGATACTTGCATGGTATCGAGCGATACCTCAGAAAACTCGCTCGATAATTTTTCGATACTTTGGTAATTCTGCAATTTAAGGAAATTCGGTATCTCTTTCTGCTTTTAGTAGTCTACTAAAGTAAATACTTCTATTTCTCCTTGAAAAGGAGAAAAACACTCTGTGACTTTCGTCTAGTCATAAATAAAGACTTTCCGACTTTTAAAATCCAAACAGAAGAGATTCTTAATTGTTTCGTTTCCTGTCGAACGTTTCAATAACAAGCAACAAAAGCAAGCAACCAAACCCCATTGTAATTTTTAAACAAAAACTTGTAAGTGGACTGTTTCAAAAACTAATTTTAGTTTTAATGTAGAGTTTAAAAGTAATTATAGGCTACTTGTAACATTAAATTTTGTTTCATTAAATATACACATCATTAATATAGTTGATATTACACAGTTCTCTCAACTTTTAATTTTTAATGTACCTATTTATTAAAACTGGAAATGTTGACGGTATCGAGTATCGAGGAAAAACTCATGTATCGGTATCGAGAAGATCTGGTATCGTCCCATCCCTAGAAATAAGTTATACAAACTTTCAATGTAAAATCGAATCAGCACGCGCTCATATTCGAGTTAGACCCGGAAACAAGACAGTAAAACATTTAACATACGGAAGAATAATTTATCCCCTAAAGTACTAAATAAGTAGTGCACAAAATTGAGAAAATCCTTTAGAGAACAGTAATAACCAGGGCCCGGGTTTTTTATTATTAATTTTTTTTTATTCATATACCGGTACTTCAATTGTGTTTATACTCCTTTTAGCTTCGAGGCTATATCAGGAGTTCGTGATGTGTGTCTGTATAGTGTAGGCCATGGAACTATTGCTTGTCAATTGTTTCTATTGTCGGTGTATTTCATGGAGTAATTTTCAACTGATATTAATTTTAATGGATATGATACAGGATGAAATGATGAGAATGGTATACAAATATCCAATTCGCCATTTGCCTTTACGACTGGGAAAACCATGAAAAAAACCATGTCTAAATAGCCGGCGCCGGGATTTGAAACTGGTACCTCCCGAATGCGAGTCGTTACCAACTCGGCCAGTAGCCAAATTCAAATCCCGTCACCCTCAAATTCTCTTTTCGATAATCCTCATAATAAAGCCACCTTTTTAGAATTCAGTTCATTTCTTCGCCTGTTGGTATTTTAAGTATCTAATATATAAAGTCGAATGTGTGTTTGTGGATATGTGTGTTTGTGGATATGTGGGTTTGTATGTATGTATGTTCCTTATGCAAATCCACATTTCTTTACCAATTTACACGAAATTTTGCACACATACCCAGTTACGCCCAGGAAGTAACGCGGCCAACATTAAAATTCAAACAAAATACTCCTTCCCTTGAAAATTATACAATTTCTGAGAATATTATACTGAAAAAAAAATGAAGTGCTGTTTAGTACACATGACAACAGTGAATTGTTTACTGTGATGACATAGGGCCTTGGCGACTATATAATGCTGGACTTAACGAATTATGATTCCATTGATGTAATATATTGGCGAAAATAATCACTGAAATTGAAATCCACGAAAATAAAGCACAGTGTGATGTAGTTACATAACTTTCTCTAACCTCGACATAAGAAATATTTTCTCACTTCACATTTTGTTGTAGAATAAGTCGTATTGCAGGGATAACTTAAGTGTGTGAGTATGCTATATCAGAAGTCTGTAAATAATCCTTTCCGCTGATACGTTATCCATAGGCTTTGTATTAGTTGAGATTTATCATAGGCCCTAAGCATGGGATGGAACATTTTGAGTCCTATGCTCGCAGTATATTATGTCCCGGGTTTTAGGGGAGGAAAGTATGAAAGTGATACTGCATTTCTCTTTTATTTCAGCTCCGAAACGGTTGTAACATGAGAATGAGAAATAAAATTTTCCGTCAGGCCAATACAATCTTATGTAATTTATGTTTCTTCTTATTTCAACCCATCCCAGGCATGATGTGTAGAAGCAACGGAATGCAGCATTCGACATCCTCTATGAGCCATAAAAAGCTATATCTAGAGTTTTCTGATGGAATAGTTTGATAAATCGTTTTCTTCATTTCAAGTTCTACATACATATTATATAAGGACCTAGAGTTTCAAAATCGAAAGTCCTCCATAAGCTAATTTCAAATTAAAAAATACAAAGCCCGGGCGACGCCGGGCCTTTTCAGCTAGTAGAAGATAAGAGAGTTTCCTAAAAACTTTTTACAAAAATCCAAAATTAAAAAATTAAAAAATCAAAGATCCAAAATTCAAGAGTCCAAAAATCCAAAAATTAAAAATAAAAATCCAAAATAAAAAATCCAAATATTTAAAATTTAAAAATAAAAATAAATCCTAAATTTAATAATAAAAAATATCCAAAATTAAAAAATAAAAAAAGAAAATTAAAAACCCAAAATTAAAAAACTCCAAAAACCTAATATTAAAAAGTCCATCAATCCAAAATTAAAAAAAAACCAATTATCCAAAATTGAAAAATCCAAAAATTAAAACAAGTTTCACTTCTGTCGCGTGGCGTTCCACGCACACTATTTTTTATATTTTTTAATTATTTATTTTATTTTATTTTGGGTGTAGGACTATTTCTGTAAAGTAAAGTTAAGGACACTTTGTACTTTTAATTGAAGTATTACCCAATTAACATTAATTGTGCATAGTAGATTAGAGTTTTATTGATTTTTATTCTACACTAGCATGTGCTCGCGGCTTCGCCCGCGATTTTTTACTCAACTGCTAGATGTTTAATTTAAATAATTTATTCAATTAAAATAATTATAACACATTTATTTACAAAAATTGCATGAATTACATAATTTTACTAACTATATTGTTTTTCCATAACAAATATGAATAATTAAATTAATAATTAAATAAAATTAAATAAAAAGTAAATAAAATAAAAACATTAAATAAAATCTTGTGCTTCCGTATGGGCATAAAGATTCGAAATGCAACGATTAATACGTACCATGGACTCACGAACCTAACCCAAATCATGCACAAACAATTAAATCAATTGATAATAAACCAAACAAACCTTATAGTGCGATGCCCGGGGGAAAAAAGACCTCAGATTCGAGTTCCCTAAACAAAACAACTTGTCACCCACTCTGTTCAATACATATGGAGAATGGTTAATGAATGAAGCTTTGGAAGGTATGGGAGATTTTAAAGTAGGAGGACGTATCATAAATAACAAAATATGCTGATGATGTAGTACTTATGGCAAAATCAGAAAAAGAATTACAAAGAATTCTGGATTGGTTGGTGGAGATTGGAAAAATATATGGGATGAAGATAAATACAGACAAATCAAAAGTCATGACGATTTCAATGACAGAAGAACCACTTAGGTGTTTGATAGAGAACAGATTGCTAGATAATGTGTCCCATTTCCGTTATTTAGGAAGCATGATCACCAGAGATGCCCAATGCACCAAAGAAATCAGAGAAAGGATTGCTATGGCTAAAATAGCCTTCAACAAAAATAGAAATTTACTCACAGGAAAACTAAATTTGCAGATAAAAAAACTGATGAGATGCTACGTTTGGAGTGCAGCTTTGTATGGAGCCGAAACATGGACACTCAGGAAAAGAGAAAAGAAATATCTGGAGAGCTTCGAGATGTGGTGTTGGAGGAGGATGGAGAGGATTCGATGGACGGATAGAATCACAAATGAAGAAGTTTTAAGAAGAGTGGAAGAAAAGAGACACATCTTGCAAGATGTGAGAGTGAGAAAAGCCAACTGGATGGGACACATTATGAGAAGAAGAGGACTCTTGCTAGATGCCATAGAAGGAAAAATAGAAGGAAAGAGAAGACTAGGAAGAAGAAGAATTGAGATACTGGATGACATCAAGAAGAAAAGAAATTATGGAGAGTTAAAGGATGCAGCAGAAAATAGAAGGAGCTGGAAAATGGAATTTTACATGGGAGTGTAGACCTGCCATGTATGAATGAATGAAACAAAACAAACAAAAAACCGCATACTGAGTTACGTCCAAGTCATTCAATGCTTTTTTTTACAGTTGCTACGGCAATTTATATTAATTAAATACTGCATTCTTAATAGGTGGCGTAGGATGTGCGTTCTTCAGATATAACGAAGTAGAAGTAGATATCAGAAATCCGTACCTCTATCCACAACATAATCCAAGCCCATCCTGAGAAATATTTTGCCCACCCTGATCTTGAATTCTGGGTACATAAGTAGTAAAAGTGACTGAGCCTGTAGGCTACATAGGCAACTTTCAATTACACGCTGAAAGTTAGTTCACTTGTTGGGAGTCACATGGCGATCGGGGCGCGATGCCAGGTCACTTTGTTACTGGCAATCTTTCAATACCACAACACGCTGTTATTACTTCCTGAATAACCAATTAACAGCACGCTTTTAAATGACAAATTAAATCCGCCCATCTTACTTCACTGTATAGTAAACTGAGAATTTGCATACCTATAATGCTAGATAGCATAAGACTATATGAGGGCATAACTTGGCCTGTCTGTGAAGAAAACAACCCATAAACCAAGTCGTAAGAAAAACATATCTCTAAATTATAAGAGGCTTTGTCCTGACTGACATAGAATCAACATGGAACCTAAACTACAATAGGTAGAGTCTTGGAATTTTAGCAGTACCTTCGTTTCATAATGTAAGTGCACACTAAGAACGAATTTTGAAAAAATTTGATTTTAAGTGCCAAAAATCAAATGTTTTAGAGGAGACATAATACCTTTTTACACAGAATTATACCCTTAGCAACCAGGGAAGGCGGTTGAGGCCAGGTAGGTTCCTTCACCCGCATGGACCCTCACATTTACAAGGGCAGGAGATTTAGGACCAACCGTAATTTCCTCCCCATGAGTCACCTAATCTACTTCAATCAATCAATCTTAGATTTTTTTAATATGTCATTTTATCTTAAAATGTTTGTTATATATCAATTCTACACATAATTACAAGAAAAAGACACCAAACAATGTATATTTTACTTTAATAGGAACATAGGACTTGAGAGCAGTTTTCTCGTAACTTTTATTTATGTATTTGTTAGAAATGTTCCTATTAAAGTAAATTATACATTGTTTGGTGTAATTTTTCTTGTAATTATGTGTAGAATTGATATATAACTAACATTTTAAGATAAAATTACATATTTAAAAAATCTAAGATTGATTGATTGAAGTAGACTAGGTGACTTATGGGGAGAAAATTACTGTTGGTCCTAAATCTCCTGCCCTTGTAAATGTGAGGGTCCATGCGGGTGAAGGAACCTACCTGGCCTCAACCGCCTTCCCTGGTTGCTAAGGGTATATCAATTCCAAATCACATTCCATGTACAGTTCACATGACAACGGTGAATCTATAGGGCAAAAATTTCCTAATAAAAGTCTCTTGTCTATGTCCCCTCTATACAAAGGTAAAATATTTCGGTGTTATTCATTAACACCCTGTATAATTTCACTTTATATCCATATAGGCCTATATAAGAGGCTTTGTCCTGACTGACTGACTTAATGACTAATTGACTTAAAGACTGACTGGCTGACTGATTGACTGACTGATTGACTGACAGAGAATCAACGTAGAGCCTAAACTATAATAGGTAGAGACTTGGAATTTTGATGGTGCCTTCGTCTCATAATGTAGGCTCAGTGCTCACTAAGAAAGGATTATGGAAAATTTTGATTTTAAATTCCAAAAATAAAATGTTTTAGAGGAGACATAAGACCTTTTACATAGAATTATCAAATCCAAATCACATTCCTTTTATAGTTCACATGATAACAGTATATTGTTGGCAGTGTTCACAGGTAGCTTTCGAAATAAATTATACGGGACTTGGACAAATTAGAGAAGCTATCAATATAAAGCAATGGTGTAAATAAACAATGAAATCCACGAAAATAATGCGCAATGTGATGCAGTCACATAACTTTCTCTGCTCTGGACATAGAGAATACCATTTTCTCACTTCACATTTTGATGTAAAATAAGAGGTCGTATTGTAGGGACAGCATTTTCAGTTGTTTAAGACTGAGTGTGTGCCAATTTCAATTTGAAAACCGTCAGGTTTCTCTGCCGGACTCTGTATTACTGTACCTTTATCACAGTATTTTTTGATAAATGATAATCGAAACGTGGTAACGACTTTCTCTTCATAACCACTTTACATAATGAGAATGTAATTTTTGCCGATTTTCTCGAAAATTGCTCCAACGTTTTGTTTAAATTTTATAAACGAAATTGCATAATACAAGTAAGAATCAGCTTGAAAAATTTTATGTCATAACCGGGATTTGAACACGGATCTTCGGCTTAACGCGCCGATGCTCTACCATTGAGCTACCATGACAACATGCCAGTCTGACATCAAATTCCTCAACTGATTCAGAAGACAAGGCAAACCACGGGAGGTTTCTCTCCGTCGAGAACACACATCCAAATGGCGTCCTACCCTTGTAGGTACTTTGAAGCCTAGTTATTATTTATATACTATTAATTAAGTGGAAGGAAAGGAAGCCGAAGATCCGTGTTCAAATCCCGGTTATGACATAAAATTTTTCAAGCTGATTCTTACTTGTATTAATATCCCAGACATGGATTTAATGTCTATCTCCTTCCACTTAATTAATAGTATATAAATAATAACTAGGCTTCAAAGTACCTACAAGGGTAGGACGCCATTTGGATGTGTGTTCTCGACGGAGAGAAACCTCCCGTGGTTTGCCTTGTCTTCTGAATCAGTTGAGGAATTTGATGTCAGACTGGCATGTTGTCATGGTAGCTCAATGGTACAGCATCGGCGCGTTAAGCCGAAGATCCGTGTTCAAATCCCGGTTATGACATAACATTTTTCAAGCTGATTCTTACTTGTATTAATATCCCAGACATGGATTTAATGTCTATTTCCTTTCCTTCCACTTAATTAATAGTATGAAATTGCATAACAAAATAGGATTTTATTTTTAAAAAATCAGCTATGTTTATACTCCTTTTAGCTACGAGGCCATATCAGGAGTTCGGGATCTGTCTCTATACAGTAGAGTAGGCCATGGAACTATTGCTTGTCAATTGTTTCTATTGTTGGGGTACTTTATGGAGTAAATTTCAACTGATATTAATTTAAATGGATATGATACAGGATGAAATGGTGAGGATGATTCATAGCATGTAAATATCCAATTCGGCATTTGCCTTTACGCCAGGGGAAACCTACCTTTTTTTTTTTTTTTTTTTTTTTCGTAGATTAATATGTATGGAAGGGTCATTCTATAGTAGAATTTTCCTTCTATGTGACTTGGTAGAAAGTACTGGAAGGAAAACATACTCCATTGTCACTTGAAATCGCACTAAGGTTCGTGAGAAATTAAAGTGGACGAAGATTACATAACTGGAAGTTATAAGAAACTGTCACTATAAAGTTTATCTTGGTATGTGATGGTGTAGTCTAGTGATGAGTGGATTAGGATGATCTTGAAGAGACGTCTCGAACTGCTGCGTTAATCGTGCTATGTGCTGATAAAAGGATTCCATCTGAAGTATTTGATGTAACTGAACATTGGATGTGTGGTAATCCAGATTGGATATAGTTAAGGCCACTTTTCGTTGTATTGCATGAAGTTTACGTAAATGCCGGAAGTGTGCGGTAAGAAAACCATGTCTCGAACGCGAGCCCAATACGTTACCATCTCGGCCACCTCGCTCGATTAACATAGTTATTATTAGGGTTCGGATGTTTATGACATGTCATATTTTTACCCTGATTTCCGTTCTCGCCGTAAACACAAATTAAACATGAATTGCACATTTGTTATCCGAATGGGGCCGAGTTTATTTTGCTTATAAAGTCATATTTTGGTCATTTTCATGGTTTTGGTCATATTTCGGTCAAATTTGCAATTTAACGTCATATTTCAGATATACATTCGGTAAAAGAGCACAATTATGCAGTATGTGCACTAAATTGTCGAATTAATTTCTTTTTCCGAGAAAGAGTCACGAAAATTTTGGTTTCACTGTGACTGAAATGTGAAGGGACAATAACAAGTTATAGCACAATTGCCTCTTCCTTCTTCTTGTTAAAACTAGAAGTTCTTTACAAGTAAAACAGTAAATCACCTGTAAAATTGTTAAAAAGTTATTATCTTATTGAATAAATGTGATGTAATAATTTAGTGTCACTAAACATTTTAAATTGGAACATTTATTTTTAGAAAATACATTCCTTCAGGTCATACTTAGGTTTTTTGGGTCATATTTAGTCATTTTTAAGGTCATATTTGCAGCCGTATTTTCCCAGGTGCGTATTTAGCTACTTAGGCGCCCCTAGGCAGAGAGAAATATTTTCGCCCCCTTATTTTCACATGAATGTACAAATTAACCTATAATAAGCATTCTTGTAACTGAAACAGTAGGCTAATAATAATATTAATAATAGTAATAATAACAATAATAATGTATAATAAATAAGTAAATAAATAAAGAGGTGCGTGTTGTTGTCAACGTTATTCATTTCTATTTCATTATTATGTTTTGAAGAGTAATGAATAAAATGTTTAATATATTTAAAAAACAGCTTAAAAGCCGCCCCTTCAAATCTGAGCTGCCTAGTCTGCCTGGGCTTAAATACAGCACTGTATTTTCCACTTTTTTAGGTCATACACATCCGAACCCTACTTATTATTTACATATTAAATGCAGTAACATTAAAGAAGGGGCTGTTAAGGAAAATCACTCTGACAAGTGAAAATCGTAGGCCTATGTGCACATTCTAGCGATTTTTTTCTTCTTAAATGGTTAAACGTTTCATCTAATAGTCTCAAAACTACTAATACGTTGATAAAAGTGTTGTTAAGTGGCATCATTGACGATCAAAAGTTACTATGAATAAAAATAGCCACTTATAAGAAGCTAGCTTGTTCCAAAGGCATGCATTATATGAATATCCAGTTTTACTTTTACTGGTTGCTTAGGAAGTAACGGATTAATAGACTAGTTGCAGAACTATATCACGTATCAAGGATAGTAGCAAGCATACGAGAATAAAGAAGCGGAAGGGGGAGGGGTAGAGGCATAAGGAGGGGGGAGGGGTTTGGAAAGGGGCAGAGAGAGAGAGATCTACGAGAAGAGAGGATCTAGTACCAACGCAAAACACTCATTATTAATACAGTTCCCTATCTTACGCACATGTATGTATGAATAAGTAAATAAATAAACCGACGAAACAATGAACTATAAAAGCGATAATAGCAGTGCCTATGTTCACAATTCAATGCGGTGTTTAATTCTCCTAACTATTTACAACATTCGTTGCTGTCTTTATGGCTGCTGGTAGTGTCATTACATGAGAAGTATTAAATAGTGTGATAAAAGTATTATTATTATTACTACTACTACTACTACTACTACTACTACTACTACTACTACTACTACTACTAAAGATATAGTAATATTGTGATTACCAAGTCTAGGATTTATATATGAAACTCTTTACCTTCTAGTCTGCTGTCAAGAAATCTAAAAATAAAGGTTTATAAGACTATTATCTTGCTGGTTGTATTATACGGATGTGAGACATGGCCGCTTACTCTTCGGAATGAACATAATCAGCAGCGTCGCCAGGAATTTCATTAAGGGGGGGCAAAATCAATTTCGGACCTCAATTTCAAATGATTAGGCTAAACACATTAATATTCACTTAGTTAACCGGATCGTTATTTTGGACCCAAGCTGAAATCGACGAGGCTACAAAGTTTTTTAAGTTAACATAATATGCTCTTTTGAGCAATGGCCTTGGTGAGATGTTATTATAAATACATATTACAGTTATAATTAGTTAATATTTGCTAAACTCATTATAAAGTAATTCTATTTTTTTGTTTTATTCTCTATGCTACAACTGTAGATTGACAAAGAGTACCACAAATAAATGAATCCATAAGGCAATCCAGAGGGGGGCAATTGCCCCCCCTTGCCCCCCCCATGCCGACGCCCATGTGTGAGAGTGTTCGAAACAAGGGGCTTAGGAAAATATTTAGGCCTAAGAGAGATGGAAATAGGGACTGGAGAAAAGTGCATAACGACGAGCTTCATAATCTGGATTCTTCACCGGATATAGCGTAGTAAGGATAATTAAATCAAGGAGGATGAAATGGGCTGGACATGTTGCGCGCATGGAAGGGAAAGATATCACAACATCATTGATAAACTTCATTGTGAAAATATTACAGGAGAAAAATTCCTCCGACACTGGAACTTGAACCCAGGACCTTGGCGCTGTGAATTGAACTCCGGCTTAGCTCAGTTGGTAGAGCATTGGCGCGAACAGCCAAATTTCATTTCCACAGGCATGCATAATCCTGAAGTATAAAATCTTAAATTAGTCGAAGGTGTACCTTCCCCTTTAAATGCTTGACCTCCTCACCTACTACACCTTTAAAAGCTCCGGACGGCAACCTACCTTACTTAGCAGACACGGTATTGCCTAGTTGACAGAGATCAGGGGCTACCTAAGTAATGACCAGGGCCCGGATTCTAATGACATGTCATCTTTTTATTGATGGTACCTAGACATTGCCAACTTGTAGATAAATCCTAATCATGGCCTCAATTATAGAAATGCATTTTTGGTAGGTCATGTTTTGTCATTTCATACAATTTCATATTTTTAGGGCATTTATTTCAATTTTACGTCATTATTTTGTCATTTTCGTGTCATTTAATTCCTTATTTAGTCATTTTCATGCATTTACAGTGAGTATATTAACTTTTTTGTCGTCTTTTTTCCCATAAGGTACTATTTAAATAAATTACTAGGTTAGTATAATGCAACGTTTTTTGTAGGATCTATTTTAAAAAGTATTTTCTAATTTTTCCTCTCAAATGCTCCAATCAAGAACAAAAAACAAAGTTTACAACATCCTTTCTGTGTTTACAGTTTTTACAATTATGTACTAATTATGTACTAATGTTGTACCGGCACGTTGCCATGGTAGCTCAATTGGTTAGAGCATCGGCACGGAGAGCCGAAGATCCTGGTTCAAATCCCGGCTATGGCATTAAATTTTTCATTCTGACTTCACGTGTCGATCTTGGCCTACACACGGCCAGTGTGAAAGAATTATCATTCCTATGTACTAATTAAGTTTATAACTTTGTGTGTACAATATTAATTTTTATAAACAAAATATCATTGTTTAGGTCATTATTTACAATTATTAAATCATTTTCCTTAAAATTTAGGGTCATTTTATAAGTCATTTTTCAAACAATTTTAGGTCATCAGAATTCAGGCCCTGGTGATCACCATAAGCGGGGGCACTGTACTTGATTTCTCAAAGACTGAACGAAGTACTAGGGACATAACTCACTGAGAAACAGAAAATGGCGCCCATGGAACCCCACACGGAGTCTCGTCATTGAGGTCATGCCATAAAACAGTTTACGTCCTCATTAAAACGGCTGTGAACTTGACGAAAAGTAGGAATAAACATTTTTAATCACCTACCCATTAGGAATCTTTCCTAGAACCGAGAACCCAAAAGCCATATTTCCCCCTACTGTTAGAGGATGAAATTTATACAGCCGGTGTTTATGGAACATAAACAGTGTTCCTAGCTTTTGTTTACTATTCCAGGTCACTGCCAAGTTAGGGTTTGTTGACCCTCTGTCACTGGAAAAATACGTCCAAACCACTAACAAAACTATCTCGAAGATTCCTTCTCTAAATTCTCAAAGGAGGGTAACTTCAAAATATTAGGAGCACTGTTTCATATCATAGAATAGCAACGCTAATCTTGTTACGGAAACCAAGCTTGTCAATTAAGATCCTGCTAAAATAGTATAGTGTATTGTAATAATAATAATAATAATAATAATAATAATAATAATAATAATAATAATTATTATTATTATTATTATTATTATTTAGCCATTAGGCCTAAATACAGTATCGTACAATAGGCTATGTCGATATAACAAGTTACATGTGATTACATAAATATACACGTACATTGAACACTAGACATAGTGCATGCAGGTGATTTATAACTAATAACTAGGGTTCGGATGTTTATGACCCAAAAAAGTGGAAAATATGACTGCAAATATTACCTTAAAAATGACTAAATATGACCCAAAAATCCTAAATATGACCTCACAAAAGAAAGTATTTTCTAAAAATAAAGTTTAAAATTTTAAAATTTTAAAGACACTAAATTATTACATCACATTAATTCAAACAGATAATCACTTTTTAACAATTTTACAGGCGATTTACAGTTTTACTTGTAATGAACTAATCTGTTAGTGTTTATAGATACCACTGTAAATGTGAATAGAAAGTATTTTTAAAACCTGAAGTTGGAAATTGTTTACAACAAGGAGGAAGAGGTAATTGTGCTATTACTACTGTTATTGTCCTTTCACATTTCATTTACAGTAAAACCAAGACATTCCTACTCTTTTTATTTCGGAAAAAAATTAAGTCGACAATCTAGTGCACAAACTGCACCGAATTTATAACTGAAATATGACGTTGAATTTTCAAATATGACAGAAATATGACCTAGACCATGAAAATTACCAAAATATGACTTCATATGCAAAATAAAAACGGTCCGATTACGATAACAAATGTGCAATTCATGTTTGCAGCGTAAATGGAGGCCATGATAAAAATATGACATGTCATAAACATCCGAACCCTAGTAACAACACTCATTGTGCATTGAATGACACCCATACCGACGACTGCGATGAACCTTTCAACACAGATATTGCATACTATTTTTTATAGTCTACTATATAAGTAGGAACCGTATTTTTTGGTAACAGCGATAAGAGGGAAATTTTACAAAACAGTTTACCTTATGGATATATTTGCATTCACGAACCACAGATTATTGTCTCTGTTGGACATTACATGATAATATTATAGGAGAAAAATGCCTCTGACAATTTCAATGCCAAATGTAGTAGTATATAAAATAACTTATTTCGTGAAATATTTATCCAAACAGGGCGCCCCTTAAGCTCTGCCCACTCGATATTCACATTTGCACGGACTGTGAGATGTATTTTTTTAATTCTTAACGAAGCAGGGTGACCAACTGCCCTTGTATATTGTGTACACTGTCGCAAGTGCCTTGTATCCACCTCATTATGTCTCCCGCAAGGTTTGTCAGCCTGTTACTGGCGTCTAGCGATGACGTCACACCTCCAACGTCCAATCACGAGTTTCTTGATAATACGAGGACAGAAGAATTCGCTAGATCGTGGTATAAAAGAAAGTGCACCATTTTGGGTGCGTTGGGCGGGATACCACTATCCGAAGGTGCCACCTGTATTTGGATTATAAATAATTTTAATTCGGAAAGTTACACAAAATATCGATAGCAAGAAATTTCCTATCGATTAATATTTGTTCATATAAAACGAATTAGCTTATTGGTCGTAACATTTTTATTTAAGTATGCAGTACCTCTGTTATGGAGATGCACTGAAAATTATAAAGGAAGTTGATGGAAGAAATTATTATTTTGGGAAACTCCACCAGACGTGGTTGTAGCAGCGACTAGCATGAGAAATTATAAAACATATTCTTTAGATATTTTATTTCAAGGCCGTAAGACTGGTACTTCAAGTTCTAAAATCAGGTAGGCTATGGTGATCTCAAAATATGGTAGTATAAAGAAAGTATAAAGTTACCAGATTCATACCAGTTGCTTAACCATTAAAAGCATGAGAATTCCTCCCACAATATACAAACCAATGCCGGACTGCAAAGAAAACAGAAAACCGAACATCTGGTTTCATAACAGACCCTACAGTCCGATTTGAGACTGAAGAAGATCAACCTGCAGCAGTTGATCATGAAAATAGGATGATATATAAATCAACCATTGAGTATTTCAAGAACAAATACGGTTTGAAAAATGTTGAAGTCATTGGATTAATGGTTGGTACTAGGAGAACAATACCAAAGTTCTTCTTAATTTTTGTAAACGTTTCTCATTGACACAAGATCTGTATATTGAAGTGATGTTATTATCGCTTAAGGGATAAATCCAAATGTTGAGAATCCACCTGTACAATGGCAAAAATTAAGCTGAACAGGTTTCCTTTCTTAAGTTTGATTGTTTTAATTTCCTTGTTATTATTGATTGTTTTCAAAACATTAAAATGATTCATTGTAAATTAATGTAATTTTTTAATAAGTGTAAATTGCTCATGTATTCTTTGTCTGTAAGCAATTTGCGTTATGAAGAAATACTGAGTAAATAAATAATTATTAAATGCGTAGGAAAATATTTGGCCCAAGAGAAATAAAAAAAATGGGGACTGGAAAAAAACTGCATAACGACTAGCTTCAAAACCTGTACTCGTCACCGGTTATAGTAAGGGTAATTAATTAAATCACGAAGGAATAAATGGGCTGGAAATGTTGCACGCATGGGGGAGGAAAGACATATCTCAAAAGTAATAACTGGGAGACCCGAAGGGAAGAGACCACTTGGAGGACCTATGCGTAGGTGGGAGGACAATATTAGAATAGATTTAAGGGAAGTAGGATTTGAGACGGATGGTTGGATGGAGTTAGCACAGAATGGGGTTGATTGGCGGGCTAATGTCATGACGGCAATGAACCTTCGGGTTTCATAAAATACATTATATTCCTTCAGCTTGCTTAGGAATTGTCTATTTCCATGAGTAAGTAACGTCATTTCCATAATTATATGAAAACTTAAAACAAACTTCTGTATCCCATGGGTTGCATTGTGAATTTAATGATTAGAAACCTCAAGAAGGTTTTGCATTATATCCATGAAATACATGGCAACTATTTTATACGTTCTATTGAAAACAAGATCTTCAAGCCATGAAGAAATGTTATAAAACTAGGAGGTGCCCGTGGCTTCGCCCACAATAATTCATTTACAAATTAAAAATTAAGAGTATAATAATTATTAAAGCATTATATTTATTAACACTTGCACGCGAATCATTCATAAACTAAGCCATTAATAATATTAATGAAACAGCTAAAATTCCGGTTTCACAGTACATTCTAAAATTAGAAAGTGCCCCCTGGGAAAACTATATCAGAATCGATTATGCAGTTCCAAAGAAACCTGTGAACACATAATACGTATTGTTTCTCTACTGTTTATTGACATGAGTATGATGTGAATTTTATTTTATCAATTCAGTGTAATTTTCAGAAATTATATAATGTTTCAAGGGAAGGATTGGTTTGTTTGGGTTATTATCAGCGATATTTCAAGAGTTAAACCATCAATATTTTACTGCTGGTGCCCCCGGTGCTTCGACAGCCATGATTCATTGACTCCAGGATTTTTAAGAAATTTACACTGGTAGATTATTAAAAATGTTTGTGGTTCAGAGCTATGAAAATTGTAAGTAAAAATAAAATTAGAATATTTGTTCATTGTGTTCATTTCACTTAGACCTTATATAATAGCGGTTTACCTAATTTTGTAGTCGTCATGAAAGTTTACACTGCGAGAGACGAACATCGCCGAGTATACCCGATGTCTCACGAAGCGGGCGAGCGAGCAAGCACGCTATTTAGGGCCGTTGAATTGTATAAGAGTAGATGGCTTGTTTTTATTAAGTGCCAGTATGGTACTTTATGAGATTGTGTGGTGGACGAAAAAATGTCTGTCCGTCTGTCTGTCTGTCCGTCTGTCCGTGTGTCTGTACGCACCATAACTCAAATACGCTTTTTCGGATTTTCATGAAACTTGGAAAACACATTTATAATGTCCATGGGAAGAACCCTATTGATATTGAACCAAATCGGTTCACCGGTACCGGAGTAATGCCCAATTTAGTGCCTATTTTAATAGATTATGGCGCCTTTCTAATAGAAAGGCGCCATCACTCAAATACGCTGTATCGGATTTCCATGAAACTTGGTATACCCATTTATGACGTCCATGAGAAGTGTCCTATTGAATTTGAACCTAATCTGTTGACCGGTACCGGAGTAAAACCCAATTTAGTGTCTACTTTAAAGGCGCAATAACTTAAATACGCTTTATCGGATATTTATGAAACTTCGTATACTCATTTATAATGTCCATGGGAAGACGTTTATTGATATTGGACGAAATCGGTTGGCCAGTACCGGAATAATGCCCAATTTAGTGTTTTTATGTTAATATATAAGAAGTCGCGATTACTCAAATATGCTTTATTGGATTTTCCTGAAATTTTGTATACCCATTTATAATGTACGTGGAAAGACGTCTACTGATATTGGACCAAATCGGTAGACCGGTACCGGAGTAAAACCCAATTTAGTGAATATTTTAAAGACGCGGTAACTCAAATACGCTTTACCGGATTTTTATGAAACTTGGTATACACATTTATAATGTCCATGGGAAGACGTCTATTCATAATGGATAAAATCGATTGACCTGTTTCGGAGTAATGCTCAATTTAGTGTCTATTTTATGGTAATATACGTATTCGAAAGAATTTATAAAAAAAAATGAAAATCAGTTATCTTGACAACATAGCCTATTGTTTTACTGTGATGTTATAAGGCCTTGGAAATTAAAATACAGGTAGCTATGACAAAAAACATATTAATTGACATGCGCTTATCCAACTAGACCGTTAAAATGACCCAGGCGGCCGAGATGGTAGACCTTTCTTCTTCCGTAAGCCCTGCTTAATGAATAAATCTGGAGCTTAACTTGGAAATCAATTTAAAAAAAAAAACATATTCTGCATATCATAATTGCAGTCATAACTGATTAAACAAAAACATACTGGCACTTTTTTACATCAGTTTACCTGATTTTATTTAAAGTCAAAAGGGTTAAATGACTGCTTTAGAATGGCAACGTAAGTATGATACTGTCAAGTTCGTGTCGGCAAATCAATCAAATGTGTGTGAGGTCATTGACTGGAGTGGCGCTCTAGCACCTGCCGGTCTCGACCTTGATACTTGAGAGTCAGCTGCACCTGGACCCAAACCCGGCACGAGACACGACAGACCGCGCGCGCGAGTGGCAGCAGGCGGCGCGCGTGTAAACCAACTAATAACGACTTTTAAGTCTTCCTCAGTGACCTCTAACAACAATCTTTTAAACTCATTAGAATGGACCTGAGCGAAGTGGTTTATATTTTTAATTAAACTTTTAACGTGTAACTTGAGGTGGAGGATACTGTCACCGTGCTATAGAAAAAAACTGATGTTAAAGTCACATAACTTCCTCTACCCAAATAAAAGTTAGCAGTATTCACACATCCTTGTACAGAATCGCAAGCAGGGCCGTAGCAAGGTCCGTCTGCGCCCTTGGCAAGTTTGACAAATCTGCACCCTCCAACATTGGGGGCTCTGAACAGTTTTTTTTTTTTTAAATTTCTGTAAAATTGTTTATTATTTTAATATAAAAATCACTGTTATCAAAGAAAACCTAAACCTTAATTTGAAAATGAACTGTGTGTTGGACTTTCAAGGTAATAAAACCTCATTTTCAGACGATTGAATTACTTAAAAAATAATTAAATCATAAAATCTAGTATCAAAAGTAAAGTAGGCCTACATAATAGGCACGAGGCCTACTAAAATTTTTAACACATTCTCATAGGTAAAAGTATTTTTTTCGAATAGTTGAATCACTTTCATCTCAATAATAACGTACATTTTAATTTTTATTGTTATATCATTCTATACTGTTCATGATTTATGTTATCATACTCTATCAATAAGAAACGTGTTAGTTAAAGAACGTTGCATGACTGCTTTTTGTCTGTAGACAATCGGTATAATACTACATATAGTTAACGTGCAGTAATTTTTAACAACCTGAAAGATTTCTTCCATTAGTTTGTGGAATTTTTATTGCTTGATAAATTGCACCAGTCTAAAAAAAGGCGAGTTTTTCATGGTTAATTTTGCGCCCTCTTTGTCCCTGCGCCCTTGGCGGGGCACAATTCGCCACCGCCTAGCTACGGCCCTGATCGCAAGACACAATTTTACGCTAAATATGCTATAAATACCAGATAGCCTCTTCTTTGAATGATGCGACTAAAAACGCAAGCTATGGGCAAACGAAGAAAGAAGAAAAAACAAGTGACTACAAAAGTTTATTGAACTTTCCGCCGTTAAGAATAATTTCCGAAATTTATCAAATATTTCCCTCAGATACATCTTTACTCTATGCATGGCCCACAATAGGCCTACATCTTCCTCAGTTCACATTCTTATTAGAATAAGAGGCCGTGAAAGAGCGCGTATTCAATTGTTTCAACGTGATGCAAAACTTTATTATTCACCAGGTAAAGTGATCCCTATACAGGCCATGGAGGCCCAGAGGGTTCCAGGAGGTTGAGGCTCCCAGATTTTGGACATTCGGCACGTGAAGGTGGTAAGGTTGTCAGCCTTACGCACCGGCCGCCTTTACCCCCAGGAGTGCTCCTGGTACTCATTTCTGTTAGAGGCTGAGTCAACCCCAGGGCCATAGTGCCACCAGAAGGATTAGGCCAATTGAAAAACTCCAACGACCTCATCGGGAATCGAACCCGCGACCTTCCGGTTTGTAGCGCAGCGCCTCAACCACTACGCTACGGCGTACCCTATTATTCACCAGGCAAGACCGAATTTCTACAAACAGTGGATGGCTTTGATAATGATGTGAGTGATGAATTAGAGAAGGGTGAATATTATAACAGAGTACAATGGCAATAAATCAGAAGCAATCACTACATATACAGGGTGTTAATGAATAACTCCGATATATTTTACCTGTGTAGGTATAGAGGGGACATAGACAAGCAAATTTTATTACGAGATTTTTCTCTACGGATTCAATTTTTCCTGTTACAACATAAAATATTCCAGGGCATAGCCGCCACTAACTTCTAACATTTGAAGAAAAATGCAAAACAAAGGAAGTTCGTTTTTAACACTGGAGTTATGTATAAAAAACGAATGCAGTGGCGGCCAGTCATGTGATTAGTCTGTAAATTTGGCAGATTATGAAAGCTCTAAATTATGATATAGCTGTTGATGAATGATTAAGAATCAGGTTTTTATCGATCACTAAGAAGGCATGAAGTCAATTTAATGAAAATTTTAAGCCATTTAGATTTATTATTGACTTACGAGCACCAAATCCTAATGTCTTTAATGCCCTGTAGCATACACATTTTACGTCATAGAGCAAAAATCTCCCAATAAAAGTTGCTTGTCTAAGTCCCCTCTATATACTGGTAAAATATTTCGGTGTTCTTTATTAACACCCTGTATAGAATAAGAGGCAGCGAAAGAGCGCGTATTCAGTTGTTCACCACGCAAGACAAACTTTCTACAAACAGTGGATGGCTTTGATAATGATGTGAGTGATGAATTAGAGAAGGGTGAATATTATAACACAGTACAATGGCAATAAATCAGAAGCAATCAGTACATATATAGAATATGATGAGATGAGTGATGACTTGGAATAGAAGAAAAAGCAATTTAGTACGAAATATATTTTTCTTTCCTGTCGCAAGCCGCACTGAACCTGTCTTGAGGGCCACATCTGACCCGCGGGCCGTACTTTGCCCACCACTGACTTAGAATCTGAAGTCACAATGTGCAAGCATTATATTAACGAGAGCATGACTTGCCAGATACTTACTGCAATAAATAAGTTATCGGATGGAGGCAGCTACTCATGTGTAATGGGCGATCAGAACCCGCGAGACCCAATGAAGCGAAAGAGAGGGGGGGGGGGACACTACCACCTGTTGCGAAAATAAATTACAAGCGAATTTACGTAATTATTATATAAATCCAGTCATCCGATACACATATATAATAATAATATTACACAATAATCATTATAATTAACCAGTCTTGCATAACTAATTCTGAGATATCATCAGCATAGAAATAGATACAATGTTATACTATTTAGTTACGCTACCTAAAACGTACAAGCCTCAAGCAGGTAACCAGATTAAGAAATAAACAAGTGCAACCCTAGAATACAATACAGACTCTGTTTCATATACGAGACGAGTACATAAAGTAACTTTCCCACAGGCCATTAACGGAAATAAATAAATAATAAATAAATATAAATAAATAAGCCCGTCACAATCCCTTATAGGGCAAGGGCCTCCTACCATGCTAGGGCTGGCTCTGTTTTACTCTCCCAAGGTGAGCTATTTCCTTGGAGAGTAGGGTTTTTGCCTCCTGGTGGGTTAAGACCTATATATTAACAACACTTTCCTAGGACACTGTTTTCCTAATGAATTAAATGCTCTATCATTTGTTTTCAGTTCACTTTTTCTGTGACCTATCCTGAACATCTCGTTTCTGCCTCCTCCCTGAACTCTTCTTCCTTTCCTAGATCACTGTTTTCCCAATGATTTAAATGTTTTATCACTTGTTTCCAGTACACTCTTTCTTTGGCCTGTCTTGTCCATCTCATTCCTAACTCCTCCCTGAATTCGTCCTCCCATCTGCGTCGAGGTCTGCCTCTGCTTCTTTTACCCTTCCTCTGGTCCCAAACAGTTGTTGCATACGCCCATCTTTCTTGATTCATTCTGATGACGTGACCTCCCCAATTCCATTTGGTTTTTCTTACAACAATCGCTAAGTTTTCCAGTTCACTTCTTTTTCTTAACTCCTCATTTCTTATCCTGTCCCTTAGATTTATTCCCAACAGTTTTCTTTCCATCTTTCTCTGACAAATCTCTATCATGTTAACTTGTTCCTTTCTTAATGCCCATGTCTGGCAGCCATATAGTAGGACTGGTATCACGCACATTTTTAGCACTTCCAATCTCTTCTTGATATTTATGTGCCAGTCTAGGAGGATGAACTTAAGCTCCAGAACTTTCCCCATGCGAGCCTAATTCTCCTGTTGATTTCTGCATTTCCGTTATTTGATATGTTGACATTGACATGTCCGTTATTTGACATTGACAATAACGGAAACAAAACACAATTTAATGGAAACATTTATTGCAGCAGATACAGCAAGTGTTCACCCTTTTTCTTTTTAACATATCGCTGCCGGAATTGAGACATTTGTCATAACGTGGGAACAACTTTTGAATACATGTGCCATAGAAGATAAGATAAGGTAAGGTAAGATTCATTTCAGCCATTAATCATCTAGATCAGCGGTTCCCAACCGGTGGGTCGCGACCCACGCGGAAGGGTTACAGGTGGGTCGCGACTCGATCCTAAAACTATCAGAAAAGATCGAATAAACCATCAGAAAAGATAAGAAAAATCGAAACAAATCAAAGTGTGTTTTGATTGTTTTTTTTTGGTTCTTGATTTTTGGCATCTGGGGTCAACCATTTTCAAATCAGAACACAAATTGTATATCAATAATCAATCTGTTTCTTCAAAAAAGCATATAGGCCTATAAGCTTATATATATTTGCAATATTTGATGGTAAATTATACACATAAGGAAGGGATACGATACAAATAGGGCTTTTTACTCCACCAAGCACCGATGGACCGTGGAGGTATTCCGATAAGGAAAGGTGGGTCGCCAGCTGAAAAAGGTTGGGAACCAAGATAGAAATAGGCATTATTAAAATAGTACACAGTACATAGCAATAAAAAGTACAATGCAGTAAAAACCCCTTGTATTGAAGTACATCCATAAATCTCAGTGGCTGAGATTTTTAGTGACAAAAATTCATTTAGTGAATGATGTGCTTTGGTTATTAGCCATTTGGCAATTAATTTAGTGAATGCTTTTGAGGGCAATTCTCTTAAAGATTGAGGAAGATTATTGAAAAGTTTAACTTGCAAATATTTATAGCTATTGCTTGTTTTACTTAACCTGTGGTGTCGTACGTTTATATCATTTTTGTGCCTTGTCTTAAAGCTAGTCCACCGCTGTGGCTCAGGGGATGCATTCAATCCTCTCACGCAGCGGGCCCGGGTTCGAATCCTGGTCGGAACAAGTTACCTAGATGAGGTTTTTTTCCGGGGTTTTCCCTCACCTGTGAGACATTATCATCTTCATCCTCATCCTCGCCTTGTTCTGAGTGAGTGTGTGTGTGAATGGTGTGTATCGTCCTATGTGTTCGTGTTGTTTCGGAGGTGGCCCCGGCATTGGGCTGATCACTCATCCGGGGAGGCCCTCCATGTCCTTGTCTGGTCAAAAAAGTATGTATGTGATCCAAAGATAATCCCTCTCCCGACAGGTCGCGGCCCTGTAAGGCCCGGGCGGCTTGGGTCGCTTAAGTCCTAAAAGGGAGAGGTAAAAACTACGAAAAAGATAGAAAGAAAGTCTTATAGCTATGAAAGAATGCTCGCTCATTAAAATCTTGTATGTGTTCTCTCGCCTGGAATTTGACCCGTTGTGTGATAACCAGGGCCCGGATTCTAATGACATATCATCTTTTTATTGATGCTGCATAGACATTGCCAACTTGTGGATAAGTCCTAATCATGGCCTGTAGATTATAGAAATGCATTTTTATTAGGTCATTTTTTGTCATTTTATGCAATTTCATATTTTTAGGGCATTTATTTCAATTTTAGGTCATTATTTTGTCATTTCCTTCCTTATTTAGTAATTTTCATGTATTTACAATGAGTGTATTAACTTTTTTTTCGTCGCTAGCGGTGCTGTCTTTTGAAGTTTGTTTAACGCAAGAAGGAAAAATTCGGCGTTAAAGTGTTGACATGTCTCATTACTGTTGACATGACGGTTAATCTCTAAAATATTTTCAGGTCATAATGTACTTCAAAATGTAGTTATTATTTAAAAAAAAAACATCACATTTCAGTGAAAAAAATGAAAAATCCTTTTTTCAGTAGGCCTACTAATACAGGATGGGTATCTTGATCTAGTCTCTAGCTTAATAGTAGATTTTGAGAAAAGGTAGGTGTTTGTATATGGTTATTTAACGACGGTTATGTACTGAAACTTAGGCCTGTGACCGTGGCCAATGCGCCGTAATTTTGTCCCGCAGGAGTTCTTTTACATACCAGTAAATCTATTGTCACATTTATGCACACACATAAACGACATCGACCTGGGCCAGGATCAAACTCAGCGATACTAAAGACGCCACCCAGGCCGACGAGAAAATGTAGGCCTACATTGTATTTAACATTATAAAGATAGGTTATTCCGTTTCCAATTTCTTAATCTATTATCGCTTGTACAGTGGCTGAGACCCCCTGTCTGCTACACAGAGCGGCAACAACTCCTGCACAGGTGTATTGCGTGTGGTCTAACCAAGACTTCGCAGGCGGTCATACCCTAGCCTGTTGCGAATAATAGTAACTTCCACGTTAAAGTGACATGACGTACTTCGATACCCAATGTATCAGTGCAATTCAAAACTCCGTTAGCATTGACTACAGAGGGAGTCTTTCTTGAAGAAGTTTTACAACAGAAGTTCTTTTTGAAGTGAGTAAATCGAGAGCTAACCCAAAGTTGCGTTACGAAGAAAATCGTCACGAAAATAGCGGGGCTGTGACGGACTGCACAGAAAACAATCAACTCAATGAAATTTAAATAATAAAAAATCGAAAATGAAAAATCCAAAATTCAAAGATCCAAAATAAAAAAAAAATAATAAAAAATCCAAAATTAAAGTAGTCCATAAGCCCAAAATTAAAAAATCCAACAATCCAATATTGAAAAATCCAATAATCCAAAATTGAATAAAATCGAAAAATTAAAAAAAACCCAAGTTTCACTTCTGTCGCGTGGCTTTCCACGCACCCGATTTTTTTTATAAATAAAATATCAGTTTTTAGGCCATTTTTTTCTATTTATTAAGTCATTTTCTTTAAAATTTAGGGTCATTTTATAGGTAAGTTTTGAAACAATTTTAGGTCATCAGAATCCGGGCCCTGGTGATAACCTTCTCCGTTTCTCTGTCAATATCTACCACTCTCTGTTATTCACTGTCATTTCTTGAGTGGTAAGAAAAGATGAAAATCTCTGGGTGCGCGGTCCGAGCTGTAGGGTGGAGACTTCAACACCTCCCTGCAAGTCTCCTGCAAAAGGTCGGCTAGTAGATGTTTCAAGATCAACCCTACAGCCCCGACCTCGCTCCCAGTGATTTCCATCTTTTCCTATGCCTCAATAAATGACAGAGAAGCGGAGATGGTTGTCACACAGTGGTTCAAATCCCTGACGGCAGATTTCTCAGACACGAGTATTCAAAAGTTGGTGCCACGGTATGAGAAATGTCTCAATTCCTGTGACGAATATGTTGAAAAATAGCTGAAGACTTGCAATATATGTTGCAATAAATATTTCCATGAAATTCTGTTTGTTTCTGTAAACGGCCAAAGGGAAACTTACTTTGTGAACGGCCCTCGTTACTTGCTAATAATATTATTTACTTACTCAATGGCAATGCACAATTCCTAAGTAAGCTAATAGTATATTGCGATACAAGTGTCGTAAGCGGTGCATACGGATCGAGGAAAGAGTTCCGAGATCCGTTATGCGCTTACGGAACGAGTATTGCATGCTATTTTTTGCAAGATGATTATTTATATCAATTTAATTATAATAATTGATATATTAGCTGAAAATATTATGTATATACATTATTGAAGATAGATGTTTATTTCAGAAAGTGATTCGCATGTGTTGGTTGTTATGGGGACTGAATATTTGTCCTGTTAAAATCGACACAAACTAGGGGCCTTGGTTCCGGTTTTCCATAAAGGCTTGAATTATGATTTTCTTACGGCACTTGTGCTTTTTGTAAATTTTACCGCACGGAGATTTCTTTTGTTTTCATAGCAACAAGATTGCGTGCGGGGATGTCAAGTTACGATCCACGGCAACAATATTCGTAAGTACCACTAATTAGTTACGTCGTGCAAAAAAGAATATTATCAATTTTATGGAACCCGGAGGTTCATTGCCGCGCTCACCTAAGCCCCCATTCAACCCTATTCTGTGCTAACTCCAACCAGCCTTTAAATCTATCTTAATTTTGTCCTTTCCCACTTAGGGTTAATAAATTTGTTTTAATTGTTATGCTCTTAATGTTTACTCTTCGAATTAATTATCGCGGGAACCTGCTAGTTAAAAATAAAGTACAATTTACAAAAAAACATAAAGTGTTTAGTTTGCCTCCTCCCTTCAGTTTCTTGAATACTACAGACTGAAACAAAAGGGTAGCATACTGCATAATATGACGTGAGGTACCTTGCAGTTCAGTCAAGTTGTTATGCAAATCAATAGCAACGCCCAACCGCGATGGCAACTTCTCTGGCTTCCTGGAGCAGCGTGTAGACTAGGAGGCATCTTCAGGCGCTATGGGGGTGAGAGTCCCATAAATTAAACGGTGTACGCGGGGAAGCGCCTGGTTCCCCACAACCTTCATTATTCCTTCGCTAGAGCATATCATCTCAGCTAGAGCGCCGGGATAGAAACATTATTTCTGAACCTATATTCTAAGAGGAAGTGTCTTTCTTCCTGTGTGCGACGAACAGCCGAACTTAGGGCACGCAGAGATCTGAAATTTTTAACATAGATGAGTGTCCTACTGCACCTCGAAGCCGGATTTTTCATTTCAACTTTCGTTCGCGTGTTTTGAGCGAAAAATGGGAGAAAACGTAATTTTTCACCAGCACCAGCTTTCGGAAAATTATTTCAATTGTAAAAGGAATTGCAGGTGGCCTTGCTCTGCAGCCATAACAACCGAGAAAGAAGAAAGTCAGTGATATATATTACTGGAAAATAATGTTTTCTGCCATTTTTTTCACTCGTAACACGCGAATGAAAGCTGAAAAAAAAATATAATTCTTTATTGCAACCAATGGTCATATTATGATGAATGGAGCAATGGTGGAATTATATATGGTAGGGGAAACAGGAGCACCCCGAGAAAACCTACGCCGACCCCATTTTGTCCATTACAAATTCCAAATGGATCCTGGGTCCCAGCGGTGGAAGACGAGCGGTCTAAATAAATAATATAGCCTATATAACTATTCTATTACTCGACTGCCACTTTACAACTATAAACAGCTAAGATATGTATGTTGTTATTTTCAGCTAATGTACGTGGATAAAATCTTACTTTTTACATTTAATTATTTTGTTCAGTAATTTGTGTCCCCCTGAAAATGTTATAATTTAGAGCTGCCTGGTTCTTGCACACAGGGACTTAGCCAGGGAGGGGGCACGAGGGGTCCGACCCCCCCCCCCCCAGAAATGGGGGAAAAACTTACGAAAATGTAATTTAATTAAAGTGTACTTCTCATTTAGTAGCCTATTCCTAAATAAAGTGTTTTATTACCCTTACGACATTTTTCTAAAATTCAGATGTATTTATACTCCTTTTCTACTAGGTCATATCAGGAGTTCAGGATATGTGTCTATACAGTAGGGTAGGCCATGAATCTATTGTCAATTATTTCTATTATTGGTGAATTTCATGGAGTAAATTTCGACTTATAGGCTATTAATATAAATGGATATGACAGAAGATGAAATGGTGAGGATGAGTCATGGTATGTAAATATCCAATTCGGCATTTGCCTTTACGACTGGGGAAACCATGAAAAACCTTAATGTCAAATTGACCGGCCACGGGATTTAACCATTTGAACATGGGACCTCCGGAATGCGTGTCAAAGGCGTGACCATTTCGCCCATCTCGCTCGGTTTATGGAATTTGTATACTAGGCTAACAGTAGGCCTACTTATTCCTAACAGTTGAAAAATTAAGTATTCAAATTTCATTTAAATTACTGTTTCAAAAATGGTAGGACTATGTGTTTTAAAAAAGCGATATTTTTGTTTGTAATTAAACAAAGGCGCTAAAATGAAACCAAAAGACTACATAAAAAAAGAGGATAATACGCCCACCCCTCTCCCGAAATCCTCAGCGCTCTCCCGAACCAAAGTCCTGGCTACGTCGCTGCATGCACCGGGCTCTTTTAATTCTGCCAATATCTGTCAAATTAAGAACAATTCGTGTTATCGCGGCCTCTACCCATAAGTAAATAAAACAGAAGAAGTGGGTTAATACGTAGAGACACGCCTGCATGTGTAAGCTGCCATCACATACACACACATGTTGGTACAATACAGCCAGGGGCAAGAAAGTGCCAAACCCAGCTAACATGAAAGATGTTTCATTATCAAGAATACAATTATCATTATAATTCATCCATCTTCATGACAGACAAATTATGTATCTAATATCTCATCTACCTCTTTATGATTCAATGATTTATTGCTTGTAAATCCAGCCGAGCGCTAAGCTTATTGCTTTGACTTATTCTAAATATGGGCACAAGTTTGAAAAACGTTCAATCAATAGCCACGGGGTTTCTAATGAAAATATATGATTCCGATAAGGGTAAAGCGATTTTTAATACAATACCATATTAAAATATATTATGTATTCCAAACGCTATGTTCCTTTATGCCGGTTGTCGACCAAGAGCTAAGCTAAGTTAGCCGACAAAACTACATATGAAATCCGGCACAACTATGTATATGAAATCCCTCACTGTATGTGAGCTAAGCTAAGCTAAGCTAAGCTAAGTTAGTTTAGCTCTTGGTCGACAACCGGCATAAGTCTGCCTTCTGAAAGCAATAAAGATTGGTTGGGAGGTATGTGGTTATTTAACGACGGTAATGTACTGAAACTTAGGCCTGTGACCGTCGCCGGTGTGCCGGAATTTTGTCCCGCAGGAGTTCTTTTATAAGCCAGTAAATTTACTTTATGCATACATTTAATGCCATCGACCTGGGTCGGGATCGAACCCGCAACTTTGGGCACAGAAAGCCAGCGCGATATTAACTGCGCCACCCAGGCCGACTGAAAACACTAAAAAGCTAAAATAGAAAGGATGTGACATAATTCATGTCAATAAATTATTCTATCTTTTGAAAATGTGGAGCCATTTTAATATGCTGAAATATACAAATATGCAAATAAAATCAGGTAAACTGATATAACAAAGTGCCAGAATGCATTTTTTAATCAGTGATATTTGCAATTATGATAGGCCCATGCAGAAAATAAGTTATTTTTGTTATTATTATCTCAGAGTTAAACTCCAAAAACAAAATGCGCTGGCAATAATAATAATGATGCAATAGGCCTACGATTCGCTGATATGTCTGTTTCAAGTTTAAAGCAGCCTTAAAGGTTATGAATGAATAAAAAGTCAATATGAAATCTATCTGTCAGGAATTACATTATGTATATTGCTGCACAGAAACGAATATAAAAAATACTCACATTAAAATGTAATGTAGATATCGGTAGTCATCGAGATAATGCATAATGTTATATCAATATTCAATGGCTAGTTGTGTTTTAAATCTTTTATTCATTATTATTATTATTATTATTATTATTATTATCATCATCATCATCACTGACATCGTTTTGAAGAAATGAATCAACCAAGGCGGGGTAACAATTCAATAAACGATTGGCAATTTGTTATGTTATGTTTACCACACTGACACTTAATAATTTGTCATTCTAAAAAAATGATTGTGCTAAAAACAATAAATTCTAGAATTGTTTGGACTATCAATTTGGTGAATAAATACGCTCTCGTTTTATAGCGTATTTGACGACGTTCCGGTTTTCCATTCCTGAATTATGGCAACTCTAAATGTCGAACTGTCTAAACAGATTCATTCATGAGGTAAGAACTGTAATTTGATATCAAGGATAGGCGGCGGATTGGGAATAAATTCGAGTCCATTTAAATGAATTCTGGATTTTTATCAGATAAAGTCACGTGCCCTTCGGATGCCCGCGGGCACATTCCTGACAAGTCCCGTTAACAGCGATGCTAGATCCTCACGCAAAACCAGTTGGAAACCGGACACAATATCCAGCATCACACATATCGCATACAGTATTCCAAATTGCTGGTCTACGGTAATGACCCGCCAACATTCCACTTCACTATTAACAAAGCTTATGTTTTCAGATAGCTTATAAGTAGACTTCGGACTTTTAGGTCTCTAAAAATGCTGTTTTAGGTACCTAAAATAGGCTCTAAAAATTGGAAAATAGGTTCTAAAAATCGTAAAATAGTCTCTTATAAAATCGTTGAAGTTGCCAATTTTCTGAAATATCTCAATTGCAATGCAGAGTGTTATATTTATTGAAGTCACCAATAATCAATAATCATGAAAAAACACAGATATAGGCCTATGGTACACAGAATTATATAGACCTATTACTAGGGCCTGTATTACTATCATAACAGTGAAAACCTAATCCCTGCGCCCAGAAGCTACGCATATCATACTAGCATATTCAACCCCTTGTATCCCTCAGTGATTCAGAGAATTTTTTTTTTTTTGCTGGAAGTGGGAGTCGGGAGAAAAACACTACATTTTCTTGGGAATTCCAAGGAATTTTTCTACTGACGACGAAACATTCCTTACTAGGCTATTTAACCAAGTCACAAATGTGCCATGTACTGCACATTCCCAGCTAAAAATTTAGTACGAACTGAAAATAAATGCTAGAATTTTTTACAAAAAATAACATATTTTGAACTTTAGAGGGAAAACAAGCAAAAAGGCAATATTAGGCTCTAACGTAAAAATAGGCTGTTTTAGGTCCTATAAAAGTATCAGTTTTAGGCATAGTCACTTATGAAACATGCATATACATGTTTTCGTCTATGTATCACTTAAGGATTAAAATAGGTTTTTACCTACTTATAAGTCATTAGTAAAAGTGAAAAGTAATATGTCATAACTTATTTACAGTTGATAATATTTATCTGTAATGAAGTCCCTAACTTTCGCTTATAACTACCCTTCAGAGAATTTTTTCGAAAAAAATTCAAATAAATGTTTTAATTTTTGGATGAGCAAATCGTGTCACATCCCTAGAAGATATCTAACCGAAATATGCATCAATAAAAAGATGACATGTCATTAGAAACCGGGCCCTGATAATTATGTCATTTTATATAATAATTAATATATAGTTTTATATGTAAATATAATTTTATTGGCAATCTTGAGAGAGAATGCATTTCAAACCACTTCTTAACACGATTTATTTTTAATTTCACATTATTATTAATAAAATTACTACTGTATTGTAAAAGTACCGGTATAGCTATTTATTACTAATTATTATAACCATGGCAAAGCCATTAAAAATCATGATGACAATACATAAATAGGGTTCTTTTCTACTTCATGCCTGTAAGTTACTGTTTTATAATTTCTTGGATCATGGTACGGCAAGGCTTATGTTCCCTGTACTACAGTTCAAGACAATTCTTTATTTTCGACCTATGCCGTTCACAGGATAGACAGACACACACACTAAGACATGTTTCTGAACACTTAGAACCTAAAATACGTATTAATGCTGAAAAATTAACATCAAAGTCCACGGTCCCTGACAGTACTTGTTGTGCATGTAACCATAGGTTAGTACAAATAGTACAGCTAGAGGAAGTATATATATATATATATATATATATATATAATTAAAAATTAAATTCGTAATACTGTGTATTAGCAGTCGAAAGACTGAAGAAAGCTTTAGTTACTGTATTACTTGAGAATGCATGCCGTACATACCACAGATGTTGTCATGCCAACCACATTTTGCTCTTCTCTTGTCTATTTAACACGTTTCTTAGCAACGAAATATGTTCTCACTTAGATAAACACATAAATAACTTATTTTCACTTGTTTCCACACGACACTAACCTGTACGTCTAATTGCAGAGCGTTTGTTTACACCCGAAATTACAATTCATCCTTCAAAACCGCCATTTTAAGAAACCGCGGCTGATCAGCGTGTTTCATTCGATTTCCATATCGATATATATACTATAATCGTCGGATTCGATTTTCTACCAGTCATTCTGATTCGATGTTCCTGTAAAATTTTGCTCACCTATTTGGAAACTGTAAATGGAGATGGCAGCACATGCTTAGGGTTAGAAAGAAATATCGAGACGTACCAATTAGATGATGATAGTTTTATGCACATTATGTAAATACAAAAAACACTTGTATTTTGAAAAGGTAATTAATAAAAAAAATTAAACAAAATGCTGGCAAAAGCTATCGAGTGAAGTTGCGGGTTATAGCCACTGTGATGTAATTTTGCTTCCTCTACCCGTACCACAAGTATTTTTTTTTTTTTTTTTTTTTTGCCCACCCTTTCCCCCGGAGTGCCAAGCAATTAAGCCTAAACCTCCGGTCAGACCAAATTTTGGTAACCATATGTGATGTGTGTATACCTATTGTGCCCTTATGTACATCCGTAGGGGATGTTGATGGTGTGACGTGTTTGGGCTGAGTACTTGTGTCTTTGTACTTTGGCGCAGGATAGACCTAAGTGCGGATAGGTCTTATGTGCAATATCTCCCCGAGTGTGTTTTTTTTAGTGACATGTAGTTATGTATTCTAGAGATTTGTAGTGCGTGTATCTGTTTGACTAGAAAATATAGAAATACTGAGTTCGACCCTGGAATTGGAATTACGCGTTTCCAATTACTTACTAAGTAAGAAATTAACTATCTCGCTGATAACTGATGAATAAACTATGACGAAAATTGCTTAGGACCGAAAGAGGTGGCCGGTTGCCGAGATGGTACCATCTTGGGCTCTCATTCGGACGACCCGGGTTTCAAACGCGTGGCCAGTCAATGTGACTGGTTTTTTCGTGGTTTTCCCAGTCTTAAAGGCTAATGCCGAACAGGATATTTACTTACAACGACTCATCGCCGCTATTATTTAGTTTGTACGTTGTGTTAGAAATTTAGTCTCTGCATTGAAGGGCTCACTTTTAGGAGATTTCGAAGAAAAATCTACCTATTGCAATCGATACCATGTCATGATTTTCGAAAAATTCTTTCATATCTTTACGTTTCATGCCTCCCTAAGCACGAAACCACCGCCTGTAATAAAAAAAAAAAAAAAAAAAAGTGATATTTATATACATATACACACGCTAGCGGCCGTAATTTTGAAGATATTTGAACCAAATTTTATTATGTTATTTCTAGGCCTAATTGTTCGGACAAGTTTGATAATGAGCAAAATTGGCCCAAGGGGGTAATCGGGGGAGGGGGTTGAAATTTTAAAACGTTTATATCTCGGCCCCTATGAAGTAACTTATAGAGGGAAACTTTGTTTGAATAAATTAGAGTACTCCCTATGGACTTCACAGTGACACCAACGATTCGGGGGTTTTGGGGGTACGAGTGGGGGTAGGGGATGGGGGATGGAAATTCGAAATTTTTGATACCACGTCTTGTGGGGTATCGTGGAAAAGCTCTTCATGAGTACTGTACAAATCAATAACTAGTTTCTCGATAGCTCTGATATAAGGCGAGACTTGAATGTTTGAAAAAGTCCTCTTTCCTCTTTTTTGCAGTTATTATTGCGGGTTTGTCATGCCAAGGCTAAAGAAGAAGAGTACTGCGCAGCAAATTAAACCAAAAGCACTTCGAAATCTATCTCAGCCTTTAGGCCTGCCTAAAGGGATTTTTTAATATTCTGAGGCAATTACACGAATTAATAAATGCATTAAACATCGTGTAAGATCATAGGAGGCGAACAAACTGCTTCCAGACGGTATTCGATTATATTTAATTGGTGCGAGACTGTGATGTTGCTCTGATAATGAAAACCAGTTTCCTCCATTAAGGAACGAAATAGAATCAGTGTAGTCCTTAATAAGTCAACAATATTGAATTACTGATGTGGAAAGAAAAGTGTTACTAGTTGGAGGACCACCTGGCTATGATCTTCGTTAAATTACAGCACAGTTCACCATCCTCGAAAAATTTAATTTAGTTACAGTTTTTTGCATCTCATAATTCGTTCTTAATGTAGGGATTTATGTGGTTAAGCTCTTGCGATTGTATGTAGGGGTGTTAATTAAATTACAGGAAAACTTTGCCCCTTATTGGCTATCTGGATATTGTCTGGAGACATCGATTTCCCATCTTTGCCATAACGGCCAGTAAATAAAATGTTAATGCTGAGTAAGATCTTCAAGTATTTTTACTATAAATAAAATAAATAAATAAATAAGCCCGTCACAATCCCTTATAGGGCAAGGGCCTCCTACCATGGTAGGGCTGGCTCTGTTTTACTCTCCCAAGGTGAGCTATTTCCTTGGAGAGTTGGGTTTTTGCCTCCTGGTGGGTTAAGACCTATATATTAACAACACTTTCCTAGGACACTGTTTTCCTAATGAATTAAATGCTCTATCATTTGTTTTCAGTTCACTTTTTCTGTGACCTATCCTGAACATCTCGTTTCTGCCTCCTCCCTGAACTCTTCTTCCTTTCCTAGATCACTGTTTTCCTAATGATTTAAATGTTTTATCACTTGTTTCCAGTACACTCTTTCGATATTTTTACTATAGATATCTTATTTATTATCAAAGCGCCCGTTGTTTTCCCGGGTGCAAGTAATGTGCTACTTTAAAAGAAGTTTTATTATAAGGTAGAATGACAGATTTTTTTCCCCTCATATAACTCATACGTAGCCTACTTTATCAAAATAATATTTGTACTTACGCCCATTTATTTCTTGAACATCTTTCTTGCGTGTTATGAAATGCCAGAATGGTATTTTCTGAGACTGTCTGGGGGACGGGAAATGTCTGTCCGTCTGTCCGTGTGTCTGTACGCGCGATAACTCAAATACGTTTTATCGAATATTCATGAAACTTGGTATACGCATTTATAACGTCCATGGGACGAAACCTATTGATTTCGGAACAAATTGGATGACCGGTACCGGAGTATTGCCCAATTAAGCGCCTGTTTTATGGTAATATATTAGAAAGAATTTACCAAATGCAAATTAGTTCTCATGATAATAGTATTCTTTTACAGTGTTTATACACTGCTTTGGAAATTGCAATACACTTAGCTTTGACAAATAGCACTACCCACATATTCCTTCACATCTGCTTATCAAACTAGACCTTTGTTCTTCCTACTTTCATGAAAGTAGTTACGAAACCTAGTCTCATAATGTAAACTAGTCTTAAAAGATGAGAGATGTTGACTTAAGTCATTCTGTTCAAAAAGTGCTATTTTTTATTATAGTGTCCAAAAATCAAGCATACCTGTACCAAACTGTGCAGCCGTTTGGACGCATGGAACAGGTGCTGGCTGATACCATTTTTTAACTTAGTAGGCTACGCTTCCAACAGCCATTGCAATCAAAGTTTTATTGCCTGTTTTCTAAGCTCCAATTTGCTTGTTATTTTGCCACATTCAAAACCTAACTTTGATTAAAAATAAAAAATAGATATACAGCTATGAAATGTTCTTACAACGTATGTAACTAATCTGTGTAATTTCTGTATAGGCCTGGGTTTTGAAGTGAAACTTCTTTAGCCGCGCTAGGAGTAAATCGACAGCTAACCCAAACTTGCGTTACACACAAAATCGTCACGAAATTAGTGGGCTGTGATGGAACGTACTGCACAGAAAACTGTCAACTCAATGGTCAGGCTTATCCAAAATTTAAAAAAAATCCAAAATTATAAAAATATAAAAATCCAAAATGAAAAAATAAAAAAAGAACAAAATTAAGGATCCAAAAATTAAAAAACCCAAAATTCCAAAATTAAAAAATTCAAAATTTAATAAATAAAAAATCCAAATTTAAAATATTCATATTTGAAAAAATCAAATATTAATCCAAAATTGAAGAAATAAGAAAATTAAAACAAGTTTCACTTCTGTCGCGTGGCGTTCCACGCACACATTTTTTAATGTAGTATAATCATACGTTGGTGTTTTAAACTTTTCATTTTACCGGGTAAAATATTTTTTTAAAGAAAAAATATAAAAAAAATACATAATAAAATTATAAGGAAGCATAAAAGAATTTCACATAAAATTCAGGTTCACATTTTAATATTTGTCGGAGGAGATAGATTTCAATTTTGGCTTTTAAAAACAAAATTAATATCTCAAAAACAAACTTTTGAGATTTTATAATGAAATTTTGAACTACAAATTCTGTTCACGTTTGAATTAAGTGTGCAAAATTTTAAAGTTTCTAGGACAAATAGCTACTTAGGAAAACCACTCTCAACACTTCGGACAAACCACAACCCAAGCTTTGTAATGAGCTTTCAAAATTTAAAAATCCGAGCTTCCAAAATTAAAAAAACCCACGTTTTAAAAATAAAAAGTCCAACATTAAAATATCCCAAAATGAACAATTTAAAAAATTAAAAATCCAAAGCTTAAAAAATCTAAAAATCCCAAATTAAAAAATCCAAAACAAATAAAAAAAATCTGGTAGGAGTGTGTTTAATGGTTTAAAGCAGGTATGGGCAACCTTTGGAAAGATGCGGGCTAAACTTTACGATATTTATGAAGTCGCGGGCCGTAGATAATAGGTAGTTGTGAAAAAATAATCATGATACGGTTTTTTTATATTTGTAAAGTATAATGTTAAAGATACATGAATGAGAACAATATCGAACTGATTAGGCATTAACTTACAATCTGCAGAAATTAATGAGAAGCTTGAGCTTGAACTTCAGAAACAAGATAGGTCTAATCAATGTTGGCATCAATCCCACTAATACACAAGCGCAGAGTGTTTTCCAAATTTTCATCTGTAAGTCTGGTTCGATACTTTTATTTAGGCTTATTGCAGCATTTTTCTAGCACTGACCGGAAGGAACACCCTCGTAGTTCAGGCTTTTGTTCCCCCCTCTCACTCTCTAGTTAGCGAAAATCGAAAATACTTACTTTTTCGAGCGCGATTTTAAAATGTTCCGCGGGCCGGATCTAAAGTCGGGGCGGGCCACATCCGGCCCGCGGGCCGGGCGTTGCCCATATATGGTTTAAAGAGAAGTACAAATCACGACTCATAGTATCTAGCCAAGCAACTGCCATCAACTAGTTCACACATCGCATTAGGACAGTCAACTCTTATCCCTGGATTCATTGGATAAAGCTGACATACACTATACATGTTGTTATGAATGCAATCAAGGCAATGGACATTACTCTGCACAAAATGTGGCAATAAGGAAGCTGTGCTCCATTGCTTCACTGTTCTGGATGAAATCGCTTCATAAAACAAGATGGGAACGCGGGGTGGGTCATTCAAAAAGTTCTCTCATATATTATAAACAGGGCCCGGATTCTAATGACATGTCATCTTTTTATTGATGCTGCATAGACATTGCCAACTTGTGGATAAATCCTAATCATGGCCTCTAGATTATAGAAATGCATTCTTATTAGGACATTTATTGTCATTTTATGCAAATTTTATGTTTTTAGGGCATTTATTTCAATTTTAGGTCATTATTTTGTCATTTTCGTGTCATTTGCTTCCTTATTTAGTCATTTTCATGTATTTACACTGGTTGTATTAACTTTCTTCATCGCTAGCGGTGCTGTCTTTGAAGTGTTGTTCGTTTAATGCAAGAAGGAAAAATTCGGCGTTAAAGTGTTGACATGTCTCAGTCGGAAGTGAGAATCAAAGAAACGCCAAAATTTTGTATTATATTACTATTGTTATTAGATTGACTTGGCACCTGCTTGGATTTGAGAGTGCAAACTACTGTTTACCCCCATTAAACAACAATATTATCCGGCAGACCACAAAAGGATGTGCCGAATTTTGACTCACCAGTGCCTCAGTGCCAGTATAAATTTCCGTGAGAAAAGAACATTCACAACATTACAGTTGTTAACAGTTTTTAAAATTATGTAAAAACTAGTCTATAACTTTGTGTGTACAATAATCATTTTTTATAAATAAAATATCAGTTTTAAGGTCATTTTTTATCAGTTTTAAGTAATTTCTTTAAAATTCAGGGTCATTTTATAGGTCATTTTTCAAACAATTTTAGGTCATCAGAATCCGGGCCCTGATTATAAACAACGTTTACCAATAACGGAAAATCTACACAAAAAGAAATTGTTTTAATTTATGCTTACATTAGTCTGGCAACAGGTATATTTCTTTGGCGGGCGGTAAAAGGCACATAAGTAAAATAATAATAATAATGATGATGATGATTTTTAGTGTTATATACTGTACTAGATTGACGCACACATTGAGACGCCCATTTCAGTATAATCAGCATTTTTAAATTAATTCTAGTTTGAATAATATCGTGATGGGAAAAATCATTCTTGTACCATTATTCAGGTAAGAGCAAACTAAAAAAAGCTTCCCCTGAAAAATTGACTTTTAGGTAGATTATGCATTGGAGTCATGGCCCTCAGTGATTAGCAACGCAGCTTTGTAGTAAAGTCATGATTTGCCATTTAAAAAGCATGTGACGTTTAATTAGTCGTTACTCCGGTACCGGTCAAGCGATTTGGTCCAAAATCAATAGGCTTCTTGCCATGGACGTTATAAATGCGTATGCCAAGTTTCATGAAAATCCGATAAAGCGTATTTCAGTAACTGCGCGTACAGACAGACGGACAGAATTTTCCCGTCCCCACACAATCTCAGAAAGTACCATACCGGCACTTAATAAATTTACAGACAATTAAAACGAGGACCTCGCTTCGTTCGGTCAATTGGAGAAACACTAAGTCCGGGAACTTTCTGAACGACCCTGGTAATAAGCATAATTAATGCGTGAGACGAGGACAAGTAAGTTCGGAGCTTTTAACTCGAACGCAGAGTATAACGACCAGTTGGAAAACTAAACTATCATTATCCAGTTCAACTGTTCTTTTCGAGCCGAATCATGTTCCGACCATTAATCCATTTTTCATGTAAGATACAATCTTACTGCTGCAAGGTACTGAGCAATTGTGTGTACCTTCCTGTTCATGATGGTTAAGAAGGGCATTTTTAACTTAGGCTACTTTGAGCATGGACCACACATCACATGCACTCCGTAACAGGGCCGTAGCTAGGCGGTGGCGAGATGGGCCCCCCGCCAAGGGCACAGGTAACTTGAGAGGGCGCAAAATTAACCATGAAAAATCCCGCCTTTTTTCAGACTGATGCAATTTATCAAGCAATAAAAATTCCACGTTAATGGAAGAAATCTTTCAGGTTATTAAAAATTACTGCACGTGAACTATATGTAGAAATATGCCGATTGTCTACAAACAAAAAAGCAGTCATGCAACATTTTTTATTGACAGAGTATAACATTAATCATGAACAGTATGGAATTATATAACAATAAAAATTAAAATGTACGTTATTATTGAGATGAAAGTGGTTGAACTATTCGACAAAAATACTTTTACCTATATTAATGTGTTAAACATTTTTGTAGGCCTCAGGCCTATTATGTAACTTTACTTTTGATACTACCTAGGTAGATTTTATTATTTAATTCTTTTTTAAGTAGTTCAATCGCCTGAAATTAAGGTTTCAGTACCTTAAAAGTCCAACACTTAGTTCATTTTCAAATTGAGGTTTAGGTATTCTTTGACAATAACAGTGTTTTTATATTAAAATAATAAACAATTTTACAGAATTTTTTTTTTTTTTTTAATGTTCAGACCCCCAGTATTGGAGGGCGCAGATTTGTCAGACTCGCCAAGGGCGCAGAAGGACCTAGCTACGGCCCTGCTCCGTAATCCACGTCAATACAGCCTTGCACAGAAGTTGTCTGTTTACAATTGAAGCAAGGGGGCAAGAGTGGCCAACACAAAACAAACGAGGGCTTTGTAAGCGCGAGAAGCATATAAACTGCAGAGAATATTATAAGAGAAAAATTCCTCTGACACTGGGATCTGAACCCAGGACCTTTGGCTATCCATGCCACAGCTCTACCAACTGAGCTAAGCCAGAGTTCACTTCACAGCGTTAGCTGGAACCTCTCTCCTATGACTGATTGCCCTTAATGGTCTACCTCAACGGTTCCCAACCAGTGGGTCGCGACCCACTAGTGGTTCGCGGAAGGGTTACAGGTGGGTCGCGACTCGATCCTAAAACTATCAGAGACAATCGAATAAACTATCAGGAAAGATAAGAAAAATCTAAACAAATCAAATTGTGTTTTGATTGTTTTCTTGATTCTTTGTGTAGGCCTACTTTTATAACTTAATTGTAGTTTTTATCTTCACCTAGGAACACTTGTTAGTGAGTATGAAACCACTTGTTGCATATATTGCAAACATTCAGTATATCTATTGTTAAATAAATAACTGTTTTGTTACAAAGTGCTTGTATTTTGTCAACGATTTTCAAATCAGAACACAAATTGTTTATCAATAATCAATCTGTATCTTCAAAGAAGCATGCATATATATATATATATATATATATATATATATATATATATATATACATATATATATATATATATATATATATATATACATATATATATTTTTATAAGCTTATATACATAAGGAAGGGATACGATACAAATAACGTTTTTTACTCCACCATGGACCGATGGACCCTGGAGGTATTCCGATAAGGAAAGGTGGATCGCCAGCTGAAAAAGGTTGGGAACCACTGGTCTACCTCATTGACGGACAAGTTATGTCATATGCAGTACTGTGAGGCATACTCAGTGATTTTTGTGACCGGGCTTCCACTGTTATTGTACAGTTAACATTCAAGATAGATATATAAGCATTCATGAACCACAGATTATTGTCTCTGTTGGACATTACACGAGAATATTCACCTCTATCTTAAAACTCACCTTATTTCTTTTGTGTAAAATTACTTATAAGATCACTTATTGTATAATCAATTATTTTGTAACTTATTTGTATTTTTTCTTTCTTCTCCTGGTTGAGTGGAAGATAAGGCCTTACTACCTTTTGACTGCATCGACAACTGAATCCAAAACTTAAAAAAAAAATTTTAATGTCGCGTTAGAAAGTTAAGCTTTTTAAAAATCTAAATATTGCGGCCCCTAAATGATTATAAAAAAAGTTCCCGCCTAATCTCTATATATATAAAAGGCTTTGTCCTGACTGACAGGAATCAACGTAGAGCCTAAACTATAACAGGTAGAGACTTGGAATTTTGACAGTACCTTCGTTTCATAATGTAGGTGCTCACTAAGAAAGGATTTTGAAAAATTCTGATTCTAAATGCCAAAAATTAAATGTTTTTGAAAATACTTAATCCCTTTTTGCATAGAATTATCGAAACAAATTCACAGAACATATTGTTGCCAATGGTACAGGTGGGTTTGGATTAAATTAAATGGATGTTTGACAAATTAGAGAAGGTATCATTATAATTCATATTATCTATATTAATAAAAGGAACTGTCCTCGATGTCCAGGGAAATCTACTGAACGCAGAGATCTGAAATTTGAAACATAGGTGTGCTGAAGGGTCGGAAAATGCACCGCGAAGCCGGAATTTTAATTTTAGTTTTCGTTCGTGAGTTATGAGTGAAAAACGGGCAAAAAACGTGCATTTTTTGCGTTTTCAAAACATAAGATTTCAGTTATACATTTCAATGTCAGATCAATTACAGTTGGCTTTGTCTATTTTTGTCACACCTTGAAAATAAAACTTTCGCGATCGCTTGAATGTTGTAAGCCCTAAATATGGTCAAACGTTGTTTTATTTGGACGAATCTCACTATACAGAGGTTTTCTGGGCCAAGAAACTCGAATCTGAGGTTGCTTTTACCAGACGATGCTATCTAATCGTGGTATGTAGTCCACGTGATTTAGGAGTTAATAAATATTATGATTTTACTATTATGCTCTTAATTTTTAATTTTTGAAATAATTATCGCGGGCGAAGCCGTGGGCACATGCTAGTTCATTATACATGGACGAGCCGGCTCTGAGTGCATAACTTGTCAATCCGCAGGAAGAAGAGATTCACCCTGTATATCCCCTGAGGTGTTCTAACACCCTGGTGTCTTGGTTTGGTTCCCATGCAGTCTATTAGTTCATTTAATTTCCCATACAATTGCAATAATTACAACAACACTGGCGGGGATCCAATTAAGCACCTTCTTTAACCACCTGACACTGTGACATTCGCCAGCCGTGTTCACAAACCCGGACCGCATGTGTTTATACCCACAAAAGCGAGTACGTCAGAATGGCTGACAGGATTTCTACAAAATTTTGTTCATTGTTTGATATCTTTTATAACTAGTTTGCTAGTCTTAAAATCAGACGTAGGCCTACCAGTCAAGAATAATCATAGGTAATCCCACGAGAGTTTACGAGATTATCGATAGATTCGCGACTGCGCAGCAGGAGCGAATTTATCTGATGTAACTCAACTCGAGTTTGATTTATTAAAACTATTCCATGAATAAAAATGTAATGGATATACAAATAATAATTACTTTCGTGCTTTGTCGTATAAAAACAAAACTAACAGCTACAAGATCACGGCATACTATGAATCAACCACCCATGAATCGATTCAAGTTACAATGTTGTAACCAGGGCTACCAATGGTGCATATAGGACATAGGCTAACAGCAGAACAGAATAAAACCACACGAACTGGCTTGCACGGAATCGAAATTGTGTTTTAAATCGACGTACATTTATATTACTCAATTTCCAAACAAGTTATGATGTAGGATACAAAATAATTTGTATCGTGCTGCTTAATGGCAGCATTGGACGTATTAATCACGGTACATTGATGCTTACGTGTCCAGTAACAAGCTGACGTTTTATCAGGTAAAATGCCTTCCTCATATTAATAGCTAGCATTTTATAAGATAAATGATGGTGATTGGTCTATGTCCGAGGAATTGCTAAACGTTATTGGTCAATATCAAACTCGCGGCGTATGAATGGAATAGTCAAACTAAGAAGGGACTGGTCGGCTGGTAAATTCTGCATTTCTCGATTAGGAGCAAGAAATAAAATGAGTCTAACCATTCTGTTAACTGTTTTCTCTGCGGTTCGCCATTGGTTTGTATACAAAAACCTCTGTGCTAGTCGATCTATTATTGAAGTTATTAGGTTTTCCTCATAGCAGTTTGACGGTGATTTTTACAGGACATCTTCCGGTTAATCTATTTGGAAATTACCGTATTTTACGGACCATAAGACGCACCTTAATTTTAGGATGGAATTTGAAAAAGGAAAATAAATCTAATGTGATTCTAAACCAAATATTTTAAAGGGAATAATATACTTCATTACATAAGCAAATTATAACCTTGTACAATGGAATCTGTGTAAATCACTTCTAACTTAAAACCAGCATTGTACGAAAATTTCCGTACAGTTGGCCTCGCGTAAATTTAGCAACTGAACTGCTTCCTCATGAAAGACTGAAAATATCGTTACACCCTCTAACCCTTAATTCAGCATACGGTAAGTGTAATGGGACCAGGCTGTTTAGAGGTCATTGACTTCATTTAAACCACCCGGCGGAGACAAATCCTTTCGTATAAAAGAACTCAACATTCCTTTCTTCTTGCAATGTATACCTGGCTTCCAGCTATCCTCATTTTACGATTGTGACAAATACACTGATGTACAGTCTGTGCTAAAATTTGTATCTGTCTTATCGTTTAGAACACCTTGTGTATAACTGTGCTATTACATAGCTTCATATTTTCAAGTGGTATAATTATAAGTAAGATGTTTAGACAAAATCCGTCCTATATACCACTAGTATATTTGAAAACAACAGCTGAAGCCTACAGGAGATATAAGACACCAGTTAATTAAAAACATGTTTTAAAAATTAACTTTTAAGTACCTTTAGTGTATTAATTTGTCAATCACTTAATAAAAGAATAGAGTAAAATAACCCAAAGTGGGTTATGGACTATTTACACTGAGCTCAATGTATTGTCAGTTGAAGATTGTTTGCAATGATAAAATAATAAAATCTTACAAAGTTGACATTAACACAGTAGCTAAAATATGACTTAAAATTAGACTAGTAGAATATTAAAAAATACTTGTCAGTTCTTGTTAAAATACCAAACATATCTCTATGCGTGTCTGTATATACATGTATTCTTGGAGAAAATACAATAGGTTGCTCTCTTCTTAAGTGTTATGCAGCTATTTACTACAAAAGTAATTGTAGATTATCTAGGTTGTAAAATGATTGTAGTTTGGTGAACTATCTTCTGAGAATAGAGTAGAAGTTCTTGATTTTTGTAAAGATTTATCTCTTGTAGCTTCAGCTTTCGTTGTTTATATATAAACAATTTTACCATTTTTTTTTAAGTGTACTTCGGACCATTAGACGCACCCAACTTTTAAGGCTCTGTTTTCAAGGTAAGAAAGTGCGTGTTATGGTCCGTAAAATACGGAAGATTTATTTGGACTTGGCCACTATTCCAAATCACACACGCCACTGGAGCGGCAATGAATGAGTGATGGGTGACTTGTGTACAGCCCTGCGCCTGCTGAATGGGATCCATTAGCTACTCTCGGCTATACAAGATCGCTTGACGAATAATTAATAAAGGAGATGGGAACAGCGCCATCAGGTCAAACTGCGAGCTCGTGCTGGACCTGGAGTCGAAACCCGGGACGCTCGATACGTGTCTCTGTGTGCGCATTATCACATATTCCAAAAACACACAAACGTGGAAAACCGCCCAACTTGTCGGGTTTACTGGACTCATATAGTGGTCATTTCCACTACTCTTGCGTACGATATTGACCGCCGGCGTGGTCTTGTGGTTAGCGTCGCTGACTACAGATCCGTCGGCCCGGGTTCGATTCCCGTGATTCCAAATTGAGGAGCTACTTGATAGAGAAGTAGCGGCTCCGGTCATGAAAACCACCAATAACGGCCGTGGGTGTCGGCATGCTGACCACATGCCCCCCAATCCTGCCATCTGCCTAAGGGAGATGACGCAGCGGTCGGGTGGTAGGCCAAGTCCCTCCAGGGATGTAACGCCACGGAGTTTAGTTTTAGTTTGCGTACGATATTCAGAGACAAAACCATGTAGCTATAATGAGGGAAAAAAGATCCCTAGTGTTTTATATTAAAATGAAAGAAATGTGGGGATTGGAAAAGTATGTCTCAGGTTGCTCCAAGAAACAAAGAATGGGTTTAGCATGGTGGCGGGAAACTTAGGGGCATAAGAAGGAATTTTGAGAATGGTCGACATTATCCTCTATGTCTAAATAGAGAAGACGCTGAGCACATGATTTTAAAATGTCCAGAAACTGAAACGATCAGACAAGTATTTTTGAATAGAAAATTCCTAGGAATTAACGTAGAAATAGCATATAAGAAATTACCGACAACAAAGAATATGAAAACTTTGAAGGAAATGGGGAACTTTCTATACATTGTTAAAATAAAATGGAAAAAACTAATCCTACAATTAAGTGAGCAAGTGTGTTAATCCTTTTTGCTTTGTTCACAAGTAAGGCAAATACAGGAAGACCATAATTTATAGGTACTCAAGGCTTTTATGTTAATATTAGTGTGTAATGGTAGGAGGTACATCCTATGGCGAAAAACCTTTGTAACGCCAAGGGTGTTAATATTACGACACAAGAATAAACTATACTATACTATACTATACTATACTATACTATACTACTCTTGCGTGTGTGAAGGAGGCCTTAAACAGTTTCATTTATTCCTACACCTGGGATTTTAAGGCAAATGCCTATTTTGTTCCTTATGAAATAACATGAAGATTTTGAAATAGGTTGACATTTCATGAATAATCACTTATATTTATAGGGTTTTATAGTGTCCTAAAATGCCTATTTGGACCTTTGGAGCCAATTTTTACTATTTTAGTGCCTAAAATGCCCATTTTGCACATTTAAAATAAAATTCAACTTCTGTAACATTTATAATAATTTAATGGACATCCCTGAATGAAGGGCAGAAAAGCAAAGGGTGGGTTTTTCACAGAAACTTCCCAAACATTTGTCGCCAATGACGGGGGAGGATTAGCTCAAAACAACAAGTAGCAGGTATATACCGGTATAGTAAGAAGGGACATACTGTGTCAATTTTTCATATAGGCCTAATCCAAAACTGTTTTTGATAAATGTATTTTTAATTCCGTCTTAATTTTGCAATTATTTCTGTTGAGAATAGGTATACCACGTTTTCTACAGCAAAAAAAAGATCACGTTACAGTTGAAGAGCATACTGTATTATTTTAAACTCTATTTTCTGTCTATTCACACATTTTGAAAGCATATTTTAAGTGCCTATTTTCTCTTTTAAAAGCCTATTTACTACTTGTTTTAAAAGCCTATTTTAGGTGCCTAAAACTATTTTTTTGTACAGCCTAATATCCCAGGTCTATTTATAACTCACCTGCCTTAAAATTCAGAGTGTCCATTCCTCTCACTTTTTTCATTTTTTTTTTCATTTTTCATTTTTTTTTTTTTTTTTTTTTTTTTTTTTTTTTTTTTTTTTTTTTGTTGCAAAATGTCTTACTGCGAATGCTCAAATACCCGTTAACAACTAGCATTTACTTCGTACAGAAAAACGATGATTACCTACCTCCAACTATTCGAACTTCAACTATCCGGATCGCCCTCTTTCAGGACCGATAATTTGCCATGCTAACTCAGTTAATTTCTCTTGTGATATTGTCTTTAAGTTCTTCAAATGTACGGGAAATTGACCTATACACTTTATTTTTCAAGTTTCCCATAAATAATATTCACATACTGTTAGAAGAACTTAAAGACAAATCACATAGGCCTAAAACAAGAGAAATTAACTCTGTCTCAGTAGCTGAACTTATGCGCGTGAAAGAAAATTTCCTAAAAAGGTGCCAGTATTGTGTGGATGCAAGAGGAGAACATTTCCAACATATCTTGTGATGAGGTACGTGGTTATTTTCATTGTAATTTTAACTGTAAATGTGAAAACCTGGATCATTACACCGATCGCGGTTTTATTAGCGTAGATATTTCACCCGATCGCTCGGGAGTTGGAGCTGTGCCCGCCGCGCCGCAGAAACCCGCGTCATTGGCCAACTCTTGCGTGGGACTCACTGTGGTTAATATATTACTGCATTATAATTTAAGTAGTTTACATTGATTCTCATGAAACTTTTATGAGCTAATATTAAGTTTGTTCATTTAAGTCTACCTTATTTTATCATTCAAACCAGAATTATAAAAAAAATTGAAAATGTATAGAATTCTCAGATCCTGTTAATTAAGGGATCTGGTACAAGTAACTTAGGAGGGAGGAGTAAGTGACCTACAAGTCTCCTCATATTTTAGCAGTTGTGACGTGTGGCTTCGTATGAGTTACTTCCATAATGAACTTAGGACGAAAAGGCGTTACCCTATTTGAAGTCCTATTAATTCTCCAAACCGTGTTACAGTGTAAGGAATTTGAGGAAAAGACACACGCACATGTATTGACAGAAACAGGACTCCCACGTTCACACCCAGTTTGTTACCTTAGAATACATAGAAGAAACATACTTTATAATTGAATCGGTCATTTAAGAAAGGGCTTAATGACAGAAAAGATCATTTTCAGGAGAAAGAAAAAACTGTTTATTTACAGAAACATTGACAGTTAGTAAATTCTTGCATATGCAATGTCTTATAATAGGTGCTTTTAAGATCTCTACATGTGAAATGGAAATACAGCGTGCTTACATGATGCATTATAGTAATTGAAAGTAATGGAATTGAGCCCTTTCAAAAGTATATCTCTCAAACTTAACATTGAAATTGTGCAAAAACACACTTTTAAAATAAAATCAACTATTATGATTGATTTATGTAGCATTAAAATATGATGTATGAAAAACTTAATATATTGAATACTAAATACAGTCCTACATCAATGAAAACATTCAGTAAGTGTAAAATCTACATATCTACATAGAAATGCTTATGTTCTTCTGGTATACGTTATAACACATTAGTTTTGACAAATGTTGCTTGGTGTAAATGGGAACATTATTTTCATAAGCACACTTTTCAGGAAGTTTCACAATTGATATTGCAGATATTTCACATCTGAGGTGTGGATGATATATATCCCTAATGTATGTTGAAGCACAAATTTGTACTGAGTTCATTGAATCATACTGACATTCATTAAAAAAACTTAGGTTTCAGTCTTTTGCAATAATTTTGCCACTATGTTGAGACTTGTAGAAAGTCATCAGCCAATACCAATAAAACTGTAAATTTTCCTTGTTTTGCTGAGTTGACAATGATTTGTACATATTCCCTGATAGAAAGAATTCTATCTAGCTTATAGATACATCTCTTGATTAAACCAAAATCAAGGAACAATGACCATAAGTCTTACATTCACTGCTAGGTATCAGAAAGGTTCAGTATTGAAAGGACTCCATTCCTGGAGTTGAGGCATTTCTAAACTGAATGGTATATTCAAGCTGCTGTAGAACTAACTTTAGTAGGTGGAATTGAGTCTTTCTTTAAAAGAATCATGCATCTACCCCTGGTGAATCCATTTACCTCATAACATCCATTTTGTAAAAAAGTGTCATTGAGCCCTTTCTTAAATGACCGATTCAATTGTATTTTACTATTTTACACAGGAGATATCTTAAAGCATGTTGATTTTTAAATGGCATACTGTCAGGATCAGGGCCCAGATTTTGATGACATGTACTCTTTTAACTAGCACATCATGGACGTTGCCCACAGTGCAGGTATTCTGATCATGACACCCAGATTATAAAAAGAGTATTTTTTAGGATCATTTTTGGTCATTTTTCCCTATTTTTAATTTAAAGTCATTTTTAGAATGTAATGTCATTATTTGGTAGTTATTTTACAGTTTTTTTCACACTTAATATTTTTAGGCATTTTTATAAGTTAGTATATTGCGATACAAGTGCCGTAAGCGATGCATACGGATCGAGGAAAGAGTTTGAAAAAACGAGGCGCTCGCGCCGAGTTTTTTCAATTTTCCGAGATCCGTTATGCGCTTACGGCACGAGTATTGTATGCTATTTTTTCAACGATGATTATTTATATCAATTTAATTATATTAATTGTGATATTACCTGAAAATATTATGTATATACATTCTTGAAGATAGATGTTTATTTCAGAAAGTGATACGCATGTGTTTGTTGTTACGGGAACCGAATATTTGTCCTGGGGGGCCTTGTCCATAAAGGCTTGTATTATGATGTGCCGTAAGTACGGAAACACTTACCGCACATAGCTAAAAGATTGCGTGTGGGAATGTCAACTTACGATCCACGACAACAACATTCGTAAGTAGGCCTACCACTAATTAGTTAAGTCGTGCAAAAAAACATATAGGCTAAAGCCATGTTCATGATGTCTTACAGTAGGGTAGGCCATGGAACTACTGATTGTCAATTTTTTCTATTATTGGTGCATTTTTAAGGAGTAAATTTCAACTGACATTAATTTAAATGGATATGATACAAGAAGAAATAAAATCAGGTAAACTGATGTAAAAAAGTGCCAGTATGTTTTTGTTTAATCAGTTATGACTGCAATTATGATATGCAGAATATGTTTTTTTTTTTAATTGATTTCCAAGTTAAGCTCCAGATTTATTCATTAAGCAGGGCTTACGGAAGAAGACAGGTCTACCATCTCGGCACCTGGGTCATTTTAACGGTCTAGTTGAATAAGCGCATGTAAAACAATAGTGTTTTTTGTCATAGCTACCTGTATTATAATTTCCAAGGCCTTATAAGATCACAGTAAAACAATAGGCTATGTTGTCAAGATAACTGATTTTCATTTTTTTTTTTATAAATTCTTTCAAATACGTATATTGCCATAAAATAGGCAAATAGGCACTAAATTGGGCGTTACTCCGGTACCGGTGAACCGATTTGGTTCAATATCAATAGGGTTCTTCCCATCGACATTATGAATGTTTATACCAAGTTTCATGAAAATCCGAAAAAGCGTACTTGAGTTATGGTGCGTACAGACGCACGGACAGACGGACGGACGGACAGACAGACGGACAGACATTTTTTCGTCCCCCACACAATCTCATAAAGTACCATACTGGCACTTAATAATGAGTATGATTCATGGTATGTAAATATCCAATTCGGCATTTGCATTTACAACTGGGAAAACCATAAAGAAACCCATGTCAAATTGGCCGGGCACGGGATTTGAACGAGAGTCCAAAACGTTACCATCTCGGCCACCTCGCTCTGTGATATCCTATTGTATCCTCTGATGTCAATATTATGAACAGTTATATACTTTCTGCGTTGTTTCAACCCCACGCCATAAAGATGTAACAAATACGTTCGCCCACGAATATCTTCAACTTAAAGATAGCTTGCTACAGAAAACATCTAAATCGGTTTCTATTATGCGAGGGAAACAATGCGATATTAATACAGAAGGATGATCTAACTTCCAGGTCAGTGAAAGAGACGAGACAAAACAAGAAAATATTACACAATCAAACCAATATGAATAGGAAACCACTCACAACAAATGTAAACATTACGTTATGAATTTCATGACCATAGAGAGTCCGTAATATTGCAACCTTACACCCTCGTCAAATGGTCTGTAAGAATTTTATATTGTGTAATAATCAAAAAGGGTATATGCATAATTTAATATATTTTGAAGTGAAACTTCTTTAGCCGTGGTAGGGGTAAATCGAGAGCTTGTGTAACGCTAAAAATTCGTCACGAAATTAGTGAGGAGTGACGGAAGGACTGCACAGAAAACAATCAACTCAATGATTAGGCTTATCCAAACTTTAAAAAATCAAAAATTAAAAAATCGAAAATCCAACATTTAAAAAATCAATAAATAAAAAAAAATTAAAAATCCAAAGATCCAAAATTTAACAAATCCAACATTAAAAGGTTAAATTCCAAAATTAAAAAAATTAAAGATCCAAAATTCTAAAGTCCAAAAATCCAAAATTAGAAAATCTAAGTATCCAAAATTTAAAAATTAAAAAATTCAAAATTCAAAATATTAAAAAATCAGAAATTTTAAAAATAAAAAATCCAAAATTAAATGTCCAAAATCCAAAATTTAATAATAAAGAAATTCAAAATTAAGAAATCAAAAATTAAAAAATCCAAAATCTAAAATTTAAAAAGTCCAAAAACTCAATATTAAAAAGTCGAACAGTCCAAAATTCAAAAAATCCAATAATCGAAAATTAAAAAAATCCAATAATCCAGCATTGAAAAATCCAAATATTAAAACAAGTTTCACTTCTGTCGCGTGGCATTGAACGCACACTGTTTTTTTACCTATTCTGTGTCCGAAACAACCCCATACGTGTGGTAAAAATGAAAATTATTGTCTCTCCGAAGTTACCCCAATCAGTATGGCAATTTCGGACAACTTTTATCATAGGTAATCCCAAGAGAGTATGAATTTATCGATAGATTCGCGACTCGCAGCAGGAGCGAATTTATCTGATTAAACTTGTGAACTCGAGTTGGATTTATTAAGACTATTCCATGAATAAAAATGTAACGGGTTATGCAAATAATAATCACTTTCGTGCTTTGTTGTATAAAAACAAAACTAACAGCTGCGATATCACGGCATACTATGAATCAACCATCCATGAATCGATTCGACTTACCATGTCCTTGTTGTGAACAGTGCTACGAATCGAGTTACCATATGTGACCAGTGCTACCAATCGTGCATATAAGAGGTAGTTAACTTAATTCAGGTAAGCTAACAGCAGAACAGAACAAAAGCACACGAACTGGCTTGCACCGAACCAAAATTGTGTTTTTAATCAATGTACATTTCTATTATTTCAATTTCCAAACAAGTTATGTTGTATAAAATAATGTTTTCGAGCTGCTTAATGGTAACATGTAACTATTAATCACTGCACATCGATGCTTTCATGTCCAGTGAAGAGCAGACCATTTTACCCGATAAAATGCCATCCTCGCGATTCCTACAAGAATATTGTAAGATAAACGGCCGTGATTGGTCTATATCCGAGGAATTGCTAAACGTTATTAGTCAATATAAAACACGCGGCGTATGTGTGGAATAGTCATTTTTTAAAACATCGTGGAAATTAGTTGCACTTCTCAGAATGTATCGTGTTCTTGAATTGTAAACTTATTCACATTAATATATTCTGCCTCTACAAATTTCGTGGAAAAATGTTATGTAAAGTTACATCCAGATTAATTTTAATATTTACTAAATAGTTTAGTAAGCTATAAAGTACGAGAAGCCTTTACTATTGCAAGTGTGAAAACAATTCCTAAAAAGAGAACAATGTACATTACAAGTTGGTTACATTTGAAGAACTTAAATAGATCTCAATGTCACATCTTCAGAAACACATAATGCTTAACCCTTAATAATTCTGGAAACTGTCCTCAACTCGCTGAAAAAGACAGCACTAAAAAAAGGACAATTAAAGGACTTTTTAAATAGTCACACATTGAAATTTGTACTGACATTAATTTAAATGGCTATGATACAGGTGAGGATGATTCATGGTATGTAAACATTCAATTCGGCATTTGCCTTTACGACTGGGGAAACCATAAAAAAAAAAAAAAACCTTGTCAAATTGGCCGGCCACGGAATTTGAACCTGCGACCTCCCGAATTCAAGTCCCATCGAGACTTTACTGTAGAAAAATAGTAAAATAGCCGCTGTACCATGTTAAAGATGAAACACTAAAAATTCTACGAGTGTACACTTATGCTAAATAGAGCAAGACACCCCACGAGCCTTTATATTTAGAACGTCTTTTATATATTCCCTGCAATAAAATGCATCGTAAACCATGACTTCTTGTATTTTATTTATCGTTGTTCGTGGGAAACTGTGCGATGTCCTTGTGCCATACTTTTACTATTGACGCACGTGAAGAACATCGATATTATTTCATTCGCTTCTACAAGGTTTACTGGCGTATAGACTGCACTTACTTTTTAAAACACTTCGTTGAATAATGAAATATCTTCTTGTGATAAGTCACTCCATTATAGTTTTTAGGAAAATCTACCTATTGCAATCGATACCATGTCATGACTTTGGGAAAATTCTTTCATATCTTTACGTTTCATGCCTCCCCAAGTACGAAACCACCGCCTGTTCAAAAAAAAAAAAAAAAGTGATTTATATATACTGTTGGGAGCTGACGAGATGATCCGTGATTTGGTGGTGGCATGCAGGGGGAAGACAGTGTTGTGCTATACCTGCACGTGTAGGGGAGCGCTGCTATTGGCTGTAGATAAGAGCTCCTTAGTCATGCCAGGGATCATCTGGTCAGCTCCCAACTGTATCTTTACACGCTAGCGGCCGTAATTTTGAAGATATTTGAACCAAATGTTATTATATTATTTCTAGGCCCAATATTTTTTTTTTAAATACATTAATACTTATTGGCCCCTGTCCTGGATTCCTATCAGAGGCCTCTTATGCACTATACAATTTGTACTTATTAATTTATAATTACATAGATTATCTACATTATTTCTAATTGAATCTAAAAAATATAAGTATATAACAAAACGGAGAGAAAGGTTAACTATTTAAGAATAAATAACTGTGCGATGTCCTTGTGCCATACTTTTACTATTGACGCACGTGAAGAACATCGATATTATTTCATTCACTTCCACAAGTCTTACTGGCGTATAGACTGCACTTACTTTAAAATACCTCATAAATGTTAACATAGGCTTGCTGAATAATGTAATATGTTCTTGTGATAAGCAGGGCCCGGATTCTAATGACAAGTCATCTTTTTATTGATGCTGCATAAACATTGCCAACTTTTAGATAAATCCTAATCATGGCCTCTAGATTATAGAAATACATTTTTATTAGGTCATTTCTTGTCATTTTATGCAATTTTATATTTTTAGGGCATTTATTAAGTGCCAGTATGGTACTTTATGAGATTGTGTGTGGGGACGAAAAATGTCTGTCCGTCTGTCTGTCCGTCCGTCCGTGTGTCTGTACGCGCGATAACTCAAATACGCTTTGTCGAATTTTAATGAAACTTGGTATAGGCCTACACGTTTATAATGTCCATGGGAAGAACCCTATTGATATTGAACCAAATCGGTTCACCGGTACCGGTGTAATGCGCCTTTCTAATAGAAAGGCGCCATAACTCAAATACGCTGTATCGGATTTCCATGAAACTTGGTATACTCATTTATGACGTTCATGAGAAGTGCCCTATTGAATTTGAACCTAATCTGTTGACCGGTACCGGAGTAAACCCCAATTTAATGTCTACTTTAAAGGCGCAATAACTCAAATACGCTTTATCGTATATTTATGAAACTTCGTATACGCATTTATAATGTCCATGGGAAGACGTCTATTTATAATAGATAAAATCGGTTGACCTGTTTCGGAGTAATGCTCAATTTAGTGCCTATTTTATGGTAATATACGCATTCGAAAGAATTTATAAAAAAAATGAAAATCAATTATCTTGACAACACTGCCTATTGTTTTACTGTTATCTTATAAGGCCTTGGAAATTAAAATACAGGTAGCTATGACAAAAAACACTATCGATTTACAAGCGCTTATCCAACTAGACCGTTAAAATGACCCCGGTGGCCGAGATGTTAACGCTTTGGCCTCACATTCTGGAGTCCATGGTTCAAAACCCGAAACCGGCCAATTTGATTTTTTTTTTTACATTTTTATGTGAGTGTGCGATTGTCATGATATCACATATCTGTACAGTTCAGGTGATGCTGGAAGATTTTAATCTCATTAAAAAAAAACTAGACCTTTGTTCTTCCGTAAGCCCTGCTTAATGAATAAATCTGGAGCTTAATTGGAAATCAATTTAAAAAAAAAAAAAAACATATTCTGCATATCATAATTGCAGTCATAACTGTTTAAACAAAAGCATACTGGCACTTTGTTACATCAGTTTACCTGATTTTATTTCAATTTTAAGTCATTATTTTGTCATTTTCGTGTTATTTGCTTCTTTATTTAGTCACTTTCATGCATTTATATTGAGTGTATTAAATTTTTTGTCGTCCCCATCGGTGCTGACTTTGAAGTGTTTTTAGTTTAATGAAAGGACACACTCGGTGTTGAAGTGTTGTCATGTCTTAGTCGGAAATTAGAATCAAAGAAACGCCAAAATTTTGTATTATATTACTGTTGTTATTAGATTGACTTGGCACCAGTCTGCCACCTGCTTGGATTTGAGAGGGCAAAAATCGGATATCATTTACAAGCTTTTTTTCATCGGGCAATATTTAAATAAATTACTAGGTTGCTATAATGCATCATTTTTGTAGGATCTACTTTAAGAACAATTCTCTTACTTTTCTTCTCAAATGCTCCAATCAGGAACAAAGAACAAAGTTTTTAGACCTACTAGGCCTACATCATTTCTGCATTTACAGTTTTTACATTTATGTACAAATTAGTCTATAACTTTGTGTAATAATAATTTGTTATCAATAAAATATCAGTTTTTAGGTCATTCTTTATAATTATTAAGTCATTTTCATTAAAATTTAGGGTCATTTTATAGGTCATTTTTCAAACAATTTTAGGTCATCAGAATCCGGGCCTTGGTGATAAGCCACTCCATTTTTAATATTCATGTAGCCTGTGCTAGTAATAAATACACAACTTTTATTCTTGATTAGGTATATACAAAAGTTAATGTATAACGCAAATATAAAAGCTTATGCTGATTTATTAAGTGCCAGAATGGTACTTTCCGAGATATCTATCTGTGCGTCTGTACGCGCGGAATACGCTTTATCAGATTTTCATGAAACTTGATATACGCACTTAGAACGTCCATGGGAAGAAGACTATTGTTTTTGAACCAAACCAATGGACTGGAGTAACAACTAATTGAGGGGGTCAGCGCAACAGTGGTGTATACCCACATTTTTACAGTTTAGAGAAAAAAGCAAGTTCAAGTTCTACACTTGTAGTTTTTCATACTATTTGAAAAATACCGTTTTATTGGTAGTGGGGTGTTCTATGATGCTTGGTCAACTTAACTGCAATGTTACATAGTCTACTGTTCAGAGATATTATCAATTTTATGAGACGCTGCAACACTGTTTTCTTGGTTAGACCACTGTTGGCCTGACGTTTATTTCAACTTGACAGAGGAGAAAAGAATTATTTCAATAAATATTGGATTTTTACATGCATTAAGACATTATTTTAAGAGGAAAGGAGTTGTATTAATTTTATTTATAAATTCCAATGATTATTGAGTTCTACACACGATGAAACAAATGAAAAAGCTCACTACCATTATCTTCAGTTTCTTCAACTCTTAACTCATTTACAGAAATCAGATTATCATGAAATTAATTATAAATAAACGGTACATATTTCTGAATACCTTTAATAATCTCTAGTTTCTTTGGATTAATTTATCTTGGTTTTAAAAAATTTGATTGCCCTTACATAAGAGGAATTCTGTTTCAGGGAACAGATTATCGACTTTAAAACTTCCTAAAAGAGATGTAATCGGTTCAACCTCAATATAAGAATAAAGTTCAACCTCAATATAAGAATAAAGTTTACCTCCAAGTCATGCAAATAGCATTACTATTTAATTTTCCATGTCGAAGGGGTTAGACCACTGTTGCGCTGACCCCCTCAATTATTAACGGTCATATGCTTTTTAAATGGAAAATCGTCAGTATGAAAATAAATTCCTCCTTTACTATAACCAATGGTCATAGTATGGTGACTGGAGCTCTGGTGGTATGATATAGCAGGGGAAACAGGAGCACCCGAAAAAAAACCTGCCCCGACCTCATTTTCTCCACCACAAATTCCACATGGATCCACCGAGCTTCGATGCCGAGTCCCAGCGGTGGAAGTCGAACGGTCTAACCACTCAGACAATCATTAATATATTACAACGCTCGCGATGCACTGCCTTCTTTTGCTAACCATAACCACGGCCTCCTCAGTTAAGACGTCATAATAAACACGTCATCTATACTATTTCTTATTTTTCTTTCAAACATATTATGAAGGTAAAGAATGTAGTTACTGTTACAAGAAATCCGGGCAGTAATAATGACATAACCAGTTCGCATTCCACTAGAGGAAAAATATTTCATTAACTACCAGGGAATCTTACAAGAAATATTATGGCAAGATTGCTAAGACAGTGATGATTTAAATAAAATAATTAAAAAATAAAAAAGTAAAAAAATAAAATAAAATAAAAAAAACTCACCCAGTGTTGTGATCCCACCACGTCCGCTGCGTCCGTAGGGTCGAGGGCCTGCAAATAAAAAATTATTATTATTACTATTATTATCATTAGGGCCCGGATTTGAAGGTGTTAACCTATTTTTTCCCCCAAACTTCCTTATTAGAACATTTTAACATACGTTTCCATTTGATGTCCCTTGCTTCCGAATATATGAATCTTATAGGACTTAAAAAGGGCTAAATCGGAGTGAAGGTCCTAAAAGGGGCTAAGGAGGACTTTTGCTGAAAAACTAGGGGTTGAAGAGGATTTTTTTCTGAAAAGTACTGCATGAAAACTGTTATATACGTACATTAAGCGGAGTTCTTTGTCAGTGCATTTTGTGAAATGTTGAAATATTTTAAGAATTTCTTATATCAGTGTATACGAGTATGAATTAAGGTTGAGTATCAAACTTTAGACCTTTGTTCTTCCGTAAGCTCTGTTTAATGAATCGATCTGGAGCTTAACTCGGAAATAGATAACAAAAATAACTTATTTTCTGCATATCATAATTGCAATTATCACTGATTAAACAAAATCATTCTGGCACTTTGTTACATCAGTTTACCTGATTTCATTCCGTTTATCAATTGAAATGAGAAGTACATGAATACTGTTATATACAGAAGGTATAATACTGTGAAATAATTAGGCCTACATATATTAAGTGGAGTTCTTTTTTCCAGTGCATTTTGTGAAATGTTGACATACTTTAAGAATTTCTTATATCAGTGTATACGAGTATGAATTAAGGTTAAGTATCAAACTTTAGACCTGCTTAATAAATCGATCTGGAGCTTAACTCGGAAATCGATTACAAAAATAACTTATTTTCTGCATAACATAACTGCAATTCCCCAGTACCTCCTCAGATTTCTCAGAGGTTGGGAGGTCTGGTAGGGGTGCACTCAGCCTCGTGATTCCAATTGAGTAGCTACTTGATAGAGAAGTAGCGGCTCCGGTCAAGAAAACCACCAATAACGGCCGTGGGTGTCGGCATGCTGACCACATGCCCCCCAATCCTGCCATCTGCCTACGGGAGATGACGCAGCGGTCGGGTGGTAGGCCAAGTCCCTCCAGGGATGTAGCGCCACGGAGTTTAGTTTTAGTTTAGTCTATGGGAATGAACAAAAAAGGCGCCTTCAAAAATAACGATGCATGAGGGTGGGAGGACCTTAAACACGGATTTAGAGGAATTAAGGGGCTTGTCGTATAAATGGTTTGATAGACGTAAGTCATAACATAACAGAATATCCCGGGGAAACTCTATATAACTTAACTCTGCTGCATCTTATAGTTGTTATGTGCAGGAAATTTCCATTCAATTTTATATAATCACAAATTTTATTAATCTACCTGTTCTTGTCATGTCGCGTCACCTGCTAAGGGGAGGGTATTGTTCAGCCATATGTAACCATTCCCCCTCTACTACGTCACCACAATACAAATATTAATACAAAGGACATATCAACTTCTCGGGAATTAGGTATGTACTAGAAAATTAGCAAGCGTAAGTCTTACCGACCTAGTGGATTGATGTGGATTTATGCCGGTTGTTGACCAAGAGCTAAGCTAAGTTAGTTTAGCTTAGTTCACATACAGTGCGGGATTTCATATGTAGTTGTGCCGAGAAAACTACATGTGAAATCCGGCAAGTTAAGCTAAGTTAGCTTAGCTCTTGGTCGACAACTGGCATTAAAGTACATTCTTCTTCTTGCAGAATATTTACGGCTGACACCGCTTCTCCGCCCCCCCCCCCCCGCAGTCAAGTGGAGGTGCCTTTACCTATACTAATTTTGTTACGCTTATTTCGCCAGAGAGGGCTGAGGACAGGCGGTTAGCCCATCGCCTCGCAACCCCCCTCCGGTATTACTTGGACGTGAAAGGGCTGACAAATTTTGTCCAGAGGCTCTTGAAGCTCTTTTACGGGGGGGGGGGGGAACTACCTCAGATTCGAGTTATCAAGCCCAAAAAGCCCCCGCATAGTGAGTTCCATACAAATCACTGAATGTTTCCCCATTTAGGCGTCTTTCATGATCCCCTTCTGCCCACCTATGTAAAAAAATCAGATCTCTGCGAGTCGTAAACAAATGAATGTAGATAGCAACCGAGCAAGGCCTTCTTGAATTAATTCACAATCAAATTGATTGATTCCTGTTAATAGGTGGCGTAGGATGTTGCACAGTCATAGCCAGCAAGCTTTAATAGGTAAGTTATGTCTTTCCTCCCCCATGCGCGCAACATGTCCTGCTCATTTCATTTTCCGTGATTTAATTACCCTTAAGCCGCGTTCACACCTGTGCGCCTTGCGCCTAGTTGCTGTGCCTCTCCAGTGCATCTGCGCATGCAACGGTGCAAGCTCACGCATGCACCTAGTCTCTTGCGGCTCCATTATTGTAGGCGCATACCTCTTTCTGTTCACACCTGCTGGAAGTGCGCAGATGAAATGTCCGCTTTGGATTTAGGTGCCGTAGCTGCTGCTGCTGCAGCTGTTGTTATTTTGCGACAAAGACGAAACCGTAAGAAGAAAATTCAATTGTATTGTAATCACAAAGTTGGCAATGTAGTTGACCTTTCACAAAAATATGAAAGTCAAACAGCAGTAAAATTGGTCATGGCAATCAATCTTTCATTTCCAGAATATCGTTCGAAAATGTACGCAGTAGGAACAACTCTGATCACCAGTAGGTACTTTTTCGAACAGTGACATTTTCAACGAACGAACTGCTTTCTTCCAAATATAATTTTATTTATTATTAATTACCAATAATATGAGCGTAATAATTGACACATTTTGAATAGGTAGCTGGCAGGATTAGGGCATGTGGTCAGCATGCCGAATCCTACTGCAGTTGTTGATAGCTTACTGAACCGAAGCCGCGACTTCTTTATGAATTAGCTCCTCGGTTGGTGTCACGAGACTGAATGCACCCCGTTCCAGTTGGCCCTACCTCAGAAAAATTTGAGGAGGTACCGGGGTTCGAACCCAGACTTGCGGGTCCGTAGTCAGCAACCACTAGACTAGGGGCTAAAGAGGACTTTTGCAGAAAAACACTATTTTTAAATAGATTTTCCAATTAATACAAAAGAAAATAAATAAATGTGAATTAGTGCATTTTAAGAAAAGATGTAATGCAAATAAATTTATACAACGCACTGAAATTAATAATGTAGGCTATATATCGCTTTGTTGTTTGTCTTTGAATAGTGCAGCTATTCATTGCATGGGCAGGCGGCATCAAAGGAATAAACCATTAAGTCAGTGTTTATGTTAACTGATGTCAGTCAACTTATTTTAGTAGATAGGAAGTTAATTGAGTGAGCATTGAATAATTGTATCATTAAAAAGGGTAAATATCTCAATTGTTTATGCTATTTTTCGAGTGCCAATATAAGGAATAGTTACTTGCTTATTTGGGGGGGGGGAGAACTAGAATAACTCTGTCAAAATTATAAACAATTTTCGGTGTCATATTAGAGTCCATTATTATGTTTTATGAAGACGGCTAAACTCGTTTGTTTAAAAAGCCTAAAAAGGGCTATTCATTGAAATAATACCACTGCTCTACTCTGCTGGACTCTACGAAAGTATGATCGGAGGCCTTTTATTTTATTTAGCACCGCTTTCGTTGTTCCCAAAGCGTATTTGTCCCTTAGAAACTGTAAGGAATCGCTCCTTTTTGTCCTGTCCTTGTAGTCCGGGGAGCTAGCCATCCACAAACACGGATACGAGCGATAATCCTCCACGAACTCAATATTCTTTTCATTAGACCACTCCGCCATAATGAAAAATCAGAGCAGAGCCTTGGAAGACGCACGACTGTTGCACGTAGCTCCCCGTTTCAAATGGGGAGCTACTTGCGCCTACGTCCACCGGCGCAAGGAGGTCCGTGCGCACAGATTCCACGCATGCCTCACCCTGCACCGTTGCATGCCCCGGCTTGCATCTCCACCTGCCAGGCGCAAGCCCCTTGTGCGCATGCAACGTTGCACAGGTGTGAACGCGGCTTTACTATATCCGGCGACGAGTACAGGTCATGAAGCTCATCGTTATGCAGTTTCTCCAGTCCCCGTTTCCATCTCTCTTTGGCCCAAATATTTTCCTAAGCCCCCTGTTTTCGAATACTCTCAGAATATGTCCTTCCCGAAGAGTAAGCGACCATGGCTCACATTCATAATACAACCGACAGAAAAATTGTCTTATAATTTTTTTAGATAGCTACATAACATAGATATTGTTAAAAATTCTAAATGCTTATTGTTTGCAGATGACTTAAAAATATATAAAGAGATACGTTTATTATCAGATGAATTGGAATTACAATTAACAATAGACAAGCTTTTTGAATGGAGTATCCAAAACAATTTGGCGTTTAATGTTAGAAAATGCTATTTCATGAGTTTTCACAGATTTTCACTTCACCCGATTATTCAATACAGTATGAATTCGGAAACGTTAACAAGAATATTTACCATTAAAGATTTAGGATTAATTATTACGCATAATTTAAATTTTAGAAAGCATATTGATAAAATAATAGATGAAGCTTATGGACAGTTAGGATTTATTTTTCGTAATTCCAAAAATATTAAAGACGAACGTGTCTTACAATTACTTTATAATAGTTTTGTACGCAGTAAGTTAGAATATGCATCAGTTATATGGTCACCATTGTATAAAGCTCATATTAATGACATAGAAAAAATTCAGAAGAGTTTTCTTCGATATATGTATTTTAAAAAATATGATAGATCTGCTTTAATTGATAGAATTTCTTATAATACTTTATTAAATGAATTTAAATTTGTTACTTTAATTGGTAGAAGGTTGGTAGCGCAACAGTTATTCTTATATAAAATTATCAATGGTAAAATTGATAGTAATGAACTTTTAAAACGTATTAAATTTAATGTAGTGCAATTAAATTTAAGGAATAGAGAATTGTTATATATTCCTGTCATTAAATCAAAATTATTAGAATGTTCATCTTTCATCCAAATGTGTAAACGATATAATTCTCTTTCACTTCAAAATGCTCTTCTGGATTTTGACTTGTCATTGAATCAGTACATAGGACTTCTTCATAAACTGTTATATGTTCCATATGATTTGGCTTAATTTTTAGATTGTCTTGTTAAATTAATTGTAGTTATTGTAAATCATTTATGTATTTTTTTTCTTTATCCTCGCACATTCGTTCATTTATTGTATTGTATTTTTTTATAGTGTAAAACATGTATTGGCGAAACTACGCCAACTGTAATTGGGATTTATTCCTGTAGTTGGCAGAATAAAATAAATAAATAAATAACATAATATAATTATGAAATTTTTTATATGCAATTTATGTAAAAACTATGTAAGTGTTAATAAATATGTTTTAATTGCTTTTCTGTTAAATAAATTATTTTTAAAAAATCTAGCAGTTGAGTTAATAATCCCGATCACCTGCTAGTATAAAAAAATGTAGAATTCTTACAAAACTCTTTACGAGTTAAGTCTTAATATCATATCTCAGCAGTGTCTATAAGAAACGCTCTACTTTTATAACCTGCACAAGAATCTTTACCTTGCCATTTAAATTTTACTACACACAGTGGCTACAATAAGAAACAGGTCTTGCAAAATAGTCTTAGCGAAATGAATAGCACCTAAATTTACGACGTTGCAGAGTAAAAAGCGATTTGATAGTGGCACCATAAAATCTGAAGAGGGCATTCTTCATTAAAGCACTTGATACAGTAAAAAAAACGTGTGCGTGGAATGCCACGTAACAGAAGTGAAACTTGTTTTAATTTTTTAATTTTTTCAATTTTGGATTATTGGATTTTTTTCAATTTTGGACTGTTGGACTTTTTAATATTGGGTATTTGGACTTTTTTAATTTTGGATTTTGGGTTTTACAATTTTTGTTCTTTTAATTTTGGAATTTTGGGTTTTTTAATTTTGGATTTCTTAAATTTTAGAACTTTGAATTTTGTATTTTTTGGATTTTTAATTTTGGATTTTCGATTTTTTAATTTTGGATTTTTTATTTTTAAATTTTGGATTTTGCTTTTTTTAATTTTGGATTTTTATTTTTAAATTCTTGTTTTTCTTAATTTTTATTTTTTAAATTTTGAATATTTGGAATTTTTATTTTTTATATTTTGGTTTTTGGACTTTTTAATTTTTTGTCCGATTTTTTAATTTTGGAATTTTGTTTTTTTATTATTTTGGATTCTTTAAATTTTGGATGTTTGATTTTTTATTTTTCGAATCTTTTATTTTTTGGATTTTCGATTTTTTTATTTTGGATTTTGATATTTTTAAATTTTTATTTTGGATTTTTTAAATTTATTTTGGATTTTTTAATTTTTAATTTTTGGATTTTTTTTTTTTTTAAATCTTGGATAAGCCTATTGTTGATTGTTTTCTGTGCAGTCCGTTCCGTCACACTTCACTAATTTCGTGCCGATTTTGAGAGTTACACAAACTCTCGATTTACTCCTACCGCGGCTAAAGAAGTTTCACTTCAAAAGCGATCTGATAGTGGCACCATAAAATCTGAAGAGGGCATTCTTCATTAAAGCACTTGATACAGTAAAAATAAAAAGATGCTGAAGATTTTAATTGCGAGAGCTGTGTCGTGTTGACCTATTAGCTCTTCATAATGGCTTTATTAAGCTTATCTCCGCTGCGTGACGATTTCCCACGGCCGAGTAAATCCTTGGCGGAGGAGGGATGTTCGTAATCAATATTCCTGACATCATATGACAGCCTCGGGGGGTATGACACGGAATTTCAAAAGCGAGTAAAAAGGTGTTGTCTCTATAACAGGGGTAATCACTAGAAGATTAACTGCACCCTCTCTTAATTCTACAACACACCCTCGCCCCAAGCATCCACTAATATAACAGTTAAGACATGGAATCTGTAAGGCCAGATTTGTTACCCCTTCATTAGAAACAATACGGTGTTAGAAGTCATTTTATAAGAGGCCTGCAAAGTAGAAATCAACAGCAATTAATTGCGGAGAAGATAAAGACAGTTATCTGGATTTTTATGTCGATTAACTATAGACAATTAATTATAGTTCATTCTTATTAAGTGTCAGTATGGTACTTTATATCAAACCCGGCCGCAGTCGATGGGTTTTTCAGGACGTAAAAATCCTGGGCACGGAGTCCTCCGGGAGGGACTTCAAGCTGGGGGGTCGTGTCGTAGATTTACAGCATGTAAAAGAACACCAAGCCTAAATTAGAGCCTCTGGACAAAATTTCTCGGCCCTTTCACGTCCAAGAAATACTTAGTTTCCAGAGGGGAGGTTGCGAGGCGATGGGCTTACAACCTGTCCCTCTGCCCTCTCTAGGAAAATAAGCATAACAAAATCCACATCGGTAAACAGAAATCTCCACTTGGAGGCCCCTTCGCCCCAACATGGGGGCATAGGAGTCGGGAGGGAGAGAGAGAGATGGTACTTTATGAGATTGTGTGGTGGACGGGAAAATGTCTGTCCGTCTGTCTGTGTCTGTACGCGCGATAACTCAAATACGCTTAATCGGATTTTAATGAAACTTGGTATACCCATTTCGTCTAACTTGGCATGAATGTTCACTGAAGTCATTATTAAAAACGATGTATGTAAAAGGGTTAATATTTATTCCGTTTCAAGATGGTAGCCGTTTTATCTGATGAAGAGCATATTATATATTTTTGAAGTGAAACTTCTTTAGCCGCGGTAGGGGTAAATCGAGAGCTTGTGTAACGCTAAAAAAATCGTCACGAAATTAAAGTAACGCTCAAAATCGTCACGAAATTAGTGAGGTGTGACGGAACGGACTGCACAGAAAACAATCAACTCAATGATTAGACTTATCCAAAGTTTAAAAAATCCAAAAATTCAAAAATCGAACATTTAAAAAAAATTCAAAATTTAAAAATACAAAATAAAATAAAAATTCAAAGATCTAAAATTTAAAAAATCCAAAATCAAAAGATCAAAATTAGAAAATAAAAAAATTCAAAGATCCAAAATTCAGAAGTCCAAAAATCCAAAGTTTACAAAATAAAAAATCCAAAATTTAAAAATCCAAGTATCCAAAATTTAAAAATAAAAAAAGACAAAATTTAAAACATAAAAATCCAAAATTTAATAATAAAAATCGAAAATTAAAAAATCGAAATAAATAATTAAAAATGTCCAAAAACCCAATATTAAAAAGTCCAACAAACCAAAATTTAAAAAATCTAATAATCGAAAATTGAAAAATCCAAAAATTAAAACAAGTTTCACTTCTGTCGCGTGGCGTTCCACGCACACTATTTGTTTTAATATTGGACGCGAGGTATAGTGATTACGCAACTACCAGTACAGTAAATTCAAAACAACTGCAACTCACCAATATCCAAGCATACACGCGATTTTTAGTTACGATATCCATGTCCACGTTGCCACTTGAACACTAACAAATTTGCAAAGAAGCACACAGTATTCCTCTCTATCTGAAACATCTCATATCGGATAAGATACTTAACTGTTATCGGTCGATGTTCTAGTGAAAAATACAAACCATTCCATCACTCACGAGGATTACAGAGATAAGAATTCGCTAAGAAAAGAATGCTACAAAGTAAATAAAAAGTATCAATGACAAGTGCATGATAAGATGTTGCTTATCAGGTTACAATGTTGCATAAAGAACTGCACTGGAATGCAGGTCAGGATTATCAAGGATATGATACGAGGACTCTTGTACCGTCATTCGGATTTGCTGGAAGGGGGAAGGTGGGGGCCACAAAGGACTCATGCACTTGGCTGCACTGTCAATCCAAGTGTGTGTTTCTTCATGAACATGAAACGTCAAAATAATGCGTTGCAAAATATTTGAATAGCCGGTAAATCGTTAAAACAAGTGGGAAAATTCAAATATCTGGGAGCAATAATTGCAGACACAAATAATATTAATACAGTAGTTAAGTCTCGACTAAAATCAGGAAATGCTTGTTTTTATGCAGTTCAGAAACTCTTATCTTCTCATCTTCTGTACAGAAATCTAAAAATAAAGATTTATAAGACTATTATCCTGCCAGTTGTATTATATGGATGTGAGACATGGTCGCTTACTCTTCGGAAAGAACATAATCTGAGTGTATTCGAAAACAGGGGGCTTAAGAAAATATTTGGACCTAAGAGAGATGAAAACTGCATAACGACGAACTTCATACCCTGTACTCTTCACTGAATATAGTAAGGGTAATTAAATCACGAAGGATGAAATGAGCTGGACATTTTGCGCGCATGGGGGAGGAAAGAAATATCTCAAAAATATTGACTGGGAGACCCGAAGGGAAAAGACCACTTGGAAGACCTAGATATAGGTGGGAGGACATATTAGGATAGATTTAAGAGAAGTGGGATTTACGAGGGATGATTGGAGTTAGCACAGAATAGGGTTGAACGGCGAGCTCAGGTAAGCGCAGCAATGGACCTTCGGGTTCCATAAAATAGATAATATTCCATTAGCTTGCTTAGGATTTGTGTATTGCCAAATGAGTAAGTAAATAACTAAGTAAGTAAGTAAGTAAGTAAGTAAGTAAGATGATAATCTTGAGTTTGTAATACAACACTAAGGGCCGGTATTATAATCATGGTTTAACCTACAGTTTTGGTTTAAACTTTGGTTTTTCAGATTTTTGCATATTATAAACGATAACTACAAGTTAATCTTAAGTTTAACCTAACTGGACCTTTTCTATCGTTTAACTAACAGTTTAAGACGTAATAATTGCTTTAATGCAAATGGCTATAAAAACACGATAAGATAGTATCAACAAATTCAATTTCAGATACAGCATGCTATGAGAAAATGAGACAATACTTAAAGTAATTCTATTTGTTTACTTTCCGGAATGGCCTAAACATAGATGGTTGTATTGTGAAACAAATGCTAATATAATATCATTTTTATGGGCAATGAATAGCTATTTATTTTAGCTGTGACTGAAATAAACTTACACTGAGCAAAACTGAGTTCAATTTTGATTTAACCATTTCTTTCATAATAATATTTCTAGCTTCAATTTCTCAATAGTCGTATAAACAAACAAATACAAGTGAATTAGCAGATCTTATTGTTGTTTATTGTTTGTTATTTCCAAGGCCAATTCATCTTCTTTTCTCAGCCAACTGGTCTACCAACACCATTGCACTACGGTTTAACTTAACCAGAAAATTGTAAATCAGCACATGCAGTTAAACTTGAGATTTGGTTTAATCTAGCCTACAAGTTAAACTACGTATATAATACCGGGCCTAATACCCACTTTATAATAAACATAGCTTCTATAAATTTCACATGACGGATGTGTGTGTGCGTAAGCCAACCCACGACAAACCAAGGCCATAAATCCTTGCAAGTTTTATTGATATTCCAAGGCCAAGTAGGCCATAAGAAATGCGTATATGTCTATCCAATAAAATGTAACGCTTCGCTTAATACAGAAAAAAAGGGAATAGAAATTATTTTTTACAATTAAAGATGTTATTTGTATCCATGGCCAACACATCTACAAAAATAAAAATCTTAACTTCCTCTGCCCAAATAAAAGTTAACCTAACCTAACCTAAGCTCTTAGTATAATATCATTATTATGTATGATATTTTCTCTACATGCAAATTGGTTGTAAAAATTAACATAATGTCGTTACCATATCACATGGCATCCCCGAAGGATACATCATAACTAGACCTGGGATTTTAAGGCAAATGCCTATTTTGTTCCTTATGAAATAACATGAAAATTTTTAAATATGTGGATGTTTTATGATAAATCACTTACATTTATAGAGTTTTATAGTGCCCTAAAATGCCTATTTTACTATTTTAATGCCTAAAATGCCTGTTTTGTTCATTTAAAATAAAGTTATACTTCTGTCATTTTTACAATCTTAAAATGAACATCCCTCAATAGGAAGCAGAACAGCAGAGGTGAGTTTTTCACAGAAACTCGATTATTCCAAACAATTGTCGCTAAAGGAATGCTGACTGATAGGGGAGGGGGAGGATTAAGCGAGAAGAACTACTGTGTCAAGTCACCAGTGAAAGATCATCTGTTTAAGTGAATATAGTTCGTGATGCCTAATTTCGCAGTTAATTCTGTTAAGAATAGGTATACCACGTTTCTTGAAGTAAAAAAGAGACCATGTTACAGTTTAAGTGTACACTGAAAAATTTTAAAGTCTACTTTATATCTATTTGCACATTTTAAAGGCATATTTTGAGTGCCTATTTTCTCTTTTAAAAGCCCATTTACTTGTTTTAAAAACCTATTTTAGGTGCCTAAAACTAATTTTTTTAGAGCCTAAAATCCCAGGTCTAATCATAACACAAATAAACTCTGATTAATGTACTCTCGTAACTTTCTTTACTTTAACATCTCTCTCACTTCACATTTTCATATAGAACAAGAGGCCATATTGCAAAGAGCACGTATTCATTGTGGGTGGCTTATAACTACACTTCAGATAATTTTTTTCGAAGAAAAAAAAAGTTTCAAATAAAAGTTTTAGATTTCAGTATAAGCACACCATGTGTAAAATTTAAACAAAATCATAAGAGCCGATTTTGAGAAAATCGCTATAAACGAAAATTTCTTTTTGCACTCCTTAGCTAGTAAGTGGTACTTACGAACTTTGTTTACATGGATCGTAAGTTGACATTCCCACACAGTCTTGTTGCTAAGGCCGGTTGCGATGAGGTTAAAACACTTACGGTCCAAGCGCTACGTCATAATTCATTACGATACACTTCATAATACAAGCCTTTATGGCCAAAGCCCCCAGGACAAATATTCGGTTCCCATAACAACAAACACATGCGAATCACTTTCTGAAATAAACATCTATTTTCAAGAATGTATTTACATAATATTTTCAGGTAATATCACAATTAATATAATTAAATTGATATAAGTAACCGTCGTGCAAAAAATAGCATGCAACACACGGACCGTAAAGGCATTTACGGGTCTCGAAAACTTAAAAACCCTCGGCTGCGCCTCGGGTTTTCAATCTGTTTCCTCGACCCGTAAACGTACCTTACGGCACTTGTATCGCAATATACTATTATGCAAAGCCCCCTTTCAAATAAAAGGAACTTGTCGCTAATCTACGTGTCACATCTTCAGAAGGTACCTGATCCAATTACAAAATTTTGTTTTCATACTATTTTCCGTTCTGGAGCTAGGCTGTTCACAGACATCCACACAGACATGTTTCCGAAAATAGTATTTTTGGATTAAGGAGACCTCAAAACTTCCTCTGTCCGTACCATAGGTACTGTAGGTAGAGGAAGTATTGTGTTAGACCCCCAAATTCGAAGTTGAGTTTTATTTGAGTACTAGCATGTGCCCGCGGCTTCGCCCGCGATAATTATTTCAAAAATTAAAAATTAAGAGCATAATAGTTAAATCATTATATTTATTAACACCTAAATCACGTGGACTACATGTCACGATTAGATAGCGTCGCCTGGTAAAAGCGATCTCAGATTCGAGTTCCTTGGCTCAGAAAATCCCTGTATAGTGAGTTTCGTCCAAATCGAACAACGTTTGACCATATTTAGGCTAATATTGATTATCCCTATAATAATAATAATAATAATAATAATAATCCACTTCGGTGTAGGTTGAGAAGTTCATATTATGTTTGCGTGCCTTGACATTAAAAACAAATGAATCGACCAGCGTGAGCTACAACATTCAAGAGATCGCGATGCTTTTATGTCGAAGGTATGACAAAAATAGCCAAAGCCTAGTGTTATTGATTTGTATTACTGAAAAGTCATGCTTCGAAAACGCAATAAATACACGTTCTGCCCGTTTTTCACTCATAACTCACGAATGAAAGCGAAAATTAAAATTCCGGCTTCGAGGTGCACATCCCGACCCTTCAGTCCGCCTATGTATAAAATTTCAGATCTCTGCGTTCAGTAGATTTCGCTGGGCATCGCGGACAGACAGACAGACAGACGGAGGACAGACACTTCCTTTTATTAATATAGATTTATATTAAAAACTCAACTTGGAATTTGGGGGTCAAACACAGTACTTCCTCTACCTATAGTACCTATGGTACGGACAGAGAAACAGAAATCTCTGTTGACTACTAATTTCAGCTTGGATTTAAGTAAGAAACTGATAAAGTGTATAACAATAATCCATCTATCTTTAATTCAATGTTTTACTGTACTCAGAAATTTAGACAGTTTTAATACAAGATCGAACATTCAAAATATAAATACTAAGATCTTCCAAAATGCAGATTAAGTATGATAAAGAACACGTGCTTTCACAACGGGAGTTTCTTCTTCTTCATCATCATCTTCTTCTTCTTCTTCTTCTTCATCATCATCATTATTATTATTATTATTATTTTTATTATTATTATTATTATTATTATTATTATTATTATTATTTTATTATTATTATTATTATTATTATTATTATTATTATTAACAATAACAGCCCTGCGACGACCAGAAATGTTTCTGTTTTCACATTGAAAGCAAAATTATACCACTGGCTCGCTAAAACGCCACTTTATTTTATTGAGGAATTTCTATTTTTGAACTTCTTGTAAGTTCGTACGTAACTTATTCATTTTAACCTTTGCAAACTTTCTGCCTTACAATACTGACAAAGTCCTATTCAATATTAATATTACTGTATTATTATCTTTATTATTATGGGGGCTGTTCAAGTATTACGTAAGCAAATTTTAGTCATTTTGTACGCCCTCCTCCTTGTAAGAAAAAATAAGGAAATGCAAGACTCCCCTTTCGCTGAAGTAAGATTGTATATTTTCTATGCCAATACTATTTGGCAGAAAAATAGTTGCCAATAAATTACACTATTAATCCAACAAATTTAAATAAATGGGCCGCAGAACGCTCTTTCCCATCATACTTTGTTTGCTTGCTTGTTGTCGCACTGTAATTGCTTCGTCGTCTAATGCTCCCCCTAGTCAGAAAAAAATAAAATCAGGTAAACTGATGCAAGAAAGTGCCAGAATGCTTTGTTTAATCAGTGACAACTACAATTATGATAGGCCTATGCAGAAAATAAGTTATTTCTGTAATCTATCTCCGAGTTAAGCTCCAGATCGATTCATTAAGCAGGGCTTACGGAAGAACCTTAATTTAAGCTCGTATACACTGATATAACAAATTCTTAAAATATGTCAACATTTCACAAAATGCACTGGCAAAGAACTCCGGTTAATTATTTCACAGTACTGTAGGCCTATACCTTCTGTATATGACAGTATTCATGTAATAGGCCTATTCATTTTAACTTGTACAACGAAATAAACGTCTGACTAATTTGATAATCACATGTGAAGGAGTAGGCCTATGTCATTGCAATTTCCAAAGCCGTATATGAACACTGTAAAAAATATGTTCTCATGATAACTGATTTGCATTTGATAAATTCTATCTAATATATTACCATAAAATATACACTAAATTAAGCATTACTCCGGTACCTGTCAACCGATTTGGTCCAAAATCAATAGGCTTCTTCCCATGAACGTTATAAATGCGTATACCACGTTTCATGAAAATCCGATAAAGCGTATTTGAGTTATCGCGCGTATAGACAGACGGACATTTTCCCGTCCCCCACACAATCTTATAAAGTAGGCCTACCATTATGGCACTTAATAATGACCGTTTTAGGTTCAGGGGATAAAGTATGTAGGCTATTAATGATGAAAGAGCAAAACGCATTTTTAATATCAAACGCAATACCTATTAATACCAATGGTACACGAATGGGGAAGTAAAAAAGCAATGAAAGGTAGGCTATTGAATTCCTGTATGTTTTAATGACGGTATATGCAGGTAGAAAGTAGAAGTTGTGTATAATTATTTTCTAGCTTGCTGTCCGAGCCTCAGCGAATGTGTAATTACATCTAATTAAACACACTGCTACATAGCACTGACAACACGTTTGCAATTAATGATCAACAACGCTTCTTTCATGCTATTACAGCTATGTTTATTCTGATGTAAAATATAACATTATTGCTTTGGATCAATTCCACATAAACAGAATCTTTGTAGGCACGCCTATCAAAAAAGGCTCAAGAAAGCAGACCAGACGGAAAAAGATTAAGAGGAAGACCTGCTACGAGATGGAAAGACAGTACACATGACTCATCTGAGGAATAAAGGGGAAATAATAATAATAATAATAATAATAATAATAATAATAATAATAATAATAATAATAATAATCTTTATTGTTCATTGAGGTTCTACATAGTAGAGTTCCTATTGAACATTGTCATAAATTTTCAAACAAAATGCTTCGCTTCAGTGAAGTTACAATTATAGTTGTTTGGAGAGATTAAGTTCAAGTCGATCCCTTGTTCTAACAAGAAAAAATGTATGTCCAGTTTATCTATTAAAAACTATTAACAGGGTTAAAAATAAAAAAAATATATTATTGAAGTATGAAGTTATTTGGACTAAATTCATTCAAGGAATAATATGCACTAGTTACTAGTACATGTCGTATAGTTCTACAGAACTTGATTTCGGACAAATTCTTCACCTCATGGAGAAGCTTATTGAATAAACAGGTGCCATCCTACATCACAATAATAAGAAGAGAGAAGAGACGAGGCACGTCCATAAAGTAAGTTTCCCTGGGGCCGTATACAGAAACAAAACACAATTTCGTGGACATATATATTCCAATAGATAAAGCAAGTATTCAGCTATTATTCAACATATTCGCCACCGGAATTGAAATACTTGTCTTACCGTGGCACCAACTTTTGAATGCCTGTGTCGTAAGTTTCCATGAGGCCGTATACAGATACAAAACACAATTTCGTGGACATATATATTCCAATAGATAAAGCAAGTGTTCAGCTATTATTCAACATATTCGCCATCGGAACTGAAACATTTGTCATACTGTGGAACGAACTTTTGAACACATGTGTCGTAGAACTCTGCCGCCTGGGATTTGAACCACTGTGTGACAAACATCTCCTCCTCTCTGTCATTACTTGAGGTGTAGGGAAAGATGGAAATCAGTGGGAGCGAGGTCCGGGCTGTAGGGTGGATGTTTACACACCTCCTACTAGCAAGTCTTCTGCAGAAGTTCGGCTGGAAAGTGTTTAAAGCTACATCAAGCGTTTTCTGAGGGAATAGTTTGAGTGTGATAAGTAGACCTGGGATTTTAAGGCAAATGCCTATTTTGTTCCTTATGAAATAACATGAAATTTTTAAAAATATGTTGACATTTCATGATAAAACACTTATATTTACATATAGAGTTTTTTAGTGCCCTAAAATGCCTATTTGAACCTTTGGAGCCTATTTTTACTATTTTGGTGCCTAAAATGCATTTAAAATAAAATTCAACTTCTGTAACTTTTACAATCATTTAACGGACATCCCTGAATTAAGGGCAGAGCAGCAGAGGGTGGGTTTTTCACAGAAACTTGATTTTCCCAAACAATTGTCGCCAAAGGAATGCTGACTGATGGGGGGAGGATTCGCTCAAAGTAGCAGGTATATAGTAAGAAGGGACATACTGTGTCAATTTTTCATATAATCCAAAACTGTTTTTGATAAATGTATTTTTAATTCTGTCTTAAGTTTGCAATTAATAATAGGCAGGCTATACGACGTTTTTTTACAGCAAAAAAAAAGATCACGTTACAGTTGAAGAGCATATTGTAGTTTTTTAAAGTCTATTTTCTGTCTATTTACACATTTTTAAAGCTTATTTTAAGTGCCTATTTTCTCTTTTAAAGGCCTATTTACTTGTTTTAAAAGCCTATTTTAGGTGCCTAAAACTATTATTTTTAGAGCCTAAAATCCCAGGTCTAGTGATAAGTCCTTCTTCGTTTAAAATTTTTAATACCTATATAAGGACCTAGAGTTTGAAAATCGAAAGTCCTTCGTAAGTTAATTCCTAATTACAAAATACAAAACCCGGGAGACGCCGGGCCTTTTAAGCTAGTCAATTTATATAACAAACCTTTATCGACATACAAAACAATGCCGTTTAGGCAAGTTTAAAAGGTTTCTATTTTTCGCAATTAAATGTGAATAGAGTGAGTGTAAATGAATGGAATTGATTTGGAAGCAAGGAGGATAATCTGATTGTCGTTATCATCGAAATGATAGGAAGGGTTTGCTGATAAAGTAGGGTTGTCCAAATCCAATACGTTCCAGATAACCATGTGGAATTCTCTAAATTCAGATCGACAGGTTAGACCGCCCATAGCCTTTCACTGCTGGCTCAAAGTGGATTCCCTACTACAAAGACAAAGTCATGAAACTATACACTATTATGAACGCCACGAGACTATAGGAACTTCAAAACTAAAATACCTTAACAATAATATCTCGAAACTATAAAAACTAGCAACATCACGAAACTATAGAAACTAATATTAAGTAAGATATACTTTTACCACCTTATACCCTCGTTTAAAAAAACAATGCTTGGATATATAAAAGTTCTTCACAGGCTAACAGCCGAGTCAAGGATAGTATGCCCTAAAATCCTCAAGTATTTATTCTTTGACATAAAACTATCCAAACTATCCAAGCACTGTTATCTTAAATGAGGGTATAAGGTGGTAAAAGTATATCTTACTTAATATAATAAACCCTCATTGGACACAAAATAAAGTTCATTAATACTATAGAAACTAACAACAATGCCCGAAACTATAGAAAATGACAACTGTCACGAAACTATAGAACATAACAACGGTCACGAAAGTATAGAAACTAGCAACAATGATCACGAAATTATAGAAATTAACAAATTCACGAAACCAAAAAAACTAAAACAATACCATGAAACTAACGTTGCGAAACTATACAAATTAACAATGGCACGAAACCACAGAAAATACCAACGCAAAGAAACTACAGAAAGTAACATCGAATAGCAATAGTCATGAAATACATTACCGTTACATGACAGCAATAAAAAGAACAATGTCATGAAAATGTAGTTAAAAAAATATAGTAAAATCAACAACGCTACACTACAGAAACTAATAATAATGCTAAAATACTACAAAACTAACAACAATGTCACGAAATTGTAAAAACTGACAATGCCACAAAGCTATGGAAACTTAAAAATAAAAATTTATTAGACAATTATCCTGCAGCTTTGGAAATCGAAAAATAAAAATTTATTAGTCAATTATCCAGCAGGTTGTATTATAAGGATGTGAGACACATAGGCGTGCCGAGGAGGGGTTTTTTGGGGGTTTGAACCCTCCCCCCCCCATTGATTAAAAAAAGGAAAATTGTATAATTTTTTAAAGTCTGCCTAAAATTACTTAATACAAGTATAAAGCGTGGGAAGCTTAAAACTCGTTATTTTGCGTCTTAATTTTTAAAATTTTCCGGGGGAGGACCCCCAGACCCCGCGGATGTTATGACCCCCCCATATGGTCGGCCTGGTTACGCCTATGGTGAGACATAGTCGCTTACTCTTTAGGAAGAACATAATATGATAGTATTCGAAAATAGGGTGCTTAGGAAAATATTTGGGCCCAAGAGAGCTGAAAATGGGAACTGGAGAATTCTGCATAACGACGAGTTTCATAACCTGTACTCTTCACCGGATATAGTAAGGGTAATTAAATCACGGAGGATGAAATGGGCTGGACATGTTGCACGCATGGGGGAAGACACAATTATCTCAAAAATATTGACGGGGAGAACCGAAGGGAAAAGACCACTTGTAAGACCTAGACGCAGGTGGAAGGACAATATTAGGATAGATTTAAGAGAAGTAGGATTTGCGAGGGATGGTTGAACAGAGTTAGCACAGAATAGGGTTGAATGGTGGGCACAGATAAGCGCGGCAATGAACCTTCGGGTTCCATAAAATAGATAATATTCCTTTAACTTGCTTAGGAATAGTCTATTGCCATTGAGTAAGTAAGTAAGTATCTTGTTCTACTTTTAATGCAAGTTGTCTAAAAAAGTTAGTACACTTCAATACTCAAGTGACGATTTTATTATCGAAGGTATAAAGATTATTATAGTTATTATTACTTAACTATGATCGTTGCTTAAGGAAACAGGGGTTTCTGCAGGTGCAGAAAAGTAATAGTGAACATTATCTGGATTTATCAGCCTGTGAGGCAAGGTCTCCATAACAGCAACTTTATTTCGCGCAAGAAGTATCAATTTGGTTACAATGCCACAAGAGATAAGATAAAGATATCAGATACACGATTTCAATCCATGAAATTTTCACTGCCATTACAAACTTATCGCTGTATTCTGTCTGCAAAGTGGCACGTCTCAAGGTTCCTCCTTTACATTTTTAGTATGATTTCATAACAGGAATCATAGGCGTAACCAGGCCGACCATATGGGGGGGTTATAACGTCTGGGGGGTATGGAATACCCCCCAGGGAGAGGGGGATCCGGGGGTCCTCCCCCGGAAAATTTTAAAAATTAAGATGCAAAATAACGAGTTTTAAGCTTCCGGGGGTTCCCCGGAAAATTTAAAAAATGAAGACGCAAAATAACGAGTTTTAAGCTTCCGGGGTCCCTTTCCCAGAAAATTTTAAAAATTAAGACGCAAAATAACGAGGTTTAAGCTTCCGGGGTTCCCCGGAAAATTTTAAAAATTAAGACGCAAAATAACGAGTTTTAAGCTTCCGGGGGTCCTCCCCCGGAAAATTAAAAATATTAAGACTCAAAATAACGAGTTTTAAGCTTCCCACGCTTTATACTTTTATTAAGTAATTTATGGGCAGACTTAAAAAAATTATACAATTTTCCTTTTTTTAATCAATGGGGGGGGGTTCAAACCCCCAAACCCCCCCCCTCGGTACGCCTATGACAGGAATACCCTACAGCGAAAGTGTCCTTTATCCAATTTTTGAAGTAAAACTTCTTTTCTCGCGGTAGGTGTAAATCTGGAAAATCAGTTACACTAAAACGAAATCAGTCACAAAATCAGTCAAAAAATCAGTCACACTCAAAACTACGTGTTTCGGAGCGGACTGCACAGAAAACAATCAACTCAATGATTAGGAGTAATCAAAGGAAATTTTTCAGACCTTAATCCCTCAATCGCAATAGACAATTCCTAAGCAATCTAAAGGTATATTATCTATTTTAATGGAACCCGGAGGTAGATTACCGCGCAAATCCAAAATTAAAAATTAAAAAATACAAATTTCCAAAATTAAAAATAAAAACATCCAAAAATCCAAAATTTAATAAATAATAAATTTCAAAATTAAAAAATAAAAAATTAAAAACTAAAAATCGAAAATTAAAGAAATCTAAAAATCCAAAATTCAAAAACTAAAATACAAAATTAAGAAATTCAAAGAATCAAAATTGAAAAGATCCAAAATTAAAAAATCAAGAAATAAAAAATTAAAAATACAAAATTAAAAAATACAAATTTCCAAAATTAAAAATCACAAAATTAAAAATTATAACATCCAAAAATCCAAAATTTAATAAAAAACAACATTAAATTTAAAAAATCCAAAAATAAAAAATAAACAACTTAAAGATCGAAAATTTAAAAAATCCAAAATTAAAAATTGAAAGAACCATAATGAAAAGTCCGAAATCCAAAATTTAAAAAGTCCAAAAACCCAATATTAAAAAGTCCAATAATGCAAAATTGAAAAATCCAAGAATAAAAAATTGAAAAAATAAAAAAATAAAATAAAGTTTTACTTCTGTCGCGTGGCCTTCCACGCACTCTTTTTTTTAAATATCTAGAGCATACCGCATATTCCAAGATAGGTGATTCATAAAACAGTCCTAAAAATCCAGGGTCGTCTTATAGGACTTACTTACTTAATTACTCAATGGCAATTAATAAACGTTTAGTAAAAGTTGTTTAATTATAAGACATAGCATGCACTGATGTAAACTACACCCCCGCAGATCCCGCACCACAGAGGGTGGGCAAGGGCTGGAAAGGGTCCAAAATATGACGAGAATTTTCGGGTATTTTGAATTCGCAGTAATGTTTATTCGCATCTGGCATTAATGTTATCAGACCTATAGGTTAAAGGGGTCCTTTGGAAAGTTGAAATTTATTAAGAACTTTTTATTTGAAAAGGTTGTCACTCCTTATAACCCCAACGTATATAAATAAGAAAAGAAAAACTAACCTTAACAACAGACTGAGAACTTTGTGGAAACAATCACAATGTTACTTGTATAGGCATAGGGCTATAGTTAATCTATTAAACTTATCACAATTAAAATTCTCAAAAAAATACTTTCCCCCTTTGACCAATATGAAATTCATCAACTCTAATTAGGGACTGTTTAAGAAACATCATGAGTAGAGACCGGATTTTAAAGGGAAAATTTTCACCCAAAAAATGACGAAAAAAGGGAAAATTATTGCCAAAAAAAGGTGGGAAAAAAGGGAAATTATTGCCAAAAAAGGTGGGGAAAAAGGGATATAAAAGTAAGAGAGTGTAAAAATTCAACAGAGAAATACATTTTTGTCTTATGTAAAGCCTTTGCTTGCTCTACAGCTGCTGATTCTGTAACATCTAATGACTGAAGACATTTTTTGATTTTGTTGAAATTCTCACAGAGGAAAATAGCACACGAAATCCATGTTCCCCATCTTGTTATAATGGGAAACTTAGGCAATGGCAAGCCTGTGATTTCCCTGTAACGCTCTATTCTGCTGGGAAGAATTATTTTTTCAATGGTGAATCAGTGAAAACAATTTTTAATGTTTTCATATTGCCGAAATACTGGGAAATTTACGAATTCTTCAAAATAAATTAGCAAAAAAGGTACTGGGAAGGGAAAGTTCCTAAAAAAAGGGAAAGTTCCTAAAAAAAGGGAAATGAACCTAAAAAAGGAAAAAAAGGGACGTTAAAACCAGGTCATTTGCAGTTGAAACTTACTGAGTTATGTCCTGTTCAATTTTATCACGTTTTGTGATGAAATATAAAAAAAGGAATTCCCTTTAAAATCCGGTCTCTAATAATGAGTCAACAAAGGCAGTGAGTTGAGAAGTCAAGGGAAATTAGTTGCCAGAAGGCAAAAGCGATGGTTCAGAACGACTTGATACGGAAAGGTATAAAAACAGTAGTAAAAGCTATGATACATTCCTGTTTGCAATTTTTCTGGAAAAAAATATACACCTGTCATTTAATTTTAATTTTGCTGAGTTGTAAATCTTGGCTATGGCTTAAAGAAAAGATATGGATATAATGGTTTGAAGAATAAAATATAAGTACCGGTATATAATTAATAGGGATATGCCGTGGTGTAGTGGTTGAGGCACTGAGGCAAGGTCGCGGGTTCGATTCCCGTTGAGATTTTTCAATCGGCCTAATCCTTCTGGTGGCACTATGGCCCTGGGGTCGACTCAGCCTCTAACAGAAATGAGTACCAGGAGTATTCCTGGGGGTAAAAAGCGGCCGGCCACCTTCATGTTCCGTGTGTCACAATCTGACAGCCTCAACCTCCCGCAAACGCTTTATCGTATTTTTTTGAAACTTGATATACGCATTTATAACGTCCATGGGAAGAAATCTACTGATATTGGACCAAATCGGTTGACCGGTACCGGATTAATGCCCAATTTAGTGCCTATTTTCATGGTAATATATTAGAAAGGCGCGATAACTCAAATACGCTTTATCCGATTTTCATGAAACTTGGTACATGCATTTATAACGTCCATGGGAAGAAGTCTATTAATATTGGACCAAATCGGTTGAACAGTACTGGATTAATATCCAATTTAGTGCCTATTTTATGGTGATATATTAGAAAGAATTTATCAAATATGCAAATCAGTTCTCATGGCAACATATTTTTTACACTGTTCATATATGGCTTTGGAACCTCAACTTTACCTTAAGTTACATAAGTATCAACTTTTTTAAATAACTCACTTTTAGGAACATCTGGAGAATTTTTCACCATTGATCCTTTGTCACTTTTTTCGATTATTTAAGGAGGATGTTCAGATAGAATCGAGTTCCAATGAACACAAGTGAAGATGTTGGCGCTGCACGCGAAGAGACAAGGTCGTGCAACAGCTTCATGGTAATGATCTTCATTCACTCCGAATAGCAACATAAAACTAGATGAAACATCGTAAAATGCACGCTAACACTCCTATTACCTTATCCAAAAACATAAACCTCTTCTCCTTCCCCTGAATGGCTGCTACGGAATTGAAAAATCTACCACAAAATATTATCCCACCATTTAACTACAGCTACGTCCGTATTAGGAAATAATATTATACATCGACGCAAGATCTTCATAAAATGAATATAGAATCGTTTAATGTGCTCAAAATTGTACATATTTAGGAATATTAACATTCTAGCAGGTGTCCACGACTATTTATTCAACTGCTAAATGTTTTATTTAAATACCGGTAATTTATTTTACAGGAAAGTAAATTATTATAACCAGGGCCCGGATTCTGATGATCTAAAATTACCATAAATTTGAAATAAAATTACTTAATAATTATAAAGAATGGCCTAAAAGCTGATATTTTATTGATAAAATATTATTATTGTACACACAAAATTATAGACTAATTTGTACATTATTGTAAAAATTGTAAATGTAGAAAGGATGTTGTAGGTCTAAAAATTATGTCCTTTGTTCTTTATTGGATAATTTGAGAAGAAAAGTAAGAAAATTGTTTTAAAAGTAGATCCTACAAAAAAGATGCATTATACTAACCTAGTATTTTATTTAAATATTACCTGTATGGAAAAAAAATTAATATACTCAATGTAAATGCAAGAAAATGACTAAATAAGGAAGGAAAAGACATGAAAATGACAAAATAATGACGCAAAATTGAAATAATGCCTTAAAAATACAAAATTGTATAAAATGACAAAAAATTACCTAATAAAAATGCATTTTTTGTAAACTAGAGGCCATGATTAGGATTTGTCTACAAGTTGGCAATGTTTATGCAGCTTTAGTAAAAAGATGACGTGTCGTTAGAATCCGGGCTCTGATTATAACATTATATTTATTAACACAGACATTGTTTTTACACTAACTTCATGAATTAGGCCTACATAATTGTATTTTTAATTACATTGTTAGGCTATTAATTAAATGATTTATGCCCAGTTTCAATAACTCGTGAAATACCTATGGGTAAATTATCCATGGGCAAATTAGTTCCTAATCACCCACAATGATATAATGAGAAAGGCCTTGGAGTTGTACAGTTAATTTAATTCAGAAGGCTTTGATTCTCATTGTTTAAATTATTATTGATCCTACAAGAGGTTAAATTTTATCCAGCCATCCGTGAAGGGATAAATTAACCCGACTATTTACCCTTGGAAAGATAAAGCCCGAGAAATATTTTTCTGTCATTTTCATATTTACCCAGAGGAAATTGCTGTGGCTTGGTTCTAAAAGGGGCAATGTCTATTTCTTGTAAAAATGAGATCTATGCATTATTGAGCTCGGCTAGTCTTTATCATTCGTATACTAAAAGTGCCAATGTCTGATGCTATTAATAGACATAATACAGAAATCTTAGAGTCCAACGTCGGAAGATTTCAGCAAAAAACTATAAAAGCTTCAAAGTCAGTTATCTCAAAAGCAAGTTTTATGACATTGGCCCTTTTAGAACCAAGCCACAAAATCTAGAAACTCGCCGCAAGTGTGTGTGATTGTTACCTTTGAGTTTGTAAATGTTATTCTTGAGTAAATTTTGTCCACTGGGTAATTTACCCAGAGGTATTTCGCGAGTTTATAGAAACTCGGATAAAACGATTAAATCACGAAGTGTATTTTTTAGACATTATTTTGTTTATACTGTACATGAAATAGGCTAGAGGTCAAACAGGCTAGTTTCCACATAGAAGCCTACCTATGTGTCTATCGAACTGACTATCCATCATCACGTCCCTTCCTAGCCATACACAATTATCCCAACATGATCATTAATTTCCATTAATTTCAATACAAATCTACTATGCATCCCCCACATATTCATCCCCCTTCAATCTCTCTCTTTCACTCTCACTCTCTCTCACTCACTCTCTCTCTCTCTCTCTCTCTCTCTCTCTCTCTCTCTCTCTCTCTCTCTCACACACACACACATGTATATACAAAGAGACACGGTGCTGAATCACTATCAGGCGAATTTCAACTGACTTAGTAAACAGATCCCACTGCCTTAAGTTTATTCCAATTTACGGGATTTATCGAATTTTTACCTTTGGTAGCCTAATACCGGTACAGTAATAATCAAGGCCCGGATTTTGATGACCTAAAGATACTTAAAATGAGCTATAAAATGACTGCAAAAATGGCCTAAAAACTAAAAAAATTCCCCCAAAAATTGTATGAAAATGCTAATTTATTCATCAGATTTGTGTCTATTCTACGTTTATGTTGATGATCCAATTATAGGCTTGTAATTAGTTAATTGGTACATACGGTTAAATGCAAATAGCAAGCACTATTTTTCTGTATCCAAATTAAAATTATAACAAGATTTATTTATTTATGCTTATTTAAAGTTCCAATAATATTCAATGTAAGTAAATGCACAAAGACTCTACATAATGCGAGAAACAACACAAAATAATGACTTTCCATTTTTGAATAACCTAAAAATTTGAAATTTTGAAAAATGACCGTAAAATGACCAAAAAATATTAAATTCTAAATACAAAAAAAGGAGGAAAATGACCAAAAAATTACCCTAAAAATTACAATTTTTATAATTTAGGAGTCACGATCAGAATAACTGCACTAGTGGGCAACGTCCATGATGTACCAGTTAAAAGATGACATGTCATCAAAATCCGGGCCCTGGTCATAATGAAATATGACTGTGTATGGAGTCCTTTAGGGGTTGATGAAGTTGGCTCAGGCACTGCGAAGTGGAAGGTAGCGGATTCGAGCTGTCGACAGTCGACATTATGTCGTGAAAAAAGTCCAGATTGCATTCAGAAAGCTGCAATCAGGGGTAAAATGAAGGGGGGAAAAACCCTAAAACTAGGAACAATGTTGTTAACAATACCGTTACAGTGTTAACTATATTTCCTAGCAAACTGCCGTAAGAATGGAGGAATTGGAGCAAAATTCAATCGCAGCCACCAGCCAGGCGATCAGCTGTTACAGATAAAGGCCATCTTGTCTATTTAGATAAAGTTTAGAGAAGAATGTCAGTCATTACAAAGTGTGTGTAACATGCAACTGTTGAATTATAAACATTAAATCGCTTACACAGGGTTTATTAGTAACTCTTCCTTGTGACTCGTGTGTTTCACCATGCTTTCTTTAGGAATGTTTTTTAACACTACTTTAGAAGTTCTATAGGCAATCCAAATAGGCATACGAGGCACGTCCATAAAGTGATTTCCCCGGGGCCGTTTACAGAAATAAAACACAATTTCGTGGATATTCATATTCCAATAGATACAGCAACTATTCAGGTATATTCACCACCGGATATGAAACATTTGTCATGCCGTGGAACGAACTTTTGAATACCTGTGTCGTAGAAGTCTGCCGCCAGGGATTTAAACCATTGTGTGACAAACATCTCCTCCTCCTCTGTCATTTCTTTAGGTGTAGGAAAAGATGGAAATAACTGGGAGCGAGGTCCGGGCATTAGAGTGGATGTTTAAACACCTCCCAGCCGAACTTCTGCAGGAGACTTGCTGGGAGGTGTTTAAACATCCACCTTACAGCTCGGACCTCGCTCCCAGTGATTTCCATCTTTTCCTACACCTCAAGAAATGACAGGGAATGACAGAGAGGAGATGTTTGACACACAGTGGTTCAAATCCCAGGCGACAGACTTCTACGACACCGGTATATTCATAAGTTGGTTCCACGGTATGACAATGTTTCAATTCCGGTGGCGAACATACCTGAATACTTGCTGTATCTATTGGAATATGTCCACGAAATTGTGATTTGTTTCTGTAAACGGCCCTAGGGATCTTACTTGATGGACGCGCCTTGTAGTAGTAGCAGTAGGCCTAAATCTTCTGAAATTGATTCTGGGGTAAAATTTCTTCTAGGTCTCTGTCTATTAGGAAAACCATTTTCATACTCAAATATGTACAGTAATCAAACACCTGATTTACAGAAACAATTTTGATTTCAGGCCATAGTAAAAAAATTAACCCGAGAGAAAGTCAGATGTTAAATTAAGCACAAACTTAACCCGGCGTTGAAAGAGAATTTTTGTCAAACGAAGAAGTCAGAATGTAGTTAAACCTTAAAACTGTGGACACAACCTGGCGTTATGAGTCTTACAGTGGTCCTGATCTATAAACCTATGATGATTAATTTACTGATAACTTATGTCTACAATACATAGATTCCATCATAACCGGATGAGATATTACGCAACTGCTGTGTAGAAAATACTGCACACGATAGGCTATCATATTATTACAACCAGTTATATAAGGAAGAAGATTAATCAAGCTTACCGTTGCATTCCTCTGTTTTAGAGGAAGTATGCCCGTAACTTTAACAAACGTGACAACAGAATTACGCCATTTGATGATGTTTTATTTTAATGACATTACAATACCTATTGACAATAACAAAACCCTAAGTATTAAATCACATTCCCATAACCGATGATTAGACCTGGGATTTTAGGCTCTAAAAAAGTTTTAGGCACCTAGAATAGGCTTTTAAAACATGTAAATAGGTTTTTAAAAGAGAAAATAGGCACTTAAAATAAGCTTTAAAAAGGTTAAATAGACAGAAAATAGACTTCAAAATTACTAAAATATGCTCTTCAACTGTAACATGATCTTTTTTTACTGTAAAAACCTTGCTATACCTAATCTTAACAGAAATAATTTTAAAATTAAGACAATTAAAAGTACATTTATCAAAAACAGTTTTGGATTATATGAAAAATTGACACTTTAAGTCCCTTCTTACTATATACCTGCTACTTGTTGTTTTGAGCGAATCCTCCCCCGTCAGTCAGCATTCCTTTGGCGACAATTGTTTGGGAAAATCAAATTTCTGAGAAAACCCCACCGTTGATGTTCTGCTCTTCATCCAGGGATGTCCATTAAATGATTGTAAAAGTTACAGATGTTGAATTTTATTTTACATGTACAAAATAGGCATTGTAGGTACTGAAATAGTAAAAATAGGCTCCAGAGGTTCAAATAGGCATTTCAGGGCACTATAAAACTCTATAAATATAAGTGATAACATATTTAAAAATCTTCATGTTATTTTATAAGGAACAAAATACGCATTTGCCTTAAAATCCCAGGTCTACCTATGATACAAGACGAAGCCAAACAAATGCTATAATTATTGAACCTAAACGTTTTACATCATGATTAAAGTGCGATGCCCAGGAAGAAAAAACGGCCTCAGATTCGAGTTATCTAGCCCAAGAAATTTTCGTTCAAATCATTCAATGCTCTTCCCTTCCCTCTCCCCAGTTGCTATGGCAATTAATCTCACAATTGAATACTGTCTTGTTAATATGTGGCGTTGGGGTTCATCACATATATACCTACAACGTTTGCTTTTCATACAGTAAAAGTGTTCCCTATCACAGGCCATGGAGGCCCAGAGGGTTCCAGGAGTCTTAGGCTCCCCAGAGTTTTAAACAATCGGCACATGAAGGCGGTAAGGTTCTCAGCCTTACACATCAGCCGCCTTTACTATTTTAGAGGCTGAGTTGACCCCAGGGCCATAGTGCCACCAGAAGGATTAGGACAATGAAAACTCCAACGTTATCATCGGGAGTCGAACACGCGACCTTCCTGTTTGTAGCGCAGCGCCTCAACGCGTACCCCGTTTTTATATAGTACATGTTATAAAATATTCGCTAGAAATATTGTAAACCATCACTAGTGGAATAATATTACTGAAAAATAATAAATAAGAAGAAAATGTGGTAAAAAAAAACTCTTTAACGAACAAATATCGAAAAAAAGCGCATTTTGTAATTATTTTTATTTCCCCCCCCCCTTTCGATTAGGCCAGCTCAGGACCACGTGAAACAGTTGTCTTCTTCTTGTCTTCTCAAAACTTCTTCATTCTTTCGCGATGTTGTTGTTTCCGTTCTTCCGTCCATTTACTTCCCGTTTTCTTCTTGGGTTTCTCTGGAAATTCGCCATCGAATATTGCTTTCCTAAACTTTTCTCTGTTTGCAATATTCTCCTTTTTGATATTGAGTAATTTCAAATCTTCTTTAACTTCCTTGAAAATACTGGTTTAGTTTTTTTTTTACTTACATAGTGATCAAAAATTTGTTTGGTAAATCTGTCTCTTTCCATTCTGAAAATATGACCATAGAATCTTAATCTTCTTTTTCTGAAAGTATGGCCTATTTTTTATGTTTGTTTGTATAGCCTAACTCCTTTTCTGGTCTCAGTTTGTATATGTTATTCTCCCAAATTGGTCCCATAATTTTGTTTAAGATTCTCTCCTCTGTTTTGCTTATTCTTCTATCTGAGAAGGTGTTTATACACTCTGTTGCGTACAGATTATTATTATTATTATTTTTTGTATTAGGAAGCTGTGTCTCTACGGTAGAAAAGCGCTGCCGTCTATGTACCACGGCACAGAAACAAGATGCAATGTTTTGCGGGAGAATAGTACAGATTAAAGATAAATAAAAGAAGAGAATGAAGCCACGGGTCTCTGAATCAAGTGGTTGTTTCTTCCCTAGCAGCCCGGATGTTTAGGCTCTAATGTGGCAGACAATTAGGCTCTGTAACAGAGTTAAGTCACTCCAACTTAATTGTAAACTAATGGCGAAGCACCTTCCGCTTCTATCTCTTTACAATGAAGAGACACAAGTGGTAATGTGTACAAGAAATACAAAAGTTTACAATCTTCGGTAAGTCTTGAGCTACAAATGCTGAAGCATTATAGATGCGTTTCCTGGACTCTGATTCAAATGCAGCGATTGGCAAGAGGAATCCCCAAACTTAAAATCGTAAATCATACAGATATTTTTTTCTCGGACTATTTAACCAAATAAACTAATGGTCGATTTCTGTTTCAAAAAATTGTAAATTCTCGAAATTGCTATTATTAGTCATTCAAGCACTAATCACAAGCTGCTTTAATTTCTTAATCACAGCCTTTTATTTTTAACTACTTCATGCTAATACAGTACCAAGAAACATACACATCCTGGTAAAATAAGGTAAACTAATTTGTATAATAAATAGACCTGGGATTACAAGGCAAATGCCTATTTTGTTCCTTATGAAATAACATGAAAGTTTTAAAAATATGTTGACGTTTCATGATAAATCACTTATATTTATAGAGTTTTATAGGCCTAGTGCCCTAAAATGCCTATTTGGACCTTTGGAGCCTATTTTGACTATTTTAGTGCCTAAAAATCCTATTTTGTACATTTAAAATAAAATTCAACTTCTGTAACTTTTACAATCATTTAATGGACATCCCTGAATGATGAGCAGAACACCAGAGGGTGGGTTTTTCACAGAACCTTCATTTTCCCAAACAACTGTCGCCAAAGGAATGCTGACTGACGGGGGAGTATTAGCTCAAAACAACAAGTAGCAGGTATACAGTAAGAATGGACACACTGTATCAATTTTTTATATAAACCAAAATTGTTTCTGATAAATGTATTTTTAATTCTGTCTTAATTTTGCAATTATTTCTGTTAAGAATAGATATACTACGTTTCTTACAGTTAAAAAAAAAATCACGTTACAGTTTAAGAGCATATCGCAGTATTTTAAAGCTATTTTCTGTCTATTTACATATTTTTAAAGCATATTTTAAGTGCCTATTTTCTCTTTAAAAAGCCTATTTACTTCTTTTAAAAGCGTAATTTACGTGCCTAAAACGAATTTTTTTAGAGCCTAAAATCCCAGGTGTAATAACCAGGGCTAGGATTTATATGTACTAAAAAATGTCAAAATATGTACATATATATGTACTGAAAAATGGCAAAATATGTACATATATATGTACTTAAAAATGTCAAAATATGTACATATATGTACTAAAAATGTCAAAATACATATATATATATATGCAAATATATTTTGTAAAATATATTTTGTTACGTTTAGAACCTATAAAAATGCATTACAAATACTGGATTCATAAATTAAATTATTCATTTTTTTTTTCAGATCGCTTACTTTATTTGTATTCATTAATTGATTATTTCTGCTACCATAACAGTATGCCACAAAATGTTGGTTTAAATTTTCAAAAGTGATTTGTATTGGCTGAAGCTTCGTTCTACTGCACATGAAGTGATTGGCGCGTGTTTAAAATTCACTGATTCTGGTTTTACATTTGAGGAGCTACTTAAGATTGCACTGATTTTACACATTTCTTGAAAGCCTGGATTTCTTGAAAACACATTGTCCGCTTTACATTTGATAAGATCAGCTAAATGTCCACGTATACATTCGAGTTCATGAATCATGTTTTTCACAATGTCAATTTTTCCAGGTAATGTCAGATTATTATTTTGTAGTTTCTGAATTATTTTTGTTATATTACGAAAATTTGATTCAATTTAACACAAATCATTTTTCACACATTCATTTCTGTACATAACTGTAAACTTATCCTGTGCTGCCATATTTTCTGTCACTGAAAACGACAATTTTATATAGTTTTACTCTTAAGAATGAAATATGTACGAATATTGCATTAAAATCACTAAATATGGACAAATATTTATTTTACATATAAATATGTACTAATGTCAGAAATATGGAAAAATATGTAAAATAAATTTGTTTAATTTGAATAGAGGACAACATAATAGATGGACATAAGTGAAAAAAATGTGTCTAAGTTATATGTGAAATTAAGAAATATGTAATTACATATAAATCCTAGCCCTGGTAATAACAAATAACCAAGCTCTCAATTAGTTGAGTAGTACACTGAAATTTAGTAGTCTTTTTGCAACTCACCTCTTTCTTTCCTCTTTTCACCGCCGGCCCTGCAACAAAAGAAAACACAACAGATTAACACCACATACGCTACTCATTTGTGAATTTAAATCACTTATTTTTAACGGTTACACTCACACACTTGACTTAACGCACAAGCATGTTATTCATATTAACACTTAACTAAAACAAAAGAAAAGAACTCACTTAAATTACAATAGTTAAGTAAGATTCGGATTTTATTAAAACTTTCAGGCGAACAGAAAGTGAAGCGAGAAAACTGCAAGTTTATGCTCAAAATATCGGAAGTCAAGCGAGTGTTTTACACCAGGCTTATTTTTTAAATTCGGATATATTTTGATTTTGATTTCACTTTAATACTAAATCCAACTTGTTCGTCACCGTTAAGAATCCTCCATGTAAATTCTTGTAGAAGAATTCCAAGAATAGGTTACGAGATTTATAAAGGGGTATTCCGAAAGATTTTTGGTTGAGGCACTGTCCTATGAACTTGAGAATTGAGGGTTCGATCCCCGATGAGGTCACAGGTAATTATATGGTATGATGTCTTTTGTAGGGAGTGTTTTAGAAATGAATGTCATAACCTTTCCTGACGTTATTAAAATACATTATAATATTCTAGGAGAAAATTCCTCTGACACTGTGACTTGAACCCAGGACCGTTGGCTATCCGTGCCAATGCTCTTACCAACTCAGCTACGCAAGATTTCAATTCACAGCGCCAGATAGAACCTCTCTCCTATGACTGACTGCCCTAATGCTCAATGACAGACAAGTTATAATATGTTATATGCAGTACTGTGAGGCACACTAATTAGTGATTTTGTGACCGGGCGTTCACTGTTATTGTGCAGTAACATTCAAGATAGATATATGCATTCATGTACCAAAGATTGCAATCTGTTGTCTCTGTTGGACATTACATGATAATATTATAGGAGAAAAATTCCTCTGACACTGGGACTTGAACCAAGCATATATGCTTCTTAAACTATCTAAAGAAACCGTCTTAATAGTTTCTTAAGTATGGCACTTTGTTTTTATTAGCTGGCTCATGCTATAGCGCGTGAGCCTGGCATGCTGGCGGTCCTGAGTTCAAATCTCGGGGCCGGCGGGTGGTGGACGAAGCCGTGCCTTGGGTTTTTTTTCTCGGGGTTCTCCCGTTTCCCCCTCTCATTCCACCAACACTCTCCACTTCATCTCACCTTCCCCCCTTTCATCATCATCCCGTTTCACTTCCGGTATCGGGCATGCTTTGGCAGCCCTTTGGAGGCCTCTCCCGTTCTCCCCGCTGCTTGTGGTCAAGAGATTGTTGGTGATGTGTGTCGCGGACCTGTCAGGGCTCCGGTTGGAGGGACCGAAGGGGGTGGCGCACATGTGGTATGGTAATAAGGCTTGTTGGATGTAGGGGAGTTCCGTGGGGGCCTGCGGGGGGATCTGCGGTCCCGGGCGGCCTATGGGCACGCAACTCGTTCCATCCCGGAGGTAGGAACAAAAAGCCTGCGGTTCGGTGCTTAGGGGCGTTCCCACCCCGCCTCCCGCCTTAAGGGCGCCTATTCAATTCAATTCTTGATTTCATTAAGTGTCAGATCATCCGTCCATTTCTCTGATTTTCATGAGACCTACTAGTATACACAGTTACAAAGTCCATAGGGGAAAAACCTATTGATTTTGGACCAAATCTGTTGACCGTTACTGGAGTATCGAACAATTAACGGCCACATGCTTTTTAATAACAAATTGGCTTCAAACAATTGAACTGAAGACAAAAGAACCCACAGCCTCCTTCACGAATTGCTGTTGTGACGGCTAGATAGGCCTAGTGTTAGGAATCAGAGTGAACATGGATGAGAGGAAGTAGAGTTGATATTGTGCAATATTCCAAAGTTCAAATCCGCACCTGTGGCATCAGCACATGACGAATATTCATTTTCAGCAAATAAAATGCATTTTAATAGCTTTCAAATATAAACTAAACTACACACCAAAGAGGTATATCACAGCAAAGTACAGGGCCTCCATCCGACTGCTAGTGTGTCATCGACTTCACTGGTAAATGACAGAAGTAGACTTAACATATATGTGAAAGTATGTGGTGTAACTACAGTAGAATATTAAGAGAACGAATGTACACAATTTCCTCACGTCATCACTACTCCTTTTCTGCCAAAACATTTGAAGGCGTACAAATAATCATTCACTTGTCATCAGTTCTATCAATTTGAAGCGTTTACTTTTATAAGGGTCTAGGTGCCAAAATCCTGATTTTTCAGCTGATAATTTTAAATGGATCTATGCACCCAGAACAATGCATTTCAGAAGGGTCCAAGGTCCAGGGAAAGCCACGTTACTTACTTACTCAATGGCAATAGACAATTCCTAAGCAAGCTAAAGGAATATTATCTATTATGGAACCCGAAGATTCATTGCCGCGCTTACCTGAGCCCGCCATTCATCCCTATTCTGTGCTACCTCCATCCAATCATCCCCCACCAATCCTACTTCCCATAAATCTGTTCCAAGATTGTCCGCCCACCTACGTCTAGGTCTTCCACGTGGTCTTTTCCCTTCGGGTCTCCCAGCCAATACTTTTGAGATATGTGTTTCCTCCCCCATACGTGCAACATGTCCAGCCCATTTCATGCTTCACGATTTAATTACCCTTACTATATCCGGTGAAGCGTTCAGGTCCTGAAGCTTGTCGTTATGCAATTTTCTCCAGTCCCCATTTTCATCCCTCTTGGGCCCAAATATTTTTCTAAGCACCCTGTGGGAAAGCCACGTTAGAAGCAATAAATTCCAAGGTATAGCGCTGGGTCTATCTCCAGCACGTCTTTCTGTGGGCCTATGTCTTGTTTTCTACAGAATCATAACTTTGGCACTTAGGCCCTTATAAAACTAAACGCTTCAATTGAAGTAAATATGCTATTTAAAAAGCATGTGATCGTTAATTGGTCATTACTCCAGTAACGATCAACGGATATGACCAAAATAAATAGGTTTCTTCCTATGGGCTTTGTGTGTAGATTAGGTTTCACCAAAATCAGACACATGGATTGACAGACATTTTTTCAGTTCACCTAGTAATATTAGAGAGTACTGTACAATTCCGGAAGCTCATACTTGACTGTTAATGATGGAATACAATCTGTGACTGGAGTACCTCTGATAATGATTACATGCTGGCTTTGTCTTTCTGAAACGTGTTAAGTGAACCACGAATGTGTTGTGACATTACACTGTGGGAACTCACAAGTGTCCTGGCAGAGTTCGTTTTCATCCTACTGTCCTGGCTTCATCCTAGCTTCTCATATTATATTCATGCTCAACTGTACACAGCTATTTCCAACCTAGATTTGCGAAACTAAATTATTGTCATTATTATTGTTATTATCAGGGTCCGGATTCTGATGACCTAAAATTGTTTGAAAAAATGACCTATAAAATTACCATAAATTTAAAAGAAAATGACTTAATAAATACAAAAAATGACCTAAAAACTGATATTTTATTTATAAATAATTATTATTGTACACACAAAGTTATAGACTAGTTTGTACATAATTGTAAAAACTGTAAGTAACTGTAATGTTGTGAATGTTCTTTTCTCACGGAAATTTATACTGGCACTGGTTAGTCAAAATTCGGCACATCCTTTTGTGGTCTGCCGGATTATATTGTTGTTTAATTGAGGGTAAACAGTAGTTTGCACTCTCAAATCCAAGCAGGTGCCAAGTCAAGCTAATAAAAATAGTAATATAATACAAAATTTTGGCGTTTCTTTGATTCTCATTTCCGACTGAGACAGGACAACACTTTAACGCCGAATTTTTCCTTCTTGCAATAAATAAACAACACTTCAAAGACAGCACCGCTGTAAATACATGAAAATGACTAAATATGGAAGCAAATGACAAAATAATGACCTAAAATTGAAATAAATACCCTAAAAATATATAAATGAAAAAAAAAAACCTGATAAAAATGTATTTCTATAATCTAGAGGCCATGATTAGGATTTATCCACAAGTTGGCAATGTCTATGCAGCATCAATAAAAAGATGACATGTCATTAGAATCCGGGCCCTGATTAATATTATTATTATTATTATTATTATTATTATTATTATTATTATTATTAAAGCCCGGATCCAAAATGAAAATAAAACAGTAAAACAAGAAGAAAAATGTAACAACGACATAAGGACGAAACAATCAAACAAATGACAAGAAAACCAAATAAATTATTAGTTTCGTAGAACTCTTATCTTATTCACGGCTTTTACAGTATACTAGCTTAAAGGGCACGGCGTCGCTCGGGTTTTGTATTTTGACATTCGAAATTAACTTATGAAGGACTTTCGATTTTCAAACTCGAGGTTCTTAAATAAGTATGTAGAATGTTACATAAAATTATATGCTCATTTTTTTTAAATTTTTGTATTGGAAGATAGATTTTATTTTTAAAAAATAATTAAATAATTTTATATGAGAGACAAATTACGATAATGAACTGAAATTGGAATCAGTTGACTGTGTCAAATTTCAAGTTATACACTGACCGGCAAAAAAAAAACCGATCACTGTAAAATTTGTTGTACTTTTAAGATTAAACATAATTGTGATTGGATGTTTATACATTTTTGTTGGTGAGGATGAATTATTATTTTTAATGGATCATTAGCTATAGATTCAGCATATCTGCATTCTTCATATCTTCACTTTATCACCAAAAAAAAAAAAAAAAAAAACATCGCAATAGGATGATTCCAATATGATTATAAGCACTAACTTGTCGTACATATTGCTAGGTGTTTCATTGTTGTATTGCGTCATTTCCTTCCAAACTGAACGGAAACTGTCTCCCTTCGCTTCAAAGTGATTCTGTCAGTAAGTTTAGTTGAAATTAATCCCTCTCAGTCCTGAAGACTTTGCCAAAGCTGTTGCTCTAATTGATGATGGATGCAGCCTCCGTTATGCCCCTGCAACCTTAGGCTCACCATTCACCACGGTGCAAGAGGAAAAATGAGGAATTAAGTGTGAAATGTGTCATTACATTTTAATCTTAAAAACGTATACAATTGCAGTAATTTTATTTCAAGCACTAGGTCTACTACATAATTTTTATTCAAACTTAATTTTTAAAAATTTCTTTAAGTGAACGGTTTTTTTTGCCGGTCAGCGTAGAAAACATGACTTAGAAAATCCCTCTCAACACTTCGGTCTTCCCAATGCAAGTGTTTTCAGACTGCCAACACTCGAGGCGAAGAGATAATGACCGGGACAATCATCCAATCCTTACAATGGAGTATCGCATCAGATGGCGCATGATATGGACAGCCCTCGGCTATCGTGAAAGCAACCAAACTCAGATAATATTGTCATTAATAAATCTTGTTGTGATTGTGTAACCTGACGTTTCTGGAACGGCAACAAAAGAGCGGCGAGATGCGAGACAGAAAGAAAGGAATTCTGTTCCGTCTCCTATCCTATGAGAGTGCCTGGGGAAAACTCAAAACCACAAAACCGTCCGTGGCATTGTAAGTTTGATGTCATTGAACCATAAAATAATAACATAATATCTTTCTTTTCAATGCCCATTTTTCCTCCTAGGCATTTCGGTTACATTCAACCATCTTCAGGGAATACGAAGGCTAATTTATAAACATTTGTTTCTATTATTTGCCTTGGAATTTTACCTATATTACTTACTTACTCAATGGCAATAGATAATTCTTCAGCAAGCTAAAGGAATATTATCTATTTTATGGAACCCGAAGGTTCATTGCCGCGCTTACCTCAGCCGTCCATTCAACCCTATTCTGTGCTAACTCCATCCAACCATCCCGTGCAAATCCTACTTTCCTTAAATCTATCCTAATATTGTCCTCCCACCTACGCCTAGGTCTTACAAGCGGTCTTTTCCCTTCGGGTCTCCCAGTCAATATTTTTGAGATAAGTATCTCTTCCCCCATGTCCAGCCCATTTCATCCTCTGTTATTTAATTACCCTTACTATATCCGGTGAAAAGTTTTTTAAAATAAAAATATAGATTTTAAATTTATTATTACGAGCCTATAATATAACAGTTCTACACTCCATTGTCCAAGATGTATTTTGACAGAATTTTAAAATTGTATAGGTTTTTTTTTTTTATTGAATTTATTAAATTACCTTCTGCTTCCAGAACAAATTTCAAACATTCGCACGGCCCGCATACGTTAACTACTAAACTGATAATGTACCCTACATTGTAAGATTCCTACAAGTTGCGGTTGATATTTTAAATCTCTCTCTCTCTCTCTCTCATATATATATATATATATATATATATATATATATATATATATATATATATATATATATATATATATATCAACCTACCTTTGACCACTGCCAACAATACACTGTTGTCATGGAATGTGATTTGGATTTGATAATCCTGTGTAAAAAGGTCTCTTCTAAAACACTTGATTTTTTGCATTTGAAATCAAAATTTTTCAAAATTCTTTCTTAGTGAGCACTTACTTTATGAAACGAAGGTACTGTCAAAATTCCAAGTCACGTAGTCAAGTAGTTTAGGCTTTACGTTGATTCTCTGTCAGTCAGTCAAGCCTTATATATATATATATAAGGCTTGACTGACTGACAGAGAATCAACGTAAAGCCTAAACTATAATAGATAGTGACTTGGAATTTTGACAGTACCTTCGTTTCATAAAGTAAGTGCTCACTAAGAAAGAATTTTGAAAAATTTTGATTTCAAATGCAAAAAATCAAGTGTTTTAGAAGAGACCTTTTTACACAGGATTATCAAATCCAAATCACATTCCATGACAACAGTGTATTGTTGGCAGTGGTCAAAGGTAGGTTTGGAAATAAATGATACGGGACTTTGACAAATTAGAGAAGCTATCGATATAATTAAATCCAATGCACAATGCGATGCAGTCACATAACTTTCTCTACCACGGACTCTCTATGACTTTGTCCATTGCAGTAAAGCTCGACAAGAAAATAAAATTATTATTATTATTATTATTATTATTATTACTAGAGAATAGGACACGAGGTATGGTAATATGTATATTATTATATAGCAGGTTTTTTGGAGAGGGAAGTATGATAGTGATATCGAATTTCTTTTTAATTTCATCCCCGAAACGTTTGTATGATAACATTAGAGTGAGAAATAAAATATTCCGCCAAGACAATACAATTCTATGTTACCGGAATTTCTGTTTCTTCTTATTTGAACCCCTGTGTCCAAGCGATGGGATGCAAAATTCTACATCCTCTATGAGCCATAAAATGGTAGGAACTAAGCGTTTTCTGAGGGAATAGTTTGAGTGTAATAAGTCGTTCTTCCTATTTCAAATTCTAAATACCTGAATAAGCACCCAGAATTTGAAAATCGTCGACGCCGGGCCTTTTAAGCTAGTTTGTAATAAAATAAGAAAACCAATTGAAAGAGAAGTTAAATTTCATGTAAAATTTCAGAATGAGGAATAAAGACTAACTCTGGGTCCAATCACTGTGTTAACTGTTTTCTTTGCAGTCCGGTAATGATTTATAATTTCGGTGAGAAATTTAGTCTCAGGCATTCAAGGGTTATAATTCGTCTGCTATGCGGGTTTTCATACATTATGGTATTATTTATTATACCGGTATTAACTACTATTAATAATAAATTAATAGACAAATTTCAAACATTCGCACAGGCCCACATGGACCTACGTACTTATTCAATACACATTAAAAGAAAGAGAGAAAAAATTAATGTATTAAAAAAGAAATTCAAATTTGAATAAGGGTCAATCCATTAGAAATGAACCAGGCCAAGTTGCTCGACATTTTTGATTTTCCTAATTTTTTTACCAGTTATTTCCCAACTAAAGGTGAGTTCAAAACTATGGTAAAAAAAATTTTGGGCTCATACTTTTTTTTTGGCGGCCATTTTAAGTTTGCTTTTTAACCATATTTCAGTCGAAAACATGTTTTGCACAAATGTATGTAACTCCGTTAATTTTATAGATAACAAGACAAAATAAACACCAAAATTATCAGAATGAAATGCTCTACATTTTTGTTTTAACACAATATTACCTAAGTAGTGAGGAAAGTGAAGAAAAAAATTCAAAACTACAAATTGAAAATTGACTCAAAACGGGAGTTTTAGTGCCGCAAAATTATTAGAAGGAAGAAAGACTCGCCCTTAATTTTTTTTTCTGGTGTAGATCTACTATAGGACTACTCGCTGTAGAAGTTTAAAGCTTGAGAACTTTGCAGTTTTTTTTATACAATTTTTCAAAAATGCCCAAAACCGTATTTTGGCAATATTTGAAGTAGAATATCTCAAAAGGGACTGAGTGAAAAATTATGAAATTTATACAGATAACACCTCTTTATGATATAAAGATGTGATAAAAATTTGGTGACTGAGACTCAACTGGTTCCCGAGTTACAGTGCATCGAATTTGGCCAAAAATTGCGTTATAGGCACACGAAATTTAATAGTAAAAATTCACTTTGTAATTTTAAATGCAACATTTTAGTGAACCTAAGTATGTTACACAAAAGAGTTGTACATGTAGGCTACATTTCATCAGTTAACATGACCGATTTATAATTTCCTCAAAGCGTTGAAGAGCGTTGAAATTTCGGTGCATAGTTTGCAATTTTTGGCCAACTTCGATGCACTGTAACTCTGGAACCAGTTCAGTCTCAGTCACCAAATTATTATCACATCTTTATATCGTAAGGAGGTGTTATGTGTATAAATTTCATAATTTTCACTCAGGCCCTTCTGAGATATTCTACTTCAAATAATGCCAAAATAGGGTCAATCCATTAGAAATGAACCAAATTGAATAAAATTTTTTGCTCAACATTTTTTATTTTCTTAATTTTTTCCCAGTTACTCCCCAATATTAGGTGAGTTCAAAACTAGAGTAAAACATTTTTTAAGCTCATACTTTTTTCTTGGCATCCATTTTAAGTTTTCTTTGTAACAGTTTTTCGACCGGAAACTTGTTTTGCACAAATGTATGTAACTCTGTTAATTTTATAGATAACAAGACAAAATAAACACCAAAATTATCGGAATGAAATGCTCTACATTTTTGTTTTAACACAATATTACCTAAGTAGTGAGGAAAGTGGAGAAAAAATATCAAAGCTACAAATTGAAAATCGACTTAAAACGGGAGGTTTGGTGCCGGAAAATTATTAGAAGGAAGAAAGGCTCGCCCTTAATTTTTTTTCTGGTGTAGATCTACTACAGGACTACTCGCTGTAGAAGTTTAAAGCTTGAGAACTTTGCGGTTTTTTTTATACAATTTTTTCAAAAATTCCCAAAACCGTATTTTGGCAATATTTGAAGTAGAATATCTCAAAAGGGACTGAGTGAAAAATTATGAAATTTATACAGATAACACCTCTTTATAATATAAAGATGTGTTAAAAATTTGGTGACTGAGACTGAACTGGTTCCCGAGTTATAGTGTATCGAAGTTGGCCATAACTGCAAACTATGCACCGAAATATCAACGCTCTTCAACGCTTTGAGGAAATTATAAATCGGTCATGTTAACTGATGAAATGTAGCCTACATGTACAACTCTTTTGTGTAACATACTTAGGTTCACTAAAATGTTGCATTTAAAATTACAAAGTGAATTTTTACTATTAAATTTCGTGTGCCTATAACGCAATTTTTGGCCAAATTCGATGCACTGTAACTCGGGAACCAGTTGAGTCTCAGTCACCAAATTTTTATCACATCTTTATATCATAAAGAGGTGTTATCTGTATAAATTTCATAATTTTTCACTCAGTCCCTTTTGAGATATTCTACTTCAAATATTGCCAAAATACGGTTTTGGGCATTTTTGAAAAATTGTATAAAAAAAACCGCAAAGTTCTCAAGCTTTAAACTTCTACAGCGAGTAGTCCTATAGTAGATCTACACCAGAAAAAAAATTAAGGGCGAGTCTTTCTTCCTTCTAATAATTTTGCGGCACTAAAACTCCCGTTTTGAGTCAATTTTCAATTTGTAGTTTTGAATTTTTTTCTTCACTTTCCTCACTACTTAGGTAATATTGTGTTAAAACAAAAATGTAGAGCATTTCATTCTGATAATTTTGGTGTTTATTTTGTCTTGTTATCTATAAAATTAACGGAGTTACATACATTTGTGCAAAACATGTTTTCGACTGAAATATGGTTAAAAAGCAAACTTAAAATGGCCGCAAAAAAAAAAGTATGAGCCCCAAATTTTTTTTACCATAGTTTTGAACTCACCTTTAGTTGGGAAATAACTGGTAAAAAAATTAGAAAAATCAAAAATGTCGAGCAACAAATTTTATTAAATTTGGTTCATTTCTAATGGATTGACCCATAATTGTTATTTAAATAACTATAATTAATCAACAATTCCTTCTTTTTAAATCGTAACGTTATGGATACTATAGTAGGCCTACAACATTACTAGACCTGGGATTTTAAGGCAAATGCCTATTTTGTTCCATATGAAATAACATGAAAATTTTTATATGTGGACGTTTCATGATAAATCACTTACATTTATAGAGTTTTATAGTGCCCTAAAATGCCCATTTGGACCTTTAGAGCCTATTTTACTATTTTAGTGCCGAAAATGCCTATTTAGTAATTTTTACAATCTTATAATGGACATCCCTCAATGTAAAGCAGAACAGCAGAGGTGGGTTTTTCACAGAAACTTGATTATTCCAAACAATTGTCGCTAAAGGAATGCTGACTGACGGGCGAGAATTAAGGGGGAAGGACTACTGTGTCAAGTCACCAGTAAAAGAACATCTGTTTAAGTGAATATAGTTCGTGATGCCTAATTTTGAGGTTAATTCTGGGTCATTCCATATTAAATCAACAAATGGGCGTTGCCGCACCATTTTTGATTTTGATGAAATTTGGTAGGTGATGTGTACCAGTCTTCTGAACCCCAAAACAAATCTTGTTATACCTCAAAAAAATTTTACTCCTGAGATATAGGCATTTGTTTGGAACACGAACAAGCAAAAAATGTAATTTCAGACCTATTTTCTGAAAGCCATAGAATTTCTATTTGAATCAGTAGGATGATCAAATAGGGCTCATTGGAAAGCTTAAAGAATGGACTTTCATTTGTGAATACTAAATTAGATTTAAGTTAAGTCTAAACAGACGTTTTTAGGGCTCTAATCTTCGTTTGTGAACTGTCGTTTTGCGTAACTTAAGGCATTAAAAAAACAATGAAGGACTTGGAGTAACAGGCCAATTTGTTTTCCTGTTACACTTATGTATGAGGAGTATGTGTAGGAAAAAAACTGAGCTGTTACTGGTGGTCCTTCACCCTGAAAAATTTGCTTAAACTTCGAAGAAAATGTAAATCGGGCTTTTTGTCGGTCCCAAAAAGTAATGTGGGACAGGTGATAAAAATCTGAAAATGCTAAGATGAGAAGCCCTTATAGTGTACTTTAAAATAAAAACAAAATCATTTTGTGACTGGAAGGGATAGAGGAGCTACAAGCCTTTGAAGTATCAAGAAAACAACACTTGACCGCTACTGAAAATAGGCTAGGCAGACAGGATAATTACCACAAAATTTAATTTAAATTTACATAAAATATAAAACATTTATTTACAAATGAGAATTTTCCTCAGTCATACAAATTTCTGATTTTTTGTAATTTTTCTAGCAATTTTTCACATTTAACTTCTTTTTAAGATACATTGATGGCAATTTCAAGTAGCCTACTGTATTTTCAACTATTGTATTTAGAAACCATTCTTATCCTGGTTTTTTGGATGTAGGTAATGCATTAAACACTAAAAGCTACATAAAGCTATTTAAGGTTACATCAAATTAACCTTTTCTGTATGTTAACCTTTTTCTCCATTAGGTCATCTATCAGATACACAGTCCCTTTTCCTTGGCATCTATCTGCTGTACTCATCATTTTCGTAGAAGTCTTGTACAGTTTTGACTGAAACTTCATCAAGTTTATTCCTAGTCCTGTTCTCCTTATTCTGTGGCAAATTCCCGTTCTTTTTCACTAAATTTCTTGACTGGCGGGCTAAGTATTGGCTGACATTAAACTCACTCTGAACTATACTAATACTCCAACTACTAGGAGCTAAACTTACAATGTTCTTTAGTAGTTGATGCAACTCTCATTTTTTTCTTTAAGCTTGTGAATTAGTTGCTTGTACTCATTCGCTAAACTGGCAGGCTGCATGTTCAATGAAAATTCCTCATTATCAGTTGAAATGTTCAAATCAAAAGACTTACTTTACTTTCCTGTTATAGATTTGACTATCTTACTAACTTTATTTGTTAACACTGAGGGTCTAGCTTCAACTGACTGCTTCTGCACCTTAACAGGAGAAATACCAAGGACTGACCAAGCATCATTAACTGTTTCAACAAAATGGTTTCAGGTTTATAAATGTCTGGGCATTCATCTTCACTGTCATTACCGGTCTCTGTTCCTTGTTTTGGATTTTTAATTTTTTTTAAACATTTGTGCACAATACCTTCCCTGGGATTAATTTCAGCTCAGGATTGCACATGGAGAGTGTCATTGATATTTATCTGAAAGAGATTTTTAATAGGTTTTGAGTGAACACTGTAGGGGTCAGAGCAAGACCGTACATAAAATTTGGAAGTATCTGACCAAAAATTCTGCCTTGTGAAACATTTTATATCATCGCAACCAGATCTAATTGAAAATAATGTTTTTTGTTCTTCAGTGAACTCGGAAATAGTATTGAGTACTGAAGACCTAGAGTAAGATAATTTATGACATACCTCTCCTTTGAAGATGCCAACAGAACAAGAACACTCAATCATAGTAATATACTGGTAACAATTTCAATAGCATGTATTCAGCACAAAATAACAATAGTAATAATTTAAAAAAATAAATAAACTAATCAAAAGATAATGAAGCACAAACACAACCTTCTTGCTGTGCGTCTGCTCAGTAAGTGGATAGTGGACAGCATTGAACAGAGGGGCTGGATAATATGAAGCTATGCATATTCAAACATGACTTGGTCAGCAACCAGACTCCAATGAACAGTGCGTGTCCAGAACTTATCCTATTATAACAGTTAACATATAATTCAATATACTGTATAGAAGAGTAGAGTTTAATGCAGTACCTACACCTAATAAACCAGGATAAGAATGGTTTCTAAATACAGTACTTGAAATTGCCATCAATGTAGCTTAAAAAGAAGTTAAATGTGAAAAATTGCTAGAGAAATTACAAAAAATCAGAAATTTGTATGACTGAGGAAAATTCTCATTTGTAAATAAATGTATTATATTTTATGTAAATTTAAATTAAATTTTGTGGTAATTATCCTATCTGCTTAGCCTATTTTCAGTAGCGGTCAAGTGTTGTTTTCTTGATACTTCAAAGGCTTGTAGCTCCTCTATCCCTTCCAGTCACAAAATGATTTTGTTTTTATTTTAAAGTACACTATAAGGGCTTCTCATCTTGGCATTTTCAGATTTTTATCACCTGTCCCACATTACTTTTTGGGACCGAGAAAAAGCCCGATTTACATTTTTTTCGAAGTTTAAGCAAATTTTTCAGGATGAAGGACCACCAGTAACAGCTCAGTGTTTTTCCTACACATACTCCTCATATAAAAGTGTAACAGGAAAAAAAATTGGCCTGTTACTCCAAGTCCTTCATTGTTTTTTTAATGCCTAAAGTTACGAAAAACGACAGTTCACGAACGAAGATTAGAGCCCTAGAAACGTCTGTTTAGACTTAACTTAAATCCAATTTAGTATGCACAAATGAAACTCCATTCTTTAATCTTTCCAATGAGCCCTATTTGATCATCCTACTGATTCAAATAGAAATTCTACGGCTTTCAGAAAATAGGTCTGGAATTACATTTTTTGCTTGTTCGTGTTCCAAACAAATGCCTATATCTCAGGAGTAAAATTTTTTAGAGGTATAACAATATTTGTTTTGGGGTTCAGAAGACTGGTACACATCACCTACCAACTTTCATCAAAATAAAAAATGGTGCGGCAAGAAATTTTCTTAAAATTTGTTGATTTAATATGGAATGACCCTTCTGTTAAGAATAGGTATACCTCGTTTCTTGCAGTAAAAAAAAAAAAGACCATATTACAGTCTAAGTGTATATTGTAATATTTTAAAGTCTTTTTTCTATCAATTTACACATTTTTAAAGCATATTTTAAGTGCCTATTTTCTCTTTTAAAAGCCTATTTACTTGTTTTAAAAGCCCATTTTAGGTGCCTAAAACTAATTTTTGTAGAGCCTAAAATCCCAGGTCTAAACATTACACAATAGCTTCCTACCTGCTGAGGAAAAGAAAAAAGTTTATGATAGTCAGGTTCTGCCATTGTAATACACAGGAAACCGTGTTCAGCTTCCAGCGAAAGTGTGTGACAAAACAACAAACTATCAACATGGTGGCGTTGTTTTGGGAGCAGCCGGTGCTGCCCCCCCTGCGGGCTGTGTGGACAATCAACAAGTAGTGTGCCCCCGGGGGCTGCGGTAATTAGTTGGTTTGCAACTCACCAATAATCTGATAAACTAATTAAAACAAAAATCAAATCCATAGCAGAGGAGTGAAAAATCACACACAGTGCAACTCTTTTGCATTCGTTGTCGCATAATCACACACTTCACAATGATATGTGAAATTCTTCATCGGCTTAGCAGACATATCCATGTGCAATATTTAATCTTGCCTATGAGGGATCTATCACAATTCCTATTTGCAATAAATCTCCTTACAGCCTACTCTCATTTCTCCAAGAAGGCGTCGAACCATTAAATCAATTGGTACATGTGTATAATTAGCTGTGCCCTTGGACTAGACCTACATTATCGTTAGGCTGTTTTATATTAAGGTACATTTTGTTTAGTGTTAACTATGGTATAAATAAAATCAGGTAAACTGATGCAACAAAGTGCCAGAATGCTTTTGTTTAATCAGTGATAATTGCAATTATGATATGCGGAAAATGGCTATTTTTTGTAAACGATTTTCAAGTTAAGCTCCAGATCGATTCATTAAGCAGGACTTACGGAAGAACAAAGGTCTAGTTTGATAAGCATATGTGAAGGAAAATATGGGTAGTGTTATTCCTCAAAGCTAACTGTATTGCAACTTCCGTACAACAATATGTTGCCATGAGAAATGATTTGCATTTGATAAATTCTTTCTAATACATTACCATAAAATAGGCACTAAATTAGGCATTACTCCGGTACCGGTCAACCGATGTGGTCCAATATCAATAGCCTTCTTCCATGGACGTTATAAATGCGTATACCAAGTTTCATGAAAATCCGATACAGCGTATTTGAGCTATCGCCCGTACAGACACACGGACAGACATTTTCCCGTCCCCCATACAATGTCATAAAGCGCAATTTTGGCACTTAATAATTGCCATAGGTCATATATCGAGAAATCCCTGATAAAATAATAATAATAATAATACAAATTAAAATTAATTCTTGATAGGTTATATCACCCTTCTGGCCTTACTTAGGGAAAGCGTTTCGGCATACATAAATGCTATTCTCTAAAGTCTAAGCCCAACTAAATTCTTTGGAGCTATCCCTTCTGGGACTAGGTCTAACATCCGACCTCTGTGTAGTATACCCTAGGCAAATGGCAGGATTGAGAGACATTTGGCCGTTATTGCTTGCGATGTCAGGTTAAAATGAAGTCAAAAAGATATGAACATTTTAACAATAATATACACTAAAACATACATAAAATATATAATAAAACCGCACAGCAGAACATCGATTTATAATATAACTTAAACTTGTCCTTAAAAGCGCAATACCTTTCTTGTCCATGCCGGACTGCACAGAAAACTGTTACCCTAATGATTATGCACATCAGTCAATTTGCTCTCTATCGGAAAATACGCGTAACAAAATTCATCTATGGACTGCATTCGGGAGGTCCCAGGTTCAAATCCCGTGGCCGGCCAATTTGACATGGTTTTTTTTCATGGTTTCCCCAATCGTAAAGGCAAATGACGAATTGGATATTTACATACCATGAATCATCCTCACCAATTTATCTTGTATCATATCCATTTAAATTAACATAAGTTGAAATTGACTCCATAAAATACACTAGCAATAGAAAACAATTGACAGTCAATAGTTCCATGGCCTACCCTAATGTATAGACACAGATCCCGAACTCCTGATATGGTTTCGTAGCTAAAAGGAGTATAAATACAGCTAAAAAAAATCTGATGTGAAAGTCACATAACTTCCTCTGCCCAAATAAAAGTTAGCAGTATTCACATATCCTTGTACAGAATCGCAAGACACAATTTTACGCTAATTATCCTATAAATACCTCTTCTTTCAATGATGCGACTAAAAGCGCAGTCTATATAACAAACTTAAAAAAAAAAAAAACAAATGACTGCAGACGTTTATTGAACTTTCTGCCGTAAAATATAATTTCCGAAATTTATCGAATATTTCCCTCAGATACATCTTTACTCTATGCATGGCCAACAATACATCTTTCTCACTTCACATTCTTATATAAAATAAGAGGCCGTGAAAGAGCGCGAATTCAGTTGTTCATCACGTAAGACAAACTTTCTACAAACAGTGGGTGAACAGTGGGTGGCTTGTAACTACCCTCAGAGAATTTTCTCGAAAAAATGTTTCAAATAAGAGTTTTAGCTCTTAGTATAAGCAACCTATGTGCAAAATTTAAAGAAAATCGTTAGAGCCGTTTTCGAGAAAATCGCGAAAAACGAAAATTTCTTCATGTAAAGTCCCCTTAAAAATAAGAGAAAATAGTCGCCAATCTTATCCTCACATCTTCAGAAGGTACCTGACCCAAATACGAAATTTTGTTTTCATACGATTTTCCGTTTTGGAGCTAGCTTGTTCACAGATATTTTCCACACAGACACACAGACACACAGACACACAGACACACAGACATGTTTCCAAAAATAGTATTTTTGGATTCAGGGGGCCTTGAAACGTGTATATATGCTAAAAACTCAACTTCGAATTTTAGGGTCGAAAACAATACTTCCTCTACCTATAGTACCTATGGTACGGGCAGAGGAAGTAATTAGCATTCACAGAATAATTCTTAATATTGACGTCCTGGAATATAGGCTAAGCTGAAACACAAAGTGGGCTCAAGTTATAGCGCTTAAAACAAACCGAACGTAGGCAGAAACTAGATTATTCAAGGAAGGAAGGTTAATTATGAACACCTTATCCCGAGGGGTCAGTTCGACCTCCTATGTAACAGATTACATACAGTGAGTGTAATGATATGCTAATTGCATCAGTTGAATATTTGTTAATGTAATTGTCATGTTTAGGGCGGGTGTTGGGTTCTTATTGCGAATTAATGAGAACGGAGTTTCCTCACACACCTAAGTCGTGACATCCGCCTGCATAATAATTAATTAAACAGATGACTGTGCTCTTGGAACAGGAATGGGTACGGGGATGGATGGGGCTAATCTTCAACGCATCGATTATAGGAATCTTCGTCATAAGACAATAAATTATCCTGCCGGTTGTATTATATGGATGTGAGACATGGCCGCCTACTCTTCGGGAAAAACATAATCTGAGAGTGTTCGAAAACAGGGGGCTTAGGAAAATATTCTGACCTAAGAAAGATGAAAACGGTGACTGGAAAAAACTGAATAACGACGAGTTTCATGACCTGTACTCTTCACCGGATATAGTAAGGGTAATTAAATCACGGAGGATGAAATGGGCTGGACATGTTGCGCGCATGTGGGAGGAAAGACATATCTCAAAAGTATTGACTTGGAGACCCGAAGGGAAAAGACCACTTGGAAGACCTAGACGTAGGCGGGAGGACAATTTTAGAATTGACTTAAGGGAAGTAGGATTTGCGAGGGATGGTTGTAAGGAGTTAGCACAGAGTAGGGTTGAATGGCGGGCTCAGGTAAGCGCGGGTTCCATAAAATAGATAATATCCCTTTAGCTTGCCGTGGAACTATCTATTGCCATTGAGTAAGTGATATTCTGCCTCTTTGACACCGGTCTTCTAGTCACCATCTACATCTTGTCACCGTCCTTCTTGTCACAAACTACATTTTTGCCACAGATGTTCTGATCACAACATATTTTTGACATCAGTCTTCTGTCACAAAAAATTTTTGTCATCGGTATGCTGTTCTAACTGCCACTTTAAGGTCTTCATCAGTTGGGAACTCTTTTCCACCCAAAAAGTCCTTTAGTTTCGGAAACAAGTGAAAATCACTGGATGACAGGTCAGGGCTGTAGGGAGGGTGTCGAAAAATTTCCCACTTAAATCGTCTAATGGCCGGTTTCTATAAACTCGCGAATTACCCAATGGACAGAATTTAAACAAGAATAACGCCACACAAACACAAATAATTTAAAGATAGCAATCACATACAATTGTGACGAGTTTCTATATAAATATCCTCAGAGTAAATAGGAAAATGACAGAAAAAATGTTCCTACAAACTCAGGCTAGATCTTTCCAAGGGTAAATCTTCGGGTTAATTTATCCTTTCATGGATGGCTGGATAAAATTTAACCTCTTTGTAGGATCAATAACAATGAGAAGCAAAGCCTTCTGAATTAAATTAACTGTACAACTCCAAGGCCTTGCTCATTATATCATTGTGGTTGAAATGGGACATATTTATCCATGGATAATTTACCCATAGGTAATTCACAATTTTGTAGAAACCGGGCATAAGTTGTGTATGTGTTTGAGCAGCCGAATGAGGCTGAGCGTTGTCGAGAATCAAAAAACCTTTTCATACAACTTTTCACGAATTTGTTTTGGAAGAGTTGCACAAAAGGCCTCTGCGTTTATTCATTGTCTTCTTGGCAGAAACTCCGGGCTCAGGTCTTTGGCAGTAGGAGAGTATAGCATCGGCATTGAAAAACTCGTACTACGTTACAATAACTGCCTTGATAGCAATGGCGATTACTGTTGATAAAATAATCTGTGGCTTGGTTCTAAAAGGGCCAATGTCAATTTCTTTCAAAAATGAGATCTATTCATTATTGAGCTCGGCTAGTCTTTATCTTTCGTATAATAAAAGTGCCAATGTCTGTTGCTATTAACAGACATGAAGTTCTCAAGAGAAAATGTCACTTCTACAGAGGTTTTAAAGTCACTTATCACAAAAGCAAGTTTTATGGCATTGGTCCTTTTAGGACCAACCCACAGAAATAGAATGAAGTACTGTATCTTTGTAAATAAAGTTTTGTGTTGATATCTTTCATCGTTATTAATCTGTGGCTTGGTTCTAAAAGGGCCAATGTCATAAAACTTGCTTTTGAGATAACTGACTTTGAAGCCTTAATAGAAGTAACATTTTTTGCTGAAAACTTCCGACATTGGCCTCTAAGGTTTCTGTATTATGTCTATTAATAGCATCATACACTGCCACTTTTATTATACGAAAGATAAAGACTAGCCGAGCTCAATAAAGCATAGATAGCATTTTTTTCAAGAAATTGACATTGGCCCTTTTAGAACCAAGCCACAGTTTTAGTTATGCCAAATCGTTCTTTAATTACACTTAGAAAGCAAAGCACTAATACCTCAGATTGCGAAACAAAGCCAATCTAGCGCAATCAACAAAGACACAAGAACACAGCCCAAAAGACAACTCTCAAAAATCCATACGGATGTACACAAGGGCATCAATAGGTACACACAGCACAAATGGTTACCAAATTTGGTTTAACCGGAGTTATTGGCTTCATTGGTAGGTACTCCGGGGGCAAGGATGGGCACACACAAAAAATCGTTCTTTACTTTCTGGACGGCCCTCGTATCTTCTCGAAAATTTGCATTCTGTCCTTTGCTTTATTCGGTTTAGCACTGATCAACAGATTGACCTCAATGATCATTGTATTATGTCCTGCATAATTTACCTGTATGTTTCTAACTTAGAGATAAGACTTTTTATTTAAATTCAAACATATCACGTATATAGAAAATACGCCAACAGTAGTTTTAATTCTACTACTAGCGCAATACCCTTCAATATGTTTTTTTTATGGTTTTACAGCTTTCCGATCCTAAGGCAATCTGATTCAAACACCACAGGATAACCTCAAAAGATCGCAATCTATGAATAATGTATTGACAATGTATGCCTGTGGACAATCCGTTACAATAAAAGAGAAATCGCACTAATTAGGAATGCATCTTAATGCAGGAAACTGCTACCCAACTAACGACCATGCAGAAAAACTGTGCCAAAACAAAATAAATATATACAGGTAAATAACATTAAAAATAAACACACAAAGTGTGTTGACCTACACGCACTTCTTGACTGCCTGAAAGCTTCACAAGGGAATCTAATCTCACTGCATCCCACTCAATATGTAAACTAAAATTAAAGTTTAGTTTCCGTTTGGATATCTCAATTATTTTTGAGAAATTAATTACTGTAATTGAAATCTATCTCTAATGTATGGGAAATTGACCAATACACTTTATTTTTCAAAAGTTTCTCCATAAATAATAGTCACATACTGTTAGAAGAACTTAAAAGACAATATCAGAAGAGAAATTAAACTCTATCTCGGAAACTGAATTCATGTGCGTGAAAGAAAATTTCCTAAACAGGTGCCAATGTTGTGTGGATGCAAGAGAAGGACATTTCAATGATATTTTTACACAGTATCTTATAACATGTAAAAATATCTGGTGGGCTGAACTAATTATTGTAACAATGCTGTGTGAATAAAATTCTTTTTTCTCTCTCCTGAAACTTTGGCTTTTTGACTTATTCGCTTTTTCCCTATCACTCTAGAATTTGAGTAAATGATAATGTCTAGGGCAAGGCATTTAATGACCATAAACTAGTGAAAAAATGGAAAATAAAAGATGCAATTATGACCTAAAAATAGTGAAAAATGACACAAAATTTTAAAAAAATGACCAATAAATTTTCCATTATTAGTTATATTTAGTTTCTTTTAAGGCAATGAATTATTGCTAAAAGCATTTAATGGATAACAGTGCGTTATATATGAATTTACAATATAAAACAATTATTTTATTACTAAAAAGTAAGTAAAGTACTTGAACACCCTTAGCAAAAAAAAAAAAAAAAAAAAAAAAAAATCTTCCTGAATTAGCATGCCCATCAAATTGCTCCTAGTAAATAGGTATCATTTAAAAAGAAAGAAAAAATTGTTTATTGCTACAAGGCAAACTGCTATGGTGGTTACAACAAACCAGAATTAAAATTAACCATGAACACTTGGCGGAGATTCTCAAATACAAACGATTATCTGTTGTCTGAAAGTAACGATTTATATCTCCACTGAAACATGACATAAAATGCCGAAAAAGACCTAAAAATTGCCCAAAAATGACCTATCTCTTGAAAATGACGAAATATGCAAAATAAAGCAAAAAAATGCAAAAACAAATTGACCTTATTTATGGCCGGTTTCTATAAACTCGCGAATTACCTATGGGTAAATTATCCAATGGACAGAATTTACTCAAAAATAACACCACACAAACACAAATAATTTGAAGATAGCAATCACATACACTTGTGGCGAGTTTCTAGATAAATGTCCTCTGGGTAAATATGAAAATGACAGAAAAAATGTCGCTACAAACTCGGGCTAGATCTTTCCAAGGCTAAATCTTCGGGTTAATTTATCCTTTCATGGATGGCTGGATAAAATTTAACCTTTCATAGGATCAATATTAATATTTAAACAATGAGAATCAAAGCCTTCTGAATTAAATTAACTGTACAACTCCAAGGCCTTGCTCGTTATATCATTGTAGGTTAAATGGAACTAATTTGTCCATGGATAATTTACCCATAGGTAATTCACTAGTTTGTAGAAACCGGGCATTAATCAATTATTTCATGATGCACATTTATATATAATCTAGCTATCTTTTAACCTTCATATAAGAAAGATACAAAATCATTAAATGCTTTGCCCTAATAATGTCACTACAATCCGCACAGTTCTTCACGTTAAAAGTAGATTATAATTATAGGAGAGGTGCATATTAAACCGATTTCACGCGACATTCGCTTTCCCAAGGGCAGATTTTTAAAAACCGCCCGAACGCAATGTTACATAATGACAAGAGCAATGGAAAATATTTGGTTTGACACATGACAGGGATCATTTTCTAGAGTAATGACGTCACTATTGAAATTGGCTGACTACACATTATACATGTAGAGCTAGAATTTTGCGCTCTATTACTCTAATTTGTTTCCCATCGCGTTTTGTTTTGTTATGTGAGAGCCGGAGCATGTGAAGGCCCGAGTGTGAAAAACTAGCAATTCAGACTGGAAGGCATTTATCAGAAAATTACATTTTGCTACAGTTCGCACATTTACCGAAGCTCGTGCGATGGTTTCTGACAATTAATATGAGAGCGAATAAATAAAAAATAAAAAAAAATCCCTTTCAATCACGAGCGAAAATTTGATGTAGCGCAAATCCAATTTAAAAACGAGATAATGCACTTCATTACAAGAGCGGTGCCACTGAAATGCAGCAGATACCCGATTAACCGAATTTGTCAACCGAACAAGATTAACTGAGAGATTCAACATTTTGTTAACTACTGTAGGTAGGCGATACACAAAACATTCATCTGAATTTTAGAAAATGTCCCTCGAGAATTTTTCAAGTAGCTTTAAACTATTTTATTATTATTATTTACATAGAACTAAAAAATTAATATGTCAGGCATTATTCCAAAGTACAACATTATATGGCGCTGAAACTTGGACCATAAGTAGACAACAAGCAAACAAATTAATGGTCTTAAAAATTGATTTTTGGAAGCGTTCAGCAAGAAAATCCAAGGAAGAAAAAATTCGGAATAATGGGAAATAATGAAAGTTGAAAAGAATATTTTGGAAATTGTAGAAGAAAGACGCTTGAGATGGTATGGACATGTACTCAGAATGACAGGGGATAGAATACCCAAGAAAATGTTGGATTGGAAAGTGGAAGGAAAAAGAAGAAGAGGGAAGCCCAAAGAGTGCTGGATGGATGGGGTGAAAAGGAGTCTGGCGAGAAAAGGATTAAGTAATGAAGATGCTATGGGCAGGGACTTATGGAGGCAAAAGATTATTGTGGGATGAAGGAAAACCATTGTATTGTGGAATATTCCTTAATAAAATTATTATTATTATTATTATTATTATTTCAGCTATGTCTATACTCCTTTTAGCTGCCAGGCCATATCAAGAGTTCGGGATTTGTGTCTATACAGTAGGGTAGGCCATGGAACTATTATATGTTATTTTATTGTGACTTATACTTATGTCAAGAAGAATCTAGGGAATTTTACTTATAGAGAAATGCATAATTATAATACAAGACGCAGGACTGATATAAATTTACCCAAGTGTCGTTTAAGTAGCACTTATGAGGTTTTTTTAATGGAATTAATTTATTCAACAAACTGCCTTTAAGTGTCCGTAGTTTACCAATAAATAGAATAAAATATTTGCATGGCTGATAGACCATTTTACTCTGTGCAAGTATTTCTTACGGCTGACTTTGTTTTATAAGAGCTGTTATTATGTATATTCACGATGCCTCACCTGTATGGACATTGGCTAATAAACATTATTATTAGCCTATTATTGATTACCAATTGTTTCTATTGCTAGTGTATTTTTATGGAGTAAATTTCAACTGATATTAATTTAAATGGATATGATACAAGATAAAATTGTGAGGATGATTCATGGTATGTAAATATCCAATTCGGCATTTGCCTTTACGACTGGGGAAACCATGAAACCCATGTCGAAATGGCCGGCCACGGGATTTGAACGTGGGACCTCCCGAATGCTAGTCCAAGACGTTACCATCTCGGACACCTCCCTCGGTTTTTAATCTATTCATGCCTTGGGAATTTTTCTAACTCCTTTCCATTGCGAAACCTTTTATTGCAAAGCAATATGAAGATTTATAGGCCGTGGTTAGACGGCTCGCCTTCCACCGCGGGGACCCGGGAACGAATATCGGTGGATTCATTGGGAATCTGTGGTGAACAAAATGGGGTCGGGGCAGGTTTTCTCGGGGTGCTCCTATTTCCCCTGCCATATATTATTCCACAGTTGCTCCATTCAACATAATGCATGGCCATTGGTTGCAATAAAGGAATTATTAACATGAACATTTGTATACTATACACACACACACACATGACCTATACCTTATATATACATATATATAGTACTTAATGCACATAACTTTAAATATGGCGTCAGCAATATCTTTCCATGCACCTAAGCAACATAAAATTTTACATCCATATACCAAAAGGACATGACATTTTACATAAACTTACGTGCCCAAACGACATCGACATTTTACTAAGTTACGCTGGATGAGAGAAGAAATAACACCCGATTTAAACAGTTTTAATGGTTAAAAAGTTTAATACTATTTCTTTATCTGCAACTATATGAAAAAAAAACAATAAACAAAATGGCGTCGGGGCAAGTTTTCTCGGGGTCCTCTTATTTCCCCTGCCATACATCATTCTACCGTTGTTCTATTCATCATAGTATGACCATTCGGTTGCAATAAAGTATTAATCACCGCCGTCTCGAGAATTACACTGCCTGTCCTATGCTTTATTTTAACATGGATTTTAGAGTATTGCTCAATTGCATAATTTCTCCAGTAGAGGCGACACAATTCACACCCAGATGGCAGCAATAACCGCCACCTATACAACCCCCGTCTCGAGAATACACGAGTAACAGAGTCTAGAAGGCATTGTCCTATACATTACCGTACATTGCTTCTATGCGTTTGCTGCGTCAAAATAAGCATTAAACAGACACAGATACTTGTGTTATTTGTTTAGAACATAATATTATTCCAGTATATGACACTTACCTTGAAATGGAATTTTGGAGCAATAATTAAAATAAATATAAATTAATTAGACTATTGATAGTAAATTTTATTCATAGTAATTAAGTACCGGTACCTAGAATAATACAAGTTTAAACATTCAATTTATGCTTTGAGAACATTTTTAGGGTATATTTCCCAAGAGAATTTTACTATATTACGAGCGAGTAAACACGAGTGATACAGTCTAGAAGGCAGTGATTACGAGACGGCTGTGACAGCACTACATAATCAACAATGTCGTAGCAAAAAACAAGAAGCAATCTGGGTGTGAATGGTGCTGCTATCTGTAATGTCGCCGAGTACGCAAAATTAGCCGTATTGGACAGGCAGTGTATACACGAGTAAACACGAGTGATCAGTCTAGAAGGCAGTGGTATTAATATATGAAAAAGATAACAAAAGACTGTTTTACATATCATGAACTGTACAAAGGACCTATCGGGATACGAAGTCCGTGCTCCGTGATCTCGGGACGTGAGAACCCGTGTCCCAGGTCACGCTAGAGACACCCCTCTGTATATCACAGCTACTTATATGGAACTGGACACTAACCAGCCGAAATTTCAGAACCTGTTTCCTTCTGTCATCCGTCCCACGGTCACGATTCGACCCTCGCTATCTGGGGGTCCCGACCCCAATATTACTGCCTAATAATAAGCAGGCTACTCAACTAGACCGTCAGAACAGAAATTATCGTACTTGCGGGAAAAATTTCATATTTGCCCCCTAGGATCCTTATCAATAGTGTTCGGATGTTTATGATATGTCATATTTTTATCCTGACCTCCATTCTCGCCGCAAACATAAATTAAACATGAATTGCACATTTGTTATCCTAATGGGACCGTTTATATTTTGCATATAAAGTCGTATTCTGGTCATTTTTATGGTCTTGGTCATATTTCGGTCATATTTGTAATTTAATGTCATATTTCAGTTATGAATTCGGTAAAAGAGCACAATTATGCAGTAACTTGTGTGCACTAAATTGTAGAGTTCATTTTTACTTTTTGAAAAAATGTCACTAATATTTCGGTTTTACCGTAACTGAAATGTGAAGGGACAATAACAAGTAATAGCACAATTACCACTTCCTCCTTGCTGTTAAACACTTCTAATAGACATGTATTTAAAAATATTTTCAGTTCACAATTGCACTGGTATCTGGAAACATTAACAACTTTTATTAGGAGATTTTTGCTCTATGACGTAAAAAGTGTATGGTACGGGGCATTAAAGTCATTACAATTCGGTGCTTATAAGAAATAATGAAGCGAAATAGGGTTAAACTTTTCATTAAATTGATTTCATGCCTTCTTAGTGAACGGTAAAACCCTAATTCTTAATCATTTATCAACAGCTATAGGCCGATCATAATTTAGAGTTTCCATAATCTGCAAAATTTACAGACTAGTCACATGACTGGCCGCCACTGCATTTTTTTTTTATTCATAACTCTAGTGTTAACAACGAAGTCCCTTTGTTTTGCATTTTTTCCAATGTTAGATGTCAGTGGTGGCCATGCCCTGGGAGATTTTATGCTGTAACAGGAAAAACTGAATCCATAGAACAAAAATTGCTTAGTAAAAGTTGCTTGTCTATGTCCCCTCTATACACAAGTAAACTTTTTCGGTATTATTCATTAACAACCTGTATGTGGTCTCTGAGTAGTGAGGGAACCACTGAGGGCAGTCAGACACACTTCTTTAATCCGATATTGTCCAGATGGAAACGTCTGCAGAAGTCCACAAAGAGAGCTGAAATTGTCCCTCTTGCACCCACCATCAACCCAAAAATGGCAACAGAAGAAAGCGAGTACTTTTCTTTGTAGTATGCGATGGTGGGTCCGTAGTTGACAATTATCTGCATGCACTTATACAGGTTGGGTGCTACTTGTTTCAAATCTCACTGGGTTTAATAGTTAGGTTAACTGTTTTCTTTGCAGTCCGGCATGGGTTTGTATATTTTGTGAGAACCTGAGTCAAGCTATTCTGGTTTTTTTCTCTCGTTATTTTGGTATTTGTGGTTTGAAAGCCCTTGCAACGAATGTTGGAATAGTTCCCTTACAAAAGACGAGCCGCAACCCGTATAACACCCCCCCCCCCCAGACATTGCAAAATCTTCTCTATATATATAAAAGACTTTGTCCTGACTGACAGGAATCAACGTAGAGCCTAAACTATAACAGGTAGAGACTTGGAATTTTGACAGTACCTTCGTTTTATAATGTAGGTGCTCAATAAGAAAGGCTTTTGAAAAATTCTGATTTTAAATGCCAAAAATCAAATGTTTTTGAGAATACTTAATCCCTTCTTACACAGAATTATCGAATCCGAATCACATTTGACATTAAAACATATTGTTGCCAGTGGGTTTCAGATGGGTTTGGAAATAAATTAAATGGAAGTTTGACAATTACAGTTGGCTTTGTCTATTTTTGTCATACCTTGGAAATTAAACTTTCGCGATCGCTTGAATGTTGTAAGCCCTAATATGGTCAAACATTGTTTTATTTGGACGAAACTCGCTATACAGGGGTTTTCTGGACCAAGGAACTCGAATCTGAGGTCGCTTTTACCAAGCGATGCTATCTAATCGTGGTATGTAGTCCACGTGATTTAGGTGTTAATAAATATAATGATTTAACTATTATGCTCTTAATTTTTAATTTTTGAAATAATTATCGCGGGCGAAGCCGCGGGCACATGCTAGTTATTAGATAAAAGCACCGTTTGACAGCGTAAGATATTATTTAGGAGCGAAAAATGGGAGATACAAAATTACAATAGGCTAAATTTTCAGCAGCGTCAATATGCTGGAGTACCGTCCACCATACCAAGGAACACTGCTAACCATCCCAACCGGACAAGCTATGACACCTCAAAATTATGAAGCAAATGGGTTTTGCCTAGGTACCCACTGCTTAGTGGGCATAAAAGAGGAAGGAGCCATGTGCCAGAAGTACGTTTGCAGATATTCTCAATTCGATTCCGATTACCGACCTCGTGAAAATCATTATCTACTCTTATACAATTCAACGGCCCTAAATAGCGTGCTCACTCGCTCGCCCGCTTCGTGAGTTCATCGGGTATACTCGGCGATGTTCGTCTCTCGCAGTGTAAACTTTCATGACTACAAAATTAGGAAAACAGTTTCTTTATTACATAAGGCTTAAGTGAAATGAACACAATGAACACATATTCTAATTTTATTTTTCCTTACAATTTTCATAGCTCTGAACCACAAACATTTTTAATAATCTGCCAGTGTAAATTTCTTTAAAATCCTGGAGTCAATTAACAATGGCGGGCGAAACCGCGGGCACATGCTGTAAAATATTGATGGTTTAACCCTTGAAATATCGCTGATAATAAAAATCCAAACAAACCATTCCTTCCCTTGAATCATTATATAATTTCTGAAAATTGCACTGAATTGATCAAATAAAATTCACATCATATTCATCTGTCAACAAACAGTTGAGAAACAATACGTATTATCTGTGTTTACAGGTGCCTTTGGGACTGCATAAAACTTACGATATAATTAATTTCTGTAATCTACATACTGATAGGAACGTATTTTGAAGGAAAAAACGTAAGATATCCAGATAAGTTTCGTATTTAAGCATCATTTGGTCTATTTTCTAGTTTCCATACAACTCAGACTATTTCTCCTGTTCCCCTGCTTTTCATAGAGTCTTAAGTGCGCTTAAGAAGTATTTTGGCTTTAGGTGGCGTGAGTTTTTAATTTACAATGAGTGAAATGTGCGCCTTCGATGCTGCCCTCTTGGGGAATCGAGTGGTCCAGACATCACTAAGACGAAAACCCGGGTTCGCATCCCACCCAGGATAAATGTCCTTCTGTAGAGTTCTATTAACTTTCATGCTTTTAAATTTATTGGAAGTGAAATATCTGCCTTTTAAAACGCGGAAAAAGTATCGCTAGCTTTAGTGTCCCTTTAATAACTTTTTCTCACAACATCCGGAGGTTGAAAATAAACCTATGTCCAAATTTAAAATTACAATTAAAGAAATCTTTAGAATTAGTAACTCACAACTTAATTAATAGTCTAAAATGTGGTGCTGGTATCTGTCATTGTTTATGTTAAATTTAGTTTTATCATTTTTAGTACCGGTACTTATAAATTATTATACTTAGTATTTTAATTCTAACTCTTAATTGTTTATATTTTTTACGTAATCTATTTGCACATCCACTTCTTTCTCCACATTTTCACTGCATTTAACATCCTCCTGCGATCACAGGAGCAATGCTCATTCGGAGGCAATAATCATAATAATTATTTAATTTTGTATGTATTTTCTTTAATTATTGTATTTGATTATATTTATTAAATATACTAGGTGTGTTTTGTATAAATGTAGGCCTATAGGAATTGTAATTATAAGCTATTGTATTAGTAATGCTCAATAAATTTCATGATTCACAGGCCTATATATAAAAAAATATGTGAACCTAGGCCCTTAAATGAAACATCTGCCAGAAAAATTCAGGAATAATGTAATAGTTTGACGTTGATGTCTAGACTACTTTAACATTATCTTATGTAATGGATTGGTTAATTTGTTGTCACTCTGCTATCACAGCCATAATATAAATAAAATGCAAGCTAACACTTCCGCAAGCGATTAGTGTTCAAGGTGTTATCGATGTCAAAAGGTGAAAACAACTGATCTAAACAAATAGCTTATGATTGGGAAATCTTATTTTTAGAATGGAAGTAGTTCTATTCTTGTATAGCTGTTTCTCTAGTAGAGAGCAAAGGTCCTACCGTATAAGGCCAAGCTTGTGAATGGTGACTCAATGAGGATGTTTTTAATGTCATGAATCAATGTAAAAAACCCGAAATAGTGGCACAGATCTGAGAACTTCCACCCATAACATGACGCAATGGAGGCTATGGCTAAGAGCATGAGTTGCCATCAAAGAACAGTAACTTAAATATATGTATTGCTAATTTTTTTATGAAACAGTAGACTAATATTATCTAAATAATATTATGTTTTTCGTATAATATTAGTTTAAAAATGCTTTTAAACAGAGGCCCGGGATTCGGTTTCAAGATGTTTGTTCAATCCAGGGCCCGGATTTTGATGACCTAAAATACCTAAAAATGAGGTATAAAATTAACGTAAAATAATAAAAATAATAATATTATGTTTTTCGTATAATATTAGTTTAAAAATGCTTTTAAACAGAGGCCCGGGATTCGGTTTCAAGATGTTTGTTCAATCCAGGGCCCGGATTTTGATGACCTAAAATACCTAAAAATGAGGTATAAAATTAACTAGTTTATTCGTCAGAATTGTGCCTAATGTACATGTATGTTGTTGGCACAATTATAGGTGTGTAATTAGTTACGGTAAATACACATGGTCAAATTCAAACAGCAAACACCGTCTTTCCACATTAAAATTAAATTATATGAGGGTCATGTCAAAAGTTCTGCACACTGTAAGATAAAATTAAAGAAAGTAATTTATTTTACAAAATGCCTTTACAGGCCTTCAACATAATCTTCATTCTTGCTTATGACAGCTTCCCAACGTTTTGGCAAATTCTGTATTCCGTATAGTGCACCTTCATTGTTGATCTGTCTGATTACTCAGGTCACCTAACTGGAAGCTTCATCAATTGTAACAAAGCGTTTTCCACGGAGTGGTTCCTTCAATTTGGGAAACAAATCAAGTCTGGTGGGCTCAAATCAGGACTGTATGATGGGTGGAGAAGTCTTTCTTCTCCATAGACTTGGAAAACGTTTTGTTAGAATTGATGAAGCTTCCAGTGAGGTGACCCGAGTAATCAGACAGCTCAATAATGAAGGTGCCCTATCCGGAATACAAAATTTGCCAAAACGTTGGGAAGCTGTCATAAGCAAGAATGAAGATTATATTGAAGGCCTGTAAAGGTATTTTGCAAAATAAATTATTTTCTTCCATTCTATCTTCAGTGGCGGTTATTCAGGGGAAGTAGGTTAAGTGCTACTTCACCTACGCATGCGCTCTTCATACAGTGCAATGCAATGCAATGGTAGACTTCCATTCCATGCAATCTAACCTAGACCGGTGTCAGGCGTCTTCCTAGTTAGACCACTCTCTAGCTCTTCACCTAACTTCCCAGCCACAAGCCGCGCCTGTCTATCTTACAGTGTGCAGAACTTTTGAAATGACCCTTGTAACAAGATTTATTTATTTATGGTCCACCGCTGTGGCTCAGGGATGCGTTCCCTCTTCTCACGCAGCGGGCACGGGTTCGATTCCTGGTGGGGGTATCTCTGGGGGTTTCCCTCACCTGTGAGACAAATGTCAGGTAACTTTAGGCCCTTGTGGTCCCCGGATATCATCTGGGCGTCATTATCATCTTCATCCCATTCTCGCCTTGTTTGGAGTGAATGTGTGTGTGAATGGTATGTTTCGTCCTATGTGTTTGTGTTGTCTCGGAGGTGGCCCCGGCATTGGGCTGATCAGTCATCCGGGGAGGCCCTCCATGTCCTTGTCTGGTCAAAAAAGTACGTCTGTGTTGTGATCCACAGTTCAATTCCTCTCCCGACAGGTCGCGGCCCGGTAAGGCCCGGGCGGCGCGGGTCGCATAAAGGTGCCTACAAGGGAGAGGTAAAACTACGAAAGAGAGAGAGAGAGAGAGAAAAAAAAGAAACAAATATATTTATGCTTATTTAGAGTTCCGGTAGTAGGCTATCGAATGTAAGTAAATTCATAAACACTCTATATAATGCAAGAAACAACACAAATTGAGAATATGACTTTAATACTACACTTTTAAGTTGACAATTTTCTGCCCTCTTCTGAAGTGTAAAAGCTGTAACTGAATTCCTTTGTAATGCACACTACTTTTTTTACATAGTGTAATGACTAGGGACCGGATTCTTAGGTTTTTACCTATTTTTTTCCTTACTTACAAAACAAAAAGCGCTTATACACTTTTTCGAATCACGTCCATAGGATTCACCCACATTAATTCTGTGGCACCTAAAAATACCTAAATGGGGTATAAAAACCTAAATATACCTAAACGGAATATAAAACTTAAAATATCTCATTTAGGCTACTTTTTTGCCTTTTTTGTTTGTCAGTTGAGAATAATTGAGAATTTTGAGAATTTTGCGGAGAGACAATTAATTTTTGTCGGGTTGAAATTAATACCACCAGCGTTTCGTTCAACCCATTGTCGTCTAATATGGACTACCGTCGTATTCCTTTTAAAATATTCGTACGAACAGCCATTGTTGCCGTGTATGATATAGATTTCTGTGTTTTAAAGCGCTTGTCAGGGTTGTCATACGTACGACTATAGTCGTACACAAACGACTATTTCATAAATTTGTACGACGTGCGACGTAACCAAGAGTCGCACGCCTATTTGTACTACTGTTTTTAACATAGCGTTTTATATTTTTTAATCAATCTACTGACGAATTTTAAATTTTGGTATACATCCAGCTCTTTGTTTTCTCATGGTTTTTGTTGTATGCATGTTGCTAGCAATAACACTGTGGCAACTACTGTTTATTTAATTTTGTTGTATTTTATCAAATTTAGCATATTGGAAGATAATGAAACACGCCCAATCATTTACAAATAAGATAAAGGAAATGTGAGGCAATCTTCAATTGTATAATTGTATAATATTGTCCTAAAGCAAGCTTACACAAATTTAAGTCAATTTTGTTAAGTTAAACTTTACAAGTATTATGTATTGAATCCTATGTAGCACATTCAAATTCATTAAACTAATTATTCTACCCGAAAAAGATATTTTGGACAAAAAACCTAAAAAAAACTATTTCACCTAATGGAAAACCTAAAACAGTGTTTTTAAAAACCTAAAAATCCGGTCCCTAGTAATGACAAATGTTATCAGAAAACTTAAAAAATAAGAAATGGAGGGAAAAAGACCATAAAATGACCAAAAATGACCAGATAATTACATTCAATTTAAATAAAAAATGACCTAAAAAGTAAAAATGGGGGAAATGACCAAAAATTATTCCAAAAATTACAACTTGTATAATCTAGGAGGCCTTGATCAGAATATCTATACACTACACTATACACTAGTGGGCAATGTCCATGATGTTCCAATTAAAAGATAACAAATCAAAATCCGGGCCCAGTTTAGGCCTATAAGTAATAATATTGGAAGTTGTGACTTACCAGTGGGTGGCGGCCGTCGAGGCGCGTTTCCGAACGGGAAGAAAGGCGACTCCGGACCGAACGTTTCGTTGCCCGTCCCACCGTAACTGTTCGCGTACGCCTGAAACAAAACAAAACATGGAAGTCAATGTAAAGAGTCAAGAAGCAAGAAGAATTAGACAGAAGGAGCTTTTTTATTTTTAATTTTTAATTATTATTATTATTATTATTATTATTATTATTATTATTATTATTATTATTATTATTATTATTATTATTATTATTATTTTTATTTATTTATTTATTTTTTTTTTTTTTGACCATAGTTGACCCAGAGTCCCAAAGCCGGAGGCTACACTACTGGAGAGAATACAGATAATACATAGACTAATATTATTATCAGGCTTTAAAACTTAGTGCCCGATCGAATATGTTAACAGCAACCGTAGTGTACAGACTTTGCTCGGCGTATGCCCTAGCTACCATATGCTAGTTCACGTGATAGTAAACAAACCGAAATGCAGATATAGGAAGACCACAAAATAACTTCTCATTATCTAAACTCACATTACAAGCATGCAAAACGATCCTTTCTCCTGTTTGTGTATAATAGTCCCTCCCAAATGTTTCAATATATGTTTGCGTTTTAGAACACGTTACTTTCGGCATGCCGAACACGTATTATAAATTTAAACACGCACAATGACAAGGTATACTGTTGACCAATTTGAGAGGCACCGTACCACAAGCGCATTCACTTCTCAGTACACTATCAATGACTGTCTTAAAAGCCTACGCAATCAACCCCCACCCCCTATACTCAGGTTGTTGGTAACCGGAATCATTTCCCTCTGTGGGTTCGGGCACTAAGTTTTAAAGCCTGATTATTATACAGTTTGCTTAGTTTCAAGACTTCGGTATAAATGTAGGCCTACATGATGTGAGTGAAGAATTAGCGAAGGGTGAATATTTACAGCATGGTATAATGGCAATAAATCAGAAGCAATCAGTACGTACTGCCACGTTAATAAGTGGGTCTATAGTTTCAATTGGGCTACGTCGTAGCGTAGTGGTTGAGGCGCTGCGCTACAAACCGGAAGGTCGCGGGTTCGATTCGATTCCCGATGAAGTCGTTGAGATTTTTCAATTGGACTAATCCTTCTGGTGGCACTATGGCCCTGGGATCGACTCAGCCTCTAACAGAAATGAGTACCAGGAGCAATCCTGGGGGTAAAGGCGGCCGGTGCGTAAGGTGCCGAATGTCCAAAATCTGGGAACCTCAACCTCCTGGAACCCTCTGGGCCTCCATGGCCTGTATAGGGATCACTTTACCTTTCACCTTACAGTTTCAATTATAAATACAGAAAATTATTAATTATAAATACAATAAATTTAAATTCAACTATCCGGATCGCTCGCTTTGAGGTCGTATTCAAGTGGCTCTTGCAGCAGCGAGCATTAAGAAACCCTCTTTCAGGGCCGATTATTTGCGAAAAAGAAAAACTTGTTATACCACAAAATCGACAGTAGAGTGGGTGCCAATTTTTAAAGACTCTTTTTCCAAGAACTTCCCCTATCTACTGCCACCCTATTCCTTTTTCAATCAGTGAACAGAAAGTTAATTAGGTGTATTTAAACTTGTCTGCAGTCCAGCACAATGTTGCCAATACGTGCCACAGCACTTACTTTACTTAAGAAATAGTGAATGACAGCGGCAACACTAGGGAAAACCACACAAGAGCACCTGTTCTTTCTCGGTGTCGAAGTCGGTGCAGATTTTCGGATTAGGGAACAATGCGTGAAAAAGGTATTTTATGCCGCGCACGAGTTATCGACTCCCACTCCTATAATTATGAAATATGATTTTTGGTGCAAGGATCTTTTTTTTTTATTATGAAAAATTATTTTGTTGTTTATAGTTGTGACATATTATGTTTGGTGCAAGGGAGTTTTATTATTCAGTGGAAGGAAAACCTGTGAGCGGCATAAATTACCGTTTCGTCAACAACGCTATTATATTCTTATGTACGAGGGGTATTCCGAAAGTAAGTTTCGTCAATGTATGGCAGGAGCGGCGTGTTCACCAGGGGAACCAAACAAACGCCAGACGAATCCTCACCCGTGGCTGGTTCCACGACGGAAGTGGCGTCAGCGGAGGAGGCATGACGCAGGCGCACTGCGCCGTAGAAGAGCGAGTCGCAGCAGACTGGCGTGCCCGCGGGTATTAGTGTACCGCTCACGATGGCACGAGAGATTTGGCGCCACTGCCGTGTACCGCTATCTCCCCTCTTTCAAACGAGCCATTGCTGCAGCCGCTGAACCTTTTATTGTCCGAGCTAGAGCTGTTTGAAATTGATCTCCCGATTTCCGTCCCCGCAAAGTGCGGCCTCCACGAACCCATCTCGCACAAACCTTATGGAACATCAATTTGTCACTCAAAATGGTCTGTATGGAACCTTTAGTAATGTCAGGAAGCTGAGGTGGAGCAGGCTGTGCGCCAATTCCTTGCATCGCAGGGCACCGAGTTTTACCACAGTGGGTTCTTCAAACTGATCGCACGCTACGACAAATGTCTCAATGTCGCTGGCGACTATGTCGAAAAATAGTGCACGGTGTATAGTTCATGCTGCCATGCTGTATTGCTTTTGGGTCAATAAAGTGTCCGTGTGACAAACTGACGAAACTTACTTTCGGAATACCCCTCGTAGTTAGACGATGGTTTGGGACGAGGCCTTCTTAAAATGGCACCAACTGTATGTCAGCACAGAACTGACTCTGACCGATATGTTCAAGATGTGGGGGTGTAGTGACATGCCATATCTCAAAAAGGGGCGTCAAAAGGATAAGGTTGGGAACCCCTGATATAAGCCCTAGTCAGACCATTCTAGTGCATAACATTTCTGTCTAGAATTTCACAGTTTGGATAATTCTAATGTAACCTGAAAATATAAGGATACATGCTGTTAGCCCAATAAATGTCGCATCGTACTTGAGCAGAAATAGACAGCCATGGCATATTAATAAGAGATAATATGTGGAAGTGAACTCGATACCACAGCGAGGATGAGCACTTCCAAACAGATAGTGCTATATCCGGTGAAGATTGGTTAATGGCAATATCTTGCTAACTAGCAGGAAATGCAAAGGCAAAAATCGACAATATCCCATTATCTTAGCGCTAGCACACAATTAGTGCTATCTAGGAAAGTAAAATTAGAAGAGACTTATAAACATACTGCACTTACAAGTTTATCAACATTCCTCATAATTAGGCAAAGGAAGTTAAGGCACTAAAAATGGTATTGTAGGCTGCCTAAAAAGACATCAAACAAAGGGACAATAGGGCAATAAACGGTACAGAAATTATAGTGCGTAATTTTTTTAAGGCCACACCAGAAGTTCGGGATCAGTTGTCTATACAGTAGATTAGGTCATGGAACTACTGATTGTCAATTATTTCTACTGTTAGTGTATTTTATGGAGTGAATTTCAACTGATATTAATTTAAATGGATATGATACAAGATGAAATGGTGAGGAAGATTCATGGTATTTAAATATCCAATTCGGCATTTGCCTTTACGGCTGGGGAAACCATGAAAAAAAAACCATGTCAAATTGCCCGGCCACGGGATTTGAACCTGGGACTTCCCGAATAAAAAAAGAAATTTGTGAATGCAAAACAGCTCTCATAACAGATTTGCACTCGAAAAATCAAATTATAGCTATTTATTAATCAGTATTCATAATCACAGATAAATTAACTGTTCTCTTCCGCACAGTTTCTATTTCACTTAGAAGTCTGCAATTAAAATAGGCTAATAAAAATAAAAATAATACCATGAAGACAAAGCGATGGAATAAGGACTTCAGATGGAAATGACCTTTAAAGATATCAAAATATTATAATTTTTCTATAAGAAAACATGACACTGTATTAGCAATTTTTAATCCTGTAGAATGTTCAGGCAATTAATACGAAATGTTTACTTTGAAAACGGGTCCTTTGGGCACTTTCTAATCTAAACGGAAAAATTGAATAATAACAACTCAAAATTTTGGATGTAAAAATAATCTGGTTGTATATCATACTAAATTTAATGCGGGAATATTATAAAATAAACTTAATGGCAAATTCCACTGCACCTCGAAGCCGGATTTTTTATTTTCGCTTTCGATCGCGAGTTACAAGCAAAAAAACAGTCAGAAAACGTGCGTTTTTTTTTTTCCCGCTATCCAAGCATCAGTTTTCAGTAAAATTGTCAAATCAATTGCAGGTGGCTTTGCCTACTTTCGTCATACCTTGGAAATAAAAGCATCGCGATCGTTTGAATTTTGTAAGCCGATCCTGGTCGATTCATTTGTTTATAATGTCAAGGCACGCAGACATCTGAAACTATACGGAAGAGGGATAATGAATATAGGCCTAAATGGGCAACACTGTTCGATTTGGACGAAACTCACTATGAGGGGTTTTCTGGGCCAAGGAACTCGAATCTGAGGTTGTTTCTCCCATGCTGCGCTTTCTAATCACTTCACTGGAATTCGCTTCAAAGCCGGATTTTTAGCTGTTTCATTAATTATTCACCGTTTAGTTTAGTTTATGAATGTTTCGCGTGCAAGTCTTAAATTTATTTTAATCTTTCTGCTCTTAATTTTTAATCTTCCAATTAATTAACGTGGGCGAAGACGCGTGGATCTGCTGGTATACTAATAAAATAACAAAATCTACTTTGCGATTAGAAGAAAATACCCAAACATTCAAATTCATAGGCTATGTTTTTCATTAAAATGCATGCTATAATATGGTTTAGTGTAATTTCAATATTTACTACTCACAAGGCGCCAACAAACCAAAACAATTCAACAGTTTCGGAATGCCTCTGTAATCGCACTAAGGTATGTGAGAAATGACGGCGTTCACCATGACTTGAAAACAAAGCCGGCTATGATTAATAACATGAGAATGTGGAAGCACTGCAAATAATGGACAAAGATGATGCAGACCTGGCATGTCAAACTCAACTTTACTCATAGGACGAACGCGAAATGAAAATGTAACCACTTGTTCTTGAACGAATGAAGGAATAGGCCTATGTATTAATGACAATTGGGTTTCCACTCTGTGGTAGTTACATAAAAAAAGCTTATTAACTATACTTTAAATACTACTTACAACAGTAGAACTCCAACTGAAGATCGTTTTTTCAAAAGCCGATATCTACATAAAGTATAGTTTTGAGATATCGAATTTTGATAGAACGCCTTAACCGTAGATATAGGATTTTGCAAAAACTGCCGTTTTTCTACCATTTCTGAGTGGAACAGATGTCGGAATATGAAAGAACCAGTATAACCATTGGAAAGGCAGCTAATTAAACTATACGAAACAATACGAGGGGTATTCCGAAAGTAAGTTTCGTCAATGTATGGCAGGAGCGGCGTGTTCACCAGGGGAACCAAACAAACGCCAGACGAATCCCCACCCGTGGCTGGTTCCACGACGGAAGTGGCGTCAGCGGAGGAGGCATGACGCAGGCGCACTGCGCCGTAGAAGAGCGAGTCGCAGCAGACTGGCGTGCCCGCGGGTATTAGTGTACCGCTCACGATGGCACGAGAGATTTGGCGCCACTGCCATGTACCGCTATCTCCCCTCTTTCAAACGAGCCATTGCTGCAGCCGCTGAACCTTTTATTGTCCGAGGTAGAGCTGTTTGAAATTGATCTCCCGATTTCCGTCCCCGCAAAGTGCGGCCTCCACGAACCCATCTCGCACAAACCTTATGGAACATCAATTTGTCACTCAAAATGGTCTGTATGGAACCTTTAGTAATGTCAGGAAGCTGAGGTGGAGCAGGCTGTGCGCCAATTCCTTGCATCGCAGGGCACCTAGTTTTACCACAGTGGGTTCTTCAAACTGATCGCACGCTACGACAAATGTCTCAATGTCGCTGGCGACTATGTCGAAAAATAGTGCACGGTGTATAGTTCATGCTGCCATGCTGTATTGCTTTTGGGTCAATAAAGTGTCCGTGTGACAAACTGACGAAACTTACTTTCGGAATACCCCTCGTATATATCTCAATTTCGTCAAGACCTGCAGTAATCGGCTTTTGAAAAAACGCTCCTCAATTATCCGAACTCCAACTATCCGGACCGCTTTCAGGCCGTGTTCAAAGGGGTTTTTGTAAGCAGCGAACTTTGGGAAACCTTCAGGCCGATTATTTGCGAAAAAACAAAACATTTAGCCGACAATCTTCTGAAGTAGCCGGTATCCTTAGCAGCGATAGCTAAGGAGCCTTAGAGCCGTGGGAAGAAGGCTGTGGGCTCGAGTCCCGCCTCGGACATGGGGGTTTGTGTGTAATAATGGAAAAAAGGAAAACAATGAGTAAAATTGATTAGGAAAATCAATGAAAGGAAAAAATAAAAAAAGTCAGTTTAATTTCGTTAAAAATAATTTACTTTCATCATTAATATTTAGGCCTAAACATTTAAAGAGTGTAGCCTTTTTTACGTAATATTGCATAATTAGGGAGACTTAGAAATGTTTCAGGGCAGTGAAACATAGCCAACATATATAATACGGTACATGGTATTTTTAATGCAAAAAATAAATAATGCTAAATTTAACAAAAAAGGTGAATATTTCACGCATCACGCCCCTCAGGCTACTTGAATGGCAAAGTGCCACCATGTCCACATATTGATAGTTAGGCCTACTAGGGCAAGGAATTTAATGGCCATAAATTAGTGAAAAAAGACATGAATTTTGAAATATGACTAATAAGTTTACCATTATTACTTATAGTTAGTTTTTTTGAAACGATTGTCTGTTGTCTGAAAGTAACGATTTGTAGATGGAAAAGCTCCTCTCTACCTCCACTGAAACATGACATAAAAATGCCGAAAATGACATAAAAATGCCGAAAATGACCTAAAAATTGCCAAAAATATGACGAACAATGCAAAATAAAGCAAAAAATACAAAAACAAATTGTCCTTTTTTATGCCCGGTTTCTATAAACTCGTGAAATACCTATGGGTAAATTATTCATGGGCAATGATATAATGAGGAAGGCCTTGGAGTTGTACAGTTAATTTAATTCAGAAGGCTTTGATTCTCATTGTTTAAATTATTATTGATCCTATGAGAGGTTAAATTTTATCCAGCCATCCATGAAAGGATAAATTAACCCGACGATTTACCCTTGGAAAGATGTAGCCGGAGTTTATAGGACATTTTTTCTGTCATTTTCATATTTACCCAGATGACATTTATATAGAAACTCGCCACGAGTGTATGTGATTGTTACCTTTAAATTATTTGAGTTTGTAAAACTTATTTTTGTGTAAATTCTGTCCATTGGATAATTTACCCACAGGTATTTCGGGAGTTTATAGAAACCGGACATTAAACAATTATTTATTTCATGATGCACACTTACATAAAATACGAGTTATCTTTTAACCTTCATATAAAAAAGATGCAAAATCATCAAATGACCTGCTCTAGTAATTACCTAGTCAACATGCACAAGTTTATAGTCACCCTGTGCCGTAGCAATGAACACACAGACAGACTTTAACAACATCGCCAAGCTGCTAAACTGAAGTTTCCTCTGCCCCCATCGTCTTTTAATTCCTCCTACTGTTTCCAAAACTTTTTTGTTCGTCTTCCTTGCTTTATTTCTTTCTTTCGTTTATACTAGTTTCCTTCCTTCCTCCGGGTATCTTACAATCTCGTTTCATTCTTAAAACCGTATTCAGCGGGATGAAGACACCCACCTTAAGGGACCTTGGATTAATACAACACTTTCTTCCCATACGAACAAAGAACCATATGAGTTTCTCAATTATATCTCCCCTCCCTAATGAATTCTCTTATATTACAAAGTGTAATAGTGAGAGGTCTGAAGAATAAAAAATATTCATAGCCAGAAGCTATGCCTCAGGCAAAGTGTCTGAAGACAAAGCACATTGTAATTAACACCAGATTAACCCAACCCATTTCGTAGCATATACTTACTTACTCAATAGCAATAGACAATCTTAAGCAAGCTAAAGGAATATTATCTGTTTTATGGAACCCGAAGGTTCATTGCCGCGCTTACATGAGCCCGCCATTCAACCCTATTCCGTGTTAACTCTATACAACCATCCCTCGCAGATCCTACTTCCCTTAAATCTATCCTAATATTGTCCTCCCACCTACGTCTAGGTCTTCCAAGTGGTCTTTTCCATTCGGGTCTCCCAGTCAATATTATTGAGATATGTCTTTCCTCCCCCACGTCCAGCCCATTTCATCCTCCGTGATTTAATTACCCTTACTATATTCGGTGAAGAGTAAGCCCTACAGGTTATTTAGCTCATCATTATGCTGTTTTTTACAGTCCCCATTTTCACCTCTCTTAGGCCCAAATATTTTCCTAAGCCCCTGTTTTCAGATTATGTTCTTTCCGAAGAGTAAGCGACCATGTCTCACATCCGTATAATACAAGCAGCAGGATAACTGTCTTATAAATTTTTATTTTTAGATTTCTGGACAGAAGATCATTAGATAAGAGTTTCTGAACTGCATAAACACAAGCATTGCCTGATTTGAGTCTACACATAACTTCTGCCATAATATTATTTGTGTCAGTAATTATTGCTCCCAGATATTTGAATTTCTCCACTTGTTCGGACGAATCTATTATTTTGTAGCGCATTATTTTGACAATTAATGATCGTATACTTAGTTTTTCTTTATTAATTTCCATTCCAAAATTCCTGATGTCATCGAACAGAAAATTTCTGCATTTGTAGCATATAGTATTAATATTTTACAGAATAGTTATTTACGATCCAAGTGTTAAAAACGAGATTTTTTCATAATAACGCATAGAGAAAAATAAAATAAAATAATAATAATAAATCCCTATCTGGTCACAAAAGTTCGTTATATATGCCATCCATAGAAACTTCCACCCATGATAGGTCGCGATCCTTTAAGGTCCAAGAGACGTGGGCCACATAAAAGTCCCTACAACGGGGGAGATATACCTCAGAGAAAGAAGGAGAAATATCAATTAACACGGCACACACGCACACAAAAACTGGGGAAGATCTTAGTTCAATTTCTTGTGCTAGATTTCAATCGTCAAATTTATTACCTAAAATATGAATATTCATTTTGAAATGCCACACAAAGTAAAAGTCGCGTCAAGCAGAGCTATCTGATAACAAATTCGAGGAAAAGTCGTGCCTTAACCTCCATTCATAAATGTTACAATGAATAATAGCTTATAACAAACATCTGTACCCCCCAATTGTTAGTTTGTGTTATTCTCATGATGGTATCGGTAAGCATAATCCGAAATGGAAACCACGCACAGATGCGTGGGACGACTCTCTAACAAGAATTCTCACTTTCAGGTAGAAGAGTGTTGAAATTCATGTTTTACACATTTTTAAAGCTAGGTATTTAAAACGTTGTACGTGTCATCACTTTGGTAGGCCTTATACGTAAAAAAGTAAAGTGATCCCTATCAAGGCCATGGAGGCCCAGAGGGTTCCAGAAGGTTGAGGCTCCTAAATTTTGGACATTCGGCACGTGACAGTGGTAAGGTTGTCAGCCTTACGCACCGGCCGCATTTACCCCCCAGGACTGCTCCTGGTACTCATTTCTGTTGGAGGATGAGTCGACCCCAGGGTCATAGTATCACCAGAAGGATTAGGCAAATTGAAAAACTCCAACGACCTCATTGGAAATCGAATCCGCGACCTTCCGGTTTGTAGCGCAGCGCCTCAACCACTACGCTACAGCGACCCCCAGACCTTATACGTTATAAAGTCAATTAAAAACTGATGTAACGAAGTGCCAGAATGCTTTTGTTTAATCAGTGATAATTGCAATTATGATATGCAGAAAATAAGTTATTTTTGTAATCGATTTCAGAGTTAAACTCCAGATCGATTCTTTAAGCAAGGCTTACGGAAGAACAAAGGTCTAAAGTTTGATAAGCATATGTGAAGGAATATGCGGGTAGTGTTATTTGTCAAACCTATCTGTATTGCAACTTCCAAAGCCGTATATGAACACTGTAAAACAATACGTTGCCATGAGAACTGATTTGCATTTGATAAATTCTTTCTAATATATTACCATAAAATAGGCACTATAGTGAGCATCAACCGATTTGGTCCAAAATCAATAGGTTTCGTCTCATGGATGTTATAAATGCGTATACCAAGTTTCATGAAAATCCAATATGTTCAACTAATTATTTCTGTAAGAAATTGTCAATTCTATAACAAATGAAATAGTAACTTTTTGGGTTTGGAGTACCTAGACATCAAAGCTGCAATTTGGTTTCGAAAATTTGAAAATTTCACCGCATCAACCCTTTGCCACAAAAGCCATTAAAAACCACAAAATATTTCCCTCAAGATCTAATAAATTTACTACTCTGTTTTACTGTGTATTGTGATAAATGCTTCAAGAGTCGAGTAAGAAAATGAAGAAATAGTACGATAAATGTAGAATGTCTAAATTTCAAAGGTCGGTGGAGCATGAAAGGTGCATTAAATGGTATTTTAAGAAAAGAGGCTTTCGTATTTGGCAAAATACTATACCTATAATAAGCTGCATCTCCCCTCCAAAAAAAAAAAAACCGCGGTGTTTTATACCGAATTTCTCTCCGCCACTTCTGGCAAGCGGGAATGTATTAACTGCTGTCATCAAAGATTTCACCTATGACCTAACCTACACCCGAATTTATTGAAATTGACGACGGCTTTTTGAATGTACAAATCGCGTGTCTGCGCCGGTTAGGAAGAACGGTACATTTCCATGCGCCTCGCCGAAGGCAGGCAAAAACAGTAAGCGAAGGCGAATTTAATAACCATGATGCTCGAAGCAATCTGTCAGCTGACCGACCTCCAGATCGAGCTCAGACAAAGGAAGCCAAAATATTAATAACAGACTAGGTCTACTTCACATTATCTCAAACTGCAAGCGGCCACGAGTGAAGAAGGGCCAAGCATTAGATCCGAATGCTTATACTGTACAGTCAAACCTCTATATAACGAAGATCTATTCAACGATAAACCCTCATTTAGCGATATTTTTCGTTGGTCTTGGCAAATTTCATATCTTTATAAAATCAGGTAAACTGATGTAACAAAGTGCCAGAATGATTTTGTTTACAGATACACGCACTACAAATCTCTAGAATACATAACTACAAGTCACTAAAAAAAAACACACTCGGGAAATATTGCACATAAGACCTATCCGCACTTAGGTCTATCCTGCGCCAAAATACAAAGACACAAGTACACAGCCCAAACACGTCACACCATCAACATCCCCTACGGATGTACATAAGGGCACAATAGGTATACACACATCACATATGGTTACCAAAATTTGGTTTGACCGGAGGTTTAGGCTTAATTGCTTGGCACTCCGGGGGTAAGGGTGGGCACACACAAAAAAAAAAAGAAAAAAAGTCAGTGATAACTGCAATTATAATATGCAGAAAATAAGTTATTTTTGTAATCGATCTTCGAGTTAAGCTCCAGATCGATTCTTTAAGCAAGGCTTACGGAAGAACAAAGGTCTAAAGTTTGATACTTGTATACATATTACAATTTTGCAGAAACACTATTTTAAGTTTCATGAATAGTGTTTTTGCAAAATTGTAACATGTATATGTAGTTTCCTGTATAATCTGCATATATGTTTAATCTATAACCCTAATATGCCATCTGGTAAAATAGGGTTCTGTATTTTTGGGAATAAAAAAAAACAGTTTGATACTTAACCTTAATTCATACTCGTATACACTGATATAAGAAGTTCTGATATGTCAAATTAAATTAGGTAAATTTGCTTAAACTGAAAAATACTCGCATTAAAATTTAATGTAGATATCGGTAGCCGTATATTTCAAAAGAATGCACAATATTATATCAACAGCAGTTGCGTGTAATGATTAAATTAACAAGGAGGGTGTACATTAATTTTTTTATATTAAGTCTCGTTCGACAACCCAAAAACCTCTACAAATAATAGCTCTAACAATTACACGTGAAAAAGTTTTTTCAACGTATTTTGAACCGCTAAATTAGTTGTGATGTCCATAAACATACATTTATTTCTGAAAACTATATTATTGGCTTCAGAGAACCTCAACACGCGTGCAGTAAAGTTTTTCATTACATACCCAGGCGGCTTCGAAGGAATAAACCATCGGCATGTTAACTGTTCTGACCAAGTCGGTCTTGCTTTCTGCTTTTCAAAACACAAGCAACGTTGCAATATTCTCTCATTGTTATCACTTACTTCAGTTCTTCCCTCGCTATAATCAATTCACACGTGTTATTGTTTACTGTAACTAGACCTTGCAACCCCGCGTTTCACTCCACGCGGAGTAGACGAGTAGCTGTCACAGCCGTCACAGGACATCCTTAGATTTTGATTGGCTCAAGTAGGCCTAACTAGCTGATTGGTGCGGTAAAAATAAAGAGCATGGGTTGAGCTGTCGGTAAACGTTTTCCTCCTGACAAAAAGAAGCCGCCTGGGTATGCAATGAAAAAGTCTATTATAGTACGGTAAAGGTCAAAACTCAAACATCGGATTTCAGGGGTGAAAAGGTAAAGGTGGAAAAAGTAAAAGTGACTAAGGAGACAAGAACAAGCTAAGAAAAATAAGGACAAATAAATAGAACAAATAAAAACAAAGGAACAGGACACAGTTTGGAAACTACAAGATATGAGAGAAGGACGAATGACGGGAAGAAAGTTGGGAGAAGATATGGAGATCAATAAGGGAACAGTAAATACCCAATAACATAATCACAGCAGACTTATAACGGGTGATTAAAATATGACTAATATCCTGTATTAGTAACTATTTAGTTATCAATTTCAAGTTGACTGACAGTGGTAATTGCCAATCAAGATGGAGATTCAGGATTTAAATGGAAATCTCGTTAATTTTATCGATTTCACAACTGACAAACGAATAACATCCATACACGAGCTACTCTCACACAAACCTAAATAATAATAATAATCAGGGTTCGGATTCTGATGACCTAAAATTGTTTGAAAAATGACCTATAAAATGACGCTAAATTGTAATGAAAATGACTTTATTATTATAAAAAATTACCTAAAAACTGATATTTTATTTATAAAAAGTTATTATTGTACACACAAAGTTATAAACTAGTTTTTACGTTAGGTAGAGGAACATTTCACATGTTTTATTCAGCAAAACTGAATGTCTCACACAATATATAACCATAATGAATAGAATGAGATGATATAACCCTAAGCCGAACCGCAAAGAAAACAGTTAGCACAATGATCACGCCCATTGTTTTTCTCGCTACCTTATTCTGTAATTTATAGGAAATTTAATTATTTCCAATTTCTTTTCAGTCTTTTTAACCCAAATTTAAGACAAATAACTGTACCCTATAGGATACATTATCAGTTTAAGGGTTAATGTTATTGGTTTGAACCAGCTCATTCTCTCTCTCTCTCTCTCTCTCTCTCTCGATTCCGGTCCTGACTTTCATAAATTGCATTTTTGCTTGTGGCACTTGAAAAGCTGTGAACCGCCGTACTAGTTTATTTTTACAAGATTGGAGTATTATGAAATAAGATACTGAATCCAAAATTCCTCTAAAGGACAGTTGGACTGAGCTTTTGGCCAAAATTGCAAAAAAATGCCTACTTGAAATAAAACAATAACTCATCTCTATATATATAAAAGGCTTTGTCCTGACTGACTGAATGACAGGAATCAACGTACAGCCTAAACTATAACAGGTAGAGACTTGGAATTTTGACAGTACCTTCGCTTCATAATGTAGGTGCTCACTAAGAAAGGATTTTGAAAAATTCTGATTCTAAATGCCAAAAATTAAATGTTTTTGAAAATACTTAATCCCTTTTTACATAGAATTATCAAAACAAATTCACGTATTGTTACCAGTGGTATCAGGTGGGCTTGGATTAAATTAAATGGATGTTTGACAAATTAGAGAAGGTATCATTATAATTCATATTATCTATATTAATAAAAGGAATTCTCCTCGATGTCCAATCTACTGAACGCAGAGATCTGAAATTTTAAACATAGGTGTGCTGAAGGGTCGGAAAATGCACCTCGAAGCCGGAATTGTAATTTTAGTTTTCGTTCGTGAGTTATGAGTGAAAAACTGGTAAAAAACGTGCATTTTTTGCGTTTTCAAAACATACGTTTTCAGTTATACATTTCAATGTCAAATCAATTACAGTTGGCTTTGGCTATTTTTGTCAAACCTTGAAAACAAAACTTTCGCGATCGCTTGAATGTTGTAAGCCCTAAATATGGTCAAACGTTGTTTTATTTGGACGAATCTCACTATACAGAGGTTTTCTGGGCCAAGAAACTCTAATCTGAGGTCGCTTTTACCAGACGATGCTATCTAATCGTGGTATGTAGTCCACGTGATTTAGGAGTTAATAAATATAATGATTTTACTATTATGCTCTTAATTTTTAAATTTTGAAATAATTATCGCGGGCGAAGCCGCGGGCACATGCTAGTAAAATATACAAATAAATACCTTGAAAATCCTAGGGGGGAGGAGTCTAGTTACAAATTTTCTAGGGGTAGCTCAAGGAGCCTAAGCGCCCAGTTCTGGCACCATTGTGTTTGGAAATTCTGTAATGGATTCTGTCTTGGCAGGCGGATGACCGAAGTGTTAGTTTAAAAATTTGGTAATTTTTTAAATTATTTTTTTTTATTTTAATGTAAAAAATTCCAGCATACCCGAAGTGTAACTCTGTGAAGTTTCATGCCATTTGAGCGCATTTGGAAAGGTGTTGCATTACGCCATATAACTTAAGCATCTTGTGCTTAAAACTGCCAGTATATGCAAACTTGAATCGCTCGCTTTCTCAGTATTATTTTCATTCTATTTAGTCAAATTCAAAACATATTTCCTCACGCAAAAATAGAGAAACTGCTCTGAAATTACTACACAATATGTGTGCACACACACACAAAAACTAACAAGAGTATTGTACAGACCTTACTTTTTTTTTTAAATATCTAGTATAGTCAAACGTCAATTTTTTCAAACTTTTCATTTTCCAATGTATAATATTTTTTAAAAGAAAAAAGTATAAACATGTGGTTTGAAGTGTTAGACATGAAACCTGGACTTTGGTTCCGAAAACTTGAAAACTGCACCGGAGGGGTCTTTTGCGACGAACCCATTAAAAATCACAACATATTTATTTTCTCTAAAGATCAAATAATTTTATAGCTCTCAAATTTGTGGCAAATGCTTCCGTAAAGTACACAAAATTAAGAAAATCCCATGAAAAATGTACGAGGCACGTCCACAAAGTAAATTTCCCTGGGGCCGTTCACAGAAACAAAACACAATTTCAAGGAATATTTATTGCAACAGACACAGCCAGAGTTCAGCTATTTTGCATTCAAAAGTTTGTTCCACGGTATGACAAATGTCTCAATTCCTGTGGCGAATATGTTGAAAAATAGCTGAAGATTTGCTGTATCTGTTGGAATACATATGCCCATGAAATTGTCTTTTGTTTCTGTAAACGACCGCAGGGAAACTTACTACATGGACGCGCCTAGTATATTTGTAAATTTTACAGGTCGGTCCTGCAATAGTAGCCAGCTAATATCACACTGAAATATGAGGAAACAAGCCCGTGGGGTACAACAGAAGTTCCAAGATAATGTTCTGTACAGCTTCCAATTGTGCTGAATCCTAGAACCATTCACTGTTCTCGTGTGTAGAGGATATTAGAGATTGTTTAAAATGTAGAGTCATTAAAAAACATACAAGCGTGAATTAAGAAATAGCATACGGAGAGAGGCAGAAAAAGCTTCGGCTTTGAGCAACATGGAGTCACGGCGAAGAAGAAAGCGACTTGGGCCACTTACGCGCAAAGCTCGCCGTGAGCAGCGAAGCAGTAATGGGTCCTACTTCCAAACAAAACAAATAAACTACAAAACAGCAAGAGTAAAAAAGAAAGGAACCTTAGAGAGGAAAGTTAAAGAGAAGCAAAACATACAAGTGGGAAGAAGGGCCGCGTTCCAATCTGCGATCCTAGAGTCATTTCATCACCTCTGCTCTAAACCGATCCTTTGTTTATGTACAGAATGGTGATTATCAGATCGCTAAATGAAGACCACCCAGACAACCTAGAATTCCAACTCACTCTTATTATTCTCACGCCATACTAGAAATTACACTGCCTTAATCTTTAACACTGATTTTCATTGACTTGTTATACACAAACACAAAACGAAGAGGTGATATAGCTGAAGACGATTCATAGTGTTTTCATAAATCTTTTAGAAATTTGATTTTTTAAATGTGACTCGCTTCGTTCGTTGGGAGCTCCGCCCCCGATTACTTCTTTCTTTCTTTATCGTAGTTATACCTCTCCCTTTTAGGATTTAAGCGACCCAAGACGCCCGGGCCTTACAGGGCCGAGACCTGTCGGGAGAGGGATTTATCTTTGGATCACATACATACTTTTTTGACCAGACAAGGACATGGAGGGCCTCCCTGGATGAGTGATCAGCCCAATGCCGGGGTCACCTCCGAGACAACACAAACACATAGGACGAGACACACCATTCACACACACACACACTCTCAGAACAAGGCGAGGATGGGGATGAATGATAATGACGGCCAGATGATATCCGGGGACCACAAGGGCCGAAAGTTACCTGACATTTGTTTCACAGGTGAGGGAAACCCCCGGAAAAACCTCACCTAGGTAACTTGTCCCGACCAGGAATCGAACCCGGGCCCGCTGCGTGAGAGGATCGAACGTATCCCTGAGCCACAGCGGTGGACACCCCCCCCCCCCCCCGATTAAAGAATATAAATTATGAAATTTCTTTAAAAGATAGAAGAAAATTTTGTTAGTTCTGGACAAAAATATGTTAACTGGATTTAATTATTATGAACCTGAGACTTCAGAATGCGAGTCCAAGACGTTACTATCTCGACCACCCCATTAGGTTTACGGAAATAATTATTTCTGAACTTACAGAGCCCTACGTGAACACTGTTTGATAATACCGCTGCCATGGAAACCGAGCCCTTTTTTCGGGGGATTTTAGGGCTAAAAATGAAAAAAAAAAATACATATAAACTTTTTGGAATTTTCCTGTGATTTACAGCCTAAAAGCAATAAGCCTACCAAATTTCAAGTTTCTAGCTCATCTGGAAGTGGGCAAACATTAATGTCAGTGAGTGAGTCAGCCATGTGGCATAAATATTATAGGGACAAGATGTAATAAGACAATGGAGTTTTGGTTTTTAACTATTAAGGCATCTAAACCAGTAAAAGAAGATGCCTTGCGGCTCTTGAAACCAAGCTAAGAGTAAATATGATACAAATTTTAAAAAGCATATTAGTTAATATAATTTAATGAAAACATATTACAAGGAAGTGAAAAGCTTATTTCTGATTTAATAGCGCAGAGTGCATTTAGCTTTCTGAACTAAGACTCCTTCGGAAAGATCTTGAGACTAAACCATTCCAAATGTTTGAAGAAAATTACTGAAAGTCTTCCTGATGTTCAGGTGGAAACAGAAGATTTTTGTGTAAAATGTCTGGTCTTGCTATAGAATCACTGGCAAATTTAATGATTTCAGAACACTTAAACCTTCATTTTTATTCCTGGAAAATCCTTTTGCTGTCGATGTTGAGGGTGATGGCTGTCCTGTTTCATCACCAATTACAAAGGACACGGTTGGAGTAGAGTTGGAGAACTGCAAGAGGACGAAGGACTAAAAGGACTTATACAAAGTGGTGGTTTGGCCATAGAATATTGGAAGAAAGTTCCAGAAGAAAAATAACTACTAACAAAAGACTGTGCTAAAAGACTTATCTCGATATTTAGGGCTCGTGCGAACTGCCCTTAACAATTATCAGCCAGATTTCAAACAACTAAAAGCAAAAGTGAACACTCGTAAAAGCACTTCTCAAAAGTAAAATCTTATTTCTTCTTCTGTAATTGAACGTTCATGTGTATAGTAAAAACAATGTGGTTCGCTTCGAACAGCTTCATAGATTTGCGGCTCCCAAAGTTAAGGTTAGTGGCCACCCCTGGTATAGTATATTATGTATAACATTCTCTTCATGTTCTCTTCATATTCAATTTCATCTGTTAATGCAAATTTTCTGTTTAAAAAACATGACCGTTAATTATGTCGTTACTCGGTAACGGTCAACCGATTTGGCCTAAAATCAATAGGCTTCTTCTTTTGGACTTTCTAAGAATGTATATACTAAGTTTCTTGAAATCTAATAAGGCGTGTTTGAGTCATCGCGATTACAGACACACAGACGGACGGACATTTATCTTAGAAAGTAGGCCTATCATTCTGGCACTCAACAAAAACAAATGAAAATAACAAGCAAAAAAGAAACAGCACCAGAAACTAAAATCAGGTAAACTGATGAAACAAAGTGCCAGAAAGCTTTTGTTGAATCAATTATAACTGCAATTATATGAAGAAAATAATTTTTTTAAATCAGATTAAAATCGTGCGGCATCAGCAGAACTAGAGATTTGTGATATCTTGACAATCGCACACTCACATAAAAGAAAATAAAAAAATCCATGTCAATTTGGCCAGCTCCGGGATTTGAACCAGGGATCTTTAGAATACGAGTCCAAGATATTACCATTTCGGTCACCTCGCTCAGTTTAACGGTCTAGTTTGATAAGCATAGCCTATGTCAAAAATAGTGTTATTTGTCAAAGCTAAATGTATTGCAACTTGAAATTCTTAAAATATGTTAACATTTCACAAAATTCAGTGGCAAAGAACTCCGCAAATTATTTCACAGTAATATACGATCTGTATATAACAGTATTCATGTAGTACTCAATCTCAACTTGATCAACGAAATAAACAACTGACTGCATTGGAGTCAAATCCCTCAATGACTAGAAATTCGGCATTGTAGTATGAACCGATCTGAAGCTTGACACGGAAATCGATTAAAGAAATAACTTATTTTCTGCATATCATAACTGCAATTATCACTGATTAAACAAAAGCATTTTGGCACTTTGTTACATCAGTTTACATGATTTTATTATTTTTTTTATATTTTTTTATGATTAATATGAACTATTGTGCTATTGTACAATAGGGCCTTCTACTTCTGGAGGCTACTTAATTGGTTTTCTGATCAACAAGAGTTATTATGTGGCATTCTTTCACCCAGCATTCTTTTTAATAGAATGTAGCTTCTCGATATCTGTAAAGTCAATACTCATCTAAGATCGCGGAGTCAAGAGTGAACATCTGGACACCACCCATATATAGCAACGAGAGGAATGGGATGAGGGAGAAGAAGAATCAGAAAGAACACGCAATAAGAAAATAAAACAGTAAAAAAAAAAATATATCGTAAAAGAAATATAAAAAATTAAAAGACAGAGTGGGACGAGGAGTTAAAAAATGAAAAGAAATAAATATGAGGAGGAACCGCCACTGTTTATCGTGACGTCAGAGGAAGAGTGGAGTAACAATGACTTCCGTCTTCATTAATCCACAACAGATTCAAGTAAACGGTAAAAACTACACAAGAGAAGAAGCACTCGAACATTCTACAAGAGATTATGAACATGAAGATGAATTGAATGACGAAATCTAGTATAATTCAGTATGGAATATTTTATTTTCACTGTTACACAGAGCTAGGAAAATATTAGGGCCTAAGAGAGATGAAAATGGGGACTAGAGAAAACTGCTTAAGATGAGCTTCATAACCTGTATATAATATAATAAGGGTAATTAAATCACAGAGGAGGAAATGGGCTGGGCATGTTGCGCGCATGGGGTAGGAAAGACATATCTAAAAAATATTGGATGGGAGACCCGAAGGGAAAAGACTACCTGGAAGACCTAGACGTAGGTGGGAGGACAATATTAGGATAGATTTAAGGCAAGTAGGATTTAAAGGGATGATTGGATGGAGTTAGCACAAAATAGGGTTAAATGGTCAGGTAAGCGCGGCAATGAACCTTCGGGTTCCATAAAATAGATAATATTCCTTTAGCTATCTTAGGAATTGAGAAAGTAGGCCTAAGTTACAAAGTGCATCAGTCACCTAAACCAAGTTTGTAGGGAAAATTAGAAACGGATAAGTTATATAAGAAAGACCGTGTTTTAGAACTTGACAAATAAGCTAGCGCTCGTTCTGATATTCGTGTAGGCCTATGTTAAGTTCTTATAACGGTCGAACATCGTACGACGTTTTATGTTATTTTGTATCGTAAATTATTTTAAAACGAAAATAATTTCAATTTTCCTGTGCCTAGAAAGCAATTTAATTGTTGTGTGGTAATTTCGTATTGAAGCGGTATTCAGGCTATCTTGGTTGGCAACAAATTGATGGAAACACTTGAACGCACCAGAAACATCTGCGTGTATAAATGTGAGCTATTTGTATAGAAATTTATTCTTCTCTTGAAGTTATACGAAAGGCAAATAATAAACAAATATTTAAAAATCCATCGGTAGGCCTATGTTAAGGATTGCACACTTTGAATGGATGAAGAGAAATAAGTTCAGCGAAACTAAACACTTGTGCTGGCTTACGTTTGTGTTTTGTCAGAACGTAACTGCCGGTATATACGTTATGGCACAGATTTTTTATTGCCGATATACAGTGAGTCCCACGCAAGAGTTGGCCAATGACGCGGGTTTCTGCGTCGCGGCTGGCACAGCTCCAACTCCCGAGCGATCGGGTGAAATATCTACGCAAATAATGCCGCGGTCGTTGTAATGATTCAGGTTCTCACATTTACAGTTAAAATTACAATGAAAATAACCACGTACCTCATCACAAGAGATGTTGGAAATGTTCTCCTCTTGCATCCAGACAATACTGGCACCTTTTTAGGAAATTTTCTTTCACGCGCATAAGTTCAGCTTCCGAGATAGGGTTACTTTCTCTTGTGTTACGCCTATGTGATATTGCCATTAAGTTCTTCTAACAGTATGTAAATATTATTTATGGTAAAATTTGAAAAATGAAGTGTTTATGTCAATTTCCCATACAAAAGAAGAACTTGAAGACAATATCGCAAGAGAAATTAACCCTATCTCGGAAGCTGAACTTACGCGTGAAAGAAAATTTCCTAAAAAGGTGCCAGTATTGTCTGGATGCAAGAGGAGAACTTTTCCAACATCTCTTGTGATGAGGTACGTGGTTATTTTCATTGTAATTTTAACTGTAAATGTGAGAACCTGAATCATTACACCGACCGCGGCATTATTTGCGTAGATATTTCACCCGATCGCTCGGGAGTTGCAGCTGTGCCAGCCGCGACGCAGAAACCCGCGTCATTGGCCAACTCTTGCGTGGGACTCACTGTAGTTATTTATGCTATTTTAATATTGCAAATGATTAATAGGTATACGATAATGGTAGCAGCAAGAATAATAGTATTTATAGTGGTTGAAATGAAGGAAATGGATAATTATTTATTTGACAAAAAGGAAGTGAACGACAGTGACATCTGGTGATATCCTCTATAATTTCTATAACGCGCTTGCACCTTATTTTTTACCTTAACGGGCTCAGTCCGTAAAATGAGAGAGTTCTGTTAAACAATTCTTATGACTCAATGCTCACGATGCAAAAACGAAATTTAATATTCAATCCTAGAATGAGACACTCTCAATATCTCAAGTAAATTATAAATCCGTGCCGGACTGCACAGAAAACAATTATTACAATTATTTACCTCTTGCAAACGTTTTCCCTCTTGTGGTTCGTGTATGTGTGTGTGTGTGTGTGTATATATATATATATATATATATTTCTATGAATCAAAAGGTATACCTCCCCCGATAGATCGTGGTCCTGTAAGGCACGGGCGGCGTGGACCGCATAAACTGTTTTAACAAAGGGAGCTGTAAAACATAGCGGTAGACTTATGTACTAAAGTCTAATCTCATTTTCTAAAACATGTAATATTCATCTGCTAACTCCTCTAGTCACTAGAATTCTTTTGACAGCACACATAGATATTTTATTCATCGACAATTGAATCATGGTGATTCCTTTTTTCACAATCTTAAGGTCACGAAAATCTCTATGACATAGATCTGAGAATAACCTACTGGTCCAAATACATTCTACAAAACACCGGACGGTATTTTCTTTAACCGAAATGTATTGTTTGTGTTTTCTGGTACTGAGAAATCAATAAAATTTTAATTATAATCACAACTTTTTTTTTTTTTTTTTTTTCAATTCTCTGTGGTGGTATCTCTATTCCAGAATTCCAAAGCCTACTGAACAGTAAAAATAATTCTGTGGCTTGGTTCTAAGAGGGCCAATGCCAATTTCTTGCAAAAATGAGATCTATGCATTACTGAGCTCGGCTAGTCTTTATCTTTCGTAAGTTATCCTAAAAGTGACATTGTCTGCTGCTATTAATAGACATAATACAGAAACCTTAAAGGCCAATGTCGGAAGTTCTCAGCAAAAAATGTTACTTCTATAAAGACTTCAAAGTCAGTTATCTCAAAAACAAGTTTTATGACATTGGCCCTTTTAGAACCAAGCCACAGAATTTTCATCCTCTTTGGATTTTGTTGTTAGTCTTTTATCTTTACTCTTATTGTTGTAGCCTTAGTGTAAAACGCAACCAGAATAAAATATTTTCTTCAAAATCTTAACCAGCAGAACAACGTGGAATAAATTTAATAATTGGAGCCACAACACCGTCAGTTCGTAGGTTAAAACTAAGGTCTACATATACAGTGTACGGTCCCATCTAGTCCGGATTAGCGGGAACCTACTGTATTATTTACTAATAATATTATGGAAAGTTCTGGGCCCTGTTTCATAGAATTTTACACTCATATTATTAGCAAATACATAATAATATTGGTTGTTATTATTAGTCTTCTGTTTCATAAGAATATTAGCTAATAATATTAGTTATGAGTTCATGGCTCTAAATTATTAGTAAATATTGCTAATATTATTAGTACACCATTTCATAGACTGCTGAGGTAATAAAATTTACTGATAATATTAGGTGTTTTTCTATAACTGTTTTTGGATCAATAACTTACTCTCAAACCCATGTAATTCGGATTTCCTGATCATAAAATTGTGGAAAATGAATCACTCTGATTTAATTATCAATTTAGGAAAAAACGTACATACGCTATAAAAGGAACTTTTGTCATAACAGTTTTTTTGGATCTGAGGTTAGATTTTAGCCTACTACTATCTTGAATAAATGGCAGGCAGATTTATTCATTTCTAATGCCCGGTTTCTATAAACTCGTGAAATACCTATGGGTAAATTATCCATGGACAAATTAGTTCCTAATCACCCACAATGATATAATGAGGAAGGCCTTGGAGTTGTACAGTTAATTTAATTCAGAAGGCTTTGATTCTCATTGTTTAAATTAATATTGATCCTATGAGAGGTTACATTTTATCCAGCCATCCATGAAAGGATAAATTAACCCGACGATTTACCCTTGGAAAGATCTAGCCCGAGTTTGTAGGAACATTTTTTCTGTCATTTTCATATTTACCAGAGGACATTTATCTAGAAACTCGCCACAAGAGTATGTGATTGTTACCTTTAAATTATTTGAGTTTGTAAAAGTTATTCTTGTGTAAATTCTGTCCATTGGATAATTTACCTATAGGCATTTCGCGAGTTTATAGAAACTGGGCATTAGAGCTAGTTATTATTTGTTACATTTATGATTATGAAGTTAAGTTATATGTAGGACATGCTGCTTTGAAATAGTATTGACTAAAAGACTAAGAAGGGAAAAAACACAAACAATCCCGAGATAATCTCCAAATCAATCAGCTGACTAATGAACTAATAATATCAGTGAAGAGTTTTTATGAGTAGTGTTCATATTTCTATGAAACAAGAGTTTGATAACTAATCTCTCTTTATATAAAAGGCTTTGTCCTGACTGACTGACAGAGAATCAACGTAGAGCCTAAACTATAACAGGTAGAGATTTGGAATTTTGACAGTATCTTCGTTTCATAATGTCGGTGCTCACTAAGAAAGGATTTTGAAAAATTTTGATTTCAAATGCCAAACATTAAATGTTTTTGAGAATACTTAATCCCTTTTTACACAGAATTATCAAATCCAAATCACAGTTCACTTGACAACAGTATTGTTGGCAGTCTTCACATAGGGCTTTGGAAATAAATGAAACGAGACTTGACAATCGTTATAATAAAATTGTTTATGCATGATTTCAGTAAGGTTCGTGATTCTATGGTTTATTTTAATCGTTTCATTTCGAATTTGTATGCCCATATGGCAGCATATGATTCGTTTTGTTCGTCTGTTTATTTATATTTTTAACGTTAAACAATATAATTAAGAGTAAAATTATTTAATTCCTGCAATTTATGTAAAAACGATGTCAGTGTTAATAAATGTAATGTTTTAATTACTTTTCTGTTAAATAAACGATTTAAACACAATATCTAGCAGTTGAGTAGATAATCGCGGGCGAAGCCGCGGGCACCTGCTAGTGAATAATATGATGAGCTCTAATATTATTATCAAGTTCTATGAAACAGGGCCCTGATTACTCTTTGGCTGGAAACAGTATGGGTTCAACATAGATAAGCTGTTTTCCAGTGTGTTATAGCAAGGGGGAGTTATTTATCGAATCAGGACTAGTAGAATTGATGACTATCAATAGCGAGGGTGGACACCCCTCGTAAAGCAGTTGAGCCCAGAGTGGGGTGGGGTGGGGTGGGGTGGGGTGGGAAGTAATCGCGGGAGAAGTAAATTGGTCGATTACATTCACTGATGGGTAACAACCCTAGGACTGACCCTACTGATCCGCTCCGGTATGCTAAATCACACCTACAAGGGGATGAAGATGATGTCATTATGCTCTGTCTCTCTCTACATGACGTATTCTCTCAGTGGCTTCTTATCGGAGTCTGAAGCTGAAGTACTTATTCTGCGTTTGTGTCTACTTCTCTTTGAGTTTCCCGCCCCTATGTATTTTAGGCACTATAGGAGAGGAAGTATTGTACGAGGGCGTCCATAAAGTAAGTTACCTTGGGGCCGTTTACAAAAACAAAACAATTTCATGGAAATGTTTATTGCAACAGATACAGCAAGTGTTCAGCTATATTTCAACATATTCGCCTCCGGAATTGAGATATTTTTCATTCTGTGGGACCAACGTTTGAATATCTGTGTCAGAGAAGTCTGACGCTTGGGATTTGAACCATTGTGTGCCAACCTTGTCCGCCTCTTTGAGGTGTAGGAAAAGATGGAAATCACTGGGAGCGAGATCCGGGCTGTAGGGTGGATTTTTAATAGTAATTCAAGCATTAGACCATATTCTCATTTCTAAAATACAAGACGAAATAAAAAAAATTCTTTTACTGAATCTAAAGTTTGCACATCTGCAGCTCTAGTTTAGGTATTACCTAAATCATGCATAAACAATTAAAACAAGTGATAATTAAAAAGTTAAAACCCCCCATTTTCGATGTGCATTGCAAGAGTCAAGTGCGTCGCCCGGGAAAAAGAAGACTTTAGGTTAGAGTTCCATAGCCCCAAAAAAAACCCGCATAGTGAGTTTCGTCCAAATAATTCAATGCTTTTTTTTCCCCAGCGGTTGCTATGGCAAACTGAGCAAGGCCATCTTCAATTAATTTCACAATTAATTATTGTTAATAGGTGGCGTTGAATGTACACGAAAACACGAGTTACATGCCTAAGGAGAGAGCAAAACATATCATAAAAGCCAATATATAGTAGGACAAATTTCTTGCTGGTTACACTTTAATTAAAAGATGGGAGATTCCATATATGACAATCAACAATTCATAACCTGAAAGAACAAATGAAAATCATAGATGATTAAAATGGATACTACAGATCAACAGCTAGCACAATGTGCACTTTGGTATGCTAAAATTGAGTGTGAAAAGAATTCAAAGGGAATTTATACGTGAGTATGGTGTGCGTATTCCAGCAAGATGGTGCACCCCATGCCCATGGGAGGTTCTTAATTTTGTAAAGGTCATTTCCAATGTGATGTGGTCTTGGTGGACCCATTGCTTGGCCCCTAAACTCCTCAGATCTAACCCATCCTGACTTCTTGTGTGGGGTTTTGTTAAAGGCACTGTCTAAACACAGAAACCCAGGGACATTGATGATTTGAGAGTAAAAATTACTCAAGCTTTTCAACAAATCACCCCTCTTATGTTCAATAGACATGGGCTGAATTGCATCACCATTATGAGTTATGCAGAGTGCGCTATTAGGGGTCAGGTTGAACACTGAGGAATTTCCCATCTTTCAGTGTTGTATAGCCTACATAAAATTTCAACAAATAAAGTTCAATAGTAAATGTTTCGCAGAAAATTTTTATTTTATCCATACCCAAACGGATCACTCTGTACACTTGCATAGGCGTAGCCAGGCCGACCATATGGGGGGGGGGTTATAACATCCGCGGGGTCTGGCGAGTATGGAAGGAGAGGGGGGTCCGGGGGCCCTCCCCCGGAAAATTTAAAAAATTAAGATTCAAAATAACGAGTTTTAAGCTTCCGGGGGTTTCCCCACGGAAAATTTTAAAAATTAAGATGCAAAATAACGCATTTTAAGGTTCCGGGGGTTCTCCCACGGAAAATTTTAAAAATCAAGATGCAAAATAACAAGTTTTAAGCTTCCGGGGGTCCTTCCCCGGAAAATTTTAAAAATTAAGACGCAAAATAACGAGTTTTAAGCTTCCCACGCTTTATACTTGTATTAAGCAATTTATGGGCAGACTTTAAAAAATTATACAATTTTCCATTTTTTATTCAATGGGGGGGGTTCAAACCCCCAAAACCCCCCCCTCGCTACGCCTATGTACACTTGGCAAAAACTGCTTGCTATTTTATACAATTCCATATTATAATATGCCTGAATTTCAAACTTTCTCGGTAACATTTGCCACAAAATCACAACCCTATTATTTGACAAGCATTCCTAAAGCAGGGGTGGAATAATTTAATATTTTTAATGAAAAAGTTCACGTCATCAACGAAAGACATGACAATATTCTACTAAATTCCTGCTGGAAAGACACGTACTTGCCTTAAGCAATACAAGAGGAGATAATCAATGTCCAAGTTGTTAATTAAGCAGGTTCTGGAAGAGCGAGTGAATAAAAATCAATGAAGTCAGGAAGTACAGATTAAATAAGAAGAAGAAAGCAAGGAATCGAAGTTGTAATTATTTCATCGAATCAATACTCACCATGCCGTTGTCCATCGTGCCATACGGGGACTGGAAGCCTGCCTTGTCTGAAAAAACACACAAAAAACATCCGTTATTCCCACTTCAATCTGATAACAATCTTACAACAAAAGCACTACACTCCTTTGTAAGATATGTTTTGATGACGTGTTATTATTTTTTACATATCAAGGGATCCATGATTCTCTTAACAAAAAATCTTATGTGAAATACATAACTTCCTCAGCACAGCTAGACGTTTTGGCTCTTGGTATATTACAATAGACCTGGAATTTCAAGGCAAATGCCAATTATGTTCCTTATGAAATAACATGAAAATGTTTTAATATGTTGACATTTCATGATATATCATTTATATTTATGCCTATTTTGACTTTTGGAGCCTATTTTTACTATTTTAGTGCCTAAGATGCCTATTTTGTACATTTAAAATAAAATCCAACTTCTGTAACTTTTACATTCATTTAATGGACATCCCTGAATGAAGAGCAGAACAGCAGGGGGTGGGTTTTTTTTTTACAGAAACTTGATTTTCCCAAACAATTGTCCCCAAAGGCATGGTGATTGACGGGGGAGGATTAGCTCAAAACAAGTAGCAGGTATATATAGTAACAAGGGATATACTGTATCAGTTTTTCATATAATCCAAAACTGTTTTTTATTTAATGTATTTTTAATTCAGTCTTAATTTTGCAATTATTTCTGTTGAGAAAAGGTATACCACGATTCTTACAGTAAAAAAATCACGTTACAGTTTAAGAACATATCGTAACATTTTAAAGTCAATTTTCTGTCTATGTACACATTTTTAAAGCTTATATTAAGTGTCTATTTTCTCTTTTAAAAGCCTATTTACTTGTTTTGAAAGCCTATTTTAGGTGCCTAAAACTATTTTTTTAGAGCCTAAAATCCCAGGTCTAATTATAAAACAGCCTATTTTGATGTTAGAGCCTACTTTTTGCATGTGTTTCCTCTTAAAGTACCAAGTTATTAAATGCCAGCATGGCACTTTGAGATTGTATGGTGGATGGGAAATGTCTGTCCGTCCGTCTGTCTGTAAGGGCGATAACTCAAATACGCTTTATCGGATTTGCATGAAATTTGGTATACGCATTTATAATGACCGTGGGAAGAAGCATATTGATATTGGACCAAATCGGCTGACCGGTAGCGGAGTAACGACTAATTAAAAATCATATGCTTTTTAAATGGGAAATCACAACTATAACTTACTACAATGCCTCGTTCCTATCATTGAGGGCCTTGACTTCAATCCAGTCAATTTTTTTTTTATTTCGTAGTTCAAGCTGAAATGAGTACTACATGAATACTGTTATATACAGAAGGTACATTACTGTGAAATAATTAGGCCTACGTACATTAAGCCGAGTTCTTTGCCAGTGCATTTTGTGAAATGTTAACATATTTTAAGAATTTCTTATAAAGTTAAGTATCAAACTTTAGACCTTTGTTCTTCCGCAAGCCCTGCTTAAAAAATCGATCAGGATCTTAACCCGGAGATAGATTAAAAAAATAACTTCTTTTCTGCATACCATAAATTTTGCAATTACCACTCACTAAACAAAAGCATTCAAGCACTTAGTTAAATCAGTTTACCTGATTTTATTTTTTCTACAATTGTCATAAAGTTTACAATGTTTTTCAGTTCATACTGAATTTATAACTCGGACTGTATAGTACGTGCCATACTTAATGGTATGTCTAAAATACAGCAATGTTTTGTCTTCATTAAAATAATTCCTTGCACTTTTCCAGTACAAACTCCGATATCCAGTAACAAAAGAAAGTGCAGTTCTTAGAATGGCTACGAGAGGGATGACTAAGCTAGGGGGCTAGATTTTACATAACAGTAAAATAAAAACAGCTAGTGTGGGAGTTCATCTCAGTTTCGTTGTTCTGTGGTTCTGTTGAATAAAGAATATAATGTGAATTGAAATTATTTATTTAATTTGTTATAAATTTATTATGAATTAGAATTGGAAGAAATTAACTACTGGGGTTTATAAGGATATTAATTACTTAATGAACCTTATCTTCTAAAATCTATATACTTTACGAAATTCTGACGTAAATGTGAACGTAATATGGCCCGGAGTAAAAGGACTGCGTAAATTATTTCAGCGTTGTTTGAACACGATCTTTATTTTTAATTTCAGTTCTGTTTATACTCCTTTTAGCTGCGAGGACATATCAGGAGTTCGGGATCTTTGTCTGTACAGTAGGGTAGGCCATGAAACTATCGCTTGTCAATTATTTTTTTGTTAGTGTATTTTTATGGAGTAAATTTCAACTGATATTAATTTAAATGGATATGATACAGGATGAAATGGTGAGGATGATTCATGGTATGTAAATATCCAATTCGGCTTTTACGTCTGGGGAAACCATAAAAAAAAAATGTAAAATTGGCCGGCCACGGGATTTGAACCTGGGACATCCCGAATGGGAGCCCACTGATGAGTGGGCACATAGGCCTAAATAGAATATAATTATGTATCTTAATTGAGATATGTAAGAAAACTGGCAATTTAAATGGAATTAACGATTTTATAATAGAGCCTATTTTCCGATTTTCAGATCCTATTCCTTAAAAATATAGAGCCTATTTTAGGTACCTAAAATTGCATTTTAGCAACCTAAAAGTTCGATGTCTAGTTACAATCACACGAGGAAATGATAATCCTACTTCAACAACATAGGCTACTGTACCATGTCAAATTGGCCGGTCACGGGATTTGAACCTGGGACATCCCGAATGGGAGCCCATTGATGAGTGGGCATATAAATAGAATATAAATCTGTATCATAATTGAGATATTTAAGAAAATTTGCAACTTAAATGGATTTAACGATTTTATAATAGAGTCTATTTTACGATTTTCAGATCTTAATCCTTAAAATTTAGAACCTATTTTAGGTACCTAGAAGTCCGAAGTCTAGTTATAACCAAAAGAGGAAATGAGAATCCTGCTTCAAGAACATACTGTACCATGTAAATTTGGCCGGTCACGGGATTTGAACCTGGAACATCCCGAATGGGAGCCCATTGATGAGTGGGCAAATAAATAGAATATAATTCTGTATTTAGGAAAATTGACAACTTAAAGGGAATTAGCGATTTTATAATAGAGCCTAATTTCCGATTTCCAGATCCTATCCCTTAAAATTTAGAGCCTATTTTAGGTACCTAGAAGTCCGAAGTCTAGTTAACTTATACTAGTTATAATTAGTTATAATTAGTTTTAGGCACCTAAAGTAGGCTTTTAAAACAACTAAATATGCTTTTAAAAAAGAAAATAGGCACTTAAAATATGCTTTAAAATGTGTAAATAAACAGAAAATAGACTTTAAAATAGACTTTGTGTATATTACAATATACAAAGTTTCTGTGAAAAATCACTCAGCTGTTCTGCTCTTCATTCAAGGATTATATGATTGTAAAAATGGCAGAAGTTGAATTTTATTTTAAATGTACAAAATAGGCATTTTAGGCACCAAATAGTAAAAATAGGCTTTAAAGGTCCAAATAGGCATTTTAGGGCACTAAAAAACTCTATAAATATAAGTCGTTTATCATGAAATGTCAACATACTTTAAAATGTTTATGTTATTTCATAAGGAACAAAATAGGCATTTGCCTTAAAATCCCAGGTCTAGTTATAACCAAAAGAGGATATGAGAATCCTACTTCAAGAACACACTGTACCAGGGCTTGAATACTTAATGTGCTACCAAAGTTGGAAGTTTGTTATAATAAAGTCATAACACTAGGAGATAATGACAAACTGGAGTCAAACGTTACGGTCAAAATTGCTAATTAACATTTTAATACTGTGAATTATTGATTTCTCGTTTCATTTTACAAGTATCTGGACAATTTATCTCGATTGAGGCGACGTATCCGCCCCTACTGGCGCCAGATACCAATCTCACAACTTTCCAATCCGCGCTCACAGATGTCTCTCAGCCAAGACGCTACGAGTAGTAACAAGGCGTCGTTTAAAACATGTTTCAGAGCTAATAACATGTTAAAATGTTAAATACACTGTAGTTGTGGGCGAGAAGTCTGAATGTCCTAATTCCTGCCCAGAATGCCAAGGCAGCAAGGGCGGCAAGAAGATCGCTATCTGCTCTAGGGCTGAATAGAAATAGTGCCATTGCAAAATTGTACGAGTCACCGAAATCCAATAAAATAGGGACTGTCCTTTTTTAGTATCAGCGATAAGCGTGAAATATTACAATCTTCTTAGATACATTTTGAAGTCACTTTTACATGCTTAAATACCACTATTTAAATCCCATGGTCAGCCAAATTATCGTGGGTTTCTTCATGGTTTCCCCAGTCGTAAAGGCAAATGCCGAATTGGGTATTTACATACCACGAATAATCCTCACCATTTCATCCTGTGTCATACCCATTTAAATTAATATCAGTTGAAATTTACTCCGTAAAAATACATCAATAATGAAAATAATTGACAATCAATAGTTCCATGGCCTACCCTACTGGATAGACACAGATTCCGAACTCGCAGCTATCGCTATCTACCGTAGGGCAGAGAAGAAATAATCATTGCTATATTATATGAGTCACCAAAATCCAATAAAATAGGGACTGTCCTTTTTTCAGGGTGTCCACCAAGTAATGCTGAAGAAATTCCCGGCTTATTCCCTGATTTTAATTGATCATTTCAGAAATTCCCGACCAAAATATGAAGCACTTTCTAATAACTGTGTAAGAAAAATTATAGGATTATACATACTTGAAATAAGAAAAACTTTTAGTAACAAAAGTAATTGCAAACAATAATTACTTAGGCTATAACAGATACAAAAATTAGGAACAATAAAATAAATTAAATATAATTTCATATAGGCCTATTATTGTCTAAAAGTCTTTTTGATCGCACTTTGCAATTTTTCGAATTTTCCCGGATATTTTAACAAATGCATTGACTTTTCCCGGATTTTCCCAACCATACGAAACTCCCGGCCTTTTCCCGGATTTTCCCGACCAGTGGACACCCTGTTTTTTTAGTACCAGCGATAAACGTTAAATTTTAATTCTTTTTTGCTATATTTTAAAGTCACTTTTAGATGCTTAAAATATCATTCCTCAAATCCCTTGGCCGGCCATTTTGACATGGGTTTTTTCATCGTTTTCCCAGTCGTAAAGGCAAATACCAAATTGGATATTTACATACCATGAATCATCCTGTATCATATCCATTTAAATTAACATCAGTTGAAATTTAACTCCGTAAAAATACACTAAAATAGAAACAAATGACAAGCAATAATTCCATGGCCTACCCTACTGTATAGACACACATCCCGAACTCCTGATATGGCCTCGCAGCTATCGCTATCTGCCGTAGGGCTGAGAAGAAATAGTCATTGCGAAATTGTACGAGTTGCCAAAATCCAATAAAATGGGGACTGCCCTTTTTTAGTACCAGCGATAAGCGTTATATTTTACATTCTTCTTAGCTATATTTTAAAGTCAATTTTAGATGCTTAAAATATCACTACTAAAATCCCACGGTCGGCCAATTTCACATGGTATTTTTCATGGTTTCCCCAGTCGTAAAAGCAAATGCCGAATTGTATATTTACATACCATGAATCATCCTCACCATTTCATCTTTTATCATAGCCATTTAAATGAATATCAGTTGAAATTTACTCCATAAAAATATACTAAAATAGAAATAAATGACAAGCAATAATTCCATGGCCTACCCCACTTTTTTATTATTATTAACACCACGGTTTTATAACTGTAGGCTCCATTACATAATGTAAGACTACATGCTTATGAGAACAATCACAATGCTTAGATTTCATATTTTCAATATATATATATATTTTTTTACATCACTTAATTACCGGTAGTATTTTGTAAAGTTTCAAAATCTATCTTATTTACAAATTGGGAAAAATATTTTAAGTGTTTTATAACAAGTTCTTGAAAGACACTTTTCATAAATTAAGGGAATGGCGTTTCTCCAGTGAGAGAGTCGGCTAAGCCAGCTCGGAAGCATTAGTAACGTGATATGAAGGGCACGGTAATAGTCCAGTCACCAGGTACTTTTAGGCTACCTGGAAAAAGATCGTAAGTTAATAATTTTTTTTAATATGTTGTATGTGGGTATTCTGTGGTGTAGAATCAAAGTTTTCCAATTGGAGAACCCTGTGCGAACTTCAGGGCAGCTGAAAACCTCGAAATTTTTGGGTGTTTGTAGTTTTTTCCTATAACTCCTAAACAACGCGTTATAGCCTAAAACAGCGTTTCTCAACCTATGGTCCGCGGACCACTGGTGGTCCGCAAAGGTGGTGCAGATGGTCCGCAGACATAATTAAAAAATATAAAGCAAGTGGAAAGTAAAGATGTAACATTTTTTCACATATTTCGTTATAATGACCTATAATTAATACCCCAAATATTAAGAATATAGGCCTTCTTTTAAAAATGGGATGTAAAATTAAGGGTCCGTAAAATTTTTTTAGACATTTTAGTGGTCCTCGGGTTCAAAAAGGTTGAGAAACGCTGGCCTAAAACATTCCAATACAAAAGTTAAAGAGCATTACATTTCCTACCAATTACACTGTTTAAACGTTTTTTTAAACTAAATACGTACCGAGATATGGCGCTTCAAAGTTTTGGAAAATTTTAAAAGTATCGAAAAACTGCCAAAAAACCTTAAGAAGGTGATAAAGGGTTGGCACTGTGGTCTGAAGTTAAATTTTGTAAACACTTTGAAATGTGTAAATTCTGATAAGAAAAAATAAGCTAAATTAATTGTTAAGATGAAATTTTTTCTCATCAGAAAACCAAACACAAATCTCAAAATATCTCGATTCCGTTATTTCTGGCTTAGCCCACTCTCTCACTGGATGCCACAATTGTACACAACGACATAGTTCCGATAAATCTTGATGTTTTTAAACAATGTTACCACTCACAGGCACAGGTCTTTTCTTATAACTGAGAAGAGGTTTATGGCACAAGTATATATTGTTTACTGAGAATTTAAGAGATATGAGAAGGCATAGTCCGCCGGTGTGGTCTTGTGGTTAGCGTCGCTGACTACAGATCCGTCGGCCCGGGTTCGATTCCCGGTACCTCCTCGGATTTTTCTGAGGTAGGGAGGTCTGGTAGGGGTGCACTCAGCATCGTGATTCAAATTGAGGAGCTACTTGATTGAGAAGTAGCGGCTCCGGTCAAGAAAACCACCATTAACGGCCGTGGGTGTCGGTGTGCTGACCACATGCCTCCCAATCCTGCCATCTACCTACGGGAGATGACGCAGCGGTCGGGTGGTAGGCCAAGTCCCTCCAGGGATGTAGCGCCACGGAGTTTAGTTTTATGAGAAGGCATAAATGTTAAAAACTCAAAATTAAAGATTTGTAGCGTAAAATTTTAAGGTTTGTTGTCCACCTTATACCCTCAAAATATTTTTTTATGTAACCATATACCAACAAAGTAATATTTTGGGATTGCTACGAAAAAGGTATTTACAATATTTTTTGCACACACTTTTTTTATTTTCTATCTTATTTAGTGTAATAAATGCGTTAGACAGGTTAAAACATATTACAGGTAGCCAAAACAGTGAATTTAGAAGTGTTTTGACCTTTTACGATTACATTAAATTGCATTTATAAATAACATTTGTTCAGAATGTACAACATTAGTTTAACCTATCAATATAGCTATTTATGTATCAAGTACGCAAAATAACGCTTTAGCGGACGAATCTAGTATAGCGGCCGAGGCGAAAGCCGAGGCTGAAATACTGGATGAGTCCGCTAAAGTTTTTGCGTACGTGGTGCATACAATATTTTTTAGTAAAAGTTCTAATGAAATAAAACAAAAAATACCGTATAATTAATTATAATGAAAGGCAGTCAGTCATTTCTTTAAGTTATATTGTCATGGCCATCTAGATCATAAAACAACAATGACCGTACGTACCATTAACATATGTGGTAGTAAAGATGCATAATATATGAGTCCCTTGTTTGTAAACAATATTGCATACCAACTAGTATTTATGAAAAGCTTGTGAAAATATAAATGATAATACCGAGGAAATTTCAATCCAAGCCAGAAACATTGAATTGGAGCGGCTACCAGCAACTTCACGGCAGAAATAGGCTATGAGAAGGGATATATTACGGCATTTAAATGCTGTTCGTCCATGGTAAGGAACGTTTTTCAAGTGAACCAAAATGTGAAAAGTTGTTGGCTTATATTTGTTGTCATGTGAAGAAGTGGGCTACCGTGTTTTGCGGAAAATCCTGGTAAAGTTTCTGATTATCATAAAGAAACGTATTGGCTTAAGTTTGTTGTTTCATGACGAATTATATGCGTAAATCCATGTTAAAGTTGGTGTGACTGGTCAATGCCGTCTGGGTTTTGTTTATAGATTCCCATGACGACTTTAAAGGACAAGGCCGCTAAAATTGCATTTTGAATGCAGTTTGAATGCACTTTTATGCAATTTTGGCGGACTTGTCCTTTAAAGTGCAGCTTTTCGGCGTGTTACCAGTCCGATAAGCAGCTGTTTTAGAGAGCGTGTACTAAAAAAGTATTAAAATTCAGTGCAATATTTGTCATGTATAATGGAACTTTCTATAATTAAAACCCATGCAGAATGGAACAGTCATAATATAAAAAAATCCCTTTAGGCAGGCCTACAGGCGGAGGTAGATTTCGAAGTGCTTTTGGTTTAATTTATTGTCGCTGCATAGCACTCTTCTTCTTTAGCCTTGGCATGGCAAACCTGCAGTAAAGAGGAAGAGCCTACAATCAATTGTTTTGACAACAATAATAGGATATAATATTCTGGGAGGCCGTGCGCAAGATCAGCAATGAATAAAATTAGCAAAGCCGCTAAACAAGACAAAATTATGATATTATAATAATTCTTTCAAGTGTTATTATTTTAAAACATTAAAATCTCGCGTCATATGAGAGCTATCAAGAAACTATTTATTGATTTGTAGAGTACTCATCAAGAGCTTTTCAACGATACCCCACAAGACGTGGTTTCAAAAGTTTCGAATTTTCATCCCCCACCCCCACCCCCACCCTCACTCGAACCCCCGAATCGTTGGTGTCACTGTGAACTCCATAGGGAGTACTCTAATTTATTCAAACAAAGTTTCCCTCTATACTTCATAGGGGCCGAGATATACATTTTTAAAAATTTCAACCCCCTCCCCCGACCACCCCCTTGGGCCAATTTTGCCCATTAACGAACTTGTCCGAACTCTTGGGCCTAGAAATAACATAATAAAATTTGGTTCAAATATCTTCAAAATTACGGCCGCTATCGTGTAAAGATATAAATATATATATATATAAATACCACAATTTTTTTTTTTTGAACGGGCGGTGGTTTCGTACTTAGGGGAGCATGAAACGTAAAGATATGAAAGAATTTTTCGAAAATCATAAAGTGGTATCCATTGCAATAGGTAGATTTTTCTTCGAAAATCTACCTAAAAACAACACACATAGCTAGATTTCCCTATAACCTGTAATTATAGCAGTCTCTTATTTATGCGTAAAAGTCCTAGAGGAACTTCCTATTTTATCTAATAGGTTTCGTAATTTCTGTATGCAAATACTCATTAACTATAAGTACAATAGTAGATATCGTAATATCTGTATGCTGATTCTCTTCAGCCAATATATATATATATATATATGAAATTTATTAATTAAAGATTTGTGCCTTACGCCCTTATGGAACTAGGCCCTTCATTTAAAGAAACAACACGGTTTGTATTTCTGACCAGTACTGTACACGATAATTAACGGCTCGGCGAAGTTAATTAGTGCGACTTCAAAGGTTAACTAATTCTTCCTCTCAGGTCAAAGGATTGTCAGCTAAACTGGTGTTTGTTTTGACGGCGGAATTTGCATGCGTCTGTGTTGCAATCTGGCGTAAAACTGCAGAAAGCTACCGCACGCGCCTCGAGGGTTGGAAAGCGACCTACCACCACTCAATTACCGGTGTTTTCTCAAACGTGAGAATCCAAATAAGGCATCAATCAAATCAAGATGGCTGGCATGCAAATCACTTGACGTGCTGTACCAGATAATGTCACCTCATGCATAGCCAAACTCATTAGTTACACTTGTGTGTACGAATCATCTCAAGGGCTGAAAACCAAACAGGGACAAGTGCCATTTTTAAAGGACTTAATAATACAGCAATTTCTTAAAATATTGGAATTTTTCCCTCAAAGAGAGAAGTTATAAAATTATTGTAATTGGGTGGTCAAAAATAAGTTTAAAACCTCAAATTCTCTGAATATTAAGGACTTTGGTGTATCTGAAGTGGTTTCATGTGTAAAATCTGTCAATTTACTTATTTATTGCGTTGAGTTACTTTTTTTTAAAGTAGATTTCGCTGGGTATCGCGCAGATACAGACAGACAGACAGACAGACAAACACTACGTCTTATGTACTCTGTATAAAGTTATTCAATAAATTGTGTTCGTTTAACTTGATCCTTCATTAAGGGGGGGCATACAGCTTTCGATGGAATTCATTGGTGAGAAATATGTGAATGTCATTATTTTTTTCTCAGCAATGAATTGCTCTACAGTCTTGCAATCCGACATACTCTTTATTCACTATTTCTACAATTGCATACTATTTTCAAAATTATAAAACTGTTACAGTTTCGGGTAATTATCGTTTCAAAATGACTGCCACCTTTCATGCACTGAACAGCCGTTTCCCTGATAACTTCCACAAATATAGATATTCCTGAGTGATTATTTTTCTGTGTGTTTGTTAATAGCATGAGAACAACACAATCTAGGATCTTTGAAATATCTAGGGCATAAGTATTTTTTAAATATATATAATTTAAAAAAAAAAAAGATACTTACACTGAAGACATTTTAAAGATCATAGATTATGTTGTTCACACGATATTAACAAACACACAGAAAAATAATCACTCAGAAATATCTATATTTGTGGAAGTTATCAGGGAAACAGCTGTTCAGTGCATGAAACGTGGCAGCCATTTTGAAACGATAATTACCCGTAACTGTAACAGTTTGATTAATTTTAAAAATAGTATGCAATTGTAGAAATAGTCAAAGAGTATGTCAGATTGCATTTCATTACTGAGGAAAAAATAATGAAATTCACATATTTCTCACCAATGAATTTCATCGAAAGCTGTATGTCCCTCTTAATAAAGGATCAAGTCAAACGAACACAATTTATTGAATAACTTTACACAGAGTACATAAGACGAAGTGTTTGTCTGTCTATCTGTCTCTGTGCGATACCCAGCGTAATCTAAGTTTCTAAAAAATGACCAATAAATTTGCCATTATTACTTATAATTAGTTTTTTAAGTAATGAACTGCTAAAAGCATTTCACTTATTTTGTTACTAAAGAAGTAAGTAAATTTGTACTACTTGGACCCTTAGCGAAAAAGAAATATTTTTGAACTGGTATGCCCATCAAATTGCCCCTGGCAAATTAAAAAAGAAGGAAAAAATTCTTTATTGCTACAAGACAAACTGCTACGGTGTTTAAAATAAACCTGAATTAAAATGAACTATGAACACTTGGCAGAGATTCTCAAATAAAAACCATTGTCTGCTGTCTGATCAATACACGATTTGTACATGGAAAAGCTCCTCTCTACCTCCACCGAAACATGACCTAAAAATGCTGAAAATGACCTAAAAATTGCGAAAAAATTACATATATTTTTGAAAATCACAAAAAAGCAAAATAAAGGAAAAAATGCAAAAAACAAATCGCCCGTATTTAATCAATTATTTCATGACACACATTTATATAAATTTCGAGAAATCTTTTAACCTTCATATAAAAAAGATGCATAATCATCATCATTCTTACACACGATAAGAGTAATAATTTTGCTATTGGCTCATAGAATGGCAATGAATAAAAATCGCAATGTCTTAAGCAGAGACACGGACCTGGCCTGTCATGTGACACCGAACTGTTCATTGTGAAACCCAAATCCGCCAGCATTAAATCAAGATACAGCGAGACACAACATAGACACGCTTCTTACGGTTTTAGCAGCTGTCCAGCTGAAACGCAACATTAAACCCTTTCAAGAACAAACAACAATAAAATGTGCGAGTACAATAGGCACGTGCGCTCAACACCTATGACCTACGCCTAAGATCATAAAATTCTCTAACAAAACCAAATACATGCAGTTCTACAATGCGGCCAGATGCATTTCAACTTCCATCAGTGGCTTGTGTAGCGAATGACGCTTCTTCCTTTTCTCTCCTTAGTTCTTTTTCATGATATTTTGTCTACTTCTTTGTTTTAAGATAAGTTAAGGTTAAGACATAGGCCTATACAAGAACCCGTTGTAAATATATGTGGCATCCAGTGAGAGAGTGGGCTAAGCCAGAAATATCGTAATCGAGATATTTTGAAATTTGTGTTTAGCTTTCTAATGAGAAAAAAAAATTATCTTAACACTTGATTTATTTCTTCTTATCAGAATGTACATATCTCAAAGTTTTTACAAAAATTAACTTCAGACCACCTTATCACCTTAAGATTTTTTTCCGCAGTTTTTTTTTTCGATATTTATAAAATTTTTCAGAACTTTGAAGCGTCATATATCGGTATGTATTTGGTTTTAAAAGGAAACGTTTAAACAATGCAAATGGTAGGAAATGTAATGCTCTTTAACTTTTGTAATGGAATGTTCTAGGCCAGCGTTTCTCAACCTATGGTCCGCGGACCACTGGTGGTCCGCGAAGATGGTGCAGATGGTCCTCAGACATAATTTTAAAATGTCATAAAGCAAGTGGAAAGTAAAGAAGTACAATTTTCTCACATATTTCGTTATAATGACCTATAATTAGGCCTAATACCCCAAATATTAAGAATATAGGCCTTCTTTTAAAAATGGGATGTAAAATTAGCGGTCCGTAAATTTTTTTAGACATTTTAGAAGTCCTCGGGTTCAAAAAGGTTGAGAAACGCTGTTCTAGGCTATAACGCGTTGTTTAAGAGTTATAAGGGAAAAACCTACAAAAACCCAAAAATTTCGAGGTTTTCGGCTGCTCTGAAGTTCGCACAGGGTTCTCGAATATTGGAAAACTTGGATTCTACACCACAAAATACCCACACACAACATATTAAAACATTATTAACTTCGGACCTTTTTCCAGGTAAAAGTACCTGGTGACTGGACTATCACGTTACTAATGCTTCCGAGCTGGCTTTAGCCCACTCTCTCTGGAGAAACGCCATTCCCTTAATTTATGAAAATTGTCTTTCAAGAATAGATAAGGAAGGAATCCACAGAAACCTTTAATATTAGGTTTACAGTTACACGGCTATATGTACTACACAGAGATGACAATAACTCAAATTTGAATTTTTTTGGCTTAGCCCACTCTCTCACTGGATGCCACATTTCTTTATAAAATTAAGGCCGGTGTTCATAGTCGCAATAATTTGTACTTACATCCAAGTCGAACTTTAATCTCGTCTTAAATTGAATTTGTGGTACAAACAAGTCGTATTTATGACGTAGTTACTTTATAAAGAGAGACTTGACAAAGTCAAGCTTATTGCTAAAGTATGACTGTCGAAATAAGCTAAACTTGATCAAGTCAAGGGTCCCCCCGACTTACTTCAGTTTAAGCCAGAACCATGGGAGGTTATTTTGAGGAGGTTTCATATGAAGAAAACACAATTTTGGAAATATCAATCGGTGTTCTTTCATCAGAATTTCTTTCCGCTGGCTTTCATATCGGCCCAAAGCTTCCTAAGTTGTTTTGAATCTTTCTAGAACCTAATTAATATCTAAATAAATACATAATCATACCGGTATTAATTCTGGACGATGTCCAAGCTAATATATACACAGAATATTCTGAAGAAACTATTGATCAGCTTACTTACACGCTGTATAATATGTATGGATGTATGGAGAAAGTTATGGAATGCCACCCCTCGAACAGGTCATCCTGTGAGCTGGAAACAGTACCGCCACTTCCAATACAACACAATAGAGTTGAGTTAGAAAGAAAGCCCTTAAAACATAATTTTGGAATTACGTAAAGTATTTGGAAATAAAGCCGCGAAAAAGAAAATGTGATATCATAAATCGAATCATTGATCACAATAAACAGCATTTTTTTTTTCAATATATCAGTATTAATGTATGGGACTTCATAAAAGTGATAACTAGGGCCCGGATTCTGATGACCTAAGATTGTTTGAAAAGTGACCTATAAATTGACCCTGAATCTTAAAGAAAATGACTTAATAATTATAAAAAATGACCTAAAAACTGGTATTTTGTTTATAAAAAATTATTATTGTACACACAAAGTTATAGACTAGTTTGTACATAATTGTAAAAACTTTAATGTTCTGAATGTTCTTTTCTCACGGAAATTTATACTGCCACTGAAGCACTGGTGAGTAAAAATTCGGCATTTTTTTGGGTGGGGGGGGGGGGTCTGCCGGATTATATTGTTGTTTATTGAGGGTAAACAGTAGTTTGCACTCTCAAATCCAAGCAGGTGGCAGACTCTGGTGCCAAGTCAATCTAATAACAATAGTAATATAATACAAAATTTTTGCGTTTCTTGATTCTCATTTCCGACTGAGACACTTTAACGCAGAATTTTTCCTTCTTGCATTAAACAAACAACACTTCAAAGACAGCACCGCTAGCGACGAAAAAAAGTTAATACACTCAATGTAAATACATGAAAATGACTAAATAAAGAAACAAATGACAAAATAATGACCTAAAATTTAAATAAATGCCCTAAAAATATAAAATTGCATAAAATGACAAAAAATGACCTAATAAAAATGCATTTCTATAATCCAGAGACCATGATTAGGATTTATCCACAAGTTGGCAATGTCTATGCAGCATCAATAAAAAGATGACATGTCATTAGAATCCGGGCCCTGGTGATAACATTATCGGCTATTAAATTAAGCTGCGTTCACTATATTATTCCTGAAAATGCATGGGAGGTGAAGGGTCTTCTCTTCGGAGCTCGTGGAAGCTGTTTTAAATACACGAGCAATTATTTGAAACATGTGGGCCTCTTGTGGAGTGATATAGAGGATATCTCCGTACGCATTTTGAAGGACTCTCTATGTATTTTACATAATCATTTGTATTGCCAGTAATGATTTTTCATGTTCCATTGTTTTACTGTTTAAAATATTTGTTTTCTTAGGTAAGATACAATTAGTTTAAAAATCATGCTAAATATTGTTAATAATTTATCATGTATATATATTGTATTCTGGATCTTTATGGTCGCCTGAAGTGTCAAGCAGATGTCACCTTTGTGAAATATATATATTACCGTACATGTATTATTTATTATTATTATATTATATTATATTATAGTTCCTACAAATACATATCACAATAAATGTTGGCTTCTGAGATGCACAACTGATTCATAATTTTATAGACGGAAGGTATAAACAATTACCATAAGAAATATTTACAGATTTAAAGCAAGAAAACTGAAGGGAAATAATCACAATAAAAAAAGTCACCGAAAGAACAAAAATTATTCTATAATCCTGAACAGATGTAATTTAATTAACGAAGAATGCACTAAAGACACACATTAATCTATCGTATTAACAATTCAATTCGATTCATATTTATCTATCATAAAGAGCAGTAAAAAGCTAGCTATTAACATAGTCATACATAAATGCAATAAATGTATAAATACATAGAAAGACAGTATAAAAGGATGAAAATTAAAAAGCATGGTCTAAAAATTCCAATATGGAATAAAAGGATTTGTCGACTAGTATTCTTTTGATTACAGTTTTAAATTTCGTCAGAGAAAAATCCTTGTCGTTAAAAGGTAATTTGTTACAGAATCTAATGCCAGCATAAAATGGAGATTTATCATATTTACTACGTTTGAGTTTTTCAATAGAAAACAACTTTTACCCGGAATGAAAAATGCGAAATTCCAGATGCTAAAGATGCAATAAATAAATAGCAAAGTAGATAAATAAATAATAATTTCAATATTAATAAACCAGAGTACAAGTTCGCATGCAAAAATCATAAATAAACATTGTAACAAGTAAGTAAATGTAAATAAATGAATAAGGATTAAAGCAGTAATAATAATAATAATAATAATAATAATATAAATATAATAATAATATCCAGGTCCCATACAAAAATTAGAAATAGGCACTCCAACAGTAAGTAAATAATAAAATAAGTAAATAAATAAATAAAAAAAAAGAATTTAAATATTAACAAACTCGAGTTTAACTAAATCAGAAATAAACAAACCAAGTAAATAACAAACAAAAATTAAGAATTTTAATTAATTAATTAATAATAATAATAATAATATAAAGAATAGTCCAGGTTCACATGCAAAAATCGAAAAACAAACTCTAACAACAAGTAAATAGCAAAATAAATAATATTAATAATAATAATAATAATAATAATAATAATAATAATAATAATAATAACAATAATAATAATAATAATAATAAAGTAAAGCCAAGGTTCACATGCAAAAATCGAAACAGACATTCTAAGAATAAGTAAAAACAAAATAAATAAGAAATTAATTAATTAATAATAAAATCCAGGTTCACATACAAAAATAGAAACACTAACAATTACAGTAGTAAATGATAAAATAAATGAAAAATAAATAAGAATTGAAATATTAACAACCTCGAGTCTAACCGCATACAAATTCAGAAATAAACACTTTAACAATAGGCAAATAACACAATTAATAAGATTTTAAATAATAATAATAATAATAATAATACCTGTAATAATAATAATAATAATAATAATAATAACACAATTAGTAAATGGCAAAATAAATAAAAAATAAATAATTTAAATATTAACAAACTTGAGTCTAACCCAATACAAAATCAGAAATAAGCACTAGTAACAATAAGTAAATAACAAAATTAATAAGATTTTAAATAATAATAATAACACAATTAGTAAATGGCAAAATAAAAATAAATAAATAAGACTTTAAATATTAAGAAACTGGAGTCTAACCCCATACAAAATCAGAAATAAACACTCTAACAATAAGCAAATAACACAATTAATAAGTTTTAAATAATAATAATAATAATAATAATAATAATAATAATAACAATAACACAATTAGTAAATGGCAAAATAAAAATAAATAAATCAGAATTTAAATATTAAGAAACTGGAGTCTAACCCCATACAAAATCAGAAATAAACACTTTAACAATAAGCAAATAACACAATTAATAAGCAAATAACACAATTAATAAGTTTTAAATAATAATAATAATAATAACACAATTAGTAAATGGCAAAATAATAAAAAATAAATAAGAATTTAAATATTAATAAATTAGTCTAACCCAATACTAAATCAGAAATAAACACTCTAACAATAAGCAAATAACACAATTAATAAGGTTTAAATAATAATAATAACAACAACAACGCAATTAGTAAATGCAAAATAAATAAAAAATAAATAAGAATTTAAATATTAATAAATTAGTCTAACCCAATACAAAATCAGAAATAAACACTCGTAACAATAAGCAAATAACAAAATTAATAAGATTATAAATAATAATAATAATAATAATATTAACAACAACACAATTAGTAAATGGCAAAATAAAAATAAATAAATAAAATTTACATATTAAGAAATTCAAGTCTAAGTCCACATGCAACAATCACAGATAGACACTGTAATAAGAAGTAAACGAAGTGGATAAGTAAATAAGAATTTAAATGTTAGTAAACTAAACAACTCTGCTATTAGGTATGCATAAAAGCCATTATATTAATTGTTATTACGACCTGCTTAAATGAATCACATATGAAATTAGATTTATCAATTTTTAAGAAATAAAAGGAAGCGCATTAAGTATAAAATATTATTATTATTATTATTATTATTATTATTATTATTATGAAGTTCCTTAAATGAAAGGAATATAAGTAACCTCACAGATATTTCAATAAATAACAACAACAAATTTCCCGCGAAGACGTTCAATGGTCAATCTTCTACAGCAAAACATCGAATAGTTGAACCGAACGGGAATCGAAGCGTGGACATACCTGGTCTCCAGCTTGCGGCTGCATGGTCCATGCTCGGGGCTCACACATTAAGAAGATATCAAGATACAACTAACTCATCTCATCTGAATTCGCTATGTGCGCGCGCTGCCAGATTAGTTTATCAACAAACACTTTGTTATGTCACCACCCCTCTCTCCAGGTAGGGGAAGGGGGTAAAAACTTCCCACTCGAAATTACATAGCCATTTCTACTCCTCGGATCGATTCCCCCTGCTAATTATGCAAGTCTGTCATGCACAACTCGGTCAAAATACAGAAATACCCTTCGCATCCTCATTCAGAGTAAGTAAGTAATCTGTCAGACAAGAGCATTTTTGAAGTGAAACTTCTTTAGCGGAGGTACGGGGTAAATCGGGAACTTGTGTAACGCTCAAAAATCGTCACAAAATTAATGTAACCCTGAAAACCGTCACGAAATTAATGTAACGCTCAAAACCGTCACGAAATTAGTAGTGTGTTTCGGAGCGGACCGCACAGTAAACAATCAACTCAATGATTAGGAGTAGCCTAATCAAAGGAAATTTTTCAGTCCTAGTACAAGGACCTGCAAATGGGAATAGTAGTAGTAGTAGTAGTAGTAGTAGTAGTAGTAGTAGTAGTAGTAGTAGTAGTAGTAGTAGTAATAATAATAATAATAACAATAATAACAACAACAACAATAATAATAATAATAACAATAATAACAACAACAACAATAATAATAATAATAATAATAATAATAATAATAAAAATACTTACTTGCTCAATGGCAAAAGACAATTCCTAAGCAATCTAAAGGTATATTATCTATTTTATGGAACCCGGAGGTTCATTACCGCACTTAAAAAATCCAAACAACAAAACAAAATCAAAGATTCAACATTTAAAAAATCCAAAATTCCAAAATTAAAAAATCAAAGATCCAAAATTACAAAAGTTCAAAAATTCGAAATTTAAAAAATTAAAATTCCAAAATTAAAAAATCCAAAGTTCCAAAATTTAAAAAATAAAAAATTCAAATATAGAAAATTTAAAAAATCCAAAATTAAAAATTCAAAGATTCAAAATTAAAAAATCCAAAATTAAAAAAGTCCAAAAACCCAATATTAAAAAGTCCAATAATGCAAAATTGAAAAAATCTAATAATAAGAAATTGAAAAAATAAAAATTAAAACAAGTTTCACTTCTGTCGCTGGCGTTCCACGCACACTTTTTTTCGCCACCGCGGACTTTTCAATAAGAGTGCCGAGTTCGAATTTCACAAGAAAAACATCGAAGATGAAGAATACCAATGGCGTAACGGAGAAGGGTTACCCCTCCCGTAAAGTTTATTCCCCCCCCCCCCCAACAAAAGATTCATGTTCAAAAATATCGTTTCAAGGAAGGCAGACTGGAAAACAAGGGTGAAAAGTGTAGTGCGAAGAACTGTGCATCTCCTATAATCATCAACATTGTGTGATAGTTATTTTTATATATTTTTTATTTATTTTTATATTCTCACACTAGATTTTGTATACTAAAGACTGTAATTGTGTTTGTAACAAAGGACGCAAGAAACGCTTTACCGCCAAGTGAAAATAAATAGTTAATTACTGTACAAATGGTAAATGTAAAACTTGTAGTTTGTTCAGGGGTATGTCCTACGGCTCAGAGACCCTGGGTAATTTCATATTGGCCAATAAATAAATAAATAATAAAAATAAAAAAATGTATGTCTTCAACCGCGGAAAATATTAAAATTTGATAGGCTGACAGGAGGAAAATAAAATTTGCCTGCACTATTACCGGTATAATCGGTAGGCGGTGATATTATTTTATTAGTTGTAGCAGTAGCCTACTAACAGGGAAACAGGAAATAAGGCAAAAATATTTCACTTCTACATTAATCTCAAATTCTTCCAGTTTTTTAACACTCGATGCTTAAAATACTGAATCCATTTACTCGCGTTTGTGACACGATTCTACGTAAATATGATTTTTAGTACACGTTCTGAAGGGCTACTACAGCTACCTGTCGGACTGTTAACACGACGAAAAGTAAAACTTCGGCAGCCTAGGCCGGTAAAGTAATTTTTATAGAACCAGTAGATACATAGATACACACATATATAGATATAGATAGATACATAGATAGACATACAGATAGATAGAAAGACAGATAGACAGACAGACAGACAGACAGGCAGATAGATAGACAGATAGATGGATAGACAGACAGACAGATAGATAGATAGATAGATAGATAGATAGATAGATAGATAGATAGACAGACAGGCAGACAGATAGATGGATAGACAGACAGACAGACAGACAGACAGACAGATAGATAGATAGATAGATAGATAGATAGATAGATAGATAGATAGATAGGTAGATAGATAGGCCATTTATGCTGAGGACATTCAGTAGAATGCATAGATAGCATCGTCACATATAAAGAAGATACCGGTACATAAAATTACCACTTAAAACTGAAGATTTCATCCATAGAATAAAAATAGGGTTAGCCATCAATGTAGATTTGGGGTGACCTTTTGAAAGCAGATAAAGTAAGATCCTTTAGTCTGTCTGGCAAACTGTTGAAAAGTTTAATGGACACTGTTTCAAACCTATTCTGAGTGGTTGTAAAATTGTTCTTGTTTGTGTACAAATTAGCCTACTCCTGTTTCTAGTAAAATGATTATGTATATTACCACTAACAGTGTAGTTATTAATATTGTTTTTCACGAATAAGAGGCAGAACATAATGTAGAGACGGTAGAGTCAAGTTTAACAAACCGATTTACAATGGGTTCTTGGTGCAGCTCCATAAAGTATCCTCACAGCTCTCTTCTGAACAACAAAAATAGTAAAATAAGTAAATTAAATATTTTCTGTTTCAACTTGAAACAGAATAAAAAATAAAAATCCCTACACATACGTCGTTATTAACGACCTAAAAAATTGGAAGAATATCGAACAATACAACAGACCAAATGCCAAACGGTTGAGTGAAGATAGGACCTCGATCAATTACATAATTATTTTATTGAAGGAGCTCAACAACATGATTCTAAATCCCGAAATTACGAATGCATTTCACGGCGGTCCAAAAACAAATAAAGCGGTTTTGTGAAACGCTGTTGTATATTAACAATTTTGTTCATCCCTGGGCGCTATGCGGGAGGTATTTCAAAGTCTCCTCTCCCACATCCCATAATGATCGCATCTATAAATATCAATTTAGTTGCTAAACAAAAGACGAGCTCGCTGCAAAATGGAGTTGCAGGGGTGAAATACCACTTTACATAACTCCCCAGTTTCGCAATCCTTCTCCCATCTCATAACTCAGTACTCATTTCGACTTCACATCCGGAAGCAAGCAAGAAAACCCAAAGAGAAAATAAATATAGTCTGTATATAAACACAACGATAGCTAAAAGGGATGAAAGTAAAAATGCAGACCAAAATACTACGTGACGAAAGTAAGAATAGTGGAAATGAAAATGAAAAAAAGATCGCACGGGAAAACTCCCCCAATATGAACAAAAATAAAAACAGGTAAACTGATGTAACAAAGTGCCAGAATGCTTTTGTTTAATTAGTGATAATTGCAATTATGATATGCAGAAAATAAGTTATTTTTGTAATCGATTTCCGAGTTAAGCCCAGATCGATTCATTAAGCAGGGCTTACGGAAGAACAAAGGTCTAGTTTGATAAGCATATGTGAAGGAATATGTGGGTAGTGTTATTTTTCAAACTGTATTGCAACTTCCAAAGCCATATATGAACACTGTGAAACAATATGTCGTCATGAGAACTGATTTGCATTTGATAAATTCTTTCTAATATATTACCATAAAATAGGCACTAAATTGGACATTACTTCGGTACCGGTCAACCGATTTGGTCCAATAGCAATAGGCTTCTTCCCATGGACGTTATAAATGCGTATACCAAGTTTTATAAAAATCCGATAAAGCGTAATTGAGATTTCGCGCATACAGACATCTTCCCGTCCACCACAAACGCCACTTCACACGAAAAAGGAATAGTTTTACGCGAATGGCTCTAATGATTTTATTTCAATTTTATGCGTAGAAGGTGCTTATACCAAGCGCTAAAACTTTCACTTCAAACAAATCTGTAAAGGGTAATTATAAGACAGATACAATTCACAAAATCTCAGCCTTGCCTGGTGAACAATACAAAATTCAAACTGCCCAAGAATGTTTGAAGCAATCTGCATTCTCAAAGCCTACTGTGAAAAGAGTACGTAATCCGAGAGCGAGCTTTACTTTAAAAGGCCAAATGGCCTGTTTCATAAAACTGTAGTAAAATACTCTAGTAGCTTACTATGGTAAATTTATATTTCTACCAGAATTAGTTTTTCTGTTTCATAAAATTTTCATGACCTTAGTAAATATTTTACTCTAGTAGATTGCCTGGTAAAGAAGTATAGCTTGACATTCAGTATTACAGGAGGCCATGGTTAGTGTTATGAAACTAGATTATCTCAAATCTGTTTCTCTTAGTAAAAATAACTGCTATAGTTAGCTACTATGGTAGTTTCTTGAATCGAAGTCTTGGTATTAACTATAGTAGAATTTAATTTACCATAGTAATTATTTTTTTGAAGTGAAACTTCTTTAGCCGCGGTAGGGGTAAATCGAGGCTTGTTTAACGATCAAAATTGTCACGAAATTAGTGTAACGCTCAAAATCGTCACGAAATGACTGAGGTGTGACGGAATGGACAACACAGAAAACAATCAACACAATGATTAGGCTTATCCAAAATTTAAAAAATTTAAAATAAAAAAATCCAAAATCAAAAAATCTAAAAATCCAAACTTAAAAAATTCAAAGATCCAAAATTTAAAAATCAAAATTACAAAATTAAGAAATTCAAAGATCCGAAATTTAACAAATAAAAAATCATAAATTTAAAAAATAAAAAATCCAAATATCCAACATTTAAAAAACCAAAACTTAAAAAATTCGAAAAACCAAAATTTTAAAAATAAAAATCTAAATTTATAAAATCCAAAATTTAAAAATCATAAAATCTACAATTAAAAAATCCAAAAAATTAAAAGATCTAAAATTTAAAATATCCAAAATTCCAAAATTTAAAAAATTCAAAATCCAAAACTAAAGAAGTTCAAAAACCCAATATTAAAAAGTCCAACAATCCAAAATTGAAAAAATCCAATAATCCAAAACTGAAAAAATCCAAAACTTAAAACAAGTTTCACTTCTGTCGCGTGGCGTTCCACGCACACATTTTTTCTTACTCTAGTAGATATATGAAACGTAGTTTAGTAAACTAGATAGGCAGATACCGAGATTCATTAGTACGTACTAATAGTAAACTTTTATGAAATAGGCCACGGTTATTTAAAAATGCGAACTTCAAGTAAGTACAATGTAGCTAAAAACAACTACAATCTGATGTATAGGGGATAAACAACTCGCCCGCATGTGCTTAAGATCAAGATAATGACTACATACTTTTTTTGTTGTACACGCTTCAATTGAATCCAGTGTATCGAGACAACTTATTTAGCAGGAGTTGACAATCAGAGGCGCACGCGCTCTCTGCAAGGCCAGCCACAACGAATTCGCCAGCAAGGTTAATGAAAATGATTGATGTCTAGATGCGGCGAGGATGGATTTTAAATTTCATTATTTCTACCTGGAGGCGACCTGGTCACACCTCCGCATCCAGCGAGTTAACAAAGACAGGAGCTTGTCAGGATTGAAATTAGCAAGTGGGATAGAGTAAGCAGAATTAATTCACTCCACATCGCACACGTATTACAATCTATTTAATTAAATAACTAAAGTAATCACACAATTCATTAACTTTCTCTCCTCTATGGGTAGTTGGACTTGGGCCACAATGCCTTTAGCTACAGAAACGTAAGCATAATCTATCTATCTTTACCAGTTTCACCTCCAGGGTGTCCACCAAGTAATGCTGAAGAAATTCCCGACTTATTCCCTGATTTTCATTGATCATTTCAAAAATTCCCGACCAAAATTTGAAGAACTTTCTAATAACTGTGTAAGAAAAACTATAGGATTATACATATTTTAAATAATAAAAACGTTTAGTAACAAAAGTAATTGCAAACAATGATTACTTACGCTATAACAGATACAAAAATTAGGAACAATAAAATTAATTAAACATACTTTCATATAGGCCTATCATTGTCTAGAGTCTTTTTGATCCCACTTTGCAATTTTTCGAATTTTCCCGGATATTTTAACAAATTCATTGACTCTTCCCGGATTTTCCCGACCATGCAAAATTTCCGGCCTTTTCCCGGATTTTCCCGACCAGTGGACACCCTGACCTCTCCCTTTTAGGGACATTTAAGCGACCCAAGCCGCCAAGCCTTACAGGGCCGCGACCAGTCGGGAGAGGGATTATCTATGGATCACATACATACATTTTTGACTAGACAAGGACATGGATGGCCTCCCCGGATGAGTGATCAGCCCAATGCCGGGGCCACCTCCGAGACAACACGAACACATAGGACAAGTCACACCAATCACACACACTCACACTCGCTCAAACAAGGCTAGGATGGGATGTGAAGATGATAATGACGGCCAGATGATATCCGGGGACTACAAGGGCCTAAAGTTACCCGACATTTGTCTTACAAATGAGGAAAACCCCCACCTAGGTAACTTGTAAGCATAACCTAAAGCTAAAATATACTATTTTTTATTTCAGCTGTGATTATACTCCTTTTAGCTTCGAGACTATATCAGGAGTTCGGGATCAGTGCCCATACAGTACGGTAGGCCACGGAACTATTGATTGTCAATTGTTTCTACTGTCAAAGTATTTAATGGAGTAAATTTCAACTGATATTAATTTAAATGGATATGATACAAGAGGAATTGGTGAGGCTGATTCATGGTATGTAAATATCCAATTCGGCATTTGGGGAAACCATGAAGAAACCCATGTCAAATTGGCCGGCCACTGGATTTGAACCTGGGATCTCCAGAAATCGAGTCCAAGACGTTACCATCTCGGCCATCTCGCTCGGTAAGACTACTTTATTTTATAGAAGAGCTGGGATTATTCGGACTACTCCATTCATACGCCGCGTGTTTGATATTGACCAATAATGTTTAGCAATTCCTCGGATATAGACCAATCACGATCGTTTATCTTATAATACCATTCCTAGAATCGCAATGATGCAATTTTATCTGATAAAACGTCAGCTCGTTACGGGACACGTAGTGCATCAACGTGCGGTAATTAATGTCACATGCTGCCAGTGAGCAAAAGGAAAACGAATTATCTAATACAGCATAACTTGTTTGGAAATTGAAATAATATAAATGTACATTGATCAAAAACACAATTTCGATTCGGTGCAAGCCAGTTCGTGTGCTTTTATAGCTTTTTCATGTTAGCAACTACTACGATGCCCTCCACCTTGTGATGCGCACTATTGGTAGCATTGGGAACTCGGATCGATTATTCAAATCGATTCATGGACTATTAATTCATCTGGTATGCTGTGATCTTACGGTCGACAGAATATTCATAACAAAATAAGAAAATGATTATTTACAAAATACATTATGTTTTATTCATAGAATAGTCTTAATAAATCCTACTCGAGATTACGAGTTTCATCAGATAAAAACAGAGTCTAGTTAAATTAAAGGTATAAATTAGCGCTTTTTCAGTTACAGTAGGCCTATATCGCTATTTTAAATGTTGGTAAGAATTGAGTTTTTTTATTTCTATAATTACAACATTGTCTTAAAGCAGATAATCTCGGAAAACGTGTGTGTGTGTGGAGGGTGGAGTAACTTGTTAAAAGTAGTTACTAAGCCCCAAACTAAAGGAGGAGGCCTATTTTTATGCATGTATAACCCAGTGCTTAAACTCATTAACGTAACATTCAAATCATGATTAGAAACACCCATAAGAAAACAATAGAAACGTAGGTGTGGATATAAAATGTAACAAAGTCATTATACTCTCCATGGAGAAGTGTTTTTGGGATCCAGTGAAAAGGGTATCAAGTTATGTAATTCTTCTGTCATATACACACAGATAAAATAAAATCAGGTAAACTGAATTGCCAGAATGCTTTTGTTGAATCAATTATAATTGCAATTATGATATGCAGAAAATAAGTTTGTTTTTAATCAGATTAAAATCGACCAGCATCAGCAGAACTACAGATTTGTGATAATTTGACAATCGCACACTCAAATAAAAATAAACAAAATTAAATAAAAAAAATCCATGTCATATTGGCCGGCTCCGGGATCTGAATTTGGGACCACGAATACGATTCCAAGACGTTACCACTTTGGCCACCTCGCTCAGTTTAACGATATGGTTTGATACGCATATGTAAAAAATAGTGTTATTTGTCAAAGCTAATTGTATTGCAACTTGAAATTCTTAAAATATATCAACATTTTACAAAATTCAGTGGCAAAGAACTCCGCTAATTATTTCACAGTAATATAGGCCTACCATCTGTATATAACAGTATTCATGTAGTACTCAATTTCAACTTGCTCAACGAAATAAACTAACATCTGATTGCATTGGAGTCAAAGCCCTCAATGATTAGAAAGAAAAAAAAACATGTGACCTTTAATTAGTTGTTACTCTGGTACCAATCAACCGATTTGGTCCAAAATAAATAGGCTTCTTGCCATGGACATTATAAATGCGTATACCACATTCCACGAAAATCCGATAAAGCGTATTTGAGTTATCGCGCGTATAGACACATGGACAGACATTTTCCCGTCCCCCACAAAATCTCATAAAGTATCATTCTGGCACGTAATAATTGTAGGGATCACTTTAACATTACACATGTCTTCGATTGTGCCATGTATAATTAAATAAGTACTGTAACACAAGTTAAAACTAGGCTACTGTTTGTGTGCAGGACGCCAAAAGTTAAGTCACGGGCAGCATGCGGTCTCCGGGTTGAAGACCAGGTCTAGGGCAGGGATTCTCAAACTTCCTTTATTCGAGGACCCCTTTAATTATTAATGTTCCCCTAAAAATGACCCTTTACTATTTTTACTAATTTTGTAGTACTGTATTAAACATTTGAAATATATTTAATTCAAAACGAAAAGCTATAGGATAGAAAGAGAAAGCAGTCTTTATTGATACATTTTTTTAATTTGTAACATTGAACTGAATTGCAAAAGGACAGGATTCTTAGAATTAATTATAAAAAAATAACAATGGAACAGTTATATAGCAAAACACCACTAATTTCAGTGAGAGGTGGTGTTTTTTTGCTTTTGACAATATCTGAAATATTGGGTTATATTTTTGAAAATATCAGCCTTAAATCTACTTCAATATTCAATATTCAAAAAACACCCGCGGACCCCTAAAACCATGCCTGAGGACCCCCAGGGGTCCGCGGACCACACTTTGAGAACCCCTGGTCTAGGGTATTAACGTGAAATAATAAAACTTAGTTAAAATTTAAATTAAAACACAAAGACTTTATACAAATGCTGACCTTGAAAATATTTTAATTGTTCGTACGACCATTCTAATTAATAAATCCCGAGTACAGAAGGGCGTAAACCTACATTAAAAATACATTTATGCGAGTCCTTGTATTTCACACTGACATATGGCTACAGAGTTCTACAATGTAGAAGCTGCTAGGAATGACTTGATTTTTATTTCTAGCACAGAAAATGGGACAAATTCTCCATACTGCAGCAGATAATATTTGGTCTGGTATAACTTCTTTGTACCAAAATGAAATAGTACTTGTATTTAAATATAATAAATTTAGTTTTAGATGCATTAATAGCTAAATATTCGGACCTAAGAGATATGAAAACAGGGACTGGAGAAAACTGCATAAAGACGAGCTTCTACTCTTCGCCGAATATAGTAAAAATAAAGTGTTCCCTATATAGGCCATGGAGGCCCAGAGGGTTCCGGGAGTTTGAGGCCCTCAGATTTTTGACATTCGGCACGGTTGTCAGCCTTACGCACCGGCCGTCTTTACTCCCAGGATTGCTCCTGGTATCCATTTCTGGAATCAACCCCAGAGCCCCGAATATAGTAAGGGTAAATAACGGAAGATGAAAAGGGTCAGACATGGGGGAGGAAAAACATATCCAAAAAATGACTGGGAGACCCGAAGGGAAATGACCACTTGGAAGACAGACGTAGGTGGGAGGACAATATTAGAATAGATTTAAGGGAATTAGGATTTGCGAGGGATGTTTGTATGGAGTTAGAACAGAATAAGGGTTGAATAGCGGGTTCAGGTAAGCGCGGCTATTAACCTTCGGGTTCCACAAAATAGATAATATTCCCTTAGCTTGTTTAGGAATTGTCTATTGTCATTGAGTAATTAAATAATAGCTAAATTGTTATTCGTACACCAGTTATGAAAATTTGACACTGCACGAGAAGCTGAGATTTTTGTGCCAAGTTGATTTTCATTGGATGATTAAGGTACAATCGTCTGCGAACATTGTTTTTTTTAGCAGACTATAAGCTAATTTTTTTTTATTAATGATACCTTTTTACCGTTTTTTTCATTGTTTTTCCTTTTTCCCCTTATTTTTACACAAACACCCATGCCCGAGGCGGGAATCGAACCCACAGCCTCCTTCACCACGGCTCCAAGGCAGCTTTAGCTACTGCGGCTAATGAGACCGGCATTGTTTCGATATTAGGAAAGTGTAAAAAAAAAGATTATGTAAAAAAGAAAAGTAATGGGCCTAAAACTGATCCCTGTGGTTTTCCCTTTGTACGTATGCGGAAGAAAGCAAAAACAGAGCCATTAAAACTGTTACTTATCGGCAGTGTTGCTTTAAAAACCGGAACAGAATGTGAAGAAAATCAATTAAAGTGTATACCGCAATCCTAGTGACGTATATATTGGTTGAGGTCAGTTCTCCGAGGGTGGTAGGCCTATCTGTACTAGAGATACAAACAATCTGCAAAAGCGTGGGCCGGAACCGCGGGACACAATATTATATAAGGGAGATGTACATTTATAGAATAGCAGCGCTTGTATAACACGGAACTAACAATCAACTATTAAATCAGGGGGCGGATGTCACCTGCATGGAGTTGTTTACCTGCAAAATCATCTCGGATATTTATAAACCCGACTTTTCTATTAATAATCCAAAATATATTGCTTGTTATATGCTTTTCATAAGACGAATCTCGTGTTAGGTAACGAAGCGTCAGTAACAACAGTGAAGTATTTACCTTTTCCACAAAGGAAAATGACAGCTTTAGAGATTCTGTTATGAACTACTGTTATGGGTGCGGATTTTTAATATTTGCATGTTTCCCCTTAAATGTCAGGATATGAATAGAGAGCATTAACTAAATTACTGATGGTTAACAGCACTGTAAGATTTTGTTGTGCATACTAGAGAGCGTTTCTCAACCTATGGTCCGCGGACCACTGATGGTCCGCGAAGATGGTGCAGATGGTCCGCAGACATAATTTAAAAATATCATAAAGCAGGTAATGAAGTAAAAAAAAATTTCACATAAAATGGACACTAGATGTCAAAGAAAAATTCACATAAAATGGACACTACACCATTTCAACCTCAATTTCGGAAAAAGTAATTACAATTTCGGAAAAAGTAATTTCAATTTCGGAAAAAGTAAATTCAATTTCGGAAAAAGTAATTACAATTTCGGAAAAAGTAATTTCAATTTCGGAAAAAGTAAATTCAATTTCGGAAAAAGTAATTTCAATTTCGGAAAAAGTAATTTCAATTTCGGAAATACGAGGGCTATTTTTTTTTAAACATTATGGGCATAAAATGAAAACCACAGTGAAAATAAAAACTGTTTTATTTGGAACATTTAGGTACACCTTCTAGCTACTTCTCTACATAGTCGCGCTCCGATTGAGACATTTGTTGAAGCGTGGTGCAACTTTCAAGTACCCTCTTCAATAGGCTGGCGGCAAGCTTCTATGAAAAGGGTACTTGAAAGTTGCACCACGCTTCAACAAATGTCTCAATCGGGGTGCGACTACGTAGAGAAGTAGCTAGAAGGTGTACCTAAATGTTCCAAATAAAACAGTTTTGATTTTCACTGTGGTTTTCATTTTATGCCCCATCGGAGGTTTAAAAAATAGCCCTCGTATTTCCGACATTGAAGTTACTTTTCCGAAATTGAAATTACCTTTTCCGAAATTGTAATTACTTTTTCCGAAATTGAGGTTGAAATGGTGTAGATGTCAAAGTTTTTAAAATCTTCGAAAATACACGTCCTATTGCAAGTTTGCTTACTTTTGCAGTTACGAACCACAGTTTGAAACTCCTCATGCACTGACGTCTATGGTTCCCTCTTTAATTCAAAACCCTGAGAAATAAGACTTTGTCGGAATTTGTTATTAGAGGCGCTCTCTTAACAAGGGTTTTATTGTTGGAGGTGCCCGAGTGTCTGATACCCGTAAACCTGTGTTATAATTCCTCATTATATTATCAAATTGGTAATAAATATTAAAGTCTGTTCAAAATATAATTTTACTGGCAATAGTTTACTTCCAATTCAATAACTGTGTTTTCGTCGAATTAAAAAAATGTATTTAGATTTATTTCGTTATATTAAGAATATAGGCCTACATATAGCCTACTTTTAAAAATGGGATGTAAAATTAGGGGTCCGTAAAAATGTTTAGACATGTTAGAGGTCCTCGGGTTCAAAAAGGTTGAGAAACGCTGTACTAGAGTATACTCGTATAGGTTAGGTCAGGGCAGGAAATATCAAATATGAGAATATGTGTAGTACTACAATAAAATGTGTACTATTAATGAACCAAGAAAGATTGTGTTGGCATGCATTCCAACGGTGTAAAATGTAAGAATTAACGATCAAATAAAAGAAAAACAATACATATACGAGACGCGTTCATAAAGTAAGTTTCCTAGGTCCGTTTACACAAACAAAACAAAATTTCACGGAAATATTTATTTCAACAGATATAGCAAATGTTCGGCTATTTTTCAACATATTCGCCACAGGATTTGAGACATTTGTCATACCGTGGGACCAACTTTTGAACACTTGTGTCGTAGAAGTCTGCCGCCTAGGATTTGAACCACTGTGTGATAAACCTTCTCCGTTTGTTTGTCAATCTCTACCATTCTCTGTCATTTCTTGAGGGGTAGGAAAATATGAAAATCTCTGGGTGCGCGGTCCGAGCTGTAGGGTGGAGACTTCAACACCTCCCTAGAAGTCTCCTGCAAAAGTTCGGCTAGAAGATGTTTCAACATCCACCCTACAGCCCGGACCTCGCTCCCAGTGATTTCCAGCTTTTCCTACACCTCAATAAATGACAGAAAAGCGGAGATGGTTGTCACATAGTGGTTCAAATCCCAGGCGGCAGAGTTCTACGACACAAATGTTCAAAAGTTGGTCCCACGGTATGACAAATGTCTCAATTCCTGTGGCGAATATGTCGAAAAATAGCTGAACACTTGCTATATTTGTTGCAATAAATATTTTCATGAAATTTTGTTTTGTTTGTGTAAACGGCCCTATGGAAACTTACTTTGTGGACGCGCCTCGTATCTTAAAACGCAACAGAACAGTATGTGCAGTCTAAAATGAGAATCCCGACAGTGACTGCGATCTGTACGTAGTATTACATTAATATAAGATTTTTATAGTGTCACGCTGGAAATTTACATGCAAGAAGTTCTCAATAAAAATGTCAGTTCTATTAATTACCTCCCGCTGTTCAAGTGAAGGACATAAGAAAAACTTAGTGTCGCACATTAAAGGAGAAACTAACAAAAGATGACTTGATCAGCGTATCCTCTACCATATGTCAGGCAAAGAAACGACGAGACTTGAATGTGCTTATCAAGTTCAATTCAATTAATGTTATAAAAAGTTTTAATTACACGATGTTTGTTAACAGAAGAATTAACCCTAAATAGGCAAGACTCAATTTCTTATTTAATTTATAAACCCGTGACGGACTGCAAAGAAAACTATTAACGCAACGATTAGGTCCATGGTTTAATTTAGTATAAGTTGGTATTATTTACATAGAAAAATAATCGTGATAAATACAATCTCAAAGAACTTGAAGTCATTGGACTCATGGTAGGAGCAAGAGGAACTGTTACAACTTTCATGTTGAACACCTTCAAGAGATTGGGACTTCCTCCATCAGTTATAACTGAAGTTGCTTTAGCAACCCTCAGAGGATCTGTTTCAATACTGAGGAATCACATATATAAATCCTAATCGTAACTGTTAATGATTTTCTATTTTGTATTAACTTTTTCTTAATTTTATTCTCTTTTTCTTTTCAATGTTCTATGTTCAATTACCTTTCTGTTTTTCTTTTCTGGTACTCTTTGTCTGTGTAGGCAACCCATAACTATGGGAAGATTAAATAAATAGAATAAACAGTTCAAGACATAATGTACCGTATTCCACTATTTTTTCGTGAGCGCAGGCCAAATAAAATCAGGTAAAAACTGCCAGATGATGTTAATGGGCAATATTGAAGAAACTATTGAGTTTTTGATCATGGTTTCTTGAGAAAGTTTGATAAGCATATGCGGAAAAATATGTGGGATAACTAGAATAAAAGCAGAACGAATTTACAGCAAATTCCTCATGTCTATTTTTTTGAAGTAAAACTTCTTTAGTGGCGGTAGAGGATAAATCGGGAAAATCAGTCACACTAAAACCGTCACGAAATCAGTCACAATCAGTCACGAAATCAGTCACACTACTTGTTTCGGTGCGGACTGCACAGAAAACAATCAACTCAATGATTCGGAGTAATCAAAGGAAATTTTTCAGACCTTGCTTCCTCAATGGCAATAGACAATTCCTAGGCAATCTAAAGGTAGGCCTATATTATCTATTTTATGGAACCCGTAGGTTCATTACCGCGCAAATCCAAAATTAAAAAATACAAATTTCCAAAATTTAAAAAAACAAAATTAAAAATTAAAACATAAAAAAAATAAAACAATAAACTCAATGATTAAGCTTATCCAAAATTTAAATAAATTATCCGACATTGGTAAAGTGTGTTAAAACCACCGCCTTCTCGAGAATTACACTGCATCTTTCTTTTCGTTTGACTGTGTACATTTTGAAAAAAGTTTAATAACACTATAATCAACAAAGTCGTAGCAGAAAACGCATGCGATTTTAAATGAAGTGCATGATAGAACTGATACGTGTGAACCTATATTAAAATCTATTTTGCCTTATGCAAACTATAAATCTCATAAAAAGACGCGAAGCCACTTATTGAATTCTTAAAACAAAAACTGAATTTCACGATGAATAATAACGCAACAGAATGGACGACAAGATACGGAACCACGATCGACGCTGTCTTCTCACGATTTCTCGATCGACTACATTCAAGGGTTTTTATATCCTACTTCAGCTATCATAAACCTATTGTATCCATCTTGGCTGATGGTGATGATACAGAAAATTCAATAGTTCAATAAAAATATTATTTTCATACAAAAAAAGTTAATTTCTTATTTTATTCAAATGATTTCCTTCTTCCGCTCGATACAATTATATGTATTCCTCTATTTCACTCTCAACATTGCCAAAATTAAAAATCCCAATATTCAAAATTTAAAAAAATAAAAAAATAAAAGTTCAAAATTAAAAAATCCAAAATTAAAAAATACAAATTTCCAAAATTTAAAAAAAACAAATAAAAAATTATAACATCCAAAAATCTAAAATTTAATAAATAATAAAATAAAAAAAATTAAAAATCCCAAAATCAAAAATTTAAAAAATAAAAAATAAACAATTCAAAGATCGAAAATTTAAAAAATCCCAAATTAAAAATTCAAAGATCCAAAATTAAAAAGTCCAAAATCCAAAATTTAAAAAGTCCAGAAACCCAATATTAAAAGGTCCAATAATGCAAAATTGAAAAAATCCAATAATCAAAAATTGAAAAAATAAAAAAATAAAATATAGTTTTACTTCTGTCGCGTGGCGTTTCACACACACACTTTTTTTTTATCTCAAACAGATTTTATGAGTTTTTGTTAACCAATATATCATATTATGAGTTCTAATATTATTAGCAAATTCTATTCAAACAGGGCACAGGAACGAAAAAATCAATAAAATCTACAGACTTGTGTGAGTCCATATCAACATACCTTAATAGCGTCCTTTATAAACTATAAGGTCTAAAAAGAAACCTTAAATATGTCAGATATCTATTAAAAACAGAAAACTAGCAGAAATTAATTACAGAATAGATTACAATTAATATTACGGTTTGAGATTCTCAGAAAGCTACCTCCAAGGTTGCTTCTGTTGACTCTAATTATCATCCAAGGCCATTACATGTGTAAATCCTATTAAACATAACCAATCAAATGGAGAGAGAAAAACTACTACCAGCAACGAAAGGACATTATGCATATATTTAGATAATAAATATTATTTACAACATTCGTAATATAGCAGACTTATTCAAGTACCCTTACAACCGACATTAGTCCACGCTTGTAAATGAGCCATGAACAAAATTAGACTTAACGATCTCGAGATAAACTCTCTGGCTGTGCGTATACCCGCATATAATACCACTTGCAATAATGTCATAATCTGAGACCTTTGAAAAAATCTTAAGGAAGGTGGTCGGAACGAAATAAAAGAAGGCATATACGGGAAATAGAACTCAACATTTATGATTAGGGATATCTAGTTTTCGTGAGTGGCAGATTCACGAACTGTGATTTTTTCAAACACTTCTAGGCCAAAATATTGTTTTACTTTCGCGATATCACCAGTTCATAAGCATTTTCGTCCAAAAACATCAGCGGTTTTTGATATGAAAGTAATTACTTGACTCGTTTTTACTTATTTCTCCTACCCTGTTCAAGTACCGGTACATTTTTTCTTAAATCTTGTGCTCTTTAGTAATTTGTAGGGGGCGGAATCCTAAGACCAAAAAATTAGAAAATAAATGCAAGCATTTAGGACCTAAAAACATTAAAATATTACCAATAAAATTTAAAATATGACTTTACCACTTACACATCGTGTATATTTTTTATTTAAATGTAGTGTTAATTATTTAAAATATATGTGAATTCTCAAAAAGTATCATTATAATACAAAACTTACAAAATATGATATGAAACTTCAAAATTTCTTTAATATGCACACAAATATGCCGAAATATGACCTAAATATGCTATAATAGTTGAAAATTTCCGAAATATTATGCAGTTATATGTACAATAAAAGCAGTTCCATTTTCACCAGTATGGTTGGAATCGGGTTTAAATTAGTCGGAAACCTGAATTAATGCAAAGGGGAAAAATATGACATGTCATAGAAATCCGCCCCCTAGTAATTAGTATTATTTATTTTTATTTTATGAATATCTTTTGGCTCCTGTCCTTGACATCTATCAGGGGCATGACTGTTGTAAGCCAGAAATTTTATAATAGTTATTTATGATACAAGGGGTAAAAGAAGAATTTTATTTTTCGAGTATGTATGTTTCTTTCGGAACAAGCCGTGAAGCAATCCCACGAGAAAAATAAAATAATTTTACCACGTGTATCATATACTATTTTTAGGCAGTCATCAATCTTTATAGAGAAATTAGATTTTTTTTTACCTATTTCGTACCTGCGATGGTGATTTGTTTCTTCTTAGCATCAGCGACTTGTTATATTGTTTAGGTTTACAACAGTTTACTTTGTAGGGAGAATTTGTGAAGCAATTTTCTCCTTGTTTTCATCAGAATTTTCTATATAGTCTTTAGCAACCGTAAACATAAATGTTGATTCTACAATTATTACAAGTTGAAATGGCAATTCCTTGGGCGGAGGAAGTAGGAATAGAATCGATTAAATGATTTGAAATATTGTTTGGATTTAGAACAGTAGGCTGTGTAGGGAGAATCTGTGAAGTGGAAATCAAAGTTGGTCACCCTGGAATGTTATAATTTTATACCACTCATGGCCGGTTTCTATAAACTCGCGAATTACCTATGGGTAAATTATCCAATGCACAGAATTTACACAAGAATAACACCACACAAACACAAATGATTTAAAGATAGCAATCACATACACTTGTGGCGAGTTTCTAGATAAATGTCCTCTGGGTAAATATGAAAATGACAGAAAAAATGTTCCTACAAACTCGGGCTAGATCTGTCCAAGGGTAAATCTTTGGGTTAATTTGTCCTTTCATGGATGGCTGGATAAAATTTAACCTTTCATAGCATCAATAATAATTTAAACAATGCGAATCAAAGCCTTCTGAATGAAATTAACTGTACAACTCCAAGGCCTTGCTCATTATATCATTGTGGGTGAAATGGAACTAATTTCCCCATGGATAATTTACCCATAGGTAATTCACAAGTTTGTAGAAACCGGGCATCAATGGCATAATTTTCGCCTTTTAATTAATACCATTAGAAGTGCTCCTTTTACCTTGCATAGGCCTAATAATATAAATACTGTTAGTTTGAAATATAGACGTTACTTACATACTACTTCAATTAATAACTTTAATAAGTTCGAGTACTTTATTCTTAAACGTTGTGCTCTTTACTTAAGTACCAAATTTATTTATATATGCTCTTTTCTATAGTAAATTTTTAGCTTTCTTTATATTATCTTTATTATCTGAACTTATTAAGCATTTACTCTTTCAGGTGATTTTCTCCTCCCCAACCCTAAAGACACCGCGGAATAAGTACGTGTTGAAAAGTGCATCAGAAGACGTCAGTTTAAACAGCTGACTCACACAATCCGATACGAATCGCAAACTAATTACTTTAAGAAATATATACTTCCTCACATTCGGATTTTATAGGAGGAAATTATTATTTATCATAATAAAACGTAATTAAGGAATACAGCATTCCTTATTTCTGCAACTGTACAACGGCACATGACTAAATTTATTACAAGTCAATGATCTAATAAAACTCAAACATTGATAGTGTATATAGCAAGGCCTACTGCGAATTTTAAACTAAACGGACACTGGTATCACCGTACGTTATGAATAGACTTCGGATAATAGGTAAAAACCTATTTTTATCCTTAAGTGATATATGGACGAAAACTTGTATAGTCTATGCATGTTTCATAAGTGACTAGCCTATGCCTAAAACTGAAACTTGTATAGGACCTAAAACAGCCTATTTTTACTTTAGAGCCTAATATTGCCTTTTTGCTTGTTTTTCCTCTAAAATTCAAAATAAGTTATTTTTTAGATAAAATTTTAGCATTTATTTTCAGTTCATACTAAATTTTTAGCTCGGAATGTGCAGTACATTATGACATATTTGTGACGTGGAAGGAATGATTCGTCTTCAGTAGAAAAATTCCTTGGAATTCCCAAGAAAATGTAGTGTTTTTCTCCCGACTCCCACATCCAGTAACAACAACAAAAAATTTAAAAAAATAAAATTAGTTCTCTGAACCACTGAGGGATACAAGGGGTTGAATATGCTACCGTGCGTAGCTTCTGCTCGCAGGGATTAGGTTTTCACTGTTATGGTCCTAGTAATAGGTCTATAATTCTGTGTACTATAGGCCTATATCTGTGTTTTATCATGATTATTGATTAATGGTGACTTCAATAAATATAATATTCTGCATTGAAATTGAGATATTTCAGAAAACTGGCAACTTAACGATTTTATAAGAGACTATTTAACAATTTTTAGAACCTATTTTCCAATTTTTAGAGCCTATTTTAGGTACCTAAAACAGCATTTTTAGCGACCTAAAAGTCCGAAGTCTAGTTATGACGAATAAAAAAGTGGAAGGGAAAGCGATGGTGCCGTTGAGTGAAAAAAACTTAAATTCGTAACGTATCCTATGGGATTCAGCAGTTTGTCTTAAATTTGTACTAAAATTACAGAAAGGAAATTGGAAGCAAAATTTAAGTTTCATCTAAAATTACAGAATAAGCTACAAGACAAAAACAAACTATGGGCCTTATCACTGTGTTAACTGTTTTCTTTGCAGTCCGGCATGGGCAAGAACAGTCTCTATAGTGTTTTATAAACAACTAGCAGGTGTCCACTATTATTTACTAATCTGCTAGATATTTTTTGCACTCCTTAGCTAGTAAGTGGTACTTACGAACGTTGTTTGCATGGATCGTAAGTTGACATTCCCACACAGTCTTGTTGCTAAGGGCGGTTGCGATGCGGTTAAATTACTTGCGCTACGTCATAATTCATTACGATACACTTCACAATACAAGTCTTTATGGACACGGCCCCCAGGACAAATATTCGGTGCCCATAACAACAAACACATGCGAATCACTTTCTGAAATAAACATCTATTTTCAAGAATGTATTTACATAATATTTTCAGGTAATATCACAATTAATATAATCAAATTGATATAAATAATCATCGTGCAAAAAATAGCATGCAATACACGTGCCGTAAGCGCATTACGGATCTCGGAAAATTGAAAACACTCGGCGCAAGCGCCTCGTGTTTTCAAACTATTTCCTCGATCCGTAATCATGCCTTACGGCACTTGTATCTCAATATACTATTACTTAACAGAAAAATAATCAAAACATATTTATTAACACTGAAATCATTTTTACACAAATGGTATGAATTACATAAGTGTATGCTATTATTAATTAGCCTATATTGTTTTACTTAGAAAATATAAGTAATTCTTTCTTTCTTTATCTGAGTATAACCTCTCCCATTTAGGATTTAAGCGACCCAAGCCGCCCGGGCTAAAATATAAGTAGTTAAATGAATAAAACAAATTTTATGCTGTCATATGGGCATATGCATTCGCAATGAAACTATTAAAACGAACCACAGATTCATGAACCTTACCCAAATTATGCAAAAACAAAAACAACCTGAAGTTCGAGTACTCTAGCCCATAAAACCCCCGCATAGTGAGTTTCGTCCAAATCATTCAATGTTTTCCCATTTAGACATGCATTCATAATCCCTTTCTGTCCACCTATGTAGACCTATAGAAAATCAGCTCTCAAATGTTATAAACAAATTACTCAAATAGAGCGGGTTTACAAAATCAAGGCGAGGTGGCCAAGATGGTAACGTCTTGGAGTCGCATTCGGGAGGGTCCAGATTCAAATCCCGTGGCCGGGCAATTTGACATGGGTTTTTTTCATGGTCTCCCCAGTCGTAAAGACAAATGCCGAATTGGATATTTACATACCATGAATCACCCTCACCATTTCATTCTGTATCATATTCATAAATTAATATCAGTTGAAATTTACTAGATAGAAATACACCAATAATAGAAACAATTGACAAGCAATAGTTCCATGGCCAACCCTACTGTATAGACACAGAACCCGAACTCCTGATATGACCTCGTAGCTAATAGGAGTGTAAACACAGCTAAAATAAAAATAAAAATAAAAATAAATCGAAGCGATCGAGAAACTGATGTGTTATATTGCTAAAAGTCGATTTCAACGAAAACGGTAATTAAATTTTGATATAATGTGCTCGAATGCATGTTTTACAGTAACTGACTGATTTCTACACTGTATTGCAAGGGGTATTACATGACAAGCTAAATTCCAATATCAATCAAAACAGCTTTTTTGTTAGAGAAAAAAAGTCAACTTCAGAAAAGGCGAGGTTATGGCGCATTATCTTACATAAAACATGTTAACCAGTTACATGCTCAACACACAAAAATCACTCAAAATCCGGAAGAATCAATCACAAAATTTATATGAAAAAAAAACTGGTAGAGGCGGAACAGGTAGTTGATACTGCCTCCCATACGGGCGGCCCCTAACCATATGTAGCACGGTCCATGCCCCCGGGTGCAGGTCCACATACCACTGTAATTCGTATTTTGGTATACATAATGCTCACGCATTACTTCGCATATGGTCAAGCAATATACGTTAACAATTCCAATCCACAATACAATCGGATTCTTTGAAATATCTGACAAATGAAGCAACTCTGAGCTATTATCCCAGATCTGGGTTGTACACTTCCTCACGACAATACGCCTTTGTTACAGATAGAATTACTTCAGAAATACCGCTAATGATGATGAGATGATGATGATAATAATAATAATTAGGGTTCGGATATTTATGACCTAAAAAGTGGAAAACATGACTGCAAATATGCCCTTAAAAATGGTTCAATATGACCATAGGCGTAACCAGGCCGACCATATGGGGGGGGTTATAACATCCGCGGGGTCTGGAAAAGGGGGGTCCGGGGGCCCTCCCCCGGAAAATTAAAAAAATCAAGATGCAAAATAACGAGTTTTAAGCTTCTGGGGACCCTCCCCCGGAAAATTTTAAAAATTAAGACGCAAAATAACTAGTTTTAAGCTTCCCACGCTTTATACTTGTATTAAGTAATTTATGGGCAGACTTAAAAAAAATTATAACATTTTCTTTTTTTTAATCAATGGGGGGGTTCAAACCCCCAAACCCCCCCCCCCTCGGTACGCCTATGCATATGCCCCAAAAACCCTAAATATGACTTAACAAAATAACGTAATTTGAAAAATTTAACGTTCCAATTTAAAACGTTTAAAGACACTAAATTCTTACATCACACGAATTCAATCAGGTAACAAGTTTTTAAAAACATTTGGTGATTTACAGTTTTATTTGCAATGAATTTCTATTTTAAAAGAATTTGCTCCTGTTTTGCTCTTAATCAGCTCAAAATACTCCTAATATTTTGCAGGCGTTGCGTGTCCCTATAAAATATGAACAATTGCATTAATTTTAAAATGTAAGTTATTTATTCCTTTGACATATCCTAAACATTAAATTAATTAAATAAATTTCAAATTTAACTCGACCATACAGTACATACACTGTATAATTGTGCTCTTTTACCGAATTTATGACTGAAATATGAAGTTAAATTACAAATATGGCCAAAATATGACTAGTACTACAAAAATTACCAAAATATGACTTTATATGCAAAATAAAAATGGTCCGATTAGGATAACAAGCGTGCAATTCGTGTTTAATTTCTGTTTGTGGCGAGAATGGAGGTCAGGATAAAAATATGACATGTCATAAACATCCGAACCCTAATAATAATGTTTATTAGCCAATGTCCATACAGGTGAGGCATCGTCAATATACGTAATAACAGTTCGTATAAAACAAAGTCAGCCGTAAGAAATTCGTGCAGAGGAAAATGGTCTCTCTATCAGTCTTGCATACACAAAATATTTAAATCTATTTATAGGTAAACTACGGACACTTGGCAGTTTGTTGAATAAATTAATTCCATTATAAAAACAAGTGTTATAAGTGCTATTAAAACGACACTTGGGTGAATTTATATCTGTCCTGCTTCTTGTATTATAATTATGCACTTCTCTATACATAAAATTCTCCAGATTCTTCTTGACATAGTAACTGTGGCTTGGTTCTAAACGGCCAATGTCAGTTTCTTGCAAAAATGAGATTTATGCATTACTAGCTTAAAAGACCCGGCGTCGCCCGGGTTTTATATTTTGTAATTGGAAATTAACTTATGAAGGATTTTCAATTTTAAATTCTAGGTCCTTATATAGGCATTTATAATTTGAAATAGGAAGAACGACTTATTACACTCAAACTATTCCCTCAGAAAACGCTTGATATAGTTTTTTTTTATGGCTCATAGAGGATCTAGAATTTTGCATCCCATCGCTTGTACAGTGCACAGCAAGCCTGGTAGAGGTTTAAATAAGAAGAAAAAGAAATTCCTGTAACATAAAATTGTAATATCGAGGCGGGAAATTTCCCACTCTTATGTTACCATAAAACCGTTTTGGAGATGAAATTAAACAGAAAGCATTATCACTTTCATACTTTTCTCTCAAAAAACCTGCGATATAATATAATAATATACACATTACCATACCTCGTTTTGTTTTCTCTATGTCCAGGGTAGAGAAAGTTATGTGATTCCATTATTTTAGTGGATTTCATTCTGTAATATTTATTTATAACATGAATTATTTTGATAACTTCTCTTATTTGTCAAAAGTGCATTTCATTTGGTTTTTCCAAGCCCACCTGATACCATTTGGCAACAATATATTCTGTGATTTGGAATTAATAATTATATGTAAAAAGGGATTAAGTATTTCCAAAAACATTTTAATTTTTGGCATTTAGAATCAGAATTTTTCAAAATCCTTTCTTAGTGAGCACCTACATTATAAAACGAAGGTACTGTCAAAATTCCAAGTCTCTACCTGTTATAGTTTAGGCTGTACGTTGATCCCTGTCATTCAGTCAATCAGTCAGTCAATCAGTCATTCATTCAGTCAGTCAGGACAAAGCCTTTTATATATATAGAGATTGAGCTCGGCTAATCTTTATCTTTCGTATACTAAAAGTGCCAATGTCTGATGCTATTAATAGATATAATACAGAAACCTTAGAGACCAACGTCGAAAGTTCTCAGCAAAAAAAGTTGCTTCTATAAAGGCTTCAAAGTCACTTATCTCAATAGGAAGTTTGACATTGGCCCTTTTAGAACCAAGCCACAGTTTTTATAAGATACAATAAAATATATAATATAAATTAAAATGTATCATAATATTCATTTCAGTAAAAATTGGTCTACAGCTTTCTCTCTGCTTTTGTTCTCAGTTTTTTTTTAAAAAGAATTAAAATAGAATGATTTTAATGTTGAATGATTAAGGATCCTACTTTGCGGTGGATAAAAATGCAAGATTACGGGACAAAAGTTGGGTTAATTTTAGCATTTTTTAGCATAAAATAGTACCATTTTGACTTAAAAAACGATAGTCTTATGGCTGATGCGGTGCAAAATTATGTACATATATGAAAAAAAAAAAAAAAAAAAAACCACTTCACCGAAGGAATTTTAGGAGTTTCATTTTTTAGATTTCAAGGGCTCGGTTTCCATGGCAGCGGTAGACAATATTACCTACAGTGTTCACATAGGGCTTTGGAAGTTGCAATACACTTTGACAAATCTTTAGACAATGCTACCTACAGTGTTCACATAGGGCTTTGGAAGTTGCAATATGCTTTGACAAATCTTTAGACAATATTACCTACAGTGTTCACATAGGGCTTTGGAACTTGCAATACGCTTTGACAAATCTTTAGACATGCTACCGATAGAAGTAATTTCCGTAAATCGAGCGAGGTGACTCAAACGATAACGTCTTGAACTCGCATTTGGGAGGTCCCAGGTTCAAATCACAAAGCCGGCCTTCTCTTATTTCCGTTACGGTGTCAGTTCAGAAAAAAAAGCTTTTCCTAAGAACCTCAATGGGGGTTTGGGAGTAGAGCCCCCAACAAGCAAAGCGAGTTCACATCTAAAGCCAAGAGCTGCCAGGAAGTTCAATATTTACGTATGCCACCCAAGTCTTAATATGAAAAAAGAAGCTAGAAATATATATATCAAGTTTCTCCACGCTCTCAATAAAATAAGAGCACCTGGCGTACACTGGAAATAAAATACGAGGCACGCATATAATATAATATAATACAATTAAACTCAGAACCAAAAACTGAGCGCCTTAATAACTGTTCTCCTTATTAAACACGAATCAAAGCTGGCCCTAAATATTTCTATGGTAGTAAAAAGGAGTTAATTACACTTTTTTTTGTGTGTTTAAATTCTCGAGATGACTAAAAACTAGCCCTGACAACAATAAGAATGTCTGACACAGCACCTTGGAGCAAGTGGTCCATACTTCCTGGTTAAGGGGAGATGGTAGTTACCGCTAGCAAAATGATAGAAAATATAGCGTATGTTCAAGAAGCCTTAACTCTGGTGTTAACAGTCAGATTTAGTTGAATTTTTTTATGATTTGCAAGTGCACTCTGCAGTTTAAAATAAGCAGAGAATGGTTGTTCTAGAACTCGCTGTTTGGTAGGAAAGAATTTTTTAACACATAGGTGATAATTTTGTTTTACGGTTACTTCCCTTGACATAGGTACGCTTTATTCAATTTCTGTAGCTTAGATTTTTGTAAAACTTTGGGAACTTACTAACAATAGGTACTATTATTTACGCTAGAACAATCAGTCTAATATGTACAATATTATTGCATGAAAACTTCACTACTAAAGAAAAAATACTTTTTAAAAATAAAAATAGTTGAAAATTCTGTATAGTCAAGACTTTTCCCCGTAATTCTGCTAAGGGAGATTTGTCATCCATCTATAATGAATTCTTTAAAGTTTCATTATTTTAGCATGAATAGCTTTTCAGAAAATGGTACCTGAAGTACAAAAAATGTAATTTTACAGGAGAGCGAAAAGAAAATAGCGTGCCTTATGGTAATTTATCCATTTTAGAAAGCTCCAGGTCGCTCTGCTTGGCTTAATAACGCAACATATAAGACCTAGGCCTATATATAAAAATATTCACAAAACTATGCTCTATTACATGAGCCTAAGAAAAAAATCGATTTTTTTGACACTGACAACTACCATCTCCCCTTAAGCACATCCCAGCTTTATTTTTAAAGGTTTTAACATTTCAATTCACAGACAAAATCTCTAAAGCTAAATAGAAAAATGGTCGTACAACTGTGAACTAGGTTAAGAGATCAACAGTTGCGGTATTAGTTTTCAAGAAAATTTGTCCATAAGACATATGTTCGGTGTTGCTGATGTATAGAACAAGTCATCTGATGATTTTGAATCTTTTTCATATGAAGGTTGAAAAACAGCCGACTCATCCGCAGCCAAGTAGAAAGAGGGAATCTTTGTTGGTCATTATTTATGTTTTTAAATGTTGTCTATTATGAGTTTATAAACAAGTAACGTCCACTGGTAGGGTAAGGTAAGGTAATATCGTGATATTTTTACACAAAAATAATTTCTCTTAGGGAAAATACAGAATTATTTTTTCAGTCTGTACTCATATTTTGAAACCATTCTTCCAGGCAATGTTTTTTTACTAAGTTACTAAATTCGTACATACGCACTTTGATTTACAAATATTAGTATGTCCTCGATTCTTTCGATACCTCGATACTTGCATGGTATCGGCATCGAGCGATACTTCAGAAAACTCGCTCGGTACTTTTTCAATACTTTGGTAATTCTGAAATTTAAGGAAATGCGGTATCTCTTTCTGCTTTTAGTAGTTTACTAAATATAGTAAATACTTCTATTTCTCCTTGAAATGGAGAAAACCACTCTGTGATTTTTGTCTAGTCATAAAGACTTTCCTTCTTTTAATATCCAAACAGAAGAGATTCTTAATTGTTTCGTTTCCTGTCAAACGTTTAGTTTTAATGTAGAATTTAAAAATAATTATAGGCTACTGATGATATTAAATTTTCTCTCATTAAATATGCACACTTAATTTAGCTGGTATTACACAGTTCTCTCAACTTTTAATTTTTAAAGTATCTATTTACTGAAACTGGAAATGTTGACGGTATCGAGAAAAAAATCACGTATCAGTATCGAGTATCGAGAAAATCTGGTATCGACCCATCCCTAATTTAAAGACAATACTGAAAGGGAAGGTAATTTGATGATGATACTAGCTTGTTTCTCAAAATAGTATTTTTACATTTAGGAGACTCAAAACATGTAGGCCTACGTAAGTTAAAAACCAAATTTTGAATTTCGGGGTCGAACACCAGGGTGTCCACCAAGTAATGGTGAAGAAATTCCCGACTTATTCCCTGATTTTCATTGATCATTTCAGAAATTCCCGACCAAAATATCATTATGAAGCACTTTCTAATAACTGTGTAAGAAAAATTATTGGATTATAATACTTAAAATAAGAAAAATTTTTAGTAAAAAAAAGTAATTGCAAACAATAATTACTTAGGTTATAACAGATACAAAAGTAAGGAACAGCAAAATACATTAAATATACCTTCATATAGGCCTATTATTGTCTAAAAGTCCTTTTGATCCCACTTATTTTTTCTTCAGCAACTTAATTTGTTCATCTAGAGTAGTTTTATTTTCCTCTCTTCTAGTTCTTATCTTCAGCTTTGCAATTTTTCGAATTTTCCCGGATATTTTAACAAATTCATTGACTTTTCCCGGATTTTCCCGACCATACGAAATTCCTGGATTCCCGGATTTTCCCGACCAGTGGACACCCTGAACACAATACTTCCTCTACTTACAGTACCTTATGGTATGGGCAGAGGAAGTAAAAATACCTTTCCAAAATAGAACAATAAAACACTGTACAAATACGAAAACATAAAAAAAATAGTGTTTTAAAAGAATTTGTGAAATTTCACACGGCATTCTATGAGCCCTATATTCCATGGCACTACTGTATTAACTTTTCACTCAAGGGAAACTCAGCAACTCTCGATTTCCAGAGCAGAAGGGTTGAGGGGACGGTCATCGGTCGTCTTACAATGGTAAGCAGTAAGTGAAGGGTGTAGAGCAAGTTTTGCCAACTTGAGAATTCCTGTGGTGGACACGTCAAGATAACGAGGATGGGGTGGGGGGGGGGTCACAGTGTGAGGGTGACAATGTCTTATTACAATGTCCATTGCGTCTGAAAGCTATCAAGAAGTTATTCCGCTCTGTGCATGAAGGGGGGTGACTTTGACACCCCCTGGGTCATGGGCTCGAATCTTCTAACAGAGAGGGAGTAAGACGACGGTAGTCTCTAACAACTGTTATGTTTCAAATTACTAGACAGAAACTACTCACTAACTGTTATTGCTAGAGAAGCTTCCGTGAATGATGGATTTACAACTTATGGTTGATAATAAAGTGGAAATATTTTATTTTAAACACTTCTAGACTAAAATACTATCGTTTGACACTTGTAAAAAAAAAAGAGTGCGTGGAACGCCACGCGACAGAAGTAAAACTTTATTTATTTATGTATTTTCTTCAGTTTTCCTTTTCTTTGTAACTTTCATCCTCTCACGGTATCCTCTTGCTCTTTCTGCAATTGATTTCGGTTTTTTAAAGTCTGTGTGTGCCTTTTTATGAGATTTATAGTTTGCATAAGGCAAAATAGATTTTAATATAGGTTCATACGTATCAGTTCTATCATGCACTTCATTTAAAATCGTATGCGTTTTCTGCTACGACTTTGTTGATTATAGTGCTGTTCAACTTTTTTCAAAATGTACACAGTCAAACGAAAAGAAAGATGCAGTGTAATTCTCGAGAAGGCGGTGGCTAGTGCTGTTCAACTTTTTTCAAAATGTACACAGTCGAACGAAAAGAAAGATTCAGTGTAATTCTCGAGAAGGCGGTGGTTTTAACACACTTTACCAATGTCGGATAATTTATTTAAATTTTGGATAAGCTTAATCATTGAGTTTATTGTTTTAATTTTTGGATGTTTTATTTTTTTTTTAGTTTTGGAAATTTGTATTTTTTTATTTTGGATTTATAATTTTGGATATGCGCGGTAATCAACCTCCGGGTTCCATAAAATAGATAATATACCTTTAGATTGCTTAGGAATTGTCTATTGCCATTGAGGAAGTAATGTCTGAAAAATTTCCTTTGATTACTCCTAATCATTGAGTTGATTGTTTTCTGTGCAGTCCGCTCCGAAACACGTAGTTTTGAGTGTGGCTGATTTCGATTTAGTGTGACTGATTTTTCCGATTTACCCCAACCGCGAGAAAAGAAGTTTTACTTCAAAAATGATAAATCTCGTTTGTGGTGCGATTTTTCCTTTTATGAACGAAATTGTATTTTTCATTGAAATCTTTTGAGTATTATATATTTTATTCAATGCACATCACTAGTACATTTAGCCTATAGAAAGTTGCAAAAATATAAACGCAAACTAACACAATAAATGTACATCTAATAGACTGTTTTTGCAACTTGTGTAGGAAACTTCAACAGAAGCATGAAAAATGGGGATTAGAAGCAAATTATATGATCATATGATTATGAGCAAGGATGAAATGGAAATCGGAAGACACAAAATCAAGGAGTTTTAAATGTTTAGGCTTAATCCATCAGTGCGGTGGATAATCAAAATTAGAAATTGATAAACGGATATGTGAAGGAAAAAGAGTTAGGCTACTGGAATGTTAAATTCAGTACTGTGCAAGTGTAACAAAATATCATATATAAGGGAACAGTGGAATGTATAGGCCTAATACTCTATAGAGCAATATCGTGGATTGTAAATAGAAGACGAAAAGAAAAAAATAAACGCACCAGAAACGGATTATTGGAGACGAGCGGCTAGGAAGTACAGGAGAGAGAACAAAAAACGTAGAAATAAGACATGATGAACAAGGACATAATAGAAAACTTACTCATTGGCAATGGACAATTCCTAAGCTAAAGGAATAGGCCTATCTATTTTATGGAACCCGTAGGTTCATTGCCGCGCTTACATGAGCCCGCCATTCAATCCTATTCTGTGCTATCTCCAACCAACCATTCCTCGAAATCCTACTTCTCTTAATATTGTCCTCCCACCTACGTCTAGTTTTTTTCCCCTTCGGGTCTCCCAGTCAATATTTTTTAGAATGTCTTTCCTCCCCCATGACCAGCCCATTTGATCCTCCGTGATTTAATTACCCTTACTATATCCGGTGACGAGTACAGGCCAAGAAGCTCGTCGTTATGTAATTTTTTTCAGTCCCCTTAGGTCTTAATATTTTCCTAAGCCCCCTGTTTTCGAATACTCTCAGATTATGTTCTTTCCGAAGAGTAAGCGGCCATGTCTCACATCCATATAATACAACCGGCAGGATAATTGCCTTATAAATTTTTAGTTTTAGATTTCTGGACAGAAGACGAGAAGATAAGAGTTTCCGAACTGCATAAAAGCAGCATTTCCTGATTTGAGTCTACACTTAACTTCGGCCTTAATATTATTTGTGTCTGTAATTACTGCTGCCATATATTTTAATTTCTCCACTTGTTCGAACGAATTACCGGCTATTCTAATATTCTTAGCGCATTATTTTGACGTTTCATGACCATATACTTAGTTTTTTTAATCCATATCTATAAAGCTAAATACAGTCAAACAAAGCTGTTTTGTAAAATTCCGCGCTTGTCGCTGCCTCTAATCACGACGTAATCTTGTAAGTCAACAAACTAGTAGCAACAATTTCTGCTTCTTGATTACACCTCTTATAACCCATATCAGCAATCCACGGGCGATCTATGAGAAAGGAGAAACACTCAACTACAGATCACAAGACAAAAGCTTCAAATTACCTTTAAGAGTTCGCAATGCACATAATTCCTTCGCGGGTCGGTCGCTTTCGGCTGGAGGGCAGCAACCGGCCTGCTGGCCGTAGTGTGCCCACCCCTGGTCTTGAGTAACTGAGGAAAAGCAAGAAGATGACTGCTTAAAGAACATGGGTGGAATGTGCAAACTACTTTTATGTGCTCATCTACGTGAATATTCGCGATTTTATATCATGCTTCCTTTTTCACGTGTAAAATCAATCAAAGCTGTGTGCTAACATCTAAGTGTGCCTTACTTATATCTATAATACCCCTAAAACCATAAGACTTATCTACGAACAGGCGAGCACAAAGTTCACAAAACGAGCGTCAGGTAGTTAGTTTGTTTGTTTGTATTTTGAATTGTAAATTTTAAACGAAAATAATTTCATTTCTCCTTGTGTTTATAATAGTAATCGAAAAAACTTTTTGGTAATTTCGTACTGTAGCGGAATTCAGGCTCTTTTGGTTGGCAACAATTTGTTTCGAAACAAATCACTGTTTGAAACAGATGAACATGCCAGAAACATTCACGGAAAGATTGAATCGTCATTTTTTATCAAGAAATTTATATAAGTTATCTCTTGAAGTTATTGAAAAGGCAAATAAAGAACTAATATTGAAAAATCTGTCGTTATAGTAAGGAGTTGCAGGCGTATATAATGATTATAATGAAGAGAAGGTCGTACGTAGTTTTAAACGAAATTATTGGGTTGTCTTACGTTTCTGTTTCGTCAAAACGTTTAAATCAAACATATAAACGTGGAACCTATTTTCAAAGCCGAAATAGTTATGTGTTATTTTGAATTGTAAACTATTAATATATACACGATAATATTAATAGTAGGAACATAGGAACAATGTACACTCTCATAATATCAAAAATCTTCTGGAAACCCCATACTGTAGACTAAGTAAAAGAACAAACAGCTATCATTCCATGGGTATAAAATTTTACAATAAACTGAATAATAATTCTTACAAGTTGACGTATAACACCCTTAAAAAGACAGCATATGATTGGCTGGTGTTAAACCCTTTTTATGAAGTGAATACTTTGTTGCCCAGCCTATGCAATTAACTTATAATGTATTGCCGCTTGGCTTTTTTCTTTTTGTTTCTGTGTTCTAACATTTCCTGTTGCAAGAAAAGCAGATAAATACGGGATTTTGTAAGATTGGTATTTTAAAGAAAGCTAGAGCGAGTTTAAGATTAATGTGGCTGCTAAGAATATAACAAAGGACTGAGGAAATTTCGGTGGCAGTGTTTAGATAATGTGTCAGCACGGATGCGGTGGGACGTTCATCTGAATACAATGCAAGGTTGCAGCATGCGTTTGGAAGAGCCCACATCCGCGTAAACCGCCAAGGTAAAGGTTAGTGCGATCATAGTGGAAATTAGAGCACAGGTATTGGTTTGTATGGAGAAAATCCGGGAAAAATATGTGATACACATAACTTCCTCTACCGAAGTAAAAGCTCTGGATCTTAGAATAATATATTATAATACATCTGTCTCTGTCTGTCTGGAACCCTATAGCCCCTATGCTGGGGCGAAGGGGCCTCCAAGTGGAGGTTTCTGTTACCTATATGAATTTTGTTACGCTTATTTTCCTAGAGAGGGCAGAGGGACAGGTGGTAAGCCCATTGCCTCTCAACCCCCCTCAGGAAACTAAGGTATTACTTGGACGTGAAAGGGCCGAGAAATTTTATCCAGAGGCTCTAATTAAGGCTTGGAGTTCTTTTACGTGCCGTAAATCTACGACACGGGCCCCCCAGCTTCAAGTCCCTACCGGAGGACTCCGTGCCCAGGATTTTTACGTCCTGAAAAACCATTTACCGTATAATACAAAGTACACCATATATAATGCATGAAATTCATATAGGAAATCTAAATAAAAGTGCGTATTTAGTTGTTTTAACCTGATGCATAGCTTTATTGTTCACAGGGCAAGACAGTTTCTAAAAATAAAAAAAAATAAAAATAAAAAATGGGCAGCTTATAACTACCCTTCAGAGAATTTTTACGAAAAAAATGTTTCACATAAAAGATTTAGCTCTTAGTATAAGCACCCCATGTACACAATTTAAACAAAATCGTTAGAGCCGTTTTCGAGAAAACTGTGAAAAACTAAATTTTCATAATGTAAAGTGGCATTAAAAATAAAATCAGGTAAACTGATGTAACAAAGTGCCAGTATGTTTTTTTTTAATCAGTTATGACTGCAATTATGATATGCAGAATGTGTTTTTTTTTTAATTGATTTCCAAGTTAAGCTCCAGATTTATTCATTAAGCAGGGCTTACGGAAGAAGAAAGGTTTACCATCTCGGCCACCTGGGTCATTTTAACGGTCTAGTTGGATAAGCGCATGCAAATCAATATGTTTTTTGTCATAGCTACCTGTATTTTAATTTCTAAGGCCTTATAAGATCACAGTAAAACAATAGGCTATGTTGTCAAGATAACTGATTTTCATTTTTTTTATAAATTCTTTCGAATACGTATATTACCATAACATAGACACTAAATTGAGCATTACTCCGAAACAGGTCAACCGATTTTATGCATTATGAATAGACGTCTTCCCATGGACATTATAAATGTGTATACCAAGTTTCATAAAAATCTGGTAAAGCGTATTTGAGTTACCGCGTCTTTAAAATATACACTAAATTGGGTTTTACTCCGGTACCGGTCAACAGATTAGGTTCAAATTCAATAAGGCACTTCTTATGGACGTCATAAATGGGTATACCAAGTTTCATGGAAATCCGATACAGCGTATTTGAGTGATGGCGCCTTTCTATTATAATCTATTAAAATAGGCACTAAATTGGGCATTACTCCGGTACCGGTGGACCGATTTGGTTCAATATCAATAGGGTTCTTCCCATGGACATTATAAATGTGTTTTCCAAGTTTCATGAAAATCCGAAAAAGCGTATTTGAGTTATGGTGCGTACAGACACACGGACAGACATTTTTTCGTCCACCACACAATCTCATAAAGTACCATACTGGCACTTAATAAGAGAAAGTCGTCGGCAATCTTCGTGTCACATCCCCAGAAGATATCTCACCCAAATACAATTTTTTTTTTATACGACTTTTCGTTCTCGAGCTAGGCTGTTCACAGACACACACAGACAATATTCTGAAATTTACATTTTTTTCCTTTCTTTCAAGGAAACTCAAAACGTGTATTTATGTTAAAAACTCAACTTCGAACACAAAGCTTATTCTACCTATAGTACCTATGGTGAGGGCAGAGGAAGTAAAAATATTTAGAAACTAATCCCGAAGACGTATTTTCTTCAGGGGCCTGTTCGAAAACACGGGTTATTAACTACAGGGCAAGAAATTTCAAGTATGACACTAGCGAAACCAAGAATTTCAGTCACTTGATCGGAGCAAATGATAAAATTGTTTTATCAAAATGGTTCGGGCAACGTTCCGCGCGCTTCGCCCATTTTACGGTTGCCATAATCGGCCCATTTCTGGATGAATGGGTACGTCATCAAACCAAACTGTCGAATTTGGGACGATACCAATCCACATGAGATCCAAGAGCGTCCAATGCATCCCAAAAAAGTCACTGTTTGGTGTGGATTTGGGTCTGGCGGCCTCATCGGTCCATATTTCTTTCAGAACGATGTTGGCCAGGCCATCACCGTCAACGGCGAGCGCTATAGGTCGATTATTAACATTTTTCTTGGCCTAAATTGGATGATATGGTCACCAACGAGATGTGCTTTCAACAGAACTGCGCTACGTGCCACACAGCTCATGCCATATTGGACATTCTGGACGAGCGATTTGAGGGCATGGTCATCTCACGTGGAGGTGATGTGAACTGGCCACCGAGATCGTGCGATTTGACCCTGTTAGACTTTTTCTTATGGGGTTTTCTTAAGTCGCAGGTCTATGCGAATAAGCCATAAACCACAGCGGCCCTCAAAGACAACACAACTCATGCCATCGGTCAAATTCAGTCTGATTTATGCGCCAGAGTCATGGAAAATTGGACATTTCGGTTGCGCACCCTACAGCGAAGCCGCGGCGGACATTTGCAGGATGTTATATTCCATACATAATGGCATCGATAGGCCTTTCAAACGAATAAAAAATTTCGATGATATCTCACACATACTTTGTTTTATTTAAATTTAAAGATAGGAAGCGCTTAATGAAAGACCCTGTAGCTCGACAATTGCTGTCATGGGGCTGAGTGCATTCCGTTCCAGACCTGCTTAAATCTGAAAAATTCGAGGTAACGGGTATCGAACCTGCGGATCTGAAGTCAGCAATTTTAACTACTAGAACACGTGGACGATCACATAAGCGATAAACTATGTTAAATTTCCTTCAAGTGAGATTGTTACTTTGTCTTAATTATCATCAGGGCCCGGATTCTAATGACTAGAGACCGGATTTTAAAAGGAAAATTTTCACCCAAAAAAGGACGAAAAAATGGAAAATTATTGCTAAAAAAAGGTGGGAAAAAAGGGAAAATTATTGCCAAAAAAAAGGTGGGAAGAAAAGGATATAGGCTACAAGTAAGAGAGTGTAAAAATTCAACAGAGAGATACATGTTTGTTTTATGTAAAGCCTTTACTTGCTCTACAGCTGCTGATTCTGTAACATCTAAAGACTGAAGAAATTTTTTGATCTTGTTGAAATTCTCACAGAGGAAAATAGCACACGAAGTCCATGTTCCCCAACTTGTTATAATGGGTAACTTAGGCAATGGCAAGCCTGTGATTTCCCTGTAACGCTCTATTCTGCTGGGAGGAATTTTTTTTTCAATGGTGAATCAGTGAAAATTTTTTTAATGTTTTCATATTACCAAATACTGGGTAATTTACGAATTTTTCAAAATAAATTAGCAAAAAAGGTACTGGAAAGGGAAGTTCCTAAAAAAAGGAGATGAGCCTAAAAAAGTAAAAAAAGGGGGTGTTAAAACCAGGTCATTTGCAGTTGAAACTTACTCAGCAATGTCCTGTTCAATTTTATCACGTTTTGTGATGAAATATAAAAAAAGGAATTCCCTTTAAAATCCGGTCTCTACTAATGACATGTCATCTTTTTATTGATGCTGCATAGATATTGCCAACATGTAGATAAATCCTAATCATGGCCTCTAGATTACAGAAATGCATTTTTATTAGGTCATCGTTTGTCATTTTATGCAATTTTATATTTTTAGGGCATTTATTTGAATTTTAGGTCTTATTTTGTCATTTTCCTGTAATTTGCTTCCTTATTTAGTCATTTTCATATATTTACAATGAGTGTATTAACTTTTTTCGTCGCTAGCGGTGCTGTCTTTGAAGTGTTGTTTGTTTAATGCAAGAAGGAAAAATTCGGCGTTAAAGTGTTGTCATGTCTCAGTCGGAAATGAGAATCAAAGAAACGCCAAAATTTTGTATTATATTACTGTTGTTATTAGATTGGATTTGAGAGTGCAAACTACTGTTTACCCTCAATAAACAACAATACAATCCAGCAGACCACAAAAGGAAATGCCGAATTTTGACTCGCCAGTGCCTCAGTGCCAGTATAAATTTCCGTAAGAAAAGAACATTCACAACAATATAGTTATTTATTTACAGTTTTTCTAATTATGTACAAACTAATCTATAACTTTGTGTGTACAATCATAATTTTTCATAAACAAAGTATCTGTTTTAGGTCAATTTTTATAATTATTAAGTCATTTTCTTTAAAATTTAGGGTCATTTATAGGTGATTTTTCAAACAATTTTAGGTCATCGTGCTCCGGGCACTGATTATCATTAATGTTTTCTAATCAAAGTCAAAGCTCCCCTCTAACATTTAGTCACTTCAGAATAGAATATCAGCAATGGCACTATAAAAATGAATTCCTTAATCGCTATGGTAAAGAGAAAGAATATTTTCGCTGTCTTAAGATGACTCTTCCTGTCAGCAACTGGTTTCAAAAGCGCTTCACGCTCTACAGCACAAAATTCTCAGCTCGGATTCAAATGCCAATTTAAAGGTCATTTTCCAAGCTCCTTACTTTGTATCATTATAACTCACTCAGCAGAGAGAGGGGGGGGCACTAAAATAGTTTGCTAATTGCGTAGGCCCTCTTCGTGATTCGCATAAAAAAAAAGCTGTTATTCAGACAGATTTACAGCGTGGTCGAGTTTACTATCTCAAACGAGACGTGAACCTCAAGTAACTATTATAATGTTGAGAACGCGGATATAAGTTACTTCATAAAAGGGCGACTCTGATACAAAAAGTGACTCGAGAAGACAAAGAGTGATTTTTAAAGAAAAAGGCGTGATACGTACTTCTTTTTTATTTAATATGTAAATCGTCAAAATGTATCGACTTATACAAGCCCATCAGGAATTTAGAATCGAATAGTTAAATTTGCGAAATTCTAAGGGGCAGTGACCCGTTCCATAGATACATATATAGAAAAAATAGATAGATACATACATACATAGATAAATAGACACAGACAGACAGACAGATAGATAGATAGATTTATTAGATAGAGCAATTGATAGTGCTCATGCAATCAATAGTGTCATGGCCTACCCTACTGTATAGACACACATGACGAACTCCTGATATGGCCCTGCAGCTAAAAGGAGTACAAACACAGCTGGATTTAAAAAAAAAATCTTATTTATTTCTCACCGCAATTTTGAGTATTAATTCCAATAAACTTGTTAATTTTTTTCATCGTCATATGTAGTCAACTGTAAAACAATGTTTTTTTTTACGTGAAGCATCCACCGAAAAAGAAAGAAATTCACAACGAAATCAGCCATTATATTTCACAAAAAAAAACTCAGCCTCGGACAGAGGAAGTTCTGTGAGAGGACAGAGGAAGTTTTGTGAGAAATTCACATAAGATTTCTTTCCCCCAGAAATCTAAGCTAGAATCTGTATAACAACAGATCACCGATTTACTTACTTTCTCAATGACAATAGACAATTCCTAAGCAAGCTTAAGGAATATTATCTATTTTATGGAACCCGAAGGTTTATTGCCGCGCTTACCTGAGTCCGCCATTCAACCCTATTCTGTGCTAACTCCATCCAATCATCCCTCACAAATCCTACTTCCCTTAAATCCGTTCTAAGATTGTCCTCCCACCTAAGTCTACGTCTTCCACGTGATCGTTTTCCTCCGGGTCTCCCAGTCAATACTTTTGAGAAATGTCTTTCCTCCCCCATGCGCGCAACATGTCCAGCCCATTTCATCCTTCGCGATTTAATTACTCTTACTATATCCGGTGAAGCGTACAGGTCCTGAAGCTCGTTGGTATGCAACTTTCTCCAGTCCCCATTTTCATCCCTCTTGGGCCCAAATATTTATTTTTAAACACACTCAGACCATGTGCTTTCTGAACAGTTAGCGGCCAAGTCTCACATCCACCGATTTACTCATCACTAGACTTCAGACTATTAGGTCGCTAAAAATGCTGTTTTAGGTACCTAAAATAGGCTCTAAAAATTGGAAAATAGGTTCTAAAAATCGTAAAATAGTCTCTTATAAAATCGTTAAGTTGCCAATTTTCTGAAATATATCAATAATATTGCAATTCAGAATATTATATGTATTGAAGTCACCATTAATCAATAATCATGATAAAACACAGATAGGCTATAGGCCTATGGTACAGAGAATTATATAGACCTATTGCTAGGGCCTGTATTACTACCATAACAGTGAAAACCTAATCCCTGCGCCCAGAAGCTACGCATACCATACTAACATATTCAACCCCTTGTATCCCTCAGTGTTTCAGAGAACTAAGTTTTTTTTTTTTTTTAATACTGGATGTGGGAGTCGGGAGAAAAACACTACATTTTCTTGGGAATTCCAAGGAATTTTTCTACTGAAGACAAAACATTCCTTACTATTTAACCATGTCACAAATGTGTCATGTGCTGCACATTCCGAGCTAAAAAAATTAGTACGAACTGAAAATAAATGCTAGAATTTATAACAAAAAATGACTTATTTTGAGCTTTAGAGGGAAAACAAGCAAAAAGGCAAAATTAGGCTCTTAACGTAAAAATAGGCTGTTTTAGGTCCTATAAAAGTATCAGTTTTAGGCATAGTCACTTATGAAACATGCATATACAAGTTTTCGTCCATATATCACTTAAGGATTAAAATAGGTTTTTACCTAAAATCCGAAGTCTACTCATTACAATGTTGTATTAATTTCGACATAAGCTATTAGCCACGTGGACAGTTGAGATTACGTACTATATCACCGTCATTGTTTATAATATAACGTTCCTAGAGGAGCACAATGGCTAATAAGTCTACACGAGCAGAAATTCATTACCGCTAACTCGCATAGCTTTTTTTTTACGAGTGGCTGTAGCTCCACAAAGCGGCTAGTTTATGGAAACTAATTGCGCCGCTCCAATGGCTTTGACAGGTTCACTTGCTACATGTACGGGAGAGGAATTCTCTCACAATTAAGATATCTCTCTCTCCGACTGGTTCCTGCTCCATGTCCCACGGAATCCTGGTGGTCTTCAGGGCAATGCCCCTCCCCGAACCAAAACACCACATAAATCTCATGTCCTCGATCAGGATGTACAAATAATTAAAACATCACGGTCCATTTGTGATATTTATGGCTCTGGTCCAGTTTTTATATAGTCTAATTATAGCTTCTTCTTTGTGTACCACTGACATTTTCGTAAACCCAATTTTGAGGAGAGAACTTCAGTAAGTTATAGTATATTGCGATACAAGTGCCCCTTTACGGCCCGTGTGTTGCATGCTATTTTTTGCAAGATGATTATTTATATCAATTTAATATTGTGATATTACCTGAAAATATTATCTATATACAGTCTTGAAGAATGGTGCTTATTTCAGAAAGGGATTCGCAACCGAATATTTGTCCTGGGGGCCGTGCCCATAAAGGCTTGTATTATGAAGTGTATCGTAATGAATTATGACGTGGCGCTTGGACCGTAAGTAATTTAACCTCATCGCAACGGCCATAGCAACAAGACTGTGTGGGAATGTCAACTTACGATCCATGTAAACAACTTTCGTAAGTAACACTTACTAGCTAAGGAGTGCAAAAAATAGTAATAGAATTAATAATAATAATAATAATATAATAATAATAATAATAATAATAATAATAATACAGTAGAGTCCCCCTATTCCGAAAATCCGCCTATTCCGAACAGAGTTCAGAAAAAAATACCTATTTTTTTAACTTAAAAAACAGGTGAAATTAGAAAGACATTCGTGAAAAAAAGGTATTTATTGTTATACAAAAAAGTTAAATAGAGACATACGTAGAGCCTAAGCTTGATGAAAACGCCTGAAACCAAATTGGAATGAAAGCTGGTTAATTACAGCACATGTCAGCTCCATTTATACAATTCCCCGCACTTAATTTACGTCTTAACAAGTCAATACGTTTATATTATTCATGAAATCCGCCTATTCCGAATTCCCGCTAAACCGAACGGGCAAGTTAGTACTTTACGACTCACCCTGCTCCCCTTTCCACTCGCCACTCGCCTGGCAGCTTCCACCCCTCTCGGCTTCTTCCCGCGTGCCGCCTGCACCACTTCCCCGCAACGCATACCTTCATGCCTGTAGCCGTTGCTCAACGCCGGTAATGCATAATTGCAATTGATATGTCACCTAATATTTCACAATAAAGAAAGCCCCTTGCACCTCCACATAATATTCCACAATTATAAAAACGACCCTTCCAACAAAATAGGCTATTTCACAATACAAAAAATACCCTTGTACCATACATAATATTTCATAATTATAAAAAACGCCGTATTATAACATAAAATGTGGCTTAATTGATGCAGGAAAATTCCCTTGTACCAACACTACTTACAAAAACCGATTCTTGCATTAAAACTCATGAAATCCCCTAACATAACTCTAATATACGAAAGCTTCCTTCAGTGCTCAACATTCACTCGTAGCGTAGTGGTCCTAGCAATAATGCTAGGGGCCCCGGGTTCGAATTCCGGTCATTCCAAAATTTACTATTAGGAATAGGTCTCAAATAGGTAGGTAGGGTGAAGAGGAGGTGAGAGGAAGGAGACGGGAAAGGAAGAGAAGAGAATAAAGAAGAAATAAATTATTTTTTCTGTTTCATCAGTTCATTAAGAGATGGCGCTACCGTCGCTTCTAGTAGTTCAAATGCCACCGCTAGGGGAGGGAATAAGAGTAGGAGTGGGGGACTCGGGTGAGTCGCAATGTACCAATTTCCCACCGAACGGAGTTCGGTCCCAATTAGTTCGGAATAGCGGGACTCCTCTGTAATAATACCGAAAATGGAATTTTAACTCAAACAAAGCCGTGACACGATGCCTAATCTTTCGCGATTATTAAGTGCCAGAACGGTACTTTATGTGGTGGACGGGAAAATGTCTGTCAGCCTGTCCGTGTGTCTGTACGCGCGATACCTCAAATACGCTTTATCGGATTTTCATTAAATTTGGTATACGCATGGGAAGAAAACCGGTTGACCGGTACAGGATAATGTCCAATTTAGTGCATATTTTATGGTATTATCAAACGCAAATCAGTTATAATGACAGCATATTGTTTTACAGTGTTTCGTATACGGCTTTGGAAGCTGCAATACAGTTACTAACCGAAAAATCATAATTACAGGTTTCACAAAAGACGTGATTCGGTGAAATTTTTGAAGGTCCGAGCAAAGGAAACACTTCCGTATACTGCTTTCGATACTGCTGATTTGCCGCAGTTCGTTTTTGTCCATCAGACTCGTCACTGATTTTATGTTTACACGGCATATTTCCTCAATATTCTGCTTGCACTGCAACGCCCAATAAAACTTCTAGAAAGCAACGGCGTCGGCAGTCGTCAGCGGCATAATAATAATAAATAATAATGATAGTGATAATAAAAAAAGAGGAAATATGTTAACACCAAAGATGTTATAACTACAATTATGTTATAACTGTAAGATATAACATGTCTGGTTAACACACACGTCCAATTTCGCCAACACAACGGATTTTTTTTTACAAACTATTTCTCATGATAACAGTAGGCATCTCTGCTGAGACATTAACTTTTTTATGTTCGCGGGAGAAACGAAACATTTTAAAAATAGATATTGGGATTTGTAAAATCCGTAATATGTAGTACAATTTCCGTAATGCCGTAGCAAATTCAAGAAAATCGTAGAAACTACGGAAATTCCGTAGCAGTTGGCATCTTTGAGTTAGCCATGGCATTTCCGAACTCAGAAATTGATTTAAAAAGTTATCATATCATAATTTCAATTACCACTGATTAAACAAAGGCATTCTGGCACTTTGTTATATTAGTTTACCTTTCTTCTAAGTTATCTTAGTTTTATCTCTCCCTTCTTAGGATTTAAGCGACCCAAGAAGCCCGGGCCTTACAGGGCCGCGACCTGTCGGGAGAGGGATTATCTTTGAATCACATACATACTTTTTTTTTTACCAGACAAGGACATGGAGGGCCTCCCCGGATGAGTGATCAACCCAATGCCGGGGTCACCTCTGAGACAACATGAACACATAGGACGAGACACGCCATTCACACACACACTCACTCAGAACAAGGCGAAGATGGGGATGCAGATGATAATGACGGCCAGATGATATCCGGAGACCACAAGGGCCTAAAGCTACCCGACATTTGTCTCACAGGTGAGGAAAACCCCATCTAGGTAACTTGTCCCGACCAGGAATCGAACCCGGGCCCGTTGCATCCCCTACGCCACAGCGGTGGACATTTGTTTACCTGATTTAATTTAATTTTGCAAATTTAAAAGGTCATAGGCCTACGTACATATAGGGCAGGTGGTTATTCTTAACATTTCCAAAAAGGCTGTAATGCTATAATGGTTACTAAAATTCTTTGGTTTGGTACTGACTTCAGACTTGAAATTTCGTGCCCTGATGTAGGGCACTGTCATATAACCTTCTACAACATTATTAAATAGTAATCCTGATTTTAACTGCAGTTCTTAATAAGCTTATAACTAAAAATTATAAAATAGGATAGGGGTTTTACATGCAATTTCTTGCATTAATAAATAATGAGCAAGGAGTCATAAAAGTTAAGCGTATCTTTAAACTTAACAGAACCAGTTAACCAACCAGAACTGCATTTTCATGGCCGCTAAACAAAAAGAAATTTATGCATTCCTTGAGGACAATTAATTGTGAAATTTAATTACGATATTAAAAGTCACTTGTAGTACAAGACTTTTTAATAACATAGCATCTTTTCCTGGTCACATTAATATTCCAAACAAATATCCCCACAACAGAATTCCTCTGCAAGCGCCTCATTATTACTATTTATTTACTCTAGGGTGCATGCAAATTCTGCTACAAGTGTTATAAAACCAGTTATCTGCATTCCGCTTTCAGAAATCACAAAGAAATTGCCTGTTCAATATTCAAGTAAGAGTCGCACGGATGATGATTACCTCTAGACTCTGCATAATTATATGCTTATATGCGAGTATGGGTTTAACACTTAGTACGTACATGAAATTCTCTCTAATTAGAACCAATTTAGAAATCAAAATTACACAACAATTTTAGTATTCAATTTCAAACAAAGTACAGACTAGTGTAATAGCTCAATCTCCATGAAACCTGTTTGCACCTTGGACCATCATCATTGTTGAGAGCCCAAACTTTCACATACCAGCTATACTAGTTGGTTTTTATGCAATAGTTCAGGAAATTATCACCCAGCAAACAATTAGCATTTATCCACAGATGTTTCGCTGCCATTTTAAAGAAACTTGTTCGGTTAATAAAGGCTGTAATGGGCAATCTAACCCAATCCAGGTTCTATCAAGTAGAAATCAAACACTCAATTTAAAATAAAGTTAATTAACAGTTTTAAAACCAATGAACTTAGAGGACCGGGCGGTCATGAGTAGGGACCGGATTTTTAAGTTTTTAAAAACACTGTTTTAGGTTTTCCATTAGGTGAAATAGTTTTTTTTTTAGGTTTTTTATCCAAAATATAGTTTTTGGGTAGAATAATTGTTTTAATGATTTTGAATGTACTACATAGGATTGAATACATACTACTAGTAAATTTTAACTTAACAACTTTGACTTAAATTAGTGTAAATTTGCTTTAAGACAATATTATACAATTGAAGAAAGAAAGCATAAACAATCAAAAGTAGCAGTGAATATTTTAAAAGGGATACGCTGGTACTCTCTTGATATTGTCCATCCTAGACGACAATGTGTTGAATGAAACGCTGGTGGTATTAATTTCTATCCGACAAAAATTATTCTCTCCCCGCAAAATATCCATTTCTCAACTGACAAACAAAACAGACAAAAAAGGAGCCTAAATTAGATATTTTACGTTTTATATCCCGTTTAGGTATATTTAGGTTTTTATACTCCATTTAGGTATTTTTAGGTGCTACAGAATTAATGTGGGTGAATCCTATGGACATGATTTGAAAAAGTGTATGAGCGCTTTTTGTTTTGGAAGTAAGGAAAAAAATAGGTAAAAACACAGCCCGGCAATCTGGGTCTCGGTGGTGAAGCCTAGCCTTGCGCTCCGCCGCCATCTTGGCTCACTGTAAGAAACCCATTAAACTATACGTAATTCAGTAACAAAATGCTACGAGAGCTTAGATTAAAGTATATTTTACAATTTTCTATTGGAAATTTCGCGTTCACTGGTGAAACATACTGAAACCGCACTGAAAAGTATGTCCTCTTGCTATTATTCTTAAATATTTGTTTCAATTACATGCTTAAAATTAGGTTTCATTGACATAAAATTTGACGTTTTAGAATAATGTTGATATCAATAGGAACCCGAGTCATATAAATATGACCACATAATTCTATCACCACTGGATATACAATATAAAATAAAATATACCGGTAAAATAGAAGTTTCCCTACTAGCCTATAAGAAAAATGGCAATCTTGGTCATGTCAGACGAATTCACAGTAGCCTACCTATTTCAGAGATATTTATTGTGGAATATTAACAGTCTAACAATATTTAATATTTGTGTAGGCCTACATTCTATGTTCAAATAGAGTTCTTTCGTTATGGACATGTAATATATTTTGTCAAATGCATGATTTACTTAGACAAAGAAAGTTTATGGACTGATGTCCAATATCTATCCTCCGTCATTGATTATTATTATTATTATTATTATTATTATTATTATTATTATTATTATTATTATTATTATTATTATTCATAATAATATGCATAAAGATCGGCCCTGATGCCTTCCGTTCTAGATTACCTGTTAGTGTTTTAAAATGTATTAAAAAATGTAATTTTCTCTATAATCTCCTTTTTTATACTAGCTCCTAACACATATATGCGAGAATGTTTGTGCAACACATTTCCACTACTTATTTTCATTAAAATTAAGAACACTGTAATTGGAAAGAGGGCAGGAAAAAGAGTGCAATAAGAATAACTCATACTGGTTTCATAGGTTACTGCTGGACTGTAAAATATTACCTCTTCTGTCTTTTATTTTGATTTAAATTGTTTTCAGTCCATCAAAGCATATTTGAAATGTTGTTTGTCAGTATCTTTCAAAACATGTGTCTGGCATTGATGCGCGGACCGCCATATTACTACACTGTAACAGCTGCTCAACGTGGCTTCACTGCCGCCAATAGCACAGCATACACCATTGCCGATCTATCTCTATATATCTGTGGGTAAAAACCTAAGAATCCGGTCCCTAGTCATGAGTTTCAATCTATGTTGGTAAGTTCATTCAGACCTATGTTGATGAGGCTCAGGTTTCAATCTGTGTCTAGAGGTAAAAGTAACCTCATATTTTAAGTTTATTTTTAAAAATAATTGAAAAAGTAGCTAAATTATGCACTGGATGAGGCTGACTTCCTTCAGTCGGGTAAATAGGATTTATTAATTCTGAGCTTTCGACTGCTACAAGTTCTGCAGCCCACAAGATGGATGCAGGGCCAGTAGAAGCCAAAAGCTTGGAATTAATAAATTCATTCACCAGCCATTTCATAAAATATGGGAATTTTTCCCTCAAAGAGAGATTTTATAAAACTAGTGCAATAGGGAAGTCAAATAGAAGTCTAAATCCTAGAATTCACTGAATACTCAGGAATGAGTATTTGAAGTTGTTTTATGTGTAAAATTTGTCGATTACTTAATTATTGCACTGTAGTTAATTTTCTTGGCATTTATAGCATGATTTTAACACTCTTTAATACCAAGTAGTCAAGAGTAACCAGCTATGTCCTGTTTGATTTGAGAAAATATACATCTTAAGGTACAATTTGGTATAAGATTCACTTCAAAAAATATGTGTGGTTAATTACTATGTAAAGTAGCAAAAAGTGACGTTTTGTCCCACCTGTAATGTCCCACCCGTAATGGTGAAAGTTTTAAATAGTTAAATATTATTGTAAGAGTTAAATAAATGTTCTGACAGTCTTGAAACAGTTTATAATTTTTATTTAATCCCTCATACCTTCATTTATAATAACATCAAGACTCTAACATTCATAGCAGAACAGCAAATGAACTTCTGTTTTGCATCATTAAAATTATTGTCCAAATTATGTCCTACCCGTAACAGATTTTGAAAAACAAATTTAAAATATTTAAAATAAATGTTAAATAATGCTTTCCATGTAGTATGAAGGAGAAGGCATGGTAGATTTTACAGAATGTGCAGAACCAGTTCTAATTCATGATTTATGATTTGTAATGTACCAAAATAGTTGTCGTAATATGCTAGAATGTCCCACCCGTAATTATGAAATGGCTGTCACCCGACTGGAAGCCTGAGGGTCTCTCATCCATTATCGTCAGGAAAGTCTTGAGTCATAAGTTATATTATACACATAGATAAATTAAAAAAAAAACATAGCATAATTATTATTTGCATTGACTAACTGTGTAAATTCTATAAACCATAATTGAAATACGGTCCTCGTAACTTTTAAATTTAAATCTTTTCTTTTTACATTTCCTCCATAACTATCTTAATTATCATTAGGGCCCGGATTCTTAGCTTTTAAACTACTTGGTTCCCTGCAAGCAACCTATGATATTTTAACATGATTATCCATTTCATTGTTTTGATAGTCACATAGTTAAATAAGACATTACAGAGTAGATCTGCTTTATAATTGAAATACGATAAAATCCAACCTTATAGAACCTAAAAATGGCTAAATATGTTTTATAATAATAAAAAATTATAAAATACTTAACACTCTAATAATATGTAATTTTCTCATTAGGTACCTCATTGTCCTGGCAAAGAAAAACGTTAATGAACCAAAATCTTCAGTTTCTTGAGAAGCAAATTAGAGACATTCTTAACAAGCTTACACTTTCATCTTATTCACAATGTTTTCACCAGCAAGTTGTCACAGTAGTGTTCTAAAAGTTGGTTGATTAAATGAGAAATGTTCTTGTTGAGTTTATATGCTGGACTTGGAAATGACAGGGGAAATTCTAAAATAATTGTGTTAAATAAACTACAACTGTTCAAAATGAAGCAAAAAGTGTTCCTACGTGTAATGGTTAAGAGCCATGGAATCCTAACTAAACAAAAATTAACATAATTTTTAAAAATTAAGAAAAAAGAGTTCCTATAGTTTTACGGTTCATATTTTCAATTTGTTTATTATATTGATTAAAGTGAGACTTAAAAAAATACTTGTCTTAAAATGGTAAAAAACTAAAATAAAACTACCAATGAAATAGTGGTGATGAGTTGTTGTAAATAAATTTCCACTTGCCTATACAACTGTGGAACGATGAAATAGCTCAAAACAGGCTGGCCAAGAGGTTTGAATCCAGGACCTCCCAAATGTAAGTCCAAGAAGTTACCAAATATTGCTACAACTAATTTTTTTTACAAAATTAAATGAGAATTAAGGACAAACTCTCTGGAAGGAAGCGGTACAAGAGTTAATTATTCTAACCAATACCTCCACCTACTGGAATTTCATAGAACTTTCTGGATAATGTTGTCACAACTAAAATTTGTGGAGAAAATAAATTACCAGCAATATATTTTATAAAGAAGGTGAAAAAGAAGAAAAAAGGAAAATGAGACATTTTTAAAAATCCACCCAGACATAAAATCCACAGCCTGAAAAGAGGACATGTCCAAGGAAACCCAAATGTATAATAGCCCAAACTATGTGCCAAATGTCTAATAACCTGGGAGTCTAAATCTCCCGGAACTTGAATTTCCATGGCCTGGATTATTCTGAATTTCCCATTCACCTAGCACTTACAGAATTAACACTTTTGACACAAAGAAGATATTTAAAACACCAGGGAAGTAAAAACACTGAAGAAGCAACTTAGATGTAGAAATAAGCAGTTAAGAATATAAAACTTAAGCTGGCTGACCTTAACAGTGGATTCAAATGACATTGACTAAGAAGGTCACTCAACCGTTGCAGGGCAAAAGAGATCTAAATCCACGACAGGTGTGAGTGTGTGTATGCCTGGGAACCACTGGCTTCTGATTTTATTTGCAAGTAAAGTGGGCAAGCGTGTGATCTGTGGGTGGACCAAAAGTGAGCGTAGGCAGCGATCGGTTTGCAAATATCTGTCATGCATCCCATTAAACAAGTCCTTCTAATGTTTTATGTATTTCTTCTTATTAAATATTGCACCAAGTCATGCAACACCCTGCATTAGAATATTCTACATCAATAGGCATTTAAAATACATGACACGGCATATCTACCCTTATACAATTCAATGGCCCTCAATAGCGTGCTCACTCGCTCCCTCACTTTGTGAGGCATCGGGTATACTCGGCGATGTTCGTAATATTATACAAATATAATAGCGTTAGGAAAACCGTTTCTTTATTATATAAGGCCTAAGTGAAATGAACACAATGAACAAATATTATAATTCTATTTTTACTCTGAGACGGAACAGGCCAAATTGGCCTATCTTGATGAAGATGATGATGATGATTTTTACTTACAATTTTCATAGTTCTGAACCACAAATATTTTTAATAAACTGCCAGTGTAAATTTCTTAAAAATCCTGGCGGGCGAAGCCGCAGGCACCAGCTGTAATAGATTGTTTAACTCTGGAGTATCGCAGACAATAAAAATCCAAACAAACAATTCCTTCCCTTGAAAAATTATATAATTTCTGAAAATTACACTGAATTTATCAAATAAAATTCACATCATATTCATCTGTCAGCAAACAGTTGAGAAACGATAAGTATTATGTGTTCACATGTAGCTTTGGAACTGCATAATCGAATCTGAGATGGTTTTCTAATCATGGAATGTACTCTAAAGCCGGAATTTTAGCTGTTTCATTAATTATTAATTATTAATAATACACTTTATTGGATTTTCATGAAACTTGGTATACACATTTATAACATCCATGGGAAGAAGCCTATTGATATTGGATCAAATTGGTTTACCGGTACCAGAGTATTTCCCAATTTAGTTCCTTTTTTTATGGTAATATAAAAGCAAATCAGCTCTCATGACAACATATTGTTTCACAGTGTTCATTTACAGCTCTGGAAGTTGCAATACAGGTAGCTTTGACAAATAACACTATCCACATCTTCCTTCACATATGCTTATCAAACTTCAGACCTTTGTTCTTCCATAAGCCCTGCTTAATGAATTGATCTGGAGCTTAACTCGGAAATTGATAACAAAACTAACTTATTTTCTGCATATCATAATTACAATTATCTTCAATTAAACAAAAGCATTCTGGTCCTTTGTTGCATCAGTTTACCTGATTTTATTATCGTTATATTATTATTATTATTATAGTACACGTAAAGAAGGAGAGAGTAAAATTTACAATACCATACAAACTTACAGTATGTAATTAATTAGTTTCATTTTTCCTGTGGTATAGTCGAATATATGGTAGTTTTGTAAAATCCGCCTATATACCACAAATGTAACAATAAGCTGAGGTTTATATCAGAGAGAGGAAAATAAATGAATGAACTATGAAATAATGTGGTTTATTACGATATTTAAAAGTAAGATTGTATATTAAGTGTATCAATTAAATCTAAAATATTAAAATATCATTGAGCTCAATGAAGTCAAATTGGATAAAAATTGTCACTTATTAGATTAAAATATAACTGGAATTAAAATATAAGCATATTTAAATAAAACATTCAAATGTTGTCATAAATCAGAGGATAACTTATTGAAATATAAGTTCTGTCAATATGTATATCTTTTATACAGTTAGCCTTTGCTCACTTCCTCTTTTGATGGTGTAACTATCACTATTATAAAAACAAATCATTTAGTACTATGTATAGTTCTTCTTCCTAGTTAGGATAGCCGAAGTTTAAAAAAGGTACACTTCCTTCTTTCTTCTTGGATACTATGGTTATTGTTATTAAAAGATCCAATGTTAATTTATACAGTAAAAAGGTTAATTATAATCTGCTTAAAATTCCTCTTCTTAAAACAATAAGTAGAACTTGATGTAATATGTAATGAATTTTCTCAATAATCTTCAGCTTTATTTGTTTACGTTGTAATGAGATGCATTTCGACGAAACAAGGCGTCATCATCAGTCATACCTAAAATGAATATATAAAAAATCAAAAAGAAGCTCATATAAATTTAAATATTGAAGAAAATGTTTATTAATTTAAAGTGGTTAATTAAAATATATAGAAAAAGTTTTTGAATATGTATTCTGGTGAAAGTTGTTAAATTAATATTTAATAATAAGTTATTATGGTAATTTATTTAAATAAAATAAATTGGGTTTATATAAGGATAGCTATTAGCTATTAGCTGGTATATAGGCGGATTTTACAAAACTACCATATATTACAGTATGTAATCGCAATCGCAAGAATAATAACTTCTGAAAACAACATTTCCACATCATTATAGTTCACTTAGCCATTTACAAATTATAGTACGTACAATTCTAGAACAGTAATTCACTGAAGTAATGAGCATAACTAAAAGACACACAAGAAAGCAGGATTCTCTATCTGGTGACAGATAAGTACTACAGCTCCTTGATGAGTTACTTAATAAGTCATTTCAAATTGAAAATGCAAACCAGATGGTGAATTGGCAGGAAGTGAGAGATTTCAGAAAACTGGATGAATTGCTACACTTCCTGCACTACCTGTCCACGGCCATTATGATGATGGATGGGGGTATGACAGATGAGTCTACTACAGGGTGGCCCATCATTTTAATTCAATTATCCACTGTTTATTAAATACACTCCTGAGCATGGGCGTACGGTGAAATTCTGTTTGGAGGGGGTTGAAAGAATGTGGTCGCAGCTCCATGTCCTTGTGCTCACTCAATACACTACTTTTAGTAACTAAACAGTTGTATTGTGATCATTAGTACACCATCTCTTCTATATATATAAAAGGCTTTGTCCTGACTGACAGGAATCAATGTAGAGCCTAAACTATAACAGGTAGAGACTTGGAATTTTGACAGTACCTTCGTTTCATAATGTAGGTGCTCACTAAGAAAGGATTTTGAAAAATTCTGATTCTAAATGCCAAAAATTAAATGTTTTTGAAAATACTTAATCCCTTTTTGCATAGAATTATCGAAACAAATTCACAGAACATATTGTTGCCAATGGTATACGTGGGTTTGGATTAAATTAAATGGATGTTTGACAAATTAGAGAAGGTATCATTATAATTCATATTATCTATATTAATAAAAGGAACTGTCCTCGATGTCCAGGGAAATCTACTGAACGCAGAGATCTGAAATTTTAAACATAGGTGGACTGAAGGGTCGGAAAATGCACCTCGAAGCCGGAATTTTAATTTTAGTTTTCGTTCGTGAGTTATGAGTGAAAAACGGGCAAAAAACATGCATTTTTTGCGTTTTCAAAACATAAGTTTTCAGTTATACATTTCAATGTCAAATCAATTACAGTTGGCTTTGGCTGATTTTGTCATACCTTGAAAATAAAACTTTCGCGATCGCTTGAATGTTGTAAGCCCTAAATATGGTCAAACGTTGTTTTATTTGGACGAATCTCACTATACAGAGGTTTTCTGGGCCAAGAAACTCGAATCTGAGGTCGCTTTTACCAGACGATGCTATCTAATCGGGGTATGTAGTCCACGTGATTTAGGAGTTAATAAATATAATGATTTTACTATTATGCTCTTAATTTTTAATTTTTGAAATAATTATCGCGGGCGAAGCCGCGGGCACATGCTAGTAAATAATATGATGTTAGTTATGCAGCACAGTATTTCAAACTGCTTTCTTTAGCTATCTGTCCAATTCTTGTTTTAAATCTATATTAATAAAAATGAATTTCCAAAATGTATGACGGAGCATCACTTGAGAACCGATTTCGCTGATTCTTTTTTTGTTGTGTTCGTAATTGTCAGAACAAGGTTTGTATGAAAGAAAATTTTTGGAAAATCCACAGAAAAAGTCGGAAATGTGAAATGAGGCAAAGTTAGAGAGTTCTGCTGTCAATTGTTTACATAACGAAAGTTTTGTTTACGGTGTTCACATAGGGCTTTGGAAACTATATTATAATATTGGGCTTTAACAAATTCTGATACTATCGATGTAAGTAATACATTTGTGAAAATAATTCTTGAAGAATAAAATCCACGAAAATAAAGCAGTCACATAATTTTCTCTACCCTCGACATGGAAAATATTTTATCACTTCACATTTTGATGTAGAATATGCGGTCGTATTGCAGGGACAACGTAAGTGTGTGCCAGTGAGTATGCTATATCGGAAGTCGGTAACAAATCCTATCCACTGATACGCAACTCATAGCTGTAGGCTTTGTATTAGTTGAGAAATAGGCCTAGGGATGTTTATCAGAGGCCCTAAGCATCTAAAAGAAGACAAAATGGGATGGAACATTTTCAGTCCTACGCACGCAGTATATTATGTCCCAGGTTTTTGGGAAGGAAAGTATGAAAGTGATATTGAATTTATTTTTTACTTCAGCCCCGAAACGGTTGTATGGTAATATGAGAGTGAGAAATACAATTTTCTGTCAAGACAATACAATCTTATGTGACCGGAATTCCTTTTTCTTCTTATTTGCACTCCTCCCAGGCATGGTGTGTAGAAGCAATGGAATGCAACATTCGACATCCTCCATGAGCCATAAAAAGCTATATCTAGCGTTTTCTGAGGGAATAGTCTGAGTGCCATATGTCGTTCTTCCTCATTTCGAATTCTACATACATATTATATAAGGACCTAGAGTTTCAACATCGAGAGTCCTCCATAAGTTAATTTCAGATTACAAAATACAAAACCCGGGCGACGCCGGGCCTTTTAAGCTAGTAGTTTATAAATAAAACCTTTGTTTTGAGAAATTATCATAGTAGTATCTATATTCTGTTGTTTCTGTAACGGCAAGTTGATTGCAGACGTAATAATTTCGTTTAACTACTCGTGCTGATTTCTGGAGCTAAGTCCATTCCAGAAAATTTGGTTTTACGTATTGAAAGCTGACATTCACTGGACTCCTGAGATCCAACCAATCACACCACATTAATATCCAGGCTATCTAATCATTTATGAGAAATTCCAAAGGAAATTTTGTTTATCAGTAACGCGTCGCTGTTATAAGAAAGTATATAATTAAAAAGCCACCAGTATTAATAAATTATTTAATAACAGTAGGCCAACGCTTTCCTGTATAGTAAAAGTTATTTCAGATCATTTGCTCATTGAGATTAAGTATGTCCATTATTATTAAATAAATTACGAGAGTAGGCTACACTTTATCTAACCCCAACATTGAGGACTACTTCTACAAGCAAGGCAGTGCAAAATTCACTTTTCAGTTGCCCAGAATAAATTCACATATTTATATGTTTGTTCTGCACTTAAAGGTACCACAGATAAGGAAAAGAAGAGCAAAAACATGACTAATGCAAAGAGTGTGCTTAAATTCTGCATAGCGAGATACATAAGCAAACACAGCTAGAATTCCTTTGATTCTCTCAGATCTTTATTTTTAATGTCGCGTCCCAGTATATATATAGTGATATACTTAAAACCAAAGGCAGTATCAAGTGAAAGAGGAATGCAAGAACTGTTGTGCCAAAGCAAACATTTCGAGGCGACCACCAGCAAGCTGCCAAAGTGCATTAGATGGCACGGTGAAGAAATATCTCATAAAAGTTACATCCAGCTCCCATATTACTTGTGAAACAATCAGTCTAGAATAATACCACTCCCTGCCACTCTATCCTACAAAACACAGAATAAAGTATGTAGCAAAAATATCTCAAGATTTAAATTTAAAAAATCCATTTGAGTTACTAAGATTTTAATTAGAAAATCAATATAAATAAAAATCAGAAACTGATATAACAAAGTGCCAGTATGCTTTTGTTGAATCAATTATAATTGCAATTATGATGTGCAGAAAATAAGTTTTTTTTTTAATCAGATTAAAATCGACCAGCGTCAGCAGAACTACAGATTTGTGATACCTTGACAATCGCGCACTCACATAAAAATAAAAAATTAAATTAAAAAAATCCATGTCACATCGGCCGGCTCCACGATTTGATCCAGGGACCTCCAGAATACAAATCCAAGACGTTACCATTCGGCCAAATCAGTCAGATTGACGATGTAGTTTGATAAGCATATGCAGAGATGCCAACCTTGAAAGGTGGTTATCAGTAGTGTGAGTCCTCCATGTTTAACCGAAAAATCACAATTACAGGTTTCACAAAATACGTACTTCGGTGAAATTTTTGAAAGTTCGAGGCAAGGAAACTCTTCCGTATACTGCTTTCGATACTGCTGATTTGCCGCAGTTCGATTTTGTCCATCAGAATCGTCACTGATTTTACGTTTAAAGACATATTTCCCCAATATTCTACTTGCAAGTTGCAACACTCAATAAAGCTTCTAGCAAGCAACGGTGTCGGCAGACGTCAGCGGCATCACAGTGATAATAAAAATGAGGAAATATTTTAACACCAAATATGTTATAACTACAATAAAATTATGTTATAACAGTAAGACATAACATCTTTGGTTAACACACTCCGTCAAAGGTTGTAGTGTCCAATGTCACCAACACAACGGTTTTTTTACAAACTATTTCTCATGATAACAGTTGGCATCTGTGCTGACGCATTAACTTTTTTATGTTTGCGGGAGAAACGAAACATTTTAAAAATAGATATTGGGATTCGTAAAATCCGTAATATTCAGTACAATTTCCGTAATGCCGTAGCAAATTCAAGAAAATCGTAGAAACTACGGAAATTCCGTAGCAGTTGGCATCTCTGCATATGTGAAGGAATAGTGTTATTTGTCAAATCTCAATGTATTGCAACTTGAAATTCTTAAAATATGTCAACATTTTGCAAAATTCTGTGGCATATAACTCCGCTAATTATTTCACAGTAATGTACCTTCTGTATATAACAGTATTCATGTAGTAGGCCTACTCAATTTTAAATACACCAACGAAGTAAACGAACATCTGATTGCACTGCAGACAAAGGACTCAAATGATTAAAAATGCAGCATTGTAGTATAGACATGATTTAAAAAAACATGTGACCTTTGATTAGTTGTTACTCTGGTACCGGTCAACCGATTAGGTCCAAAATTAATAGGCTTCTTGCCATGGACGTTATAAAAGTTTATACCAAGTTTCATGAAAATCTGATAAAGCGTATTTGAGTTATGGCGCATTTAAAATAGACACTACATTGGATTTTACTCTGGTACAGGTCAACAGATTTGGTCCAATATCAATAGGGTACTTCCCATGGACATTATAAACGCATATAACTTACCAAGTTTCATTAAATCCAATAAAGCATATTTGAGTTATCGTGCATACAGACACACGGACGGACGGACAGACATTTTCCCTTCCCCCACACAATCTCATAAAGTACCATACTGGCACTTAATAAGCTATGGGTAGAGAAGGTAAAAAAAAGGTAAAGTGATCGCTGTACAGGCCATGGAGGCCCAGAGGGTTCCAGGAGGTTGAGGCTCCCAGATTTTGGACATTCGGCACATGAAGGTGGTAAGGTTGTCAGCCTTACGCACCGGCCACCTTTACCCCCAGGATTGCTCCTGGTACTCATTTCTGTTGGAGGCTGAGTCAACCCCAGGGCCATAGTGCCACCAGAAGGATTAGGCCAATTGAAAAATCTCAACGACCTCATCGGGAATCGAACCCGCGACCTTCCGGTTTGTAGCGCAGCGCCTCAACCACTACGCTACAGCGTACCCCTATGGGTAGAGAAACAATTTCAATTCAACAAATAGGCTATTTTCAGAATTTCACTTCCCTGCCTCCAATAACCCCAGCACTTTTGAATCGTGAAATAAAGTGATTTCACATAATATCACAAGAAATAAAATTAGGTAAACTGATTTAATGAGTGATGATTTCAATTATGATAAACAGAAAATAAGTTATTTTTGTAATCGATTTCCGAGTTAAACTCCAGCTCAATTCATTAAGCACGGCTTATGGAAGAACAAAGGTCTAAAGTTTGATACTTAACCTTAATTCAAACTCTTATACGCAGATATAAGATATATCTATTAAAATATGTCAATATTTCATAAAATGCACTGGAAAAGAACTTCGCTTAATGTACGTAGGCCTAATAATTTCACAGTAATATACCTTCTGTATATAACAGTATTCATGTAGTACTCATTTCAACTTGATCAACGAAATAAACAAACACCTGACTGCATTGGAGTCAAGGCCCTCATTGATTAAGCAACGTGGCATTGTAGTAGACCACTAGTCATGATTTCCCATTTAAAAAAGCATGTGACCTTTAATTAGTCATTACTCTGGTATCGGTCAACCAATTTGGTCCAAAATAAATAGGCTTCTAGCCATGGACGTTATAAATGCATATACCAAATTTCAAGAAAATCTGATAAGCGTATTTGAGTTATCACGTAGAGACACATGGACAATGATCGGACAGACATTTACCCATCCCACACACAATCTCATAAGTACCAAACTGGCAATTAATAAACATAATCCCAGTTTTGGACAAATTTTGCCACAAATTGGTTTATTTGGACAAGTTAATCAATTTTAAACAATATTTTCAAAACTTCTATGACTTCCTTGTGATAACAGCAAATGAATGCAACAGCCATGATGGCACAGAAGAATATTTCTCATGACGAGGTAAACCAACAATTTTTCACCTCAAAACGAACAGCTCCCTGAGAAAGCCAAAGAGGAAGAAATTTAGGATTAACATATGTTGCAAACCACCCCAAGTGAAATCTGACACTATCACAGTCTGCTCTACAAATTCAAAGTTATTTACTATTTTTCTAGATTTGTGATATAAGCATATTGAAATCTATATTCCTTTCGTAAACTTTATACAGCATTGTAGACAAATTGATACACACTGAACCTTTACCTAATTTGCATTTCATGATCAACAGACTAACTCCTTGACCGTAAATTTACTCGAAATGACTCTTTGAGCAAAACCACAAAGGCCCACATACCACAGCATTTGTTGACTTCGAAAAGCCATTTGACTGTATGAACAGAGATAAGTTGTGGATCATCTTGGAAAAAGGGGACACCCCATGCATATTTGATTTAAGTAGTCAAAAGACTATACAGAACACAAAAATTATTATAAATACAGGCACATCAAAAAAGGTAAACTTAGATATACAACTGAATAGACACAAATACTTAAATGATTCTTTATGCAGTTGATGTAGCGATAATTACAGGATAGGGAAGAGAGTCTCCAACGTTCTGTTTACAAATTGCACAAATTGGGAAAGGAATATAGCTAATCTTATTATAATACGATTTTTTATATAAATTTAAAAAATTGAATTGAATTTTTTAATTCACCAAAATTGTCTATTAAGAAAATTCACAACAACAATAATAATAATAATAATAATGCAATATTCAATGATAGTTTTCTAAATTCCTGTAGATATAATTCATTATGAGCTTACAAAAATAAATTAAATTATTATTTCCTACAGTAAATTAAAATAAAATCGGCAGAGAGTTTGAATTTAACTGATATCGACAACAGAAATTCACAATAATTTTAACCGATTACTTATAAACAGCACCAAATTATTACTTCCTCCAATGGCAATACACAATTCCTAAGCAAGCTATCTTAAAGGAATATTATCTATTTCATGGAACCCGAAGGTTCATTGCCGCCATTCAGCCCTATTCTGTGCTAACTCCATCCAACCATCCCTCGCAAATCCTACTTCCCTTAAATCTATCCTAATATTGTCCTCTAGGCCTTCCACGTGGTTTTTTCCCTTCGGGTCTCCCAGCCAATACTTTTGAGATATGTCTTTCCAGGGACGTATCCAAGATATTTTTTCGGGAGGGGCTATATAAGTCTAACACTGTTTTCACTAGGGCCCGGAAATTTATGAAAATCATATTTTTAATCATGCAAATTATTACAAGGTGTCAAAGAAATATTAAGAAATTGATGGTTTAATTTTGCATATTTTGTTAGTTTTGCAATGATGCATCATATTTTCTCAATATTAAAATATTTGTGCATATTTAACCAATTTGTCACATTTATAACAGCATACTATGAGAGATGTCAAATATTGTGCATATCTCTGTTAATTAAAAAAAAGAAGCTATTTGGCTTAGTGAATGTTTTGGAAACCGACTATAAAATTTGTTGATAGTAAATAGACTATATTTTTTTGTAACCGATTATATAATACTAAAGCGACGTTATATTAATTATTTTTCAATTTACTAAAATTTATTGCAATAACTTAACCTTGTTTTATTTTAATTTTTATTGTGTAATTCATAAGACTTATACTATCTTTTAAAATTCGTGATGTAATTCAGCCAACAACAGAACGTCTAGTACAGTATTAAATTTACTTAAATAATAGAGCATACCTCATTTTTCCGGAGCATATTTCACAAATTTCAGGTAAAAATTCGATGTTAGGCTGAATTTTTGTCAGGATGTGCAATTAAACTGTCTACTAGACCTATTTGTCAAATTAAAATGTTCTTATGTGCAACATATTAGCATTACTTAACATTTCGGGGGGGGGGCTGTAGCCCCTCAGCCCCCCCCCCTCTGAATACGCCCCTGTGTCTTACCTCTCCCATGCATGCAGCATGTCCAGCCCATTTCATCCTTCGCGATTTAATTACCCTTACTATATCTGGTGAAGCGTACAACCAAATTAATAATAGGACAAAAATATTGAAGTCTGAAAAAAGTACCGGTATTCAGACATTATACTACATAGATCCATAAAAACATCTCCACATAAGAACATAAATAATTAAAGTGGATCTAAGTCATATTATATGACATACTGATTTTGATAATTTGCGATTTGTTTTATGATTTACTAGCATGTGCCCGCGGCTTCGCCCGCGATAATTATTTCAAAAATTAAAAATTAAGAGCATAATAGTAAAATCATAATATTTATCAACTCCTAAATCACGTGGACTACATACCATGATTAGATAGCATTGTCTGGTAAAAGCGACCTCAGATTCGAGTTTCTTGGCCCAGAAAACCTCTGTATAGTGAGATTCGTCCAAATAAAACAACGTTTGACCATATTTAGGGCTTACAACATTCAAGCGATCGCTAAAGTATTTTCAAGGTGTGACAAAAATAGACAAAGCCAACTGTAATTGATTTGACATTGAAATGTATAACTGAAAACTTATGTTTTGAAAACGCACAAAATGCACGTTTTTTGCCCGTTTTTCACTCATAACTCACGAACGAAAACTAAAATTAAAATTCCGGCTTCGCGGTGCATTTTCCGACCCTTCAGCCCACCTATGTTTAAAATTTCAGATCTCTGCATTCAGTAGATTTCCCTGGACATCGAGGACAGTTCCTTTTATTAATATAGATAATATGAATTATAATGATACCTTCTCTAATTTGTCAAACATCCATTTAATTTAATCCAAACCCACCTATACCATTGGCAACAATATGTTCTGTGAATTTGTTTCGATAATTCTATGCAAAAAGGGATTAAGTATTTTCAAAAACATTTAATTTTTGGCATTTAGAATCAGAATTTTTCAAAATCCCTTCTTAGTGAGCACCTACATTATGAAACGAAGGTAATGTCAAAATTCCAAGTCTCTACCTGTTATAGTTTAGGCTCTACGTTGATTCCTGTCAGTCAGGACAAAGCCTTTTATATATAGAGAGAAGAGAGATTTACTTCGCCAAGGAAATCTACGTCTATTGAATAGTCATAGCAATCATTTATTCTTCAGACGACGTTCAGATATTTGTAAATAATAGAATTATAGGCCAATTGTAATCGAAAGTGTATCCAGCCTACAAATAAATTTATTAATTGAATTTCAACATGAAGATTATCATCAGATGACTGAAAGAAAATAGTGGTCTCTTAAACTAATCAATGTTTGTTTCTCAATACTGTGATTGACTGGCAATGAACGTTCCTCTCATTCGTGGCTGCATACAAAGCTACCAACAGCTTTAGGCTATACCTGGGAAATAATACTTATGAGAAGAACAAGATGTATTTAATTTTAGTGCAAAACAGGATGGCCAACCAATTAGTGGCAGTGTCAGTGTCAGTGTTAGTGACATGTAGTGCCAGTGTCAGTGGTTGTTAGGGGGGTTAGGGGGGATTCTTTGCCACTCTGCACATTGTATTTATTTTTTTAGAAACACAAAAAACTACCATATTTGAGGTTGTAACGTTCTTTAGACCCTGTAGAATTCATATCTCTATATATATAAAAGGCTTTGTCCTGACTGACTGAATGAATGACTGACTGAATGACAGGAATCAACGTACAGCCTAAACTATAACAGGTAGAGACTTGGAATTTTGACAGTACCTTCGCTTCATAATGTAGGTGCTCACTAAGAAAGGATTTTGAAAAATTCTGATTCTAAATGCCAAAAATTAAATGTTTTTGAAAATACTTAATCCCTTTTTACATAGAATTATCAAAACAAATTCACAGAACGTATTGTTACCAGTGGTATCAGGTGGGCTTGGATTAAATTAAATGGATGTTTGACAAATTAGAGAAGGTATCATTATAATTCATATTATCTATATTAATAAAAGGAATTCTCCTCGATGTCCAGCGAAATCTACTGAACGCAGAGATCTGAAATTTTAAACATAGGTGTGCTGAAGGGTCGGAAAATGCACCTCCAAGCCGGAATTTTAATTTTAGTTTTCGTTCGTGAGTTATGAGTGAAAAACTGGCAAAAAACGTGCATTTTTTGCGTTTTCAAAACATAAGTTTTCAGTTATACATTTCAATGTCAAATCAATTACAGTTGGCTTTGGCTATTTTTGTCAAACCTTGAAAACAAAACTTTCGCAATCGCTTGAATGTTGTAAGCCCTAAATATGGTCAAACGTTGTTTTATTTGGACGAATCTCACTATACAGAGGTTTTCTTGGCCAAGAAACTCGAATCTGAGGTCGCTTTTACCAGGCGATGCTATCTGATCGTGGTATGTAGTCCATGCGATTTAGGTGTTAATAAATGTAATGATTTAACTATTATGCTCTTAATTTTTAATTCTTGAAATAATTATCGCGGGCGAAGCCGCGGGCACATGCTAGTAACGTATAAAGTAAGTTTCTTCCAAATAATTTGCAAAACAAAAGCAAAATTGTGAAGAAGTGAGCACTTGTATACCTAACTTAAAATGGCGAAATTTGTAGTCTACTGGTTATGGCAGGTGATCACGATGTGAGGAACGGAGCACAGACAGCCATTTCATAATTACGGGTGGGACATTCTAGCATATTATGACAATTATTTTGGTTCATTAGATCTCATAAATAATGAATTAGAACTGGTTCTGCACATTCTGTAAAATCTACCATGCCTTCTCCTTCATACTACATGAAAAGCATTATTTAGAATATTAAAAATTTGTTTTTCAAAATCTATTACGGGTGGGACATAATTTGGACAATGATTTTAATGATGCAAAACAGAAGTTCATTTGCTGTTCTGCTATTAATGTTAGAGTCTTAATGTTAATTTTAATGAAGATATGAGGGATTAAATAAAAATTATAAACTGTTTCAAGATTGTCAGAACATTTATTTAACTCTTACAATAATATTTAACAAAACTATTACCATTATGGGTGGGACAAAAAGTAACTTTTTGCTACTTTACATAGTAATTAACCACACATAGTTTTCGAAGTCAATCCTATACCAAATTGTACCTTAAGATGTCTATTTTCTCAAATCAAACAGGACCTAGCTGATTTTACTCTTGACTACTTAGTTTTAATGAGTGTTAAAATCAAGCTACAAATGCCAAAAAAATTAAGTTAACTACAATGCAATAATAAGTAATCAAGATATTTTACAAATGAAACAACTTCAAATAGCCTACACTAATTCCTGAATATTCAGTGAATTCTAGCTTTTAGACTTTTGACTTCCCAATTACACTAGTTTTATAACATCTCTCTTTGAGGGAAAAATTCCCATATTTTATGAAATGGCTGTAGAATCAACCTCATCATACAACAGTGTAGGCGACCTGACGATGTTGACATTGGTTATGGTGTTGCCACCAAACTACCTGTCACTGAACTAAACCAACCTTAGCTAACCTAACCTAATCTGTCACAAATCTAGATTACCGGTATGTTGCAAACCCCATTCTACCTGTCACTACCCTCACGCTTGTTAATGGCAGCATTGCACAATGCACTCGAAGTAAATCGATCATAGCCAGCCAGTCAGTCTTGGGAAAATATCTACGGGCTGCGCTGCAACATCCAGTGAATTCTGTGGAGAGTGCTAAAGAAAACCCAGGTTGGGAGCAGTGATGCTAGTTTTGTTATGTGTCCGTATTGAATCTTGCATTTGTTCTCTTATATTGGTCACAACTGTTGCCATGTGACACACCATCAACATTACAGTTTTAATTTTTACAAAATGAAACGTTAAAAATGTGTCCCTAGGTGCATGGTTTATAATTAGGTGCGAAATTTGTTAATATAAGAATACATCCTTAATTCTCATATCTTAAAATACATAATTTATGATAAATAAATGACGGCCATGTTATCGACTTGACTTAGAATTCTGGGTAACAGGTTGACAAACACGACAAACACGTGAATTCGGTATGCCCCACTAAACTAATAACACTGTTCATAACCTAACCTAACCGCCACTAAAATAGAATCTTGCACAGCACTTCATCAGTGAAGTTTAATGTGTTTTTTGCACTCCTTAGCTAGTAAGTGGTACTTACGAACTTTGTTTACATGGATCGTAAGTTGACATTCCCACACAGTCTTGTTGCTAAGGACGGTTGCGATGAGGTTAAATTACTTACGGTCCAAGCGCTACGTCATAATTCATTACGATACACTTCATAATACAAGCCTTTATGGGCACGGCCCCCAGGACAAATATTCGGTTCCCATAACAACAAACACATGCGAATCACTTTCTGAAATAAACATCTATTTTCAAGAATGTATTTACATAATATTTTCAGGTAATATCACAATTAATATAATTAAATTGATATAAATAATCATCGTGCAAAAAATAGCATGCAACACACGGGCCGTAAAGGCATTTACGGGTCTCGAAAACTTAAAAACCCTCGGCTGCGCCTCGGGTTTTCAATCTGTTTCCTCGACCCGTAAACGTGCCTTACGGCACTTGTATCGCAATATACTATTACCGTACATAGACACTTTTTTCATTGTGAAGGATCATCCTACCTCACACAGTTTATGTAAGTTTCATTTTTAGAAGCAAAAGGGAGTGAGTATTTCTTTTCTATAATGTGTAATCACTAACCTATCACATATTACTGTTCACCGAAATGGGACACCACATCAAAACTACGGCAGAACTTGTATTACTGATACCGGTATGTTGTTTTCATTTCAAAGCAATTAGATCAAGATTCTAAGTGAAGGATCAACACTCTTGATACAGAGGTACCATTTTCAGGTGGGTTATCCTTAATCCTATAGTGTAACGCCCCCTTTCGGCTTTTCCAACAATTCTGATCCAAAATATATTAGTAATATATGTTTTACGGCGGCATGTTTCTTCAAATCAATGTGTCCTGTACAGTCATTACAACCACCATGAGCCACACAAAAATCACAAGAGCCCACACTGAAGAATATATGAAGTAACTAAACATGGCCACTCCTTTGTGTAACACTAGCAGGTGCGCGTGGCTTCGCCCACGATAATTAATTTAAAAATTAAAAATTAAGAGTAAAATTACTATTATTTTAAGGAATCGCGCACAATGTGCATTATCTTAACCTACCCAGTCCTGAACCCAGGGAGGGGATCTTTCACTACTGAAAAATCCCCCACCCGGCCGGGAATCGAACCCGGGCCGCCGGAGTGGAAGGCAGGCGTGCTACCGACTCACCCACGGCGGCGGACATTACTATTAGAGCATTATATTTATTAACACTTGCACGAGAATCATTCATAAACTAAACCATTAATAATTAACGAAACAGCTAAAATTCCGGCTACAGAGTACATTCCACGCCGCCTGGTAAAACAATCTCAGATTCGATTATGCAGTTCCAAAGCTAAATGTGAACACATAATACGTATTGTTTCTCAACTGTTTGTTGACAGATGAATATGATGTGAATTTTATTTGATCAATTCAGTGTAATTTTCAGAAATTACATAATGTTTCAAGGGAAGGAATGGTTTGTTTGGATTTTTATTATCAGCGATATTTCAAGAGTTAAACCATCAATTTTTTTCCGGCTGGTCCCCGCGGCTTCGCCCGCCATTATTAATTGACTCCAGGATTTTTAAGAAATTTACACTGGTAGTTTATTAAAAATGTTTAAGGGAAAAAGTGTAATGTGATTCTAAAAGAAAATTAGTGAAAAACTGAAAATATTTTTACACCAACTCGCAATCAATATAGCCTACCTAGCATATGGTAAATGTAATGGAACACGGCTTATTTAGAGGTCATTACCTTCATTTAGACCACTCCATAGAGACATCCTTTTGTATGAAAGAACCCAACAGTTCTTCTTTTCGCATTGTATACCCACTACTCTCATTTTGTGATTGTCACAAGTATACCGATGTACAGTCTGTGCCACAATTTGCAACTCACTTATTGTTGTACAACACATTGTTTTTCATTTTGTTTAGTTTACTTCAGACTATTAGACGCACTCAAATTTTAAGGCTCTGTTTTCAAGTAAAAAAGTGTGTCTTATGGTCCGAAAAATACGGTACTGGTAATTTTAGTTTTCTGTAGTAATTTTCCCTTTGACCATAATTCCGTATTAATGAGTGGAAAACCGTAATAATTAGAGACAATCTGTAATAGTTGGCATCTCTGTTGATATAACAATAACCTAAGTAATAACAAACTATTTACATTAGCCTAATTCATTTCAAGTAGCGTTTGATGTTGCACTTAAGACCTCTTTCCATTTTTTTGAATGAGTTGATTTTACATGTGTGACATTCCTTTTATTTGGCTTCTGTCTTATCAAAAGTAGCTGTAAAGCGTTTTACGAGTGCTACAGCAGCGCTATATAACTGCTGCGGCCAAAAAAGAACAGCAAAGTCAATCAGCTGAGAACTTGCTCAAGGAAACCTGCACTTTGTACTGCCTCCAACATAGTTAAGACACGTGCAAATAACAGTTATCCCAGGATTGTACAATACTAGGAGGTGCCCGTGGCTTCGCCCACGATAATTCATTTAAAAATTAAAAATTAAGAGTATAATAATTATTAAAGCATTATATTTATTAACACTTGCACGTGAATCATTCATAATCTAAGCCATTAATAATATTAATGAAACAGCTAAAATTCCTGCTTTAGAGTACATTCCACGATATGAAAGCGCCCCCTGGGAAAACTATATCAGAATCAATTATGCAGTTCCAAAGAAACCTGTGAACACATAATACGTATAGTTTCTCGACTGTTTATTGACATGAATATGATGTGAATTTTATTTTATCAATTCAGTGTAATTTTCAGAAATTATATAATGTTTCAAGGGAAGGAATGGTTTGTTTGGATTATTATCAGCGATATTTCAAGAGTAAAACCGTCAATATTTTACTGCTGGTGCCCCCGGTGCTTCGCCCGCCATTATTCATTGACTCCAGGATTTTTTAAGAAATTTACACTGGTAGATTATTAAAATGTTTGTGGTTCAGAGCTATGAAAATTGTAAGTAAAAATAAAATTAGAATATTTGTTCATTGTGTTCATTTCACTTAGGCCTTATATAATAGTGGTTTACCTAATTTTGTAGTCGTCATGAAAGTTTATAGGCCTACTGCGAGAGACGAACATCGCCGAGTATACCCGATGTCTCACGAAGCGGGCGAGCGAGCAAGCATGCTATTTAGGGCCGTTGAATTGTATAAGAGTAGATGATATACTGTAACTTATAGGTAAAATCAGCACTGCACTAACTGTGCTGCAGAAGGTGTTCATACTCAGGAATTTGAACAATAATGTTAATGCCATCTAGGACATTTTTGATGAGCACCTACTCTGCCATGACAGTTTCCAGCAAAATCTTGCAGCACTCTTAAAGCGAGATTTGAGATCGCTACACTGACTGTCAAGTGGACGTAAAGCAAAGCTGCAGCAAAAAGAACCAGATTGATGCAGCACATTAAAAAAGAATGCAGTGTTTGTGACCCTAGAGGTTTATAAATTTATAATCTAGCACAGTGCTTCATCAGTGAAGTTTAAAGTAAAATCCAAATGTGGAGGACCCACATTTTCAAACAGAGATTTTCTTCATAAAACACTTAATAGCACATGTCTTTTGTCATAGATAGTTCTGAGGAGAGATGTTGTCTTGGCAACCCATCTGCCCTAATTAATAAACTTTCTTTTATACCCTACCATGATCTAGCGAAAAGTAGCTTGACTTCCACCATATTTCTGTCCTCGAATCATGAAGAAACTTGTGATTGGACATTAGAGATGTGACGTGAAGTTTAATGTGTTTGATATGGACGTTGTTTTGATTGTGAGGGGTCATTTCATTTTAGAAGCAAAAGAGAGTGAGCATTTCTTTTCTATAATAGGCCTATATAACCACCAACCCACCATATAAGTTATTAACGTATAACAAAATGGTACAAAACAAAACTAGAACTTGTATTACTGGTATGTTATTTTCATTTTAAAGGCATTAGATTAAGATTCTAAATGAAGGACCAACACCCTTGATATAATAATAACCTACAATAAATCCCCCATGTCTTCAATTAGGCCTATGCCTACTGTATTCATTTCCATGCTGTCAAATGACACAAAGAAATGAGTTCGGATGTAGTATCAGCCTACTTCATGTAAAAAGAACACCAAGTTCTCCCTTCGGAATATAACAGTTACACCTTATTTCAAACAAGAGCAATATCTCTCCTGTCACTGATAAAAATAAAACTTGAAGAAACTGTCAGTGAGTAACAGCCTGAATGCAACAAGACATGTAAAGAACCTGTGTTATGGTATTGTTTACCATAAGAAATACGTTGATAAAATAATATCACGTTGTATTTATGTCTTGTTTACATTCTCATCTACTGTGTTGTCATTTCAGGATCAAGCATGGTAGGGTATCCTACTACATCTTAATCCTTATGCTATGGCTCTGAAAGATGACCTTTCACAATCAAAACAACGTCCATATCACACACATTACACTTCACTGTTGAAGCACTGTGCCAAATTATAAATTCATAAATGTCTAGGTTCACAAACACACAATTAATCTGACTTCAATTACAACGGACTGCTTTTGACAAGGGAAAATGCTGTTACACAATTTCACGAGAAGCCAAATGGGAGGAAAGTCACACACGCGAAATTAACCCGTTCAAAAACACGGAAAGAGGTCTTTGTGCAACCAAGAATGCCACTCGAAATGAAGATCATATATTGAAGATTCAATTATTGACTTACCAGGTTGCTTGTTTGCTATCTTATTAAAACAATTTTGAAACACTTCGTAAAGATGCAAAGGCTCATCATCGCTAGTCGCCATCTTGATTCTCACAGCAAAGCTAACTGTCTCAAAAAAGCATTCAATGCCATTACATATACATAGGTAGCAGCACCACTCGAACTAGCATTTGATACTAGTTTAGTCATTGACCGCAATGAGCGCTACTCTCTGGTACAGTTTCATTAAAATAAAATGTACAATAAATCATGCATGATGAGGGCATAAAAAGTTCATGCAAAACAAAGCCACTTGAGAATAATGGCTGTAATAATATTTCCGCTGTTATTTATGAGTTTGTAAACCCTAAAACTCGCTGCAAAATAAAAACATTTTAAAATGTATTATTTGTTAACATATAAAGGCAAAATAGGGGGGGGGGGATCAAATAACATTAACTTCTATGTACTGTATTATACTCTTCACTATCTCTATTTAAGAAACAGCTTATCTCAGAAGCGATTTTTCTAACTGTTGGCCAGGTCCATAGCCGGGGGGGGGGGGGGCAGGGGGGGGGGTTCAGCCCGCCCATCATCAAACTTTATTTCCGGTAATTCTTATAATAAATGCTTCTTTTTCAATTCAGTTCATTTATTCCTCCATTTGCATTCCAAGGTATGAAAGCACGTTTCCGTGATAACTTACACAAATGGCAATATTTTTTAGTGATTCCTATTTTTTTTATCTACAGTGAATCCCACGCAAGAGTTGGCCAATGACGCGGGTTTCTGCGTCGCGGGTGGCACAGCTCCAACTGCCGAGCGATCGGGTGAAATATCTACGCAAATATTGCCGCGGTTGGTGTAATGATTCAGGTTCTCATATTTACAGTTAAAATTACAACGAAAATAACCATGTACTTCATCACAAGAGATGTTGCAAATGCTCTCCTCTTGCATAAGCACAACACTGACACCTTTTTAAGGGAATTTTCTTTCACGCGCGTAAGTTCAGCTTCCGAGATAGAATTAATTTCTCTTATGATATTGTCTTAAGTTCTTCTTGTGTATGGGAAATTGACCTATACACTTTATTTTTCAAGTTTACCCATAAATAATATTTACATACTGTTAGAAGAACTTGATGACAATATCGCAGAGGCCTATCACAAGAGAAATGAACTCTGTCTCGGAAGCTGAACTAATGCGCGTGAAAGAAAATTTCCTAAAAAGGTGCCAGTATTGTCTGGATGCAAAAGGAGAACATTTCCATCATCTCTTGTGATGAAGTACGTGGTTATTTTCATTGTAATTTTAACTGTAAATGTGATAACCTGAATCATTACAACGACCGCGGCATTATTTGCGTAGATATTTCACCCGATCGCTCGGGAGTTGGAGCTGTGCCAGCCGCGACGCAGAAACCCGCGTCATTGGCCAACTCTTGCGTGGGACTCACTGTATTTGTAAACATCATATGAACAACATCATATATCTACAACATATCTACAGTATAAGTATTTTTTAAAATAAATTTCTTAACATTTTTCATTAAAATATATAAACTATTAATATTAAATGAATGATTGTCGATAGGGTTGTTCATATGATATTAACAAATGCACAGAAAAGTAATCACTCAGAAATATTGATATTTGTGGAAGTTATTAACGAAACGACATTTGGTGCATGAAACATGGCTGCCGTTTTTAAATGATAATTACCCGTAACTGTAATAGTTTGATTAGTTTTGAAAATGACATGCAATTGTAGAAGCAATCAGTAAAGAGTATGTCAGATTGCAAGATTGTAGAGCACTTCATTGCTGAGAGAAAAAAAAAAAAAAATGAAATTCACCTATTTCTCACCTATGAATTTCACCGAAAGCTTTATGTCCCCTCTTAAGTCTCGCCTAACTGAATCATATGCTTTTTTAAAATCTATGTATAGCTGGTGAACAGGCTTATTATATTCCCAATTTTTCTCCAAGATTTGGCGAATACAAAATATATGATCAATGGTTGATCTATTTCGCCTAAATCCACATTGGTGATCTATGATTTCGTCTGCATATGGGGTTAATCTTGACAGCAGTATATTAGATAAAATTTTGTATGATGTTGATAAGAGAGAAATTCCTACAAAAAATCGGAGGTGCACCCCCAGACCCCTCCCTAACGAAAGTCCCTGCCTCGGTTAGTGGCGAGCTACAATGTATTTGCTTTTGACCTAGAGACCATACATGCGAGATTGCATGGCCAGGAAAAGCATAACTTCGCTATTAGCAAGTAGGGGCGGAGGGGGGGGGGGAGATTACATTAGCTATTACCCAATATCCTACAATTTAGCTAATGTTTCAATAAAGAAGAAATAAAACAGTCATGATATTAGCATACACATGTTCAGTACAAGAGTGTATCCGGTTATTTCAATGTGAAACGGTCCGAAATTGATTTAGTGAGTGCAAAAAATTGTGTTTAATTTGGTTTCCACTTAATCCTTTCAGCTGAATTTATGTCAGGGTGTTGTGATTAACGCCAGGAAGTTGAGGAAAAATCCTTTTCTTTTCGAGTATCCGATGACGAGGCAATTATTTCAGCTTTCGATGCTCAAAAATAGGTGAAGGTCATTATTATTATTATTTTCTCAGAAACGAATTGTTCTGTAGCCTTGTAATCTGGCATTCTCTATATTGACTAGTTCTACAATTGCATACTATTTCCAGAAATAATTTAACTCTTACAGTTGTGGGAAATTATTACAAAATGGCAGCCAAATTTTGTGGACTGAAGTTCCTTTTCCCTCATAACTCAAACATTTATTAACATGCAAAAATTAATAAGTGATCAATTACTTTTAAAAAAATATTTGTACTGTAGATAATCCCAAGATTCTAGATTATGTTGCTCATATGATATTTATAAATAGATAGAAAAAATAATCACTCAGAAATATTGGTATTTATGAAAATGACCAGGGAAACGGCACTTTAGTGCACAAAATTTGGCTACCATTTTGTAACGATAATTGCCCATAACTGTAATAGTTAAATTAATTCTGAAAATAGCATTGAGAGTGGGATTAGGGGTTTCCATGAGGAAATCCCATACTCATTTCCCTCAGGAAGGCCGCAGATATGTCAGCGGCCGAAAGCTTGGATGTATACCCCTTCACTCGGCTTATAGCCCGCGAAACCATTATTAATAATCAGTGCCAAGAAAGCCTCAAGTCTTACCTATTAACTGGAGGGTTAGCCTCTGCTATATAGCCATCTAAGCGAGAAAAGGATATGCGCAGGGGTGGGGAGTGGACATGTTTTAGCCGGTTATGTATTCCCTTACAAACATTTCCATTATATCGGAAAGATTCCGTGCTCTCGACTGTATTTGCGCTTTAGTAACTCGCTCAATAAAGTTGATAGGTGACACGCCTTCCCCAATTCATGGGCGAGAAAAGATACACGATCTATGAAGCTATTAATATTTCCTTTACTTACTTTTCCAAACAGTTGTCTACGTCTTCTCGGGACACATCTATGGGAGGCAAACAAATCACTTCATTGGATTAAATAATCATACGGAGCTTACAATAGATCACTGGGATGACAACGGACTATGATTTGGGGCCATTGATTTCCCATTAAAGGCCACCAGATCCGTTGAAAAAGTGATGATGTTTTGCAAACTGTTTAAGAAAACATGAAATGCATAATTTAAATGTTTGTCGAGTTGGAAAGGAAGTCTACGACCCACCGGATCCTCCGCATTGCCCTGCCCGCTTGACGATGTGCTCCACCTATCCTCTATGCAGGAATAAGACTGCCAACAATGAAGACAATGGAAACTCGACGGAAGATGTGCCCAGTATTTTCCAATTGGATCTTGGAGACACCAACTGGGTTATGACGTCATCTTTTATCATTTTCACAATGCAGACCGGTAAGTGGATCCTACGACCATTGGGATCATTCTTATTTTCACCCTTAAGGGGACCGACCTGAGAAATTTACGAATTCTGTGTTTTTCATAAGATTTTCTTAATCTATATACCAGCCTATTGTAGCGTTTATCATAGGTATCCCACGAGAGTTGACGAGTCTATCGATAGATTCGCGACTGCGCAGCAGGAGCGAATTTATCTGATGAAACTCGTCAACTCGAGTTGGATTTATTAAGACTATTCCATGAATAAAAATGTAACGGATTATACAAATAATAAAATCAGGCAAACTGATATAACAAAGTGCCAGTATGTTTTTGTTTAATCAGTTATGATTGCAATTATGATATGCAGAATACAAAAAAAGTCAAATTGGCCGGTTTCGGGATTTGAACCATGGAACTCAAGAATGTGAGGCCAAGACGTTACCATCTCAGCCACCTGTGTCAGTTGAACGGTCTAATTGGATAAGGCATGTAAAGCAATAGTGTCATTTGTCATACTAACTGTATTTTAATTGCCAAAGCCTTATAAGATCACAGTAAAACAATTGACTATGTTGTCATGATAACTGATTTGCATTTCATAAATTCATTATCATAAAATAGGCACTAAATTGAGCATTACTCCGAAAAAAGGTCAACCGATTTTATCCAACATCAATAGACATCTTCCCATGGACATTATAAATGTGTATACCAAGTTTCATAAAAATCCGGTAAAGCGTATTTGAGTCTTTAAAATACACTAAATCGGGTTTTACTCCGGTACCGGTCAACAGATTAGGTTCAAATTCAATAGGGTACTTCTCATGGACGTCATAAATGCGTATACCAAGTTTCATGGAAATCCGAAACAGCGTATTTGAGTTATGGTGCCTTTCTATTAGAAAGGCGCCATAATCTATTAAAATAGGCACTAAATTGGGCACTAATCCGGTACCGGTGAACCGATTTGGTTCAATACCAATAGGGTTCTTCCCACAGACATTTCCCGTCCCGCACTCAATCACTCAAAGTACCATACTGGCACTTAATAATAATAATAATAATAATAATAATAATAATAGTAACAACCACCACCGTTGATCAACAAAAATCATGTGGCTCGCGGCGCACTCGCACGGACCTCAGATTGGGAATCATTGTACGCGCGTAAAACATTCGTGATATGTAATGAGTAGATCTAACATAAATCAGCAATTAACGCTTGGACTGAAATATCAATGTAACGCATATTTTGTGACCTTGATCTTTACCAAAGTCATTTATGATACCTGTAGTCTGCTAATATGGTTCGCATGACTATTTTTCTCTTTAAATTGCCGCAAGTGAAAACAAGGCTGCATTTACAGGGTACCTCGATATGGGGGGAGGGGACTCAGTAACTGAAAACTGGGATTAGCCTAGACCAGGGGTCGGCAACCTGTGGCTCGCGAGCCACATGCGGCTCTTTGGATGTGAAGCTGCGGCTCTTTAGTTCCATACGCAAATATTATTTATTTTATAAAAAAAATTAAAAATCGTTCTGAATCGATTTCCGAGGATTAGGCACCGATTTTATCTCTCAGCCACTTGTACTCGCTTTTCACCGCACCCCTCCCCCGTGACACGCGTCGTCACTGTCGTCAGTCCGTCGGAAGCTCTCGAATGACGCCGTCGTCGGATGTTTCTATGTAGGTTTTAATTCGCTTTCGACGCAAGACAATTTGGCGTCTTCACCAGTGCTTTGGCTGTGACGTATAGTTTGTTGTTTCAAGCTTTCCAAAGGTAAGGTGTTGAAACGTTTTGCTTTGTGCTTGAATGAAATAAATGCATTCCTAAATGAAAAAGGCATTAATCACCCTGAATTAGAGAACGATAAATGGTTGCAAAAATTTTACTTTATGGTGGATATCACAGCGAAATTAAATGAGCTGAATCCAAAACTGCAAGGAAAGGGAAACCCAGCCTATGTTTTGGTAGAAAAATTGGTTTGTTTTGAAGAAAAATTAATTATTTTTGCAGAAGATATTCAGAGCGGTAAATTACTTCATTTTCAATTTCTAAATCAATATCGCGATAAAACCAGTGCAACTGTTGACACGAATTACTTCAGCACAGTTATAAAAAAAATTAAAGATGAATTTGCTGACAGATTTGAGCAATTCAAAACCAACAAAACCACTCTAGCATTCATAGTAAATACTCTCAACACAAATAGTAACGAAATCCACATTGAGCCATTTGGAATTGATACTGGATCTCTAGAAATGCAATTGATCGATTTAAAAAGTGGAGTGAAAAATTTACAGAGTTGAAAAGCAAGTTGGAAGTGTTGGAGGTCCAGAAATGTATGTACGTAACGCAACAAAAGTGGACAGCTTTAAAAGAAATGCCGCGAGTTGAGGCACTTATGTACAGTGAGGTGAAGAAGTTGGCATTTGGAGTGCTGACTATCTTCGGATCGACATATTCGTGCGAGCAAGCGTTCTCTTGCATGAATGTAATTAAAAGTGAAGTAAGAAGCCAACTAACAAATTAAAATTTAGAGTTGTGTTTGAAACTTAAAACTACAAGTTATGAGCCAAATTTATCCAAACTTTCTAAAACCATGCAAAGCCAACGCTCCCATTGAATTTGTTTGCTCAAATGTATGTTATTGTTTTTTTTTTTTTTTTTTAAGTACAAGTTACATTGTTTAGTAAAGTTTAAATTTTCTGCTTGAATAACCATGTAAAGCCATCGCTCCCATTGAATTTGTTTGCTCAATTGTTTGATATTGAAGTACAAGTTTGTGTTGTAAGTAAATGTTTAATTGTTTTAATTTTTTACTTAAATAATAAGTAATTATCTAATAATAATTATCTAATTTGTTGTGGAAAACACTACTTATATATGAATAAATATATATTTTTTCTTATGAATAAATAGATTAGTTTTTTTTTATCAAAAAACTTTATGTATGCGAGTACTATTTATTGTTGGCAAGAAAAAAATTTGTGGCTCTTTAAAACCTTTGAAATTTTGTAAATTGTAATTTTTGACTCTTCCGACTCAAAAGGTTGCCGACCCCTGGCCTAGACAATTCCAGCTTTACAGGGTGTTAATGAATAACACCGAAATATTTTACCTGTGTATAGAGGGGACATAGACAATCAACTTTTATTAGGAAAATTTTTCTGTTACAGGAGAAAATCTCCCAGGGCATGGCCGCCACTGACTTCTAACATTTAAACCAATGCAAAACAAAAGAAGTTCGTTGTTAACACTGTAGTTATGAATTTAAAAAAATGCAGTGGCGACCAGTCATGTGATTAGTATTTTAATTTTGCAGATTACGAAAACTCTAAATTATGATATAGCCGTTGAAGAATGAATAAGAATAAGGTTTTTATCCATCACTAAGAAGGCATGAAGTAAATTTAATGACAATTTTAACCATATTTCGCTTCATTATTGACTTATGAGCACCAAATTGTAATGATTTTAATGTCCTGTAGCATATATTTTACTTCATAGAGCAAAAATACCTAGTAAAAGCTGCTTGTTTATGTCCCCTCAAGTAGCGGCTCGTGGCTCAAAACGAAAGTGTGCTGCAAATACCATTTCATACAGCAAACTTAAAAATATTTTTAAAAATTATTAGTAGGCCTACCTAAACTGCTCGTCTCTTAATCCATCTCTGGGAACTCTCACGCGATTTTCTCTGCCCTAATTATTTTTTTGCTAATTTCTCTCGTCTCGTCGAACGTTGTGTGAGTTGTGTGACGAGAGAAAATATCAAAAATTAAAATAAAAATTAATAATAATAATAACAATAATAATATAAATAAATAAATAATAATAATTAGGGCAGGGGAAATCGCGTGAGAGTTCCCCGAAATGGAATAAGAGACGAGAAAATAGTATTTTTAATGATCGAGGTAGAGGAAGTCGCTTAGTGTTCCCAGTGCGACAGAATACTTAGTCGGGGTTGTGGAATCCGGGTTTTTCTGAATTTAACACATTCTAATTTGGCGGTGAAGATGAAAAGCATTGCTTACTCGCTACATCACGGCCCCCTACCGTCAGATGGTGGAAGATCTTCTCACATAACTAACAGCGCGCCCGCCGGTGAGACGTGGATCTCCCTCAGAATCTCACTCTGGGCTGCCCGCTGCCGCAGCACATTCTGCAGGTTAAAACTCCCATATACGCCATACAGTCAAGGTTGAGCATGACGTCACAGCCCTACGAAAGATGTGCTGTTCACAGAATAGCATCATGGTGCCGGAAAGGTAGTATTCACATTACCGACTCTTGACTCCCAAGCTACCAGCAAAGAAATTCTCGCGTGGACGCGCCAAGTTCAAAATCTACGCAAAAGAAAATATAATATTGCGTTTGAAAATAACATTATACGACGAGCAGAAAACAAGCTGTGTGCTGCAGCACATAGGAGAAACCGCCACTGGTCCCCTCTATTCACAGGTAAAATATTTCGGTGTTATTCATTAACACTCTGTATAATAATGAGAAGCGTTTGCCTGTGTTATGCCCAGCCAAATCTACAGCAACGAGAGATTTGACATTTTTTACTTAGATGGACTGAAGGGAGTCCGAATGCACCTCGAAGCAGGATTTATCTTTTGTTCACTAGTTATGAACGAAAACTGGCAGAAAACGTAATGTTTTTCGCTAATACGCATTTCAATATACAGTATTGTCAATTTAATTGCAGTGGCCTTGCTCTTTTGCCATATATAATTTAAGGCCTTATATATACATATACACATATAATTCAGTTATATATAATTATACACATGTATATATAATATATATATATATATATATATAAAAGTGTACTTTCTAAGACTCGATAGTTTCCTTGAAAAATCAGTGTTTATTTCGAGAGTGTAAAACAATATTTCGGCTTAAAAGTATTTCAAATAACAGATTTCCACGTTCTTAATGGTAATAAACAAATCAGGTAAACTTATATAACAAAGTGCCAGAATTCTTTTGTTTAATCAGTAATAATTGCATTCATGATATGCAGAAAATAAGTTTTTTTGTAACCAAAACCAGAGTTAAGGTCCAAATTAATGCATTAAGTCCCGTATGGATTAATATTGTTACATTGAAAAAATGCTGTTTATTGTGATCAAAGATTCGGTTTATGTTATCACATTTTCCTTTCTGCGGATTTACTTCTAAGTATTGTACGTCGTCGTTCAATTTATTTTTAAGGGCTTTGTTTCTAACACATCTGTATTGTGTTGTATTAGAAGTAACAGTATTGTTCCCAGCTCACAGGATGACCTGTTCGAGGGGGGTGGCATTACCTAACTTTCTCTTTTAAGCAATAAAACATGTTTCACCCCTCAGTTTAGCTGTTGCTTTTGATTTGTGAAGATAACAGTGTTGACATGCAGTGATGGCTAGTGTAAAATGAAAACACTTGAACAGACAGGCGTTAGATGTTTTGCTATGTGATATTAATCACAGATCAGTCAACTTCCAAAAACACGAGTCTGAAATATTGGTTAATGGACTCCAAAGGGAGTCAATTAAAAACTTTTTTATTGATTGCACAAATAGCTGAATTGAGTCTAATACTGTATTATGAGTGGTTCAATGATTCACAGTTACGTATTACTTGCATATATGAATAAAAAAACTTTTAATTCTGTTTTTGTAGTGTGCTATCTTATGTATGAATAAATAACCTTTAATTAATTATTTCGGCTGCTGTTATCAATCAGTTAACATTATCAGACTAGCTGCATTCTGAAGTGATCACAATAAGCGGCATGAACTGTATTACAATACATATATATTGCAGGATTTGGCATGTTGGAGTCGGGATGCGTGTCCATCAAGAATGAAGTGAACATCATGATGAAAAATGTTGCTGATGTAGTTCTGGGAGGGCTCACATACTGGATGTTTGGATTTGGCATGAGTTTTGGCAGAGGGCCTTACACCACGCCTTTCATGGGAGTTGGGGATTTCTTCGTAGACCCTGAAGTAACGGATCCCATAATGGGTCCAACATTTGCAGCCTTTATCTTCCAGCTTTCTTTCGCCACTACGGCAACTACCATTGTATCTGGTGCCATGGCGGAAAGGTAAGTTTCAATTTACCAAATAAATAGAGAATGCGCTAAATGGGTGCAAATTTCTCCTGATGTTAGAGGGGACAGAGCAATATTTAAGTAATTTCCTGCCCGAAGCACATATAGAAGAGCATGTTATTAAGGTTTTTATATAAAATAATTAATTCTTAGATGGATACATATGCATTCATGAACCACAGATTATTATCTCTGTTGGACATTACATGAGAATATTATAGGAAAAAAATTCTTCTGACACTGGGATTTGAACCCAGGACGTTTGGCTATCCGTGCCATTGCTCTACCAACTGAGCTAAGCCAGAATTCACTAACAGCACCAGATGGAACCTCTCTCCTATGACTGATTGCCCTTAATGGTATACCTTGTATTCTCGTCTAATGTCCAACAGAGACAATAATCTGTGGTTCATGAATAAAAATATATATCCATCTTGAATGTTACTGTTTAATAACAGTGGAAGCCCGGTTACAAAAGTCACTAATTAGCAGGGCTAGGATTTATATGTAATTACATATTTCTTAATATCACATATAGACACATTTTTTTCACTTATCTCCATCTATTATGTTGTCCTCTATTCAAATTAAACAAATTTATTTTACATATTTTTCCATATTTCTGATATTAGTACATATTTATATGTAAAATAAATATTTGTCCATATTTAGTGATTTTAATGCAATATTTGTACATATTTCATTCTTAAGAGTAAAACTATATAAAATTGTCGTTTTCAGTGACAGAAAATATGGCAGCACAGGATAAGTTTACAGTTATGTACAGAAATGAATGTGTAAAAAATGATTTGTGTTACATTGAATCAAATTTTTGTAATATAACAAAAATAATTCAGAAACTACAAAATAATAATCTCACATTACCTGGAAATATTGACAATGTGAAAAACATGATTCATGAAATCAAATGTATACGTGGAAATTTAGCCGATCTTATCAAATGTAAAGTGGACAATGTGTCATCAAGAAATCCAGGCTTTGAAGAAATGTGTAAAATCAGTGCAGTCTTAAGGGGCTCATCAAATGTAAAACTAGAATGAGTTAATTTTAAACACACGCCAATCACTTCAGTAGAACAAAGCTTCAGCCAATACAAATCACTTTTGAAAATTTAAAACAACATTTTGTGGCATACTGTTATGGCAGCCGAAATAATCAATGAATGAATACAAATAAAGTGATCTGAAAAAAAATTGAATAATTTAATTTAAGAATCCAGTATTTGTAAAGCATTTTAGTAACAAAATGTAGTGTCTAGTGGTTAAATTTGTTTTGATGTCCATATTTTGCAAAATATATTTGCATATATATATATATATATATATATATATATATATATGTAGGTATTTTGACATTTTATAGTACATATAAATCCTAGCCCTGCTAATTAGTGTGCCTCACAGCACTGCATATGACTGTAGGAACGTAAAAAGTGGGTTTTACTATATTAAACTATATTGTATTTGTAGAAACTGTTCTTGGGTTTCCAGTTGGGTAGCAAGAGAATTAAATTCTGAGCTTTCGGCGACTGTCTGTGTCGTCATCTTCAGAGAAGTGAGATCCAGAAGTTGTGGCATTGTATTTATACCCATGGTAGGACTAGTCAGATGCAGTCATGGATCCTGATTGGTCGGTGGAAATAAACGGTCTCTGCCTTCATGATTGGAGCAGAGAAATAGCAAGTTGCAAGGAAGCGGCCAATTGAAACCCTCCGTATCTATTGATGTTACTGGGGTTCAGTCTGATATGAAAGGCTTCTTTGATGAGATGGTCCCAAAAGCACGTAGTAGAAGCCAGTACCTCTGTGTTGAGGTAGTCCATCTCATGGCCCATGTCGAGACAATGTTCGGCGATGGCGGACCTTTCAGTTACCCCAGATGGTAATCTCCACAACTGCATCTGACTAGTCCTACCATGGGTATATATACAATGCCATAACCTCTGGATCTCACTTCTCCGAAGACGACGCAGACAATCGCCAAAAGCTCAGAATTTAATTCTCTTACTACCCGACTGGATACCCGAGAACAGTTTCTACATTGTATTTGTCGGGAGAACCTTTAAAGTTTTAATATACTGTATTGCATTTGTTATTTTCCATTTTAAACGCCCCTTACTTACTTACTTATGTGCTAGTATTAATGTATTTGCTGTACTCCTGTCCTAACCTGTATGACCATGCTACAGCGACTCATATACAAACATTATTAACTGCTAGTGCATTCTATGAAATCAGCACATATTCTTAAGCATTTCGTATTACTGTATATGATTCCACACAATTGAATAAGAATACATGTAAGCTCCCAAGGATTTTCTCACCTCGGGAGCCAAATTATGAGCACGTCCCTGTGTAAACAGGAGGCCTTTGCCCTTATGGGATGTCTCTAGGCTATATTTATTACTTATTACATTTAATTACCGGTATTTAGGTAAACATCCATTAAGTGGGGTGATATCAGAAGGTTTACTTTGTTGCAGGTGTAATTTCAAGGCATATTGTCTATTTTCGTGCCTGAACACGGTCGTATATTGCATACCTGCTGGATGGGCATGGGGAGACCACGGCTTCCTGCACCGTCTTGGCTACGTCGACATTGCCGGATCAGGCCCTGTGCATCTCATAGGTGGCAGCTCAGGTCTGTTGTATGGGATGTTTGTGGACTATAAATAATAAGGATACAAAAATTACAAAATATATAGCCCAGCTGCTAATATTTGCTTAACATAACAAACATGTCCCATATATCCACTGAAGGAATTGGGAAAAACCAGAGACGGTATTCAATCCCAAGAGTTTTCCTTGTCATACCTCAATTTGAAAAATCATACTCCTCCCTTATTTATTCCTCAGGTTTGCAAGCGACCCCTGGTGATCCCGTAAGGGGATATTCGCAGCGGATTTGTTACCGGGGTGTGCCAGTCCACTACCTACTTAATCCTAAGGAAATACACACACACCCAGTCCTGAACCCGGGAAAGACTTTTTCACTACTGAAAAATCCCCGACTGCCCAGGTGGCTGGCAGTCACGCTATCAACTCACCCATGGTGGCAGACACCCCTCCCTTACAACATAATAATTACGTGACATGCAGGAAATTGTTCTCAGCGGGGTTTATAAGTAATTTTCTTCCCAAGTAACGAACCCTGCTTTATTAGAAATTATTGCTAGGGAAGAGAGCAAAAGTCATTAACATCTTTTATTGTCGACTGGCAGAACTTTCTTTCAATAAAGATATTCTGAACTATTTAAACATTATAAAAGTCATGATATTTTGTTACTAAGAAACATTTTTAAAAAATCGGATCTAGCAGTTTAGTCATTAATACAGTAACAAAGGCCATCATAAGTTACCAGTCACAGCCTTTTTACTGGGAATGGCTACTGTTGCAAGTGTGCCGGTGAAAGGCGTACCAGTGGATTTATAATCATTAACAGTATAGTCATTGTTATTCATTGCATGGCCAAGCGGCTTCCTTTCATTAAGAAGAAAAGTTTGCCTACAGCTCAACCCATTTCTTTATTTTTACCGCACCAATCAGCTAGTTACCCCAGCCAATCAAAATCTAAGAATGTCTTGTGAAAGCTGTGACAGCTACTCATCAACTCCACATGGACTGAAAAGCGAAGTTGCAAAATCTAGTTACAATAAACAGTAACATGTGTGAACTGATTAAACCGAAGGAAGAAATGCGGTCACCGCTAAAAATGAGAGAACATTGCAACGTTGCTTTTGTTTTGGAAAGCGGAAGCAAAGACGATTTAGTCAGATCAATTAACATAAAGAAACACCAAATGCATTGTTCATTCCTTTGAAGCTGTCTGGCCACGCAATGAAAAACTGGACTACAACTATTAGGGTCCAGATGTTGATGACTAAATAATTTTAAAAATGCACTTTAGAATCCTAAAAAATTACTTTATTAAATGACCTAAAACTGAATAAAATGACCTTAAAGTGAAAAAAAATGACCTTCTCAGATATAATTGTTCTCATTATGATTTTTCTTAATCAGTGTAATCTTTTTAATTTTTTATGTAGAAATTACATTATTAAAAATAATAATTACCCTGTATCTGCATTTGAATTACTCTATTATAAGTGTAAGGGAGCATTCACACCGAAGTAGCGTAGCATGCGAGTCACAATAGTTGGATGCTACTCATTTTAAATACCAAATAAACAAGTTCAAGTCTTCACACCGAAGTAGTGTGGCAATAGTGCAGCTCGCAGAGTGCGACATTCATTTCTGCAGATAGATCTGGACTTATTTCATGCGACGCTACTCGGGATGACGCATGCGTACAGTTGCCTCTTCAGCTGTTTTCTGATTGTTAAGAAAATTCAAACACATATTCTCTTGTGTAGCGGTAGATTATGGCAAAGATGTCTTGATCTGCTGGAAAGAGAGCTATTTAACATACAATTTGTACATGCGTAGACTATACGATATGACAATCGAAACTAGTAGAAAAAAAAGCCTGGATTAAAATTGCTGAAACTATATCCTCTTTAGGTAAATTACATTATTTTAAATGGGTTTCTCAATAGTTCAAGTGAAAATATATAATTTACGTTATACTGCAGATCACATTTGCTACTTCGGTATGAATGTAAAACTGTGAACCATGCAACTCGAAGTGCAGCCTGCATCCAGGTAGTGTGATTCGCATGCTATGCTACTTTGGTGTGAATGCTCACTAAGAGTGGTTTCTTGTTTGATAGCACTTGCTTCGGCCTGGATGCTGGGACCAAGACTGGGACGTTATGATTTGGGAAACGAACCCATGCCTCTAGGATCTCCTGTGAATGCTGTCATGGGGCTTTTTGTGCTGTGGTGGGGTTGGCTGGCCTTCAATTCTGGCAGGTACTTATACCTACTACATCCAAACTTATTACTTTATCCATATATTCAGGGGGTACGCCATTGCCTAGTGCTTGAGGCGCTGCGCTACAACCAGAAGGCTCTGGGTTCATTCCCTATTAAGGTCATTGGAGTTTTTCAATTGGCCTAATTCTTCTGGTGGCACTATGGCCCTCTAACAGAAATGAGTACCAGGAACAATCCAGGGGGTAAAGGTGGCTGGTGCATAAGGCTGACAACCTTACCAACTTCACGTGCCGAAAGTCTAAAATCTGGGCCTCCATGCCCTGTACAGGGAACACAATAAAAAATATCACATTTAGCCTTTCCATCCTAGCCTACACATGGCCAGTGTGAAAGAATTATCATGCCACATTTAAACATTAAACACGACTATCCCGGATTAGCCATGTCACGTTATTGAGAACTGATGTTTCTTTGGTGTCCTTCTTTGGTGAAAAGTCATCACAAACGGCTAGCCTCGTGTATACCTCCCAATTTATGGAAAATTTCCCGTTGTCATGATTTATTAATTTGATCTCGTTGATCTGGATCCCATGGTCAGTTTCTCCGAGTGTTGGACTATTGCTGATTTATCAATTTTTGTTTTGTTTTGTTTTGTTTATAGTATCTGACGTGTTCGTTTCTTCTAGTAGTAACAAGCTTCCAGTTTGACCAATATAATTAACTTTCCACAGGAGCGAGAAATAGTGTAGACCAGTGGTTCCCAACAGGTGTGCCCCGGCACCCAAGGGTACCTAAGGGGTGCCGCAAGATATTGAGATAAAAAATTATCCTATATTGAAGCCTAAAGTCTTGTAAGGTCATGAAATAAAATAAGTCAAATTAATTACTCTCATACACGGAACTGCAATGCTTGCGAACGAGATGAATTTATCAATCTTTGCGCTGATTCCACACTCAAAGGTAAGTTCACCAAGAGTGAGGCGTCGGTGGATGCTTTTTGGCTTCAATGGAGAGAGGAGTATCCTAACCTTATGAAGAAAGCAATTAACACACTTTTGCTCTTTTCAACATCCTATCTATGCAAGCAAGCCTTCTCTGCTATGGTGACAATAAAATCCAAAGCAAGCAATAGACTGAATAATCTTGAGGATGATTTGCGTGTTTCATTGTCAACTGTAAGGCCTGATATCACGTATCTGTGCTCTAACCATCAATCACAAGTTTCACATTAATCATTTATTGAACAAAACTATTGATGTATTTTTTACTGAGCGACTGTAGTAAAGTTTACTGTATTATGTTATGGTGTACGTTACTTATTATATAATATTTCAATAAATTTACATATTAAACTAAATTTTTTTTAATTCAAGGAAGGGTGCCCCTAGTGTTTAATGTTATTTCCAAGGGTGTCGTGAACTTCAAAAGGTGGGAAACTCTGGTGTAGACACTAACCCTCCCAGCATAACCAATATGCTCTTTACCATTGGTGATTCAGTATGAAAAAAAAAATGCCAAACATATAATATTAATACTGCATGAAAAATTAATACAATCAGACACACTTGTACAGTTGTGTAAAAGCCCAAAAAGATGAGAAGTAATATAATTACAATATTGCAGCACTTACGGTGTGAGTGGATCAAAATGGCATTATGCAGCACGAGCAGCTGTGCAGACTATGATGAGTTCTTTTGGAGGCGGATGTGTTGGACTTGGCTACTCCATGTTCTTGAGAGATGGGAAGCTGGACATCATGGACCTAATCAACAGCATTCTGGGAGCTCTTGTGGCTATAACAGGTACCTGACGGGTTTCTATCAAGGTGTAAACCTTGCCAAACAGGTAGTAGTAGTATTACTTTCTTGTTCACATATTTCAATGTTTACAAAGGTGATACAAGTGTAACAATTTATTGGAAAAACTGGAATACTCATGTAAATGGAATTTTTTTACAAATTTAAAAATAATTACAGCATACATATGAGGCATCAGGATCCAAAAAGCTTCTTATCCATTTTGTATGATTTTTCACAAACCACGAAAAACGTTTATATATGGTTTTCTTAAATATTCTGCTTAAACCTAAAGTTCAAACAATAGCTAACAACACAAAGAATCAGACTGCAAAGTTTAATCCTTCAAACTTTAAGGGTTATGTCATAATAAGGAATAATATTTTGGATAAGAAGTTATTTGGAACTGTACACTGAACAAGGCGGGTTCTGGAACTGCAACGCAGGGATTAGAGGGTATTTGGTACGAAAACCTACCTTCTATCTTCAAGAAAACCTATTTAATTTTCATAAAAGATGTCATGGTGTGGTTATAATTTATATTATTAAAATATTCATACGTTCTTAACTGCTGACATAAAAAGCCAAAATGAAAAAATAACTCCAAGAAACAAACATTTCAATTGAATATAATGTCCAGTATGTAACAAAAGAACGGATGGTTGTGTTCTAATATTCATCGTCGATATAGCAAGGCCATAAGTGCACTTTCGCTAAGTTTACGATTTATAATGAGGGAGATACGACGTAGTTTGGAACATTATTTTTTAACAGGATGATGGACAAGATGGAGTAGATTCAGAAACCATTGCTAACTCAATTTCGATCAAAAGTGGATATGACGGTTTTTGGAACCTGGTGCCTCATATACAGAGTGTTAAAAAATTAAAAGCCCAAATTCCTGGGGATGACAGAGGGGACCAAATCAAACATATTTTGTAAGAGACCCATGGGCCAGAAAGTCTTAATGAGTGCTGAACAAGTAAAGATAGTACGAGACAAAAGAAATTCATCAGGTGTGACTGAGAATAAAGCAATGTTACTTGTTTTTCTTTACTTTATTATGTCGTTCAATTACAATCAACGTTCAAAGTGGACGTCACGGGAGAGCTGACAGCGAGGTATTAGGCAGCGACTCAATATGAGTTTCCAACCAATGATTCTCTAACAAAATGCATTTGTTTTGGTCTCCTCTATCAACCGTAACAGTTTGGGTATTGGATTATTTAACAACAAAACTTTCATATTTTTTCATTCCCTTTGTTCAGTATTTGAGTAAACAAAAGAAGCTTTGTGATCTTATCTCTTTGTTAGACTACAGTATTTATGAGGATTTGTGAGAATATGAACCTAACACAAATACATGTTACATTTCTCTACAGCTGGATGTTTCTTGTACAGATCTTGGGAAGCCTTACTTATTGGAGTCATAGGAGCCATAGTCACTTGTCTTGCCATGCCCCTCATTGACAAGATGCAAATCGACGATCCAGTTGGAGCCGCCGCTGTGCATGGTAATAATGCTCACACATTGCGGATATTAGAGGCAAACTTGCCCATAACATAGGTAGGCTCTACTTTAGTCAGCTTCATAACCTGTACTCGTCACCGGATATAGTAAGGGTAATTAAATCACGGAGAATGAAATGGGCTGGACATGTTGCGCGCATGGGAGAGGAAAGACATCTAAAAAATATTGACTGGGCGACCCAAGGGGAAAAGATCACTTGGAAGACCTAGACGTAGATGGGAGGACAATATTAGGATAGATTTAATAGAAGTAGGATTTGCGAGGGATGGTTGGATGGAGTTAACACAGAATAGGGTTGAATGGCAGGCTCAGGTAAGCGCAGCAATGAACCTTCAGGTTCCATACAATAGATAATATTCCTTTAGCTTGCTTAGGAATTTGTAAGTAAGTTCTTATTGATAATAATAATAATAATATTCATTAAAAAACAAACACATTTTAAGAAAGGAGATTGTATACACTACAATAATTAATAAATATTTAAAATCTCCCATGAGTGATATAACTTACTAGTGTTTTAGTCCAGGCAATGAAAGAAAAATAGGGAAAATCTTGTTGTTTTGAAGGGGAGTGTCCTGAAAGGAAAAAAAAAAAAAAAAAAAAAAAAAAAAAAAGGGGAAAAAAAAAAACACTAAAAGTCTCCTTGATCAGGTTTAATTTTGAACTTTTGCATATAAAGTCATATTTTGGTCTTGGTCATATTTTGAATTTAACATCATAGGCTATTTCAGTTATAAATTCAGTGAAGGAGCGCAATTATACATGATCAAGTTAAATTTGAAATTTAATCCATTAATGTAATGTTTATTCCATATTAATTAGTAACTTAGAATTTTAAATGAATGCAATTGTTCACATTTTATAGTGACATGCAAGGTCTACAAAATATTACAAGTATTTGGAGCTGAATAAGCGAGCAAACAGGAGAAAATTCTTTAAAACAGAAGTTCTTTACAAGTAAAACTGTAAATCACCTGTAAAATTGTTAAAAAGTGATTTTCTGATTGAATTCATGTGATATAAGAATTTAGTGTCTTTAAACGTTTTAAATTGGGACATTTATTTTTGAAAATACGTTTTCTTAGGTCATATTTAAACATTTTAAGCCATATTTTCCACTTTTTTTTAGGTCATAAACATCCAAACCCTACTGATAATTATTTCCAGATTTTCTCTATAACACATTACGTTTTGCTTTCCATTTTTCTATGAACTGAGTAACTTTTCTCTATGATGCTCCGTTGTTAAGATATAAGGAAAAAACCATTAAAAGGGATTTTGTACATGCCACCCATGCCAGAAGTTCAATTTCCATTGAGGATAAATATGTAATGAAGCCAAGCATTCTCATTTAATGCCAATTTTTCTCTGACGCACAGGAGCGGCAGCAATATGGGGCGTGATTGCAGTGGGTCTGTTTGCAGATAACCCATACCCTCTGGACACCACAAATGGACGCACTGGACTGTTTAAAAGTAAGTCAATTCTTTTTCTATGAAATATTTTCTTTAATTCCATTAAGGGCTTCCGTATTACAAGATCTTAATAAAATAAAAGTCATCACATTGGCATTTCGGTATAACACCTCACAATCTGTTTAAGTGAAAACAACAAATCATTTGCCCTTTAAAGACTGATTTTTGTAAAAATCTATGGTCTAATTGGCCATTGATTTTTGTAAAAATCAATGGTCTAATTGGCCAACTTTTTATCCTGATTCTTCAAATAATTTGTTTTTTGTTGTGATATTGTCTTTAAGTTCTTCTAATGTATGGGAAATTGACCCATACACTTTATTTTTCAAGTTTCTCCATAGATAATAGTCACATACTGTTAGAAGAACTTAAAGACAATATCACAAGAGGAATTAACTCTGTCTCGGAAGCTGAATTTATGCGCGTGAAAGAAAATTTCTTTAAAAGGTGCCAGTATTGTGTAGATGCAAGAGGAGAACATTTCCAACATCTCTTGTGATGAGGTACATGGTTATTTTCATTGTAATTTTAACTGTAAATGTGAGAACCTGAATCAATATGTCCGATCGCGGCTTTAATTGCGTAGATATTTCACCCGATCGCTCAGGAGTTTGAGCCATGCCTGCCGAGACACAGAAACCTGAGTCATTGGCCAACTTTTGCATGGGACTCACTGTACTTTCCTAATATTATGTATGAAAACAATATCAGAATAGTAAATAGTCAACTGCCTAAAATTTATGTAAGTGATGCACTATGGGAGATAGGAAATTTTCCATACAGAGGCTCATTTTATTTTTCATTTCCGTGTTAGACAGTTTCAGCTTAACCCGGGGAATTTGGCATATTGACTTAAATTCACAGGACCAGAAAATATTTCCGTTGAATATAGGGTCTGTTTAATATAGGTTATACATTGTATTTGGCCTGATGAAGTGCAAGAAAAGGAGAAAAAACAATACATTATTGATTTATGATTTTAAAAATATCTGACTTTTTGAAGTGAAACTTCTTTAGCCACAGTAGGGCTAAATGGAGAGCTTGTGTATCGCTCAAAATCGTCACAAAATTAGTGTTACACTCAAAATCGTCACAAAATTAGTGAGGTGTGACGGAACAGATTGCACAGAGAACAATCAACTCAATGATTAGGATTATCCAAAATAAAAAAAAAAATTCAAAATTCAAAAAACAAAATTCCAAAATTAAAAAAAATAAAAAATGCAATAAAAAAAATTTAAAAAATCAAAGATCCAAAATTTAAAAATCTAAGATACAAAATTGTTAAAAAACCAAAATCCAAAATTAAAAAAGAACCCAATATTAAAAAGTCCAACAAACCAAAATTGAAAAAATCCAAAAATTAAAACAAGTTACACTTCTGTCGCTTGGCGTTCCACGCACACTTTTTTTTAAATGTCTTAACAAAATGCCAATGTAATTAAAAAGAAAACATTTCCCAAAAAGTATAGAATAAAAATGCAGACTTCATGTTAATTTTGTTCCTTAACAGATGGTGGCTGGTATATGGTTGGAGTACAGACGTTGGGTGCTTTTTGCTTTACAGTATGGGGAATTGTCTCGACAACTGTGCTACTCTGGGTAAGTGAATCAATCAGGTAAATGTATGAGGTACAGCAGAGACTCAGAAACTTGACTGTCGATAACATGACATTCCTTGAAACTTGTAACTTTTCTATCTACAAAGACGTACAGTCAAACTTTCAGGAAATATACAACTCCATAATAAACAAAGACTAATAGCAACTGTAAGCCTTAAAAATCAGAATGTCACTTTTCAAGAAATAATTTTACATACTTTTAAACTTTCTTCAAGAATATAATAAGACATCATAATATAATAGGGGAAAAACTCCTCTGACACTGGGATCTGAACCCAGGACCTTTGGATATCCGTGCCAATGCTCTACCACTGAGCTAAGCCAGAGTTCACTTCACAGCACAAGATAGAACCTCTTTTCATAATATTATCATATAATGTCCAACAGAGAGAATAATCTGTGAATGCATATATCTATCTAGTAAGACTTAGTTTGGATAAAGTAATAGTATTTTTTGTCATACTAGCCCTTTCACTGCTAACTGAGCAAAATGGCGGTGCTGAATTAATTTGTAAATTCCATCGTTAGGCAACATTTTCGTGTTTAAATGCATTGATAGGCAACAGAATTTTCTTTAATAATATGTACTATACGGGCCTGTCACATTTCTACACACATAAATGCCATTGATCTGGGGCAGGTTCAAACCCTTGACCTTTGGTACAAATTCTTTTGAAAGCATTTCTGTAGTTTGGATATCAAACAATACATAAAATGGTTAATAAATTTGTCTTATGCCCTCCTTTGCCCTGAGTAAAAAAAAAGTTTTTAATAGATAAACTTGACAGCTGCTATATAATTATAAACCTATTTCAGATGGTGAATAAGATAGTACCAATAAGAATGGAACCTTACGATGAATTGCTGGGAGCGGATTTGGTGGAGCATCATATCCGGCATGGGCAGGCTGGAGTTAGTCGAGCCTTGTCAGCTCTAAGACCTTTCCACAAGGATGAGGACGGAGTGGAGACTATTAGGAATGTTGGCTCTAATCCAGGTAACTACATATTGCAAAAGTAGTGATATCCACATAGACAGTGCTGTAATTGGGCCAGTATGCCATACCACCTGAAAATTGAGCACGCTTTAGTGTACTGGCAAAATCATGTTTATATTTGAAATGAAAATACAAAAATGGAATGTAATGTGTTAGAGAAAATCTGGAAATATCATTAGGGTTTGGATGTTTATGACCTAAAAAAGTGGAAAATATGGCTTAAAATGATTAAATATGACCTAAGAAAACGCATTGTCAAAAATAAATGTCCCAATTTAAAACGTTTAAAGACACTAAATTCTTATATCACATGAATTCAATCAGAAAATCACTTTTTAACAATTTTACAGGTGATTTACAGTTTTACTTGTAAAGAACTTCTATTTTAAAGAATTTTCTCCTGTTTGCTCACTTAATCAGCTCCAAATACTCATAACATTACGTAGACCTTGTGTGTCCCTATAAAATGTGAACAACTGCATTAATTTTACATTTTACGTTACCTATTAATTTGGCATAAACATTAAATTAATAAAATAAATTCCTAATTTAACTCGACCATGTAGTACATACACTGTATAACTGTGCTCCTTTACCGAATTTATAACTGACATATGATGTTAAATTACAAACATGGCCAAAATATGACAAAGACCTCAAAAAAGACCAAAATATGATCAACTAAAATCTTTTTTACGCCTTATACCCTCAAATAGCAATAAAAAGGCCAGTAAGTGTATATATATATATATAAATTTGTGGACCACCTTTACAATGAGAGAACAGATTTTTTTTTGTTTTTTATGTAGTATTTTATTTTATCAGTTGAAGACAGGTCTATATAATATATGCTATTGGTCGTGATGCTAATGCTAATTAAAATTGATAAATATTTTCATAAAAATTTTAAAAAAATGTTATGCAATTCAGTGACCTGTTTTGCCTGCGGTAACGTAAGTAAGTAATAATGCAGGCCTACAAATTTCCAGGTAATTTGTTTGTAAAATCTGCTTTATAATTATAGATAGAACAATAAAATTTAGAGTTGCTTAGTTAAAAACATATATGTACAAATAGCAGAGCATGTTACATGCTAAGTGTCTTCTATGAAAAATAAAATTTAATGTCTTTAATTCATTGAATTGCGTTCATATGATTTTACAAGTATGATCTTGCACGTCGACAGATGAGCATGTTTGCCATTCGTGAAGTTAATTTTTCGCAAATCTTGCAGAGGAATACACTGTTATTTGTCTTGTAAAGAAGCAGATGATAGGCTAGGAGGTCCACACATATTTATATCTGGCTATGTGCTGGATGTCGAAATGTACATTTTGGTATTAATAGATTATACCATCTTCAGTCTTACGAGTTTTCTAGATGTTGGCGCTCGGCTGCTGATTCGTGTACTCGACCACAAAAAAGACCAAAATATGACTTTACATGCAGTATAAAAACGATCCGATTAAGATAAGCGTGCAATTCATGTTCAATTTGTGTTTGGAGCCAGAACGGAGGTCAGGATAAAAATATGACATGTCATAAACATCCGAATCCTAATTATCAGTGTTGAGTTTGTATAGAAATGCTTTTTCATAGGCACTGAGCTACATACTGGCCCTGAAATTGTTCAAATAAATAGCGGTCAATTTTGCTGCAAATGCTGTTATCTGTTCAGATTTTTGTTTGCCTTGTACAAATGTTAACTGATATGTATTGTCAATTTTCAGGTCATGAAAAATTCATCCACGAAAAGTACGTTGTGCATGCAGATCAATTGCAAACGCCTAAATTTACATCAGCACGAATAAACGAGTCTGCAAAACTAAACCAGAAGAATCATAAAAGAAATAAACTGAAAAGGAAATCCAGCAAAGTGAATATAAAAAACAAGAGCAATACAAAAGACAATACACTTGCAACATTAGAAGCATTGGCAGGAAGTGCACAAATACCTCGGTTTGCATGGATAGACTAATATAAGAATGTGTAACTTATGACTGTATTAAAACTATATTAATACATAAAAAAAATTAGGTATATGGTCATGGAACATCAAAATAATGCTCCCCAAATTTTAGAATAGCAGGTAAATCGTTCGAATTAGTGGAAAAATTCAAATATCTGCGAGCAGTAATTACAGACACATAACATTACAGCAGAAGTTAAATGTAGACTAAATCAGGAAACGCTTGTTTTTATGCAGTTCAGAAACTCTTATCTTCTCGTCTTCTGTCCAGAAATCAAAATTAAAGATTTATAAGAATATTATCCGGCCGGTTGTATTATATGGATGTGAGACATGGTCGCTTACTCTTCAGGAAGAACAATAATCTGAGTGTTCGAAAACAGAGTGCTTAGGAAAATATTTGGGCCCAAGAGAGATGAAAATGGGGACATGAGAAAACTGCATAATGACGAGCTTCATAACCTGTACTCGTCATCGGATATAGTAAGGGTAATTAAATCACAGAGGATGAAATGGGCTGGACATGGGGGAGGAAAGTCATATCTGAAAAGTATTGACTGGGAGATATGTAGGGAAAATACCACCTGGAAGACCTAGATGTAGGTGGGAGGACAATATTAGAATAGAATAGATTTAAGGGAAGTGGGATTTGCGAGGGATGGTTGGATGGAGTTAGCACAGAATAGGGTTGAATGGCAGGCTCAGGTAAGCGCGGCAATAGTTGTCTCACCTTTGTCCCTGAAATTACTAATTACATCTGGGAAATTTCTTTGTACATATAAATATAAATCTAACCCTTTGCGAGCAAAATACGGGTATAACCGGGTGCTAGACTTTGAATTTCTCACATCTTGTTTAGTCATAGAAATAGCAATCTAACATTCTATATGCAAAATATGTCGACATAAAAGTGTGGGATTTTTTAAAAGTAGCGCAGAAGTTTGAAATCACACCCTTATATCCATATTCTGCTGCAAAGGGAGGAAAATCCTTGCACGGACATTTGGCAAACCGGATAATTTGCCCACAGATAATTATGGATATTTGCTTTTTAAATATGTTTTTAAGATAAAAGAGGAAGTGATGTAATAAAAATAAACCTAGAACAAAAACTGGCCAACACTGAACTTGGTCTCCTGTAAAACTGTTTTCCTATAAACTGCGCCTTTTAGTTTTCCGCATCACATTTTTTGAGTTTGAGTTATTTACAGAAAATTATTTCACATAACATGCAAGAAATATGCAATATGTCCCCTAAGCTACAAAAAAAGCTGATAGCTGAGATTGGTCGGAAAGCGATTTTGAGGAAACATAGTCCTCTAGTCTTCCTCGTCCCCACTCAGGGAGTTAAACATTGGCATTTCCTTTTGTGGTCTACTGGGTTATATTATTGTCTATTGAGGGTAAACAGTAGTTTGAAGTCTCAAATCCAAGCAGGTGCCAAGTCAACCTAATAACAATAGTAATATAATACAAAATTTTGGCGTTTCTTTGATTTTTGTTTCTAGCTGACATATGACAACACTTCAACATGTGGCTTTTAAAGAGTGTGTCTTTCTTGCATTAAACAAATGACATTTCAAAGACTATACCTTCACCTCCATATAACCTCTCCAAACCCATGGCTCCACTATCAATGCAAAACAGTTCTCGTACTGTCGGGACAATTTTTAGCTAAGCTATTACATAGTTCACATTTCGGCGAAAGACAAATATAAGGTGCAGTTTAAGCTCCGCCCATTCGATATTCACATTTTGTTTCTCAGCAAGCATAGTGACAAACTATCCTTGTATATTGTCGCCAACACTTCCGACCATACCAAATATTAAAAATGCGAGAGTGGCCCTTGTACCTAATGTTAAAAATTTGAGAGTGGCCCTTGTACCAAATATTAAAAATTCGAGAGTACCCACAGGTTTGCCTTGTACCCAACAGTTTGTCAGCCTGTTTATCCCCGAAGAATTCGCTAGATCGTGGTATAAAAGAAAGTGCCTCGCCGGGGGTGGGTGAGGGTGGGATATATCTCATGCGACGATGCACCTTATATTTGATTTTTCCCCATATTCTTGTTGTAATGTGTTACGCACTTAATTTGGATAACTGTGTCTTGCAATGAACATTTCAACTATACAGCAAATTTTGTTAAAGTTTAACATTTTTAGGAAGTTTATAGAGTGAATTTAATATTGTGAGTTGCATTCTGACACACTGACCTGGATTGCAGTTTTGAGGGGTATCCCCATTCTTCCTCAGCTAAACTCCAAAACTCCATCTATAGGTCGGCATCAGCATCCTCTCGTGAACATCCTGAAGAGATCATCAGCAGCGATTTCTAAGTTCCTAAGTGTATTCTTCTTCTTGTGGATAAAACGAAGCATAGTAGACTCCAAATATCTGGATCGCTTTGAGGCTGTATTCAAGTGGTTTTTGCAGCAGCGAGCACTGGGAAACCCTCTTTCAGGACTGATTATTTGGAGGGGAAAAAAGCAGAACTTTTAGCCAACAAAATGGAGAGTTTAATGCAAAACAACTGACTCTGACATATAAGTTCACGATGTGACACTATATGTAAGTCAAGTACTGTACAATTTAGTTTTTTTTTTAAAGTTCTACTACAGTATTAATAAAAAGTAGAGCCCCACAATTCCATTGATGATTCTAAAATAAAAAATAAAGTATGAATTGAAGGGCTTAGTTCCATAAGGGCAAGGCACAAGGACATAGTTTCGAGAAATCTAGATGTTTTTAAATAATGTTACCACTCACAAGTTTAAAGTTTAATTTTATAACATATTTTTGAAGGACAGGCTAAATTAATGTTCTGCAAATTTACAAGGTAGGGTGTATTGGGATTTGTTACAACTAGAGGCATTTAAATATGTTAAATAAAAACTGAAGTAGCAAAACATTTTAACTTTGTATCATATTATTTGTTTTTTACTTTATTTTAGTAAAAACCTGTATTATACAGTGACAATTGCATGTTTGCCAATGAATACCAGTATAGTCATTAATACAATAGAACATAAGCAAAACAATCTATTTTGAATGAAGTTACACTTCAGAAAAAATAACTTCAGTTTTTATAAACATTTGCTAGGATGGTAGCACTGCAGAAAATAAAAACAGTTGATAAACACACCTCAATAACAGATAGGAAGTGTGCCTTACACCCTTATGGAACTAGGCCCTTCAATTAAACTACCTTCAAAAAATAAATAATAAGAAAATCTTATTCTCCCAAAAGCACAACACAATATTAATAACAACCAACCTTTTTCAATTATTTATCCAATTAATCCATATAATTGGAATTCTACTGTAATACTCTTCAACCCTCAGGGCAATAAGGACTGGGATTTAAGGCTGAGGAGAAATAACCCTTTCACTGCTAAAACCATACATATTCATTAGCGCACATAATGCTACTGAGGCATCACTTTGCTTGCCAATAGACAAAAGACACTCTTATTGAGAGAGATTCTGAGTGTATCAGTGTTTAGTGTCATATGTTGTCTACTTCCCAATACCATCAGTTCCTGTTCTCTGAATTGGGCTGCCATCTGTAGCTAAATACTTCAGGTAATGCAGAGATGCCAACCTTGAAAGGTGGTTATCAGTAGTGTGAGTTTAATTGGTTGGTGGGGGACTCGACGTCTCGAGCGAATTTCAAACATCAACATGCACTAAACACAGGCTTCCATACTGCTTTTGATACTGCTGATTTGCCGCAATTTGTTTTTGTCCGTCAGACTCGTAATTGATTTTACGTTTACATGACATATCTCCTCAATATGCTACTTGCACTGCAACACTCAATAAAACTTCTAGCAAGCAACGGTGTCGGCAGTCGTCAGCGGCATTACGGTGATAATAAAAAAGAGGAAATATGTTAATACCAAAGATGTTATAACTACAATAATTATGTTATAACAGTAAGATATAACATCTTTGGTTAACACACACTCACGTCAAAAATGAAAAACGAAAAATTTTAAAAATAGATAATGGGATTCGTTAAATCCATAGTATTTAGTACAATTTCCGTATTGCCGTAGCAAATTCAAGAAAATCGCAGAAACTATGGAAATTCCGTAGCAGTTGGCATCTCTGGGTAATGTATTGCACCATCCATTGGCCGGTGTGAATAAAAACGAGTACGACGAGTATTTACTGACAAGTAAAGTGTAACGAGTATTTAAACTCCAAGTAAACCGATGTGAATAAAGCGTCGAGTTTACTTGTGACCGTGTACTCGTCAACCCGAGGGTATACTAGCAAGTATTTACTCGCGAGACAACTGAATTCACAAACAAGGCAAGTAAATACTTGTAGCGCCACACAGACTACGCATCATTTCCTGTTGTGACTTGTTCTGTTTTCGCCGCTTACTCACAAGTCAGTTGTCGTTCCCGTTTGTTTTGTCCTCTTGCAGCTATGGATGAAAGTAGTGTGACTTCCGGTTGTGACAATAGAGCTATTTTTGTAGCGTTATTGAAAGACTTTAGTGTTGTGCTAAATAAATCCATGTTGCCTAAAGTTGCATCTGCTAAAGAGAAGGCATGGGGATGTTTAGCCGACCAGTTTTCGAAAAACGTTGGGAAGCAAACTAGTGTTGGACAGTTAAAAAAGCTATTGAACAATATGAAAACCGCAGTCAAGAAAAAAACTGATGTCAACGCAACTGGAAATAAACCAATAACATTGTTGTCATGGGAGGCAGATTTCCTAAAAATTTGCGATTCAAACGAGAACCCAGTTTATTGCAAAATACCTGGGGCTTCATGCGTTGGATTGGGAGCAAGTTCTACGTCTGAACTCAATGAGGAGAATGAGAATAGGGAAGACGAAGATGACCCCGTTGACATGTTAGCATCAAACCAGCCCATCACACCAGTGACTTGCATACGTAAGAGCGATGCGACGAAGTTGAAAAAAGATAAGAAATTGAAACTCTCAACTGAAACTGAAGAGACGTCAAAGTTGACAACTGGTGAGCTGCAGCGTTTATTATTACTTGAACAAATTAAGCTAACAAGACTTCAGGCTGAACGTGAACAACTGATGATAACGGAGTTGAACCTAAGAGCTGCACAACACAGACGAACGGAGTCCGTTGAACAACGCGTTGAGGTTGAAGAAGACGATGTCTTAAAAGAATTTTTGTTGTTGAGATAAATTGTATCCTGTTTCCTTTCCTGAAATATTCCTTTTCTCTAAAAAAAATAAAAATAATAATAAAATAAATAAAAAACAAAAATACAAAAAGAAATAAGTATATAATATACGTCACGTACACAGTCACGTGACGTACGTCACGTACACAGCTGTACACAGTTTGTCGGGTATGGCATGACCGGTGGAGGGCTCATAGGCTGGTGGTATATGCCCATTTGCTTTTCCACCAGGCCATGTTAAACCTGACATACTGTAGGCCTATGCGCACATGTGACATACTTATTTAAAAAGATATATTTTTGTTTTTTTATATATTTTTTATTACTTTTTTATTTTATTTTTCACATATGCGATTGCAATTGGAGTAAAGGAAATAGGATTAAATTTATTTCCATGTCAAAAATGTGTATTTACATCATCAGATTATTACTAATTTCTAATCGTTTTTGCTGACCACGTCGTCTATTTATAACTTCATTCCGATCCAAATTATATAGAGGTACATTTTCTTCAGCCACACCATTTTCAATTCCGTCTTCCACTTCCCAAGGATCATTCAAATGTTTTGCTACATTGTGAAGCACTGCACAACTTATTACTACATTGGGAACATTTTTGACTGCTATTCTAACTTGGCTCGAGAGTATGGGAAAACGACGTTTCATCTGGCCAAAAACTCGTTCAATTATTACTCTTTCCTGAGCATGGGTCGAATTGTAATTCCGCTCACGAGCATTTCTTGGTTCGTCAAAAGGAGTTAGTAACCAAGGAGTAATTCCATATCCGCTATCACCAAGGAGACAAACATCACCATCATATTGGCGCACCACATCCTGAATTCCACTCACTGGCCAAATCCTGCCATCATGTACACTCCCTGGCCATTGAGCGTCCACACTTGTAATTTTTTCATTAGCGTCACAAGTCATCTGAATGTTTATTGTTGTTTTTCCTTTTCTGTTCACATACTCGTCGCCGAATTCCGAAGGCTTCATAATATGCACGTGAGTGCAATCTATAGCACCAATGACAGTCGGAATGCGAAATTTTGAAGCCCAATCTGCCTTGGCCTGATCCATATCTTCAATAGTGCGTGGAAATGTAATCCAATCTTCAGACTTCGACACTATTTTATCCAATACACTTGAAAATGTTCTGCTGACTGTACTTCTTTCAACCCCCATGTCGTTGGCAACACCACTTTGGAATCCTGGATCACTAACGTATCTCAGAAAAATTTCCATCTTTTTCCGTGCAGTTAATCCTCCACCCCTTGCATCAGTGTTTTCATCAAGAAAGTGCGAAGTGAGAAAATCTACGTTTTCGCTCTCAAACCGTAATAGTCCCTTAGATAGATCGGGACTTATATCACGCCGGTCTCTATAACGTTTCACACCACGCAGGTTCATAAATGCAGCCATCTTTCGTGTACAAGTACGACTGCAAGTCTGGGGTCGGGTTGACTTGCGAATAGACGAGTATTTACTTCCTACAGAAGTATTTACTTGCGTTTATTCACACCAAAATTGGCATTTTTCCGGGTTTTACTAGCCTCTCAAGTATTTACTCGCGAGTAAGAGTAAATGCTTGTTTTATTCACTTCAATTTTGGCGTTTACTTGTTATTTTGATATGTTCAAGTATTTACTTGTCCTACTCGTTTTTATTCACACCGGCCATTGAAACACATGATAAACTCTGGTGTGTTGTGTCGACATGGAGCCCTAAGGTTGGGCAAATTAGCCTAAATTTTAAGAAATACTTGCTGTGCTCTTCTTTTCGATGAAACTGACAATTTATTTGCAATTATTTGTCCATTTAGGATTACAAAAGAAATTTGAAAATCAATTCAGTACCACCAGGTGTTAGCAGTGAAAAGGTTAAAGTATACTGACAGAGAATGATTCAATAACAATTTGTGAATCATCAATGATCCCAGGTGTTTATTCATACAAACTATCAGTTAACATAACAGAATTACCATCTAAGCATATATAAAAGCATTTGTATAAAACTACTTTTATTTCAAGAGAGAACAATAAAAATTTGTTCTGAAAAAAGTCAATTGACTATTCTACAAAATATTTATACAATGAATAAAAATTGAACAGAACTTACCTACAATACAAAGACGTGTTTAAAAAACAAGCATGGTATTTGTGAAGTAAACATTGTAAGAATCAAGGATGATTACGTAAAAAAGAAAGGTATATGAGGCATGGTGCATAATCTGCAACCAGGGGGTGTGTTTGAATAGGTGATATAGGGGACGAATGGCTGGATGTAATGAGGAGACTGAAAAGGGAAATTCCAGTGGTAAAAATTCCCCGGCCGCCTGCGGAATGCATAGAGGAGGAAATGTTCGACATTCCAAAAGGACTGGAAAAACAGATCAGTGGAAATTTGGGACCGATATGGAACTTTTATAGAACTAACTTACTTTGAGCATGGTCAAAATGCAAGAAGAAACTTCAATTTTGTTTTACAGAAACAAAATGCAGGATTATTATTGGCAATACGCGGCGGTCTAAGTTACAGTTTTAGAATTTATAATATTTTTATTGCAGATAAACTTTTTTTTAAATACAGTAAACTCTCGATAATTCGGACCTCAGTATGCCGGACTTTGGATAACTCAGACAGATTCTTGGCGATCCAGACCCTGATCTACAGCCATTCTATGGCCACTTCAGAACTGCAAGAGAATTAATTATTCAAAAGCAACAGAAACAATGTGTACACAGAAGACCATTTACAGTTTCTTTCGGCCTAAATCTTCTCAGAAAAATATGTTCATAGTACCCAATCATCATAATATTGTACTAATAATTTAACAGTGTGTATTTCAGACTCTGACTAGAAATTTCAATATAGAACTGAAGTGTTATTCTTTTTTGTTCCAGTTGTGTTAATAACATGTTCTGCCTCATACGTTTTGTTATTGCAGCTTAAGCACGAAATTTCGTTACTTAAATACCATTTCCTAATTTACTCTCCATAAGCTGGACATTTCATAATTCGGACAGACCCCCGCCCACTTTAGTCCGGTTTATCGAGAGTTCACTGTACGTCAACCAATGTAAGGTAAAAATAATAATAAATAATAAAAAATTGAAGCTCATTACTTTTGCATTTCATTTGTTTCCTCTTGAATTCCATCACCTATTTCTATTTTTACATGACTGAATGTAACTTTTAACTATTTAAGTATCTTTTGTTATAATAGTTAAAAGACAATATTAATAATAAATATAATAATAATAATAATAATAATAATAATAATAATACAATATAATATATACTTGCATAATTTGCACACTTTTTAACCTATTTTGGTCACCAAAAAAACAGGGTATGTAAAATACACAGACTTTTCAAACAGAGGTATTAGTAACACCAATGCCATTGTTCAGTAGTTCATCTTTTAATAGTGGAATATTTTCCAGTTTTGAGACCACAAAATGCACTTTCACTTTTAGTATTTTTCAATGAAGGCTAGTTTACACAATGACACTAGGTTTCGTAACCACTTTCATGAAAGTGATTTCGTGAAACTAATTACACACATTTTCTTTTCAATGCAACCACACATTTCATGTTATTTCTGAAGTTCAAGTTATTAAAATCCCATATAAATGCTTGAAACACGTATGAATACAGGCATTTCACAATTTCCTCACTTCCCCATTTCATTTTACGAAATGCGAACAAGCTAAATAAGCGTAAAATATCAACATTACTGTTATAGTTTCATGAAAAGTTGGAATCAGCCGAAACTGCATAGTTTCGTAACTCATTGTCGCCAGTACATCTTGCGCTTGCGCATTCAAGCAAAAAACAGTTGCAAAACTTACTTACGAAACCTAATTTCGTCATGTAAACTAGCCTTAAAGGATATTGGACTCTAAAATACAGAATTCTCTTTCTGTTTCACAATTGCCGAATAGTTCTGCGAAACATATCACTCGTAATTCGTACAAAGCTGTGTAAATATTATTTTTCTTTCCCAACATTTTAACAAGTGCAATATTTAAAGCATCAATGTTGAAATAACGGTATCAGAGAATTTCTAAGTGAAGCAGCAAGTGAAGGTTAGTAAATTAACAATACCTACCACGGAATACTAGAACTGACCTAGGAAAAAGGATAACAAATCATAAAAAAATGCATAAAATATGGAGAGCAAAAATTAATTTTCAAAATAATTTTTTATAAATTCTGTACCCGTATCTGGTTTCCTATATCCCCTATGTTGGGGCGAAAGGCCTCCAAGTGAAGGTTTCTGTTACCTATGTGAATTTTGTTATGCTTATTTTCTGAGAGAGGGCAGAGGGACAGGTAGTAAGCCCATTGCCTCTCAACCCCCCTCCGGAAATGAAGGTATTACTTGAACGTGAAAGGGCCGAGAAATTTTGTCCAGAAGCTCTAATTTAGGCTTGGAGATCTTTTACATTCTGTAAATCTACAATATGGGCCCCCCCAACTTAAAGTCCCTCCCGGAAGACTCTGTCCCCAGGATTTTTACATACTGAAAAATCCATCGACCGCAGGCAGGTTTGATCCCACGACATTCGGATCTAGAGGTGGGCACGCTATCTCTAGACCGCTATGGCCAATACTTATCAATTAGGGTGCAAATTACACAAGCAAATATGGTGACTATAAAGGAAACATGTTCTTCAAATTACAAACAGGACATGTCAATTTCTTTGATTTCAAATGTTATCTGTGTATCACACAGTACTTTGGTCTTTTCTTAATGTAAATACAAAAATAATGTAGTATAAGTACACTTGAGTGCACTCCGATGTAATGTGCAGTGTTCTGTTTTAAGGAAATACGTAACTGGCTCCGTTAGGCCCACTCCCCACCCTAGTGCATATCTCCTTTTGTGTGTGTGTGTGTGTTGGAGGATTCACAGCAGAGGCTAACCCTCTCCTCACTCCTTCAATGCCTTCTAGCCACTCAAATGAAATGTTCCCACACTCCACCCCCATTTCTCCACTCACCTAGGCTAATGTGTGTGTCTGGACTAGAATTCAACCCAATAAGAGACTGGTTCACCCAGGGTGGTATGGAACACATGATACAGAGATTCAATGCCAACCCTAAATGAAGAAAAACACTAGGAGAAACTAGAAGCATCAGATAGTTTCCGTGCACTCAAGTGTACCTATCAGACTTTTTTTTTTGCACGTCTTTAATTAACATATTTTAATATTTTGTAGGCTTTAACGTAATAATAATAATATCAATTAATTTTGCCTGCCAGAGAGATAACCGAGTCAAATACAAAATACATCATATCATCGTCATTCTGGCGGAAGTCATTAACTCCGACATTTGAGTTATATTTACTACTTACAGTCATGAAATATTGCTTTATAGGCAGGTAGAACTCATTAATTGATATCTCGATCCATTTGTAAGTAATACTTTTTTTCACCAAGTTAATACATACAATGGTTTATTCAAATTTTATAACGTTTTACCTCAAAACTAAGATTTTGCACTTCAACCAGGACAACGATATGTACAATTTCAAACATACAATAAACACAACATAGTAGCAATAAAATAATACACAATAATAAAGTCAGTATAGCCTACATTAAAACATAAGACAAAAATGTGTATTCTGTCATTAATAAATTAAAATTAAGAGATTACAGCATATATTGTGCTGAACTGTGAGATGATGAACGTCACAGACAACTAAATAGGCCTATGTATTACAATATACATTGAAATGAAGACACTGAAGTAAACAAAAATTAAATTTAACCAATATAAGTCAAATACAATATTAAACAATACAAAATAACCTGGCTCGGATGATGAGACATCGTTCTAATTAGTGAACATTGACCTAAAAGTCTGTAGGTTCCGACTACCCCTCATATCGGTGGTAGGGAGTTACAGATGCAGGCAGTGGCTACAGTGAATGAGGCAGAATACATAAATGTTTGATGGTGCAGAATGGACAATAGACTATTATTCTGAGTTCGTGTGTCACGGTTATGTTTAGAAGAAACAATAACAACGAAAGACTAAGTAATAAGGTGTGGAGTTACTAAGTGTTTGATAAGAGTTCGATCATGAAGTGTAGTAGGCATATGTCTTTTAGTCGAAGATAATATGTTTCAGGTGCCTAAAATAAGCTCTTTCAATTCCTCATTTAGGCTTTATCTAATATATAAAATCGAAAGTGTGTATGTATGTATGTATGTATGTATGTTTGTTCCTTATACAAATCTACATTTCTTTACCAATTTACACGACATTTTGCACACATGCCCAGTTAAGCCCGGGAAGTATAGCTGTCGACATTAAAATTCAAACAAAATACTCCTTCCCTTGAAAATTATATAATTTCTGAGAATTTTATACTGAAAAAATGAATTGCTGTTTAGTTCACATGGCAACAGTAAATTGTTTACTATGATTACATAGGGCCTTGGCAAGTATATAGCCTAATGCTTTAACGAATTATGATTCCATCGATGTAATATATTGGCGAAAATAATGACTGAAAATGAAATCCACGAAAATAAAGCACAGTGTGATGTAGTCACATAACTTTCTCTACCCTCGACATAAGAAATATTTACTCACTTCACATTTTGATGTAGAATAAGAGGGACAACTTAAGTGTGTGAGTATGCTATATCAAAAGTCTATAAATAATCCTTTCCGCTGATAAGTTATCCATACCTGTAGGCTTTGTATTAGTTGAGAAATAGGGATGTTTATCATGGGATGGAACATTTTGAGTCCTATGCTCGCAGTATATTATGTCCCGGGTTCTAGGGGAGGAAAGTATGAAAGTGATACTGCATTTCTCTTTTATTTCAGCTCCGAAACGATTGTATAGTAACATGAGAATGAGAAATAAAATTTTCCGTCAAGTCAGTACAATCTTATGTAATTTGTGTTTCTTCTTATTTCAACCCCTCCCAAGCATGATGTGTAGAAGCAACGGAATGCAGCATTCCACATCCTCTATGAGCCATAAAAAGCTATATCCAGCGTTTTCTGATGCAATAGTTTGAGTGTGATAAATCTTTTTCTTCATTTCAAGTTCTACATACATAAAGTCCATCATAAGTTAATTTCAAATTAAGCTGATAAGTTATCCATACCTGTAGGCTTTGTATTAGTTGAGAAATAGGGATGTTTATCATAGGCCCTAAGCATGGGATGGAACATTTTGAGTCCTATGCTCGCAGTATATTATGTCCCGGGTTCTAGGGGAGGAAAGTATGAAAGTGATACTGCATTTCTCTTTTATTTCAGCTCCGAAACGATTGTATAGTAACATGAGAATGAGAAATAAAATTTTCCGTCAAGTCAGTACAATCTTATGTAATTTGTGTTTCTTCTTATTTCAACCCCTCCCAAGCATGATGTGTAGAAGCAATGGAATGCAGCATTCCACATCCTCTATGAGCCATAAAAAGCTATATCCAGCGTTTTCTGATGCAATAGTTTGAGTGTGATAAATCTTTTTCTTCATTTCAAGTTCTACATACATAAAGTCCTTCATAAGTTAATTTCAAATTAAAAAATACAAGGCCCGGGCGATGCCGGGCCTTTTCAGCTAGTAATTAATAAATTAAGGCTCTAAAACATATATGAAAACAGTATAGGTATAAAAATAATATTTACAAACTAGCAAATTGTTACTTGATTTATTGCACGTCATGTCTCTTCTGCTTACCTAACAATGAACAGCAAAGTATCTCGTCGTTGATGCAGGTTCGTCCACAATAACTAATTAAAAAAAAATAAAATAAAAAATAAAATAAAAAATATAATGCTTAAATTATTATGCTCTTAACACTTGCATGCAAATCATTCATAAACTAAATGATTACTAATTATAAAGAAACAGCTAAAAATCCGGCTTTGGTGTGCATTCCACAATTAGAAAGCACTGCATGAGATTAGAGTTAATTGTCCCATTAGTGAGTTCCATTCAAATCAATCAATGTTTGTCCATTTAGGCCTACATTCATTATCCCTCTTCTGTCTATGAAAATTTCCAATGTCCGCATGCCTTGACATTATAAACAAATGAATCAACCAGGGTGGTCTTACAAAATTGAAACAATCGATAATTCTTTGCGATATGTTGAAAAAATCACGATGCTCTTATTTTAAAGTTATGGAAAAAAAAAGGAAAAAAAAATGCAAAGTCACCAGCAACTGATTTGGTAATTGAAATGTAATACTGAAAACTGATGCTTTGATAGCACTAAAAATCACGTTTTCTGTCAGGTTTTCACTTGTAATTCGCAAACGAAAATGAAAATGAAAAATCTGGCTCTGAGGTGCATTTGGCCATCCTTCAGTCCACCTATGTTGAAAATTTCAGTTCTCTGCGTGCAGTAGATTTCACTGGGCATCGCATACAGACACTTCCTCTTATTATTATAGATCAGGGGTGCACAACCTTAATTAGACCAAGGGCCATTCAATTATAAGAAATTCACAGAGCGCCGCAGTGTACCATCATCCAATCCTCCATTGTAGGCCTGATTATACCTTACTTCTGAACGAGGACTTATCATTATTTAATGTACTGGCATGCCTACTAATTAATTACTAGTCATAACACAAATGTTATTCACCTTTTAATGAGAAACTTGACACTGATTCTGATTTGTCAACTTTTCAATATTAGGTCCAATGTTTGATATTGCAATACGCATACTCGCTTCCAAATGTTCATCTGTAAGTCTGGATCGTGTTTTGGATTTCAATTGTTTCATAACTGAAAATGACTGTTCACAGACGTACGTGCTACCACAGTATACTGTGGTGCTACCAAATAAAGTTGCTATTTTCAATGCATGGCCATACATATTGTGCATTTCTTTAGGTAGGCCTAAGTACAGCTTGTAGAAATCAAGGAGTGATCATCATCAAATTTGGCTTTCAATTCTGTGTCACTCTGGATATCAATTAATTCCATCCGAAAATTTTCAGGCATTGTCTCAATATAAACATGAAAGGGTAGTGAAAATAACTCAAATGATTTTTCAAACTTCCGAACATCCTGGAAACGGGTGTTGAACTCTTCTGTGAGATTTTCCAAGAGGTCAACGTATTTTCCAAAATTAGATCTGTTCGTAGATTCCATCATTTTTCTCATTGTCGGAAAATTGACAGATACTCCACTTCTTAATTGTGTCTGCCAAGCTTCAAGTTTTCTTTCAATAGATTTGATTAAATTAAACAGATGATGGATCATGTGGTTTTTGCCTTGCATTTTGGTATTCAGTTCACTAAGGTGCTGAACCATATCAACCAGAAATGCCAATCACTGCTGTCCAGTTCGTCCACCTTAAAGTTTTGACTTGTCAAAAACAAACGAATTTCTTCCCGAAGTTCATACACTCGTTTCAACATGTTACCTGCACTTAGCCATCGAACTTGTGTGAAATATAATACATCGTCATAATCTGCTTCCGAATCAGCTAAAAATTATTTGAATTTATGATGATTCAGTCCCCTTGACCGAATGTAGTTCACCAACTTGATCACGGCACTGATAGTGACGTGTTTAGTGTGTTAAAGAACTAGTCCGTTAATGGATATTTTGAAACCAAATCATATTCAATATTAATTAATCTTACATTTAACTTAAACGGGCCACAATATACAGGGTGGCGCACGAAATGTCATACCATTTGATTATGTCATAAATATTGTAATATAGAAGTTTCGCTGTTTCTAACAGTGCTAATGTAAGCCGAAGATCGTGGAAAATCCTATAGGTGTCATCACATGTCGCATTTCACCATGACAACGAACACAAACATTAGTTTGTAAAATGGCCCACAACGGGCGTTTGAATGGTGAACATAAGGTGAAAGTTGTTCTGTTTTTCGCCGAAACGAAGAGTGTAGTTTTGACTCAGAGACATTTTCGTACTCAATTTAATACAAGATTGGCTCCTAGCAAGCAGGCAATTTACAGACTAACTGAGCAGTTTGTGTTGGAAAAAAGCGGTCGCGAAGGGCTAGTGTTCGTACACCTGAAAATAATCGTTGCTTTGACTCGAAGTCCATCTAAAGGGCTTCTGCAGAGTTGGGAATCAGCTCAGAGCGCATGTAGTGGAGTTTTGCCATGCGTTATCTGAAGACTTGTGTCGAAAAGGGGTGACGAATGTAAGGGTTCGTTTACAAGAGATTGTGAGGCAAAACGGCGGTCATATTGAACACACTCTGCATTAAAGACAAATTCCATGTCCTAATGATCAATTCTATGTATTCTATGTAAAGCTATAATAAAAATTAATATGTGTTATGTGTAAAATAAATGGTATGACATTTCGTGCGCCACCCTGTATATTCCGGTGGGCCGCATGCGGCCCGGGGGCCGCGGGTTGTGCACAACTGTTATAGATGAACCAGCAACATTTCAAGTCTATGGCAGATTCACTACAACATTATTATATGGATCCCTAGTGAAGAATCAGGCAGTAGCGGTGGTGAAATATTTTCTGAAAGAGAGGAAGAGTATAAACAGAGAACAAGAATAGCAATACGGAACAGAGTGATAATATTCAGTGGTTTCAAATCCAACATAGACCATCCCAATGGAAGAATCAGATGCCTTTAAAGATCAAATTCAAGAAAGAGCCTGTGAGCAAGAATTGTTTTCTTACTGTTTTTCTATGCTAAGCAGCACACTTGTAAGGCACCGATAAGTATGTTTTTGTATTAATTTTCTAAGGATCTTCTAGTATGTTTTGTCCATACAGAATATCGTCGCACTGGTGTAAATGGGGCATTACCCCTAGGGTTGTCATTGTAATGAGTAACAGGTAGCACATCACATTTCCTAGATACACAGCAGAATCAAAAACAGTACTCACGAACATTGACAGAATTAAAACAAAACAACAACATTAAACACAACATAACATTAAACACAACATAACATAAAAACCATCTACAAGCCGTCAAGAAAAATTTGGGAGTCGTCATGATCAGTTAAGGATCCACTGGAGCCGCTTTCTACATGTGGGGTGATCAAATACAGTGTTCGTGTGGAAAATCCTATACTGGAACAACGAAGAGGCATATCTCCACCAGACTAAAAGAACACAAGGCCCACTGCCGCCAAGGACACATAGATAAGTCAGCTGTGGCTGAACACTTCTTTACAGATGGCAAGCATGTGATTGGGTTCCAGGAGACGAAAGTTCTGGCGAGAACTAGTTAATACCATGCCAGGCTTAACAGGAAAGCCATCAAAATTTAAAAGACCAAAGACAATTTCAATAGAAAAGAAGGACTTAAACTCCCTAAATCATGGTTCCCAGCTTTGAAATCCCGCATTAGACAAGACAGAAAAAACCATCCAACTACGAACGCTCCCATTGGTGGGATGGTAGCAGTTGCAACCAGGCAAGCCAAGCCCCCCCCCCCCCCCCCATGCATCTCAGAAGACAGTTCATTCAGCTCCAATCCACCACATGATGTCATGGAACAGCCTCTCCACAGCCTCAAATGCGCCGCTTGGTGTGCCATGAGCGCCAAAGGCATTATTGGTCCTCTCTTGTTTGTGGATGACGAAAGGACAGTGACAATAAACAAGGAATGCTACCAGAATGTCATCAGAATGTTTCACGCTGAACTAACATGTTATGCCAACATCAATTCACAATGGTTTCAACAAGATTGTGCCACTCCACATACAGCCAATACGTCCATGGAGCTGCTGTAACAACTTTTCAGACATAGAGTCATTTCCAAAAGAAGCCAGTTTCCTTGGGCCCCTCATTCACCGGATCTCAATCCATTAGATTTCTTCTTGTGGGACTACGCAAAAGACAAAGTGTATACACGACACCCGAACACAATCTGCCAGCTCAAGAGAAGAATCAAAGAATTTATTCATGCAATTCCGGTGGAAATGTGTGCTAGAGTGATACACAATTTTGGGTTTCGTTTGAATCGTTGTATGGGCCTTACAGGTGGACATACTGAACATGTTGTTCTTAACAGATGATTCTCTCATCTTTGTTCTCAAAGTCTGTATTTTTACAACTGATTTATGTCATTTATTCTCAAACTTATGTGCATTTAAAAACAGGTACATTTTATTGGCACGCCCTGTATATAATAATTTTATTTTTAATCTGTGATAATTACTGGAATAACTATGTAAACTGTTGTTTCACCTGGCATGTTAAAAATTCCAGTATTACTTAACTTGTAAAAATGTCAGTAAAAATGAATTTTAGGAACCTCATTCTGTCATAATCATAATGAAATTCTTGGCATGAGAGATTTTAAATAATTTTGTGTTACTGTGTAAATTTCATTATTCTATGTTATTTTAAACACAGATGTGAATTAATGAATTATTGTAGGGGCCTCATGCTTTAATTCAAATTAAATTTGTTTTAATATAAAGCAATTATTTATTTGATGTGAGCTGCAAATATTTAACCCTCTTGGTGCCGAGCCCTTTAAACAATTTGTACTTGTAAAATGCAGTGCGACGATCCAGTCGACAGCACTATTCAGAGTGAAGAGTGCCAACGATCTCATCGACACAGTGTTTCTGAGATGGTAAACATACCTTTATAGGGGTGAGCGTTATGCCACTGGAAAGAGGAAACCTTCTTTCTTACAGTATGTTTCAAGGACATTCAGAGAGTTTTTTTGTTATTTGAAGGATGGTATTCACAACTCTCACCAATTTTGTTTGGCCTGGTCTCAATGCATTGCTTATCCACTTCAATTAAGATTTTACTGTGTAAAACTAAACTTGCAAGCTGATCCCAGGATGTATTTGTGGCGGGGAGAGATGACAAAGTTTGGGCACATTATGACAAGTGTGATGTCGATGCAGATAATCAAAGGGACAGTGACAGTGACGAGACATCTCACGTACAGTGTGTGTAAAATGTTAGAAGGGATTAAATCCTAAATGCAATAATTTATGTAATTGCTCTAAGTAAAACAAAACTAGTGATTCACAACTAAATATTATCATTATAATTTATTTGAGTTTTGTAATAAATGCAGTGTCCTTTCTTTTCCGTGGCTTGAAATGTTTAACTTCAATTTATTTTCGTTAAGTAGTGTTCTATGTTTAACACTTTCTACACCATGCCCGTACGCGATACGTTCTGAGTTTTATTCTCGCGTGAACCAAGCCCGTATCCCTTACGTTGCGCACGTTTCCATGCTCAGAAATGGGAGACGTGTGTATTTGAGGTTTCAAACAGATAAACATGAAGCTTAGTTTATATACTTCCCAACAGAGTGGGCTTTATACACTTTTATCGATCCTTGTATCTATTTATATCGACTTTTCTAACATCGAAAAATCTGCGATTACCTTAGCATCAACAACACGCTAACATTCGTCAACATGTCGGATTCAGATGAAGTGAGTTTTCGAGGCTTTTCTTCCGCTGATGAAAATGTTTCTTCTGGATCAGATGAGGATATTTCTAGTAATGAAGAAGATATTTATGAACCTTCTGAAACGTCTAGTGATGATTCTGGTAAGTAGATAAAGATTTTGCTTACGTAAAATACGACCTTAGTTCATGACTACTTGCATTCGTAAGAAGCTAGAAATGTGATACTAAGAGGTTTGTCGTTATAATTCAAGTTTATTTATTTTCAGATGATCATACACAGACCATTGGTGATTTAGGCCCATCAACAAGCCGTGGTGGATCTAATTGGAGCCTAGACGACGATCAGCCTGACTTGCCTGGATTTCAGAGTTTGTGTGGTGTCAACGTTCAATTGGACAGGAATTGTACTGAACTGGACTGTTTTTCAACGTTCTTTGGGCGTGAAGTGATAAAAAACATAAAAGTGGAAACTAATAGGTATGCAGGAGTAAAAATAACAGACATGAACAGGAAAAAAACCCTAAAGAAAAACTCTTTGTGGCACAAGTGGTCAGGGGTGAAGATGCATGAAATGTACTTTTTCTTTTCCATCATCCTCCATATGTGCATTGTAAAACTGCCTAAGATTAGTGACTATTGGTCCACTGATCCATTGTGTAGTACCTCTTGGGTCAGTAAACTATTGAGCAGGAACAAATTCACTGCCGTTCTGTACATGTTGCACCTTAACGACAATGCGATGTTTATCAAGAAAGGAGAACAAGGACATGATCCTTTACATAAAATTAGGCCATACTTTGACTCTCTTTTGGAAGCATGTAAATCAAGCTTCAATCCATATGTCAATCTCACAATAGATGAGGGTATTTGCCCTTTTCGAGGCAGAGTTGGATTTAGGGTTTATATGAAGAATAAACCAAACAAGTACGGCATAAAACTCTATTTATTATGTGATTCCTTCTCAGGTTATGTCCTGAACTGTGAAATATATACTGGCAAAGCATCAGGAAAGGACAATAGTATTTTGTCCTTGTTTCAAAGACTGTGCCATGATTATTTCCATAAGGGTCACTGTATTTTCATGGACCGGTTTTATACCAGCCCTTCTTTGCTGGATTTCCTCTGGCAAAATAAAACATTAGGAGTTGGGACAGTGATGAAGAATAGGAAGAGGTCTGCCTGCAAATATGAAGACTGCCAAACTAAAGAAAGGAGAAATCAAATACTGGAGGCAGGAACACTTACTTGCAATAAAATGGAAGTCGACTAGGGAAGTGTATTGCCTATCGTCGAAACATACTTCAACTTCCACGGTGGTCAATACCAGGACCAAACAAGGACCAGTAGACATTAGGAAACTGAGCCGTAATATGTACGGTCATATCAAATTTGCACATGTTTCACTCTTACCTCCATTTTTTCGTCCTATTAAAAACTTCAGTTAAGGGTAATATTTTTACTGGTTAAGCTTGTGTTCCTGCCCTGTAGCGTTTCTCTCTGCTACTGGTATTAATTCGCCCGAATTCCTGTATGTGGCGCTGTGTTCACTTACGAAAAAAAAGAGTACTTATTCTAATTGAGTGGAAGGGGGAAAACCGGTGTGCGCTATGCGTGATCTATTTGCGGAGCTCAGTCTACGGCTGGAGTTCGAAGTGTATAGTTGTTTTTTCTTTTGTGTGGAGGCCGGTCATGAAGACGTTTTTCTCAGGTGAGTTTTTCTTTAAATGGATTTGTTTGTAATTAACTATGCTCACCTGTGAAGTTTCGGCCATCAAAATTTGTTAGTTTCAGTTGTAACTTCGGGGTTTTATATAATGGGAATTTTTGTATAGAGTTTTTTGTTTTGGCTTTGGAAATTTGCCTCCCATAAGTTTTCTAAATTAAATTCAAGGGGTGGGAGTTTTGTTCTGTATTTCAGTGGGGGAAAAAAAAGATGAACCTCACAAAATTAATTGGTTTTCTCTCATTACATTGCTATTAGCTGTGTAGGCTTAGTCCTAAGCTAGGAAATGATCGGTAGGCTCCGTGGATTATAAATGGCACTGTAGATTCAAAACACGCAAGGTGGCACTAATTCTGATCCGAAATTAAAATAAAACTAGCTTAACTGAGTTTAGCGAATTTCAAGTTTATCCCTGTGGTAATGGATATAACCAGATAAATAAACTATGGTCAGACCCTGTGGAGTACTTGCAAGTACATGTAAATATATTTTTAATCTGTAAATAAATTTGTTGAAATTTAAGAATTCTCTGAACAGGTTTTCGGGCCTGTTGTGCTAATATTGGTAAAATTGTACATATGTGAATTTTTGGGGTTATTGTATTATTAAATTAAAAGCCCTAGGGTCATTTTGCGTGTGGCAAAAAAAAACCACCGAATAAGGAAGATGTTCTAGATGCTATTTCCTTAGAATGTTTTAAATTTTGCTTGAAATAATTGTTACCTGATTCAGAATAAATTGTATGTACAAAATTGAATTTATCTTGGTTTATTATTATTAATTACTTTGAAATATTAATTATTTGAATTTGATTAGGATTTGGGCCCAGTTACCAGTTGAGTATTTTCAGAGTCGGCTCACTATTTACTTAAGAACCTCTCTGACCTGCGTCTACATTCCTTAATTTTCCTTGGTTTATAGGAAGTTAAAAATAATCTGTGCTTTTGGCACAAAACCAGATGCCATATTAGACTATAACATGAACAAAACTGGTGTAGATAGGTTGGACCAATTATCCAGCTACTACCCGTTTTGCAAGAAAACGCTGAAGTGGTGGAAAAAAGTTTTCTTCCATTTGTTTATGATATCAATTGTAAACAGTTGGGTCATCTACAAGGAAGTGACAGGAAAGAAAAAACCACTGGTGGATTTTATGAAGGCCGTGGGGAAGCAGCTGGCTGATCTTGGTGGCATAGAGCGTTTGGAAGAAGAAAACTCCAGACCAACGACTAGCGTTGACAGGACTTTTGGTCGCCATTTCCCAGAGAAGGTCCCTGCCACAGCTAGTAAAACAAATGCAACAAGGTGTTGTAAAGTGTGTGCAGACAGAGGAAAGAGAGAAACTGGAAAGAGAGTGAGAAAAGAATCAAGATGGTGGTGCAGTGTGTGTAATGTTGGACTGTGTATGCCAGATTGTTTCAAGGAGTGCCATACACATGTAAATTACTAGCATATATGCTAACAAAAAGTTATCTGTCTATATTAAGTATTATTTTAGTATTCTAGTTAGTATTTTTCCAATAAATTTGTTTCTAATCCTCTAAACCATGAAAAAATTATTTACGAAAAAAAAAAATCCTCAAACAGCCTTCCATTTAACTGTCTGGCATGGTGTGGAAAGTGTTAATTATCTGATGAGCAGACATGATTAATTATAATTAATACTTTGTGTAAATGCCTCGCCAGCGATATTGGCATATGTCCTTGAGTGCGTAGCTAGTCAGCTAGCCCTTGGGTTCGCCAGGAATATTGGTGTATGCCCTTGAGGGCTTAGCTAGCCCCTCATAATGTTATCTTTCATCACATACGCACATGGTGCTGATTAAGCAAAACATTGGAATACGTTACAGTGCATCTCGAACAGTGTGTTTATACATCTCCAATATCAAGTTGCATCATTCTTCGAGCTTCAGCCTGTGTGTCACGCCAGTTCTAATGGAATCATGCCCCCTCTGATACTGCCATCACGCCCCCTCAGACCAAACCATGACCACGATAAAGTAAGTGACTCGCACCATAGCTGTCATTAAAATTTCCATATGCCAAAAACCGTGGCGCTACCTGTACATATGCAAATTGAGAGTTGGAAGATCCACGGTGCAGTGGTAAAACTTGTGCGGCAAAACCATGACCATAACTAAAGAGTTATATTCTTGATGCAAAACGCACTCCATTAATGGATACTAGTGAGTTATATTTTGCATATTTTTATATAACATAATACAGTTTTAAAGGTATGTTTATAATTATTTTATTTGCAATTGAATATATTTTTATAGTGCTAAACTGCCGTTCTTATCTTTCCGATAGAAATGTCTGATTTTTTATCTCAAATTATGACACAAAAATTATTATTCTTTGTTGCTGTAATTAAATATGTGCTAGATAATGATTCGCTATCGGAAAATTCTTCTTCTTAATGTATTATTGATAAGAAATTAATCTGGTAAAATCCATTTTTTTAGACTAAAATTCTAGCTTTAAAATTACACTTTTAACACAATTAACAGGAAAATCGTTTGGAATGCATTTGCAGGACAAAATAATTGGAGCAATCAGAAGTATCAATGAAATCAACAATTTACAACTATTGTCACTAGGTACAACCCTTAGATTGTTCAAAGCAAAAGTGGTACCAGCACTAACACATGGATTGGAAATAATATGGGAACATCTTACAGTAAAACAACTACAAAACATCGAGAGTATAAAAGCTAGATTCCTTAAAAGAACCATGGGTCTCTCCAAGTATATCCCAACCCGATTAGTATACGTGTTGGCCAGAGAGACTTTCTTACTAGAAGATTTGATGTGGAAACTTCTGCTGCCAAAGACGACTGCCGTGAAGGAGGTGCTACGGATCAGAAGGGAGAAACAGAACAACATATGGGAGGAATTTTACCTAACTGAAGCCATGACGATAGATTCCTGGAAAAACCCTAAACAAGAGCTGAGACATGTCATAACCAGATTGGCGGTGCATGGATTTCACAGCAAAATGTGTAAGAACAGGAAATTCCATGATCACAACAATGAATGTGTGTGTACTCTGTGTAGTGAACAGTGTGAGCGTTATTATATACTATAGTGTGCCAAAACAGGGTGTCCACCAAGTAATGCTGAAGGAATTCCCGATTTATTCCCTGATTTTCATTGATCATTTCAGATATTCCCAACCAAAATATGATTATGAAGCACTTTCCAATAACTGTGTAAGAAAAATTATAGGATTATACATACTTTAAATAAGAAAATCTTTTAGTAACAAAAGCAATTGCAAACAATAATTACTTAGGCTATAACAGATACAAAAGGAACAGTAAAATAAATTGAATATACCTTCATATAGGCCTATTATTGTTTAGAAGTTCTTTTTGATCCCACTTATTTTTTCTTCAGCAACTTAATTTGTTCATCTAGAGCAGCTGCAGCTTTTTCGGACTCTAATCTTATCTTCAGCTTTGCAATTTTTCGAATTTTCCCGGATATTTTAACAAATTTATTGACTTTTCCCGGATTTTCCCGACCATACGAAATTCCCGGCCTTTTCCCAACCAGTGGACACCCTGCAAAAGGCCAAAATCATTGGTGAACTATGCTAAAGAATGAATAATGCACATCTGTGGGCACCTTTTATCTTAGTATTATTAAAATTACACTTTCAATGATTTATTTTCTAAAAGCTAGTATTTCATGATGTAAAGTCCGGCATTTTTCACCCCTACTGCCAAGTTTGAACTAGGCATTTAAACGCCAGACAAGCAACGTCGATCTGATTGACATGCAGTAGCAAAAGGGTTAAGAAAGATGTTATGATTTCACCATAATGAATTTTTATTAAGCAGTTCATTTCCACAAATTGTAAATTCTGTAATAATTACGTCCTACTAATCCCAATTAATTGTAAACAAATGTACGGTATCTAAATTTTATTGTTTCTTATAATCAGCTAAAGAAAAGTTCATGTAATTGAACTAAGAACTTTTGTTCAATGATGTTCAAGACTCCAAGTGAAACAAGATAAACAAAAAGGAAGATCATCAATCCTGTTTTTATTCTGCGCAGTGCAGTTGTCACTCCATAATATCAAGTGTTTTTTTACTTCCTCTGCCCGTACCATAGGTACTATAGGTAGAGGAAGTATTGTTTTCGACCCCAAAATTCGAAGTTGAGTTTTTAGCATATATACACGTTTCAAGGCCCCCTGAATCCAAAAATACTATTTTGGAAACATGTCTGTCCGTCTCTCTGTGAACACTCTAGCTCCAAAACGGAAAATCGTCTGAAAACAAAATTTCGTATTTGGGTCAGGTACCTTCTGAAGATGTGAGGATAAGATTGGCGACTATTTTCTCTTATTTTTAAGGGGACTTTACATGAAGAAATTTTCGTTTTTCGCGATTTTCTCGAACACGGCTCTAACGATTTTCTTTAAATTTTGCACAAGGGTAGCTTACAGTGAGAGCTAAAACTTTTATTTGAAACTTTTTTTTTTCGAAAAAATTCTCTTAAGGTAGTTACAAGCCACCTACTGTTCACCCACTGTTTGTAAAAAGTTTGTGTTGTGTGGTGAACAATTGAATACACTCTTTCACAGCCTCTTATTCTATATAAGAATGAAGTGAGAAAGACATATTGGAGGGAAATATTCGATAAAGTTCGGAAATTATTCTTAACGACGGAAGTTTCAATAAATGTCTGCAGTCACTTGTTTTTGTTTGCTATATAGTCTGCACTTTTATTAGTCGCATCATTTTCAAAGAAGAGGTTATCAGGTATTTCTCGTATAATTAGCATTAAATTGTGTCTTGTGTTTCTGTACAAGGATATGCGAATACTCCTAACTGTTATTTGGGCAGAGGAAGTTATGTGACTTTCACATCAGATTTTTAAGTCAATACTGTTTAGTACATGAAGAAAATAGGACACTACCTCATTGCCTCCTGGACCTGCAGTAAGTTTATGCACCAAACACATAATTATTATGCACATCGATTTCTACCCTGATAATTAGGGCTCGGACTTTTAGGTGCTTATAAAACCGAAAATATTTATTTTTATGTGGTTAAAAAGACGAAAATATGTTTAAAAAAATATGAAAATAATTTTATTTATTTATTTAACCAATATCTACAGAAGTACTCATCTAGTCATTCTAGTCAGCAAGTGTAGAACTGTTGCAGTAAACGACAATAGTAGGTCTTAAGTTGTGCATCTTAAAGCTGTGACGATTTTCACGGAACAGAGACTTGTATCTTGAAAATGTACGTTCAACATTGCAGGATGTTAATCTTGCATATTTGTAACACTGACACTGTAACAATAATTCACTGACACTCAGATGTTCCATCTGCTCCAAGTTCTCTACACTGTTAACCATTAAAATATCTGAAATCTTGCGCAACACTTGCAACCCTTCATTCTTATTTAGGCACGACAGGAATTTTTCTCTAATTTTGTTTGCTTTTGAACCACTGATTTTGTTAAGTTTGTTTTCAAAGTGTTTGATTTCTTTTATTGATTCTGTCAACAATTGTTTTGTTCTTTCCAACTTAGTAATGCAGTTTGAGGGGAAACAGAAATTTACTCTAATAAAGGCCTAATCAGCCCTGATTTATTGTCTGACTCAACATAACGCAATACATTGAAAATATGTCGCAATTTTACAAAAACAGTCAAAATATTCATTTCTAAACAAGATATGTGGTAAAATATGTAAAAAAGAATTAAGTAACCAATTCTCAATTGGTCTCAATTCTAATGTTAGGAATCTAATTCTAATGTTAGGAATGTGGAGGTGAGCTTACTTGAGGGTTGCACTTCAAAGAAATACACCAAGGACGACGGGCAGCGGTCATTCATCCCTCATAAACCGCTATGTCCCCAATCTTCCAGATTTTTTGTTTCATATTGACACTTCGCAGTTGGCAGTCAGGCTCAGGCATTTGTAGTCTACAGAAGCTATAGGCTTCACTAATGAAAGTTGTATCGAGTCTGTGCAAAGTTAATAATGGATGAACAGTGAAAGTGCAATGAATATAGTTCTGTAATTATTCTGTGAAAGCATGAAAATAGTGATGTGTGTTATTTCAAGCGATATCGTCTCCACAAGAGAGAATCCAGTTATCAGTGGTTTGTAGTCTTAAAATATACACTTCTCACTGCCAGATAATTACGCATGCATTTTCTTAACTATTTTCGCACAAGCTGACTACATAGTACACTATATTATGTCTAATTAAAAGCATTTACTTTGTTGACTTTTATTGGGTAATATTTGCAAAAGTAGTATTTTGTCGTACTACGTCTGTTCTATTTATTACAGTATTTGTTTATAGTTCTGAATTTAATTTAACAAAAACAGTGATTACAGAAATTATTAAAAATATGATATATGTTAGCTTTGAGATTAGTCTAGTTTTTTAAACGTAAATTACTGCTAGTATAAATATGACACGCCATAAACAATTCAAATAGTTATTGACCCTTCATATAAAATGTTTGGGCACCCTTGGCCTATATTAATTTTTTCTTTATTTCAGAGTTTAGTTGGCACAGGTTAAGTACATGTACAGTACATTTTAGGAATGAATACAATATCATCTGCTGTTTGTTTTATTTGTAGTTTGTTTTCTGTACTTAATGTTCATAATTATGGCAATGAGCCGGCAAAAAAATCGCCGTCTCAATTGTTTTTACTTACTGTCGGCCATTTTGTTTGTTTACGCCATGGTGGCGCCGACTCGCGGCACTAGGTGGCAGTTTCCTTAGCTTCAACTGTTATTACTTTGGCGCTATCTGGCGGTAGTTTAGTAAAGTGGCGTTCCCGGTTTTGTGATCACGTGATTTCCGTCTTCTTTCTTTTCCAATATGGCTGTCAACAGAGGTTAGTACTCGGCTTATGGCCTTGTCAGACAAATCAGTCTAGTTTTGTCCCTTTGTTCGCGAATGCCTTAATTAATGCAGTTATCTCTTTGTTGTTTGATTCAACGCTGGCACAAATGTTTGTGACACCTAGGCTAACGTAGTTTCCTTCCAAAATGGAAAAATACATATAGCGTGGGGGACGCTTTTCCCGCTGTGCTTTATTCTTCCTTTTTGAGTATTAGTTATTTCCTTGTCTTTTCTTTTCTTTCAGTCTGTCTTGTAGGTAGTTTTAGTAATTCTTTCTTTCTTTCTTTCTTTTTGGCTTTATGTAGGTTTTCTCTGTAATAAGTTCCTTATAGTATTTCCCGCCAAGCTGTTATGTAGCGTCTGTTTCTTGGGTCCCTTTTGCGCGCATTGGCGAGGCATCGTCCCAAACATTCTTGCCGCGTTTTAATTCTTTAACTTAAAGTTTTACTTATTCATTTCTGATTAGCCTTATTCTGTAAATTAATGAATTAATTTATTTACTTTGCCTACCTCTTATTGGCCTTTGGAAGAACCTATGTTTTGGGGCGAAGAGGTACTCCAAACATAGTTTTCGGCTGTTACCTCTCACTAATGAAATTTCCTTTTCAGGGTTTTAAACATGTTTTGATCAATGTAAAATAAAACTTGTATATATAATACTTTATTTTTAACCATTTCATGTCACGCCCTTCAGGCGAAGCAACTGAATTCTTATTTAATTACAAATCAAATCTTATTTACTCTAATGAATTGTATTGACATAAAAGTGTGAATATTTATTTACTCATATAAATTTTATTAATGTGACTAACTTGTAAATGAATCTAATCTGCGGATTTTATTGTAACTTTTAATGTATCATACTTTTGTAATGTTAAGGGAAAATTAGAAAAGAACAAAAAAGCTATCAGATCCCAAAATTATATCAAAGAGAAACTAAAACTGGATGTTGGACTCAGTTTTTTAACTTGTTCTCCCCGGGAAACCCAATTATCCTCTGGGCGGGTCCATTATTTCAATTTAGGTTAGCTTTCCTTGGGCTGGAACCTTGCACTTCCTTCCACAATTCCCGTAGGGGGGTTCAATGTGTGGTAGCAGAGCGTGGTTATTGATCCACAATTTTCTTTAATTTATATTGAGCCCTTAGCTTAAGTCTTTGTTTATTTATAAAACTCCTGTCCCTTGTTTCTGAGCAGCATCAGTTTTTGTTTCTCTCTGTTTCATATGTAATTAATAAATTTTTTTTTTACAGCAACTTTAATTAAAATTTTTCTTTTTCAGGATTCTTGTGATTTAAATAAAAAACATATATTGTAACTAAATCAAATTTTATTCCAGGGAAAGATTTTATTTGTAAAAAAAAAAAGGGAAACTTGTTTTGTAATGAATTTGTTCAGGATTTAGATTTTAAACATTGTAAAAATTTTGTTTCATGTCAAAAATGGACCGTATTCCTGTTGCTACGGAGTACCTCAACCGTGAGGAAATCTGTTATGAGTTGCTGGCTAGAAAGGTGCCGATCGCTGCCACTGACCGTATTTCTGACTTGCGGAAGAAGCTGGAGGAAACTGCTCACTTGCCGGTGGATCTTGCTGTCCTGGGTAACGGTGAGTTAGAAACTCAACATGACCTTATCGTAGAACAGATAAAAAACATAACCATGTTAATAAATTTAACTAAACTCTCTGCATCTCAAGAAAGAAAATTTGCTGAAAAACTTAAGTTTTTGTTCAACAAAGTTTCAGATAACTTAAGCAACATTCAGAAGCCTGAGACTTATTGTAAGTGGCTGCTGATTTTGGAGGAAATTACTGGTCTTTTGGACCAGTTGGACCATGTCAGTAATTTGCCAGCTGTACCTAATGTAGTCAATGTTCCTGAGCAAGTGCCTGTCCAAACTAAAACTATGTCACCTAATCAGACTCCTAAAGTTTTTCACAACTCCCCTAAAGTTCTTCAAAACTCTCCTAAAGTTACTAGCACTCCTCTTTCACATCAGAGTCAACCCGTGTGTCCTGAATCTGTTCACCTTCCTGTTCCGCAACCTGTTCATGCTATTTCATCTTTCAATTTTGGAACCTTGCCCCATCCTTTATCACAATCCTTGGAGACAGTGTATAAGTTCACAGATGGTTCGCTTGAAAGAATTTTGGATTTTGTGAAATTTATTTGTGAACTTCGCAGGCAAGCGCTTGTTTTCAATTTTAACCAGTGCTCATTATTAGCAATAGTAGCTGCTAAGCTTAACGGTGGGCTCAGGGAAGTAGCTAATGAAGCTGTGCTTGCTGGCTTGGATCTTGACGCTTTCCATGTAAAGCTATTGCAAATCTATTTTCCGGTTAGGGCTCTAAGTTCTCTAATAAATAGATATTTTTATCGAGTTCAAGAGGAAAATGAATCCTTTTCTAAATATGTCCACTTAATTAGACAGTACGCGGCTGTTTTCAGACTAGGTCTTAGTGAATCTGAAGTTGTGAGTAATATTCTTGATGGTATGGCTCCTGCGACTAGATCGCAAGTAATCTTCGAGAGGAGGCCATCGTCATTTCAAGATTTGGAGGCGTTGTGTGCTCGAGTAAATTCAATCAGTTATTCTGATTCGCTTCGTCCTGTCTCGCGGCCTAGTCATGTACATAATCAGTCTGGATATGGTCGTGGTCAGGGGCGGACTGCCCCTAGAAATACCTCTGATTCCTCTAGAACCAAGTGCTTTCAGTGTGGACGGTTTGGGCACATGAAGCGTGAATGCCCAGATCTCAGAAGACCGTCTGGTGGGGGAAATGATGATCGTATTGCTGAAAGACAGTGATATGATGCGCACCCCGGACGTCAGGGCGTGCATCACATCAAGTCAAGCCACGATCCGCATTTCCAACGATCCATGGCTAGTCGAACTGAGGGTGCGAATGTGTCTGTAGATAGAAGTATGACTGGGTTGAGTGATTGTGTTGCTTCTGTAAATAATTGTTCAAAAGGTGGAGTTTCGGTTGGAATTTCTAGGGACAGTTCTTTTGTAAATAGTAACCCCCGTGACTTTGTACATAAATCTAAAGTGACTTGTAAAGGTAATAAGAGGCTCAAACTTGCAAATTGTGTGTCGCGCAATAGGCGGGAGTGTGTGTCTGCAGGGGTGAGGGGCCTGGTTGACTCGGCTTTGCCTCTGATTGAGGTGGAGACCTGCAATCATGTCTTTTCTGCACTGCTAGACAGTGGCGCTTCCGTCTGTTTGCTCTCCGTGAGTGCCTACAATAGGGTGTCCTGTATGGAGAAGGTGCCTAAGTTGACCAATGACGTAGAGCCTTGTAGGACAGCTGACTCAAGGTCTCTCGTCATTGCAGGCAGAACCAAGTTGAAAATCCGTGTCCTCGACTTTACCTGGATGGTGGAGTTCGTGGTAGCGGACAACTTGGTTGTGCCCATGATACTTGGTGCCGACTTCATGCAGCGTTCTGGCCTGTTGTTGGACATACAGGAGCGGCTCGCTTTTTTCAAGTTTAGCCCTGCGGCAAAAATACCTTTTGTGGATAATTATTATTGTCGGCCGACTAAGTTAAACTTATATGAACCATCAAAATCTTCTTTGGGCTTAGAGTCAGAAAATTTAATAAACGCAGTGGGCATAGACTTAAGCCATTTGCCTCAGAATCTAAGTGATAAAGTTAATTCTTTACTTCAAGATTTCACGGACGTATTGACTCCGGAGTTAGGGTTAACAAACGTACTTGAATATGAAATCGAATTAATCGATCACCAACCAGTTAGGCGTCCGCCATATCGTTTGAACCCAGTTAAGATGCGAATACTAAAAGAACATATACAGAAAATGCTAGAACAAGGCGTTATTCGAAAGTCTAAGAGTAACTATAGCAGTCCTATTTTCCTTGTTGAAAAATCAGGTGGTAAGTTCCGCCCGGTGGTGGACTACCGTTATCTTAATTCCAAAATCAAGATTGACTCAGTGCCCATTCCCGATATTCATTCTTCGTTTTCTTTCTTCACCAAGGCCAAGTTCTTTACCTCACTAGACTTAAATCAGGCATATTACCAGATACCTTTAACTGAACGTTCTAAGCGTCTGACAGCCTTTGCAACAGATTGGGAATTGTATGAGTATTCGCGCGTGCCTTTCGGGCTAGCCACTGGTGCGCAGGTCCTGACCAGGCTTTTGGATGACATTTTCTCAGATATAAAGTTTGTCTATGTCTTCCACTACCTAGATGACTTGGTCATATATTCTGAAACCTTTGAGGAACATCTAGGTCACGTGCGAGTGGTGCTCGAGCGCTTGAGAGCTGCTGGACTCACAGTTAACCCTGAGAAAGTCACTATGGCTGCCAGGAAGCTGTCGTTCTTGGGTCATATAGTTTCTGCTGAAGGAGTCACTATAGATCCAGAACGCACTCGTGCGATCCGAGAATTTCGACCACCCAAAGATGTAAAGGGTGTAGCTCGTTTTCTCGGCATGATTAATTTCTTTAATAAATTCATTCCAAATTTTGCAGACATTGCTGCCCCTTTAAATGCCTTACGCAGAAAGGGCGTTAAGTTTAGTTGGTCTGAGGCTTGTCAGAAGGCGTTTGATGAACTTAAATTGCGAATAATTAATCCTCCTGTTCTCTTAATGCCTGACTTTAATCAGAAATTCATTCTTCAAACCGATGCCTCACATGTCGCAGTAGGTTGTGTTCTCCTACAAGATTCCCCTGATGGTCGTAGGCCTATCGCCTACGCTTCTAGAACTCTGACCGCACAAGAACGCGTGTACAGTACTTATGAGCTTGAAGCATTGGCGGTTCTGTTTGCAGTGGAGAAATTCCGCATGTACATTGAACATGTCGAGTTTCAGCTGGAAACAGACTGTCAAGCTCTCAGCTGGGTTTTAGCCAAGCCTAGAACCACAGGCAGAATAGCTAGGTGGGCCATCAGATTATCTGCTTTCAAATTCTCTGCAAGACATATTAGAGGCACCGATAACAAAGTAGCCGATGCATTATCACGTATGTTCAGTGTAGAAGAAACTCAAGAAGCAGTCCCAGATAAACTCATTAGCCCGGATGTTCAGCCTCAGCTAGTAGCTGGCATCCTGTCAGAATTTCCTCTTGCGTTTAAGTCTATTCAGGAATTTCAAGCCAAGGATGAAGAAATTTCACCTATTATGGAGCGTATTAAGGCTGGTGACAAGAGCACCCAGTATGTGGTTAAGTCTGGCATTTTGTATAGTGCGCCTACTAGAAGAATGCCGTCTCGCATCATACTGCCATCCGCTTTAATAGACATTGTGTTTAGCTACTTCCACGAGTCAGCGATAGGTGGACATCTCGGAATCGACAAAACCAAATGCAAAATTAAGGAATACTTCGTTTGGAAAGGCATGGATGCCGATGTCAAAGCTCGTGTAAAGGCTTGCCAGATTTGTAATTGTTCTAAGCCTGCACAAATGACTAAGGTAGGGTTCCTTGCCTCCGAAGTTCCTAAAGCACCTATGGACCGTCTCTTTATAGATTACGTTGGGAAGTTTCCCAGGTCAAAGTCTGGTAATGCCCACATTTTGGTTATAGTAGATTCTTTTACAAAATTTTGTTGGATGTTTCCGGTAAGGGAAGCTAATACTAATGTTACTATCGAATGTTTGAAAAAGGTTTTTGCTGTTGTTGGATTCCCTCGTTCTTTAGTGTCGGACAACGCCGCATACTTTGTTTCGAGGCAATTCAACAAGTTTTGTTTTGATTTGGGTATTAGACACATCACAACTTCTCCGTATCATCCACAACCGAGCCATGCGGAAAGATTTAATCGCAATCTGAAGGCTGCCCTGACTGCTTATCACTCGGAGGATCATTCCTCCTGGGATAAGAATCTTTACTGGCTTCAGTTTGCGTTTAACTCTGCGAAGCATGAATCCCATATGTACCCTCCTGTCACTCTGATGTTGGGTTTTAGACCAAATAATCCTTTGTGTAATCTCTGGTCCATAAATGACTTGCTTCCTGACCCTCGCGACAACAAGAAAGTGAAAGAGATGTGGAAGCAGGCCGCAAGTAATTTAAAATTGTCTCACAACAAGGTGATGAACAAATATAATAAAGGCCGACGTCAAGTTAATTTCAAAGTGGGCGATCAAGTATTTGTAAGAAACTTTCCCCGTAGTGATGCAGCTGCGAAGTTCAGCTCTAAATTGGCTCCTCGTTTTCATGGTCCGCATGTGATTGTTGAGTTTCTATCTCCTGTGACTGTGCTGGTGCGAGATCCATCTACTGGTAAGATTTCCAGATGGCATGTTAGCCATGTCAAAAAGAAATAACTTTTTTATTGTAAAAATTTAACTTCTAGGCTTGTTTATTTGAAGTACATATGATTAGGTATATCAAACCTTTATCTGAAGTGTATTTAATTGTGTAATTTGTAACTTCTATATGTTCCCCCCCCCCAGTTTAGTAAAATTTTTGGAATTTGGTGTTGCCGCTTTCAAATTCATGTTTCAGTTATATGTATGTGTAAATCTGGTTGGGATCCTCGCTGGCATGCTCTTCAAGATGGCGGGATGGTGAGCGACAGCAGAGAAAAGTCTACCCTAATAATTTGCACTCTACGGTGAACATGGTTGAGCGCAGGCTACTCACGTGAAAACAACATCCAGAGATGTCTCGCCTTGCTGCCGCCTAAGTTTCATCATATCAGCACTGTGTTCTCGCTCTAAGTGTGGCTACAATGGGACGGTCTAGTGTAAGTGCATCCTGCTGAGCCCGGTGGGACCTGACGCGATACCGGGCAGTACAAGGTATGGCTCTTTCCTTTAGACCCCCGCATGAAGTAGCCCGAGTGTTGAGCCAATGTGCTTGTTCTCCAGTTGTGTTGGAAATGCCTCCGTTTTCCAATTTGGACCAGACGCCATTGTGTTGACGAGGCATCCAACAAGGCGCACCCTCTGGTGGAACATCTCCCTAAAGTGACTCCCCGGACAAGACAAGTGCAAAATTTTTTGATGGTAATTATAAAACAGGGTAGCCTTTCCAAAGTGTTAGTGACAACGCTAATAAGCTTCTGCAACTATAAAGAAGATTCTCAGTCAACAGTCTAAATCACCCTCTAGCATGTCAGATCACAAGTTCTCCCACCAGAAGGTATATAAACTTTAATTTTGTAAATTCTCTGAAAGCAGGCAACAAAAAGGTAGTTCTCTCTGCTTAAAACTGGAAGTTTTAAGAAAAGAGGGGGGTGATTTGAGCCGGCAAAAAAATCGCCGTCTCAATTGTTTTTACTTACTGTCGGCCATTTTGTTTGTTTACGCCATGGTGGCGCCGACTCGCGGCACTAGGTGGCAGTTTCCTTAGCTTCAACTGTTATTACTTTGGCGCTATCTGGCGGTAGTTTAGTAAAGTGGCGTTCCCGGTTTTGTGATCACGTGATTTCCGTCTTCTTTCTTTTCCAATATGGCTGTCAACAGAGGTTAGTACTCGGCTTATGGCCTTGTCAGACAAATCAGTCTAGTTTTGTCCCTTTGTTCGCGAATGCCTTAATTAATGCAGTTATCTCTTTGTTGTTTGATTCAACGCTGGCACAAATGTTTGTGACACCTAGGCTAACGTAGTTTCCTTCCAAAATGGAAAAATACATATAGCGTGGGGGACGCTTTTCCCGCTGTGCTTTATTCTTCCTTTTTGAGTATTAGTTATTTCCTTGTCTTTTCTTTTCTTTCAGTCTGTCTTGTAGGTAGTTTTAGTAATTCTTTCTTTCTTTCTTTCTTTTTGGCTTTATGTAGGTTTTCTCTGTAATAAGTTCCTTATAGTATTTCCCGCCAAGCTGTTATGTAGCGTCTGTTTCTTGGGTCCCTTTTGCGCGCATTGGCGAGGCATCGTCCCAAACATTCTTGCCGCGTTTTAATTCTTTAACTTAAAGTTTTACTTATTCATTTCTGATTAGCCTTATTCTGTAAATTAATGAATTAATTTATTTACTTTGCCTACCTCTTATTGGCCTTTGGAAGAACCTATGTTTTGGGGCGAAGAGGTACTCCAAACATAGTTTTCGGCTGTTACCTCTCACTAATGAAATTTCCTTTTCAGGGTTTTAAACATGTTTTGATCAATGTAAAATAAAACTTGTATATATAATACTTTATTTTTAACCATTTCATGTCACGCCCTTCAGGCGAAGCAACTGAATTCTTATTTAATTACAAATCAAATCTTATTTACTCTAATGAATTGTATTGACATAAAAGTGTGAATATTTATTTACTCATATAAATTTTATTAATGTGACTAACTTGTAAATGAATCTAATCTGCGGATTTTATTGTAACTTTTAATGTATCATACTTTTGTAATGTTAAGGGAAAATTAGAAAAGAACAAAAAAGCTATCAGATCCCAAAATTATATCAAAGAGAAACTAAAACTGGATGTTGGACTCAGTTTTTTAACTTGTTCTCCCCGGGAAACCCAATTATCCTCTGGGCGGGTCCATTATTTCAATTTAGGTTAGCTTTCCTTGGGCTGGAACCTTGCACTTCCTTCCACAATTCCCGTAGGGGGGTTCAGCAAGAACATATGATACTGGTAGTGAATTAGGGTTGACGGTGTTATTAACGAATAAATTATCTTACAGTTAAAGAAAATTAGTAGGCTACATACATTTATACTACAACTAATATTTCTGGCCATGATTTGTAAAATCGTTCTGCTAAAGTAGGCAAACATAACCCTACATTTTTACATATATTATTTTAATATGTTTTCGTTAGTTTATTAAGTTTTAAATATTTTAATTAGTTATGCTTATGAATTAACAATACTAATTTAATAAAACAATGACATAAACTACTTTCTTTCGTTATGTATTTGATTTCGAAATCCCCAACCAAATGCGAGAGACCTCTCGGCAAGGATTCCGATCAGCCGCCATTACTATCGGAATCATTTCTACCGCTCGAAATCGATATGGAGTTACAGAATAGCAAAACGTGAAAAATCGGTTTCTTCGCCGATTCCGAATCGAAAACTCAAACCGAAGAGTTACAGAATAGGCCTGCAGACTAGTTGAGTATAAATTTGCACAATCTGGCAAGATATGGGGCATCTATTTACTCTGAAAGATGAACATGGCAGCCAAGTATGGACTCCATGGAGGTAAGATCAAAGAATGATTCTGCTTTCATGGCGTTATAGTTGTTTATAATATATTATGTTTCTATAATTATTAACGGTAGACATGACTATGTAACACCCAAAAATACGTATAGTGCAGTTACTCATTGGATGGCCAGTCGGCTTCAAATGATTTGGCGTTTCTTTATGTTAATTGATCTGACTAAATCGGTCTTGGGCTTCCGCTTTCCAAAACAAAAGCAACGTTGCAATACTCATTATCATTATCACTGACCTCAGTTCTTCCTTCGCTTTATTCAATTCACACGTGTTATTGTTTACTGTAACTTGATCTTGCAATCGCGCATTTCACTCCACGCGGAGTAGACGAGTAGTTGTCAACATCGCCACAGGACATTTTTTAGATGTTGATTGGGTGGGGTAAGTAGCTGATTGGTGCGGTAAAAACAAAGAACATGGGTTGAGCTGTCGGCAAACTTTTCCTCCTAACGAAAGGAAGCCGCCTAGCCATGCAATGAGTAACTGGACTATATCTGGAAACATACATAGATATTTGCATAATTTTCAAATAAAACTATAAATCACCTGTAAAATTGTTAAAAAGTTATTTTCCAATTGAATTAATGAGATGTAATAATTTAGTTTTATTAATCATTTTAAATTGGAACATTTGTTTTAGAAAATACGTTCCTTTATGGCATCATATTTTGGATCTTTTGGGGCATATGTTGAGAGAGGTTCCATCCGGCGCTGTGAATTGAACTCCGGCTTAGCTCAGTTGGTAGAGCATTGGCGTAAATAGCCAAAGGTCCTGGGTTCAAGTCCCAGTGTCGGAGGAATTTTTCTCCTAAAACAATCTTCTAGAGTGCCTGTCTGATTGCGAATGCTTCCGCTGTGTATATACGTTAAGTTCTCTTTCAGTTACGTAGGCTAGATATTTCACCCGAACTTGAAGTTAAAAAATAAAGTGTATAGGACAAATCACCATACATTAGAGGAGAAATTAACTATCTCAGAAGCCGAACTTATGTGCGAGAAAGAACATTTCCTGAAAAGATGCCAGTGTTGTGTGGATGCAAGAGGAGGACATCTCCAACTTCTCTTGTGATGAGGTAAATGGCTATTTTATGGTAATTTTAACTGTAATCATGAGAACCTAAATCATTGACTGAATTCATTAAAATTTCCATGTACTGTACAATTAGGACAGGTGTTGAACTATCCTGGTAATAGGGGTATGCAACAGTTAGGACTGGCTCAATCTTTCGGAGAGCGGCTTGGTTGACTCTGGTTCCCTGTTGCTAGGGTTTAGAAGGTGGAGTGGGCTCGCTAAGGCTGGAGGAACCTTCATCTGCTTTTCCTGTTCTAAATTTTATATTTATTTATTTAACCTTGATTCTGTTACCTTGTAATATTATTATTACTTACTATTTCAATACCACATTAACATGTTCCTATAAGTTCAATTTTATTGCTAGAAGAAATCTATCTGTGTTTATAATTTCAGAACATTATCAATATAGCTACTTACACAACAGGATAACTCAGCACTTTTGTGTTTGAATTTTTATTTTTGTACATAATTGTATTAAAAATTTTGTATTTGTGTTGTAAATTGATGCTAATTAGTAATATATATTTTAATTTTCATGATATTTTGTAATAACTAAGAATGTATTTGTTTAGACTTTCATCTTTTTTTTTATTTCTTTATTTTTAGTCATTTGTATTATATATTCATATTATTCAAGTACTCATGTTCGAATTTTTTCTTTGTATTTAATGTACGTTTCTTGTATTCATGTATATCAGTTCTTTTTAAATTTATTATTAATCATTATTATTATTATCATTATGTATTTCATGTTTTTGCCCTGGCTGAGTGGTAGAGAAGGCCTTAGGCCTATGGCCTTAACTCCGCCAAGTTAAATAAATAAATAAATTATTGTGATAATTTGTTAATGTTTATTTGTAGATTATGTAAAATTTTCACATTGTACCTATTGCTTATTAACTGTAAATTCATATTCTTATTTGTAATTATATTGACGCGTCCCATAACACGTAATATCTTCCGATGGACTGAATCAAATCAAATCAATTACACCGTTAGCGTTTTTGTTGTTGTATTTTTTTTTTTTGTATTTTGGGGGGGGGGGGGTAGATATTTTACCCGATTGCTCGGGAGTCAGAGATGTGGCTGCCGCGACGCAGAAACCCGCTTGATTAAGCCAACGTGTACGTGAAGCAGACTGTAAACATAAAGCAAACATTCATCACTGATGCCCGAATGAGCAAAAGCTCGTGCTTGGGCACAGCACAGTGTAGATGCATCTTTTGGTAAACTGAACACACCTTCTGTTCTAGTTGTACTTTCATATCAAGTTGCTCCAGTTCCCACTTCCGATATAGAGCCATCTGTATAAAACAATTGGTAGAGACTAAATAGGATATCGTATAAGGAACAAACATGGATAGTTTCGATATCGGTACATTTTTTAACTCGTCGCATTAAACACGTTGTTCAATCGTTTACATCGGTCTTGGGTACCGATGGCTTTTTGAAAACGGTCCAACGGTAATCATTCTTATTTCCCATGTATATTATGTAAAATTTTCACATTTTACCTATTGCTTATAACTGTAAATTCATATTCTTATTTGTAATTATATTGACGTGTCCCATAACATGTAATATGTTCCGATGGACTGGATCAAATTCCTCTGGTGAGTTTAACAACGCGGCCTATCGGTTGCGCGATTATGTCTAACGGTCGCTGCCTTCAGTTTGAATCTAGTAAGTGAACCTTGTAGATGTGAGTATCATGTATCCAAATTAGTAATACAGTAGAGTCTTAGTAATTCGAACCCGAAGGGGAATCAGAAAAAAATCGACTATCCAAATTTCGAATTAAACAAAACTTTGACTTTTTAAACGAAAATGCCGTAAAAATGTTAAAATAAACTCTTTGCAATAAATAACATAACATGTAATATGTTCCGATGGACTGAATCAAATTTCTTTGGTGAGTTTAACAACGCGCCCTATCAGTTGCCACCATTATGTCTATTGGTTGCTGACTGACTTCAGTTGCTAGAAGTGATCCTTGAGAGAAGTAATGTAGCAGAAGATTACATCCTCAGAATATTATATTCACTAGAATATAATATAATAAAGTAATGAATTAACATAAATAAAAAGGATGATAAGATTAAATATGAAACAACATAACACAATTTGCAGAAAAATCCAATTAATAAGAATATGATAATTAAATTTCAATCCAATTAAGGAATTAAATAATATCAATTCAATTCCATAATTCCTTTGTTTGAGCCATTTTAGCGCCAAACTATAGATGGACAAGATAGGTAAGACAAGAATTTGACATGAAATTCCCAAGCAGCGCGTGGCTTTCAACAGGGAAAAACCCAGCTTATGCTGATGCAAAGGCTATGTGACATACTGTACTAAGCCACGTGACGTCACTAGTCAGTCACGAGTAGCCAATGAGAATTAAGAAAGAACGACATGTTGAGGGGAGGGGTGTTGTGATACTTATGTACAGGAAGACTATAAGGATAGGAGAGAGGGAAGCGGCGAATGTTATATAAGACAAAACTCATGCGAAAACAGGGTCGATCTTCAGTATTAAGCAGTTATTGATCGTGCGAGGGTGGTGATATACCACGGGCCAGGAGCTGGATCATCAAGGAAGGCACGACACCAAAGCCGTCCACCATGGATCAACGAAGTCAGCATTAACCATAATTTACTAAGGTTGGTTTTCTCCGTAAAGATACGAAAGTGTAAAACTGCATAGGTAACATCGATCCCGGTAGATATAGGGTAATTATGGCCCTATTAAATTCAGTCATATATTAAACCGCTTCTCTCCATCCAGACATAGTAGTAAAATATATATGTAAAGATTTCTCTAGTACCAATGCTAATTGCATTGACATTAATATTTGTGTGAATTTGAATAAAATACCTAAAAGTAAATCTGAAATTCCCTTGAGTATAAGTTTCTCTAATAAGCTCTACCAGGTACATCTAATCCCAACTAGGCCTATAAGTGAACAGAATAAGATTTCAGTCACTAGCTCATCACAGAGAAGAGAGAGAGATATGACATCGCCGCGTGCAGCCAGACTGTGTTCACTAGCCTAACGGTAAGATATTTATAGATAGAGTAGTTTAGCCGTGGTCAAGCAACATAACTCTTACAAGTTGGAACCCAACACCTTAAAACCCATACAATGTATCGCCCACCATACTCTACCCAGGTTAACCCAGACAAAACCCCTACAATGTATCGCCCAGCCGACAAAACCCCTACAATGTGGCTAGCCCAACGTTTTTAAGGCACGAATACGTCCAGGGACATCCCATAGAATATTCAGATTAGCGGAGAGAAGCAAGCAGTTACACCTTAGGGAAACCACCTAATATTAAGCATGGGAAGAGCAGCGGAGGAATCACTGGAACACTGGAAACATCACTAGTCTGGAGGGCAACAACATTACAGCACTAGAACGTCTCAGCTGTACAACTGGACATCTGTACAATACCTGTACAAAACACTGGACAACTAGACAGGAATTTGGAGCAATACAACCCGAAGGAAGGCAGCGGGATCACCACGGCTACAAGCATCTAAGTAGTAAGTGTGAAAATTTTTATATGTGTAAAGATTCCAGATTTTCTTGCTTAATAATAATAATTAAATAAATATCTGCCAGTCCAGTAGAATCACAGAAGTTGCCGTGAAGAAAAAATTAAGTAAGATTTATCCAGAGTAAATAAACACGTAGCCCAGAAATTACCAGTGTTATTAGACAAAATCGTCGTCATTTTCCAGTAGAACTGATTAAACTCATAAGTGATAATTGTAAGTATAGAATCATAGAGTCTGAAGTGCTTAGGCTACTGTAATTTTGCAAAATAAATTATTGTAAAGGAAAGAAATAGAATTATATAAGCGATCATGAATGAAATGAAACTACGTAATTCAAAGTTAGTAGGCAATAAAACTCTTGAATCAGAGGAAATAAATAGCACAATGGCTGAAAATAATAGGCAATTTGAAGATAGTTGCGATGACTGTAGGCCTGAACAAGAGGGTATAATGGAAGTAGAAACAGTTGAAAATACCATATCAACACAAAATGAAATTATTGTCGAAAATGCAAGGGTGCTTCGCTACGGCTCCCACCTCCGCTTTGCCCACTTAACTATGTGGTTAGTGTTATGCATTATTTAGACTATATGCAGAGGTGGGTACAAGGCACTTGCAACAATAAACAGTTGATCATCCTGCATCGCTCAGAAACAAAATACATCACACAGTCCGTGCAATTGTGAATATCGAGTGAATATTATTATTATTATTATTATTATTATTCATTATTCATTATTTCACGGTAAAACCATTGAACACAAAGATTGGCCCTGATGCTTTCCGTTCTAGATACTTGATAGTTTTATGAAAATGTAATAAATAAAATTTATTTCTAGAATTTACTTTTGGCTAAATCCTTAATACATATGCGAGAAAGTAAAATTTGTAAATTTTTGTATTTAAGATTTAAATTATTGAATTTATATCATTCATGTGTAATAAAGAGATAAATAATGAATAAATAAATATTCTAATTTAAAAAACACTAAATGTAATGTTGAATATTAATTTAAAATGTAATAATGTATTTTTATTCAATTACTAAAGTAAACATAACACATAAAATTTATTAATGGTGCCTTACTCTGTCTATTCTCAGATCCAAAGCCTCCATCAATCAAGAGGTGCAGGAGCCAACCGACTGGTAAGTATTGTCTCCCTTTCAGAGAGTGATAATACAGTCGGTCAAATAAAAAACGTCGGGCGGTATTTGATTAAGTATCACGAACGAGCATATGTGCATGTACAGGAAGGCTTAAGGTTAGGTTCACACACGCCTCTTGTCTATCCATGTATTTTCTTGATTATTTAGTCGGTTTTGTTCCAAAACAAACATGTATAGAAGGCTGTGGCTATATGCCTCAAATCCGCCATATTCTTGGTTGCAAATTTTTATAATATTAATAATTAATAGATTCGCGAGGAATATGTTTATTCAAGGAGAATTTTTTAAAGATTTTATTTTATAATACCGGTACTTCTAGTGCAAAATCAATTACTTACGCTTAACTTCTGCAACCAATCAAGCATCGAAATACGCGGCCCTCCGCAGATCCACGCTTCCTATGAAAACTTCCGGTCGCATTATAGTAAAGTTCGCACTACTGAGCTGCTCTTTCATAAATATGGAACCTTCTCGCTGCTTCAGAGGCCGAAAAATGCAGGTCAATTACAGCCCTAACTACACTTTCTCTCTCTTTAGCATTTGTATGTGGCGATGACACAAAGCAAAATGAATTATGACAATACATTAAGTTGAATATCATGTGTTGAGCTTTCCGCGTTCAATTTTTTCCCTCGTTCATTTTTTCCCTCCTGTTACATGGCCTCATATGTTCCGAAAATGACCTGTATTTTATGTTTTTTATAGGAAACTTGTGAACTAATGCCTTAAAACTTTAATTTTAACTGCATACGAGTCCCGACGTTTTTTATTTGACCCGACTGTACATGAACTGTAGGATTTGTTGTCTCTTTTGGACATTTCATGAGAATAGTGTAGGAGAAAAATTCCCCGTGACACTGGGTTTCAAACCTTGAGCTATCCATGCCGCCGCTCTACCAACTGTGACGTAGCCAGGAAGACCATTAACGACAATGGTCATAAGAGAGATGTTTCTTCTGGCACTGTGAATTGAATATCAAAGAAAAAATCAAATATCAAATTCATACCACCTAGACGACATTGGATGTGAGCAAAGCTTCCAGATATACCTATTTCATAGGACACTTTAAACTTAATTATATATATTATGATAGCTCAAATCTTCTTGGGACTCCAAACTAGTAAAGCTGTCCAAGCTTTCAGCAGCAGCTAGAAGAGATGGATAAAGCGGAACCAAATCAGGGTCAATGAATTTGATATTTTTCATATCTAAAGTGTATTATTTTCGAAGAATTTTGTTACTCTAAAAGTTTTATTCTTTCTCTGTGTCTAGGATACAACCTAAGGAAACGAAAAGTGGCCAAGGAAAAGAATGACGATGAGTATTGTCATACTACTACTACTACTCTCTCTCTCTCTCTCTCTCTCTCTCTCTCTCTCTCTCTCTCTCTCTCTCTCTCTCTCTCTCTCTCTCAAGTGCCTTTTTTTTTCAGAGTTAAATAAATGTCTTCCAAACTCGCCTGTCTAAGTGGCAAACCCCAAGCATGGAAACTCATCTTGCTCATCTAAAGTGGAATCACAAAACATTCAAACCACTTTTCACAGAGTATTCAGAGTAACTAAAAGAAAATGGGCTTTCCCATCATTGCCGCAAAATATAAATGAAATAAAATAAATACATGATTACAAAGCAATGATTCTGTTTTTTTTTTTTTTTTTTTTTTTCATAAGGAACAGTTACTGGGTCGTTTAAGGTTTTAAATGGACCCTTGTGGCAATGAATGACGAGCTTTGATCCGTTTGTTTCCTTTACTGTGCGGAAAAGAAGCTTGTGGGCAAATGCAAATTTACTCAATTAAAAAAAGTACAAAATCAGAGCTGACAAAACCTCGCGGGAGATATAATATGGCAGATTTTCATAACCTACAAACAGTGTATCATACTTCATTCGAAAATGCAAGGGTGCTTCGCTATGGCTCCCGCCTCCGCTTTGCCCACTTAACTATGTGGTTAGTGTTATGCATTATTTAGACTATGTGCAGAGGTGGGTACAAGGCACTTGCAACAATATACAGTTGATCATCCTGCTTCACTCAGAAACAAAATACATCACACAGTCCGTGCAAATGTGAATATCGAGTGAATATTATTATTATTCATTATGATTATTTCACGGAAAAACAATTGAACACAAAGATGGCCCTGATGCTATCCATTCTAGATACTTGATAGTTTTATGAAAATGTAATAAATAAAATTTGTTTCTAGAATTTACTTTTGGCTAAATCCTTAACACATATGCAAGAAAGTAAAATTTGTAAATTTTTGTATTTAAAATGTTTTGTGTTTAAAATTTAAATTATTGTTTTAAATCTTTCATTTGTAATAAATAGATAAATAATTAAGAAATAAATATTCTAATTTAAAAACCCTAAATATAATGTTGAATATTAATTTAAAATGTAACAATGTATTTTTATTAAATTACTAAAGTAAACATAACACATAACATTTATTAATGGTGCCTTTCTCTGTCTAATCTTAGATCCGGATGCTCCATCCTCCAAAAGAAAGAGAACGCCCAAAAGGCATGGTAAGTATTGTCTCCCTTTTAGAGAGTGATTATATATAAACTGTAGGATTTGTTGTCTCTTTTGGACATTTCATGAGAATAGTGTAGGAGAAAAATTCCCCGTGACACTGGATTTCAAACCTTGAGCTATCCATGCTGCCGCTCTACCAACTGTGGTGTAGCCAGGAAGACCATTAACGGCAATGGTCATAAGAGAGAGGTTCCTTCTGGCACTGTGAATCGAACTCTGGCTAGCGCAGTTGGTAGAGTGGTGGCACGGGTAGCCAAAGGTCCTGGGTTCGAATTCCAGTGTCGGAGGAAAGTAAAATTTGTAAATTTTTGTGTTTAAAATGTTTTGTGTTTAAAATTTTGAATTATTGTTTTTATATAATTTCATGTGTAATAAATAGATAAATATTTAATAAATAAATATTCTAATTTAAAAAACCCAAAATGCAATGTTGAATATTAATTTAAAATGTAATAATTTATTTTTATTCAATTACTAAAGTAAACATAACACATACAATTTATTAATGGTGCCTTTTTCTCTGTCTAATCTCAGATCCGGAAGCCAAAAGGAAGAGGAGAGCGCCCCAAAAGCCTCGTAAGTATTGTCTCCCTTTCAGAGAGTGATTATAGGATTTGTTGTCTCTTTTGGACATTTCATGAGAATAGTGTAGGAGAAAAATTCCCCGTGACACTGGGTTTCACACCTTGAGCTATCGATGCCGCCGCTCTACCAACTATGGTGTAGCCAGGAAGACCATTAACGGTAATGGTCATAAGAGAGAGGTTCCTTCAGGCACTGTGAATCTAACTCTGGCTAGCGCAGTTGGTAGAGTGGTGGCACGGGTAGCCAAAGTCCTGGGTTCGAATTCCAGTGTCTGAGAAATTTTTCTTCTATCATATTCTCATGAAATTGGTAATAGCTGTGAATTTTTTCTCTTTAAAAAGTTTGAAGTTTAATCTCTTACCTTTCAATGTTCCCGATTGCAGTGATATTAATTTCTCTGTTAATTGCGTTTTCACCAATAGTTCACTGAGAAGCCAAATTTGCGAACCTTGACAGCACTATATTATATTTTATTACCTGTAAGATCAATTGGTTTCTAATATTTGTATGCAAAATGGCAGTACACAACTCAACATTACAATATCAGCCTTATAAGTAATTTCTGATGGTTCTTTGTCAGTAGGTATCCATGTTTATTGCAACTTTCCCAGATGGGAACATTGGCACTTTGCATAAACAATAAGCTCGGACTATAAAACTTGTTTCCTTACTACGTCCACCGTTCGTGTAAGATGTTTAGAAAGAGCAAATTATTTTATTTTGGGTTCAAAAGCTGGACACTTTTTTTTCAAGTGATGGATGTCCTTATGCCATTAAAGTCTATCAAGGGAAGGAAGCTGATGTATCTAAGACACTATAGTCCTTTCACATTCGCCAGAGGTTTCAAGGCCAAACGTAGCAAGCCTATAATACCCCCACTTACCGTGCTCATACGACATCATACCCCTTCAATGCCATCACATGACAAGCCAGTAGGGAGTTCCCCCTTGGTGTCGTATGAGTGTGTGCGACAGCGCAGCTCCTCTGCGCAAAGGGGAATACAGTTGACTGCTGATCAGTGCACTGCAGTGGGGGCATATTAGACGTGAGAAGTTGTGGCCTTGAAACCTCTGGTGAATGTGAAAGCACTATAGTTGCGATGACTGTGGTAACTACCTTACTAGATGTTGTTACCAGTCCGCTGTAAGTTTAGATATTTTTTTTTACCTCTTACACATTATTGAGAGAGCTGAAAAACAAGGGGTTCAGAAGCAATTGGTACAGTACGAGAAGAGAGGACTGGCTTCCTACAAATCAGATAAAGTGGCCAGTCACACAGAGCTTCGACTGATCAAGGCCAACCGACTAAACGAAAAAATTAATTTTAAAGGGAATATATACTTCATTGCATAAACAAATTAGAGGAACCTCTTAAGAAAACTGCATACAAAACAAAACAAAAAACCTAATAAATTATTTACAAGGCCTAACGGACGAATTTATTTAACATATACCTTAACAAATAACACTTTCCTCAATTTCTCTTATCTTTTTAAGAAATATAATCAACATAGATTGTGAAAGTCCGTATTTTTTTGCAACTTATGTCTGCTTTAAACAATCATCCAAATTCTTACACAAAGTTATTATTTCCACCTATGCACTAGAATTTCAATAGAACTAGTTGAAAAATGAAATTTATTAATCATCCAAAGTTTAAAGTCGCTAATTTTTTCTCGAGACTTACTGATTTTTGTTGAGCGGAGACCATAGCTATTTTTCACCCACTTACTGAAAAATAACTTTAAAGACTGGTTAGCTTTTTAAGTTCGCCTATCATACATCGGAAAAAGTTAGTCACATGGGCTGGGGTGAAAAAGGGGAAGAAAGACAGAACAATCACATTGGTCAGTGACCTTGTACTCCAGCCTCTACTGAGAATAAATTTGTAATAATCTCTATTCTGGAATTTCTAAAGGTGACTTAAAGGTTCGCACCTGATGGAAAGGACACTAATCTGCAACATGCTAGCGTTTGCAGAGCTAAGTTGTTGGCCTAAAATGCCAATTTCACTACACAACATGTATCGTTGTAATAGGGTGTTCACGAAGTTTCTTAATTGCTATAACAAGGGCCAAGTAACGTTATTAAGATAGGAAATTTGCCAGGATCATAGAAAAATATCGCGGGTTTATCGTTATATCGGTCTTCGTTATATGAATTTTCGACAGTATTACGGGAAATGAGGGAGGACCCTAAGTTAGGTTAACCCTCGTATTAGCAGTCAGCAATTTAAAATAAAAGCTATAATTTTTATTTTAATTACTGTAGTAAATATAACACACAAAATTTATGTCTGTGTTCCAGACAAGTCTTTTCAAGTGTGCGAGCCACCAGCAGAGTCACTGGCAGAGCCACAGGAAAGTAAGTACTGTAACATTGTTTTAGAATTGCCTTGAATTTTTTCACTTTCAAAGAATCAGTCATTAAGCAACGGTTTATTCAGTATGTATACAATAGATTTTATTTTTTTATTTATTTATTCTCGGCTCCATATTGTGCGTTCCATGCTGGCTGCAGGAAAAAGAGATGGAGAGTGGAAGAAGAGGTTTCTTGTGTAGCCACCAATGGTTCAGCAAGGCGGGTTGATATTCTGGCATTTAAGACAGATGGACAAGGAATAATTGTTGACCCTACCATCAGGTTTGAGCAAGGTTGTCATCAGGCATTGGAAGTCCATATTGAGAAAGTTAACATCTACCAGCGTACCGAAGAATATTTTAAGATCAAATATCATCTGCTGGATCTTGAAGTGTATGAATTTCTGATTGGTGCCCGTGGAGCTATCCCGAAGTTTTTTGAAGATTTCAGGAAGGAATTCAACCTACCAGCTTTCTTGAGGGGCAACATTGTGCTATCGGTCCTGCACAAATCATGTCACATCCTCCACAACAATGTTTTTCATTAATGGACTACGTACTTTTTGTACTTTTGTTATTTTTTTAACTTATCATTTTTTTGTTTTGGTATTTAGTGAGTATACTGAGTTTTCAGTGGGCTACCTCCAGTGGGAGGCAGTTTGATTGTTTGTTTGTTCAAGATAAAATTGATAGTAACATATCACACAAACTATAAAGTTAAAGTCATTGGTTTTTAAACACATTATCTTCAAGAACACTCTCTACTTCATTAAATTGACTACTTACTAGTTAGCCGGCTTTCAGGTGGACCTTCCACCCATCGTCAAACTATGTCCCACTGCTGAACTTCCATCCTGTACCTCCTGATGGCGCTGCGGTGGTTTCACGAATTTCCCAATCAGTCCCAATTCGTTCTCCTCCGGGATGTCGAAATTTTGGAGGTTATTCCTATGCTTTTGTATGAAGATCTTTTCCCATATGGTCAATTCAACTGGATAATGGAGATTTTTCAATAAGGTTGCTTCTTTTATCACGTTATGGTCCGAATTCCAGACATGTGAAGCTACTGCGGACTTTTCAGTTTCCCCTTGTCTGATATTCCTGTGGTGCTCTTTCCATCTCGTATTGAGGTTCCTTTTTGTTTTGCCTATGTATACATTGTCGCAATCATTACACTTTATTTTATAGATGCCTGATTTTTGTCCTGGTGGAATTTTGTCTTTCAATTCTGATCTTAATAATGTTTTGAGTTTGAATTTATTGAAACTGAAACTGAAACTGAAAACAGTTTGCCATTTTTGGACTTAAAAGTTATCAGGAACCAGCAACATCTGGAATTTGGTATCCACCGGAAAGAAACTAGCGTCGACAATTACATAAAACAAGATGGCTTTAACCCAAGATTACACAAACATGCAATATTGAATAGCTTAACCCATAGACTGGTTCACATCCCGCTCAGTAACAAAGAATATGAAAAAGAGTACCAACAAATAATTATCACGGCAGGGAAGAATGGTTTTGAAAAACAGTTGGTGGATAAGAAAATAGAGAGATACAAGAAGCAGAAGAACATGAGAGCTATCACTACACTAGATCCGATAAAAGAAAAAACTCGTTTTGGAAAGATGACATTTCACCCTTGGGAAAATCACAACAACCAGAAAAACAACAACCACCAGAAAAACAACAACAACCAGAAAAACAACAACCAGAAAAACAACAACAACCAGAAAAACAACAACAACAAGAAATACAACAAGAAAAACAACAATCAAAACAACAAGAAAAACAAGAAAAACAACAAGAAAAACAAGAAAAACAACAAGAAAAACAACAAGAAAAACAACCAGAACAACAACAACCACACCACGGTAAGTACTGTAAAAATGTTTTTTTAGAATTGCTTTGAATATTTTCACTTTCAAAGAATCATAATTTTTTTAGCTACAGTTTATTCAGTATGTATAGGCCCTACAATTGATATGATATGATTTTATTTATTTATTTATTAGTCCGTAATCTTCACAGAGTAAAGTATTATTTTTTATATCGGACACGTCAAAATAATACATAATAATATACTGCCCGGAGGCAGAAACCCTTGCACACTCCTTGGGACAATGTGACCGTGGAATGCTGCTTAGAAATTCTCGGCACCATATGGTGCGTTCCGTGCTGGCTGCAGGAAAAAGAGATGGAGAGTGGAAGAGGAGGTTTCTTTGTGTAGCCACCAATGGTTCAGCAAGGCGGGTTGATATTCTGGCATTTAAGACAGATGGACATGGAATAATTGTTGACCCTACCATCAGGTTTGTGCAAGGTTGTCATCAGGCATTGGAAGTCCATACTGAGAAAGTTAACATCTACCAGCCTACTGAAGAATATTTTAAGATCAAATATCATCTGCTGGATCTTGAAGTGTATGGACTTCTGATTGGTGCCCGTGGAGCTATCCCGAAGTTTTTTGAAGATTTAAGAAAGGAATTCAACCTACCAGCTTTCTTGAGGGGCAACATTGTGCTATCGGTCCTGCACAAATCATGCCACATCCTCCACAACCATGTTTTTCATTAATGGACTACGTACTTTTTGGACTTTTGTTATTTTTTTAACTTATTTTTTGTTGTTATTGGTATTTAGTGAGTGTACTGAGTTTTCACTGGACTACCTCCTATGGTAGGCAGTTTGTTTGTTTGTTTGTTCAAGATAAAATTGACAGTAATATATCACACAAACTATAAAGTTAAAGTCATTGGTTTTTGTTATTTGTTGGAATTTAGATACTCTTGGACTGTATAAAAGCAGTGCTCCTGTAAAAAGGCTCTCACTTTGGATTTTAGAAAATGCACACCAAATTTACCAGTGAAACACACAACCACAATTAATAGAATTATTTTAAATATATTTGGGCCTAATTCAGTTTAATCTGTTACTGAAATTCACGATACCAAGATAGGCAGAACAATCACATTGGTCAGTGACCTTGTACTCCAGCCTTTACTGAAAATAAAATCTCTGTTCCCGAATTTCTAAAGGTGGCTTAAAGGTTCGCACCAGATGGAAAGGACGCTAATCTGCAACATGCTAGCGTTTGCAGAGCTAAGTTGTTGGTCTAAAATGCCAATTTCACTTCACAACGTATATCGTTATAAAGGGTCTTCAAGAAATATCTTAATTGGGATAAGAAGGGCAAATAATGTTAAGAAAGATAGGAAATTTGCCGGGACCGTAGAAAAATGTTGCTTAATTCGGGTTTGTCATTATATTGGACTTTGTTATATGGACATTCGAGTGTATTATATCCTTTTTTATGAAACTGGCTTCTCACCACCATTTCTCTTCCCTGCCTCCCCTTTCACATGCCCCAGAGCTTTACCAACGGCATGGACATAAACATTCAGCAACTGAGTACATCCTCTTAAATACCAACCTGCTAACTTCCTTCCCGAGTGCTCTACAATGAGTGCTAGTAAACATTTATGTAGATAAATTATGATGTGTAGGATGATCCTGGCATCCTATATGGATTAATCGCCACTGGTTTCTATTTTCTATTTGCAGCGCATAGGAAGATTGTCTGGATAGATACTGGAGTAAACAATGTTCCTCATTTCATTAAGCCTGTCACCGGAGATGGAAACTGCCTGTTTAGGTCTCTGAGTTATCTCGTCACAGGGACCCAGCACAATCACAAGGCAATCAGGAGAGAAATAGTTGACTACATAGTCAGTAACTGGGATGACCTGCCAAATTTTACTCCGAGGCCTGATGGGAGTGCAATCGCACTAAAGAAGAATATGCAGAGGACATGGGACGCTACGGTGTTTACGGCACCACAGCAGAAATTGAAGCGGCTGCGCGTATTTTTGAAAGCAGTATTCAAATCTATAGGGGGACAAGATTGTACACCCAATTTGGTGACGGGCATGCGTGCATGAGGTTGCTGTTTTCTGGACCTTGGAATGCCGGCCACTTTGAGGCAATATTATATGGACATTTGAGTGTATTATATCCTTTTTTATGAAACTGGCTTCTCACCACCATTTCTCTTCCCTGCCTCCCCTTTCACATGCCCCAGAGCTTTACCAACGGCATGGACTGTGTAACATCAACACTCAGCGACTGAGTACATCCTCTTAAATACCAACCTGCTAACTTCCTTCCCGAGTGCTCTACAATGAGTGCTAGTAAACATTTATGTAGATAAATTATGATGTGTAGGATGATCCTGGCATCCTATATGGATTAATCGCCATTGGTTTCTATTTTCTATTTGCAGCGCATAGGAAGATTGTCTGGATAGATACTGGAGTAAACAATGTTCCTCATTTCATTGAGCCTGTCACCGGAGATGGAAACTGCCTGTTTAGGTCTCTGAGTTATCTCGTCACAGGGACCCAGCACAATCACATGGCAATCAGGAGAGAAATAGTTGACAACATAGTCAGTAACTGGGATGACCTGCCAAATTTTACTCAGAGGCCTGATGGGAGTGCAATCGCACTAAAGAAGAATATGCAGAGGACATGGGACGCTACGGTGTTTACGGCACCACAGCAGAAATTGAAGCGGCTGCGCGTATTTTTGAAAGCAGTATTCAAATCTATAGGGGGACAAGATTGTACACCCAATTTGGTGACGGGCATGCGTGCATGAGGTTGCTGTTTCCTGGACCTTGGAATGCCGGCCACTTTGAGCCAATATTGTCAATATTATATGGACATTTGAGTGTATTATATCTTTTTTTATGAAACTGGCTTCTCACCACCATTTCTCTTCCCTGCCTCCCCTTTCACATGCCCCAGAGCTTTACCAACGGCATGGACCGTGTAACATCAACACTCAGCGACTGAGTACATCCTCTTAAATACCAACCTGCTAACTTCCTTCCCGAGTGCTCTACAATGAGTGCTAGTAAACATTTATGTAGATAAATTATGATGTGTAGGATGATCCTGGCATCCTATAAGGATTAATCGCCACTGGTTTCTATTGTCTGTTTGCAGAGCATAGGAAGATTATGAGTGTTACTGGAGATCCTGATTTCATTGAGCCCGTCGCTGGAGATGGCAACTGCCTGTTTCGGGCTCTGGGTTATCTCATCACAGGATCCCAGGAGAGTCACACGGCGATCAGGAGGGAATTGGTTAACTACGTGGTCAGTAACTGGGACGACCTGGCAGCTCTGACTCAGAGACCCGATGGGATGCAATATAGTACTATAGAAGAATATGCGGAAGAGATGGGAAGCGACTGATCGTATGGCACCGCAGCCGAGATTGAAGCGGCTGCGCGTATTTTTGAAAGCAGTTTTCAAATCTATAGGGGGACAAGATTGTACACCCATTTTGGTGACGGGCATGCGTGCATGAGGTTGCTGTTTTCTGGACCTTGGAATGCCGGCCACTTTGAGCCAATATTGTCAATATTATATGGACATTTGAGTGTATTATATCCTTTTTTATGAAACTGGCTTCTCACCACCATTTCTCTTCCCTGCCACCCCTTTCACAAGCCCCAGAGCTTTACCAACGGCATGGACTGTGTAACATCAACACTCAGCGACTGAGTACATCCTCTTAAATACCAACCTGCTAACTTCCTTCCAGAGTGCTCTACAATGAGTGCTAGTAAACATTTATGTAGATAAATTATGATGTGTAGGATGTTCCTGGCATCCTATATGGATTAATCGCCACTGGTTTCTATTTGCAGAGCATAGGAAGATTATCAGTGTTACTGGAGATCCTCATTTCATTGAGCCCGTCGCCAACGATGGCAACTGCTTGTTTCAGGCTCTGGGTTATCTCAACACAGGACCCCAGGAGAGTCATACGGCGATCAGGAGGGAATTGGTTAACTACGTGGTCAGTAACTGGGACGACCTGGCAGCTCTGACTCAGAGACCAGATGGGATGCAATATAGTACTATAGAAGAATATGCGGAAGAGATGGGAAGCGACGGATCGTATGGCACCGCAGCCGAGATTGAAGCGGCTGCGCGTATTTTTGAAAGCAGTATTCAAATCTATAGGGGGACAAGATTGTACACCCAATATGGCGACGGGCCTGTGTGCATAAGGTTGCTGTTTTCTGGACCTTGGAATGCCGGCCACTTTGAGCCTATATCATATGGACATTCGAGTGTATTATATCCTTTTTTATGAAACTGGCTTCTCAACACCATTTCTCTTCCCTGCCTCCCCTTTCACATGCCCCGGGGGCTTTACCAACGGCATGGACTGTGTAACATCAACACTCAGCGACTGAGTACATCCTCTTAAATACCAACCTGCTAACTTCCTTCCCGAGTGCTCTACAATGAGTGCTAGTAAACATTTATATAGATAAATTATGATGTGTAGGATGATCCTGGCATCCTATATAGATTAATCGCCACTGGTTTCTATTTTCTATTTGCAGCGCATAGGAAGATTGTCTGGATAGATACTGGAGTAAACAATGTTCCTCATTTCATTGACCCTGTCACCGGAGATGGAAACTGCCTGTTTAGGTCTCTGAGTTATCTCGTCACAGGGACCCAGCACAATCACATGGCAATCAGGAGAGAAATAGTTGACTACATAGTCAGTAACTGGGATGACCTGCCAAATTTTACTCAGAGGCCTGATGGGAGTGCAATCGCACTAAAGAAGAATATGCAAAGGACATGGGACGCTACGGTGTTTATGGCACCACAGCAGAAATTGAAGCGGCTGCACGTATTTCTGAAAGCAGTATTCAAATCTATAGGGGGACAAGATTGTACACCCAATTTGGTGACGGGCATGCGTGCATGAGGTTGCTGTTTTCTGGACCTTGGAATGCCGGCCACTTTGAGCCAATATTGTCAATATTTTATGGACATTTGAGTGTATTATATCTTTTTTTATGAAACTGGCTTCTCACCACCATTTCTCTTCCCTGCCTCCCCTTTCACATGCCCCAGAGCTTTACCAACGGCATGGACTGTGTAACATCAACACTCAGCGACTGAGTACATCCTCTTAAATACCAACCTGCTAACTTCCTTCCCGAGTGCTCTACAATGAGTGCTAGTAAACATTTATGTAGATAAATTATGATGTGTAGGATGATCCTGGCATCCTATATGGATTAATCGCCACTGGTTTCTATTTTCTATTTGCAGCGCATAGGAAGACTGTCTGGATAGATAATGGAGTAAACAATGTTCCTCATTTCATTGAGCCTGTCACCGGAGATGGAAACTGCCTGTTTAGGTCTCTGAGTTATCTCGTCACAGGGACCCAGCACAATCACATGGCAATCAGGAGAGAAATAGTTGACTACATAGTCAGTAACTGGGATGACCTGCCAAATTTTACTCAGAGGCCTGATGGGAGTGCAATCGCACTAAAGAAGAATATTCAGAGGACATGGGACGCTACGTTGTTTACGGCACCACAGCAGAAATTGAAGCGGCTGCACGTATTTCTGAAAGCAGTATTCAAATCTATAGGGGGACAAGATTGTACACCCAATTTGGTGACGGGCATGCGTGCATGAGGTTGCTGTTTTCTGGACCTTGGAATGCCGGCCACTTTGAGCCAATATTGTCAATATTTTATGGACATTTGAGTGTATTATATCTTTTTTTATGAAACTGGCTTCTCACCACCATTTCTCTTCCCTGCCTCCCCTTTCACATGCCCCAGAGCTTTACCAACGGCATGGACTGTGTAACATCAACACTCAGCGACTGAGTACATCCTCTTAAATACCAACCTGCTAACTTCCTTCCCGAGTGCTCTACAATGAGTGCTAGTAAACATTTATGTAGATAAATTATGATGTGTAGGATGATCCTGGCATCCTATATGGATTAATCGCCACTGGTTTCTATTTTCTATTTGCAGCGCATAGGAAGATTGTCTGGATAGATACTGGAGTAAACAATGTTCCTCATTTCATTGAGCCTGTCACCGGAGATGGAAACTGCCTGTTTAGGTCTCTGAGTTATCTCGTCACAGGGACCCAGCACAATCACATGGCAATCAGGAGAGAAATAGTTGACTACATAGTCAGTAACTGGGATGACCTGCCAAATTTTACTCAGAGGCCTGATGGGAGTGCAATCGCACTAAAGAAGAATATGCAGAGGACATGGGACGCTACGGTGTTTACGGCACCACAGCAGAAATTGAAGCGGCTGCACGTATTTCTGAAAGCAGTATTCAAAGCTATAGGGGGACAAGATTGTACACCCAATTTGGTGACAGGCATGCGTGCATGAGGTTGCTGTTTTCTGGACCTTGGAATGCCGGCCACTTTGAGCCAATATTGTCAATATTTTATGGACATTTGAGTGTATTATATCTTTTTTTATGAAACTGGCTTCTCACCACCATTTCTCTTCCCTGCCTCCCCTTTCACATGCCCCAGAGCTTTACCAACGGCATGGACTGTGTAACATCAACACTCAGCGACTGAGTACATCCTCTTAAATACCAACCTGCTAACTTCCTTCCCGAGTGCTCTACAATGAGTGCTAGTAAACATTTATGTAGATAAATTATGATGTGTAGGATGATCCTGGCATCCTATATGGATTAATCGCCACTGGTTTCTATTTTCTATTTGCAGCGCATAGGAAGATTGTCTGGATAGATACTGGAGGAAACAATGTTCCTCATTTCATTGAGCCTGTCACCGGAGATGGAAACTGCCTGTTTAGGTCTCTGAGTTATCTCGTCACAGGGACCCAGCACAATCACATGGCAATCAGGAGAGAAATAGTTAACTACATAGTCAGTAACTGGGATGTCCTGCCAAATTTTACTCAGAGGCCTGATGGGAGTGCAATCGCACTAAAGAAGAATATGCAGAGGACATGGGACGCTACGGTGTTTACGGCACCACAGCAGAAATTGAAGCGGCTGCACGTATTTTTGAAAGCAGTATTCAAATCTATAGGGGGACAAGATTGTACACCCAATTTGGTGACGGGCATGCGTGCATGAGGTTGCTGTTTTCTGGACCTTGGAATGCCGGCCACTTTGAGCCAATATTGTCATTATTATATGGACATTTGAGTGTATTATATCCTTTTTTATGAAACTGGCTCCTCACCACCATTTCTCTTCCCTGCCTCCCCTTTCACATGCCCCAGAGCTTTACCAACGGCATGGACTGTGTAACATCAACACTCAGCGAATGAGTACATCCTCAGAAATACCAACCTGCTAACTTCCTTCCCGAGTGCTCTACAATGAGTGCTAGTAAACATATATGTAGATAAATTATGATGCGTAGGATGATCCTGGCATCCTATATGGATTAATCGCCACTGGTTTCTATATGTATCAGGTTATATTTCCACCTAAGCACTAGCAGGGTTGAAAAGAATAGAAATTTATTAATACTGGTTTCTATTTTCTATTTGCAGCGCATAGGAAGATTGTCTGGATAGATACTGGAGTAAACAATGTTCCTCATTTCATTGAGCCTGTCACCGGAGATGGAAACTGCCTGTTTAGGTCTCTGAGTTATCTCGTCACAGGGACCCAGCACAATCACATGGCAATCAGGAGAGAAATAGTTGACTACATAGTCAGTAACTGGGATGACCTGCCAAATTTTACTCAGAGGCCTGATGGGAGTGCAATCGCACTAAAGAAGAATATGCAGAGGACATGGGACGCTACGGTGTTTACGGCACCACAGCAGAAATTGAAGCGGCTGCGCATATTTTTGAAAGCAGTATTCAAATCTATAGGGGGACAAGATTGTACACCCAATTTGGTGACGGGCATGCGTCCATGAGGTTGCTGTTTTCTGGACCTTGGAATGCCGGCCACTTTGAGCCAATATTGTCAATATTATATGGACATTTGAGTGTATTATATCCTTTTTTATGAAACTGTCTTCTCACCACCATTTCTCTTCCCTGCCACCCCTTTCACATGCCCCAGAGCTTTACCAACGGCATGGACTGTGTAACATCAACACTCAGCGACTGAGTACATCCTCTTAAATACCAACCTGCTAACTTCCTTCCCGAGTGCTCTACAATGAGTGCTAGTAAACATTTATGTAGATAAATTATGATGTGTAGGATGTTCCTGGCATCCTATATGGATTAATCGCCACTGGTTTCTATTTTCTATTTGCAGAGCATAGGAAGATTATCAGTGTTACTGGAGATCCTCATTTCATTGAGCCCGTCGCCGGAGATGGCAACTGCTTGTTTCGGGCTCTGGGTTATCTCAACACAGGATCCCAGGAGAGTCATACGGCGATCAGGAGGGAATTGGTTAACTACGTGGTCAGTAACTGGGACGACCTGGCAGCTCTGACTCAAGAGACCCGATGGGATGCAATATAGTACTATAGAAGAATATGCGGAAGAGATGGGAAGCGACGGGTCGTATGGCACCACAGCCGAGATTGAAGCGGCTGCGCGTATTTTTGAAAGCAGTATTCAAATCTATAGGGGGACAAGATTGTACACCCAATATGGCGACGGGCCTGTGCGCATAAGGTTGATGTTTTCTGGACCTTGGAATGCCGGCCACTTTGAGCCAATATCATATGGACATTCGAGTGTATTATGTCCTTTTTTATGAAACTGGCTTCTCAACACCATTTCTATTCCCTGCCACCCCTTTCACATGCCCCAGAGCTTTACCAACGGCATGGACTGTGTAACATCAACACTCAGCGACTGAGTACATCCTCTTAAATACCAACCTGCTAACTTCCTTCCCGAGTGCTCTACAATGAGTGCTAGTAAACATTTATGTAGATAAATTATGATGTGTAGGATGATCCTGGCATCCTATATGGATTAATCGCCACTGGTTTCTATTTTCTATTTGCAGCGCATAGGAAGATTGTCTGGATAGATACTGGAGTAAACAATGTTCCTCATTTCATTGAGCCTGTCACCGGAGATGGAAACTGCCTGTTTAGGTCTCTGAGTTATCTCGTCACAGGGACCCAGCACAATCACATGGCAATCAGGAGAGAAATAGTTAACTACATAGTCAGTAACTGGGATGACCTGCCAAATTTTACTCAGAGGCCTGATGGGAGTGCAAACGCACTAAAGAAGAATATGCAGAGGACATGGGACGCTACGGTGTTTACGGCACCACAGCAGAAATTGAAGCGGCTGCGCGTATTTTTGAAAGCAGTATTCAAATCTATAGGGGGACAAGATTGTACACCCAATTTGGTGACGGGCATGCGTGCATGAGGTTGCTGTTTTCTGGACCTTGGAATGCCGGCCACTTTGAGCCAATATTGTCATTATTATATGGACATTTGAGTGTATTATATCCTTTTTTATGAAACTGGCTCCTCACCACCATTTCTCTTCCCTGCCTCCCCTTTCACATGCCCCAGAGCTTTACCAACGGCATGGACTGTGTAACATCAACACTCAGCGACTGAGTACATCCTCTTAAATACCAACCTGCTAACTTCCTTCCCGAGTGCTCTACAATGAGTGCTAGTAAACATATATGTAGATAAATTATGATGTGTAGGATGATCCTGGCATCCTATATGGATTAATCGCCACTGGTTTCTATATGTATCAGGTTATATTTCCACCTAAGCACTAGTAGGGTTGAAAAGAATAGAAATTTATTAATACTGGTTTCTATTTTCTATTTGCAGCGCATAGGAAGATTGTCTGGATAGATACTGGAGTAAACAATGTTCCTCATTTCATTGAGCCTGTCATCGGAGATGGAAACTGCCTGTTTAGGTCTCTGAGTTATCTCGTCACAGGGACCCAGCACAATCACATGGCAATCAGGAGAGAAATAGTTGACTACATAGTCAGTAACTGGGATGACCTGCCAAATTTTACCCAGAGGCCTGATGGGAGTGCAATCGCACTAAAGAAGAATATGCAAAGGACATGGGACGCTACGGTGTTTACGGCACCACAGCAGAAATTGAAGCGGCTGCACGTATTTCTGAAAGCAGTATTCAAAGCTATAGGGGGACAAGATTGTACACCCAATTTGGTGACGGGCATGCGTGCATGAGGTTGCTGTTTTCTGGACCTTGGAATGCCGGCCACTTTGAGCCAATATTGTCAATATTTTATGGACATTTGAGTGTATTATATCTTTTTTTATGAAACTGGCTTCTCACCACCATTTCTCTTCCCTGCCTCCCCTTTCACATGCCCCAGAGCTTTACCAACGGCATGGACTGTGTAACATCAACACTCAGCGACTGAGTACATCCTCTTAAATACCAACCTGCTAACTTCCTTCCCGAGTGCTCTACAATGAGTGCTAGTAAACATTTATGTAGATAAATTATGATGTGTAGGATGTTCCTGGCATCCTATATGGATTAATCGCCACTGGTTTCTATTTTCTATTTGCAGAGCATAGGAAGATTATCAGTGTTACTGGAGATCCTCATTTCATTGAGCCCGTCGCCGGAGATGGCAACTGCTTGTTTCGGGCTCTGGGTTATCTCAACACAGGATCCCAGGAGAGTCATACGGCGATCAGGAGGGAATTGGTTAACTACGTGGTCAGTAACTGGGACGACCTGGCAGCTCTGACTCAGAGACCCGATGGGATGCAATATAGTACTATAGAAGAATATGCGGAAGAGATGGGAAGCGACGGATCGTATGGCACCGCAGCCGAGATTGAAGCGGCTGCGCGTATTTTTGAAAGCAGTATTCAAATCTATAGGGGGATAAGATTGTACACCCAATATGGCGACGGGCCTGTGCGCATAAGGTTGATGTTTTCTGGACCTTGGAATGCCGGCCACTTTGAGCCAATATCATATGGACATTCGAGTGTATTATGTCCTTTTTTATGAAACTGGCTTCTCAACACCATTTCTCTTCCCTGCCTCCCCTTTCACATGCCCCGGGGGCTTTACCAACGGCATGGACTGTGTAACATCAACACTCAGCGACTGAGTACATCCTCTTAAATACCAACCTGCTAACTTCCTTCCCGAGTGCTCTACAATGAGTGCTAGTAAACATTTATGTAGATAAATTATGATGTGTAGGATGATCCTGGCATCCTATATAGATTAATCGCCACTGGTTTCTATTTTCTATTTGCAGCGCATAGGAAGATTGTCTGGATAGATACTGGAGTAAACAATGTTCCTCATTTCATTGAGCCTGTCACCGGAGATGGAAACTGCCTGTTTAGGTCTCTGAGTTATCTCGTCACAGGGACCCAGCACAATCACATGGCAATCAGGAGAGAAATAGTTGACTACATAGTCAGTAACTGGGATGACCTGCCAAATTTTACTCAGAGGCCTGATGGGAGTGCAATCGCACTAAAGAAGAATATGCAAAGGACATGGGACGCTACGGTGTTTACGGCACCACAGCAGAAATTGAAGCGGCTGCACGTATTTCTGAAAGCAGTATTCAAATCTATAGGGGGACAAGATTGTACACCCAATTTGGTGACGGGCATGCGTGCATGAGGTTGCTGTTTTCTGGACCTTGGAATGCCGGCCACTTTGAGCCAATATTGTCAATATTTTATGGACATTTGAGTGTATTATATCTTTTTTTATGAAACTGGCTTCTCACCACCATTTCTCTTCCCTGCCTCCCCTTTCACATGCCCCAGAGCTTTACCAACGGCATGGACTGTGTAACATCAACACTCAGCGACTGAGTACATCCTCTTAAATACCAACCTGCTAACTTCCTTCCCGAGTGCTCTACAATGAGTGCTAGTAAACATTTATGTAGATAAATTATGATGTGTAGGATGATCCTGGCATCCTATATGGATTAATCGCCACTGGTTTCTATTTTCTATTTGCAGCGCATAGGAAGATTGTCTGGATAGATACTGGAGTAAACAATGTTCCTCATTTCATTGAGCCTGTCACCGGAGATGGAAACTGCCTGTTTAGGTCTCTGAGTTATCTCGGCACAGGGACCCAGCACAATCACATGGCAATCAGGAGAGAAATAGTTAACTACATAGTCAGTAACTGGGATGACCTGCCAAATTTTACTCAGAGGCCTGATGGGAGTGCAATCGCACTAAAGAAGAATATGCAGAGGACATGGGACGCTACGGTGTTTACGGCACCACAGCAGAAATTGAAGCGGCTGCGCGTATTTTTGAAAGCAGTATTCAAATCTATAGGGGGACAAGATTGTACACCCAATTTGGTGACGGGCATGCATGCATGAGGTTGCTGTTTTCTGGACCTTGGAATGCCGGCCACTTTGAGCCAATATTGTCATTATTATATGGACATTTGAGTGTATTATATCCTTTTTTATGAAACTGGCTCCTCACCACCATTTCTCTTCCCTGCCTCCCCTTTCACATGCCCCAGAGCTTTACCAACGGCATGGACTGTGTAACATCAACACTCAGCGACTGAGTACATCCTCAGAAATACCAACCTGCTAACTTCCTTCCCGAGTGCTCTACAATGAGTGCTAGTAAACATATATGTAGATAAATTATGATGTGTAGGATGATCCTGGCATCCTATATGGATTAATCGCCACTGGTTTCTATATGTATCAGGTTATATTTCCACCTAAGCACTAGTAGGGTTGAAAAGAATAGAAATTTATTAATACTGGTTTCTATTTTCTATTTGCAGCGCATAGGAAGATTGTCTGGATAGATACTGGAGTAAACAATGTTCCTCATTTCATTGAGCCTGTCACCGGAGATGGAAACTGCCTGTTTAGGTCTCTGAGTTATCTCGTCACAGGGACCCAGCACAATCACATGGCAATCAGGAGAGAAATAGTTGACAACATAGTCAGTAACTGGGATGACCTGCCAAATTTTACTCAGAGGCCTGATGGGAGTGCAATCGCACTAAAGAAGAATATGCAGAGGACATGGGACGCTACGGTGTTTACGGCACCACAGCAGAAATTGAAGCGGCTGCGCGTATTTTTGAAAGCAGTATTCAAATCTATAGGGGGACAAGATTGTACACCCAATTTGGTGACGGGCATGCGTGCATGAGGTTGCTGTTTCCTGGACCTTGGAATGCCGGCCACTTTGAGCCAATATTGTCAATATTATATGGACATTTGAGTGTATTATATCTTTTTTTATGAAACTGGCTTCTCACCACCATTTCTCTTCCCTGCCTCCCCTTTCACATGCCCCAGAGCTTTACCAACGGCATGGACCGTGTAACATCAAGACTCAGCGACTGAGTACATCCTCTTAAATACCAACCTGCTAACTTCCTTCCCGAGTGCTCTACAATGAGTGCTAGTAAACATTTATGTAGATAAATTATGATGTGTACGATGATCCTGGCATCCTATATGGATTAATCGCCACTGGTTTCTATTGTCTGTTTGCAGAGCATAGGAAGATTATCAGTGTTACTGGAGATCCTGATTTCATTGAGCCCGTCGCTGGAGATGGCAACTGCCTGTTTCGGGCTCTGAGTTATCTCATCACAGGATCCCAGGAGAGTCACACGGCGATCAGGAGGGAATTGGTTAACTACGTGGTCAGTAACTGGGACGACCTGGTAGCTCTGACTCAGAGACCCGATGGGATGCAATATAGTACTATAGAAGAATATGCGGAAGAGATGGGAAGCGACTGACCGTATGGCACCGCAGCCGAGATTGAAGCGGCTGCGCGTATTTTTGAAAGCAGTTTTCAAATCTATAGGGGGACAAGATTGTACACCCATTTTGGTGACGGGCATGCGTGCATGAGGTTGCTGTTTTCTGGACCTTGGAATGCCGGCCACTTTGAGCCAATATTGTCAATATTATATGGACATTTGAGTGTATTATATCCTTTTTTATGAAACTGGCTTCTCACCACCATTTCTCTTCCCTGCCACCCCTTTCACAAGCCCCAGAGCTTTACCAACGGCATGGACTGTGTAACATCAACACTCAGCGACTGAGTACATCCTCTTAAATACCAACCTGCTAACTTCCTTCCAGAGTGCTCTACAATGAGTGCTAGTAAACATTTATGTAGATAAATTATGATGTGTAGGATGTTCCTGGCATCCTATATGGATTAATCGCCACTGGTTTCTATTTTCTATTTGCAGAGCATAGGAAGATTATCAGTGTTACTGGAGATCCTCATTTCATTGAGCCCGTCGCCAACGATGGCAACTGCTTGTTTCGGGCTCTGGGTTATCTCAACACAGGACCCCAGGAGAGTCATACGGTGATCAGGAGGGAATTGGTTAACTACGTGGTCAGTAACTGGGACGACCTGGCAGCTCTGACTCAGAGACCAGATGGGATGCAATATAGTACTATAGAAGAATATGCGGAAGAGATGGGAAGCGACGGATCGTATGGCACCGCAGCCGAGATTGAAGCGGCTGCGCGTATTTTTGAAAGCAGTATTCAAATCTATAGGGGGACAAGATTGTACACCCAATATGGCGACGGGCCTGTGTGCATAAGGTTGCTGTTTTCTGGACCTTGGAATGCCGGCCACTTTGAGCCTATATCATATGGACATTCGAGTGTATTATATCCTTTTTTATGAAACTGGCTTCTCAACACCATTTCTCTTCCCTGCCTCCCCTTTCACATGCCCCGGGGGCTTTACCAACGGCATGGACTGTGTAACATCAACACTCAGCGACTGAGTACATCCTCTTAAATACCAACCTGCTAACTTCCTTCCCGAGTGCTCTACAATGAGTGCTAGTAAACATTTATATAGATAAATTATGATGTGTAGGATGATCCTGGCATCCTATATAGATTAATCGCCACTGGTTTCTATTTTCTATTTGAAGCGCATAGGAAGATTGTCTGGATAGATACTGGAGTAAACAATGTTCCTCATTTCATTGACCCTGTCACCGGAGATGGAAACTGCCTGTTTAGGTCTCTGAGTTATCTCGTCACAGGGACCCAGCACAATCACATGGCAATCAGGAGAGAAATAGTTGACTACATAGTCAGTAACTGGGATGACCTGCCAAATTTTACTCAGAGGCCTGATGGGAGTGCAATCGCACTAAAGAAGAATATGCAAAGGACATGGGACGCTACGGTGTTTACGGCACCACAGCAGAAATTGAAGCGGCTGCACGTATTTCTGAAAGCAGTATTCAAATCTATAGGGGGACAAGATTGTACACCCAATTTGGTGACGGGCATGCGTGCATGAGGTTGCTGTTTTCTGGACCTTGGAATGCCGGCCACTTTGAGCCAATATTGTCAATATTTTATGGACATTTGAGTGTATTATATCTTTTTTTATGAAACTGGCTTCTCACCACCATTTCTCTTCCCTGCCTCCCCTTTCACATGCCCCAGAGCTTTACCAACGGCATGGACTGTGTAACATCAACACTCAGCGACTGAGTACATCCTCTTAAATACCAACCTGCTAACTTCCTTCCCGAGTGCTCTACAATGAGTGCTAGTAAACATTTATGTAGATAAATTATGATGTGTAGGATGATCCTGGCATCCTATATGGATTAATCGCCACTGGTTTCTATTTTCTATTTGCAGCGCATAGGAAGATTGTCTGAATAGATTCTGGAGTAAACAATGTTCCTCATTTCATTGAGCCTGTCACCGGAGATGGAAACTGCCTTTTTAGGTCTCTGAGTTATCTCGTCACAGGGACCCAGCACAATCACATGGCAATCAGGAGAGAAATAGTTAACTACATAGTCAGTAACTGGGATGTCCTGCCAAATTTTACTCAGAGGCCTGATGGGAGTGCAATCGCACTAAAGAAGAATATGCAGAGGACATGGGACGCTACGGTGTTTACGGCACCACAGCAGAAATTGAAGCGGCTGCGCGTATTTTTGAAAGCAGTATTCAAATCTATAGGGGGACAAGATTGTACACCCAATTTGGTGACGGGCATGCGTGCATGAGGTTGCTGTTTTCTGGACCTTGGAATGCCGGCCACTTTGAGCCAATATTGTCATTATTATATGGACATTTGAGTGTATTATATCCTTTTTTATGAAACTGGCTCCTCACCACCATTTCTCTTCCCTGCCTCCCCTTTCACATGCCCCAGAGCTTTACCAACGGCATGGACTGTGTAACATCAACACTCAGCGACTGAGTACATCCTCAGAAATACCAACCTGCTAACTTCCTTCCCGAGTGCTCTACAATGAGTGCTAGTAAACATATATGTAGATAAATTATGATGTGTAGGATGATCCTGGCATCCTATATGGATTAATCGCCACTGGTTTCTATATGTATCAGGTTATATTTCCACCTAAGCACTAGCAGGGTTGAAAAGAATAGAAATTTATTAATACTGGTTTCTATTTTCTATTTGCAGCGCATAGGAAGATTGTCTGGATAGATACTGGAGTAAACAATGTTCCTCATTTCATTGAGCCTGTCACCGGAGATGGAAACTGCCTGTTTAGGTCTCTGAGTTATCTCGTCACAGGGACCCAGCACAATCACATGGCAATCAGGAGAGAAATAGTTGACTACATAGTCAGTAACTGGGATGACCTGCCAAATTTTACTCAGAGGCCTGAAGGGAGTGCAATCGCACTAAAGAAGAATATGCAGAGGACATGGGACGCTACGGTGTTTACGGCACCACAGCAGAAATTGAAGCGGCTGCGCGTATTTTTGAAAGCAGTATTCAAATCTATAGGGGGACAAGATTGTACACCCAATTTGGTGACGGGCATGCGTCCATGAGGTTGCTGTTTTCTGGACCTTGGAATGCCGGCCACTTTGAGCCAATATTGTCAATATTATATGGACATTTGAGTGTATTATATCCTTTTTTATGAAACTGTCTTCTCACCACCATTTCTCTTCCCTGCCACCCCTTTCACATGCCCCAGAGCTTTACCAACGGCATGGACTGTGTAACATCAACACTCAGCGACTGAGTACATCCTCTTAAATACCAACTTGCTAACTTCCTTCCCGAGTGCTCTACAATGAGTGCTAGTAAACATTTATGTAGATAAATTATGATGTGTAGGATGTTCCTGGCATCCTATATGGATTAATCACCACTGGTTTCTATTTTCTATTTGCAGAGCATAGGAAGATTATCAGTGTTACTGGAGATCCTCATTTCATTGAGCCCGTCGCCGGAGATGGCAACTGCTTGTTTCGGGCTCTGGGTTATCTCAACACAGGATCCCAGGAGAGTCATACGGCGATCAGGAGGGAATTGGTTAACTACGTGGTCAGTAACTGGGACGACCTGGCAGCTCTGACTCAGAGACCCGATGGGATGCAATATAGTACTATAGAAGAATATGCGGAAGAGATGGGAAGCGACGGATCGTATGGCACCGCAGCCGAGATTGAAGCGGCTGCGCGTATTTTTGAAAGCAGTATTCAAATCTATAGGGGGACAAGATTGTACACCCAATATGGCGACGGGCCTGTGCGCATAAGGTTGATGTTTTCTGGACCTTGGAATGCCGGCCACTTTGAGCCAATATCATATGGACATTCGAGTGTATTATGTCCTTTTTTTATGAAACTGGCTTCTCAACACCATTTCTCTTCCCTGCCTCCCCTTTCACATGCCCCGGGGGCTTTACCAACGGCATGGACTGTGTAACATCAACACTCAGCGACTGAGTACATCCTCTTAAATACCAACCTGCTAACTTCCTTCCCGAGTGCTCTACAATGAGTGCTATTAAACATTTATGTAGATAAATTATGATGTGTAGGATGATCCTGGCATCCTATATAGATTAATCGCCACTGGTTTCTATTTTCTATTTGCAGCGCATAGGAAGATTGTCTGGATAGATACTGGAGTAAACAATGTTCCTCATTTCATTGAGCCTGTCACCGGAGATGGAAACTGCCTGTTTAGGTCTCTGAGTTATCTCGTCACAGGGACCCAGCACAATCACATGGCAATCAGGAGAGAAATAGTTGACTACATAGTCAGTAACTGGGATGACCTGCCAAATTTTACTCAGAGGCCTGATGGGAGTGCAATCGCACTAAAGAAGAATATGCAAAGGACATGGGACGCTACGGTGTTTACGGCACCACAGCAGAAATTGAAGCGGCTGCACGTATTTCTGAAAGCAGTATTCAAATCTATAGGGGGACAAGATTGTACACCCAATTTGGTGACGGGCATGCGTGCATGAGGTTGCTGTTTTCTGGACCTTGGAATGCCGGCCACTTTGAGCCAATATTGTCAATATTTTATGGACATTTGAGTGTATTATATCTTTTTTTATGAAACTGGCTTCTCACCACCATTTCTCTTCCCTGCCTCCCCTTTCACATGCCCCAGAGCTTTACCAACGGCATGGACTGTGTAACATCAACACTCAGCGACTGAGTACATCCTCTTAAATACCAACCTGCTAACTTCCTTCCCGAGTGCTCTACAATGAGTGCTAGTAAACATTTATGTAGATAAATTATGATGTGTAGGATGATCCTGGCATCCTATATGGATTAATCGCCACTGGTTTCTATTTTCTATTTGCAGCGCATAGGAAGATTGTCTGGATAGATACTGGAGTAAACAATGTTCCTCATTTCATTGAGCCTGTCACCGGAGATGGAAACTGCCTGTTTAGGTCTCTGAGTTATCTCGTCACAGGGACCCAGCACAATCACATGGCAATCAGGAGAGAAATAGTTGACTACATAGTCAGTAACTGGGATGACCTGCCAAATTTTACTCAGAGGCCTGATGGGAGTGCAATCGCACTAAAGAAGAATATGCAGAGGACATGGGACGCTACGGTGTTTACGGCACCACAGCAGAAATTGAAGCGGCTGCGCGTATTTGTGAAAGCAGTATTCAAATCTATAGGGGGACAAGATTGTACACCCAATTTGGTGACGGGCATGCGTCCATGAGGTTGCTGTTTTCTGGACCTTGGAATGCCGGCCACTTTGAGCCAATATTGTCAATATTATATGGACATTTGAGTGTATTATATCCTTTTTTATGAAACTGTCTTCTCACCACCATTTCTCTTCCCTGCCACCCCTTTCACATGCCCCAGAGCTTTACCAACGGCATGGACTGTGTAACATCAACACTCAGCGACTGAGTACATCCTCTTAAATACCAACCTGCTAACTTCCTTCCCGAGTGCTCTACAATGAGTGCTAGTAAACATTTATGTAGATAAATTATGATGTGTAGGATGTTTCTGGCATCCTATATGGATTAATCGCCACTGGTTTCTATTTTCTATTTGCAGAGCATAGGAAGATTATCAGTGTTACTGGAGATCCTCATTTCATTGAGCCCGTCGCCGGAGATGGCAACTGCTTGTTTCGGGCTCTGGGTTATCTCAACACAGGATCCCAGGAGAGTCATACGGCGATCAGGAGGGAATTGGTTAACTACGTGGTCAGTAACTGGGACGACCTGGCAGCTCTGACTCAGAGACCCGATGGGATGCAATATAGTACTATAGAAGAATATGCGGAAGAGATGGGAAGCGACGGATCGTATGGCACCGCAGCCAAGATTGAAGCGGCTGCGCGTATTTTTGAAAGCAGTATTCAAATCTATAGGGGGACAAGATTGTACACCCAATATGGCGACGGGCCTGTGCGCATAAGGTTGATGTTTTCTGGACCTTGGAATGCCGGCCACTTTGAGCCAATATCATATGGACATTCGAGTGTATTATGTCCTTTTTTATGAAACTGGCTTCTCAACACCATTTCTCTTCCCTGCCTCCCCTTTCACATGCCCCGGGGGCTTTACCAACGGCATGGACTGTGTAACATCAACACTCAGCGACTGAGTACATCCTCTTAAATACCAACCTGCTAACTTCCTTCCCGAGTGCTCTACAATGAGTGCTAGTAAACATTTATGTAGATAAATTATGATGTGTAGGATGATCCTGGCATCCTATATAGATTAATCGCCACTGGTTTCTATTTTCTATTTGCAGCGCATAGGAAGATTGTCTGGATAGATACTGGAGTAAACAATGTTCCTCATTTCATTGAGCCTGTCACCGGAGATGGAAACTGCCTGTTTAGGTCTCTGAGTTATCTCGTCACAGGGACCCAGCACAATCACATGGCAATCAGGAGAGAAATAGTTGACTACATAGTCAGTAACTGGGATGACCTGCCAAATTTTACTCAGAGGCCTGATGGGAGTGCAATCGCACTAAAGAAGAATATTCAGAGGACATGGGACGCTACGGTGTTTACGGCACCACAGCAGAAATTGAAGCGGCTGCAAGTATTTCTGAAAGCAGTATTCAAATCTATAGGGGGACAAGATTGTACACCCAATTTGGTGACGGGCATGCGTGCATGAGGTTGCTGTTTTCTGGACCTTGGAATGCCGGCCACTTTGAGCCAATATTGTCAATATTTTATGGACATTTGAGTGTATTATATCTTTTTTTATGAAACTGGCTTCTCACCACCATTTCTCTTCCCTGCCTCCCCTTTCACATGCCCCAGAGCTTTACCAACGGCATGGACTGTGTAACATCAACACTCAGCGACTGAGTACATCCTCTTAAATACCAACCTGCTAACTTCCTTCCCGAGTGCTCTACAATGAGTGCTAGTAAACATTTATGTAGATAAATTATGATGTGTAGGATGATCCTGGCATCCTATAAGGATTAATCGCCACTGGTTTCTATTTTCTATTTGCAGCGCATAGGAAGATTGTCTGGATAGATACTGGAGTAAACAATGTTCCTCATTTCATTGAGCCGGTCACCGGAGATGGAAACTGCCTGTTTAGGTCTCTGAGCTATCTCGTCACAGGGACCCAGCACAATCACATGGCAATCAGGAGAGAAATAGTTAACTACATAGTCAGTAACTGGGATGACCTGCCAAATTTTACTCAGAGGCCTGATGGGAGTGCAATCGCACTAAAGAAGAATATGCAGAGGACATGGGACGCTACGGTGTTTACGGCACCACAGCAGAAATTGAAGCGGCTGCGCGTATTTTTGAAAGCAGTATTCAAATCTATAGGGGGACAAGATTGTACACCCAATTTGGTGACGGGCATGCGTGCATGAGGTTGCTGTTTTCTGGACCTTGGAATGCCGGCCACTTTGAGCCAATATTGTCATTATTATATGGACATTTGAGTGTATTATATCCTTTTTTATGAAACTGGCTCCTCACCACCATTTCTCTTCCCTGCCTCCCCTTTCACATGCCCCAGAGCTTTACCAACGGCATGGACTGTGTAACATCAACACTCAGCGACTGAGTACATCCTCTTAAATACCAACCTGCTAACTTCCTTCCCGAGTGCTCTACAATGAGTGCTAGTAAACATTTATGTAGATAAATTATGATGTGTAGGATGATCCTGGCATCCTATATGGATTAATCGCCACTGGTTTCTATTTTCTATTTGCAGCGCATAGGAAGATTGTCTGGATAGATACTGGAGTAAACAATGTTCCTCATTTCATTGAGCCTGTCACCGGAGATGGAAACTGCCTGTTTAGGTCTCTGAGTTATCTCGTCACAGGGACCCAGCACAATCACATGGCAATCAGGAGAGAAATAGGTGACTACATAGGCCGGTGTGAATAAAAACGAGTACGACGAGTATTTACTGACAAGTAAAGTGTAACGAGTATTTAAACTCCAAGTAAACCGATGTGAATAAAGCGTCGAGTTTACTTGTGACCGTGTACTCGTCAACCCGAGGGTATACTAGCAAGTATTTACTCGCGAGACAATTGAATTCACAAACAAGGCAAGTAAATACTTGTAGCGCCACACAGACTACGCATCATTTCCTGTTGTGACTTGTTCTGTTTTCGCCGCTTACTCACAAGTCAGTTGTCGTTCCCGTTTGTTTTGTCCTCTTGCAGCTATGGATGAAAGTAGTGTGACTTCCGGTTGTGACAATAGAGCTATTTTTGTAGCGTTATTGAAAGACTTTAGTGTTGTGCTAAATAAATCCATGTTGCCTAAAGTTGCATCTGCTAAAGAGAAGGCATGGGGATGTTTAGCCGACCAGTTTTCGAAAAACGTTGGGAAGCAAACTAGTGTTGGACAGTTAAAAAAGCTATTGAACAATATGAAAACCGCAGTCAAGAAAAAAACTGATGTCAACGCAACTGGAAATAAACCAATAACATTGTTGTCATGGGAGGCAGATTTCCTAAAAATTTGCGATTCAAACGAGAACCCAGTTTATTGCAAAATACCTGGGGCTTCATGCGTTGGATTGGGAGCAAGTTCTACGTCTGAACTCAATGAGGAGAATGAGAATAGGGAAGACGAAGATGACCCCGTTGACATGTTAGCATCAAACCAGCCCATCACACCAGTGACTTGCATACGTAAGAGCGATGCGACGAAGTTGAAAAAAGATAAGAAATTGAAACTCTCAACTGAAACTGAAGAGACGTCCAAGTTGACAACTGGTGAGCTGCAGCGTTTATTATTACTTGAACAAATTAAGCTAACAAGACTTCAGGCTGAACGTGAACAACTGATGATAACGGAGTTGAACCTAAGAGCTGCACAACACAGACGAACGGAGTCCGTTGAACAACGCGTTGAGGTTGAAGAAGACTATGTCTTAAAAGAATTTTTGTTGTTGAGATAAATTGTATCCTGTTTCCTTTCCTGAAATATTCCTTTTCTCTAAAAAAAATAAAATAAAAATAAAAATAATAATAAAATAAATAAAAAACAAAAATACAAAAAGAAATAAGTATATAATATACGTCACGTACACAGTCACGTGACGTACGTCACGTACACAGCTGTACACAGTTTGTCGGGTATGGCATGACCGGTGGAGGGCTCATAGGCTGGTGGTATATGCCCATTTGCTTTTCCACCAGGCCATGTTAAACCTGACATACTGTAGGCCTATGCGCACATGTGACATACTTATTTAAAAAGATATATTTTTGTTTTTTTATATATTTTTTATTACTTTTTTATTTTATTTTTCACATATGCGATTGCAATTGGAGTAAAGGAAATAGGATTAAATTTATTTCCATGTCAAAAATGTGTATTTACATCATCAGATTATTACTAATTTCTAATCGTTTTTGCTGACCACGTCGTCTATTTATAACTTCATTCCGATCCAAATTGTATAGAGGTACATTTTCTTCAGCCACACCATTTTCGATTCCGTCTTCCACTTCCCAAGGATCATTCAAATGTTTTGCTACATTGTGAAGCACTGCACAACTTATTACTACATTGGGAACATTTTTGACTGCTATTCTAACTTGGCTCGAGAGTATGGGAAAACGACGTTTCATCTGGCCAAAAACTCGTTCAATTATTACTCTTTCCTGAGCATGGGTCGAATTGTAATTCCGCTCACGAGCATTTCTTGGTTCGTCAAAAGGAGTCAGTAACCAAGGAGTAATTCCATATCCGCTATCACCAAGGAGACAAACATCACCATCATATTGGCGCACCACATCCTGAATTCCACTCACTCGCCAAATCCTGCCATCATGTACACTCCCTGGCCATTGAGCGTCCACACTTGTAATTTTTTCATTAGCGTCACAAGTCATCTGAATGTTTATTGTTGTTTTTCCTTTTCTGTTCACATACTCGTCGCCGAATTCCGAAGGCTTCATAATATGCACGTGAGTGCAATCTATAGCACCAATGACAGTCGGAATGCGAAATTTTGAAGCCCAATCTGCCTTGGCCTGATCCATATCTTCAATAGTGCGTGGAAATGTAATCCAATCTTCAGACTTCGACACTATTTTATCCAATACACTTGAAAATGTTCTGCTGACTGTACTTCTTTCAACCCCCATGTCGTTGGCAACACCACTTTGGAATCCTGGATCACTAACGTATCTCAGAAAAATTTCCATCTTTTTCCGTGCAGTTAATCCTCCACCCCTTGCATCAGTGTTTTCATCAAGAAAGTGCGAAGTGAGAAAATCTACGTTTTCGCTCTCAAACCGTAATAGTCCCTTAGATAGATCGGGACTTATATCACGCCGGTCTCTATAACGTTTCACACCACGCAGGTTCATAAATGCAGCCATCTTTCGTGTACAAGTACGACTGCAAGTCTGGGGTCGGGTTGACTTGCGAATAGACGAGTATTTACTTCCTACAGAAGTATTTACTTGCGTTTATTCACACCAAAATTGGCATTTTTCCGGGTTTTACTAGCCTCTCAAGTATTTACTCGCGAGTAAGAGTAAATGCTTGTTTTATTCACTTCAATTTTGGCGTTTACTTGTTATTTTGATATGTTCAAGTATTTACTTGTCCTACTCGTTTTTATTCACACCGGCCATAGTCAGTAACTGGGATGACCTGCCAAATTTTACTCAGAGGCCTGATGGGAGTGCAATCGCACTAAAGAAGAATATGCAGAGGACATGGGACGCTACGGTGTTTACGGCACCTCAGCAGAAATTGAAGCGGCTGCGCGTATTTTTGAAAGCAGTATTCAAATCTATAGGGGGACAAGATTGTACACCCAATTTGGTGACGGGCATGCGTGCATGAGGTTGCTGTTTTCTGGACCTTGGAATGCCGGCCACTTTGAGCCAATATTGTCAATATTATATGGACATTTGAGTGTATTATATCCTTTTTTATGAAACTGGCTTTTCACCACCATTTCTCCTCCCTGCCTCCCCTTTCACATGCCCCAGAGCTTTACCAACGGCATGGACTGTGTAACATCAACACTCAGCGACTGAGTACATCCTCTTAAATACCAACCTGGCACACAGAAATAATTACATGCTTGTAAAAATGGACTAATAATTATTGATGATAAAAAAAAAAAAAAAAATGCCAGAATAAGAGTTGAATTCTGAGAAAACAGTGCTGGGAGGTTTCAACAAATGTAAGCAAGGAAGAATGTGTAAACCCAGGATAGCTTGCTTGAGTGTTGATGTGAGGAACAAATGGCGACTTCGGGAGCTTTCGGAAACATTCGTAACTCTAGAACTTGATGAATTTATGTTCTATTCAAAAGGGTTATTCTTAATTTTGAGTTATATATAATGTATGTAATTTAGGCCTTCAGCAGATTTGTAAAATAAACCCTTTCTCTTTTAAATATGCTTCCACTTATGTTTTCTGACTTGTTTAGAGAACGTATTAAATGCGAAAGGCATTGAAACTTGTTTCGAAGCCTTTCGTTAAATATGTTGCCCCTTTCTCCGGTCTTCCTTTTAGTCACCCCTTTTTAGATCCTCTGGGAATGGACCTGGTAGCGGTAGCAGAGAAAGGAAGTCCAGGTAAATGATTCGACTTGGTGACTAGACCAGAGGGGTGGTGCATTACTATGACCATCCGCATATTCAAATACAATTATTGCCATATCAAACCTGATATTGATTTAATTATTAAAATGGATATTTATAATTATAATTATAAATACTACGTATAAAGAGTTTGGAACTTAACACAGTGAGGTGAATCAATATTTTATTAATATGAGTTGATTAACACACTTGAACTTCACTTACCAATCATTTGGTAGGATGCGTTTCACAGGCCATTCGGCTGTATCTTTAACCCGTTACTTCAACCTGTATCTTCAACTCACTTACCAATCATTTGGTAGGACGCGTTTCACAGGCCCTTCGCCTGTATCTTCAACCCGTCCTACCAAATAATTGGTAAGTGAAGTTCAAGTGTGTTAATCAACTCATATTAATAAAATATGGATATTTATAAGCAAATAAATGTTTATTAAGAATAATATATTATGTATCAATGGATTTATTTATGAACTAAAAGATTGTAATATTTCCAATGGTAAATTCATTCCGAAGCAACTGGCTCAGCAGTGGAGTGACAGTGGATGACCACCTAGTTTTGGATGTCGTCCTTTGGACAACATCCAAGTGGATGCTGTTCATTTGGAGTGATATTGAATGGCCACGTTCAAGCCGGTATTTACGGCATTCCGATATTTTTAGTTGGGTCGTCCAACCCCCCGTGTTAATCTTAATTTATTTCCTATCCGTTATTGGGGGAAACTAAAACTAAACCTTCCGAGACATTAATTTATTACTTCTATAACTCGGAAAGGGCTAAAAATTAAATAACACGTAGCCATCTAGAACAACGCTGCGTTCGAGGTAACAACAAAACAATTCCATATCATCGAACGCAGCAACTAAAAAATTTAAATTAACAACTCAAAACTCCTTCCCTTCTTCTCTCACTACGTATTAGCATACTCTAAGAATGAGCTATGGATGTTCAGGCTCATTCTAAGCACAGTTAGCGCCAAATCCTCCATCTGTCGACGACTAAATCCCCAAGATGTTAAGATATTCCTAGTCCCCGGCAGAACAGAGCCCCTAGAACCAAACACCAAAGGCTGAACCGCCTGCAGCTGATGTCCGCTGCAGGGTTGTATCGAGCTTCGACTACCCGACAGGCTTGAGTATTAGTTCTTAACTTTAAGGCCTCCGTAAACCGTGATGATTTTAACGTCGATGGACGCAAGAGCCATTTATTACCTATCGGGTCGCCGTAGAAAGCCTCGATACCCTTCCCTTGAGAAGAGCACGTGGACCAATCTAGCCACTCCTGTTCCTTCATGGCCAACTTATGAGAATTGACATACCTGAGAGTACAAGGCCAACTCAATCCCACTGATTCGGCAACACGTTGGAGCCTAGATGTTAAGTTCCCCTCTCTAAGAACCTCAATCAATAGAGGATCCGTAGAACCAGTGAGTTTGATCCCAGCTTGTAAAAAGGCAAGGGGTACGAGAGTTGCCAACTTTGGCAATCCCATCCCTCCGTCTCTCTTCAGACTGTAGAACATCCTACTGGCCACGGATTGAGGTAGATGGAGTATGTCCTTAACAAGGACCCTCAATTGAGGCGGTCGACGTAAAAAGGGCACATAGAGCTATGGGCCCTTTTTACGCAGAATGCATAGATTTGTTCGACATTTTCTCTAGTTAATAATGGTGAAAGAATCAGCGGGATATGTTGAAAATTGAAGTTGTTACAGCTGTTTCAAGTTAGCTGTATATACAGCTGTGTTATGAGAAAGTACCACAAGAGGAACAGTTGCAATTGTTTCACTCATTTTATAGTGGTCAGCCAAAAAGCCAACAGGATTCCTTCTTAGCAAAGTGTATGGAATTTGTCCCTCAGGTCAAGAAAAAACACTCAACCCCAAGAAACCAAAAGAACACCCTTGGTCATACGGAGCAAATAAAAGGCATGTATTTTTATCTTATTTCAAGTATCTGTAAAACGCTTCCGTGTGATTTAAAGTAAGTTCTTACTAAATGAGTCTGTCACGTAGCGAATGGCTGCGTGCATAATAGACGATAAGAAACCATTTCTAAACAAAGGAAGGGTTGGGGAGACTTCGATTAATCGATATTGAACCCTGTTATGACTATCGATACTGCCCTGAATTTATTTTGAATTACAGAAAAAAGAGAAGTGCGCATGCGCCGACGGTGAGTCGACGGGAGAAGAGCTGATCCGAAAAAGACAGTAGGAGTACGTGCCTGACCACGAGAGAGAGAAGTTGAAAAGGCAGAAGGGAGAAGACGAGATTGGGATGTGTGACAGCGGTAGCGACGGTCTGGCATAATGGTGTGTCAGACTTTCATCTAAAGGAAATTCTGGTTGTGAACTTCCTTGACCCGACTATATGGAGATAGTCATTAATCAGAAGAACACACCAAGTCGGCCAGTACGAGACACCGCTACAGCGAACATCAGCTGTGAGAGTGAGTCGTGACTGCTCGCTCTGAATAAGAGCAGATATGGACATCAGGAAGTAATGGGAGACAACTCAGGATCGGAGGATAAGTTGGACATCACTGGTTGAGTATAATAGTCTAGACTTTTTCTTATTGTTTGAGGAGTGAGAAAACTGAGATATTCCTTTTTTAAGGATGGTTTCTAAGTCATGTATGGCAATCAGACGCCGTAGGGTATGATAGAAGAATAGAATAGAAATATAGAAGTGAGAATTCTAGAAGTAAAGTGATGAAATCCAGTAATCCAACTACTTTCTATTTCTGATCTAAGTTAATTATAAAAGAGCAGTCAAGAGCCTAACCGCTGAAGGCTACAGATAGATCTCTTCACTTTAGGGTTTCATGGGTGATTGTTCCACGAATGAATACATAGCTAGGGGCAATTGGTGATGCTCATAGAAACTTTGTTATTTTTGAGACAGGACGCGAGGGGAGTAAGGAAGAAAAGTAATTAAGGGGCATGCTTAGTACTTCTTACGAGGGCCCCTCCCACTTGGGTTTCTTTCAGGTGACGGGTGACTATCTATAAATAGATTTCATGCTGGCCTGTAATGTTAAGTTATGTTTTTTTTATAGAGATTTATCTACAAGCGAAGGTGTATGGAATAGGGTAGAGGGGGATAAGCAGTGGAAAATTGAAGGGCAAAAGAAGGCCTACGAGTGGTAGTGCATTAGGTGTGTACCATTGGAAAATTTACATGTTAGGGTAGAAGTAGAAGTCACTAAAGGGGTTATAGAGAAGCTTACTAATCTGGGCGTGAATTAGTTTCAGTTAGAATTCTAGGGAATTTAGAGACAAAAGAAGATTGGGTGCCCATGCTAAAGAGTAGTAACGTAAGAAGTAGGAAAACTAGAATAACCACCGAGTGAATTAAATCAATGGTATAAGCTGAAGGGAACTCTACTTAAAGAAAGAAAGGGGTTAAAAGATAATAGCTGATGACTGGTCAGGTTAGAAAGAGGAGAGTGAGTTGAAAGATAACAACACATGATTGGTTAGGTTAGAAAGAGGAGAATAGGTAATTGCGAGTAGTGTACTGATGATAAGTAGTCTATTAGCAAGTACTAGAGATTGTAAGGGTGAGGTGAGGGAACGCCGGAAGTATCCCGAATCAAACAAATAAAATCTGGTAGTAGACAAGGCCTATACCAGTAACATATAAAGAAAAGAAATTTATGAGAGATTGTGAAAGCCATCGATGTTGGAGGCGAACAACGGCCCCACGTGCCTCTAGGAGAGAGTGTCAGGGACCTCTGACGTCGATTTACAAAATTTTATTTTTGTTTGCGGCCCATTAATATTTTCCCGGTTGCAGGAGAGGAGTCAGATTGTTTGTAACTCAAGATCTAGACGTCGCTCCTGTATCGGTGGTCTATCGCCACAGTCACTCTGTGGGTATAGGCCTAAACTTCTATTTCTTTCTTCATGAGACTGTCTTTTCTATCTATCTTTAAATACAATTCTTCATGGACTAAGCTGACAAATAGACTAATATAGGAGACATAGGTGGGATTATTGAGTGTAATCTGTAGAGTAAGGACTGGATTATGAATTGAAAACCTTTATTTATTCAAGAAAAAAAAAACCCAGTATAATATATATATTGAACTATCCTGAAGTTGCAAATGTAAATGACTACACAAGTCAGTAGTAAATTAGAAGAATAATACAAGACGTTCTAGTAGATACCTGAAAAACAAAGAAAGAAAATTAAAGTAATTAATTAAGGATTTGTTATTGTTGAACAGAGAACGTACTTATATAGTTAAAATTGGGTATACTAACCTTGAATAATCAAATATTATCCTACCAATAAAAGTGTTGAATGGTTAATGTAGTGTAAATGTAATTTATTGTATATAAGATTGTTATTGTTGAAAAAAGAAAAAAAATAATATATTAAATAAAATACGGTCGTTGTTACTTAAAGCAAAGTTAACGTGAAGTCCACGTAAAAAGTTTGGCGCCCATATCGTGGGGCTGAGTAGTGTTAAAACAAAACAGTATTGCTAATTGTTGCAACTTAATTTAGTTAAAATTGTTAGAAAAAAAAAAAAGAAACCTTTATTCAGTTGAAGTTCCATATTATGATAGCCCATAGCGTGAGGCAGTGATAGTTTGATATCCTAACGTGAGGCGAGATAGGGTTAAAAGAATTTTGGGAGTTAGGTTAGTATAACTGAAATTTATTCTCAAAAACAAATAATAATAATAATAATAATAACATATTTTTGGGAAAAGAATAATGACTATTGACAAGTAAGGACTTCTATAGATGACTAAGACAGACGACTGAACTATTGTGTTCTAATCTTTTTTTTCCAGTGGTATTGTTAATATATAAATATGGCTACTTATGTTGATCCGTATGCACAAATAAGAGCAGCTGAGCTAACCCAAGCTATTAGGAAGTTGAGGAAGGCGGATTTAGAGGCAGAATGTGATAGAGTAAAGTTACCGACCACGGGTACAAGGGATGAGTTGAGACAACGCTTGTTAGATTATGCCCGTAAGAACCCTCAGTCATTTCAAGTGTTAATTACGGCTTTTGCTCTGAGTCAGGAAGTTTTGGAAGAAGATTTAGTTGAACATAATATAACGGTACCACAAGATTCATATGGAGATGTAGTGTATACATGGGTTAAGTTAATGCGTAGGAAGGCCATGGCGGTAGCTGATTCAGAAGAAGTTGTACCAGTAGTACCATCGTTTACAATTCAGTTAGAGCCACATAAACCAAATACTTTGGATCTGGTTCGTAAATGGAACATTAAATTCAAACCTGGGGATAGTATTTACTTATTTTTGGAGAGATTGGAAGATTTAAAACAAAGTTCTAAGTTACAGGGTGTAGAGTTATTGTCAGTATTACCCGAAATTTTACAAGATTCAGCTTTACTTTGGTACAGGAACAGATTAACAGATTGGCCTACATGGGAAGCTTTTTTGAAAGAATTTAGAGAATATTATTTGCCTATTGATGAGGAAGACTCGCTTTTGGATGAGATTAGACAGAGAACGCAAGGTCCCAAAGAATCGATTTTTGATTATGTTAATGCTATTCAAACGTTAATGAGGAGGCTGAGTACTCCAATGAGTCCTCAACAAATGATGAAGACTGTTATCAAAAATTTGCGTCCTGATGTAAAATTGTACCTTAGACCTGCAGAGATTCAAACTATAACAGATTTAATACGTGTAGGTAGACAGTATGAACAAATATTGTTAGATTCTGAGAGATATATTCCTCCTCCAACGCAGGTTAGAGCTACAATTAAAGAAACGGCTTATAAACCCCAGAGACAAGTTGTTATCCCTTCAGTTCATACAGCGTTAGGAATTCAGGGAAAACAGGAACTTCCATCGTCCGAGTTACAAAAGAAACCCAATGTTAGTTTTTCTGCAAAGACGTGGGATAAGGAACGGAATTCAAGTCCTGTAAATGATTCTAGAATCGTTAAAGTAATAGAAAATAAAGAGAGACAGGATGAGTCGAGGGATAATGGTAAAAACACCACTTTGCGTTTTTCAAATAATCAGCGATGTTGGAATTGTGATAAAACAGGACATAGGCAGTTCGAGTGTAAGGCACCTCGTAGAGTTACTCCACGCGCTACGATTAAATGTTATAATTGTAATAAGCTTGGACATAGGTCTATTGATTGTAGGATGCCCCAAGAAAGAAAAGTTAGGCCTACAAATTCTTTAAGACAATTAACTAAAAATCAGGCTTGTGTGATGTTAAATATAAATCCTACAGATTTAGTTAATGGAGATAGATGTTTTGTTGAAATTTTGCTGGAGGATATTACATTTATTGCTTTAATAGATTCAGGTTCAGATAAAACTTATGTGGGAGAGAAGGGTGACTTTTTATGTAAAATGTTAGATTTAGCAGTAGAAGAATCTGAAGTTAGGGTGGTGCAATTAGCAGATAAAACTTATAGTTCTATAACAGGAGAGAGAACTTTTGAGATGAAATTGCAGGACAGGATCTTTCAGATAAAATGTAAAATTATGCCAAATTTAGCAGTAGATATGATTCTGGGCATGGACGTTTTGAAACAAATTGGGTTAGTAGTAGATTTGCAAGATGGGACTTGGTATTTCAAAGATGAACCAGCAAAAATTTTTCAATTTGTTAAGGCTATAGATTTAAAAGAAGAAGATCAACTACATAATATTCTTACTTTACCTACACCTCAGGAAAGGGACAGATTGAATATGTTTTTGGAAAATCAGTTACAGAAATTTGATCAGTGTACTGGACTTACCGATCTGATTTCTCATGTTATTGATACAGGCGATGCAAAACCTATAAAACAAAGATATTATCCAGTATCACCCATTTTGGAAAAAGTTATACACGCGGAAATAGATAAAATGTTATTGGAAAAAGTTATAGAGCCTTCAAATTCACCTTGGTCGTCTCCGGTAGTTATGGTAAAGAAACCAGATAGAACATGGAGGTTCTGCGTAGATTTCAGAAAAGTAAACAATTGTACTAAAAGAGATAGTTATCCTTTGCCATACATTGAACATGTTTTGAGTAAATTACGACATGCTAGGTATATCAGTACAATAGATTTGAAAAATGGGTATTGGCAAGTTCCATTAGATGAAGCAAGTAAAGAAAAAACAGCATTTACCGTACCTGGTAGAGGATTGTATCAGTTTCGAGTTATGCCTTTTGGAATCCATAACGCACCAGCCTCGTTTCAAAGATTAGTTGATACTATATTAAGAGAAGAGATAGGAGAGAAATGCTTTTGTTATTTGGATGATATAGTACTTATTAGCGAGACATTTGAAGAACATTTGTCCTTGTTAGAAAAAGTCTTAGAGAAATTAAGAAAAGCTAACCTGAAAATTAATAGGGAAAAATCAAAATTTTGTAGAAGTGAATTAAAATATTTGGGTCATATCATTACTCCATTAGGAATTGCTGTAGATTCAGATAAAATCTCGTGTATCCTTGAGTATCCAGCCCCTACAAAAGTCAAGGAAGTACGAGCATTTTTAGGATTGGCTTCTTGGTACCGACGATTCATTCCATTTTTTTCTGAAGTTGTAAAGCCCCTCACTGCACTTCTGAAAAAGAATCAGAAATGGCGTTGGACTAAGGAATGTCAGGAATCTTTTGATGAATTAAAATCGAAATTATCTAGTAGTCCTATATTAACTTGTCCAGATTATACTAAACCCCTAGTGTTACAGACCGACGCTAGTTTTTCAGGACTAGGAGCAGCATTAATTCAGACAGGAGAGGAAGGAGAGGAAAAAGTAATAGCTTATGCTAGTAGAACTTTAACAGTAGGTGAGCAAAAGTGGGCAATAGTCGAGAAAGAATTGTTAGCTATATTGTGGGCAGTTCAAAAGTTTCGTCCTTATTTGGAAGGTTATCATTTTAAAGTATATACTGATCACTTTGCTCTGAAATGGTTAAATACATTACAGAATCCGACTGGACGATTAGCTAGGTGGAGTTTATTGCTCCAGGAGTATGATTTTGAAGTAATACATAGGCCTGGTAGATTACAAAAAGTTCCGGATGCTTTATCTAGAATACACGAAGGGAAAGTTCAAGAGAAAACGGTAGAGGAAGAATTTTGCCTCTTGTTGACTGATAACTCTGAAGTAGTGGAATGGGAAAATATACAAGATGCTTGGTATATTAAGCGGAAGGAGCAAGTACAAAGTAAACCTAAATTTTGGCCAGATTGGAAGGTCGTAGATGAGAAGTTGTACCATTTAAGATTAGATCAGTTAGAACAAACTTTAGAGGGAACAGTGAATAGGTGGAAATTAGTTATTCCGCAAGATTTTAGGATTAAAGTATTGCAGGAATGTCATGATGCACCTACTGCAGGACATATGGGGATAGCTAAAACTTTCTTTAGAATAGCCAACAAGTATTATTGGCCGGGAATGTTTAGAGATGTTGCTAAATATGTTACTGCTTGTGAAATATGTCAGAGACAGAAAGTGTTACAGACGGCTCAAGCAGGACCAATGCATTTTTACCAGAAAGAGAAACCTTGGATGACTGTAGCTACAGATTTGTTGGGACCTTACCCACGTTCCAAAAAAGGGAACCGATATGTGATTGTATTTCAGGACACCTTTACCAAGTATGTAGAATGTAAAGCGTTAAGGAAAGCAACCAGTAGAGCAGTTACGGAAGCATTTTATGAATTGATTATCCTTAAATGGGGAATTCCGGGATATTTGCTGATGGATAATGGACCGCAATATACTAGTAAATTAATGCGAGAGATAGCTAAAGCTTTTAATATAACTCCTTGTTATTTACCTGTATATTCGCCACAAGGAAATCCAGTAGAAAGAGTCAATAGAGTATTGAAGACAATGATTTCTAGTTATATTCAAAAGGATCAGACAGTTTGGGATGTGTATTTGAGAGAATTTAATTTTGCTATAAATACGGCTAAGCATAGTTCCACTGGATGCACTCCTTATATGCTAAATTATGGGAAGGAGCCTGAAATTATCAGTAGGATTGAAAGGGTGGAAAACCAACCGATTCATAAAGAAATCCCAAAACTTTGGGTGGAAAAACTCAATAAATTGAAAACGGTACGTTTGATGGTTAGACATAACTTAGAAACCGCCTATAAGAATTCGAGTCATTATTATAATCTTCGGAGGAGAGAGGTGAAATTTCGTCCAGGAGATCTAGTGTTAAGAAGAAACTTTAAATTAAGTGATGCCTCACAAGCTTATACAGCAGGTTTAAGTGCAAAGTTTGTCGGGCCCTATATTATAAAGAAAAAGTTCAGTGAAAATAGCTACGAACTGACAAACCGTTTTGGTAAAAAGTTGGGGAAGTGGCACGTCAAAGACTTGAAACCCTTTGTTCCTGGATAAACATTCTTTAAGGCTGGTAAACTAAACAAAAAAAAAAAAAAAAAAAAAATGTGAACAGTGTTAACATTATTTTTTTTATGGTGAGTGGGGGAAGAATGTCACGTAGCGAATGGCTGCGTGCATAATAGACGATAAGAAACCATTTCTAAACAAAGGAAGGGTTGGGGAGACTTCGATTAATCGATATTGAACCCTGTTATGACTATCGATACTGCCCTGAATTTATTTTGAATTACAGAAAAAAGAGAAGTGCGCATGCGCCGACGGTGAGTCGACGGGAGAAGAGCTGATCCGAAAAAGACAGTAGGAGTACGTGCCTGACCACGAGAGAGAGAAGTTGAAAAGGCAGAAGGGAGAAGACGAGATTGGGATGTGTGACAGCGGTAGCGACGGTCTGGCATAATGGTGTGTCAGACTTTCATCTAAAGGAAATTCTGGTTGTGAACTTCCTTGACCCGACTATATGGAGATAGTCATTAATCAGAAGAACACACCAAGTCGGCCAGTACGAGACACCGCTACAGCGAACATCAGCTGTGAGAGTGAGTCGTGACTGCTCGCTCTGAATAAGAGCAGATATGGACATCAGGAAGTAATGGGAGACAACTCAGGATCGGAGGATAAGTTGGACATCACTGGTTGAGTATAATAGTCTAGACTTTTTCTTATTGTTTGAGGAGTGAGAAAACTGAGATATTCCTTTTTTAAGGATGGTTTCTAAGTCATGTATGGCAATCAGACGCCGTAGGGTATGATAGAAGAATAGAATAGAAATATAGAAGTGAGAATTCTAGAAGTAAAGTGATGAAATCCAGTAATCCAACTACTTTCTATTTCTGATCTAAGTTAATTATAAAAGAGCAGTCAAGAGCCTAACCGCTGAAGGCTACAGATAGATCTCTTCACTTTAGGGTTTCATGGGTGATTGTTCCACGAATGAATACATAGCTAGGGGCAATTGGTGATGCTCATAGAAACTTTGTTATTTTTGAGACAGGACGCGAGGGGAGTAAGGAAGAAAAGTAATTAAGGGGCATGCTTAGTACTTCTTACGAGGGCCCCTCCCACTTGGGTTTCTTTCAGGTGACGGGTGACTATCTATAAATAGATTTCATGCTGGCCTGTAATGTTAAGTTATGTTTTTTTTATAGAGATTTATCTACAAGCGAAGGTGTATGGAATAGGGTAGAGGGGGATAAGCAGTGGAAAATTGAAGGGCAAAAGAAGGCCTACGAGTGGTAGTGCATTAGGTGTGTACCATTGGAAAATTTACATGTTAGGGTAGAAGTAGAAGTCACTAAAGGGGTTATAGAGAAGCTTACTAATCTGGGCGTGAATTAGTTTCAGTTAGAATTCTAGGGAATTTAGAGACAAAAGAAGATTGGGTGCCCATGCTAAAGAGTAGTAACGTAAGAAGTAGGAAAACTAGAATAACCACCGAGTGAATTAAATCAATGGTATAAGCTGAAGGGAACTCTACTTAAAGAAAGAAAGGGGTTAAAAGATAATAGCTGATGACTGGTCAGGTTAGAAAGAGGAGAGTGAGTTGAAAGATAACAACACATGATTGGTTAGGTTAGAAAGAGGAGAATAGGTAATTGCGAGTAGTGTACTGATGATAAGTAGTCTATTAGCAAGTACTAGAGATTGTAAGGGTGAGGTGAGGGAACGCCGGAAGTATCCCGAATCAAACAAATAAAATCTGGTAGTAGACAAGGCCTATACCAGTAACATATAAAGAAAAGAAATTTATGAGAGATTGTGAAAGCCATCGATGTTGGAGGCGAACAACGGCCCCACGTGCCTCTAGGAGAGAGTGTCAGGGACCTCTGACGTCGATTTACAAAATTTTATTTTTGTTTGCGGCCCATTAATATTTTCCCGGTTGCAGGAGAGGAGTCAGATTGTTTGTAACTCAAGATCTAGACGTCGCTCCTGTATCGGTGGTCTATCGCCACAGTCACTCTGTGGGTATAGGCCTAAACTTCTATTTCTTTCTTCATGAGACTGTCTTTTCTATCTATCTTTAAATACAATTCTTCATGGACTAAGCTGACAAATAGACTAATATAGGAGACATAGGTGGGATTATTGAGTGTAATCTGTAGAGTAAGGACTGGATTATGAATTGAAAACCTTTATTTATTCAAGAAAAAAAAAACCCAGTATAATATATATATTGAACTATCCTGAAGTTGCAAATGTAAATGACTACACAAGTCAGTAGTAAATTAGAAGAATAATACAAGACGTTCTAGTAGATACCTGAAAAACAAAGAAAGAAAATTAAAGTAATTAATTAAGGATTTGTTATTGTTGAACAGAGAACGTACTTATATAGTTAAAATTGGGTATACTAACCTTGAATAATCAAATATTATCCTACCAATAAAAGTGTTGAATGGTTAATGTAGTGTAAATGTAATTTATTGTATATAAGATTGTTATTGTTGAAAAAAGAAAAAAAATAATATATTAAATAAATTATGGTTATTGTTATGCAAAGTAAATTAACGTGAAGTTCAGATTTTTGACCCTTATCCTTGTAATGGTTTGAGAGTAGCTGGTTTTTGTGCTAAGTTACATACTTTGGTAGTGAGTATTGAAAAAAGGAGAAAAAGAAGAAGCAGAATAAAAAAAAAACGAAAGGTAAATCCGAACCCAACTCCCGTCTCCACTGTTAACTTAAAAGCTAGTCGAGGGGCATGTAGGTACATAGCCTGTGTATCTATAATTTAATTTGTGTCTGGGCTGATACATAACAAAAAGAAAAGAGGAAGCGTATTGATGATGGCGCCCGTTAATATAAATTTTCATCAATATTATCAAGACTGGGTAAATTGTTAAAAGAGAGAGAAAGTAGACTGAGAGTAGGAAGTTTGCAATCACCCGGTGTCAAAGGTAGTTGTACTGAACGTTGGAATGTGGACTATGCAGGCAGTGTTGTGATGACACGACAGGTGTATGAGTGACCTTGTTTTGTAGGAGTTCAGTAAACTTATATACTACGATTGAGAATAATCACATATTAGTCGTCACAGATTTTGGCGAAGAATTTTGGCGAGGATTTAATCCAAGAAGTTAAGGAACTTTATAGCATAAAGTAAGAAAAGCCCGTCACAAGTCTTTTGAAGAGAATAGAGGCTCTCACTCAAACCGACCAAGAAATGTGTCGAGCGATCTAATCACTTTAATGGGTGAACATCTAAGTACAATACCACATGACGAAAGTCACTACTGCAGAGAAAGAAGTAATTTAATGTACTTCGACAACCCCATGCTAAATACTGTATTAAAAAATTGTATGAGATGTTTAAAATATTTTTTCAAGAAAAAACTGGTAGGCATTTGGAAATGAAGTACAAAACTTATTTTGAGTAGGCTACTATAAAACAAAGTTTCAGTACTCTTTGCACAAGCCTAAAACTGATGTGGAGCCACTTCATTTTTTCATAATCGCAAACTATTATTAAAATTGGATTAAATTTAACTTAAACATTGTATTTGAGTCTGATTTGGTGAATTTTACCACCAAAAATTCTGTCTGCGTAAAAAGGGCTCATAATATTGATTTCAAATTTATAATTTATTTAATTCATGAGCTATGTAAGTCATTTTAAATGCATTTTATTCATACCTGATTAAATATTCTAAATAATAACAAACAGTACAGTATGAAACATACAAAAACACCAAAGAAAAACTAAGACAAATATTTCATTTCATTTTTTCTCAAAAATGGGTTTTCACCTATGTGCCCTTTTTACGTCGACCGCCTCAATTGTGAATCTATTTGATTGAGGAACGTAGAGGAGGGAGGCTCCATTATTGCGACATACAAGTACAGAGGCACATGTATGTACACAATAAATCTAGTTTCTGCCACGGCTTCAGGGGGAGCTTAGCACATCTATCAGCAGAGGCAATGAGGTGATCTTTAAAATTTTTGTCAATCTTACCACCCAAGGGATTGATGTTAGTACCAAGATACTTCAACATAGCCTCAGGAGCCACTGATGGAATGGGCTCACCGTGAATCTTCAAGCCTGGGTCCTGAGTAGCCCAGGTTTTCCTTCCGGCAACAATCTGAAAGCAGGAGGACTTCGCTGGGGAAATTTCTAAGCCAAGGGGACGGAGGTTAAGGCAGAACTCGTCTACCATAACTTGCACTTCCTCCGGGCTAGCACCAACCAAAACAATGTCATCCGCAAACACCAAGATGTTAAGTTTTTTGTGAGAAAAACACACACCAAAAGGCATGGCTGAAATTTGCCGGATGATCGGATCGATAGCGAGATTGAACAGAAGGGGGGATAGTGGGTCACCCTGCTTCACACCTCTCCTGACAAAAACTCTATCACCGGTGGATAACTCGTTAACGTTATCCCGATACATTTCTCCCACTAAGTTAATCAAGTAAGGATGAATACCCTGGAGCCTTAATCCGTTGAGGACAGCGCTATGCAAAACCGTGTCAAAGGCCTTCGCCAAATCCACGGAAGCAAGCGTCGTTCCCTCACTCTTCTTACCATGACCGATTATCTCACCCAGGATGGCAACATTACGGAAGGGATTGCCCCCCGCAACGAAACCCCCTTGAGGAGACGCAATCTTTGCCTTGGATTGTATTCGGCGGTCTATAAGAGCGGAAAAGGTCCGCCCAAGCAGTGAAGAAACACTGAGTGGCCTCCAACTACTTGAGTTTAATATTTCCTTACCAGGTTTCGGGATAAAGATGGTCTTACATGCATCGGGATAAACACCGGTGATTAAGATGACATTATAGAGCTTTGCCAGAAGGGAGGGAACCCCGTCTCGAAGAAGATGCCTCCTCAACACACCATCCAAACCCGAAGAGGTCTTCGCCCGAACCCACATGAGTCGGGATTGAACTTCTTCAGGCGTGATGGGCGGAAGACAATCCCCGAACGGGCAGCAGGACCGATGCCGGATGTTCGGGCTCAAATCGTCACCATCCCTTCCCTCCTTGCCCCATAGTTCGTTGTAAAGATGGAACAACTCCGCTATAGGGACTTCCTCCTTGCCATCGTCACCAATCGGAAAATTATTCTCAACCATGTCCGCAAGGCTTTTGGACATCTACGGAACATATTTTGGCAGCGCACGAACAAAGTTCTTTTACCCAAAGGTCGTGCCTTTCCCCTATTACACCGTTGCCTAGATGGACGACAACTTGTTGTTTTATCATCAGCCAGAAGCACGTTAACTAATCCGATGACTACGCCATCCAAAACCAGTTGAGGAGTTTCCTCCCCCACCTGATTCAGGATAAGCTGATCTAGGCGAGAAGCCAGATCAACCAAACCCGGGACGGTTTCATCAATCTTCATAGTTAAGGTGCGCTGAATGAGCTCTGTCCTCCACGCTTTCAGATCAACCGAGAAGTCTTCCCCATCACCCGAGGCATCCGGGACAGCCTCCTCTCTTTGAGCATGCTCAGGAGAATCAGCCGCCCGACCTACATCGTTTGATGTTGAACGTCCATCAATGTCCTGGCTTACTAGAACTTCCGGGGCTTCAGATAACTCACGAAATGTCCCCCCATGAGCTATTAATATTTTCTTACGGTACTTAATACTGTCAATAGTTTTATGAGGCAATTCTTTCTGTATGCATTTATTAATGTCTTTATTACCTCAATATTTTTCACATAGATCTTGCAACAGTATTAATTCATCTCTAGACCACGTAGGCTGTTTAAGGGAGATCACCTCGAGCCTCTTCGCATTCCTGATTTCCGGATGCTGATCTGATCTCTCGTGCATACTAAGCCCCTGCTGAGTACCAAAGCTCTTATCACACGCAGAGCATTGTACACCATGTACCACTTGCTCTAGGGGACCAGAGCATTTGGCTCCGTGGACAGTTGCACCGTTAGCCGTATCAGAGAACTTTAAACATTTACGACATTGATATTTAATTTCAATGAAGGGATGTTGTTTCGAGAAATGGTCTAAGTACTCTCGAAGGATATCGAAACTCCATCGACAAAGGGTGCAGATGGTCGCCCTGTACGGAAATCCTATGATTACATTTTGATTACTTTCTTTTACGTTCGCATTAACTTTATTTTGTTTTGATGTAGTCATAGTGAGAGGTAAAAGAAAAAGGGTTGCCTATAACGGGACACCCCGCCCCACCAATCCAAGGGGAAGATCAAGGGGCCCAAAGAGGTGCATGGGTTCTCCAGGCCGTTACCAGCCAAGAGGTCCCCAACCTATCGCCTCCCATACCGGTTTTCACCTCTTCCCCAGAAAGATCCCCTCCATCCCAAACCAGGCGAACGGATGCATTCACCATTCTTCCCCGGCTACTCGACCGACTCGGCCCTTAAAGCAAAGGACCCACACCCCCTCCCGGGAATGGGCCCGCCTCGCCAGGGTTTCACTGGTTTGAACCTATTAACCTAACCCCCAAGAGTCACCTCCCGATGGACTAGCGGCCCGCCCTGAAAAGGACAGGGAGACTTCAAATTTCAAACCAAGTCCGGGGATCCCGCCGAAACGAACAAACGATAGGGTCCCAACCCTCCCTACCAATCTAACCTAAATGAAAAACCCAAACTACCAGAAACTACCCCACAAATTCACCCCAACCACAAATGAAAATGACACTGTATTAATCCCTATCCAATCGTCACATACCTCCTATTGAGGTAAGACGAATGCCAGTTAATACTGGCGTCCGGAACTTAGCCCCTCCCAGCTAATCCAGGAGGGTTACCAGCGGTGCCATGAGGAGGCGCCCGGACCAGTAACTATGACGCTCTTAGGTGACTGAAAAAATTCTGACAAAAAAAAGGGACCGAAGTCTCCCGTAAAACAAGTTGACGGAAAAGATGTTGTAAAAAAACTCTGACAAAAAAAAGGGGGACTGAAGTCCCCCCGACAAAATGTAGGAGCCGTGCAACAAGTTAACAGAAAAGATGATGTAAAAAACTCTGACAAAAAAAGGGGGACTGAAGTCCCCCCTACATTGTAAGAATGATATTGAATGGCCACCTTAAGTATATGTTCATTACTCACTACACCTGACTAATGGCTGTATGAATCAATTTATAAGGTTGAAATTAATAAAATATTCACCAATGGATGCAAAGTTTCACAAACACGGCATATCAGCCCTGTCTGTTGGGCCTTCATCAGATGACTGAATTTTATTTTATGATGAAGGCCCAATGGACAGGGCTGAAACGTTTTTGTGAAACTTTGCATCCATTGGTGAATATTTTATTAATTTTTACCTTAAGCCTTTGCGGGCGGCGAGGTTTTATGGCTGTGGGCAGAAGGCATTTTTAAAGAAAAAATAAGTTAATGAAAAACCAATTGAGAGTAACTTAAATCATGCATTCATGCATAAAATCAACATATACCTTGGAGTTTTGCCGAATTCTGCCCCTAATCTGCTCTAGGAATGATTTGTATTAATTAGCGAGAAAATGTATATGCGGAAACGGCACAAGTCTCACTGAGCGCATTATAAGTTTACATAGGCCTACAGTAGGCTATGATTCTCAATTGGATCAGTATTTTGTTCAAAATCAGAAGGCAGAACTGGCCCTTGCTGGATATTGTATATTGTAGTAATAGATGAAGTGCCTGCATCAAAATTACTCACTTCTATTGAGCTAGGCACACGATTGCCTCCAGTGTCACTTACATCGCTCTCACTCTTATTAATGCTGCCGGTAGCGATCTCGGAAAAACATCCCTTACTATCGCTAAATGATAATTCTGACACTTCACTGTCACTTTGAATACTTAATTCTTCAGTTTCAGAACCTCTAAGACACTTTCTTTTGTCCATTTTACCGAAAATAAGGGAAAAACACGGAACAAAAAGTGCACGCTGTTCACTAGTTACGCACGGCCACTGAAATCCTTTACTAAAAACATCCTGGGCACGTGTATTGGGGAATTCCCAAGTCACAGTGCATAAGAGAACATTCTCCTGCCATCTGTTGAAGATTTTACGTACTTCGTGCGTGAGAAGAGTCGGTCACATTATGAGTCGGTCAGAGAACCCATATATGGGTTACCGCCTTTGAGGCATCGGACAGGCGTGCCATATATGGGTTTCCGCCCAGGAAGGGTTAAGCCTTAGCAAACAGTGGAAATATAAGACCAACATGTACAGTACATTGAATAATAAACTAGTTCCAAGTTTTCTGGATAAAAGGAAGAGGATATCCGAGCTGCTCATAAGAATCGGCTTTCTGAGATAGTCTTACCAAAAGGCTGTCATTCTGTGTTTTCTAAATTGAAATTTTAGGCCGTTGTTCATACAAGCTACCTGTTTTGCTAGCATTTTATTCATGTCTAGTTAGTCTTTCTGTTTAAACGCTCCGCTATTTCAGTTCGCGCCCTGATTCAGCAGTATGTGGCGAAATGATACATTCTCAGCGCCTTTTCTCCGGCAAGCCATCCGACAGGTGCAAAGTTTTAGTGCCCTCGTGTGGGCAAGTTAGTCAGATTCCAGCATTCACATGAACCAGTTGTGTGAATCGCTTCTCCAGTTCGCGCCTTTTCTAGACAATAGCCGCAGTGGCTTTTGCTCTTAAATTGCGAATTAGTACACAATACTTCAAGCTACAAGTGTTGTCGTGTTCGTATAATTATTCTACAAATAATTATATCAATTTGCAATCTTCACAGCTTTCTAGATCAGTCTATTAAGCTCGTAATAGTTCGAGAGCATTGTGCAACCAAGCGTTCGCAGTGAATCAACTACATGGGTTGGTTTTTTAGTTATATGGCACCATAGTTATAACTGGATTAATAACTCAAAATAGATGGTTCCAAGTTTCATAGGCCCTCGATGTAGTCCCCACCGTTGCGTACGTGTTGCCAGTGATGTGGAAGCCGTTGGATCCCGTTGGCACTGCCCAATCTATTGATGGTGCGAAGAGAGCACTCGGCAGCCTGCTTAACGTCTTCAATGGTATGGAAGTGCTCCCCGCGCATTGTCATCTTCATCTTCGGGATGAGATCATTGTCGCAGGGACTGATGTCGGGAGAATAGGGGGGTGATAGAGGACCTCCCAGCACCAGCGATCCAACAATGCCGACACAACGCCTACTGTGTGTGCCCTAGCATTGTCATGCAGAACGATGGGCGGTGTAACCATGTGGTGGTGCCGTTTCCTTCTCAGATCTCCTCGGAGATGGTCATGCAGAAACGAACAATAGTACGCCGCATTAACAGTTTGCCCTCGGGGAACGGTATGGTGAATAATCACACCATCCCAATCATAGGCAAGAATCAACATTACCTTCACTGTTTGTTCCCGTGGTGCCGCCACTCGTTCGATTGGCGTTTTAACTGTGGCTCATAAGATCTGGCCCACGTCTCATCAATGGTTATGATACGCCGTAAAAAGGCCTCTCCTTCGCGCTCATAACGCTGCAAGTGCATACGACAAGCATCATATCGCAGCCTTTTGTGCATGTCGGTTATGTCATGCGGAACCCATTTGGACGCAATCTTCCTCATTTTCAGTAAGTCCTTCAGGATGTGGAGAACAGTCTAATGCGCCAGTCCGGTATCTTGCTCTAATTGACGAATCGTTACATTCCGAAACACTTCTACTAACGCTAACACCATCTGTACATTGTCATCACTTACTGGTGGGTGACCAGATCGAGGCATGTGCTCCACACGTTCACGCCCATCTTGAAAGGCTGCAACCCATCTTGCTACCGTTCTGTACGGTAATGCAGCTGCACCGTACGCCTCCTCCAATCCTCGGTGGCACTGTTTAGCACTGCGACCCCTAGCACACTGAATTTTTATCCACGTTCTCTGCTCCTGCTTGGAAAACATTTTGACTGTCTTTCGCGAGCGCTGGTTTCACACTACTCATCTAACAGGCACGACTGCGCACGAGCGGTGGTGGGTACGGGCGAGGTCATGTGCTCTGAGGGATGGGATGCAGGTCAGCAACCGTCGGTAAAAGTGGCAGCGCCCAACATTGTTGCAACTTGGCACTGAAGCATTGGTGCCAAAACTAAAAAACCAACCTATGTATTTTAGTGTATTTAGTATCAAGAATACTTCTTCTACAGTATTTCCATTAATTCGTGACATAATTACAAGTGTTTTGATATAAGAATCAACTCTGGCATAAATTCAGAACATTTATCGCCACATGTTACAACATTTACGCGCCAAATTTCAGTACATTGTTTATTACTAGTGATGCAATCATATTACAGTACTCATTATTAGAAGTTGTTATTTCAGTGTATTTATTTCATTCATTTAACCAACATATATCGTGTGAATAAATGTGCATAGTTAAAATTACATGTATAAGGTTTTGCTCCAATATTACATCTGTGGACCTCTGTTCCCAGCGACCTGCGTTATAAGTCCTTCTTGCTCTCCCAGAGTGCCTGTATCTTACAACGGGCTGGTCCTCCGCTACCAGAGATTCTATCTAACATCCTACCTATATTTTTACTCCTATCGGTCCTATTATATGCCGATCCCTTACAGCCGTTGACAAGAACCTCTAGCTTTAAGCAGAAAGCACAACTTAATATGTTGCGCGAATGTATTGATGAATCATATTGTGATCTGGACAAAGCCAACATATATAATATATTCTTTATTGTCTTTCGACCTTAATTACAAGGTATTAGACATAACTATAGATAACTTGTAAATTTGCAGTGAACCAATGAAACAATTTTTTCAGAACTCATTTAAGTTATAAATACATTTATGAATTAGATATTTTTTTAGTTGTAATTTGAATCCCTTATTAGTGCTAATTTCTTTAAAGTTGTTGGGTAGTTTATTATAAAAAAATTCACCTGCTACATATGGGTCTTTATTAACAGATTTCATGTTGATAACAACGCAATGGAAATTCCCTCTTTGTCTAGTTACATGGTTGTGTACATCCTTATTTCACTTATTTTGTGATTGTGCTATTACCATTAATATGACTTTGTATATTTAAATAGCTGCTACAGTTAGAATTTCTTCTTTTTGGAAGGTATCCCTGCAAGATTCTTTCAGCCCTAAATTGTATATTGTTCTAATGCAGCGTTTTTTTAGGATGAATATTCTGTTGAGGTTTGTCTTAGCAGTTGCCCCCCATAACTCGATCCCATATGTTAGTTGGGGATAGCGTACAGGGTGCATGTCAACATGGCCAGGAATATGCAGTGAGAACAACTGTACGGAGTGATGCAAAGGCACCACCATTTAGTGTTGGTACATCTAGAAACTCTGAGAAGTAATATCTGGCAGAAGTATGACAAGTATGGCCTGATAACTAAGGAGGAACTCATGATGGAAAGACAGTGCAAGAGTGTAAGCGGTTTCGTGAATCTAACTAAAACTGAGATTCCGGACAGGGTTGCACAAAACTATTAAGAAGATTAGAGGTAACTTTTTTATTGTCGCTATTACTATTAAATTTTGCATTAAAGTCTCCTCCAATAATAATGCTATAGTCCTTTTTCAGGCTTGAAAGCATTCTAAAAAGGATTTCAATATTGTTTGATCATCACTGTAAGGCCTACAGATTGAAATAACTACTGTTTTCAATTGTGGTTACCATTGCACTGGCTTCACACACCATTTCAATTGATAATTTGATATCTAAGAGTTCTTCAGCATTTAGTGAATCTTTAATAAATAATGCTGTCCCGCCATGAATTCGGTTCTGTTTTCTCTGATCAAGAACGAAAGTTAGAGGCTTGAAGGCGACCAAATACCACCCTAGTTCTAACCATAAACAATGACAAACAGCAATCCGCCGATGCCGATAACTCAGCAGGCGGCTTCCAGGAAACCGAAGCTTTTGGGTTCTAGGGAAGTTTCAAAGCTGAAACTTAAAGGAATTGACGAAACTAGGAGTGGAGCCTGGGGCTTAATTTGACTCAACACGGGAAACCTCACCAGGCCCAGACACCAGGAGGATTGACAGATTGAGAGATCTTTCTTGATTAGGTGGGTCACCACCGTTCTTAGTTGGTAGAGCGATTTGTCTTGTTAATTCAGATGAGACTCTAGCCTGCTAACTAGTTTCCGGTATCCCTTGTGCTACCGGCAAAATGAAATCATCTTAGAGGGACAGGTGTCTTCTAGGGGCACGAGATAAGAAGAGTAAGAGGTAAACGTGCGGTTAAATTTTCACCATCCCCAGAGTGTGACATGCAGCAATGTGATTATGGAGTACCCAAGAAATGGATTGGTTAACATCTTTGGTTAGCAACGCACCCCAGTGGAGTGGTTGTGAGGCAGCACCTTTTTCTCAGTTTTGTTCAGTCACCTGATGAAGGCCCAATGGACAAGGCTGAAATGTCATGTTTGTGAAACTTTGCATCCACTGACTCACGGTGCCAAAACGCCAGAGAACCTCGGTGGCAGTGAAAACACAACCTGAACATGGAAATGCACCTGTACACAGAAATGCACTCGAACATGGAAAAGAACCTGCCAGGCCCTCAGCAGTGCCAGCTGATAGGTACAACCTTAGAGAAATAAAGTGAAGTCGGTCAACCCATACCAAAGGAATTCATCAATTTATTGTAAATTGCTAGGTAAAGAGTTTTCAAACGGAAATCAAATGAAGACATGCAGCTGTTATCTAACGGAAATCCCAAGAATGTTTAAATGAGAGCCAATCAAAGTCATAAGCGCATACCCCTACCACGGAAAGGGGAGAAGTCAAGTCGTGGGATATGATTTTTTGAACGGATTGAAGCGTTACACTCGGCAAAACGAGGCTGCGGAGATCGGACACGTGTGTAAGGAACAGTGTGTTCCGGAGTACACCATTATGTTAATCGGTTTTTTAATAATGAATACTCGAGACATTTTTCCGGGGCATCGCTGCAGATAATTATGTCCTAAAGGTATTCAATACAAGACTTAACGGCATACTGATTCCCTTGCGTATGGTTTCACAATTAGCCTACTACGCACTACCCATATTAATTAACATACCATGTTCAATAATATTAGGATATCAATAAAAGCATATTCAAGCCTTAAATATTTTTTTAATGAGTAATTGTAGTTGTATCGTCCATTAAACCACCTGGCCTGAGATAACTCATCGCTCTCCGCTGACCTGAGCCAAGCTAATGTTCGGGTGAGTGCTATAAGAGATCGCCGGAAATCCAAGTAAGTAAACGGCCATAGTGTTGAACCCTGAGACGGGATATTCCTTCTTATACAGATCCCATCATATGAACGAGGCGACACCCAATATCAAAAGCCACATCAAAAACCAAGCTTACCAAGACCCACTGTGCCAAACGTAAGTGGAGCAAAAAGTGTTTTCAATGTTTGACACCATGTTATGTTACTATATTCATCGAGTCTCTCTCTATGTTTAGGATCAGAGCTGTCATCGTCCATATCTTACGAAATAGAGGTGTCCCCCCTCCTCCACCTCAAAGGCAGAGACGGCATCCTTATATGGTGCTACGGCCGGCAAGTAAGTACTCGTTTCTTCCCATTTCAGACTAAAATGAGTGTTTTTTCTAATTTCCCTTCCTCAAGCTAAGAAACTCTACAGTTCATGGTAGAGCTGATGCCAAATAATTCTGCTGCAATATGCACGTGGCATAAAATACCTTTTCCCGTCAATTTAAACACACCATGTTATGTTACTATATTCATTGAGTCTTTCTCTATGTTTAGGAACAGAGGTGTCATCATCCGTATCATATGAAATAGAGGTGTCCCCCCCTCCTCCACCTCAAAGGCAGAGACTTCATCCATATATGGTCCTACGGCCGGCAAGTAAGTACTCGTTTCTTCCCATTTCAAACTAAAATGAGACGGGCAAACATTTTCCCATCCCGCACACAATCTCATAATGTACCATTCTGGTACTTAATAAAATCAGATAAGGCATTAAAGATAGTATTAAAGTATCCCTTAAAGAAAAATTAGGTACCGGTACCGGTGTAATGCCTAATTTTAGCAGCTATTTTATGGCAATATATTAGAAAGAGTTTATAAAATGTAAATGAGATCTCATGACAACATATTGTTTTAGTGTTAGGAAATTACAACAGCCTACTTTTTGCTATGACAAATAACGCAACCCACATATTTCTTCACATATGCTAATCAAACTAGATCTTTGACCTTCTGTAAGCCCTGCTTAATGAATTTATCTGGAGATTAACTCTAAATTTTTTACAAAAATAACTTATTTCCTGCTATATCATAATTGCAATTATCACTGATTCATCAAAAGAAGTCTGGCACTAGGTTATGTTTACCTGATTTTATTTACTAACTAGCTTAAATGGCCTGGCGTCGCCCAGGTTCTGTATTTTGTAAGATGAAATTAACCTATGGAGGACTTTCAATGTTGAAACTCTAGGTCATTATTTATAATATGTATGCAGAATTAGAAATGAGGAATAACGACATTTGACACTCAGACTATTCCCTCAGAAAACGCTAGATATAGCTTTTTATGGCTCACAGAGAATGTGGAATGTTGCATTCCATTGCTTCTACACACTATGCCTGGGAGGAGTGCAAATAAGATTAAAAAGAAATTCCGGTTACATAAGATTGTATTATCTTTACAGAAAATTGTATTTCTCCCTCTAATATTACCATACAACCGCTTAGGGGCTGAAGTAAAAAATAAATTCAATATCATTTTCATACTTTCCTTCACAAAAAGCCTGGGACATAATATACTGCGCACGTAGGATTGAAAATGTTCCATCCCATTTTGTCTTCTTTTAGATGCTTAGGGCCTCTGATAAACATCCCTAGGCCTATTTCTCAACTAATACAAAGCCTACAGAAATGAGTGACGTATCAGTGGATAGGATTTGTTACCGACTTCCGATATAGCATACTCACTGCCACACACTTAAGTTGTCCCTGGAAAACGACCACTTATTCTACATCAAAATGTGAAGTGAGAAAATGATATTTTCCATGTCGAGGGTAGAGAAAGTTATACGACTGCTTTATTTTCGTGGATTTTATTCTTCAAGAATTATTTTCACAGATGTATTAATTACATAGTTAGTATCAGAATTTGTTAAAGCCCAGTATTATAATATAGTTTCCAAAGCCCTATGTGAACACCGTAAACAATACTTTCGTTATGTAAACAATTGACAGCAGAACTGTCTAAGTGTGGTTCATTTCACATTTCCAACTTTTCCCGTGGATTTTCCAAAAAATTTCTTTCGTATAAACCTTGTCCTGACAATTACGAACACAACAAAACGAAAACCAGCCAAATCGGTTGAGCCGTTCTCAAGTGATGCGGCAACAACCATTTGGTAATTCATTTTTATTAATATAGATTTGTTATACCGTGTGTGTGAAGTCATGGTGCATGGATATAACCCACAGGATTATGTGTGTACCATGACTTTACGGAGACACGTATGATACAATAAAGAGTTTTCTTAATTTCCAGATAATCCACCTTCCACCTCTCTACCACCAGATGAAGAGAAAGAGAAAGAGCAAGAGAAAGAGGAAGTGACAGAGGAAGTGACAGAGGAAGAGGAAGAACTTACACGTAAGTACTTTCATATTTTGTGGTTAAAATAGGTACCTATGATACAAGGGCTAAAAGAAGGATTTTATTTTGTGAATAGGCAGGGCCTGGAATAAGTTTGCAGAACAAGCCCGAAAGAGAGATTGAAGCAATCCAATGAGCAAAACAAAATCCTTTCTTCTTCTTCTTTCGTTTCACCCTCTTTGGGGTACGTTGAACCAGTCATTTCTTTGTGTGTTGTTCCTTCCTAAGTGCCCAGTATTTCTTCATTCTTTCTGATCTTCTTTTCCTCTCTTCTCTCTTCTTCAGAGATAATAAAATCCTTTCATAATATGTAGAAAGTATTATTTGTCGGACAGCCATTGAAGTTTGTGTAGTAATAAATCACATTAATATTAATGTAATAAATTACGCACCACAGAGACAGGTTGATTTCTCTTTCACCGCTACCAATATGAAAATTCTTTTCAGCCACCAAAAATAACTTTTGCAATCACCGTGAGAAATGTCAGATTTAAAAAGACACAGTGAATTTAAAAATCGTCAATTTTTATGAAACTAAGTCTATTTAATTTGCAAATATTTTTAACTAAATAAAGATTTTATACACCCGTGCGATATGTGCAACATTCACTTTGTGCTAGAAGTTCTACTTGGAATTCTTTTATACTTTTATTCGGATTGTGGAAAATCATTTAGATGTTAATGGAGACAGATATACAGATATATAGGTATGTAGATATGATACATTCTCATGGCTTAGTTAAATTTTTAAATGCAGTTATGAGACAAAGCTCGGAAACATGTTTAGACCATATATTTTTTTAAAAACTGGATATTTATACCAGGGGTTTTCGCAATGCGATAACTGACCTTAATGCTAATTTTGCTCTATTAAAAAACCTCAACGGACGTATTTCGAAATGACCAGGTACTAAACAAATATACACTTCAAATCACATTGAGTATATATACTTACCTAGCTGAAAACACATTCTATAGTCTTGCGGAATTCAAAGGTATAAAATAAAATAAGTAGACTGTCCGTTAGTTTATAACATACAGTATTTAAAATATACTACTCGCATAGGGAGAAAATGCAAACATTTATTAAAATATTGCTAACGACTGAAAAAAAAGTATAGCCTTCATTGGTAAAACAAAGAGAAATTTAAATCAATTGTCAGTTATGGCATTTTCCAGAGTTCAAATAGTTTTTTTTCTGCTATCTACACCAAAAATGAACTGATTTGAGTTTGATGTTTTTGCGTGCTGTTTACAGAAGAAAATCAAATCAAATAAACTGATGTAACTGAGTTAATTTGCAGAAACGGTAATTTATGCAATGCACATGTCCCCCTTCTACTGAATAATAAAAGACCCTTGCACCAAACATAATGTGTCACAATTACAAACAACAACACAATATTTCATAATAAAAAAAGACCTTGCACCAAAAATCATATTTTGCAATTATAGGAGTGGAAGTGGGGGACTCGTGCATGGTATAAAATACCTTTTCCCGTTAATTTAAACACACCATGTTATGTTACTATATTCATTGAGTCTTTCTCTATGTTTGTCAACAGAGATGTCAACTTCATATGAAATTGAGGTTCCCCCCCCTCCTCCACGGCAGAGACTTCACCATATGATCCTTCGCCCGGCAAGTAAGTACTCGTTTCTTCCCATTTCAGACTAAAATGAGTGTTTGTCTAATTTCCCTTCCTCAAGCTAAGAAACTAAGTTCATGGTAGAGCTGATGCCAAATAATTCTGCTGCAATATGCACGTGGCATAAAATACCTTTTCCTGTTAATTTGAACACTCCATGTTATGTTACTATATTCATTGAGTCTTTCTCTATGTTTAGGAACAGAGCTGTCAACATCTTATGAGATAGAAGTGACCCCCCCTCCTCCACCTCAAAGGCAGAGACGGCATCCATACATGGTTCTCCGGCCGGCAAGTAAGTACTCGTTTCTTCCCATTTCAGACTAAAATGAGTGTTTTTTCTAATTTCCCTTCCTCAAGCTAAGAAACTCTACAGTTCATGGTAGAGCTGATGCCAAATAATTCTGCTGCAATATGCACGTGGCATAAAATACCTTTTCCTGTTAATTTATGTGGTGCGATGACAAAGCAAAATGAATTATGACAATACATTAAGTTGAATATCGTGTATTGCGCTTTCCGCGTTTTTCATTTTTCCCTCCTGTCGCATGGCCTCATATGTTCCGAAAATGACCTGTATTTTATGTTTTTTATAGGAAACTTGTGAACTAATGTGTTAAAAATTTAATTTTAACTGCATACGAGTCCCGACGTTTTTTATTTGACCGACTGTACAAACATAGAAACATTGTCTAACACAGCACAAGCACTTATTCACCGATACCAACAAAAGAAACGCCTACACAATAAGGTTGCTGCTTTGTAAATGATTGAGATATCACTAGACTGTGATTCCCTGTTGGAACACGTGGTAATATATATAGGCCTATATATATTATATATATACAATAAATTATTTAGATAAAACTATCGAAAACTGTAATGATATCAAATTAACAATGTTTGCTGATGATACAAATGTTTTAATTTCTGGAAAAGATATAAATGAAGTAAATCTAAATCTAGAGAAATTAAAAGAGAGATTCATACCCTGGTTTCATGAAAATGGTCTTATTATAATATCGATAAAACAGTTTCAATTGGTTTCCATCATAAAGTAAAGAAAAGTTTCATTTTCCCTGATTGTATTTTAAATGATACGAAGATTTCTTACAAACATCACACAACATTTTTAGGTGTATGGATTGATGAAAATTTAAACTGGAAAGTCCATGTAGATACAGTAAAACCCCGATTTAACGTTTTCCTGCATTTTACGTTAAATTTTGAAAACCCCAAACATTACAACATATAAATGAATGAATAAGAAATTCTATTTAACGTTATTCCTTGTACTGCAATACCCGCTTTTAATGTAAACAATTTTTGGCTATCAAGTTTCTTTTCCCTCTGAAATGTCAGAAAAATGCTAAAATGTAATCTTTAATATATCACGCTTTACAGAGATCTGGCAACGTGGGTAAGCCTCCCTCTCGCCTTTGTGCTATTTGCAGATTTCTGTAGCTTACTCTCATGGCCCGCACAGAACATGTGGCCCGTTTGCTTTCGTGCTTCCCGCGTGTATCGTGTAAGCAAGCGTACATCTTATCGTGGTTTACGAAGCTTATTTTATACATCACTGTTAATTTTTAAGCTTGAGTGATGGCTACAAAGAGGAAAACACTGTCTCTCAGTGACAAAGTGCGTATCATACGCGAAGTTGAAAAAAATTCAACGGTTAAAGTGTCCGAAATGGCGAGGCGGTTAGGCATGGCTACATCAACCTTGGCAGGAATTTTGAAAAACAAGACCAGCATTTTAGACGAGGAAGGAAAGTGTGGCTCAACATCTAAGAAGAGGAAAAACATTAAGCACTCACCGCATGAAGAGTTGGAAGAAGTATTGATGGTATAACGATGAGTTACGCAAAATGAGAAATAAAGTTTTATTTCTGTACTCGGCAGGTAAAAATTCTAATGATTTACATGTAAAACATGTTTATAACAATTCCAAACAAGAGTACAAAACTGCGATAAGGAACTCTAAGTTCGATGCAAATGTGAATTTTATTGAGAAATCCACGAATAAATGTCGCTCGGCTTGGAAGCTTATTAAGTCCACATCTGCAAAACACTATGGATCCAGAGTCGACATCACTGCTAATGAGTATAATAAATTTCTCATTGATCTACCGGTAAATATTAATTCTAAATTATTACCTCCTCAAACATCAGCTATGGAACTCCTGGCTAGTAATGTTCAAGTTGGTAGGTCTACTACTTTCAGGTGGAGAGAAGTGCAACCCGACCAAGTATTCAATATTATACGTGGCATGAAAAATTCTAATACTAGAGACTATTATAACATGACAAACAATTTTTTGAAACAAATAGGTTATTACATTCTGATTCCATTAAGTATAGCCATAAATAATTGTTTACTAACAGGCATTTTTCCGGAATCCCTTAAAATATCGAAAGTTATACCAATATATAAAAAAAGGAGATAAATCTGATCCCAATAATTATAGACCGATTTCTCTTGTTCCCACCTTTTCAAAAATATTTGAAAATGTAATGAAAAGACAGCTCTGCGATTATTTTGAAAAGAACAGCTTATTCTCAAGCAATCAATATGGTTTTAGAAAGAACTAGAATACCGGTACTACTTCGGCACTTCAAAAATTAGTAGAGTAGATAATTGAAGCTTTTGAAGAACGTAAAATTACATATGCCACATTCTGTGACCTAACTAAAGCGTTCGATTGTGTTAATCACGAATTACTAATTAAAAAATTAAATTTTTATGGTATAAAGGATAAAGAGTTAGACATATTTATTTCATATTTGAAAGACAGGAAGCAATATGTCTCAGTGGATGGAAAAAAGTCAGCTGTTATGTGTCAAAAATATGGCGTGCCACAAGGATCTGTGCTAGGACCTGTGTTGTTTTTAGTAATGATCAATGACTTACTATATAACTTTCCTGCTCATACAATTGCATATGCTGATGACACTACATTCTTGCACAGTCATACGGATTTTAATGAACTCGAACGTACAGCGATCTTGGACGTATCTTGGACGCAGCGAAGAAATGGTTTAATAATAATTAAGGAATCGCGCAAAATGTGCATTATCTTAACCTAAGACTTAACCTACCCAGTCCTGAACCCGAGAAAGGGATTTTTCACTACTGAAAAATCCCCGACCCGGCCGGGAATCGAACCCGGACCGCCGGAGTGGAAGGCAGGTGCGCTACCTACTCACCCACCAATTAAGAAATGGTTTAATGCAAATAGCTTTTTACTAAATGACACAAAGACAGAATTTTTATTATTTTCCTTAAAGAAAGTACCAGAACAAGATAATTTTTTTAAGATACTTGGCATAGTTATAGATACGGTAGTACTCTTACCTGGGATAAGCACATTGAATTAATTTGCAGGAATTTATCTCGTATTTTATTTCTTCTTCGTAATCTAAAAGACCACGTACCACTTACATATGTGAAAGGGGCATATTTTGCATACTTTTTAAGTATTTTACAATATGGACTCCTGGTATGGGGCAATAGCTGTCTATCTCATAAGGCATTCATTTTACAAAAGAAAGCATCGAGAATATTAACAAATTCATCACCCAGAACTCATTGCAGACCATTATTCATAGAACAGAAAATAATGACTTTGACTAGCCTATATATTTTAGACGCTGTTCTGTTCGTAAGGGATAATTTGACAGCCATTCCGGTCAGAACTGTTTCTCACACTTATGAACTAAGACACCAAGATGCAGACTAAACAAATCGCTAAGGAATTTCTCAGCAATTGCCACTAAAATAGCCAACAAGTTTCGTAACGACATCTATCAATGGGATAGAAAAATATTAAGAAGTCGTATCTCTGATTGGCTAACCCAGAGGGCTTTCTATAATGTTAACGAATTTTTAAATATACAGGTAGATATGCAGACCTAATTTTAACTCTAGGACAATGTCAATAGCATTTTTGCTCGATGACATGCTAATTTATTATTATTATTATTATTATTATTATCTGAAATTTCGAGAATTACAAGTGTTTTGTAAGCCTAGACTTTGTCAAGCATGCGTGTTAGTATCTAGTTGCATCAATAAAAGTGCAAATGATATTCGTTCAAAGCCACAAGTTTGAACTGAACTGAACTCTATCACCACGTGGTGACTTACACTGTCTTCTTATTAAAGTGTTATTAAGATGTCGTTAGTGCTCAGTTCCGAGCATCTCGAGATTCACTGTATCCAGTGCCTACACAGTCTATGTATCTCAAGTTTGCCTGTGATCCTGATCTAACTACCGTACATTCACCAATATACATTAAATGGGGCAAAAATATGTTTCACTAACTTTCTCGCATATACGTGTTAAAGGCTTAGCACAGAAAAAAGTAAATTCTAGAGACAATTAAATTTTATTTATTACATTTTCATAAAACTAACAAGTATCTTGAACGGAAAGCATCAGGGTCGATCTTTATGCTCAATGCTTTTACCGTGAAATAATAATAGTAATATTAATAATTTGGGGTATGCATGTTTTCCTCAATCTCAAAGGCCAAAATGCAGGATACATTGAAATATAGCCGAACAATAGAAGCAAATACTGCACTAATGAGTTATTAGTTATTACAGAGAGCCTACTGGTAAATTTCGGTGGCCACGAAATTTGATTTGAACTCAGGACCTCTTCCCTATTACCCCATACCACCTCGCTCTAACTGATTTTGGTGTGTTCATTATGACTGTGGTAAACTGACTCACAACAATATCAAGATTATAGTATTTTTGTTACTATGGGCAACAAAAGAATATTCATATTTTAATCAAAATGTTTGTTCTGAAATTCACATTTAAGTAATGTTATTTCGTTTTTATCTTGATACCTATTAATTTTATAAAGAAATGTGTTGAACAAAAAATGTTCTTTTTAATTTTCTCTACAACTTGAGTGTACTAAGTTTTCATGCATCGCCCAATGTAATGGAAATAGCCTAGAAAAATTGAAAACGGATATGAGTAAAGTACCTTCTAAGTCATTTTGCAGAAAAACGGATACAGCCATTTTCTAGTCATAGATAAGAGTTTCCTATTTTAAATTTTTATTAAAATCGTTAGAGCCAATTTTTCAAAAATCAAAATTTATAAAAAAAACTTTCATGAAAAGTCCCCTTAGTATTTCGATTATAAAACTCAATTTCTGGGTGGTTCGATAAAATTCCAAAAAAGTCCTTAATTCAAAAAATGAAGTAAATACAATGAATCGTTTACCTGCTGTGCTTGTCCACAGACGGACAGACGTTATTCCAAAAACATTTTTTCCGGTTTCTAGGCATCGTGAAACATGCTTTCCCAGTGTTATCTCGACTTTGATTTTTTGTCATGATCACAATACTTTCTCTATACTACATATATGCGAGAAAGTAAAAGTATAAACTAGAAATCTGACATTGATTTCATAAAAAATGGCATACCGTATTGGTCCGAATGTAAAACAAACCTGAATTTTAGAAGAGTAGTTACAAAAAATAAACAAAATAGCTTATTAGTACATTTTGCTTTAAGTAAAATGTTATTTTGGAGTTCATTTCGTAACTTCTTCTCTCGCCTTTATTTATGCATTGAGACAATGAAGGTGCTTTCTTTTCCACATGGTCTGCCATGCTTGTAGAGACGCCAAGGAAATAACAGTGCAGTACAAGCTTAGACTTTGACCTTGGGTCGGACACACATCATTGCATGTGGATTCGTGCTGCAGAGCTGGATTCATGAATGGAGAGTTTGTAAGGGACGGCCGGAAAATATATCCGGTCCGAGAGGGCAATGTAAGTCTTTAGGACCAATGTTAGGGTCAGGACCGTAAGGAGCAAATGTTAGGTTAAGGTACTTCTCAAATAGGAAATAAAACGTTGCTTTTAGGTTTGGAAGGGACTTCAATTGGAAGTGCATAAGATAGGAAAGATTAGCCACCTCTGAATAGCTAGTGAGGACCAGATTCGAAAGAATCAAAATGAGAGCAATAGACTGTAACCTCAGGACACTGGTATCAGGAATCCACGGACTACTTAAGGAAAACAATCGAAACGTGAAATAATCACAACTTACTAGATTCACACACAATAATTATTTAAACTAATTGAAATAGAAACACTGATACATAAGATGCAAGAGTACGTTATCACACGTGGTTGAAAATATTAATTTCTTGAAAACCTTGACAAATAATATCTTAAAATGCGTAGATTAACTTGCTCTTGAAGTTAATACTAAACTTTTGCATGTAGTTTAGTCGTAAAAGCTGATATAAGCACTGGAACATGTAGCGTTGGTTGCACAACTGTTGCGTAATATCAAACTTCTGTAACTCGGAGAATTCACTCGCGAATTTGATGAATTATATGTAATTATGTATGAATAATTACTGAGAGCCACAATTGCGCACAATTGTGTCTAATTCACCGCTTCCAGAGCAAGTTTAATGAAACTTGGTAGAAAAAGCGGGAATTCCTCGAGCCTACTAGATACACTGTTATCTGCGTGAGGTCTCGTTCAATACTAACTGGCGTGACGCTACACCACCACATATAACAAAAGAAATTAGCAAGTCATGCATGATCCCACAATGCTTTGAGGCGGGAATAAGATGACAATCAAAGCGGGACATTGCAAGCGGACAGTTTGAAACATTCTAAAGTAGAAACATGTTGCTTGCGCGAACATACCGACCCCTTTGAACTATTTAGTTCAACAAAATAGATAAAGAGCAAGCTATAAAAAATACATTCAAATGGACAAATAACATAAAGGAAAACACTTATTATATACATCACAATAACACAGTTTATCTCCGAAAAGTAAAACCTTATTGTGTAAGGAGGAAAACCAAATAACACTTATTACAATGTAACGGTTTGTCTACACTATAATTGCTTGTAAAACAATAAAGAGATATGAAATATTAATTGCACTGTATTACACTTATTATTGATCTGGCAATGGACATAATTTCACTACCGGGCGCTTGTATTCACCACTAGGAGTGCGAACTGTCGCCACACGAATTAGACCGTCTTCTCCCGGATGCACCTTGGTGATGACGCCTATCTTCCATTGAAGTGGGGCTACGTTGTCCTCCTTCAGAATGACTAAGATGCCTTCTCGCAGATTCTCACTGGAAGATGACCATTTTTGTCGCTGCTGAAGTGTATGCAAATACTCGGAAGACCATCTTTTCCATATATGATGCAAATGATTTTGTAGAATTTGCCATTTTTCAAGACATTTCATATCATCTGTGGGAGGATGAGATGGCAGGGACGTGAGAGGCTCACCGATGAGGAAATGCCCAGGTGAAAGATATGAACAGTCGTTTGGGTCGTCACTAAGACGAACGAGTGGTCTGGAATTCAAACAAGCCTCGATCTGAGTGAGCAGCGTACAAAGCTGTTCAAATGTAAGGATTTGTGCACCCATCGTTCTCCTTAGGTGAAACTTCATAGATTTCACCGCAGCTTCATGTAACCCACCGAAATGAGGAGATGACGGTGGAAGAAAATGCCAGGTATAATCATTGGTTGCAGCAAAATCTTGAACTGACTTCTGAAATTCTTCGGATTGTAGTAGAATACGAAGATCTTTCAATTTGTGATTCGTGCCTATGAAATTAGTACCGTTATCGCTGAAGATATCCTTGCATAGGCCACGACGGGAAGTAAATCTTCTTAGCGCGGCTAAGAAAGCTTCTGATGTGAGGTCTGATACCAATTCAATATGAATGGCTTTAGTTACAAGACATACAAAGATTGCAGCGTATGCCTTGGCAATGATTTTACTTCTAGGCGATCCGTATCTTATGCTGAAGGGACCAGCATAGTCTACTGCTGTGCGTAGAAAGGGCCTAACAGGAGTTACTCTGTAGTTAGGAAGATTGCCCATTAGCTGTTGAGCAGATTGTGCCTTTAGTTTATAGCAAGTCAGACACTTGTGTAGAACAGATTTCACTAGTCTGCGCACGCAAGGGATCCAATATGCTTGTCTTAACGAGGCTATCGTAAGCTGATGTGACGCATGTAAAAGCTTAAAATGTTCATGCTTTACAATTAGAGCAGTTAGATGGTGCTTGCTTGGCAATATGATCTGATGTTTAGCATCATATGCAAGATGAGATTTATCTATGCGACCACCAACTCGTAAAAGACCATTTTCGTCCAGAAATGGTGTTAATGTATGAATAGAACTTTTCGCAGAAGTTTCTTTCAGATTTTTAAGATCTGCAATTTCACTCTTAAAAGATGAATGCTGAGCACTTTTAACACAAGTTTGTAAAGCTTGTTGAAGCTCTTCAGCTGTAATAGGTCCATGAAATTTTGTTTCATGGCGACATGCAGCAATAAATCTATTCATGTAGCATGTTACTCTTTGCAGGCGTCGGAGATCTGAGAATGTTGTAAGAAAATGTTCTCTCTCCTTTGTTGACACCAGACAGACATTTGCAAGTTGTTCTGATGAATCAGGAACACTTAATTGTTGTGGTTGTTTTGGCCAGGCTGTCTCTGGTGAAGATAACCAGTTAGGACCGTGCCACCACAAATCGATTTCAGATAACTGCTCACAAGAAATTCCTCTTGAGACAAGATCTGCTGGATTTTCATGTGTGGCAATGTGTCGCCATGTAGCAGTCTCCGAAAGTTCTTGTATCTGCGACACACGATTTGAAACAAAGGTTTTCCACTTTCGTGCATCAGTTTTGAGCCAAGAAAGTACCACTGTAGAATCTGACCACAAACGATTTTGTAAAGGTTGTACCTTGAGGTCACTTAGCACTTTGTTGTATAATTTAGCTAGCAGAAGTGCACCACAGAGTTCAAGGCGTGGAATGGTTTGCTTCTTTAGAGGAGAAACCTTAGATTTTGAACATAATAATTGAACAGTAGTTTCACCTTCACTATTTACAGAACGAATATATATACAAGCTCCATACGCCTTCTCGGAGGCGTCACAGAAACCATGTAATTGAATGTCCTGCACTGTACCAGATGTAAGCACATATCTGGGAATACGCAAGGTGTGAATAGTAGCTAATGTTTTACAGATTTCCAGCCATTTCTCCACCAGATGCACAGGTACGGTTTCATCCCAGTCTAATTTCTCAATCCAGAGAGATTGCATAAAGATTTTAGCATTTATGACAATAGGACTAGCCAATCCTAGCGGATCAAAGATAGATGAAATAAGTGAAAGGATATTTCGTTTGGTTAGTTTACCTTGCACATGGGTTTGGAGTGAAGGATGTGATTGGATCTGAAATTTATCATTAACTGGGTGCCAAAGTAAGCCTAGGGCATGTATGTTTTCATTGTTATCAAGTGCCAGGGGCAATTGAGTTTCTCGATGTGAAGGAGGTACTGATTCCAATAAAGCTTCATGGTTGGAACACCATTTTCGCAGAGGAAATCCACCACAATTGAGCATATCTGTAAGCTCACTTTGCAGTTTCAGGGCTTCTTGGATGTCATTGTGGCCTGCTAAACAGTCATCAACATAAAATGATTCCCGTACTGCCTGAGCAGCAAGCGGATACTTCTCTTCTTCTTCTAGCGCAAGCTGATGTAAAGATCTTATGGCCAAAAATGATGCAGATTTGGTACCATAAGTGACAGTAGTTAGAGCGTAGTCTTGTATGGGTTCATTAGGACTTGAACGCCACACAATTCTTTGAAGATTCTGATCTTCTTTATGCATCCTTACTTGCCTGTACATTTTAGAAATGTCTGCTGAAAATGCATACTTGTAGGTGCGGAACCGAAGTACAATAGATGAAAGATCGTCTTGTATAGTTGGCCCTAGTTTCAAGATGTCGTTCAATGACTTGCCTGAAGACGACTTTGCTGAGGCATCGAATACAACTCGGGTTTTCGTGCTAGTTGAACTAGGCTTTATAACAGCATGATGCGGCAAGTAGTAACATTTTTCTCCAGGCTGAGGAAGTGAAACCTTCTTCATGTGGCCTAGATTTTCATACTCTTCCAGAAATTTGGAATAGTCTTCTTTTAAGCTAGGGTTAGCTTCAAGTTTGCGTTCCAGGTGTCCTAAGCGTTTTATAGCTTGTTGCCTAGATTCGCCCAGAGAATCTACAGGTTGATTCTTGGGGAGCTGCACTACGAATGCACCATCAGTTGCACGAGTGGTGTTTTCTACGTAGTGTTCTTCACATTCACGTTCTTCTTTGGTGTGTACTGCGCTGGGGAAGTCTTCCAGCTCCCAAAATTGCCTTAGTTGCCTGTCCACGTTGTCGACAGTTACAAACAAGTTATGCTGTGAGAACGTCACCTTCTTGTTTTTAATGGCAGACTTAGGAACTATACCACTGATTATCCAACCAAGCTCGGTGTTGGTCAGAACAGGCTGATTTGGTTTAACTATTCTTTCGTTTGTGATTAATTGAAAGAATAAGTTGGCACCAATTAGCAATTGTACATCACCAGGTACATGGAATTTAGGGTCAGCTAATGGAAGTTCACTGGGAATATTGAATTTGTAGGGGTCAATTTGGACAGCAGGAAGCTTATTTACAATGTGAGGTAGAACTAGGCAGTTTAGGTTAGCTTGGAAAGCGTGGATCCTGGATCTCATATTAATAGTGATGCTGTGACCACAAGCTGAGGTGCCATTGATACCTCTTATGTGAGTCTCCACTGCGCTAGTTGGTAATTGTAATTTCCTTGCCAAATCTTCCGTGATGAAATTAATCTGACTACCAGAATCAAGCAAAGCTCTGCATTTTACAAGTTTTCCATTTTTGTCTTCTATTTCGACCACTGCAGTTGCAAGAAGAATTTCACATTGGCTAGCCTTTTCTTTTATAGAACAGTAACTAGCTGGAATGTTTGTTGCCGTGCTGGCTGTAGAACTTTCTGAAGAGGGATTCTGTCGAGAAACCTTTTCACTTGACTGTGTGTCATTGTGTAACCATTTACTATGAAAGCCTTTTCCACATTTGCAAAATGATTTTAGCTTGCACTGATCTCTTCTGTGGTTAGGAGAGAAGCAGTTAGCACACAAGCGTTTAGATTTAATGACATTCCATCGTTGTGATACACTTAGTTCTTGGAAGTTCTTGCAATTTAATAAGTTATGATTATCATCGCAGCATGGGCACTTGTCTTCTTTTGTCGCAACATAAGAATGACGAGTGTGTTTCTCTGACTTCTTCTTCGTACTTTGCTCACCTTTGTGCTTAGATGGGCTGGACGTGTTGTTTACATCTGCCAATACTTCAAGGGAATTTGCCTTAGCTTCTAAAAACTTGATGAGGTCTTGAAGTGGTGTGAAGTTCTGAGAATCAATTCTTCCTTCCCACTCTTTTCGTACGCTCTCACAAAGGCTGTCCAAGATTAACTGCATGAGTATAATATCTTGTAATGGTATCTCTACATGTAAAGCTTCCACAGCATATATGTTGCTTTGGAATTTGTTAAGAATACTACGAAGATCATTCACATTTTCACTCTTCATCGTTGGTAAAGAGAGTAGATTACGTACGTGAGCTGTGGCAATAATTCTTGTATTATCGTATCTGGAACATATTAGATTCCATGCTACACTGAAATTTTCACTAGTCACTGGTAGATTTTTTATCAGTGCGTGTGCCTGGCCCTTTAATGATGACAGAAGGTAATGCAATTTCTGTATCGGTTCTAAGGCTGCATTATTGGCTACAAGACTGCCAAACGTGTCTTGGAAATGTTTGAACGTTGTTATGTCCCCAGAGAAGGTTGGAAGCTGTATGGCAGGAAGTTGTATTGGCCTATTGTTGCACTGAGAAACAGCTGAATGACAAGTATGATGTGAATTGGCACTGTTATGAGATCGCTGACTGTTCACAGAGTTTGCACTATGCACTTGCTGCTCGTGATGACATAGGATTGCACTGAGTTTAGCTTTTAACTCGAAGTAACCATTCATCATACCTTCCTTGTATTCTGCATGTTCATCCAAATCTTCTTCTGCTTCCACAAGAGATTCTATTTGTGTTTGAACAATATCAAATTTGTCCCATATTTCATTTATCTTGTCAAATTTAACTTTTAATAAGAACACATCGGTGTCTTGATTTGCAGTTTCACAAGACTTTTGTAGAAAAGTAAGCTCTCGCTTAATAACGCCTCTACGTCTAATTAAGGCTCGTAAATCACCTTCCATGTTGTGTGTGAAATGTGGAAATTACTTGAAATTGACAGTTGAATTCTACCACTGCTGCACGATAATATGTGAGTCAGCTGTTCACTGCTTTCTTGATGTCTTTTGAGCTGTTGTGTTTTCTGTAGTACTGAAGCACTGCCGAATAGATGATACAGAGTTTATGTACTAGAAATCGTAGCTCTTGAATACGCGGATGCCGTCGCGGTTGAGTCTGCATACAATGAACGAGATCGATAAGACGAGACAAACCATATATATGTGTGTGAATAATGAAATTGTTTCTTAGTAATCCGGCCCGGAGGACCAATGTAAGGGACGGCCGGAAAATATATCCGGTCCGAGAGGGCAATGTAAGTCTTTAGGACCAATGTTAGGGTCAGGACCGTAAGGAGCAAATGTTAGGTTAAGGTACTTCTCAAATAGGAAATAAAACGTTGCTTTTAGGTTTGGAAGGGACTTCAATTGGAAGTGCATAAGATAGGAAAGATTAGCCACCTCTGAATAGCTAGTGAGGACCAGATTCGAAAGAATCAAAATGAGAGCAATAGACTGTAACCTCAGGACACTGGTATCAGGAATCCACGGACTACTTAAGGAAAACAATCGAAACGTGAAATAATCACAACTTACTAGATTCACACACAATAATTATTTAAACTAATTGAAATAGAAACACTGATACATAAGATGCAAGAGTACGTTATCACACGTGGTTGAAAATATTAATTTCTTGAAAACCTTGACAAATAATATCTTAAAATGCGTAGATTAACTTGCTCTTGAAGTTAATACTAAACTTTTGCATGTAGTTTAGTCGTAAAAGCTGATATAAGCACTGGAACATGTAGCGTTGGTTGCACAACTGTTGCGTAATATCAAACTTCTGTAACTCGGAGAATTCACTCGCGAATTTGATGAATTATATGTAATTATGTATGAATAATTACTGAGAGCCACAATTGCGCACAATTGTGTCTAATTCACCGCTTCCAGAGCAAGTTTAATGAAACTTGGTAGAAAAAGCGGGAATTCCTCGAGCCTACTAGATACACTGTTATCTGCGTGAGGTCTCGTTCAATACTAACTGGCGTGACGCTACACCACCACATATAACAAAAGAAATTAGCAAGTCATGCATGATCCCACAATGCTTTGAGGCGGGAATAAGATGACAATCAAAGCGGGACATTGCAAGCGGACAGTTTGAAACATTCTAAAGTAGAAACATGTTGCTTGCGCGAACAGAGTTGTTGAAAGTGTTAGGCTGCACGTATAAGAAGAGTATAATTTTTATAAGCACAATTTAAGGGGAAAAACAGTCGTATTCGGACCAATATGGTACTCTGCAAAAAAAAAAGCTGCAGTTCAGAAATACTTGCAGTTCACTGGTAGCTGCTAGCAGCCCATTGTTCAACTTCTGTTGGCAATCCTTGGTAGAGCTTGACGCCATCGTTTACTTGTTCCGAAGTCAACATGAATTTGTGTAACTGGTACTCCTTGAAGAGATGGCTGCTGGGACCAGAAACCGGCACCACCAACTCCAGACTCTGAAAATTCCACATTAATTCGTTAGTGCCCAGCATTTTACACTGTGAATTTGGATCTGGTGGCTCTAAACACTATAACCCTACAAGTGGTCTGCGAAGATTGAGAAAGTGTTGTATACATACAACTTAAATTTGTGGCACCATTCAAGATGGATGCAATGAACACCGATGTCCTAGATTGGGATAACCCATTGAGTCAACGGTGGCCCATTATCCTGACACACAATGTCAATTTGAATTATTTGGACACAAACAATGGGTTGATTCATGCCACTGTTTAAAATGGAGTCAGAAGCTTCACTAATAATAATGTCAATAATCACCTGTAAGTGTTCGAAGGCTTTCAGAACAACTGGCCTATCCAAGTTTTGTACAGTGGAGTTCTGACTAGCGAACTTGAGGAATCTCCTGTATATCATCTCAAAGTTAAGAGGTTCACCATCATATATCTCAGTCTGATGCTTCATTGCTATCACCTGAAACACAACATCATATACATGTCGCATACCTACTAAAGTATTAGAGTTGAAATTCTGTACAAACATAGTTTTTATACCTGGAAAGGTTACAGGAGTATCGTTAAACATTCTCTATATTTAATCAAATATTACGTTTTAAATAAAATTTAATATCAGTTAACATTATTATTTATTTTTATTATTTTAAAACTGTCTCTCATCGGAGGTAGCCTCTACAGACTCAGTATACTTAAGCCGATGTCCCATGATCCAATTTATTGGTTGAAAAATTTGTATCAAGTAGAATTTCTATACAATTACCGTATTTACTTAAATATAATGCACACCTTTTTTGTCTATTTGTACCTTTCAAAACTGAGGTGGGCGTTAAATTTGAGTACAAATCAGTTTTGTAGGTTGGCAGTACCAGTAACTTTTATTTGCGTAACAATGCATTGATGTAATTCTTAACTTCATTAATTTTTTTGTTGGCCTATTACTAGCATTACAAAGAGCATATAAAAATACTACAGTGTGTCCCACGCAAGAGTTGGCCAATGACTACAGCTCTAACTCCCGAGCGAGCGGGTGAAATATCTACGCTAATAAAGCCGCTAATGGCGTTATGATTCAGGTTCTCACATTTACAGTTGGAATTACAATGAAAATAACCACGTACCTCATCACAAGAGATGTTGGAAATGTCCCCCTCTTGCATCCACACAACACTGGAACCTTTTGAAGAAATTTTCTTTCACGCGCATAAATTCAGCTTCCGAGATAGAAACACCATGCTTTTGTTGGGAGAGAACTCGTCTTTTTTAAATCCACCAATTGTATCACAATAAAATGAGGTAACTGATATAAGAACGTGCCAGAATCCTTTTTTTAATCAGTAGGCCTATTGCCAGATAAATCACATGTGTTTTTCTTTGTGAGAACCTGAACCATTACACCATCAGCGGGCTTTATTAGTGTAGATATTTCACCCGTTTCCTTTGTAATGTACGGGAAGTTGACCTATACACTTTATTTTTCAAGTTTCTCCATAAATAATATTCACATACTGTTAGAAGAACTTAAAGACATAGGCCTATCACAAGAGAAATGAACTCTGTCTCGGAAGCTGAACTTATGCGCGTGAAAGAACATTTCCTAAAAAGGTGTCAGTGTTGTGTGGATGCAAGAGGAGAACATTTCCAACATCTCGTGTGATGAAGTACGTGTTTATTTTCATCGTAATTTTAACTGTAAATGTGAGAACCTAAATCGTAACACCGATCGCGGCTTCATTAGCGTAGATATTTCACCCGATCGCTCGGGAGTTGGAGCTGTGCCCGCCGCACCGCAGGAACCCGCGTCATTGGCCAACTCTTGCGTGGGACACACTGTAGTTAGTAGTCACGAAATGGAGGGCAAGAAGAGAAGAATATCTTATGATGTTGCTCTTAGTATAAGCAGCCCATGTGTAAAATTTAAACAAAATCGAGGATTCTAGTGATGAACACGTCAGTGAACATACTTTTAGGCCTAAAACTGGCAGTTAAATTTAATGGTAATTTCAAATGTTTGGTGCTTCATTATTCCCTAAATACTATGACAAAATTCCAAATAAAATACCTATCCTACCATTGTTGCGCATTACATTCGCCAAAAAACTTTTTTTTTTTTTTTTACTATTTCTAGTTTCGCATTAAATTCACATTAAATTTGAGGGCGCATTATATTTGAATAAATACGGCTATGCACACAAGAGTGTGTTTTGGTCCAGTATACAGATCCAGCTGTTTCCCTGTAATGAAAATCAATATTTACTACAATCGACATATCGGTTGATATGTACGCACTTGACACAAGTTTTTTACAGAATCTTTATCACAATTTCCAAAGCACTTCAGCGTTTATGCCAGTTGTTATTATTTTATTGTTAATGTTGTAAATTCAAAGTCTTATCATTAGGGCCCTGATTTATTGGTAAAATAAAATGGCTGATTTCGGTGTTAACTTCCTTCTATTTCGGTGGATATTTCGTGAAATAAATTACTTTATACTACATTGGGAACACTATGCAATGATAATCTTTGCTTCTTTATTTACATGAACTAACACCCCCCCTCATTTTTATATTCTTCTGCCCTTTTATGAACTGAAGTAACTTCCGATTTAGACATGATTAGAGTTAATGTTCAAATATAATTACGAGAAATATTATCGTAATTTCTACTAAACACCATCAGATAGCCATTTGCAAACAGAAGTGCCAACCCATACCACTGTGGATAAAAGACGAAATCTGCTGAATACAAGTAACTAACATTCTACACTCTTCTGCTGTAATCGATCATAGGCATCGCTAACTTGGCAAAGAGATAGCAGGAAAGGAGAGTACTCAACAGTAGAAACCAGGTCACAGACAATCTTTGCGTAAATTCTGCAATCTTTGTAATCGATCACAAATATCGATATAGTCTATCAGTAAATCTTCGACAGCCACAGAAACAGCAGAAAAAAAAGCATGCTGCTAAGAAATAAAAAATACAGTACATCAAAACACAAATTGTGATTTTAAGGCACATTTTCGTGCTCATTTCTCACTTTACGGACAGAAGTGGCATATTTCGCGCTTATAGACACATTTCGCGGAATCGAGTAAATTTTGCGATATTTCATGGATTCAATTTGGTTCATATTGGTATTTTAAGCATTTAAAATGCTAAGTATAGCTAAGGGAGATTCTTTTATAAAATTTCGCGCTTATCTTTGTTACCAAAAAATACAGCCCCTACTTATCATCCGTTAATCTTCTTGACTTAAATATTATATCATTTTATCCTTTTGGTTAAGTTCGCTGGTTGAGGTTAAATGGGTGTGTTGATCTGACACGGAATGACCCATTGGAAATAAAAAGCCCTCTATAATTTAATTTAGAATTACATGCATAATACAAAACCTGGGTGACACTGGGCCTTTTAAACTGGTTTATTATAATTGCTAATAGATTGTGTCGGCATTTAAAATAAAATTCCTAAAACCTTCAAATTAACAAGTTTTAATATTACACAAACATGAATTTAAATATAATAAGTCTGTAGTCTAAGGCCACAGATTTAACAAAATCAAATAGGCCTATTTCTAAATGTTGTTTGGGTTCATAGCCTATTGTTTGTGATTACTACTGTAATTTGTATATGTAATTAATTTCTGCTCTATTTTTATGTTCTTTTATTAATTAAATTTCAATCTTTGAACTTAAGGCTGATTTTTAGTTTTTAAACCTATTCATTATTAAATTTATGTAGGCCTATTATTAAACAATAATTTGTTACAAATAATGTAGTATATGGTCGGTTGTTTAAACTCAAACTTCACTTACTTGTTTCTTTTCAAGAATCATGATTTCAATCAGCCTCCTGATCATCCTCAGCTTGTGTCCGACTGTTTTGAATTTCAGTTGTTTGTCCTTGTGACGCTAAAGCGGGTTGTGTGTTTGGTGACTTTTGTGGCGGGTAGAAATTTTGAATGAGGCTACTCTCTATATATGTGTCGAAATTCATCAATTTGTTTTTGTGTTTTTGAATGAAGATGTTTTCCCATGCTGTGAGTTCTGTTGGTCGCTGGATACTTTTTAGTAATTTTGTTTGCTGGCTTATGTTGTGGCCATCATTCCAAAAGTGGTGTGCTGCTACAGCTGATTTGTCATACTGTTGGTATTTTATGTGTCTGAAGTGTTCTTTTTTCCTAGTCCTCAAGTTCCTTTTGGAAGAACACTTCAGACACATAAATACCAACAGTATGACAAATCAGCTGTAGCAGCACACCACTTTTGGAATGATGGCCACAACATAAGCCAGCAAACAAAATTACTAAAAAGTATCCAGCGACCAACAGAACTCACATCTTCATTCAAAAACACAAAAAAAAAATTGATGAATTTCGACACATATATAGAGAGTAGCCTCATTCAAAATTTCTACCCGCCACAGAAGTCACCAAACACACAACCCGCTCTAGCATCACAAGGACAAACAACTGAAATTCAAAACAGTCGGACACAAGCTGAGGATGATCAGGAGGCTGATTGAAATCATGATTCTTGAAAAGAAACAAGTAAGTGAAGTTTTGAGTTTAAACAACCGACCATATACTACATTATTTATAGTACTACTTCACAATAAAAAAACCCACGTAATATATTATAATAATTTGTTACTTTACGTAAAAATAGGTATCTTAAAGTTATCTTGCTCTTAAATGGTGAAAGATAGATATATGCTGCGCCCCGGTGAAGCTCCACCCGTTCTTGCCCGCCCGCTCGTTTCCCCTGCTGACCATCGCTTCCGAGCCAATGCGCACGCTACTGTTTGGTTCCCCTACATCTCCTATCACGGCTATGTACTTGCTCAGTTACGAAAATTACAATTGTACCGTAGTAAAATTACTTTATTAATTTAGTAGGGCATTCTGAATTCTCCCGAAATTCTAGTTCAGTGGCAGTTAGGTCATGAACAGTGATATTAATTTAGGAGGGCATTCTGAATTTGGTATTAGACTTTAATAGCCCGCCAGTTCCTTCCCCTTGCTTCCGAGCCTGCGCACGCACCTGTTGTACCATGGATTCCTTGCTAGGCGTAATGCTGTTTTATGAAAGGTGTGGAAGGGTAAAAACCTTCCATTTAGTTAAATAATGATAGGTAAATTCTAGGTCAGTGACAGGTTGTAGGTTAGCAACGTTATGCTAGTTTAGGAGCAATATATTGAATAGCGTGAGGTTTATTATGCCCAGAGGTGTACAAATCTCGATTTTAGCTTGCCCAAACCCGCTTGAACGCCAGGCAAGCAAGTTGCCAGCGTCATAGCTAGGAAGCAGGCAGGTTTCTTTAAGCCCGATGGGTCAGGTCAAACCCAACCTAGGCAAGTCAGAATAAGCTTGCGACATTCCTATCAGCAAAACAACTGTAGTTGCTGAGTGTAGGTAATACTTTCTTGCTTTTCTACATGCTGGTAGAAGAAATTCACCATGCAAATAAATAAAAGGTGGATCAAGTATAAAAAATCGTTTTAGCGTCTTAACACAATTATTATTTTATTATTTTTCGAAGAAAAATCTACCTAATGACTTTCAAAAAATTCGTTCATATCGTTACGTTTCATGCCTCCCTAAGTACGAAACCACCGCCTGTTAAAAAAATTGTGATATTTATATTTATATACAGTATATGTATATGTATATATATATATTTATATATATGCATATATATCTTTACACGCTAGCGGCCGTAATTTTCAAGATATTTGAATCAAATTTTATTATCTTATTTCTAGGCCCAATACTTCAGACAAGTTCGTTAATGAGCAAAATTGGCCTAAGGGGGTGGTCGGGGGAGGGGGTTGAAATTTTAAAACATTTATATCTCGGCCCCTAGGAAGTATAGAGGGAAACTTTGATTGAATAAATTAGAGTACTCCTTATGGAGTTCACAGTGACACCAACGATTCGGGGGTTTTGGGAGTACGAGTGGGGGTGGGGGTATGGGGATGGAAATTCGAAGTTTTCGAAACTACGTCTTGTGGGGTATCGTTGAAAAGCTCTTGATGAGTACTCTGCAAATCAATAACTAGTTTCTTGATAGTTCTCATATAAGGCGAGATTTGAATGTTTTAAAAAGTTCTCTTTTTTGCAGTTATTATTGCGGGTTTGTCATGCCAAGGCTAAAGAAGAAGAGTGCTACGCAGCGACAGTAAATTAAAACAAAAACACTTCGAAATCTACCTCAGCTTGTAGGCTTGCCTAAAGGGATTTTTGTTATTGTTATTAATGATTTTATGATGTTTTCTCGAAAATGTTTGAAAATTTTTCCCATGCCGGACTAGTACTTTTGTTCATTGATAATTAATTCAAACTGTCCACATTTTAGTTTCTCCTCGGCTTCCTTCAGGGTAAAATTCTCTAAATACATCTGAAGTTCCTCAACTACGTAACTGCACGACTTACCAGTGCGCTGCTATACCCAGTTTCATATTCTTTCCGCCAGGCCTTGCAGTTTCCTTAGGTCCTGAGCAACCCACCAAGTTATGAAGAGCTTATGACTCATAGCGACAGTATTTCTTATCATCGTTGTAATCTGGCTTGCTTTCAAGTCAAGCAAGTTAAAAGCTGTGACTGGTTGCAGAATTTCAAAGGGGCAGGCAAGCTAAAATCAGAATATGTACACCTCTAATTATGCCTCACAATGAATGTCTTCTGCGATGAAACCCTAAACCCCGCCTTCCTAGGCGGGTCGCGTTAGACAGTTCGTGGGAGGAGCCTAGAGCGCAGTATAAAACTATTTTTTCCCACATTCCCTGGGAATATTTCTTAGAGTTTAAGTTCCCGGGAATTTTACATCACTACATTATGATTGAATAAAACTTACCAAACACATCTCAAGAACTGAGAGGCTTTCTATCATTGACAACTTAGCATCTTTTGTCCAAATCTTGTATTGCCTCACAAAATCACCCGCAGTCAATGTATCATGTTTATCAGACAGCTTTGAAACCAGCATGAACTGTAAATAAAGTAACCAATATTAGTCAACTGGCAATGAAGGCTTAGTAGTCAAACGTGGTGCGTTCCAGCCCAAATCAAATTAGGTTGAACATAAAATATTATTGAATTATTTCTTGAATGAAAATTGTCCGAATGAGAAGGTTTACAATGCATCTTAACATTAACATATGGGTGATTCTTCAAATACGGGGAAATTTGTGTTCCGGAGTGATATTTCCCTTCGAATTAAACTTAAAAAAAAATTAAAATAAAAGTTTGTTTCTACTAAGTTACTTCCATACTACAACTATCACTTTGAAATGTCACTAACTTTAAATTCTGATATTCCAAAATCAAATTTAATTCAAGGAAATGTCATCCACATGCCCCGTCCCAAACCTCGGTTTTGTATATTCTAATGCATTTTTCCACAAAACAAAATGTTATTTCCATTTCAACTTTTTTCCTGTCAATGAGTATGAATGTGTGAAGAATATTATCCCCTAAAAAAATAAAATGAAATAAAATTGTCACCCCACCTAATGAACACAAATAATGTCCCAAGGGTTTTTGGTCATCCACATGGCTGAAAAGAATAGAATTTTTTTCTGCAGAAATGAGAAATTTGTATAACTGGCAACAGTGTTAGAAAGCCAACAGGGCAGCTTGTGGTTGAATTGTAAGATTGAATTTTGCTTGATTACAAACAGTTTGGGATTAACAAAGGACTTCACATCATTTTCAAGGAATGTTAATTAATTTTGATTATGCACTATGATAAACCTTCCAATTCAAAGTACTCGACTGAAGTTGAGCTTACAGAGGTTTAGGAATGGCTTGCTGAGACCACTTAACTCCTTTTTTGTCATCCACATGCCTGATTTTTGTGTCATCCACATGTCTCATGAAGGGATATGTGGATGACTCTCAAGTCATGTAGATGATAAATGTAGGATACTATTGTGTTTGTGGTGTCTGTGACCTGTACTTAAGATCTTAAAACTGATTAAATGAATTTCTGCTTGATTCCCCCCTCCCCCAAAACCATAAAAACATAGTCTCATTAAAATTACATTGATTCCGGAGTATGCACACAAATTTGCAAATTTGGTGCAAAATCAACTGAAGTATGCTGAGAAAAATATGAAATAACATAAAGAAAAGCAGATTGTTGCCAAAGTTAGTCATTAATGTTGCCTTATGCCATCCACATGTACACGGATGTCATTCACATGGCTTTAAAAAAATTAAAATAAATAAGAATATAAACATTTAAGCTCTGCTGGTGTCATATTATAATCAAGTAACCCTTGAAGTATTTTAGTAATTTTTTTGAGATTTTTTAAACAAAGTAAAAAATCTGGATTTTCCACACTCCAAATTTTCCCGTATTTGAAGAATCACGTAAAAAAAAAATATATTTATATATATAGGCTATACTATATTGTATTCCCCAGCGTTATAGACATACAGTAGAGTCCCGCTATTCCTAACCGAGTTCAGAAAAAATACAGATTTTTAAAAATTCCAAATTGGAATGAAAGCTGGTTACTTACAGCACATGTCGGCTCCATTTATACAATTCCCCGCAATTAATTTACGCCTTGACAAATGAAGACTGACTTTATTCATGAAATCGGCCTATCCTGAATTCCCGCTAAACCGAACGATAGTCTGTCTCAATTAGTTCAGAATTTTTCCCCCAGGTTTCTATAACAAAAAATTAGGGTGCGTCCTTCATGAGAGGCAAAAAATTAGTTAAAGATGCATGCATACAAAAAAGATTGCATGGAACGCCACGCGACAGAAGTAAAACATTAATTAATTAATTTATTTATTTTTTCAATTTTTGATTATTGGATTTTTTCAATTTTGCATCATTAAACTTTTTAATATTGGGTTTTTATATTTTTTAATTTTTGATTTTGGACTTTCTAATTTTGGATCTTTGAATTTTTAATTTTGGATTTTTTAAATTTTCGATCTTTGTATTGTTTATTTTTTGATTTTTTAAATTTTTGATCTTTGTATTGTTTATTTTTTATTTTTTAAATTTTTGATTTGTGGATTTTTAAATTTTAAATTTTTGGATGTTATAATTTTTAATTTTGTATTTTTAAATTTTAGAAATTTGCATTTTTAAATTTTGGATCTTTGAATTTTGTAATTTTGGATTTTCTAAATTTTGATTCTTTGAATTATTTTATTTTTTGGATTTTTAATTTTGTATTTTAGTTTTTCAATTTTGGATTTTTTCAATTTCGGTATTTTCGATTTTTTAATTTTTAAATTTTGGATTTTTGGATGTTTTAATTTTTAATTTTGTTTTCTTTTTTTCATTTTGGAAATTTATATTTTTTAAATTTTGGATTTGCGCGGTAATGAACCTCCGGGTTCCATAAAATAGATAATATACCTTTAGATTGCTTAGGAATTGTCTATTGCCATTGAGGAAGTAAGGTCTGAACATTTTCCTTTGATTACTCCTAATCATTGAGTTGACTGTTTTCTGTGCAGTCCGCACTGAAAAAAGTCGGTTTTGAGTGTGACTGATTTCGTGACGGTTTTAGTGTGACTGATTTTCTCGATTCACCCTCTACCGCCACTAAAGAAGTTTTACTTCAAAAATTAGGATGCATCCTTCATGAGAGGAAAAAAAATTTGTTAAAGAAGCATGCATTAAAAGATGCACCAGCTAATGATCGATAGCAAACATATCAATACAGCAGCTGCGACTAATTAATATGCCAACTGTATCGCACATGTGACTATCGGAAGATAGCAGCTGCATAAACAGATGAGAAAGATTTATGCACATAATACTCTCGCCCAGCGGCTCTATTTGCTGTTACAGTATTCTCCCTCAAATTTGATAACTTTCAGCTTAAAACTCGCTGTACAACTTAAATATTTCGGTCGGTTTTTATTAGGGCTGAAAAATCGATTAAAATTTCTAATCGAGTTAACGCTTGACTTTAATCGATTAATCGACAAACAGGTTGGTATTTTAAACGTAACCAAAGTGTACATTTAATATTGTTTTACACGTCTAATAACTACTACACTACAGATAATTAGAAGAAATCCTGAATTAATGAAAACCATTACTAGTTAACTAGTGGAAAAATATATAAAGAACTTAAATGTCCGGTTACTTTTTCAGCCAAGACTTACAAAACTAAACTACCCTTCAGGTTTCTGAATAATGGGAATTGTTTGGACACAATAGGCTGAATGACACATGTTGTGCCAAGGCCGGAGAAGAGAGTTTTTCGGAATTTGACTAAATCGATTAATTGGACAATGTAATTGATTGACGATTAAATGTTTAATCGATTAATCGGTACATTGTCCAAACAAGCTTACCAACACAATGTCTACTGCAGACGTCCTAAGAATACTACAATATTAATGAACAATCGTTGAGTATATCGGTATTTTGTGCATTAATAGGAACCATTAAAGTAAGATTAAAGGTCATAAAACAAAGAATCTTCAAGACAAGATATAATTTCAGTCTCATCCCACAACAGTACATAAAAGCAACAAGAGAACAGCTTCAGCTCATCAATTCAGACGATAAAGGTGTTGAAGAGATATGGGCGGAAATCAGGGAGGTTGTAAATAAGGAGGCCTCTATAATTCCCAAGAAGCCTACCAAACATCACTCCAAATGGCTAACAGAAGAAACTATACAGATAGCAGACGAAAGGCGTAAAGCCAAGAAAGAAGAAGATCATATAAACTAAACTAAACTCCTTGGCGCTACATCCCTGGAGGGACTTGGCCTACCACCCGACCGCTGCATCATCTCCCGTAGGCAGATGGCAGGATTGGGGGGCATGTGGTCAGCATGCAGACACCCACGGCCGTTAATGGTGGTTTTCTGGACCGGAGCCGCTACCTCTCTATCAAGCAGCTCCCCAACCCGGAATCACGAGGCCGAGTGCACCCCTACCAGACCTCCCCACCTCAGAAAAATCCGAGGAGGCACCGGGAATCGAACCCGGGCCGACGGATCTGCAGTCAGCGACGCCAACCACAAGACCACGCCGGCGGCTGAAGATCATATAAAGGTGAGGAAATTAAATGGCGTCTTCCAACGAGAAGCAAGAAGAGAGACAGAAAGATTCTTAAATAATAAATGCAAAGAAATTGAACAAAACAGCAAAAAGAGTACAAGGGATATGTTTAAAGGTATCAAAGAAGTATGTAGAGAATTTAAACCTAGGTCAGGAAACATAAAGGGAAAGGATGGTGTCATATTGACAGACAAAAAGGAAATTATTAAAAGATGGGAGGAATACACCTCTGAGCTCTTTAAAGACAAAATCACAGAAATGGACAGGACAAGCTACGAACTAGAACCACCAATCTTAGAAAGTGAGGTTAAATTAGCAATAGAGAAGCTTCCTTCAAACAAAGCTACTGGAAATGATGAAATACCAATCGAACTATGGAAAGTATTAAAAGAAGACTGCATTCCAATTTTAACAAAACTATGCAATTTAATCTGGAAGACTGGGACATGGCCTATGGACTGGAAACAATCAGTGTTCATTGTTATTCCAAAGAAAGGGGATCCCAAAGATTGTACAAACTACAGAACTATTGCTCTGATCTCGCATACAAGCAAGATACTGCTAAGAATAATCCATAAAAGAATGGAACAACACATGGAGAGAGAACTGCCGCAAGAACAAGCAGGTTTTAGAAGAGGTAGAGGAACTCGGGACCAGATAGCGAACTTAAGATGGATCATGGAAAGAGCCCAGGAAAGAAACCGGGAAATTTATATGTGTTTCATAGATTACAGCAAGGCTTTCGACAATGTGCAACATAATAGAATGTGGGAAGTTATGAATAACATGGGAATACCTCTTCATCTGATCAATCTCATAAGAGCCTTGTACACCAACCAAGAGACAAAGGTTGAGATGGAATTTGGCGCGACAGACTGGTTCCCTGTGCAAAAAGGAGTGAGACAAGGATGCATTCTTTCCCCCGCCCTATTCAATTTATATAGCGAATGGGTCATGAGAGAGGCAGATATAGGAGAATTAGAAGTAGGTATTAGAATGGGAGGAAGACAAATTAATAACTTAAGATATGCAGACGACACTACACTACTGGCAGATAATGAGGAAGATCTGAAACAGCTGATAAGCATGGTCAAAGCAAAAAGTGAGGACGCAGGTCTTATGCTAAATTTGAAAAAAAACAAAGGTACTAACAACTGGCCAACAGTGTGCAATATCAATAGATGGTGAACAGCTGAACACAGTAGACAATTTCAACTTTCTGGGTTCCATTATAAATAGGGAAGCATCTTGCAGCGACGAAATAAAAAGAAGAATTAATCTTGGACGGGCTGCTGTGGGGAAGCTGAAGAAGATACTTAAGGATTCGGACATCAGTAGAAACACCAAAATTCGTATAATTCAGTCCATGATTTTTCCCGTAGTATTATACGGCTGCGAGAGTTGGACGGTCAAGAAAAAGGACAGAAAGAAATTAGACAGCTTCGAATTATGGACATGGAGAAGATTACTGAGAATTTCGTGGACTGAAAGAAGGACAAACGCTTCTGTAATCAAAGAAATAAACCCACAATACTCACTTGAGGCCATGGCATTGAAACTAAAACTCTCATACTTTGGCCACATCATGAGAAGAAAAGACTCACTGGAAAAAGACTTGATGACAGGACATATGGAAGGGGCAAGAAGAAGAGGAAGGAAAAGAACAAGATGGCTGGACGGAATATGTTCCATCTTGGGCAGGAATTGGAAGGACTTAATCATATTAACCCAAGACAGAAGACAGTGGAGCTCCGAAGTTCACAGAGTAGCGAAAGCCAGAGAAAGAACAAACATTTTTTAGGGATAGCAAGACCCTTCCCATCTTGCTAGAAAATTCGTACGGATCTCCAGGAGTCGCTAGCGACTCAAAGGAATACTACTACTAATAGGAACCAGTCATGATTACAGTTCCCATGCATTGTTGTTTAAAGACTTGAATTTCAATCTTATGACTTTAGAATTTTTTTTTGTTAGAAGCAAGTTGTGACTAACAAGGGAAATTTTTATTTTTTTAAGTGAAAAGTTGGAGTGCATCCATTAGGAGAGTAGATACGATAAAAATAATCTGTACTGGTTGAGACTAGAAGTATATAGTTACAGCCTAGGCTGATTAAGTACTCCTTTTTGGTGTGTGAACAGTCCGGTAGGCAGCATTATAATGTGTGTACTAAAAAAAATCATTTACAAGACTGAAATAAGGATATTCTACAAAAACTTGAAGGATAGGGTTACTAAGGACAGGCAATTCTTATTATCCTGCACTTTTTATTACAGTAGAAGCCCGAAATAGCACGGCTCGAAGTACCACGGATTCGGATGTAACACGGAGGAAAGTAGGCCTATGTCCCCCAATAAAAAAAATACCGTAGTTTTATAAATAAAAAATTTTTATTTTGAAAGTTGAGTTAAAACAGTAAAAATTCTGCAAAGAGCGGTTCTGCAGTGCATTTTTTTTACCGTTAGACCCACCCTCACCCGCTAGTTGACCGTCACCACTGCATTCCAAAGGATTTAGCAGATGTAACGGGACATGGAATGAACAGTGTAGTTGCGTAAGGATTAAAAAATCTGTACCTGCCAGAAATTCATAAAACCGAGGAAAGTGAAAATATGATTTTAGTTTGAATCACGAATTCGTATTGTAAAGTCGCGAGTTCATAATACAAAATGTCATAAGTGTAAATTGTGTGTGTCATCGAGACTTTGCCATAATTTTTACTGATATGTTTTAATTTTATCCTAAAATTAATTTTATATGAAAATATAGCACTCACCAGGAAATATTTCAGTGTCCTTTCACTGTTGTCCATTTCTAGGATTTTCTTGATTACATCCTTCACATCGTCCTCTGAGCACAGTGCTGCTATCTGGCTGTTCCAGCAGTGAACCAGTACATCATCCAGGTCATTCTGATCCTCTGGCATTGATAGCAACTGCTCTACTAGCTGCATACGTGCCTTCAAGTCATTGCTAGGAAAAAGGTAGATCTGTCTATGCGAGAACCTTGACTTCACTCGCTTCTCAAGCAGTTCTGTTACATCCAATCGACATGTCAATCCTACTACACAGATGGGTGCCTGTCAATGAAATACAAGATATATCAAATAATAATATAAATTGGCCTGAACAATTTTTATAGCAGTTAAGTTAAAAGAGGAACTATTAGTTAATATTCAATCTTCCAGTGACCAATTAATTTACAGAAGCACATGTTTTATGATTCAAAATTTTTGTTGACTATTCCACTCATATGCCGCGTGTTTGATATTGACCAACAACGTTTAGCAACTCCTCGGATTTAGACCAATCGTGATCGTTTATCTTATAAAATGCTTGCTATTAACATGAGGAAGGGATTTTTCTGATAAAATGGTCATTACTGGACACACAAGCAGTCTCGAATCTGTCGATAAACTCATAAACTATTGTGGGATTACCTATTTAAAACGAATTTTGATAAAAATGCAGAAACTGTTTACCATTCAGCAAAATTGTGAAATAATTAACAAAATTAAATGATTGTGATTTGGATTTGATAATTCTGTGTAAAAAGGGATTAAGCATTCTCAAGAACATTTAATTTTTGGCATTTAAAAATCAACACCTACACCTACATTATGAAACGAATGTACTGTCAAAATTCCAAGTCTCTACCTATTACAGTTTAGGCTCTATGCTGATTCTCTGACAGTCAGTCAGGACAAAGCCTTTTATATATATATAGATATACTGTATAGTTCAAGTAAAAATAAAATGTTTCGCTGGAGCTATGTACTCACAAATGAAAGTTTATTCTTAAAATTTTAACTAAAAATGGCCAAATCGTTAACAAAATTAAACACAAGTACCAGCAAAAAATAATAACTGAATCAAAGTCTATAAAATCTGATGTAAGTATTAATCAAAATCTGGTGCCTGGTAAATATTTTCTAGTGAGGGAGTTCAGTTAACTTTGAAATTAACGGCAAGGTAAACACCTTCCCTCACACTTAAAACTTACTAAAAATTCCTTAGAAATACTGGTAATGTAGTGTGGGTGCCACACTGTATATATCAAGGCACTGAGACTAACCTGTGCTGATTGGGCCACATCGAACAAATTATAGAGAAGTGTTTGATTATGATGACTGCAAAACAAATCAAATTCGTCGAGGATGAATATAATAGACTTGGATTTATTTTTACTCCCAGACTTCAAGCTCTCGAGTAGGAAAGTCAAGTTTTCTGAAACAAAGATCTTAATATTAGTACTAGGACAAGAGAACATAAAGCTATACAAAGCATAAAAAACAGCAATACCATTATAAATATGGTTTTATAAAAAAATTGATAATTATGAAGCTATTTACTTTAATGCATGATTCAAAATTTCTAGTCACCATATCACATTGGCAACAGTAATTCTGAGGTGGGCGACAAAGAAAAAAACTGATATTTTATGTACAGCAACTCTGCCAATGGACCGAAAGGGTGCAGAGTAGAGATGGGTTGCTCCTGAGCGAGTCGTTACAAATGAACGACTCTCTCTTTAGAGCGCCTCTCCTCTCGCTCCTTACAAAAGAGCGAGTCGTTCAAACACCTCCTTCGCCTCCTTGCTTTCACTACTCTTCATACCGCTCCTCTAAACATCTGCTTTACTCCAACCTGAGAATTTATAGAATGAGGCAGGGAGAAAAGAATGACCGGCGAAAAGAAGGAGTCTGCAATGACATCTATCGACAGCAAACGCATATGGGTAATAGCGAATCAGAGTAACAGGCACTGTTACACCGCTTACTATTTTGCAAGTAGAGATAGTACGAGCCATTTTATTGGCTGATGCTTTCTGAACTGGGAGCACACATTGCTGGAGAGCGAGAATTGACAGAGAGTGATGAATGAATGGTGAAAGGGGAAGTTGAAGGAGTCATTCAAAACACGCTTTGCCTCCTGCACTGCAACAAGTGCGCCGTGACTGACATCTATCGACAAGCAAACACCTTCAAGACATATAGCCAATCAGAGGAATCGGCACTGTTACACCGCTTACTATTTTCCAGTTTGAGATAGTACGTGCTGACGTTTTCTAAACTGAGAGCATGCGTTGCTGGAGAGCGATGAATGAATGGTGAAAGGGGGAGTCAAAGGAGCGCATTGAAGAATGAGCGGAGAGAAGGGGAGTCGAAAGAGCGCATTGCCATTAGGAGCGTTGTGCAGGGAGGGTACGCTCCTGAGAGTTTGGAGCGAAAACGCTCTTTGAACGACTCTCAAGGAACGCCTCCTCACAAGGAGCGGAGCGAAAGAGCGCGCTCTCAGCACCGAACGGCTCCGACCCATCTCTAATGCAGAGTTTTCAAACTGCCAAGTTATTGGGAATCCAGCACCAATATGACGAACGCCATTAAAAATAATCACAAAACTGTGTTATAAAAAACCCTTTAACATATTTAACCACCAAGCTTACAATATAATGTAGCATATATAGCACCCCTGGTGGAAGACTGCCACAAGTCAAAAATAACATTTTTTCAGGAGGAGCATTTAAAGATTTTGATTCAATATGAAAAATAGTAAATATTACTTTAGCACAAAATTGCTGCCACTTCCAGACAAGAACACTGCCATAATCTCGGTTTTACGGGCTTGCGTATGATAAAAAACTGAGATGTGGCAGTTTTCTGCTATTTGAAATATCAGATGCTAGTGAGAAGAATACTGAATTATATGCTGTAGAATCCTTATCGTTACGATTTGGGTTGTGGCACTTTTCCAGGACATGGACATGATGACAAGCACTTATAATAATAATCAAGGAATCGCGCACAACGTGCATTATCTTTATAAGTACTAGTTATCTAAAAATTCAATTTTTTTGACTTATGGCAGTCTTCCACCAGGGGTGCGATATGTCTATAGAGTACCTCACTTGGTGATAAACTTCTTGTATCAAATAAGTTACCTCCTTGGCATTACAAGTACAAATTTACAATTACAATACAAAAATAGTTACTCTTCTATGAAACAAATTACAACAAAGTATATTACCTCAACTCTTGCCAAAACACTTTTATTTTTAGTGTTATGTTTGCTAAGTAATCCTTCATGATTTTCTTTTGTTGGGTGCTTTGTCCCCAAACCCCTGAACCCCCCTTTCCAGGTTTCCAGGACGAGATATCTACATCTACATCCCAAAGTCCCTTCACCAGGAGCTTCGAGTACGGTAATTATAATAAATAATAACAGGTAACCTAACTATTGATAGCAATAGATAAGGCTGTGCGGGGGAAAAATGAATAAGATATAAGATCGTCAGCATGGACAGCTGTTCTGATTCCATGATACACGGTGCAAGAAAGCATAGATGGCCATCCTGCTCTGGTGAAAAAATGGTGCAGGAAAGCATAGATGGCCATCCTACTTTGGTGAAAAAATAAATAAACTGTCCATACAACTCACTAACTGGACCTGCCAAGGGCATCTAGTGGGCATTTGCAGAAGTGCTAGTAATTCCATTTGTTGGCAAGAAGTTAAAAAAAATACTTTTTCTCCTTTCTTCTCTTCTTTCCTTCCTCCTCCTCTTTTCTCCCTTTCTCTCCTTATTCTTCACCCTACCTATCTAGTTGGGATCTATCCCTAACTTACAATTTTATGCGAGCGAGACTTTAACTTGGATCACTGGCTTTGTAGCCACTAGCCTCAACTACTGCACGACAAGTGATCAATGGGATGTGAAGTGAAAATTCATCTATTTTAGAGAGCTTTAGTACATGAAATAAGAAATAGCGAAATCGTGAAATTGGTATTGGTACAAGGGTTGTTTTGGTATTTTTAATGGTAGGCCTATTGGTACAAAGGATTATTTTTTAATGGGATGGCTGTACTATAGTCGCCACAATTCTTAATTCTTAATTCTTAAGGTCCAGGCTGCCTTAGCAGAATAGTTTCACAATGAGTCCCTTCCTAATGAGGATCACTTATTGTTCGCCATATTATAACATAAAATATGGTTTAATTGATGCAGGAAAATTCCCTTGCACCAACACTACTTATAAAAACAGATTCTTCGCTGCTAGTAGTTCAAATGCCGCCACTAGGGGAGGGATTGAAAGTAGGAGTGGGGGACTCTGTTGTGACGTATGAAGTACTATTCCCCCCCAAAAAAGGACCCTTGCACCAAGCATCTACTGTCGCTGCTAGTAGTTCAAATGCTGCTGCTAGATGTCTCCCCACCCAAAACCCCTACTTTCCACGCAGGTCCCATTAGGGAGCGGGAGACTCGTGCGCAGCATGTATTACATTTTTCCCTAAGCAAGTTTGGCAAGATGGTACTCTGCGACCCAAGCTGGTCCCCTTTCCACATGCCACTCGCCTGGCCGCTTCCTTGCAGCGCATGCCATCATGCTTGTAGCCGCTGCTCAACCTCAATGCCGGTAATGCATAATTGCAATTGACACGTCACCTAATATTTCACAATAAAAAAAGACCCTTGCACCTCCACATAATATTTCACAATTATAAAAATTACCCTGGCAACAAAATAGGCTATTTCACAACAAAAAAATACCGTACCCATAAATAATATTTTACAAGTATAAAAAAACCGTATATTATAAAAACATTAAATATGGCTTAATTGATGCAGGAAAATTACCTTGCACCAACACTACTCTTTTCATAACTAACAAAATCTCAAAATTATAAAAACCGATTCTTGCGTTAAAACTCATGAAATCCCCCCTGTCATAACTCAAATATACAAAAGCTTCCTTTTCAGTGCTCAACATTCATTTGTGGCATAATGGATAAGACTCCTAGCTATAATGCTAGGGATCCCGAGTTCAAATCCCGGTCGATCCAAAATTTACTAGTAGGAATAGGTCTCAAATAGGTAGGTAGGGTGAAGAGGTGGTGAGAGGAAGGAGATGGGAAAGGAAGAGAAGAAGAGTATAAAGAAGAAATGGCAAAAGATATATTTATGCCGTGCACCAGTGAAGCTCCGCCCGCTCGTTTCCCCTGCTGACCCTCTCTTCCGAGCCAATGCACACGATACTGCTTGCTTCCCCATCATCTCCTATCACGGCTATGTACTTCCTCAATGCCGATACTGCAGCTCACTGTTGTAGCCTTTGTTATATACGTATGAAGCATGTTAAATTAAGACATGCAACACAAAATAAAAACAAATATTGGTAGAAGATAGATTTATGCCGCACACCAGGCAAGATCTACCTGCCGGTTCCTTCCCCTCGCTTCAGAGCCTGCGCAATCACCTCACTGTTGTACCATGGCTTCCTTGACAATTGTAACGATCATTTATGAAAAGTGTGGAAGGGTAAAAAGCTTCTGCATTTAGTTAAATAATGATAGATAAATTCTAGGTCAGTGACAGGTTTTGTTAGGTTAGCAACAAGGTTAGTTTAGAAGCAATATATACTGAATAGCGCGAGGTTTATTATGTCTCACGTTGAATCTCTTCTGTGATGAAACCCTAAACCCCACCATCCGAGGCGGGTCCCATTAAAGAGTTGGTGGGAGGAGCCTAGTGCGCAGTATAAAACTATTTTTCCCGAAGAAATAAATTCTTTTTTCTGTTTCATCAGTTGCGTAAGAGATGGCGCTACCATCGCTGCTAGTAGTTCAAATGCCGCTGCTAGGGGAGGGATTGAGAGTAGGGTCGGTTGGGTCGTAAAGTACCATTTTCCTGCCTATTTTGTTGCAAGGATTATTTTTATCATTATGAAATATTATGTGGAGGTGCAAGGGTATTTTTTTTATTGCAAAATATTAGGTGACATGTCAATTCTAATCATGCATTACTGGCGTTGAGCAGCGGCTACAGGCACGCCCGACGAGAGGGAGGGGCAGCCGGGGCTGCAGACCCGGGGCCCGTGCCTCAAACGGGGGCCCGGCCGACCAGGTTTTATTTTTTACTTTCTAAATTTACTCTAAAATAAAATTGGTTATAAGTCAATAAACAGCTTAAGTTATGTTTATGTGTTTATTTATCTGCATTGTCCTGTTGTTAATCTGAAACGGATTATTCATGAAGAAAAATTGCTATTTTTGAAAAGTAGAAGCAGAAATCCTTTTGGATTTAACAGTAGGCCTCACTAATGTTCGGCATTTAAAATCATGCAGATAAAATTGTTTTTAATTAGAACATTTTAATGTATTTTTCCGGTTCGTACCCGGCATCATTTAACCGATTCGGTCCTAGATCAATAAGGCTTCGTCCCACGGCCGTTATAAATGGTATACGAAGTTTTATGAAAATTCGATAAAGCGTATTGGAGTTATTGCGCTTACAGACACACAGACAGGTATTTTTCTACCAGACAATCTCATGAAGTACCGGAACCAATCTGACAATAATTATGTGGCATAAACCAAATATCGGGTGCCAAATAGGCTCCGCCCATCCCGCATTCCGTTGCTATGGCGACGGGAGCTGTCGGCCGGCCGGCGAACTCTCGCTCGGCTCTCGCACCGATCTTCCGACCGTTCCCGAACGCACTCCCGACCGTGTCCGCCTTCACTCGACACTCAACACTACCCCTATTGAAAATACGATTCCCACGATGCGAGAGTGCCCCTTGTACCAAATATTCAACATACGAGAATTGCCCCTTGTACCAAATATACCCACCTAAGTATTTACAAATTATATTTACGAATTACCAAGGCACCATTCGTCTCTGTAGTACAAAGGCTAGAAGAATTCTCGATTTTTATTTCATCGAGCACTCATGGTGTAGTGGTTAAGGCGATGGACTATAACGCTAGCGGTCCCCGGATCGAATCCCCGTAGGTGCGAAAATTTCTAGGATAGGAATAGGTCCCAAATAGGTAGGTAGGGTGAAGGAGAGAAGGGAGGTAATAGGGAAAAGAGGAGAAGAGAATAGAGATAAAAGGGGAAAATAAAAAAATTAATTTTCTTGTGTTTCTGCTATTTCCGCCAATGTCTCTGCGCCGCTACTACTAATTCCACCATTACCTACTAGATGTCTCCCACTGTTTCATTTAGTTAGTCCCCGCCCTAAACCCCTCCTTCCCGGGCGGGTCCCGATAGCGAGTATGGGAGGAGCCTATTTGGCACCCGATATTTGGTTTTTCCCAATTATGTAATATCATTACTTAATCTTTTTGTCGCGAGTTGGGTAGTGAATTTCATATTTGAAGGGGGCCCGGAAAAATGTCCCTGGGCCCGTGCTTTCTTTCCATGGCCCTGGCTACAGGCATGGCGGCATGGGCTGCGTTGAAGCAGGGCAGCCAGGCGAGCAGGGTGAGTCGCAAAGTACTAACTTGCCTTGGAGGGGAGGGATTTTCCCACAACTACTACAACTGGCTGTAGCGGGGAAGCAGGCCGTCACCATAGCAATGCTTGGCCGGGGTGGTCGGAGCTTAAGTGGTGACCTGTTCTTCCATTTTGGCTCTATACTTTTCATGATAGCTACCTGTAGTTAACTTACCTGCAAACGATCCAAATGTTTTACTTCCCACCACATTTTCTAGTTGTAATTGTTTTGTGGCATCCTTCAATGCCAGTCGATCATCACAGTGCATTAAACCATGTAGCTCCACTACCAATGCTTTCTTGTAGAACTTCTCTTTCCTCAGTTCATTCAAGGCACTGTTCAGCAGCTAAATGAAAGAAAAAACTATTTATTAATATACAAAATCAACCAACAGTATTACACTTAACTTCTCTCGGAAGTTGTAACATTCAAATTACCGTGGTTTTTCCTGATCCTCTTGGTCCTATGATGAGAACAGAATTACTTTCGCCCAGTTGAATAGTTCTTTTTAGAAGATCCAATATATGAGTCCTTTCTTTAACGTATCCACGAAATGAATTTTCGGGATTTTGCAATGTTAATTTTTTCTTTAAAACCCTTCTACAAGTTTTAACACAATCTTCCATGATGAATTCCTTATTCTTTTTCACCATTTTTACAGCTAGGCCGAAGCCTACAATCTGCCTCGTGGACAGACGAACAAAGTGAGAAAATGTCTCGAAATGTTTCAAAATTATATCTGTATCATCGAAGGTATTACGCTGGATTGTATGTACAACTAAACTAAAAACTGACAACGGATATTTTTTAAAGATGTATAAGTTCTTTGAACGCAAAACTCCTGTCGAAAACGTGCTTCAAAAAAGAATATGTCTTCCTTCCATAACTACTCTGCTGACAGCTCTTCTCGTATCACATTCCACAATGCTGATTGGCGAATGAATTAATACCACAATGCGATAAAACTAACCACCTACCAACCAACCAACCTTCCCCTGGTTCTAGAAGAATCTGACAAAATCCAGTCAAATTGTCAAACCAGAAATTTCGCCTTTTACCGCGAAATGAAACCACACAGCTGTCAGAGGCCGAACAGTATGGCCACACGCAGAGCCGTCCTCCGTAAAAACTTTACATAACAGTTTATTATCGTTCTCGGTAAAATGAAATTTCTAACAATTATAACAGTACATAAATCGCTAAATTTAATTTATTACATATTTTGATGCAGCATTAAGCCTATATATTATAAAATAGCTAGGTCGTACGATAGGTTAATTTATTTTTGGTATGGTGGCTAGGAGGGAAATATAAAAGATTTACCACCAGGTAGCAGGGCAGATTGTTTTTGTTTTGAAATCAACATGGCAGAAGAGGGGACGTCACAGGGGATGTTTAAGTTTAAGAAAAGGAATATTAGAAATCAGTCATCGAGAAAACGGAAAGGAAGCGATGAAGAAAACAGTAAGAGTTTGTGGGATGCCGAGTTTGTTATAAAACTTCCCCAGTTTTACTTATAAAAGTCTTGAATACATAACATACTTGGACAGATTTAACCTCAATGTTATATATATTATTATTCATCAAATCATGGTTTCATGAAAATTCTTAAACTAGGCGTAATGTGAAGGGTATTTTTTATAACATCAGAAAATCTTACAAACTATTAGGTACTAATATCAGGGGTAGATATCGATAGATATCATGCTTTGTACTGCAAAGGCAGATGAGTCTCTCTGACCCAGTTAGGTAGTGAGTAACTTGTATATGCTTGCACATCGTGCACTATTTCACTTTCATTCAATATAAGGGTAGCCTATGTTAGTAACCTACGATACAATGTTAGCTGATCAAGAACTTTTTAGGGTAAGAAACTGTAGGATATCAAATGAATACTGCATCTGCAGCTTGTGTAGTGATCCCTCCGAAAGATACCATCTAATGTTTATGCTTGAAGAGAGTTGTCTCCCTGACCACATTATATGCCAGGGGTGGCCACTAACCTTAACTTTGGGAGCTACAAATCTATGAAGCTGTTTGAAGCGAACCACATTGTTTTTACAATACACATTACAATTATTACAATTTACAATTACAATTACAATTACAATTTATTACTCCAAAGTACACGAAAAATATATACAAAAGTTGATACACCCCCCCGAAGAAGAAGAGCTTGTGTTCGGGGGTGGTTCAGTTATATATTAGAAATACTTATACTAAACAATTACTTTAAACAAAACAAAACAAAACAAAATTGTTCAATTACACAACATGAAATAAGATTTTACTTTTGAGAAGTGCTTTTTCGAGTGTCCATTTTTGCTGTTAGTTGTTTGAAATATGGCTGATAATAGCTAAGCGCAGTTTGTACGAGTTCACTTAAATGTTCATCAGTTAATGTTCTTCAGTATTTAGATTTTATGAACTTAAACGTTCACTACTGTGCCGAAAGCACAGATTATTTTTAACTTCCTATAAACCAAGGAAAATTAAGGAATGTAGACGCAGGTCAGAGAGGTACTTAAGTAAATAGTGAGCCGACTCTGAAAATACTCCACTGGTAACTGGGCCCAGATCCTAATCAAATTCAAATAATTAATATTTCAAAGTAATTAATAATAATAAACAAGATAAATTCAATTTTGTAGGAACAATTTATTGTGAATCAGGTAACAATTATTTCAACCAAAATTTAAAACATTCTGAAGAAATAGCATCTAGAACATCTAACTTATTCGGTGGTTTTTCGCCACACTCAAAATGACCCTTGGGCTTTTAATTTAATATACAATAAATTAACCCCAAACATTCACATATGTGTACAAATTATTTACAAATATTAACACAACAGGCCCGAAAACCTGTTCAGAAAATTCTTAAATTCCAACAAATTATTTATTTACAGATTAAAAATATATTTACATGTACTTGCAAGTACTCTACAGGGTCTGACCATAGTTTATTTATCTAGTTACATCCATTACTACAGGGATCAAACTCGAAATTGTCTAAACTCAGTTAGGCTAGTTTTATTTTGATTCGGAACAGAATTAGTGCCACCTTGCGTGTTTTAAATCTACAGTGCCTTTGATAATCCACGGAGCCTACCGATCATTTCCTAGTTAGGACTAAGCCTACACAGCATATAGCAATGTAATGAGAGAAAACCAATTAATTTTGTAAGGTTCATCTTTTTTCCCCACTGAAATACAGAACAAAACTCCCACCCCTTGAATTTAATTTAGAAAACTTATGGGAGGCAAATTTCCAAAGCCAAAAAACTAGAAAAACGCTATACAAAAATTCCCATTATATAAAACCCCGAAATTACAAACTGAAACTAAAAAATTTTGATGGCCGAAAATTCACAGGTGAGCATTAGTTAATTACAAACAAATCCATTTAAAGAAAAACTCACCTGAGAAATATGTCTCCATGACAAGCCTCCACACAACACAAAAGAAAAAAGAACTAGACACTTCGAACTCCAGCAATAGACTCCACTCCGCAAATAGTACACGCAAAGCGCACAAACCGGCTTCCCCCTCCCACTCATTAGCATAAGACCTCTTTACGTAAGTGAACACAACACCACATACAGGGATTCGGGCAAATTAATATCAGTATCAGAAGAGAAACGCTACAGAGCAGGAAAACACAAGCTCAACCAGTAAAAATATTACATTTAACTGCAGTTTTAATACCAGAAAATGGAGGTAAGAGGGAAACATATGTAAATTCATTATGACCGTAAATATTACGGCTCACTACAGAGATTCACACATATAAGTAAAAGGTAAAGGTAAAGTGATCCCTGTACAGGCCATGGAGGCCCAGAGGGTTCCAGGAGGTTGAGGCTCCCAGAGTTTGGACATTCGGCACATGAAGGTGGTAAGGTTGTCAGCCTTACGCACCGGCCGCCTTTACCCCCAGGATTGCTCCTGGTACTCATTTCTGTTAGAGGCTGAGTCGACCCCAGGGCCATAGTGCCACCAGAAGGATTAGGCCAATTGAAAAATCTCAATGACCTCATCGGGAATCGAACCCGCGACCTTCCGGTTTGTAGCGCAGCACCTCAACCACTACGCTACGGCGTACCCCCACACATATAAGTAGTCCCAAATATCAAGATAAGTTTGTTAGTAGGTATTTTTCTTCTGGAACTTTCTTCCAAAATTCTATGGCCAAAACACCACTTCGTTTAAATCCTTTTAGTCCTTCGTTCTCTTGCAGTTCTAGTAACTCTAACTCTACTCCAACTGTATCCTTTGTAATTGGTGATGATAGAGGACAGTCATCGCCCACAACATTTTTAGCAAAAGGATTTTCCAGGAATGAAAATGAAGGTTTAAGTGTTCTCAAATCATTAAATCAGCCATTGATTTCTTTAGCAAGATCAGACATTTTACACAAATAATCTTTTGTTTCCACCTGAACGTCAGGAAGGCTTTCAGCAATTTTCTTCAAAGATTTGAAACAAACGAATGTTTTAGTCTCGAGGTCTTTCCGAAAGAGTCTTAATTTGCTATGAAAACTAAATACACTCTGTGCTAAATCAGAAATAAATTTTTCACTTCCTCGTAATATGTTTTTATTAAATTATATTAACTATATACTTTTTAAAATCTGTATAATATTTACTCTTAGCTTGGTTTCAAGAGTCACACGAGATTGGCTCAAGAGCCACATGAGGTTCATGAGTGTCGTCGTGGCCACCCCTGTCATATGCAGAACAGTGATCAACATTTGCACATTGTGCGTTTTCCATCATATTATGAAATGTGAAAATTGATAATTTGAGTAATAGGCTCATAGTTCTTTAGGCAGTTGACCTAATTTACATAACACTTGTTATCTTGCTAAGTGTGGGCCGATAATGGTAGTGGGTGGTGTACTGTCATGTTACATGGCACTGCAGTCTTCTGTTTATAGTTCCACTGTTTGAAGGTAGGATCACATAAGTGCACCACCATAGTCTTAGGAATGTTTTTAATATTTAATTATTCATAGCTAAACTTGAGAAGCTTTTAAATTTTTATTTCTATATTGTAAAACACTCACATGGTTTTTTCAACCCCAAGCATGTGTTTTACTATTTTCTCTACCCCAAGAAAAGTTTTGCTAGTTTCTTACCCTGATTCCTGCTTTTGAAACAGTCTCACAAAAAATAATTTTGCCATTTTCTTGCTTCTGATTCTTCCTCTTGTACAACTCAGTATGGCTTTCTTTAATGCTTAAGGCAGAGAAAGCCGTGTGATTCCCAGCATCAGTGGCATGCATTGATACTCCTTGCTACCTCAGCAGTAAGATTAAACAATTTGCTCTAAATCTGATGACTCTAGAAATAAATTCATTGATGAACTGTTTTCAAGAGGAATTCATAAGCATTCTCATCTATAGGAGAATGTTTGGACTAGTACTGGGTATGTTCCCAAGTAGCTGAGTTCTTTTGCATCAGTGTCCTGAGCTGAAACATGGGTTCAGTTCCTGCACAAGACAGATTTATAGGGCGTATGTGAATAAAATATAATCCTGTTCATTTTTGTGTGTAATTCTGTTTACAGTAGAGTTGCGATTACACGGAAAAAAGGAAAATAACGGAATTTTCATCTACATACATAAATGTACATAAAACAGAGTCAAATTTAATGTGTAGATATTAAAGTTACAGATACATACGTACATACAAGTAGGAAAATAAAAAGCGGACCTACTAAAATATCTAAGTTGTCGATATGAGCCACTGTGCATGCCTAGATGCGCATTGGCTCTTATCGGCAACTTACGGTTAGATATTTTAGTAGGTCCGCTTTTTATTTCCCTACCTGTACATACATACATGACCTACGGGACATTGCCAACCCACATTCCTCCCACCTTCCATTTCCAACTGCACCTTCCCCAAGCCTCCTTTGTATGTTGTCAACGTTAAAGGAACTTTATATATATAAAAAAAAAATTATATTTGAACTTTTATTGGATTATTTTTTTTAAATTTCCTGTTTTTTTGCATCTCGTATTGCAAGGAATCTCGGATTTTCGAGGCTCGGATTATCGCGACTCTACTGAATTTAGTTGAAGATAATAAGACTTAAATGACTGATTTTAGAAAGCAGCGAAGATGAAACAACAGTTATAAAGAAAGACAAACGAGCTGAGAAAGCAAATCCATTAGTTCAGAAAGTAAGTCACATAATTAGATTTTTCTATTATTTATTTTATTTTTTAAGGAGAGATAAACAGGAAGAACTGTACACTAATAATGATAATTTTTCTTGGCTAGACAAACACAACACGCAAGATGTCTGGGTCGGAGGCTGGAAATGACAGTAGTGATGATGGTGATGACGTAACTGTGTCATACAGATCTAAACGAGTAGCAAATCGAGAAGGACCGTCTGACATGGGAGCTACTGCAGTACTGGAGATAGAGACAGAAGCTGATAAGGATGCACAAGCTATATTTGAGAATGCTCTCAAGATAAATAAGGTACAAATGCTCGGTGAGAGCACTATCTCCTCGACATTACAATATCCCTTTCTGAAACTAAACACTTGATTAAATATACTTGCTTTTGTTAAGGGGGGACATACAGCTTTCGATGAAATTCATTGGTGAGAAATATGTGAATTTCATTATTTTTTTTTCTCAGCAATGAATTGCTCTACAGTCTTGCAGTCTGACATACTCTTTATTGAATACTTCTAAAATTTCATACTATTTTCAAAATTAATCAAACTGTTATGGTTACGGGTAATTATCATTTCAGAATGGCTGCCACGTTTCATGCACTGAACAGCCGTTTCCCTGACAACTTCCACAAATATAGATATTTCTGAGTGATTATTTTTCTGTGTGTTTGTTAATATCATGTGAACAACATAATCTAGGAACTTTGAAATTTCTTCAGTGTAAGTATTTTTAAAAAAAAATATATCTACTCTTATACAATTCAACGGCCCTAAATAGCGTGCTTGCTCGCCCGCTTCGTGAGACATCGAGTATACTCGGCGATGTTCGTCTCTCGCAGTCTAAACTTTCATGACGACTACAAAATTAGGAAGGAAAACCGTTTCTTTATTATATAAGGCCTAAGTGAAATGAACACAATGAACAAATATTCTAATTTTATTTTTACTTACAATTTTCATAGCTCTGAACCACAAACATTTTTAATAATCTACCAGTATAATTTTCTTAAAAATCCTGGAGTCAATGAATAATGGCGGGCGAAGCCGGGGGCAACAGCTGTAAAATATTGATGGTTTTATGTCTTGAAATATCGCTGATAATAATAATCCAAACAAACCATTCATTCCCTTGAAATATTATATAATTTCTGAAAATTACACTGAATTGATAAAATAAAATTCACATCATATTCATGTCAATAAACAGCTGAGAAACAATACGTATTATGTGTTCACAGGTTCTTTGGAACTGAATAATCGATTCTGATATAGTTTTCCCAGGGGGCGCTTTCATGTCGTGGAATGTACTCTAAAGCAGGAATTTTAGCTGTTTCATCAATTATTAATGGCTTAGTTTATGAATGATTCGCGTGCAAGTGTTAATAAATATAATGCTTTAATAATTATTATACTCTTAATTTTTAATTTTTAAAAGAATTATCGTGGCGAAGCCACGGGCACCTCCTAGTAATTTAACGAAAAAGAAGAAAGAAAAAAAAAATGATTTGGAGTCTGAATCCATTGAAGCTGCCAATTTTGCCAATTCGTGAGCATGTTCATTTCCTCTTGTATCACTATGCCCACATGTTCACAATAGATATGATATGATATTTATTGTGCTAAGAAAAATTACAAAAGAGTCTACCGGATTTGACGTTTGTCTTTTACCGGAAGACAATCTTAAAACACAATTACACATTTTTCGTGGAAGTGTGTGTGTAAGCATAAAGGGCTACTAAACAATATAACTGGATTCCAGAAGGAAACTTCAGAAATTCTTTTTAAGATAAAAATCAAAATAAAATAAATGGCGTAAGTTTCATCTGTGCTTTCCTTAAAGCTAAGTTCGTATGTCTTTTTTTCTGTTCACGTCATGCAACCATTTTATATTTTTATTACTCTTGCCTAAGCCATAAAAAATCACTAAATAAATAATCTGCATACAGTAGATATATGTGGGTTGCCTGCCCGATAATTGTGCTTATTTCTACAGATAGTGGGTCAAGTTATATATTTATTAAGTGCCAGTATAGTACTTTATGAGATTGTGTGGTCTGTCTGTATGCGCGATAACTCAAATGTGCGCTATTGGATAATTTAATGAAATCTGGTATATGCATTTATAACGTCCATGGGAAGAAGCATAGTGATATTGGACCAAATCGGTTCACCCGGTACTGGAATAATGCCCAATTTAGTGCCCATTTTATGGTAAGATATTAAAAAAGATTTAACAATAATCTTAGGTCCAAAATTGACCGTAATCGCTAGTATTTATCTTTTGCTTCATTGAATGAATCGCTTAAGCGGCTTTGGATCGAGATATCAATATGAAACTTTCGTTCGACTTTAACATATAACATATTAGTTTTAATTAAGCTGCGTCTCCATTGATATACATTTAACACCAACATGTTGCAGTTAACATATGTTAAATGTTTATCATCAACTTGTTGATGTATACAAGTCAAGTGGTTTGCCAATTAACAACTGTCTCCACTACAATGTTATAGGTTAACATGTGTTGGCACGGTTTCGAACAGAAATGAATTACATTCCAAAAGAAAACGTTTCTGAAGAGGGCAGCCAACATTACAAAATGAGAGTGGTTTTATATACTCGTTATTATCTTCTTGTTAACTGTCTATGACTTTCTTAAATACTAATTTTGTACAGATCTCTTGATCTTTTCAAAATAACTATTATATTTTTCAACGATGGAGTATGCCATAAAAAATCATTTTAAAAGTAGATGCAATACTATTGAGAACACTGATATACCAAATACTCACATAATACAAAATGGATGCCGGGAATATTGAGGAAGCTATCGACTGCTTTTTGTTCACCCGGAAATTCCCGAACCAAAGCCGATTAAGCTGGCAATCGCTTTTCGTTTCCCAAAACAAAACCGATATTGACCGAATAGTCAATTGACTTGACACGTTGTCCATTTTCTCCGGAAAACAAATTAACATCTGAAAATGTTAAGTGCAACACACTGGGTTTGCATGTCAAGTCAATTGGAACGCGAAATTGCAATATACATGTCAATATCAACTTGTTAATATTGCATGTTGGTGTTAAGTGTATATCAATGGAGACGCAGCTTTATATTAGCCAGAACACTTATTATAACTCAATGGTATGCAAATTAAAACACCGGAGCAAAAAGATCTTTTGATTGATACGTTGTAATATGTAATAATTAGACCTGGGATTTTAGGCTCTAAAAAAATTAGTTTTAGGCACCTAAATTAGGCTTTTAAACTAGAAAAGAGGCACTTAAAATATGCTTCAAAAATGTGTAAATAGACAGAAAATAGATTTTACAATATTACAACACACACTTAAACTGTAACGTGATATTTTTATTACTGTTAGAAACGTGGTATATCTATTCTTAACAGAAATAACTGAAAAATTAAGACAGAATTAAAAAGACATTTATCAAAAGCAGTTATGGGTCATTAGAAAAATTAAATCACTACAGACATTGAAGAGCCTTGGATTTCAATAACGGCCAGCTCATGGCCTGAAGATATTGGATGGCGACTTGACACCGTATGTCCCTTCTTAGTGCTTGCTTCTTGTTTTTTTGAGCTAATCCTCCCCTTATCCTGTCAGTCAGTATTACTTTGGCAACAATTGTTTGGGAAAATCAAGTATCTGTGAAAAACCGACCCTTTGCTGTTCTGCTTTTCATACAAGGATGTCTATGATTGTAAAAATTACAGCAGTTTAATTTCATTTTAAATGTACAAAATAGGCATTTTAGGCACTAAAATAGTGCAATAGGCTCTAAAGGCCAAAATAGGCATTTTAGGGCACTATAAAACTCTATAAATGTAAGTGATTTATCATGAAACATCAACATATTTAAAAATGTTCATGTTATTTGATAAGGAACAAAATAGGCATTTGCCTTAAAATCCCAGGTCTAGTAATAATTCATTATTAGCTTTCTAAAGTATAATTCATTTACGTGTTTGTTTTTGGCTGCTGATAGGGTGTTCATGACAGCCAATCAAAATGCTCGGGTTTTCGAACATCACAGCTTATATAATAGATTAAATGAATAAAACAAATCTTGTGCTGCCATATGGGCATACAGATTCAAAATGAAACGATTAAAATGTACCATAGATTCATTAACCTTACCCAAATCATGCATAAACAATTAAAATGATGGATAATTTAAAAGCTAAATTTATGGCTTCGAGGTGCATTTCACAATTAAAGTGCACCACCCGGGAAAAAATGACCTCAGATTCAAGTTCCAAAGCCCAAAAATCCGCATAGTGAGTTTCATCTAAGTCATTCAGTATTTTCCCATTTGGGCGTGCATTCTGTAAAAATTATGTAAAAAAGTCAGATCTCTGATGTGAATCATAAACAAATGAATGGCAATCAAACAAGACAACCTTCAGTTAAATTCACAATTGAATATGGTCTTATTAATGGGTGACGTTGGATGTACACAGAAACATGAGTTCAAATATAATATTAATAAGTAAATTTTTCTTTTACGGAGGTTTATTTTACTTACAGTTAACCAAATGTGCCATGGATTCTCAACAAGGAAGGTAGCTTTGGACTCACCTGAAAATTTAAAGAAAAACTGCATAAGTTTAATGAATATTTAATCACATAAAAACATCATACTTATTCTGCAATGAAGTAGAATCCTTTTAGTTTCATAAATCGAGTTTTCTTATAGTTCGAGGTAGTATTGATCCCGTCTACCTCAGTTATCAAGACTAATATATACGGAAAATAAGAGTTCATTTGCATTTTTCAAAATATGAATCCAAGTTGCATCAACTAACCCTTTCATTGCTAACATATTATTCACTGTGCAAACTGGTGGTGCTGAATTAATTTTCAAACTTCTTTTATAACAAAAAATGGACAAACAATTGCAAATAATTTGTCAGTTTCCTCCAAAACAAGAGCACAGCATGTGTTTCTTTAAGTTTAGACGGGTTTGTGCAACCCTGGGGATGCCTGCATCACATCACAACACAGCAGCGATATAATGCATTTTGTTGCATGGTGCAATATACTCCTGAAATATTTAGCTACAGATGGCAGCACAAGGCAGATGACAGGGAACTAGTGATGTGAGGATGTACAGGTAGGGGGGAAAAAAAAAGCGGACCGACTCTTGTAAGCTGATTTCAGAGCCTTGTGATACGTAAATAAATGCAAGAGATGTAACGGAAACGTTTGTTTTCACAAGCAATGCAAATTACGTGAAATTATTTCTCAATTGATTGTCTATATTGTCTAGAACAAATTTCAATACATTCCCTGCTATCCTGTGAATGCTGCTAGGCATGGGCAGTGGCTCATATCAGCTACTTAGATATTTTAGTCGGTCCGCTTTTTTTTTCCCCCCTACCTGTAGATAACACATGACACTATAGGCTCACACACTGTGAATCAGTCTCAAGGAGAATTTCTTTCGTCTATTGGCTTGCAAAGTGGTGCATCATCTACTGTATTTTACGGACTGTAAGATGCTCTAAACCATAAGACGCACCTTGATTTAAAATGAAAATTTAAAGGAAAAGAAATTTTATGGATTCTAAATGACAAATTTTAAAGGAAATTATGTACTTCATTGGATAAACAAATTATAACCTTGTACAATGGAATCAGTGTAAATCAATTCTAACTTGAAATCTGCTTTGTACGAAAATCTCTTCTGTACAGGTGGCATAGCGTAAATTTTAACAACTGAACTGATTCTCATGAAAGACTGAAAATATCTTTACACCCTCTAACCTTTAATTCAACATACGGTAAGTATAACGGGACAAGGCTTTTAGAGGTCACTGCCTTCATTTAAACCACCCGACGGAGACAACTCCTTTTGTTTCAAAATACTCAACATTCCTTTCTTTTGGCATTGTATAAGTTAACTGACTTCCAGCTACCCTCATTTTACGATTGTGACAATGCACTAATTTACAGTCTGTGCCATAATTTGTAACTATCTTATCATTTATAACACCTTGTTTATATCTATGCTATTGTGGCAATATTTTCCATAATTTTAATTTTTTTCTGTACTTCAAACCATTAGACGGACCCAACTTTCGAGGCAAAAAAGTGCGTCTTATGATCCTTAAAAAATTGTATATATGCCAGCGCTGCATGCATATATATGGTTGTAGCAGTGCAAATATTTTCATTCCTTAAAAACTCTAACAAAAATAGTGAGCTTGTTGACAGCATTAAATAAAGTAGCCTATACCAAATGACTAAAAAATTTATGAAATCTGGCATAAATTTTCACCAAAAATGTGTGCCTCTATTTCTTAGTTCCAGTAACTAATTAATATTTTGCAGGAATTAAAAGGCAAGGAAGATGATAAAATTTACCGTGGAATGAACAACTACACTCAGTTCTATGAAAAGAGGGACACCGCACAGGGCAACGCTTCCAGTGGAATGGTGAGTAGTAACAGATCAATATGAATTCATGTACATCAGCGTTGAGGGTTTCTTCCTCTCAAGTGCAGTCATTTAACATCCACTACCAGACTTGTAAGTTCTGAGGACTTCTAAAAAAATTATCACACATGTAATTTCTATGGGCTTTATTAGAAAATTTAAAAAAAAGATCCTTTTAAAAGTTGAAATTAATTAAGAAATATTAAGAAGTTCATAAGTCAACATGCACTCAATGTAAGGAAAATTGAGTTACATTCAGTAATTGGGTTATTTGCCTGTAAAAAGGTCAGAAGGCAAAGCTACTGCTCACAACGAATTAATAGGACAAGGCGCATCCATAAAATAAGTTTCCCTGGGGCTGTTTACAGTAACAAAACATAATTTCATGGACGTTTATATTCCAACAGATACAGCAAGCGTTCAGCTATATTCAACGTATTGCCACCGGAACTGAGACATTTGTCACACTGTGGAATCAACTTCGAAACACCTGTGTCATAGAAGTCTGCTGCCAGGGATTTGAACCACTATGTGACAAATATCTCTGCTTTCTGTCATTCCCTGTTATTTGTTTAGGTATAGGAAAAGATGGAAATCACTGGGAGCAAAATCCAGGCTGTAGGGTGGATATTTAAACACCTCCTAGCAAGTCTCCTGCAGAAGTTCGGCATGTTTAAACATTCACCCTAAAGCCTGGACCTTGCTCCCAGTGATTTCCATCTTTTCCTACACCTCACAAAATGACAAAGAATGACAGAGAGGCGAAGGTGGTTGTCACACGGTGGTTCAAATCCCAGGCGGCACACTTCTACAACACAGGTATTCAAAAGCTGGTGCTACGGTAAGACAGATGTTTCAATTCTGATGGCAAATGTGTTGAAAAATAGCTGAACACTGGCTCTGTCTGTTGCAATAAATATTTCCTTAAAATTGTGTTTTGTTTCTGTAAACCACCCCAGGGAAATTTACTTTATGGATGCGCCTCATATAAAATCAGTAATAACCAGGGCCCGGATTCTAATGACATGCCATCTTTTTTATTGATACTACATAGACATTGCCAACTTGTACATAAATCCTAATCATGGCCTCTAGAATATAGAAATGCATTTTTATTAGGTCATTTTTTGTCATTTTATGCAATTTTATATTTTTAGGACATTTATTTCAATTTTACGTCATTATTTTGTCATTTTCATGTCATTTCCCTCATTTAGTCAATTTCATGCATTTACATTGAGTACATTAACTTTTTTTTGTCACTTTTTTCCGTACCGGGTGATATTTAAATAAATTACTAGGTTAGTATAATGGAACATTTTTTGTAGGATCTATTTTAAAAACTATTTTCTTACTTTTCTTCTCAAATGCTCCAATCAAGAACAGGGAACAAAGTTTTTAGACCTACAACATCCTTTACAGTTTTTGAAATTATGTAAGTTACAAATTAGTCTATAACTTTGTGTGAACAATAATAATTTTTTGTAAAGAAAATATCAGTTTTTAGGTCATTCTTTACAATTATTAAGTCATTTTGTTTAAAATTTACTATCATTTTATAGGTCATTTTTCAAACAATTTTAGGTCAATAGAATCCGGGATCTGGTAATAACACTTAAACGAGACTTTTCTGTTTGCGGTTTTTCTGAAAAGAATTACCTGTAAATTAATTTTAATTTTCTTGATTGTAAATTTTGAGTATGAGCTAAAAAGAAAATATATATATATGTACCCAGTGGTTGGTAGGATAAAATGTAATTACTGATACAAAATACTACTTTTAAAAAAACCTACTTTTAGTAACACATGTGTGCATTAAAAAAGTAATTGGGGGCCCAAAATATTTTTGTTTGGGGGCCCAGGCTGCAAAAATTTCACCACTGATCATCTTCCTATATAAATTAATATAAAAAAAGGTTGTTGTTTCATCATTTGATTCTAGGTTAGAAAAGGACCAATTCGAGCTCCAGCAAACTTAAGAGCAACAGTACGATGGGATTACCAACCCGACCTTTGTAAAGATTATAAGGAAACCGGTTTTTGTGGATTTGGAGGTAATGTAACTGTGAATGTTTTTGCATGGCACAAACTAATTTGTAACAGATTATTAAAGTAATGTAATCAGCATTTCCTGTGGAACTTTTCCACAAGTACTTTCAGCCCCAAGGCAAGTAGTAATGCTGAATAGAGGCATTCCTGGAGCATCCGGCGGAGAACACATGTGTGAGAAGGTGTTTGAACAGTGTGGAATGTTGTAACAATAGGGATACTTGTATAGAAGCGTGGTGGGCTGAAGGAGTAAAGATGGAGGATGTAGATTTATATTAGTGGAATAATCCCTGAGGGGAATGAGGGAAAGAGTGTGTACATAAACGAAGGATTATAGTGAGTAGAGCCATGTAGATATAATTGTGAATAAACGGGATAAAATGGGGAAATCAGTAATCATTTCTATGAATAAGGAATCCTAGCCAATCCTACCTCTAGCCTGGAAGAGGGGGACCTGTACAGATATTGGAACCACCAGCATCATGGAGCATCGAACCTGGACATCAAAGTAGGTTACCTCAGATAAGCTACACACCACAAGAATAATTATTCACACCACCTGAAAGATGTAATCTTACAAAATAGTATCAGTAAGGGTTTCCACCCTTACGAACGGCGTTGCAACCAAGTTTCCCCGTCACAAAAGGTGACAGTGAAAAGCAACTGTTTCAGTAAAATAAATACTGTGGACATATTTTCCCTGTTATAAGCTCTAACGGCTGTAACATACTAAAGCCAAACAGACTACAGTAGATTGCTTCTTACTAGAGGAGCTAGAACAAAGATTGGCTAAAATACTGGCAACCAAAACCAATGAAAGTTATCTGGGATATTCAGTTTACATCGATAGCTTCCAAATATTTATTAAATTCTTCCGAGTAAATATGAATATTCAGTCAGCTTGTGCATGTCAGAAGTGATTGCATGTGGCAATATACAATAAACACCAGTATAAAAAACACCAGTATAATAAAATTTTTAGTTTTACAAAATTATTTATTGGCCCCTTCTCTTTTACCTTTTTAATATGTGTTAAAACATTTCATTATAACAAATTTAGAACTTTTAGTACAATAACAACAAAATTCCGCTTATTTGCCTGTGTATAATTTTATTTCTTCCGGTGTATGCTGTGTAATATTGCCTCAGGAAGAGATATTAATGCTGAGTGTTGAATGCTGAATGGAAATAGCTTATGAATGAAAATGAGTTTTGTATGATTTCATATAGTTCCGACTTCCATGAATGCTTTATCATTCTGTGAAGTCTGTTTTCCTCTAACTTAAATAAATTCCTTTCAAAATAATGCATAAAACTAAGTGTTCTTACATCCCTTAGATTACATTTAAACAGTTTTCCTCTCTCCTGAAAAATTTACAAAAGTGGACTTACAGTGAACTATGTAATACGGTTTGAAACGTACCTCCTCATTTACGCATACTTTTAAATATATAGAAAAGAACATGCATTTTGCATACAAATCCGGGCTCTAGTGATCAGAATTATCGTTGAACTACAGAACATATTTGCACTTGAATCTAATGTGCCTTCGAATCTGTTGCACACCCCAATTTTGAATGCTACAAATGGACAAAAATGGTGCGCATTAGATTCCAGTAAATACGATACTGAACTACTGAAATCACGACATCTGAATTGCACAGATGTTTTATTTGCTGGTGTACTTATATTTTTATAGAATAAAATGTTATTGTTTACTTGCAGACAGCTGCAAATTTTTGCATGATCGTACTGACTACAAGTTTGGATGGCAGCTTGAGCGAGAGATGCAGGAAGGGACGTATGGTGATGCAGACAATGATCCTCATCAGTACGAGGTGGATTCAGATGATGAGAACCTTCCTTTCAAATGTTTCATTTGCAGAAATTCGTTCAAAGATCCTATTGTAACGAAGTAAGTATCTCATATGCATTCAGTTCCAGGTTCGTAGCCAGGGTTGAGTTTTCGAGGGGCAAATCAAATTTCAGAGGGTTTATATATATCACCACCCCAAAACAACATGAACTGAATTGTAAGTAGCCACATTAAATAAAGTGTGTTACAATATATTTTTATTATTATTTTGTAAATTTCTTCATAGATTTCAATATTTCTCTTGCTTTTAATTTGGGAATAGATTTTTGCAATATTAAATGCTATAAGTCTAGAGGGGGCAAGAACATATTCTGGGGGACTGCCCCCTCTAACGCACCCCTGACTAAGGGCCTGTTCAGTTCGATATTTTAATTTTAAAAGGTTATTGAAACGTATGTTGAATGAACTAGGCTAATATTATAATAATTATAATAAAATGAATTACAGAGCACACTCCTGAATATTCCTGAGTGGATTGTCTGGGCTAAGCTCTTCCTCCCTTTTGTTGTACAGTAACTTGAGCCGATGCACCTTGCCAGCTAATGGGAAGAGTGTCTGGCAAATGTCAGCATGCAGGTCTCTGTTACTGCCAAGGAAAACTGTATTGGTGATATGAGCCAGCAGTTGGCACTTGGCAAACTGTGTCGCCATGACTAGAAAAGACATGTTCAGCGAATAAGTAGGTCTTTGCCTAAGTCATTATAGAAGCATTGCTTATAACAAGTATTAACCCCCCCCATATCGATAGTCCTCTGCCAGGTAAGCAAGCTTTGCTAGCCTTATGGCAAGCGATTGATAGTTGCCTGCTAGCTGGGAAACCCCTAGCACTGTCAACAACATGCTTTCCACCTGCAAGCCACGATACACGAGTTCACTCCCATGTCAAAATGGATGACATGCTGGAATTTGTGAACTTTGTGAGAAATCGTGAAGATCAGGACGAAGCAAGAAGAAGGTTGCCGAACCGATATGTGAGGGACACGGAGAATACTTTTCACAAATATAGAGAATGAGAATTTAAGGTGTGATTCCGATTTGAAAAAGAAACAGTAAAATGATGCAGACCAGTTCCTGCTGGTTCCTCCTCTCTGCTTTGAACACATGGTGTTTCCAACGATCTTTTCCAAAGGCGTTCGTAGCAGGTGAAGATGTTCGGCGCAGCCATCTTAACATACTACTATTGCCAACTTCCACTTTGAATAATACAATATTCTTATGCTTAAAACTATTAAGATAATCTTTTATAATAGTAACATTAGATGATTTTGTTCAGAAAATGTTTAGTTTTCCTTATAAATGTTCTAAAAAAATACAACTAGCAAAAATTTATACCGACTTTTTCCCCTATCATATTGATCAGTATGATGTAGCCAATTTAGCTAGATGTCATGTGTCTACATGGTTGCCATATCGCTGCAAAATCCAAACCCCTGCCGGAACCCCTGCTGGCAGGGCTTCATCGATGCCATAAGCAAGCATACTTCAAGGGGTCTGCCAGCTGGGTGTGGGTAAACTGCCATACCTGACATAGCCTCATAAATCCGACCCTATGACAAATTTAATAGCATTTATATAGCCCATTAAAATCACGTTAGATTATATATGTAGACCATGAAAACATTGCTTAAAATTCAAACAGTAATAATTCTTACATTTGGATTATCTGTGTTTTTTGATTATTCATGCATATCACATTCCCATTTACACATATAACCAGGAGTTCACTGTGATCGAAAAAAGGTTAAACAGTTTTCAATTTGAGTAAAATAAATTTAAATAAATAAAATATTTAGGCGCACCTTTTTTCTCAAAGTGCAAAATGCAAAATATACTAATTTTTTCTATTTATTCTGTTTGTTGTAGGTGTAAACACTACTTCTGTGAGAAGTGTGCATTGGAACACTTCAAGAAATCTACGCGTTGCTACATATGCAATCAGCAAACAAGTGGAGTCTTCAATCCTGCTAAAGAGATAATTGCAAGAATAAAGGGAGAAGAGGCATCTGCAAACAAAGTTCATGATGATGATGATCGAACTGAACTTCCTGACGACGACTCAGATTAATGTACAGTTCCATGTGAATTATTTTTGTTGCGGATATCTGCTCACATTCAAATAACTATAGTAAGAAAGTCTACCACTGATTACATCAACCTTGGTTAGGATGCCCGGTCATTTGTTAACAATAACCATGGCTATACGAATTTCACTTTAAGTAGGTGTAAACAAAGCCACGTGACAAGGGAGTGCCTCATTGGCTGGTGGACGAGTTGTAACTTTTTTGGCTTAGTATGCACACTCTTGCTCTTAATAAAATAGTTCGGTTCAAACCATACCTTTTTGTAGTTATTTTCGTGCAGAGAAATTTAAAAACACATTTCTGAAGCAGATCTGTTTTTGAAACAAAATTAATTTGGTCAGATTTACCTGATGCATTATATCTATGTGAACTAATTAAACCATTACAACAGAATGTAAATAGTAGGCGTTTACGACGGGTGTGCGCATGCTCAAGCATGCCATCATGGAATGAACATGCCATAGCCCCCTCTCAAGAAATGGGTATGACCTGCTGAATGTGCGTTAATTTATTTATTTATATCGGCTATACAATGCTTACATGTAATGGGAGTGATTTTAAGGCACATTTTCGTACTCATTTCTCACTTTACGGACAGAAGGGGGCATATTTCGCGCTTATAGACACATTTTGCAGAATCGAGTAAATTTCGCGATATTTCGTGGATTCAATTTGGTTCATATTGGTATTTTAAGCATATAAAAGCTTAATATATCTAAGGGAAGTTGTTTTATAAAATTTCACGCTTATCGTTGTTACCAAAAAATAAGGCCCCTAGTTATCAATAACATCAAGTGGAAATAGGGGGTGCTGCAGTTCCACATTGCCTATACATGAGCTGCCCCTGATCATAGTGCTATCAGAAGTTTATCTCTTAGTGACACAGGATGATTTCCAATCATAGGGATGCCTACACCCATGAAGTTCATTAAGGTCTATATCGTTATTGTTTAATTTCTTGAATGCTACAACACCCAATGTTAGCAACTTAACCGCTCTCCTCCTTGGTTACTATTTAACTCTTAACTGGGCTCAGAGAAACATGAAAATGTATGGTTAACTCCTAGATGTTATTTAAACAGCCTAACCGAGTAGGGTGGCCAGACGTCCAGCTTTCGGCCGGACTGTAAGGCTTTTGGCTAAGCAGTCCTCCATCCGGCGCAGCTTTATGCCGGACGTTGATTTGTCCCCCTCTGATGGATCGGTAAAGCGTATTAATAATTTTATTTTTATTTTCACGTACGTTCCTGCCAAGGAATCTATTCCTAAGATTGGCGCGCTTGTCCATACGATGATAGCGTACTATCATTTGTTTGGTGCAGTACTTGTCGTTGGCCGTACTGTTGATTGTTGTTCAAGTCTCCATTTGTATTGTACATTCATTGCATTGTATTGTACATTCATAAATAGAGATGAAAATCCCTTTTTGCAGTGCATAATCATTTATTTTATATAACTGCAGTTATTAAGTAAAATTAGTCAGGGTTATGCCATGTAATATCTGCTGTCCAGCCGTCCATGCCCGAAGTTTTATACTATGCTAGATTACCGAAGAAGTGTGTCCTCCTTTCTGAGATTTTTGAAATGGCCACCCTATAACCGAGGTCAATGCAGTCAGCCACTAGACCTCATTTGGTGAAACACTGTGTAGAATTTTGTGTTTTGGAGTCATAAAATAAATAAAAAAATTCTGTATGTGATGAATTTCATGATCTAGTGGTATCTTCTAAGAATTTACTTATACCGTACTTAGTATGTGTAAGGCTTTTGGACTAAGGACACCCCCATGACAATTACATGTTGGTTTAATCCACATTCCTTTTTCCCTCCTTCTTCCTGGCATTTATTCGAAAGCAATCTTTGACAGTCTTTCTTGATCCATCCACGCCACATGGCCATAGCATGTTAACTGTGTTGTTTAAATATTGTATGGATGTTGAACAGCTATCTTGTATGTAAAGAACTTCAATTTCACTGGAGAGTGAAAAAACAGTTTAGTACCTTGAGAGTGAATGCTAATGTGAAGAATGGAGAGAAATACCTGACAATGCAAGTGAACAGAATAAGAATCTCGAAGGCAGGGAATGTCATATGTGGTTGAAGCGGAGGTAAAATCATGCTGATATATGAGATTATTTTTACACTCATTTTCTCAAGTTTGTACCATGCCTTGACATACCTAGGTACAAGTTTTTTGCAGAAGATTCAGGAAGTATTCTTTTATCGGTATCCAATGAGAATTCGTTTTGTCATTGCCTTCAAAATAAGATATCCTTTTCAGCATCCTGTCTTATTTTCAATTCCTAATCTTATCTCTTCTACATAATCGAGATGAGCAGTCCCAATAATCCATTGCCATTGGCAAATCTTCTTGTTCATAAATTTTATTGAACAGCTATACAGAGTGCTTAAAAAAAATGTATACACACTTGGAACTGTCATAAAAAAAAATGTATTTCCCGTTCTACGAGGTTAAATATCTGGGAGAAAGTAATGTTATATTTCTTCAACAGGTGGCAGCAGAATAGTTTCAACAATTTTCCAACAATCGTACCAATAATCATCCTACAATGAAAAGTACCTAACTGCTTGCTGATTCCATACTCCCTGCCATTTGTGCATTATACAGTTTAATTACCAACAAGGTGGTGCCCCGCCGCACTATTATAGGGACATAAGAGCATACCTGGATCAAAATTTGCCAAGGATACCAATCGAGTTTCGTGCACGCTCTCCAGACCTTACGCTGCTGGATTTCTTCTTATGGGGCACAGTAAAAGATGTGTACAAACGTAGGCCATGTAACCTAGATACGCTTTGGAATGAGATTTAAGGGGTTGGCGCAGAAATCTCATTGGACAATTGGGTACGATGTATGGAATCAGTGGTGGCTTGTACTCAGAAATGTATTGATGCTGAAGGCCACCAATTTGAATATTTGAACTCTAATCCCATTTTCATCAGAAAGTCATTTATTTTTCAAATTGGACTTGAAGCTTTCCATTTCCAGAAATTTAACCTTGTAGAACGGAAAATAGATTTTCTATGACACTTCAAAGTGTGTATACATTTTTTTTTGAAGCACTCTGTACTTATGAAACATATAAAGCTGTGCTTTTAGCAAAATGTATAATTTAAATGGGAGATAGCAGTTTTCCCTTTACTTCTCCTCCGTTTTAAGTTCAGTGTCATTTCTTCCATCACTAATGAGTAGGGACCGGATTCTTTGGTTTTTACCTATTTTTTCCCTTACTTCCAAAACAAAAAGCGCTCATACACTTTTTCGAATCATGTCCATAGGATTCACCCACATTAATTCTGTGGCACCTAAAAATACCTAAATGGGGTATAAAAACCTAAATATACCTAAACGGGATGTGAAACCTAAAATATCTAATTTAGGCTAATGTTTTGCCTTTTTCGTTTGTCAATTGAGAAATCGATATTTTGCGGAGAGACAATAATTTTTGTCGGGTTGAAATTAATTCCACCAGCGTTTTGTTCAACCCATTGTCGTCTAAGATGGACAGTATCAAAAGAGGAAGTATAAGACTACTGTCGTATTCCTTTTAAAATATTCGTACGAACAGCCACTGTTGCTGTGTATGAACAAGGATATAGATTTCTGTGTTTTAAAGCGCTTGTCAGGGTTGTCATACGTACGACTATAGTCGTACTCACTCGACTATTTCATAGATTTGTACGACGTGCGACGTAACCGTGAGTCGCACGCCTATTTGTACGACTGTTTTTAACATAGCGTTTTATATTTTTTAATCAATCTACTGACGAATTTTAAATTTTGATATACATCCAGCTCTTTATTTTCTCGTGGTTTTTGTTGTAAGCATGTTGCTAGCAATAACACTGTGGCAACTACTGTTTATTTCATTTTATTGTATTTTATCAAATTTAGCACATCGTATGATAATGAAACACGCCCAATCATTTAAAAATAATATGAAGGAAATGTGAGGCAAGCTTAATTTCACTGCTTTTTTTGTTTATGCTTTCTTTCTTCAATTGTGTAATAATGTCCTAAAGCAAGTTTACACAAATTTAAGTCAATTTTACAAGTATTATGTATTGAATCCTATGTAGCATATTCAAATTCATTAATGGCCGGTTTCTATAAACTCGCGAATTACCTATGGGTAAATTATCCAATGGACAGAATTTACACAAGAATAACACCACACAAACACAAATAATTTAAAGATAGCAATCACTTACACTTGTGGCGAGTTTCTAGATAAATGTCCTCTAGGTAAATATGAAAATGACAGAAAAAATGTTCCTACAAACTCGGGCTAGATCTTTCCAAAGGTAAATCTTCGGGTTAATTTATCCTTTCATGGATGGCTGGATAAAATTTAACCTTTCATAGGATCAATAGTAATATTTAAACAATGAGAATCAAAGCCTTCTGAATTAAATTAACTGTACAACTCCAAGGCCTTGCTCATTATACCATTGTAGGTTAAATGGAACTAATTTGTCCATGGGTAATTTACCCATAGGTAATTCACAAGTTTGTAGAAACCGGGCATAAACCAATTATTCTACCAGATAAAGATATTTTGGACAAAAAACCTAAAAAAAACTATTTCACCTAATGGAAAACCTAAAACAGTGTTTTTAAAAACCTAAAAATCCGGTCCCTACTAAGGAGTTTAACACCCAAATAATATTTTTTGTTCGGCCAAACTATAATACGCTTATTACATGTGAGATGTGACGTAGCGGTATCAAAGTGAAACTCATTTCTACACTTGTCTATTTCAAAATCAGTGTACTGATTATTATCGAATACCGATTGATATTGAGACCTTGAGAGAAAATTGCGTAATAATTAGCCTGTATTTAAAGTAAAATCAATTCTGTTCGTGTTAATTTTAATTTCATACTAAAATGAATTAATATCGGTGCTGTAAAAATTCATTGGTTTGAACAAAACAGCACAAGGAAACTTTGATTTGACTGATGCAGTAAACTGCCATCTGACGTACCAGACATGAACTTCGTTAACCATATTGTTGTAAAGTTCATGGCCGGCTCATTTTTGTCTGTTTGGGCTAATCTGAAATCTCAAAATTTGAACAATTAGACTAATTGTGGTTAAATGAATATAGTAGTATGCAACCTTGCTAATAATGGTAATTGATAGAGCAAGGCATTTGATGATTTTGCATCTTTTTTAAAATGATGAAGGTTAAAAGGTTAAAAGATAGCTCGAATATATAAATGTGTATGTTGAACGAATTGATTAAATAAGGGCAATTTATTTTTGCAATTTTTTGCTTTATTTAGCATTTTTTGTCATTTTTAAGAGATAGGTCATTTTTTGTCAATTTTTGGGTCATTTTCTGCATTTTTATGTAATTTTCGGCATTTTAGGTCATGTTTCAGTGGAGGTAGAGAGGAGCTTTTCCATGTACAAATCGTTACTTTCAGACAACAGACAATCGTTTTTATTTGAAAATTTCAGTCAAGTGTTCATAGTTCATTTTTATTCAGGTTTAATGTAAACACCACAGCAGTTTGTCTTGGAGCAACAATGATTTTTTCTTTCTAAATGTCACAATTTGATGGGCATGCCAGTTCACAAAGATTTTTTTTTTCGTTAAAGGTGTCAAGTAGTATAGATTTACTTACTTTTTAGTAATAAAATAAGTGTGTTTTATATTGTAAATTCATATATAACACACTGTCATCCGTTAAATTTGTTTTAGCAATTCATTACTTAAAAAATAAACTAATTGTAAGTAATAATGGTAAATTTAGGTAATTTTTTAAAAAATTACGTGTCATTTTTTCACTATTTTCAGGTCATAAATGCATTTTTTATTTTGCAAATTTTCTCTATTTTATGGTCATTAAATGCCTTGCCCTAGAAAATAAGATACTCATATAAAAATTATGAAACTAGCAAAGCATACTCGTATCTTTATAAATGCCATTATAGGAGTGATGCATAATGTACTAATTCATCACATTGGTTAATAATATCTTTGTCTTAAAGTTTCAAATCTTTTTTTTCTCCTATTATCATATAGGCTACAGCACTTTGATTTACAAAATTAAATTCTAACCCCCATTTGCTGCAATCTTCAGTTAATTCATGCTGGTTGGGACTTGACCAGCAGCGTCGCCAGGAATTTTACTAAGCGGGGGCAAAATCAATTTCGGACCTCAATTTCAAATGATTAGGCTAAACACATTAATATTCACTTACAGTAGTTAACCGGATCGTTATTTTGAACCCAAGCTGAATTCGACGAGGCTACAAAGATTTTCAAGTTAACAGAATACACTCTTTTGAGCAATGGCGTAGGTGAGATATTATTATAAATACATATTATAATTATAATTAGTTAATACTTGCTAAACTCATTATAAAGTAATTCTATTTTTTTATATTCCATGCTACAACTGTAGGTTGACAAAGAGTACCACAAATAAATGAATCCATAAGGCAATCCAGAGGGGGGCAGTTGCCCCCCCATGGACTTGACACGTAAAAAAGTTTTCTTTGTGACATGTAAAATATGTGCATCATGCAGTGTTACTTAATGTAATGGAGCATGCAGTTTAGTTTTAAAAAAAAGTGAAATATGTGTGAAAAATATATAATTTAAATCATAAAATAAAATACGTAAAAAAACCCTCTTTTGACCAGTGGCGCCAACTTTTGAAAAACATTGGGTGGGCTCAACAGATTTTAATAAAATTTCCATACTCCCACAATACAATTTTTTTTTACCTGTACGAAAGACGGGTAACCAGCTAGTGATACAGTAAAATGTCTTGGTGTCTTCTCAAATTACCTATGAGAGAATGTAATTTTTCCTGAAAATGGAGACAACTGAACATCACTATCACCCGTGAGAAAAATGGGCTCTTTTGCTTGGATTTTTTTTTATAGATATTGGCCTATATTTCTAAAACACAAGACTATTCGTCTGTGATTACAACTTTGGTGATAACTGATAACAAACTCGTACAAGGCTACAATGAAATCTATAACTTAACAAGCGTGAGACAAAATGATTGAAATTGGAAACGACGAGGGATCAACGCCTTCCTAGTCGTAGTGTTCGATTCATTTACTAATAAAAGCAATAGCTATTGTGTATCGAGTCTTTATCGATCGATTTAAATAACCTTGTTTCGATTATCTTACGGAATTGGCGGCCAGTTGAGTGTTCTAGTGTGTAAAGTGGTGTTCTGTTTTATATTTTATGTGAAAGATTAAGTAGTGACAGTGGTAAAACTATACGGTTTGTCATTATTGAATCTTCATATTTCACTCGATGTGATTAGATTAACTGGACTTGCTTCTCTTGTGGTGATTACGTCTTGACAACGCCGGCCTAATTCGCTATCGTAAGTAATACATTTCCATCTATTTTTGTAGTGCAGATATGTTTATAGTTTGGTTAGATAGACCGACTGTCTTTATGTTGCCAAGTTGCCTTGTAATGAATACGAATAGCCTTCGGCGAGCCGCGGTGGAGGAGACTGTGGGTTCGAGTCCCGCCTCGGGCATGGGGTTTTCTATATGATCCGGAAAACAAGGAAAAGAAATGGTAAAACAACACATCAAATAGAGGGAAAAAAGTACGTTAGCCGTGAAAGTCTGCCCGCAAACACATAACTGCAGTAAAGTATAGCCATGGCCCTCTTTATTTAGTAACATCTATCTATATTAATAAAAGGAAGTGTATTTCTACCTCCATCTGTCTGTCTGTCTGTCTGTCCGCGATGCCCAGCGAAATCTACTCAACGCAGAGATCTGAAATTTTAAACATAGGTGGACTGAAGGGTCGGAAAAGGCACCTCGAAGCCGGAATTTTAATTTTCGCTTTCGTTCGTGAGTTATGAGTGAAAAACGGGCAGAAAACGTGTATTTTTTTGCGTTTTCGAAGCATCAGTTTTCAGTAATACTGAATGTCAAATAAGTTACAGTAGGCTTTGGCTATTTTTGTCGTACCTTGGACATAAAACCATCGCGATCGCTTGAATGTTGTAGCTCACGCTGGTCGATTCATTTGTTTATAATGTCAAGGCACGCAGACTTATGAAATTTTCAACTACACCGAAGAGGAGGGTTATTATTATTATTATTATTATTAGTATTATTATTATTATAAAAGGGATAATCAATATAGGCCTAAATATGGTCAAACATTGCTCGGCTTGGACGAAACTCACTATGCAGGGGATTTCTGGGCCAGGGAACTCGAATCTGAGGTAGCTTTTACCAGGCGATGCTATCTAATCGTGGCATGTAGTCCACGTGATTTTGGAGTTAATAAATATAATGATTTAACTATTATGCTCTTAATTTTTAATTTTTCAAATAATTATCGCGGGCGAAGCCGCGGGCACATGCTAGTATATTATATTATATCCGATGTTCGGTGACCCGAAGCATTTTGATTGGCTCTCGAGGACATAGGTTAACAGCAGGCTGTGGTTATTGTTAGGACTCGAAGTGATCTCCATTTGTCAGTATACATCTTTATAATGCCTGAGCAAAATCTATACAAGTTAAAGCAGAAGCTTCTGTCAACATTAAGTATTCTATTATTAAAGATAAATCAAATCGAAAAGAAAGTTTGGGTATCAATACTAAAATGACGGTCCTATTAAATGCAAATACTGTACTAATTTGTTGGAAGGACTATTGTACTATTTGATCCTATTGTTACAAAACTATTTTGTGTTATATTTTTGCTAGCTTCCATGAAAATTGGCAGAAAAAGATTTTCCCTAATTCCGATAATTGTTTACAATAGTGTTTTTTAACAGCTTTTTTTTTAATATCTGTACTTATTAATTTCATACTTAAATGATTTTTCTCTACTGATATTTGATTCAAGTAGAAGTGTAAGATTTATGCATGTTTTCCCATTGCGATATACCTAAGCCCCCCTATAAGTTACATTTCCCTATGGCTTATTGTCTCTTGATGTTCCTTCTACACTATGATCTTTTTTTCTTTTTAACCAGTCACCAATGTCTTGTATTTCACACTCTTCACTTAGGCTATAGACCTATCTCATCTACTTGCCTTGTCCAGTAATGTCCTTCCTGTGATATGACAAGCATCATCTAATTTCTATTATCTGACTTTCCCGCGGTCTCCTTATGTACAGACCTACATGAAAAAAAAACAATGTGCTTAAGTTTTTTTCTGAACGCAAAAATGTCTTCGGCTTTTTCAAATCGTAAATATATACACTGACCGGCAAAAAAAACCGATCACTGTAAAATTTGTTGTACTTTTAAGATTAAACATAATTTTGATTGGATGTTTATACATTGTTGTTGCTGAGGATGAATTATTATTTTTAATGGATCATTAGCTATAGATTCAGCATATCTGCTTTCTTCATATCTTCACTTTATCACCAAAAAAAAAAAAAAAAAAAAAAAAAAAAACATCGCAATATGGTGATTCCAATATGATTATAAGCACTAGCTTGTCGTACACATTGCAAGGTGTTTCATTGTTGTATTCCGTCATTTCCTTCCAAACTGAACGGAAACTGTCTCCCTTCGCATCGCAGTGATTCTGTCAGTAAGTTTAGTTGAAATTAATCCCTCTCAGTCCTGAAGACTTTGCCAAAGCTGTTGCTCTAATTTATGATGGATGCAGCCTCTGTTATGCCCTTGCAACCTTAGGCTCACCATTCACCACGGTGCAAGAGGAAAAATGGGGAATTAAGTGTGAAATGTGTCATTACATTTTAATCTTAAAAACGCATACAATTGCAGTAAATTTATTTCAAGCACTAGGCCTACTACATAATTTTTATTTAAACTTAATTTTTAAAAATTTCTTTAAAGGATCGGTTTTCATTGCCGGTCAGTGTATATATATATATTTTCGGTGGTGGCTGTGAAAACTGCGCTAAAAGTCGTAAAAAATTAATGAACTGAAAAAATATTTCAAATGATCGTGATTGAATTAGAACAATAGGGGATCGTACTATATAAACAACAGCCTGATTTTCGTTGTACAGCGATTCAACAAAGAAACAGGATTTTTAGTAGTAGCAATAAATAATTACGTTAATAGTATACGGAAAATTATTGGGTGGGCTCGAGCGACACGAGGCCATATAAGTTGGCGCCACTGCTTATGACTAATAACTACAATCTTACAAACAGTTCAAGAACTACAGAGTTGGAATCTTGCGTGCAGGTGAAGAACTAGGATTCGAACCCCCTGATGCAGAATACTAATTTAGAGCTTGGTGTGGCTTATCAACTTTATGTTTCAATTTACCCCAGAAATAAAAAAAGTCGTGGATTAGGTCAGGTGACCGAACAGGCCACAAATCTCTACGAATAATGCCTTCAAACATACTTACAATTATTCTCATAGAAATATTGGCTGTATGGACTGTGGCAGGGTCTTATTGAAAGCAAAACAAAATATATTGCCAGCATTTTGCAACGTGAACTACGGCAAGTGATGGATGGTTTCTTAAAGAGGTGCCAAAATGTGTGGACAACGATGGTGGTCAGTTTCAGCACCCCATTTCGTAACGTTGATAAGCAATAGTATATTGCGATACAAGTGCCGTAACGCATGATTACGGATCGAGGTAATAGTTTGAAAACACGAGGCGCTTGCGTCGAGTTTTTTCAATTCTCCGAGATCCGTAATGCTCTTACGGCACGTGTATTGCATGCTATTTTTTGCACGATGATTATTTATATCAATTTAATTATACTAATTGTGATATTACCTGAAAATATTATGTATTTATACATTCTTGAAGATAGATGTTTATTTCAGAAAGTGATTCGCATGTGTTTGTTGTTATGGGAACCGAATATTTGTCCTGGGGGCCTTGTCCATAAAGGCTTGTATTATGAAGTGTATCGTAATGAATTATGACGTGGCGCAAGGATCGTAAGTAATTTAACCGCATCGCAACGCCCTTAGCAACAAGATTGTGTGGGAATGTCAACTTAAGATCCACGGCAACAACGTTCGTAAGTACCACTAATTAGTTAAGGAGTGCAAAAAGTCTTTAAACATAGTTAAGGAAATTGTTGTATGATTGCATCAGCGCCACGCTATGATAGCCACAATCTCACTTAATAAAGAAGGCCTTGGATTCAATGCAGTCAGATGTTTGTAAATTCACTTTGCTTTAGATGTACAAATTTAATGGGGAATGTACTATAATAACTAATTAATACACTTTTTTATGTTAAATTTATAGAGCACAATGTATACTCTTAATTATAGTTGTATTAATGTTAAAATATTGGGCTATAACTTATGAGAGCTAGTATACATTTTACTAAACTCCGTGGCACTACATCCTTAAAGGGAGTAGGTCTACCACCCGACCACTGCGTCATATACCAGGGAAGATGGGAGGATTGGGGGCGTGTGGTCAGCATATCGACTCCCACGGCTGTTAATGGTGATTTCCGTGACCGGAGAGTATAAATTTAACAGAAAAAAAAACATCGGGTGCGTGGAACGCCACGCAACAGAAGTGAAACTTGGTTTTTTTAATTTTTCGATTTTGGATCAATTGTATTTTTTCAATTTTGGATTGTTGGACTTTTTAAATTTTGGGTTTATGGACTTTTTTAATTTTGAATTTTTGAATTATTGATTTTTAAAATTTTGAATTTATGGACTTTTATAATTTTGGATTTTTTATTTTTTAAATTTTGGATCTTTTAATTTTTTAATTTTTTATCTTTTAAATTTTGGACCTTTGAATTTTTTATTTTTTAGTTTCTTTGAAATTGGATTTAGGATTTTTTAATTTTGGAATTTAGATTTTTTAAATTTAAAATTTTGGATTGTTTAATTTTTGGATTTTTGGACTTTTTAATTTAAGATTTTTTATTTTTTAGATTTTGGATTTTTTACTTTTTAAATTTTGGATCTTTGAATTTTTAATTTTTTTAATTTTGGATTTTAAAATTTTTAAAATTTCATTGAGTTGATTGTTTTTTGTGCAGTCCGTCCAGCCCCGCTACTTTCGTGACGATTTTGTTCGTAACTCAGCTCTCGATTTACTCCTAGCGCGGCTAAAGAAGTTCCACTTTAAAAAGTGTATTAAATTACAGTCTCTTATAATAATTTTAAAATATAGTATTTAGTTAAATAGTTGGTAATAACTTAACATATGAGAAGGGAGTACACTGCCTTTTCTATTTATCGTCAAGTGTGAAAACAAATCGTAACATACAGGTGCGGCAGATTTAGGCAGTGCGTAAAGACATTTCACGCATCCTTCAACCGCATCGCCTGAATTTTTTAAATAGTTCCCTTGATAGAAGAATTACTACTAACGGCTTAGTGACAAATGCCTGCGGAGATCCCTTTTTCTAACAGTCACAAAAATATCGGATTCCGCCTGCAACAGAACGACTAGAAAACCCGCAACACTCAAATACTGGAGAAGTTGCCGCAGAATCGCGGGTTAAAATTTCTGTATGTATATCAGTTATATCACATTCTTGGAAAAATTCAGGGCTATTCCTTCTTATTTTCCCTGCTAAATTAAATACCATATTGTGATACTCGTATGGGAAGTGTATTATATAAGAATATAAGAAAAATTATTTAAGAAAAGAGACGAAATCGAGTCATACACATGTTATTCCCATTTTTACTATTTTATCTGCTATAAAGGTAAATACGTCAAAATACTTACATCAACATTAGGTAAGTTGTAAACAGCTATTCTCTATTTGGTCGGCAGCGGTGTTCTAGATCCGCAGGCCGCGGGATCAAACCCGGCCGCGGTCGATGTATTTTTCCGGACGTAAAAATCCGGGCACGGAGTCCTCCGGGAGGGACTTTAAGCTGGGGGACCCGTGTCGTAGATTTACGGCAGGTTAAAGAACTCCAAGCCTAAATTAGAGCCTCTGGAGAAAATTTCCCGGCCTTCTTGGGGGGGGGGGGTTGTGAGGCGATGGGCTTACCACCTGTCCCTCTGCCCTCTCTCGGAAAATAAGCGTAACAAAATTCACATCGGTAGCAGTAACCTCCACTTGGAAGCCTAAATGCCCCGACACTCTGGGGATATAGGACAGATTCAGTCAGTCAGTCATTCTCTATTTGGATTGGGTATTATACCAACCTTATAAACTAGTATTAAAAATTAGTAGGCAACTTTCAGATCTGTGCAGTTCTTTGGAACCTTGTAGTAGCTAAACGGTAAGTGATATCAAAAAACCGATTGCAGCAACAGTAAAGGATTTTGAGAGAACTACATAGGTTTGTCCTATGCCTTTTTGTCGTATCTTCATCTGTTATACCTTATACAGAATTAGGCGTAGTCTTTTTTACTCCATTTTCCTCACATCATTAAATTTTTGAGAAACTTATAGGACAGATAGAATCGTAAAATTTTATAAAAATATTGGCACATCCAACTGCTTTAAGCATGCAAAATTTGGTGTTTGTAGCTTCCATAGAAGCATGGAAAAAGTGACTGGATATCCGTTACGCCATTCACATATGTAGTCAAGGTTATTGTCTAACATTAACGTTTACCCACTTCCACAAGAAATAGAAACTTGAAATTTGGCAGACTTATAAATTTTAGGCTATAACCGGTGGAAAAATTCCAAAAAATTAGAATATTTTATTTTTACCCTCCAAAAAAGACTTCGAAGCGTTTCCCTCATTCATGCCCGGTTTCTATAAACTCGTTAAATACCTATGGGTAAATTACCAATGGGTAAATTAGTTCCAGAATCACCCACAATGATATAATGAGGAAGGCCTTGGAATTTACAGTTAATTTAATTCAGAAGGCTTTGATTCTCATTGTCTAAATTAACATTGATCCTACAAGAGGTTAAATTTTATCCAGCCATCCATGAAAGGATAAATTAACCCGACGATTTACCCTTGGAAAGATCTAGCCCGAGTTTGTAGGAACATTTTTTCTGTCATTTTCATATTTACCCAGAGGACATTTATCTAGAAACTCGCCACGAGTGTATGTGATTGTTACCTTTAAATTATTTGAGTTTGTAAAAGTTATCCTTGTGTAAATTCTGTCCATTGGATAATTTACCCATAGGTATTTCGCGAGTTTATAGAAACCGGGCATCACTGACATTAATGTTTACCCATTTGCAGAAGAGCTAGTAATGTGGAATTTTGCAAACTTACAGCTTTTCGCCTGTGCCTACGTGTTCCAAATTGATAGATACAAGCAGTGGAAAAGTTAAACAGCAGTTAAAAGTTCTGCTGCTTTATGCTGTTCTATTATATGCGAGGGTAAAGGAAAAGTGATTCATCTATGGGCCATGGACATTCGTAGGGTTTCCGGGATGTTGAGGCTCCCAGATTGAGACATCGGCACCGGCCGCTTTTTATCCCCAGGTGTACTCCTGGTACTCATTTCTGTTAGAGACTGAGTCGACCCCAGAGCCATAGTATCATCAGAAGGTAACCAATGGTAAAATCCCACCGACCTCATGGGGAATCGAACCCTCGACCTTCCGGTTTGTAGCACAGTTCCTCAACCACTAGGCTACACCATAGCGTACCCCTCTATTATAGTGCAGTTATTCATTGCATGGCCAGGCGTCTTCAAAGGCGTCGGTTTTTCTTTATGTTAATTGATCTGATTAATGCCCGGTTTCTACAAACTTGTGAATTACCTATGGGTAAATTACCCATGGACAAATTAGTTCCATTTAACCTACAATGGTATAATGAGCAAGACCTTGGAGTTGTACAGTTAATTTAATTCAGAAGGCTTTGATTCTCATTGTTATTGATCCTATGAAAGGTTAAATTTTATCCAGCCATCCATGAAAGGACAAATTAACCCAAAGATTTACCCTTGGACAGATCTAGCCCGAGTTTGTAGGAACATTTTTTCTGTCATTTTCATATTTACCTAGAGGACATTTATCTAGAAACTCGCCACAAGTGTAAGTGATTGCTATCTTTAAATTATTTGTGTTTGTGTGGTGTTATTCTTGTGTAAATTGTGTAAATTCTGTGCATTAGATAATTTACCCATAGGTAATTCGCGAGTTTATAGAAACCGGCCATAAATCGGTCTTGGCTTCCGCTTCCCCAAACAAAAGCAACGTTGCAATATTCTCTCATTGTTATCACTGACCTCAGCTCTTCCTTCGCTTTATTCAATTCACACGTGTTATTGTTTACTGTAACTAGATCTTGCAACCCCGCGCTTCGCTCCACGCGGAGTAGACGAGTAGCTGTCACGGTCGTCACAGGCCATTCTTTGATTTTGATTGGCTGGGGTAACTAGCTGATTGGTGCGGTAAAAATAAAGAATACGGGTTGAGCTGTCGGCAAACTTTTTCTCCTAATGAAAGGAAGCCATCTGGCCAGGCAATGAATAACTGGACTATATATGTGGTTAATATAATTTCCATCTATCACTTTGTTTTATCAGTTTACCTGATTTGCTATAAAACAAAGAAGTTAGATAGATAAAATGCAATTTGCTAGGGTTTTAGCTAGAAATAAAAATGCTTTCAGATGAAATTAGACGCAGTGGCGGACGCAGGGGGGGATAGGGGGGTTACATCCCCCCCGAAATTTGAAAAAAAGTACTCTAAGTGGCCAGTTTTATAAACTAATTGTATATGTAAGTTGATTAATTTTTTAAAGTATTTTTTCTACCTATTCAAATCCCCCCCCGAAAAAAATTTCTGCGTCCGCCACTGATTAGACGGTTTCAGATATAGTAGATGCGACTTAAAACCGATAAAGACAAGCGACGTTTGATTGTGGCATCTTTCGTAATATTTCGATTTCCTCAGTTTGATTGGCTGCTTGTACAATCAGAAAGGTTTCTCGATTTGATCTTCTCTTCGTTCTGTCGTTCCATTCCCTATTTCAATAGACTTCCTGATATTATCTGGTGACGTGGAGTGGTTAGTCTGCCATCTATTTTCTACTTTTCCTCTCCCCGATGTTTGCGCATTGTTCGATTTCTTCAGCCAACTGACAAGCGCAATTTCAAGAGAATTGATTCTCTGGCACAGTTGAGGATTCCAATAGTACTTCAAATTGAAAAGCTTTTAACAACCTTCGAAGGTAGTCTATAGAACTAAATAACATTTAATAATATTTGTTTGTGACTTTCTCTTCTTCTTCGGGATTAATAAAATCAGGTAAACTTATATAACAAAGTGCCAGAATGCTTTTGTTTAATCAGTGATAATTGCAATTCAGAAAGTAAGTTATTTTTGTAATCCATTTCCGAGTTAAGCTCCAGATCGATTCATTAAGCAGGGCTTACGGAAGAATAAATGTCTAGTTTGACAAGTATATGTGAAGGAATATGTGGGTAGTGTTATTTGTCAAAGCTACCTGTATTGCAACTTCCAAAGCCGTATATGAACACTGCAAAACAATATGTTGTCATGAGAACTGATTTATTATTATTATTATTATTATTATTATTATTATTATTATTATTATTATTACTAACCATTTATTAACATTACTTACTTACATTACATTATTATTATTACATATTTAGTACAAGTAAAGTAAATTTGCATCTGGTAATTTCAGAATATTGTCAGCAAAGTAAAACAAATAATTACTATTTACAAAATCCGTTACATTTTATTCATGGAATAGTCTTAATAAATCCTACACAAAATTACGAGATCAGATAAATTTAGTCGAACTTCGTTCTACCAAATATATCGATAAACTTGTATCGATAAACCTATGATGAAACATCAGCTCGTTATTGGAAACATATGCAGCGATTAATACGTCACATGCTGCCAGTGAACAGAATAAAAACACATTATTTTATGCAACATAAATTGTTTAGAAATTAAAATAATTTAAATGCAAGTTATATGATTAAATACAATATAGGCTATCGATTCGGTGCAAGCCAGTTCGTATGCTTTTATTCTGTGCTGATGCTAGATTTTCTGAAATAGATTAACTATGTGTTACATGCACCATTGGTAGCATTGGTTACAATATGGTAACTCATTCGATTAATCGATTGTTCATTCATTTAATATCCCGTGAACAACGGGAGAGGTAAATCAAATGAAAGAATAAGAAGATCTGTCACCCTATCTATAAAATAATCAGAAACAAACCGTAGCTGTTTATAATAGGGTTAAGCATCGATGGCCGATGTTTTCATGTCGATGATTGATGTTTTTTACATCGATGGAAAACAACCGATGTTTTTGCTACATCGATGTTCCTTCCCGACATCGATGTTTCTTCCGACATCGATGTTTTTGTAATAAAAAGAAAGATTAATGGGCCTACCTTGGATCTAAGATATAATTTTAGTTACAGCAGCCTAACTTCCCAAAACATCGATTTTTTACATCGATAGTTTTCAGGTCGATATTATCGTCACATCGATGGAAACCTCCGAATTTAATGCTCATCTCTAGTTTGTAAATAAATAGTTAAACTTATTCAAGAGAGAAGGGTGCCTGAATTCCGAGGTCATGCTGTAGACAGGCTGAATGAAAACTCGTCATGCGCATTGGAGCGGCTCCAACAGTGCCCGTTCATGCGTTTGTACAGGAATGTGTCACAGGCCTGTGAAACATACACGAGGTAGCTCATGACATCCTCAGCAGATATGGCGTCAACACAATATATCTTGCATTGTTTGCATAGTTTTATTTTTTATACATTTTTTAAAATGAAGGCTGACGAGTTTTTTCTGGTCCAAGAATAAAGAACATTAATATAAATTACTTGTACCTTTTCAGAGCTGAAGTTATACACTGATAATAAGGCAGTCATGAAGTCAAATCATCAGTGGGCTCTAAGTTTAAAATCAGTGACATATTTTTAATTGGAGGAGTTGGTTTTCGTGAATGACAAGCAAAACACAAGGATAAAAAATCGGGTGCGTGGAACGCCACACGATAGAAGTGAAACTTCTTTGGCAAACGTTGAGGGTGAAATAGAGGAATACATATAATTATATCGAACAGAAGAAGGAAATCATCTTAATAAAATAAGACATTCACTTTTTCGGCATTTTAAATCGAATACGTATAAAACAATAACACAGTTTTGATGAACTAATGCCCAAACTGTCACTGATCGTAGCCACTGTGTTTGTTTACATGAACGGGACGCTTTGGTTGAGTTTCCGAGAACGTTAGTGACGTGTAAACGATGCTCACGCAACGAGTAGAGTAATCTATAATGGTGAAGGGCTCACCACGCCACTAGCTCGAAGCAGTAATAGCCCCCCGCTCAATGCCTGTACCTTTCCCCCGCGCGCTCCCGTGGCCCCACTCTTTCGATAACAACTCTATGTTTGCTACTTACCCCCACTACTTTCTTGGCGATTTTGTTCGCAACTTGGGTTAGCTCTCGATTTACTCCTAGCGCGCCTAAAGAAGTTTCACTTCAAAAATCCTCATATTTTAGCGTAAATAATTACTCTTTTAGTCTTATATCTCTGATTTTATACAGTTTTGAAGGCGACGCATTTATACGCAGTGAGAAGTCTGCATCTAATTGTATGGGTGTTGGAAAACCAGGAGATATGTAAATATCATTTAACCATTTAAATATTATATCTGCTGCTATTTTACACGTTTCAAAACGAATACTGGGTCAATATGTAGCCTACAAGTGATGTATCATCTTTGACGAATATCTATAATTTTTAATTTTAAAAAGAATATTTTGCCTGATTTCTATATATAAGCGGCTTTGTCCTGACTGACTGATGGCCGGTTTCTATAAACTCGCGAATCACCTATGGGTAAATTATCCAATGGACAGAATTTACACAAGAATAACACCACACAAACACAAATAATTTAAAGATAGCAATCACTTACACTTGTGGCGAGTTTCTAGATGAATGTCCTCTGGGTCAATATGAAAATGACAGAAATAATGTTCCTACAAACTCGGGCTTGATCTTTCCAAGGGTAAATCGTCGGGTTAATTTATCCTTTCATGGATGGCTGGATAAAATTTAACCTCTCATAGGATCAATAATAATTTAAACAATGAGAATCAAAGCCTTCTGAATTAAATTAACTGTACAACTCTAAGGCCTTGCTCATTATATCATTGTAGGTTAAATGGAACTAATTTGTCCATGGATAATTTACTCATAGGTAATTCATTAGTTTGTAGAAACCGGGCATCAACGTACAGCCTAAACTATAACAGGTAGAGACTTGGAATTTTTATGGTACCTTTGTGTTATAATGTAAATGCACACTAAGAAAGGATTTTGCAAAATTTTGATTTTAAATGCCAAAAATCAAATGTTTTCGAGGAGATGAAAAACCTTTCATAAGAAACACACGAACAATTCGATTGTTGTGGAAGACGTTCCTATCAACACCGTATTCAATTGTGAAATTAATTCAAGATGGCCTTGCTCGGTTGCTATCTTGATTAATTTGTTTACGATTCTCAGAGATCTCATTTACACAGAAGACCATGAAAGCACACCTAAATGGGAAAATATTGAATAATTTGGACGAAATTCACTATACGGGTTTTTTGGGGGCTAGGGAGCTCGAATCGGAGGTCTTTTTTACTTTGTTCGTAAAATACACCTCGAAGCCGTTTTTTGGGTGGTTTTTTAATTTATCAATCCTTATAACAAAATTGTTTATGCATGATTTTGATAAGGTTCATGCATTTATGGTTCATTTTAATCGTTTCATTTCGAATTTGTATGCCCATATGGCAGCATATCGTTTGGCTCGTTTAATTATTTATATTTTAACGTTAAACAATATAATTAAGAATAAAATTATGTAATTCCTGCAATTTATGTAAAACAACGTCAGTGTTAATAAAATCAGGCAAATTGATGTAACAAAAGTATCAGAATACATTTGTTTAAACAGTGATAATTCCAAATATGATATTCTAAGAATAAGTTATTTTTGTAATCGATTTCCCAGTTAAGCTCCATATCGATTCATTAAGCAGGGCTTACGGAAGAACAAAGGCAAGCATATGTGAAGGAATATGTGGGTAGTGTCATTTGTCAAAGCTACCTTATTGCAATTTCCAAAGCCGTGGATGAACACTGTAAAACAATATGTTGCCATGAGAACTGATTTGCATTTGATAAATTCTTTCTAATATATTACCATAAAATGGGCACTAAATTGGGCATTAATCCGGTATCGGTTAGCCGATTTGGTTCTATAACAATAGGCTTCTACCCATGGACGGTATAAACGTGTATACCAAGTTTCATGAAAATACGATAAAGCGTATTTGAGTTATCGTGCCTTTCCAATATATTACCATAAAAATAGGCACTGAATTGGGTATCACTCCGGTACCGGTCAACCGATTTGATCAAATTTCAGTAGGCTTCTTTCCATGGGCGTTATAAAAGCGTATACCAAGTTTCATGAAAATCCGATAAAGCGTGTTCGAGTTATCGCGCGTAGAGACATACGGACAGACATTTTCCCGTCCCCCACAGAATCTCAGAAAGTACCATAGGCCTACTGGCACTTAATAACTGCATATGAGCTAGAAATGCCATAATGTCAAGGAGACACACCTCCTCGGCATGCTATGATCTCTTATTTTTATTTGCTAACCTTTCACCACATTACAGGGAAGGTATAATATATGTCATGCTATGCATATATACTGCATAAAATCACGAACTGTTGTCTGTGTGAATTTACTGCATGCAATTGGGGCGTACAAAACCATTACAGTGCCTTCAACACGCCCTTGCTTGCCAATGTAAAGGAACCTAAAGTTAGAGGACATTTAACATAAGGCTCGCAGTTTTTTTTGTAACCTGGACTTCAAAGGGTGGGATTCATCTAAGCCACTAGATCAAGTGACTTTAAGAGAGGAAAGTGAACTTATTTTGATATTATTGCTACTAATATGAGGATGGAATTTTACCTGATAAAATGGCCAGCTCGTTACTGGACACGTGAGCATTAATGTGCCGTGTTTAATACGTCACAAGCTGCCATTAAACAGCAGGGAAACAGATTAGTTTATACAACATAACTTGTTTAGAAATGAAAATAATAGAAATGTACATTGATTCAGAACACAATTTCAATTCGGTGCAAGCCATTTCGCGTGCTTTTATTCTGTTCTGCTGTTAGCTTACCTAAATTAAGTTAAATACGTATCATATGCACAATTGGTAGCACTGTTCACGACATGGTAACTCGAATCGATTCATGGATGGTTGGTTCATAGTATGCCGTGATCTCGCAGCAGTTAGTTTTGTTTTTATGTAAAAATGCACGAAAGTAATTATTATTTGCATAATCCGTTACATTTTCATTCATGGAATAGTCTTAACAAATCCAACTCGAGTTGACGAGTTTCATCAGTTAAATTCGTTCCTGCTGCGCAGTCGCGAATCTATCGATAAACTCGTAAACTCTCGTGGGATTACCTATGAATAAAATACACCAATAATAGAAACAATTGACAATCAATAGTTCCGTGGCCTACCCTACTGTATACACAGAGATCCCGAACTCTTGATATGACCTCGCAGCTAAAAGGAGTATAAAAACAGCTGAATAAAGAAATTATAAAACTTCACAAGAAATATTGGTAAATCTATTGCTATACTGGTTTAAAATAAAGTATAAAATCTCTCTAGGCAGGCCTACAGGCTGAGGTAGTTTCGAAGTGCTTTTGGTTTAATTTATTGTCGCTGCGCAGCACTCTTCTTCTTTAGCCTCGGCATGACAAACCCGCAATAATAACTGCAATAAGAGGAAAGAGCCCTTTTTCTACATTCAAATCTCGCCTTATATGAGAGCTATCGAGAAACTAGTTATTGATTTGTAGAGCATTCGTCAAGAGTTTTCAACGATACCCCAGAAGACATGGTTTCAAAAATTTCGAAATTCCATCCCCCCACCCCCATTCGTACCCCTGAATCGTTGGTGTCACTGTAAACTCCATAGGGAGTACTCTAATTTATTCAAACAAAGTTACCCTCTAACCTTCATAGGGGCCGAGATATAAATTTTTCAAAAATTCAACCCCCTCCCCCGACCACCCCTCTTGGGCCAATTTTGCTCATTAACGAACTTGTCCGAACAATTGGGCCTAGAAATAACATAATAAAATTTGGTTCTAATATCTTCAAAATTACGGCCGCTAGCATGTAAAGACATATGTATATATAAATATCACAAAAAAAAAAAAAAAAAAAAAATTGAACGGGCGGTGTTTTCGTACTTAGGGGAGCATGAAACGTAAAGATATGAAAGAATTATTCGAAAGTCATGACATGGTATCGATTGCAATAGGTAGATTTTTCTTCGAAATCTACCTAAAAAACCTACACTAACAGTATTCGTAAATCTATTGCTATAAGTTACTGGTTTAAAAAGCTTATACGAAGTTAAGTCCACATACTAATATTGCATTCATGAAAGGGAATATAAACTATCTGCATGAAAGGAGAAGTGAAGTTTTGCAATAACGTTGACGAGCCCACGGAGTACAGCTGAGATATACATCACGAGAAACTTGGAAGTTTGGAGTTGATTTACATGCGCTTACAAACTCTTCCCCCAGCACATCTAGGGCTGCCTAGGAAACAGGATGATTAACAATTCTTTTCATAACTCCAAGAAATTCTAGAAAAATTCGTGCTTCTTTAGCCCAGCGTAATTGATTGAGATTGCAGGTGAAAGAACAATGAACTGGATGAACTCTACTTTAATAATAATAATAATAATAATAATAATAATAATAATATCAATAATAATAAAAAAATCAGGTAAACTGATGTAACAAAGAGCCAGAATGCTTTTTTTTTTAAAATTCGTAAGGGGTTTATAGTCGCTTTAACCCAGGTTGTCGTGTAATTTGCTTTTGCTTCCATTGGTACTTATCTCTTACAATATTATTTTTTTTTTTTTTTTAACTTATAAGTTAAACCTGGGGTCTAATTATTATTATTATTATTATTATTATTATTATTATTGTTATTAATATTATTATTAAGTGCCAGTATGGTACTTTATGAGATTGTGTGGGGGACGAAAAAATGTCTGTCCGTCTGTCTGCCTGTCTGTCTGTCTGTCCGTGCGTCTGTACGCACCATAACTCAAGTACGCTTTTTCGGATTTTCATGAAACTTGGTATAAACATTCATAATGTCAATGGGAAGAACCCTATTGATATTGAACCAAATCGGTTCACCGGTACCGGAGTAATGCCCAATTTAGTGCCTATTATAATAGATTATGGCGCCTTTCTCATAGAAAGGCGCCATCACTCAAATACGCTGTAACGGATTTTCATGAAACTTGGTATACCCATTTATGACGTCCATGAGAAGTGCCCTATTGAATTTGAACCTAATCTGTTGACCGGTACCGGAGTAAAACCAAATTTAGTGTATATTTTAAAGACGCGGTAACTCAAATACGCTTTACCGGATTTTTATGAAACTTGGTATACACATTTACAATGTCCATGGGAAGACGTCTATTCATAATGGATAAAATCGGTTGATCTGTTTCGGAGTAATGCTCAATTTAGTGCCTATTTTATGGCAATATACGTATTCGAAAGAATTTATTAAAAAAATGAAAATCAGTTATCTTGACAACATAGCCTATTGTTTTACTGTGATCTTATAAGGCCTTGGAAATTAAAATACAGGTAGCTATGACAAAAAACACTATCGTTTTACATGCGCTTATCCAACTAGACCGTTAAAATGACCCAGGTGGCCGAGATGGTAGACCTTTCTTCTTCCGTAAGCCCTGCTTAATGAATAAATCTGGAGCTTAACTTGGAAATCAATTAAAAAAAAAACATATTCTGCATATCATAATTGCAGTCATAACTGATTAAACAAAAAACATACTGGCACTTTTTTACATCAGTTTACCTGATTTTATTATTATTAGGGCAAGTCGTTTGATGATTTTGCATATTTTTTATATGAAGGTTAAAAAGTAGCTTATATATATGTATATGTATACAGTGAAACTTCTCTATAACGGACACGTCCGGGACCGTAAAAATCGTCCGCTCTAGAGACGTTAAAAAATTCTGGCGTAAAATAATCTACAGTACTTACATGAGATTGTTATACAGACTTACAAGAAAATCTCTTTAGTTTACACTAATCCATTACACAGATATGTTATGCTGTAGGCCTACATATTGCAAAAATCCTGAACACTATACTGTAGTCCACTTTAGGCCTACATTCCAAGAACTACAGTATGCGTCACAACTAAGTCAACAGAAGAAGAAAAAAAGTTCAGTACAATACAGTACAGTATATTGTAGATATATGATTTTCTCGTCAAGTGTCTGTTAAGAGAGGTTTGAAGAGGCTTTTTAAATGGATTTTTTGTGTCCGTGTGCGTAATATAGGGTGTCCGTCTTATGCCCGGTTTCTACAAACTTGTGAATTACCTATGGGTAAGTTATCCATGGGCAAATTAGTTCCATTTCACCCACAATGATATAATGAGCAAGGCCTTGGAGTTGTACAGTTAATTTAATTCAGAAGGCTCTGATTCTCATTGTTTGTAGGATCAAAGAGGTTAAATTTTATCCAGCCTTCCATGAAAGGATAAATTAACCGGACGATTTACCCTTGGAAAGATCTAGCCGGAGTTTGTAGGAACATTTTTTCTGTCATTTTCATATTTACCCAGAGGACATTCATCTAGAAACTCGTCACAAGTGTAAGTGATTGCCTTCTTTAAATTATTTGTGTTTGTGTGGTGTTATTCTTGTGTAAATTCTGTCCATTGGATAATTTACCCATAGGTAATTCGCGAGTTTATAGAAACCGGCCATTAGAGGGGTTAATTATTATGAAGTTTCATTATAGTGACCTAGGAACCAGAAAAATCGTCCGTAAAGAAGGGGTGTCAGCTATGAAGGGGTGTCCGTTAAGAGAGATTTCACTGTATGTATATATATATATATATATAAATTTGTTTAATGAAATATTGAATAAATAAGGGTAATTTGTTTTTGCATTTTTTGCTTTATTTTGCATCTTTCATCATTTTCAAGAGATAGGTAATTTTTAAACAATTTTTTTAGGTCATTTTCGGCATTTTAGGTCATGTTCCAGTGGAGTTAAAGATGAGCTTTTCCATGTAAAAAATATTACTTTCAGAGAACAGACAATCGTTTTATTTGAGAATCTCGGCCAAGTTTTTATAGATCATTTTAATTCAGGTTCATTGTAAACACCATAGCAGTATGTCTTGTAGCAATAAAAAAATATTTTTATTTATTTTTAAATGGCACATATTTGCTAGCCAGGGAAATTTGATGGGGATGCCATTTCAGAAAAAAATTCTTTTTCGCTAAGGTGTCCAAGCAGTATAAATTTACTTACTTTTATAGTAACAAAATAAGTGTGTTTTATCTTCTAAATTACTTTTAACATATGACCTAAAAAATAGGATATATGCATGCATTAATGACCTAAAAAACATTAAAATATGACCAATAAAATTTAAAATATGACTTTACCACTTACACATTGTGTATATTTTTTAAGTTTCATTACAATACATTTTATTAAAATGTAGTGTTAGTTATTTTAAATATCTGTAAATTCTCAAAAATATCGCTATAATGCAAAATTTACAAAATATATGAAACTTCAAAATTTCTTTAATATGCACAAAAATATGCAAAAAATATGACCTAAATATTCATATTCATACTAAATATGCTACAATAGTTGAAAATTTCCTAAATATGCAGTTATATGCACAATAGAAGCCGTTCCATTTTCGCCAGGATGCTTGGAATCGGGTTTAAATTAGTCGGAAACCTGAAATAATGCAAAAAGGAAAAATATGACATGTCATAGAAATCCGCCCCCTAATTATAAGTAATGATGATAAATTTATTGGTCATTAAAAAAATGTGTCATATTTTCTCTATTTTTAGGTCATAAATGAACATTTATTTTGCATTTTTTCACTATTTTATGGCCATTAAATGCCTTGCCCTAATTATTATTATTATTATTATTATTATTATTATTATTAAGTGCCAGTATGGTACTTTATGAGATTGTGTGGGGGACGAAAAAATGTCTGTCCGTCTGTCTGTCTGTCTGTCCGTCCGTCCGTCTGTCCGTGCGTCTGTACGCACCATAACTCAAGTACGCTTTTTCGGATTTTCATGAAACTTGGTATAAACATTCATAATGTCGATGGGAAGAACCCTATTGATATTGAACCAAATCGGTTCACCGGTACCGGAGTAATGCCCAATTTAGTGCCTATTTTAATAGATTATGGCGCATTTCTCATAGAAAGGCGCCATCACTCAAATACGCTGTAACGGATTTTCATGAAACTTGGTATACCCATTTATGACGTCCATGAGAAGTGCCCTATTGAATTTGAACCTAATCTGTTGACCGGTACCGGAGTAAAACCCAATTTAGTGTATATTTTAAAGACGCGGTAACTCAAATACGCTTTACCGGATTTTTATGAAACTTGGTATACACATTTACAATGTCCGTGGGAAGACGTCTATTCATAATGGATAAAATCGGTTGATCTGTTTCGGAGTAATGCTCAATTTAGTGCCTATTTTATGGCAATATACGTATTCGAAAGAATTTATAAAAAAAATGAAAATCAGTTATCTTGACAACATAGCCTATTGTTTTACTGTGATCTTATAAGGCCTTGGAAATTAAAATACAGGTAGCTATGACAAAAAACACGATTGTTTTACATGCGCTTATTCAACTAGACCGTTAAAATGACCCAGGTGGCCGAGATGGTAGACCTTTCTTCTTCCGTAAGCCCTGCTTAATGAATAAATCTGGAGCTTAACTTGGAAATCAATTTAAAAAAAGCATATTCTGCATATCATAATTGCAGTCATAACTGATTAAACAAAAACATACTGGCACTTTTTTACATCAGTTTACCTGATTTTATTATTATTATTATTATTATTATTATTATTATTATTATACAGAGTCTATTGACGTCATTGTACGTGTGGAGGCCTGAACATCGAGGCACGCTGTATCTGTTTCGTAGGAGCCTCGCTCTCTCGCGATCAATGTTTGTGATGGACCGGGCAGCGCCAGCACAGACAGTATCACACTGGCAGTGACTTCAAAATGTCGCGCTGCTCTGCTGTTTGCTGACCAAGTGCGATAATTCAATCGTGTGCCACTAGATGCCACTATCCATTGTTTGGAAAAAAATAAACTGACGCTAGAGGTTTCCTGGGGGGGTCGAATTGTTTTTCAAGAAAAAGTGAGAATCTAGTTGTTTCGCGGCCAGGTGAGTTCAGTGTCTGTGTGTGTATGTGTGTCCTTCCGCCACTTCCTGTTTGTTACATTTCCAGTAAGTAAATAGCACTGTTTCATTTTATACGTGTATGCCCGGTTTCTATAAACTCGCGAATTACCTATGGGTAAATTATCCAATGGACAGAATTTACACAAGAATAACTTTCACAAACTCAAATAATTTAAAGGTAACAATCTCATACACTTGTGGCGAGTTTGTAGATAAATGTCCTCTGGGTAAATATGAAAATGACAGAAAAAAAAGGTTCCCATAAACTCGGGCTAGATCTTTCCAAGGGTAAATCGTCGGGTTAATTTATCCTTCCATGGATGGCTGGATAAAATTTAACCTCTCATAGGTTCAATAATAATTTAAACAATGAGAATCAAAGCCTTCTGAATTAAATTAACTGTACAACTCCAAGGCCTTGCTCATTATTTCATTGTGGGTGATTCTGGAACTAATTACCCATGGATAATTTACCCATAGGTATTTCACGAGTTTATAGAATCCGGGCAGTAGTCTACGAAAAAGTGATTTGTAGGGAGGCAAAAATAAGTGCATCCTGAAATAGGCTGACGAGAATAATGATGGTGCCAATTGAAGAAGACCTCGTCCCAAACCATCGTCTATCTACAAAGAATATAATAGCATTGTTCCCTAATCCGGAAATCTGCACCAACACCGACAAAGAATAGGCGCTCTTGTAGCCGCGTGGATTTCCCCAGTGTTGCCTCTGCCATTCACTACTTCTTAAGTGAAGTAAACGTGCTGTGGTACGTATTGGTCAACAATGCACTGGACTGCAGACAAGTGTAAATACGCCTAATTACCTTTCTATTCACTGATTGACATGTTGAAAAGGATTAGGATGGCAGCAGGTAGATGCAGTTCTTAGAAAAAGAGTCTTTAAGAAGTGGCACCCACAATAGGTTGAGAAGAGTTCAACAGGGGACAAAGCCAATTTCAATAATACAGTTTATTAAAGATTATTTGCTTACTTGCTTACTCAATGGCAATACACAATTCCTAAGCAAGCTAAACGAATATTATCTATTTTATGGAACCCGAAGGTTCATTACCGTGCGTACCTGAGCCCGCCATTCAACCCTATTCTGTTCTAACTCCATCCAATCATTCCTCTCAAATCCTACTTCCCTTAAATCTATCCGAATATTGTCCTCCCACCTACGTCTAGGTGTTCCAAGTTGTCTTTTCCCTTCGAGTCTCTCAGTCAATATTGTTTAGATGTGTCTTTCCTCCCCCATGCGCGCAACATGTCCAGCCCATTTCATTCTCCGTGATTTAATTGTCCTTACTATATCCGGTGAAGAGTACAGGCAATGAAGCTCGTCGTTATGCAATTTTCTACAGTCCCCATTCTCATCTCTCTTAGGTCAAAATATTTTCCTAAGCACCCTCTTTTCGAACACTCTCACAGTATCTAACCGTGCGTAACTAGAGAGCTTTAGAAGAGGCACGGTTAATGTATTACAATATGCAGTACAGTCAACCCTCGATATAGTGCCACCATCCATTCTCTAACATTTAGTGGCATAAAGCGAGGGTGGCGCTAAAACGAAATTTAGTTCTTATAATAAAAATGGCATAATACAGTGCTGTATTAATTTACTGAAAGAAAATTAAATAAAAGGAAAATAGAGAACTTTAGCACAAAATAAAATACTGTAGGCATACAGTAACTCAATTTATTACAGTATATGTCCAGTGCTACAGTACACAAAGGGGTTAAAAATCATGTGGGTCCATGTAAGTGGTTAACTGTAACTGACGCTTGTAGTGTTTAACAGCTGAATGGACACTGGACTAAAAGAAGTGAAATTTGGGAATATCTCATTGTATGAAGGGCTTTTTCTACTTGCTTCACCCTCACGCAAGCTGTCTGTCCGACTACTTAACATAGCTTCCTCATCCCCATCTCGCCGGAGGGAATCCCGCGGTATCGCCCTAACTTGAAAGAGTGTTGAACGAGCTATGGTCACCATCCCATGGCTTCGTTCCGGGTCTGCCTTCTTCAATAGCCCAGCTATCCATCCAGCAAAGTGAATGTGGAAGTCAAGCATTTAAACGTAGGTTCGCCTGAAGCTTGCGATTAGACTACTTGCAGCGCACACTAGTATTGCGTGTAGTCTAGTCGCGAGCTTCAGGCGAACCAACGTTTAAGGGGAGATGGTAGTTACCGCTAGCAAAATGATAGAAAATATAGCGTATGTTCAAGAAGCCATAACTCAGGTGTTAACAGTCAGATTTAGTTGAATTTTTTTGTGCTTTGCAAGTGCACTCTGCAGTTTAAAATAAGCAGAGAATGGTTGTTCAAGAACTCGCTGTTTGGTAGGAAAGAATTTTTTAACACATAGGTGATAATTTTGTTTTACAGTTACTTCCCTTGACATAGGTACGCTTTATTCAATTTCTGTAGCTTAGATTTTTGTGAAACTTTGGGAACTTACTAACAATAGGTACTACTATTTACCCTAGCATAACCAGTCTAATATGTACAATATTACTGCATGAAAACTTCAACGACTAAAAAAAAAAAAAAATCTTTTTTTTTAAATAAAAATAGTTGAAAATTCTGTATAGTCAAGACTTTTCCCATAATTCTGCAAAGAGAGATTTGTCATCCATCTATAATGAATTCTTGAAAGTTCCCTTATTTTAGCATAGCTTTTCAGAAAATGGTACCTGAAGTACAAAAAATGTAATTTTACAGGATAGCGAAAAGAAAATGACAGGCCTTATAGTATTTTATCCATTTTAGAAAGCTCCAGGTCGCTCTGCTTGGGTTAATAATAACGCAACATACAAGACCTATATATCAAAATGTTCACAAAACTATGCTCTATTACATGAGTTTAAGAAAAAAATATCGATTTTTTGACACTGATAACTACCATCTCCCCTTAAATGAAAAACTTACAGCAAGGCTGTCTTCTATGGGTTTTTACTTCCTCTACCCGTTTCATAGGCAAGTCAATCCTGGATATAATGCCACCATTTATTCTCTTAGATCTAGTGGCACAAATCGAGGGTGACACTAAAATGAAATGGCAAATATAGTGCAATATTAGCCTAATTTACTGTACTGTATTATGAAAGAAAATTAAATAAAAGGCAAATAGAGAACTTTAGCACAATATAAAATACCGTGCAGTAACTCCATTTATTACAGTATATGCTACATTACACAAAGGGGTTGAAAATCATGTGTGTCCATGTAAGTGATTAACTGTAACTGAGTAACTGTAGTGTAGTGTTTAGACCTGAATGGACCTGAACTAAAAGAAGACAAGTTTGGAATTTCTCATTGTATGAAGGGCTCTTTCTACCTGGTCCACCCTCACGCGGGCTGTCTGAAATAATCTTCATAATGTTCACGCCAGTTTTAACGGAAGTCTAAAACTGAGAGAAAAATCACTGCAAGCTATATTTTGTAAAATCCTTATCTTATATTCGCTGGCACTAAATGAATTGGCACAGTAACGAGGTTTCTTATGTATTTTATATGGGAGAAGACCCGTTCACTTGCATTTATTGGCACAGTGCGACGGTGGCACTGTAAAGAGAGGCATTATATCGAGGGTTGACTGTAAATTTTTATTAAAATAATTATTGTCCAATTACAACATTTTCGTATTCAGGAGGTTTATCAACCGAAGAAATTTTCTTGTGATACCTGTCTATCTATTGCGGTTATCTAAAAAGTCTAGAAAATTTCGTCCAGGGACTGTGTTCGAGGAAACGTCCCAAAAATACTAGCAGCGTTTCCTCTTTGCAAGGCTGATCTTCTGCCGAGGGCATTGTGTAGACCGCGAATATCCAGTCAGGGCCTCCAGATGTCTTTCTATTTCTAAAACCATGATCTTCGCATCTGTACACCATGGTCCCATCGTCTCTACATCGAACACAGTAAAGTTGTAGTTGTCCACCAGGTCTTTATGTTTATTCAGGTTTGTGTAGATTGCTGAGTCTTTTAGTTTAGATACAGAGTGTTAATGAATAACACCGAAATATTTTACCTGTGTATAGAGGGGACTTTCATTTATTGATTTTCTCACGAACAGCTGGAGACATGCTAAGGTCCATACAGTCGTCCCCAAACACGCTACGCATATCACTGTTAATTTCACTCGGGTTATGCCCTTTAGCTCATAAAAATCGCACTACACCTCGCTGCTCTTTACAAGTGGACGATAGTAACATGCGCGCCATCTTTGATGCATTCTTCGCGCTTCTCTCGCTGGAGCTACACATGCGAACAAAATAGTGTCCGTAGCGGAAGCTTCAAACTTCATCTTGGTGAAAATTTAACATCACAGCCGCAATACCAACGCAGAAAAAATTATTGTGCCTTACTTTTCGATCCACCTTCGTACAAGCAAAATACTCAAACCAGGTAACGCCGGGTCTTTTATGTTAGGTACACTATAAACGAAATGATTTGTAAACACTGAAGGCACAGACGAGCGAAGGGCCTTTCAGCCTTAATCGTGTTTAAACTACGCTTCGAGGTATCGATTAACTATAACCCCAAAATGAGTTGGGAACACGTGGTGGTTCCAGCTTGTCTCGCGAGATGTCTCTTATCAGCACTCCTACAGCCGCTCTTGACTGTAGCCTACGACATGCTTGTCATCACAAAGACTGCATCAATTTATGTCAGACTTTACGTAAGAGGAAATTAAGTTTCTACTACCTTTGCCATTGGGTTTGCTAACGAATTTAAAATCTTCATAAACTGTTTCGGGACAGACTTCAAAAATAATTAACAAGATGGAGCAAACTCGATTTGTTATTCCGTTTCTGCTGATTTCTCAATTAGTAACACGACGGCAATAATAAAAAAAAATCGCGGTTCTGCCCATCCGGTCTTCTTAATGAAAGGAATGGGCTGTTATTTCTTAACGCTAACATTTTCAACCAACTTTTAAGTCGCCTACGCTCTGCGGCAAAATTACCCATCCACAAATATCACTAACAAGCTTTCGCAATACAGGCTTAGGCTAACTATAAGAAAACAGAACTCTTAACCATATAACCCAAGGCAATCTATATTTATTTCGTGTCACAAAATGATTAGAAACATTTATAGTAATTCTATCGATAGCGCAGATCAACAGCCATTTTGGTGCCTTTTAATTTATACATATTCTTGGGTATATTTAGGTCGCTGATGCCAAATGTGCCATTAGGTTTTCCCTATCAGCTTTAATTTTGTGAGATATGGTAGCCTATTACCATTATGCACATTATCCCATTTTACGTTTCATATAAATAAAAAACAGTGCCTATTTTTAGTTTCTAAATCATGTGAAGAAAAAAGCAACACACTAACAATACATTAACAACATAACATGGGGTCTTTCAAAAAATTGATATTATCACATGTTGTACGGTCGTTTATGACTCATGAGCTGTCAATTTGAGGGCCAAAAAAACAATCCAGCTTTTAGTTTTTCTGTACTTCGTACAGTTTTCGTCCTACGATTAATGTAAATTGTAATTATTTTTCTGATCACATCATTATAAACAAAATTCTATAACACAACAGAATATTCGTATATAAAAAATTATTCAATGTCAATCACTAGAGAAGATTTCAAGCTTCAAAATGACACTTAAATCATCTTGATATGTTAATTTATAGAAGAATTATGATGTTTGGGAAATTTAATACCTTGCGATTTACTACTTACGGGACATTGAAGTTGAAAGTTGGGATTTGCTAAAAACTTCTTGTATCATATCTTTAGAAAAAGGCTGTATCTCAGGAACTAACAATCAGAAATTAAAAATTAATACATGAAATTAAAGAGAAAAGAATTGTCAATCCATCCAAGCTATTTTAAAAATGCAATTTTTCATTATTTTTCAGATTTCAGGGGTGTACAACTAACTACCTGAAGCGTGCTGAAAATAAACGCTGATTTTTTCCATACTCCATGCAAACATACCTTATTAGAGATACATTGTTTATGTAGTATCGTAGAAAAAGTAATATACGTGGGTTGAATGTTCGTATTCCGTGAATATTGTGTGGCTTTGATGGGCTTTATGGATAGGACTGAGCCCTGATCCGCTTTTTATGTGTGTCGCAATGTTGTCACAAACACTCGTGCTTCGCTGGGGACGTGTAGGGAATTTATTTCAGCGGATATATTATACATAAAATGACACTCCATGTTGCCAGCGAATTTATGCAGAGTGATAATGTGAGGTGAACTGATTACATTAATAAAAATGACAAAAGGTTCGTAGCATCCCAGCATGCAACTAATATTATACAGGGTGTTAATGACCAACGCCGCAATATTTTACCTGTGTATGGAGAGGACATAGACAAGAGTTTTTATTAGGATATTTTTGCTCTATGACGTAAAATCTGTATGTTAAAGGGCATTAAAGGCATTATCATTTGGTGCTCATAGGTCAATAATGAAGCGAAATAAGGTTAAATTTTTCGTTAAATTGAATTCACGCATTCTTAGTGATCGATAAAAAACCAGATTCTTAATCAACAGCTATATTATAATATATATATATATATATATACACAGCTATATAATATAATTTAGAGTTTTCATAATCTGCAAAATTTACAGACTAATCAAATGACTGGCCGCCACTGCATTAGTTTCTTTTATTCATAACTCCAGTGTTAACAACGAAGTCCCTTTGTTTTGCATTGTTTTCAAATGTTAGAAGTCAGTGGCGGCTATGCCCTGGGAGATTTTATGCTGTAACGGGAAAAATTGAATCCATAGAGCAAAAATCTCTTAATAAAAGTTGTTTGTCTATATCCCCTCTATAGATAGGTACACTATTTCGGTGTTATTTATTAACACCCTGTGCAGTGTGTTAGGCATGCTGTATTCTAAACACAGAGGTAATTCAATTCTTTAAAAATAACTATTAGATCTATGAACAGTAAATCGCGTTCAAAACAGCCCAAGATGTGCTTTTTGTCTTGAAACGGAATACGTGCCCACATAGATTCGGTATTTATAGAATTTAAGTATATAGTAATGCTTTACGTTAAGAAGTGTATATATTATAATCCTTTTGTTACAAAAATCACTCGTAAAATACAGCTGATTTATTTAAAATCTTCCTCAATGAATTTTTGCACTCCTTAGCTAGTAAGTGTTACTTACGAAAGTTGTTTACATGGATCGTAAGTTGACATTCCCACACAATCGTGTTGCTAAGGCCGTTGCGATGAGGTTAAATTACTTACGGTCCTTGCGCTACGTCATAATTCATTACGATACACTTCATAATACATGCCTTTATGAACAAGGCCCCCAGGACAAATATTCGGTTCCCATAACAACAAACACATGCGAATCACTTTCTGAAATAAACATCTCTCTTCAAGAATGTATACACATAATATTTTCAGGTAATATCACAATTAATATAATTAAATTGATATAAGTAACCGTCGTGCAAAAAATAGCATGCAACACACGGGCCGTAAAGGCATTTACGGGTCTCGAAAACTTAAAAACCCTCGGCTGCGCCTCGGTTTTCAATCTGTTTCCTCGACCCGTAAACGTGCCTTACGGCACTTGTATCGCAATATACTATAAAAATTGACTTTTTAAAGCTGTACTTCTGTTTTCAAATTGTGCTTTAGAATAACCCCTTTAAAATGGTGCAAAAACGGAACGCTGGGCATATTATTCCCGCATATAGAGCGAGAAACTATGCAACGGAAATGCCATGTGACCTCAGCTTCTGTGAATTGCATGACAGAAATACAATTGATGCATAAACCAGAATAACACCGCAGGATATGAGTAATTCACTGCGTATGAGATTCATGAACAGGGTCCAAAACAAATGCTATCGATATTTCAACGTCAGGATAGCGATCCGTCACTTCCTTGCCTTATTCGTAACCATGGAAACTAAATCAAATGGCTATTTCTTACTAATGCCGTTCTTCCTACGGATGCTAGTGATGTTTAAGGGGGTAGGTACAGCTTTGGCAACTAAAAAATTAGTGATATTAAATATTTTTTTCTCAGTATATATCTCTCTCGAATCCTATGCCCCCATGTTGGGGCGAAGGGCCTCCAAGTGGAGGTTTCTGTTACCTATATGAATTTTGTTACGCTTATTTTCCGAGAGAGGGCAAAGGGACAGGTGGTAAGCCCATCGCCTCTCAACCCCGTCAGGAAACTAAGGTATTACTTGGTCATGGAAGGGCCGATAAATTTTGTCCAGAGGCTCTAATTTAGGCTTGGAGTTCTTTACGTGCCGTAAATCTACGACACGGGCCCCCCAGCTTCAAGTCCCTCCCGAAGGATTCCGTTAACAAGATTTTTACGTCCTGAAAAACCCATCGACCCACGGTATTAGGAGAACGATAGAGACAGTAAAGTTTATCGTTGTAGATCTTTCTCCATTCTCCTGACATTCTTTTTCTTTATCCAAATATTTTCTTTAAAACTTTATTTTCAAATACTTTCAACTTGTGTTCCTCCTGCAATGTGGCCACGTTTCACATTTATACGAGGGATGTTCTGAAAGTAAGTTTCGTCATTTCTTTTTCACATGGAAACTTTATTACCAAAACAAATACACCATGCAATCATGAAATATACCCCTTGCACTATTTTTCAACATAGTCTCCACCGACATTGAGACATTTGTCATAGCTTGCAATCAGTTTGAAGAAACCACTCTGGTAAAACTCGGTGCCCTGCTATGCAAGGAATTGTCGCACAGCCTTCTCCACCTCAGCATTGTTTTGGAAGTGACGTCCCGAGAGTGCGGCTTTCATTGCATGGAACAGGTGCCTTCCTTCACTGAACATGCAACACCAGCGACCAACAATTTGATGAGACATGACCTCTTCACCATACACAGTCTGTAGGCGTTCATGGATGATGGACACACTAGTCCTACATGCCCATTCATACCGGATAACAGCATGTACTTCCATTGTCGACCACGTTTTCAGTACACGTCCATCTGCCATCGTGATTTTTACTCAAATAACCTCGGGCACGCCAGTCTACTGCTACTCTCTCTTCTTCGGGACTCTACTCATGCATCGTTTCTCCTCTGCTGACGCTCTTTCCGTCGTTGAACCAGCAATAGGTGTCGATTCTTATGGCAGTTGTTTGCTTCATCTGCTTTACCATCTTCACTTTTTAAAAAAACGACGAAACTTACTTTTGGAACATCCCTCGTACAAAGCTATAAGTAAGATTACAGTTTTATAAACTCATAAAATATAAGTGATTTTTTTTCTCCTCAAATCCCTCACCGAAAGAAAATTCTGCGTCCGCCACTGATGCCGTTCTTCTTACGGATGCTAGTGACGTTTAAGATGGTACTTGAATACAGGTCGGGCTGGGAATAAAATTAATTAGGTTCTGGCATATATCCCCCCCAACAACTAATCTATTCTAGCACTTCTGTCCGGAATGAATTGCGCATTAACACCATGAAAACAAAATTCATAATTTTCAAGTCCAGGAACAAGAAGGATGAAAAACACAGTGGTAGATAAGGCCTAATGGCCTTAACTCAGCCAGGTTAAATAAATAAAACATATCTATTATCATAATTAATATTATTATTATTAGGCCTACTATTACTCACTGAATGGCAATAGACAATTCCTGAGCAAGCTAAAGGAATATTATATATTTTATGGAACCCAAAGGTTCATTGCCGCGCTTACCTGAGCCCGCCATTCAACCCTATTCTGTGCTAACTCCATCCAACCATCACTCACAAATCCTACTTCCCTTAAATCTATCCTAATATTGTCCTCCCACCTACGTCTAGGTCTTACAAGCGGTTTTTTCCCTTCTGGTCTCCCAGTCAATACTTTTGAGTCTTTTCTCCCCCATGCGTACAACATATCCAGCCCATTTCATCCTCCGTGATTTAATTACCCCTTACTATATCTGGTGACGAGTACTGGTTATGAAGCTCGTCGTTATGCAGTTTTCATCTCTCTTAGGTCCTAATATTTTCCTAAGGCCCCTGTTTTCGAAAACTCTCAGATTATAATCTGTCGCCATTAGTAAATAATTATTATTATTACTAGCTTACAAGACCCGGCGTCGCCCGGGTTTTGTATTTTGTAATTGGAAATTAGCTTATGAAGGATTTTCAATTTTAAATTCTAGGTCCTTATATAGGCATTTATAATTTGAAATAGGAAGAACGACTTATTACACTCAAACTATTCCCTCAGAAAACGCTCGATATAGTTTTTTATGGCTCATAGAGGATCTAGAATTTTGCATCCCATCGCTTGTACAGTGCACAGCAAGCCTGGTAGAGGTTTAAATAAGAAGAAACAGAAATTCCTGTAACATAAAATTGTAATATCGAGGCGGGAAATTTCCCACTCTTATGTTACCATAAAGCCGTTTTGGGGATGAAATTAAACAGAAAGCATTATCACTTTCATACTTTTCTCTCCAAAAACCTGCGATATAATATACTAATATACACATTACCATACCTCGTTTTGTTTTCTCTATGTCCAGGGTAGAGAAAGTTATGTGATTCCATTATTTTAGTGGATTTCATTCTGTAATATTTATTTATAACATGAATTATTTTGATAACTTCTCTTATTTGTCAAAAGTGCATTTCATTTGTTTTTTCCAAGCCCACCTGATACCATTTGGCAACAATATATTCTGTGATTTGGAATGGATAATTCTATGTAAAAAGGGATTAAGTATTTTCAAAAACATTTAATTTTTGGCATTTAGAATCAGAATTTTTCAAAATCCTTTATTAGTGAGCACCTACATTATGAAACGAAGGTACTGTCAAAATTCCAAGTCTCTACCTGTACGTTGATTCCTGTCATTCAGTCAATCAGTCAGTCAGTCAGTCAGGACAAAGCCTTTTATATATATAGAGATTATTATTATTATCATCATCATCATATTCATCATTATCTTCTCCTTTAAATCGTCCAACCTTCAGCTCGATCCCCGGTAGGTTCGGATTTTTCTGATTTAGAGAGGGCTGGAAAGGTGTTCACACAACCTCCTGCTGAAACTGAGGATCTGCTTGGTGAAGAAATTGATCACCCGTTTTAGAAACACCTTGTGTTTAAAACAATGGGCCTATTATTATCATTTTAACAATGAATTGTCTGATTAGAAATGAATATGTATAAAACCAAAGGTATAGAATCATTTACGTTTGCCGTGCTTCAGGTGTTTCCAGACGTATTGTTATGGTGATATCGATTCTCGATGGGCTATTATTGCGTCAGGTTCCAGAGGGGACAAACACGGTATATGGTTCGATAGAGGAATTCCAACGTTCTTCCGCTTACATGTCGTGTTTTCTATGGGCTAGAGAAATGCTAGAGAGTTTAGTACTAATGGCGACCCATTTATATGCCTGATAAAGGTAATGCTATGCCATAAGTCGATAGAAACAGCCTGTTTAATGTTTGTGTAGCTTAGAAATGCGTCCAAGGCAAGGGCGCCCATATGATATTTTCTAGAGGGGCAATTTTTTTCATTAATTTATTTTTTGTCGCTTTAACTTCTTGAGACACTTTGTAACATTGCAGGTTAATAACAATAATATATATATATATTGATAATATATTGAGTGCAACAATGACGTAGCCAGAAAAATTATTCGGTGAGGATCGAAAGTACCGGTATGGAATACCCCCAAGAAAGGGGGGTCGGGGGACCACCCCCGGAAAATTTTTAAATATTGAACTAGTGAAAATCACATTTTACGCTATTTTAGCACTGAAAAAGTAGTTAGCAGATTTGTTTAACATACTCTAAGACATGCCAACGTAAACAAGAAATCATTAGGCCTACCTAAATCGGGGTTCGACCCCTGTAAATTTTTAAATATTGAACTAAAGAAAATAATATTTTACGCTATTTTAGCACCGAAAAACTAGTTAGCAAATTTGTTTACCTTACTGTAACAAAATAACTGCTATAGGCTATCATATTTGACACTCCAACAAAATTATTTAATTTAATAAATATATTTTTTAAATTACAAAAATAGAATTTTAAGTTTTGAATTTTAAGGGTCCGGACCCCCTGGACCCCCCTTTGCTAATCCACTGTGGATTCTGCTTCCATGATGTCGATTTGGTAAAACTTCTGCAAACTTCGTATGTCTCCACTGACTTTTAAATAATTGTCCCAAAAGAAAAACACCTGACTATAATTATTAACTAGCATGTGCCCGCGGCTTCGCCCGCGATAATTATTTCAAGAATTAAAAATTAAGAGCATAATAGTTAAATCATTACATTTATTAGCACCTAAATCGCATGGACTACATACCACGATCAGATAGCATCGACTGGTAAAAGCGACCTCAGATTCGAGTTCCCTGGCCCAGAAAACCCCTGCATAGTGAGTTTCGTCCAAGTCGAACAATGTTTGACCATATTTAGGGCTTACAACATTCAAGCGATCGCGAAAGTTTTGTTTTCAAGGTTTGACAAAAATAGCCAAAGCCAACTGTAATTGATTTGACATTGAAATGTATAACTGAAAACTTAGGTTTTGAAAACGCAAAAAATGCACGTTTTTTGCCAGTTTTTCACTCATAACTCACGAACGAAAACTAAAATTAAAATTCCGACTTCGAGGTGCATTTTCCGACCCTTCAGCACACCTATGTTTAAAATTTCAGATCTCTGCGTTCAGTAGATTTTGCTGGACATCGAGGAGAATTCCTTTTATTAATATAGATAATATGAATTATAATGATACCATCTCTAATTTGTCAAACATCCATTTAATTTAATCCAAGCCCACCTGATACCACTGGTAACAATACGTTCTGTGAATTTGTTTTGATAATTCTATGTAAAAAGGGATTAAGTATTTTCAAAAACATTTAATTTTTGGCATTTAGAATCAGAATTTTTCAAAATCCTTTCTTAGTGAGCACCTACATTATGAAGCGAAGGTACTGTCAAAATTCCAAGTCTCTACCTGTTATAGTTTAGGCTGTACGTTGATTCCTGTCATTCAGTCAGTCATTCATTCAGTCAGTCAGGACAAAGCCTTTTATATATATAGAGATAAGAGATATACATTTTTTTCCTTTCCCTGCCCCCGGGTATGGGCGCCCATCGTCCAAGGCTTGAAATGCTGAATCGTATCATAACAATGAAAATGGAAACCAAATGGATCCAAATCTATTTTTGACGTAATATTATACCGCAGGTAATGTAACCACAGATCGGATTTTGTCAACTATTCCACTCATACGCCGCGTGTCTGATATTGGCCAATAACGTTTAGCAATTCCTCGGATATAAACCAATCACGATCGTTTATCTTATAAAACGTTTGCTATTAATTCAAGGAAGGGATTTTACCTGATAAAATGGTCAGCTCGTTACTGGACACGTAAGCATCTGATGTGCAGTGATTATTACGTCACATGTTGCCATTAAGCACCACGAAAACAGATTATTTTATAGAACATAACTTGTAAGATTTGAGGCTTTCCTGGCGAATCTTATGTAGAAAATCTTCTCGGGTTTGCAGCCAGGTGAGAAGTTTGTTGTGGTCCAACGTTTCCGAGGCTGACGCTGCCTCCATCCTCAGGGAATCTGAAGTGTCGAGTTTTGAAATGTAGGGGATATATATACCAACCCGAGTTGGGCGGAGTCGACCAATCAGGGAGCAGCTGTTCTGTTTTCGGTCCTTTTCCGGGCCAAAATGTTCCTTTTACCTTTCAGGTCCTGAATGCATTTGTTCCAGGCCTGGTTGATAGTGAAACCTTCATCCCTGTTGAAGTTTGTGTCTTCCAGTCTAATTTCAGATTCCCTGAGGATGGAGGCAGCGTCAGCCTCGGAAACGTTGGACCACAACAAACTTCTCACCTGGCTGCAAACCCGAGAAGATTTTCTACAGAACATAACTTGTTTGGAAATTGAAATAATATAAATGTACATCGATTTAAAACACAATTTCGATTCGGTGCAAGCCAGTTCGTGTACTTTTATTCTGTTCTGCTGTTAGCTTGCCTGAATTAAGTTAACTGTGTCTTATATGCACCATTGGTAGTACTGGTCTCAATGTGGTAACTCGAAACGGTTCATGGATGGTTCATTTATAGTATGCCGTGATCTCGCAGCTGTTAGTTTTGTCTTTATACAACAAATCACGAAAGTAGTTATTATTTGTATAATCCGTTACATCTTTATCCATGGAATAGTCTTAATAAATCCAACTCGAGTTGACGAGTTTCATCAGATAAAGCATTCTGGCACTTCGTTACATCAATTTACCTGATTTTATTAGTTACAATCCTTTCAGCAATCGACACCATCTCAGGAGTTCAGGTCATGTGTGTATTCCAGTAGGCCATGCAAATATTGATGTGAAACTGTTTTCAAATGTTTATAATGCCTGTTAAATTTCAACTCATGTTAATGGATATGATGCAGGATGAAATAGTGAGGATGATTCATGGCATGTATATATCCAATTCGGCATTTGCCTTTACGAGTCGAAAAACATGAAAAAACCCAATTAAAATTGGCCGGCCACAGGATTTGAACCTGGGACCTCCCGAATGTGAGTCCAAGACTTGCCATCTCGGTCACTTTGCTCGGTTTTTGAACATTATGTATTCGTAAAATGGGCAATACAGCTAAAACACAATTATTTTGCCATGGTATAAATTTATTATTGTTTATTTAAATAATAAGTTATGTCGAGTAAATCTAACAGGCCATAGCTAAAATAATAAATAGTACAAAATATGTTGCACAAATTTTCTCACATATATATTTTAAGATTTGAATTAGTGAGATTTTTAGATTTACGAAAGAGTCAGAAACTGAGGACGGAAGTAGCCTACTGCAGTATCAGGAAACCCTACAAGTTATTCCGAGGGATTTTCTTCCAGTGCTTGCGTAAGATTTCAGCTATAGCACAAGTACGTGTATCAATCCTCAGTTTGAATAAATTAACTTATCTAAACTATTTTTAACAAAATAAATTTAGGTAAACTGATGTAACGAAGTGCCAGAATGCTTTTGTTTAATCAGTGATAATTGCAATTTTGATATGCAGAAAATAAGTTATCTATCTCAGAGTTAAGCTCCAGATCGATTCATTAAGCAGGACTTACGGAAGAACAAAGCTCTAGTTTGATAAGCATATGTGAAGGATTATGTGGATAGTGTGTTTTACAGGTGATTTACAGTTTTACTTCTAATCTGTTAATGTTTCCAGATACCACTGAAAATGTGAACTGAAAATATTTTAAAAACATGTCTATTGGAAGTTGTTAAAAACAAGGAGGAAGAGGTAATTGTGCTATTACTTGTTATTGTCCCTTCACATTTCAGTTACAGTAAAACCAAAATATTCATGACTCTTTTTCTTAACAAAATTAAGTCGACAATTTATAGCACATACTGTATAGTTGTGCTCTTTTACAAAATTTATAACTGAAATATGACATTAAATTACAAATATAACCAAGACCATGAAAATGACCAAAGTATAACTTTATATTGTTATTGTAATTCATTTTTTTCGTATCTTTATTCATGTATTTATTTCATATGAGCAATCTTATTTATTTTTATTTTTTTTTTGCCTAAAACTATAATATGTATGTTTTTGGTATAAGTTCAAAATATAATTTTAGTGTGACTGAACTGACCCCGAACACGAGCTATGCTCACGCGGGGTAAACAATACTCTCTTTATAATAATTGTGTTTATATTATTTATATTTGTATTTGTAATAATTTTGTAATAATTTGTATTTTTGTAATTAATAATAATTAGAAAATTTTGTGACAAATAAAAGATTAATAATAATAATAATAAAAATAAATTGCACAGTAAAACGGTCCGATTAGGATAATAAATATGCAATTCATTTTTAATTTGTGTTTGCGTCGAGAATGGAGACCAAGATAAAAATATGAGAATGCATATATATCCATCTTGAAAGTATGACATGTCATGAACATACGAACCCTAATTATAACTAGGGGGCGGATTTCTATGACCTAAAAAATAGGATATATGCATGCATTTATGACCTAAAAAAACATTAAAATATGACCAATAAAATTTAAAATATGACTTTACCACTTACATTGTGTATATATTTTTAAGTTTCATTACAATACATTAAATTAAAATATAGTGTTAATTATTTAAAATATCTGTAAATTCTCAAAAAGTATCACTATAATGCAAAATTTACAAAATATGGTATGAAACTTCAAAATTTCTTTAATATGCACACAAATATGCCGAAAATATGACATGAATATGCATATTCATACTAAATATGCTACAATAGTTGAAAATTTCCTAAATGTACAGTTATATGCACAATAAAACCGTTCCATTTTCACCAGGATGCTTTGAATCGGGTTTAAATTAGTCGGAAACCTGAAATAATGCACAGGGGAAAAATATGACATGACATAGAAATCCGCCCCCTAATTATAACCATACACTAGCGTTGCCAACTGAATTCCGTTTCTTAGCGGATTATCGCCTGCATAAGTGCTGCGGAGCGACTTCTATTTCATTGCTTAAGGAAATGGCTTAACCGTAGACTTTACGGCTTTATAGCTTGCACTCCACTAAGAACTAGCTTTCTCATAAACTTTAATCTCACTTCTCAGAAACTCGTAAATACCAATCTGGATTTCATTGCATGCATTTAATTGTGAGTACACTTCAGCATTTGTCGAAGAGACATTTCACTTTTATTCGATAAAAGCGGATGAAAAGCACTTCTAATCACTTAAAAGCTCTCCGCCAGGGGGAAGCAGGAGCTTATTGATGGAAACAGTAGCTGTGTTTGTATTATAGATGGCAGAGAGAACCTTCAGCAGTTATAATATGAAGCAGACGGGGTGGGAATAACAGCAAAACTCTAAAAACCTTCCTCCAGAAAATCCGCTATTCGAGTTTACAGGATGTGTATTAATTATCCTGTCCAGTGCCGCCAAGTTCAGTATGTAATATAATATCTGAACTAGTGTTTCCATGGAGATCTTTTTCAATTGTGAAATTAGTTGAAGGTGGCTTTGCTCCGTTGCTATAGCAAACTGAGTAAGACGAGCATCGCTGAAATACAGGGTGTTCACTGAATAACACAAACATATTTTACTTGTGTATAGAGGGGACTTAGACAAGCAACTTTTATTAGGAGTTTTTCTCTTCTACGGATTCAATTTTTCCTGTTACAGCATAAAATCTTCCAAGGCATGGCCGCCACTGACTTCTAACATCTGAGAAAATGCAAAACAAAGGAACTTCGCTGTTAACTCTGGATTATGAATAAAACTAGCTTAAAAGACCCGGCGTCGCCCGGGTTTTGTATTTTGTAATTGTAAATTAGCTTATGAAGGATTTTCAATTTTAAATGCTAGGTCCTTATATAGGCATTTATAATTTGAAATAGGAAGAACGACTTATTACACTCAAACTATTCCCTCAGAAAACGCTTGATGGCTCATAGAGGATCTAGAATTTTGCATCCCATCGCTTGTACAGTGCACAGCAAGCCTGGTAGAGGTTTAAATAAGAAGAAACAGAAATTCCTGTAACATAAAATTGTAATATCGAGGCGGGAAATTTCCCACTCTTTTGTTACCATAAAGCCGTTTTGGGGATGAAATTAAACAGAAAGCATTATCACTTTCATACTTCTCTCTCCAAAAACCTGCGATATAATATAATAATATACACATTACCATACCTCGTTTTGTTTTCTCTATGTCCAGGGTAGAGAAAGTTATGTGATTCCATTATTTTAGTGGATTTCATTCTGTAATATTTATTTATAACATGAATTATTTTGATAACTTCTCTTATTTGTCAAAAGTGCATTTCATTTGTTTTTTCCAAGTCCACCTGATACCATTTGGCAACAATATATTCTGTGATTTGGAATTGATAATTCTATGTAAAAAGGGATTAAGTATTTTCAAAAACATTTAATTTTTGGCATTTAGAATCAGAACTTTTCAAAATCCTTTCTTAGTGAGCACCTACATTATGAAACGAAGGTACTGTCAAAATTCCAAGTCTCTACCTGTTATAGTTTAGGCTGTACGTTGATTCCTGTCATTCAGTCAATCAGTCAGTCAGTCATTCATTCAGTCAGTCAGGACAAAGCCTTTTATATATATAGAGATAACTAATCTACTGGTGAAAGTCATGTGATTAGTGTGTAAATTTTGCAGATTATGAAAACTCTAAATTATGATATAGCTGTTGATGAATTATTAAGAATCAGGTTTTTATCGATCACTAGGAAGGCATGAAGCCAATTTAATCAACATTTTAACCCTATTTAGCTTCATTATTGATTCAAAAACACCAAATTGTAATGACTTTAATGCCCTGTAGCATTAACGCAAACATCTACTAATAAAAGTTGCTTGTCTATGTCCCCTCTATACACAAGTAAAATATTTCGGCGTTATTCATTAACACCTGTTTAAAAAAGGTACCAGTGTGCCGTAATTTTTGTCTGAGGTGGTACGTCGTATATTCTGTTCCCTGTCAAACGGTGATTAAGATGGATACGCAAATATTTTACTTCTTCGGACTGAAGTACCGGTACCTAAAGGTGTATATCTAAACATTTACTTGAATAATAACTCAGAAAATGCAAACAATGAGATTTGTTTTAATCTCTAAAAATTAGGGTTCGCAAAAAAATAGTAGGGAATATTTTTCTCCGGAGTTTGAATAAACAAAACTTACAGAACGAATTTTTACGTAGAAAATATACTACAAATATAATTATATAAATCAAATGCTGTGCACAATGATGAAAATGTGGTCCCCACAGGCATTTTATGGTAATGAAATGGTGCAAAATGTTTTAACATCTTCAAGAAAGCACAATTTTAGTGATAGTTTTGTTATTTCTACAAAGTCTACACATGATTGCGTAATTATTGTTTTTCTTTAGATCTGATTAATTCTCAACAAAAATAATTGCTTAATACTTACAGCTTTTAACAAACTTGAGAAGTGCACATACCTGAAACAAACAAAACCACCAGTTAATTTATTTGAAATGATGATAATGATGAAGATAATAATAACAATAAATCAGTCCATTTCAGTTCATTTATTTAACACATATGCTACAAACAATTTTTATAGTCTAAACAGTTAGCATCTTTGACAAATATGATATGGCAATGAAGTTGATTGATGATAATAATGACGATGATAATAATAATAATAACAATATTGTAATGAATTAATCTAAAATATATAGAAATCGGGATATAAATTAAGCACATAATCTATAATTTAAAAAATGCGTTTTCGAACTAGAGCTGGTGCGGAGGTAATAAATCAAATCCCGATAAACATTGAGAGAGTCTGCGATTGGCTGATTTCAGATTCATTCTTATAAGCTATTGGTCAAAAAAGAAAGAGAGAGGTATGAGATAATACGTTTTTGTAATTATTTTGTGTATGCCTACTTCTATGGAACAATTATCCTGCCGGTTGTATTATACGGATGTGAGACATGGTCGCTTACTCTGCGGAAAGAACATAATCTGAGAGTGTTCGAAAACAGGGGGCTTAGGAAAATATTCAGAACTAAGAGAGATGAAAATGGGGACTGGAGAAAACTGCTTAACGGCGAGCTTCATAACCTGTACTCTTCACCGGATATAGTAAGGTAATTAAATCACGGAAGATGAAATGGGCTGGACATGTTGCGCGCATGGGGGAGGAAAGACATATCTAAAAACTACTGAATGGGAGACTCCAAGGACTTGGAAGACATAGACGTAGGTGGGAGGACAATATTAGGATACATTTAAGGGAAGTAGGATTTGCGAGGGATGACTGGATGGAGTCATCACAGAATAGGGTTGAATGGCGGGCTCAGGTACGCGCGGCAATGAATCTTCGGGTTCCATAAAATACGTAATATTCCTTTAGCTTGCTGAGGAATTGTCTATTGCCATTGAGTAATTTTGTAAGGGCTACTGTCCACGGTAAGCCTTATAGGCTAATTGAAGAAAGATGGCTTAGTTTTAGAAAGTACGAATTTTCGATTTCAAGAACTCTCCATGAGAAACGTGGAAAAACCGTCACATTTCATTGCTCCCCCCCGATATTTAATGGCGGCAGATTTATCAGAGAGTAGCTAATTACAATCTGTGGGCTAACGACAACATTCCCTTTAATAGCTGATGAATAGAGCCCGGATTTCCATGCAAATGCATGTTTTTATATACTTTGGTTACACTTCTCAAACTTTGTAGTTACACATTACATGCCTTATGGATTCCAAATAAACATATTTTTTCCGTGCATGTTTGCATATTTCGGCCTTTTTATGACAAAATTCATGCAAAATGCATGTTTTGGATTTTTTGGGCTTAATGTAGCATATTCAGACGTTTTTAATGCATATAAACCCTCATTTTCTGGTTTTAGTGCATAATATCAAGTTACTGTGCATAACTGTGCATATTATGAATGTGCCTCCCTAAAATCTCGGCTTTTCAAAGAAACGTAAAAATGTAGTATTGTATTACCATTGTTCTTTGATTGACTTGGCAACAGGGTCTGCCACCTGCATGAATTTGAGAGTGCAAACTACTGTTTACCCTAAATAAACAGTAATATAATACACAAGGCTACAAAAGAAAATGCCGACTCGTCGACCCCCACCACCTTCCATTGAAAGAAAACTGCTAAACAGAATGTTCACTGCTTGAATTTGTCAATCACTAGCCATTGTTGAAGACTTTGAATACTTTAGAATCGTGTTGTGGAGAAACGGGTGTGATAGTCAGGGAAAAACTTAAAAAGGTACTTAGTTCAAACCCTGATCGAAAACTTCTGAAAACGTGAAAGACGTAGGGCCTATTATGTGGAGAAAATGTAAAATAATAGAATTCGATCTCACCCTCAGTCAAATTTCTTCCCTTAAGTAGGTCTATGCACCTGTTACTTCTTGTGAAGTAGAAAGATCCTTTTCTGCGTTCAAGAATGTCCTAACTGATAAACACACGAGTTTAAGTGTGGATAATTTGGAAAACCTCGTTGTTGTATATTGTTTTAAGAGAAATTGAAATATATTGCAGTACAGTGCGGATTTTTGATAGTGCATGTTTCGCCCTTCATTGTGCATATTTGGAGATATGATAGTGCATGAATGCATGCATATTTTTAAGTTTGATAGTGCATGAAAATCCGGGCTTTACTGATGAAGTGTGCAGGTAGGAAATGCATTGACACTGGTATTGATCGACTTGGGAGACTCATTTGCAGGGGGGAGGGGGGAGGATTGTGAGGGTTAAGATGCTCTGCCACCTGTGTCATGTTATCGCGTTGCTAAGTGATTCTGCCATCTGTCATGCTCCATGTTGGCCATGTTATTATTGTGTCATCACAGAGTCACGATACAAATTTCAGAACATTAGGTCTCTGATATATAGATATAGTACTCATAGCTATAGAAGCGGAGTTTTATTATCTCATATGGAATCAGTACTCAAGAATATGTTACAGAATGTTCCGTATTTCCCCGCGGGGAATTATGAATTTTGGACCTCTGGGTCAGTCTTGACTTTAGGCACCACATTGTTACAATTATTATTAATATTGTTATTATTATTATTATTTACTAGCTCTTGTGGAGAAAAATTCTTAAAAAGTAAATTTAATATTTTTTACCTGTAAAATAAGCCGTGACACGAAGAATGGCCACGACCTTCTCTTTCTGTTTCTACCACTTCACTTTACTTACTTACTCAATGACAATAGACAATTCCTAAGCAAGCTAAAGGAATATTATCTACTAGCTTAAAAGACCCGGCGTCGCCCGGGTTTTGTATTTTGTAATTGGAAATTAGCTTATGAAGGATTTTCAATTTTAAATTCTAGGTCCTTATATAGGCATTTATAATTTGAAATAGGAAGAACGACATATTACACTCAAACTATTCCCTCAGAAAACGCTTGATATAGTTTTTTATGGCTCATAGAGGATCTAGAATTTTGCATCCCATCGCTTGTACAGTGCACAGCAAGCCTGGTAGAGGTTTAAATAAGAAGAAACAGAAATTCCTGTAACATAAAATTGTAATATCGAGGCGGGAAATTTCCCACTCTTATGTTACCATAAAGCATTATCACTTTCATACTTTTCTCTCCAAAAACCTGCGATATAATATAATAATATACACATTACCATACCTCGTTTTGTTTTCTCTATGTCCAGGGTAGAGAAAGTTATGTGATTCCATTATTTTAGTGGATTTCATTCTGTAATATTTATTTATAACATGAATTATTTTGATAACTTGTCTTATTTGTCAAAAGTGCATTTCATTTGTTTTTTCCAAGCCCACCTGATACCATTTGGCAACAATATATTCTGTGATTTGGAATTGATAATTCTATTTAAAAGGGATTAAGTATTTTCAAAAATATTTAATTTTTGGCATTTAGAATCAGAATTTTTCAAAATCCTTTCTTAGTGAGCACCTACATTATGAAACGAAAATACTGTCAAAATTCCAAGTCTCTACCTGTTATAGTTTAGGCTGTACGTTGATTCCTGTCATTCAGCCAATCAGTCAGTCAGTCATTCATTCAGTCAGTCAGTCAGGACAAAGCCTTTTATATATATAGAGATTTTATGGAACCCGGAGGTTCATTGCCGCGCTTACATGAGCCCGCCATTCAACCCTATTCTGTGCTAACTCCATCCAACCATCCTTCGCAAATCCTACTTCTCTTAAATCTATCCTAATATTGTCCTCCCACCTACGTCTAGGTCTTCCAAGTAGTCTTTTCCCTTCGGATCTCCCAGTCAATACTTTTGAGATATGTCTTTCCTTCCCCGTGCCTGCAACATGTCCAGCCCATTTCATCGTTCGTGATTTAATTATCCTTACTATATGCGGTGACGAGTACAGGTTATGAAGCTCGTCGTTATGCAGTTTTCTCCAGTCCCTATTTTCATCTCTCTTAGGCCCAAATATTTTCCTAAACCACCTGTTTTCGAACACTCTGCATAGGCGTACCGAGGGGAGTTTTGGGGGTTTGAACCCCCCCCCCATTGATTAAAAAAAGGAAAATTGTATAATTTTTTTAAGTTTGCTTATAAATTACTTAATACAAGTATAAAGCGTGGGAAGCTTAAAACTCGTTATTTTGCGTCTTATTTTTTAAAATTCTCCGGGGGAGAACCCCCGGAAGCTTAAAACTCGTTATTTTGCATCTTAATTTTTAAAATTTTCCGGGGGAGGACCCCCGGAAGCTTAAAACTCGTTATTTTGCGTCTTTTTTTTTTTAAATTCTCCGGGGGAGAACCCCCGGAAGCTTAAAACTCGTTATTTTGCATCTTAATTTTTAAAATTTTCCGGGGGAGGACCCCCGGACCCCCTCTCCCTGGGGGGTATTCCATACCCCCCAGACCCCGCTGATGTTAGCCTATAACCCCCTCCCCTATATGGTCGGCCTGGTTACGCCTATGACACTCTCCGATTATGTTCTTCCCGAAGAGTAAGCGACCATGTCTCAAATCCATATAATACAACCGGCAGGATAATTGTCTTATATATTATTTTTTTTTTAGATTTATGGACAATAGACGAGAAGATAAGAAGATAAAAGTTTCTAAACTTCATAAAAGCAAGCATTTCCTGATTTCAATCGACACTTAACTTCTACCTCAGTATTATTTGTATCTGTAGTTATTGCTCCAAGATATTTTAATTTCTCCGGTTGTTCAAACGATTTACCGGGTATTCTAATAACGCATTACTTTAACGTTTCATGACCACATACTTAGCTTTTTGTCTATTAATTTCCAACCCAACATTCCTGCAGGCATCGAAAATACTTTCTGCATTTCTCTCGAATGTGTTCCATAAGCTAGAGAAAGTTATGCGAGTGTATCACTTAATTGCAATGGCTGGCTGAGTATTTTCACTTCTCTGCGTGGGTGAGCAATGTAGTTTTTCCATTTCCTGCCACAGTGTGTGTGTGGGACAAGTTGTTTCTAGTGCAAGGTCACATCTGGTTGTTCATTAATTGAGAGCAACGCGATAATAACGGCTGTCATTTGTTTCTTGCTATGTGAACTGTATAGTGTAGTGACTGTGTTTTGTTTCTTCGCCATCTCTGGACATTATATTTACAAAAGTAAGTACTCTGCCCTATGGCAATATGAATGTCTGAAATAGTATATTGCGACACAAGGGCGGAAAGGCACGTTTACGGGTCGAGAAAACAGATTGAAAACCAGCCGAGGGTTTTTAAGTTTTCGAGACCCGTAAATGCCTTTACGGTCCGCGTGTTGCATGCTATTTTTTGCACGACGGTCAATTTAATTATATTAATTGTGATATTACCTGAAAATATTATGTATATACAGTCTTGAAGAATGGTGCTTATTTCAGAAAGGGATTCGCATTTGTTATTGTTTATGGCAACCGAATATTTATAAAGCGGGAAGGCCTTGGTCATTTCTGCTCGCAAATAAGCATTTTCGGGCGGTAAAGTAACTTTCCGCCCGTCGCCCCTAGCAACAAGTCACTTTCTGCCCGTCGCCCCTAGCAACAAGATTGCGTGTGGTAATGTCAAGTTACGATCCATGTAAACAACTTTCGTAAGTAACACTTACTAGCTAAGGAGTGCAAAAAATATTTTTTTGACAAGGGCCCAATAACTTTATTGGAAGATCCTTCATTTATAACTAGGGCCAGGATTTTTAGACTTTTGTAAGAGGTACTCGCTTCGCTCATTGGGGGCCCAGAAACCCCCGCTGAGGTTCTCGGGAAATGTTTTTTAAACGTTCTATGGAAGAGAGAGTGCGTGTATTTAGTCTGCTGTATTGGTTATTACCCTTTTGCCATTTTCAGAGATCAGAGCCCTATGTGAACACTGTTTGATAATACCGATGCCATGGAAACCGAGCACTTTTTCGGGGGTTTTTAGGGCTAAAAATTAAAAAAAAATTAACTTTTTGCAATTTTACTGTGGTTTACAGCCTAAAAGCTATAAATGTACCAAATTTCAAGTTTCTAGCTCATCTGGAAGTGGGCAAACATTAATGTCAGTGAGTGAGCGAGTCAGCCATGTGGCTTTATATTATAGGGATTTTAGCCTTTTATTTTCGTGGAATAGCCTTTTTATGTTTTAAGCAAACGATTTTAGCCGTCTTAATAAAACACTAAAATTAACACCGGAAAATGTTTATAATTTTGACACAGTTACCTATTATAGTTTTTTTTAGAAAATAAACAATTAACTATTCTTTATATCCGCACTATAAAAATAGCATAAACAATTGAGATGTTTACCCTTTTATGATGCAATTATTTCTTCTTTTTATAGTATTTTAATGAAAAAGTCTGTAATTCAACGAACATTGTTAATTTCAGTGCGTGGTATAAGTTTATTTTTATTATGTATTTACTTAAATTGCACAAATAATCATATTTATTTTCCTTTGCATTAATTGGAAAATCTATTTAAAAAATTTTGTTTTTCTGCGAAAGTCCTCTTTAGCCCCTAGTTTTTCAGAAAAAGTCCTCCTTAACCCATTTTAGGCCCTTCAATCTGATTGTCCCCGTTTAAGGTTTTATAAGATTCATATATTCAGAAGCAAGAGGCATGAAACGGAAAAATACGTTAAAATGTTCTAATTAGGAAAAAAATACGTTAAAACCTTCAAATCCGGGCCTTATAATTATAACATAACAGGCCCATAGACAGGGGAGGTTTATACACCTCCCAGCAAGTCTCCTGCAGAAGTTCGGCTGGGAGGTGTTTAAACATTCACCCTAAAACCCGGACCTCGTTCCCAGTGATTTCCATCTTTTCACACACCTCAAAAAATGACAAAGAATGACAGAGAGGCGAAAGTGGTTGTCACACGGTGGTTCAAATCCCAGGCGGCAGACTTCTAAGACACAGGTGTCCAAACGTTGGTGCCACGGTATGACAAATGTGTCAATTCCGGTGGCGGATTTGTTGAAAAATAGGCGAACACTGGCCGTGTCTGTGGCAATAAATATTTCCTTGAAATTGTGTTTTGTTTCTGTAAACGGTCCCAGGGAAACTTACTTTATGGACGCGCATAGTAAGAAATCTCTTCTCTATATATATAAAAGGCTTTGTCCTGACTGACTGAATGAATGACTGACTGAATGACAGGAATCAACGTACAGCCTAAACTATAACAGGTAGAGTCTTGGAATTTTGACAGTACCTTCGCTTCATAATGTAGGTGCTCACTAAGAAAGGATTTTGAAAAATTCTGATTCTAAATGCCAAAAATTAAATGTTTTTGAAAATACTTAATCCCTTTTTACATAGAATTATCAAAACAAATTCACAGAACGTATTGTTACCCGTGGTATCAGGTGGGCTTAGATTAAATTAAATGGATGTTTGACAAATTAGAGAAGGTATCATTATAATTCATATTATCTATATTAATAAAAGGAATTCTCCTCGAGGTCCAGCGAAATCTACTGAACGCAGAGATCTGAAATTTTAAACATAGGTGGGCTGAAGGGTCGGAAAATGCACCTCGAAGCCGGAATTGTAATTTTAGTTTTCGTTCGTGAGTTATGAGGGAAAAACTGGCAAAAAACGTGCATTTTTTGCTTTTTCAAAACATAAGTTTTCAGTTATACATTTCAATGTCAAATCTATTACAGTTGGCTTTGGCTATTTTTGTCAAACCTTGAAAACAAAACTTTCGCGATTGCTTGAATGTTGTAAGCCCTAAATATAGTCAAACGTTGTTTTATTTGGACGAATCTCACTATACAGAGGTTTTCTTCGCCAAGAAACTCGAATCTGAGGTCGCTTTTACCAGACGATGCTATCTAATCGTGGTATGTAGTCCATGCGATTTAGGTGTTAATAAATGTAATGATTTAAGTATTATGCTCTTAATTTTTAATTCTTGAAATAATTATCGCGGGCGAAGCCGCGGGCACATGCTAGTTTTTTTTATAATTCGCTAAATCAATGGTAGATGAATGCATTAAAATAGGTCTCTTACAGGCGTACAGCTGATAGGAAGTGTAAATGCATATTCATAAAAAATTGAGAATGACGTCCATGCTGTTAGTTCTGGATTATCACAGAGGTTCCACTCGAACAGATTTCCTTTCCCATCCCGGGAAACAGGTGAACACTACGTCACTAACTGCTTATCTGTTAACGTCACGTTACCATAGTGATGCTCTGAGTGCTTGCAATTGAAGTGGTCGGCGGAAGACGGTGCTAACACTCTTTGGTTAAAAGTTGAGATTGTCGCACTTCCTACTTATTCACTACTAGCATGTGCCCGCGGCTTCGCCCGCGATAATTATTTCAAAAATTAGAAATTAAGAGCATAATAGTTAAATCATTATATTTATTAACACCTAAATCACGTGTACTACATGTCACGATTAGATAGCGTCGCCTGGTAAAAGCGATCTCAGATTCGAGTTCCTTGGCCCAGAAAATCCCTGTATAGTGAGTTTCGTCCAAATCGAACGATTTTTAACCATATTTAGGTCTATGTTGATTATACCTCTTCCGTGTAGGTTGAAAATTTCATATGTCTACGGGCCTTGACATTCTAAACAAATGAATCGACCAGCGTGGGCTTACAACATTCTAGCGATCGCGATGCTTTTATTACCACGGTATGACAAAAATAGCCAAAGCCCAACTGCAATTGATTTGACATTGAAATGTATTACTGAAATCTGATGCTTCGACAGCGCTAAACTCACGTTTTCTGCCAGTTTTTCACTCACAACTCGCGAACGAAAGATAAAATTAAAAATCCGGCTTCGATGCGCATTCGCGCACCTTTCAGCCGATCTATGTTTAAAATTTCAGATCTCTGCGTACAGTAGATTTCGCTGGGCATCGTGGACAGACAGACAAACACGTCCTTTTATTATTTTAAGATAGCATGTGCCCGCGGCTTCGCCCACGATAATTATTAAAAAATTAAAAATTAAGAGCATAATAGTTAAATCATTATATTAACACCTAAATCATGTGGACTATATATCACGATTAGATAGCGTCACCTGGTAAAAGCGACCTCAGATTCGAGTTCCTTGGCCGAGAAAACCCCTGTATAGTGAGTTTCGTCCAAATCGAACAACGTTTGACCATGTTTAGGCTAATATTGATTATCCCTATAATAATAATAATAATAATAATAATCCTCTTCGGTGCAGGTTGAAAATTTCATATTATGTTTGCGTGCCTTGACATTAAAAACAAATGAATCGACCAGCGTGAGCTACAACATTCAAGAGATCGCGATGCTTTTATGTCGAAGGTTTGACAAAAATAGCCAAAGCCTAGTGTAATTGATTTGGATTACTGAAAACTCATGCTTCGAAAATGCAATAAATACACGTTTTCTGCCCGTTTTTCACTCATAACTCACGAACGATAGCGAAAATTAAAATTCCGGCTTCGAGGTGCACATTCCGACCCTTTAGTCCGCCTATGTATACAATTTCAGATCTCTGCGTTGAGTAGATTTCGCTGGGCATCGCGGACAGACAGACAGACGGAGGAAGACAGACACTTCCTTTTATTAATATAGATTTATTCCAATGTTTCTGAGCAGAGATTAATTCTGTCAAGTCTTGGTAGTAACATAATATGTATCGAAAGATAAAAATATCCCTTTAGGCAGGCCTACAGGCTGAGGTAGATTTCGAAGTGCTTTTAGATTAATTTATTGTCGCTGCGCAGCACTCTTCTTCTTTAGCCCTGGCATGACAAACCCGCAATAATAACTGCAAAAAAGAGGAAAGAGCATACTTCATACTTCTAAATCTCGCCTTATATGAGAGCTATAAAGAAACTAGTTATTGATTTGTAGAGTACTCATCAAGAGCTTTTCAACGATACCCCACAAGACGTGGTTTCAAAAATTTCGAATTTCCATCCCCCCCTCCCCCACTCGTACCCCCAAAACCTCCAAATCGTTGGTGTCACTGTGAACTCCATAGGGAGTACTCTAATTTATTCAAACAAAGTTTCCCTGTATGCTTCATAGGGGCCGAGATATACATTTTTCAAAATTTCAACCCCCTCCCCCTTGGGCCAATTTTGCTCATTAATGAACTTATCCGAACTATTGGGCCTAGAAATAACATAATAAAATTTGGTTCAAATTTCTTGAAAAGTACGGCCGCTAGCGTGTAAATATACTGTATATACAGTATAAGCATTCATGAACCACAGATTATTGCCTCTGTTGGACATTACATGAGAATATTATAGGAGAAAAATTCCTCCGACACTGGGACTTGAACCCAGGACCTTTGGCTATTCGCGCCAATGCTCTACCAACTGAGCTAAGCCGGAGTTCAATTCACAGCGCCAATTCCACCCTACAGCCCGGACCTCGTTCCCAGTGATTTCCATCTTTTCCTTCACCTCAATAAATGACAGAGAATGACAGAGAAATGGAGTCTTTAGGAAGTGGCACCCACAAACACACTGTTTTTTTTTTCCTTTCAAATTTGAAAATTGTAACTAAAGGAGCGCGCTAGATTTAGGAAGCATGCACAAGACGTTTCAAGTACATTGCGACTTCATCCCCGGCCTTTTTGTAAACGAGGTTGGGTTCATCGATCGATGGAATTAAATAGCCTAAATGAATGAATAATGAACTGACGTGAGGAATTTTAAAATGTGTTAGTTGTCTACCTGAATTATAATTTGTTGTGGCAAAAACTCCCACGGGACTTGGCAGTTATTTCCATTAATTATTTTAAAATCCCATTTCCGCAGCTTCCTCCCGATGTTGTGGTGAAAAACAAATAGAACTGGAGGGCTTTGTGATTTATATGCCGAGCTGTTCTGATCAATAACTCAAAACTAGGGCGACTACATTCACTGTTACTGTTTACATTCCATTAACACGTTCAAAACACCTAGCACTAGCGTCTAGGAGGGGGGAATAGATTTGTGCAGTAGCCATGGTCTCCTAAGTAATTTTTTGCACGACGTAACTAATTAGTGGTAGGCCTACTTACGAATATTGTTGCCGTGGATCGTAACTTGACATTCCCGCACGCAGTCTGGTTGCTATGAAAACAAAGAAAATCTCAGTGCGGTAAAAATTACAAAAAGCACAAGTGCCGTAAGTAAAATCATCATAATACAAGCCTTTATGGAAGACCGGAACCAAGGCCCCCTAGTTTGTGGCGACTTTAACAGGACAAATATTCCGTCCCCATAACAACAAACACATGCGAATCAGTTTCTGAAATATAACATCCATCTTCAATAGTGTATAAACATAATATTTTCAGCTAATATCTCAATTAATATAATTGATTTGATATAAATAATCATCGTGCAAAATATAGCAAGCGCCTCGTTTTTCAAACTCTTTCCTCGATCCGTATGCACCGCTTACGGCACTTGTATCGCAATATACTACAATTGAATTGCATGGAGTTTAGAATAAATTCAAACCTCTGTATAACGAAAAATGATATACCTATAAACCCGCATATAGCAAAGTAAAGTGTTCCCTATTATAGGCCATGGAAGCCGAAAGGGTTCCAAGAGTTTGAGGCTCCCAGATTTTGAGACAGTCGGATTTGAAGGTGGGAAGGTTGTCAGCCTTACGTACCCTTACCTCCAGGTTTGCTCCTGGAACTCATTTTTGTTAGAGGCTGAGTCGACCCTAGGGCCATTGTGCCACCAGGATTAGGACAGTTGAAAAACTCCACGACCTCATCGGGGAAAGAACTCGCGACCTTCCGGTTTGTAGCGCAGCTCCTCAACCACTACGCTACGGCGTATAGCAATAGTTTTATTCAGTCCCCATGAATTTCCTAACTTACGCGTTCGCTCCTCTCACGCAGCGGGTCCGGGTTCGATTCTTGGTCGGAACAAGTTACCTAAGTGAGGATTTTTCCGGAGTTTTCCCTCACCTGTGAGACAAATGTCAGGTAACTTTAGGCCCTTGTGGTCTCCGGATATCATCTGGCCGTCATTATCATCTTCATCCCATCCTCGCCTTGTTCGGAGTGTGTGTCTCGTCCTATGTGTTCGTGTTGTCTCGGAGGTGGCCTCGGCATTGGGCTGATCACTCATCCGGGGAGGCCCTCCATGTCCTTGCCTGGTCGTTGTACAGAGGTTTGACTGTATTGAAAACCACAGCCCTTCAGTTAAATTCCTGTTCAATCTACATTCACCTTTTCCCTGTTACTGGCATAACAAATGCGGCACCTTAAAAATAGGATAATAGCAGAGATATAAGACTAACGGAGTAATGGTTTTCATAAATTTGAGAGAAATTTCATTTAGATGTTAAAATTGACATTCATGGAAATCAGTACTTCCAGTAAAATTTTCCACATTGGTTTCAAAGTTAAAACCCACTGATGGATTCACTTAATGATTACTTATTACGTGATATAAAGGTTCAGCTTTAAAAATATAGTGAAATTATGGCAATAACGTTCTATTAGGTAGATTTTCGAAGAAAAATCTACCTATTGCAATGGATACCACTTTATGATTTTCGAAAAATTCTTTCATATCTTTACGTTTCATGCTCCCCTAAGTACGAAACCACCGCCCGTTCAAAAAAAAAATTTGTGATATTTATATATATATATATATCTTTACACGATAGCGGCCGTAATTTTGAAGATATTTGAACCAAATTTTATTATGTTATTTCTAGGCCCAATAGTTCGGACAAGTTCGTTAATGGGCAAAATTGGCCCAAGGGGGTGGTCGGGGGAGGGGGTTGAAATTTTAAAACATTTATATCTCGGCCCCTATGAAGTATAGAGGGAAACTTTGTTTGAATAAATTAGAGTACTCCCTATGGAGTTCACAGTGACACCAACAATTCGGGGGTTCGAGTGAGGGTGGGGGTGGGGGATGAAAATTCGAAACTTTTGAAACCACGTCTTGTGGAGTATCGTTGAAAAGCTCTTGATGAGTACTCTACAAATCAATAAATAGTTTCTTGATAGCTCTCATATGACGCGAGATTTTAATGTTTGAAAATAATAACACTTAAAAGAATTATTATAATATCATAATTTTGTCTTGTTTAGCGGCTTTGCTAATTTTATTCATTGCTGATCTTGCGCACGGCCTCCCAGAATATTATATCCTATTCTTGTTGTCAAAACAAATGATTGTAGGCTCTTCCTCTTTACCGAATTCAGTTCTTATTACTGCAGGTTTACCATGCCAAGGCTAAAGAAAAAGAGTGCTATGCAGCGACAATAAATTAAACCAAAAGCACTTCGAAATCTACCTCCGCCTGTAGGCCTGCCTAAAGGGATTTTATATAAAACGCAAATTATATCAAATGATACAAATGTAGGGACAAGAGCCCAAATTGGGGCTCAAACACTTGGAATAAAAGGGATATTTCCCTCGAAAATTAATGCCATGCCATGCCATGCCATGACATAGTAAAGTTACTCAAAGTGCGATTGGAACTGCAAGCTTTTCCAGCAAATTATTTTTGAATGATACAAAAAATCTGATGTGGTACACTCACATAATTTTCTCTACTCTAAAAACCTTGGGCAACACAACGTTCTCACAATAAATAAAATCAAGTAAACCGATATAACAAAGTGCCAAAATGCTTTTGTTGAATCAATTAAAATTGCAATTATTATATGCAGAAAATGTTTTTTTTTAAATTAAATTAAAATCATCCAGCATCAGCAGAACTACAGATTTGTGATATCTTGACAATCGCATAAAAATTTTAAAAATTAATTCCAAATTGGCTAGTTTCGGGATTTGATCCAAGGACCTCGAGGATACGAGTCCAAGACGTTACCATTTCGGCCACCACGCTCGGTTTAACAGTCTAGTTTGATGACCAGGGCCCGGATTCTGATGACCTTAAATTGTTTGAAAAATGAGTCAAAATTCGATACATCCTTTTGTGGTCTGCCGCATTATATTGTTGTTTGCACTCTCAAATCCAAGCAGGTGCCAAGTCAATCTAATAACAATAGTAATATAATACAAAATTTTGGCGTTTCTTTGATTCTCACTTCCGATTGAGACATGACTACACTTTAACGCATTAAACAAACAACACTTCAAAGACAGCACCGCTAGCGACGAGAAAAGTTAATACACTCAATGTAAATGCATGAAACTGACTAAATAAGGAAGCAAATGACACGAAAATGACAAAATAATGACCTAAAATTGAAATAAATGCCCTAAAAAATATAAAATTGTGTAAAATGACAAAAAATGACCTAATACAAATGCATTTCTGTAATCTAGAGGTCATGAATACGATTTATCCAGAAGTTGCCAATGTCTATGCAGCATCAATAAAAAGATGACATGTCAATAGAACCCGTGCCCTGTTGATGACCATATGCGAAGAAATAGTGTTATTTGTCAACTTAAGGGCATAATGCGGAACAAGACTTAAGGTTAAATTCACTGAAATATTTCCGGGTTCTTACGCATTACAAGTAGGATGGAGGCAGCTTTCAACTGAAGAGGTGCACTTTCCTATTCGCATCATGCACTCTAAACAAGATGGGGGAATTTCGCGGTCATTACGTAAACTACAAGACTGCACGGGACGTGTGGAGTGTGCAAATGCCAAGAAAATATTGAATATCTCCACCAGCTGTCCCAATTTCCAAGATGGGCTCCGTAGTACATCATGTTCCTTGAAATATCTCCCTTCTTGGAAATGCTTTTTATATTCGACATGGGAAATTTTGTAACTGATAATACATTACAGACATCTTCCTTCTGTTCAGGATCCATAGTCACGAACTAGAATAGTTCAAAGGGGCACATGTCCAAGGACGCCCATACCCTATCTCTCAGGGAAAGGACAAAAGGTATATTAATAATTCTCTCTCTTTCTCTCCCTCTCGAAGCCTATGCCCCCTATGTTGGGGCGAAGGGCCTCCAATTGGAGGTTTCATTACCTATACTAATTTTGATATGCTTATTTTCCGAGAGAGGGTAGAGGGACAGGTGGTAAGCCCATTGCCTCTCAACCCCCCCCCCCCCCCCAGGAAAGTAAGGTATTACTTGGACGTGAAAGGGCCGAGAAATTTTGTCCAGAGGCTCTAATTTAGGCTTGGAGTTCTTTTACGTGCCGTAAATCTACGACACGGGACCCCCAGCTTAAAGTCCCTCCCGGAGGACTCCGTGCCCAGGATTTTTACGTCCTGAAAAACCCATCGACTGAGGCCGGGTTTGATCCCGCGACCCTCGTATCGAGATTCGGGCACGCTACCTATAGACCACCGCAGCCGACATATTAATAATTATAGTCAGGTATTTTTCTTTTAGGACAATTATTTAAAAGTCAGTAGAGCCATAAAAAGTTTGCAGAAGTTTTACCAAATCCACAACATGGAATCAGAATCCACAGTGGATCAGGAAAGGGGGATCCAGGAGGTCTGGACCCCTAAAAATAAAAACCTAAAATTCTATTTTTGTATTTGAAAAAAAATGTTTATTGAATTAAACAAGTTTTGTTGGTGTGTCAAAATATGATATAGCAGTTATTTTGTTTTAATAACATAAAGAGTAGGCTATTATTTCCATTGTCCCCTGTGTTATTTAACTTTTCTTATAAATAGTAATAAGTTTTATACCTTAGGTAACGATTTTTTAAGTAAAACTTCTTTAGTGGCGGTAGAGGGTAAATCTGGAAAATCAGTCACACTAAAACCGTCACGAAATCAGTCAAAATCAGTCACACTCTTACTTGTTTCGGTGCGGACTGCACAGAAAACAATCAACTCAATGATTAGGAGTAATCAAAGGAGATTTTTCAGACCTCACTTCCTCAATGGCAATAGACAATTCCTAAGCAATCTAAAGGTATATTATCTATTTTATGGAACCCTGAGGTTCATTACCGCGCAAATCCAAAATTAAAAAATACAAATTTCCAAAATTAAAAAAAAAAAAATTAAAAATTATAACATCCAAAAATCCAAAATTTAATAAAAAATAAAAAAATAAACAATTCAAAGATCGAAAATTTAAAAAATCCAAAATTACAAATTCAAAGATCCAAAATTAAAAAGCCTAAAATCCAAAATTAAAAAAGTCCAAAAACCCAATATTAAAAAGTCCAATAATGCAAAATTGAAAAAATCCAATAATAAAAAATTAAAAAAATTGCAAAAAAAAGTTTTACTTCTGTCGCGTGGCGTTCTACGCACTCTTTTTTTTTTTTTTTTACGTAGGCATGTCTTAGAGTATGGTAAGCAAATTTGCTAGCTAGTTTTTCAGTGCTAAAATAACGTAAAATATGATTTTCATTAGTTCAATATTTAAAAAATTTTCGGGGGTCCCCTTTTCTTGGGGGTATACCTTACTCCCCGGCACTTACTCCCCAAACCCCCGGCACTTTCGACCCTCCCTCTGGCTACGTTATTGTTGCACTTATAATATTATTAATACAATGTTACAAAGTGGCCCAAGAAGTTAAAGCGACAAAAAATAAATTAATTTAAAAAATTGGACCCACCCAAGAAAATATCATATGGGGCCCCTTGCACATGTCCTATATAAAATGAATGAACGATGCGTCTTATAATTCCTATTTTTTCACCCCCTGTCCATACGTACTACAGGTAGAGGAAGTAGGCCTATTGTGCTCGATCATGAAATTAGAAGTTGACTTTTTAACGTAAATACACGTTTTGAGGTCCCCTGAATAAAAAAAAAAAAGTGTTATTTTCAAATGCATGTCTGTGAACAACCTAGCTCAAGAAGGAAAAAATCGTATTAAAAATGTATAAATTCTAAATTTTACAGGTCGATTCTGTGAAACTTGTAATAAAATAACGGCAAATAGTCGGAAGAAAATTTTAAATGCATGTAAGTCACAGAATAAGGTACAAGAAATAAATTATGGACCTAATCATTGTGTTAATTGTTTTCTTTGCAGTCCGGCATGTTTTGTAAATTATGTGAGAAACTGCTTTAAGGGCTAAATAATTAAATACTCAATTTCACTGTCTTCTTGTTTCTAAAAAACATATAAGAGACTTTGTCCTGACTGACTTAATGACTGACTGACATAGAATCAACGTAGAGCCTAAACTATAATAGAGACTTGGAGAGTATCTAAGTTTTATAATGTAAGGGCTCACTGAGAAAGGATTTTGGAAAATTTTGATTTTAAATGCCATAAATCAAATGTTTTAGAGGAGACATAATCCTTTTTACGCAGAATTATCAAATCCAAATTAATTCCATGTACAGTTCTCATGACGACAGTGTATTGTTATCAGTGTTCACAGGTAGCTTTGGAAATAAATGAAACGGACTTTGACAAATTAGAGAAGCCATCGATATAATTCATATGTGTAAATAAATACTGAAGAATGAAATCCACGAAAATAATGCACAATGTGATGCAGTCACATAACTTTCTCTACCCTGGACATAGAGAATACCATACGAGGTATGGTAATATGTATATTATATCGCACGTTTTTCGGAGAGGAAAGTATGAAAAACATATTGAATATATTTTTAATTTCATCCCCGAAACGGTTGTATGGTAACATGAGAGTGAGAAATAAAATATTTCGCAAAGACAAGACAATTTTATGTTACCGGAATTTCTGTTTCTTCTTATTTCAACTCCTACCAGGGATAGTGTATATCCTCTGTAGGCCATAAAAAGCTATATCAAGCGTTTTCTGAGGGAATAGTTTGAGTTGGATAAGTCTTCTTCCTCATTTCGAATTCTACATACATACATAAGGACCTAGAGTTTGAAAATCGAAAGGCCTTCATAAGTTAATTTCTAATGTCAAAATACAAAGCCCAAGCGACGCTGGGCCTTTCAAGCTAGTATAATAATAAGAGACTAGACCATTTTAATTTTACAATATTAACATAGCGAGCTCCTACATATATATATATATATATATATATATCTACCGTATTTTACGGACTATAAGACGCACCTTGCTTTTAGGATGGATATTTAAATGAAAATAAATTGAATGTGTAGAAAATCTTCTCGGGTTTGCAGCCAGGTGAGAAGTTTGTTGTGGTCCAACGTTTCCGTGGCTGACGATGCCTCCATCCTCAGGGAATCTGAAGTGTCGAGTTTTGGCATGTAGGGGATATATATACCAACCCGAGTTGGGCGGAGTCGACCAATCAGGGAGCAGCTGTTCTGTTTTCGGTCCTTTTCCGGGCCAAAATGTTCCTTTTACCTTTCAGGTCCTGAATGCATTTGTTCCAGGCCTGCATTCAGGACCTGAAAGGAAAAAGGAACATTTTGGCCCGGAAAAGGACCGAAAACAGAACAGCTGCTCCCTGATTGGTCGACTCCGCCCAACTCGGGTTGGTATATATATCCCCTACATGTCAAAACTCGACACTTCAGATTCCCTGAGGATGGAGGCAGCGTCAGCCTCGGAAACGTTGGACCACAACAAAATATTCTCACCTGGCTGCAAACACGAGAAGATTTTCTACATAAGATTCGCCAGGAAAGCCTCAAATCTTAAAAATTGAATGTGATTCTACATGAAAAATTTTAAAGGGAATAATATACTTCAGTGCGTAAACAAATTATAACCATGTACAAAGGAATCTGTGTAAATCACTTCTAATTTAAAGCCCGCGTTGTAAGAAAATCTCTTCTGTACAGGTAGCATCGCGTAAATTTTAATAATTGAACTGATTTCTCATGAAAGACTGACAATACTTTTACACCCTATAACCCTCAATTCAGTAAGTGCGCTGTTTAGAGGTCATTGCCTTCATTTAAACCACCCGGTGATGACAACTCCTTTCGTATAAAAGAACTCATCATTCCTTTCTTTTCGCATTGTATACCTGGCTTCCAGCTATCCTCATTTTGCGATTGTGACAAGTGCACTGATGTACAGTCTGTGCCAAACGCCATACCATCTACAAACATTGGCACCTTTATGGATAACATGAGCTTTCGGATTGCGGTAGCCTTGAGACTAGGCTCTAAAATTTACCAACATAAATGTGTTTGCAGTGTCACTACAGATCAGTATGGTTACCATGGTTTAAGCTGTAGGAAGAATGCGGGAAGAATTTCAAGACATTTCACCCTTAATGACATCCTGAAACGTGCCTTATCCTCAGCAGGCATTCCTTCAATTCTAGAACCAACTGGAATCAGCCGCACTGATGGCAAACGCCCTGATGGGCTGTCTATTATATAGTCCAGTTACTCATTGCATACCCAGTCGGCTTCAAAGGTTTCGGAGTTTCTTTATGTTAATTGATCTGACTAAATCGGGTCTTGGGCTTCCGCTATCCAAAACAATAGCAACGTTGCAATATTCTCTCATTGTTATCACTGACCTCAGTTCTTCTTTCGCTTTATTTAATTCACACGTGTTATTCTTTACTGTAACTTGATCTTGCAACCGCGCATTTCACTCCACGCGGAGTAGACGAGTAGCTGTCAAAAACGCCACAGGACATTCTTAGATTTTGATTGGCTGGGGTAACTAGCTGATTGGCGCGGTAAAAACAAAGAACGTCGGTTGAGCTGTCGGCAAACTTTTCCTCCTAACGAAAGGAAGCCGCCTGGGTATGCAATGAATAACTGGACTATACCTTGGAGGAATGGTAAATCACTTATCAATGACATCCAAACTTGCCGGTTCCGCTGCAGAAGCAACAGTTAAGCTTAAGCAGCATAAATACCGGGGTATCACCAATAACTACTTATTTACAGTGTTCGCAATGGAAACCTTTGGCCCATGGTGTGCAGAAGCGAAAGAGTTAGTGAAAGACATTGGGAACATCTTGAAGAGCACGATCCTCGCGCCACAGATTATCTTCGGCAGCGTATAGGTATAGCTATACAACGTGGCAATGCTGCGAGCGTTATGGGGACAATCCAGAATTCTTCTTCTCTAGAGGAACTGTTTTATTTTCAAAGTTCTTATTCCTGTTATTCAGGTTAACTGTTTCATAATTATGTAGTACAAACATATCATGAATTATAAATACATTGATGTACAGTTGCTTTAAAAAAAATAAAAAATAAAAAAAAACTTTCGAAATAAGTTATTTACTATTTTATCGTTTACAACACCTTGTTTATAACTAGGGCTCGGACTTTTAGGTGCTTATAAAAATGAAAATATTTATTTTTTATGTGTTTAAAAAGTCGAAAATATGTTTAAAAAATATGAAAATATTTTAATTAACTTATTCAACCAATAGCCCTACTCATCTAGTCATTCTAGTCAGCAAGTGTAGAACTGTTGCAGTGAACGACAAAAGTAGATCTTAAGTTGTGCATATTAAAGCTGTGACGATTTTCACGGAACAGAGACTTGTATCTTGAAAATGTACGTTCAACATCTTGCATATTTGTAACACTGACACTCAGATGTTCCATCTGCTCCAAGTTCTCTACACTGTTACCCATTAAAATTTCTGAAATCTTGCGCAACACTTGTAACCCTTCATTCTTATTTAGACATGACAGGAATTTTTCTTTAATTTTTTTTTGCTTTTGAACCACTGATTTTGTTAAGTTTGTTTTCAATGTGTTTGATTTCTTTTTATTGATTCTGTCAACAATTGTTTTGTTGCTTCCAACCTAGTAATGCAGTGTAAGAGGAAACAATAATTTGCACTAATGAAGGCCAAATCCGCCCTGATTTATTCTCTGATTGAACATAACAACGCAACACATTGAAAATATGGCGCAATTTTACAAAAACTGTCAAAATATTCATTTCTAAACATGATGTGTGGTAAAATATTTAAAAAACTGTCAAAATATTCATTTCTAAACTTGATATGTGGTAAAATATGTAAAAATAATTAAGTTACCAAAAATATTTATTCAAATAAGAAATATCAAAAATATTTTATTTTTTATGTGATATGCAACTCAGTATTTTGAATCCAAAGGTCCCAACCGAAACTTTGACAAAGTCCAGAAATCATAAGTAATAGCAAAAAAAAAAATATGTATTTACCTAAAAGTCCTAGCCCTATTTATAACTATGGAATTCCGGCAATATTTATCATAATTTTAATGTTTTTAGAGTACTTCGGACCATTAGACGCACCCAACTTTCAAGGCAATGTTTTTAAAGTAAAAAGGTGCGTCTCATGGTCCGTAAAATACGGTATCTGTCATCTCCCCGCGTACGGCCAGAGGCGGGTTGGAAACGACCCTAAGCACGTAGGCCACTCCTATACATATAGCCTCATCTTATGTACACTGGAATGCAGTGCAGAATGAATTCCAGTAGACCACTCTGAACAATGCAGGAGAGAAATTTAGGTCAATTGAAAAATTCCAATAACCCGTCATGAATCGATGCGATCCAGTGAGTTGTTAATTATAGCTTCTAGAACTAACTATACAACCATTCGAGTACGCCAATTCAATCTAAAATTCCTTTTAACTAATGCTATATTTCTGAAGAGAACTGAATCGTGAGAGGATTTAATGTTTATTAAAAAAATCACATATTTTATTTCTCTTATAAGTACAGTAATTTGAAAGGCAAATCATGCTGACCACACGCCCCTTATCCTGCCATCTGCCTGTGGTAGAGGACGCAGCGGTCGGGTGGTAGGCCTTGTCCCTTCAGGGATGTAGCGCCACGGAGTTTTTTTTTTGAAAGCCAAATATGCATCTATAATTACGAGTTACTACTATTTTTAACTAAGCTGTGTTTATACTCCTTTTAGCTGCGAGGCCATATCAGGAGTTCTATACAGTAGGGTAGGCCATGGAACTATTGATTGTCAATTATTTCTATTATTGGTATATTTTTATGGATTAAATTGCAACTGATATTACTTCAAATAGATATGATACAGGATGAAATGGTAAAGATGATTCATGGTATCTAAATACCCAATTCGGCATTTGGCTTTACGACTGGGAAACCCATGAAAAAAGTAATGTCAAATTGGCCGGCCAAGGGGTTTGAACCTGGGACCTTCCGAATGCGAGTCCAAGACGTTACCATCTCGGCCACCTCCCTCGGGTATAATAATTTTGTCTGTGTCTAATGTAGCCTACGTTTAAAAATTATAATTTCAATTAAAATTGATTTCAATCTTTTAAAAAGTGAATAAAAGGAAATAATATACAATAATTTTCTTGGATTTTTAGAATATACCCAACACTTGTAATAGAGAAAATTGCAAAATTGAATTATGAGGGTGCCGGTATCGCCCTAGCCTGAAATGGCCTTGGACTAGTTGTGGTCACCATCCCATGGCTTCGTTCTGGGTCTGACTTCATCAATAGCCCAGCTATCCATCCAGCAAAATGAATGTGAAAGTCAAGCATTTAAAAGTAGGTTCGCCTGAAGCTCGCGATTAGACTACGTGCAACGCACACGAGTGTTGCGTGTAGTATCATCGCGAGGCTTCAGGCGAACCAACGTTTAAATGAAAAACATCTCGACCACTTCCTAACATACAAGGAATATTAACATTTAGAAATACACCCGAATGAGCAAGACTGCTCGTGCTCGGGTGCAGTTTCAAAAATATCAAAGTGAAGAACGAGTAGAGACAAAGAAACAGAGTGTATAAAAAATTTAATATAAAATTGAAACATTGCTTTCGCAAAAATTCTCTGAAGGGTAGTTATAAGTAGACCTGCGATTTTAGGCTCTAAAAAAATTAGTTTTAGGCACCTAAAATAGTCTTTTAAAACAAGTAATAGGCTTTTAAAAGAGAAAATAATCACTTAAAATATGCTTTAAAAATGTGTAAATAGATAGAAAATAGACTTAAAAATATTACAATATACACTTAAACTGTAACATGGTTTTTTATTACAATAAAATATATTACAATATACACTTAAACTGTAACATGGTTTTTTTTACTATAAGAAACAGAATAAACTGCAAAATTAGGCATCACGAAATATATTCACTTAAACAGATGTTCTTTCACTGATGACTTGACACAGTAGTCCTTCCTCCTTAATCCTCTCCCTCCCCCGTCAGTCAGCATTCCTTTAGCGACAATTGTTTGAAAAAATCAAGTTTATGTGAAAAACCCACCTCTGCTGTTCTCCTTTTCATTGAGGGATGTCCATTATAAGATTATAAACATTACGGAAGTTGAATTTTATTTTAAATGTACAAAATATGCATTTTAGACACTAAATAGTAAAATATGCGCTAAAGGTCCAAATAGGCATTTTAGGGCACTATAAAACTCTATATGATAAAGTGATTGATCATGAAACGTCAATATATTTTAAAATGTTCATGTTATTTCATAAGGAACAAAATAGGCCAGTCTTGCCTGGTGAACAAATAAAGCTTTGCATCAGGTTGAAACAACTGAATACGCGCTCTTTCACGGCCTCTTATTCTATATCAGATTGTGAAGTGAGAAAGATGTATTGTTGGCCATGCTTAGGGTAAAGAAAATTACGTGAATACTTGAATAATATTTTATGTTGGTTGTGTATCCTTCGCGTATGCGATGTGAAAATGACATTCTCATTATTTTTACAACCAATTTGCTTGAAGAGAATGTCATAATTATGGTTATTAAGTATCATATTTTTATCCTGACCTCCATTCTCGCCGAAAACACAAATTAAACAGGAATTGCATGCTTGTTATCGTATCGGACAGTTTTTATTTTGCATATAAAGTCATAGTTTGGTCATTTTCATGGTCTTGGTCATATTTAGGTCATATTTCAGCTATAAATTCGGTAAAAGAGCACAATACTTTATGCAGTCTGTGCAATAAATTGTAGACTTAATTTTTTTTTTTCGGAAAAATAGTCACGAATATTTTGGTTTTACATTAACTGAAATGTGAAGGTAAAATGACAAGTAATAGCTAGGGCCCTGATTTATTGGTGAAATAGAATGGCTGATTTCGGTGTTAACTTCCTTCTATTTCGGTAGGTATTTCGTGAAATAAATTACTTTATACTACATTGGGAACATTGCGCAATCATAAACTTTGCTTCTTTATTTACATGAACTAACCCCCCCCCCATTTCTATAGGCTATTCTTCTGCCCTTGTATGAACTGAAGTAACTTTCGATTTGGGCATGATTAGAGTTAATGTTTAAATATAATGACGAGATATATTATCGTAATTTCTACTAAACACCAATCAGATAGCCATTTGCAAACAGAAGTACCAACCATACCACTGTGGATAAAAGACGAAATTTGTTGAATACAAGTAACAAACATTCTACACTCTTCTGCTGTAATCGTTCATAGGCATCGCTAACTTGGCAAATGAGATAGCAGGAAAGGAGTGTACTCAACAGTACAAACCAGGTCACAGACAATCTTTGCGTAAATTCTGCAATGTTTGTAATCGACCACAAATATCGATGTATCGGTAAATCTTCGACAGCCACAGAAACAGCAGAAAAAAAGCCTGCTGCTAAGAAATAAAACATACAGTTCACCAAAACACAATATTGTGATTTTAAGGCACATTTTCGTGCTCATTTCTCACTTTACGGACAGAAGGGGCATATTTCGCGCTTATAGACACATTTCGCGGAATCGAGTAAATTTCGCGATATTTCGTGGATTCAATTTGGTTCATATTGCTATTTTAAGCATATAAAACCTAAACATAGCTAAGGGAGATTTTTTATAAAATTTCGCGCTTATCGTTGTTACCAAGAAATACGGCCCCTAGTAATAGCACAATTACCTCTCCCTTGTTGTTAACAATTTCCAGTAGACATGTTTTTAAAATATTTCCAGCTCACATTTGCAGTTTTATCTGGAAACAGCAACAGATTAGAAGTTCTTTACAAGCAAAACTGTAAATCACCTGTAAAATTGTTAAAAAGTGTTTATCTAATGTGATGTAATAATTTAGTGTCATAAAAGTTTTAAATTGGAACATTTATTTTTAGATAATACGTTCTTTTATGAAGAGATATTTAGGTTTTTTGGTCACATTTTGTCATTTTTAAGGTCACATTTAATCATTTTTAAGATCATATTTACAGTCATATTTTCAACTTTTTTAGGTCATAAACATCCCAACCTTAGTCATAATAATATAATGTACTAAAAGCCAAACCTTATATTTGGGGAGAGGAAGTTATGTTTCACAACAGATTTTTAAAAATTTATTTGCCATCAGCTTACATTAACACAAGTGGACAATGTACGAAAAGAAAGACTGACGTAACAAAATACCAGTCAATAGTATATTGCGATACAAGTGCCGTAAGCGGTGCATACGGATCGAGGAAAGAGTTTTTTTCAATTTCCGAGATCCGTTATGCGCTTACGGCATGAGTATTGAATGCTATTTTTTGCGCGATGATTATTTATATCAATTTAATTATATTAATTGAGATATTAGCTGAAAATATTATGTACAGGATGCGGCATTTAAAGTTTCCCATTTTCAAAACCGTGTAACACATTTATTTAACAAATAAATAAGCTACATTGAACATTTTTAAATGGCTTAGTCTTGGATTTACAATTCTGGCCTTACTTTTTGAATATGATGTCCTTGAGATGCCCTCAATTAACTTCAACACATTGCTGCAATCTCCCTCGTACACTGGCCATTACGCATTGTGTGGTGTCTTGCGTAACATTTGGAATTTCCTGCAAATCCACGCATAATCCACAAGCGGCCACTTCACAGTCCTAAGGTCTTGGTGTGGGGTACCATTGCAGCACAAGGCATTATTGGCCCTTATTTCTTTGAGAGCGATAATGGTGCTTCGGTTTCTGTCAACTCTGAACGTTACAATCACATGCTGCAAACTTTCTTCCTACCAGAATTGACACATCGTAACTTGGATATTGAGAGATTGTGGTTTCAACGGGATATACTGCACATCTTTCAATGGAAAACCTTTCATGCTGGTTTCCCCGGCCGAATTCTTTCCAAATTCTTTCCCTCCAAATCTCCCGACCTAACTGCAGCAGATTTTTTTTTTCTGTGGGACTACCTTAAGTCTAAAGTTTTCACTCATGCCCTCCCTGACATTAATAGTCTTAAGAATGCAATTCAGCAGGAAATTGCAAATGTTACGCAAGACACCACACACCACGTAAAGGCCAGTGTACGAGGGAGATTGCAGAAATGTGTTGAAGTTAATGGAGGGCATCTCAAGGAAATCATATTCAAAAAGTAAGACCAGAATTGTAAATCCAAGACTGTAAGCCATTTAAAAATGTTCAATGTAGCTTATTTCTTTGTTAAATAAATGTGTTACACGGTTTTGAAAATGGGAAACTTTAAATGGCGCACCCTGTATATACATTATCTATATTAATAAAAGGAAGTGTCTGTCCTCCGTCTGTCTGTCTTCCGTCTGTCCTCCGTCTGTCTTCCGTCTGTCTGTCCGCGATGCCCAGCGAAATCTACTCAACGCAGAGATCTGAAATTTTATAAGTAGGCGGACTAAAGGGTCGGAATGTGCACCTCGAAGCCGGAATTTTAATTTTCGCCTCCGTTCGTGAGTTATGAGTGAAAAACTGGCAGAAAACGTGCATTTTTTTGCGTTTTAGAAGCATCAGTTTCAGTAATAAATTTCAATATCAAATAACTTACAGATGGCTTTGGCTATTTTTGTCAACATACCTCATAGCCTACCTTGAAAATAAAAGCAACGCGATCGCTTGATTTTGTAAGTCCATCCTAGACGATTCATTTGTTTAGAGTGTCAAGGCCCACAGACATATGACATTTTCAACCTACACGGAAGAGGGATAAACAATATAGGCCTAAATATGGTCAAACATTGTTCGATTTGAACGAAACTCACTATACAGGGGTTTTCTGGGCCAAGGAACTCGAATCTGAGGTCGCTTTTACCAGGGGACGCTACCTAATCGTGGAATGCACTCCACGTGATTTAGGTGTTAATAATTAGGCCTATAATTTGAAATAATTATCGCGGGGGAAGCCGCGGGCACATGCGGGCACATGCTGTTTGTCTGTCTGTCCACGATGCCCATCGAAATCTACTGAACGCAAAGATCTGAAAATTTAAAGATAGATGGACTGAAAGGTGGGCGAATGCACCTCGAAGCCGAATTTTTAATTTTAGCTTTCGTTCGCGAGTTATGAGTAAACAACTGGCAGAAAACGTGATTTTAGCGCTGTCGAAGCATCAGATTTCAGTAATACATTTCAATGTCAAATCAATTGCAGTTGGCTTTGGCTATTTTTGTCATACCGTGGAAATAAAAGCATCGCGATCGCTTGAATGTTGTAAGCCCACGCTGGTCGATTCAATTGTTTAGAATGTCAAGGCCCGTAGACATATGAAATTTTCAACCTACACGGAAGAGGGATAATCAACATAGACCTAAATATGGTTAAACATCGTTCGATTTGGACGAAACTCACTATACAGGGATTTTCTGGGCCAAGGAACTCGAATCTGAGGTCGCTTTTACCAGGCGACGCTATCTAATCGTGGTATGTAGTCCACGTGATTTAGGTGTTAATAAATATAATGATTTAACTATTATGCTCTTAATTTTTAATTTTTGAAATAATTATCGCGGGCGAAGCCGCGGGCACATGCTAGTTGAAGATAATTGTCATATTTCAGAAAGTGATTCGCATATGTTGGTTGTTGTGGGAACCGAATATTTGTCCTGTTAAAATCGACACAAACTGGGGTACCTTGGTTCCGGTTCCATAAAGGCTTATATTATGATGATTTTACTTAGGGCACTTGTGCATTTTGTAATTTTTACCGCACGGAGATTTCTTTTGTTTTCATAGCAACAAGATTGCGTGCGGGAATGTCAAGTTACGATCCACGGCAACAATATTCGTAAGTACCACTAATTAGTTACGTCGTGCAAAAAAGTATTTTTGCACTCCTTAGCTAGTAAGTGGTACTTACGAACGTTGTTTACATGGATCGTAAGTTGACATTCCCACACAGTCTTGTTGCTAAGGGCGGTTGCGATGAGGTTAAATTACTTATGGTCCTTGCGCCACGTCATAATTCATTACGATACACTTCATAATACAAGCCTTTATGGACACGGCCCCCAGGACAAATATTCGGTTCCCATAACAACAAACACATGCGAATCACTTTCTGAAATAAATATCTATTTTCAAGAATGTATTTACATAATATTTTCAGGTAATATCACAATTAATATAATTAAATTGATATAAATAATCATCGTGCAAAAAATAGCATGCAACACACGGGCCGTAAAGGCATTTACGGGTCTGGAAAACTTAAAAACCCGAGGCGCAGCCGAGGGTTTTCAATCTGTTTCCTCGACCCGTAAACGTGCCTTACGGCACTTGTATCGCAATATAGTCTACTATTGTCATCAGCTTATATTAACACAAGTGCAGAATGTACGGAAGGAAAAGACTGACGTAACAAAATAACATTACGGGAGGAAGGATACAAAAGCAATGTTTACATGCACTGGACATGTGAAAATGAGTGGATTGTATAGAAAGCGGATAACTAGGTCTATGTAAATACATCTGATTTCCATGAATGCTATCAAGGCCGCCTTTATGCTATCTGCATGTTATGAATAAGCAACAATATTGTTGGTTAATACGAAATGGGTGGCTTTGGAAACAACGGAAAGTTTGTTCCAGTTCGATTCAAAGCAGCGGACTTCGCTGTTATCAGCTCTATCAGAGTTTCGATAATGCAGATGCCTGCCGTGCCGAGCCTGCAGTAAGGGGGTGGGCATAGGGTCTAATCAATACCACTCTTCCCCCCTTAAGCTTGTGTTTCAAATCCATGACAGAAATGTGACATATTAAATCAGATTCACTGTCAGAGCTAACATCGGACTGGTTTTTCACTTCCTGCTTCAAATCCGGCAAGTTTATCTAGTCAGTGAACACACAATTTCAAATAATGTTGATAAGTTATCAAGGCGTCTATGTACGAGGGCCGTCCACAAAGTAAGTTTCCCTGGGTTCGTTTACAGAAACAAAACACAATTTCAAGTAAATAGATATTGCAACAGATACAGCCAGTATTCAGCTATTTTTCAACATGTTCACCACCGGAATTGAGACATTTGTCATACCGTTGGACCAACTTTTGAATACATGTGTCGCAGAAGTCTGTCGCCTGGGATTTGAACTACTGTGTGACAAACATCTCCTTATCTCTGTCATTCTCTGTCATTCCCTGTCATTTCTTGAGGTGTAGGAAAAGATGGAAATCACTGGGAGCGAAATCAGGCTGTAGGGTGAATGTTTAAACACCTCCCAGCCGAACTTCTCCAGGAGACTCTTTTCCCTTCAGGTCTCCAAGTCAAATATTTTTAAGATATGTCTTTCCTTCCCCATGCGCGCTACATGTCCAGCCCATGTCATCCGTGATTTAATTACCCTTACTATATCCGGTGACGAGTACAGGTTATGAAGCTCGTTGTTATGCAGTTTTCTCCGGTCACCATTTTCATTTCTCTTAGGCCCAAATATTTTCCTAAGCCCCCTGTTTTCGAACACTCTCTTATGTTCTTCCCGAAGAGTAAGCGACCATGCCTCAAATCCGTATAATACAACCGGCAGGATAATTGTCTTATAAATTTTTATTGTTAGATTTCTGGACAGAAGACGAGAAGATAAAGAGATAAAAAAAGTATGTGATAGGCCTACTAATTCTCAAAACAGAAGAAGATCGAAAACAGAACAAGAAAGCGAACAATTTATTAAATGAACAGTAAATTACAATTAATGAACTATTTGTGAAGATATATGAAAGAGGAATATAAATGAATGTAAAAATCAGCTTATGTCTGGACTAGATTTGTGTAGGGAACATTCGGGGGAGGTCAGGAAAGCAGCCCCCAAATGTCAGCGTGTCTGCAATGTGACCCAAATCGACCTGTCGCATGGAGTCGGTCATTGCTGCACTCTGCAACACCGGCCTCCTCTCCCGTGGGGAACTGATCCATAATAATGACCTGTCCAGCCATCAACACCAGGTCCACCCGGGGCTCGATCTGTCATTACTACAGCTCGGATGTGCAATTTGAACCAGACTACATTTCCAAGAAAAAATGGTAGTCACTGCTTCCCAAGTAGTAGGCTATAGCAGCGTTTCTCAACCTTTTTGAACCCGAGGACCTCTAAAATGTCTAAAAAAATTTTACGGACCCCTAATTTTACATCCCGTTTTAAAAAGAAGACCTATATTCTTAATATTTGGAGTATTAATTGTAGGTCATTATAACGAAATATGAGAAAAAATTTTACTTCTTTACTTGCTTTATAATATGGTCCGCGGACCATAGGTTGAGAAACGCTGGGCTATAGTAATGTGCATAATGAACTCATCCGCGCTTGTCCATTGTTATTCATTTCTTTCTATAATTCAGCTGTGTTTATACTCCTTTTAGCTGCGAGGCCATATCAGGAGTTCGGAATGTGTGTCTATACAGTACGGTAGGCCATGGAACTATTGATTGTCAATTATTTCTACTATTAGTGTATTTTTATGGAGTAAATTTCAACTGATATTAATTTAAATGGATATGATACAGGATGAAATGGTGAGGATGATTCATGGTATGTTAATATCCAATTCGTCATTTGCCTTTACGACAGGGGAAACCATGGAATAATCCATGTCAAATTGACCGCCTATGGGATTTGAACCTGGGACCTCCCAATTCCGAGTCCAAGACGTTACCATCTCGGCCACCTCTTTCGGTTGTTATTCATTATCTCTATATATATAAAAGGCTTTGTCCTGACTGACTGAATGACTGACTGAATGACAGGAATCAACGTACAGCCTAAACTATAATAGGTAGAGACTTGGAATTTTGACAGTATCTTCGTTTCACAATGTAAGTGATTTTGAAAAATTCAGATTCTAAATGCCAACAATCAAATGTTTTTGAGAATACTTAATCCCTTCTTACACAGAATTATCGAATCCAAATCACATTTGACATTAAAACATATTGTTACCAGCGAGTCTCAGATGGCCTTGGAAAAGAAATGAAAGTAGAATAAATTTGACAAATGAGAGAAACAAATGAGAGAACTATCAATATCCACGAAAATAATGCAGTCACATAACTTTCTTTACCCTGGACATAGAGAAAACAATACGAGGTAAGGTAATATGTTTTGGGAAGAGATGTATGAAAGTGATATTGTATTTCTGTTTAATTTCATTCCGAAAACGGTTTTATGGTAACATGAGAGTGAGAAACAAAATTTTCAGCCACGATAATACAATTTTATGTTACCGGAATTTCGGTTTCTTCTTATTAGAACCCCTCCCGGGCTTACTGTGTACTGTACAAGCGATGGGATGCAAAATTCTACATATAGCCATAAAAGCTATATCAAACATTTTCTTAGGGAATAGTTTGAGTGTGATAAGTCGTTCTTCCTACTTCAAATTATAAATACCTATATAAGGACCTAGAATTTATAAATCTAAAGTCCTTCATAAGTTAATTTCCAATTACAAAATAAAACACCCGGGCGACGCCGGGCCTTTTAAGCTAGTCAAGTATATCAGAAATAACGTGGTCCACACCAGGCCAAAAAATAAAAAAATAAAAATTTAAAACGTTTAAGAAAATGAAGCTACAGCAGCATCTGTTGTGAAATAGAAGTAATAGACTCACTTAGTAACTTAAGTAGGAGTCATGAAAAGTAAGTTTAATCTAATAATAAAGAGTCATAATAAAGAGAGGCCTGTTGCAAAACGCATTAAATGATTTTATGCTAAAACTGAAATCAGTATGTTGATATTTTAAATATGAACCATCCGACCAATTAATGTAGGATTTACATCCCAAACATTTCGCTAAAACCTCCCTTATTTTCATATTCAAAAGTTGGTCAGCCTAAGTACATGTCAGGTTACTATGGAAACACGGAAATAACACAGTTATTCTAAAAATGACTGCCAATTAGTAACTTTCTGAACTAATTAACGAAGGCCATGGTAATTATTGACATTCTACTCGTATATCCTGGAAACTGTAATTATTGCTGGATTCGTGCTGGTAATACGGGAAGGATTATTTGAAACTTTTGATCGTAATTTTATTCGAGCTTGCTATACAGCGCAGTTAATTTGCTGGCATTGTTTTATCTGCGTATGCTTTGATCTGTAGCGCTCTTCTAATTGCAATGCTCGCTCCGCAGGGTTCTGTATTAGGTCTACGTGACGTCAAAACAAATACAAACAAGCCACGCCTTCGCAATCTGACGCTACAGTATACAGTGCTTGTTGCCAGCAAGTGGAAATTTTGCATTTTTATGGGAACTTTGTGCAAAAACTTTAAAAAAGGGAGAATATTTAAAATTGAATTTCACATAAACATAAGAGCAGCCATTGTCTATTTGCTTTTAAATGGCTAATATATCGACAGTGATATAGAAAAGGACCAAACGTGAACTTTTTTACCAAAGCAGATTTTTGTAAGGCAATTTGGGGTTTCAAAAGCTAACATTCTATTCACCCTGCTTAGAGTAGAGAACCTTATGTGAGTGTATTATATCAAGTTATTTTACTCTATTTTACAATTTAATAAGTTAATGTTACTTGCTTAATGTTGTATTATAAATAATTTTTATAGGAAAAGACTCTCCTAATTTTTTAAACATATTTATCCGTGAATTTTCCATGTATGTTAAGAAATTATAATAGTAATAATTATAATAATAATAATAATAATAATAATAATAATAATAATAATAATAAAATCAGGTAAACTGATGTAAAAAAGTGCCAGTATGTTTTTTTAATCAGTTATGACTGCAATTATGATATGCAGAATATGTTTTTTTAATTGATTTACAAGTTAAGCTCCAGATTTATTCATTAAGCAGGGCTTAGGGAAGAACAAAGGTCTAGTTTTCTTTTTAATCAGATTAAAATCTTCCAGCATCACAATCGCACACTCACATAAAAATACGAAAAAGAAAGTGAAATTGGCTGGTTTCGGGATTTGAACCATGGAACTCCATAACGTGAGGCCAAAACGTTACCATCTCGGTCACCTGGGTCAGTTTAACGGTCTAGTTGTAAGTTATAAGCGCATGTAAAACAATAGTGTTTTTGGTCATAGCTAACTCTATTTTAATTTCCAAAGCCGTAAAATATCACAGTAAAACAATTGACTATGTTGTCATGATAAATGATTTGCTTTTTTTTTTATATAAATTCTTTCGAATACGTATATTATCATAAAATAGGCACCAAATTGAGCATTACTCCGAAACAGGTGAACCGATTTCATCCAGTATCAGTAGACCTCTTCCCATGAACACTATAAATGTGTATACCAAATTCCATAAAAATCCGGTAAAGCGTATTTGAGTTACCGCGTTTTTAAAATAGACACTAAATTGGGTTTTACTCCGGTACCGGACAACCGATTTGGTCCAATATCGGTAGACGTCTTCCCATGTACATTATAAATGGGTATACAAAGTTTCAGGAAAATCCAATAAAGCATATTTGAGTTATCGCGACTTCTCATATATTAACATAAAAGGCAATAAATTGGGCATTATTCCGGTACTGGCCAACCGATTTGGTTGAACATCAACAGACGTCTTTCCATGGATAGTATAAATGCGTATACGAAGTTTCATAAATATCCGATAAGGCGTATTTGAGCTATTGCGCCTTTAAAATATACACTAAATTGGGTTTTACTCCGGTACCGGTCAACAGATTAGGTTCAAATTTAACAGAGTACTTTTCATGGATGTCGTAAATGCGTATACCAAGTTTAATGGAAATCCGATACAGCGTATTTGAATTATGGCGCCTTTCTATTAGAAAGGCGCCATAATCTATTAAAATAGGCACTAAATTGGGCATTACTCCGGTACCGGTGTACCGATTTGGTTCAATATCAATAGGGTTCTTCCCATTGACATTATAAATGTGTTTTCCAAGTTTCATGAAAATCCGAAAAAGCGTATTTGAGTTAGAGCGCGTACAGACACACGGACGGACGGACAGACAGACAGACGGACAGACATTTTTCGTCCCCCACACAATCTCATAAAGTACCATACTGGCACTTAATAAATATAAATAATACTTACTTACTTACTCAATGGCAATAGACAATTCCTCAGCAAGCTAAACGAATATTATCTATTTTAAGGAACCCGAAGGTTCATTGCCGCGCTTACCTGAGCCCGCCATTCAACCCAATTCTGTGCTAACTGTATCCAATCATCCCTTGCAAATCCTACACCCCTTAAATCTATCCTAATATTGTCCTCCCACCTACGTCTAGGTCTTCCACGTGGTCTTTTCCTTTCGGGTCTCCCATTCAATACTTTTGAGATATGTCTTTCCTCCCCAATGCGTGCAACATGTCCAGCCCATTTCATCCTCCGTGATTTAATTACCTTTACTATATCCAGTGACGAGTATAGGTTATGAAGCTCGTCGTTATGCAGTTTTCCCCAGTCCCCATTTTCATCTCTCTTAGGCACAAAGATTTTTCCTAAGCACAGTGTTTTCGAACACTTTCTGATTATTTTTTCCGACCAGTAAGCGGCCTTGCCTCACATCCACGTAATACGACCTGGACAGAAGACGAGAAGATGAAAATTTCCGAATTGCATAAAAACAAGCATTTCCTGATTTGAGTCTACACTTAACTTCTGCCTTAATATTATTTGTATCTGTAATTACTGTTCCCAGATATTTGAATTTCTCTACTTGTTCGAACAATTTACCGCCTATTCTAATATTTTGTAGAGCATTATTTTGAAGTTTCATGACCATACACTTAGTGTTTTCTGTATCAATATCTAATCCAACATGTACTACCTCTTCAAAAGAAGACAGGCCTAATGAAACTTTTGACGCCAAAAAAACCCCTTCTTTTTTGAACTTGGAAGCTTCAGAAAGCTACGTCTAACTACAAGAATGCTGAAACTAGAACTACAGTACGAGAGAGCTAGCTGAATTAAAGAAAAATTCCCTCAAAGGGTTTCCAAACGTATTTATCTCCATTTACAGAGCTGTATTTTTGTCCCACTCGGAGAAACCCTGAATAATCCATCTTACTTCCACTGGAGATCTGGTAACAAGACGCCATCTAGTGGAACAAAAATACATGTGCATCACGTACTTCATCTGTTTGCAACGTCTTCTGTCGTGTTTCGTCTGTCTAAACTTATCAAGTCCCCACTTCCAGGCCTATATGAGAGCTTTTCATATATTAAAGTCATCTTCATGTTCAGCTTCTCTCAACGATTCTAGTCAGCGATTTTCCAGTCTCGAGTGTAAAATTTCCTAGAACTTTGGCATTTCTTCTGTTTGTCTGTAGATGTATTTTTGCACGACGTAACTAATTAGTGGTACTTACGAATATTGTTGCCGTGGATCGTAACTTGACATTCCCGCACGCAATCGGATTGCTATGAAAACAAAAGAAATCTCCGTGCGGTAAAAATTACAAAAAGCACAAGTGCCGTAAGTAAAATCATCATAATACAAGCCTTTATCGAAGATCGGAACCATGGCCCCCTAGTTTGTGGCGACTTTAACAGGACAAATATTCAGTCCCCATAACAACCAACACATGCGAATCACTTTCTGAAATATAACATCCATCTTCAATAGTGTAGGCCTATATACGTAATATTTTCAGCTAATATCTCAATTAATACAATTAAATTGATATAACTAATCATAATGCAAAAAATAGCATGCAATACTCGTGCCATAAGCGCATAACGGATCTCGGAAATTGAAAAAACTTGTCGCAAGCGCCTCGTTTTTTCAAACTCTTTCCTCGATCTGTATGCACCGCTTACGGCACTTGTATCGCAATATGCTATTGTTACACAGTCTCGACCAAACGAGCTGTTCGATTTTCTTAAAATCTCACATAATGTTTGTTGAAGTTGTTTTCTTTGCAGTTCGCCCTTGGATTTCAATATTACTTCTTGGCATGATACGGACATAATATAATATATTATAGCCTTTAATGATCTCACAATCAGATGATGCTGGAGATAACCTTTAAATTACTTACATAGGCCTACTTACTTACTTACTTACTCAATGGCAATAGACAATTCTTCAGCAAGCTAAAGGAATATTATCTATTTTACCTGACCTCGCCATTCAACCCTATTCAGTGCTAACTCCATCCAACCATCCCTCGTAAATCCTACTTCCCTTAAATCTATCCTAATCTTGTCCTCCCACCCACGTCTAGGTCTTCCAAGTGGTCTTTTCTCTTCGGGTCTCCCATTCAGTACTTCTGAGATATATCTTTCCTCCCCCATGTCCAGCCCATTTCATCCTCCGTGATTTAATTACCCTACTATATGTAATGTAATTTTATTATAGCCATTGATTAATACATGATTAAAATAGGCATAGTCAAAATATAAAAATTACAAACAAATTAAAAGCTACAATCAAGATACTCCTGTACAGTATAAAAGTTTTTGCTTAGGAGCAAGTCTTTTAACCTTTCCTTAAAGGCACCCATATTTCTAGTATTCCTAACATTTAAAGGAATTTTATTAAAAAGTTTAACACCCATGACAATATGGCTGTTTAGAGTCCTTGTTAGTCTACTTCTTGGTACAGTTAGGTTATTATTGTTACGCGTCTCATGGGAATGTATGGCGTTGACAGGAACAAAATCTTGTATATGTTGATACACAAATAGCACAGTTGAGAATACATAAAGAGAGGTGACAGTTAATATGCCAAATTCCTTAAATATAGGCTTACAGTGTTCTCTAGGGCCACATCCCTTAAGTATACGGACTGCTCTTTTTTGAATAGTGAAAACATTACTTGCTGAAACACTGTTTCCCCACAATAGAATGCCATAGTTCAAGTGAGACTGGAAAAATCCATGGTACGCATTCAATAGCGCTCTGGCTGGGATTAGCTTTTTTAGTCTTCTTAATAAGTAGTTCACTTTAGACAACTTGCTACATAAGGCAGAAATATGTTCCTTCCAGGAGAGCTTACAATCTAGAATAATACCTAAAAGTTTGACATGATTTTCGCTGCCAACATTATTATGAAGACTGAATATAAAAGTCTTTGTTTTATTCAAATTAAGACTAAGACCATTTGCGCTGAACCATTCGGACAATTTGTGCAATGTATTTGCCATGTTACTTGTGTTCTCGTCAAAGGCTTTCAAAGCAGTAGTGTCGTCGGCATATGAAATAATTTTTTCAGGTAAAGCTGCTGGTAAGTCATTCATGTAGACAATGAAAAGGAAAGGGCCTAAGATTGATCCTTGGGGAACACCTATATTTATATACTTACTCGATGATTTTTTACCATTTACTTCAACAAATTGTTGTCTTCCCATGAGATACGATTTTATAATTAACAATTCCTTTCCTTTTATACCATAGAAAGACAGCTTTTTTATCAGGATGTCATGGGGCAAACAGTCGAAAGCTTTGCTGAGGTCGCACATACAAATAGCTGCATTTCTCTTTTCCTCAAACACTTCAAGGACCCAAGCGACCAACTGTTCGATTGCCATTGTAGTAGATCTCCCAGATCGAAAACCAAACTGCTCAGGGCATAGTAAATTGTTTTCCTCAAAATATCTTGCCAGTTGTTTAAGCATAACACTTTCGAATACTTTTGAGAACACTGGAATCAATGAGATAGGTCTATAGTTGGCTGGAAGATTTTTATCACCTTGTTTGTATACTGGCAGAACTTTAGAGATTTTAAGTGAGTCCGGAAAATTTCCCTGATCAAGACACTGATTAATAATGTAAACCAACGGTTCTAAAATAACATCGATTATGCACTTTAATAAATGATTTGAGAATCCATAAATATCTTGACTCTTTGAGTTGCTCAATTCCATGACAGATTTATATACATCATTCCGCGTGACTCTTCTCCAATTAAAAATCAAGTTGGGTGGGTTAGTTTTGTATAATAATTCCTCCGATGTTATATCAGGTTGTTGTATTCCCTCTTTAATTATCCTCACAGAAGTTATGAAGAAATTATTAAAATCTTCTGACGTAAGTTTAATGTCATTTAGTGAGGTACTATACTTGTTCCTACCACTTTCATAATTAATTATGTCCCATGCTTTCTTACATTTATTATTGGCATTATCGATTAGGTTTTCATTGTACTGCCTCTTTGAAAGCTTTAATTTACTTTTGTACTCATTTTTCTTGTGCCTGTATAATTCTAATATAATCGTGTTGGTAGAAGTTTTACGCAAATTGTTTAATGTCTGGATATAACTGCGAAAGTTCTTTAACTCAGTAGTGAACCATGGCTTGCCTTGTTGATTTGTTTTCCATTGTTTAAAATTTTTAAATTTAAAACATTGATCGTAACATTCAATTAAAATTTGAAGCATTGCTTCAAAATTTGCAGTAGAACAATCATGAATCAAGAGTAAAAACCAATTAATATAGGTCAATAAGTTAATTAAATTACCCACTGTTATGTTGGTTATATTTTTTTGTTTTACAGTACCTGCGATGTGCCTGTCATGCGATTGGGTATCAACTTTAAACCAAATTGCTTCATGGTCAGACAAGGCTGGATCAGTCACCCCAAAAATATAATCGTTTTCATTAAAATTGGTTAAGATATTATCAATGCATGAGTTGAACCGTGTTGGTTGATTATTTACATAATGAATGCCATATTGTTTTAAGATATTCTGTAGGCTACTAACCACTGTATCACTGGCGTTAACATCTATATTTAGGTCTGCACAGAGAATTATTCTGTTTTTTCCATTTGTGGTTATTCTATCAAAAACCATTTGCAATCTTTCCAAAAAGATGTTCACATCACCATTTGGTGATCGATATGCAGAGACTACAATTAGGCCTACTTTAAAGTCCACCAGCTTAGCAGCGGCGAATTCTGCATGTAATTCAATTGATAGTTCATTAACCTTATCAATCGAATGAGCTTTTGTTCCTTCACTTAAAAATATAGAAACTCCGCCATGAACATGGACAGTTCTGCAGAAACTATATCCGGTGAAGAGTACAAGTTATGAAGCTCTTCGTTATGCAGTTTTCTCCAGTCCCCATTTTCATCTCTCTTAGGCCCAAATATTTTCCTAAGCACCGTGTTTTCGAACACTGAAACTTTTAAATTAATGATGAAAATTTCAATAAATTAACTGTGTTTTACGAGTGATGTTTGGAACACAAACCCAAAGATTTGCACTTGCTTTTTTTACATAAACTATTACTATAGGCCTATACTTATATCTACTCTTATACAATTCAACGGCCCTAAATAGCGTGCTCACTCGCTCGCTCACTTCGTGAAACATCGGGTATACTCGGCGATGTTCGTCTCTCGCAGTCTAAACTTTCACGAAGAGTACAAAATTAAGAAAACCGCTTGTTTTTTACATAAAGCCTAAGTGAAATGAACACAATGAACAAATAAGTTATTCTAATTCTATTTTTACTTACAATTTTCATAGCTCTGAACCACAAACATACATTTTTAATATACTGCCAGTGTAAATTTCTTAAAAATCCTGGAGTCAATTAATAATGGCCGGCGAAGCCGCGGGCTAGTATCGCGGACAATAAAAATCCGAACAAAATAACTCCTTCACTTTAAAAATTATATAATTTCTGAAAATTACACTGAATTTATCAAATAAAATTCACATCATACTCATCTTTCAACAAACAGTTGAGAAACAATACGTATTATCAGTGTTAACAGGTCGCTTTGGAACTGCATAATCGAATCTGAGATCGTTTTCCCAGGGGGCGCTTTCTAATCGTGGAATGTACTCTGAAGCCGGAATTTTAGCTGTCTCATTAATTATGAATGGTTTAGTTTATGAATGATTCGCGTGCAATGTTAATAAATATATTGCTTTAATAATTATTATTATACTCTTAATTTTTTATTTTTCAATTAATTATCGTGGGCGAAGCCGCTGGCACCTGCTAGTTATATACTTTTCGATTCTATTTGGAAACATTTAAGCAGATTTTCCTCGCGGAAACAGTCACAGTAGTTAATGATTAAAAATATATGTGTGTAGGCATTTTAGTTTTTTAGGTAGATTTTCGAAGAAAAATCTACCTATTGCAATGGATACCACTTTATGATTTTCGAAAAATTCTTTCATATCTTTACGTTTCATGCTCCCCTAAGTACGAAACCACCGTCCGTTCAAAAAAAAATTTTGTGATATTTATATATATATATTTATATATATATTTATATATATATTTATATATATCTTTACACGATAGCGGCCGTAATTTTGAAGATATTTGAACCAAATTTTATTATGTTATTTCTAGGCCCAATAGTTCGGACAAGTTCGTTAATGGGCAAAATTGGCCCAAGGGGGTGGTCGGGGGAGGGGGTTGAAATTTTTAAAAATGTATATCTCGGCCCCTATGAAGTATAGAGGGAAACTTTGTTTGAATAAATTAGAGTACTCCCTATGGAGTTCACAGTGACACCAACGATTCGGGGGTTCGAGTGAGGGTGGGGGTGGAGGTGGGGGTGGGGGATGAAAATTCGAAACTTTTGAAACCACGTCTTGTGGGGTATCGTTGAAAAGCTCTTGATGAGTACTCTACAAATCAATAAATAGTTTCTTGATAGCTCTCATATTACGCGAGATTTTAATGTTTGAAAATAATAACACTTAAAAGAATTATTATAATATCATAATTTTGTCTTGTTTAGCGGCTTTGCTAATTTTATTCATTGCTGATCTTGCGCACGGCCTCCCAGAATATTATATCCGATTCTTGTTGTCAAAAGAAATGATTGTAGGCTCTTCCTCTTTACCGAATTCAGTTCTTATTACTGCAGGTTAACCATGCCAAGGCTAAAGAAGAAGAGTGCTATGCAGCGACAATAAATTAAACCAAAAGCACTTCGAAATCTACCTCCGCCTGTAGGCCTGCCTAAAGGGATTTTTTTATTCCGCATCAAGATGAAAAGTAGATCTTAAATTTTCTTTCGGAAGAAGTAACAGTAATTTCTAGTCTAGATTCGTATGTATGAGGGCAGTGATTTATTTTATATTGCGACTGGTATTGATTACTTCTGTTGTTTTCTATGCAGTTCGCCATAGTATTTCAATGTTACTTCTTGGCATAATACGGGCATATTTTATCTTTGCTATTTCGTTTATGTTCTGAAAGTGGTCTGAAAGTTGTAGTTCTTACAAAGACTGTACGCTTACTAACATCTGGATCCAAAAATGGAAACTTTGTCTAGCAGCCACTGGAGATATGATCCTGGTAGATCGCAAGACGAAAACCTCTGGCGCAAGTGTGGTTGTGAGATCGAAACACGTGGGCTTCTGCCGGTAATGTGGAATAATCAGGTACAATAAGATTCGATCTATCGTAGCTGAGGCCGTCATGAAAAATAAATTTACCGTCTTTGAAAGAATATATGTTCATTGCTGAATTTATATATATATATATATAAATGGGGGCACGCCGTAGCGTAGTGGTTGAGGCGCTGCGTTGCAAACCGGAAGTTCGCGGGTTCGATTCCAGATGAGGTCGTTGAGATTTTTCAATTGGCCTAATCCTTCTGGTGGCACTATGACCCTGGGGTCGACTCAGCCTCTAACATAAATGAGTACCAGGAGCAATTCTGGGGGTAAAGGCGGCAGGTGCGTAAGGCTGACAACCTTACCACCTTCACGAGCCGAATGTCTAAAATCTGGGAGCCTAAACCTCCTGGAACCCTCTGGGCTTCCATGGCCTATATAGGGATTACTTTACTTATATATATATATATTATGTTCGCCATTTATTTATTTATATACAGAGTACAATTTTAACTACATCTTTCTGTGCCTAAAGTTCCTTCTTGTTCTTTTCCTCCATTCGTCTCTAACAATCCAATCCATAGGCCTTTTTTGTAGATATCTTTCTTTCATTCCTGTGCTGATCTCTTGCATCCATGAACTTCGAGGCCTGCCTCTGGTTCTTCTTCCAGGTAGACATCATTTCTATACCCTTCTTGATAGCCTTTCTTCTTACATGTCCATACCAATTTAACTGTTTATATTTTACATAGTCCAAAATAGAATTCTTGATTCTCTAATTCATATCTACATACATTTAAGGCGAAATAAACTAATAGTATATTGCGATACAAGTGCCGTAAGCGGTGCATACGGATCGAGGAAAGAGTTTGAAAAAAAAGACGATTTTTTTCAATTTCCGAGATCCGTTATGCGCTTACGGCACGAGTATTGCATGCTATTTTTTGCACGATGATTATTTATATCAATTTAATTATATTATTTGAGATGTTAGCTGAAATTATTATGTATATAAACATTATTGAAGATAGATGTTTATTTTAGAAAGTGATTCGCATGTGTTGGTTGTTATGGGGACTGAATACTTGTCCCGTTAAAGCCGCCACAAACTGGGGGGCCTTGGTTCCGGTCTTCCATAAAGTCTTGTATTGTGATGGTTTTACTTACGGCACTAGTGCTTTTTGTAATTTTTACCGCACGGAGATTTCTTTGGTTTTCATAGCAACCAGATTGCGTGCGGGAATGTCAAGTTACGATCCACGGCAACAATATTCGTAAGTACCACTAATTAGTTACGTCGTGCAAAAAATAAATAAAAACAATCTCCCACGACTGGATATGCAATCAAAATAAAATCTTCAGGTCTTTTTTACTAATGAACCAGGCTTTGGAATCTGCCTTGATCTAACATGAATGGTGTAGTGGAGTTTGTACATACTTGAGCTGAAGTTGGCAGCACTGATGGATTGCTTGTGGTGTAATGTGAATTAATATTCTCTTTCCTCCGAGCATTCAAATTTTGTTTGCAGAACAGCGAAACTCCTAAATTGAGTTGAAATCAAATTAACAAAGCCTGCATTCTCCATTGGATTATACTCCTATCGTTAAATATTATTTCATCCCCTTACTTCTCTCTCTCACGATTTATCCATGTACTTTTATTTATCCCTGTATCTTTGCTTTTTCTATACCTGTTTTCTTCCTTCATTTCTGCTAGACTGTTAAGGGAAAACATATTATTTTTTTCACGACGTTATCATTAGGGGGCGGATTTCTATGTCATATTTTTTTCCTTTGCTTTATTTCAGGTTTCCGACTAATTTAAACCCGATTCCAAGCATCCTGGTGAAAATGGAACGGTTTTTATTGTGGATAAAACTGCATATTTAGGAAATTTTCAACTATTGTAGCATATAACTGCATATTTAGGAAATTTTCAACTATTGTAGCATATTTAGTATGAATATGCATAGGACTATTTAGGTCATATTTCTTTCATATTTGTGTGCATATTAAATAAATTTTGAAGTTTCATATCATATTTTGTACATTTTCCATTATAATTATATATATATTTTTTTTTAGAAGTTAAAGATATTTTAGATAATTAACATTAAATTTTAATAAAATGAATTATAATGAAACTTTAAAAAAATATACATAATATGTTAGTGGTAAAGTCATATTTTAAATTTTATTGGTCATATTTTTATGTTTTTAGGTCATAAATGCATGCATATATCCTATTTTTTAGGTCATATAAATCCGCCCTCTAGTTATCATAATCGTACATGCCTTCTAACACGAAGTATAAAAAAAATGTTTGCTCTCTGTAAAGAGTTAATGCTTAAAACTTACTACAGTTGTTACACACATTATGTGCCACCTTGTAGTATGTCGCATTCATTGTAGAAATTGGTGCGACAAGCTGAAAAGGTTCAGAAGCGAAATGGAATAGAAGTTCAACTGTTTCTTGCCATATTCCAAATGAGACCGAGTTGAAATGTTGTGACATGTGAGTTGCAGATATAAATTCCCACCCACGGCCCCCTGTCTTCGTATTCCTCCTTTGCTATCTCAGACAGATCTAACTTCGAAATTATCCCATAATTACAATCTTCCAGTTATACTGACAAGTAAATTAAGTAAATGGAAACTGCTACCTTCTATCCAATAATTACGTCGTCATATTTATGCTCCCAAGCGAAGACAGAAAGGCGTGTTAGAGGGACAAAGTTAGAAATGACCGAGATTGGGAATTTATCTTGAAAGTGATCCATACCTCGAATTTTTTATTATGACTACTACTTACTTACCAAATTAAGCATGTAGTGAATCATTAAAACCACAACAATAATAAAGCAAATCAACTGTTCTTTTTTCTAGACTAGCAGGTGCCCGCTGCTTCGCACACTATAATTATTTAAAGTATTAAAAATTAAGAGCAAAATAATGAATACAAAATATTTATTAACACTTACACGCGAAACATAGATAGGACTAAACTAAACGATTAATAATTATAAAGAAACAGCTAAAAATCCGGTTTTGAAGTGGATTCGACGATTAGGAAGCGCCGCCTGGGGAAAAATTAAGATGTCTGCGTGCCTTGGCATTATAAACAAATGATTCAACTAGGGTGGACTTACAAAATGAAGAGAATCTTTTATTTCCAGTTTATGACAAAAACGGTAAAGCCACCTGCAACTGATTTGACAAATAAAATGTATTACTGATGTCTTGTTTTATGCACAATAATGATTTTGGCACTTAGACCCTTATACAACTAAACGCTTCAATAATGATAATAATAATAATAATAATAATAAGTTAATAATAATAACAATAATGGTAAATTAATTGGTAATTTTTTTAAATTTCGTGTCATTTTTTCACTATTATTAGTTCATAAATTCATAAATTATTATGAATTTTTAAACAATTTTATGCTCATTAAATGCTTTGGCCTACTTATAACTAAGATGTATAATCCTTGTAGTTCATGTGCAACCCCTGGCTGAGCGGCAGAGAACTCCTTGTAAATGAAATAAAGAAACAACAATAAAATAAAACAGACATTCTTAAAAACATTTTTATCATAGGTAATCCCACGAGAGGTTACGAGTTTATCGATAGATTCGCGACTGCGTAGCAGGAGCGAATTTATCTTATGAAACTCGTAACCTCGGGTTGGATTTATTAAGACTATTTCACGAATAAACTGTAATAGATTACTTGAATAATAATTACCTTCTTCTTGTTAGTTTAAAATGAAATCATTAATACTGTCAGTTGTCAGATCACGGCATACTAAATAAATGAACAGTCTCCATAATGGAATACTAATCAATGCTACCAACGTAGGCCTATATTGATAAAATGCCGTAGTTAACCTAAAAATCAAGATACGAAATAAAGACACATTTTAATTAAAGAACGTAATTTTAATATATGAGCAATCTGTTGCATTTCAGTTTCTTTAGTCAATTCGTACTTACGTTCCTCACAAAACTTTTGGAACTGAATCCATATGCATTTTCTATTTCTTTCGGTATTTTGTGGCCTAGCTTCCTTTATAATAATGTCAATTTCGTCAACAGATGCATTACCAAACTTGTGGCTGCCATTTCTGTTTTCAATTTAGCGCCTACAATGGATGACGTAATCTAGTATCACTGCATACCGATACTGTTACAGTTCAGTAACGAACAGCGTGTTTTACCCGATAAAATGCTATCCTCGCGATTCCTACAAGAATATTGTAAGATAAACGGCCGTGATTGGTCTATATCCGAGGATTTGCTAAACGTCATTGGTCAATATCAAACACGCGGCATATGAGTGGAATAGTCACAAGAAAAATATAAAAATGTTACATTTTTTAAAAGAATGACGACTTTAAGAAGAGCACGCGCTCTTCCCGTCAATATTTAGTCCAATCCAAATCTTATTCGAGAATCCAAGAGCACAAGTAAACATTTAAGGTAGACTTTTGTTAACAGTACAATTTCTTACTCAAATTGAGAAGCCAATACTTGCTAATGTACTTTTCCTAGTTCAATATGGACTCTATGTATGAATCTCAAGGGTGTGATGAGTGTGTTCATGTTTTTTTAATGTGGTGCAATGCATCCAGTGCAGCGGAAAAGCGGATCTCAAGTCATTAGGAACCTCTCTGTATGAATACGTTTTTGAAGTTTTCCATTAATTCCATCCATGCCTTCGTACTTCCATCAGCGTCTTGGTAAAGTCACCGGCGAAGCCATTTTTAAACTCCACCGGTGCTTATGTGATGAAGTAATCGATTGCCAATAAACTTATCGAACTTTGTTTTATTTCAAGACGGGAAAATAATAATAAAAAAAACACACATAAAAATATATTAATTAATGGAGATTTCCAAATATCTCGAAACTCACAGCACTTCAGGTCATCCGTAGCTGCCGTTGAGGCTCGAAACGGTACTTAAATATACAAAGATTGTTATTAAGTGCCAGCATGGTCCTTGCTAAGATTGCGTGGGGGACGGGACATGTCTGTCCATCTGTCCGTATGTCTGTACGCGCAATAACTCAAATACGCTTTATCGGATTTTCATGAAACTTGGTATACGCATTTATAACGTCCATGGGAAGAACTGTTTTGATGTTGGACGAAATCGGTTGACCGGTACGGGAGAAATGCCCAATTTAGTGTCTATTTTAATGGTAATATATTAGAAAGAATTTATCAAATGAACATCAGTTATCATGACAACATATTGTTTTAGAGTGTACATAAACAGCTTTGGAAGTTTTATTACAGTTAGCTATGACAAATAACACTATTATTTCACATATATTTATCTTATTCAATTGTTAAACTGAAGGAGGTGGCCGAGATGGTAATGTATTGGACTCACATTCTGGAGGTCCCCGGTTCAAATCCCATAGCCGGCCAATATGATTTAAAAAAATATTTTTATGTGAATGTGCGAGTGTCAAGATATCACAAATCTGTATAGTTCTGCTGGTGCTGGACGATGATCTGATAAAAAAATAAAATAAAAATAAACCTACTCTTATACAATTCAACGGCCCTAAATAGCGTGCTTGCTCGCTCGCCCGCTTCGTGAGACTTCGGGTATACTCGGCGATGTTCGTCTCTCGCGGTGTAAACTTTCATGACGACTACAAAATTAGGAAAACCGTTTCTATAAGGCCTAAGTGAAATGAACACAATGAACAAATATTCTAATTTTATTTTTACTTACAATTTTCATAGCTCTGAACCACAAACATTTTTAATAATCTACCAGTGTAAATTTCTTTAAAATCCTGGAGTCAATGAATAATGGCGGGCGAAGCCGGGGGCAACAGCTGTAAAATATTGATGGTTTAACTCTTGAAATATCGCTGATAATAATAATCCAAACAAACCATTCCTTCCCTTGAAACATTATATAATTTCTGAAAATTACACTGAATTGATCAAATAAAATTCACATCATATTAATGTCAATAAACAGTTGAGAAATAATACGTATTATGTGTTCATAGGTTCCTTTGGAACTGCATAATCGATTCTGATATAGTTTTCCCAGGGGGCGCTTTCATATCGTGGAATGTACTCTAAAGCCGGAATTTTAGCTGTTTCATTAATTATTAATGGCTTAGTTTACGAATGATTCGCGTGCAGGTGTTAATAAATATAATGCTTTAATAGTTATTATACTCTTAATTTTTAATTTTTAAATTAATTATCGTGGGCGAAGCCACGGGCACCTGCTAGTAAATTACAAACCTTCGTTCTTCGCAGGCAGCATGTGACGTATTAATCACGGCACGTAGGTTCCTTACGAGTTCTGTAACAAGCTGACGTTTTATCAGATAAAATTGCCTCCTTGCCCGAGGAAGCATATTAATTATAAGTTTAAATTCTGATTGGTCTATATTCGAGGAATTGCTAAACGTTATTGGTCAATGTGAAACACGCGGTGTACGAATAGTCATAGGTAATCCCACGAGAAATTGAGGAGTTGGGTTTGGTAAGACGATTCCATAAACAAAAATGTAAGGGATTACTCAAATAATAATTACTTTCGTGCTTTCTTATATAAAAACAAAACCAACAGCTGCGAGATCACGGCGTACTATGAATGAATCATCCATGAATCGATTCAAGTTACCATGTTGTTACCAAGGCTACCAATAGTGCATATAAGACATAGTGACCTTCATTTAGGTAAGCTAACAGCAGAACAGAATAAAAGCACACGATCTAGCTTGCACCGAACCCAAATTGTGTTTTTAATCAATGTACATTTCTATTATTTCAATTTCCAAACAAGTTATGTTGTATAAAATAATCTGTTTTCGTGTTGCTTAATGGCAGCTTGTGACGCATTAATCACTGCACGTTGATGCCTTGCGTGTCCAGTAACAAGCTGGCGTTTTATCAGTTAAAATAGCATCCTCATGTTAATAGCAAGCATTTTATGAGACTATTCAACATATACGCTGCGTATTTGATATTGACCAATACCGTTTTGCAATTCCTCGGATATAGACCAATCACGGCCGTTTATCTTACAATATTCTTGTAGGAATCGCGAGGATGCGTTTTATCGCGGTAAAATGTGCTGATCGTTACTGGGGACGCGAGTATCAGTGTGCAGTGATTAATAGTCAGATGCTGCCACTAAGCGGCATGAAATCAGATTATTTTATACAACATAACTTGTTTGGAAATTGAAATAATAGAAATGTACATTGATTAAGAACACAATTTCGATTCGGTGTAAGCCAGTTCATGTGATTTTATTCCGTTCTGCTGCTAGCTTACCTAATTAAGTTACCTATGTCTTATAATATGCACAATTGGTAGCACTGGTCACAACATGGTAACTCGAATCGATTCATGGATGGTTGATTCATAGTATGCCGTGATCTCGCAGCTGTTAGTTTTGTTTTTATACAACAAAGCACGAAAGTAATTATTATTTGTATAATCCGTTACATTTTATTCATGGAATAGTCTTAATAAATCCAACTCGAGTTGACGAGTTTCATCAGATAAATTCTATCGATAAAACTACTAAGGCTTTCACGGCCGGCGTTCAATGATATATCCATTCCGGGCTGTATGGCCGTGGTCTATCCGATGAAATTGCTGACGTTTCGCTACGAACTGCGAGCTGGCATGCCAGACGCAGTTCGTGGCGAAACGTCAGCAATTTTATCGGATAGACCACGGCCATACAGCCCGGAAATGGATATATCATCTATAGATAAACTTGTCAACTCTCGTGGGATTACCTATGATAAATTTATTGATGGGATAGTCAGAATAAATATATCATGAGGTTCGGATTCTCTTCATGTGGGGCATATGGGGGTGAAGGGCCGGTGCAGAGAGGTGATGGATGACCGCGCGCGCACGGCTGCTTGCTGATATAAGCTATGTGCGAACCCGCCACACGCCACAGTTGTGCCAGCGAGCTTCCAGTGCTGCCGTGTGCCAGTGCTAGTATCAGTGCTATGTGAGTAGTGTTAAATGTCAACCCGTATTGATCACCATGCACCTTGTCGGCTAAGTACAAAGCCTTTATTTACATAACACTATCTTTGTATGATATCAAACTTAAGGGGATAGGTACAGCATATTTCACTTAAATATACAGTGAACGCCGCTTAATGTAATCACAGGTAATTTTTTCAGTCGGTTAATGTTATCACTTTTATGAACTCCCGTCGGATAAATACTGAAGCATTGCAAAAATGCTGTTTATTGTGATCAAAGATTTGGTTTATGTTATCACATGCAGTGAACGCCGCTTAATGTAATCGCGGTTAATGTTATCAGTCGAGTAATGTTATCACTAGGGGGCGGATTTCTATGACCTAAAAATAGGATATATGCATGCATTTATGACCTAAAAAACATTAAAATGTGACCAATAAAATTTTAAATATGACTTTACCACTTACACATTGTGTATTTTTTTTTAAGTTTCATTACAATACATTTTATTAAAATATAGTGTTAATTATTTAAAATATCTGTAAATTCTCAAAAAGTATCATTATAATGCAATTTTTGAAATCATGTCTTATGGGGTATCGTTGAAAAGCTCTTGATGAGTTCTCTACAAATCAATAACTGGTTTCTCGATACCTCTCATATAAGGCGAGATTTAGCACTTCGAAATCTACCTCAGCCTGTAGGCCTGCCTAAAGAGAATGTTTTGCTTCTTTTGTATGTATTTTCAGAACCTTTTCCCCCTTTCTGGCCATAATTTCCACCTTAAAATCCCTCCACAAATAAGTCTCAACATCGAATATTAACAATCAATTGCATTCGGTGGCGAGTGCTCTATCGAATGGGAATCAGGTTCCTTTGCGTGAGAATTCGTTCAATAGTTATAACCTTTTCCATGATACTGACGTATAGATACATACTAATAGCACATGCTTTTATGTAAAATGCGAGGATTTTTATCTTCGTATTAGAATTATCATTTATGGGAAACAGCTATTGCAATGAAATATTTCTCATTCATTTCAAACTTAGTACCCACTGACGGTTTCACTCTATGAATGCCTTATTACCTGTGCATAAACTATGCTGATGAATTTCACTGGAGATTCCAATGGAGATTCCAATGGACAATGGAGTTCTTTGCTCATGTTTAGGTTTTATAAGATTGGACCACAGTATAGTATAACAGTAGCGAAGCTCTAATGAAAGGAAAATGCATCCTTTTGACAGATCGTGCGACACTAGCACCCCAAGCGGCCAGCAGGATGGAACTAGCAAACAGCCATTTCCAGCATTGGAAAGATACGAATATATGGCTGTATTTCTTCTTATTTTTAAAATTACCAGAACGAGATTATTACCGGAAAGGCATACTGGTGAACTCACCAAATCATAGACTTTATGGTAATATAAAGAAGTTGTAGTTTCAAGATCGATGACATTGTATATCTTATAAAGTATCAGACCGGTTTCCGTCCACCATATAAGCTACATCCCTACATCTTCAAGAATTTAATTGACCTACTACTAACATATACTGTACTTACACTGAAAATTCTGAAAAATAAGAAAACTTAATAATTTCAATAAGCATGTAGTAGTACTAGTTCAGAAATTAGGGGGGAAAGTAAAGTTCTATAGGCATATAGCACGATAGGCCTATGGTCAGTATCAGATGCAATAGCAAAACACTTTTGTCTTTTTCTTAATTTTGTTAAACACGATAAATTATTAAAAAGTAAAGGATTAAACACGTTATCTGTATTCTCGACAGTTTAATTTTGTTAAATTCAATTATATAGGCCTAACATAACCTCGTGTTAAAACATTTTTAAAATTAGTAGGGTCTGGTGGGGTATTTGTAAATAGGCATATATATTTAGAAACCTTTGCTTCGTTAGGATTTTCATTTATGATATACATATAAAAATAATTAATTGTATATAGCATTTACAAGCCATTTTCTGCTCCTAAAATTAAAAGAAATAGGAGTAAATACACTAGTATGGATGCAAGCATGATAATCACAAATTTGCAATTTAATTTCACAAATAACTGTTTTTGCTTACCTCTCAGGATCTTTAGGGAACCTGAAGAAAGATAAATCGGGAGAATTCCTTTGGCTGTTGGTGCAATTTATAGCACCACAAGCATTTCCATAAAATATTGTTGACATTTTACATAAGCAACAATGTAACATATTGTGTGGTTCTTGCTCACCGCTACGAGCGCTGCAGTCGCGCCGGTTGAAAAAAACTGTATGGATCTTCGCTACTGTTATACTATACTGTGATTGGACTATGTGTCTGCCATGGCAATGAAGCGGATAATTATGATAAAATATCACAGTTAGCTAGCAAGGAACAAAATAATTCAAAACCTTACAATCCTGACCCTAATGATAATACTACACTAGGGACCGGATTTTTAGGTTTTTAAAAACACTGTTTTAGGTTTTCCATTAGGTGAAATAGTTTTTTTTAGGTTTTTTGTCCAAAATATCGTTTTTGGATAGAATAATTGGTTTAGTGAATTTGAATGTGCTACATAGGATTCTATACATAATACGAGTACTTGTAAAGTTTAACTTAACAAAATTGACTTTAATTTGTGTAAACTTGCTTTAGGACAATATTATACAATGGAAGAAAGAAAGCATAAACAATAAAATGAAGCAGTGAAAATAAGATTGCCTCACATTTCCTGGTTACAGTATATCACTAAATATTTTCCTTTTTTCGGTTGTTACGCATGCTAACCGCACAACAGATCAACTAGGGACGAAAACTTCCCCCTTTTCTAGAAAGTTAAATAATACTTACGTGTTTCTGGCAGGCTTGTCAAAATATTACTTTGCCATCTAGCCTATAGTGAAATTCAGGTCGTCGCCAATCCACTGCCGTAATAAACTCGATTTCATTTGTTTCGGCATAATTAACACGTCTTCTTAAAACTCACAGTGTGACCACTACGTATGAATAACAGGGAAGTAATAAAGGCAAACAAGCTCTTTAAAACACAGAAATCTATATCCTTCTTCATACGCGGCAACAATGGTTGTTCGTACGAATATTTAAAAAAAATACGATGGTACTCTTACACTTCCTCTCTAGATACTGACCACCCTAGACGACAATGGGTTGAACGAAACGCTGGTAGTATTAATTTCAACCCGACAAAAATTATTGTATCTCCGCAAAATATCGATTTCTCAACTGACTAACAAAAAACACAAAAAAGTCGCCTAAATTAGATATTTTAGGTTTTATATCCCGTTTAGGTATATTTAGGTTTTTATACCCTATTTAGGTATTTTTAGGTTCCACAGAATTAATGTGAATGAATCCTATGGACATGATTCGAAAAAGTGTATGGGCGCTTTTTGTTTTGGAAGTAAGGGAAAAAATAGGTAAAAACCTAAGAATCCGGTCCCTATACATCACTCTGTGAATGAACACATGAGATATGTGCAGAAACATCAAGTTATAATGTATTGTGGATGGCACTTCTTAAAGACTTTTTCCAAGAACATCCCTTACCTGCTGCCACCCTAATCCTCTTCGACCTGTCAATCAGTGAATAGAAAGGTAATTAGGCGTATTCACACTTGTCTGCAGTCCAGTAAATATTGCCAAATACATACCACAGCACGTTTACTTCACTTAAGAAGTGGTGAATGACAGCTGCTACACTGGGGAAATCCACGCGACTACAAGAGCACCTGTTCTTTGTCGGTGTCGATGTCGGTTCAGATTTTCGGATTAGGGAACAATGCTATTATATTATTTTGTAAATATACTAGGATGTGCCCGCGGCTTCGCCCACGATAATTAACTGAAAAATTAGAAATTAATAGTATAATAATTATTAAAGCATTATATTTATTAACACTTGCACGCGAATCATTCTTAAACTAAACCATTAATAATTAATGAAACAGCTAAAATTCCGGCTTTAGAGTACATTCCACGATTAGAAATTGCCACCTGGGAAAACGATCTCAGATTCGATTATGTAGTTCCAAAGATAACTGTGATCCACTGCCTTCTAAACTGTATAGGCTAATTCTCGTGCGTAATTCTCGAGACGGCGGTGGATAATGGCGTTTTTCAACTGTTTGTTGACAGATGAATGAGATGTGAATTTTATTTGATAAATTCAGTGTAATTTTAAGAAATTATATAATTTTTCAAGAGATGGAGTGATTGATTTGGATTATTATTATCAGCGATATTTCAAGAGTTAAATCATCAATATTTTACTGCTGGTGCTCCCGGCTTCGCCCACCAATATTCATTGACTCCAGGATTTTTAAGAAAATTACACTGGTAGATTATTAAAAATGTTTGTGGTTCAGAGCTATGAAAATTGTAAGTAAAAATAAAATTAGAATATTTGTTCATTGAGTTCATTTCAATTAGGCCTTATATAATAAAGAAACGGTTTTCCTAATCTTGTAGTCGTCATGAAAGTTTAGACTGAGAGATACGAACATCGCCGAGTAATACCCGATGTCTCACGAAGCGGGCGAGCAAGCACGCTATTTAGGGCCGTTAAATTGTATAAGAGTAGATTTTAGGTAAATAAATTGTCAAAGCCATCTTCTAAAAAATTGAGAAAAATTAAATTTTCTTCATGTAAACTGGCATTAAGAATAGAAGAAACTCGTCGGCAATCGTCAAGTCACAGGCTTAAATTTTGTTTTTATATGAATTTTCATTCTCGAGCTAGGCTGTTCACAGACAAACAACACACACGCACACATGGGCGTACGGTGAAATTTTGTTCGGGAGGGGTTCAAAGTAAGGTCGTCTCAGCTCCACGTTCTTACGCACACTCAATACTTTTTAAATAAAATCAGGTAAACTGATATAACAAAGTGCCACAAGGCTTTATTTAATTCATTAATATGTTAATTGCAATGATGATGTGAACAATTCATTAAGCAGGGCTTGTGGAAGAAAATACTTAACCTTAATTCAAACTCGTAGGCCTATTCAGTGATATAAGAAAATCATAAAATACCATATGTCAACATTTCACAAAATACACTGGGGAAGAACTCCACTTAATTTACGTAGGCCTAATTATTTCACAAGTTGAATATAAACAGTATTCAATTTGATGAATGAAATAAGCATCTGACTAGCTTGATAATTAAATGCAAAGGAATATGTCATGGCTAACTGTATTGCTAATTCCAAAGCCGTATATGATCAGTGTACAACAATATGTTGTCGGGATAACCGATTTGCATTTGTTAAATTCTAATATATCACCATAAAATAGGCACTAAATTGGGCATTACTCCGATTCCAGTCAACGCATTTGGTCAAAAATCAATAGATTTCTTTCCATGGACATTATAAATGCGTAGGCTATACCAAGTTTCATTAAAATCCGATACAGCTTATTTGAGTTATCGTGCGTACAGACACACGGACAGACATTTTCCCGTCCCCCACATAATCTCATCAAGTACCATACTGGCACTTACTAACTAAACAGTTGTATTGTGATCAATAATACACTATAAATAATATGCAGCATATTCTTTGAAACTGTTTTTCTTGAGGTTTCTATCCATTTCTCCTTTAAGCTAGTGTCTAAATAAAAACTTTCTTTTGACAAAAATTATCATAATACTGTACTATATATGCACACCATGGGCTAGAATCCACACAAACTCTTTATGCCGAGCACTGAAATCAGGTAATATCGAGATCCAAGATGTGAACCATAAGTAGTGGTGACACTAGCAGATTTATAAGCTCTAATCAGATTTGAAGTTACACAAGTACCGAGTCTAATGAATCAGTATATCTGTATCGACAAGTAGATTGCAGACGTAGTAATTTCGTAAGTCCAATCCAGAACAGGTTTATATATATACAAGCTTAAAAGACCCGGCGTCGCCCGGGTTTTGTATTTTGTAATTGGAAATTAACTTATGAAGGATTTTCAATTTTAAATTCTAGGTCCTTATATAGGCATTTATAATTTGAAATAGGAAGAACGACACACTCAAACTATTCCCTCAGAAAACGCTTGATATAGTTTTTATGGCTCATAGAGGATCTAGAATTTTGCATCCCATCGCTTGTACAGTGCACAGCAAGCCTGGTAGAGGTTTAAATAAGAAGAAACAGAAATTCCTGTAACATAAAATTGTAATATCGAGGCGGGAAATTTCCCACTCTTATGTTACCATAAAACCGTTTTGGAGATGAAATTAAACAGAAAGCATTATCACTTTCATACTTCTCTCTCTAAAAACCTGCGATATAATATAATAATATACACATTACCATACCTCATTTTGTTTTCTCTATGTCCAGGGTAGAGAAAGTTATGTGAATCCATTATTTTAGTGGATTTCATTCTGTAATATTTATTTATAACATGAATTATTTTGATAACTTCTCTTATTTGTCAAAAGTGCATTTCATTTGTTTTTTCCAAGCCCATCTGATACCATTTGGCAACAATATATTCTGTGATTCGGAATTGATAATTCTATGTAAAAAGGGATTAAGTATTTTAAAAAACATTTAATTTTTGGCATTTAGAATCAGAATTTTTCAAAATCCTTTCTTAGTGAGCATCTAAATTACGAAACGAAGGTACTATCAAAATTCCAAGTCTCTACCTGTTATAGTTTAGGCTGTACGTTGATTCCTGTCAGTCAGGACAAAGCCTTTTATATATAGAGAATTAGAATTAGAATTAGAATTAGAATTAGAAAAAGCCACTGAATCCTTTTCAGGCAAGGGCCTCCTACTCTCGGTAGGGCTAGCTCAGTTTGTACACACGGGGTGAGCTATTTCCTGTGTGCATGCTCGGATTTGAGCTTTTACTTTAACTGTTAGTTACTGTGTGTAGCTTGTGTTCCATTTTGAGTCTAGAATGAGTGTCCTGTATTTTTCCCTAATTCACTTCACTTCACTTTTAATTTCTGAATTATGTCAACATTTTATTCTAAACCTAAAATTGTGATTTTCCACTCCCTCCTATCCCTTGCTACTCGTGACCATTGAGGTCCTATCACTTCTATGAAGTCCTGAGCCCATCTCCTTCTCGGTCTCCCTCTTCTTCTTTTCCCTCTTCTTGGGTCCCAGATCGTGGTGGCATAGGCCCATCTGTCTGCAGGTAGTCTGGCCACATGTCCTCCCCACCTCCATTTGAGCTCTCTTGCCTGTTTATGTGCTTCTTCGATACCACTTCTTAGCCTCAGTTCTTCGTTTCTTACTTTGTCTACTAGTTTAATGTCTAAGATTTTTCTCTCCATTCTGCGCTGGCATCTTTGTATCTTCAGTTCTTGTTGTTTAGTCAGCGTCCAGGTTTGACTTCCATATGTTAGTGTCGGTATGATGCAGGTCTGTAGTGCTTCCAATCTTAGTTCTCTGTTAATGTCTTTGTCTAGGAGTAAGAATTTGAGTCCCCAGAATTTCCCCCATGCTTGCCTTATTCTTCTTTCGATCTCATTGTCCCCATTTTCTGTCAGACTGACTGCTTGGCCTAGATATATGTACTCGCTACAGTAATGGATTGGTGTGCCATCAATTATTATTGGTGTCTCTATGTGATTTGTCATTGCTTTGGTCTTTGTAGGGTTCATTTGTAGTCCCGCTATTGCGCTTTTAGTACTCAGTTCTGCTAGCATTTCCTGTAGCTCTGTGGCGGATTTTGCGAACAACACTATGTCATCAGCAAATCTTAAGTTTGACAGTAGCCTTCCGTTGATGTTTATCCCTTTCATTTTTTTGTTCCAGCTCAGTCCTCTGAAAATCGCCTCTAGTGTGCATGTGAAGAGCTTGGGCGAAATAGGATCTCCCTGTTTGACTCCTTTTTTTACTCTAAACGTTTCTCCCTCGATTTCTGTCTTCACTATCGCTTTGCTGTTCCTGTATATTCCATACAAGATCCTTATGTACTTTGGGTTTATGCCTATATTTTCTAGTGCTTTCAGCATGAAGTTATGTTCTATTGAATCAAACGCCTTTCTATAATCGATGAATGCAACATATAATCTTTGGTTAAACTCGTGTGTTTTTTCAATCACTTGGTTTATTGTGTGTATGTGGTTTATGGTGCTGTAGTTTGCGCGGAAGCCTGCTTGTTCTGGTGGCTGGTTTTCATCCATTATTTTTGCTAGTCTGTTCGTGAGTATTTTTGTGAATAGTTTATATAGACTGGGTAGCAGGCTTATTGGTCTGAAGTTGTTTAGGTCGTCTCTGCTTCCTTTTTTGTGGATCAGTACTATCTCGCTTACTTGCCATTGTTCGGGTATTTCTTCATTTTGGAGAATTTTGTTAAAAAGTTCAGCTATTTCTGTTGTTAATGCATCTTTCCCCCATTTCAAGCACTCATTTATTATTCCGTCGCTTCCCGGTGTTTTATTATTCTTGAGTTGCATTATAGCGTTCTCGACTTCACTTTTCATTATTGTAGGTACTTTTTCTTCTTCCGTTCGATAGCTGTGGTATTGTGTTGTTGTGTTGCTATCGTAAAGGTCCTTATAGAATTGGGTTGCTGCTTTGTTTATTTCCTGTCTTGATCTCGTTGTGTCCCCTCTTGTGTCCTTTACTCCCAACATCCAGTGTTTATCACGCTCTAGTTCCTTCTTCACTCTTTTGATGGATTTTGAGTTCTCTAGGATGTTCCGTGTTCGGTTTAGTGTGTACTCTCTTAGGTCCTTTCGTATTTCTCTTTTGGTTTTTCTGTTCAGTTCTGCATATTCTAACCTTTCTATTTCTGTTTCTTGCATGTGTTTTTTCATTTGTTCCCTTTCCTCGATCATTGCTATGGTGTTTGTAGATAGTTTGTGTTTGTTTTTTATTTTGCCCTCTTCTTTTGAGGCGAAATCTGCCGCTTGTAGTATGCAGTTTTGCAGTTTTGTGTATGTTTCCTGTACTCCTTCTCCTTCCTCGTGTGGCAATTGTTGTATTTTTTCTCTGAGTGTAGTTTTGAATATGTCTTGATTTATCTTTTCGGCTTTTGGTTTGTTCAGTCTTATGCATCTCTTTGGTTTTGTTATCCTAAGTGTTGCCTTAACCATTCTATGATCCGTGTCTAGTTTGAGGCCATTTATTACTTGCACATCCTCTACTAATTCTCGGCTGTCACTCAGTATGAAGTCAATTTCATTTTTAGTCTTCCCATCTGGCGATTTCCATGTCCATTTTGCTGTTTGGGGTTTTTGGAAGAATGTGTTTAGTATTGATAGGTTGTGCTCCTCTGCAAACTGGACGAGCCTGTTTCCTCTTTCATTTCTACTTCCCATGCCGTATGGACCCATAGGTTTTTCTTCTTCCTGTTTCTTCCCTACTTTGCTGTTAAAATCTCCGATTATGAATAGTCTTTGGGTCTTGTGCTGGTTTATTGTTCTTTCTAGCTCCTCGTAGAATTCTTCTAGCTCCTCGTTTTATATATAGAGAGATTCAAATTTTGCAGGAATTAACCTGAAATGCAATGAAATCCTGATATCCTAACGATCACACCACATGGATAACCAGGCCGCCGAATCGATCGGGAGATTCCAAAAGGGGTGTTATTTATTAGTAATACATCACTGTTTTTAAGCTGAACAATTATGAAAACCAATCTTAAATTATGTTTTGATAAATACGAAATTTTAAAATAACCGAATCACAGTGTTCTTTTATTTCGTTATATAATCTTTAAAATATTGAAGATGTTTCGGGGGGGGGGTTTCGACCCCCTGAACCCCCTATACCGTACGCCCATGCTCGCACACATACAAAAATACAGACATATTTCTGAAAAAGAAGCATTTTTGGATTCAGAAGACTTCAAAATCGAAGCTAAGTTTCTTCCGATTAACAGCTTCTTATTCTTCTTTCATTTCCTCCGATAAAGTATTTGGCTACAGCATGTTCCGGGCACTTTAAACATACTTACTTACTTACTTGCTTACTCAATGGCAATAGACAATTCCTAAGCAAGCTAAAGGAATATTATCTACTTTAAGGAACCGGAAGGTTCATTGCCGCGCTTACTTGAGCCCGCCATTCAATCCTATTCTGTGCTAACTCCATCCAACCACCCCTCTCAAATCCTACTTATCTTATATCTATCCCAATATTGCCCTCCCACCTACATCCAGGTTTTCCAAGTGGTCTTTTTCCTTCGGGTCTCCCAGTATTTTTTTTTTTTTTTAGATATTATATCTTTTACCCCATGCATGCAACGTGTCCAGCCCATTTCATCCTCCGTGATTTAATTACTCTTACTATATCCGGTGACGAGTACAGGTTATGAAGCTCGTCGTTATGCAGTTTTTCCAGTTCCAATTTCCATCTCTCTTAGGTCCGAATAATTTCCTATATTTGATTAAGGTCACTGAAGTACATGGAATTCACTTCAGCTAGATTAATTTCGAAACCAATTCGTTGAAATTCTCTGAAACTCTCATATATATTGAGTTGTGTAACTTCACGACAGTGGTCTCATTACCTAATGGCCACACCGATATGTTGTGATATGACACGTGACGTCTACTGCAAACAACAACTGACAGGCTGCCTCTTACTTATTGCCACAATGTTACCATGGCAACCACACTTCTCTTTGCTCTTTCATCTATTTGACTCTGACAGAAATCGAGGTTAGATTTATAGACTGAAATGGGCGGTTTCTAGTCTTAGGTCAAGAATGGATACTGTCTCTCTTTCTCTTACTTTAACCACGTTTATGCGGCCCACGCCCCCAGGGCCTAACAGCACCGCGACCTATTGGGAGAAAAAGTACCTTTGAATCACATACATCCTTTTTTTTTTTTTGATCTGACAAGAACATGGAGGCTCTCCCTGATCAGCCCAATGCCGAGGCCACCTCCGAGGCAACACAAACAAATAGGACGTGACACACCATTCACACACACACACACACTCACTGAGAACAAGGCGAGGATGGGGATGAAGATGATAATGACGGCCAGATGATATCCGGGGACCACAAGGGCCTAACGTTATCTGACATTCGTCTCACATATGAGAAAAACCCCCACTGTCTTCAGAAGACTATCCCTAAGAAAAAGAAAAGCTATATTCAAGTAGGTTTAATGAAAAAAAAAAAACATCAGTTGTAAGGCTGAGTATTTCTAATGAGGTTGCATGTACCATTTTTCATTTAATTGTCATGCAAAGGTTTAATGTCATTTCCCCATACTTTTATTTTTACTGAAGCCTATTTGCCTAAGTTATGTCTAAGTTATTTCCTATTTGTTGGCCATAAACTTTTGCTGTAAGATCTACAGAGTATGACTAATAAAATAGCTCGTAAGTTTCTTTGATTATTTAAATAGTGTTTTCAATTAAAAAAAAAAACCCATTTAGGCAGGCCTACAGGCTGAGGTAGATTTCGAACTGCTTTTGGTTTAATTTGTTGTCGCTGCGCAGCACTCTTCTTCTTTAGCCTTGGCATGACAAACCCGCAATAGCCTAATAACTGCAAAAAAGAGGAAAGAGCACTTTTTCAAACATTCAAATCTCGCCTTATATTAGAACTATCGTTTTCGAATTTCCATCCCCCACTCCACCCCCACTCGTACTCCCAAAACCCCCGAATCGTTGGTGTCACTGTGAACTCCATAGGGAGTACTCTAATTTATTCAAAGTTCCCCTCTATACTTCATAGGGGCCGAGATATAAATTTTTCAAAATTTCAACCCCCTCTCCCAACCCTCCCCTTGGGCCAATTTTTCTCGTTAACGAACTTGTCCGAACTATTGGGCCTATAAATAAGATAATAAAATTTGGTTCAAATATCTTCAAAATTACGGATGCAAGCGTGTAAAGATATATAATATCACTTTTTTTTTTTTGAACGGGCGGTAGTTTCGTACTTAGGGGAGCATGAAACGTAAAGATATGAAAGAATTTTTCGAAAATTATGACATGGCATCGATTGCAATAGGTAGATTTTTCTTCGAAATAAATATTATTATGAGTTCTAATATTATTAGCAAGTTCTATGAAACAGGCTCTGCGCTACAAACCGGAAGGTTGCGGTTTGGATCCCGATAAGGTCGTAGGAGCTTTTCAATTGGCTTAATCCTTCTGGTGGCACTATGACCCTGGAGTCGACTCAGCCTCTAACAGAAATAAGTAACAGGACCAATCCTGGGGGTAAAGGCGGCCGGTGTGTAAGGCTGACAACCTTACCACCTTCACGTGCCGAATGTCCAAAATCTGGGAGCCTCAACCTCCTGGAACCATCTAGGCCTCCAAGGCCTGTATAGGATCACTTTACTTCTATGAAACAGGGCCCAGGTTTTCGAATAGTTGCAATAATAATAATAATAATAATAATAATAATAATAATAATAATACTTTATTGTCAAAGAGCAGCTTGTTCCTGCTATAGACATTGTCAGTGTACATTAAAATAAATCCCTCATAATAACATTTCACATAAAATCAAAGTACATTAACTACATTAAAACTCATGTAGTCGTCAATAGAGTAAAAAGGATGCCTTAGCAACCAATCAAAAAGCTTTCTTTTAAAACTGCATATACTTAAGTTTCTGGTTACAAGAGTTAATCTGTTGTAAAGCACCACATCTTTAACAAAATACGTTTCTTTAGTACGGGTAAGACGACAATTAGGGATATTCAATTTGTATCTATTTCTAGTATTAATGTTATGTACATCAGATCTTAAATTATATTGGTGTAAATTAGAATGAACATGAAGCAAAGTATAGAATATGAAGTAAGTGTTTTTAGTTGAATAAACAAAGGTTTACAATGTACACCAGGCTTTTTGCGCATAATTATTCTAATTATTCTCTTTTGACAAAGCAATAGAAACAGAGGTCGTAGACAGCTAGTTCAAATAAGGACTTGGGATAAAAGTTCGGTATTTTCCCTGAGTCGATATTCGAACTCGCTCACTCTACAGTGGACAAAGTTTCTGTAGTTAACGGAAGTGGAGAAACTCCGCACTGACCTACAGTACGTATTGATCACACGGTGCATTGAAATCGAAACTGTGTCAATATTAGCTTGGCTCAAGTGAGAAACGTTTCTTCTATTCTTAGCGAGTCTATTGTAAGAACATGACAGCTATAATCCATAACGAAATAACAGCTTTCTGTACTGTACTGTAATAATACAACTCACAATCTTACATAAAATAAAATCAGACAAACCGATATAACAAAGTGTCAGAATGCTTTTGTTTAATCAGTGACAATTGCAATTATGATATGCAGAAAATAAGTTATTTTTGTTATCGATTTCCGAGTTAAACTCCAGATCGATTCATTAAGCAGGGCTTACGGAAGAACAAAGGTCTAGTTTGATAAGCATATGTGAAGAAATATGCGGGTAGTGTTATTTGTCATAGCTAACTGTATTGAAAATTCCAAAGCAGTATATGAACACTGTAAAACAGTATGTTGTCATGAGAACTGATTTGCATTTGATAAATTCTAATATATTACCATAAAATAGGCATTAAATTGGGCATTACACCGGTACCGGTCAACCGATTTGATCCAATATCAACAGGCATTTTTCCATGGACGTTATAAATGCGTATACGAAGTTTCATTAAAAACCGATAAAGCGTATTTGAGTTATCGCGCGTACAGACACACGGACAGACGGACAGACAAGAGACAGCCATAACCATTATTAAAAAGCTCAAATAAAATGTTTAAATAAATACGTACTTACTTACTCAATGGCAATAGACAATTCCTCAGCAAGCTAAAGGAATATTATCTATTTTATGGATCCCAAAGGTTCATTGCCGTGCTTACCTGAGCCCGCCATTCAACCCTATTCTGTGCTAACTCCATCCATTCATCCCTCGCAAATCCTACTTCCCTTAAATATATCCTAACATTGTCCTCCCACCTACGTCTAGGTCTTCCAGGAGGCATTTTCCCTTCGGATTTCCCAGTCAATACTTTTGATATATACCGTAACTAGGCCTATCTTTAAATAAAAAAGTAAAAAAAAATAAATATAAAATGAAACTCAATGTCTTACTCAGTTTATAAACCATTGGCGGACTGCTAAGAAAACACTTAACTCAATGATTATGCACCTAGTTCATGTATTCTTGTTCCTTGACTGTTCTGTAATTTTTCTTGAAACTGATTTTTTTTTCAATTTATTTTCCGTTACTTTATTACAAGTTTAAGTCACACTAAAGTATTTACATTTTTCCGTCCACCACACAATCTCAGAAAGTACCAATCTGACACATAATAAACACGAAATAAGAATGACTTAAATTTAGGATGTCAGAACATAAATAGATAGATAGATATATAGATAGATAGATAGATAGATAGATAGATAGATAGATAGATAGATAGATATATAGATAGATAGAGAGGCGATGGGCTTACTACCTGTCCCTCTGCCTTCTCTCGGAAAATAAGCGTAACAAAATTCACATAGGTAACCGAAACCTCCACTTGGAGATCCTTCGCCCCAACATAGGGGATATAGGATTACAGGCAGACAGACAGTAATAGATAGATAGATCTTTATTTGCTAGAGACATCAAAGTGTATGTATATCAACATCAAAGTAATAAATGCACAAACAAAGTTTGATAAAATAGTACATTAAAATAATCTGCTATTAAAATACACATCCAACGTATACATAGGATTTGAGATCAATGTTGATCTAACTGTCCTTTTGAAAGCTGCTAAAAAGACTTAATGTTGTCAAAAAGTCTATTGTGTGTATGTAAAGACCTGGGATTTTAGGCTCCAAAAAAATTAGTTTTAGGTTCCTAAAATAGGCTTTTAAAACAAGTAAATAGGCACTTAAAATATGCTTTAAAAATGTGTAGATAGACAGAAAATAGACTTTAAAATATTACAATATAAGTTACACTTAAACTGTAACATGATTTTTTTTCTGCAAGAAACGTGGTATACCTATCCTTAACAGAATTAACTGCAAAATTAGGCATCACGAGATTTATTCACTTAAACAGATGTTCTTTCACTGGTGACTTGAAAAAGTAGTCCTTCCTCCTTAATCCTCCCCCTCCCCCGTCAGTCAGCACTCCTTTAGCGACAATTGTTTGGAATAATCATGTATCTGTGAAAACCCACCTCTACTGTTCTGCTTCTCATTGAGGGATATTCATTATGAGATTGTAAAAATTACAGAAGTTGAATTTTATTTTAACTGTACAAAATAGGCATTTTAGGCACTGAAATAGTAAAATAGGCTCTAAAGTTCCAAATAGGCATTTTAGGGCAGTATAAAACTCTATAAATGTAAGTGATTTATCATGAAATATTCACATTTAAAAAAAATATTCATGTTATTTCATAAGGAACAAAATAGGCATTTGCCTTAAAATCCCAGGACTAGTAAAGATATAACATCAAAACTATTTTGTGTTTTAGTTTATTTGCATTTAGGAATATATAAGTGAGAACTATTTCTCGTGGAGCAGCTATGAATTGCAGAACAAAGAGTGTACTTATATCAATGTTTCGCTCGGTACCCTTACACTCTGTATATCAGAGGCTGAGTGTAGCCCTGAATCCGCTGGAGAATGGCGCGTCTCTTTGAGTGCACAGTGTTTCCACACACTAAATCGCAGCCACAGTTCTGTGCCGGGCACGATGCCGAGGCTAATTCCGTACTCTCTGGTCCTCCCACACTCTCCACACCACAAACACCATTCAACACTCAATAGCGTAAAGTGATTGTAAAATTCAATCGCATCACCAAAGGATACACAACCAAAATAAAGTATGATGTAATGCACGTACATAACTTTATGTGAGAATATTATAGGAGAAAAATTCCTCTGGCACTTGGATTTGAACCCAGATCCTTTGGCTATCCGTGCCACTCCTCTACCAACTGAGCTAAGCCAGAGTTCGCGCCAGATGGGACTTCTCTCCTATGACTGATTGCCCTTAATGATTTACTTCACTTACAGACGAGAAATGCAGAAAGTCTTTTCGATGCCTGTAGAAATGTTGATTGTAAATTAATACAGAAAAAAACTAAGTATATGGTCATGGAACCTCAAAATAATGCTCTAAAAAATATTAGAATAGCCGGTAAATCTTTCGAACAAGTGTAAAAATTCAAATATCTGGGAGCAATAATTACGGACACAAATAATATTAAGGCAGAAGTTAAATGTAGACTCAAATCAGGAAACGCTTTTTTTATGCAGTTCAGAAAGACTTATCTTCTCGTCTTCTGTCCAGAAATCTAAAAATAAAGATTTATAAGACTATTATCCTACCGGTTGTATTATATGGATGTGAGAAATGGTCACTTTCTCTTTGGGAAGTGTTCGAGTAATCTGAGAGAGTTCGAAAACAGGGGGCTTAGGAAAATATTTGAGCCTAAGAGAGATGGAAATGAGGACTGGAGAAATCTGCATAACGACGAGCTTCATAACCTTTACTCTTCACCGGATATAGTAAGGGCAATTAAATCACGGAGGATGAAATGGGCTGGACATGTTGCACACGTGGGAGAGGAAAAACATATCTAAAAAATATTGACTGGAAGACCCGAAGGGATAAGACCACTTGGAAGACCTAGACGTAGGTGAGAGGACAATATTAGGATAGATTTAAGGGAAGTAGGATTTGCGAGGGATGATTGGATAGAGTTAGCACAGAATAGGGTTGAAGGGGGGGCTCAGGTAAGCGCGGCAATGAACGTACGAGTTCCATAAAATAGATAATATTCCTTTAGCTTGCTGAAGAGTTGTCTATTGCCATTGAGTAAGAAAGTAAGTTAATCATGCTTGCAGAAAACGGCCCTAAAAGCGTGTAATCCTATAATTTGTCTGAAAGAAAATGACGTAATCAAGAAAACCCGGTGACTTGCAATACAGTAAAAGCATTTCACTTGTCAGATACTGTACTATGCATTAATTATTCAATCTGAGTTTTCAGGCCATGACCTAGATAAGGTCATCGGAACATTTCATCCATTTGGAAATGGAGTCTGCGCATGACAATCGTGGTATGCAGGAAGTCAGGTTATATTTAAAACTAGAAACACCGTTGTATTCGCGAGTCTGTAGAATTCCTTGGTATGCATACAATAGTAGCATATAATATCACTATAGACCTCGGAAGCTTACGAATAATCATATTTTAATAATGCATTCTAGTTTTAAAATGAGACTCAATGTCTTATTCGATTTTTAAAACGAGCGAGGTGGCCTTGGACTCGCATTCGGGAGGGCCCAGGTTCAAATCCCGTGGCCGGCCAATTTGACATGGGTTTTTCATGGTTTCTTCAGTCGTAAAGGAAAATGCCGAATTGGATGTTTACATACCATGAATCATCCTCGCCATTCCATCCTGTATCATATCCATTTAAATTAATATCAGTTGAAATTTACTCCATAAAAATACACCAACAATAGAAACAATTCACAATCAATAGTTCCATGGCCTACCCTACTGTATAGAATATAGCCTAGATACAGATCCCGAACTCCTGCTATGGCTAGTAACAAAAAGGAGTTTTTTTTTGTGCCCACCCTTACCCCCGGATTGCCCAACAATGAAGAAAAGATAAAAGGAGTATAAACACAGCTGAAATAAAATAAAATAAATAGTTTATGTAACCCAGGTGGATAATCACTGTGTTAACTGTTTTCTTAGCAGTCCGCCCTTGGTTTATAAATTAAGACAATGAATCTCATTTTAAAACTAGCACGTAATATAATCTTGATGGTAGATAGAGTCTTCTGTAATTTTTTTCACAAACTTAAACTTTTTCCAATTTATTTTCAGTTATTTTATTACACGTTTAAGACCAACTAAGGTATCCTATATGATACCTAGGTATATTACTAGTTTAATAGTTAAAGCAATAAGAGAAAATTGTTGGCTCAATTTGCATATTGTTGCATATTTGTTAGTTTCGCGAAAGTGCACCATAGGCCTACTTGCTTCATAATACGATATTTGAACACATGTTATATTTGTCGCATTTTAACGGCATATTTCTGACAGATTTAAAATATTGTGCATATCTCTGTTAAGTCAGACATTTACAGCATATTTGGCTCAGTAACAACAGACTGCACAATTATCGACAGTACATAGGCTAATGTTTTCGGAACTGATTGTATAATATTAAAGCCACTTATCACTTAATCGGTTTTCAATTTACTAAAATTTGTTGCATTGACTTTTTTAAAGTTTCGCAATGTAATTTATATAACTTCTAATATTCCTTTGCCATCTATAATGTAATTTAGCTAACAAGAAAACGTAAAGTATTAAAATAACTTAAACGATGGAGCATATTTCATTGGTTCCGAAGCATATATTACAAATTTTAGAGCATATTTTAATGCATATTTTGTCTTCAGATAGAGCATTAACTTCTGGGCCCTCATGATAAAACCTTTTGTAGTTTACATATACTAAGAGCATAATAACTTCGTAAACTGTTTTCTTAGCAGTCCGCCATTGGTTTATAAATTGAGTGAGGCATTAAATCTCATATTAAAACTACAGTAGCATCTAATTATCTTTAATCAGCATTACGTATGATAAACCTTTTTTTGCACTCCTTAGCTAGTAAGTGGTACTTACGAACGTTGTTTACATGGATCGTAAGTTGACATTCCCGCACAGTCTTGTTGCTAAGGGCGGTTGCGATGCGGTTAAATTACTTACGGTGCCTGCGCTACGTCATAATTCATTACGATACACTTCATAATACAAGTCTTTATGGACATGGCCCCCAAGCCAAATATTCGGTTCCCATAACAACAAACACATGCGAATCACTTTCTGAAATAAACATCTCTCTTCAAGAATGTATACACATAATATTTTCAGGTAATATCACAATTAATATAATTAAATTGATATAAGTAACAGTCGTGCAAAAAATAGCTGCGCCTCGGGTTTTCAATCTGTTTCCTCGACCCGTAAATGTGCCTTACGGCACTTGTATCGCAATATACTATATCACATGCAAATGAACGTATTTGAGATATTTCCTACATCATATTACATCAGGATAATTTACGATGGTTAGACGACAGTGGACAGTATTATGTATACAGTAAAGTGTTCTCTATACAGGCCATGGAGGCTCAGAGGGTTCCAGGAGATTGAGGCTCCCAGAGTTTTAGACATTCGGAACGTAAAGTTGGTAAGGTAGTCGGCCTAAAGCTGCGTCTCCATTGATATACATTTAGCACGAACATGTCAATATTAACAAGTTGATATTGACATGTATATTGCAATTTCGCGTTCCAATTGACTTGGCATGCAAACCCAGCGTGTTGCACTTAACATTTTCAGGTGTTAATTTGTTTTCCGGAGAAAATGGACAGCATGTCAAGTCAATTGACTAGTCGGTCGATATCGGCTTTGTTTCGGGAATTTCCGGGAAACAAAAAGCGATCGCCAGCTGAATCGGCTTTGGTTCGGGAATTTCCGGGTAAACAACAAGCAGTCGACAGCTTCCTCAATATTCCCGGCATCCATTTTGTATTATGTGAGTATTTGGTATATCAGTGTTCTCAATAGTATTGCATCTAATTCTAAAATTATTTTTTTATGGCATACTCCATTGTTGAAAAATGTGATAGTTATTTTGAAAAGATCAAGATATCTGTACATAATTAGTATTTAAGAAAGTCATAGACAGTTAACAAGAAGATAATAACGAGTATATAAAACTACTCTCATCTTGCAATGTTGGCTGCCCTCTTCAGAGGATTTTCTTTTTTTTAATGTTATTCATTTCTGTTCGTAACCTCGCCAACACATGTTAACCTATAATATTGTAGTGGAGACAGTTGTTAATTGGCAAATCACTTGACTTGTATACATCAACAAGTTGATGAAAAACATTTAACATATGTTAACTGCAACATGTTGGTGTTAAATGTATATCAATGGAGACCCAGCTTTACGCATCGGTCGCCTTCACCCCCAGGATTACTCCTGGTACTCATTTCTATTAGAGGCTGAGTCGATCCCAGGGCAATAGTGCCAGCAGTAGACTATGGGAAGGAATATATTGGAAGTAATTCATGGTAAGCAATGATTCTCTTCTGAACGAAGATGTGAAAAGTTGTTGCCTTATATTTGTTGTAATATGATGAACTAGGCTACCCTGTTTTGCGAAGAACCCTGGTAAAGTTTCTGATTATATCATAAAGAAAGATGCTGGCTTAAATTTGTTGTTTTATGACCAATTATATGCTTAAATATATGTTAAAGTTGGTGGTGACTGGTCAATGCCACCTGGATTTTGTTTATAGATTGCCATGACGACTTTAAAGTACTTGGCCGATAAAAGTGCATTTTGAATGCAGTTTGAATGCACTTTTATGCAATTTAAGCGGCCTTGGTTGCTAAAATGCAATTTTTCGGCGTGTTACCAGACCGACAAGTAGCTGTTTCAGAGAGCATGTACTGAAACATTATTTTCATCATCGTCATCAGATTATCACTTGTTCTGCGAAGTTACAATGAATGCTGGTATTAGGGGCAATTTGCAATTTCAGTTGATAGCATTACAGCTTGTAGCATGCTTCAACAACAAGAGCTTGGATATTGTAATTTGAGGCATATTATTGAAGTGGTGTGCACTTACATACTGCTGGGTCATGAAATATTGTACGGCGAAATTTGCATGTAATAGCCAACTTAAACTGTGCCCCATTATGCTTTTATTTTTACCGCGTTCAGTAAAGCGCGGTGTTTCCCGACTTTAGTGCCCAATATTCTGACATTAGTCATTACCAGGGCCCGGATTCTGATGACCTAAAATTGTTTGAAAAATGACCTATAAAAATGACAATTAATTTTAAGGAAAATGACTTAATAATTATAAAAAATGAGCTAAAACTGATATTTAATTTATAAAAAATTATAATTGTACTCACAAAGTTATAGACTAGTTTGTACATAATTGTAAAAACTGTTAATAACTGTAATGTTGTGAATGTTCTTTTCTCACGGAAATTTATACTGGCACTGAAGCACTGGTGAGTCAAAATTCGGCACATCTTTTTGTGGTCTGCCGGATTATATTGTTGTTTATTGAGGGTAAACAGTAGTCTGAACTCTCAAATCCAAGCAGGTGCGAAGTCAATCTAATAACAATAGTAATATAATACAAAATGTTGGCATTTCTTTTATTCTCATTTCAGACTGAGACATGTCACCACTTTAACGCCGAATTTTTCCTTCTTGCATTAAACAAACAACACTTCAAAGACAGCATCGCGAGAGACGAAAAAAGTTAATACACTCAATGTAAATACATGAAAATGACTAAATAAGGAAGCAAATGACACGAAAATGACAAAATAATGACCTAAAATTGAAACAAATACCCTAAAAATATAAAATTGCATAAAATGACAAAAACATGACCTAATAAAAATGCATTTCTATAATCTAGAGGCCAAGATTAGGATTTATCCACAAGTTGGCAATGTCTATGCAGCATGAATAAAAAGATGACATGTCATTAGAATCCGGGCCCTGGTCATTACGTTATGAACTAAATATCAGGTATAAATATTGTTCTTACTTACTTACTCAATGGCAATAGACAATTCCCAAGCAAGCTGAAGGAATTTCATCTATTTTATGGAACCCAAAGGTTCATTGTCGCGCTTATCTGAGCCCGCCATTCAACCCTATTCTGTGCTAATTCCATCCAACCATCCCTAGCGAATCCTACTTTCCTTAAATCCATTCTAAGATTGTCCTCCCACCTACGTCTAGGTCTTCCCATGGTCTTTTCCTTTCTGGTCTCCCATTCAATATTTTTGAGATATATCTTTCCTCCCCCCATGCGCGCAACATGTCCAGCCCATTTCATCCTCCGTGATTTAGTTACCCTTACTATATCCAATATTATTTATTTGTATGAAAGGAAAGAGAAAGACTGTGACATCTGGTGATATCCTCTATAATCTCTACAACGTGCTAGCACTTTTTTCTTTACCTTAATGTTCTTTACATAGATGGAGAGAGTACTCAATGTTTATTATCAAAAATAACATAAATAACTATGTTTGCTTTTACGAAAACGCAGGTATTATAAACAGATCGTGTGAACCTTTGCACTGCGTCACTTACTGCTATTTTTTCTCTTAAAATGAGTTAGATGCGGGGAAAATGGAGTAAACACGGTGAAATATTCTGTTTTATTGGATTAACTAAGTTCGGGCTTGGTTTTAGCAAATTGGTTGTAAACGCAGGAACATTTTATGGGCGAGAACTCTGGGAAATTGGATTGTGCAAAAGTGAACAAGTTAGATACACGATCTGAAAGCACATAAAGTGATAGTGGAACAGCTGCTCATACTGTTATATGACAAGTAGGTCTGCTAAAATATCATATAAATGGATTTCAACTTCATTGCGTTCATACTTTTTTTGCACGACCTAACTAATTAGTGGTACTTACGAATATTGTTGCCGTGGATCGTAACTTGACATTCCCGCACGCAATCTGGTTGCTATGAAAAACAAAAGAAATCTCCGTGCGGTAAAAATTACAAAAAGCACAAGTGCCGTAAAATCATCATAATACAAGCCTTTATGGAAAACCGGAACCAAGGCCCCCTAGTTTGTGGCGACTTTAACAGGACAAATATTCGGTTCCCATAACAACAAACACATGCGAATCACTTTCTGAAATATAACTTCCATCTTCAATAGTGTATATACATAATATTTTTAGCCAATATCTCAATTAATATAATTAAATTGATATAAATAATCATCGTGTAAAAAATAGCATGCAATACTCGTGCCGTAAGCGCATAACGGATCTCGGAAATTGAAAAAACTCGGCGCAAACGCCTCGTTTTTTCAAACTCTTTCCTCAATCCGTATGCACCGTTTACGGCACTTGTATCGCAATAGACTATTTCACTATACAGTAAAATCAGGTAAACTGATGTAACTGAAGTAACAAAGTACCAGAATGCTTTTTTTTTCAATCAGTGATAATTATGCAGTTATGAAATGCAGAAAACAAGTTATTTTTGTAATCGATTTCCGAGCTAAGCTACAGATCGATTCATTAAGCAGGGCTTAAGGAAGAACAAAGGTCTAGTTTGATAAGCATATCTGAAGGAGTATGTGGGTAGTGTTATTTGTCATAGCTAACTCTAATGCAACTTCCAAAGCCGCATATGAACACTGTAAAACAATATGTTGTAATGAGAAGTGATTTGCACTTGATAAATTCTTTCTAATATATTACCGTAAATAGTTACTAACTTAGTCATTACTCTGGTACCAGCCAACTGATTTTGTAAGCCCACCCTGGTTGATTCATTTGTTTACAATGTCAAGGCACGCAGACATCTGAAATTTTCAAGATAGAGGGAAGAGGGACAATGAGTATAGGCCTAAATGGGTCAAACATTGATCGTTTTGGACGGAACTCACTATGCAGGGGTTTCTGGGCCAGAGAACTCGAATCTGAGGTCTTTTTCCCAGGCGGCGCTTTCTAATCGTGGAATGCACTCCAAAGCAGGATTTTTAGCTGTTTCATTATAATTATTAATCGTTTAGTTTATGAACGATTTGCGTGTAAGTGTTAATAAATGTTTTAATTATTTTGCTCTTACTTTTTATTTTTTAATTAATTATCGTGGTTGAAGCCGCGGGCACTTGCTAGTGGTTTTCAGAATATCTAGAATTGTAAGCTTATAATTTTTTTAGGCAGCACTCACAAAACTATACACTTATAGCTGCTACCCCGATGCAATCTACCTAATTTTTTTTGTTAAATGGTAGATATAAACAGCTTTGCAGAATATCTAGCGACCCTTTGAATACCAAGAATATTTAACAATGTGTGGTGAAATCCTTCATTGCAATTGACAAAGAATTCAGGAATAGTCCCCCGGCTAAGATTTACCCCTTGAAGGATTTATTGCATTCAGAATAAAAATAGTTTTCTGTGGATCATGCTTAGTATATAATATATTCTTTACCTTTTTTTCGATGAGAGAATTGCTGGTCTTCTGGTGTTGGGTGGCCTCGGTTTGCACCAAGACCGCTCTTCACCTCTAAAAAGAGGTCCCTATCTAAGCTCCTTTCTAAGTAATGCTTTCGTTAATACCTTGAGGTGTCCAGCAGTATTAGGAATAGAGCATATACAGACCACACTTCGAAATTCCACGCCAAAGCACAGAATTATGAAGTGAAATATATTTTGTATATACTAACTCGGAAATCGATTACAAAGCATTCTGGCACTTTGCAAGCCGGTAAATCGTTCGAACAAGTGGAGAAATTCAAATATCTGGGAGCAATAAAATCAGATACAAATAACATTAAGGCCGAAAGTTAAGTGTTAACTAAAATTAACTGCAATTAAGAAACTTTTATCTTATCGTATAAAATCACAGTATAGTATAACAGTAGCGAAACTCTAATGAAAGGAAAATGCATCCTTTTGACAGATCGTGCGACACTAGCACCCCAAGCGGCCAGCAAGATGCAACCAGCAAACAGCCATTTCCAGCATTGGAAAGATACGAAAATATGGCTGTATTTAATTTTATTTTTAAAATTACTAGAACGTGATTGTTACCGGAAAGGCATACTGGTGAACTCATCAAGTCATAGACTTTGTGGGAATATGAAGAAGTTGTAGTTTCAAGATCGATGACATTGAATATCTTATAAAGTATCAGACCGGTTTCCATCCACCATATAAGCTACATCCCTACGACAAATCTTCAAGAATTTAATTGACCTACTACTAACATATACTTACACTGAAAATTCTGACAAATAGGAAAACTTAATAATTTCAATAAGCATGTAGTAGTACTAGTTCAGAAATTAGGGGGAAAGTAAAGTTATATAGGCATATAGCCCGATATGGTCAGTATCAGATGCAATAGCAAAACACTTTTGTCTTTTTCTTCATTTTGTTAAACACGATCAATTACTAAAAATTAAAGGATTAAACACGTTATCTTTACTCTCGACAGTTTAATTTTGTTAAATTCAATTATATAGGCCTAACATAACCTCGTGTTAAAACATTTTCAAAATTAGTAGGATCAGGTGGGGCATTTGTAAATAGGGCTATATATTTAGAAACCTTTGCTTCGTTAGGATTTTCATTTATGATATATATATATATAAATAATTAATTGTATATAGCATTTACAAGCCATTTTCTGCTCCTAAAATTAAAAGAAATAGGGGTAAATGCACTAGTATGGATGCAAGCATGATAATCACAAATTTGCAATTTAATTTCACAAATAACTGTTTTTGCTTACCTCTCAGGATCTTTAGGGAACCTGAAGAATGATAAATCGGGAGAATTTCTTTGGCTGTTGGTGCAATTTATAGCACCACAAGCATTTCCATGAAATATTGTTGACATTTTTCATAAGCAACAATGTAACATATTGTGTGGCTTCTTGCTCACCGCTACGAGCGCTGCAGTCGCGCCGGTTGAAAAAACTGTATGGAGCTTCGCTACTGTTATACTATACTGTGATAAAATTTATAAGACAATTATCCTGTCGGTTACATTATATGAATATCAGAAAAGAAAGAAAAAATTTAAGCTAAAAAATTAAACCCTTGAATAGTTCAATTTCTCACGCAAATTATAGATCCGTGCCGGACTGCAAAGAAAACAGTTAAAAAATTATTAGGCTCAGAGTTTATTTCCTGTATATGATTCTGGTTATTAAGTGCCTATATTGTACTTTATGAGATTGTGTGGGGGACAGGAAAATGTCTATCTGTTTGTCTGTCTGCCCGTGTGCATGTACGCGCGATAACGCAAATACGCTTTACCGATATTCATGCGACTTGGTATACGCATTTATAACGTCCATGGGAAGAAGCCTATTGATTTTGGGTCTTATCGGTTGACTGGCACTGGAGTAATGCCCTATTTAGTGCCTATTTTATGTTAATATATTACAATTCAAATGAGTTCTAATGACAACATATTGTTTTACAGTGTTCATATACGGCTTTCGAAGTTGTAATACAATTAGCTTTCACAAATAACACTACCCACATATTCTTTCACATATGCTTACCAAACTTTAGGCCTTTGTTCTTCCGTAAGCCCTGCTGAATGAATCGATTTGAAGCTTAACTCGAAAATAGAATACAAAAATAACTTATTTTCTGCATACCACAATTGCAATTATCACTGATTAAACAAAAGCATTCTGTCACTTTATTACATCAGTTTACCTGATTTTATTGTAATTGACTGTATTGAACTGAACAGCCCCTGAGTTGAAGTACAACATCCCCGAATGTCAGGTGCGGTCACCAGTCATTACGCTGTAATACAGGTCGTGACCTTTAAAACAACACCCATAGGTCACCTGTTCAGCTTCATTTCAAAATAAACCCCGGGTTTGAAATAAACATCCCCGGACAGCTCAACACTAGAGTTTAGGGCTACGGTGCAGGCGGGTTCAAATCCTGGTGAGGACCTCTAGGTTTCATGAAAATCGTGACGGAACTAGTGATTCGTGGTTCAAGTCTGTCGTGACTTAGACCCGAGGTCGCCCGTGACTCCCAAAAAACTCAATGAAACGTTTTTAGAAGTGTTTCCGTAGTGTAGCGCCTGACACACGCGAGGGCCTTGGTTCTATCCCGGATGAGAGCAATACTGCCGTTATTTATTTATTTATTATTTATTTTGTTGAGAATATAACAGGCTCATTGCCCACCTACAATATTATTCTCCTATACTAATTACACCAGTTTTACAACACTAATATTATATGTTTAATGTAATACTAAAAATATTTAAACTAATACTACAACTAAAAATATACAGAAAAAAGAAACAAATAAAACTAAACTCCGTGGCGCTGCATCCCTGAAGGGACAAGGCCTACCACCCGACCGCTGTGTCATCTACCTTAGGCAGATGGCAGGATTGGGGGCATGTAATCAGCATGCCGACACCCACGGCCGTTAATGGTGGTTTCCATGACCGGAGCCGCTACTTGTCTATGAAGTAACCCCTCAATTTCAATCACGAGCTTGAGTGCATCCCGTTCCAGATCTCCCTACCTCAGAAAAGTCCGAGAATTTTCTCGGGATGGAACCCGGGCTGACGGGTTTTTAGTCAGCGACGCCAACCACGAGACCACGCCGGCGATCAGCAAGAAATGCATACAATATGAACATTATGCAATGAAGGGAAGAGATAAAAAAATAAATAATATTATAGTTTTTAGTGTTCCCTATTAGAGGCCATGGAGGCCCACAGGGTTCCAGGAGGTTGAGGCTCCCAGATTTTTAAACATTCGACACATGAAGGTGGTAAGGTTGTCAACCTTACGCACCGGCCGCCTTTACCCCCAGGATTACTCCTGGTACTCATTTCTGTTAGAGGCTGAGTCGACCCCAGGGCCATAGTGCCACCAGAAGGATTAGGCCAATTGAAAAACTCCAACGACCTCATCGGGAATCGAACCCGCGACCTTCCGTTTTGTAGCACAGCGCCTCAACCACTACGCTACGGCGTACCCTATAATAGTTTTGGAGGAAACGAAAGATTTAAATAAAGAAAATGCAATTCTTTTTACAAATTCTGGCTAACACGGCACGAAAAGTCTAGGTTTGAGTTCCGGTGTGAAAACAAATTTGTATGGACTGCTTACTCTCCTAACTATGATAAACTGCCTCGGAGTCGTGGCGAGGCAGATGGCAGGTTCGAGTCTAGCATCGGGCATGGATGTGTGTATGTATCATAAGTAAAAAGGAAAAACAAAGGTGAACATGGAAAATATATCTGGAAAATTGATTTATGGCCGGCAAATTAAAAAAACAATAGAAGCACTACAAGTGAAATATTATGTACTAGCTTAAAAGACCCGGCGTCGCCCGGGTTTTGTATTTTGTAATTGGAAATTAGCTTATGAAGGATTTTAAATTTTAAATTCTAGGTCCTTATATAGGCATTTATAATTTGAAATAGGAAGAACGACTTATTACACTCAAACTATTCCCTCAGAAAACGCTTGATATAGTTTTTTTATGGCTCATAGAGGATCTAGAATGTTGCATCCCATCGCTTGTACAGTGCACAGCAAGCCTGGTAGAGGTTTAAATAAGAAGAAACAGAAATTCCTGTAACATAAAATTGTAATATCGAGGCGGGAAATTTCCCACTCTTATGTTACCATAAAGCATTATCACTTTCATACTTTTCTCTCCAAAAACCTGCGATATAATATAATAATATACACATTACCATACCTCGTTTTGTTTTCTCTATGTCCAGGGTAGAGAAAGTTATGTGATTCCATTATTTTAGTGGATTTCATTCTGTAATATTTATTTATAACATGAATTATTTTGATAACTTCTCTTATTTGTCAAAAGTGCATTTCAATTGTTTCTTCCAAGCCCACCTGATACCATTTGTGCAACAATATATTCTGTGATTTGGAATTGATAATTCTATGTAAAAAGGGATTAAGTATTTTCAAAAACATTTAATTTTTGGCATTTAGAATCAGAATTTTTCAAAATCCTTTCTTAGTGAGCACCTACATTATAAAACGAAGGTACTGTCAAAATTCCAAGTCTCTACCTGTTATAGTTTAGGCTGTACGTTGATTCCTGTCATTCAGTCAGTCAGGACAAAGCCTTTTATATATATAGAGAAGAGATTGGCTACCATTCATTTAATGGTATACAGTATGTAAAGTTATCATCAGGGCAAGTATTTATGACCTAAAAATAGTGAAAAACTGAACCAACAAAAAAAAAGACCAATAAGTTTACCATTATTACTTATGATTAGTTGTTTTAAGTAATGAATTGCTAAAAGCAATTTAATGGATGACATTGCGTTATATATGAATTTTATTCACAATATAGAACACACTTATTTTGTTACTAAAGACGTAAGTAAGTTTATACTACTTGGACACCCTTAGCGAAAAAGAAATTCCTTCTGAATTGGCATGCCCATCAAATTGCCCCTAGTAAATATATGCAATTTAAAAATAAAAAAAAAATATTCATTGCTACAAGATAAACTGCTATGGTGTTTACAGTAAACCTGAATTAAAATGAACTATGGATACTTGGCGGGGATTATGAAGTAAAAACGATTGTCTGTTGTCTGAAAGTAACGATTTGTACATGGAAAAGCACCTCTCTACCTCCACTAAAACATGACCTAAAAATTGCCAAAAAATTAGATATCTCTTGAAAATGACGAAAATGCAACAAAATGCAAAAACAAATTGCCCTTATGTAATCAATTTTTTCATGATACACATTTATATATATATATATATATATATATATATATATATATATATATATATATATATATATATATATTCGAGCTATCTTTTACCTTCATATAAAAAAGATACAAAATCATCAAATGCTTTGCCCTAGTTATCATTTACATGTATGTTGTGTTAAATTGTTAATTGTTTTAAGGATTTTATCAATTTACATACATTATTTGTAAATGTTGACATTAAGAATTTGATTTTATAACTAGGGCCAAATTGACATATATCTAGGTTATACCTAACCATATGAATGTTAAATAAACTATGCAAATGCATTTAAAACAAACCACTTGAATATTCATCATAAGTAGGGCTCGGACTTTTAGGTGCTTATAAAAACGAAAATATTTATTTTTTATGTGTTTAAAATGTCGAAAATATGTTAAAAAATATGAAAATATTTTAATTAACTTATTTAACCAATATTTACAGAAGTAGTCCTACTCATCTAGTCATTCTAGTCAGCAAGTGTAGAACTGTTGCAGTGAACGACAAAAGTAGATCTTAAGTTGTGCATCTTAAAGCTGTGACGATTTTCATGGAACAGAGACTTGTGTCCTGAAAATGTATGATGTTCCATCTGCTCCAAGTTCTCTACACTGTTACCCATTAAAATTTCTGAAATCTTGTGCAACACTTGTAACCCTTCATTCTTATTTAGGCATGACAGGAATTTTTCTTTAATTTTGTTTGCTTTTGAACCACTGATTTTGTTAAGTTTGTTTTCAATGTGTTTGATTTCTTTTTATTGATTCTATCAACAATTGTTTTGTTGTTTCCAACTTAGTAATGCAGGGTGAGAGGAAACAGAAATTTGCACTAATGAAGGCCAAATTCGCCCTGATTTATTCTCTGACTGAACATAACAACGCAACACATTGAAAATATGGCGCAATTTTACAAAAACTGTCAAAATATTCATTTCTAAACATGATATGTGGTAAAATATTACAAAAACTGTCAAAATATTCATTTCTAAACATGATGTGGTAAAATATGTAAAAATAATTAAGTTACCAAAAATATTTATTCAAATAAGAAATATCGAAAATATTTATTTTTATGTGATATGCAACTCAGTATTATGAATCCAAAGGTGCGAATCGGAACTTTGACAAAGTCCAGAAATCATAAGTAATTGCAAAAAAAATATGTATTTACCTAAAAGTCCTAGCCCTAATCATAAGTTACACAAAAACAATAGATAGCAACCTTGTATCAGAATATAAACTAACTGCATCGCTTGTTTGTGGTATAAGCTGGTTCTTTTTAAGTATAACTTTAAAAATCCAGCACAAACGGGTATGAATTTCATCAATCAAAATCATTAGAGCCGTTTTCGAAAAAACCGCGAAAAACGTTTTCTTAATGTAAAGTCCCCTTAAAAATAAGAGAAAGTCGTCTCCAATATAACCCAAGTACAAAATGTTGTTTTCGTACGATTTTTAGTTGATGGAGAGACACACACACACACACAGAGATATGTTTCTGAAAATAGTATTTTTGGATTCAGAGGACCTCAAAACGTGTATTTATGTTAAAAACTCAACTTCGAATTTGGGGCTCGAAAACAACACTTTCTCTACCTACAGTACCTGTGTAGAGGAAGTAAAATGCATTATGTTCCTCGAGTTGAACCACGGCCTCCTTTATTTTACCAGGCCGGAGCAGTTCAATCTGACAACATTTGATTCTGGCCGGCCTGTGGTGTTGGTATATGGACGATTGAACGTTGTGTTCTGTGTTTTACTACGTTTTTTTCATAGAAATTGCCAGCTGTATATTACGAGATGTAATACCATAGTGTGTTGTGTAATAGTATATTGCGATACAAGTGCCGTAAGGCACGTTTACGGGTCGAGGAAACAGATTGAAAACCCGAGGCGCAGCCCAGGGTTTTTAAGTTTTCGAGACCCGTAAATGCCTTTACGGCCCGTGTGTTGCATGCTATTTTTTGCACGATGATTATTGTTCCCGCTCCCACGGTAGCTCGCAGGCGAAATAGGGACACGGGGAAACCTCTCCGGTTTGAAGGATGCTACACTAAGTCAAGTTTAAATACATTTATTGAGCCCCTTGAAAGATACAAAGAGCACAATGGACAAAATGATAAATAGACCCTTTAAAATACAAGATGGAATTTTGTATCTTGCTTTACAAATAAATTCCTCTTCCTAGCGGTGCCGAAGAAGATGAAATGTTGATGAAGTCAAGGGGAGACGACTTAGTAAGCTCCTTCTGGAAAATAAGGCATGCTTGCCTTATAAGACTGATGAATAGCTCGGAGGACCAGAGCAGAGCAATTTTTATAGTCGCGCTTGCTCGGACGACTGAGAAAGAATTTCACTATTCTTGAAGTGAATGCGCACTATCAGCAAATTATTTTAAGGTCGACTTGCTGCTTCGACCGAAAAGAAGAACCTTTAGATGTTGCTTCGACACTGCAACTAAAATTAAGCACTCTGAAATATTCACTTCACAGCAGTACTTACAGTAAATCCTTTTACTTAATGAGTTACGCATTCAAGTCCATACGGTTTGATCAGGGAAGTAAAAAACTTGGCTTCACACATTTGTAATTAAATCACAAATAAATTACTTTGATGAATGTACTAAATTGCGTCTCTGCAATAACTAGGGCTGGGAAACTTCAAATTCCCAGCTCGACAATAATAACTAGATTCAGAATTCTGAACTGAAAACTAGCCTGGCGAAAACTTCGAACGAGTGAATAAGAATGAATAGCAAGAATGACAGACGTCACGACATGTGACGTAAAGCAAGAATCCCATTGGCCAAGAAAAACAATAAATAATTAATCTTGGAAATAAATCAATTAAGTTACATTAAAATACTAAAACATAAATAAGAGAATTAATAGCATTACTTCAAAACTGAATTGTTTCTTTAAAAACACAAAATTATGAATAAAATATACTAAAAAATAATCAGACTGAAACTTTGGGTTGGAGATTATAACATGACTATCCAAAAAATGAAAGATGCGACAGTCAAATGTTATTTCTTATGAGAATTGATGGGAGAAAGAACAAACAGATAAGTAAACATATTTAAAATTATATTGAAGACACAACAAGAAAAATAAAACAAACGAAGACACAAGCCTGTTGCCATAGCAACACGGCGAATGACCTCGCGAAACCAGCTAATGCCTCAAATCCGGCCAGACACGAATGCTGGACGGAACATATTGCCCGCGATAATTTCGCTCGTGAAATTATCTAACAGAATGTGACGTCAAGCAAATTCGTGAATGCAAGGATTCGAGGCCAAAACAACTATCAAGTCGCAATAAAGTCAAAATCGGTGGAGTGGGATGCGTCCGGCATCAGCACTCTGAATGAAAGCAGGTGTCACTGTCCCTCTTCACTGACAGGCAGAGGAGCCAACTTGATGAGGGGCCTCTTATAAGTGCCTGAGACAGTGCGCACAGTGACAACTCTGACAAGGCCGTCTGGGCCTGGGTGTACTTGGTGCACCAGACCAAGCACCCACCTATGAGGAGGTACATTGTCCTCGAGAACCAATACAGGGGTACCCAAAGGAACGTCTGGCAGTACCTTGTGCCACCTTGCACGACGCTGTAGCGTGTGGAGATAATCCACGGACCACTTCTTCCAAATACAAGTGACCATCTGCTGAAGATGGTTCCAACGGGAACGCAGGCTGTACCCACCAGAGAGGTCAGGACTGGGCACCGACACAATGGGCTTGCCAATAAGAAAGTGGCCGGGAGACAAATATCCAAAGTCATCCACGTCCTCAGATAACGACATCAAAGGACGTGAATTCAAGAATGACTCAATTTGTGTGAGAACAGTAGACATCTCCTCGTAAGTGTACTTACAGGACGAGGACATCCTCTTCAAGTGGAACTTCAAAGAGCGTACTGCCGCCTCATGAAGCCCTCCCATGTGTGGAGAGTGAGGAGGCAAGAAACGCCAATGAATGTTCAAATGCGCAGTGGCGTCTTGCACTGCGGAGTGATGTTCTGATGACATCAAAAGCCTAGAGAGGTTCTGCAGGTCGGCGTGGGCTCCGACAAAGTTTCTACCATTATCACAAGTGATTGAACTTGGAATTCCACGACGACTTGTGAACCTTGACAATGCCGCCAGGAAGGCACGTGAGGTGAGCGAAGTCACTAGCTCAACGTGTACGGCCTTCGTGGACATGCAGACAAAAATAGCAACGTAGGCTTTAGTAGTCACCTTGGACCGCGGGCCACCAAACTTGAGAGAGAATGGACCGGCGTAGTCCACACTAGAGTTTGTGAAAGGAGGGAGAGGATTTACTCTCTCAGGAGGCAGATCAGCCATCTTTTGCTGAAAAGCCTGAGCCTCAAAGCGGAAGCAAACACTACAGCGCCTCCGTACACTGCGAACCAGCTTGCGAATGCAAGGGATCCAATACGACTCTCGCAAGTGTGAGATGACTAGCTGAGGTCCTGCATGACCTAGATGCAAGTGCACATGGAGAACTAACTGCCTGGTGAAAGCATGCTCTGCAGGAAGTAATATCTGATGCTTGTTGTCAAAGGGTAGGTTGGACCGACTTAGACGTCCACCTACACGCAGGATGTTATCCTGAATAAAGGGGCATAGTTGCCGGATCTTACTAGAAGAAGGCAAATCTTGCGAGGAAGACAATGCTTGAATTTCCTTTCTGAAAGCATTCCTTTGAATGATTCTAATGCAAGAATGCAAAGCTTCAGTAAGCTCTGACGGCAACAAAGGGCCATTGATAGGTGACTTGAGTTTCAAGTAATTATTAATGAAACGTCGCACATAAGCCATGACCCTGATTGTTTTCAAGTGTGAAAACTTAGTCAGCCATGGGCTTAAGCTAGAGGTTTCGATGGTGACTAGCGCTGCTATCTTCACCTCTGGGAGAGACGAAGACTCGAGCTCAGTGGGCAAACTGGGCCACTGAGTGGAGTCGGCAGTAAGCCAAGAAGGGCCTGACCACCACAGAGAGTTGTTAAGTAGGTCAGAAGGGGTGGCTCCCCTAGAGATGAGATCAGCGGGATTGTCCTTAGATGACACATGCGACCAAGATTCAATGGCAGTGAATTCTTGGACGTCCGCGACTCTGTTAGCCACGAAAGTCTTAAGTTTAGAAGGTGAATGGTTTAACCAACCAAGTACAACCTTGGAGTCACTCCACAGGTGTACTGAACTTATAGAAAGTTGCAACGCAGGTAACACCCGGTGAACTAACGTTGCCAACAAGTGAGCTGCCAACAACTCAAGGCGAGGTATAGTCGTTGCCTTCAAAGGGGCAACCCTAGACTTGGCACAAAGCAGACAGCTCTTGGCCTTATCGAGGTGATTAGTAGATCGTAGGTACAGACAGGCGCCATAAGCCACCTCGCTAGCATCACAGAAACCGTGCAACTGCACAGATACGAAGTTCTGCTGTAATGCTAGCCGAGGGATAGCGATGCTGGAGATGAACTGAAGTTGGTTGTGAATCTTGCGCCACTTGTCGGCGACCGCAGAAGGAATGGGCTGGTCCCATGAAGTAGTCTCCTTCCACAAAGATTGGAACAGAATCTTGCAGTAGGACACTATAGGGCATATTAGCCCAAGGGGATCAAAAATAGAGGCTATACAAGATAGCAATGTCCTTCTGGAACAGGTGGTGAATGGCTTGGAGGGATCGACTGAAGTTTCGATCCTGAGCATATCGTCAGAAGGTTGCCATATGAGGCCTAGCGCCTTTATGGAGGAGGTGTCAGAATCACCAAAGGTTCTGTGGTCGAGAGACTCCCGCAGCTCAGGAGGAACGTCTTGGAGCAGTTCCACAGAATTGGAACTCCACTTACGAGGATTAAATCCACCTAGGGGGAGAAGCTCTCTCAGCTGAGAGACAATAACCTTGGCCTCAGACAGCGTAGCAGCTGTGGCCACTATGTCATCGACATAGATGGAATTGTTTATGATGGAGGCTGCTACAGGAAACTTGCTTCCCTCGTCGATGGCTAGCTGTTTAAGAGCTCTGGTTGCCAGGAAGGAGGCAGAAGCAGTGCCATAAGTGACCGTGGTTAGGTCAAACAGCTGAATAGGGTCTGACACAGAAGTTCTCCAGTAAATCTGCTGGAGAGGTTGGTGGTCGGGATGGACTAAGACCTGTCTATACATCTTCTCGATGTCCGCTGTGAACGCCACTGGATTGAACCTAAAGCGTAGGAGGATCGAGAAGAGGTCAGGTTGCACCACCGGACCTACCGCAAGGATGTCATTGAGTGACTTCCCGCTAGAAGACTTCGCCGAAGCATCAAAAACTACCCTGAGTTTAGTCGTTGTGCTGGAAGGCTTCAAGACGGGATGGTGCGGGATAATATACTCATATTTCCCGAGTGAACTCCGAGAGGCAGGCTTCATGTGACCCAATTTCAGATAGTCATCCATGAACCTGTTATATTCCTCTCGAAGGGTTTCATTTGAAGACAGTCTTTTTTCTAATGAGAAGAATCTCTTCTGGGCTTGTAGCACTGTGCTCCCCAGGGATTCTGGAGCTGATACAAAGGGCAACTTTACAATGTATCGCCCATCGGAGTCACGCTGAGTATTGGCAGCAAAATGCTGTTCACAAACTGACTCGTCAGGGAAGGGGGCTGAGTTAGACACTCGTTCTAACTCCCAGAACCGGGAAAGCTGGTTACTCACTAACTGGTCAGCAGTTAGGAAGGCTGAGTAATTAGAAGACATAGCCTCCGAGCATTCAGGCTCTTTTGGGCTTGCGTCAAGATAACGCTTAGCCGTGGATCGGCGTCGATGACCATTGGAAGTATGGCAACGCTGTGAAGGGAAAGGCACAGAGGGCAGTTTCCCGGCGAAGTACCAACCAAGGTGCGAGTTCTGAATCGTAGGTAACTCACAGGTGGAAATTTGCCCTGGACACACCACTTGGGCGCAAATCTCCACTCCAAGAAGTAGATCGACACACTTAGGACGACTAAAGAATGGGTCAGCCAAGGGAAGATTCGGAGGAATGTTCCAATCTTTGGTCTCAATGAAAGAGTTCGGGAACCTTTTCTCCGAAATCTCCGGAACGACAATGGCCTGTGCATTGTAGCGCCATGAAGTCACTCGCGACTGAATCGTGATGCTGGTTAGCTTATGTGTGCTAACATTAGTGGACAAAATTCCCGCTAGCGTAGTCCGCTGCGCATGAGGAGCTAGTCCAAGACGCCTAAACAGCCTGTTGCTAATAAGATTGCAGTCTGAACCGCTATCCAGGAGGGCTGTGGCCTCAACAGGCGAGCCGTCTGAGTCCAGGATGCGGACAGTAGCAGTAGGAAGCAAGCAGCGCTGCTGGGTCTGACTAGAAGCCATAACACCTGCAGTGTTGGCAGCCTGGTGACTATCGCTAGTCGGGTCGTGGAGGAATGTGCTATGTCTCCCAGCACATCTCCTGCACTGAAAAGTCCTACAATTGTTGGCATGCCCTTGACTAAACAGGCATACGCGACACAGTTTGCGGTCTCTAACAAACTGGTCTCTTTGAGCGAAAGTCATGCTCCTGAAGTCGCTGCATGAAAACAGGTCATGCACAGCAGTACGACAACAGAGACATTTAGGCCTCGAAGAAGAAGACTTTGACTTGGAAGGAGCCGGAGAGCTCGGAACTGACTTAGCAGCCTGACTTTTCGTGGCAGCATCAGTCATCTGCAGTATGCGAACTCGGCTTTCCAAGAAGACAAATAACTCCTTGAGAGTAGGGAGCTTCCCTATTTTGACAGATGTCTCCCATTCTCTGATGAGGTTCATCGGAAGCTTGTCGATGATAATTCTGGTAATAATCAGATCTGACAACTCCACTTCTGTATTAAGGGAATTAAGTGCATGTACCGTGCTTATAAAATGATCCAGGTATTTCTGCAGGGATTCTGCAGAATACCTCTCAATCTGAGGGGGAGAGAAGAGATTGTCCAGATGGGTGTTGGCGATTAGCCGGTCGTTATCAAACCTATCAATCAAAGTCTGCCACGCCACCTGGAAAGTCGCAGCAGAGACAGGAATATTCTGAATGACCGTACTAACCTCTGATGACAGGCAGGACTTCAAGTACTGATACTTGTCCATGTCCGAAATGTGCCTGTGTTGAATTACCAACGACGAGAAAGTGTCACGAAACTCGATCCACTCAGAGGGGTTCCCATTGAACTGAGGAAGACGGATTTCGGGGAGTTTCGGTAACAACGGCGTGACAGGGTCGAGCGAGGAGCGCTGACTGGCAGTCTGCGCCTGCTCGGGTTCATATAGCTGTTTCTTTTCAGCTATCATGGAGTCAAAGAAACTGATGACTTTATAATAATCAGATTCCACTGCGTGAAAGTCGAATTCATGATCCTGGTAGGCCTCGTCAATGGCCACCTGAGCATAATCTGACTTGTAGGCCTTGAAGACCTCTACGAATTCAGAGCGGCGAATGCGCGCTTCATGAAGCGTAGTGAGATCTTCGATTTCGTACTCTCGCATAATCTGCATTTGACGCAGAAGTTGCGATTGCAAGTACTCGAAGCGTCTTATTTTAGCCTTTTGGGCAGCTTCGGCCTGGGCGTGGGCTTCGGCTCTCTTAGCCTCAGCTTCCTTTTCGGCTAAAGCCAGCTGGGCCTGAGCCTGCCTCTCTGCAAGGGCTTGCTGGGCCAGGGCCTCCGCTCTCTTAGCTTCGGCTTCCTCACGGGCTAAAGCCAGCTGGGCCTGAGCCTGCCTTTCTGCAAGGGCCTGCTGGGCCAGGACCTCCTTGTCAGATAAGGCCTGAAGAAATTTACACAACTGAGAGTTGCCTCTGGAAATGACGGCGTCGACTTCTGCCCTATAGGCTTCTTCAGCATCAGAATAATCCACACCGTCGATTTCAGTCTGAACAAGGTCGAACTTAGCTGCAAGTTCGTCTAACTTGGACTCATACTTCTTGAGTTCAGGATAAGTGACATCCTCAATGGCTAAATTACTAATGACATTAACCTGCCGCGTAATCTGGGCCTTAATGGGAACTCGCTTGGCTTTAAGAGCCGTCAAACCGTCTGGACTCGACATAGCGACTTGCTTATACAATGTCTGAATTAAATAGGTTGCCCGCCTAGAGCCGGTGCAACAATGACAAATTAAGGTTTGTTTATAAGAATGGAGTGAGTTGCCCGCATAGGAGCATACGAGTAGACAAAGAAATAGTGTGTAGCTGTACAGGTGTAAGTACACAGATGTAAATGTTTACACTTTACAAGAAAGTACAAAAAACTTAATTGAAATCTGTCAGAGACCTCCCTCAAACGCAATGCGGAGGAGAACCACAGATACTTATAGCAACTGACTTTAAACTACTTATTACTGATGGCTACTGATGGTAGCGTCTCACACCGGCGGCAAACTATACCGGGAGAACAAGATTGATATATAAGAATGACTAGAATTGTGGCTAATCACTGAGGTCTCTGTAATAAGTGACCAAGACAAATTCAAACTGTTAATTGAATAGTTACTCTACGTTAATTATAGGTCACTAACTATCAATGCATCTTCAACCATAGGCCTCTGGGTCATATCCGGCCCGGAGGACCACAAAGAGATGTTCCCGCTCCCACGGTAGCTCGCAGGCGAAATAGGGACACGGGGAAACCTCTCCGGTTTGAAGGATGCTACACTAAGTCAAGTTTAAATACATTTATTGAGCCCCTTGAAAGATACAAAGAGCACAATGGACAAAATGATAAATAGACCCTTTAAAATACAAGATGGAATTTTGTATCTTGCTTTACAAATAAATTCCTCTTCCTAGCGGTGCCGAAGAAGATGAAATGTTGATGAAGTCAAGGGGAGACGACTTAGTAAGCTCCTTCTGGAAAATAAGGCATGCTTGCCTTATAAGACTGATGAATAGCTCGGAGGACCAGAGCAGAGCAATTTTTATAGTCGCGCTTGCTCGGACGACTGAGAAAGAATTTCACTATTCTTGAAGTGAATGCGCACTATCAGCAAATTATTTTAAGGTCGACTTGCTGCTTCGACCGAAAAGAAGAACCTTTAGATGTTGCTTCGACACTGCAACTAAAATTAAGCACTCTGAAATATTCACTTCACAGCAGTACTTACAGTAAATCCTTTTACTTAATGAGTTACGCATTCAAGTCCATACGGTTTGATCAGGGAAGTAAAAAACTTGGCTTCACACATTTGTAATTAAATCACAAATAAATTACTTTGATGAATGTACTAAATTGCGTCTCTGCAATAACTAGGGCTGGGAAACTTCAAATTCCCAGCTCGACAATAATAACTAGATTCAGAATTCTGAACTGAAAACTAGCCTGGCGAAAACTTCGAACGAGTGAATAAGAATGAATAGCAAGAATGACAGACGTCACGACATGTGACGTAAAGCAAGAATCCCATTGGCCAAGAAAAACAATAAATAATTAATCTTGGAAATAAATCAATTAAGTTACATTAAAATACTAAAACATAAATAAGAGAATTAATAGCATTACTTCAAAACTGAATTGTTTCTTTAAAAACACAAAATTATGAATAAAATATACTAAAAAATAATCAGACTGAAACTTTGGGTTGGAGATTATAACATGACTATCCAAAAAATGAAAGATGCGACAGTCAAATGTTATTTCTTATGAGAATTGATGGGAGAAAGAACAAACAGATAAGTAAACATATTTAAAATTATATTGAAGACACAACAAGAAAAATAAAACAAACGAAGACACAAGCCTGTTGCCATAGCAACACGGCGAATGACCTCGCGAAACCAGCTAATGCCTCAAATCCGGCCAGACACGAATGCTGGACGGAACAATTATTTATATCAATTTAATTATATTAATTGTGATATTACCTGAAAATATTATGTAAATACATTCTTGAAAATAGATGTTTATTTCAGAAAGTGATTCGCATGTGTTTGTTGTTATGGGAACCGAATATTTGTCCTGGGGGCCGTGGCCATAAAGGCTTGTATTATGAAGTGTATCGTAATGAATTATGACGTAGCGCTTGGACCGTAAGTGTTTTAACCTCATCGCAACCGGCCTTAGCAACAAGACTGTGTGGGAATGTCAACTTACGATCCATGTAAACAAAGTTCGTAAGTACCACTTACTAGCTAAGGAGTGCAAAAATAGTGTGACATTTGTTTAGTAATATAATATGGAATGAAGTATTGCATAATATTGTTTTACGGATTCAGAAAGGTGAGTGTGTTATGTCGCGAGTACGAGCGGTTTCATTTTATGTTAAAAATCGACATAATAAATATATCTTTATTCTTGGAGGTTTACTTTACATGTAAAATTATCAGTAACTGAAAATAAATATCATTTCGTTATTAAACTATTCTTTAAACCGTAGTACAGAGTTTTTCAAGAAACAACATAACCTTATATGTTGACAAAAACCGGCCGGAACTGATCAGCTGGTGAGAGAGACTGTCCTGGCCTGGTACAATAAAGGAGGCCGTGGTTGAACCTTTGGCAAACATAACAATCGACTTTAACTACTAAGTGCGACGTTGCTAAATCTAGCTTTCTTGCGTGAATGAAGAAGACAGTAATAGAGGAAACGAAATTGTTGAAAACGTTGTTCAGATATTCAGAGAACACTCAGAACAAAAAGAATAACATTTCATTAATGCAGTCACAAACAAGCGAACAGCAAAAACAAGGCCGTCATAAAATAAATTAGCCAGCGGCCACGCTCTCTTGTGTTGGACTGAAATATCCCGGGATTATCTCATTCGGAGGGAAATGTAAACACATTTAAGTCAACACTGTAGAAAGAGTTGTGTTGGAGAAATTTATGCATCAGATTGTTTTTATGTGGATGATTCAGTTGCAGTGAAAGTAGATCTTATCATAAACAATTCTAGTTAATGAATAACTTCCTTTTTTCTTTTTTATTATAACAAATACGGGCCCTTTCTTTAACAGTACAAGTCAACTACTTGTACAAACAATTAATACATACATTAGTGGAAGATGATATCCATAATAGCTATTTATGTATCAAGTACGCAAAATAACGCTTTGGCGCTCGAATCTAGTATAGCGGCCGAGGCGTAAGCCGAGGCTGAAATACTGGATGGGTCCGATAAAGTTTTTGCGTACGTGACGCATACAATATTTTTTTTAGTAAAAACTCTCTAAATTATATGAAATGAAACAAAAATACAGTATAGTTAGTGATAATGAAAGCTACAGTGAGCCATTTATTAACGTCCCATTCCCAAAGCCATCTGAATCGCGGAACAACAATGAACCGTACGTAGGCCTACCAATACGAAATGCGGTATAGATGAATTATATATAAGTAGCTTTTTGTAAACAAACCAAACAAACAAAACAAAATGAAACCAAAGAGTACATTTAATATTGTTTTACACGCTTAATAACTACCACACTACAGATAATCAGAAGAAATCCTGTATTAATGAATACCATTATTAGTTAACTAGTGAAAAAGTATATACAAAACGTACATTTCCGGTTGCTTTTTCAGCCAAGACTTGAGACACACGAGTTTGTTGACTAAACTACCCTTCAGGTTTCTGAATAACGGGAATTGTTTGGACACAATAGGCTGAATGACACATGATGTGCCAAGGCCGGAGAAGTGAGAAAAGGAGTTTGGTCATTTGACTCATTTCTCGAAAAACCTTTTTCAGAATTCGACTAAACCGATTAATCGGAAAATGTAATTGATAGACGTTTAAATGTTTAATCGATTAATCGAGCCGATTAACCGATTAATCGGTACAGCCCTAATAATAACTAGGGACCGGATTCTTAGGTGTTTACCTATTTTTTTCCTTACTTCCAAAACAAAAAGCGCTCATGCACTTTTTCGAATCACAACCATAGGATTCACCCACATTAATTCTGTGGCACCTAAAATTACCTAAATCGGGTATAAAAACCTAAATATACCTAAACGGGATATAAAACCTAAAATATCTAATTTAGGCTACTTTTTTGTTTGTCAGTTGAGAAATCGACATTTTGCGGAGAGACAACAATTTTTGTCGGGTTGAAATTAATACCACCAGCGTTTCGTTCAACCCATTGTCGTCCAGGATGGACAGTATTAAGAGAGGAAGTGTAAGAGTACCGGCGTATTCCTTTTAAAATATTCGTCCCTAGTTGATCTGTTGTGCGGTTAGCATGCGTAACAACCGAAGAAATGAAAATAATCAATTTCACATTATCCACATCAGCCATAAAGTATTTTACTCACTAAATTAAAAGCATCAGATTCGAATCCTGAGAAGGGTAGTCTCTAGATACAGTAGCCTATTAACTATTAACTAAGAGATAACAGGAAGAACTTCATAGTTGAGAATCTTGAAAGATATACTGTAACGAGGAAATGTGAGGCAATCTTATTTTCAATGCTTCTTTTGAATGTTTATGCTTTCTTTCTTCAATTGGATAATATTGTCCTAAAGCAAGTTTACACAAATTTAAGTTAATTTTGTTAAGTTAAACTTTACAAGTAGGGCCTGTTATGTATTGAATTCTATGTAGCACATTCAAATTCATTAAACCAATTATTCTAATCGGGTATAAAAACCTAAATATACCTAAACGGGATATAAAACCTAAAATATCTAATTTAGGCTACTTTTTTGTTTGTCAGTTGAGAAATCGACATTTTGCGGAGAGACAACAATTTTTGTCGGGTTGAAATTAATACCACCAGCGTTTCGTTCAACCCATTGTCGTCCAGGATGGACAGTATTAAGAGAGGAAGTGTAAGAGTACCGGCGTATTCCTTTTAAAATATTCGTCCCTAGTTGATCTGTTGTGCGGTTAGCATGCGTAACAACCGAAGAAATGAAAATAATCAATTTCACATTATCCACATCAGCCATAAAGTATTTTACTCACTAAATTAAAAGCATCAGATTCGAATCCTGAGAAGGGTAGTCTCTAGATACAGTAGCCTATTAACTATTAACTAAGAGATAACAGGAAGAACTTCATAGTTGAGAATCTTGAAAGATATACTGTAACGAGGAAATGTGAGGCAATCTTATTTTCAATGCTTCTTTTGAATGTTTATGCTTTCTTTCTTCAATTGGATAATATTGTCCTAAAGCAAGTTTACACAAATTTAAGTTAATTTTGTTAAGTTAAACTTTACAAGTAGGGCCTGTTATGTATTGAATTCTATGTAGCACATTCAAATTCATTAAACCAATTATTCTACTCGAAAACGATATTTTGGACAAAAAACCTAAAAAAAAACTATTTCACCTAATGGAAAACCTAAAACAGTGTTTTTAAAAACCTAAAAATCCGGTCCCTAATAATAACTAATTATTATAGTATAATCCGTTACATTTTACTCATCGAATAGTCTTAATAAATTCCACACGAGATTACGAGTTTCATCGAATAAATTCACTCGACCTATGGATAAACTCCGTCGCTTAATGCAAATTGGATCACATTTTACGAGTTGAACCTGTGACAATTCATACATGTCGGCCTTAACAGCTGATTGAGTGTGACGAAGCTACATGTAGCCTTCCGGCCATGATGCTACATTCGCATGCTTCCTGGAACTCTGGGTATATTTAGTTCAGACCAGCGGAATTATTTACATTGCATGGGTGTCCCACTTTACGTAACGCGTACTATCGATTGTGAATTCACACACGTATCAGAAGCATCGCTTTTTACACCTGCTCCATGCTGCAATCTCTTTCAAGAATCAAGAACTTTATTCGTGATCAGGCTGTTACAATTAACAAGCATTGACTTCGTCATTTCTTGACCTATAATACCCTACAATATAATATATACTCAAATACATGAACATTAACTCAATATTTTATCTAATTATAACAAATACAAATTATCACAAAATTGTTACAAATACAAATATAAGTAAAATCAGGTAAACTAATGTAACAAAGTGCCAGTATCCTTTTGTTTAATCAGTAAAAAGTTAATTGGAATTATGATTTGCAGAGAATAAGTTATTTTTTGTTATCGATTTCCGAGTCAAGCTCCAGATCGATTCATTAAGCAGGACTTATGGAAGAACAAAGGTCTAAAGTTTGATACTTAACCTTAATTCAAACTCGTATACACTGATATAAGACATTACAATCTTAAACATTTTAAGTGGACAAACAAAATTATTAGATAATATTAATAGCACAACTTTAATTTCGTTTGGTCTTTCAATGTTTCAGTTCCACGACTGGTTAATGCTGAAAAATTATTAAGTGCCAGTATGGTACTTTATGAGATTGTGTGTGGGGACAAAAAATGTCTGTCCGTCTGTGCGCCATAACTCAAATACGCTTTTTCGGATTTTCATGAAACTTTGAAAACACATTTGTAATGTCCATGGGAAGAACCCTATTGATATTGAACCAAATCGGTTCACCGGTACCGGAGTAATGCCCAATTTAGTGCCTATTTTAATAGATTATGGCGCCTTTCTAATAGAAAGGCGCCATAACTCAAATCCGCTGTATCGAATTTCCATGAAACTTGGTATACTCATTTATGACGTTCATGAAAAGTGCCCTATTGAATTTGAACCTAATCTGTTGACCGGTACCGGAGTAAACCCCAATTTAGTGTCTACTTTAAAGGCGCAATAACTCAAATACGCTTTATCGTATATTTATGAAACTTCGTATACGCATTTATAATGTCCATGGGAAGACGTCTATTTATAATGGATAAAATCGGTTGACCTGTTTCGGAATAATGCTCAATTTAGTGCCTATTTTATGGTAATATACGTATTCGAAAGAATTTATAAAAAAATGAAAATCAGTTATCTTGACAACACTGCCTATTGTTTTACTGTGATCTTATAAGGCCTTGGAAATTAAAATACAGGTAGCTATGACAAAAAACACGATTGATATTCATGCGCTTATCCAACTAGACCGTTAAAATTACCCCGGTGGCCGGAATGGTAACGCTTTGGCCTCACGTTCTGGAGTCCATGGTTCAAAACCCGAAACCGGCCAATTTGAATTTTTTGTTGTTGTATTTTTATGTGAGTGTGCGATTGTCATGATATCACAAATCTGTACAGTTCAGGTGATGCTGGAATATTTTAATCTCATTAAAAAAACTAGACCTTTGTTCTTCCGTAAGCCCTGCTTAGTGAATAAACCAGGAGCTTAACTTGGAAATCAATTTAAAAAAAAAAAAACATATTCTGCATATCATAATTGCAGTCATAACTGATTAAACAAAAACATACTGGCACTTTGTTACATCAGTTTACCTGATTTTATTTTTATTTACATTGTACTAATAAATTTAGAATTTTTCGTGTATAGTATACTGTGCTGTTATATGTAATAATACTTATATTAATCTACTATACCCCCTAAACACGAGCTTTGCTCATATAGGGGCATGTTTGGTTTTATTTGTTTTTACTTGCATTAAATGTATAATAATAATAATGTAATGTAAGTATGTAATGTTAATAAATGTAAATGTAAAAATGTAAATGTAAACATTACAAAACTAAATTGAATATTATACTTTAAAAAAAAAAAAACTTTCCAAATGTATAATGAGGGGAGAGTTAATATGTCAGACATTTTGAATAAAGATCTACAAAGGTCTATTCAGCTAGGCTTGGGGAAACATCCATTAGGAAATTAGCAGACGTGGTCTCTCGCTGTAAATTGTGTTAAATATAGCTACAAGTCAGGGGAATAAGATCAAAGATCTGCGCAGGAAGCTTCACAAAATGCTGGTCACTGCTTCTCATGTCGGAAATATGCAAGACATATTTAACGTATCACACAAACTGTCTGAAATCAGAGTAAAACTCCAATTTTCCAGATTAATGTATATATATATATATCGAATCCTATGCCCCCATGTCGGGGCGAAGGGCCTCCAAGTGGAGGTTTCTGTTTACCGATGTGAATTATTTGTTACGCTCATTTTCCTAGAGAGGGCAGAGGGACAAGTGGTAAACCCATCGCCCCTTAGATTAATATTTAAATAATGTAAAAGATGTAAATATAAGCATGGAACTGTCCCCTATCACGAGCTCCTGCTCTTTCGGGGTTCCAGGACCCTTAATATTATTTATATACGAGTATTTACGTAATTTTAAAATAAGTAAAAAAAAATGGGGGGACCGTACCCGATCCGAATAATCAAATATCCGGATAACTGGGTAATTGAATAATTGCATGACTGTTTTTATGTTCAATAACCATCCATTAAATGTCCAGGATACAAACTTGAGAGTTTTTAAGAAAAGTGTGCAGAAGTGGCTAATTGACAACCCTTTTTATGACATCAGGGAATATTTTGACAGGGTTGTGAACATACTTTAAGCTTTGAATCTATATATTCAGAACTTTTATCTTTTTATAATGTTTGTGGTAGTAACATGTTTTAACATAATGTATTTTGATACGGTCCATAGCAACATATTGTTGCTCATGACAAAAAATAATCAAACAATCAATAATGAAAAAAGGTAATTTATTTGTTTTAAACTAAATTTTACAGTACTGTATTTACATAAAGTGTCACATCTTGAAAATATCGGTCAGAGTCAGTTGTTTTGCTAACATACTGTCGAGTTTGTCGTCTCAAGATTTTGCTTTTTCGCATATAATTGGTCCTGAAAGAGGGCTTCCCAATGCTCGCTGCTCGCAAAAACCACTTGAATACAGCATCAAAGCGATCCGGATAGTTGGAATTCGTATAATTGGAGTTCTACTCTACTAAGTCATGCTTATTAACTTAAAAGGAAAATTTTGTTTTCTCTGATTCGTATAGTTTTTTAATCCTGGATAACCGCAACATAATTATCAGCGGGCCCTGTTTCATAGAAGTTGCTAATAATATTAGTTAATATTAGAACTAATAATATTATTTAATAGTTAACAGAATCTTGTTTCATAGAGATATGTACACTAATATTATTAGCTTATTAGTCAGCTGATTGATTTGGAGGTTATGTCTGGATTGTTGTTTGTGTTTTTGTCTTTTTGTCAATACTATTTCAAAGCAGCACGGCCTACATCTTCATAAATGTAACAAATAATAATTAGCTCTAAGAAATGAATAAATGTGCCAGGCACTTACTCAAGATAGCAGTAGGCTCATGTACTAAAATCTATCCTCTAATCCTAAAAACTTGTTATCCAAAAATACCTTTGATAGCGTATGTAAGCTTTTTCTAAATTGATAATTAAATCAGAGTGATTCACTTTCTACAAGTAAATTTAAAGTAAAGTAAATTTTACTAGTTCTGCAGTGTATGAAACAGATTACTAATAATATTAGCAATATTTACTAATAATTTAGAGCTTTGAACTCATAACTACTATAACTAGAAAATATTCTTATGAAACAGAAGACTAATAATAAAATCAGGTAAACTGATGTAACAAAGTGCCAGTATGTTTTTGTTTAATCAGTTAAGACTGCAATTATGATATGCAGAATATATATATTTTTTTAATTGATTTCCAAGCTCCAGATTTATTCATTAAGCAGGGCTTAGGGAAGAAGAAAGGTCCTTCTTAGTATTTTTGTCAATACTATTTCAAAGCAGTATGGCCTACATATATCTTCATAAATGTAACAAATAATAACTAGCTCTAAGAAATGAATAAATCTGCCAGACACTTATTCAAGATAACAGTAGGCTTATGTACTAAAAATCTAACCTCAAATCCTAAAAACCTCATCCTATTCATCCTCATTCTCTGCATCAGTAGCTCGCCAATGGAATTCCATCCCCCGCACGGTCAAAGGCTGCCGAACTCTTGGTAAATTTCAGAGAGAAGTCAGCATATTAATTCCAAACAATGTAATTTAGTTTGTTTTTCACCATAGAAACTAGAAATCTTAACTGGAGCTCTTATTGATACTTGAAACCCGTAGCTTAACTTCTAGTAACTCTAAGCTTTCCTGTTTAGTATTCCATAGTATAATTTTAAATATCTTATGCTATAATCGTACTTATTTTCTTCGGCATTTTTATTTTTTGAAATTTAATATTTTACAGTACTCTAAAAATTGTTATAATTTTAAATTAATCTTAAATTTACATTAGGCATATAACAAACTTGTAGAATGTACATGTTTTTAATAGCAATTTTAGTGCTTTGTATTTAAGTATTAAGTACTTTATCTATAATATGTATTTGTGTTATATAATTGTAATGTAGTTTTTTGACTGGTAGAGCGGAAGAGAAGACCAAATGGCCTTAGCTCTGCCAGAATAAATAAAAAGAATATATATAAAAAAAGAATATATAAAAACTTGTTATGACAAAAATTCCTTTGATAGCGTGTGTTGGCTGTTTCTAAATTGATAATTAAATCACAGAGATTTATTTTCCACAGTTTTAAGATCACGAAATCTGTATTACGTGGGTTTAGGAATAAGTTATTGGATCCAAAACCACTTATAGAAAAACACCTAATATTATCAGTAAATTTTATTATTTCTGCTGTCTATGAAACAATTTACTAATAATATTAGCAATATTTAAAAAAAATTCTATTTACGTAGGATATATCTGTGCCTGGGAAAGCTAAAACATTACATTTGATCCTGGCACAAGCCCCTTACAAGACGGAAACTAACTGAACAACAAACAAGTAGTAATATAATGGGCGAAAAGAAAACACGAAAGAAAACATAGAATATTCTAGCAAAGAAGTTTAATCTTGAGTTTTATCTTAAGAACAGTAGCACGACAGGGACTGCAATGCGGGTCTTAACACACTAAATGTGACGTAGGGTAATGGATACGTAAGCAGTGTGTTGTATTTCTTGATATGAATGTAAGTTACTCTCTCCTTCAAGTTCGTCCACCCGCAGTCTCTCTCCGTTTGTTACACTCCCCTACAGGGTCGATACTTTGCAATCGATAGCAGGGGTGTCCAAGCTGGCGTACTTCTCGATAATAAAGTAGATTAAGTTGAAAGGGAAATGAGAAGTAAGGTACATAATACATTATCCTGACAATTTCTCGCGAATACGTAAGTATAACCAGCTATTCATACATTTAATTTACAGGGTGTTAATGAATAACACCGAACGATTTTTTACCTGTGTATAGAGGGGACAACTTCGGACATATCATCAGAAAAGAACGATCATTAGAAAAAGATGTAATGCTGGGACACATGGAAGGTGCGAGGAAACAAGGAAGACCACGTACAAGGTGGATTCAAGGCGTGCAGGAGGTGATGCAAATGAAATTGTGTGAACTGATCTGTGCTGCAAAAAACAGGAACCTATGGAGATCAATAATACAAAGAATCATAGACAATAGAACAAGACTAAACACCAATTAGGGATGGCAGGACCCTTTTCTTGCTGTGAATATCCACATGGATCTGCAAGAGTCGTTAACGACTCAGAGGAATAATAATAATAGAGGGGACATAGACAAGCAACTTTTATTAGGATATTTTTGCTCTATGGATTCAATTTTCCCTGTTACAGCATGAAATCGCGCAGGGCATGGCCGCCACTGACTTCTAACATTTGAATAAATGGAAAACAAAGGAACTTCGTTGTTCATGAATATGGTCTTCTCTTATATACAGGGTGTTAATGAATAACACCGAAATATTTCATCAGTGCATAGAGGGGACATAGGCAAGCAACTTTTATTAGGAGATTTTTGCTCTATGGATTCAATTTTTCCTGTTACAGCATGGAATCTCCCAGGGCATGGCCGCCACTGCCTTCTAACATTTGAAAAAAATGCAAAACAAAGGAACTTCGTCGTTAACACTGGAGTTATGAATAAAAAAAATAATGCAGTGGCGTCCAGTCATGTGATTAGTCTGTAAATTTTGCAGATTATGTAAACACTAAATTATTATATAGCTGTTGATGAATGATTAAGAATTAGGTTTTTGTTGATCACTAAAAAGGCATGAAGTCAATTTAATGAAAATTTCAACCCTATTTTTCTTCATTATTGATTTACGAACACCAAATTGTAATGACTTAAATGCCATGTAGCATAAACATTTTACGTCATAGAGCAAAAATCTTCTAATAAAAGTTGATTGTCTATGTCCCCTCTATACACAGGTAAGATATTTCGGTTTTATTCATTAACATTCTGTATATAATACCTAGGCTTCAAGTTTTCAAAACTTATTCTGTATATATTTTATAACTTATATACGACTAGCATGTGCCCGCGGCTTCGCCCTCGATAATTATTTCAAAAATTAAAAATTAAGAGCATAATAGTAAAATCATAATATTTATTAACTCCTAAATCACGTGGACTACATACCACGATTAGATAGCATCGTCTGGTAAAAGCGACCTCAGATTCGAGTTTCTTGGCCCAGAAAACCTCTGTATAGTGATATTCGTCCAAATAAAACAACGTTTGACCATATTTAGGGCTTACAACATTCAAGCGATCGCGAAAGTTTTATTTTCAAGGTGTGACAAAAATAGACAAAGCCAACTGTAATTGATTTGACATTGAAATTTATAACTGAAAACTTATGTTTTGAAAACACAAAAAATGCATGTTTTTTGCCCGATTTTCACTCATAACTCACGAACGAAAACTAAAATTAAAATTCCGGCTTCGCGGTGCATTTTCTGACCCCTCAGCCCACCTATGTTTAAAATTTCAGATCTCTGCGTTCAGTAGATTTCCCTGGACATCGAGGACAGTTCCTTTTATTAATATAGATAATATGAATTATAATGATACCTTCTCTAATTTGTCAAACATCCATTTAATTTAATCCAAACCCACCTATACCATTGGCAACAATATGTTCTGTGAATTTGTTTCGACAATTCTATGCAAAAAGGGATTAAGTATTTTCAAAAACATTTAATTTTTTTCATTTAGAATCAGAATTTTTCAAAATCCTTTCTTAGTGAGCACCAACATTATGAAACGAAGGTACTGTCAAAATTCCAAGTCTCTACCTGTTATAGTTTAGGCTCTACGTTGATTCCTGTCAGTCAGGACAAAGCCTTTTATATATATAGAGATTAAGTTAGGCGAGATAAATTTTTCAATATCCTCATAGCGTTTGGGATACCCAAAAAGTTAGTTAAGCTGATCAAAATGTGTCTAAATCAAACCTATAGCAGAGTCAGGGTAGGGAAACTTATGTCAGTCTGGTTTGACATTATAAGGGGCTTGAAGCAAGGAGATGCACTATCGCCTTTACTTTTTTATTTTGCTTTGGAAAATGCCATTAAGAAAATTTTGTAAAATTAGGTATTGGCATAGAATTAGATGCCGATCACCCGATTTTAGCTTATGCAGATGACGTTTGTCTGTTGGGCGATGACGTAAACACAATCGGGAGAAACGCAGAAAGTCTTTTCGATGCCTGCATCAATGATTGATTGAAAATTAATGTAGTAAAAACTAAGTATAATGGTCATGAAAATTCAAAATAAAGCGCTAAAAATATTCGAACAATGCTTTTGAACGAGTGGAGAAATTCAAATATCTGGGAGCAATAATTACAGATACAAATAATATTAGGGCAGCAGTTAAGTGCCGACTGAAATCAGGAAAAGCATGTTTTACACAATTCAGAAACTTTTATCTTATCGTACTCCCTCCAGAAATCTAATATAAAATTTCTAAGACAATTATCCTATCGGTTATATTATATGGATATCAGAAATGGCCCCTTACTCTTTTGGATTCGTAGAAATTATATTAATTTTAAAAATTTAAAATTTAATGGCTCAATTTCTCAAGAAAATTATAAAATCATGCCGGACCGCAAAGAAAACAGTTAACGAAATGATTACGCTCATAGTTTATTTCTTGTTTACTATTCTGGAAATGAAGTGCCAATATGGTACTTTATGAGATTGTATGGGGGACGGGAAAATATCTCCCCGTCTGTCTGTCTGTTTGTCTGTCTGTCCGTGTGCCTGTACGCGCGATAACTCAAATACTCTTTATCGGATTTTCATGAAACATGGTATACACTTTTATATCTTCCGTGGGACGAGGCTTGTTGATTTTGGATCAAGTCGTTTGACTGGTACTGGAGTAATGCCCAATTTAGCGCCAACTATATAGCCTATTATATTAGGCTATACTGTATTTTCAAATGCAAATCAGTTCTCGTGACAACATATTGTTTTACAGTGTTCATATACGGATTTGGAAGTTGTAATACAATTAGCTTTGACAAATAACACTACCCACATATTCTTTCACATATGCTTACCAAACTTTAGGCCTTTAACGACTGACTTTACGACAGTAGGGGGCGGATTTCTATGATATGTCATATTTTCCCCATTGCATTATTTCAGGTTTCCGACTAATTTAAACCCGATTCCAAGCATCCTGGTGAAAATGGAACGGCTTTTATTGTGCATATAACTGCATATTTAGACAATTTTCAAATATTGTAGCATATTTAGTATGAATATTCATATTTAGGTCATATTTTTGGCATATTTGTGTGCATATTAAAGATATTTTGAAGTTCCATATCATAGTTTGTAAATTCTGCATTATACTGATACTTATTTGAGAATTTACAGATATTTAAAATAATTAACATTATTTTTTAATAAAATGAATTTTAATGAAACTTAAAAAAAATATTTACATGATGTGTAAGTGGTAAAGTCATATTTTAAATTTTATTGGTCATATTTTTATGTTTTTAGGTCATAAATGCATGCATATATCCTATTTTTTAGGTCATAGAAATCCGCCCCTAATTATTAGTAATTTCAGTATTTTTGACGAAAATGGGTAAGTGAAAACTTGTGTCATTCCTTGAAAAACATATGACTCACGAGTTAAACTGATTATTGAACGCTGCCTTTACCCTCGCTTCACAAATCCCCTTCTCACAAAATAGAATCTCAGTTAAAATCCTTTTACCACTTTTAGGGATTTATACAGAGTGTTAATGAATAACACCGAAATATTTTATCTGTGTATAGAGGGAACATAGACAAGCAACTTTTATTAGGACATTTTTGCTCTATGACGTAAAATGTGTATGCTACAGGGCATTAAAGTCCTTAAAATTTGGTGCTTATAACTCAATAATTGAGCGAAATAGGGTTAAAATTTTCATTAAATTGACTCATGCCTTCCTAGTGATCGATAAAAACCTGATTCTTAATAATTCATCAACAGCTATACCATAATTTAGAATTTTCATAATCTGCAAAATTTACTGACTAATCACATGATTGCCCGCCACTGCATTATGTTTTTATTCCTAATTCCAGACCTAACAAAAAATTTTCGTTTGTCTTTTTTTCCCTCAGAGTTGTAAGATATCGATCGTCATTTTTTACAATTTTCCCGCACACTACACAATATTCACTGTTCCTTTGTTTCCCATCATTTCAAGTATTAGAAGCCAGTGGCGTGCCTATCCTTGGGAGATTTTATGTTATAACAGGAAGAATTGAATCCATAGAGCAAAAATCTTCTAATAAAAGTTGCTTGTCTATGTTCCCTCTATACACAGGTAAAATAATTCGGTGTTATTCATTAACACCCTGTATTTATTAACACTGACATCCTTTTTACATAAATTGTAGGAATTACGTAATTTCACTCTTAATTATATTGTTTAATAAAATATAAGTAAACGAACAAAACGAATCTTCTGCTACCATATGGGCATACAAATTCCAAATGAAATGATTAAAATGAACCATAGAACCTTACCCAAATCATGCATAAACAATTTTATTATAACGATTAGTAATTAAAAAAAAACCAAAAACCTGTTTCGAGGTGCATTTCACGATCAAAGTGCGCCACCCGGAGAAAAAAAGACCTCAGATTAGAGTTCCCTAGCCCAAAATACCCCCGCATAGTGTTTTTCGTCCAAATCATTCCATGTTTTCCCATTTAGGCTTTGCCCACGAAACTTGTAAGCTGTAAAGAACATATGGATTAATTCGAACGTTTCGATTAAAAAGTTGAATTTACTGATTATTTTACATAATCTACAAAATTTTGAGATACATAATTTACCTAAATATAAATTTTAATACCTTCTCTCAATTTCAGAGTCTTGTTTCATTTATTTCCAAAGCCTTATGTAAAGATTGCCAACAATACACTGTTGCCATGTGAACTGTGATTTGGATTTGATAATTCTATGTAAAAAGGGATTAAGTATTATCAAAAACATTTGTTTTTTTTTTCGCACGCTGTAGAAATACACTTATAATTTTACCTAGCCGATTTACATTTCGCTTTTATTTGAGGTACAGGCTATGAAACATGACAATCCACGAAGAACCGTCAGAAAAACGTGTTTTCCATAATCTCTGGATGTGGAGAGAAGCCCTGCCTATTGATTCCGATTGTAATCGAGGCTTAGTTTTAATGTATTCAGGAGGCCCTGGGTTACGTAAGAATTCCAAGCTGATGTACAGGCATGTTCCATGGCCTCCTCTTTCTACCAAATTGAATAAATTATAGCATTGGGAAACAAAACAAAAACGTTATTTAAAAGGATCTTCTTGAAAGGGACCCATGGTATTCGCCAGCCCCAAAGGCTTTGGATAACTACGTACACACAAACCGGTGCGTATTAAAGGATATATTTAAATACAATAAAACATTATTAAATAAAGTCAGGTACGATGGTATAACAAAGTGCCAGAATGCTTTTGTTTAATCAGTTATAACTGCAATTTTCATATTCAGAAAATTAAGTTTTTTTTTTTAAATCGATTTCCGAATTAAGCTCCAGATTGATTCATTAATCAGGACTTACAAAGGTCTAGTTTTTAAAAAGAATCAGTTAACATCGTTCAGCATCAGCAGAACTATACAGATTTGTGATATCTTGTCAATCGCACACTCACATAAAAATTTAAAAAAAAAAGTCAAGTTGGCCGGTTACCGAATTCGAATCAGTGTCCTTCAGAATGCGAGTCCAAGACGTTACCATCTCGACCACCTCGCTCAGTTTATCGTTCTTCTTCCCATTTGCGGGCAAATGTAAGATGCAAATTAACGCGAATTTCGTAAATAAAATCACAAACGCAAAAAATAATCTGCAAAATAAAACCTGCTTTTGGTATTTTTTCATTTTCCCTGTATACCGGTACGTGTACCACATGGCTCAAGCACCATCCGCGTATCGTTCTGTTCCATTGTGGTACGACTGTGCTCAAAATGCCAATTTGAAAAAAAAATAATATCCAGAAAGCTATGTTCCGGTAAGGGTATCCAACAGTGTTTTTAACTAACTGTAGTTATTTTGCCCTACCTCTACTACCCATCCTAAGGATTGTAATAGTGTGTTGGTTGGCAACATTTTTACGATCAACCAGAAAAGTGAAACAAAAACTAAACTTTTTGAAGTTGTTTCGTAAACATGAATTCATAGGCCGTTGATAGTTTGGGGGTCGTATTATAGGATAGTTAAGAATTTATGGGAGCTAGGAACAGTAACTTCCGGTCATGAAAACCACCAATAACGGCCGTGGGTGTCGGCATGCTGACCACATGCCTACGGGAGATGACGCAGCGGTCGGGTGGTAGGACAAGTCCCTCCAGGGATGTGGCGCCACGGACTTTAGTTTAGTTTAGTTTAGGAACAGTAACTTACCATTATTTCCAGTACAACACAATACAGCTGAATTAGGAACAAAACCCTTAAAAACAAAATTTCCAATGACATACAGTACTTGGAAATAAAGCCCCAAAAAAGGAAAATGTTATAACATAAACCGAATATTTGATCACAATAAACAGCATTTTTTCAATGTATCGGTACTAATCCGTATGGGACTTCATAAAAGTGATAACTAGGGCCCGGATTTTTAGGCTTTTATAAAAAGTACTTTAGCCTTTAAACAAACAATTTTAGCCTACCTAACTTTGATGAAAATGTATACGTCATATCTGAAGGCCATCTTATCTTCGGAAATACACGGTGTTTCAAAATGAATATTGGGGGTTTAAGGCTTTGTAGAATTTAGTACATTTAACATACAATTATAAATAATACATCAAATAAAAGAGCAACTCAAACAGTTTTGTTGGTACTCATAATCGCATCTGGGGACCCGAAAATCCCCACGAGATGGTACAGTTGCAACGAGACTCCCCTAAATTGAATGTTTTTTGTGCCATATCCCGGCGGAAAGTTTATGGGCCCTTCTCTTTCCTTGAAGCAAGTGAAATTGGAAATTCTTATCTTGATGCGCTACAACCATGGCTCTTTCCTCAATTGGAAGAAGCTGAACCAGAGAACGTGGTATTTGGCAGCAAGATGGTGCACCACCTCTCTGGCATCATTCAGTACGCGAATGGTTAAACAATGTTGTATCCGACCGATGGATTGGCCGGAAGGAGCCAGATGACAGAGCTTGTTTCGCATGGCCTCCACGTTCACCCGATCTGACGCCATGTAATTTTTACCTTTGGAGATTCATAAAGGATCAAGTGTAGGGTGCTGCCACTACCAACTGACCTACCCGACTTAAGACACATGACTGAAGCAGTTGTTGCAACAATTACTCCGGACACACTGATCAAGGTTTGGGAAGAACTCGCCTATCAACTCCATGTGTGCCATGTGATGAATGGTGCTCACATTGAATACTTGTAGGAAAAACTGTTTGAGTTGCTCTTTCATTTGATGTATTATTTATAATTGTATGTTAAATGTACTAAATTCTACAAAGCCTAAAAACCCCGATATTCATTTTGAAACACCCCGTATACTGTAAGCACAAGAAGTAACTATTTGAGTCACCTCCAAATTACCTGAGTTCAAAAGATTTCAACCTCTCCCTCTCGACACAACATATCAAGTTCCACAATAGCTCCATACGCACCAAAACACATGGATTTTGGAGACAGATTTCTCTTGTTGACTGTCTCTGGAGTGCACAAGTTACGTCAGAGTGGAATAATTCACAGTCTACTGAGATATTTATGATTGCATAATTACTAAGAACGTTACCAGAGCGTAGATTAGAGAGGCACGCACTTCCAGTCGGAATCGTGCTGTATTACAGTGTGTTAGTGCTACATTTACTGTCACACGGAATTAAAATAATCGGTAAGTGAAAAGTTTTCGACGTAAAATAATTTTTATTTCGTAATTAAGTTGCATATGAAGGGCCTAGTTCCATAAGGGCGTAAGGCACAAATCTTTAATTTAGGGTTTTTAACATTTATGCCTTCTCCTCATATATCTTAAATACTCAGTGAACAATTTGTACTTGTGCCTTAAATCTCTGCTCAATTTTAAGAAAAGACCTGTGAGACTGCAGATTCATTCTACTTCGTAACAGTTCCATACAGGCGTAAGGCACACTTCCTATCTGTTACTGAGGTGTGTTTACCAACTGTTTTTATTTTCCGCAGTGCTAAGCAAACGTTTATTAAGTGCCAGTATGGTACTTTATGAGATTGTGTGGGGGACGAAAAAATGTCTGTCCGTCTGTCTGTCTGTCTGTCTGTCCGTCCGTCTGTCCGTGCGTCTGTACGCACCATAACTCAAGTATGCTTTTTCGGATTTTCATGAAACTTGGTATAAACATTCATAATGTCGATGGGAAGAACCCTATTGATATTGAACCAAATCGGTTCACCGGTACCGGAGTAATGCCCAATTTAGTGCCTATTTTAATAGATTATGGCGCCTTTCTCATAGAAAGGCGCCATCACTCAAATACGCTGTAACGGATTTTCATGAAACTTGGTATACCCATTTATGACGTCCATGAGAAGTGCCCTATTGAATTTGAACCTAATCTGTTGACCGGTACCGGAGTAAAACCCAATTTAGTGTATATTTTAAAGACGCGGTAACTCAAATACGCTTTACCAGATTTTTATGAAACTTGGTATACACATTTACAATGTCCATGGGAAGACGTCTATTCATAATGGATAAAATCGGTTGATCTGTTTCGGAGTAATGCTCAATGTAGTGCCTATTTTAAGGCAATATACGTATTCGAAAGAATTTAAAAAAAAATGAAAATCAGTTATCTTGACAACATAGCCTATTGTTTTACTGTGATCTTATAAGGCCTTGGAAATTAAAATACAGGTAGCTATGACAAAAAACACTATTGTTTTACATGCGCGTATCCAACTAGACCGTTAAAATGACCCAGGTGGCCGAGATGGTAGACCTTTCTTCTTCCGTAAGTCCTGCTTAATGAATAAATCTGGAGCTTAACTTGGAAATCAATTAAAAAAAAAAAACATATTCTGCATATCATAATTGCAGTCATAACTGATTAAACAAAAACATACTGGCACTTTTTTACATCAGTTTACCTGATTTTATTAAAACTGAACTTTCATTTCTGAAGTGTAACTTCATTCAAAATAGATTGTTTTGCTTATCATCTATTGAAATAATGACTATATTGGTTTTCATTGGCAAACATGCAATTGTCACTGTATAATACAGGTTTTTACTAAAATAAAGTAAAAACAAATAATATGACACAAAGTAAAAAGATTTTGCTACTGTAAACGTACTTCAGTTTTTGTTTAACATGTTTAGGTACCTCTAGTTGTTAAAAAAACCCATGTCTAATTGGCCGGTCACGAGATTTGAACCTGGGACCTCCCGAATGCCTGTCCAAGACGTTGCCATCTCGAATGAGGACTTGTGTCCCCTCCAGAAATCCGCCCCCTGAATAAAGTTGTGTATTCTACTGACAACGTGATGCAATAAATGTGCCGTATGCGATGGTTTAACCCATTTGAACTGAGGGGAGATATGGATTTTTCATTACTTTTCGCGTGAGTGTAAAAGTCGTTTGGTTTGAAATTCACTCTGAGGAGAGCCACAGAAAATGCTATTACTTTCACCCCGTATATCGATTAATATTACCCTTCGTACATTGTGTACCATGAATTTAGTGACTATACCCTTAGCAACCAGGGAAGGCGGTTGAGGCCAGGTAGGTTCCTTCACCGCGTGGACCCTCACATTTACAAGGGCAGGAGATTTAGGACCAACCGTAATTTCCTCCCCATGAGTCACCTAGTCTACTTCAATCAATCAATCTTAGATTTTTTTAATATGTCATTTTATCTTAAAATGTTTGTTATATATCAATTCTACACACAATTACAAGAAAAATGACACCAAACAATGTATAATTTACTTTAATAAGAACATAGGACTTGAAAGCAGTTTTCTCGTAACTTTTATTTATGTATTTGTTAGAAATGTTCCTGTTAAAGTAAATTATACATTGTTTGGTGTCATTTTTCTTGTAATTATGTGTAGAATTGATATATAACAAACATTTTAAGATAAAATGACATATTAAAAAAATCTAAGATTGATTGATTGAAGTAGACCAGGTGACTTATGGGGAGGAAATTACGGTTGGTCCTAAATCTCCTGCCCTTGTAAATGTGAGGGTCCACGCGGTGAAGGAACCTACCTGGCCTCAACCGCCTTCCCTGGTTGCTAAGGGTATAGCGACTTTTTAAACTAGCAATTCTTACTGACTAAAATTTAGAAAACATTCATAATGTTGGTATGATTATTTTAAGTTGGAACACACAGCTTTGGGTGAAATTCATTTTTTCCCTCACCGATGAATTGTTCTGTGACGTTTTAACCTGGCATGTTCTTTATTCACTACCTTTATAATTGCATACTATTTTCAAAATTAATCAAACTATTACAGTTACGGCTAATTATCGTCTCAAAATGGCAGCCACGTTTTTATGCACTAAAATGATGTTTCCGTGATAATTTCCACAAATGTCAACATTTTTTAGTGACTTTTTTCTACCTATTTGCAAACTTCGTATGAACAACATCATCTACAATCTTTGGAATATTTATAGTACGAGTATAAGTATTTAAAAAAATTAATTTTCTTTCCCATTATATATATATATATATATATTAAATTAACTATTAATGTTAAGTGAATGATTGTAGATCGTGTTGTTCATATGATATTAACAAATACACAGAAAAATAATCACTAAGAAATATTGATATTTGTAGAAGTTATCACGGAAACGGCATTTCAGTGCACGAAACGTGGCTGCCATTTTGTAACGATAGTTACCCGTAACTGTAACAGTTTTATTAATTTTCGAAAATAGTATGCAATTGTAGAAGTAGTCAATAAAGAGGAGGCCTATGTCAGATTGCAAGATTGTACAGAAATTCATTGCTTAGGAAAAAGTAATGAAATTCACATATTTCCAGTGCTTTAGTTGGGCCGGTACGTACCGGTACAAAATTATTTTCCTTCTACCATACCGGGAAAAATATGTGCTCCGGTACGTCGTACTGGCAGTACAGGAACGATATTGCCCTAAAATACTTATTAAATGTCTAATTCAATACCTAAAATGACAAGCACTATTAAATTCTCCACAGATATGCGTTCTAATCTTCACCTTCGTGCGCGTTTCTACATTTACTTTCTCCTTAGATCACATGTTGGCTAGCCACCTTGTTTTCATAAAATGTGTGGGACCACCACTAGACGTTTTTGATCCTGCTCCATACGTTAGGTCATGACTACAAGGAGGCAATAGGTCAGCAGAAGAAACTGCATGCAGAAAATGTCAACCGAAGGATTACATTCAGTATGAGGCGATATGGAAAATTTTGAAGTAAGATGAGTACCCCCAAAAAATATTTTCCAATTAAAGCACTGCCTATTTCTCACCTACGAGTTTCACCCAAAGCTGTATGTCCCCCCTTAAACGATTATCCACTGCTTAGTTGTTAGGTTCACCATTATACAGTCGTTTATATTCACATATTTATTTATTTTATTTTTTATTTAATACATTAATACTTATTGGCCCCTGTCCTGGATTCCTATCAGAGGCCTCTTATGCACTATACAATTTGTACTTATTAATTTATAATTACATAGATTATCTACATTATTTCTAATTTAATCTAAAAAATATAAGTATATAACAAAACGGAGAGAAAGGTTAACTATTTAAGAATAAATAAAAAATCACAAAAACATTGATAACTTAATACTAATACTAACTACATTAACTAAAGTAAGTGTCGAGTCCGGGATTTTTGTGGATTTGTGATGATGAATGGGAGGTCGCGCCTAAGCATACCAATCTTCACAGATGCAGTACACTCCCGCATCCTCACTACCATCTCATCATCAACCAGGTGAATACCAGTCGTCACCGGAATCCTTAGTCTGGAAGCCAGACTTCAGGCATCGGCGTCAACCGGTAGGTCATCCTGGCACCACGAAGTCATGTCCGGGTGTTTGTTATCCTTTATTTGTAATTTGTCTTTTGTCCTGTGTCCTTATGTGTCTTATGGCATTGTCTTCTTATTGTCTTTGTCCGTGTCTGCTATTTATATAGTCTTCTTTTGCTTTCTGGGAAACTCTATTTGCTGCTTCATCCAACAACTTCCACGAGTAGGGGTCTCTTATTATGTTCCCTATTTGCCTACCTTGTAGTAGTCTCTGAAAGGGCTCCCTCAACTGAGCAGTGTTTTGGCATTCCCAAACCACATGCTCAGGAGTACCTATTCCCCCACACGAGCAAGCGTTGGAATCCGAAATGCCCTTTTCATTTAAGTAGACCTTGTAGGGTCCATGGCCCGTCAGGTAGTGGATTAAACCTTGGGATGGTTGTAGATGTCGCAGTTCTAGTCTTTCGTGTACGTCCATAAAAATATCGTAGGTCCTACGTCCTGTGTTGCTTTCTTCCCATCTGGTTTGCCACAAATCCAGTATCATATTCTTGATATCCCTTATTGTTTCAACTCGAGTGTCAAGTATTAATTCTGCACGAGCCTGTAATCCCTTTTTAACCCAGAATGTAGCTCCTTTTTGCCTTATAAGGAGATCTAGTTATATTCACATAAATGCTTAAAAATATATGTCGATTTTACAGAATGCACTGGCAAATTAATGGCGTTTGTATTTGTATATATGAATGTGAAACATGGCCGCTTACTATTCGGAAAGAACATAATCTGAGAGTGTTCGAAAACAGGGGACTTAGGAAAATATTTGGGCCTAAGAGAGATGAAAGTAGGGACTGGAGAAAACTGCATAACGACGAGCTTCATAACCTGTACTCGTCACCGGATATAGTAAGGCTAATTAAATCACGGAGGACGAAATGGGCTGGACATGAGGGGGAAAGACATATCTCAAAAATATTGACTGGGAGATCCGAAGGGAAAAGACCACTTGGAAGACCTAGACGTAGGTGGAAGGATAATATTAGGATAGATTTAAGGGAAGTAGGATTTCCGAGGGATGATTGGATGGTGTTGGCACAGAATAGGGTTGAATGGCGGGCTCAGGTAAGCGCGGCAATGAACCTTCGGGTTCCGTATCATAGATAATATTCCTTTAGCTTGCTTGGGAATTGTCTATTGCCATTGTTTAAGTTGAGAGTAAAATCTCCTAGTAGGGACTGATCTGAGGGAGTCTAAAAATCAAAGGAGCCATAGTACATATCTAAAAGAAAATCCTGAAGAAAATATTAGGACCTAATAAAGATGAAAAAGGGAGCTGGAGAAAACTGCATAACGACAAGCTTCATAACCTGTACTCTTCACTGGATATAGTAAGGGTAGTTAAATCACCGAGGATAAAATGGGCTGGACATCTTGCGCGCATGGGAGATTAAAGACATATCTAAAAAGATATTGACTGCGAGACCCGGAAGAATTAGATGTAGGTGGGAGTACAATATTAGGATAGATTTAAGGGAGGTAGGATTGCGAGGGATGATTGGATGGAGTTAGCACAGAATACGGTTGAATGGCGGGCTCAGGTGAGCGCGGCAATGAACCTTCGGGTTCCGTAAAATAGATAATATTCCTTTAGCTTGCTTAGGAATTGTCTATTGCCATTGAGTAAGTAAGTAAGATAATAAATAAATCGCTAGTTCCTGATAAAAGTTATATCCTCGTTTTATCCAGGAACTGTTATACAGGATGTCAATAAATAACACCGAAATATTTTATCTGCGTATAGAGGGGACATTGACAAGCAACTTTTATTAGGACATTTTTGCTCTATGGATTCAATTTTCCCTGCTACAGCATAACATATCCCAGGGCATGGCCGCCACTGACTTCTAACATTAGAAAAAAATGCAAAACAAAGGAACTTCGTTGTTAACACTGTAGTCAGTAGTTATGAATAAATAAAAGACTAATGCAGTGACGGCCAGTCATGTGATTAGTCTGTAAATTTTGCAGATTATGGAAACTCTAAATTTTGATAAAGCTGTTGATGATTGATTAAGAATCAGGTTTTTTCGATCATTAAGGAGGCATGAAGTCAATTTAATGAAAATTTCAACCCTATTTTTCTTCATTATAGACTTATGAGCATCAAATTGTAATGACTTTAATGCCCTGTAGCATACACATTTTACGTTATAGAGCAAAAATCTATATATATATATATATATATATATATATATATATATATATATATATATATATATATATATAAGGCTTTGTCCTGACTGACTGAATGAATGACTGACTGACTGACTGATTGACTGAATGACAGGAATCAACGTACAGCCTAAACTATAACAGGTAGAGACTTGGAATTTTGACAGTACCTTCGTTTCATAATGTAGGTGCTCACTAAGAAAGGATTTTGAAAAATTCCGATTCTAAATGCCAAAAATTAAATGTTTTTGAAAATACTTAATCCCTTTTTACATAGAATTATCAATTCCAAATCACAGAATATATTCTTGCCAAATGGTATCAGGTGGGCTTGGAAAAAACAAATGAAATGCACTTTTGACAAATAAGAGAAGTTATCAAAATAATTCATGTTATAAATAAATAAATATTACAGAATGAAATCCACTAAAATAATGGAATCACATAACTTTCTCTACCCTGGACATAGAGAAAACAAAACGAGGTATGGTAATGTGTATATTATTATATTATATCGCAGGTTTTTGAATGCTTTCTGTTTAATTTCATCCACAAAACGGCTTTATGGTAACATAAGAGTGGGAAATTTCCCGCCTCGATATTACAATTTTATGTTACAGGAATTTCTGTTTCTTCTTATTTAAACCTCTACCAGGCTTGCTGTGCACTGTACAAGCGATGGGATGCAAAATTCTAGATCCTCTATGAGCTATAAAAAACTATATCAAGCGTTTTCTGAGGGAATAGTTTGAGTGTAATAAGTCGTTCTTCCTATTTCAAATTATAAATGCCTATATAAGGACCTAGAATTTAAAATTGAAAATCCTTCATAAGCTAATTTCCAATTACAAAATACAAAACCCGGGCGACGCCGGGTCTTTTAAGCTAGTCTCCTAATAAAATTTGCTAGTCTAAGTCCCCTCTATATACAGGTAAAATATTTCGGTGTTATTTATTAACACCCTGTATAAGTAAGTTTGGTTATATAATTTTCTCGTGCTGGAAACGTATTTCAAGACGACACCACGCAGAATATTGTTAAATCGAAATATCGCCGGAAGCCCGTTCTCATAAATTGGGCGCTTCAGAATTACATCAGCTGTAATATCCTATTCCGAAAATCTTCGCCAGCGCGTCGCTGCTGGCAACGCTGCTCTAAATATTACATCAACACGCCGGAAATCGAACCCGCGGACTTCCTGACACGTCGTGTTTTATAGCGATGAAAACATTTTTATGACTTCAACGTGTTTCAAGTTGCACATCTGCTCTGTATGTCAAATCTTTACTTGTATGACAAACCTGTTTTCTTGTTAAGATTGAGATATATATGAATGCAATGAACGCCGCTTAATGTAAACGCGGATAATGTTATCAATCGATTATATCAATTTATTTACATTAATTGAGATATTAGCTGAAAATATTATGTATATACACTACTAGCTTAAAAGACCCGGCGTCGCCCGGGTTTTGTATTTTGTAATTGGAAATTAGCTTATGAAGGATTTTCAATTTTAAATTCTAGGTCCTTATATAGGCATTTATAATTTGAAATAGGAAGAACGACTTATTACACTCAAACTATTCCCTCAGAAAACGCTTGATATAGTTTTTTTATGGCTCATAGAGGATCTAGAATTTTGCATCCCATCGCTTGTACAGTGCACAGCAAGCCTGGTAGAGGTTTAAATAAGAAGAAACAGAAATTCCTGTAACATAAAATTGTAATATCGAGGCGGGAAATTTCCCACTCTTATGTTACCATAAAGCCGTTTTGTGGATGAAATTAAACAGAAAGCATTCAAAAACCTGCGATATAATATAATAATATACACATGAAGAAATCACCTTGTACAGCATTCGATACCAGCAACGCCTAAACAATCATCCCAATTCCCTAGCCATCAATCTATTGGACAATAGTTCCTCAATCAACCGTTTACATCGACATAAGATTTTAGACTTGGCATTCCGATTCAGTGACTTACCTTAAAGAGTTGTTATTCAATGACTTACCTTAGAGAGTTGTATTTTACAGCTCTGACATCATTACTGTGCCATTTATACCATTTACTGAATGTTCTTATGTGAACAGATTGTAAATCTGCAGAATAAATTAAAAAAAAAAAAAAAAAAAAAAAAATTACCATACCTCGTTTTGTTTTCTCTATGTCCAGGGTAGAGAAAGTTATGTGATTCCATTATTTTAGTGGATTTCATTCTGTAATATTTATTTATAACATGAATTATTTTGATAACTTCTCTTATTTGTCAAAAGTGCATTTCATTTGTTTTTTCCAAGCCCATCATATACCATTTGGCTACAATATATTCTGTGATTTGGAATTGATAATTCTATGTAAAAAGGGATTAAGTATTTTCAAAAACATTTAATTTTTGGCATTTAGAATCAGAATTTTTCAAAATCCTTTCTTAGTGAGCACCTACATTATGAAACGAAGGTACTGTCAAAATTCCAAGTCTCTACCTGTTATAGTTTAGGCTGTACGTTGATTCCTGTCAGTCAGGACAAAGCCTTTTATATATATAGAGATTCGCATATGTTGGTTGTTATGGGGTCCGAATATTTGTCCTTTTAAAGTTGCCACAAACTAGGGGGGCCTTGGTTCCGGTCTTCCATAAAGGCTTATATTATGATGGTTTTACTTACGGCACTTGTGCTTTTTGTAATCTTTACCGCACGGAGATTTCTTTTGTTTTCATAGTAACAAGATTGCGTGTGGGAATGTCAATATATATATATGATCATCACCTTCCCTGGAGATGAAATAACTTTTGCCTTTTTGGCATTGGACAACCTGGCATTTTCCACACTGTGCTGGCTTGTTTTTCTTCAGGATCATAATGATGTAATCAAGACTCATCACCAGTGTAAACGATTCCAGAAACACTTCCCCTCCATCAGCAAAGAGGCCCAGCACCTCAAGGCATGGCTCCATTCGTTCAGGAGTCACCTCCAATTGTGTTATGCAAAATGCAAGCACGGTCTACAACATATAATGCATTACTACCAACCTGCCAATACGAGAGTGTTGCCAGATATGGACATTAGGCTATACATGAAACCCCCATTTTTTAAGAAAAACTTCTTTAGTGGCGGTAGAGGGTAAATCGAGAAAATCAGTCACACTAAAACCGTCACGAAATCAGTCACAATCAGTCACGAAATCAGTCACACTCAAAATTACTTACTTGTTACGGTGCGGACTGCACAGAAAACAATCAACTCAATGATTAGGAGTAATCAAACGAAATTTTTCAGACCTTACTTCCTCAATGGCAATAGACAATTCCTAAGCAATCTAAAGGTATATTATCTATTTTATGGAACCCGGAGGTTCATTACCGCGCAAATCCAAAATTAAAAAATACAAATTTCCAATATTTAAAAAACAAAATTAAATCTTAAAACATCCATAAATCCAAAATTTAATACATAATAAATTCCAAAATTAAAGAATTAAAAAATCGAAAATACCAAAATTGAAAAAAATCCAAAATTAAAAAACTAAAATACAAATTTAAAAATCCAAAAAATAAAAAATTCAGAGAATCAAAATTTTAAAAATCCAAAATTAAAAAATCAAAGATCCAAAATTAAAAAATTAAAAATTAAAAAAATTAAAAATCCAAAATTAAAAATCCAAAATTAAATAATACAATTTTCCAAAATTTAAAAAAACAAAATTAAAAATTACAACATCCAAAAATCCAAAATTTAATAAATAATAAAAAAATTAAAAATAATAAAATAAACAATTCAAAGGTCGAATATTTAAAAAATCCTAAATTAAAAATTCAAAGATCAAAAATTTTAAAAGTCCAAAAACCCAATATTAATAAGTCCAGCAATACAAAATTGAAAAAATCCAATAATAAAAAATTGAAAAAATAAAAAAATAAAATAAAGTTTTACTTCTGTCGCGTGGCGTTCCACGCACTCTTTTTTTTAAGTATTCATTGTTCAGACAGGTAACTATGATGGAAGCCACAGAAAAAAAATAGTTTTAGTCTTTCCTGATCAGCCCTCGTACAAGTATACAAAGTCTTCACAAAAGTGATGACGGGGAGGACCTCCGGAATCCCCTACACTCCCAATAATTGCAGACTTTCGTTTATATCGGCCCCTCCCTTGAATAAGTTCTGGACCCACCCCTGTCTAAACTCATGGATACAGGAGATCAGTCGGCCTACAGGAATGAAGAAAGAGAACTACAAGGTATGGCTTGAATTGACAGAGACGAATGGAGGGAAAAATAAAACTTTAGGCACAGAAAGATATTATTAACATTGTACTCGGTTTTATAAATAAATAAAAATTATGTTTATTTTTTATTTTATTAAATTTGAGCTGTGTTTATACTCCTTTTAGCTTCGAGGCTATATCAGGAGTTCGGGATCTGTGGTTATACAGTAAAGTAGGCCATGGGACTATTGTTTGTCAATTGTTTCTATTGTCGGTGTATTTAATGGAGTAAATTTAACTGATATTAATTTAAATCATAGGCGTACCAAGGGGGGGTTTTGGGGGTTTGAACCCCCCCCCCCATTGGTTAAAAAAAGGAAAATTGTATAATTTTTTTTAAGTCTGCCCATAAATTACTTAATACAAGTATAAAGCGTGGGAAGCTTAAAACTCGTTATTTTGCGTCTTAATTTTTAAAATTATCCAGGGAAGGACCCCCGGAAGCTTAAAACTCGTTATTCTGCATCTTAATTTTTAAAATTATCCAGGAGAGGACCCCCGGAAGCTTAAAACTCGTTATTCTGCATCTTAATTTTTAAAATTTTCCGGGGGAGGACCCCCGGACCCCCCTCTCCTTCCATACCCCCAGACCCCGCGGATGTTATAACCCCCCCCCCATATGGTCGGCCTGGTTACGCCTATGATTTAAATGGATATGATGAAAGATGAAATGGTGAGGATGATTCATGGTATGTAAATATCCAAATCGGCAACGACTGGGGAAACAATAAAAAAAACCCATGTGAAATTGCCCGGCCACGGGATTTGAACCTGAGATCTCCCGAATGTTGTTGTTGTTGTTATTATTATTATTATTATTATTATTATATTTATTATTATTATTATTATATTTATTATTATTATTATTATTATTATTATTATTATTATTATTATTATTATTTTGTATCTCCTAAATGACGTATGTGAAATGGTCAATATAACATCAATACTTCTGCTAGTAGGTTTCTTGACTGGAAACAGATGCTGGAAGAAACTGACCTAGAAATAAAGTTAGCAATGCCGGTCATAAATTTCGCATTTTGGGCCTTGGCCAAAACGACGTTTAAGTATCCATGGCCTGCTTCAACTCATATAAATGAAAGGCAGGGAAAGTAACAAGGCAGGAGAAATACAGTGAGAAGAGTTATGGCTATTGTATTAGCAACAAAAGTATCTAATAAATAAATAGTACATTATGAAACTATAATGACATTTACCGTATTTTACGGACCGTAAGACGCACCTAATTTTAAGATGGAAATAAATTTAATGTGATTCTAAATTAAATATTTTAAAGGGGATAATATACTTCACTACATAAGCAAATTATAACTAGACTTCGGACTTTTAGGTAGCTAAAAATGCTGTTTTAGGTACCTAAAATAGGCTCTAAAAATTGGAAAATAGGTTCTAAAAATCGTAAAATAGTCTCTTATAAAATTGTTAAGTTGCCAATTTTCTGAAATATCTCAATTGCAGTGCAGTATACTATATTCATTGAAGTCACCTTTAATCAATAATCATGATAAAAAACAGATATAGGCCTATGTTACACAGAATTATATAGACCTATTACTAGGGCCTGTAATTACTACCATAACAGTGAAAACCTAATCCCTGCGCCCAGAAGCTACGCATATAATACTAGCATATTTAACCCTTTGTCTTTAGGCTACTACGCAGTTTGATTTGCTACTCTGAAGATTTCAAGACCGTTCCGTGTTCGATAATAATCGATACCACACCAATGTTATAATGAAAAACTGTAATGTAATGGATGTCATAATACCATGTTTAAACACCTCTTAGTCGAACTTCTGCAGGAGACTTACTTGGAGGTGTTTAAAAATCCACCCTACAGCCCGGATCTCGCTCCCATTGATTTCCATATTTTCCTACACCTCAAAAAATGAGAGAGAACGACAGAGAGACGGAGATGGTTGCCACACAGTGGTTCAAATCCCAGGATGCACATTTCTACGACCCACATATTCAAACGTTTGTCCTCGGAATGAAACATTTCTCAATTCCGGTGGCGAATATGTTGAAAAATAACTGAACACTTGCTGAATCTGTTGCAATAAACATTTCCATGAAATTGTGTTTTGTACGAATAGAGGCGATAGTAATTTAGTTGTGAGTCTCCCGTGACATACAACATCTCATGTACCATCGCCATACATTCAGAGAAAATACAGTTGTCATGACCAGGGCCCGGATTCTGATGACCTAACATAGTTTGAAAAATGACCTATAAAATGACTCTATATTTTAAAGAAAATGAGGTAATGATTATAAAAATTATCTAAAACTTATATTTATTTATAAAAAATTATTATTGTACACACAAAGTTATAGAATAGTTTGTACATGATTGTAAAAACTGTAAATAACTGTAATGTTGTGAATGTTCATTTCTCACGGAAATTTATACTGGCACTGAGGCACTGGTGAGTAAAAATTCGGCACATCCTTTTGTGGTCTGCCTGATTATAGGCTATTGTTGTTTATTGAGGGTAAATATTAGTTCGCACTCTGGAATCCAAGCAGATGGCAGACTCTGGTGCCAAGTCAATCTAATAAAAATAGTAATATAATGCAAAATTTTGGCTTTTCTTTGATTCTCATTTCCGACTGAGACATGACAACACTTAACGCTGAATTTTTCCTTCTTGCATTAAACAAACAACACTTCAAAGACAGCACCGCTAGCGACGAAAAAAGTTAATACACTCAATGTAAATACATGAAAATGACTAAATAAGGAAGCAAATGACACGAAAATGACAAAATAATGACCTAAAATTGAAATAAATGCCCTAAAAATATAAGATTGCATGAAATGACAAAAAAATGACCCAATAAAAAGGTATTTCTATAATGTAGAGGCCGTGATTAGGATTTATCCACAAGTTGGCAATGTGTATGCAGCATCAATAAGAAGATGACATGTCATTAGAATCCGGGCCCTGGTTATGACTTATGTTCCATCCCTCATACATACTTCATCGTAGCTCCTCTCTCTAGCGACCAATTCACTTATAGGCCTATTTAGATAATGTCACGAAAGCGAAAACGTGTCAGATGCGGAATAAACAAGTCTGGTGCAACTTTACTAATGACGATAATTGTGTTATGCCAGCTGTGGATGACGTGAGGAAGCGAGGCCGACATCCGCTCTCTACACACAGAAACAAATGAAAGTGTAATCTAGTAATGCACTCTTACTTTTAGCCATCCGTTCTGCCAAAATGCAGTTAAAGCTACTTGCTATTCTCCGCAGTTGAGTCGTAAAACAGAAAAGTGTTTTCTGGTAAAAAAAAAAAATACTATTTAGTATTTAACTGGTGTGACATTCCAAAGCCCGCTGTGGTTTTCGATCGTCTCTTTTTTATAACGGCATTCCAATACGAATGTACTGTACACTCGGTCAAATAAAACTAGACGTTGCTCGTGCATTTATGAAATTTTTCTTCACAGAGTTATTTTATTTATAAACTATCAGGTGTCCACGGCTTCGCTCAAAAAATTAATTAGAAGATTAAAAATTAAGAGCAAAACAATTAAAACATAATATTTACTACCACTTACACGCGAATCATTCATGAACTAAAAGATTAATAATTATAATGAAACAGCTAAAAATCAGGCTTTGGATTGAACTCCACGATTAGAAAGCGCCACTTGTTAAAAATGGCCTCAGATTCGAGTTCCGTCTAAATCAATCGATGTTTGCCCATTTAGGCCTATATTCATTATGACAAAAGAAAACAAAAAGCCAAAGCCACCTGCAGTTAAAATGCATTACTGAAGACTGATGCTTGGACAGCGACAAAGAATCACGTTTTCTATTAGTTTTTTCACTCATACCTCGCGAACGAAAGCGAAAATTAAAAATCCGGCTTCGAGGTGCATTCGGTCGAGGGATCAAACCCGGCCGCGGTCGATGGCTTTTTCACGACGTAAATATCCTGGTTACGGAGTCCTCCGGGAGGGACTTTTAAGCTGTGGGCCCCGCGTCGTACATTTACGGCACGTAAAAGAACTCCAAGCCTAAATTAGAGCCTCTGGACGAGATTTTTCGGCCATTTCACGTCCAAGTAATACCTTAGTTTCCTGAGGGGTCTGTGAGACGATGGGCTTACCATCTGTCCCTCTGGCCTCTCTCGGAAAGTAAGCGTAACAAAATTTGCATCGGTAGCAGTAACTTTCACTTGGAAGTTCTAATGCCCCGACACTCTGGGGATTTCATTCATTCATTCATGGTACTTCTGCCTTACGGCAGGTCTACACTCCCATGTAAAATTCCATTTTCCAGCTCCTTCTATTTTCTGCTGCATCCTTTAACTCTCCGTAATTTCTTTTCTTCTTGATGTCATCCAGTATCTCAATTCTTCTTCTTCCTAGTCTTCTCTTTCCTTCTATTTTTCCTTCTATGGAATCTAGCAAGAGTCCTCTTCTTCTCATAATGTGTCCCATCCAGTTGGCTTTTCTCACTCTCACATCTTGCAAGATGTGTCTCTTTTCTTCCACTCTTCTTAAAACTTCTTCATTTGTGATTCTATCCGTCCATCGAATCCTCTCCATCCTCCTCCAACACCACATCTCGAAGCTCTCCAGATATTTCTTTTCTCTTTTCCTGAGTGTCCATGTTTCGGCTCCATACAAAGCTACACTCCAAACGTAGCATCTCACCAGTTTTTTTCTTAGCTGCAAATTTAGTTTTCCTGTGAGTAAATTTCTATTTTTGTTGAAGGCTATTTTAGCCATAGCAATCCTTTCTCTGATTTCTTTGGTGCATTGGGCATCTCTGGGGATATAAAAGAATATAGATAGATAAATAGATGTAATAGGCTGCAGTATTCGTGGGTGTCAGCATGCTGACCACATGCCCCCCAATCCTGCCATCTGCCTACGGTAGATGACGCAGCGGTCGTGTGGTAGGCCAAGTCCCTCCAGGGCTGTAGCGCCACGGAGTTTAGTTTAGTTTTAGGTTGCAGTATTAAAAACATGATTTGTCATAAACTTTCGGGTCCTAATCATAACCACTCGACTTTCTCTCATTCTTTCTAACTTCTTATCTGTTAAAAGTCACTTCTCAGACGAGTACCACAATCGCAATATAGGTTTTTTTTTCGGGCTCCCTGCCCCACAGGCCCCCTTTGCCATCAGCACCGCCCATGTGGGGACTCTGAATGAAAGTCAAGTAATTGCGCTTGAATGTACACTAAGATGAGCTGCGTCTGTCAGAAGCTTAATGAGGAAAGTCGTGAAGAGAGAGCACTTCCTTCAAGCTGAATTACAGGGCACTTCCTTTCTTATTACAGACTGCAGTGTATATAAATTACAGACTTCAAATGTTACTGCAATAACCAAGTTACTAGCCTAGCTCAATGTGTTCGTTACTTCTATTTGTAATCTCAATGCATAGGCCTACAATAAGTTTCTTATAAGTAGACCTGGGATTTTAAGGCAAATGCCTATTTTGTTCCTTATGAAATAACAGGAAAATTTCTAAATATGTTGGCATTTCATGATAAATCACTTATATTTATAGAGTTTTATAGTGCCCTAAAATGCCTATTTGGACCTTTGGAGCCTATTTTTACTATTTTAATGCCTAAAATGCCTATTTTGTACATTTAAAATAAAATTCAACTTCTGTAACTTTTATAAACATTTAATGGACATCCCTGAATGAAGAGCAGAACAGCACAGGGTGGGTTTTTCACAGAAACTTGATTTTCCCAAACAATTGTCGCCAAAGGAATGCTGACTGACTAAGGGGGGAGAATTCGCTCAAAAAACAAGTAGCAGGTATATATAGTAAGAAGGGACAGTGTCAATTTTTCATAGGCTATAATCCAAAACAATTTTTGATAAATGTATTTTTAATTCTGTCTTAATTTTGCAATTATTTCTGTTGAGAATATGTATAGGCCTACTACTTTTTTACAGTAAAAAATATCATGTTACAGTTGAAGAGCATACATATTGTAGTATCTAAAAGTCTATTTTCTGTCTATTTACACATTTTTAAAGGATATTTTAAGTGCCTATTTTCTGTTATAAAAGCCTATTTACTTGTTTTAAAAGCCTATTTTAGGTGCCTAAAACTAATTTATTTAGAGCCTAAAATCCCAGGTCTACTTATAACATGCTGCATAGTGGCGTAACGGAGAAGGATGGGCCCTGTTAAAAAGTTATTCTTATTCTACCAGGGAGAATCAAATGAAAACCGCATTTAATTTTTCCTCTCTATTTCACTGCAGGAAGAATGTTTGTTTGTACATTATTTTTCTACATAGTCCCCTCCTAGTTCAATGCACCTACGCCATTGGAAAGTAAGAGCTTCGATACCGCATGAGAAAAATTATTTTGGTTGACGCTGTAGCCACTGCTGCACCATCGATTGGACGTCTTATGCCCGGTTTCTCCAAACTAGTGAATTACCTATGGGTAAATTATCCATGGACAAATTAGTTCCATTTAACCTACAATAATATAATGAGCAAGGCCTTGGAGTTGTACAGTTAATTTAATTCAGAAGGCTTTGATTCTCATTGTTTAAATATTACTATTGATCCTATGAAAGGTTAAATTTTATCCAGCCATCCATGAAAGGATAAATTAACCTGACGATTTACCCTTCGAAAGATCTAGCCCGAGTTTGAAGGAACATTTTTTCTGTCATTTTCACATTTTTTCTGTCATTTTCATATTTATCCAGAGGACATTGATCTAGAAACTCGCCTCAAGTGTATGTGATTGCTATCTTTAAATTATTTGTGTTTGTGTGGTATTATTCTTGTGTAAATTCTGTCCATTGGGTAATTTACCCATAGGTATTTCGCGAGTTTATAGAAACCGGCCATTAATCAGATTTGTACTTCTGCCCTCCAAGGAGATCCTTTAGCGGACCAAAGATTTGGAAATCTGATGGTGCCAAAGCGAATGGGGTTGCTGAGAGCAAGTTTTATGCTTCAACATGATAACGCCCGTCCTCATGCAGCTCGTGTAACCATGAAAACCATCGACGACATAAATGCTTCAAGTGCCTTCCACGTCTGCCATACTTGCCAGGTTTGGAACCATCCGATTTCCACATCTTTAGTCCATTAATGGAGCTCCTTGGAGGGCAGAAGTTCAAGTCTGATGAGGATGTCCAATCGGCGGTGCATGAGTGTCTACAGTGTCAACAGAAATATTTTTTCTCATGCGGTATTGAAGCACTTCATATCCGATGGCATTAGTGCATTGAACTGGGAGGGGACTATGTAGAAAAATAATGTACAAGCAAACATTCTTCCTGCAGAAGGGGTATTGTCTTTCTTGTTATTATTATTATTATTATTATTCCCTCCCAGACGCTACATCCCTGAAGGGACTAGGCCAATGCGTCATCTACAATGGCCGTTAATGGTGGTTCCCATGACCGCAGCCGCTACTTCTCTATCAAGTATCTCCTCAGTTTGAATCACGAGGCTGAGTGCAACCCATTCCAAACCTCCCTACCTCAGAAAAAATCCGAAGAGGTACCGGGGATCGAACCAGGGCCTGCGAATCTACCTACAGCCAGCGACGATCTATTATTATTGGATATATATTAGATATATATATATATATTTTCCAGTTTTTTCTCACCTGTGAGGCAAATGTCAGGCAACTTTAGGCCCTTGAAGTCCCCGGATATTATCTGGTCTTCATTATCTTCTTCATCCTATCCTCGCCTTGTTCAGAGAGAATGTGTTATCAGAGATGAGTGGTTCCTCTTTAATGCAAGAGATTTGTTAAGGTTACCTTACAAGGAAATGCAGAAAGTTTGCTTGTTAAAGTTGGTTGGGGAGAGTTTAGCGGAATCTGATGGGACTCATTAGCTTGTGATAAGGCAAGCTAAACAGCCATAACTTAGCTCCGGCTGCTGCTCGTAAAACCTGTCGACTTTACCTGCCTTTTATGTGCCAGAGATTGAGGTGCACCATTCTATAAGGCTTCCTTCGCATTAGACTATATAGAGAGGCGCTTAACAAAGGAGTGGTAGGCATAAAATTGAGCTTTGCATTTTGCGTAGCCCGTAGGAAGAGATGAAACAAAATACATAATAGTTATAATTAGGGCAAGGCATCTAATAGGGAAAAAATGCAAAATAAAAAAAAGCATTTAAAACCTAAAATAGGGAAAAATGACACATGATTTAAAAAAAGACCAATTAAGCGTTATAAATGAATTTACGATACAAAACACACTTATTTTATTACTTAAGGAGTAAGTAAATTTATACTACTTGGACACCCATAGCAAAAATGAATTGTTTTGAACTGGCATGACCATCAAATTGCCTCTAGCAAATATGTGCTATTCAACCCTATTCGGTGCTAACTCCAACCATCCCTCGCAAATCCTACTTCCCTTAAATCCATCCTAATATCTTCCTCCCACCTATGTCTAGGTCTTCCAAGTGTTTTTTTCCGTTCGATTCTCCCAGTCAACATTTTTTAGATAGACCTATGTCTTTCCTTCCCCATGTCCAGTCCATTTCACCAACCGTGATTTAATTACCCTCACAATATCCGATGTCGAGTATAGGTATGGTATGGTATGGTAAGGTGCATCTTTATTCTTATAGGCTATACATATTAAATACATTATCCATAGAATAAATCCAACGCACGGGCCTAGACGGCCGTTCGTGCTTTTACTATGCACAGGACAAAGAAAAAAAATGTAACACTAATAATACAAAACAATATAATAACGAAAACTTATAATATAGTAATGCTATACAAAAAGATTAAGAAAAGAAAGAAAGAAGAAGAAAGAAAAAATTGTACTAATGACAGAAAAGATATGACAATAACAATACAATCTACTCTTATACAATTCAACGGCCCTAAATAGCGTGCTTGCTCGATCGCCCGCTTCGTGAGACATCGGGTATACTCGACGAAGTTCGTCTCTCACAGTGTAAACTTTCATGACGACTACAAAATTAGGAAAACCGTTTCTTTATTATATAAGGCCTAAGTGAAATGAACACAATGAACAAATATTCTAATTTTATTTTTACTTACAATGTTCATACCTCTGAACCACAAACATTTTTAATACACTGCCAGTGTAAATTTCTTTAAAATCCTGGAGTCAATTAATAATGGCGGGTGAAGCCGGGGGCTTCAGCTTTAGTATATTGATAGTTTAATCCTCGAAGTATCGCGGACAGAAAAAATCCAAATCAATCACTCCTTCCCTTGAAAAATTATATGATTTCTGAAAATTACACTGAATTTATCAAATAAAATTCACATCATATTCATCTGTCACCAAACAGTTGAGAAACGATACGTATTATCCACCGCCGTCTCGAGAATTACGCACGAGAATTATACAGTTTACAAGGCAGTGGTTCACAGTTATGTTTGGAACTGCATAATCGAATCTGAGATCGTTTTCCCAGGTGGCGATTTCTAATCGTGGAATGTACTCTTGAAGCCGGAATTTTAGCTGTTTCATTAATTATTAATGGTTTAGTTTATGAAGGATTCGCGTGCAAGTGTTAATAAATATACTGCTTTAATAATTATTATATTATTAATTTTTAATTTTTCAATTAATTATCGTGGGCGAAGCCGCGGGCACGTCCTAGTATCTAATATATAAAGTCGAATGTGTGTTTGTGGATATGTATGTATGTATGTATGTATGTATGTATGTATGTATGTTTGTTCCTTATACAAATCTACATTTCTTTACCAATTTACACGGAATTTTGCACACATACCCAGTTAAGCCCGGGAAGTATAGCGGTCAACATTAAAATTCAAACAAAATACTCCTTCCCTTGAAAATTATATAATTTCTGAGAATTTTATACTGAAAAAAAAAATGAATGTTGTTCAGTTCACATGACAACAGTGTATTGTTTACTTTGATAACATTGGGCTTTGGCGACTATAATTATAATGCTGGACTTTAACGAATTATGATTTCATCGATATATTGGCGAAAATAATTACTGAAAATGAAATCCACGAAAATAAAGCACAGTGTGATGCAGTCACATAACTTTCTCTACCCTCGACATAAGAAATATTTTCTCACTTCACATTTTTATGTCGAAGAATAGGTCGTATTGCAAGGGACAACTTAAGTGTGTGAGTATGCTATATCAGAAGTCTGTAAATAATCCTTTCCCCTTATACCTTATCCATAGCTGTAGGCTTTGTATTAGTTGAGAAATAGGGATGTTTATCATAGGCCCTAAGCATGGGGTGGAACATTTTGAGTCCTACGCTCGCAGTATATTATGTCCCGGGTTTTAGGGGAGGAACGTATGAAAGTGGTACTGCATTTCTCTTTTATTTCAGCCCGAAACGGTTGTATGATAACATGAGAATGAGAAATAAAATTTTCCGTCAAGTCAATACAATCTTATTTAATTTATGTTTCTTCTTATTTCAACCCCTCCCAAGCATGATGTGTAGAAGCAACGGAATGTAGCATTCGACATCCTCTATGAGCCATAAAAAGCTATATCTAGCATTTTCTGATGGAACAGTTTGAGTGTGATATCTTTTCCTTCATTTCAAGTTCTACATACTGTACATAAAGTCCTTCATAAGTTAATTTCAAATTAAAAAATACAAAGCCCGGGCGACGCCGGGCCTATTCAGCTAGTAATACATAATAATACACAGACCAAGATTACTCCCCCTGCCCCTCTCTCCCATCCTTTTCTATGAATCTCGTCGTTATGCAGTTTTCTCCAGTCCCTGTTTTCATCTCTCTTAGGCCCGATAATTTTCCTAAACACTGAGTCTATTTAATAATCATATGCAAATATTTTTAGCTAAAAGAGGGTTTTCCTTGTGACGAATACCCAAGTTGGCACCAATGAAGTGGCATATAGTATATTGCGATACAAGTGCCGTAAGGCACGTTTACGGGTCGAGGAAACAGATTGAAAACCCGAGGCGCAGCCGAGGGTTTTTAAGTTTTCGAGACCCGTAAATGCCTTTACGGCCCGTGTGTTGCATGCTATTTTTTGCACGGCGGTTACTTATATCAATTTAATTATATTAATTGTGATATTACCTGAAAATATTATGTAAATACATTCTAGAAAATAGATGTTTATTTCAGAAAGTGATTCGCATGTGTTTGTTGTTATGGGAACCGAATATTTGGCTTGGGGGCCGTGTCCATAAAGACTTGTATTATGAAGTGTATCGTAATGAATTATGACGTAGCGCAGGCACCGTAAGTAATTTAACCGCATCGCAACCGCCCTTAGCAACAAGACTGTGTGGGAATGTCAACTTACGATCCATGTAAACAACGTTCGTAAGTACCACTTACTAGCTAAGGAGTGCAAAAAATATTTTATAGTACTAGTGCGATAATGTGCAACGGTTACTTCCTTTGTCTTGAGTTAGAGGTTCCACTTTTACCGAGCGAGGTGGCCGAGATGGCAACGTCTTGGATTCGTATTCAGGAAGTCCCAGGTTCAAATCTTGTGGCCGGCCAATTTGACCTTTGTTTTTCGTGGTTTCCCCAGTTGTAAAGGCTAATGCCAAATTGGATATTTACATACCATGAATCATCCTCACCTTTTCATCCTTTATCATATCCATTTAAATTAATATCAGTTGAAATTTACTCCATAAAATACACTAATAATTGACAATCATTAATTCCATGGCCTACCCTACTATATAGATAAAGATGCCGAACTCCTGATTTGGCCTCGAAACTAAAAGGAGTATAAACACAGCTGGAATAAAAAAAAAATCCCTTTAGGCAGGCCTACAGGCGGAGGTAGATTTCGAAGTGCTTTTGGTTTCATTTATTGTCGCTGCATAGCACTCTTCTTCTTTAGCCTTGGTATGGTAAACCTGCTGTAATAAGAACTGAATTCGGTAAAGAGGAAGAGCCTACAATCATTTGTTTTCACAACAAGAATAGGATATAATATTCTGGGAGGCCGTGCGCAAGATCAGCAATGAATAAAATTAGCAAAGCCGCTAAACAAGACAAAATTATGATATTATAATAATTCTTTTAAGTGTTATTATTTTCAAACATTAAAATCTCGCGTCATATGAGAGCTATCAAGAAACTATTTATTGATTTGTGGAGTACTCATCAAGAGCTTTTCAACGATACCCCACAAGACGTGGTTGCAAAAGTTTCGAATTTTCATCCCCCACACCCACCCCTACCCCCACCCTCACTCGAACCCACGAATCGTTGGTGTCACTGTGAACTCCATAGGGAGTACTCTAATTTATTCAAACAAAGTTTCCCTCTATATTTCATAGGGGCCGAGATAAAAATGTTTTAAAATTTCAACCCCCTCCCCCGACCACCCCCTTGGGCCAATTTTGCTCATTAACGAACTTGTCCGAACTATTGGGCCTAGAAATAACATATTAAAATTTGGTTCAAATATCTTCAAAATTACGGCCGCTAGCGTGTAAAGATATATATAAATATATATATATATATAAATATATATAACTTATAAAAATATCACAATTTTTTTTTTTTTGAACAGGCGGTGGTTTCGTACTCAGGGGAGCATGAAACGTAAAGATATGAAAGAATTTTTCGAAAATCATGACATGGTATCCATTGCAATAGGTAGATTTCTTTCTACCTAAAAAAAGCTTTACTTTTAATTCAAGCCGTCTAAAAAATCGTTCGCTGAGAATGGGTTGTGCATTACGAATAAAATATTTGTCGAGAAGGTGCCTTCTACAAAAGCCGTAAGTGAGATGGGGATGAATACAGCAGGAGAGACTCTTGAGCGTTATCTGTTTTTCCAGTGACATCTGACGGTTCTTATCTTAACACAAAGGACTCCCCTCGCGAAACTTGCAATGCAAATGGCGAGAAATGTCTACCATCCACACGAACAAAGAGATCGTAGTTTACAAAGAACATTTTATTATACAAGTAAACTCGTGCGAAATTTTCACACTTCCCCCTTTTAAAAAAGAAGCCAGGAAAATTGGCTAAGCAATTAAATACACACGTATAATCACAAAGGATGCTTAAAAATATAAGTCAATTTCATACAATGCACTGGCAATTAATGCTGTTTGCATATGATTCACTAAACATATAGGTTATAGCTTTAGCACGACCGTACAGGTTAGAAAATTAATTACTGACTGACTGACTCTGTTAGGGCGAAGGGCCTCCAATTGGAGGTTTCTGATATCTATGTGAATTTTGTTACGCTTTTTTTCCGAGAGAGGGCAGAGGGACAGGTGTAAGCCGATCGCCTCACAGAACAATAATACTAGCACATAAATAAGTATTAAGTGTTATAATGAAGTATAGGCTACTCACTTACTTACTTACTCAATGACAATAGACAAGGAATATTATCTATTTTATGCAACCCGAAGGTTCATTGCCGCGCTTACCTGAGCCCGCCATTCAACCCTATTCTGTGCTGACTCCATCCAACCATCCCTCGCAAATTTTACCTCCCTTAAATCCATTCTAAGATTGTCCTCCCACCTACGCCTTGGTCTTCCAAGTGGTATTTTCCCTTCGGGTCTCCCAGTCAATACTTTCGAGATATGTCTTTCCTCCCCCATGCGCGCAACATGTCCAGCCCATTTTATCCTCCGAGATTTAATTACCCTTACTATATCCGGTGAAGAGTACAGGTTATGAAGCTAGTCGTCATCTCTCTTAGGTCCAAATATTTTCCTAAGCCCGCTGTTTTCGAACACTCTCAGACTATGTTCTTCCCGAAGAGTAAGCGACCATGTCTCGCATCCATATAATATAACCGGCAGGATAATTAAATAATCTTATAAATCTTTATTTGTAGATTTCTGGACAGAATATAAGAGTTTCTGAACAGCATAAAAAAGCATTTCCTGATTTGAGTCTACACTTAACTTCTGCCTTAATATTATTTGTGTCTCTAATTATTGCTCCCAGACATTTGAATATTTTGTAGAGCATTATTTTCACGTTGCATGATCGTATACTTAGTTTATAGGCTAGTCACATTCAAGTTTAATGTAGTTTTACATGAGAATTCAATAAACACAGTCTACGACCACAAACATGTGAACAATCCATTTTTTAAACATGTTTTACACTTGAACTATTTTTGTAATTCATACAACAATTGAACAAAACTTTTTGAGTTTCTCTTTCTATCGGTAACGGTTTCAAGTTTCTGAGTTTCATTAAACGTAAGTGGCGAGTGTTCGAAACCCGAAAGTACACTTGTGGGAGCCCTGTATAATCTCATCGAGTCTTTGCATGACATATCCCCCCTAAAGGATAATAATAATAATAACAATAATAATAATAATAACAATTTCTTTATTTGCAACCAAATGGTTATACTATGAGGAATGGAACAACGGTAAAATTTTATATGGTAGGGGAAACAGGAGTACCCCGAGAAAACCTTTCCCGACCCCGTTTTGTTCACCACAAATTCCACATGGATCCACCAAGATTCGATCCCGTGTCTCAGCGGCGGAAGGCGAGCGGTCTAACCACTCAGACATGGGTGCTAAAGGATATTAATACTGATGTATAAAAATGTTGAAACTACGAGAAAAACAGTTAATATTGCCTTCATATCCAGTGATACTAGCTGCCGTTGAATGTATTGCCATTCTGTGACGTAGATCGTGAGAAGTGCAAGAGACAGGTACAGTTTCCCCTGTGACGTCAACAGGAGGCAGCACCGGCATTGATTTCTTATCGCAACGCTAATTTAACGGAAGAAGTCCGGTAATGGAGAAAATGGCGAGAAAAAAAACAGTTTGCTGCAGACATTCCTTAATTACTTTCTATATTCTATCAGCCATGAGTGTGAACTATGTACTGTATTTCTGGCGATAATGACAACTGTGTCATTTATGAGACTACTAGCATGTGCCCGTGGCTTCGCCTACGATAATTATTTCAAAAATTAAAAATTAAGAGCATAATAGTTCAATCAATATATTTATTAACTCCTAAATCACGTGGACTACATACCACAATTAGATAGCGTCGCCTGGTAAAAGTGACCTCAGATTCGAGTTCCTTGGTCCAGAAAACCTCTGTATAGTGAGTTTCGTCCAAATAATACAATGTTTGACCATATTTAGGGCTTACAACATTCAAGCGATCGCGAAAGTTTTATTTTCAAGGTATGACAAAAATAGACAAAGCCAACTGTAATTATCAAACTTCCATTTAATTTAATTCCAAACCCATCTGAAACCCACTGGCAACAATATGTTTTAATGTCAAATGTGATTCGGATACGATAATTCTGTGTAAAAAGGGATTAAGTATTCTCAAAAACATTTAATTTTTGGCATTTAGAATTAGAATTTTTCAAAATCCTTTCTTAGTGAGCATCTACATTATGAAACGAAGGTACTGTCAAAATTCCAAGTCTCTACCTGTTATAGTTTAGGCTCTACGTTGATTCCTGTCAGTCAGGACAAAGCCTTTTATATATAGAGAGATGTACAAGAATGTTATTTTGTAATTATTTAAATTTGTTACGGAAAAACAAAATAATTAAGAATAAAATTATGTAATTCATGCAATTTATCTAAAAACGAGAAAAATGTCTGTCCGTGCTTAATAGCCTTTGGTAGGCTAAGATGGTAATTAATATAATGTAATAATTATTTTTCTGTTAAGTAAATTATTTAAATAAAATATCTAGTAATCGCGAGCGAAGCCGCGGGCACCTGCTTGTACCTAGGTATATGTTTCCTGAGTGAAAATGATTTGCAGTAGTCTATGAAAAACTTTGTTATAGTGCCACGGCTACGAATCGTTAGTCCGATGACAGAGACTCCTTGTTCTTAAACTATATTATTAAGTGCCAGTATGGTACTTTATGAGATTGTGTAGGGGACGAAAAAATGTCTGTCCGTCTGTCTGTCCGTGCGTCTGTACGCACCATAACTCAAGTACGCTTTTTCGGATTTTCATGAAACTTGGCATAAACATTCATAATGTCGATGAAAAGAACCCTATTGATATTGAACCAAATCGATTCACCGGTACCGGAGTAATGCCCAATTTAGTGCCTATTTTAATAGATTATGGCGCCTTTCTCATAGAAAGGCGCCATCACTCAAATACGCTGTAACGGATTTCCATGAAACTTGGTATACCCATTTATGACGTCCATGAGAAGTGCCCTATTGAATTTGAACCTAATCTGTTGACCGGTACCGGAGTAAAACCCAATTTAGTGTATATTTTAAAGACGCGGTAACTCAAATACGCTTTACCGGATTTTTATAAAACTTGGTATACACATTTACAATGTCCGTGGGAAGACGTCTATTCATAATGGATAAAATCGGTTGATCTGTTTCGGAATAATGCTCAATTTAGTGCCTATTTTAAGGCAATATACGTATTCGAAAGAATTTATAAAAAAAATGAAAATCAGTTATCTTGACAACATAGCCTTTTTTGTTTTACTGTGATCTTATAAGGCCTTGGAAATTAAAATACAGGTAGCTATGACAAAAAACACTATTGTTTTACATGCGCGTATCCAACTAGACCGTTAAAATGACCCAGGTGGCCGAGATGGTAGACCTTTCTTCTTCCGTAAGCCCTGCTTAATGAATAAATCTGGAGCTTAACTTGAAAATCAATAAAAAAAATATATATATTCTGCATATCATAATTGCAGTCATAACTGATTAAACAAAAACATACTGGCACTTTTTTACATCAGTTTACCTGATTTTATTAATATAATGTAATAATTATTTTTCTGTTAAAGAAATTATTTAAATAAAATATCTAGTAATCGCGAGCGAAGCCGCGGGCACCTGCTTGTATATGTTTCCTGAGTGAAAATGATTTGCAGTAGTCTATGAAAAACTTTGTTATAGTGCCACGGCTACGAATCGTTAGTCCGATGACAGAGACCTCCTTGTTCTTAAACTATATTATTATTATTATTATTATTATTATTATTATTATTATTATTATTATTATTATTATTATTATTATTTCTATTCAATCTTATGGAGTAAAAATATTTTACATAGAGCTAAAAAATTAATATATCAGGCAGTATTCCAAAGTACAACATTATATGGCGCTGAAACTTGGACCATAAGTAGACAACAAGCAAACAAATTAATGGTATTAGAAATGGATTTTTGGAGGCGTTCAGCAAGAAAATCCAGGAAAGAAAAAATTCGAAATAATAGAATTAGGGAAATAATGCAAGTTGAAAAGAATATTTTCGAAATTATAGAAGAAAGACGCTTGAGATGGTATGGACATGTACTCAGAATGACAGAGGAAAGAATACCCAAGAAAATTTAGGATTGGAAAGTAGAAGGAAAAAGAAGAGGAGGGAAGCCCAAAGAGTGCTGGATGGACGGGGTGAAAAGGAGTATGGCGAGAAAAGGATTAAGTGAAGAAGATGCAATGGACAAGGAATTATGAATGCAGAAGATTGTTGTGGGATGAAGGAAAACCATTGTATTGTCAATATTCCTTAATAATAAAATTGTTATTATTATTAATGGATTGATATGCAGGGAACATTGTTCAGACGTATGAGTTTGAAATAGAAAGCATAAACTCAGAGCTGAATGCCAAGATCGTGTCTTGGCATATCTCGAGACGCTAGTAATAATAACAATAAAGCTCCTATTCATAGTTGCAGCTTCTCAGTCTCCAAGTCTGTACCAAAAACATAGGAATGATACCCAGCTGAACGTGCAATAATTTTGGGAAGAAATCAATGCATTATCTCTCTATATATATAAAAGGCTTTGTCCTGACTGACTGAATGAATGACTGACTGATTGACTGAATGACAGGAATCAACGTACAGCCTAAACTATAACAGGTAGAGACTTGGAATTTTGACAGTACCTTCGTTTCATAATGGAGGTGCTCACTAAGAAAGGATTTTGAAAAATTCTGATTCTAAATGCCAAAAATTAAATGTTTTTGAAAATACTTAATCCCTTTTTACATAGAATTATCAATTCCAAATCACAGAATATATTGTTGCCAAATGGTATCAGGTGTGCTTGGAAAAAAACAATTGAAATGCACTTATGACAAATAAGAGAAGTTATCAAAATAATTCATGTTATAAATAAATATTACAGAATGAAATCCACTAAAGTAATGGAATCACATAACTTTCTCTACCCTGGACATAGAGAAAACAAAACGAGGTATGGTAATGTGTATATTATTATATTATATCGCAGGTTTTTGGAGAGAAAAGTATGAAAGTGATAATGCTTTATGGTAACATAAGAGTGGGAAATTTCCCGCCTCGATATTACAATTTTATGTTACAGGAATTTCTGTTTCTTCTTATTTAAACCTCTACCAGGCTTGCTGTGCACTGTACAAGCGATGGGATGCAACATTCTAGATCCTCTATGAGCCATAAAAAACTATATCAAGCGTTTTCTGAGGGAATAGTTTGAGTGTAATAAGTCGTTCTTCCTATTTCAAATTATAAATGCCTATATAAGGACCTAGAATTTAAAATTGAAAATCCTTCATAAGCTAATTTCCAATTACAAAATACAAAACCCGGGCGACGCCGGGTCTTTTAAGCTAGTTAATAATAAAATTCCTGACGTAATTTATAATTCGTTTAGATATTTACTTCATCCACCCGTGAACCTGTAAGGCCCGGGCGCCGTGGGCCGCGTAAATCTCTCTCTCTCTCTCTCTCTCTCTCTCTCTCTCTCTCTCTATATATATATATATATATATATATATAAAAGGCTTTGTCCTTACTGACTGGCTGACTTAATGACAGTGAATCAACGTAGAGCCTAAACTATAACAGGTAGAGACTTGGAATTCTGACAGTACCTTCGTTTCATAATGTAAGTGCTCACTAAGAAAGGATTTTGAAAATTTTGAATTTAAATGCCAAAAATTAAATGTTTTTGAGGATACTTAATCCCTTTTTACACAGAATTATCAAATCCAAATCACAGTTCACATGAGAACATATTGTTGCCAGTTGTCTCAGATGGGTTTGGAAATAAATGAAATGGGAGCTAAACAAATTAGAGAAGCTATCAATATAATTCATGTTATAAATAAATATTAAAGAATGAAATCCACGAAAATAATTCAGTCAAATAACTTTCTCTACCCTGGACATAGAGAAAACAAAACGAGGTATGGTATATTATTATATCAGGTTTTTGGCGAGAGAAGTATGAAAGTGATATTGCATTTCTGTTTAATTTCATCCCCAAAACGGATTTATGGTAACATGAGAGTGAGAAATAAATATTCCGCAAAGACAATACATTTTTATGTTACCGGAATTTCTGTTTCTTCTTATTTGAACCCCTACCAGGCTTTCTGTGTACAAGCGATGGGATACAAAATTCTACATCCTCTATGAGCCATAAGAAGCGATATCAAGCATTTTCTGAGGGAATAGTTTGAGTGTGATAAGTCGTTCTTCCTATTTCAAATTATAAATACTGTACCTATATAAGGACCTAGAATTTAAAAATCGAAGGTCCTTCAAAAGTTAATTTCTAATTACAAAATACAAAACCCGGGAGACGCCGGGCCTTTTAAGCTAGTATACGTATAACGGGGGAAGTAAACCTTAGGCAAAGAAGAAAGTTCCTGTAGAAATATTATACATACGGTTAGTGATTACTGATTAGTCCAGGGCCCGGATTTTGATGACAGGTCATCTTTTAACTGGCACATCATGGAATATATTATCCATCATGACGAATATATTATCATTATCATTTTGTACCCTAAAGTTGCAGAAGTTGCTCACTAGTGTAGATTTTCAGAACATGACTCCTAAATTATAAAAGTGGTTGGTTTTAGTGGTTGTTTTTGGTCATTTTCCCGGTTTTTTAATCATTTTTAGGTCATTTATAGAAACCAGTGTCATTATTTGGACTTTTTACTTCCTCTGCCCGTACCATAGGTACTATAGGTAGAGGAAGTATTGTTTTCGACCCTAAAATTCGAAGTTGAGTTTTTAGCATATATACACGTTTCAAGGCCCCCTGAATCCAAAAATACTATTTTTGGAAACATGTCTGTGTGTGTGTCTGTCTGTCTGTGTGGAAGTTTGTGAACAGGCTAGCTCCGAAACGGAGAATCGTATGAAAACAAAACTTCGTATTTGGGTCAGGTACCTTCTGAAGATGTGATTCGAAGATTGGCGACAAATTTCCCTTATTTTTAAGGGACTTTACATGAAGAAATTTTCGTTTTTCGCGATTTTCTCGAAAACGGCTCTAACGATTTTCTTTAAATTTTGCGCATGGATTGCTTGTACCAAGAGTTAAAACTTTTATTTGAAACATTTTTTCGAACAAATTCTCTGAAGGGTAGTTATAAGCAACCCACTGTGAATACGTGCTTTTTGCAATACGGCTTCTTGTAAATCGTACGAAAACAAAATGTTGTATTTGGGTTAGGTACCTTCTGAGGCTGTGAAGATTGACTACAACCTTTTCTTATATTTAAGGGGACTTTACATGAAGAATATTTTGTTTTTTGCTATTTTCTCATAAACGGCTCTAAAAATTTCCTTTAAATTTTGTACATGGATTGCTTATACCATTTCAAAAACATTCTCTGAAGGGTGGTTGTAACCTACCAACTTGCCTGGTGAACAAATCAATACGCGGATATTTAAGGCATTTTATTCTATATAAGCACATGAAGAGAGAAAAATGTACTGGTGGCCCTGCTTACAGTAAAGAAATGTCTGAGGGGAATGTTTGATAAATTTAGGAAATTATTCTTAACAGCAGAAAGTTCAATAAACGTTTGCAGTCACTTGTTTTTTTTTTCCCCATAGCCTGCGTTTTTAGTCGCAACATTCAAAGAAGGGGCTATAAGATATTTATAGCATAATTAGCGTAAATGCTGCAAACTTTTATTTGGGCAGAGGAAGTTATGTGACTTTCACATCAGATTTTTTTTAGCCATTTCATGGTTTTTTACTCCCCCTTTTCATAATTATGTCTAGGTAATTTTTTGTTATTTTAAAGTCATTATTTTTCTCATTTTGTGTTGTTTCTCGCATTAATATGAAGTTTTTGTGCATTTACTTACAATGAAATTTATCTGAACTCTAAATAGGCTAGTAATAATAAATAAATCTTGTTATAAATTTACTTTGGATACAGAAAGTCGGTGTTTTCTGTTTGCATAATTAACTAATTACTAAAACTAAACTAAACTAAACTGTAGGCGGTACACCCTTGGAATTGGCCTACCACCCGACCGCTGCGTCATCTACCGTAGGCAGATGGCAGGATTGGGGGCATGTGGTCAGCATGCCGACACCCACGGCCGTTAATGGTGGTTTTCATGACCGGAGCCGCTACTTCTCTATCAAGTAGCTCCTCAATTTGAACACGAGGCTCAGTGCAACCCTACCAGACCTCCCTACCTCAGAAAAATCCGAGGAGGTACCGGGGATCAAACCCGGGCCGACGGATCTGTAGTCAACGACCCTAACCACAAGACCACGCCAACGGTCAACTAATTACTACAAGCCTATTAAACCAATAAACAACATCAACTTAGAATAGACACAAATCTGATAAATAAACTATTATTTTCATACAAATTTTTCAGGATTTTTTTAGTTTTCGGGTCTTCTTTTGGATTTTTGTAGTCATTTGATAGCTCATATTTTAAGTATCAAAATCCTGGCTCTGCTGTTTGGACTACATAATATAGATATAGGTAAAACGTGAACTCTTTATGGGATATAAGTAGGGATGGGTCGATACCAGATTTTCTCGATACTCGAGACTCGATACCAATACATGATTTTCCCTCGATACTCGATACTTCGATACTCGATACCGTCAACATTTCCAGTTTCAATAAATAGGTACATTCAAAATTAAAAGTTGAGAAAACTGTGTAATACCAACTAAATTAATTAAGTGTGCATATTTAATGAGACAAAATTTAATTACAGTAATTAATTATTTTTACATCTACATTAAAACTAAAATTAGTTTTTTAAACAGTCCACTTACAAGTTTTTGTTAGAAAATACTAACATTCTCACTTAATTGCAGAATTACCAAAGTATCGACAAAGTACCGAGCGAGTTTTCTGAAGTATCGTTCGATGCCGATACCATGCAAATATCGAGAGTACCGAGGTATCGAAAGTATCGAGGACCCATCCCTAGATATAAGTATATTGACCAATATACTATGCTTAAAGAAAAATCCATTTGATGGTAGATATACGACATTTCATCAAAGATCGACAACACATCTATGATGTGAAAGAGCTATTTCCCCTGGCAGTGTTTTGCATTTGAGGCAAGCACGAAAGAGAAACCACTGATATATTAGCGTGGTCTGCTCTGATTCTTATCTCTGTAAATTACTTAAATTGTTGCCATGGAGACCGGAACAAGCGCACCACACAACACTCTGCTCCTTCTCAACTTCAAGCGTGCAACCTTATGTTACTGGACTGTTACAGTAATTTTATAAACGTTGCCATTAGTAATTGCTATTCAGAAAGTAATAGTAATAGTTGGTATTTTATGAATATGCCTACTATGTAACACATAATTTTAGAGTCTAAGGGAGCATTCACACCCAGAGCCGTAGCAAGGTCCTTCTGCGCACTTGGCGAGTTTTACAAATCTGCGCCCTCCAATACATTTATTTTAAATATCTGTAAAATTGTTTATTATTTTAATTTAAAAAAACACCTAAACCTCAATTTGAAAATGAACTAAGTATTGGACTTTATTTTCAGACGATTGAACTTCTTAAAAAAGAATTAAGTAGGCCTAATACAATCTAGTATCAAAAGTAAATTACATATTAGGCCTGAGGCCTACTAAAATGTTTAACATATTAATATAGCCTATACATTCTAAATCTTGTCATTACATCTTTGAATACTGTTCATGATTTATGTTATCATTCTCTGTCAATAAGAAACGTGTTAATTAAAGAACGTTGTATGACTGTTTTTGTTTGTAGACAATCGGCATAATACTACAGATAGTTCACGTGCAGTAATTTTTAATAACCTGAAAGATTATTCCATTAACGTGGAATTTTTATTGCTTGATAAATTGCACCAGTCTGAAAAAAGGCGGGATTTTTCATGGTTAATTTTGCGCCCTCTTTGTACTGCGCCCTTGGCGGGGGCCCATCTCGCCACCGCCTAGCTACGGCCCTGTTCACACCGAAGTAGCATGCCACTTGCGACGTGCTACCTGGATGCACGCTAATTTAAAATGCCAAATAAACAAGTTCAAGTCTTCACACCAAAGTAGCGTGGCAATAGTGCAGCTCGCAGAGTGCGACATTAATTTCTTTAGATAGATCTGGACTTATTTCACGCGACGCTACTCAGGATGAAGCGTGCGTACAGTTGCCTTTTCACCTGTTTTCTAATTGTTAAGAAAATTCAACACATATTCGCTTGTGTAGCAGTAGATTATGGCAAAGATGTAATGAAAACTGCTAGCAAGAGAGCTATTTAACATACAATTTGTACTTGCGTAGACTATACGATGTGGCAATCGAAACTAGTAGGAAAAAAGCCTGGTTTAAAATTGCTGAACTATATCCTCTTTAGGTAAGTTACGTTATTTTAAATGGGTTTCTCAATTGTTCAAGTGAAAATATATAATGTACGTTAAACTGCAGATCGCATTCGCTACTTCGGTATGAATCAGGGGCGGATCCAGAGAGACATTTTGGGGGGAATCAAAGTAGAGAGGGAAGTTTTTACTCATAAAAATTAATTATTCCCAGTACACAATTGAAATTAAAATGACCATTTCGGCATTTTATTACAAATGTATTTCAAAATAATGAATGTCGTTGCTTTAATTTAAGTATTTGGGTTATGTTGTCTTTACAAAATTTATTAGAAGGCTGACCGTTTGAATAATCTGCGCTTAATATTACAAATTTTGGGGGAGGAAATTTCCCCCATTTCCTCCCCCGTGGATCCGCCCCTGGTATGAATGCAAAATTTGTGAACCATGCAACTCGATGTGCAGCCTGCATCCACTTAGTGCGATTCGCATGCTACGCTACTTAGGTGTGAATGCTCACTTAGGGAACGGAGATGTGGAGGGCAAATTTAATTGAAAGTAAATTATTGCAAATTAATAAAAGTGTACCATATAAAAAGCTGTGCATAGTGAAGAATACGGATTTATTAAAAAGAATGGGGAAATTTTTATTTACAGTTAAAAGGAAATGGTTACCCAAAACTGAAGAAAGTAACATTGCAAATTCAAATGAAGTAGTGAATAGTTTGTTGTATTTACATAATATGTATAAATATTTATAAAATGTTTATTTTGGTAATTCAAGGGACTGAATGGTAAAGCAGAAATGTAACCAAAAGTCCCTGGTTGTAATGAAGATGAAATAAACTTAGGGCCTAATACAATAATTAGGGACCGGATTTTTAGGTTTTTAAAAACACTGTTTTAGGTTTTCCATTAGGTGAAATAGTTATTTTTAGGTTTTTTGTCCAAAATATCGTTTTCGGGTAGAATAATTGATTTAATGAATTTGAATGTGCTACACAGGATTCTATACATAATACTTGTAAAGTTTAACTTAACAAAATTGACTTAAATTTGTGTAAACTTGCTTTAGTACAATATTATACAATTGAAGAAAGAAAGCATAAACAATCAAAAGAAGCAGAGAAAATAAGATTGCCTGACATTTCCTGGTTACAGTATTCACTAAATATCTTTCCAGATTCTCAACTGTGAAGTTCTTCCTGTTATCTCTTAGATAATAGTTAATACTGTATCTAGATACTACCCTTCTCAGGATTCGAATCCGATGCTTCTAATTTAGTGAGTAAAATACTTTATGGTTGGTGGTGGATAATGTTAAACTGATTATTTTCCTTTCTTCGGTTGTTACGCATGCTGACCGGACAACAGATAAACTAGGGACGAAAACTTCCCCCTTTTCTAGAAAGGTAAATAATACTTACGTGTTTCTGGAAGGCTTGACAAAATATTACTTAGCCATCTGTAGTGAAACTCAGGTCGTCGCCAATCCACTGCCGGAATAAACTCGATTTCATTTGTTTCGGCATAATTAACATGTCTACTTAAAACTCACAGTGTGACCACTCAGTATGAATAACAGGGAAGTACTAAAGGCAAACAAAAAACCAGCGCTTTAAAACACAGAAATCTATATCCTTGTTCATACACGGCAACAATGGCTGTTCGTACGAGTATTTTAAAAGGAATACGCCGGTACTCTTGCACTTCCACTGTACATACTGTCCATCCTAGACGACAATGGGTTGAACGAAACGCTGGTGATATTAATTTCAACCCGACAAAAAATATTGTCTCTCCGCAAAATACAGATTTCTCAACCGACAAACAAAAAAGAGAAAAAATTAGCCTAAATTAGATACTTTAGGTTTTATATCCCGTTTAGGTATATTTAGGTCTTTATACCCCATTTAGGTATTTTTAGGTGCTACAGAATTAATGTAGGTGAATCCTATGGACACGATTCGAAAAAGTGTATGAGCGCTTTTTGTTTTGGAAGTAAGGAAAAAAATAGGTAAAAACCTAAGAATCCGGTCCCTAACAATAATATAATGTCTCCTCTATATAGAGGTAAAATGTTTCGGTGTTATTCATTAACACCCTGTAGAAGACAGAGGTTGTTTAGTAAATGAATTATGTTGAGTTTTGTATTATTAAAACTTGTGCTGTTATGTTCTCCTAAGTCAAGTTGAACTTGTCACGTGGCATGAGGCACACAAGACAGTACACATTACAAGTATAAACATGCTTACGTAATCCTCATTAGTGGCTTCATTAGTTGGAATGTCACCAAACTGTCACGTGATTGTGTTATGGCTCCTACATTACATGCACCCATACAGAATGTTAGGAAATCCAGCGCCAATGTTTGGGGACTTATATGTCAAATCCGAAGAAGAAAAACTGGGCTCATAACCAGGGCCCGGATTTTTAGACTTTTATCAAAGGTATTTCAGGCTTTTATTTTCGTGGAATAACCCTTTTTAGGTTATAAATAGACCTGGGATTTTAAGGCAAATGTCTATTTTGTTCCTTATGAAATAACATTATGAAATAAATATGAAATAAATTATGAAATATGAAATAAATTTTTTAATATGTTGACATTTCATGATATATCACTTACATTTACAGAGTTTTATAGTGCCCTAAATTGCCTATTTGGAGCCTATTTTTACTATTTTAGTGCCTAAAATGGCTATTTTGTACACTTAAAATAAAATTTAACTTCTGCAATTTTTCCAATCTTACAATGGACACCCCTCAATCCGAAGCAGCAGAACAGCAGAGATGTGGTTTTCACAGAAACTTGATTATTCCAAACAATTGTCGCTAAAGGAATGCTGACTGACGGGGGAGGGGGAGGATTAAGGAGGAAGGACTACTGTGTCAAGTAACCAACGAAAGAACATCTGTTTAAGTTAATATAGTTCGTGAAGCCTAATTTTGCAGTTAATTCTGTTAAGAATAGATATACCACGTTTCTTGCAGTAAAAAAAGGCCATGTTACAGTTTAACTGTAGGGCCTATTTTATAATATTTTAAAGTCTATTTTCTATCTATTTACACATTTTTAAAGCATATTTTAAGTGCCTATTTTCTCTTTTAAAAGCCTATTTTAGGTGCGTAAAACTATTTTTTTAGAGCTTAAAATCCCAGGTCTAGTTATAAACGAACGATTTTAGCCGTCTTAGTAAAACACTAATATTAACACCGAAAATTGTATTATTTTTTGACACAGACCCTCCTATACTTCTCTGTTGTCGGTCGGCAAATTGTTATTCTAAAGTTGAAACGATAATGGATTACTTGCAGATTTCAAAGTATTGCAGACGGCTCAAATTTTATTTTCTGCGACGGCGAGGCCGCACATTTTTTAGTTACAAAGCCAAGCGAAATATATTGCTAATTTCAGTGCCTTGTAGAAATTTAATTTTATTATATCTTTTCTTAAAATGCACAAATTAACATATTAAATATGTGGAAATAAATTTTATTTTCCTTTGGAAAATCTATCTAAAAATCGTGTTTTTCTGCAAAAGTCCTCTTTACCCCCCAGTTTTTAAGCAAAAGTCCTATCTAGTCCCTAGTTTTTCAGCAAAAGTCCTCTTTAGCCCCTTTTAGGCCCTTTAGTCCGATTTAGCCCTTTTTAGGTTCTATATAATTCATTACAAACAACATAATCCCTCAGAACGAAAAGTACAAGAGTTGTAAGCGTTGTCCGGAGTACGGAGCTCTTGAAACAAGCAGCTTATCTCCACAACGCAGAAAGAAACAAGAGCTTTAATGCGTTTTCAAGAACCATTTAGTCACCCGAGGTTAAGCCGATTAGTGCTGAATGCTGCATCCGAATTCACTACACGAGTGTTTGTTTATACGAGGAAATAGAGACATATGTAAAAACTCTTACAGGAAAGAAACGAGGTACATCCTAAGGGCTACAAATATATCGAGGGGTAAATGTGTTTAATTCTCATGGTATATCTTACTACTTTTTCCACAACCGGAGCTATACTGTCATATTTTCTTTATTAAGTGCCATAGTGTGAAAAAAAAAAAAAAATGTGAAATGAGATGTAAGAATGCATGTGAGTGAAGGAAACTCTAGAACAATCTTTTTAAATACATAGACACTACAGATAATACAAAAGTTATGACATTTAAAGTGATAAATAGTGTGAAAAAAAAATGTGATGTAAGAATGCATTTGAGTGAAAGGAAACTCTAGAACAATCTTAGTAAATACATAGACGCTACAACTAATGCAAATGTTATGACATTATCAGTGATAAATAGTGTTAGGAAAATAATGTAAAATGTGAAGTAAGAATGCATGTAATGTTACCAAGGTAACGGGGCATGCAAAATATAATAAAATAAATTTAAAAAAAAAAAAGTGCCAGAATAGTACTTTATGAGAAGTGCCAGAATGCTTTTGTTTAATCAGTGATAATTGCAATTATGATATGCAGAAAATAAGTTATTTTTGGAATCGATTCATTAAGCAGGGCTAACGGGAGAATAAAAGTCTACTTTGATAAACATACATGAAGGAATATGTGGAGCCGTATATGAACACTGTAAACCAATGTGTTGTCATGAGAACTGATTTGCATTTGATAAAATCTTTCTAATATATTACCATAAAATAGGTATTAAATTTGGCATTACTCCGGTACTGGTCAACCGATATCGTCCAAAATCAATAGGATCCTTCCCGTGGACGTTATAAATGTGTATACCAAGTTTCATGAAAAACCGATAAAGCGTTTTTGAGTTATCGCACGTACAGACACACGGACAGTCATTTTTCTAAACAAATAGTTCTGATTTTTATAAACAACTGTAAATATTTCACCCCTTAATAGGCATATGCGAGAAAATTTGCGATGTTTACCTGTAATCAATACAACTCTATGATAAATTGGCGCGGGTGAACCCACACTTAGAAATCTTAGTCGTTTCCCCCTGTGAATCCACCACAATAGGAGTAATGACAATGACCTTTGTTTTAGATGACCTGGGCTGGTCGAGATGCCTGCTCGGCACGGTATGGGAGGAGCGGGGGGCAGCGGGGGTGGAGGTGGCGGGAACTACTCCGAGTCTGCCGCCTTGGTACGCAGCACTGAAGGCATGTCGTACACCGAGGAGGGCAGGCCGCCCCCGGGCAATGTCAATACCGGAGGCGGCGGTGGAACGCCTCACGATGGGGGCGAGGAAGAGCTTATGGATTATGTGGATTCTGACGTATCTGTGCTGGCACAGTTCCATGAGGACGCCATCAGACAGGTAAGCCCGAAGAACCCGACCGTTAGTCAATTTTTTTTCTTCTTAATTCAGCTGTGTTTATACTCCTTTTAGGTAGAGGTTATATCAGGACTTTGGGATCTGTGTCTATACAGTAGAGTAGGCTATGGAATTATTTATTGTCAATTATTTCTGTTGTTAGTGTATTTTTATGGAGAAAATTTCAACTGTTATTAATTTAAATAAGTTAGATATGATTAGTGGGCGGATTTCTATGACATGTCATATTTTTCCCCCTTTGCATTATTTCAGGTTTCCGACTAATTTAAACCCGATTCCAAGCATCCTGGTGAAAATGGAACGTCTTTTATTGTGCATATAACTGCATATTTAGGAAAATTTTCAACTATTGTAGCATATTTAGTATGAATATGCATATTTAGGTCATATTTTTGGCATATTTGTCCGTACCTCATGCAGAAACTATTTCATACATTTTAGGATACTTACAGTCTATGGGTTGTACGTCTTCAAACTATTAGAATTTGTCCACATTCATAGAAATGAATTTAGTTGCAATAGTGATTTTCATTCCTACAATACTCGAAATAGAAATAAGTTTAGTATTCCACAACATAATTTAAACAGTTTCAATAAATCTATCATGGTGTATGGTTTGAAGATGTACAATAATCTGCCTGTTAGCATTAGAGTCATTAATGACCTGAAAGTTTTTAAAAGACGTGTCAGAAAGATTTTAATTCAATTGTGTCCATACAGTATTAATGAAGTAAATGTGGGTAATGTATGATTTATATTTAATCTTAGATATAGTGACAAGTCTTATGGCTTTATGCTCAAACAGACGATTATTATTATTATTATTATTATTATTATTATTATTATTATTATTATTAAATGTTGAAGTATCATATCATATTTTGTAAATTTTGCATTATAATGATACTTTTTGAGAATTTACAGATATTTTTAATACATAACATTGTATTTTAATAAAATGAATTGTAAAGAAACTTTAAAAAAATATACACAATGTGTAAGTGGTAAAATCATATAAAAAATTTTACTGGTCATATTTTAATGTTTTTTAGGTCATAAATGCATGCATATATCCTATTTTTTAGGTCATAGAAATCCGCCCCCTAGATATGATACAGGATGAAATGGTGAGGATGATTCATGGTATAGTGCCGATAAATATCCAATTAAATTTAAAAATTCTCCCTCATTTTCATATGACAAAAATGGTTGTCATGAGTTCATGACTTATGCCCCATGCGTAATTTTTCTAATGTTTAAAGAGACAAAAGCAATTAGGACTATTTATTTTTTTAAATTGTACTGAACAATAGCTTTTTTAAAATTCAGCCGTATTTATACTCCTTTTGGCTACGAGGCCATATCAGGAGTTCGGCATATTTGTCTATACAGTAGGGTAGGCCATGGAACTATTTCTTGTCAATTGTTTCTATTATTGGTGTACTTTTATGGAGTAAATTTCAACTGATATTTGTTTAAATGGACGGCCGCTAGCGTTTAAAGAGGAACGGGCGTTGGTTTCGTATTTAGGGAGACATGAAACGTAAAGATATGAAAGAATTTTTCGAAAGTCATGACATGGTATCGATTGCAATAGGTAGATTTTTCTTCGAAATCTACCTAAAAAGTGCGTCTTATGGTCCGTAAAATGCGGTAGTAACATTAATTTTTTTAAATGATGGAAATTAAATACGTTAGTATTGCCATAATGAAGTATTAGAGAGATCTGTTATTTGGTCTTAATTATTATATTGTATGAAAAATATTACCACTTTTCAAACACTTACACGATAAATTATTTGGATGTGTATATATCAGAAAACTCGATTACGGGATTCTCCGAAATAAAATTAAAACGTGGCAGTGCGAACACAATTGCCAAAGGCAATACTCTCATCAAATCTCCGCTTTCGATAAGCGTATTATTTTAATTAAGTAACCTTTAGAAATAGACAGTGCAAAATATATTGGACAAACTTTAATATCGAGGTTTTTAGGTTGATGAATAATTACATTAATAATTATTAATATTATTTTACTGTATTTTACTTGAAAAGCAGTTTTAGCCATTTTTAGTGATGTCTTATTTAGCCATTTTTAGGTTTTATATGATTTAGGCATTCAGTCATTGTACGATTGGACTAGGTGACTCCCATGGCAATGAAACGGATAGTTATGTTAAAATATCGCAGTTAGCTATAATTGATCCCATTCTAGTTTGATCCTAGTCAAAACAAAGGGGAGGAGAACTTACAGAGAGTTCGTGGAAAATTCGCATCATGTGACAAAACGTGATTGGTTAATGTCATTAGCATGCCAGGGTGTGGCTAACGAGTGTTCGTAAGTTCATGCAACAATAATATCAACATTTACACGTGAAATAACAAACTCTCACTGGCATCGTCATCATTATAGTATATCAATTAGCAAACAAAACATAAAGGATTCATTGTTCACGACGACCCTGCGGGTCAGTTGTACTGAGAATAAACAAACTAACATAAACACGGTGAACACGTGCGTTCTCACGTGCGGGCTATGACAGCCACGCCTCTTTGTTTTGAACAGGACCGTTCTTAAATGGGATAGAGAATAGCAACGAACAAAATAGTTAATCCGGGCCCTAGTTATAGGCCTAATTATTAAATTCGTTCTCAATGCAGCCTACAGATATATAGGCCTAAGTGTAGCAAGAAGCATAATACAGTGGCGTGTAGGGAAGTATCAGTGGCGTGCAGGCAAGTATCAGTGGCGTGCAGGCAAGTATCAGTGGCGTGCAGGCAAGTATCAGTGGCGTGCAGGCAAGTGCAAAGGTGGATATGGAAATTAAGAATGACTACTTTTCAGGCTGGTTTCGGCTACTCGCAATGGATGCTGATGCTGGTATCTGGATTGGGACTTGCAGCGGACACAGTGGAGTTATTCGTGATCCCTTACATCCTGCCCAGCGCAGAGGTGGAACTTTGTATAGATGCCTCCCAGAAAGCATGGTTCAGTAAGTATTAATGCTACAACTACAGTAGAACTCCTATCATCCGAACTCCAACTATAAATTCGGTAAAGAAGCACAATTTTACAGTGTATGTACTACATGGTAGAGTTAAATTTGAAATTTATTTCATTAAGTTAATGTTTATACTAAATTAATAGGTGACTTACATTTTAAAATTAATGCAATTGTTCATATTTTATAGGGACACGTAATGTCTACAAAATATTATGACTATTTGTAGCTGATGAAACGAGCAAACAGGAGCAAATTCTTTAAAAATAGAAGTTCATTAGAAGTAGTAGTAGTAGTAAGTATTCTGCCTTCCGGCAGGTTTTCAAACTTGGTACGCGAATTTTGTTTTCCAAAACTGTCTATCCTCTGCTTCCTCCTTCAGCATCCAATATTTCCGCTTTTCCCTTAAATCGTCCAACAGCTGAATTCTTCTTCTTCCGAGTCTAGTTGTACCCTCCAATCTTCCTTCTACGACATCATGTAATAAGCAGTTCCTTCTGAGAATGTGCCCAAGCCAGTTTGCTTTCCTCTGACGAATTGTGTGTATGATTGACTTCTTCTCACCCACTCTACTCAGAACCTCTTCGTTTGTCACCATGTCCATCCACTTTATATTTTCTATCTGTCTCCAGCACCACATTTCAAAACTTTCTAAATATTTCTTCTCTAATTTCCTCAAAGTCCATGTCTCTGATCCATACAAAGCAATACTCCAAATATAACACTTCACCAGGTTTTTACGTAGCTCTAGGTTCAGACTACTAGTTAGCAGAGTTCTCTTCTTCATAAATGCTTTCTTGGCCATGGCAATTCTTGATCTTATCCGTACCGCCAATTATCCGGATCGCTGCGGTTGCGGTCATGAAAACCATTATTAACGGCCGTGGGTGTCGGCATGCTGACCACATGCCCCCAATCCTGCCATCTGCCTATGGTAGATGACGCAGCGGTCGGGTGGTAGGTCTTGTCCTTTCAGGGATGTAGAGCCACGGATTTTAGTTAGTTTTTAGTTATAGTGACATTAGAAGGCTACCATACATAGGCTACCTACAAAGCAAAATAAAAAAATGACACAAAACTGAGGTTCCGCTCACATCGCTACAACTTAGCAATACCGCCGGTAGAGTACGTTGTATGCAATTTATACCATGACTGTACAAGACTGCATAAAGCAAAACAAAAATGTGTGCGTGTACAATTTTTGATTATTGGATTTTTTCCAATTTTGCATTATTGGACTTTTTAATATTGGGTTTTTGGACTTTTTTAATTTTGGATTTTTGAATTTTTTATTTTGGATCTTTGAATTTTTAATTTTGGATTTTTTAAATTTTCGATCTTTGAATGTTTTACTTTTTAAATTTTGGATTTTTAAATTTTGGATTTTATTGTTTTTTTAAATTTTGGATTTTTGGATTTTTTAATTTTAATTTTTTTTTGGAAATTTGGATTTTTTAATTTTTTAATTTTTAATTTTTGGACTTTTTAATTTTGGATCTTTGATTTTTTAATTTTGGAATTTTGATTTTTTTGAATTTTGAATTTTTGATTTTTTTATTGTTTTGAATTTTTTAAGCGCGGTAATGAACCTCCGGGTTCCATAAAATAGATAATATACCTATAGATTGCTTAAGAATTGTCTATTGCCATTGAGCCATTGCAAATTATTATTATTATTATTATTATTATTATTATTATTATTATTATTGTTATTGGTATTATTATTATTATTATTATTATTATTATTATTATTATTATTATTATTATTACTACTACTACTACTACTATTCCCATTTGCAGGTCCTCGTACTAGGACTGAAAAATTTCCTTTGATTACTCCTAATCATTGAGTTGATTGTTTCCTGTGCAATAGTAGTGGGCATAAAAGAGGAAGAAGCCACGTATCAAAAGTACGTTGCAAATATACTCAATTCGATTCCGATTTGAGCGTTACATTAATTTCGTAACGGTTTTCAGCGTTACATTAAATTTGTGACGATTTTTGAGCATTACACAAGTTCCCGATTCACCCCGTACCGCCGCTAAAGAAGTTTCACTTAAAAAAAATCTTTTACTTTAAAAATTAAATTTTCACCAAATGAACTGCGCTTTTAGGATGAAATTTCAAGCAGACACTCTTCAGTTTGTGGGGAACGTATGGTGGAAAATTTCGTAACTCTAGGTTTAAGAGTCTCGGAGGATTAAGCGAGCATATACACATCTCAGAGCGCATTTAGTTTGTGATGACTAGAGACCGGATTTTAAAGGGAATTCCTTTTTTTATATTTCATCACAAAACGTGATAAAATTGAACAGGACATTACTGAGTAAGTTTCAACTGCAAATTACCTGGTTTTAACGTCCCTTTTTTTTCCTTTTTAGGCCCATTTACCTTTTTTTTAGGAACTTTCCCTTTCCAGTACCTTTTTTGCTGATTTATTTTGAAAAATTCGTAAATTTCCCAGTATTTGGCAATATGAAAACATTAAAAATTGTTTACACTGATTCACAATTGAAAAAATAATTCCTCCCAGCAGAATAGAGCGTTACAGGGAAATCACAGGCTTGCCATTACCTAAGTTTCCCATTATAACAAGGTGGGGGACATGGATTTCGTGTGCTATTTTCCTCTGTGAGAATTTCAACAAAATCAAAAAATGTCTTCAGTCATTAGATGTTACAGAATCAGCAGCTGTAGTGCAAGCAAAGGCTTTACATAAAACAGACATGTAATTCTCTGTTCAATTTTTACACTCTCTTACTTTTATATCCCTTTTCCCCACCTTTTTTGGCAATAATTTTCCTTCTTTTCCCACCTTTTTTGGCAATAATTTCCCCTTTTTTTCCCACCTTTTTTTGGCAATAATTTTCCCTTTTTTCGTCCTTTTTTGGGTGAAAATTTTCCCTTTAAAATCCGGTCTCTAGTGATGACTGATGATTGTCTTTGTTCACTGTTAGTGCCACATGACCACTCTACAATAATTACTCGAATGTGGATGAGTTTTGTTTGACCCCGGCAGAACATCACTTTAATGAACGTAGCAATTATAATAATAATAATAATCCTCCTCTGTGCTATCCATTAATGGTGAAAACATCGGTTATTAATTAATTTTAATTGCCGGACTGCATAGAAAACACTTCAAACAATGATTACGCTCTTGGTTTATATCTACATTTCTTGATCGATTTGCACGAATTTTGCACAAATACTGAGTTAAGCCCGGGAATTAACGCGGTCAACATTAAAATTCAAACAAATCAGTCCTTCCTTTGAAAATTTATATAATTTCTGAGAATATTATAACGAAAAAATGAAATCCAATTCAGTTCACATGACAACAGTGTACTGTTTACAGTGTTCACATAGGGCTTTGGGAACTACATAATACTGGGCTTTAACAAATTCTGATGCCATCGATGTAATACATTGGTGAAAACAGTTAATGAAGAATGAAATCCACGAAAATAAAGCACAATGTGATGCAGTCACATAACTTTCTGTACCCTCGACATGGAAAATATTTTCTCACTTCACATTTAGATGTAGAATAAGAAGGCGTATTGCAGGGGCAACTTAAGTGTATGCTACATCAGAAGTCGGTAAAATATCCTATCCACTGATACGTTACTCATAGCTGTAGGCTTTGTATTAGTTGAGGAACAGGGATGTTTATCATAGGCCCTAAGCATCTAAAAGAAGACAAAATGGAATGGAACATTTTCAGTCCTATGCCCGCTGTACATTACGTCACAGGTTTTGGGGAGGAAAGTATGAAAGTGATATTGAATTTATTTTTTATTTCAGCCTCAAAACGGTTGTATGGTAACATGAGAGTGAGAAATAAAATTTTCTGTAAAGGCAATACAATCTATGTAACCGAAATTTCTGTTTCTTCTTATTTCAACCCCTCTCAAGCATGGTGGGTAGAAGCAACGGAATGCAACATTCGACTTCCTCTACGAGGCCATAATAAGCTATATCTAACGTTTTCTGGGGGAATGGTTTGAGTGTGATAAGTCGTTGTTCCTCATTTCAAATTCTACTGTAGCCTACATACAAATTATATAAGGACCTAGAGTTTGAAAATAGGAAGTCCTTCATAAGTTAATTTCTAATTACAAATACAAAACACGGGCTTCGCCGGGCCTTTTAAGCTAGCATATTATATTAAGAGGCAGAACGTTTGATTGGGCAGAGAAAGTTGTGTGTTTCATATCAATCTATTTTTGAAGTGAAACTTCTTTAGCCGCGCTAGGAGTAAATCGAGAGCTAACCCAAACTTGCGTTACGAACAAAATCGTCACGAAATTAGTGGGGCTGTGACGAAACGGACTGCACAGAAAACAATCAACTCAATGATTAGGCTTATCCAACATTTAAAAAATAAAAAAAATCCAGAATTAAAAAATCGAAAACTCAAAATATAAAAAATATAAAAATCCAAAATAAAAGAATCGAAAATCTAAAATTAAAAAATCCAAAGATAAAAAATTCAAAGATCCAAAATTTAAAAAATAAAAAAATAAAAATCCAAAATTTAAAAAATCCAAAATTTAAAAAATCCAAAATTCCTAATTAAAAAAATTCAAAGATCCCAAATTTAAAAATAAAACAATTCCAAAATTAAAAAATCCAGAAATCTAACATTTAAAAAATCAAAAAATACAAAATTAAAAAGTCCAACAATCCAAAATTGAAAGAAATCTAATAATCCAAAATTGAAAAAATCCAAAAAAATAAGACAAGTTACACTTCTGTCGCGTGGCGTTCCACCCACACTTTTTTGTTTTGTCTAAGATGGCACATACGGGGGAGTTAACGTCACACAAGACTGTAGAAGTGAATGTCTCTGATTATTATAGTTGTTATAATGCTACGGTGACAGTTTCTGTTTCCATGGCCCTCAAGTGATATAATGTGGTGCATGTTGCCATAGCGACACCAGAAACCGCAAGTGACACTAGTTCCCCGAGGATTAATCCAATGAGAGACACGTGTACAGCCGATGTGAGGAGTTCTGCAGGCGATAAGGGGTAAGCTGCTTACATGACATTGAATCGTAAGAGACAGAAAATCATCGCAAATTAAACTTTTTAGATTTAATACCCAATGAGATTCTGCGTCAAACAAATACATCTTTTGCACGACGTAACTAATTAGTGGTACTTACGAATATTGTTGCCGTGGATCGTAACTTGACATTCCCGCATGCAATCTGGTTGCTATGACAACAAAAGAAATCTCCGTGCAGTAAAAATTACAAAAAGCACAAGTGCCGTAAGTAAAATCATCATAATACAAGCCTTTATGGAAGACCGGAACCAAGGCCCCCCAGTTTGTGGCGACTTTAACAGGACAAATATTCAGTCCCCATAACAACCAACACATGCGAATCACTTTCTGAAATATAACATCCATCTTCATATACATATTATTTTCAGCTAATATCTCAATTAATATAAATAAATTGATATAAATAATCATCGTGCAAAAAATACCATGCAATACTCGTTCCGTAAGCGCATAACGGATCTCGGAAATTGAAAAAACTCGGCGCAAGGGCCTCGTTTTTTCAAACTCTTTCCTCGATCCGTATGCACCGCTTACGGCACTTGTATCGCAATATTCTATTAACACATTCCTTACTCCACATGCTGTATATAATTTTAATTAATTAATATAATTCCCACTTTATAAAATATACCGTCAAAAAATACAAATAAACAATTTAATATTAATAAAATCAGGTAAACTGATGTAACAAAGTGCTAGAATGCTTTTGTTTAATCAGTAATAATTGCAATTATGATATGCCGAAAAGAAGTTATTTTTGTAATCGATTTCCGAGTTATGCTCCAGATCGATTCAATATGCAGGTCTCATGGAAAAACAAAGGTCTAAAGTTTGGTAATCATAAATTAAGGAATATGTAGGTCAAATATATAGGCCTATGTCAAAGCCGTATATAAGCACTGCAAACAATATGTTGTCATGAGAACTGAATTGTAGGCCTGTTTGATGAATATTTTCACAATTTATGCCTCTAATTCGGCATTACTCCGGTACCGGTCAACCGATTTGGTCCAATATCATTAGGCTTATTCTCAAGGACGTTATAAATGCGTATAAGTTACCAAGCTTCATAAAAAATAATCCGATAAAGCGTCTTCGAGTTATCGCTCAAACAGGCAGACGGACGGACGGCCATAGATTTTCCCATCTACCATACAAACTCAGAATAAGGATGTAAATGTAATCATAGGCGTAACCAGGCCGACCATATGGGGGGGGTTATAACATCTGGGGGGTCTGGGAGGTATTCCATACCCCCATAGAGAGGTGGGTTCGGGGGTTCTCCCCCGGAAAATTTTAAAAATTAAGATGCACAATATCGAGTTTTAAGCTTCCCACGCTTTATAATCGTATTAAGTAATTTATAAGCAGACTTTAAAAAAAATTTACAGTTTTCCTTTTTTTAATCAATGGGGGGGGGGGGTTCAAACCCCCAACCCCCCTCGTTACGCCTCTGAATGTATTGAATTATCTATTCGTCGATTTCAAGCCCCCCCCCCACCCGAGGCTTAGAATTGCTTAACTGTGTTGCTGCTGGCAGTTAGTCTGTATGTCAGCTATTCTTTGAATGTTGTATAAATTATAAGGTCATTTATTTTAATATTAACAAATTGAATTATGTTATTTGTTCTTAAATATTATATTACGTCAGAAAACTATCATCTTTCTGAAATATTTAAATGAAAAATTATCTGCATGAGATTATATCAGAAAACTCGTTGACGGAATCCTCCGAAATAAGTTTAAAACATAGCAGAGCGAACACTATTGCTAAAAGCTTTACAATAAATCGAAGAGAATGTATGTCAAAATAACCTTTTAAAATATAGTGCAAAATATAATATAATATCACAGTATAGTACAGTGCGCCCGAGAACATTCTCCGCAGTTGTTATTTGCTGGAGAGAGGGTTAGCTGCAGCAGTTACGTTGGAAACACGAGCTTTTATAAAAACAAACCGTCAGCTGTGTATGCAGACCATTGTCCCTTTATCAATGGGTGCACTTCCAGCACCTGCTATGATCGGCTGTGGTGAGTACCAACTTAACTGCTGCAGCTAGCTGCCTCTCCAACAATTAGCCGCTGCGGAGAATATTCTCGGACGCACTGTATAACAGTAGCGAAGCTCCATATAGTTTTTTTCAACCGGCGCGACTGCAGCGCTCGTAGCGGTGAGCAAGAAGCCACACAATATGTTACATTGTTGCTTATGAAAAATGTAAACAATATTTTATGGAAATGCTTGTGGTGCTATAAATTGCACCAACAGCCAAAGGAATTCTCCCGATTTATCTTTCTTCAGGTTCCTTAAAGATCCTGAGAGGTAAGCAAAAACAGTTATTTGTGAAATTAAATTCCAAATTTGTGATTATCATGCTTGCATCCATACTAGTGTATTTACTCCTATTTCTTTTAATTTTAGGAGCAGAAAATGGCTTGTAAATGCTATATACAATTAATTATTTTTATATGTATATCATAAATGAAAATCCTAACGAAGCAAAGGTTTCTAAATATATATGTGGAGCTTGTTTCCAAAAGGTACCAAATCCATCTGCACAAATTTTACAGGAAATGAAAAAAACGTTATACAGTTGATAAATTATACTGATATCGATAATTCATTCCTTACATATGCAGATAGACCTAAGAATCATATTTACATAGGAAACTAAGATATTCATTCATTATTAAGCTGTTTATCAACAAAACAAACTTGGATTTGGTACTTTTTGGCATGAAAATGTCAATTTTGGAAATAGTTACAACTCATTAAAACAGATTAAACTGATTAGGCCTACCTAATATCCTTAATTGCAGCTAATTATACTATATTATAACTTAATGTGATACACCTATAAAAAACAAGAGCAAAACAATAAAAAATTACTTGATCATACTTGATTTTAAAAACAACAATACACAACTAACAGAATCAAGTTTCTGGAGCTTGTCTTAGCTTCATATAAACAATAAAGTTCCTACTCATCATAAAAAACAGAAACATTTTCACTGCCATTTTCTTCCACACACAAGTTGTTGGCACTGAATGCCACTGAATGCCAGTTCACCCATTTAAAATCAGGACCTAGAACATGAACTGATCCTACAGTTGCAAAAATTTCATCATATTGCTCAGGTAATAAGATGGTTTTTATTTTCCTTAACTTTGTCTCCACAATGCCAAAGGACCGGTCAGCAGGCATCTGGTAGACACTGGTTCATATTTTGAAAGAAAGCTTTAGCTCTATGTTTGTGGACAAGTTTTTCTACAAGAAACTACAGGCATGTGACGTCACTTAGCCAATGAGAAGCAAGAACGCTCTATTACATAATTGTTCGACCATAATATTTCACCAATGGAACGTGAGAAAGGATTTGGTACTTTTTGTCACGAAACTGTGGAGGGATGTGGTACTTTTTGCTACAAAACTCAATCTTCCAAGCCCTCTAGCAATGGGATTTGGTACTTTTTGGCGATTTTAACCACTGATTACGATTGTTAGGCTAGTTAAGAATGTGCTGCCACCTTTAACTCATTTTTCGAATTTTTTGGATTTGGTACCTTTTGGAAACAGCTCCTCATATGCCTATTTACAAATACCCCACCAGACCCTACTAATTTTGAAAATGTTTTAACGCGAGGTTATGTTAGGCCTATATAATTGAATTTAACAAAATTAAACTGTCGAGAATAAAGATAACGTATTTAATCCTTTACTTTTTAATAATTTATCGTGTTTAACAAAATGAAGAAAAAGACAAAAGTGTTTTGCTATTGCATCTGATACTGACCATATCGGGCTATATGCCTATAGAACTTTACTTTCTCCCCTAATTTCTGAACTAGTACTAGACTACTACATACAGGCCATGGAGGCCCAGAGGGTTCCAGGAGGTTGAGGCTCCCAGATTTTTAGACATCGGCACATGAAGGTGGTAAGGTTGTCAGCCTTACGCACCGGTCGCCTTTACCCCCAGGAATGCTCCTGGTACTCATTTCTGTTGGAGGCTGAGTCGACCCCAGGGCCATAGTGCCACCAGAAGGATTAGGCCAATTGAAAAACTCCAACGACCTCATCGGGGATCGAACCCGCGACCTTCCGGTTTGTAGCGCAGCGCCTCAACCACTACGCTACGGCGCACCCCCACTAGACTACTACATGCTTATTGAAATTATTAAGTTTTCTTATTTGTCAGAATAATCAGTGTAAGTACAGTATAAGTTAGTAGTAGGGCAATTAAATTCTTGAAGATTTGTCGTAGGGATGTAGCTTATATGGTGGACGGAAACCGGTCTGATACTTTATAAGATATACAATGTCATCGATCTTGAAACTACAACTTCTTTATATTACCATAAAGTCTGATGAGTTCTAGTAATTTTAAAAATAAGAAGAAATACAGCCATATATTCGTATCTTTCCAATGCTGGAAATGGCTGTTTGCTAGTTGCATCTTGCTGGCCGCTTGGGGTGCTAGTATCGCACGATCTGTCAAAAGGATGCATTTTCCTTTCATTAGAGCTTCGCTACTGTTATACTATACTGTGATAATATTTTATTGCACAAACTTGATTACTGACTGCAGGTTATTAACTGAGTAAATAAAATCTGATAAACTGATGTCACAAAGAGCCAGAATGCTTTTGTTTAATCAATGATAACTCCAGTTATGATATGCAGAAAATAAGTTTTTTTTTAATCCATTTCCGAGTTAAGCTCCAGATCGATTCATTAAGCAGGGCTTACGGAAGAACAAAGTTCTAAAGTTTGATAAGCATGTATGAAGGAATATGTGGGTAGTGTTATTTGTCAAAGCTAACTAACTGTATTGCAACTTCCAAAGGCGTATATGAACACTGTTGTCATGAAAAGTTATTTGCATTTGATAAATTCTTTCTAATATATCACCATAAAATAGGCGCTTAAGTGGGCATTACTCCGGTGCCGGTCAACCGATTTCGTCCAATATCATTAAGCTTCTTGACATGAACGTTATAAATGCGTATACTAAGTTTTATGAAAATACGATAAAGCATATTAGAGTTATCGCGCGTATTGACACACGGACAGACATTTTCCCGCCCCCCACACAATCTCATAAGTACCATTCTGGCATTTAATAATCCAATCTCATAATTATTTGCATTTCATTTGTTTTATAATAATTTCGTTCATCTAATTCCATTCCTAAATGAATAACATAGATATAAACATAAGCCTATTTGAAAATCTCTTTATTTGTAATTTTGGACTATCTATTTAAGTTTGTTAATAAAAATGTTTGTAATCTCTATATATATATAAAAGGCTTTGTCCTGACTGAATGACTGACTGACTGACTGACTGACAGGAATCAACGTACAGCCTAACTAATACAGATAGAGACTTGAAATTTTGACAGTGCCTTCGTTTTATAATGTAGGTGCTCATAAGAAAGAATTTTGAAAAATTTTGATTTTAAATGCTAAAAATCAAATGTTTTTGAGAATACTTAATCCCTTTTTATACAGAATTATCAAACTCAAATCATAGTTCACATGACAACAGTGTATTGTTGGCATTGGTATCAGGTAGGTTTGGAAATAAATGACATGGGACTTTGACGAAACTATTGATATAATGCATTGCTGTAATTAAATATTGAAGATGAAATCTATATTATTATATCGCAGGCTTCTGTGGAGGGAAGTAATGAAAGTGAAATTGATTTACTTTTTAATCTCATCCCCGAAACGGTTGTATGGTAACATGAAAGTGAGAAATGAAATATTCCGCAAAGACAATACTATTTTATGTTACCGGAATTTCTATTTCTTCTTATTTTAACCCATGGTGTGTAGAAGCGATGGGATGCAAAATTCTACATCCTCTATGAGTCATAAAAAGCTATATCAAGCGTTTTCAGAGGGAATAGTTTTTGAATTTCCAATACGTAGACCTAGAATTTGAAAGTCGAAAGTTCTTCTAAGTTAATTTTGAATTACAAAATACAAAAACCGGGCGACGCCGGGCATTTTAAGCTAGTTTTTGTATAAAGGTCTATTTCTCTCTTCTCTCTCATTAAGAGAAAATATAATTATTATCTCGAAACTCGAGCTTTGCTCATCTGGAAGCTTTACAGCATGCAATAGCTGTACACGTGATACAATGTAATAAAGAATCAAATACAGCCATAGTCCTATAACAAGAGTATTAGGCTATAAAGCGCTGCGCTACAAACCGGAAGATCGCGGGTTCGATCCCCGATGAGCTTGTTGGAGTTTTTCAATTGGCCTAATCCTTCTGGTTTCACTATGACCCTGGGATCGACTCAGCCTCTAACAGAAATGAGTACCAGGAGCAATCCCGGGGGTAAAGGCTGACCACCTTACCACCTTCACGTGCATCAACCTCCTGGAACCCTCTGGGCCTCCATGACCTGTATAGGGAACACTTTACTACTATTAAGTTATAAAGTCTATAAGATACTTGTGTGTGAAGTATGTTTTAACAGAATCGAGCAAAAACTTAAAAAACGAGACGGAGTCGAGGCTTTTCTCCTTATGCTTCACACACACATGTGTCGCATAGAATCTTTTCTAGGATAGGAAGAAAACCTAAATAAAAATAAAATCAGGTAAACTGATGTAAAAAAGTGCCAGTATGTTTTTGTTTAATCAGTTATGACTGCAATTATGATATGCAGAATATGTTTTTTTTAAAATTGATTTCCAAGTTAAGCTCCAGATTTATTCATTAAGCAGGGCTTACGGAAGAAGAAAGGTCTACCATCTCGGCCACCTGGGTCATTTTAACGGTCTAGTTGGATAAGCGCATGTAAAACAATCGTGTTTTTTGTCATAGCTACCTGTATTTTAATTTCCAAGGCCTTATAAGATCACAGTAAAACAATAGGCTATGTTGTCAAGATAACTGATTTTCATTTTTTTAATAAATTCTTTCGAATGCGTATATTGCCATAAAATAGGCACTAAATTGAGCATTACTCCGAAACAGATCAACCGATTTTATCCATTATGAATAGACGTCTTCCCACGGACATTGTAAATGTGTATACCAAGTTTCATAAAAATCCGGTAAAGCGTATTTGAGTTACCGCGTCTTTAAAATATACACTAAATTGGGTTTTACTCCGGTACCGGTCAACAGATTAGGTTCAAATTCAATAGGGCACTTCTCATGGACGTCATAAATGGGTATACCAAGTTTCATGGAAATCCGTTACAGCGTATTAGGCACTAAATTGGGCATTACTCCGGTACCGGTGAACCGATTTGGTTCAATATCAATAGGGTTCTTCCCATCGACATTATGAATGTTTATACCAAGTTTCATGAAAATACAAAAAAGCCTACTTGAGTTATGGTGCGTACAGACGCACGGACAGACAGACAGACAGACGGACAGACATTTTTTCGTCCCCCACACAATCTCATAAAGTACCATACTGGCACTTAATAACGTGAAGTAATGGTTAAAATCAAACATCTGTTCGAGAAACTGGGCTCCAAGTGTGCCAAAGTGTTCCAACCTTAACACGTTACTATTCTATCTTGATACACTGCCTTCTTGATTTCCTCCATGATCACGTTGGTTGAGCTTGGTAGCAATTACATTCTCATTTTGCGCTCTCTTACTTTATTTTGTTACTAACAATTTACCAGGCGCAACTAGTCGCATGGTACTTAGTTTCCGAGCACTGACATTGGGTTTGATATAGTGACGCACCTGTGCGGTAAGAAGTGCGGTAATGAGTGCGCTAAGATAGGTTGCTGGGTTCTGGAAATTCTACGTTCCACCATGAAAGCATGTAGGCCTACGGAAAATGGATGAAAGAGCACTATCGTAGAAAACATACTCTTCCGAACTCATGTTATAAGTAGGCCTGGGATTTTAAGGCAAATGCCTATTTTGTTCGTTATGAAATAACATGAAAATTTTTAAATAAGTTATGTTGACATTTCATGATATATCACTTATATTTATAGAGTTTTATAGCGCCCTAAAATGCCTATTTGGACCTTTGGAGCCTATTTTTACTATTTTGGTGCCTAAAATGCATATTTTGTACATCTAATATATAAAGTCGAATGTGTGTTTGTGGGTATGTATGTTTGTTCCTTATACAAATCTACATTTCTTTACCAATTTGCACGGAATTTTGCACACATACCCAGTTAAGCCCGGGAAGTATAGCGGTCAACATTAAAATTCAAACAAAATACTCCTTCCCTTGAAAATTATATAATTTCTGAGAATATTATACTGAAAACAATGAAATGCTGTTCAGTTCACATGACAACAGTGAATTGTTTACTGTGATTACATAGGGCCTTGGCAACTATATAGCCTAATGCTGGACTTTAACGAATTATGATTCCATGTAATATATTGGCGAAAATAATCACTGAAATTGAAATCCACGAAAATAAAGCACAGTGTGATGTAGTCACATAACTTTCTCTACCCTCGACATAAGAAATATTTTCTCACTTCACATTTTGATGTAGAATAAGAAGTCGTATTGCAGGGATAACTTAAGTGTGTGAGTATGCTATAACAGAAGTCTGTAAATAATCCTTTCCGCTGATACGTTATCCATAGGCTTTGTATTAGTTGAGATTTATCATAGGCCCTAAGCATGGGATGGAACATTTTGATTCCTATACTCGCAGTATATTATGTCCTGGGCTTTAGGGGAGGAAAGTATGAAAGTGGTACTGCATTTCTCTTTTATTTCAGCCCCGAAACGGTTGTAACGTGAGAATGAGAAATAAAATTTTCCGTCAAGTCAATACAATCTTATTTAATTTATGTTTCTTCTTATTTCAACCCCTCCCAAGCATGATGTGTAGAAGCAACGGAATGTAGCATTCGACATCCTCTATGAGCCATAAAAAGCTATATCCGGCATTTTCTGATGGAATAGTTTGAGTGTAATAAATATTTTTCTTCATTTCAAGTTCTACATACATATAAGGACCTAGAGTTTCAAAATAGAAAGTCCTCCATAAGTTAATTTCAAATTAAAAAATACAAAGCCCGGGCGACGCCGGGCCTTTTCAGCTAGTTTCAAATAAAATTCAACTTCAGTAACTTACAATCATTTAATGGACATCCCTGAATGAAGGGCAGAGCAGCAGAGGGTCGGTTTTTCACAGAAACTTGATTTTCCCAAACAATTGTCGCCAAAGGTATGCTGACTGACGGGGGAGGATTTGCTCAAAACAAATATATATAGGCCTATAGTAGCAGGTATATATATAGTAAGAAGGGACATACTGTGTCAATTTCTCATGTAATACAGAACTGTTTTTGATAAGTGTATTTTTAATTCTGTCTTAATTTTGCAATTATTTCTGTTGAGAATAGGTATAGGCCTACTACGTTTTTACAGTAAAGAATATCATGTTACAGTTGAAGAGCATATTATAGTATTTGAAAGTCTATTTTCTGTCTATTTACACATTTTATAGCTGATTTTAAGTGCCTATTTTCTCTTTTAAAAGCCTATTTACTTGTATTAAAAGCCTATTTTAGGTACCTAAAACTAATTCTTTTAGAGCCTAAAATGCCAGGTCTAGTTATAAGATAGGCTATTTTAAACCTCTACATGTGAGAAACATTTCCATATTAATGTGACATGTGTTTTCAGGTGGCATAACGTTCGTAGGCATGATGGTTGGAGGAGTGGTGTGGGGGAACCTGTCAGATCGCATGGGCAGGAGAAGAACTCTTCTGTCTGCACTCGGGGTGAACGCCGTCTTCAGCGTCATAGCGGCCTTCATGCCTACTTATGGCACGTTCATGACAGCCAGATTCTGTTCGGCAGTCGGGTAAGAAGAGCAATAGATTATTAGCAGGGCTAGGATTTATATGTAATTACATATTTCTTAATTTCACATATAGACACATTTTTTTCACTTATCTCCATCTATTATGTTGTCCTCTATTCAATTTAAATAAATTTATTTTACATATTTTTCCATATTTCTGACATTAGTACATATTTATATGTAAAATAAATATTTGTCCATATTTAGTGATTTTAATGCAATATTCGTACATATTTCATTCTTAAGAGTAAAACTATATAAAACTGTCGTTTTCAGTGACAGAAAATATGGCAGCACAGGATAAGTCTACAGTTATGTACAGAAATGAATGTGTGAAAAATGTTTTGTGTTACATTGAATCAAATTTTTGTAATATAACAAAAATCATATACAAAATAATAATCTGACATTACTTGGAAATATTGACATTGTGAAAAAACATGATTCATGAACTCAAATGTATACGTGGACATTTAGCCGATCTTATCAAATGTAAAGTGGACAATGTGTTTTCAAGAAATCCAGGCTTTGAAGAAATGTGTAAAATCAGTGCAATCTTAAGTAGCTCGTCAAATGTAAAACTAGAATCAGTGAATTTTAAACATGCGCCAGTCACTTCATGTGCAGTAGAACGAAGCCTCAGCCAATACAAATCACTTTTGAAAATTTAAAACAACATTTTGTGGCATACTGTTGTGGTAGCAGAAATAATCAATGAATGAATCAAGTAAGTAATCTGGAAAAAATAAATTGAATAATTTAATTTATGAATCCAGTATTTGTAATGCATTTTTATAGGTTCTAAAAGTAACAAAGTTAAAAGTCTAGAGGTTAAATTTGTTTTGATGTCCATATTTTACAAAATATATTTGCATATATATATATATTTACGTATTTTGACATTTTTAAGTACATATATATGTACATATTTTGACATTTTTTAGTACATATAAATCCTAGCCCTGATTATTAGCTAACACAATGTTATTTTATTGAGATTTGTACAGGTGGTTGCAAAAAGGATGGGCCGACTAAATGTTCTAAATTCCAGGTACAGAATACTGCGGATGCTTGTCTCCTCATCGCCTGCATACACAAGAGAGCACACAACTAAAGCACAGAACTTGGCTGTGTTTTGTTTAAGAGGCTGATGTTAGTTAATAAATTGAATGGAGAGTCAATTCTGGATATGTTAGGTTATCAAACGGATTAAATAAGAATATCGCTGAGCAATATAAAATCAATTGCAGGCAATATTGAATTATAGAGGGTGTTAATAAATAACACAGAAATATTTTATCTGTGTATAGCGGGGACAGAGACAAGCAATTTTTATTACTGGATTTTTTCTGTATGACGTAAAACTATCAGGGCATTAAAGTCATTGCAATTTGGTGCTCATAAGTCAATAATTGAACGAAATAGGGTTAAAATTGTCATTAAATTGACTTCATGCCTTCTTAGTAATCGATAAATTACTAGTAATTCTTAGTAACCGATTCTTAATCATACATCAACAGGTGTATCATGTTTTAGAGTTTTCATAATCCGCAAAATTTACAGACTATAAACATGACTGGCCGCCACTGCATTGCCTTTTTTCATTCATAACAAACGAAATTAATTTGTTTTGAATTTTTTCAAATGTTACTAGTCAGTGGCGGCTATACCCTGGGAGAATATTATAGGAGAAAAATTACACCGACACTGGGACTCGAGCCCAGGACCTTCTCCTATAATATTCTCATGAAGTGTCCAACAGAGACAATAATCTGTGGTTCATGAATACATATATCCATTTCATGAACTCATAATCTTCGTTACAGATGGCTGAGTTCTGCCAATGAAGATCACAGTAATAGTTATAATTTCTTTTACACTTAGAACTGCAATTATCTAACGAACAAGGATCGGCCCTTCCTTTTTGCAGGCGACTGTATGTAAAGTACCTTTGGTACCGGTAGAAAAAGTAGAAATAATGATAACAGTATATATACTAGCATAGGCTTAACCAGGCCGACCATATGGGGGGGTTATAAAGGAATACCTCCCAGGGAGAGAGGGGTCCGGGGGTCCTCCCCCGGAAAATTTTAAAAATTAAGATGCAAAATAACGGGGTTTAAGCTTCCAGGGGTACTCCCCCGGAAAATTTTAAAAATTAAGACGCAAAATAACGAGTTTTAAGCTTCCCACGCTTTATACTTGTATTAAGTAATTTATGGGCAGACTTAAAAAAATTATACAATTTTCCTTTTTATAATCAATGGGAGGGGGGGGGTTCAAACCCCCAAAACCCCCCCGTCGGTACGCCTATGTATACTAGCATCATATCGTCCAAAATGCTTGAAAGGTTCATAATCATTAAGAACTATGTTGCAAACATATTTCATAGTTGATCAGTATAATGTATGGCACATTTGATTACAGCATAGGGGGTTCACTACCGATAGTGTTCGCATACTACAGTGAGTTCCTGTGCAAAGCGGACCGCAGCAAGTATCTCAGCTGGTTGCTCACCTTCTGGGCTCTCGGCGGAGTCCTAGTCGCCATCCTCGCCTGGGCCATACTGCCCAGAACAGGTGTGTATGTTGCTCAAATGCTTGGGGATGCTATGGCACTCTGCATGCTGTGTTCTTTTTTCAGAAACATTAAAATGGCCATTAATCTATATATATATATATATATATATATATATATATAAGGCTTTGTCCTGCTGACTGAATGAATGACTGACTGATTGACTGAATGACAGGAATCAACGTACAGCCTAAACTATAAGGTAGAGACTTGGAATTTTGACAGTGCCTTCGTTTCATAATGTAGGTGCTCACTAAGAAAGGATTTTGAAAAATTCTGATTCTAAATGCCAAAAATTAAATGTTTTTGAAAATACTTAATCCCTTTTTACATAGAATTATCAATTCCAAATCACAGAATATATTGTTGCCAAATGGTATCAGACGGGCTTGGAAAAAACAAATGAAATGCACTTTTGACAAATAAGAGAAGTTATCAAAATAATTCATGTTATAAATAAATATTACAGAATGAAATCCACTAAAATAATGGAATCACATAACTTTCTCTACCCTGGACATAGAGAAAACAAAACGAGGTATGGTAATGTGTATATTATTATATTATATCGCAAGTTTTTGGAGAGAAAAGTATGAAGGCTTTATGGTAACATAAGAGTGGGAAATTTCCCGCCTCGATATTACAATTTTTTGTTACATGAATTTCTGTTTCTTCTTATTTAAACCTCTACCAGGCTTGCTGTGCACTGTACAAGCGATGGGATGCAAAATTCTAGATCCTCTATGAGCCATAAAAAACTATATCAAGCGTTTTCTGAGGGAATAGTTTGAGTGTAATAAGTCGTTCTTCCTATTTCAAATTATAAATGCCTATATAAGGACCTAGAATTTAAAATTGAAAATCCTTCATAAGCTAATTTCCAATTACAAAATACAAAACCCGGGCGACGCCGGGTCTTTTAAGCTAGTCCTTGTATAAACTAGGTTTGTTCCTAAAATTACACGAAATTAATGAAAAATCGTGAAGAAGTGAACACTTACATAACCTAAAACGGCGTAATTTACATATTTGACAGGTGGTCATGATATTGGAAGAGGCGGGTAAGGCGGGAAAACTTTACGCAGAATCCATTTTATCGTGAAACAGAGTAGGGTAATAATTGTCGATGTTAACTGTGGGTATGGTCCTGTCTCTAAACCTAACCTAACCTGTCATAAACATCGATCATGTCACAAAGCTGTATGTCATTAACCTCGCGCTACCTGTTACTAACTTCCCGCGTGTAAAGCCGTTGGCAGCATTAAATGCGACAACAAATGAGACGAACGATCATAGACGGCCAATCAGTATGTTGGAAGACGTAAACCGCTTGAAAGCATCTAGCAGTGCGTGCATAGTGTCATACCTGAGAATATAAAAGGCTGCCGAACACTCAGGACGTTCAAGATGAAGTTAGTTGACCACTTGACTGCCAACCATTAACATTTATATTATATACTACTTTCATGTTAAAATTGTTGCTTTTGTATGAGTTTCATTTATTTTTATTTTACTTTTTCTTCTTTTTCTACCTATTATTATTATTATTATTTTCTGTCTAATTTGTTCTACTTAAAATGTTGAATTTCCATAATCTACATAATATAATCATGTTACTTTTTTTTTTCTTTCTTTCTTTTTTATTCTTAACTAGCATGTGCCCGCGGCTTCGCCCGCGATAATTATTTAAAGAATTAAAAATTAAGAGCATAATAGTTAAATCATTACATTTATTAACACCTAAATCGCATGGACTACATACCACGATCAGATAGCATCGACTGGTAAAAGCGACCTCAGATTCGAGTTTCTTGGCCAAGAAAACCTCTGTATAGTGAGATTCGTCCAAATAAAACAACGTTTGACCATATTTAGGGCTTACAACATTCAAGCGATCGCGAAAGTTTTGTTTTCAAGGTTTGACAAAAATAGCCAAAGCCAACTGTAATTGATTTGACATTGAAATGTATAACTGAAAACTTATGTTTTGAAAACGCAAAAAATGCACGTTTTTTGCCAGTTTTTCACTCATAACTCACGAACGAAAACTAAAATTAAAATTCCGGCTTCGAGGTGCATTTTCCGACCTTTCAGCACACCTATGTTTAAAATTTCAGATCTCTGCGTTCAGTAGATTTCGCTGGACATCGAGGAGAATTCCTTTTATTAATATAGATAATATGAATTATAATGATACCTTCTCTAATTTGTCAAACATCCATTCAATTTAATCGAAGCCCACCTGATACCACTGGTAACAATACGTTCTGTGAATTTGTTTTGATAATTCTATGTAAAAAGGGATTAAGTATTTGCAAAAACATTTAATTTTTGGCATTTAGAATCAGAATTTTTCAAAATCCTTTCTTAGTGAGCACCTACATTATGAAGCGAAGGTACTGTCAAAATTCCAAGTCTCTACCTGTTATAGTTTAGGCTGTACGTTGATTCCTGTCATTCAGTCAGTCATTCATTCAGTCAGTCAGTCAGGACAAAGCCTTTTATATATATAGAGATTAAATTATTTGGTGAGGTTTGAATGTATCCAACTCTGGTTAGTGGAAGAGAAGGCTTTAAGGCCTTAACTACACCAGAGGGAAATAATAAATAAATAGTAACCCCAAATCTGTGTAAAATAACTATTTATATGAAACCGACAGTCACTTTTATTGAGTAGCCACTTCTATAATTAAATATCTCTGTATTTAACTCCAAACAGATGTAGTTCAATAGAACTAGATAAATACACCCGGCAGATTCTTAATTCAGATATAGAAGTTCGTCTTCGGGCAATTAGAGTAAGTTGAAAATTACGTTATTTAACACACTCTAAAAACCGTCATGAAAGAGCGCCATTAGCGGTTAAATTAGAATTAATGCGAGAATGTTGTCAATTATGAGGACGAAAATTAGACGCATGCAGAGGCCTTGGCTTCTTATATAGCGTAGGCCATGGCCTGAGTCTTTTATAACACGTTCTCAATTGTTGGAACAAATGAAAGTATTTTAATATTTTATGAGACAAGCTTTCATAAACATGGCATATGAAGTTAAAATTCACAACTAAGGGAGTTTATTTGGAAGAAAGTACGATATATTTGTGTACAAATTATATCTCTATGTATATATATAGAAATATCATTACATTGTATTCATAAAGTGTGGAAATGCTTCGACAGCTGTTGTGCATGCTAGCTTTAATTATAAATGTGTTTTGTATGGAAAATTACAAAGAGAAGTTCAATTGCTACACATGCCGTTCTGAACCTGACAACCAGAATCTGTTTTGTGAAAACCCTTTCAAAGCTATGAAGGACTTGTTAAGACAGTGCAAGCGAGGTGAGACCTTCTGCATCTATCTAGACGCTGTAACCAAAGACGATCGGTATTATTTAGACAGGGAACATAACATAACGAGGCAATGTGCTACCAAGGAGAAGTTCAGAGTTATGTGTAACGAATACAGGCGTTATGCTATACGTGATCAACACAAGTGTGAATTCTGCGTTGAGAGCAACTGCTCTAACTATGAAGATACTTATCATGTCAGATTTAGCGCGGCCTCTCTCCTAAGTGCTCTGTCCTGGAAATACGTTATTTTTGCAATTTTAACGTTGCAATTTTTACTGGATCACATTCTGTAAAGTTAATAGTAAATATAATATGACCCATTATTTTATTTCATACTAACGTTGATATTTATATACAGGATGTTAGTGAATAACACCGAAATATTTTACCTGTGTTTAGAGGGGAAATAGACAAGCAACTTTTATTAGGAGAGTTTTGCTCTATTACGTAAAATGTGTATGCTATAGGGCATTAAATTCATTACAATTTGGTGCTCATAAGTCAATAATGAAGCTAAATAGGGTTAAAATTTTCAATAAATTGGCTTCATGCCTTCTTAGTGATCGAAAAAACCTGATTCTTATTCATTCATCACAACTGTATCATAATTTAGCGTTTTCATGATCTGAAAAATTTACAAACTAATCACATGACTGGCCATAACTGCATTAGTTTTGTTATTCATAACTCCAGTGTTAACAACGAACTTCCTCTGTTTCGCATCATTTCAAATGTTAAGAGTCAGTGGCGGCCACGCCCATGAATATTTTATGCTGCAACAGGAAAAATTGAATCCTTAGGTAGAGCAAAAATCTCTTCTCTATACACAGGTAAACTATTTCGGTGTTATTCATTAACACCCTGTATAGCTTAGATAAAATGATAGCATTACTATTCGTAAGAAATGATTCTAAGTTCCATGCGCAATTCACACCAACACACTTTTGCTTTCTCGTTGTTGCTGTTGCTTGTTCCTTGTTGCTATGGAAACAAAACAAATTTCCATGCGGTAAGAGTTTCCGTTCGGTAAGAATTTATTTACGCCACACATCTTAATACAAGCCTTTATGGACAAGGCCTCAGGACAAATATTCGGTTCCCATAACAACAAACACATGCGAATCACTTTCTGAAATATAACATCCATCTTCAATAGTGTATAAACATAATATTTTCATCCAATACCTCAATTAATATAATTAAATTTATATAAATAATCATCGTGCAAAAAATAGCATGTAATACTCCTGCCGTAAGCGCATAACGGATCTCGGAAAATTGAAAAAACTCGGCGCGAGCGCCTCGTTTTTTCAAACTCTTTCCTCGATCCGTATGCACCGCTTACGGCACTTGTATCGCAATATACTATTACTGTACTTCTCTTTTGGGTTAGATACTTTGTTGGAATTTTATAGACATCGGCAAGAATTTGACTTCGACAGCTTAAATATTAAAGGGATTTTTTCTTTAAAATATCGATTTTATACACAAAAAATTGCTCTAACGATTTCAATATAAATGTAAAATTCGAAACTTCTATCTACAGACCAAACTAATACAATTGCTATAGACCCATTCATTTTTCTGTAAAGCTACTTAGGGTGTAGTTCACTCTTGTCCAATTTAATTTTTCTAGGCGATCTCAATTACACAAGATACATGAAAACCTTCCACAGCAAATTTGTACAGAAAATTAAAATGAATGTATTTTGTCATACACATACACTTAAGTGCTAATTTCAGAACATATTATATGTTAATTAAAATATGAATATTTTGTTGCCCATAGTAACAAGAAAACTATAATCTACTTGTAGTTGTGAAATGCTTTGCAAAATACTTTTCACTCGCACGAAGGGCGGATAACCAGCTAGGAAGATATAATATTCCATTTCGCCTTTCTGCTCTGATTAGACTACCACGCATAACAAGAAGATGATGCGGGTAGTCTAAACAGTTCAGCAAGGCGAAATGCAACGTTCATATTACTAATAAAGCTTTATATGTTGTGTGTATATATATATACAATATTAATGCCCTATATTTATCCGGGGACGGGCCCGGATTCTTTGGTTTTTGCTAGCTAACTGTGATATTTTAATATAATTATCAATTTCAAAGTCATGGGAGTTAGCGTTGCCACCTGTCCCGAATTTGGCGGGACATCCCGCATTTTAAGAACATTTTCAGCGTCCCGAATTATGCCTAAGAGGTTCACATTATATATTTTTTTATTATTTTGCTAGCCTTTTCCTTTCTGATGTCAGTCTTACTGTTACATAGCCTATTCAGTTTTGGCTTTGTAATTAATATATATAATCTTTCTCTTATTAATAAATTGTTCCATGTACAAATTTAGGTATGAAAATCGGCGATATGCATAATATTCGATAAGTGTCCCTCCTTAGCCTTACCAAAAGGTGGCAACCCTATGGCAGTCACATACGTAGTCCAATTTTATAAAACCTAAAAATGGCTAAATAAGATGTTAGAAACTAAAAATGGCTAAAACTGCTTTTGAGTAAAATACGTTAAAATAATTATAATTTTAAAAATCTGATGTGAAAGTCACATAACTTCCTCTGCCCCCCAAAAAAGTTAGCAGTATTCACATATCAAGACACAATTTTACCCTATTATTATCCTATAAATACCTCTTCTTTCAATGATGCGACTAAAAGCGCAGGCTAGCCTATATAACAAACTTTAAAAAAAGAACAAGTGACTGCAGACGTTTATTGAACTTTCCGCCGTAAAGAATAATTTCCGAAATTATCGAATATTTCCCTCAGATACTTCTTTACTCTATACCGGGCCAACAATACATCTTTCTCACTTCACATTCTTATATAGAATAAGAGGCCGTGGAAGAGCGTAATTAAGTTGTTCATCACGCAAGATAAACTTTCTACAAACAGTGGGTGAACAGTGGGTGGCCTGTAACTACCCTCAGAGAATTTTTTCGAAAAAAAGTTTCAAATAAAAGTTTTAGCTCTCAGTAAAAGGAACACATGTGCAAATTTTAAAGAAAATCGTTAGAGCCGTTTTCGATAAAATCGCGAAAAACAAAAATTTCTTCATGTAAAGTCCCCTTAAAAATAAGATAAATTTGTCGCCAATCTTCGAATCACATCTTCAGAAGGTACCTGACCCAAATACGAAATTTTGTTTTCATACGATTCACCGTTTCGGAGCTAGCCTGTTCACAAACTTCCACACAGACAGACAGACACACAGACACACACACAGACATGTTTCCAAAAATAGTATTTTTGGATTCAGGGGGCCTTGAAACGTGTATATATGCTAAAAACTCAACTTCGAATTTTAGGGTCGAAAACAATACTTCCTCTACCTATAGTACCTATGGTACGGGCAGAGGAAGTAAAAATTAATCTAATTATTACTGTTCTACTAAAAATTACATTTTGAATATCTACCTACATTTTGCACACTGCTCATTGTTGCTAGTATATTATTTGGTGAGAGAAAATATATCATTGCGCTATGTAATTTTGCCACTTTGTACCCCATTGTCCGGTAAAGGAAATCTTAGTAAAGTAAAACTAAAGTGTGGAAAGTGTTCCCTATTACAGGCCATTGAGGCCCAGAGGGTTCCAGGAAGTGAGGCTCCCAGATTTTAGACATTCGGCACGTGATTGTGTTAAGGTTGTTAGCCTTAAGCGCCGGCCGAAAGGAAATCTTAAGTGAACCAAAATCCCCGGTTTCTTTAGAAGGTTAATATCAAAACGATGTTTCTTATATTTTTCGGTATTTATTCCTTAACCGTAAAGCATCACGCTATCCTTTCACAAATAACGTGTTACCACAGTATAAGTATTAATACAGTACAGAAACTCAGTCCGTTTTTCTGCCAGATGAGCATGCGCGCGCATTTACTAGCGATCGTAGCAGCCATAAAGTAAGACTACAGAAACTACTCCGGGAAGTATGTAAATAAATAGGAGTGTTGTATTTATTAGAACACGCGATATTCGAAAGGACCTTATTATTTTGCTGTAAATTTCAGTAACAATAAAAGACAAAATCCTGAATTGCATTTCTTCACTTTCTTGAAACATCCAGAAAGGTAAGAACGAAAATAAGTAATATTTATTGTAGGTCTACTGGCTTACTCGTGATTCTGGTGTGGTTATGTTTCAAGTTACTTTAATGTAATATTTTTATATTTTATTCTGTTGTAATGATTTCTGGTGTATAAAATAGGTCATTAATGGTCGACTAGAAAACCTAGTAACAAAATATGTAAAATATTTGAGTGAAAATTACCGTCTATGCATGACACACGCCGAAAACAGACAGTTTATGAAATCCTATAGTCCATTTAAGGCAAAGAATCAAAATACACTGTCAACAATGACGTGTAGGATGAACAACGTGACAGACCTATAATATAATTTACGTAATTAATACGTAGGCTATTTAATATCATAATTTGAATTATAAATTATATTAAAGGGCAATGATTTTAAAGGTAAAGTACTAGGCCTAGATACAGTCCTTAACAGTAGCCTATTTAGATATTGCTTACCTCTTCTTAACTAGAATATAATACATTATCTGTTTTATTATTTCTTAAATTTAAAATTAGATTTGCATTAAATAAAAATATTCTGTATTTTTCTCTTTTAACATAACATATTTTGCGATGTGTTTATGTATTTTCCCAAGTCATTTGATATGATGAGAATGTAATTTTCATCTCCGCATGGAGCGCTAGTGTCGTCCAGCCAACATGTTGTCATAGGACTTTTAACACACAGTTTCTTTACTGTATTAATACCACTGCCTTCTAAACTGTATTAATCGTGTATACACTGCCTGTCTTATACGGCTAATTTTGCGTACTCGGCGACATTACAGATGGCAGCACCTTTCACACCCAGACTGCTTCTTGTTTTTTGCTACGACATTGTTGATTATGTAGTGCTGTCACCGCCGTCTCATAATCACTGCCTTCTAAACTGTATTACTCCTCGAGACGGCGGTGCTCATAATATAGTCTATCAATGCGTCTAATTAATTAACATTTATTTTAATTATTGCTCCAAAATTCCATTTCAAGGTAAGTGTCATATACTGGAATAATATTACGTTCTAAACAAATAACACAAGTATCTGTGTCTTTTTAATGTTTATTTTGATTAGTGATTGCTGCAATCTGGGTGTGAACTGTGTCGCCTCTACTGGATAAATTAGGCAATTTAACAATACTCTGAACTCCATGTTAAAATAAAGCATAGGACAGGCAGTGTAATTCTCGAGACGGCGGTGATTAATACTTATACTGTGGTGTTACTTTAAGTTACAGCATTAGGGGAATCTGACGCATGCACAGAGATAGCGTTGATAAACCTAAGTAATATGTTTGCAGGTAGTGGAGTGGTGCTGGAGAACAAGGAACACTTCAGTGCGTGGCACCAGTTCTTGCTGGTCTGTTCTCTGCCATCACTAGCAGCCATCATAGGACTCGTGTTCCTGCCAGAATCTCCCAGATTCCTCCTAGAGGCGGGGCGCGAGGTGGAGGCTATGATGGTATATCAGGTGAGATAATTAATGCATACAAACATCAGTTCCTTCTGTCTGATAGAAATTTTGTCTTTAATGGTAAATTTGCGATTTTCTGTTCTTTATCCCCCTCCGTTTATAAACTTTCTTCACTCGAAGGATACCGAAACTCCCAATGTAGTTAGTCTTATATACCTAGGTAGTACGGAATTTTCGTCTTCTGATGCCCGGTTTCTACAAACTAGTGAATTACCTATGGGTAAATTATCCATGGGCAAATTAGTTCCTAATCACCCACAATGATATAATGAGGAAGGTCTTGGAGTTGTACCGTTAATTTAATTCAGAAGGCTTTGATTCTCATTGTTTAAATATTACTATTGATCCTATGAAAGGTTAAATTTTATCCAGTCATCCATGAAAGGATAAATTAACCCGAAGATTTACCCTTGGAAAGATCTAGCCCGAGTTTGTAGGATCATTTTTTCTGTCATTTTCATATTTACCCAGAGGACATTTATCTAGAAACTCGCCACAAGTGTATGTGATTGCTATCTTTAAATTATTTGTGTTGGTGTGGTGTTATTTTTGTGTAAATTCTGTCCATTGGATAATTTACCCATAGGTAATTCGCGAGTTTATAGAAACCGGCCATGAATCTGTTAGACTTCTGTAAATAACTTTAGGCTTCAAACTAAGCAGTTATAGATACAAGGTTGCAAAAATAAAAAATAAAATTGATTTTTAAAATCCATAGATTTCTTACTGTCATGGTCACAGGAGGGGATATACGAGGGACAAAGTCCACAAAGTAAGATACCCTGGGTCCATTTACAGAAACAAAACACAATTTCAAGTAAATAGTTATTACAACAGCCAGTGTTCAGCTATTTTTCAACATATTCATCACCGGAATTCAGACATTTGTCATAACGTGGGACCAACTTTTGAACACTTGTGTCGTAGAAGTCTGCCGCCTGGGATTTGAACCACTATGTGACAAACATCTTCGCCTCTCTGTCATTATTTGACATTACGTGAGGTGTAGGAAAAAATGGAAATCACTGGGAGTGAGGTCCGGGCTGTAGGTGGATGTTGGAAAATCTCCTAGCCGAACTTTTCGAGGAGACTTGCAGGGAGGTGTTGAAATCTTCACTCTACAGCTCGGACCGCGCACCCAGAGATTTTCATCGTTTCCTACCCCTCAAGAAATGACAGTGAATGACAGAGAATGGTAGAGATTGACAGAGAAACGGGGAAGGTTATCACACAATAGTTCAAATTCCAGGTGGCAGATTTCTAAGACACAAGTGTTTAAAAGTTGGTCCCATGGTATGACAAATGTCTCAATTCTGGTGGCGAATATGTTAAAAAATAGCTGAACACTTGCTGCATCTGTTGCAATAAATGTTTCCATTAATTTTTGTTTTGTTTTGTTTGTGTAAACAGCCCTAGGGAAACTTACTTGTCAACGGCCCTCGTACTTTTAGGTAAATCTGGTTGAAAATAACCATGATTCATGGATTACCATGTGTTACAGAGAATCTACAAAAGAAACAATATGCACAACCCAGCAGCGCATGCTCAGTACCAGCTTTCTGAACTGGAACTGCCCAGTAAGAGACCTTCTGGTCGTGGCCTGTCTTCGCCACCCTCTCCAGGGAAGTCAGTGTTAGCAGACATGACGTACAGTATCGAAATGGTGAGCCATTCTTCCAACAGCGTTATTTCGAGTTCTCTGATTGTGACCCTCACATGACTTACTCATATGTGTTTTGTTTTAACAGTTCTGGAATTCGTTCCTGCAGCTGTTCGTGCAGCCTCACCTTCCTGTCACCGCAGTGCTCATCATACTCTGGTTCACAGCTTCGTTTGGGTAAGTAACTTAAGTATTGAGAGTGGTTTTCTAACTACTTCTAGAATCCTAAAATTTTGCAATTTGTAATTATTTATTTTATTTATTTATTTACTACTAGCATGTGCCCGCGGCTTCGCCCGCGATAAATATTTCAAGAATTAAAAATTAAGAGCATAATAGTTAAATCATTACATTTATTAACACCTAAATCGCATGGACTACACACCACGATCAGATAGCATCGACTGGTAAAAGCGACCTCAGATTCGAGTTTCTTGGCCAAGAAAACCTCTGTATAGTGAGATTCGTCCAAATAAAACAACGTTTGACCATATTTAGGGCTTACAACATTCAAGCGATCGCGAAAGTTTTGTTTTCAAGGTTTGACAAAAATAGCCAAAGCCAACTGTAATTGATTTGACATTGAAATGTATAACTGAAAACTTATGTTTTGAAAACGCAAAAAATGCACGTTTTTTGCCAGTTTTTCACTCATAACTCACGAACGAAAACTAAAATTAAAATTCCGGCTTCGAGGTGCATTTTCCGACCCTTCAGCACACCTATGTTTAAAATTTCAGATCTCTGCGTTCAGTAGATTTCGCTGGACATCGAGGAGAATTCCTTTTATTAATATAGATAATATGAATTATAATGATACCTTCTCTAATTTGTCAAACATCCATTTAATTTAATCCAAGCCCACCTGATACCACTGGTAACAATACGTTCTGTGAATTTGTTTTGATAATTCTATGTAAAAAGGGATTAAGTATTTTCAAAAACATTTAATTTTTGGCATTTAGAATCAGAATTTTTCAAAATCCTTTCTTAGTGAGCACCTACTGAAGCCTAGTGAAGCGAAGGTACTGTCAAAATTCCAAGTCTCTACCTGTTATAGTTTAGGCTGTACGTTGATTCCTGTCATTCAGTCAGTCAGTCAGGACAAAGCCTTTTATATATATAGAGATACCTGATGTAAAAGTCAAGTAAAGTGTTCCTTATACAAGCCATGCAGGCCCAGAGGGTTCCCACATTTTAGACATTCGGCACGTGAAGGTGGTAAGGTTGTCAGCCTTAGGCACCGGCCGCCTTTACCCCCAGGATTGCTCCTGGTACTCATTTCTGTTGGAGACTGAGTCGACCCCAGGGCCATAGTGTCACCAGAAGGATTAGGCCAGCTGAAAAACTCCAACGACCTCATCGGGGATCGAACCCGCGACATTCCGGTTTGTAACCATTATACAGTGAAATTACAATTATCTACATTAATTGGAACCGGATCCGATCTGAATAAGTAAATATCCGGATAACTTGATAAAAGTTAATTTCTTTAAAAATAAAAATAAAAAAACTAAATAGTTCAGTACTGTACTTACATAAATTGTCACATCTTAGGCTAAACATATCAGTCAGAGTCAGTTGTATTGCTGACAAACTATCGGTTTTCTCGGCTAAAAGTTTTGCTTTTTTCGAAAATAATCGGCCCTGAAAGAGGCCCTGAGCAGAGGCCAATGCTCTCTGCTGCAAAATCTACTTGAATACGGCCTCAAAGCGATATCCGGATATTTGGAGTTCGGATAATTGAAGGTCTACCGTATTATGTTACTAAATTGATATTTACGATCCGAGGTTAAACTTTATGACAATTTTATTTAAAAAAAAATTAAACTGGAAACAATTGAAGAATGTGTAAAATTGTAAGTTCAGGGAGATTAAGATAATTCTGGGGACAATCCAGGGACAGAAGGATAAATCAGGGGACTGTTTGACACAATAGTGTAAGGTTTTATTATAAAAAACATAAAAATAGGAACTGACTAGTTGGATAAATGAAGTTAAGTGAATATATGTAAATTTAGGTATGAGTATTTATGAACCGATCATTTCTACTATGGCAATGCAGTCAGACAAGCAAAGAGTAGTAGGCTACTTACACGTCAGTTGGACATAACCCATCGTAAGCAGAGCGTTGATGTAATTTGGAGCCACACTTCGAGATTTACCAGACCACCGGAGTTACGACGTCAAACCTTCTTGTGACTGGGCAGTTCTGCCGTGTGTGCCATTAGGCTTAGATTATGTAGTATGATTTAGCCTTCAAGGGAGGATAAGTCATAACTATTGAGTTTAACATTGTTTCCATCAGTTATGTAATTAATCACAAATACTCATACCTGTTGCTTGAGGATCATGAAATTCCACCTTGAGAATTGCTGCTTAGCTAATCACACACAAACAAACAGTCTATTGTCTGTTTGTAAGTGCTTATGACATAAGACAATATAGTAATGCTTCTCTGGGGTCCTGGGTTAGTGCCAGGGCACCACAACATGTTGTAAAAATCTCGAGAAGGGTTGTATGATTGGAAATAGGGAAATACATAGTTGTTTTGTTGTGTTGCAGGTATTATGGTCTAACGATATGGTTCCCAGAATACATAAAGCTGCTCAAGACAAGAGACTACGATTCACAGACTGTACAGTACTTGGGTGAATTCTATAATCACAGTTATTGGAACCAGTCAGTCATAGAGAATGTGCGGTATATAGACTCCAACTTCACAAGCTGCGTTTTTCAGAACCTCACTCTAAGTCATGTGAGTTTCGAGAACTGTACCATGGAGTTGGTGCGTTTCGAGATCATCAAATCCAGTCGTACCCACTTCATCAACTGTACAATCAGAGATTCAAGGTAATAATTACAGATCCTGATTTCTAAATGGGCAGACTGCCCAGGGTGAAAATTTTTTGAGGGGGTAATTTTTTGTTGTCGTTGTTGTAATATTAAAAAATTTGTATTACATAAAATAATATTGTGTCTCAAGAAAAATGGAAGAAATAATTGTGAAATATACTTTATGCCGATTTTATTTAAAAGAATTAAACTTAAAACAATGAAATAATGTTAGATTGAGTTTTAGATTCTCATTGTAGCCTAAAGTAGAAATAAGGCAACAATTTTTTTCATCCTAAAATACTGGTTTTAATATAAGCCTACCTATAAACATAAGTAAACATAAATAAAAAACTAAACTCCGTAGCGCTACATCCCTAGAGGGACTTGGCCAACCACCAGACCGCAGCGTCATCTACCGTAGGCAGATGGCAGGATTGGGGGAGCATGTAGCTCCTCAATTTGAATCACGAGGCTGAGTGCACCCCTACCAGACCTCCCTACCTCAGAAAAATCCGAGGAGGTACCGGGGATCGAACCCGGGCCGACGTCAGTCACGCTAACCACAAGACCACGCCGGTGGCCAAATATAAATAAGTATACGTTTTAAAATTAACAAATACGAGGGTTGGAAGTTTAACAGTGACAACTCATCTACAACACCAAGGCGAATTACAGGAATTTCAAATAGCTTTTGTTGAATGTTGGTTGGATATCCGGCATAGTTCAGAGCAAACAGGAACCTTCTATCACAACGAATGCCTTCACAGTAGTAGTAGTAGTAGTAAGTATTCTGCCTTCCGGCAGGTTTTCAAACTTGGTACGCGAATTTTGTTTTCCAAAACTGTCTATCCTCTGCTTCCTCCTTCAGCATCCAATATTTCCGCTTTTCCCTTAAATCGTCCAACAGCTGAATTCTTCTTCTTCCAAGTCCAGTTGTACCCTCCAGTCTTCCTTCTACGACATCATGTAATAAGCAGTTCCTTCTGAGAATGTGCCCAACCCAGTTTGCTTTCCTCTGACGAATTGTGTGTATGATTGGCTTCTTCTCACCCACTCTACTCAGAACCTCTTCGTTTGTCACCATGTCCATCCACTTTATATTTTCTATCTGTCTCCAGCACCACATTTCAAAACTTTCTAAATATTTCTTCTCTAATTTCCTCAAAGTCCATGTCTCTGATCCATACAAAGCAATACTCCAAATATAACACTTCACCAGGTTTTTACGTAGCTCTAGGTTCAGACTACTAGTTAGCAGAGTTCTCTTCTTCATAAATGCTTTCTTGGCCATGGCAATTCTTGATCTTATCTCCTTGGTGCAATAGGCATCTTTCGTCAGTACACTTCCTAAGTAACCAGAAGAAATTGAGCTGGCTCTATCAACCGGTCCAAAATGAATTTTGGATCTCACAGAAAGTCAATGATTAAAAATAATTCAATACCTTATACATTTTCTTGATTCACAATAATATGCAATAACATAATGAACTGTTTCAAGATTGGTTACAAAATTTTACTCATTATGATGAATGATTGAGTGTAACGAATGATTGAACCTCCGCCGGAAGGAAGTGAAGAACAAGTGACAGGCTTTGACCCATTTTGCTTTTTTTTGGTCTGTATGAATTACATGATTTTACTTTTAATTACATTGTTTTACGTAATAAATATAAATAATTAAAATAATATAAGGAATATTGTGCTTCCGTATGGACACATACATTCGAAATGAAACGTTTAAAAACGTACCACAGACTCATGAACTTTACCCAAATCATGCATAAACAAAAAGGAAGAAACCCTAATCTGATACCACTAAACAATAAATTGTTTAAAAAGCAAGTACTCGAATTGATTAAAACTAACTTGTAATGGTACTTTTACTCACTTTTTTCACATTATTCATTCTCAACTGTAAACTTTTAAATTTTAACATGAGGTATTTTGTTTGTATCTCTGTTATGTTATTGTAATTTATTTTTTCGTATCTTTATTCATGTATTTATTTCATATCAGCAATCTTATTTTTTTGCCTAAAACTGTAATATGTATGTTTTTTATATAATGTTTGTAATATAATTTTAGTATGACTGAACTGACCCCGAACATGAGCTACGCTCATGCGGGGTAAATTGTAATAATTGTGTTTATATTATTTATATTTGTATTTGTAATGATCTTGTAATAATCTGTATTCTTGTAATTTGTAATAATAATAATAATAAACCTATCCTATATTTTAAAAAATAATAAAAGAAAAGAATTGATAATTAAAAATTAAAATCCCGGTTTCGACGTGAACTTCACGATTAAAGTGCAATGTCCGGGAAAAAACTACCTCAGATTCGAGTTCCGTAGCTCAGAAAACTACGGCATAGTGTCATCCAAACCATTCAATACTCTTTTTTTTCTCGGTCGCCATGGCAAACTAAGCAAAGGCAGCATCAATAATTAGTTTCTCAATTGAATGCCGTCATGTTAATAGGTGGCATTGGATGTACATGGAATTATTTAAATTAAACTAAATACATTCCAGATTCATCGACACGGACTTCAATGACCAACATTTCGACCACTGCGAGCTGACAAACACTTCTCTGCAGTCTTTGTCTGCGGGATGTCCTCTGGACTTCGACTACAACATCCACGTGGAAGAAGTGTTCCAGGAGCATCTAGTGGGACAACTCGCCATTCTACCAGGAGCTCTCTTCTCTGCCCTCGCCATTGACAAACTGGGGCGGGTCAAGATTATTGGTATGATACTAAATTACCGTATTATTTTAATGCTAATGTCAATTAATATCTTTCATGCATCCTGTCATATGTCTAGCAACTTCTCCTATGACTTATACCATACAAAAAATTAAATGTACAGAGTGTTAATGAATAACACCCAAATATTTTACCTGTGTATAGAGGGGACTTTTTTTTTAATTTTTTTAAATTTTTTATTTGTAGACAAGCAACTATTATTAGAAGATTTTTGCTCTATGGATTCAATTTTTCTTGTTACAGCATAAAATCTCCCAGGGTATGGCGGCCACTGACTTCTAACATTTGAAAAAAAATGCAAAACAAAGGAACTTCGTTGTTAACACTATAGTGAGTAGTTATGATATAAAAAAAGACTAATGCAGTGGCGACCAGTCATGTAATTAGTCTGTAAATTTTGCAGATTATGGAAACACTAAATTATGATATAGCTGTTGACGATTGATTAAGAGTCAGGTTTTTATCGATCACTAGGAAGGCATGAAGTCAATTTAACGAAAATGTTTAGCTTATTTCGCGTGATTATTGATTTATGAGCACCAAATTATAATGACTTTAATGCCCTGTAGCATACACATTTTACGTCTTAGAACAAAAATCTCCTAATAAAAGTTGCTTGTCTAAGTCCCCTCTATATACAGGTAAAATATTTCGGTGTTATTTATTAACACCCTGTATAATAAATACTTACTTACTTACTCAATGGCAATCGAATGTTTTGGCGTACCGAAACCATTTACTGATACCCGTGACCTGTAAAATTGTAACTTTCATGAAAATAGGGCCCCTCTAAGATCTAATATGATGTGTTGACAGGTTCCTGTCGAGTGTAGCGGCATTTAGTTTGGATATTACTAAGTCCTTTGACTTTAAGCTTTTCCCTTGACATTCTATTTCTATATTTATATTTTTCATATGCATTTGGATTTAATGTGGATTCAATGTGACATAAACTTACCTGAAGAATAAAGCCATTATGTTATGCTCCACGCTAAACTGAAATTTTTACCTTAAACTTTACACTGAACTATGATTTGAAACTTAACACTTACAGTACTGTTGAATTTAAACTACACTGCCTGTCCTATGCTTTATTTTAACATGGAGTTCAGAGTATTGTTAAATTGCCTAATTTATCCAGTAGAGGCGACACAGTTCACACCCAGATTGCAGCAATCACTAATCAAAACAAGCATTAAACAGACACAGATACTTGTGTTATTTGTTTAGAACGTAATATTATTCCAGTATATGACACTTACCTTGAAATGGAATTTTGGAGCAATAATTAAAATAAATGTAAATTAATTAGACGCATTGATAGACTATATTATGAGCACCGCCGTCTCGAGGAGTAATACAGTTTAGAAGGCAGTGATTATGAGACGGCGGTGACAGCACTACATAATCAACAATGTCGTAGCAAAAAACAAGAAGCAGTCTGGGTGTGAAAGGTGCTGCCATCTGTAATGTCGCTGAGTACGCAAAATTAGCCGTATAGGACACGATTAATACAGTTTAGAAGGCAGTGATTTAAACACACTTACACCGGAAAAATGAAACATGAACTGAGCAATGCGATTTTTGCTTGATATATGGAGCGATTGTTGCAAAGACGGTCACAGCCGGCTCTGGAATTCGTACTTCGGTCACAAAATAATTGAATACAGTCTTGTAAATAGGCGGCATTGGCTGTGCGTGGCAAGCTTTAATGTATACAGATGTCTTTTGAAACAAATACTTCTTTCTTCTGTTCAATTTCCTTTCTTTCAGATCTAAGATTGAATTGCCTCTAACATGATGTTATGTTGGCAGGTTTATCCATGTTCCTGTCGAGTGTAGCGGCCTTGTGTATCTGGTTCCTATATTCAGACACAGCAGTGGTTGTGTTCGAAGCAGCTTTCAACTTCGTCTTCATCTCTGGTTGGAACGCTATCGATATAGCAACTATAGAATCATATCCAACACATCTCAGGTAGATTACGAAATAATTATTAAGTAGTTGTAATTTAATTCTATTAAATTTATTAATTTGCCAGAATGGTACTTTATGAGATTGCGTGCGGGAATGTCAATATATACAGAGTGTTAATGAATAACTCCGAAATATTTTACCTGTGTATAGAGGGGACATAGACAAGCAACTTTTATTAGGAGATTTTTGTTCTATGGATTCAATTCTTCCTGCTATAACATAAAATCTCCCAAGGATATGCACGCCACTGACTTCTAATACTTGAAATGATGGCAAACAAAGGAACAGTGAATATTGTGTAGTGGTCGGAAAAATCGTAAAAAATGACGATCGATATCTTACAACTCTGAGGGAAAAAAAGACAAACGAAAAATTTTTGTTAGGTCTGGAATTAGGAATAAAAACATAATGCAGTGGCGGGCAATCAGGTGATTAGTCAGTCAGTTTTGCAGATTACGAAAATTCTAAATTATGGTATAGCTGTTGATGAATTATTAAGAATCAGGTTTTTATCGATCACTAGGAAGGCATGAAGTCAATTTAATGAAAATTTTAACCCTATTTCGCTCAATTATTGAGTTATGAGCACCAAATTTTAAGGACTTTAATGCCCTGTAGCATACACATTTTACGTCATAGAGCAAAAATGTCCTAATAAAAGTTGCTTGTCTATGTCCCCTCTATACACAGGTAAAATATTTCGGTGTTATTCATTAACACCCTGTATATGTCCGTCTGTGTGTCTGTACGCGAAATAACTCAAATACGCTTTATTGGATTTTCACGAAATTTGGTATACGCATTTATAACGTCCATAGCAAGAAGCCTATTTATTTTGAACGACTAATTAAAAGTCACATGCTTTTTAAATGGGAAAACATGACTATACTACAATGCCGCGTTGCTAATCATTGAGGGCCTTGACTCCAATGGAGTCGTTTAATGTTTATTTCGTTGATCAAGTTGAAATGAGTACTACATAAATACTGTTATACACAGAAGGTATATTACTGTGAAATATTTAGGCCTACGTACGTTAAGCGGAGTTCTTTGCCAGTGCACTTTCTGTAATGTTCACATATTTTAGGCTTACCCGGGAAACATCTAGAGGAAGTAAGCGTATTTTCTTCTCCTAGAGATTGAATCAGTTTATTTGTTTATTTATACAGTATAATTTCAATATTTCAACATGTGCTTATGCTATTATCAATAACTTGCTATTAATGACTTGCCTAGCTATGTGTCTTACAAATGTATTTTATATGCGGACGACACGACTATTTTAACAACAAACAGTAACTCTGGGATGATTGAGCAGTTGAATAAGGATGTTTTAACAAGATCTGAACTATGGTTTGAAGTTAACAAATTAACTATTAACAAAGATAAAACTGAGGAAATTGTTTTTAGTTTGAATAATAAAATCAGGTAAACTGATGTAAAAAAGTGCCAGTATGTTTTTGTTTAATCAGTTATGACTGCAATTATGATATGCAGAATATGTTTTTTTAAAAATTGATTTCCAAGTTAAGATCCAGATTTATTCATTAAGCAGGGCTTACGGAAGAAGAAAGGTCTACCATCTCGGCACCTGGGTCATTTTAACGGTCTAGTTGGATAAGCGCATGTAAAACAATAGTGTTTTTTGTCATAGCTACCTGTATTTTAATTTCCAAGGCCTTATAAGATCACAGTAAAACAACAGGCTATGTTGTCAAGATAACTGATTTTCATTTTTTTATAAATTCTTTCGAATACGTATATTACCATAAAATAGACACTAAATTGAGCATTACTCCGAAACAGGTCAACCGATATTATCCATTATGAATAGACGTCTGTCCGTCCGTCTGTCCGTGCGTCTGTACGCACCATAACTCAAGTACGCTTTTTCGGATTTTCATGAAACTTGGTATAAACATTCATAATGTCGATGGGAAGAACCCTATTGATATTGAACCGGTACCGGAGCAATGCCCAATTTAGTGCCTATTTTAATAGATTATGGCGCCATCACTCAAATACGCTGTAACGGATTTTCATTAAACTTGGTATACCCCATTTATGACGTCCATGAGAAGTGCCCTATTGAATTTGAACCTAATCTGTTGACCGGTACCGGAGTAAAACCCAATTTAGTGTATATTTTAAAGACGCGGTAACTCAAATACGCTTTACCGGATTTTTATGAAACTTGGTATACACATTTACAATGTCCATGGGAAGACGTCTATTCATAATGGATAAAATCGGTTGATCTGTTTCGGAGTATTGCTCAATTTAGTGCCTATTTTATGGCAATATACGTATTCGAAAGAATTTATAAAAAAATGAAAATCAGTTATCTTGACAACATAGCCTATTGTTTTACTGTGATCTTATAAGGCCTTGGAAATTAAAATACAGGTAGCTATGACAAAAAACACTATTTTTTTACATGCGCTTATCCAACTAGACCGTTAAAATGACCCAGGTGGCCGAGATGGTATACCTTTCTTCTTCCGTAAGCGCTGCTTAATGAATAAATCTGGAGCTTAACTTGGAAATCAATTAAAAAAAAAACATATTCTGCATATTGCAGTCATAACTGATTAAAAAAAAACATACTGGCACTTTTTTACATCAGTTTACCTGATTTTATTTATTTACTATTTATTTATTTAATCAAGAATGAACATTACAGGTATACACCCAATTGCAATGTTCATGACTATACTAACAATACATCATGTACTTACAATAACACAAATATGAAGTAGATATAATAAAAAGGAGAAAAGGCTGGATAATGACCAATGTAAGGTAAGAAGTAAAGAGAATAGGAGATAGTAAAGAGAATAAGAGAGATAAGGAGTAAGCAAGCATGAAGGATGTAGAGAAAAAATAGAAATGAAATAAGAGTAAAACTAGTATAACAAAACAGTGAAAAGTATGTTAGTTGACAACGGTGTTACTATTCACACACACACATTCCTAAGAATTACCATTTTGGACAAGTTTTAACAGTTGGCTTGCAGCAGAGTTAAATTGTTTAAGATTCATTCCAAATATATCTATATTAAGTGGGTGGATTTGATTGTACCTATTCAAAGTTCTGTATATTGGTGAATTTTTGTGCAAGTCTGTGTTTACTCTAGGAGTAAAAAATAGTTTTCTTAATCTACTATTTTTACTGGGTACATATATATACATTTTTTCTATAAGGCTTGTATCGTCAATATGGGAATTAATTATTTTATACAGAAAACTTAATGACTGACATGCTCTTCTATGTGACAAAGCTTGGAATTCAAAATTTTCCAGGAGTTTATCATAATTCATATACAATGGATAAAAGCCACAAACTTTAAACATTAAAAACTTGAGGAATTTGCTTTGTACTTTTTCGATCATTTTTTTGTTCTTTACAGTAAACGGATCCCAAATGATTGATCCATATTCCAAATTTTGTCTAACGAGAGAATAATATGTTGTTTTATTTTGTCTAACAGGACAACAGGATACGGACTGCTGGCTGCCACGTGTCGCCTGGGTGGAGTCCTGGGTACAGTCACCTTCAGCAGCATAGTAAGCACGAGTCGCGCGATCCCCATGCTGACAACCGCAGCAGTGCTCCTAGTGGGAGGGATCGTCTCTGTCAGACTTCCGGAAACCAACTCCGTGCTGCTATAAACATCTGCACAATATATACGTCTCAGAATCTGGTCAAAATATATAATTCAGTGCTGTGGGAAATCATCTTAGGCCGCGAGCATGTTGGAACGAAGATAAAGGAGCAATGAAACAGGAGAATGGTAGCGTTGATTAGCATCGACGTGTTTATGTTAGAGCAAATATAAAACATAAGATAGTCGATAATGAACTAATCTATTTTCTTCATTTTTATCATATTTCGAATTGGAATCATATCGATGATATTGATCGACTGTACGTCTCCATAGTGATACATGAAGCCATAAAGTAAATAATCATTAGGGTAAGGCATTTAATGACCATAAAATAGTGAAAAAATGCAAAAGAAAAATGTGTTTATGACCTAAAAATAGTGAAAAATGACACGAAATTTTTAAAAATTACCAATAAATTTACCATTATTACTTATAATTAGTTTTTTTTTAAGTAATGAATTGCTAAAAGCAATTTAATGGATGACAGTGCGTTATATATGTGAATTTAGAATATAAAACACACTTATTTTGTTACTAAAGACGTAAGTAAATTTATACTACTTGGACACCCTTAGCGAAAAAGAAATTCTTTCAAAACCCACATGCCCATCAAATTGCCCCTAGCAAATATGTGACATTAAAAAATAAATTTAAAAAATATTTCTTGCTACAAGACAAACTGCTATAACCTGAATTAAAATGAACTATGAACACTTGATGGAGATTCTCAAATAAAAGCGATTGTCTTGTCTGAAATTACGATTTTTCGACTGAAACGACCTAAAAATTTCCAAAAAAAACCCTTTCTCTTGAAAATTATGAACAATTCAAAATGAATTATAAGTTGCAAGAAAAAAGTTGTCAATTACTTTATGATACACATTTGTATATAATCGAACTAAACTTTAACCTTCATATAAAAAAGATGAAAAATCATCAAATGCATTGCCCTAATAATCACATTCCACACAATAAACAAGATAGTCATTTACCGAGCAAGTGGCCGAGATATTTTTCATTTAAACGTGGGTTCGCCTGAAGCTCGCGATTAGACTACACGCAATACTCGTGTGCGCTGCAAGTAGTCTAATCGCAAGCTTCAGGCGAACCTACTTTTAAATGCTTGACTTTCACATTCACTTTGCTGGATGGATAGCTGGGCTATTGATGAAGGCAGACCCGGAACGAAGCCGTGGGATGGTGACCATAACTAGTCAAAGGCTCTTTCAGGCTACGGAGACACCGGCACCCTCATAATTCATTTTTCTTTCTTTATATTAAACACTTCTGTACAGAGCAGGAAAAAACATTCAATGTAAATTAAGTCATATGATAGTGCCATTTTACTATAGGAATACATAAAAATCTTCGAATAAAGGTTAATTTTACATATCCAGTTGAATAAAATTGGAAAAGTCATGCATCAAGAACGGGAACAAAAAATTATATTTCGACCTTATTCTGTTGACTTATGTTTACAGACTAGTGTAAATAACACTCTAAATGCATTCTAGTCACAACCAAACTGCAATAAGTATGGAGACGTAAATATTAATACATGTTAATATGTTAACATTTTGTTAATTCCAATATTAATATATCGATAAAGAATCTTCTGTTATCATTTGATTGTTAAAAAATATCCGTTTTATATATGATTCAAGATTTTTTTTACAAAGAAATTTATCAATCTAAGCAAATCTCTTAGTCATTTTATATTGCACAGTTTTCTAAGAAATATTATGAATGCAATTGAGGAATTAGAAAGAGAAAAAATAATAATTTGTTTATTTGTAAGAAAAAATAAGCACTAGTTTTGTTAGTTATAAGCATGCTACTTTGTTAGACCATCGTTGTATTGTCCTCTTTTCCTTCTTGAAAACAAAAGAAAGCGAGAACCGAGCAAGATTTGATAACATAAAAAAAAAAAATCTATATTATATTTTCCGAAGTTCGGTGCCTCGAAGCATTTTGATTGGCTCTTGAAGACATCCTATCAGGGACCAAACTGCCATAAACCGACAATTTTTAAATTTTTAAAACATCATAAATATTATATATATATAAGGTCTTGAAACCCCAAAAGAGCAGGTGCTCTAGCTCGGGAGCAGTTTCATGCTTATATTTACATGTTTTTACATAATTTAAATATAATCTCAATCTGAAATTACCTTAAAACTAAATAGACAAAATATTGTGAAATATTACAAGGGGAAAAGACAAAAGCTGAGAGTAAAGGCATGACTCAATAGTATATATAAATAATTATAATAATGAAACATAAATTATCATTATAGTACTAAGGTACCAAAAGATAAACCTATTTTAAAAGGGTAGAAAATCTAAGTTATATGAGTTTTTTAATTTTATATTTAAAGACTCCATAACTACATTTTGCTAAAACTGGATGTAATGTGATTTAAGAATTTTACAGACAAGGGCCGAAACTAAAGCTTCTGATAGACCAGCAGAAGTGAAACATTTGGTTTCTACTAATGTACTAGTTTTATTTCGTCTAGTGCTGTGTCCATTTGGAACAGCTAGGAATTTTGTCTTATTTTAATGGTAGAATTTTAATAAGGAATATCCATAGATTTGGTCAATGTTAAATACATTAGCATCGGGATAGATTAGTTCTTTAAATTTTTAAAGCGAATATTGATAAAGTTAATCTTACTGGGTGTAAGGTATCAATCTAAAGATACTTTTGCTCCTATTTAATGAAGTTGCTGACCATTGCGTTGTAGTACGTATTTTGGCTAAGATATTAATATTAAAATGACAGACTATATTTTAAAGCCGAAAAGAACGTTTATTTTCGATATCTCGATCCAAAGCCCCATAGACGATTCATTCATTGAACAGTTCATAACAATGAAACAAAAGATAAATGCTAACCATTATAGTCAATTCAGAAGCTAAAATTAAGTTTCCGCGCATGCGTATAGCAAGGAAATGTAGCTCACTCGCACACTAATTTGTTTTCAAAAGAAAATCGTGACAATATGATGATTGGCTTGAGATAGAAATCATAATAACACAACGTGTCTCAAAATGTTTATTGGGATTTCATTGTCATTTAATATATCTTACTTATGGGGAAGAAAAAACATAAAAAAAAATTGACTGAGAGATCCGAAGGGAAAAGACCACTTAGAAGACCTACAATTAGGTGGGAGGACAATATTAGGATAGATTTAAGGGAAGTAGGATTTGCGAGGGATGGTTGGATGGAGTTATCACAGAATACGGTTGAATGGCGGGCTCATGTAAGCGCGGCAATGAACCTTCGGGTTCCATAAAATAGATAATATTCCTTTAGCTTACTTAGGAGTTGTCTATTGCCATTGAGGAAGTAAGTACTTGCGATATGTAAGGACAAAGATTATATGGGATTAAAGAAAAAACTTAAAGAGTTCTTACAATCTTTGCAAATATTTCCAATGTAAGCAAATCACACGGCACACGATAGTTGAATTCCTCCGAAATGTTGGTCAGCATGTCTCTGATCTAGCAGGTCGACAGGTAGACATGGGCCTCCACAAACCCCCACAAAAAGAAATCACATGATATGAGATCGGGCGACCATGGAGGCCAACGGGAGAAAATCACGTCCTATCCATCGTAGGGTATTTTTGCACGGGAGTCGCCATTTTAGAAATCTGACATTGTGACGTAACAAAGATGAGAAACAAAACGATGCTCTTATGATATGAAAATTTCGCGGTCATTCTTTCATTGAACATAAGAAACTCACATCTAATTTCTTTGCAAAGCTATGCCAATCGCTTAAATCTCCGTTAAACATTTTGAGATACGTTGAACATCCAATGAAAACAAAGCTAATTTCTAAATATATTATATATTCCTGTTTATCAGGAGAACTTCTACATAAGAAGTGCTAGTTTTACCAAAGAAGAACTATAACGAATAATATACTGATGTTGTCTGAGTAGGAGACTTTAATATAAACTCGACAATCTTATATGTTAAGTGTTCTGTAAAAGAAGGCAAAGCACAAAGTGATGAGACAGAATGGGGCCAAACTTTGTTGTTTCAACTCAACAAGTGCAAGTGACACTATTAGTGCAATAAAAAGAGGTTAATAAACTGGATAAGTGCTACTAAGACAACAAATATTACAGATCCCAATATTGTGAACGGCGTTACCGAGTGAACTTCAAGATAGTGACAATGTTCTAAGCCTTCATATATTACTATTTTACTATTGAATCTCTGACGTCACCTGAAGCATTAAGCTTTCGTATTTAATGCTAGAAGAAACACTAAAGTTAGTGATAAAGATTATTTTATTTAAAAAGTTTATTTATAAGTAAGGTAAATGTGTCAGTGTTTTGGCCACAGAGTGGAGAAAATCAATGTTGTGTTGAGAGTGAAAAATGGTTTGAAATGTATGCTGAAGTGAGTTAAAGAAAAAGTTTGTATACAACAGCACTACTGAAAATTACAATAGAAACATTTTTAATGCTTGAAATATGCTGTATCGATAATGGATGCTTATCTGTTTTCTATTTTATTTTTTAGAACCAATTTAAGTAAATTCTCAATTGCGAAATAAAGATGTCACAATCCATTAGTATTTCTTGAAATACACTTTAATATTCTGCAGTAGAATTCAAAATCAATATATTCAGAGTGTGTTAAAATAAAGTTATTATCATGTACTGTTCTTTTATTTACTTGACATCTTTTTTACGGCAGGTTAGGTTCATCGTCTCTGATAACGAGTTTTATTTTGTACTCTGGAATTTTATGTCATTAGTAACAAAACCTTCATTCCGTTTACCATATTTTTGTCAGTAATTACAATGTATAAATTTGATAGTAGAGCATGCATTTCATAATAATAAATGTCGTTTCATATTTCGGTTTATATCACAGTGTAAAGTTTTTTTCTTTTCACGCAGAATGTCTCAGAAATAAACCGAAAAATGGAGAGTTGTAGAGTGGACTCAGACAAACACTTCGAGGTGAGAAATACGACGTAGGCATAATTTCTGAGCTGTGTGTGTGTGTTTCTTTTGGGGGGGCAATTTATATTTTTACTGACTATTACCTCTTGAATCATTGCCCAATTCAGTAGCCTATAAGAATACATGAAATTTCAACTAGCCGAAAATGTCTATCATCATGTCTTTAATGCTGCATATGAGCAAAAGCAGATCTATATTATATTTTCGGAAGTATTTTGGTTGTTCCCGTGGATCGTAAGTTGACGTTCCCGCACGCAATCTTGTTGCTATGGAAACAAAACAAATTTCCATCCGGTAAGAGTTTCCGTGCGGTAAGAATTTACTTACGCCACACATCATAATACAAGCCTTTATGGACAAGGCCCCCCAGGACAAGTATTCGGTTCCCATAACAACAAACACTTGCGAATCACTTTCTGAAATAAACATCTATCTTCAATAATGTATATACATAATACCTAGGTATTTTCAGGTAATATCTCAATCAATATAATTAAATTGATATAGGCTAAATAATCATCGTGCAAAAAATAGCATGCAATACTCGTGCCGTAAGCGCATAACGGATCTCGGAAAATTGAAAAAACTCTTTCCTCGATCCGTACGCATCGCTTACGGCACTTATATCGCAATATACTATTGTCACACATCTTTATAATGTATGGAAATGCTCGAATAAAATTCATACAAGTTAAAACGCAATTGTATGAAAATGTAAATAATAATACTCCATTTCAACCTCAATTTCGGAAAAAGTAATTTCAATTTCGGAAAAAGTAATTTCAAATTCGGAAAAAGTAATTTCAATTTCGGAAAAAGTCATCTCAATTTCGGAAAAGCATTCGATGGGGCATAAAATGAAAACCACAGTGAAAATCAAAACTGTTTTATTTGGAACATTTAGGTACACCTTCTAGCTACTTCTCTACATAATCTCGCTCCGATTGAGTCATTTGTCTTAGCGTGGTACCAACTTTAGTATACCCTCTTCATAGCCCTCGCATTTCCGAAATTGAAGTTACTTTTTCCGAAATTGAAATTACCTTTTCCGAAATTGAAGTTACTTTTTCCGAAATTGGAATTACTTTTTCCGAAATTGAAATTACTTTTTCCGAAATTGAGGTTGAAAAGGTGTAGATTTATTAATCAGGTGTTAGCTAAGACCTTGGCACCAGAGAGTATAATGCAAAAAAATACAACAGTAGATCATAACGAAAAGTGTTGGTTATATTTTTTTAAACATTTATTGATTATAATGAGCAAAGTTTGAAATCCTGCAAACAACCAACAACTGTTTCGAATGTTTATGCTATAGCATGGCCGACTGTGATTATACATAAAATGAAGGCATTGCCATAATATAAGAAAATGTTCTCATCAATTGTCATTTGTTTTCACCACGTTTACTCAGTGGCTTTCAGACCAGACCCAATGCATTCTACTTTTGAATCCTTTGGCCTAAGCTCTCAACTCAAAATGCTTCTCTGAGTTCATTCTACAGTTCTTGCAATTTTTAAGTTGAATTCTGTGACACCTGTATATTACAAGCATTCCGTCTTTAATATCGATATGGCATCTATGTTACGTGATCGAAGATTGCATCTTTTATAAATTAAGGGGACATCCAGCTTTGAGTGAAATTCATAGGTGAGAAATAGGTGAATTTCATTTTTTTTTTCCTCTCAACAATGAATTGCTCCACAATCTTGCAATCTGGCATGCTCTTTCTTGACTACTTCTACAATTGCTTACTATTTTCAAAATTAATCAAACTGTTGCAGTTATGGGTAACTATTGTTGAAAAATGGCAGCCATGTTTTTTGCACTGAAATACCGTTTCCGTGATAATTTCCACAAATATCAATATTTCTGAGTGAGTATTTTTATGCTTATTTGATAATATCGTATGAACAACACCATCTACAATCATTCATTTAACATTACTAGTTTATTTTTTTAAATACGCCTATGTAAATTTTATTTAAAAGAAAATCTTAAAAAAATGATTTTTAAAAAATACTTGTAATGCAAATATTCCAAAGATTGTAGATGTTCATATGATGTTTATAAATAGATAGAAAAAAAGAATCACTCAAAAATATTGCCGTTTGTGGAAGTTATCACGGAAACGGCACTTTTTTTCAAAGTTTATAATGCAATTTATTAACTACATACATACATACATATTTAATACAAGTAAAAACAAATGAAACCAAACATGCCCCTATATGAGCATCGCTCGTGTTTAGGAGATATAGTAGATTAATATAAATATAATTACATAACACTGCACAGTATACTATAACTTACACGAAAAATTCTAAATTTATTAGTACAATGTAAATAAAAATAATTATTTGCCTTAACCAGTGGTAAAAATAGCATTTACAACAAAAAATAGAATAAATTGGACTGAAACATTGAAAGACCAAACAAAATTAAAGTGTGCTATTAATATTATCTAATAACTTTATTTATTTTCCTCTTAAAATGTTTAAGATTGTAATTTACATATTCAGGTTACTCAGCAATAAAATTGTTATACATTTTCAAACCATAGGAAACCATACTACAGGGTGTGGCATTTAAAGTTTCCCATTTTCAAAACCGTGTAACACATTTATTTAACAAAGAAATAAGCTACATTGAACATTTTAAAATGTCTTACAGTCTTGGATTTACAATTCTGGTCTTACTTTTTGAATATGATTTCCTTGAGATGCCCTCCATTAACTTCAACACATTGCTGCAATCTCCCTCGTACACTGGCCTTTACGTGGTGTGTGGTGTCTTGCGTAACATTTGCAATTTCCTGCTGAATTGCATTCTTAAGACTATTAATGTCAGGGAGGTCATAAGCGAAAACTTTAGACTTCAGATAGTCCCACAGAAATAAAAATCTGCTGCAGTAAGATCGGGAGATTTTAAGGGAAAGAATTTGGAAAGAATTCGGCCGAGGAAACCCAAGGCTTGTAAACTACAGGAGGAAACCAGCATGAAGGGTGTCCATTGAAAGATGTGCAGTATATCCTGTTGAAACCACAATTTCTCAATATCCAAGTTACGATGTGTCTATTCTGGTAGGAAGAAAGTTTGCAGCATGTGATTGTAACGTTCAGAGTTGACAGAAACTGAAGCACCATTATCGTTCTCAAAGAAATAAGGGCCAATAATACCCAGTGCTGCAATGGCACAACATACCACGACCATAGGACTGTGAAGTGGCCGCTTGTGGATTATGCGTGGATTTGCAGGAAATTGCAAATGTAACGCAAGATACCACACAATGCGTAATGGCCAGTGTATGAGGGAGATTGCAGCAATGTGTTGAAGTTAATTGAGGGCATCTCATGGACATCATATTCAAAAAGAAAGACCAGAATTGCAAATCCAAGACTGTAAGTCATTTAAAAATGTTCAATGTAGCTTATTTATTTGTTAAATAAATGTGTTACACGGTTTTGAAAATGGGAAACTTTAAATGCCGCACCCTGTATATCCTCTAGGAAAGTGCAGGAAACGTGGCTGCCATTTTGTAACGATAATTACCCGTAACTGTAACAGTTGAATTAATTATCAAAATAGTATGTAATTGTAGAATTAGTCTATAAACAATATGTCAGATTGCAAGACTGTAGAGCAATTCATTGCTGAGGAAAAAAATGAATTTCATCTATTTCTTAACAGGAACAATGTAATACCTTATGAAACTTATGCATCGAGGGACACACTTAAAACATAGCATTTAAATCTGCCTTAATTCTTTGATTGCATACAACAGGTTATATGAAAGATTTCCTGTTACCAAAGTAATTATCGATATAAAACTATACTATTTCAATTCTCGATTGAATGTAAGGAAACTAGGGATGGGTCCTCGATACTTTCGATACCTCGATACTCTCGATACTTGCATGGTATCGGCATCGAGCGATACTTCAGGAAACTCTCTCGGTACTTTTTCGATACTTTGGTAATTCTGAAATTAAGTGAGAATGCTAGTATTTTTTAACAAAAAATTATAAGTGGACTATTTCAAAAACTAATTTTAGTTTTAATGTAGAGTTTAAAAATAATTATAGGCTACTGATGATATTAAATTTTGTCTCATTAAATATGCACACTTAATTTAGTTGGTATTACACAGTTCTCTCAACTTTTAATTTTTAATGTCCCTATTTATTGAAACTGGAAATGTTGACGGTATCGAGTATCGAAGTATCGAGTATCGAGGGAAAAATCATGTATCGGTATCGAGTATCGAGTATCGAGAAAATCTGGCATCGACCCATCCCTAAAGGAAACTTAAGAAATTGTTATGAGGACCAGATTAAATTTCAGGATTGGATGACTAAGTATAAACTACGTAATGATTAAAAAAAAGTTATAACCATAATAATAAAGAGCAAAAGCAACTTTGCTCCAAAACATATTATTTTAATGTGAAAATACGTGGAATTTATATAACTTATAATGAGTGAAAAAAGTATACTTTAGAATTATTTTAGGAGGTAACTATTTTGTGAATCTCATTTTTGTAAGCAACGTGCATAATTGTAAGTATCCTGAAACCTCAAAAAATACAATGTGTCCCAAAATTCATGATCCCATCAGGTATGTATATACATTAAAGTGACAATTATTTTAAACAGTTTTACAACTTTTTACTTCCTCTGCCCGCATCATAGGTACTATAGGTAGAGGAATTAATATGATCGGCCCTGAAACTCGAAGTTGAGTTTTTAGCATAAAGGTATGTGTTGAGGTCCTCTTAAAATAAAAATAGTGTTTTCAGAAACATGTCTGTGTGAGTGTGTGTGTCTGCAAACAGCAGGAAAAATCATATGAAAAAGAATTATTGTATTTTTTGGATTAGGTATCTTCTAGGGATGTGACATAAAGGTTGATAACGATTTTCTCTCACTTTTAATGACACATTACACGAAGAAAATGTTTTTCGCTATTTTCAGAAAACCTCTAACGATTTTTTAAACTTACACATGAAGTGCTTATACTAAGATCTAACAATTTAATTTGCAATATGTTTTCGAAAAAAAAAAAATATTTTAAGGATAGTTATAAGCAGGGCCCGGATTCTGATGACCTAAAATTGTTTGAAAAATGACCTATAAAATGACCCTAAATTTTAAAGAAAATGACTTAATAATTATAAAAGATGACCTAAAAACTGATTTTTTATTTATAAAAAATTGTTATTGTACCTACAAATTTATAGACTGGTTAGTACGTATTTGTAAAAACTGTAAATAACTGTAATATTGTGAATGTTCTATTCTCACGGAAATTAACACTGGCTCTGAGGCGCTGGCGAGTCAAAATTCGGTATTTCCTTTTGTGGTCTGCTGGATTATATTATTGTTTAATTGAGGGTAAATCGTAGTTTGCACTCTCATAATTATCCAAGCAGGTGGCAGACTCTGGTGCCAAGTCACTCTAATAACAATAGTAAGTTAATATAATACAAAATTTTTGCGTTTATTTGATTCTCATGTCAAAACTTAACGTCCAATTTTTCCTTCTTGCATTAAACAAACAACACTTCAAAGACAGCACCGCTAGCGAAGAAAAAAGTTAATACACTCAATGTAAATGCATGAAAATGACTTTAAAAGGAAGCAAATGACACGAAAATGACAAAATAATGACCTAAAATTGAAATAAATGCCCTAAAAATCTAAAATTGCATAAAATGACAAAAAATGACCTTATAAAAATGCATTTCTATAATCTAGAGGCCATTATTAGGATTTATCTACACGTTGGCAATGTCTATGCAGAAGCAATAAAAAGATGACATGTCATTAGAATCCGGGCCCTGGTTATAAGCTACCCACTGCTTATAGAAACTCAACTTTGCCTGGTGAACAATAAAGCTTTGCATCAGGTTGAAACAACTAAATACGCGATTTTTGTAATACGGTCTTTTCTTTTACATCTTCCCAGGCTTAGGGTAAAGAAAGTTCGTGTGTGCTTTAATCAGAATTTATTTTGTGTTGTGTATCCTTCGGGGATGCGATACGATGTGGTAACGACATTCACTTCATTTCTACAACAAATTTACATGAAGAGAATGTCATACATAATAATTATGCTATACTAAGAGGCTAACTTTATTTGGGCAGAGGAAGTTACGTGTTTTTTTTTTTTAGTTAATTGAAAATACATCACTTTAAACCGCGATATGATTTTGAGGCACACTGTAATCCATTAGTATTAAATTGTTTAAAATTAAATTTATATATATGTTTATATTTTCCAGAGTTATATAAATTGTAACTATATTGAATGATGTACCTTCTTAATGATTTAGAAATGGTAGAGAAATAGGCACTTGGATGATGACATTAAGAAAACCATCTGTGTTCCATGGCCCACTCTAAAGAGCTCGAGGAAATACATTAACAGAGGGGTTTGTTAAATTCCTCACTAACTGAACATAAGATGGACGTTACATTCAATATTAATGCTGTAAATATGAATTTTTCCTATTGGTGTTCTTTGTAGATAATTTCTGTAGTATAGTTGTGTTGAAAATTGATATTGCTGTTTTCATACTTAACATAACCTATTATTTTACTGCATTGCTACATAATCTATAATAATAAGAGGAAGTGTTTGTCTGTGCGCGATGCCCAGCGAAATCTACTGCATGCAGAGGTCTGAAATTTTAAACATAGATGGACTGAAGGGTGGCCGAATGCAACTCGAAGCCGGATTTTTATTTTTGCTTTCGTTCTCGAGTAATGAGTGAAAAACTGGCAGAAAACGTGAATTTTTGCTCTATCGAAGCATCAGTCTTCGGTAATACATTTCAGTTGTCAATTCCATTGCAGGTGGCTTTGCATTTTTCGTCATAACTTAGAAATAAAAGCATCGCGATTATTTCAATATATCGCTTGGAATTGTCGATTGTTTCGATTCTCTGAGCTCACCCTGGAAGATTCGTTTGTTTATAATGTCAATACAATTTCTAATCGTAGAATAGGCTATATTCCAAAGATGGATTTTTAGCTGTTTCAATATAATTTTTAATAATTTAGTTTATGAATGACTCGCGTGTAAGTGTTAATAAATATAATTTTTAAATTATTTTGTTCTTAATTTTAAATCTTAGAATTAATTATCGTGGGCGAAGCCGCGGGAACCTGCTAGTATTTTAATATGAAACATTCTACGTGCAGAATATATGGATGTAAGAGATGGATGGGAATAAAATCCGCGGTACTGCCATTCAGAAAACAACGAGCCTCAGATTTGAGTTCTCTAGCCCCCCCCCCAAAAAAAATCGAACAAATAAACAAAGCGTAGTGAGTTATGACCAAACATTCAATGTTTTCCCATTTAAGCGTGCAATCACTTATGTCCACATAAGTATTAAAAAAATCAGATCTCTGCGTGTTGTAATGCTACAAACAAATGAATCAAGTTAACAAAATTCAAGCGATGGACAAATTTATATTATATTAAATCGAACTCAGCGTTGCTCTTTTTTTCGGGTTGCTATGGCCACCGAAAAAGGCCACCTTCAATTAATTTCAGGATTTATTGAACACGGTCTACAAATATTATATTAGATAATATGAGAATGCAGTAAAGTAAAGGTTATATGGAGTGCTTGTTGTTTTCATCCAATATATTCAGGGATTTGAACCCTTGTATCCATTAGAGTAGATGAGTGGTAGCTTCTAAGGATCTGTATCCAAGTAATTTGGATCGAAAGTACAGCCCTGTTTTGAGTGGCGATATAAACTTTACACCTTGTCATGGTGCAACAATTTAGACATGACGTGTTTTAGAGCAACCTATGTCTAAAGGAGCATTAAATCATAAGAATATTTCCACAGTAACTAAAGGTAATGTCATTACATACCTATGGGAGATCCATAATTCGGGCAATGTCCTCTGAATGCTCCTTTTCTCACCAGGTGGCTCTGTAACAAAAGAGCTGTATATTAGCCATATCATAAATATTATGAATATGTTGATAACTTTCCATAAATGCACTAATTTTTATATTTTAACATACATAAATTTACCAACTTTGTAATTACAGAATTATTTCGTTTATGCTATCTTCTTTCTAATCACAAGTTAGTTAAGACTAAACAATTGAAGTCCATTTGAAACACTGGTGAGAGACGATAAAAGCGTAGTTCACAAGAGGAAGAAATTTCTTTGCACATCAAGTTTGGAAGAGAAACATCAAAACAGTATTGATAGAAAATATTTTGCATTAAAACATAGTTTATATATATATCTATATCGATTAAAATTTGTCTTTCAGTGACAGGTGAATCATTGAGAGTAATCATAGGACAGAGAGATTCCATCTGGAGCGGTGAATCGAACACCAGTTGGTAGAGCATCGGTACGGAAAACGGAAGTCACCGGTTCGAATCCCATAGTCAGAGGGAATGTTTTTCCCAAAATATCCTCTCGGAACATTAATCAAAGACAAATATTAATATTGAAATTAAAAATTCCAAATGTCCATGTTTTTATTTCAGTAAAATGTCAAAATAGTAAGGGTACAAAAGATACAAACAGTGTGCAATAGCGTGTGCAGTGTGTGATAACATTTTATGTTATAAATCTTACTATAAGTTATGGAAAGTTAACAGCAAAATTATTTAACGTCCGTTAGAGAAAGACCGGAAAAATTACAGTGGTGTGACACCCAAGCAATATACATATTGTAAATAGCAATTCAAGACGTTTATAGAAAACCCCAATGATGTATCATTCAAGCATTCGAACATAACAAAAGAATATGCACATTCTGAACTTAGAATATACTTTCCAAATGTGCAAGACTCAATTTCTCACGAATATTATAAATCCGTGGCGGACTGCAAAGAAAACAATTAACACAGTGAATAGGCTCACAGTTTGTTTACACTACCTTTTTTTGTTAATTATACATGCATTTTAAATTTTCTTCGAGTTATTTTCGGTTATTTAATTGCAGAGTCAAGACAAACTATTATATCCTTTAGGAAGCATTAAGAAGTTAAGGGATGTGAAAACAGTTCCAGAATTGAATCATGGATGAGGTCGATGTTTCTTTGTTGGTCCCACAAACCATGGCCTACATAAAATACACTAAACCGTAATAAGCACAACAATGCTTTCCTCTCACAAGCTGTTATTTTACATTAAGGACTAATTTCCAGCAGGCTTTGATACATAAAAGCTGTGATTATACATGTAGGCCATGATTTCTGGGGCAATAGAAGAACAACGAATCATAACCTTCATGCAAAGATCCACTGACGTGTACATTACATTTTATAATTTCGTCTTTAAGACGTGTGTATTTTTAGATGTTATTCAAATAATTATAAATCATGGAAATTTTAGACATACAACAAATGCCCTATTGATAAACTTATCAAATGTTACTATGGAGTGCAACATAGACGCAAAATGACGTAGATGAAAACGTCTCCAAATTATAAATCGGGTGGAGGGATCTGCTTTAAAAATATTTATGATTTCAAAATATGGATTCTTTCAATTTTCATTAATTTGCATCCACCAATGTTTAGGGGCATTCTCCTGACTAAAGGCCTAAAGAAAAAACTGTCGTTTCGAGAAAAAAGCCGCAAATATAATACTTCTATTTCACAGTGTTTTGAACTTAAAAATAAATTGAAAGGGTACTGACATAATACACAACTTCACAAAATAATAATTATTATTGGGGTATTTTTGTGACACATACATTCTTTTAACATATGAAACCTATTTTTTTTTTTAGGATTAATTGATATATATTAACCTAATTTTTAATATTTCTTTTTAAATTTCACCTAAATAATTTATCTATTACCGTTAATGGGTAATTATCATTACAAAATGGCAGCCAAATTTTGTGCACTGAAATGACGTTTCAATGATAACTCAAACATTTATTGACATATTGCAGTGAAATATTGCATGCAAGTATATTTGCTATTATTTAACAACACTATCTAGAATAATTGATGTAACTTTAATAGTTTATTTAAAAAATATATATATATATATATTTCTGATGTAAAAATTTCTAAAAGAATTAACAAGTGATTAATTTTTTTTTTAATATTTATACTGCAGATAACCCAAAAATCCTAGATTATGTTGTTCATATGATATTTACAAATACATAGAAAAAATGATCATTCAGAAATATTGGTATTGATGAAAATTATCAGGGAAACGGCACTTCAGTGCACAAAATTTGGCTGCCATTTTGTAATGATAATTACCCATTAACTGTAATAGTTAAATTAATTGAAAATAGTATGCAATTGTAGAACTAGTTAATATAGAGCATGCCAGATTGCAAGGCTATAGAACAATTACTTTCTGAGAGAAAAAATGAAACTTCACCTATTTTTCAGGATCGAAAACTGTACCCAAGAACTATCAGTAAACTAGTTATTGATTTGTAGAGTACTCATCAAGAGCTTTTCAACGATACCCCACAAGACGTGGTTTCAAAAATTTCGAATTTCCATCCCCCACCCCCACTCGAACCCCCAAAACCCCCGAATTGTTGGTGTCACTGTGAACTTCACAGGGAGTACTCTAATTTATTCAAACAAAGTTTCCCTCTATACTTCATAGGGGCCGAGTTATACATTTTTCAACATTTCAACCCCCTCCCCGACCCCCCCTTGGGCCAATTTTGCTCATTAATGAACTTGTCCGAACTATTGGGCCTAGAAATAACATAATAAAATTTGGTTCAAATATCTTCAAAATTACGGCCGCTAGCGTGTAAATATATATATATATCGCTTCTTTTTTTGTTTTTTGTTTTTTGAACGGGTGGTGGTTTCGTACTTAGGGAAGCATGAAACGTAAAGATTTGAAAGAATTTTTCGAAAATCATGACATGGTATCGATTGCAATAGGTAGATTTTTCTCCGAAATCTACCTAAAAAGAAATGATTTGGCCGTAAGTAACACGAAATGTTTAACTTCGCATTTAGTAAATAAATCTATAATGTCGAATAATGTACTCATTGGAGTTTTCCCCTCAATCTGTTTTGTAAGAATGAGTGTGGTGTGTGCAGTGTACTATTTATTACTAAACAGACTGTACCAAAAATGAAACATTGTGATAGAATGTCAAAATATGTGTCGCTTTGTTTATTTATTACTATGAAGATTGTACAGTATATCTAATAAAACTTCGGGAGTAGTTCCCATAACAATTGTCTACAATTAATTATTTCTGCTTGCTGTCATTTTACATGTATAATGTGTAAACGTATCCAATGCCAACCCCGTTGCCCTGATAAATTTGGGGAGGACGCATTACACTGCTATGTGTAACTGTAAGAAACGTAAGATGTGGAGAAATGAGTGTACTATTATTATTATTATTATTATTATTATTATTATTATTATTATGGCTCTTCAAAACTGGACTAGTAAATGTCGATATGTGGGAATTCAAATTCATCCAGATTACTACCTGCATAATCCACTTTTCGCAGATGATCAAGTAATAATTACTGAGGATACAGATGATCCGTCATATATGCTCAGAAAGTTGGAAGAAGAGTACAGGATATGGGGATTAGAAATAAATTTCAATTCAACTGAATATTAATCAATGGGTTTGGAGGAAAAGTTAATATGTAATACTGAAGAAATTGCACATGTTGAATATTTTAAATATCTAGGGTCTATTGTACAAAAGGATGCAACAACAAATTTAGAGATTCAAAGAAGAATAACGGGTGGGAAGAGAATTATAGGAATTCTAAATTCAATCTTATGGAGTAAAAATATTTTACATTAGAACTAAAAAATTAATATATCAACATTATTCCAAAGTACAACATTATATGGCGCTGAAACTTGGACCATAAGTAGACAACAAAGAAACAAATTAATGGTATTAGAAATGGATTTTAGGAGACATTCAGCAAGAAAATCCAGGAAAGAAAAAATTCGAACTAATAGAATAAGGGAAATAATGCAAGTTGAAAAGAATATTTTGGAAATTGTAGAAGAAAGACGCTTGAAATGGTATGGACATGTACTCAGAATGACAGAGGATAGAATACCCAAGAAAATTTTGGATTGGAAAGTAGAAGGAAAAAGAAGAAGAGGGAAGCTCAAAGAGTGCTGGATGGATGGGGTGAAAAGGAGTATGGCGAGAAAAGGATTAAATGAAGAAAATGCTATGAACAGGGAATTACGGAGGCAGAAGATTGTTGTGGGATGAATGAAAACCACTGTATTGTGGAATATTCCTTAATAAAAATATTATTTATTATTATTGTTTACTATTTATTTGTACTGTTTTCCAGTACTTTTGGATAATGGGCACGGGTAAAACAGGGTTTGCAAAATTCCCAGCTTTACTCTTAACACATACGTATATAATAAAAACTAGCAAGTATTTTTCTTCTGTGTTTTATAATTGTGAACCAGACTTTTATAACCATAGGCAATTAATGATATTATCTTCTGTAGTGTATTCAACATATAGCTCCAAGGAATTCTAATTTGACATTCCATACATTAAGTCAGTGGCGGCCTCTGATCATGTTGCAGTGTTGCACAACGACCAGTTTTTAATGTAAAGAATATTTAGATTTTTTTTATTATAGTACTGCATATGCCTACTATTAAACTACTTCGAAATCGTCCTTGTGGTAGGTTTTTATTATCTATAAACACGCTTCACGCGATATTTAACAATTTTAAATCATTTATGGCCGGTTTCTATAAACTCACGAATTACCTTTGGGTAAGTTATCCAATGGACAGAATTTACACAAAAATAACACCACACTAACACAAATAATTTAAAGATTGCAATCACATACACTTGTGGCGAGTTTCTAGATAAATGTCCTCTGGGTAAATATGAAAAAGACAGAAAAAATGTTCCTACAAACTCGGGCTAGATCTTTCCAAGGGTAAATCTTTGGGTTAATTTATCCTTTCATGGATGCCTGGATAAAATTTAACCTTTCATAGGATCAATGGTAATATTTAAACAATGATAATCAAAGCCTTCTGAATTAAATTAACTGTACAACTCCAAGGCCTTGCTCATTATATCATTGTAGGTTAAATGGAACTAATTTGTCCATAGATAATTTACCCATAGGTAATTCACTAGTTTGTAGAAACCGGGCATTAAACATTTAAATGCGCGGGGTCGTCGCTCCCCGAAAGCGACGACTTCCTGCCTCATTATGCGGGCAAGAGCGCGTGCGAGATGCTTGTCTGCGTGGTAATACTCCCGGGGTTTAAAGGATTTGGTCGTGGCTTTCAATCTGCGAACGAGGCGTGATTCTTGTCTTCACCGCTAGAGCACGTCGCGTCAGCTGCTGTCTGCAAGCAAGTAAGAGCGCGAGCTATGAACTATGAAGTCCCTCACAGAGATGCTAATTGCCAATGTAGTCACTTTGTGGCGAAACCTATATTGCTAATTTCATCGATCTATTAGACACTAAACTAAACTCCCTGGCTCTACATCCCTAGAGGGTCTAGGCCTACTATCCGACATCCTACTGCTCAATCAAGTATCTCCTCAATTTGTATCAGGAGACTGAGTGTCAGACCGACCTACTTCTGAAAAAAATCGATTAAGTACCGGGGAACGAACCCAACCTAATATTTACCCACTTACCCATGAGCTAGAAACTTGAAATTTGGCAGCTTTTAGCCTACAACCGACGGAAAATTCCAAAAAGTTCAACATTTTATTTTTTTACCCTCCAAAAAGAAACTTCGAAAAATTTTACAGGCATTAATGTTGACCCACTTCCACATGAGCTAGAAATCTGAAATTTGACAGACTTATAGCTTTTAGCGTGTAACCGACGAGAAAATTCCAGAATGTTCTAAATTTTAAACGTTTACCCCAGAAAAATCTTGAAGTCGTTCCGCAGATTTTTTTTAAGGTTTAGTATGGCTAAATAGTTATTATGGGCTACGGCAGTCTAAATACAATGAATGTAACTTATCTTCGATAAAGTGTCTGTTACTTTTTCTTAGAACCACACAGAGGCAGAGCCCCACTGGGAGTTTGGAGGTAGAGCCCCGAAGAGCAAAGCGACTATTTATATATTATCAGGTTTTGTATTTAATTCCTGTAAAACCACCCCCCCCCCATGACTGAGTGGTTAGATTGCTCGCCTTCCACCGCTGGGACCCGGGATCGAATCTTGGTGGATCCATGTGGAATTTGTGGTGGACAAAATGGGGTCGGGGCAGGTTTTCTCGGGGTACTTCTGTTTCCCCTGCCACATATTCCATCAGAGCTCTATTCATCATACTATGGCCATTGGTTGCAATAAAGGAATTATAATTCCCCTGAAATAGTGCAACACCCTGTTCCTACACCCACGATCCGCCACTGCATTAAGTTCATAATAATAATAATAATAATAATAATAATTTTATTTTCTTGTCGTTGAGCTTTACAGCAATGGACAAAGTCATATTCTAAAACTAGAGAAATATACAGATAATTTTATACAATAGTTCTTAATAAATTATACACATACTTAAAAATAGTAAGAGTCAACCGAAATTTAACAGATACATCATGGTAATATCACACTCAAAAAACTCTTTAACAGAATAAAATGGGTTATTGACTAATATATTATAAAGCTTACTCTTAAACCTATTTATTGGTAACTCAGTTAACTGCAATGGCAACTTATTATACATTCTCATACCCAACATTTCATAGCTGTTTAAAGACTTGGTCAACCGTTGGTATGGTATATCTATTCTATTACTGTTCCTTGTGTTATGTGGATGTATTATTGTTTATTGTTTATTGTCAAGCCTAAAATGATTTATAATATAATACTCTAAGGAGATTATGCACTGTATAGACACTCCATCAATATAAGACTATTATCCTGCCGGTTGTATTATATGGATGCAAGAAATGGTCACTTACTCTTCGGGAAGAACATAATCTGAGAGTGTTCGAAAACAGGGGGCTTAGGAAAATATTTGGGCCTAAGAGAGATGAAAATAGGGACTGGAAAAAACTGCATAACGACGAGCTTCATAACCTGTACTCGTCACCGGATATAGTAAAGGTAATTAAATCATGGAGGGTGAAATGGGCTGGACATGGGGGAGGAAAGACATATCTCCAAAGTATTGACTGGGAGACCCGAAGGGAAAAGACCACCTGGAAGACCTAGACGTAGGTGGGAGGACAATGTTAGGATACGTTTAAGGGAAGTGGGGATTTGCGAGGGATGACTGGATGGAGTTAGCACAGAATAGGGTTGAATGGCGGGCTCAAGTAACCGCGGCAATGAACCTTCGGGTTCATTAAAATAGATAATATTCCCTTAGCTTGCTGAGGAATTGTCTATTGCCATTGAGTAAGTAAGTAAGTAGGTATAGACACTCCATCAAGTTTGGTAAGCCTATAAGGCCCAATTTATTATTTTATTGTAATTTTATCTTTTAAGTATTGACAGCATAGGGCTACATAATGGTTTGCGTCATCTTATTGTTTTTTAATATGTACTTATATTGATTTTAATTATCTGAATTGGCCTCCCATTGAGCCACACAACTTTCTCCATATACAGAGTGCTTCAAAAAATGTATACACTGTCATAGAAAATGTATTTCCCGTACTACAGCCATCGTATTATATCTCTGCCGGTCTGTCAAGTGACTATTTCCTGGTAGGAGAAGAGATTCTACTAGTGTGCACAAAAACATGTCTTAAATTTACAACGGGCAACAGATTTGAGCTCGGACAAGCAATGACTAGAAAGGGAACTGGATGTCTTTTGTATTGGAATACACGGACTACCTGCTCCTTGTAACAAAATTCCAACGGTCGGCGAGAGGCACAGATATAAAACGACAGCTGTTCTGGGAGAAAGTAATGTTATATTTCTTCAACTGGTGGCAGTAGAATAGTTTCAACAATCGTCCAACAATCGTGCCAATAAGCATCCTACAATGAAAAGTACCAATCAATGCTTGCTGATTCCATATTCCCTGCCATTCGTGTATTATACGGTTTTATTACCAACAAGATGGCGCCCCGCCGCACTATCATAGGGACGTACGAGCATACCTGGACCGAAATTTGCCAAGGCAGTGGATAGGACGCAGGGGACCAATCGAGTTTCTTGCACGCTCTCCAGATCTTACGCCGCTGGTTTTCTGGTAAAAGATGAGGTGTACAGTCGGTCAAATAAAAAAATCCCTTTAGGCAGGCCTACAGGCTGAGGTAGATTTCAAAGTGCTTTTGGTTTAATTTACTATCGCTGCGCAGCACTCTTCTTTTTTATCCTTGGCATGGCAAACCCGCAGTAATAAGAACTGAATTCGGTAAAGAGGAAGAGCCTACAATCATTTGTTTTGACAACAAGAATAGGATATAATAATTCTGGGAGGCCGTGCGCAAGATCAGCAATGAATAAAATTAGCAAAGCCGCTAAACAAGACAAAATTATGATATTATAATAATTCTTTTAAGTGTTATTATTTTCAAACATTAAAATCTCGCGTCATATGAGAGCTATCAAGAAACTAGTTATTGATTTGTAGAGTACTCATCAAGAGCTTTTCAACGATACCCCACAAGACGTAGTTTAAAAAATTTCGATTTTCCATCCCCTCACCCCCACCCCCACTCGTACCACCAAAAACCCCCGAATTGTTGGTGTCACTGTGAACTCCATAGGGAGTACTCTAATTTATTCAAACAAAGTTTCCCTCTATACTTCATAGGGGCCGAGATATAAATGTTTTAAAATTTCAACCCCCTCCCCCGACCACCCCCTTGGGCCAATTTTGCCCATTAACGAACTTGTCCGAACTATTGGGCCTAGAAATAACATAATAAAATTTGGTTCAAATATCTTCAAAATTACGGCCGCTATCGTGTAAAGATATATATATAAATATATATATATATATATATATATAAATATCACAAAATTTTTTTTGAACGGGCGGTGGTTTCGTACTTAGGGGAGCATGAAACGTAAAGATATGAAAGAATTCTTCGAAAATCATGACATGGTATCCATTGCAATAGGTAGATTTTTCTTCGAAATCTACCTAAAACGTCGGGACTCGTATGCTGTTAAAATTAAAGTTTTGACGCATTAGTTCACAAGTTTCCTATAAAAAACACAAAATACAGGTCATTTTCGGAACATATGAGGCCATGCGGCAGGAGGGAAAATTTTGAACAAGGAGGGAAAAAATTAACAACGCGGAAAGCGCAACACACGTAATTCAACTTAATGCATTGTCATAATTCATTTTGCTTTGTGTCATCGCCACATACAAATGCTAACGTGAGAGAAAGTGTAGTTAGGGCTGTAATTGACCTGCATTTTTCGGCCTCTGAAGCAGCGAGAAGATTCCATATTTCTTAAAGAGGTGGGTACTTCACTATAATGCGACCGGAAGTTTTCATAGCAAACGTTGATCTGGCCGGACGCGTATTTCGATGCTAAGATTGGTTGCAGAAGTTGAGCGTAAGTTATTGATTTTGCACTAGAAGTACCGGTATTATAAAATAAAATCTTAAAAAAATGCTCCTTGAATAAACATATTCCTCGCGAATCTATTAATTATTAATATTATAAAAATTTGCAACCAAGAATATGGCGGATTTGAGGCATATAGCCACAGCCTTCTATACATGTTTGTTTTGGAACAAAACTGACTAAATAATGAAGAAAATACATGGATAGACAAGAGGCAGCAGGCCGTGAAATATTGATAGGCATCTGTTATACAGGGTGTTAATTAATAATAAAGAAATATTTGACCTGTGTATAGACGGGATATAGACAAGCAACTTTTACTAGGAGAGTTTTACTCTGTGGATTCAATTTTTCCTGTTACAGCATAAAATCTCCCAGGGCATGGCCGCCACTTACTTCTAACATTTGAAAAAAATGCAAAACAAAGGAACTTCATTGTTAACACTGGAGCTATGAATGAAAAATAACTAATGCAGTGGCGGCCAGTCATGTGATTAGTCTGTAAATGTTGCTGATTATGAAAAATTATGATATAGCTAACCTCTTGACGAATGATTAAGGATGATGATTTTATCGATCATTAAGAAGGCATGAAGTCAATTATATCAACATTTTAACCCTATTTAGCTTCATTATTGATTTATAAATATCAAATTGTAATGACTTTAATGCCCTGTAGCATACACATTTTACGCCAGAGAGCAAAAATCGCCTAATAAAAGATGCTTGTCTGTGTCCCCTGTATACACAGGTAAAATATTTCGGTGTTATTCATTAACACCCTGTACAGTTGTACTACCAAGGCTTGTGCTCATTTTTGCTGATAATGAAATATAATGATTATGATAGGCTATCGTGTGAAACACCAGAGTTGAGTGAATGACAACAGTCTTATATTCTTTATGGATATAGAAGCTATGTTTATGCAAAATTTCAGCTTTATTAGTTTAGTATAATTACAGGTTAGGGTGGTAGAGAACGTCATGTGAGTGTTCCCCATCAAATAATGGTATAATTACTACTGTACTAGTCACAAAAACGTAGTACCTTAAAAGCATCAAGTGAAACGTCACTTCAAGGACGTAATTACTGTGATAAATTCATTGAAATTACTCCTAAATAAGGTTGCTGTGATAGTGTTGCTGATAATGGATAGCATACAAAGAATTTACAAAGTAAGTAACTAGTAAAACAAGTTTATTATCACTTACTACGTCAACTGCCTGTATTACACTAATACAATTCCATATCTATAAAATAGGCATCACTTATTTAGCTCATTGATGAGTGACGAATCCAGTAGCCTATAAGAATATGTGGAATTTCAACCAATTGTAAGAGTCAATTATCACTATTTTATTAATTTATTAAGTGCCAGAATGGTACTTTATGAGATTGTATGGGGGACGGGAAAATGTCTGTCCGTCTATCCGTTGACTAATTCTCTATTTTTCTATTAATAGTAAAATAAGCTAAATGAACACTAGCCATGATACAATAACAATGTTAACACACTAGCATGTGCCCGCGGCGTCACCCGTGATAATTATTTCAAGAATTAAAAATTAAGAGCATAATAGTTAAATCATTATATTTATTAACACCTAAATCACGTGAATTGCATACCTCGATTAGATAGCGTCGACTGGTAAAAGCGACCTAAGACTCGAGTTCCTTGGCCCATAAAACCTTTGTACAGCGAGTTTCATCCAAATCGAACAATGTTTGACAATATTTAGGCCTATATTGATTATCCCTCTTCCGTGTAGGTTGAAAATTTCATATGTCTACGGGCCTTGACATTTTAAACAAATAAATCGTCCAGGATGGACTTACAAAATCAAGCGATCGAGTTCCCTGGCCAAGAAAACCCCTGCATAGTAAGTTCTGTCTAAACTGATTAATGTCTGTCCATTTAGGCCTATAGGCTAGTCATTATCCCTCTTCCGTCTATGTTGAAAATTTCAGATTTCTGCGTGCCTTGACATTAATGTAAACAAATGAATCGACCAGCGATCGATGCTTTTAGTTCCAAGGTATGGCAAAAATAGCCAAAGCCAACAGTAATTGATTTGACATTGAAATGTATTACTGAAAACTGATGATTCGAAAATGCACGTTTTCTGCTTGTTTTTCACTCATAACTCATGAACGAAAGCGAAAATTAAAATTCCGGCTTGAGGTGCATTTTCCGACCCTTCAGTCCAGCTATGTTTAAAATTTCAGATCTCTGCGTTCAGTAGATTTCGCTGGGCATCGCGGACAGACAGACAGACAGACAGACGGAGGACAGACACTTCCTTTTATTAATTAACACATGAGCATAAATATTTCATGGCCTACTGGTAATCAATAGAAGTAGATAAGCCTACGCTACTTTGTCACAGCTCTTTTCACAACTATTGTATCGAAATAAAATACAAAGAAATATATTGAAACAATACTGCAAACATAAACAAATAAACTTGATCGCATGGAATTAGAAGCAGACAGACGTCATTCTCAAACTCCGGAAGAACATCACAATCACTTTAAAATAAAAGAGTGCGTGGAACGCCACGCGACAGAAATAAAACTTTATTTATTTATGTATTTTCTTCAGTTTTCCTTTTCTTTGTCACTTTCATCCTCTCACGGTATCCTCTTGTTCTTTCTGCAATTGATATCGGTTTTTTAAAGTCAGTGTTTGCCTTTTTATGAGATTTATAGTTTGCATAAGGCAAAATAGATTTTAATATAGGTTCATACGTAGGCCTATCAGATCTATCATGCACTTCATTTAAAATCGTATGCGTTTTCTGCTACGACTTTGTTGATTATAGTGTTGTTCAACTTTTTTCAAAATGTACACAGTCAAACGAAAAGAAAGATGCAGTGTAATTCTCGAGAAGGCGGTGGCTAGTACTGTTCAACTTTTTTCAAAATGTACACAGTCAAACGAAAAGAAAGATTCAGTGTAATTCTCGAGAAGGCTGTGGTTTTAACACACTTTACCAATGTCGGATAATTTATTTAAATTTTGGATTAGCTTAATCATTGAGTTGAATCATTGAGTTTATTGTTTTAATTTTTTTTTTTTTTTAGTTTTGGAAATTTGTATTTTTTAATTTTGGATTTTTAATTTTGGATTTGCGCGGTAATCAACCTCCGGGTTTCATAAAATAGATAATATACCTTTAGATTGCTTAGGAATTGTCTATTGCCATTGAGGGAGTAAGGTCTGAAAAATTTCCTTTGATTACTCCTAATCATTGAGTTGATTGTTTTCTGTGCAGTCCGCTCCGAAACACGTAGTTTTGAGTGTGACTGATTTTGTGAGGAGGGAAGTACGGACTACATAGTAGTGGGCGTAAAAGAGGAAGGAGCCACGTATCAAAAGTACGTTGCAGTTATTCTCAATTCGATTCCGATTCCGATTTTGTGACTGATTTCGTGACTGATTTTTCCGATTTACCCCAGCCGCGAGAAAAGAAGTTTTACTTCAAAAATAAAAAAATAAAAAAACTGTTACTTTTTTGTTTTGCTTCTCGGGTAAAACCAAAAACCGTTCAAAAAACTTTTTCACCCGTACGAAGGACGGTAACAAGCTAGATTTTATATAAACGAAATTACGCCTAGTATAAAGCTAAAATTAATTAAGAGAATAGTACAATACGGTTCAGAAATTTGGCTAGTTAAAAAGAGAGAGGAAAGAAATTTATTAGCAATAGAAATGGATTTCTGGAGAAGAGCAAATGGAACTTACAGGATGGAAAGAATTAGGAATGAAGAAATTCGGAAACAAATGGAAGTGCAACACAGTATAAACTAAACCAAACTAAACTCCGTAGCGCTACATCCCTGGAGGGATTTGGCCTACCACCCGACCGCTGCGCCACCTACAACAGGCAGATGGAAGGATTGGGGGGCATGTGGTCAGCATGCCGACACCCACGGCCGTTAATGGTGGATTTCATGACCGGAGCCGCAACATCACTATCAAGTCCTCAATTTGAATCACGAGGCTGAGTGCACCCCTACCAGAAAAATCCCCTCAGAAAAATCCGAGGTACCTGAGATAGAACCCGGGCCGAAGGATTTGTAGTCAGCGATGCTAACCAAAAGATCACGTCGGCGGTACAAAACACATTATAATAGACTAGCTTAAAAGACTCGGCGTCGCCCGGGTTTTGCATTTTGTAGATGGAAATTAACTTATGAAGGACTTTCGATTTTTAAATTCTAGGTCCTTATATAGGCATTTATAATTTGAAATAGGAAGAACGACTTATTACACTCAAACTATTCCCTCAGAAAACGCTTGATATAGTTTTTTATGGCTCATAGAGGATCTAGAATTTTGCATCCCATCGCTTGTACAGTGCACAGCAAGCCTGGTAGAGGTTTAAATAAGAAGAAACAGAAATTCCTGTAACATAAAATTGTAATATCGAGGCGGGAAATTTCCCACTCTTATTTTACCATAAAACCGTTTTGGGGTCTCTCCAAAAACCTGCGATATAATATAATAATATACACATTACCATACCTCGTTTTGTTTTCTCTATGTCCAGGGTAGAGAAAGTTATGTGATTCCATTATTTTAGTGGATTTCATTCTGTAATATTTATTTATAACATGAATTATTTTGATAACTTCTCTTATTTGTCAAAAGTGCATTTCATTTGTTTTTTCCAAGCCAACTGATACCATTTGGCAACAATATATTCTGTGATTTGGAATTGATAATTCTATGTAAAAAGGGATTAAGTATTTTCAAAAACATTAAATTTTTGGCATTTAGAATCAAAATTTTGCAAAATCCTTTCTTAGTGAGCACCTACATTATGAAACGAAGGTACTGTCAAAATTCCAAGTCTCTACCTGTTATAATTTAGGCTGTACGTTGATTCCTGTCAGTCAGTCAGTCAGAGATTAAATTAAAGGAAAGAACCTCGAATGGAATGGTAATGTTAGAAGGATGGGGGAGGAGAGATTACCAAAGAAGATCCTTCGGGCAGAAAGAAGAAAGGCAGACCAAAGAAATCATGGTTTAATGAGATACAAGAAGATATGAAAGAGAAAGACATTCCTGAGAATATATGGGAGGGTAGAAAGGCTTGGAGATTGAGAATATGGAAAATGTAATCATCAAGGCCCGGATTTTGATGACCTAAAATTGTGTGAAAAATGACCTATAAAAGTACCCTAAAGTTTAAAGATAATAACTTAATAATTGTAAAGAATGACCTAAAAACTGATAATTCATTTATAAAAATTATTATTGTACACAAAGTTATAGACTAATTTGTACTTAATTGTAAAAACTGGGAACCCAGAAAGGATGTAGTAGGTCTAAAAACTTTGTTCTTTGTTCCTGATTGGAGCATTTGAGAAGAAAAGTAAGAAAGTAGTTTATAAAACAGATTCTAAAAAAATGTTCCATTATAATAGCCTAGTAATTTATTTAAATATTACCCTATGAGAAAAAAGAAGACAAAAAAGTTAATATACTCAATGTAAATGCATGAAAATGACTAAATAAAGAAGGAAATGACACGAAAATCACAAAATAATTTTGTAAAATTGAAATAAATTCCCTAAAAGTATAAAATTGCACAAAATGACAAAAAATGACCTAATAAAAATGCATTTCTATAATTTAGGGGCCATGATTAGGATTTATCTACAAGTTGGCAATGTCTAAGCAGCATCAATAAAACGATATGTCATTAGAATGCATAAAAAACCGTGATGATGATGATGATGATGAAAAGCTAATTTTCAGAACATTCAAAAGTGTTAGAAAAGTAAACATTAAATCACAATTTGAAGTTCTATTTTTAAATATTTTTAAAATTGTAGAATTTAGAAAAACTTCAGGTTTTTTTTTTTGACATAAAGCAAGTTTCAGCCCATTGTTAGGTTTTTACTTATACAATATTTAGATACATTCCTGTAAAAAAAAGAAAGACTTGAGTAACCTTACTAGTGCAGCGCTTGCCATCTGTTGGCCGTTAAGAGTACTAGTTGACTTCATGTAGTTCATACAGTGCCACGTAGGTTGAGCAAGTGTAGCGATCTCGGAGTGCAGTCAAGATTCTCCAGTTCTCAAAATGCTATTTTGAGCAGTAAATTTAAGGGGAAAAAGATTCAATATAATTTAAGGGGACGTATATATCTTAAAACACTGAAATACAGGCCATTATATAACTTTAGCGTACATGTATCATATAAAACTGCAAATTAATACACTGAAAACACTTTTTCAATACATTATTATTATTATTATTATTATTATTATTATTATTATTATTATTATTATTATTATTGTTGTTGTTGTTGATGTTATTATTATTATTATTATTATTATTATTATTATTAAGAATATTTTTAATGTTTCAACATACAATTATTTTTATAAATAAAATTTTCAAAATTATAGCTTCTTACCAAGTTTTAAATTAGCGTTTCCTTCTAAGCTCAAAAAGTTTTTCACGTTTTACTGATCAGTATTTCAATTTTAAAATTTTAAAATTCTTACAAAATGTACAGAATGAGGTACAAGAAATAAACTATAGAAATAAACTATTATGTTAAGTGTTTTCTTTGCAGTCAGGCATGAGTTTATAAAATGCATGAGAATTTGAGAAAGGCCCATTTATTAAGGATTGTTCAAGTCAGGAGTAAAATACGTAGATGATATTTTTAATTAATGTTTAAATTTATGTAATAGCTATTTATGTATCAAGTACGCAAAATAACGCTTTAGCGGACTAATCTAGTATAGCGGCCGAGGCTATAATTAATAGATTCGTGAGGAATATGTTTATTCAAGGAGCATTTTTTGAAGATTTTATTTTATAATACCGGTACTTCTAGTGCAAAATCAATAACTTACGCTCAGCATCTGCAACCAATCTTAGCATCGAAATACGCGTCCGGCCAGATCAACGTTTGCTACGAAAACTTCCGGTCGCATTAGGCTATAGTAAAGTTCCCACCTCTGAGCTGCTTTTCATAAATATGGAACCTTCTCGCTGCTTCAGAGACCGAAAAATGCAGGTCAATTACAGCCCTACCTACACTTTCTCTCACGTTAGCATTTGTATGTGGCGATGACACAAAGCAAAATGAATTATGACAATGCATTAAGTTGAATATCGTGTGTTGCGCTTTCCGCGTTGTTCATTTTTTCCCTCCTTGTTCATATTTTCCCTCCTGCCGCATGGCCTCATATGTTCCGAAAATGACCTGTATTTTGTGTTTTTTATAGGAAACTTGTGAACTAATGCGTCAAAACTTTAATTTTAACAGCATACGAGTCCCGACGTTTTTTATTTGACCGACTGTACGTGAAGTGAGAAAGATGTATTGTTGGCCATGCTTACAGTAAAGAAATATCTCAGGGGAATATTCGATAAATTTCGGAAATTAATCTTAACGGAAGAAATTTCAATAAACGTTTGCAGTCACTTGTTTTTTCTTCTTTTTTTGTCTGTCCATAGCCTATGTTTTTAGTCGCATCATTTAAAGAAGAGGTATTTATAGGATAATTAGCATAAAGTTGTGTCTTGCGATTCTGTACAAGGATATGTGAATACTGCTTTTATTTGGGCAGAGGAAGTTATGTGACGTTCACATCAGATTTTTTAGTAAAAGTTCTATAAATTATATGAAATAAAACAAAAAATACCGTATAATTAATTATAATGAAAGGCAGTCAGTCATTTCATTAAGTTATATTGTCATGGCCATCTAGATCATAAACCTTCAGATCGCAGTTAACAGCACACATACGTAGTACTTAATAGTGTATCTTTTTCATGTCCTATGTTAATTTCAGTTCTATCACTTAATGCTTTTATATAACTAAATCATATTTGTAACAATTAATTTCTTTTTTATCATTTAATGTATCTTAAGGTATCTTAATGTATCTTAATTATTCAAGTATATATGTTCTAATTTTTTCTTTGTATTTAATGTTCGTTTCTTGTATTCATGTACATCAGTTCTTTTTTAATTTATTTTTAATCATTATTATTGTTATCATTATGTATTTCATGTTTTTGCCCTGGCTGAGTGGTAGAGAAGGCCTTATGGCCTTAACTCCGCCAGGTTAAATAAATAAATAAAAATAAAATAAATAAAAAAACAACAATGACCGTACGTAGCAATAACAAATGTGGTAGTATAGATGCATAATATATGAGTCCGTTGTTTGTAAACAATATTGCATACCAACTAGTATTTATGAAAAGCTTGTGAAAATATAAATGATAATACCGAGGAAATTTCAACCCAAGCCAGAAACATTGAATTGGAGCTGCTACCAGCAACTTCACGGCAGAAATAGGCTATGAGAAGGGATATATTACGGCATTTAAATGCTGTTCGTCCATGGTAAGGAATGTTTTTCAGGTGAACCAAAATGTGAAAAGTTGTTGGCTTATATTGTTGTCATGTGATGAAGTGGGCTACCGTGTTTTGCGAAAAATCCTGGTAAAGTTTCTGATTATCATAAAGAAACGTGTTATGGTGAATATATGTTACGACGATAAGTTTTTATTTATTTGTTAATGTGTTACTCTTTAGTATTACATGAGAATTGTATATTAGAAGGCATAATCTTAACTTTATTAACATTAATTACATTTACAATATAATCATATTCTGTTAGTTAGAAATATGTGTAAGTATTCATATTTATTCATATAGTTTATGACTCTCTACATATCGATACAAATTAGTGTAATGCATCGATTACATATTAATACAGACATGTTTCATACCTTTATAAGTTGATCTCAGAGTTAGCAGCACACACACGGGAAGCGTTGACGGGGTGATGTCGTCGTCGTACCTCTTCAATCTTCTCTCGGGCCCAAAGGCCCGAGTGGCGTGGCCACAGACAGGGCTGCTGCCTGACTCTACTAGTACATATTTCGAGTCCTATTTATACGAAGATAATGCTGACATTGCACTCTGTAATTAGGCTGTTGATTCTTCATTGTGTTGTCAATTGCGGCAACCATATTACTTAATAGCTTTGCAATCTGTAGTTGCTCCACAACAAACGTGTTGGCTTAAATTTGTTGTTTTATGAGCAATTATATGCGTAAATCCATGTTAAAGTTGGTGTGACTGGTCAGTGCCATCTGGGTTTTGTTTATAGATTGCCATGACGACTTTAAAGGACAAGGTCGCTAAAATTGCATTTTGAATGCAGTTTGAATGCACTTTTATGCAACTTTAGCGGACTTGTCCTTTAAAGTGCAGCTTTTCGGCGTGTTACCAGTCCGATAAGCCGCTGTTTTAGAGAGCGTGTACTAAAAAAGAATTTAAAGGTTTTTCAATCGATACATTATTTTTTCGTGGCAAATTATTAAAAGAGCGGCATGGCACTTGTTCTTTTTGAAAATTGTATGTGTGACACATTGCATTGAAATTTTTTATTAAACTTTGGTCAATAGTTAGAATATCATGGAAACGATTCTAAAAATTGTATTTTGTAGGAGAAGTGTTTAATAGTTACAATGTAAGGTTGTTGTATAGAACATAACAGGCGAGCATGAAGTTAACCAAACGGGCGCTAGGGTCGACCATAGTACGATTTTTTTATGTTATTTTGAATAATATATTTTGAAAGCAAAATATTTCAGTTCGCTTGTGCGAACCCTAAGGTTCATTGCCGCTCTTACCTGAGCCCGCCATTCAACCCTATTCTGTGCTAACTCCATCCAATCATCCCTCTCAAATCCTACGTATCTTAAATCTATCCTAATATTGTCGTCTTCACTTTTATATTTTTTAAACTGCACCCGAGCACGAGCAGTCTTGCTCATTCGGATGTATTTCTAAACGTTAATATTTCTTGTGTTAGAAATAATAATTTATTATTATAATTTTCCGATCAAGTGGCCGAGATGTTTTTCATTTAAACGTGGGTTCGCCTGAAGCTCGCGACTAGACTACACGCAATACTCGTGTGCGCTGCAAGTAGTCTAATCGCAAGCTTCAGGCGAACCTACTTTTAAATGCTTCACTTTGCTGGATGGATAGCTGGGCTATTGATGAAGGCAGACCCGGAACGAAGCCGTGGGATGGTGACCATAACTAGTCAAGGGCTCTTTCAGGCTAGGGCGATACCGGCACCCTCTCAATTATTTATTTTTTTCTTTCTTTATATTGAACAGAGCAGAAAAAACATTCAATGTTAATCAAGTCATATGATAGTGCAATTTTCCTATTTTTGTAATAGCAGTTGTAGTTATTTTTGAAATTTGTATTTGATCTGATTTATTTTACTTGTATTAATATGTATTTGTATTTGAATAAATAAAATAAATAAATAAACAAATAATAAATATTATGTAAATATACATCTTATAAATTGCATAATCTTTTTTTCATCCCAAGAGCAAACACTGACTCTCACAATAATTCTCCTCTTTATAATGTACTCCGACTATACAATCAATTGCACAAAAAGGACAATATACATATTTTTTAATACTAACAATAACCGGTTTAAAAATAAACGTGAAAAAAGTTGAAAAAAAAATTAAAATATGCTCCATGTCATTTTCTTTATTTGAATCTTTCTGATATATAATATATTTTCTTCCAAAACTATTATATTATTAAATATATTATTATTTGTTTTTTCATATTATGTTCCCTTGTGTAATTGACCTATTGTTTGTGTTTCTGTCTTTCTTTTCTGTGTGTTTTTTATAGTTATAGTATTAGTTTAATTATTTTGAATATCACTTTAAATATTTAATATTAGAATCTGGTGTATTAATATAAGCGAGAATATTGTAATTGGGCATTAGCCTGTAATATTCTTGTCCGCCGGCGTGGTCTTGTGGTTAGCGTCGCTGACTACAGATCCGTCTTCCCGGGTTCGAATCCCGGTACCTCGTTGGATTTTTCTGAGGTAGGGGGGTCTGGCAGGGCTGCACTCACCCTCATGATTCAAATTGAGGAGCTACTTGATAGAGAAGTAAAGGCTCCGGTCAAGAAAACCACCATTAACGGCCGTGGGTGTCGGCATGCTGACCACATGCCCCCCAATCCTGCCATCTGCCTACGGTAGATGACCCAGCGGTCGGGTGGAAGGCCAAGTCCCTCCAGGGATGTAGCGCCAGGGAGTTTAGTTTTAAATATTATCTGATAGGGAGGCACGTAAATGGCCTAAAATCATCTACAAACCTCTTACCAGTGCTCCGAAGAACATTTTTAGAGTTAATTTATTGGACTTGTCAGATTTGCGGATTGTAACGGAGAAATAAAGATTCCTGTTAACTCTAGAAGCATCAAGTTGTGTATGCATGCACTCTGCGACATGAACATAATTCATCATGGAGCTAGAAAAAAACTCTGAGATGCAGGATGATGAAAGTGTCAGATCCGTCACTAGGGAGCAGCACGGTCGGTTTAATCATCTGCTTTCTGTTTTACTTCATTACCCGTACCAATTTAATTATCCGGCTACTCAGTGACGTGGCCCTGGGCATGTTTTAATACTACCATGTAGTCTTTTTCCTCAACATTTCTTAATTATTTTCCGTTTTACATATTTCTGAGTGTCCATTTGACTCTATACAGTGCCAGTGAATGGAGTTAGCACAGAATAGGGTTGAATGGCGGGCTCATGTAAGCCCGGCAATGAACCTCCGGGTTCCATAAAATAGATAATATTCCTTTAGCTTGCTAAGGAATTGCCTATTTGAGTACTTGAGTATATATCGATATTTGATAATATCGAGAGTTTTACTATGATAATGTCGTTTAATGAAAATTCATACCTTGTAGTGATTCAGGGAACGGTTTGGCATCACTGTTTGTTCTTACCGAAAGGAAAAGACCACTTGGAAGACCCACACAAGAGGACAATATTAGGATGGATTTAAGGGAAGTAGGATTTGAGAGGGATGGTTGGATGGAGTTAGCACGGAATAGGGTTGAATGGCGGGCTCAGGTAAGCGCGGCAATGAACCTCCGGGTTCCAAAAATTAGATAATATTTCTTTAGCTTGCTTAGGAATTGTCTATTGCCATTGAGTAAGGAAGTAAGTAAGAGATGAAAATGGGGACTGGAGAAAACTGTATAGCGACGAGGTTCATAACCTGTACTCGTCACCGGATGTAGTAAGGGTAATTAAATCACGGAGGATGAAATAGGCCGGACATGGGGGAGGAAAGACATATCTCAAAAGTATTGACTGGCAGACCCGAAGGGAAAAGACCACTTGGAAGATCTAGTCGTAGGTGGGAGGACAATATTAGGATAGATTTAAGGGAAGTAGGATTTGAGAGGGATGGTTGGATGGAGTTAGCACAGAATAGGGTTGAATGGTGGGCTCATGTAAGTGTGGCAATGAACCTCAGGGTTCCATAAAATGGATAACATTTATCTAGCTTGCTTAGGAATTGTCTATTGCCATTAAGTAAGTGAGTGTATATCGATATTCGATAATATCGAAAGTTTTACTAAGATAATGTCGTTAAATGCTAATTTGTACCCTGTAGTGATTTAGGGAATGGTTTGGCATCACTGTTTGTTGGTAACGAAGGGAAAAGACCAGTAGGAAGACCTAGACGTAGGTGGGAGGACAATATTAGGATAGATTTAAGGGAAGTAGCATATTGCGAGGAATGGTTGGATGGAGTTAGCACAGAATAGGGTTGAATGGCGGGCTCAGGTAAGCATGGCAATGAACCTTCGAGTTCCATAAAATAGATAGTGTTCCTTTAGCTTACTTAGGAATTGTCTATTGCCATTGAGTGAGTGAGTAAGTAAATAAGCATTACAAATTATTTACAAATTATTTTATCTCATACAACTATAGGCTACTGCAATACGTCGTATGTAAAAAAAATTGCCATTTTAATTTTGATCACAAAACAGTAAAATTAAAATTACAAGAATGTAGTCGGATCATTTTTATCACAAAACACTAAAATTAAAATGGCAATTTTTTTTACTTACGACGTATTGTAGTATCAACGACGATTATAAACTTCATAAAAATCTGTAGAATAATTGAAAGTGAAAATATAATTAAGCAATCCTTTAAAAAATGTTTTAAAAAATATACAGCAGCTTTTTAAGTTTATTTTGATAAAAAAATTATCTAAATATCTGCATTGTAATGGAATGTTAGGCCTATATGTTTTATCTTAGCTTGAATCATAGACATTTTCTAACAGAACTTTCTCCACCTACGATAAGTTCCACATTACAGGCTCGATTGTAAAAAATTTGTGTAAAGAAAAAGGTGCTAGCACGTTATAGCGCCTATTGAGGATATCACCAGATGTCACTGTCGTTCTCTTCCCTTTCCTACAAATAAATAATGATCCAATTTCTTCATTTGACCACTACAAATACCATTATTCCTACTACTACTATTTTCGACAGGTCGGTGGGATTTTTCCAATGATCTAATCCTTCTGGTGGCACTATGGCCCTGGGGTCGATTCAGCCTCTAACAGAAATGAGTACCAGGGCCAATCCTGGGGGTAAAAAGCCGTCGGTGCGTAGGGCTGACATTACCACCTTCCTGTGCCGATGACTCAATCTGGGAGCCACAACCTCCTGAAAACCCTAAGGGTCTCCATGACCCTTACAGGGATCTCTTTAGGTAGTGTTATTTGTTAAAGCTAACTGTATTGCTACTTCCAAAGCCGTATATGAACACAATATGATGTCATGATTTGCATTTCATACATTCTATATAATATATTACCATAAAATAGGCATTAAATTGGGCTTTACTCCGGTACCGGTCAACCGATTTGGTCGAAAATCAATAGGCTTCTCTCCACGGACGTTATAAATGCGTATACTAAGTTTCATAAAAATCCGACAAAGCGTATTTGAGTTATCGCGCCTTTCTAATATATTACCATAAAATTATACACTAAATTGGGCATTACTCCGGTATCGGTCAACCGATTTTGTCCAAATTCAGTAAGCTTCTTCCAATGGACGTCATAAATGCGTCAAGTTTCATGAAAATCCGATAAAGCGTTTTTTAGTTATCGCACATGCAGACATACGAACTGACACACGGACAGACAGATATTTTCCCGTCCCCTACACAATCTCGTAAAGTACCATTCTGGCACTGAATAACTGTGGATCTGGCTCATGGAAAGAGTGGAGGAGATGTTTTGTGCACGGACTGTAGAATAGAGATGATGTAGCTTTGCGAGCTGGCTGCTTCGGGTTGGAATTAATTTCTTCAGGGATTCAAACTTGAAGGCGGGCGGGGAAGGGGGACCTCTGGGATATTAACCGGTGGATTATTGTTTAATAATTGAATATTATCCTCGCGGAGTCTCCTTCTAGATCCACAGTGGCGGGGCACGAGACATCTACCGGCGGAAAGGCGAGTTAACACAAAGCGAGTGAACTCTGAACTTGAAATTTATTGCATAATAGAACAGTAGCCTACCCTACATTCAAGAACAGAAACAAGGTACATCCTACATTAAGTAAAGTGATCCCTATACAGCCCATGGAGGCCCAGAGGGTTCCAGAAGGTTGAGGCTCCAAAATGTTGGACATTCAGCACAAGGTTGTCAGCCTTACGCACCGGCCGCCTTTACCCCCAGGATTTCTCCTGGTACTCACTTCTTTTTAGAGGCTGAGTCAACCCCAGGGCCATACTGCCACCAGAAGGATTAGGCCAATTGAAAAATCTCAACGACCTCATCGGGAATCGAACCTGCGACTTTCCGGTTGTAGCGTAGCGCCTCAACCACTACGCTACGGCGTACCCCACATCCTACATTACCGTCACTTATAAACCTCTAAGTAGTCTTACTGTCTCCCTTTCTCTACTCGTTCCATAGGTACTAAAAGAAAGAATCGATTCTGAAATTCAATATCGAGTTGTTAACATAAATACACGTTTTGAGGCGCCCTTTAACCAAATATTTTGTTTTCAGAAACATGTCTGGGTGTATGTATTTCTGTGATGGGCAAAATTCTAGAACGAAAAGCTGTAAGAAAACAAAATGATGGTAATGACTTGGACTCGCATTCGGGAGGTCCCAGGTTCAAATCCCGTGGCCTGCCAATTAGACATGGGTTTTTTTCATGGTTTCCCCAGTCGTAAAGGCAAATACCTAATTGGATATTTACATACCATGATCCTCACCATTTCATCCTGTATCATATCCATTTAAATTAATATCACTTGAAATTTACTCCATATTAATACACTAACAATAGAAATAATTGACAATCGACAGTTCCATGGCCTACCCTACTATATAGGTAGAAACAGTTCCCTAACTCCTGACATAGGCGTACCGAGGGGGGGTTGTGGGGGTTTGAACCCCCCCCCCCATTGATTAAAAAAAGGAAAATTGTATAATTTTTTTAAGTCTGCCCATAAATTACTTAATACAAGTATAAAGCGTGGGAAGCTTAAAACTCGTTATTTTGCGTCTTAATTTTTAAAATTTTCCGGGGGTGCACCCCCGGAAGCTTAAAACTCGTTATTTTGCATCTTAATTTTTAAAATTTTCCGGGGGAGCCCCCGGAAGCTTAAAATTCGTTATTTTGCGTCTTAATTTTTAAAATTTTCCGGGGGAGGGCCCCGGACCCCCCTCTCCCTATGGGGTATTCCATACCCTCCAGGCCCCGCGGATGTTATAACCCCCCCCATATGGTCGGCCTGGTTACGCCTATGACTCTTGATATAGCCTCGTGGCTGAAATGAGTATAAACACAGCTGAATTTTAAAAAGTGAAATTGAGGTTAAATATCTTTTGGGGATGTGTCATGATGATTATAGACGTCTTTCTCTAATTTTTTACAATCACTTTACAGAAAATTTCATTTTTAGCTATTTTTTTGGAACGATTTTATCATTAAAGTTTTCTACACGAGGTCCTTACACAAAAACTAAAAAATATATTGGAAATATTTTTTCGTAAAAATTCTGGAAAGGGTAATTATAAGTCAGCTGTCGTTTGGTTTACATCAATTCATGCACCCTTACATTAGACTCCCTGTAATACGGCCTTCTATTCTACCAATATCACACATCGTATGGGACATGTGAAGTGAGAAAATTGTATTTCCCTTGCTTCGTAGAGAAATTTATGTTAGAGTTACACAGCACATTTTTAAATGCAAAAATAATGTGAAACAATTAATCATAGTCGGATTAGTCTATTGCGATGCAAGTGCCGTAAGGGGTGCATACGGATTGAGGAAAGAGTTTTTTCAATTTCCGAGATTCGTTATGCGCTTACGGAACGAGTATTGCATGCTATTTTTTGCACGATGATTATTTATATCAATTTATTTATGTTAATTGAGATATTACCTGAAAATATTATGTTTATGCACTACTAGCTTAAAAGACCCGGCGTCGCCCGGGTTTTGTATTTTGTAATTGGAAATTAGCTTATGAAGGATTTTCAATTTTAAATTCTAGGTCCTTATATAGGCATTTATAATTTGAAATAGGAAGAACGACTTATTACACTCAAACTATTCCCTCAGAAAACGCTTGATATAGTTTTTTATGGCTCATAGAGGATCTAGAATTTTGCATCCCATCGCTTGTACAGTGCACAGCAAGCCTGGTAGAGGTTTAAATAAGAAGAAACAGAAATTCCTGTAACATAAAATTGTAATATCGAGGCGGGAAATTTCCCACTCTTATGTTACCATAAAGCCTTCATACTTTTCTCTCCAAAAACCTGCGATATAATATAATAATATACACATTACCATACCTCGTTTTGTTTTATCTATGTCCAGGGTAGAGAAAGTTATGTGATTCCATTATTTTAGTGGATTTCATTCTGTAATATTTATTTATAACATGAATTATTTTGATAACTTCTCTTATTTGTCAAAAGTGCATTTCATTTGTTTCTTCCAAGCCCACCTGATACCATTTGGCAACAATATATTCTGTGATTTGGAATTGATAATTCTATGTAAAAAGGTATTAAGTATTTTCAAAATCATTTAATTTTTGGCATTTAGAATCAGAATTTTTCAAAATCCTTTCTTAGTGAGCACCTACATTATGCAACGAAGGTACTGACAAAATTCCAAGTCTCTACCTGTTATAGTTTAGGCTGTACGTTGATTCCTGTCATTCAGTCAGTCATTCATTCAGTCATTCATTCAGTCAGTCAGGACAAAGCCTTTTATATATATAGAGATTGAAATTGGATGTTATATTTCAGAAAGTGATTCGCATGCGTTGGTTGTTTATGGGAACAGAATATTTGTTCTGTTAAAGTCGCCACAAACTAGGGGGCCTTGGTTCCGGTCTTCCATAAAGGCTTGTATTATGATGATTTTACTTACGGCACGTGTGCTTTTAGTAATTTTTACCGCATGGAAATTTGTTTTATTTCCATAGCAACAAGATTGCATGCGGGATTGTCAAGTTACTATCCACGGCAACAATATTCGTAAGTACCACTAATTACTTACGTCGTGCAAAAAAAAAAAAAAAATACCAGTTATTTTATGCTTCGAGGAGCACACCGTAGCTAATAATTGTTATCTGAAGAAGATTTAGATGTTTACATATGTATAAAACAGCAATTTGCATATGAAAACATATGCTTTGGCCATAAGGAATTTCATAAAAGCATGTACAGGAGTTATCAAATAGAAACACAAGGAGAATCAATAAACGAACCTTATTAAATGCGTGATTCACATATTCTCACGCATTTTATAAACCCGTGCCGGACCGCAAAGAAAACAGTTAACATAATGATTAGGCCCGCAGTTCATTTGTTGTACCTTATTCTGTAAACTTTTCTTTCTTTCTTTCTTTCTTTCTTTCTCGTAGTTTTACCTCTCCCTTTTTTAGGATTTAAGCGACCCAAGCCGCCCGGGCGTAAACTTTTCATGAATTTTAAAATTCTAATTTAAAGCGGATATTGTATAATATAACATAGGGTTAAAGTTCAATGGAATAGAGAAAAAGATGTTGGGAAATCATCTCCATTCTTAACTGGAGACATGAACTGGTTTCTTTGAGAGAAGTTATAATTTATCTACGAGAAAACGTTCGTACGTAAAACTCAAAACTAAATCCAGGAATTTTACGTAATTAACTTAGTATATTCTATTCTTTTATATGTAGACTAGCTTACCCATCAATGCTTCGCATTGTTAGATTTATGTATACCCATATATAGGTTAAGTGAACACAATTTAAAGTTGATTTTGATGTACTTCTATAAATCATCAGCCGTCCAGCCAACGCGGTAGACATATTTATATTCCACATACTCCTTCACCCGTAGTTTACTCTGATTATGTCTTTAAAAAATTAATCGTTCTGTTTCAATTTTGGAAAACATACAGCAAAAAGCTGGGCATAGGGGATGCATTCGCTCCTCTCAAGCAGTGGACTCTGGTTTGAATCCTGGTCGGGACAAGTTACCTAGGTAGTGTTGTTATAGGCTCTAGTGGTCCCCAGATGGCCGCCATTATCATCCTCATCCCATCCTCGCCTTACTCAGAGTGAGTGTGTGAATGGTGTCTCTCGTCCTATGTGTTTGTGTTGTATCGGAGGTGGCCCCGGCATTAGACTGATCACTCATCCGGGAGGTCCTCCATGTCCTTGTCTGGTCAAGAAAGTATGTATGTGATCCATAGATAATCCCTCTCCCGACAGGTCGTGGCCCTGTAAGGCCCGGACAACTTGGGTCGCTTAAATTACCCCAAAAGAGAGAAGTAAAAACTAAGGTAAAGATAGATAGATAATATGGTAAATAGAAATTAATCAGGAAATTATATCTATTGATATTGTATGAACTATCTTTCGCAATTCAGTCCTAGGCTAACTATAAGAAAAGAGTTCAACTCTTCAGAATAGAACCCAGGACCTCCTAAATTTACTTTGTGTCACAAAATAGTTGATAATCATTTATAGGAATTCTATTGATAGCCTTTCTCATAATTTTATATCTATTAGGTCTACATTAAATCACAGTGCCATGCAAAGCCACCTGTGTAGTTTAAAAAATTATGTTGTCATGGGGATTGTGCACATGCAGTATGAATTCCTTTTGGTGAATTTCATAACTTTACAACCCTATTTTGGCCCTTAGAGGCCCTTAGAGGCCAAAGATTTTGAAATCCTTTCTTAGTGCGCATCCAGAGTCTAGGAGCAATATGTGTACCAAGTTTCAAATTCCTAGACTGTATAGTTTTTGAGAAACTGTGATCAGTCAGTGAGTCAGTGGGTTTTGGCTTTTATATATAGAGATACACTGAAATTGACTTTCATTTGATATACTTTTACATATCTCAGTGTGCATTACACACTTTCTACAACATTATACATAAATAAATACTTTAATATTATTATGATCGTGTTCAAATTTTGTTATATTTTTCTTTCTATCTGTTAATTTTCCTAATTATTCTTCCTTTAGTTTCATTAAAATTATTTTGTGGGTTTTTGTGTACGTATATATAAATATATGTCTATGTTTGTCTACGTATATATATAAATAAATATATATATATATACTGTATATATATATATATATATATATATATATAATGTAAACGTACATCAACTCTTGTTTGTATTAGAGAAAAAATATCTTGTAAATCATGAAAGTTAAATCTGTGAAGTGTTTAAAAGATCTAAGCACGGTAAATAATAATAATAATAATAATAATAATAATAATAACAAAAGTTAATAACAATTCTGGCTCTATTTGAAGCAAAGGGAGCAAATAACATAGACCAACAATGAAAAAAGTTCTTGAATGAATTTGCCTCATTCTTATGGTTTTTAGTGTGCTGAATCCAAATATGATGATAAAAATGCTGTATCACCAACCATATTTTGCATTTCAGAAATAAATATTTAAGAAAACTAAATATGTAGCAAATTCAACGGTCCTTTGTACACTATTTAAATAGGTAAAACGGGTTTAAATTAAGATAGTAGTGGTTGTAGTAATCCTTCTGGTGGTAGCCTACTATGTCCCTGGAGTCAACTCAGCCTCTAACAGAAATGAGTACCAGGAGTATTCCTAGGGGTAAAAAGCGACCGGTGCGTATGGCTGGCTGACAACCTTGCCACCTCCCTGTGCCGATATTTTAGTCTGGGAGCCTCAACCTCCTGGATCCCGTAGTCTCCACGGCCCATACAGGGATCGTTTTACCTTTATATCTTTTTTACTACAATCAAAGAGTATTTGTTATGGAAATGGTATGTAAAGCATTCTTTTTGTTTACTCAAATTAGCATATATACAGTAAAATCCCTTTTTGTCCCCCTTGTTATTGATGCCCATGGGTTCACCACAATAAGCTATTTCCTATTAAGCATAGACGGACTAACACAAGAGAATATTATAAGGAGAAAGAAACCAGACTACTGTCCTTCAAGCATGCAATGGGACTTTGGCTAAATCTACAGCTTAAAGGGTACAATTGGTCCAATTAGATGGCCCACATGGTCTAATTGATTTATGATAGGTAATCCCACGAGAGTTGACGAGTTGGATTTATTAAGACTATTCCATGAATAAAATGTAACGGATTATATAAATAATAATTACTTTCGTTCTTTGTTGTATAAAAAATAAACTAACAGCTGCGAGATCACGGCAAACTGTGAATCAACCATCCATGAATCGATTCTAGTTACCATGTCGTGACCAGTGCTACCAATGGTGCATATAAGACATAGTTAACTTAATTCAGGTAAGCTAACAGCAGAACAGAATAAAAGCACACCAACTGGCTTGGACGGAATCGAAATTGGGTTTCCAATCAAGTAGGCCTACATTTATATTATTGCAATTTCCAAACAAGTTATGTTGTATAAAATAATCTGTTTTCGTGCCGCTTAGTGGCAGCATCTGACTGTTAATCACTGCACACTGATACTCGCGTCTCCAGTAGCGAGTAGACGGTTTTATCACGGTAAAACACCATCCTCGCGATTCCACAAGAATATTGCAAGATAAACGGCCGGGATTGGTCTATATCCGAAGAATTGCTTGACGTTATTGGTCAATATCAAACACGCGGCGCATGAGTGGAATAGTCGTGTAAATTGATATTGCAGCAAGACAGGTTGACTAATAATTATTTGATAGCCTATTACATAATGTTTCATGCATACTTCACCACATATCTTTGCGCATATTTCTGGATTTTATTTCACGTGCTGAAACAAATTGTGAGACACTGTTTTTATTTTGCAACTCTGTGGTGCTCGGACTGCCGAGGTTTTGCTACGTCAACCCGTACTTTTTACGAGGTCACTGAGAAACTAATCAAGACGTTGGGAACCGTTACATTAAGACCTCTGATTTGCTGTGGCGTTCGGCCGCCGGGACCAGCAAATGTCCTGCTGGATCACTCTAACATGGCCCAAAAGGGCTCACTATAAACAGGTATAACATTTAGCAGGGTAGATATATAAGCATTCATGAACCACAGATTATTGTCTCTGTTGGACATTACATGAGAATACTATAGAAGAAAAATTCCTCCGACTCTGGGACTTGAACCCAGGACCTTTGGCTATTCGCGTCCTGGGTTCAAGTCCCAGTGTCGGAGGAATTTTTTTCCTATAATATTATCATTTTTCAGGGGTTTCTCTTCCTTCTAGGGCATGTAAACAATACACACCACAAGATAATATTCTGCACAAGATATAGGCAAAATATTGGAATGTGAAGTACTCCTTATCAAGTGGTTCTGTCTACTCGAAGTCTTGGCTTCATAACAGTTTAACACAAAGCAGTCGTGAGTGCGATGTTCTCATGGATATGTGAGACAGCAAAAATTAAAAAATAGGCTATATAAAAAGTGTGAGTGGAACGCTACGCGACAGAAGTGAAACTTGTTTTAATTTTTGGATTTTTTCACTTTTGGATTATTGGATTTTTTCAATTTTGGAGCTTTGGGATTTTTTAATATTGGGTTTTTGGACTTTTTAAATTTTGGATTTTTAAAATTTTGATCTTTTTTTAACTTTTTTTATTTTGTAATTTTGGATATTTTATTTTTTTATTTTTGCATTTTTTATTTTGGATTTTTTATTTATTAATTTTGGATTTTTAGATGTTGGATTTTCAATTTTTAAATTTTGGATTTTTCATTTTTTAAATTTTTGATTTTGGGATTTTTAAATTTTGGATGTTTAGATTTTTTAATTTTGGATATTTGGATTTTTTAAATTTTGGATAAGCCTAATCATTGAGTTGATTGTTTTCTGTGCAGTCCGTTCCGTCACAGCCCCACTAATTTCGTGACGATTTTGTCCGTAACGCAAGTTTGGGTTAGCTCTCGATTTACTCCTAGCGCGGCTAAATAAGTTTCACTTCAAAAAATCAGATGTGAAATTCACATAACTTCCTCTGCCCAAATAAAAGTTAGCCTCTTAGTACGGAGCCGTTTTCGAGAAAATCGCGACAAACGAAATGTTCTTCAAGCAAAGTCCCCTTAAAAACAAGAGAAAGTCGTTTCCAATCTTCGTGTCATATCCCCAAAAGGTACCTAACTCAAATACAAAATTTTGTTTTCGTACGGTTTCCCGTTAAAAGAGTCTATTGCAAATAGCGCGCATTTAGAATGGGTGGCTTATAACTACCCTTCAGAGGAGTTTTTCGAAAAAAATGTTTCAAATAAACGTTTTTGCTCTTAAGACAAGCAACTCATGTGCAAAATTGAAAGAAAATCGCTAGAGCCGTTTTCGAGAAAATCTCGAAAAAACGAAATTTCTTAATGTGAAGCCCCCTTAAATATAAAAGAAACTTGTCGCCGGTCTTCGGGTCACATCTTCAGAAGGTACCTGACCCAAATACAAAATTTTGTTTTCATATGATTTTCCGTTCACAGGCATCCACACAGACACACTGACACACACACAAACATGTTTCTGAATATAGTATTTTTGAATTGAGGGGACCTCACAAAGTGTATTTATGTTAAAATCTCAACTTCGAATTAGGGGGTATTACCTATGGTACGGACAGAGGAAGTAATGAGAAAGCTTCAAGGAAACTTCGGAGAGAAATATGTTTTTATGTCATGAGAGTAGTTAAACCTAACTTTTGTACCTGTGGTCAAACAAAGACCTGCATTACCGACTGATTACGTCACGAGGTCATAACGTAACAAGATGGCGGTCGTGACGTCATCAAAGATGGCCGACCACAAACAGGCTCAAAATTAAAAAATGAACGGCAGCTATTTTCAAAATAATACTTTAACTACGTTGTTCGATAAGCAACCCTTAAATGCTCGCAAATTAAAAATTAGTGCCGGACTTCAAAGAAAACAATCAGCACAATGATTAGGTTCATGGTTGGTTTTTTGTACCCTATTCCGAAAATTTGACGTGAGTAATAGATTTTATTTTTTCGTTATTAGTGTCAGAATGGTACTTATGAGATTGTGTGGGGGACGGAACAATGTCTGTCCGTCTGTCTGTAAGCGCGATAACTAAAATACGCTCTATCGGATTTTAATGAAACTTGGTATACGCATTTATAACGTCCATAGGAAGAAGCCTATTGTTTTTGGACTAATTCGGTAGAACGGTACCGGTGGAATACCCAATTTAGTGCCTATTTTATGGGAATATACAGGGAATCCATTTTATGCGGAAACTTTTTAACAGCGTTGCTCCTGCTCACACTTTCCCCGCTGTTGCGCTTGCACCGGCCGGGACCGTGTTCCGTTACTACCGGCAAATCGGCAAATCAAGACTTTAGAAACAATACAAAATAGAATAACTCAACCAATTTATTATCAAAATAGGCCTACATGTAGAGGCTTATTACTCACCATTTTGTACGGATGGTACAGTCAGGATATTTACGAGAAAATCTCCGAACGCGCCTTCTATGGTTATTTCTCAATAAGTAACATTCCACCAAATAAATTGGCTGTTCAACCGTATACATTTTCGATTATTGTCTTACGTAACACACAACAATAGACAAGCGTCTCACTACAAGACACCGAAGCAACTAACCGCTTGTAGGGTCTATGCTTTGTACAATGCTAGCGCGGCAATGCGGCAGTGATGCGAGGTTTCCTCATAAAATGGACTCAGACTAGAAATTATCAAACACAAATGAGTTCTCATGAAAACATATTGTTTTACACTGATCACATAGGGCTTTGGTAGTTGCAATACATTTAGCTTTGACAAATAACACTACCCACATATTCCTTCACATAGCCTATGCTTATCAAATTTTAGACAAATTGGTTTTCCGTAAGCCCTTCTCAATGAATCGATCTGGAGCTTAACTCGGAAATCGATTATAAACGCATTCTGGCACTTTGTTACATCAGTTTATTTCATTTTATTAATGTGTGCAGTATATTAAGGCTAGTTTACACGATGACACTAGGTTTCGTAACCACTTTCATGAAAGTGATTTCGTGAATCTAATTACACACATTTTCTTTCCAATGCAACCGCACATTTCATGTTATTTCTGAAGTTCAAGTTGTTAAAATCCCATACAAACGTTTGAAACACGTATTAATACAGGCATTTCACAATTTCCTCACTTCCCCATTTCATTTTACGAAATGCGAACAAGCTAAATAAGCGTATAATCTCAAAATTACTATTATAGTTTCGTGAAAAGTTGAAATCAACCGAAACTGCGTAGTGTCGTAACTCATTGTCGCCAGTACATCTTGCGCTTGCGCATTCAAGTAAAAAGCAGTTGCTAAACTCAGTTACGAAACCTAATTTCGTCGTGTAAACTAGCCTTTACTTTAATATCGTGTGTAAGCCTGTTTCAAATATTTGATCAAAAATCCAGAACAATGTCGTCTGTGCGAGAAAATGAGTTGGATCAAGCCTGGTAACAGATATTAGATTTTGCTGCAAATACGCCACTGTTTCCTAGCGCTGCCTCGTGAGGAGCGAGAAGGGAAACAAGGCAGCGAGATGATGACGTCATAAAACCGGGCTCGCGCGCCATTTCTTGCAGGTTTATGATTCAATTAAACCTTTATCACGGTAGCTTTCCGGTACAACTCCCTCCAACAATCCTGCAACAACTTTTCAAGTCCAACTTGTGCTTTCCGCTTCTTAACACACACATATTTATCAGGGACGGATTAAGCAAATGCAGGGACCATAGCATATGTTATAAGAAGGGCCCTAAATCTTTTAAAAAATGCAAATAACAATACGTTAATTATTTTTATTTTTGTGACAAGAATGTGATAAATCTACAGTATCACTATAAGAAGAATATTTTAAAAATCCCTAACTTTATAATATAGATTTAATACATTTAATTACCCTGCCTGTCGTATTATATGGATGTGAGACATGGTCCCTTACTCTTCGGGAAGAAAATAATCTGAGAGTGTTCGAAAACAGGGGGCTTAGGAAAATATTTGGGCCTAAGAGAAATGAAAATGGGGACTGGAGAAAACTGCATAACGACGAGCTTCATAATCTGTACTCGTCACCGAATATAGTAAGGGTAATTAAATCACGGAGGATGAGATGGGCTGGACATGTTGCGCGTGGGGAGGAAAGACATACCTTAAAAATATTGACTGGGAGATCCGAAAGGAAAATACCACTTGGAAGACCTAGACATAAGTGGGATGACAATATTAGAATGGATTTAAGAGAAGTAGGATTTGCGAGGGATGGTTGAATGGAGTTAGCACAGAATAAGGTTGAATGGCGGGCTTAGGTAAGCGCGGCAATGAACCTCCGGGCTCCATGAAATCGATAATATTCCTTTAGCTTGCTTAGAAATTGTCTATTGCCATTGAGTAAGTATGGCCTCGAAACTGGAATAAATAAAATTCTAATTTGAATTTGACCTTTAGTCTGAGAGGTGACTTTCTTATATTAGATAGGCCTAAGCAAAAATCATGTGAACACTTCAAAACTATGCTAAATGCATACAAAGGCAGTAAGGCCGAATATGTCGCACATTCCCTAATCGTTTAGGCATTTGTTGTATTTTTTAAAATTCAAATGTTCAACAAAGGCAGTTTATTAATATGAACGTATTTACAATAATTTTCAATGTTCTATTTGTATACAATAATTAATATCAGAATGCAATTATGTTGACTTTTTGTATCCTACTTTCGATAATTCATAAAAGAAAAAGTATATATATATTTCAGCTGTATTTATACTCCTTTTAACTATACTAAACTAAACTCCGTGGCGCTACATCCCTGGAGGGACTTGGCCTACCACCCGACCGCTGCGTCATCTCCCGTAGGCAGATGGGAGGATTGGGGGGCATGCTGTCAGCATGCCGACACCCACTACCGTTAATGGTGGTTTTCTAGACCGGAGCCGCTACTTCTCTATCAAGTAGCTCCTCAATTTGAACACGAGGCTGAGTGCACCCCTACCAGACCTCCCTACCTCAGAAAAATCTGAGGAGGTACCAGGAATCGAACCCGGGCCGCTGTAGTCAGCGACGCTAACCACAAGACCACGCCGGCGGACACTCCTTTTAACTGCGAGGCCATATCAGGAGTTCGGATCTGTGTCAATACAGTAGGGTAGGCCATGGAACTATTGCTTGTCAATTATTTCTATTATTGGTTTATTTTTATGGAGTAAATTTCAACTGATATTACTTTAAATGGATATGATATAGGATGAAATGGTGAGGATGATTCATGGTATGTAAATATCCAATTCGGCATTTGCCTTTACGCCTGGGGAAACCATGAAAAACCCATGTAAAATTCGCCGGCCACGGGATTTGAACCTGGAACCTCCCGAGTGCGAGTTCAAGACGATACCATCTCGGCCATCTCACTCGGTAGCATTAAATTGTACAATAGTCGTCTTGAAGAATTAAAAATATTTCAGTACCTGCATTTAGAAGGACTGTCAGATCACCATTGATAACAAAACCTTCTTTACGATCTGATTTCATTTTGATAACAGAATATTTTTATTTCACTAAAGGCTAGTTTACACGATGAAACTAGGTTTCGTAACCACTTTCATGAAAGTGATTTCGTGAAATTAATTACACACATTTTCTTTCCAACGCAACCACACTTTTCATGTTATTTCTGAAGTTCAAGTTGTTGAAATCCCATATAAACGTTTGAAACACGTATTAATACAGACATTTCACAATTTCCTCATTTCCCCATTTCATTTTACGAAATGTGAACAAGCTAAATAAGCGTATAATCTCAAAATTACTATTATAGTTTCGTGAAAAGTTGGAATCAACCGAAACTGCGTAGTGTCGTAACTCATTGTCGCTAATAAATCTAGCGCTTGCGCATTCAAGTAAAAAACAGTTGCGAAACTCAGTTACGAAACCTAATTTCGTCGTGTAAACTATCCATTACGTTAGCAAATTGTCATAAACTTGTATTTTAACTCGTATAAATTTTACTCGGGCATTACTATAGATCTATATAATAAAGACTATTCCACTCATCCGCCGCGTGTTTGATATTGACGAATAACGTTTAGCAATTCCTCGGATATAGACCAATCCCGATCGTTTATCTTATAAAATCCTTGCTATTAATAAGGGGGCGGGATTTTACCTGATAAAATCGTCAGTTCGTTACTGGATATGTAAGAATCAATATGCTGTGATTAATACGTCACATGCTGCCATTAAGCAACACGAAGACAGATTATTTTATACAACACTAGCTGAAAAGGCCCGGCGTCGCCCGGGCCTTGTATTTTTTAATTTGAAATTAACTTATGAAGGACTTTATGTATGTAGAACTTGAAATGAAGAAAAAGATTTATCACACTCAAACTATTGCATCAGAAAACGCTGGATATAGCTTTTTATGGCTCATAGAGGATGTGGAATGCTGCATTCCGTTGCTTCTACACATCATGCTTGGGAGGGGTTGAAATAAGAAGAAACACAAATTACATAAGATTGTACTGACTTGACGGAAAATTTTATTTCTCATTCTCATGTTACTATACAATCGTTTCGGAGCTGAAATAAAAGAGAAATGCAGTATCACTTTCATACTTTCCTCCCCTAGAACCCGAGACATAATATACTGCGAGTCAAAATGTTCCATCCCATGCTTAGGGCCTATGATAAACATCCCTATTTCTCAACTAATACAAAGCCTACAGGTATGGATAACTTATCAGCGGAAAGGATTATTTATAGACTTTTGATATAGCATACTCACACACTTAAGTTGTCCCTCTTATTCTACATCAAAATGTGAAGTGAATAAATATTTCTTATGTCGAGGGTAGAGAAAGTTATGTGACTACATCACACTGTGCTTTATTTTCGTGGATTTCATTTTCAGTCATTATTTTCGCCAATATATTACATCGATGGAATCATAATTCGTTAAAGCATTAGGCTATATACTTGCCAAGGCCCTATGTAATCATAGTAAACAATTTACTGTTGCCATGTGAACTAAACAGCAATTCATTTTTTCAGTATAAAATTCTCAGAAATTATATAATTTTCAAGGGAAGGAGTATTTTGTTTGAATTTTAATGTCGACAGCTATACTTCCCGGGCTTAACTGGGTATGTGTGCAAAATGTCGTGTAAATTGGTAAAGAAATGTAGATTTGTATAAGGAACAAACATACATACATACATACATACATACACACTTTCGATTTTATATATTAGATAACTTGTTTGGAAATTGAAATAATATAAATGTACATTGATTAAAAATACAATTTCGATTCCGTACAAGCAAGTTCGTGTTCTTTTATTCTGTTCTGTTGCTAGCCTATGTCCTATAAGCACCACTGGTAGACCTGGTTACAACATTGTAACTCGAATCGATTCATGGATGATTGATTCTCGCAGCTGTTAGTTTTGTTTTTGTACAACAAATCACGAAAGTAATTGTTATTTGTGTAGTCCGTTACATTTTTATTCATGTAATCTCTATATATATAAAAGGCTTTGTCCTGACTGACTGAATGAATGACTGACTGACTGATTGACTGAATGACAGGAATCAACGTACAGCCTAAACTATAACAGGTAGGGACTTGGAATTTTGACAGTACCTTCGTTTCATAATGTAGGTGCTCACTAAGAAAGGATTTTGAAAAATTCTGATTCTAAATGCCAAAAATTAAATGTTTTTGAAAATACTTAATCCCTTTTTACATAGAATTATCCATTCCAAATCACAGAATATATTGTTGCCAAATGGTATCAGGTGGGCTTGGAAAAAACAAATGAAATGCACTTTTGACAAATAAGAGAAGTTATCAAAATAATTCATGTTATAAATAAATATTACAGAATGAAATCCACTAAAATAATGGAATCACATAACTTTCTCTGCCCTGGACATAGAGAAAACCAAACGAGGTATGGTAATGTGTATATTATTATATTATATCATAGGTTTTTGGAGAGAAAAGTATGAAAGTGATAATGCTTTCTGTTTAATTTCATCCCCAAAACGGTTTTATGGTAACATAAGAGTGGGAAATTTCCCGCCTCGATATTACAATTTTATGTTACAGGAATTTCTGTTTCTTCTTATTTAAACCTCTACCAGGCTTGCTGTGCACTGTACAAGCGATGAGATGCAAAATTCTAGATCCTCTATGAGCCATAAAAAACTATATCAAGCGTTTTCTGAGGGAATAGTTTGAGTGTAATAAGTCATTCTTCCTATTTCAAATTATAAATGCCTATATAAGGACCTAGAATTTAAAATTGAAAATCCTTCATAAGTTAATTTCCAATTACAAAATACAAAACCTGGGCGACGCCGGGCCTTTTAAGCTAGTTATATATATATATATATATATATATATATATATATATATATATATATATATATATAATATGCGATTTTTTTTTAAATAGTACAAAGAAAATTTCTCATTTATCGGAATAACAAAAGCTTTTCCCTCTATCAACTCTTTCCACACGTGTGCTATCCTGTGTGATTCTGGATTCGAACCTGGTTCTCAACACAGAGGTTATAACAGTAACCATGGAAACGGACTACACGTTTATCGGCGATGCAGGAAAATTTAATCTGGGGAAAAAATGTGATGTTCTCTTGTTTAAATTTATCTTCTGGGAATATCCGCATGGAGGCGCTCGTGTGAATACAATGAAGCAGGTACAGTCGGGGGAACAAGCACAACCCTGCGACATTTCCTCTTCAACTCAGCCTGAAATGTTAGGATTCTACATCTGATTGGCATATACAGGGTGTCCCAGGAACAAGTAGATAATTTAATAGGGTGCCATCTCCAATTGGCCTATGTACGAGTGTCGTCCACAAAATAAGTTTCCCTTGGGCCTTTTACAGAAACAAAACACAATTTCAAGGAAATAGTTATTGCATCAGATACAGCAAGTGTTCAGCTATTTTTCTATATATTCTCTACAGCAGTGGTTCTCAAAGTGTGGTCCGCGGACCCCTGGGGATCCGCAGAAGATTTTTGAATACTGAATATTGAAGTAGATTTAAGGCTGAAACTTTCAAAACTAAAACCCAATATTTCAGAGATTGTCAAAAGCAAGAAGAAGAAAAAAAAAGAAGAAAAAAAAACATTCTTATCACTGAAATTAGAGGTATTTTACTATAGGTAATTTTTTATAATTAATACTAATACTCCTGTCGTTTTGAAATTGGATTCTATGTTAGAAATTTAAAAAAATGTATCAAAACAGACTGCTTTCTTTTTCTATCCTATAGCTTATTGTTTTGAATTAAATATATTTCAAATGGTTAATACTACAAAATTAGCAAAAATAGTAAAGGGTCATTTTTTATGGGTCCGCAATGACAACATTAATAATTAAAGGGGTCCTCGAATAAAGGAAGTTTGAGAACCCCTGCTCTACCGGAATTGAGACATCTGTCATACCGTGGGACCAACTTTTGAACACTTGTTTCGTAGAAGCCTCGTCTGGGATTTGAACCACTGTGTGACAATCATCTCCGCTTCTCTGTCATTTATTGAGGTGTAAGAAAAGGTGGAAATCACTGGGATCGAGGTCCGGGCTATAGGGTGGATGTTGAAACATCTCCTAGCCGAAGTATTGCAGGAGACTTTCAGGGAGGTGTTGAAGTCTCCACCCTACAGCTCGGACCGCGCACCCAAAAATTTTCGTCTTTTTCTACCCCTCAAGAAATGACAGTGAATGACAGAGACTGCTAGAGATTGACAGAGAAACGGAGAAGGTTATCACACAACGCCACCTATTAGCTTACCAAGACAGCATTAAGTTGTGAATTTTATATTGAAAGTGGCCTAGGTCGGTTTGCCATAGCAACTGGGGAAAAAAGAACATTGAATGACATAGGACAAAACTCACTATGAGGGGTTTTTTGGGGGGGGGCTATGGAACTCGAATCTGAGGTCGTTTTTTCCTCGGGCATGGCACTTTACTCGTGAAATACACCTCGAAATCGGAATTTTACTTTTTTAATTGCCATTTTTTAAATTACTGATTTGGGTAAGGTTCATGAGTCTGCGGTAGTTTTTAATAGTTGCTTTTCGAATCTTTACGCCCATATGGAAGTTCAAGATGCGTTATATTCGTTTATTTTTTTAATTTGTTACGGAAAAACAATATAATTAAAAATAAAATCATGTAATTCCTTAAATTTATATAAAAAATATGCAAGTTTTAATAAATATAATGTTATAATTTCTTTAAGACAAATTATTTAAATATATAAATAATAAAGGCGAGCTCATCTGCTAGTAGCCTACATTTTGATTGATACCTCACTTAGATCACAGTTTTTGCGTACCGGTATTTAAGATCTCCACACCTGAAATAATGTAGGCCTAATAGACGTTTACTGAATTCTTCAAACTTACTTTTAACCCTTAAATGCATGAGAATTTCTCACACAATATAGAAACTAATGTCGGACTGTAAAGAAAACAATTACCACAACGATTAGGCTCATATTCATAGTATTTCTGCACCTTATTCTGTAAATTTTACATGCATTTTAAATTTTCTTATGAGTTATTTTCCACTTTTTTAAATTTTATTTTATTTTTTTCAGCTGTGTTCATACTTTTTTTTAGCTTCGAGGCTACATCAGGAGTTCGGGATCTGTGTCTGTATAGTAGAGTAGGCCATGGAAGTATCGCTTACCAATTGTTTCTATTGCCGGTGTATTTAATGGAGTAAATTTTAACTGATATTGATTTCAATGGAAATGATACAGGATGAAATGGTGAGGATGATTCGTGGTACGTAAATATCCAATTCGGAATTCGCCTTTACGACTGGGGAAACCATGAAAAAACCCATGTCAAATTGGTCGGCCCTGGGATCTGAACCTGGGACTTCCCGAATGCCACCTCGCTCGTTTATTTTCCATTCCTAAGTGCCAGAATGGTGCTGTCTAAGAAAAATTTGTGAACGGGAAAATAGTGTACTTGTAAAGACAATATCTCGAGCTTCTTGTTAGTACAGACACTTATAAAGTCCAAAACAAGAACCCCATTAATTTGAACCAAATCGGTTGACTAATGAATGGTCACATGTTTTTAAATAAAACAAAAATAAATAAAAAATGATTTGGGCTCTTTGTTTTTAAAATCTGTGTCCCAAAATGAGTTTTAGAGTGTCGCTTAAGTTGCTACAGCTATGAGCTCTATTGAAATCAATATTCTTCACGAAATAGGAAAAAAAGTGTGCGTGGGACGCCACGCGACAGAAGTGAAACTTGTTTTTATTTTTTTTATTTTTTTTATTTTTTCAATTTTGGATTTTTTTTATTTTTTATTTTGGATTTTTAAAATTTTGCATCTTTGAACTTTTTAATTTTGGATTTTTTAGATTTTTTAAATTTTGGATTTTCGATTTTTTAACTTTGGATTTTTTTATTTTTAAAATTTTGGGTTTTGGATTTTTAACTCTGGATTTTTTTATTTCTTAAATGTTGGATTTTTTATAATGGTGAAGGGCTCACCATGCCACTAGCTCGAAGCAGTAATAGCCCCCACTCAATGCCTGATACCTTTCCCCCGCGCGGTCCCGTAATTTTTTTTTTTTTAATTTTTGGATTGTTTAATTTTGGATTTTTGGATTTTTGAACTTTGGATTTTTAGATTTTTTAATTTTGGATTTTTTTTTTTAAATTTTGGATAAGCCTAATCATTGAGTTGATTGTTTTCTGTGCAGTCTGTTCCGTCTGCACTAATTTCGTGCGTAACAAGTTCGTGACGATTTTGTTCGTAAGGCAAGTTTGGGTTTGCCCTCTACCTACGCCTAGCGCGGCTAGAGAAGTTTCACTTCAAAAAGAAACTTTAAAAAATCTTATGTTAAACACATAAGTGCCTCTACCAAATAAAAGATTAGGTTCACAGTGAAACATATTATAACTTAATGCATAGCCTAATACACCGTATAATATAATATATTATAATATGTATACCTATAATATCATACATCCATATTGGGGTAGTAAATCTAAACTAAACCGTAAAGTCGTTTTCAAGAAAGAAAAAAAAAAACAGAAAAAATTACATTTTCTTCATGTAAAGTGATTGTAAAAATGAAGAGAAATTCGGCACTATGGCCCTGGGGTCGACTCAGCCTTTAACAGAAGCGAGTAGCAGAAGCAATCCTGGAAGTAAAGTCGGCCGGTGCGTAAGGCTGACAACCTTACACCTTCAGGTGCCGAATGTCTAATACCTATGGGCCTCAAGCTCCTGGAACCCTTATGCCCTATAAGGAACACTTACATTGTTTATACTTACATACTCAATGGCAATAGATAATTCCTCAGCAAGCTAAAGGAATATTATCTATTTTATGGAACCCGAAGGTTCATTGCCGCGCTTACCTGAGCCCGCCATTCAACCCTATTCTGTTCTAACTCTATCCAATCATCCCCCACAAATCCTACTTCCCATAAATCCGTTCTAAGATTGTCCTCCCACCTACGTCTAAGTCTTCCAGGTGGTCTTTTTCCCTTCGGGTCTCCCATTCAATACTTTTGAGATACCGGTACGTCTTTCTTCTTCCATGCGCACAACATGTCCAGCCCATTTCATCGTCCATGATTTATTACTAGGGATGGGTCGATACCAAATTTTCTCGATACTCGATACCGATACATGATTTTTTCCTCGATACTCGATACTTCGATACTTCGATACTCGATACCTTCAACATTTCCAATTTCAATAAATAGGTACATTAAAAATTAAAATTTGAGAGAACTGTGTAATACCAACTAAATTAATTAAGTCTGCATATTTAATGACACAAAATTTAATATCATCAGTAGCCTATAATTATTTTTAAACTCTACATTAAAATTAAAATTAGTTTTTTAAAGTCCACTTACAAGTTTTAGTTAAAAAATACAAGCATTCTCACTTAATTGCAGAATTACAAAAGTATCGAAAAAGTATCGAGGTAGTTTTCTGAAGTATCGTTCGATGCCGATACCATGCAAGTATCGAGAGTATCGAGGTATCGAAAGTATCGAGGACCCATCCCTATTTATTACCCATACTTTTTATACATACTTTAAAAATCACTTTTATGTCCGGATTTTTTGTGGATAGCTAGGCTTTTTTTAGAGACTATTCAACTCATACGCCGAGTGTTTGATATTGACCAATAACGTTTAGCAATTTCTCAGATATAGACCAATCACGGCCGTTTATCTTGCAATATTCTTGTGGAATCGCGAGGATGGTGTTTTATCGTGATAAAACCGTCTGCTCGTTACTGGAGACGCAAGTATCAGTGTGCAGTGATTAACAGTCAGATGCTGCCACTACGCGGCACGAAAACAGATTATTTTATACAACATAACTTGTTTAGAAATTGAAATAATAGAAATGTACATTGATTAAGAACACAATTTCGATTCGGTGCAAGCGAGTTCGTGTGTTTTTATTCTGTTCTGCTGTTAGCTTACCGGAATGAAGTTAACTATGTATTATATGCTCATTTGGTAGCACTGATTTCACCAAGGAAGCTCGAATCGAATCATCGATGGTTGATTCACAGTATGCCGTGATCTCACAACTTTTAGTTTTGTTTTTATACAACGAAGCACGAAAGTAATTATTATTTATATAATCCGTTACATTTTATTCATGGAATAGTCTTAATAAATCCAACTCGAGTTGACGAGTTGCATCAGATAAATTCGCTCCTGCTGCGCAGTCGCGAATCTATCGATAAACTCGTCAACTCTCGTGGGATTACCTATGATAATATCCTGCTTTTCATTTAGTACATCTGTATTCCTACAACAAAAATTCAATCTGCAGTTTATAGCGACTCCATTAGGCTACAAAAGAAACTAATCTCACTGAATAGCCAGACTATGAAAACAATCCACGGATATGATAGCTGTTACAGAGCAGAGCTAGCGTGCATAATGCCCTCTCATCACTAGAGCCATACAATAATACGGCTTCTATGCCATAGCCCACTCTTCCACTCAAGTATCCCGGACCGCTTGCATTATTCCCTGCTCCGAGCGTTTTATAGCAGTTTCGTTCCTTCGCCCGTACAGTCCGCGTCAGAAATAGCACTCTCTTCACAGTAGACTATAGTCATATAGATAGGGTACGGATGTTTATGACATGTCATATTTTTATCTTGGCTCCCATTCTCGCCGAAAACAAACATTAAACATGAATTGCACATTTGTTATCCTAATCGGACCGTTTTTATTTTGCATATAAAGTCATATTTTGGTCATTTTCACGATCTTGGTCGTATTTTGATCATATTTTTAATTTAACGTCATATTTCAGTTGAGTAGAGTGGGTGAGAAGAAGTTAATCATACACACAATTCGTCAGAGGAAAGCAAACTGGGTTGGGAACATTCTCAGAAGGAACTGCTTATTACATGATGTCGTAGAAGGAAGATTGGAGGGTAGTAGTAGTAGTAGTAGTAGTAAATGATTTATTTTGCCTGGCAGAGTTAAGGCCATAAGGCCTTCTCTTCCACTCAACCAGGTTTCAGAAAATATATACAATGTAGGTTTACATAAATAGCAAATTAGTGAATAAGAGACTTATGACTAATACTAAGACTAAGGTTAAGGCCAATCATAATAATAAATTAAATAAGTAAAAAGCATAGGTTTCATAAAAAGCACAGGCCTCATAGAGAGCGTAAGTGTCATAAAAGAAAATAGTAATAATGTTACAAGTAAAACAAGGAATATGTAAAATTATGTTATAATGGAAATTTAAGTCTAGCTGTAGATACGTTATAAGGAGACTAAGTAATGTTATATACAGTGAAAGATGGAGTGACTACAAAGAGCTAGTTCTGTTCAGTGGGCAATAATTGTTTAATAAGCGCAGATTTGAAAGAGTGTACACTCCGACTACCCCTAATATCTTGTGACAAGGTATTCCAGGAACGGGCTGTGGCTATGGTGAATGAATGAGAGTATGAGGTTGTATGATGACTAGGAATTGATAACAGAGAGTTGTGCTGCGAGCGTGTACCATGATTATGGTAGGAGGATAGAAATGTAAATCGGGGAGCCAAGTAAAGAGGTATGGAAAACTTAAGAATTTGGTATAATAAGCACAGCGAGTGGACCAAACGTCTATTATGCAAACGAAGCCAAGACAGTTGCTTGAAATATTTTGAGACATGATCGTGGAAACGAATGTTAAAGATAAAACGAACACAAGTATTATGAACACGCTGAAGTTTCTGTGACAATTCAACACTCAGATCTCCATACAAGGGTACAACTAGACTTGGAAGAAGAAGAATTCAGCTGTTGGACGATTTAAGGGAAAAGCGGAAATATTGGATGCTGAAGGAGGAAGCAGAGGATAGACAGTTTTGGAAAACAAAATTCGCGTACCAAGTTTGAAAACCTGCCGGAAGGCAGAATACTTACTACTACTACTACTACTACATTTCAGTTATAAATTCGGTAAAAGACCACAATTATGCAGCATGTGCCCTTTTTTTCTTCGAAAAAGATTCACGAATACTTTGATTTAACTGTAACTGAAATGTGAAGGGACAATAACAAGTAATAGCACAATTACCTCTTCCTCCTTGTTGTTAACAACTTCCAATAGACATGTTTTTAAAATATTTTCAGTTCACATTTGCAGTGGTATCTGGAAACATTAACAGATTAGAAGTTCTTTACAAGTAAAACTGTAAATCACATGTAAAATTATTAAAAAGTGATTATCTGATTGAATTAATGTGATGTGATTGTGATTTAGTGCCATTAATGTTTTAAATTGGTGAATTCATTTTTGGAAAATACGTTCCTTTATGATGTCATATTTAGGAGTTTTGGGTCATATTTGGTCATTTTTAAAGTCATATTTCCAGTCCCATTTTCCAATATTTTATGTCATAAACATCTGAACCCTAATCATAGATAATTAACGAGATGGTGTCGGGTTCGATTCCCAGACAGGGATTTTTCAGTACCGGTAGTGGAAAATGTCCTTCCTGGATTCAGAACTGGATTCATTCCCATCTCGCGAAAGGGAATCCAGCGGTATCGCCTCAACTAGAAAGTGTTGAACGAGCTATGGTCACCATCCCAAGGCTTCGTTTCGGGTCTGCTTTCATCAATAGCCCAGCTCTCCATTCAACAAAATGAATGTGAAAGTCAAGCATTTAAAAGTAGGTTCGCCTGAAGCTTGCGATTAGACTACTTGCAACGCACACGAGTATTGCGTGTAGTCTAGTCGCGAGCCTCAGGCGAACCCACGTTTAAATGAAAAACTTAGTCCGTCGCCGTGGGTGAGTCGGTAGCGCGCCTGCCTTCCACTCCGGCGGCCCGGGTTCGATTCCCGGCCGGGTCGGGGATTTTTCAGTAATGAAAAATCCCTTTCCCGGGTTCAGGACTGGGTAGGTTAAGTCTTAGGTTAAGATAATGCACATTGTGCGCGATTCCTTAATTATAAATGAAAAACTTACAGCAAGGCTGACGTCTATGGGTTTTTACTTCCTCTACCCGTATCAAAGGCAAGTCAATCCTGGATATAATGCCACCATTCATTCCCTATGATCTAGTGGCACCATAGGCGTAGCGAGGGGGGGGGTTTTGGGGGTTTGAACCCCCCCATTGATTAAAAAAAGGAAAATTGTATAATTTTTTTAAGTCTGCCAATAAATTGCTTAATACAAGTATAAAGCGTGGGAAGCTTAAAACTCGTTATTTTGCGTCTTAATTTTTAAAATTTTCCGGGGGAGGACCCCCGGAAGCTTAAAACTTGTTATTTTGCATCTTAATTTTTAAAATTTTCCGTGGGAGAACCCCTGGAAGCTTAAAACTCGTTATTTTGCATCTTAATTTTCCTCTCCTTCCATACTCGCCAGACCCCGCGGATGTTATAACCCCCCCCCCCATATGGTCGGCCTGGTTACGCCTATGAGTGGCACAAACCGAGGGTGACACTAAAATGAAATGGCAAATATGCCTAATTTACTGTACTGTATTATGAAAGAAAATTAAATAAATAGAGAACTTTAGCACAAAATAAAATACTGTATAGTAACTCAATTTATTACAGTATATGTCCAGTGCTACAGGACACAAAGGGGCTGAATATCATGTTGGTTCATGTAAGTGATTGACTGTAACAAGAGTAACTGTATTGTAGTGTTTAGACCTGAATGGACACTGGACTAAAAGAAGTGAACGTTTGGAATGTCTCGTTGTATGATGAGCTCTTTCTACCTGCACCACTCTCAGGCAGGCTATATTTCCGACTTCTTAAAATAGTTTCCTCAATTCCACCGCACTACATTTACACTCACTTCTTGGAAATATAGTACGGTATGTTTCTTAAATAATCTTCCTAACATTCACGTCAGTTTATAAAGAATTCTGCAACTGACCTTTAAGTAAAATACTGGAAAAGAAACTGAAAGAAAACTTTAAATTCCATATTGAATTACAGAATAATGTACAAGAAAAAACTAAGGGGCTTATCATTCTGTTACCTGTTTTCTTTGCGGTCCGGAAAAGTTTTATAAATCGTGTGACGAATTGAGTCTCCAGAATTTAAGAATTGTGATCTTCGTTGATTGCCACTTACATTGGACAAACTATAAGTACAATAGTACACTATGCATCGAGCATGTAATGAAATTTATTAAGACACGAATCTGTTTATGAAAAAAGCGAAGTTTTCACACTATTATCTTAATTACCATTATAGACAAGTTGCATAAGACTGATTTTGTTCAACCATAATTAATTAATTATAGGAGATAGATTCCATCTGGCGCTGAGAATTGAACTCCGGATTAGCTCAGTTGGTTAGAGCATTGGCGCGAATAACCAAAGGTCCTGGGTTCAAGTTCCAGTGTCGGAGGTATTTTTCTCCTATAATATTCTCATGTAATGTCCAACAGAGACAATAATCTGTGGTTCATGAATGCTTATATATCTATCTAAAATAATTAAGTATTGATATTTTAGGTTAATAAAGAAACAAAATCGGCTGGCCCTTGTAATCAGCTGTTTGCAAGTTCTTGTAGGTATTGTCTTCTGCTAGATTTGGCAGCGGATGGCGTAAGGACAAGTCAAATTATGTTCTTGTCATATTCTTGAATCGAAAGGGTTTTTTAAGTGAAACTTCTTTAGGCGCGCTGGGAGTAAATCGAGAGCTAACCCAAAGTTGCCTTACGAACAAAATCGTCACGAAAATAGTGGGGGTAATTAGCAAGCATAGAGTTGTTATCGAAAGAGTGGGGCCACGGGAGCGCGCGGGGGAAATGAGTGGGGTGCTATTACTGCTTCGAGCTAGTGGCGTGGTCAGCCCTTCACCACTATAGATGCTCTACTCGTTGCGTGAGCATCGATTACACGTCACTAATGTTCTCGGAAACTTAATCAAAGCGTCCCGTTCATGTAAAAAAACACAGTGGCTACGATCAGTGGGCATTAGTTCATCACAACTGTGTTATTGTTTTATTTATAAAAGAAATGAACTCAATTTAGTATAATATTAAGAGAAATTACACCCAGGAAGGCCTCCCAGAATATATGCGCTGGGAATCCTAATCCAGAGCGCTATCTAGACCTAGAACTCCAAGCAGGCAACAAGATGAATCGACAAGTAGAAAAAATATGCACTACATCGGTAAACCTTTTCCACGCGTGGGGCTACAAATATACAAATTATAAAAGGCTATATTTGGCAGTATTCGTGGCACTAATTACATATGCAGCCCAAGGATGGGCCCCATACATAAATGCACGCCATAAACGTAAGTTAATTACGGCACAGAGACCAGCTCTACTTAGAGCCACCAGAGCAAATTCGACATCAAATGACGCGCTACCGGTTATTACTGGAGAACTTCCAGTAGATCTGATACTAGAGGAAAAAAGTAAATGCTTACAAAATACGAAAACACCTCCCTACTCGAATTGCAGAGCAGGAACTAAATCAAGACGTTTATGAAAGGTATAATCGTTCAGAACTAATGAAGCAGCTTAGAAGCGCTACTGTAGGCTACATGTGTGGGAAAGATGCCCAAAAGTGCCTCCTAACAAAGGACTATTTCCCTAGCGTCCGAGAGATGACTTAGTCAAAAATGGATCGTTCCTGATTACTCAACATCTCAGTTCTATTCGGGACATGGCTATTTCACAGCAAACCAATTTATGTTTAACCCAGCGGAGGATTACCTCTGATACTGTAAAGACTGTGAGCAAAACAATGTACCACGCCTTATTATATATACATGCGCGAGATACAGGGAAGCACGCATTAGCCAAACAAGCAGGCGAAGTATAGCCACCAGAACTTAGTTTTTGAACGACAAAGGGTTCTTATAAACTAAACTCCGTGGCGCTACATCCCTGAAGGGACTTGGCCTACCACCCGACCGCTGCATCATCTCCCGTAGGCAGATGGCAGGATTGGGGGGCATCTGGTCAGCATGCCGACACCCACGGCCGATTTAGAATCACGAGGCTGAGCGCACCCCTACCAGACCTCCCTACCTCAGAAAAATCCGAGGAGGTACCGGGAATCGAACCCGGGCCGACGGATCTGTAGTCAGCGACGCTAACCACAAGACCACGCCGGCGGACAAGGGTTCTTATACTGCTTTCAAAACATTCACACGACACGTGATAGAAAGCAGGAAAGAACAAGAAAAAGATAATGCCTAAGACACACTGAACATGAGACGAATACGCCTCAGATCCCCGAGCAAGACTGATATCGCAGATTGCCCAAGATTTGCCTCGATCTGAGTGAGGTTTTCGCGGGGTTTTCCTCACTCTATAAGGTGAATACCAGATCGGGGACACGTCCCCCGCGACAATAGACAGATGAACAAGAGTAAAGATCTCAATTATTTTCATTTTCCTACTGAGCTTAAATACTGAGCATAGGTGGTAATTGTAATTTAAAAACAAGTGTAAAGTTAACTGAATAAAGTGCCAAAGTCAATTCATCAAACATTTTCCCTGTTTTCTATGATCAACAGAAGGTGACGCGACGATCTTAGAACAAATGCGAAATCGGTTGTTGGACCGGAGATATAGCCTATGGCTCAGGTACTCCGGGGATGGAAGGCGGGGCCAAACAAAAGTATAATATCAAGATTAACACTTACAGAATTTATTTTATTTTAAATGCAGATTGCTTGTTACACAGTATGATTTGTTTCTCTCAAAGTTTCAAGATCATTCTGTGTTTGATGATAATACACTTCTGATAGGCTATAAGTAAAAATCTGTTTCGAATTGGATTTCATTGTGATACCGTTAATTCCAATGTAGGCCTTATAACCGTATTACAGTATAAAGGTAAAGCGATCCTTGTATGACCATGGAGGTCAGAGGTCAGAGTGTGACAAACTCTGTGTCACAACTCCCAGATTGTGACAAACGGCACATGAAAGTGGCAAGGTTGTCAGCCCTACGTACCGGCCGTGATTTTACCTCCAGGAATATTCTGTTACAAGCTGAGTCGACCCCAGGGCCATAGTACCACCAGAAGGATTACGCCAATCATGGGCGTACGGTGAAATTTTGTTCGGGAGGGGTTCAATGTAAAGTCGTCTCAGCTCCATGTCCTTCCGCACATTGTGAATTATTAACTTACTTTTTTAATTACTAAACAGTTGTATTGTGATAATTAATACTCTGTAATAAATTAATATACTGCTCAGTCTTTGAAACTGTTTTTCTTGAGATTTCTATTCATTTCTCGTTTCAGCTAGAGTCTATAAATAAAAACTTTATTTTGAAAAATTATCATAATACTGTATGGTCCATAGGGCACGTTCTTAAGGTCATATGTAAATCCACCGGTGGAAAAGCCCGATTAATGCCGATTACTTCAGGATAATTTTGTGATGAGCTCGTGATTAGGGTAGGCCTACTGTTGGCTTTACAAACAGGTTGATGGATTTCGGCGGGAGTATTCGAGTTGTCGTTAGACAGATTCCAAAGGGAATTTTGTTTACTAGTAATACACCACTATTATTAAGGTGAAAATCTATCAACACCACGAGGTTTTGAAATTTGAATCTTAAATAAATTAAGATAAATCTTAAAATAATGCTTTGATTTGTACGAAATTGTAAAATATGTAACAACGGAATCAGAGCTTTTTTGTTGTTTTTGTTTGTGTTTTTGTTTGTTTGTTTGTTTGTTTGTTTTTTTAATTTCGTTCCATGATTTATATAATCTTCAAAATATTGCAGATATTTCGGGAGGGGTTTCAACCCCCTGAACCCCCCCCCTTACCGTACGCCCATGAGGCCAATTGAAAAACCTGAACGACCTCATCGGGAATCGAACCCATGACCTTTCATTTTGTAGTGCAGTGCCTTAACCATTACACTACGGCTGTATTACAGTATGGTCGAAAGAAAATTTTATTTTCTACACAAAACTTTAAAACTATTGAGTTTTTGAGGTTGAGTTTGTTACAACACTTTTCTATATAACTGTGAAAATTATATTTCATACAAACAGAGGGGATTAAACTTAGAGCAGCAGAGATATTTCTTTTTAAAAAGTGGAAAGGCGTGTAAAATTTTTAATTAGTGAAATATTATTGGCTGTTTACGCTGCAGAGTGCTGTAGGGACCTTAATGGCCCCTGCTACTGATGTAAGCGTGGAGGAATATAATAGAGAAATTTGCGCAGCATTATGCAGCAATAGGGGGCCATGGCTGAGGATTATAAAGCGATCTGCTGGGATTACTCCTGGCGTTATGACGTATGAAGGGAATAAGCTAGCATCGCCCCTCAGTTATCACACCAGGGGGCCTTGATGAGGTGTAAAAATCTTCAAGCGCTCCTCCATTCTATTATAGCGTGTTCTAACATAAAAAATATATGTTGCGATGCACTCACATAACTTTCTTTACCCAAAAGTATCAGCACTACAACTTTTGTACTTTAAAGCAAGACTTAAAACCTAAGTTAGTACCAAATGACAGCTGGCTTATAACTACCCTGAAGATAAGTTTCACGAAAAAATCAAATAAAAGTTTTAGCCGGCAGTATAATCGCAATAACAGCAGAACAGAACAAAAGCACACGAACTGGCTTGCACCGAATTGTAAATGTGTTTTTAATCAATGTAAATTTATATTCCAAACAAGTTATTTTGTATAAAATAATGTGTTTTTATGGTGTTCACTGGCAGCATGTCACGTATTAGTCACTACAGGTTGATACTTACATTTCCAGTAACGAGCCGATGTTTTATCAGATAAAATCGCATCCTCGTATTAATAGCTAAATTTTATAAGATAATCGATCGCGATTGGTCTATATCCGAGGAATTGCTAAACGTTATTGGCCAATATCAAACATGCGGCGTATGAATGGTTACTGAATATCTATTTACCTGTCAAGTACGCATGAATGTAGTATTGCTAATCTAGAATCTAGTAGGCCTATTACTGAAATACTGAATGAGTCCGCTAACGTTTTTGCGTAGGCTACGTGGTGCATACAATATTTTTTAGTAAAAGCTCTCTAAATTATATTAAATGAAATAAAAATACCGTATATAATTAATTATAATGAAAGGTAGTCAGCCATGTTCTCACGGCCCTCTGAAACGCAACACAACAATGAACCGTTGGTACCAATACGAAATGCGGTAGGCTATAGATGCGTTATATGAGTCGCTGATTTGTAAACTATAATAAATACGAACTAGTATTTATGACAAGCTTGTGAAAATTATGAATGATAATCCCGAGGAAATTTCAATCCAATTCAGAAACATTGAATTGGAGCTGGTGCCAGCAACATCACGGCAGAAGGAATAGGGAATATATTGCAATTAAATGCTGGTGCATCCATGTAAGCTATGTGAACAAAGATGGGAAAAGTTGTTGGCTTATATTTGTTGTCATGTGATGAAGTGGGATACCGTGTTTTGCGAAAAATCCTGGTAAAGTTTCTGATTATCACAAAGAAACATGTTGTCTTAAATTTGTTGTTTTATGACCAAATATATGCTTACATCCATGTTAAGTTGTTGTGACTGGTCAGTGCCATCTGGGTTTTGTTTACAGATTGCCATGACGACTCTAAAGTACTAGGCCGATAAAACTGCAGTTTGAATGCAGTTTGAATGCAATCTTAGCGGCCTTGGTTGCTAAAATGCAATTTTTCGGCGTGTTACCAGTCCGACAAGCAGCTGTTTTAGAGAGCGTGTACTAAAAAATATATAAAATTATTATTATAGAATTGATTTATTAAATTCAAAATTTATAAACGACAAGATTTACTATTCTTGTTAATAGACAATGAACAGTAAAGCCCTTAATATGTAAAATTGAATTTACACTGGGAGACACTGTAGAGACATCCCTCAGCCACAATTGGAAATACGTTCACTAGAGTTACCATGGTACCTTTATCGGCCTAGTACAGTAAAGTGCTACTTTTCGGCGTGTTGGCAGTCCGAGAAACAGTCATTTTGCAGAGCGTGTACAAAAAAAATACATTATTTATTAGGCCTAGTCATTTTTAGTGCTGAATCCTGTATGTCTTTCCTTAATTAAACATACAGAAGCAATGCCAGACAAACAGTGCACTGAATAAAGCCAGCCTGAGAGCGTATTTGATAGCAAGTGAATGTATAGCTATTCGTCGTGTAATTGGCTTTTCCGTTATGACGCATTAGAGTCTCTGAACTGGAATCATGACACAGTATAACTCGGTTTTTAATTTGTTTTGATAATAAAAGCTGCAGGGAGTAATATCGTCAGCTTTACTGTGGCTTGAGTCTCTCTTGCTTTAGTACATCTCATACGAGGGTAGCGTCTGTAATCGATGGGGAATGGCTCCCGCGGGGGAAGTCCCGCCCCTCCCCTTAAAGCAAAACTCTATAGAGTGCCTAAAAACATCCTCGCGTTTCAAAGAATCCCAGTCGGATCCTTATACACAGCAGCCAAGTTCCTGATTTCGCAATAGACCTATCTTATTATCTTATTTACTGTGAAAATGATAACTGTAATGAAAATAGTTTGTCTTGTTTTTCAGAGAGGGCAGCAACTCCGCTCTCAAAGATTCTTTTTCCCCAAATTTCGTTATAAATAAAATAAGGTAAACTGATAAAATCCAAAAGTCTGAATGATAAAAACACTTTTTTCTCCACTTACGTCACTTTTAATAACACAGGACTAGTTTCGAGAGCCTTGTTCGCTCCCATCATCGGCTGGTGGTAAACTGATGTAACAAACTGCCAGAATGCTTTTGTTTAATCAGTGATAATTGCAAAGCTATCTCCAGTACAACACAATAGGGTTAAGTTAGAAACGAAACCCTTAAAAACGGAATTTAGAATTACGTACAGTACTTGGAAATAAAGCCACAAATATGAAAATGTGATAATATAAACCGAAAGTTTGATAACAATAAACGGCATTTTTTAAATGTATGAGTATTCATCCGTACGGGACTTCCTAAAAGTGATAACATTACCCTTCTGAAAACATTAACCGCGATTACATTAAGCGGCGTTCACTGTCTGTCATTAATATTAAACGTAACTGAAAACATCTACGAACTGGGTAGAAGAGGTCAAAAAAGGTGCAGTGGAAGCAGACATTATTCACAACAGAAAACACCAAAATGTAGGTCCAAGCTGGTATAAAATAGCATCTGAGAATAGAAAAAGATCAGAAGTGAAAGAATGAAGAGGTTCTGGGAACAGAAGAAGAGATTAGCCAGAAAGGCTTGGATTCCATGCAGTCCACAGACGACCGAAGTCGGGAGAAAAAACGTGGGTTCGCCTGAAGATCGCGACTAGACTACACGCAACACTCCCGTGCGCTGCAAGTAGTCTAATCGCAAGCGCCAGGCGAATCTACTTTTAAGGGAGGACCGAAGTGTTGAGAGTAGTTATCTAAACTATTTGGCCTAGAAACTTGAAATTTAGCACACTTAATTAAAACATAAACAGATGTTGAAGTTTCAAATTTCATTTTGATATCTCAATTAGTTTTTGAGATATAATTAAATTAGTTGATTTTTAAAATCAAAATTGAAATCAATGTCATCCGACAGATATTAAAAAATGGCTCTGCATTTTTTATGTGAGATTCTATGATGCTTGATTAACGGGTTTAATGATTCAGATTTTGTATATTATTTATTCTTTTTTTTTTTTAAATTGACCCAGAGAAATAAAAAGTTGATAAAAAATTCATATTTTTTATGCAAAATATCAATTTAAAAAAAAACTAAGACCCATACCAAAAATCTGAATAGACATTTTATTACACACATCACAAAGTACACTGTGAAAAATTGTCATAGCTGTATCTATATTTTTAAGGGAGAAGATAGATTTTCAATGTGGCAAATTAACATGAAAATAGAATCTGAGAAAACAAGGGGTTAAAGTTTACATGCACTCAGGGTAAAAAATAAGCATCTTCTGTACCTCTAAACAAACCTTTATCATTAAAAAATTTATAATTTCACTGAACTATCACTAAATATGAATTGATCCCTACACAACACATATATTATATATTTTATATCCAAATACACTATAAAAAAAAGACTAGGTAACAAAGGATAACACACGAGGATTACGTGCAGTACTTTTAAAAAAGGCGTCAGAAACACCTGTTCCATTCGCCCAAATGGCATAAAATTTTGCACAGATATACTTTAGAGTATGCTTGATTTTTTACACTAAAATAAAAAAAATCGCATTTTTTATCAAAATAGCAAACTCAACATTTCTGTTCTCCCTTAAATGCTTGACTTTCACATTCACTTTGCTGGATGGATAACCAGGCTTCTGATGAAGGCAGACCCGGAACGAAGCCATGGGATGGTGACCATAACTAGTCCAAGACTCTTTCAGGCTAGGGCGATACCACGGGATTCCCTCTGGTGAGATGGGGATGAAGGGGACAGAGTTCTGAACCCAGAAAGGACATTTTCCACTACCAGTACTGAAAAATCCCCGACTGGGAATCAAATACGACAGAAAATAAAATCGTTCAGAATCATTGATACTGGCGGAAATTTTCACGGAAACGGCATTTCAGTCCCATTTTGTAATGACTATTCCATTTATAAGCCGCATGTTTGATATTGACCAATAACGTGTATCAATTCCTCGGATATAGACCAATGACGATCGTTTATCTTATAATATCCTTCCTCGGATCGCAAGGATGCAATTTTATCTGATAAAACATCAGTTCGTTATTGGACACGTAAGGCATCAACGTGCAGCGATTAATACTTCACATTCTGACATTAATCAGAATGAAAAGACAATAGTTTATACAACATGAATTGCTTGGATATTAAAATAGTAGGCCTACCGTATAAATGACAACTGATTAAAAATACAATTTCGATTCGGTGCAAGCCAGTTCGTGTACTTTTATCGTTTTGATATAAGCAACTACCACGACGCCCTCAATCTTGTGATGCGCACTATTGGTAGCATTGGAAACTAGATCGATTCATGGAATCGATTTGTGGATTGTTCACTCATCTAGATCTTACGGCTGACAGAATATTGACAGCAAAGTAGGCCTAAGAAAATAATAATTACTTACAAAATCCGGTACAGTTTATTCTTCATAAATCCCACTCGAGATTACGAGTTTCATATCAATAAAATCGTAATCTCTCGTGGGATTACCTATGAAAATTGCCCATAAATGTAACTGTTTAATTAATTCTGAAAATAGTATGCTTTTTTAGAAGTAGTCAGTATAGAGTCTGTCAATGCTGAGAAAAAAATATAATCAGGTAAAATGATGTAACAAAGTGCCAGAATGCGTTTGTTTAATCAGTTATAATTGCAATTAAGTCATTTTTGTAATCGATTTTCGAGTTAAGCTACAGATCGATTCATTAAGAATGGCTTACGGAGGAACAAAGGTCTAGTTTGATAAGCATATGTGAAGGAATATGTGGGTAGTGTTATTTGTCAAAGCTAACTGTATTGCAACTTCCAAAGCCGTATATGGACACTTTAAAACAATATGTTGCCATGAGAACTGATTTGCATTTGATAAATTCTTTCTAATATATTACCATTAAAATAGGCACCAAACTGGGCATTACTCCGGTACCGGTCAACCAATTTAGTACAATATGAGTACGCTTCTTCCCACTGACGTTATAAATGCGTATACCAAGTTTCATGAAAATCCGATAAAGCGTATTTCAGTTATCGCGCGTACAGACACACGGGCAGACGGACGGACAGACAGACAGACGGACAGACATTTCCCCGTTCCCCACACTATCTTAAAAGTACCATACCGGCACTTAATAATGAATTTCACCTGTTTTTCAGTACTCAAACCTGTAAGTGCCCCCTTAAGCCCAAGGCCATGGGTTCGAATGCAGAGGAATCTCCTCTCATGTAATGTTAAAAAATCAACAAACAAACAAACAAACAAACAATATTCTTTGGATGCACGCACGAATACAAATAGGCTATATGTATCTTGTAATGAAGTATATTTCTGCTGGGTAGGCCTATAATAACCACCACAACTTGGGGCGAGAGTTCACACAGAGTACTGTTGTGTTTGCAGAACTGGATGATGGCGTCTGTAATCGCAACGTGATGGCTGTGAGACCAATAAAAACCCTGCGAGATTAGCTGCTGAGGTTACCGGTACAGCGCTGCACATGCATAATGCAACATTACCCCTACAGTTCCTTTAACCCTTAAGTTGACTAAACTCAAACTAAATAGTACGTAGTACATTATGCACCGAACCTATAATGACTTTTATAATTAAGGAATCGCGCACAATGTGCATTATCTTAATCTAAGATTTAACCTACTGACCTTTCACTACTGAAAAATCCCCGACCCGGCCGGGAATCGAACCCGGGCCGCCGGAGTGGAAGGCAGGCGCGCTACCGACTCACCCACGGCGACGGACTTAATGACTTTTATGAAGATTCAAACTCCATATATAAGAGGCTTTGTCCTGACTGACTGACTGACTGACTAACTTAACGAATGAATGACTGACTTAATGCCTGACAGAGAATCAACGTAGAGTCTCAACTATAAAAGGTAGAGACTTGGAATTTTGACATTATCTTCGTTTCATAATGTAAGTGCTCTCTAAGAAAGGATTTTGAAAAATTTTGATTTTAAATGCCAAAAATCAAATTTTTCGAAGAGACAAAATACCTTTTTAAACAGAACAGTATTATCAAATTCAAATCATATTCCATGTACAGTTCACATGACAACAGTGTTGAGTGTTATTAATTCAAACGAAAATTATAAATCTTAATCTTATTGTTGGCAGTGGTCACCGGTAGCTTTGGCAGTGCTTGATACGGGACTTTAACAAATTAGAGAAGCTATCAATATAATTCACTGGTGTAAATAAATAATGAAATCCACGAAAATACTGCATAGTGTGATGCAGTCGCATAACTTTCTTTGCCCTATACATAGGGAATACCATTTTCTCACTTCACATTTTGATGTAAATGAAGAGGTTGTATTTCGGAGACATTTTAATCCAGTTGTCTCAATCTGAGTGTATGTCAACGAGTCCTAAGTTATGCCATATCAGAATTCGGTAAAAAAATTATATCCACTCATTTGTTATTCATAGCTGTAGGATTTGTATTTTGAGTTGATAAATATGTTTATCATAGGCCTAATAACGTAAAACGAGACAGAATAGGATGGAACATTTGTAGTCCTATGCGCACAGTATCGGCCTATTATTATGTCCAAGGTTTTGGAGAGGAAAATATGAAAGTGGTATTGCATTTCTTTTTTATTTCAGCCCCGAAACGGTTGTATGGTAACCTCAGAGTGAGAAACAAAATATTCCGCAAACACAATACAATTTTATGTTACCGGAACTTCTGTTTCTTCTTATTTGAACCCCTACCAGGCAAGGTATGTAGGAGCAATGGTATGCAAAATTCTCCATCCACTATGAGCCATAAAAAGCTATATCAAGCTTTGCTGAGTGAATAGTTTGAGTGTGATAAGTTGTTCTTCCTCCGTTAAAATTCTATATAGGCCTACCTATTTAAGGGCCTAGAGTTTAGAAATCCTAAGTCCATAAGTTAATTTCGAATTACGGTATGAAAATGTCTCAATTCCGGTAGCGAATATTTTGAAAAATAGCTGAACACTTGCAGTATCTGTTGCTATAAACATGTCAGTGAAATTGTGCTTTGTTTCTGAAAAAACGGCGTCAGGGAAACTTACTTCAAGAAGTGGACGGCGATTCGGAAACACCCGGTATAAGAGAAATTTAAGATAAGCTTCTCAGAGCTGGGATACTAGACAGCCAATGAATAACCGATAGGGCGAACTAAACTATCTTTCCCATGACTAGAATTCATCACCATGGCTATGCAGAATAGAATAAAGCAGAAGGTATGATTTTTCTCTTATCACCTTCCTTTTTTCTAATTATCTAGGCTGGATTCGAACACAAACCCTATAGACATCACAGTTTGGCGCCGGAAGATGTCTCGACCATGCGGAACCTATGTCATTTGAAGCAGACAAAACACAATCAGCAGCCGCTGTAGTTTTTAAAACGTCTTTAAAACACCGGCAGCTTAAGTAGCTAATTCCGGTAACAACCTGAGAGGGTGGCGGAAGCGGAAACTACAAAGCTAAGAGAAGTCTTCTGTCATAATTATGTGGCTAACTAGGCCTACTTACACCGCCAGTATACGTTACTATGTTCATTAAAACAGGGTTATTAGTTGTTTATTATTAGCAGGACCCGGATTCTGATGACCTAAAATTGTTTGAAAAATGACCTATAAAATGACCGTAAAGATTAAAGAAAATGACTTAATAATTATTTAAAAAATGACCTAAAACTAATATTTTATTTATAAAAAATTATTATTGCACACACAAAGTTATAGACTAGTTTGTACATAATTGTAAAAACTGTAAATAACTGTAATGTTATGAATGTTCTTTTCTCACGGAAATTTATACTGGCACTGAGGCACTGGTGAGTCAAAATTCGGCACATCCTTTTGTGGTCTGCCGGATTATGTTGTTGTTTATTGAGGGTAAACAGTAGTTTGCACTCTGAAATCCAACCAGGTGACAGACTCTGGTGCCAAGTCATTCTAACTTAATAACAATAGTATTATAATACAAAATTTTGGCGTATCTTTGATTCTCATTTCCGACTGAGACATGACAACACTTTAACACCGAATTTTTCCTTCTTGCATTAAACAAACAACACTTCTAAAACAGCACCGCTAGCGACGAAAAAAGTTGATACACTCAATGTAAATACATGAAAATGACTAAATAAGGAAGCAAATGACACGAAAATGACAAAATAATGACCTAAAATTGAAAAAAAAAGTCCCAAAAATATAAAATGGCATAAAATGACAAAAAATGACCTAATAAAAATGCATTTTTATAATCGAGAGGCCAAGATTAGGATTTATCCACAAGTTGGCAATGTCTATACAGCATCAATAAACGGGCCCTGATTATTAGCAACGATTTATTAATTAATATTATTTGCTGGTAATGTTTTAAATCCTAAGTAATTATTACAGGAGGGATTTGGCACAGTGGCGGAGTGGGAGGTCTGAAACGGGGTGCACTCAGCCTCGTGATTCAAATTGAGGAGCTACTTGATAGAGAAGTAGCGGCTCTGGTCAAGAAAACCACATTAACGGTCGTGGGTGTCGTCATGCTGACCACATGCCCCCAATCCTGCCATCTGCTATGGCAGATGACGCAGCGGTCGGGTGGTAGGCGAAGTCCCTTGAGGGATGTAGCACCACGGATTTTAGTTTAGTTTATTTAGCGTGAAATACACTGGCCAATCAATAAAACTTTCGGGGCAGCGGGACATTTTGTCAAAAAACGGGACTGTCCTGGGTAAAACGGGACGAATGGACACCCTAGTCTAAACAAATGAAATAAATGGCATTATAGCGGTGGGTAAGGAAATTAAAAGATCGAAAGGAATACGCACGATGATCGCACGATGATAAAACCCTGTCAATTCTCGAACTCTCGAATAAAATCTTCGTTCTTAGGAAGTTCTGAGATCCGACAATTGAAGGCATAAGCAGTTAACAAGGATGTTGTTACTTACTCAGAATGGTGCAGAAAGTTGGATACACAAATAAGTAGTGAGTTCCACCTACCTGTAAAAGACAAAAAAGAGCACACTATTAGACTTTTGAAGAAAATTCACTACATCAAATTATCTTATTCCCAAACCTATGATATATCCATAAGATGCGACCCAAGAGGCCAGTTTTAAAAATATATGAATTTAATATAGCCTACTGTACTTGTTATACTTTTATAAGTTGAAAAGCTTTTATCTTCTCGTCTTCTGTAAAAAAATCTGATGTGAAAGTCACATAACTTCCTCTGCCCAAAAAAAAAAAGTTAGCAGTATTCACATATCAAGACACAATTTTACCCTATTATTATCCTATAAATACCTCTTCTTTCAATGATGCGACTAAAAGCGCAGGCTAGCCTATATAACAAACTTTATAAAAAGAACAAGTGACTGCAGACGTTTATTGAACTTTCCGCCGTAAAGAATAATTTCCGAAATTATCGAATATTTCCCTCAGATACTTCTTTACTCTATACCGGGCCAACAATACATCTTTCTCACTTCACATTCTTATATAGAATAAGAGGCCGTGGAAGAGCGTAATTCAGTTGTTCATCACGCAAGATAAACTTTCTACAAACAGTGGGTGAACAGTGGGTGGCCTGTAACTACCCTCAGAGAATTTTTTCGAAAAAAAGTTTCAAATAAAAGTTTTAGCTCTCAGTAAAAGGAACACATGTGCAAATTTTAAAGAAAATCGTTAGAGCCGTTTTCGAGAAAATCTTGAAAAACGAAAATTTCTTCATGTAAAGTCCCCTTAAAAATAAGATAAATTTGTCGCCAATCTTCGAATCACATCTTCAGAAGGTACCTGACCCAAATACGAAATTTTGTTTTCATACAATTCACCGTTTCGGAGCTAGCCTGTTCACAAACTTCCACACAGACAGACAGACACACAGACATACACACAGACATGTTTCCAAAAATAGTATTTTTGGATTCAGGGGGCCTTGAAACGTGTATATATGCTAAAAACTCAACTTCGAATTTTAGGGTCGAAAACAATACTTCCTCTACCTATAGTACCTATGGTACGGGCAGAGGAAGTAAAAATGTAAAAATAAAAAATTATAAGTCAATTATCCTGCCCTTTGTATTAGGCTATATGGATGGGAGACATGGTCGCTTACTCTTCGGGAAGAAAATAATATGAGAGTGTTCGAAAACAGGGGGCTTAGGAAAATATTTGAGCCTAAGAGAGATGAAAATGGGGACTGGAGAAAACTGCATAACGACGAGTTTCATAACCTGTACTCGTCACCGGATATAGTAAGGGCAATTAAATCACGGAGGATGAAATGGGCTGGACATGTTGCGCGCATGGGGGAGGAAAGACATATCTCAAAAGTATTGACTGGGAGACCCGAAGGGAAAAGACCACTGGAAAGACCTAGACGTAGGTGGGAGGACAATATTAGGATGGATTTAAGGGAGGTGGATTTGTGAGGGATGATTGGATGGAGTTAGCACAGAATATGGTTGAATGGCGGACTCAGGTAAGAGCGGCAATGAACCTCCGGGTTCCATAAAAATAGATAATATTCCTTTAGGCCTACCTTGCTTAGGAACTGTCTATCGCCACTGATTAAGTAGGCTAAATAAGTTATAGGCCTACTTCTATACATTAAATTATTCCAGAAGGAACAGGGAGCTTAACGGAGAAAGAAGTAATCACATAATTTATTGTCCTATCAATAATAAAGTCAATTTTTAATAAGTTATTTGAAATTTCTGATTCCACTGTTTTTATAGCTTAATTTTAAAAATGCAAGTTGAATAGCATTTATATTCTAGCCTTGTGATACCCACAAGACAGTAGTTTCAGAATTCCTTATCTTATTGAACTGTCGAGTCCTTGAGCTACAAGGGGTTCAAGCCGCAGCCGTTTTACGCAGAACAACAGGAGAACAACAGAACAACGCTGTTCCCGAGTTCGAAGCCGGGACAGTTAGGAGCAGGTGCACAATATTAACGGCAATGTATTTGAACCTAATTGAGGCCTGCACACGTATTAGCGACCAATAAAGCCCCAAGTCTTCTTCTTCCTCCAGTAACCATAGTAACGGGATGCTGCGGTGTGGAAGGGGAACTGGGCGTGGCCTGGATGCTATAATCTGCTCGTCGGGACTCATCCTCTGCAAGTGTACCCACTGCGCGCATCAAGGGCATAAAGGCTGCAGCAAGAGCAGTCAGGGAATACGGTACTACATCTCTGTGGATTCCAAAGATGCTGTAATATTCCGACGGAGCGTTTTAGCTATGTAGGGCCTGGCAGTTTATGAAAAATCATATTTATAATAATGTTAATACCAGGGCCCGGATTCTAATGACATGTCATCTTTTTATTGATTCTGCATAGACATTGCCAACTTGTAGATAAATCCTAATAATGGCCTCTAGATTATAGAAATACATTTTTATTAGGTCATTTTTTGTAATTTTATGCAATTTTAGATTTTTAGGGCATTTATTTCAATTTTAGGTCATTATTTTGTCATTTTCGTGTCATTTGCTTCCTTTTAAAGTCATTTTCATGCATTTACATTGAGTGTATTAACTTTTTTCTTCGCTAGCGGTACTGTTTTGAAGAGTTGTTGGTTTAATGCAAAAAGGAAAAATTGGACGTTAAGTTTTGTTATGAGAATCAAAGAAACGCAAAAATGTTGTATTATATTAACTTACTATTGTTATTAGAGTGACTTGGCACCAGAGTCTGCCACCTGCTTGGATATGAGAGTGCAAACTACTATTTACCCTCAATTAAACAATAATATAATCCAGCAGACCACAAAAGGAAATACCGAATTTTGACTCGCCAGCGCCTCAGAGCCAGTGTTAATTTCCGTGAGAATAGAACATTCACAACATTACAGCTATTTAGGCCTACAGTTTTTACAATTACGTACTAACCAGTCTATAAATTTGTAGGTACAATAACAATTTTTTATAAATAAAAAATCAGTTTTTAGGTCATCTTTTATAATTATTAAGTCATTTTCTTTAAAATTTAGGGTAATTTTATAGGTCATTTTTCAAACAATTTTAGGTCATCAGAATCCGGGCCCTGGTTATTACTAGGGCAAAGCATTTATGACCTAAAATAGTGAAAAAGAATGGGTATAAGTGCACTTTAGCTAAGTTTACGATTTATATGCAAACCAAATTTTTTATGGATCTGAAAAACCACTTAAATCGTTCAGGAATTTTCACCGAATTTTTTCACATGCAACATGGCTTTATAAATGCTTTGTAAATGAAAATAAAGAGAAATTTGCCGTAAAAGATATTTTAATGGCTAATAAATCTACCATTATTATTTATAATTATTTTTTAAATAAACGAATTGCTACAAGCAATTTAATGGCTGACAGTGCGTTAAATATGAATTTACAATATAAAACACATTTATTTTGTTACTAAAAAAGTAAGTAAATTTTTACTAGGCCTATTTCGACACCCTTAGCGAAAAAGAAGTACTTTCTGAACTAGCATGCCCATCAAATTGCCTCTAGCAAATATGGGCCATTTAAAACGAATGAAAAAAATATTCATTGCTACAAGACAAACTGCTGTGGTGTTTAAAATAAACCTGAATTAAAATAAACTATTAACATTTGGCAGAGATTCCCAAATAAAAACGATTGTTTTGTTGTCTAAAAGCAACGATTCATACATGGAAAAGCTCCTCTCTACCTCCACTGAAACATGGCCTTAAAAAGCGCCAAAAATGAGGTATTGTTTTTACTTCTGATCTAAGATTTAATGAACATATAGAATTAACAGTTAGGAAAGCATTGGGAATCCTTGGTTTCATAATGAGAAATTCATACATGCTAAGCCAGGGAACATTAACTCGTTTATATTATTCTCTCGTTAGACAAAATTTGGAATATGGATCAATCATTTGGGATCCGTTTACTGTAAAGAAAAAAAAAATGATCGAAAAAGTACAAAGCAAATTCCTCAAGTTTTTAATGTTTAAAGTTTGTGGCTTTTATCCATTGTATATGAATTATGATAAACTCTTGGAAAATTTTGAATTCCAAGCTTTGTCACATAGAAGAGCATGTGAGTCATTAAGTTTTCTGTATAAAATAATTAATTCCCATATTGACGATACAAACCTTATAGAAAAAATTTATATATATGTACCCAGTAAAAATAGTAGATTAATGCCCGGTTTCTACAAACTTGTGAATTACCTATGGGTAAATTATCCATGGATAAATTAGTCCCATTTCAACCACAATGAAATAATGAGCAAGGCTTTGGAGTTGTACAGTTAATTTAATTCAGAAGGCTTTGATTCTCATTGTTATTGATCCTACAAAGAGGTTAAATTTTATCCAGCCATCCATGAAAGGATAAATTAACCCAACGATTTACCCTTGAAAATATCTAGTCCGAGTTTGTAGGAAAAATTTTTCTGTCATTTTCATATTTACTCAGAGGACATTTATCTAGAAACTCGTCACAAGTGTATGTGATTGCTTTCTTTAAATTATTTGTGTTTGTGTGGTGTTATTCTTGTGTAATTTCTGTCATTGGGTAATTTACCCATAGGTAATTCGCGAGTTTATAGAAACCGGCCATAAGAAAACTATTTTTTACTCCTAGAGTAAACACAGACTTACACAAAAATTCACCAATAAACAGAACCTTGAATAGGTACAATCAAATCCACCCACTTAATATAGATATATTTGGAATGAATCTTAAACAATTTAACCCTGCTGCAAGCCAACTGTTAGAACTTGTCCAAATTGGTAATTCTTAGGAATGTGTGTGTGTGAATAGTAACACCGTTGTCAACTAACATATTTTTCACTGTTTTATTATACTAGTTTTACTCTTATTTCATTTCTATTTTTTCTCTACATCCTTCATGCTTGCTTTCTCCTTATCTCTCTTATTCTCTTTACTCTCTCCTACTTCTTACCTTACATTGGTCATTATCCTAACTTTTTTACTTTTTATTATATCTACTTCATATTTGTGTTATTGTAAGTACATGATGTATTGTTAGTATAGTCATGAACATTGCAATTGGGTGTATACCTGTAATGTTCATTCTTGATTAAATAAATAAATAAATGACCTATCTCCTGTAAATGACACAAATGGCAAAATAAAGCAAAACAAACGCAAACACAAATTGCTCTTATTTAATCAATTAGTTCATGACACACATACACACATATATATATATTCGAGCTGTCTTTTAATCTTCAAATAAAAAACATGCAAAATCATCAAATGCCTTGCCCTAGTTATTACATTCTAGTGTTAAAATGTGTATAAGAGATGTGTAACTTTATACATAAAGTTAGAAACATTTCTGAACTTACTTTAATCTACAAATTTCTGAATGTATTTTAATGTTTAGAAATGAATTCTAGATTTTAGAATAAATCCATAAACATAACTCAAACGGACTAATTTATGAAAGCACTTTTCAAGGTATCTTAAATTAACCATAGTCTTGAAGTGCCCATCTTGACTTTAAGCATCCATGGAGATATCGATTGTAGCTCATATCAAGATATCGATCTCTATCATTCATTAAATAACATAAAGGTTCTTTAAATTCTTAGGAAAGATTTCATATGATAAAATACTAAAGTAATTTTCCTTAGCTATTCAGATCTTCGTTATTCAAGTAGATCGTCTGGCTTGCATTTAGAAACCTCTAGAAACTTCTAGACGAGCTTCTCTATGATTTTTGAAAGCACTCACTTTTATAATGGAGGGGAGTGAAAGGTCTTCTGTTTGACCGTTTGTCATTCCAACTATAACCGTCTTACGAGACGCCTCATTCTTCTACAATTGTCTTACGAGACGCTACATTGAAGCATAAGTCGCCGTATGGTACGCTTCGACGCCAAGTCGCAGTACACCCAAGTTCAAGACGCCGAGTCGCAGAGCAACATGTACCAGGCAGCTTCATCAAAATGGCTAAATACTTCGTAAACCACAACGTATGCTAAACTACGCATACTTTAACGAACACATTCAAGCAAGGAGTCAACCGCCACGCAGCGCAGAAGACGAGTCAGCAGCTTCACTAGAACGTCTACACTTGCAACTCAAGCTTCATTATTTGGAGGTCCAGATCAGACCATTCACGCCGCCTCCAAAGTTGAGTAATATACTTTACATTATCGTAATATAGAGTCGTTGGCATCTATTGCGAGGCTCTCTTTTCTTATTTAGATTCGAGTATATAATATACTTTTGCCACCAAATAAGGCAGTGCCATTTTGCTACAATATAAACTGTAATTTCTGAATACAGTAAAGCCTCGGTAATTCGAGCCCCGGTATTTCGAGGTTCCGTGTAATTCGAGCTGGTCTTAAGAATATTAAAATTTTCCATAAAACTAGAGTAAAATCCCGTTTTTATACGGTGTCCGCATGTAAGTTTTACGCACTTCCGAATGTGTTACATTTTGAGCTTCCTTTCAATTTTTCCATGTAAAAAAATGCAGGTTTTCGTTCATAATACACAGAAATAACCTTGGCTTCAGGCTGCTAATGCATTTCTACAGTGCGCCCGAGAATAGTCTCCGCAGCGGCTACTTGTTGGAGAGGCAGCTAGCTGCAGCAGTTAAGTTGGCACTCACCACAGCCGATCATTGCAGGTGCTGGAAGTGCTGTCACAATATTCAATCTAAATGCTTGCACACTGCAATATGTACTGATTAGTAATTAGACAATGCACCCATTGATAAAGTGACAATGACCTCTGCCTGCCTGCATACACAGCTGGCGGTTTGTTTTTATAAAAGCTCGTGATGCCAACGTAACTGCTGCAGCTAGCCCTCTCTCCAGCAAATAGCAACTGCGGAGACTGTTCTCGGGCGCACTGTATTACAGATTGACAGAAACCGTTAGGTTCGATCTTTCTTTGTCGGGACCTCGTGTCAATAAATTGTACAGTGCATACCATCCTTTCAGAAAAGAATACTGTACTGTTTTACTGTAATCCCTACTCAGCGACAATGGTAATTAAGAGTGTTTTCCTAGTAGCACCGCTTTCCCATTCCACTCCATTAAGGGTCAGACAATGACTTAATCCTTAAAGGATGCCAATGTAGAAAATTGGAAATGTTTGCCAATATACATACAGGCGTAATACAGGTATGTAGGCCTACTATATTTTTTATTTTACTTTTTAAACCATTATTGTGCTCATTAAAAATTTATTTATGATTTACCCATTGATTTAGTGATATTTCCGTAAAATCCGAGTTTTTTGTAATTCGAGGTAGCCTCAGCCCCAATTAGCTCGAATTATCGGGGTTCTACTGTATATAAATTGGTTTGGAATTTTTGGGCAAACAGCCAATTCCATTTTTTCTAGAGACAGCACAGTCAGCTGATCTTGTTTGAGTTTAATGCTCTACTTTCTAACCTTTAATTTTAACTCAAAATAGAGTTTGTATGAGTCGAAGTAAAATTCTTGTTTAAAGATATTGTTAATTTATTGTATATTTCTACTACTTCAAAATATATAAATAGTGTTCTCTTCTATGTTTGTTGTGCCATTTCAACTGAATCACCCATATACAGTCCACAACCAGAGATCCTTAGTTTCCTTTATGTTTGTCCTTATTTTAGTTTACTTTGTTCTATGTAAAAACCTTACAAGATGAAAGAAATAAGAGAAAACGAATGGTTTCATTTTGCATATTGTTGCATATTTTGTTAGTTTCGCGATAATGCGTCATATTCATTCATATTCATTTCGAAAATTTACTTAAAAGCCTACACTGACCTGCAGATATGTTTAAAATTCAACTTGTTACTAGATGTAGGCCTACATATAAAATTGATTAAAACTTAAAAGTTAATGCACAGAAGTGTGAATGATTTTACACTGTCAGCAATCATAGGTGTATTTCATATGGCCTAATATTAGACTTAATTAATCTTAATAGCTGAAATTCTTATTCATTCCTAGGCCTAGACTTCTTAGGTTGATCCTAAATCTCTATATATATAAAAGGCTTTGTCCTGACTGACAGGAATCAACGAAGAGCCTAAACTATAACAGGTAGAGGCTTAGAATTTTGACAGTACCTTAGTTTCATAATGTAGGTGCTCACTAAGAAAGGATTTTGAAAAATTCTGATTTTAAATGCCAAAAATCAAGTGTTTTTGAGAATACTTAATCCCTTCTTACACAGAATTATCGAATCCGAATCACATTTGACATTAAAACATATTGTTGCCAGTGGGTTTCATATGAGTTTGGAATTAAATTAAATGGAAGTTTGACAATTACATTTGGCTTTGTCTATTTTTGTCATACCTTGGAAATTAAACTTTCGCGATCGCTTGAATTTTGTAAGCACTAATATGGTCAAACATTGTTTTATTTGGACGAAACTCACTATACAGGGGTTTTCTGGACCAAGGAACTCGAATCTGAGGTCGCTTTTACCAGGCGATGCTATCTAATCGTGGTATGTAGTCCACATGATTTAGGTGTTAATAAATATAATTATTTAACTATTATGCTCTTAATTTTTAATTTTTGAAATAATTATCGTGGGCGAAGCCGCGGGCACATAATGATTTGCACATGGCACATGCTAGTATTTTATATTAACGGGGCTATAAGGTGGAACTGTTCATACTTTTACTGATAATAACCCCTCATTGGAAAAGATGAAATTCATTTATATATATATAATTAATTCAGTTGTGTTTATACTCCTTTTAGCTACGAGGCCATATCAGGAGTTCGGGATGTGTGTCTGTACAGAGGCCATGAAATATCGATTGTCAATTATTTCTATTATTGATGTATTTTTATGGAGTAAATTTCAACTGATATTAATTTAAATGGATATGATACAGGATGAAATGGTGAGGATGATTCATGGTATGCAAATATCCAATTCAGCATTTGCCTTAACGAATGGGGAAACCATGAAAAAACCCACGTCAAATTGGCCGGTCAAATTGGCCGGCCACCCACCTGGGGCCTCCCATCCATAGATGAATTGTGTTACGCTTATTTTCCGAGAGAGAGAGAGAGAGAGAGGAGTGTTACAGGTGAGCATAATCATTGGGGTAACAATTTTCTTTGCAGTCCGGCATGGGTTTGTATATTGTGTAACAAAATTCTTGCGTATTTAAGGGTCACATGGGTCTTCTGCTGGGGGTATGGTATGGTATGGTTCAGGGGCTGAGCCCTGACGGGCTCGCGTACGGAGGCCACATAGGCGGGCCCATTGTACACCCCCTAGGAAACGAATGATGTGCATGCCCTAAGGCCCCCCAATCAACAGACTCCACCACGAGCCCCCACGGAGCTCCCCTACATCCAACAAGGACCAGGTACCACTCCACGTGCACCGTACCCAGGGTCCCTCGTACAAGAGCCCCATAGGCGCGGCACAGCCAGACATGCGCCACTAACCCAGGGTCCCTCTGAGAGCCCCAAAGGCACGGTACACCACCAGCAACTCTTGACCACAAGCAACAAGGCAGGACGGGAGAGGCCCGCAGCAGAGTCTGCAGCAGGAGCTGGCCCGAAAACCAGTAAAGGGGAACGGGATGATAATGAGGGGGGAAAGGAAGTTGAAGTGGAGAGTGTTGGTGGAATGAATGAAGGGGGAAACGGGAGGATCCCCGAGAAAAACCCCCAAAGGTCACGGCTTTGTCCACCACAAATGACACGCCCGCCAGCCCCGAGGATTGAACTCGGGACCGCTAGCATGCCAGGATCACGCGCTAAGCATGAGCCACCGTGACGGTTCTTCTGCTGGGGGACTGTTGGGTATATTTTATTTACTGGAGCATTCTGCAGGTCTACGTAGAAAATATGAACCATAAAGTCAGAGTTCACTACACCTACTGGTTCCGTTTTAACTTTAGGCATGTAAGGCCTAAGTCTGATTATAGTAGGCCTAGTAAAATATTTTACACTGCCCTGACTTGCAATATTTGCAACAGATCAAAATTTGATTAAAAAAAGGCTTACCCTTTGACATATTATGTCAATCAATAATAAAATCCGGTAAAATGATATAACAAAGTGCCAAAATACTTTTTCTAATCAGCAATAATTGCAATTATGATATGCAGAAAAGAAGTTATTTTTGTAATAGATCTCCGAGTTGAACTCCAAAAACAAAATGCGCTGGCAATAATATTAATGATATGCCTACAATAGGCCTACGATTCGCTGACATGTTTGTTTCAAGTTTAAAGCAGCCTTATAGGTTATGAATGAATAAAAAGTCAGTATGAAATCTATCTGTCAGGAATTACATTAGGAATATTGCTGCACAGGAACGAATAAGAAAAATACTCACATTAAAATATAATGTAGATATCGGTAGTCATACTTATCCATAGAATGCACAATATAACATCAATATTCAACGGCTAGTGGTGTTTTAAATTTGTTATTTGCATTATTATTTACACTGACATCGTTATGAAGAAAGGTATCAATCAAGGCGAGCTAACAATATCAATAAACGATTGGCAATTCGTTACGTTATTTTAATATATTTTGGGCCATGAAATAATAATGTAACATCTTATATTCATTACAAAATTAATATTGATATACTTGTTATTTCGGTACCGGTCAACCGATTTGGTCAAAATTCAATAGACCTGTACCCATGGACGTCATAAATGCGCATGCCAAGTTTCATGATAATCCGATAAAGCGTATTTGAGTTATCAAGCGTACAGACACACGGACCGACAGACGAACAGACATTTTCCCGTTCCCCACACAATCTCTTAAAGTGCCATACCGGCACTTAATAACTAGCGCTCGGATTCCTATGTAAATTTCAACTGATATTAATTTAAATGGATATGATACAGGATGAAATGGTGAGGATGATTCATGGTATGTAAATATCCAATTCGGTATTTACCTTTACGACTGGGGAAATCATGAAAAAAGCCATGTCAAATTGACCGACCATGGGATTCGAACCTGGAACTCCCGAATGCGAGTCCAACCTTGCTCGATTAATATATATTATTTTCATCCATTTAACGACCTTTTTCGTTGAACTCAAGTAGACCTATACAAAAAATATTTAAGCATTAATTAAATTAAAAATAGAAAATAAATCCACGAAACTAGAAAAAGCAGTTTATCCTAATAGTTATTGCGTGGAAAGTATGGCATTTTTGGTGAAAGTAATTAAGTAAGCAATAAAAGGACAATAGCTTAGAAGGAAATCTCAAGGCAAGATTCTTAAAATGCACGCTAAACTATGATTGTTGATCCAGGAACTTCGTGTCTTTTGCAATATTGCCAGACTGAAATTTATATATCTTCTGAACTATTAAAGATACGCGGATAAAATTTGGAACACACATTCTCTAAGCTATTAGGAAACTTTTCTCTTGAACAGAATTTTGCTGGTTGTTTTCATTTTAAAAAATAGGCATATGCATGTCTGAGCTTAAAAAGGGAAGTGAAAGAATTCTAAATGGTTAATTATTTTACAAAAATAGGGACTAATATCAAAATTATGTTTTAGATCATTTATAGAGCATACTTTTACAAGTGAAATGTAAACAAAATTGCTGAAATTAATTTAAAAAATGAAATTTATAGGTCTATAACGATTTTAGTAAAACCCTGTTGTGGGCTCTTTGTTTTAAAATCTGAGCCCCAATGATTTTTTGAACTTTTTAAGTTGCTATAGCTACGAGCTCTCTATAACGTACAAAAAAATAATATTTTAAACAAATTAAAAAAAAAAATACCATCCTCTCCCATAAGAATGGGCAAATAAAATTTCCCAGCACTAAAATGTCTTTATCCGGAGGCTTAGTAGGAAACTTTCTACTTCTATCCTGATTTTAATTTCTTATTACAACTTCTATGTCAGGTTCAATCAAAGTCATGCATGTCATTAATCTTAAGATGTTTACCACGCACAGTACTTTTTGTTTGTATTAAAATTGAATCATTCTGGGTACCAGCCCAAATAAATTTATCTCGCGTCTACCAGTGGTACGCATAGGCCTACCACTAGTTGGGAACCACTGGGTTATGGGATTTGAACCCGCGGCCTCCCGAATGTGAAATCTCGAGGTTAGAGTACCAATTAGCTGATATGAAAATTACAGCATTTATTCCTTCTGCAACTTCTGTCTCATTTCCCCCTATGGCTAACAGAAGCCTTGGTCCATATTACGACTTCAGCTTTATTTAATTCATTTTAATCTGAGGTCCTCAGTAAAATAATAATGCCTTGAATTTAAGTCACTTTTCCTCCCAGCTCATGCAAACTCCGCCCCCATTGTCAGAGATCCGGCGAATGGGAGAGGGCGAAACTCGGTAGCCAATGAGAGATCGGATGGGATGACGAGCGGATCGCTGGTCCCATCGGTGTGATGAGCACTCATCGGAGAGGTGAATATCACTCAGTCGACAATTAGCAGGGGGCTGTGCCTTCCGCTTGAGTGCATGTGGCCAGCTGAGAACTAATCTTCGTGTGCTACTGTATTTCACTATAACACTTTGAGGTTAGGTTAAAAAAATCAGTGTTTTGTTATATCATTTTACACTACGAATTAATTGCGAGCAACTAACTTTCAGGTTAGGATAAAGAAAATTATTTACCTATAAAATTTTATGTAAATTTAAACTAAATAAAAATAAATACTTTAACGCTTTATTTATAAAAATGTTTGTACATCTTTAAGTTCTTATTTAACCAGTTAAAGTTTTTGGTCTCAACATTTTAGACTTATTATTCAGCTATTTAAAAAAAAGAGATTGTAGGCGATTTTCAATTTAACAAAGGCAAAATAAACTCAAATACCGCTAAAACATAGTGAAACTTCCATGTATAATTGAAGAAAGAACTGTCTTGTTGACATTCGAGTTATTGGAATCTGTGAAGATGCAGCAATCTTTTCGAGTTCTTCAACAGACAGGTGGTACCGGAGGATCGCTTGATCATCACCAGAATCCTGCGGCACAGGCGGCTGAGGACTTCAGCTTGAATGCCAGTAAAAATCACCACCATCATCACCACAACCACCTTAAAACTTCGGCGGCTACCGTCGTAGTGGATCTGCTACCTCCTGCGTACACATCTTCGGCGTCTCTCCTTGGGCATCACCACAGTCATTTGTCTTCCCCACCGTCACCACCTCCACAGAAAGGCGATTGTTCGAAAGGTACGTTTCATAATTTTACTGTAATCTGTCGACAGTGGCATAGGGAAGGGGGTCCGGACGCTCCCCGAAATCAAAACCTAAAATTCTATTTGTTAATTAAGCTCCTATTTGTCAAATATTTAAAAGATTTTATTTAATAATAAAATACTGAACTTGTAAAAGTAGGCCTATTATTTCCACTGTTCCATGTGTTATTTAACTTTTCTTATAAATAGTAATAGGCCTAAGTGTTATAACCAGGGCCCGGATTCTAATGACATGTCATCTATTTATTGTTGCTGCCTAGACATTGCCAACTTGTAGGTAAAGCCTAATCATGGCCTCTAGATTATAGAAATACATTTTTATTAGGTCTTTTTTTTGTCATTTTATGCAATTTTATGTTTTTAGGGCATTTATTTCAATTTTACGTCATTATTTTGTTATTTTCGTGTCGTTTGCTTCCTTATTTTGTCATTTTCATGCATTTACTTTAAATAAATGACTAGGTTACTGTAATGCAACGTTTTTGTAGAATCTACTTTTAAAACAATTTTCTTACTTTTCTTCTCAAATGTTCCAATCAAGAACAAAGTTTTTAGACCCACAACGTCCTTCCTGCATTTAGCTACAGTTTTTACAATGGTGTACAAATTAGTCTATATCTTTGTGTGCATAGTAATAATTTTTATAAATAAATTATCAGTTTTTAGGTAATTCTTTGTAATGATTAAGTCATTTTCTTTAAAATTCAGGGTTATTTTATAGGCCACTTTTCAAACAATTTTAGGTCATCAGAATCCGGGCCCTGATTATAACTTAGCTAACGATTTCTTGTTTAAGTTGGATATCTTAGACGCAGTGATTCTCAAAGTGGGGTCCGCGGACCCCCGGGGGTCCGCGATGATGTTTCAGGGGGTCCGCAGGCGGTTTTAGAAGAAATAGGATATCCCGTAATTTTCTCAAATGACAATCTTCTAAACCAGCTTCACTGTTCACATTAAGGAGTAAACTTTGTTTGTTACCATTGATAGTATTATTTTCTCTATTGAATTTAATATATTTGAATCAAAGTATTTATTTAGTTTTTTTTCCTTCCAAACCCAGAGAGGGTCCGCGAAATTTTAATTTTTTTCAAGGGGTCCGCGTACTGAAAAGTTTGGGAACCACTGTGATTCAAACTGAGGAGCTACTTAATAGAGAAGTAGCGGCTCCGGTCATGGAAACCACCATTAACGGTCGTGAGTGTTTGCATGCTGACCACATGCCCCCCATCCTGCCGTCTGCCTGTCGACGCAGTGGTCGGGTGGTAGGCCTTGTCCCTTCTGGGATGTTAGCGCCACGGAGTTAGTTTATTTTATAGTAAACAAATTTGCTACCTAGTTTTTCAGTGCTAAAGTAGCGTAAAATGTGATTTACATTAGTTTATTTTTTAATAATTTTCGGTGGTGGACACCCGTACCCTCTTCCTTGGGGGATATTCCGAACCCCCCAAACCCCCCAGCACTTTCGACCTTCCCCGAAGTTATTTTATGGCTACGCCACTGTCCGTCGATGAGTTTTTTTTTGTTATTATTATAATTTCCCCTGCCCATAGGCTACTATAGGTAGACCTATTAGGATAAAATTTAGATTAAGTCCCTCAAAAGACAAAATCGTTAGAGCCGTTTTCGAGAAAATTTAGGAAATGTAAAGTCCCCTTAAAATAAGAGAAAGTCGCCGGCAGTCTTCGAGCCACATCCACAGAAGGTACCTGACCCAAATACAAAATTTTGTTTTCATAGGATTTTTCGTTCTGGAGCTAGGCTGTTCACAGACATCCCCAAACACAGACATGTTTCCGAAAATAGTATTCTTTGGTTTCAAAACGTGTATCTATGTTGAAAACTTAACTTTGAAGTTGGAGGTTGAACAAAATATTTCCTATACCTATTAACTTAGTACCTAAGGTACGGGTATAGAAAGTAATACGGTAGCAAGAAATAGTTTAAGTTATGGGGTAATCATTGCTTTAACTGTTTTCTTAGCGGTCCGGCACGCGTTTATATTATGGAAGCAATTCTTCATTATTGGTTAAATTTTTTTTCAGGTCTGTCACTTTAGTTTTGATAGGTTTAATACAATTTATTAACTGTAAAACAAAACGAAAATATAATTAATACAATACGATCATTATAGCCTGAATGAGATCCTCCTGTACAAGATGTACAAGCCTGGAATGAATGGGATTGGCAGTTCCTGTCATTAAATTAATTTCGGCCGTAAAATTAATAAAAAAAAAACTTATGTGAACGGATAACTTCCTCTGCTCAAATAAAAGATTTAACCCTTGGCAAGACATTCTACTCGTGTAAATTGCTAGCAAAAATTAAGAGCATGTCTTTACCACATCAGATCGCATCCCCGAAAGATACACAACCCAAATAATATTTGATTAATGCACTCACGTAATTTCCTTTACTCTAACATCTTTCTCACTTCACATTCTGATACAGAATAAAATCAGGTAAACTGATGTAAAAAGTGCCAGTATGTTTTTGTTTAATCAGTTATGACTGCAATTATGATATGCAGAATATATATATTTTTTAAAATTGATTTCCAAGTTAAGCTCCAGATTTATTCATTAAGCAGGGCTTACGGAAGAAGAAAGGTCTACCATCTCGGCCACCTGGGTCATTTTAACGGTCTAGTTGGATAAGCGCATGTAAATCAATATGTTTTTTGTCATAGCTACCTGTATTTTAATTTCCAAGGCCTTATAAGATCACAGTAAAACAATAGGCTATGTTGTCAAGATAACTGATTTTTCAAATTCTTTCGAATACGTATATTACCATAAAATAGGCACTAAATTGAGCATTACTCCGAAACAGGTCAACGGATTTTATCCATTATGAATAGACGTCTTCCCACGGACATTATAAATGTGTATACCAAGTTTCATAAAAATCCGGTAACGCGTATTTGAGTTACCGCGTCTTTAAAATATACACTAAATTGGGTTTTACTCCGGTACCGGTCTACCGATTTGGTCCAATATCAGTAGACGTCTTTCCACGTACATTATAAATGTGTATACAAAATTTCAGGAAAATCCAATAAAGCATATTTGAGTTATCGCGACTTCTTATATATTAACATAAAAACACTAAATTGGGCATTATTCCGGTACTGGCCAACCGATTTGGTCCAATATCAATAAACGTCTTCCCATGGACATTATAAATGCGTATACGAAGTTTCATAAATATCCAATAAAGTGTATTTGAGTTATTGCGCCTTTAAAGTAGACACTAAATTGGGTTTTACTCCGGTACCGGTCAACAGATTAGGTTCAAATTCAATAGGGCACATCTCATGGACGTCATAAATGGGTATACCAAGTTTCATGGAAATGGACATTATAAATGTGTTTTCCAAGTTTCATGAAAATCCGAAAAAGCGTATTTGAGTTATGGTGCGTACAGACACACGGACAGACAGACGGACAGACATTTTTTCGTCCACCACACAATCTCATAAAGTACCATACTGGCACTTAATAAGAGGTTGTAGGCCTATTGCAAAGAGCGCGTATTCAGTTGTTTCAACCTGTAGCAAAGCTTTATTGTTCACCAGGCAAGCCAAGCCAAGGTTTAGGCAAGCCAACCCTTTAGGTAAGGGTTACTAAAAATATATATCAAATAAGAGTTTTAGCTCTTAGTAAAAACCCCTCCATATCAACAAAATCGTAGAGCTGTTTTCGAAAAAATCGCGAAAATTACTTTTTAGTACTCGCTCTCTAAAACAGTTGCTTGTCGGACTGGTAACACGCCAAAGAATTGCATTTTAGTCCTTAAAAGTCGTCATGGCAATCTATAAACAAAATCCAGGTGGCATTGACCAGTCACACCAACATTAACATGGATTTAAGTATATAAATGGTCATAAAACAAATTTAAGCCAACATGTTTGTTTATGATAATCAGAAACTTTACCAGCGTTTTTCGCAAAACAGAGTAGCGTACTTCATCACATTACAACAGATAGCCTATAAGCCAACAAGTTTTCACATCTTCGTTCACATAGCTTACCATGGATGCACCAGCATTTAATTGTAATATATTCCCTATTCCTTCTGCCGTGATGTTTCTGGCACCAGCTCCAATTGAATGTTTTTGGCTTGGAGTGAAATTTCCTCGTGATTATCATTCATATTTTCACAAGTTCGTATTTATTATTGTTTACAAATCAGCGACTCATATAACGCATCTATGGCCTACCGCATTTCGTATTGGTACGTACTGTTCATTGTTGTCTTGCATTTCAGAGGGCCGTGAGAATATGGCTGACTACCTTTCATAATTTAATATATACGGTATTTTTGTTTCATTTTATATAGTTTAGAGAGCATTTACAAACAAAATAAAATCAGGTAAACTGATATAACAAAGTGCCAGTATGCTTTCGCTGAATCCAAGACGTTACCATTCGGTTAACTCAGTCAATTTGACGATGTAGTTTGATAAGCTTATGTGAAGGAGTATTGTTATTGGTCAAATCTAAATATATTAGGCCTACAACTTAAAATTCTTAAAATACGTCAACATTTCACAAAATTCAGTGGCATATAACTCCGCTAATTATTTCACAGTAATAGTATCTGATAGTACTTATTTTCAACTACATCAGCCTAGTAAACAAACATCTGACTGCACTGCAGACAAAGCCCCCAAATGATTAAAAATGCGACATTGTTGTATGGATATGATTTTAAAAAATGTGACCTTTAATTAGTTGTTACTCTGGTACCGGTAAACCGATTTGGCCCAAAATAAGTAGGCTTCTTGCCACGTACATTATAAATGTATATACCAATTTTCATGAAAATCCGATAAAGCTTATTTGAGTTATCGCACCTTTTGCTATATAATACCATAAAATGGCACCAAATTGGGTATTATTCCGGTACCGGCCAACCGATTTGGTCCAATATCAACAGACATCTTCCCATGGACATTATAAATAGGTATTCCAAGTTTCATGAAAATCCGATAAAGCGTATGTGAGTTATGGCGCCTTTAAAATATACACTAAATTGGGTTTTACTCCGGTACCGGTGAACCGATTTGGTTCAATATCAATAGGGTTCTTCCCATTGACATTATAAATGTGTTTTCCAAGTTTCATGAAAATCTGAAAAAGCGTATTTGAGTTAGAGCGCGTACAGACACACGGACGGACAGACGGACAGACATTTTTCGTCCCCCACACAATCTCATAAAGTACCATACTGGCACTTAAAAAAAAGAAATATTGTATGCACCACGTACGCAAAAATTTTATCTGACTCATGCAGTATTTCAGCCTCGGCTTACGCCTCGGCCGCTATACTAGATTCGTCCACTAAAGCGTTATTTTGTGTACTTGATACATTAAATAGCTATTTCCTTCTTGTAAAATGGTAGGCTAGTGGACGTAAGAGAAAATCATCGCCGACCTTCGTGTTACAACCCAAAAGTATCTGTCTCATAAATATCCTCAATTTGGTAAAAGTAAAAAGTAGGACAGCTCTTTTTGGGATGTAGCCGCGTTAATCTCGTGCGCTCCGTAGGCTAGGCCTATGTTAAGATTTCTGTTCATATTTTCAGTAGCCTAAATAGAAAAGGCAGTATGTTTACACGCGTATTCCATACCCCCCAGGGAGAGGGGGTCCGGGGGTAAGGTAAAGGTAAAGTGATCCCTATACAGGCCATGGAGGCCCAGAGGGTTCCAGGAGGTTGAGGCTCCCAGATTTTGGACATTCAGCACATGAAGGTGGTAAGGTTGTCAGCCTTACGCACCGGCCGCCTTTACCCCCAGGTTTGCTCCTGGTACTCATTTCTGTTAAAGGCTGAGTCGACGGGGGTCCGGGGGTCCTCCCCCGAAAATTGTTTAAAATTAAGATGCACAATAACGAGTTTTAAGCTTCCCACGCTTTATACTTGTATTAAGTAATTTATAATCAGACTTAAAAAAATTGTACATTTTTCCTATTTTTTAATCAATGGGGGGGGGGTTCAAACCCCCAAAACCCCCCTCAGTACGCCTATGCACTGAAATATGACCTAAAATGTCGAAAATGACCTAAAATTGCCAAAAAATTACCCATCTCTTAAAAATGACAAAAATGCAAAATAATACAAAAACTAATTGCCCTTATTTAATCAATTATTTCATGTTACACATTTATGTGTATATATATATATATATATATATATGAGCTATCTTTTAATCTTCATATAAAACAAATGCAAAATCATCAAATGCCTTGGCCTAATTATGACGTAGGCCTACTGCATCTTTCATGGTGGAGGTGTGCAAAATCAGATAAAATGACCATAAAATAATGAAAAAATGCAAAATAAAAAATGGCATTTATGACATAAAAATAGTGAAAAAAATGACACAAAATAAAATAAAAATAACGAATAAATTTTCCATCATTATTTATAATTAGTTTTTTAAAGTAAGTTAACGAATTGCTAAAAGTAATTTAGTGGATGACAGTGTGTTATATATGAATTTACAATATAAACCACACTTATCTTGTTACTAATGAACTAAATAAATTTATACTACTCAGACAAAAGAAATTATTTCTGAACTGGCATGCCCATCAAATTGCGCCTAGCAAATATGAGCCATTTAAAAAGAAAAAAAAAATATTGCTACAAGACAAACTGCTATGGTGTTTACAATCAAGCTGTATTAAAATTAACCATGAACACTTGGCGGAGATTCTCAAATAAAAATGATTGTCTGTTGTCTGAAAGTAATGATTTGTACATGGAAAAGCTCCTTTCTATCTCCACTGAAACATGGCCTAAATTGCCGAAAATGACCTATCTCTTGAAAATGACGAAAAATGCAAAAACAAATTGCCCTTATTTAATCAATTAATTCATGATACACATTTATATATATTCGAGCTATCTTTCAACCTTCATATAAAAAAGATGCAAAATCACCCGGATTGGTGCTTTATTTCTGAAGAAGTCTTTTAAGAGCTTTAATATGTTACTACGGTATATGAAAACTAAGAGGATGTAAGAAAAAAAGCATGAATGTAAAGCATGAATTAAAAAATATCTTCCTAGAAAATTTGTATAATTTGAGTGTTCATTCAAATTTCTTATAAAAGGTTCAAATTTGTGATGACTTCAAGCATTTTAATGATTGTATTATATCATCCCAATACCTTTTAGGGTTATGTGCGTTATTGCTAAGGACCCTGACATTTTTGAACACTCAGATTTGTTAGAAATACAAAAACCTTTTAAAATGGCGGTTCATTATAGCCAAAATGACCTAAAATGACCTAAAAATTGCCAAAAAATGAGCTATCTCTTGAAAATTACGAAAAATGGGAAATAAAGCAAAATAATGTTTAAAAAAATTGCTCTTACTTAATCAATTATTTCATGATACACATTTATTTATATTCGAGCTATCTATTAACCTTCATATAAAAAAGATGCAAAACCATCAAATGCCTTGCCCTAATAATAACGTTAGCTGTACTTTTCCATGTATTTTTTCCACAAATATTATTTTCTCTAGTTGAGAAATGTGAAAGCTTGGGCCTTGTTCTGCCTTCCCTTATCCTCTGAACCATAAATCACTTGTCAGGTTTACGAGCTGCGGACGTCTGGTATTCATACAACTATAAGTTAAGTTCGAAATGAATTAACACAAGCAAAGAATAGCCTACTTTTTTACGCGGGCTGATGTTTAAATAAACTTGATATCTTAGTAGGCCTATTTTTTAAAATTATGTCTGCATACCCCGGCTACTTAGAAAAATATTTGGGCCCAAGAGGGATGAAAACGGGGACTGGAGAAAATTGCATAACAACTAGCTTCAGGACCTGTACGCTTCAACGGATATAGAAAGGGTAATTAAATCACGGAGGATGAAATGGGCTGGGCATGTTGCGCTTTGGGGAGGAAAGATATAGGCCTATCAAAAGTATTGACTGGGAGACCCGAAGGGAAAAGACCACACGGAAGACCTAGACGTGGGTGGGAGAACAATCTTAGAATGGATTTAAGGGAATTAGGATTTGCTAAGGATGACTGGATGGAGTCAGCACAGAACACGGTTGAATGGCGGGCTCAGGTAAGCGCGGCAATGAAGCTTCCATAAAATAGATAATATTTCTTTAGCTTGCTGAAGAGTTGTTAATTGTCATTGAGTAAGTAAGTAAGTAAGTAAGTCTAAGAAAACACATTGATTACCCAACTAGCCTAATATTTTCGGAATTTAATGTTTTTAGTTTGGACCAAATTTACAAATTTTCTATATTAAAAATATTTTCACAAACATCGTGTAAAATACTCTTCCAGTGATCATATCTACAAAACTAGACGAAATACTAATTTACTCCTAAAAGAACCCAAATGTCTCACATCGGCAGGATTAAAGCATAGCATTAATTTTGGTTCCCGTTTCTCCTAGCTCAATTATCAGAAAATATCCTGATCTCTCAGCATACTCCACTGTTCAATTTAATAGATATGTAAAGGATTTTTTGTAATTTTTTAGCTTTTAAGTAATTTTTGTTTAATTCCTTTTATGTATTTATGTTTAATATTTTGTACTTTCTTTTTTAGTTAAGCGCATTATAAACTCTATTTCTTTGTCTCTCCTCTTTCTTCACTTTGATATTTTTGAAACTGCACCCGAGCACGAGCAGTCTTGCTCATTCGGGTGTATTACTAAATTTAATACTTCTTGTGAAGATATAGCCTATATTTCTTTTCCTCTTTTTAAATCGTAGTTGTAGTTAATTTTGAAATTTGAAAATGACTTTATTTTACTTGTATAAATATGTATTTGTATTTGTATTTGCAATTCTATGTAATAATGTAAATGTAAATAGAAGGTCATCGCGAAAAAAAAAAAAAGTAAGTTTTAAGGAGGACATACAGCTTTGGGTGAAATTCATAGGTGAGAAATATGTGAATTTCATTATTTTTTCCCCTCAGCAATTAATTGCTCTACAATCTTGCAATCTGACGCACTCTTTATTTACAACTTCTACAATTGCTTACTATTTTAAAAACTAATCAAACTTTTACAGTTACGGAGAGTTATCGTTTCAAAATGGCAGCCACGTTTTGTGCACTGAAATGCCGTTTCCTTGATAATTCCCACAAATGACAACATTTTTGAATGATTCTTTTTCTATATGTTTTCAAACATCATATAAACAATATCAGCTACAATGTTTAGAGTATCTACAGTATAAGTGTTTTTAAAAGATCGATTTGTTTAAATTTTCTTATTCATTAAAGTATATATATTTAAAAATTATGATCTATCATTGGCACAGGAGGTAAGGACCATCCCCGAAAACAAAATATAAAATTCTATTTAAGTTATTTAAGCTTCATTTTGTAAAAAATTTAATTTTTTTTTTCTAATAAAATACTGAACTTGTAAACGTAGGCCTATTATTTCCACTGTTCCATCTGTTAGTTAACTTTTCTTATAAATAGTAATAAGTATTATAACTAGACCTGGGATTTTAAGGCAAATGCCTATTTTATTGCTTATGAAATATCATGAAAATGTTTAAATATGTGGACGTTTCATGATAAATCACTAACAATTATAGAGATTTATAGGCCTACTGCCCTAAAATGCCTATTTGAACCTTTGGAGCCTATTTTTACCAATATTGTAGTGCCTAAAATGCCTATTTTGTACATTTAAAATAAAATTCAACTTCTGTAACTTTTACAATTATCTAATGGACATCCCTGAATGAAGGGCAGAGCAGCAGAGGGTGGGTTTTTCACAGAAACTTGATTTTTCCAAAACAATCGTTGCTGATTCGCTCAAAACAACAAGTAGCAGGTATACAGTAAGAAGGGACATACTGTGTCAATTTTTCATATAATCCAAAACTGTTTTTGATAAATGTATTTTTAATTCTGTCTTAATTTTGCAGTTATTTGTGTTAAGAATAAGTATACCAGGTTTTTTACAGTGAAAAAAAGAACACGTTACAGTTGAAGAGCATATTTTAGTCTTTTAAAGTCTATTTTCTGTCTATTGACACATTTTTAAAGCATATTTTAAGTGCCTATTTTCTCTTTTAAATCCTATTTACTTGTTTTAGAAGCCTATTTTAGGTGCCTAAAACTAATTTTTTGAGAGCCTAAAGTCCCAGGTCTAATTATAACTTAGCTAACGATTTCTTGTTTAAGTTGGCATGTCTTAAACAAAATTGCTAACTAGTTTATCAGTGCTAACATAGCATAAAATGTTATTTTCATTAGTTCATTTTTTTTTTAATTTTCCGGGGGTGGACCCCGTCCCCCTTTCTTGGAGGGGCATTCCATACCCCGCCCCGGCACTTTCGACCCTCCCCGAAATTATGTTCTGGCTACGCCACTATGATCTATAATACATGCATGGTGAATTTATTTTAATTCTAAAAATCCCACAAATTCTGGGATGACCTGTGAGTTCAATGCGTCTTTCATAATATTGGGGTCAATACTTGAGACAATTCTTAGAAACGCAGACAGAGGATCCAATAGGCGGTGGCCGTTACTCATCGAGCACACAAGCTTCTGTATTCCGTGCCTTAAAAATCACAACTAAAAAAGGGCAAAGGAAGCCGCTTAGAGCAATGTGCATAATCGAACCACGTCTGAAACTCTCTAACTAGTGATAAGGACTAAGTGCTTACAGGAAAGATGCAGCGAGATACACAAAAATGAACCTTAATGGTATCTTCTTTCTGAAAGGGTGGAATTTTTTTTTCCCCTGGTCGCCTGGTTGGAAGTGCACGAGATGCAGTAGTGCATTGCAGCGTTTCGTTTTCATCATCTCGTTCAGTTTTTGCCATTGCTTCCTGTCCAGATGGCTCTGCTGTGCCAACAAGTGACATGTGAAAATGCCCTGTCTGTCTGTCTGTCTACTTGTGAGTCCTACAGCAATGCTAATAAATCAAAGCTAATGGCATAAATTGATAAAACTTATCCTAGTGCCGGGTGGAAACACAAGACCTCTGTGTTCATGCCTTCCTTTAACATTACCGCCGAATTTCTTCAGGAAGTTTGATCAGCATATCCAGTTCTATCGACTGATGTAATAACAATTTTCTATTTAAAAAGCATCTGACCGTTAATTGGTCGTTAACGGTCAACCGATGGTCCAAAATGAATAGGGTAGGGTTCGGATGTTTATGATATAAAAAAGTAAAATATATGACTTCAAATGTGACCTTAAAATGACGAAATTTGACTGAAAATTCCTAAATATGACCTCATAAAAGAAAGTATTTTCTGGAAATAAATTTAAATATCTGGGTGGGCTGAACTAAATATTGTTACAATGCTGTGGAAATAAATGGTTTTTCTTCTCTCCTGAAACTTTGGTTTTTTGACTTATTCGCTTTTCCCTATCACCCTAGGTTTATTGTATGGACTTTATATTTATTAAGTCATTTTCTTTAAATTTAGGTTCATTTTATAGGCCATTTTTCAAACAATTCTAAGTACCGGTAATCAGAATCCGGGCCCTACATATAAACATAGCCTACACGTTAAGCGGTCTTAAGTTTATGAAGACAGACCGAGACAGGCACTTAGATTGGAAGCATAATTCTATTCAATGATTTCCACTTGAAATGGACTTAATTTGCATAATGACAGCGTTACGGAAGTAATTCCCTGCAAGAACGATTAAAGTTGTTAAGCAATCTATATGCATGAGATGAGATTCCTTTAATTGCTCGCTGAATGCATGTGGACACTGGGTATTGGGGTCGGCAGCTGTCACCACATGGTGGTGGGGGGGGGGGGTCATTACATACTGTGACAGTCATATTAGCGGTCAGACAGATCACCCTCCTGCTTGTAGAAATGGGTTTGTAAAGGGGCTTGTTACCACTGGAAGAGTACGTCTATCGGTTTTGAGACTTTTGTACTAGCCTGTTTGGAAATAGACTTATTTCTCTCAGTTTTACCTCCCCCGTTGTAGGGACGACATACTATAATGCAGGGGTGGCCATTAAACTTAACTTTTGGAGCCGCAAATTTATTAAGCTGTTTGAAGAGAACTACGTATAGGCTACTTAAGAAACTAAAAATTACTTAATTGCACGACGTAACTAATCAGTGGTACTTACGAATATTGTTGCCGTGGATCGTAACTTAAAATCCCCGACGCAATCTTGTTGCTATGGAAACAAAACAAATTTCCGTGCGGTAAAAATTACAAAAGGCACACTGTGCCGTAAGTAAAATCATAATACAAGCCTTTATGGAAAACCGGAACCAAGGCCCCCCAGTTTGTGGCGACTTTAACAGGACAAATATTCGGTTCCCATAACAACAAACACATGCGAATCACTTTCTGAAATAAACATCTATCTTCAAGAATGTATATACATAATATTTTCAGGTAATATCTCAATTAAGTTAATATAATTAAATTGATATAAATAATCATCGTGCAAAAAATACCATGCAATACTCGTTCCGTAAGCGCATAACGGATCTCGGAAAATTGAAACTCGGCGCAAGTGCCTCGTTTTTTTCAAACTCTTTCCTCGATCCGTATTGCACCGCTTACGGCACTTGTATCGCAATATACTATTTAAATATCTGCCTATAGTTTTCATCTTGCTCATTGTTACCAGTACATTTGTAAGAGAAAATATAGCATTGCATTTTGTAATTTTGCCATTTTATAACCCCCATTGCCCCGGTAAAGGAAATCGTTAGTGAACCAAAATCCCTGGTTTCTTTAAGCAAATAAAGATTGCCGAAAAAGTTAAGTATTCTAAAAGTGGGTTTGAAAATTGAAAAACGTTCTTTTTGAGTTTACTCGATGGAGTTGGAAATGACAGGGGTAATGCTATCATTATTTTTTTTCATATATAAACTGAAAAATTAAGCAAAGAATGTTCGTGTAGTTTTGTGATTTTGTGTAAAAATAAAACTAATATATTACTTTTAATATGTTCATTGTACGTACTAAAGTGAAACTTTTTTAAAAATCTGAAAATGGTAAAAAACTAAATTAAAAATATTTTAATATGTTAAAAAACAATACAGGGCTATAATAACCTAAAAATCCGGGCCCTAGTTATTGTTTGGCTCGTAGAGCGCAAGGGAAGGGCCGATGGCCATAGCTCTGCCAGAATAAATACATATATTGTGTTGATAAATTTCTCCGAAAACGTCATTGGGATTGCTGCGAAAACACTGGAAGCCTACGCATCCCTATAATATAAAGCCACTTGGCTGACTCACTCACTCACTGACATGAATGTTTGCCCACTTCCAGATGAGCTAGAAACTTTAAATTTGGTACACATATAGCTTTTAGGCTGTAAACCACAGGCAAATTAATATATATATATATATATATATATATATATATATATAAGTTATATCATTTTTTTTATTTTTAGCCCTAACCTCTCCTTCCGAAAAAGGGCTCGGTTTCCATGGCAACGGTATTATCAAACAGTGTTCACATAGGGCTCTGAAAGGTAATAGCCAGTACAGCAGACTAAATAAACGCACTCTATCTCCCATAGATCTTTTAAAAACCTTTCCCTAGAACCTCAGCGGGGATTTGGGGGCGGAGCCCCCAATGAGCGAAGCGAGTCTAATATACACTATAGGCTATAATTCCTTTTGTTCACCACAACACAAATATTTTAGCAGGGGTAGAATTCAACAGACTATAGCTATAACTGTTGCTGGATATAAAATAGCTCAAAGACTATGCCTATTAATAAAATACATTTTAATGATATGACAATTTATACACAAACTCAAGGCCATTTTATTAGATAATTATTTATTATTTATTATTTATTTATTACAAGAGATATTACAAGAGGTATTACATTTAGTAATACACCCGAATGAGCAAGACTGCTCGTGCTCGGGTGCCGTTTCAAAAATATCAAAGTGAAGAAAGAGGAGAGACAAAGAAATAGAGTGTATAATGTGCTTAACTAAAAAAGAAAGTAAAACAAAAACATTAAACATAAAAACATAAATACATAAAAGGAGTGAAACAAAAATTACTTAAAAGCTAAAAAATTACAAAAAATTCTGTACATATCTATTAAATTTAACAGTGGAGTATGCTGAGAGATCAGGATTTTTTCTGATAAGTGAGTTATAGAAGCGCGGTCCAAAATTAATGCTATGCTTTAATCCTGCCGATGTGAGACATTTGGGTTCTAATAGGAGTAAATTAGTATTTCGTCTAGTTTTGTAGATATGATCACTGGAAGAGTATTTTATACGATGTTTGTGAAAATATTTTAATATAGAAAATTTGTAAATTTGGTCCAAACTTAAAACATTAAATTCCGAAAATATTAGGCTAGTTGGGTAATCAATGTGTTTTCTTAGACAGATTTTTATTATTCTTTTTTGTAAAAGGCAGAGGGGCTTAAGGGTAGTTTTCGCTAATCCTCCCCAGACGAGAATGCCATATTGAATAATGGACTGGAAAAGTGCTAGATAAACGGAACGTAAAACAGTAATGGGCATACAGTGGCGTAAAATGACAAATTTATGAATTGTTCGGCGTAGTCTATTACAGATGTAGTTAACATGGTGAGACCATTTAAGGTGTTTATCAATAAAAATACCCAAATATTTCACAACGGCTGTTTCTTTCAGTGGTAAGCATTTACAATTCACATCAAAATTACAATTATGTATTATTAAATTTAAATTTGTACATTTTTTCCGCGCTATCTGACCAGTAGATGTTAATGAGAAAGGAACTAATGTTGATTTATCCACGTTTAGTGACAGAAGGTTAGAATCGAACCATTTTTTTGTAATTTTCATGCCAGTATTAGCGTATTTATATGCTACTTCCCATGAATGACCACTGAAAATCACAACAGTGTCATCTGCGTATGAAAATATGGAGCCATTTATTTGATCTAGGTTTAAATTTAGCAAATCATTTACATATATTAAGTATAAGATTGGTCCTAATATCGTTCCTTGTGGCACACCAATATCAATATTTGATATTTCACTTATATGGCTGTCAACCTTTGTCATTATACATCTATTGCTCAGATATGATTCAAATAATTTGTAAACTGTTCCTCTAATTCCTATCTTATTCAGTTTATCTAATAGTATCGAGTGAATAACAGTATCAAAAGCTTTACGTAAGTCCAAGAAAATTCCTAAACAATTATTACCTTTGTATATATATTTACATATTTTTATTTTACAAGGTGAAGTATTTTTATTGATGACTGATCCATTTTATATGGCTAATAAACAGTGACAGATCTATTATTATATTAATGATAGATTATCGATGTGTATAATTTAACAAGTATTCTGGCTTTTGTAAATATATTATACTCTTTTAGTGTAATCTGTTAACAATACAGCCTTGCATGGGATATGAAAATAAATTCCTGGTCAAAATCTGAAATTACTGTGTATTTTTCAAAGCAATCCCAAAAAAATGTTGTGTCAGGTTACTTATCTTTATAGGATACTAGCTTAAAAGACCCGGCGTCGCCCGGTTTTTTATTTTGTAATTGGAAATGAACTTATGAAGGACTTTCGATTTTTAAATTCTAGGTCCTTATATAGGTATTTATAATCTGAAATAGGAAGAACGACTTATTACACCCAAACTATTCCCTCAGAAAACCCTTGATATAGTTTTTTTTAATGGCTTATAGAGGATGTAGAATTCTGCATCCCATCGCTTGTACACAGCAAGCCTGGTAAGAGTTCAAATAAGAAGAAACAGAAATTCCTGAAACATAAAATTGTAATACAGAGGCGGAAAATTTTATTTCTCACTCTCATGTTACCCTAAAACTGTTTTGGGGATGAAAATTAAACAGAAAGCAATATCACTTTCATGCTTCTCTCTCCAAAAACCTGCGATATAATAATATACCACATCATCATACCTCGTATTGTTTTCTATATGTCCAGGGTAGAGAAAGTTATGTGACTGCATTATTTTCGTGGATTACATTCTTTAATATTTATTTATAACATGAATATTATATTGATACCATATCGTATTTGTCAAACTTGCATTTATTTTTTTTTCCAAACCCACCTGATAGCATTAGCAACAATATGTTGTGTGATTCTGATTTTATAATTCTGTGTAAAAAGGGATTAAGTATTCTCAAAAACATATAATTTTTGGTATTTAAAATCAAAATTTTGCAAATTCCTTTCTTAGTGAGCACCTACATTATGAAACGAAGGTACTGTCAAAATTCCAAGTCTCTACCTGTTATAGTTTAGGCTCTACGTTGATTCCTGTCAGTCAGTCAGTCAGTCAGTCAGTCAGGACAAAGCCTTTTATAAATATAGAGATTTTTGAGGGTATAAGGTAGTGAAAAAATCTTTAAATTCTCAGATATTGTGTTACTTCCTGAATCTGTGCTCCGAAGAACTCCTGAAGGAAGTCATCATTGACCTTTCAATTTAAGGATGAAAATGCGGTATTGTTGCGGTGTGGAAACAGCATGGGCCGCCCAAGTAGAATAAATGGCGGTAATAAATAAGAAGGTGGACACGTGGTGAGACGTTTTCGGTGTGGGAGGTGTCGGCAGCTGCTCAGGAACAAAACACTGTCACTATATTTCACCACCCAAATCACTGCCCGCTCTTCCGCAACTATTAAAACCTAACAGATGCACTAGAAATTTCCTATGTACTCCATAGAGTTTGTTGACATAGAAATTCTTACATTAATTAACAGGTCCCGGATTTTAATGACATTTCATCTTCTGGTAGGCCTACATCATGGACGTTGCCCACTAGTGCAGATATTCTTATCAACCAACGTGGATATTCTTATCAATGCTTATATTAGCTCAAAACCTTCTAGTTTGTATGTTATCACTAGCGCCCAGATTTTTAGGTTTTAAACTATTTTGTTCCCTCCTAGCTAACTGTGATATTTTAACACTAGCTTAAAAGACCCGGCGTCGCCCGGGTTTTGTATTTTGTAATTGGAAATTAGCTTATGAAGGATTTTCAATTTTAAATTCTAGGTCCTTATATAGGCATTTATAATTTTAAATAGGAAGAACGACTTATTACACTCACACTATTCCCTCAGAAAATGCTTGATATAGATTTTTATGGCTCATAGAGGATCTAGAATGTTGCATCCCATCGCTTGTACAGTGCACAGCAAGCCTGGTAGAGGTTTAAATAAGAAGAAACAGAAATTCCTGTAACATAAAATTGTAATATTGAGGCGGGAAATTTCCCACTCTTATGTTACCATAAAGCATTATCACTTTCATACTTTTCTCTCCAAAAACCTGCGATATAATATAATAATATACACATTACCATACCTCGTTTTATTTTCTCTATGTCCAGGGTAGAGAAAGGTATGTGATTCCATTATTTTAGTGGATTTCATTCTGTAATATTTATTTATAACATGAATTATTTTGATAACTTCTCTTAGACTATTTGTCAAAAGTGCATTTCAATTGTTTTTTCCAAGCCCACCTGATACCATTTGGCAACAATATATTCTGTGATTTGGAATTGATAATTCTATGTAAAAAGGGATTAAGTATTTTCAAAAACATTTAATTTTTTGCATTTAGAATAAGAATTTTTCAAAATCCTTTCTTACTGAGCACCTACATTATGAAACGAAGGTACTGTCAAAATTCCAAGTCTCTACCTGTTATAGTTTAGGCTGTACGTTGATTCCTGTCATTCAGTCAATCAGTCAGTCAGTCATTCATTCATTCAGTCAGTCAGGACAAAGCCTTTTATATATATAGAGATTGTCATGGCAGTCACGTAGTCCAATTTAGGCCTATAATACCTACAAATGGCTAAAACTGCTTTTCAAGTGAAATACGATAAAATAACAATAATTATTATAATAATTAATGTAATTATTGTTCTACTAAATATTACTTTTATATATGCAGTTCAGAAACTCTTATCTTCTCGTCTTCTGTCCAGAAATCTAAAAATTATGATATATAAGACTATTATCCTGCCGATTGTATTTTATGAATGTAAGACATGGTCTCTTACTCTTTGAAAAGAACATAGTCTGAGAGTAAAGGGTCTTACGAAAATATTTGGGCCCAAGAGGTCTATCTATTTTATGGAACCCGAAGGTTTCTTGCCGCATTTACATGAGCTCGCCATTCAACCCTATTCTGTGCTAACTCCATCCAACCATCCGTCACAAATCCTACTTCCCTTAAATTTATTTTAATATTGTCCTCCCACCTACGTCTTGGTCTTCCAAGGGGTCTTTTCCCTTCGGGTCTCCCAGTCAAAACTTTTGAGGTAGATCTATGTCTTTCCTCCCCATGTCCAGCCCATTTCATCCTCCGTGATTTAATTACCCAAACTATATCCGGTGAAGAGTACAGGTTATGAAGCTCGTCGTTATGCAGTTTTCTCCAGTCCCCATTTTCATCTCTCTTAGCTCCGAATATTTTCCTAAGCCCCCTCGTTTTCGAACACTCTCAGATTATGTAAGGGGTCATGTCTCACATCCATATAATAAAGGCCTACTAAGTACGTTGATATCAAGAAGAGATGGAAACACGACGGAGTATGAGATGTGGGTGGATGTCGCGAATCTGCAATCTGGCGAGATGATGACCCGCTAAGAGGGCGCCTGTCTGCCCGCAAACACAAGAGCCGTCTTCCGGAGACCGGCGCGACGTCCACATCTCAAGTGCTGTCCGTGGGAACTGATCAACATTTCTCACTTCATCACGCATTCTGTTAAAATATTTCTTACACAGTCGAAGGTAAAAGAAATAAGTTTTTTAGCAACCGAGGCCGCAAAAATTCATGATAGGCCTAGTATTATAAAACAAAAAATTCCTCTGACACCGGGACTTGAACCCAGGACCTTCGGCTATCCGTGACAATGTTCTACCAACTGAGCTAAGCCAGGGTTATCTTCACAGTACCAGATGGAACCTCTCTCCTATGACTGATTGCTCTTAATGGTCTACCTTACTGACAGACAAGTTATGTCATACGCAGTACTTTGAGGCACACTAATTAGTGATTTTTGTGACCGGGCTTTTACTGTTATTGTACAGTAACAATAAGGGCAATCAGCCGTAGGACAGAGGTTCCATCTGGCGCTGTGAAGCGAACTCTGGTTTAGCTCAGTTGGTAGAGCATTGGCATGGATAGTCAAAGGTTCTGGTTTCAAATCCCAGTGTCAGAGTAATTTTTCTCCTTTAATACTATCATGTAATTTACAACAGACATGAATGCATATGTAGGCCTATATATCTGCCAAATGCAGTTTTATTGGCCTAGGATACTAAAGTCGTCATGGCAATCTATAAACAAAATCTAAATGGTATTGACCAGTCACACCAATTTTAACATGGATTTTAGCATATATTTGGTTATAAAACAAATTTAAGCCAACATGTTCCTTAACGATAGTCAGAAACTTTACCAGGGTTTTTCGCAAAACACTGTAGCCTACTTCCTCATATAACAAAAAATATAAACCAACAACTTTTCACATCGTTCGCAAGAAAATCATTGCTTAGCATGGATGCATCAGCATTTAATTGCAATATAGGCCTATTACTTCTCGTAGTCTACTGCAATTCAATGTTTCTGGCTTGGATTGAAATTGCCTCCGGATTATGATTAATATTTTCACAAGGTTATCATAAATACTATTTCGGCCTCGGCCGCTATACTAGATTCGTCCGCGTTTGCGCACTTGGTACATAAATAGGTATCTTAAGTGGGCAGAATATTGCATAACAATATAAAAGTATATCAATATTTTTCTTCAGGAAGATTCAGATGATTTTTTCCCACAGCTCCCCAATCCTACCATCTGCCTGTGGTAGTTGACACAGCGGTCGGGTGGTAGGCCAAGTCCCTCCGGGGATGTAGCGCCACGGAGTTATTTTTTTTTTTAACAAACGTGATATTTGACCATCTCAGAGTAGCTTTACTAAAATTAAGTAAATGTAATTAGTTCAAATTCGGAAAATATTAACAATTTAGACGGAGAGTCTAGACATTCGATTGGTCGAGATTATGACTGCAACAAGTACCGGTAATTAAAAAACAGTTAAGACGTATTCAAGGTGACATAAAACATCCTGTTCGGTTTATGGTGCAATAAAGAACGCTTTAGTTCAGAATAATCTCTAGACTTGTCTTAAGTTGTTAATATATAACACAATTCACAATCTGTGTGTGACAGTGCATATATTCTAATAGGCCTGCCTCTCCTATATCTTGTGTTTTAAATACAAAGTGTGAAATAAGTGCAGGGAAATTCTATTCTACACTTGTAGTATAACACCGATATACTATGTAGCTTAATAGTTTATTAAGTGCGAAAATGGTACTTTATGAGATTGTGTGGTGGATGGGAAAATGTCTGTCCGTGTGTCTGTACGCGCGATAACTCAAATATGCTTTATCGGATTTTCATGAAACTTGGGATACGCATTTATAACGCCCATGGGAAGTAGCCTGTTGATTTTGGATCGAATCGGTTGACTGGTACCGGAGTAATGCCTAATTTAGTGCCTATTTAATGGTAATATATTAGAGAGAGTTTATTGCAAATCAGTTCTCATGGCAACATATTGTTTTACAGTGTTCACATACGGAGGGCACCTGCTAGTATTGTAATTAACTGTTAACTCATCCAAAAATTACTGAACTATATTGACGTTTCCGTGACTAAAAAAGAAATAATACTACTCTATCGAGCGAGGTGGTCGAAACGGTTAACGTCTTGAACTCGCATTCGGGAGGTCCCAAGTTCAAATCCCGTGGCCGGACAATTGGACATGGGTATTTTCATGGTTTTCCCATGGTCGTAAAGGCAAATACCGAATTGGATATTTATGTACCATGAATCATCTTCACCATTCCATCTTGTATCATATCTATATAAATTAATATCAATTGAAATTTACTCCATAAAATACACTAGCAATAGAAAACAATTGACAGTCAATAGTTCCATGGCCTACCCTGCTGTATAGACACAGATCCCGAACTCCTGATATAGCCTCGTAGCTAAAAGGGGTACAACCAAAGCTGATAAAAAGAAATAATACTGTCCCACGACACAAAACTATCAATAAAGGAAACTAATTTCAGCATCGTAGCGAAAAAACAGTGGTACGCCGTAGCATAGGCGTAACCAGAGAGGGCGGTCCGGGGGTCCTCCCCCGGAAAATTTTAAAAATTAAGATGCAAAATAACGAATTTTAAGCTTCCGGGGGTCCTCCCCTGGAAAATTTTAAAAATTAAGACGCAAAATAACAAGTTTTAAGCTTCCGGGGGTCCGCCCCCGGAAAATTTTAAAAATTAAGACCAAAAATAACGAGTTTTAAGCTTCCCACGCTTTATATTTGTATTAAGTAATTTATGGGCAGACTTAAAAAAATTATATAATTTTCCTTTTTTTAATCAATGGGGGGGGGGTTCAAACCCCCAAAACCCCCCCCTCGGTACGCCTATGCGCCGTAGCGTAGTGGTTAAGGCACTGCGCTACTAAACCGGAAGATCGCTGGTTCGATTCCCGATAAGGTCGTTAGAGTTTTTCAACTGGTCTAATCGTTCTGGTGGCACTATGGCCCTGGGGCCGACTCTAACAGAAATTAGTACCAGGAGCAATCCTGGGGGTAAAGGCGGCCGGTGCTTAAGGCTGACAACCTTACCACCTTCACGTTCCGAATGTCTAAAATCTGGGAGCCTAAACCTCCTGGTACCCTCAGGGCCTCCATGGCCTGTCTAGGGAACTGTTTACTTTTTAGCGAGAAAATAAGTTACATTATCTCCTTCTCCCTGGGGCCAGCAAATTATGTTTCTTGTTTGTTTGTTTGTCCTCAGATGGAAACGGGACACCTGGGAATGGATCGGGGTCCACGGGCTCTACTTCGGCGGCTGAACAGAACATTCGGCGCTACAGAACGGCGTTCACACGTGAACAGTTGGCGAGGTTGGAGAAAGAGTTCTACAAGGAGAACTACGTGTCGCGGCCCAGGCGTTGCGAACTCGCCTCACAACTCAACCTGCCGGAGTCCACCATCAAGGTAGGTAACCCTTCCATGTCAGTAAAACACGTACCAAAATGCACGAGGGTCGCCCAGAAAGTAATGCACCACATTTTGAAGTGAAATTTCTTTAGCCGCTGTAGGGGTAAATCGAGAGCTTGTGTAACGCTCAAAATCGTCACGAAATTAGTAAGGTGTGACGGAACGGACTGCACAGAAAACAATCAACTCAGTGATTAAGCTTATCCAAAATGTAAAAAATCCAAAACTTAAATAAAAAAATCCACAATTTAAAAAATCTAAAAATCTAAAATTTTAAAAATAAAAAATCCAAAATTTAAAAATCGAAAATTAAAAAATAAAACAAATAAAACAATTCAAAGATCGAAAATTTAAAAAATCCATGATTTAAAAAATAAAAAATTCTAAAATTAAAAAGTTCGGCTGGGAAGTATGTAAACATTCACCCTACAGACTGTCTTCGCTCTCAGTGATTTCCATCTTTTCCTACACCTCAAAAAACGACAGGGAATGACAGAGAGGCGGAGATGGTTGCCACACAGTGGTTCAAAACCCAGGCGGCAGATTTTACCGACACAGGTGTTCAAAAGTTGGTGCCATTGCAATACAAATGTTTCAATTCCGGTTGCGAATACGTTGAAAAATAGCTGAACACTTGCTGTAGCTGTTGCAATAAACATTTTGATTAAATTGTGTTTTGTTTCTGTAAAGGGCCTAGGGAAACTTACTTTATAGACTATACTAAAGTGTCGAAGCTTATTCAACCGACAAGAAGTCGAATTCTAAATTCTGGTTCTAGGTTTCTGAACATCCTTTCATAACGGAGCTATTTCGTCACAGCTGTAAAACACACAGTACAGAGGGCAATTAAATAAAGCAAACACAGATGCTTATGAGTTATGACTGTCATCTTAGGTTTCGAAACTCATGATTAACAATGAAGGAGCGCAAAGAGCGAAAATGACAGGTGTGCCTTAATGTGTCTTCATCACTCCAAGGACAATTCCTATTCTTCAGAGTGAAGATTGCAAACTCAAGATCCTGTAGGCCACACAAGATGGCAGGATGAGAGCTGCAATTAGCACCTTGACAATGCATCGTGCAAGACAGAACTGAAAACATTACCCTCCTACATTTCCTAAAGCCATCCTTTGTTATAACGTAGGCCTAGAGTTGGAATTGGTAGCCTATATACCGTAATTACATATTTCACTATTTACCTATAAATGCACATATTACGATTATTTTAGTCAACTTTCATTTTGCATTTTTTTTTACTTATATATGGGAACTTTAGTTATTCTATTACGTAACATTCACATATTTAACCAATTTCATATTTACATTGTAAATTGTTATGTTTAAATTCTAAAGTCCAGTTCTGTATATTGTCGCTTGTTGCAGTAGGTGAATTAGCATGATCACAAGTATTTATATTACTTCCTCTACCTATAGTACCATAGGTACCTATGGTACTATAGGTAGAGGAAGTATTGTTTTCGACCCCAAAATTCGAAGTTGAGTTTTTAAAACACGTCTGTGTGTCAGTGTGTCTGTGTGTCTGTGTGTGTGTCTATGTGGAATATCTGTGAACAGGCTAGCTCGAAAATGGAAAATCGTATGAAAACAAAATTAGGTATTTGGGTCAGGTACTTTCTGAAGATGTGAGATGAAGATTGGCGACAAGTTTCTCTTATTTTTAAGGAGACTTTCCATGAAGATTTTTTCGTTTTTCGCGATTTTCTCGAAAACGGCTCTAACGATTTTCTTTAAATTTTGCACTTGGGTTGCTTATACTAAGAGCTAAAACTTGTATTTGAGACATTTTTTCAAACAAATTTTCTGAAGGGTAGTTATAAGCCACCCACTGTGAATACGCGCTCTTTGCAATACGGCCTCGTGTAACGGAAAGTCGTACGAAAACAAAAATTTGTATTTGGGTTAGGTACCTTCTGAGGCTGTGACACGAAGAGTAGCGACAACTTTCCTTTACTTTTAAGGGGACTTTACACGAATAAATTTTCGTTTGTCACGATTTTCTTAAAAACGGCTCTAACGATTTCCTTTAAATTTTGTACGTGGAGTGCTTATACCAAGAGCTAAAACTTTTATTTGAAACTTTAAAAAAAAAAAAAATCTCTTGTCTTGCCTGGTGAACAACTCAATACGCGGACATTCACGGCCTCTTATTCTATATAAGTACATGAAGTGAGAAAGATGTATTGTTGGCCATGCTTAGGCTACAGTAAAGAAATATCTATGGGGAATATTCGATAAATTTCGGAAATTATTCTGAATGGCGGAAAGTTCAATAAACGTTTGCAGTCACTTGTTTCTTCTAGTTTGTCCATAGCCTGTGTTTTTAGTCGCAACATTCAAATGAGGGGCTATAAGGTATTTACAGCATAATTAGCGTAAAATTGTGTCTTGCGATTCTGTACAAGGATATGTGAATAGGCCCTACTGCTAACTTTTATTTGGGCAGAGGAAGTTATGTGACTTTCACATCATATTTTTTTATTATTTTAAACACTTTCTACCACTGTAGGTTGCCTAGAGAATAAGTACATTTGTAAATATCTTGTCTATATAACTTATATTTTTAAAAATTCAGCTGTGTTTACAACTCCTTTTAGTTAGCAGGTCATATCAGGAGTTCGTGATGTGTGTCTTTACAGTAGGGTAGGCCATGGAACTATTTATTGATTGTCAATTATTTCTGTTGTTAGTATATTTTTATGGAGTAAATTTCAACTGATATTAATTTAAATGAATAAGATACAGGTTGAAATGGTGAGGATGATCATGGTATGTAAATATCCAATTAGGTATTCGCCTTTACAACTGGGGAAACCATGAAAAAACCCCATAACAAATTAGCTGGCATGGGGATTTAAAACTGGGACCTCCCGTATAATTAATTGTTAAAATCTTACACTCTAAAAGCAAACATAGGCCTAAGAAATTATAACATATTATAGAGTTCTGAAAATGTATAAACACTGAACTATATAACAGAAATTACCAGGATCTTAAATCATTACGTCAAGTTATAACAGTAGTTTCTATAAAATTAAATATGGAGTGGTCCCTGAAGAACTATATTCATCAGCAGGGCCCAGATGTTATTTTAATGACATGTCATCTTTTAACTGGAACATCATGGACGTTGTCCATTAGTGCAGATATTCTGATCATGACTTCTAGATTATAAAAATGGTAATTTTTCGGGTCATTTTTTCCTCATTTTCCCCATTAAGAAGCCCTGCTTAATGAATCGATCTGGAGCTCAACTCGGAAATCGATTACAAAAATAACTTATTTTCTGCATATCATAATTGCAACTATTGTTACTGATTAAAAACAAACGCATTCTGGCACATGTTACATCAGTAATTTTTAATCATTCTATTTTAAGATTGTAACAATTACGAATGAATGATAACTGAGTTATAATAGTCTTTATGGATCATTTGTCAAAGTGATACGTCAAATGAGGCCCTTAAAATGACTTGACTAAACAAATTGGGCCCCAAGTTGGACATGCCTGATCTAGAATCTCAGCAAGCCTCCATTCAATACACGGAAGCGAGTTGAAGATGGACGATGTTTTCCACGCATCTATAGCTCATGCGCAACAAAGGGCCGCCGCTCTCTTGTTTTATGGGTGCGATCACTTAGCAACCGCATGATGAAACTCTTTTCACGTGCCGCGGCCATCTTGTATCATCATCATGCCGACAATGTAGCGAGCAAACTTTCTAAAAGCTTCAGTAGCTCCAGTGATAATTATATTATTACTTCAATATAACCATTAGTACTGCTTTCTAACTTTTTAATTACTGCTGTAAAAGTTTTCAAAGAAAAGGCTGGCTCTTCTATTGAAGCCCTGAACGAGTGCTTCTGATGCGAGACTATTGCCATCTGGCAGCTTCTGATGAATCTACGCAGTCGGCTAATGGATTGTTACATTCATCTTTACAATGATATTGTTACTTGCCAAATTTATTCTTCTTACTTTTCAGGCTATGTGATGATAGTATGGAATAATTCTATGGGGACTGACTGACTGATTGACTGACTCTGTCCTATATCCCCGGTGTCGAGGCGAAGGGCCTACAATTGGAGGTTTCTGATACCTATGTGAATTTTGTTACGCTTATTTTCCGAGAGAGGGCAGAGGGACAGGTGGTAAGCCCATCACCTCACAACTCCCAGGAAACTTAAGGTATTACTTGGATGTGAAAGGCCACACGGGCCCCCCAGCATAAACCCCTCCCGGAGGACTCCGTGCCTGAATTTTTACGTCCGGAAAAATCCATCGAACGCGGGAGGGTTTGATCTCGCGACCTGCGGCCGACAATTCTATGGGGAAATACTTGCAAAAAGAAAGTTCTAGAGATTTTTAAACTGCAAAAGAAATCAATCAGAATAATGGCAAAAATAAACAAACCAAATTCGTGAAAAAAACAGTTTTGAAGAACTGAAAATCTTAACCTTCCCTTCAATGTATATTTATGAATGCATTAAATACCTTCTGGAAATGAAGAATATGCAAATAAATTCAGACATAGGCCTACATACACATTATAATACCAGAAATAAAGGAAACTGCTTCCAAACAGTACTAAGAGGGTCATTAAACGGAAGGGCTGTAAGGAACAATGGTGCATTATTCCCTAACCTGCTGCCAGGACATACAAAACAAATAAAAGAAATAAAAAAATATCTATTCAGCCACATCTGATATTCAAGTGAAGGATATAAAATCAATTCTAGAGTGATAGGGTAAAAGCGAATAAGTCAAAATACCAAAGTTTCAAGGAAGACAAAAAACAATTTATTTCCACAGCATTTTTACAATATTTAGATCAGTCCACCCAGATATTTTAACATAGTATAAGATAGTATGTAAAACTATCTGGGTGGTCTGATCTAAATATTGTAACAATGCTGTGGAAATGAATTGCTTTTTGTCTCCCTTGAAACTTTGGTTTTTTGACTTATTCGCTTTTTCCCTATCACTGTAGAATTGCTCGGAGAAAGGATAGTAATTCTTTTATGTTGTATTAAAATTGTGTTACATTTACCGTTAATTATTTGTACGATAGGGAAGAGAGCGACAGCGACATCTGCCGATGTCCTCAATAATCGCTATAACGTGCTAGCACCTTTTTGTTTACCCTCAGCCAGTAAAATGGAACTTTACACAGACGGAAAGAGTTCTGTTTAACAATGTTTACGAGTCAAAATAACATAAAATGAATAACATAGCTACCAGGCTGCGAAATGTTAAATTAATTTGTCTGAGGAATTTATGTAGGCATAAGTAATAGGCTAAAGAAAATTAAAAAGAAAACCAAATAGGTCTATTACTCGTCCTATACCATAGACAGAGGGCTGGATTGGCGGGCATTTGGTCAGCCACGGCCGTTAATGATGGTTTCCATGACCGGAGCCGCTACTTCTCTATCAAGTAGCTCCTCGATTTGAATCGCAAGGCTGAGTGCACCCCGCTCCAAACCTCCCTACCGCAGAAAAATCTGAGGAGGTACCGGAGTTCGAACTTGGGCCGACGAATCTGTGGACAGCGACGCTAGCCACAAGACCACGCCTCGTTTTTTCAAACTCTTTCCTCAATCCGTATGCATCGCTTACGGCACTTGTTTCGGAATATAATAGATCCTGACCTCCATTGTCACCGCAAACAAAAATTAAACACGAATTGCAAGCTTGTTAAGTGCCAGTATGCTACTTTATGAGATTGTGTGGTGGACGAAAAAATGTCTGTCCGTCTGTCTGTCCGTCTGTCTGTCCGTCTGTCTGTCCGTGTGTCTGTATGCACCATAACTCAAATACGCTTTTTCGGATTTTCATGAAACTTGGAAAACACATTTATAATGTACATGGGAAGAACCCTATTGATATTGAACCAAATCGGTTCACCGGTACCGGAGTAATGCCCAATTTAGTGCCTATTTTAAAAGATTATGGCGCCTTTATAATAGAAAGGCGCCATCACTCAAATACGCTGTATCGGATTTCCATGAAACTTGGTATACCCATTTATGACGTCCATGAAAAGTGCCCTATTGAATTTGAACCTAATCTGTTGACCGGTACCGGATAAAACCCAATTTAGTGTATATTTTAAAGACGCGGTAACTCAAATACGCTTTACCGGATTTTTATGAAACTTGGTATACACATTTATAATGTCCATGGGAAGACGTCTACTCATAATGGATAAAATCGGTTAACCTGTTTCGGAGTAATGCTCAATTTAGTGTCTATTTTATGGTAATATACGTATTCGAAAGAATTTATTTAAAAAATGAAAATCAGTTATCTTGACAACATAGCCTATTGTTTTACTGTGATCTTATAAGGCCTTGGAAATTAAAATACAGGTAGCTATGACAAAAAACATATTGATTTACATGCGCTTATCCAACTAGACCGTTAAAATGACCCAGGTTGCCGAGATGGTAGACCTTTCTTCTTCCGTAAGCCCTGCTTAATGAATAAATCTGGAGCTTAACTTGGAAATCAATTTTAAAAAACACACATTCTGCATATCATAATTGCAGTCATAACTGATTAAAAAAACATACTGGCACTTTGTTACATCAGTTTACCTGATTTTATTATATATCGTAATCGGACCGTTTTTATTTTGCATATAAAATCATATTTTGGTAATTTTTGTGGTCTTGGTCATTTTTTTTTAGCCATATTTGTAATTTAACGTCATATTTAATTTATAAATTTGGTAAAGGATCACAATTATAAAGCGTATGTAAGACATGGTCGAGTTAAAATTGAAATTTATTCCATTAATTTAATGTTTATGCCAAATTAATAGGTGACTTAAAATGTAAAATTAATGCAACTGGTCATATTTTATAGGGACACGCAAGGTCTACAAAATATTATGACTATTTGGAGCTGATGGGACGAGCAAACAGGAGCAAATTCTTTAAAAATAGAAGTTCATTAGAAGTGAAACTATAAATCACCAAAATTGTTAATTGTGATTATCAAATATAATAGGCAAATGCCTATTTTGTTCCTTATGAAATAACATGAAAATTTTTAAATATGTGGACGTTTCATGATAAATCACTTACATTTATAGAGTTCTATAGTGCCCTAAAATGCCTATTTGGACCTTTAGAGCCTATTTTACTATTTTAGTGCCTAAAATGCCTATTTTGTACTTTTAAAATAAAATTGAACTTCTGTAATTTTTACAATCTTATAATGGATATCCCTGAATGAAAAGCAGAACAGGAGAGATGGGCTTTTCCAAACAATTGTCGCTAAAGGAATGCTGACCGACGGGGGAGGGGGAGGATTAAGGGGGAAGGACTACTGTGTCAAGTCACCAGTGAAAGAACACTTGTTAAGTGAAAAAAGTTCGTGGAACCTAATTTTGCAGTTAATTCTGTTAAGAATAAGTATACCACGTTTCTTGCAGGAGAAAAAGACCATATTACAGTTTAAGTGTATATTGTAATATTTTAAAGTCTATTATCTGTCTATCTACACATTTTAAAGCATATTTTAAGTGCCTATTTTCTCTTAAAAGCCTATTTTAGATGCCTAAAACAAATTTTTTTAGAGCCTAAAATCCCAGGTTTTGTTTTAAAAGCCTATTTTAGGTGCCTAAAACTAATTTTTTTAGAGCCTAAAATCCCAGGTTTTGCTTTAAAAGCCTATTTTGGCGCCTAAAACTAATTTTTTTATAGAGCCTAAAATCCCAGGTCTAGTCATAAACATCCGAACCCTAATCAAGACTGTCTGTTCATCCCCACTGACTTGCAATTTCATATTTCACTTAGGCCTAATTCCCAGCAGAGCTGCCAAATGCATAAAGGCAATGTCGCACCTATAAACAGGGAAATATTAACTGGATTAACTCGATTATTGCAATTGACCACACCTGGCAACACCGCATTGCAATTAATTAGCGGCAGATGAGCGCTACATTAGCGGTCGTCATAGTTACACAGACGAGCTGTTGTTTTTGCCGAGAGTCATGAAACAGAGGCCGCCTGTTCTGCACAAGTGCCAAGTGCCCCATTCCGATGTGCAAAAACACTCTCTGCACTTCTTTACTGCGAGGAAGTGTACTTGCTGTTAAAATTAATTAACCGAATAAACAAAAGCCAACCGCGCCTGTAGAGTGAGTGCTTTCCGCTCTGCTAGCTCGGGTTCAAACTACAGTTATCATCATCATCACATTATTATTATTATTATTATTATTATTATTATTATTATTATTATTATTATTGAATTTTTATTTACTTATTAATTTATATGTTACTATGTTTAGGCACAATTACAAGCATGCAAGAGTTTAGATTGACAAATTTCATGATGAATCTCTGAGGGTAGCCTAATTAATACGCGTATATAGGAAATTTTTAATAAGTAGGGCAAGGCATTTGATGATTTTGTATCCTTTTTTTAATATGAAGGCTAACAGATAGCTCGAATAGGCCTATATATATATAAGTGTGTATCATGAAATAATTGATTAAATAAGGGCAATTTGTTTTTGCATTTTTTGTTTGTTTATTTTGCATTTTTCATCATTTTCAAGAGACAGGTCATTTTTGGGCAATTTTTAGGTCAATTCGGCATTTTTATGTCTTTTTCCGCATTTTAGATCATGTTTCATTGGAGGTAAAGAGGAGCTTTTCCATGTACAAGTCGTTACTTTCAGACAACAGACAATCGTTTTTATTTGAGAATCTCCACCAAGTGTTCATAGTTAATTTTAATTCAGGTTTATTGTAAACACCATAGCAGTTTGTCTTGTAGAAATAAAGATTAATATTTTTCTTTCTTTTTAAAAGCCACATATTTGCTAGGGGAAATTTTATGGGCATGTGAGTTTAGAAAGAATTTCTTTTTCGCTAAGGGCGTCGAAAGCAGTAGTATAGATGTAGGCTACTTACTTCTTTAGTAACAAAATAAGTGTGATTTATGTTGTAAATTCATAAATAACGCACTGTTATCTGTTAAATTGCTTTTAGCAAATCATTACTTAAAAAAAAACTAAATATAAGTAATAATGGAAAATTTATTGGTCATTTTTTAAAAATACTGTGTCATTTTTTCACTACTTTTAGGCCATAAATACATTTTTCTTTTGCATTTTTTCACTATTTTATGGTCATTAAATGACTTGACCTAGTGATAAGTATTCACCTTATTCCCTCATATTACTTAAAACTGCTTAAATAAATATAACGCATAGCTAAAAACAACCAACGTTATTCTTAACAAAATTATAACTAAAACTGTTCATTAAGATAGGCCTATTTCCATAATACTGTAGGGGAAAAGACAAAAGCTTAGAGTAAAGGCACCACTCAATTAATATAAAAATAATTTTAATAATGAAAAATAAAATATCATAATAGAAGTAGTTACCAATAGATCAACCTCTTTTGAAAGGGATGAAAATCTAAGAATATTATAAGAGAGAAATTCCTCCGACACTGGGATTTGAACCAAGGACCTTTGGCTATTCGCGCCAATGCTCTACCAACTGAGCTAAACCGGAGTTCAATCCACAGCGCCAGATGGAACCTTCCTCCTCTGGTTCAAATCCCAGTGTCGGAGGAATTTTTCTCTTATAATATTCTCATGTAATGTTCAACAGAGACAATAATCTGTGGTTCATGAATACTTACATATATCCATGAAAATCTAAGCTATACGAGTTTTTTAATCCCTATAATAAAGCCACATGGCTGACTCACTCACTCACTGACATTAATGTTTGCCCACTTCCAGATGAGCTAGAAACTTGAAATTTGGTACACTTATAGATTTTAGGCTATAAACCACAGAAAAATTCCAAAAAAGTAATTTTTTAATTTTTAGCCCTAAAAACCTCAGAAAAAGGGCTCATTCACTGACATCAACGTTTGCCCACTTCCAGATGAGCTAGAAATTTAGAATTTGGTACGCATATAGCTTTTAGGTTGTAAACCACAGGAAAATTCCAGAATGTACTTTTTTAAATTTTTAATCCTATAAAAAACCCGAAAAAGGGCTGACTCACTGACCTTAATGTTTGCCCCCTTCCAGATGAGCTAGAAACTTAGAATTTTGTACACATATAGCTTTTAGGTTGTAAACCACAGGAAAATTCCAGAATGTACTTTTTTAAATTTTTAGTCCTATAAAAAGCCCGAAAAAGGGCTCATTCACTGACATCAACGTTTGCCCCCTTCCAGATGAGCTAGAAACTTAGAATTTGGTACACATATAGCTTTTAGGCTGTAAACCACAGGAAAATTCCAAGAACCTGGGGGGGGGATGCCGGAGCCCCAATGAGCGAAGCGAGTTTTAGACTATAGACTCGATATCTGCATTTGGCTAAAACTGGATGTAATGTGATTTAAGAATTACATAGACGAGGACCGAAACTAGAGCTATGTGATAGACCAGCAGAAGTGAAACATTTGGGTTCTACTAATGTACTAGTTTTATTTCGTCTAGTGCTGTGTACATGTCTTATTTCTATGGTAGAATTTTAATAAGGAATATCTATAGATTTTGTCAATGCTAAATACCGAAAACGGTAACTAATATTTTAATCGTTCCACGCCGCTTATTGTGATCACTTCGAAACGCAGCTAATCTGATAATATTAACCGAATAATAACAGTAGCCGAATGAATTAAATTAAGGTTATTTATTCATATGTAAGGTATTACACTACAAAACAGAATGAAAATTCATTTATTCGTAAAATAATACGTTGGGTAGTCCAGCCGTTTTTTAAATATGTAATGGAGTAAGAACAGTTTTATTAATGCTTCCCAATAAAACCATACTCAATAACGTTAAGATACTATTATGCATTATAGTGCGATCGAACAAAATAGACATTTAATTTTATTAATTAAAAATCAGGTAAACTGATATAACAAAGTGCCAGAATGCGTTTGTTTAATCAGTGATAATTGCAATTATGATATGCAGAAAATAAGTTATTTTTGTAATCGATTACCGAGTTAGTTCCAGATCGATTCATTAAGCACAGCTTACGGAGGAACAAAGGTCTAAAGTTTGATTCTTAACCTTAATTCATACTCGTGTACACTGATATAAGAAATTCTTAAAATATTCCAACATTTCACAAAATGTAATGGCAGAGAACTCCACTTAATGTATTTCTAATTATTTCTTTACCTTCTGTAAATAACAGTATTCATGTAGTACTCATTTTAACTTGATCAACGAAATAAACAAACATAACAAACATCTGACTGCATTGGAGTCAAAGCCCCCAATGATATAAGTAAAGCGGCTTTGTAATACTGTATGGTCATGATTTCCCATTTAAAAAAACATGTGATCTTTAATTAGTCGTTACTCCGGTATCGGTCAACCGATTTGGTCCAATATCAACAGACGTCTTCCCATGGACGTTATAAATGCGTATACCAAGTTTCATGAAAATCCGATAAAGCGTATTTGAGTTACCGCGCGTACAGACACACAGACAGACAGACGGACAGACATTTTCCCGTCCCCCATGCAATCTCATAAAGTACCATTCTGACACTTAATAAAAACAAATATATTGAATTGCGTTGTTTCTTGTTGCAGGTGTGGTTCCAGAACCGTCGCATGAAAGACAAGCGACAGAGGATGGCGATGGCTTGGCCGTACGCGGTGTACACGGACCCAGCTTTCGCGGCGAGCATCCTTCAAGCGGCGGCGGCCAGCGCGGGCGGTCTGCCCGGCATAGCGGCGGCGGCAGCTGCAGCAGCATACAGCAGTCCATACTCCTACTACCACCCCCATCAAATCCCACGCTACAACCCATACCCGCCTCCACTGCCCCCGTCACCACTGCACCGTCCCCAGCCATACCTCTCGCACCAGCAGTCTTCCCCGCCTCCACTCCTCCCGCCCCCGACAACCACGGCACCGTCCCTGGGCATGAACCTGCCCACCCTCTCATCATCGCCGTCTCTTGGGGGAATCTCCTCAAGTCTGCCGCCTCCGTTCGGTCTCAGAACGACCCAGCTGAGTCCTACTCATTCGACGAGGTCTGATAACAGCACACCCACGCTTAGTCCCCCGACAACTAACAACAATGATGATAACTGTGATGGTTCGCCCAGTTGTCGGTGCGGGATCGTAAACTGTGTGACCGGAAGCAAGGCTGAGTTCACTCCTGTGACTGCCACACCGCTCATCAAGAGCGTGGCCACAACGAACACTACTCTGCATCACAGTGAACCCCCGAAACTATTCCAGCCGTACAAGTCAGATATCACGGACAGAGCGTGAGACCTAGGATGCAGTTAAAGAATGTGTCAGAATATTTGTAATATAGCTCGGATATTAGTGTAAGCCACCGATCCTTTTTAGGACTGTTTTCTCCAAATTCAAGTTAACCCAGATTAAAAATAAAATATTCAAGTTACATGACCAGTTTAAACTAAATTCCAATTTCACCAATTTATTATTGATTGATTTTGTTAATATACACTCCACCTATGCTCAGTATGTATTAAATATATTTTTTAAGACATCTAACCTACGGTATTTTAAAAAACATAATTTATCCCTTGACATTTTACCTTGTTAAAAAGTAGTATAAGCTACTGGTCTGTAAATAAATAAAATACTTATGTACATATAATACAATAGTCAAAACCTTATTAAAATTCTTAACTCATTTAAAAATGTTTAAAGTCCTTAAAATTTTTCAAGTTTTGTATTAAAATGCAGATGTCTTCTTCTTACACGACGCGTTTCGACGTTAATTTTGTCATCTTCAGGTATTTTGAGTAATTCGTGCAGATCACATGTCCATCCGTGGGTTGTTGCTCGTGCACTTATTATTGTTACTATTTTTACTTATTTTTTATTATTTTTGTTTTGGTTTAATTTATATAAAAATGTATTAACTTATTTTAAAAAATGATGTGTGTATTCTTTGTTTGTCGTTTAGTAATGACTAGGGGGCGTATTTCTATGACCTAAAAATAGGATATATGCATGCATTTATGACCTAAAAACATTAAAATATGACCAATAAAATTTAAAATATGACTTTCCCACTTACACTTTATGTATATTTTTTAAGATTCATTACAATTCATTTTATTAAAATATAATGTTAATTATTTTAAATATCTGTAAATTCTCAAAAAGTATTATTATAATGCAAAATTTACTGAATATGATATGAAACTTCAAAAGTTCTTTAATATGCACAAACATATGCCGAAAATATGACCTAAATATGCAACAATATTTGAAAATGTCCTAAATATGCAGTTATATGCACAATAAAAGCCGTTCCATTTTCACCAGGATGCTTGGAATCGGGTTTAAATTAGTCGGAAACCTGAAATAATGCAAAGGGGAAAAATATGACATGTCATAGAAATCCACCCCCTTATAATGACTTTTAATCAATCTGTTATATTATGAGAATATTATAAGAGAAAAATTCCTCTGACACTGGGATTTGAACCCAGGACCTTTGGCTTTCCGTGCCACTCCTCTACCAACTGAGCTACTCCAGAGTTCACTTCATAGCGCCAGATGGAACATCTCTCCTATGTCTGATTGCCCTTAATGGTCTACCTCACTGACAGACAAGTTATGTCATATGCAGTACTGTGAGGCACATTAATTAATGATTTTTGTGACGGGTCTCCCACTGTTATTGTACAGTAACATTCATGATGGGTATATATGCATTCTTGAACCACAGATTATTGTCTCTGTTGGACATTACATGAGGATATAAGAGGAGCGAGGTTTCATCTGGCGCTGTGAAGAGAACTCTGGCTTAGCTCAGTTGGTAGAGCAGTGGCACGGATAGCCAAATGTCCTGGGTTCAAATCCCAGTGTCAGGAATTTTTTACCATAATATTCTCATGTTGAGAGACCCATTTTTAGAATAAAGCTTGAAATAATCCAGTTTAAAATGAATCTTGGGTTAGCTATACTTGGAGAAAATGGCTCTAGAGACTTAGAATAATGCAAGGAGGAGATTACTGAGTTCAAGATGAGACATAGGCTAGACCTAGTCTTGTGCTTTTAAGTTTATGAGAAACAGCAGACATAGTTTGTATAGAAGAATGAAAGTCAAGTAGATGTAAGTATTAACTCCGATTCTTTACTTTGACGTTAGTTTGCCTTTAGCAAATTAATAATTTTGCTGTCAATTCTATTTTCCATTAAACAGACTTCGGAAGCGAAGTGCATATACAGAGTGTTAATGAATAACACCGAAAATTTTTACCTGTGTATAGAGGGGACATAGACAATCAACTTTTATTAGGAAATGTTTGCTCTATGGATTCATTTTTTCCTGTTTTGCATAAAATCTCCCAGGGCATGGCCGCCACTGCTTCTAACATTTTAAAAATATTCAAAACAAAGGAACTTCGTTGTTAACACTGTAGTTATGAATAAAACTCTAATGCAGTGGCGGCCAGTCATGTGATTAGTCTGTAGATTTTGCAGATTATGAAAACTCTAAATTATGATATAGCTCTTGATGAATGATTAAGAATCGGGTTTTTATCTATCACTAAGAAGGCTTGAAGTTAATTTAATGAAAATTGTAACACAATTTCGCTTCATTATTGACTTATGAGCACCAAATTTTAATAACTTTAATGCCCTGTAGCATACTCACTTTACGTCTGTGAGCAAAACTCTCCTAATAAAAGTTGCTTGTCTATGTCCCCTTTATACACAGGTAAAATATTTCGGTGTTATTCATTAACACCTTGAGATACACAGCATATTGTTTCTTTTGAACATTCATGAGAAGATTATAGGAGAAAACCTCCCACTGACACCAGGATTAAGAACAACCATAGGAGAGAGATTCTATGTGGCTCTATTAATGAAACTCTAGTTAGTTCAGTGGCGAGAGCATCGCCAGGGAAAGCCTTTAGATCACGGGTTCAAATCACGTTGTCAGAGGAATTTTTCTTCTATTATTTTCATCATTTATTTTATATTATTATTTTTTAATTCTCTTTGTATAGTCTTCATTCCTAACCTTCCACAACGCTGGTAGTTCAAACTCGAGTAAAAACTCTTTACTCGGAGATGTTGACTCTACCATACCATCAGACGAACTCAAAATATGTGCAAACAGTACTACACACTTTCGTATAGTCTTGTGCAAGTTTGTAATGGAACAAAATACGCTGTTTGATTGTACGTAATAGATTGCGCAATATTCAATTACTGTCATGCATGGTCAAAATGGTTGCACAATCTCGCATTTTGTGCAAAATGCTTGATCGTCTGTGGGCTGCTTTAGGCTAAGCACATGAAAATGAGTCATAAACGTCCACTCATTTTATTCACATCTTGATTTTCTCATTCCAATACAAGGAGGCCTAGGCTTAATTCCAATGTTACTTTATTCGAAATATTGACGACAATATTATTTGTGTAAATATGTGTCAAGTTTTAAGGAATGTACGGTAGTAACGGACTGTCCCGTCCCATAATCAAACTAAAAAGTGCAATGATAGTTGAGGTACAGAAACGAAGTTGTACAGAAGTTTTACTAGAAGTATGAAAAATTTCATAGTACTAACAGATTTTTTGTATGTTTTTCTGTTTTTCTGAAAGCTGGTGCTTAGAAAGAAATCTGTGAGTTCAGTGTCCTTCTTACAGATCTAGAAAAGACGATGGTTTAGTTTATCAGCAAAGACCGAGGAATTTCCCAGGCCACACAGTTGCTAAGTTAGACTATAGTACATTTCATGACGTAATGCATGACGGAACTTCACAGGCACTTCCGGATCCGATAAATTGAGTAGAAATGGTTCATTCTGCAATGAATAAAATAGACTCGGCCTACGTTTGACTTACATTGTCATGTACAGTGTATTGCATGTTGTAATAATACTGTAACGGTAGACAATTCATGATACTGTATGAAAGAACGCGTGAGAGAGCTCCACATTTGTTTTCCACCTGACTGGACGCGCAGTCTTTCCTCGGTCTTTGTTTAACACTTTATCCAAATTAGCCATGGTAAAGTAATCCAGAAAATTAAACAAGCCAGTGATTGTAAAAAAAAAATAAAGTTTCTGTGCCATCATTGTTTACATGTGGACTGTGTTCTGTATGTACATAATATTTGTTTTAGTTAATAGTTGTCTAAATGAAATATAAATAACATGAACTACATTACAATACATGTCTTTGTGTAACTCCTTTCCTTTATGATATCCTTATTCCTTTCAGGTGCACTATTCGTAGGAACTTCGAAATTTCTTGACGGATAATAGTCTAAGTGTCAAATGATCTAATTGTAAGTAACGAAATTTCATTTTTTATTTTTTTTTATTTTATTATTATTGTTATTATTATTATTATTATTATTATTATTATTATTATTATTATTATTATTGTGGCTCCAATATGTTCTGTGAACCATCACCCATCCACTGTGAATGGATCGTAGACCTTTCCAAGACGTTGTAATGCGTTAATGCTGTCTACATTACGACGTTTTAGGTACGGTATATACAGGAATTCTGTTGTGACTGGGGATCAAAAACCTTCAGTATCACTGCGATATACAGTTATATAGAGTTATAGTAGTGGTGATCCCACCAGCGTTTAGCTTAAACATACATAGGCCTAGGGGGTGATGAAGAATGGAAGAATATCAACATACTGGAAAGGGGGAAGACTTGATCTGATTTGTAAACTGTGGGGATAGTAAAAACAAATCATAAGCACTGAACAAAAAGCAAGATTTTTTTTTAAATTCACCTGTGTTTGTACTTCTTTTAGCTACGAGGTCATATCAGGAGTTCAGGACGTGTGTCTATATAGTAGAGTAGGCCATGGAACTGTTGATTGTCAATTGTTTCTGTTATTGGTGTATTTAATGGACGTAAATTTCAACTGATATTAATTAAAATGAATAAGATGCAGGAAGATTCATGGTATGTAAATATCCTATTTGGCATTATTCTCTTTACGAAAGGAACATGATTTCTTATCAATGATTCCATTCTTGGTTGAGGAAGAACACAGTTTTATCTCAACTTAAAGTAAAAAAAAAAAGTATTATAATCAGTTCAAGAATACTTTTGCCATAAAGAGTAAGTGTAATTCTTCAAACAGCGGTGTAGGATGCAAATTAAAATTTATGAAGTTTCTAAGAAATCTGCATTAAAATGGCTATGATTCTGTAAATGCATGCCCAGGAAGGCAAAACTAAGAAGTGAAATGCCTATGATATCTATTGTTTTTCTATAATTTACTTTGGTAATACTTTAGAAAGAATTTATCAAATGGAAATCAGTTCTCATGGCAACAAATTGTTTTACAGTGTCCATATACAGCTTTGGAATTAGCAATACAGTTATCTTTGACAAATAACACTACCCACATACAGGCCCGACGAGAGGGAGGGGCAGCCGGGGCCCGGGCACCAAAAGGGGGCCCGGCCGACAAGGTTTTATTTTTTTGCTTTCTAAATTTATTCTAAAATAAAATTGGTTACAAGTCAATAAACAGCTTAAGTTATGTTTTATGTGCTTATTTTTATCTGGATTGTCTTGTCGCATAACGGTGACACAGAATTAATCAGTTAATCTGAAACGGATTTTTATTGAAGAAAAATTGCTATTTTTTTAAAGTAGAAGGAGAAATCCTTTAGGACTCAACAGTAGGCCTCACTAACGTTCAGCATTTAGAATCATAATTTTCAAGAGATTAACTGGTACATACAGATAAAATTTGTCCTAAATAGAACATTTTAAAATATCTTTCCGTTTCGTGCCCGGCATCAGTTTACCGATTTGGTCCAAAATCAATAGGCTTCGTCCCATGGGCGTTATAAATGGTATAGGCCTACCAAGTTTTATAAAAATCCGACAAAGCATCTTTGTGTTATCGCGGACAGACAGACAGTCACAAGGACTGTCTACCAGGCAATATCGTAAAGTACCGGTACCATTCCGGCACTTAATAATTATGTAATATCATTACATAATCTTTTTGTTACATACATTATAACGGGCAAGTTGGGTAGTGAATTTAATATTCGACGGGGGCCCGGGAAAAATTTTCCCTTGGGCCCTTGCTTCCTTTCCACGGCCCTGCCCACATATCCTTCACATATGCTTACCAAACTAGAACTTTTTTCTTCCGTAAGCTCTGCTTATTGAATCGATCTGGACATTAACTCGAAATTTATTACAAAAATAATTTATTTTCTGCATATCATGATTGCAATTTTTACTGATTAAACAAAAGTATTCTGGCACTTTTTTATATCAGTTTACCTGATTTAATTATTATCCAGAATATTAAAAATGTAACGAATAATTTAACATGACACTTAGACCGGAAAATACATTCAATTTTTATTATTAAGGCATGTGTCGTGATAGAAAAAATCATTTTTTTCATAAGATATGCTGGAAGTCCAAATAATTTCAGGCGAGAGTGGCACAAACTTCCTTTTTTTGAGTGGGATTCTACAAATTAATGAGTTGTCACAATTAAAAATAAACACTCTTGACAACAATAAACCAGAGATAGGCGAATCGTGAAGGAGTGATTTATAATGAACGAATCATTGTACTGAACGAACGAATCATAATTCAGTTCAAGATATGAATCGTTACCTTTGTGAATCAATTATGAGTTCAAGAACTGAACCAGTCAGCCTGGGTAGCGCTGGCTTTTTATGTTCAAGGTCGAGAGTTCGATACCGGCCGAGGTCGATGACATTTGTTTGATCTTTAGGTAGATTTCGAAGAAAAATCTACCTATTTCAATCATAGGCGTAGCCAGGCCGACCATATGGGGGGGGTTATAACATCCGCGGGGTCTGGCGAGTATGGAAGGAGAGGGGGGTCCGGGGGGCCCTCCCCCGGAAAATTTTAAAAATTAAGATGCAAAATAACGAGTTTTAAGCTTCCGGGGGTTCTCCCACGGAAAGTTTTAAAAATTAAGATGCAAAATAACAAGTTTTAAGCTTCCGGGGGTCCATCCCCAGAAAATTTTAAAAATTAAGACGCAAAATAACGAGTTTTAAGCTTCCCACGCTTTATACTTGTATTAAGCAATTTATGGGCAGACTTAAAAAAATTATACAATTTTCCTTTTTTTAATCAATGGGGGGGGTTCAAACCCCCAAAACCCCCCCCTCGCTACGCCTATGATTTCAATCGATAACATGTCATGACTTTCGAAAAATTATTTCATATCTTGACGTTTCATGCTTCCCTAAGTACGAAACCACCGCCCGTTCAAAAAAAAAATTGTTATATATATATATATATATATATATATATTAAACGTTTTTGAGAATACTTAATCCCTTTTTACACAGAAATATCAATTCCAAATCACAGAATATATTGTTGCCAATGGTATCAGATGTGTTTGGAAAAAAAAATGACATGCAAGTTTGAGAAATAAGAGAAGTTACCAAAATAATTCATGTTATAAATAAATATTACAGAATGAAATCCACTAAAATAATGGAATCACATAACTTTCTCTACCCTGGACATAGAGAAAACAAAACGAGGAATGGTAATGTGTAGGGACCGGATTTTTAGGTTTTTAAAAACACCGTTTTAGGTTTTCCATTAGGTGAAATAGTTTTTTTTAGGTTTTTTGTCCAAAATATCGTTTTTGGGTAGAATAATTGGTTTATTGAATTTGAATATGCTACATAGGATTCTATAAATAATACTTGTAAAGTTTAACTTAACCAAATTGACTTAAATTTGTGTAAACTTGCTTTAGTACAATATTATACAATTGAGGAAAGAAAGCATAAACAATCAAAAGAAGCAGTGAAAATAAGATTGCCTCACATTTCCTGGTTACAGTAAATCACTAAATATCTTTCAAGGTTCTCAATTGTGAAGTTCTTCCTGTTATCTCATAGTTAATATTGTATCTAGACACTACCCTTCTCTGGATTCGAATCCGATGCTTCTAATCTAGTGAGTAAAATACTTAATGGTTGGATGTGGATAATGTGAAACTGATTATTTTCCTTTTTTCGGTTGTTACGCACCGCACAACAGATCAACTAGGGACGAAAACTTCCCCCTTTTCTAGAAAGGTAAATAACACATACGTGTTTCTGGCAGGCTTGACAAAATATTACTTTGCCATCGGTAGTGAAATTCAGGTCGTCGCCAATCCACTGCCGGAATAACCTCGATTTCATTTGTTTCGGCATAATAATTAACACGTCTACTTAAAACTCACAGTGTGACCACTCAGTATGAATAACAGGGAAGTACTAAAGGCAAACAAGCGCTTTAAAACACAGGAATCTATATCCTTGTTCATACACGGCAACAATGATTGTTCGTACGAATATTTTAAAAGGAATACGCCGGTACACTTACACTTAATCTCTAGATACTGCCCATCCTAGACGACAATGGGTTGAACGAAACGCTGGTGGTATTAATTTCAACCCGACAAAAATTGTCTCTCCGCAAAATACCGATTTCTTAACCGACAAACAAATAAGACAAAAAAGTAGCCTGAATTAGATATTTTAGGTTTTGTATCCCGTTTAGGTATATTTAGGTTTTTATGCCCCATTTAGGTATTTTTAGGTGCTACAGAATTAATGTGGGTGAATCCTATGGACATGATTCGAAAAAGTGTATGAGCGCTTTTTGTTTTGGAAGCAAGGAAAAAAATAGGTAAAAACCTAAGAATCCGGTCCCTAGTATAGCCTACCTAAAGGGTGAATTTCTATGACCTAAAAATTAGGATATAACTTATGCATGCATTTATGACCTAGAAAACATTAATAGCCTATATGACCAACAAAATTTAAAATATGACTTTACCACTTGCACATTATGTATATATTTTTTAAGTTTCATTACAATTCATTTTATTAAAATATAATGTTCATTATTTAAAACATCTGTAAATTCTAAAAAAAGTATCATTATAATGCAAAATTTACAAAATATATGAAACTTCAAAATGTCTTTAATAGGCACACAAATATGCTAAAAATATGACCTAAGTATGCATATTCATACTAAATATGCTACAATAGTTGAAAATTTACTAAATATGCAGTTATATGCACAATAAAAGCCGTTCCATTTTCACCCGGATGCTTGGAATCGGGTTTAAATTAGTCGGAAACCTGAAATATTGCAGAGGGGAAAAATAGGACATGTCATAGAAATCCGCCCCTACTTATTACTATAAAACTGTAAATTCAATAGATAGTGTTACTGCAGTAATAACAGCCTATTCAGAATGTAGGTCAAAATGTAAGAAAAAGGTTTGAGAGAGATCCATGTTTTTTAAATTTTATTACTTTTGGAAATACATAAACATAAACAGAGCTATGGTGATAGGACTACAGCATTGAAACAGAAGCAAGAACTCACAACAGAGAAGCTATACAGCTTATAAAATCTTCTATAACTTCTCTGTGCTCCCATTGGGAGGACGTTTTATAAATCCAGGGATTAATAATGGCAATGCGTGGAATACGTGATATATTCTGCAAGCTGTTGGTTCACTTATGTCCCTGACATCATACATTACATCTCGGAAATATCCCTGCTGCATCAGAAGACTATTTCCTGGTGTCACGGGATGATTTCTGATCAGAGGGATGTCTAATTCTTACACCCATGAAGTTCAATAAGGCCTATCTAGGGTGGCCAGACGTCCGACTTTTGGCCGGACTGTAAGGCTTTTTGCTAAGCAGTCCTCCATCCGGCGCGGCTTTATGCCGGACGTTGATTTATCCCCCTTTTCGAGACTCTGATGGATCGGTAAAGCATATTAATAAAATTTGTATTTTCTCGTATGTTCCTGCCAATCCTAAGGTTGGCACGCTTGTCGATACTATTATTTGTTTAGTTGGTGCCGCGGAAAAATCTGAATCTATTCCTAAGGTTGGCACGCTTGTCCATACGGTGATAGCGTACAATCATTTATCTAATATATAAAGTCGAATGTGTGTTTGTGGATATGTGTGTTTGTGGATATGTGGGTTTGTATGTATGTATGTTCCTTATACAAATCTACATTTCTTCACCAATTTGTACAACATTTTGCACACATACCCAGTTAAGCCCGGGAAGTAACGCGGTCAACATTAAAATTCAAATAAAATACTCCTTCCCTTGAAAATTATATAATTTCTGGGAATATTATACTGAAAAGAAATGAAATGCTGTTCAGTTCACATGACAACAGTGAATTGTTTACTGTGATTACATAGGGCCTTGGCAACTATATAGCCTAATGCTGGAATTTAACGAATTATGATTCCATCGATGTAATATATTGGCGAAAATAATTACTGAAAATGAAATCCACGAAAATAAAGCACAGTGTGATGTAGTCACATAACTTTCTCTACCCTCGACATAAGAAATATTTTCTCACTTCACATTTTGATGTAGAAGAAGAGGTCGTATTCCAGGGACAACTTAAGTGTGTGAGTATGTTATATCAGAAGTCTGTAAATAATCCTTTCCGCTTATACGTTATCCATAGCTGTAGGCTTTGCATTAGTTGAGATATAGGGATGTTTATCTTAGGCCCTAAGCATGGGATGGAACATTTTGAGTACTATGCTCGCAGTATATTATGTCCCGGGTTATAGGGGAGGAAAGTATGAAAGTGATAATGCATTTCTCTTTTATTTCAGCCCCGAAACGGTTGTATGGTAACATGAGAATGAGAAATAAAATTTTACGTCAAGTCAATACAATCTTATTTAATTTATGTTTCTTCTTATTTCAACCCCTCCCAAGCATGATGTGTAGAAGCAGTGGAATGCAGCTTTCGACATCCTCTATAAGCCATAAAAAGCTATTTCTAGCGTTTTCTGATGGAATAGTTTGAGTGTGATAAATCTTTTCCTTCATTTCAAGTTCTACATGCATAAAGTCCTCCATAATTTAATTTCAAATTAAAAAATACAAAGCCCGGGCGACGCCGGGCCTTTTCAGCTAGTTTTAGCCTATATAAATGCAGTTATTAAGTAAAATTTGTCAGGGTTATACCACGTAATATCTACTGTCCAGCCGTCCATGCCCGAAGTTTTATACTATGCTAGATAACCGAAGAAGTGTGTCCTCCTTTCTGACATTTTAGAAATGGTCACCCTATCTATAGGCCTATCATGTTATTGTTATACTCTTGAATGCTACGACATCCAATTAATTAGCGAAGGAATCAAATGTAAGAATCGTTGTAGTGAATCAATTCAATTGAATCCATTCTTTAAAATGAATAAGCTTTCCCGTCTCTACTACAGATCCCTTCCTCTTAATTTCTGTTGGGAGGTCCTAAGTTCAAATCCCGTGGCCGGCCAATTTGACAGGGGTTTTTTCATGGTTTCTTCAGTCGTAAAGGCAAATGCCGAATCGGATATTTTACGTACCATGAATCATCCTCACCATTTCATTTTGTAACATATCCATTTAAATTTAATATCAACTAAAATTTACTCTATATAAATACACCAATATTGGAAACAATTGACAATCACTAGTTCCATGGCCTACCCTACTGTACAGACACAGATCCCGAACTCCTACTGTTGAATTGTGTTGGGAGGTCCCAGGTTCAAATCCCATGGCCGGCCAATTTGACATGAGTTTTTTCATGGTTTTCCCAGTCTTAAAGGCAAATGCCGAATCGGATATTTACGTACCATGACTCATCCTTACCATTTCATTTTGTATCATATCCATTATATTTAATATCAATTGAAATTTACTCTATAAAAATACACCAATAATAGAAACAACTGACAATCAATAGTTCCATGGCCTACCCTACTGTGTAGTAGACACACATCCCGAACTCCTCGCAGCTAAAAGGAATATAAACATAGCTTAAATAAAAACAATCTGTTGGGTAATTAAAACTGACATTCGTTTATCATAATTTTCGTCCCTATCGCATCTGATGATCCAACTAATTTAATTTACAATAGCGTAAGCCAAGTTGCTGTAATAAGCCTATTATCGGATTGGAGTCATAGAGGACACGAGAGAGGGATGACATAGATAGATGGACTGGGCACGAATAGACATCTGTCCAGAATCTGGCCGCATGGACCATTACAAGATGACAATAGAGGAGGTCACGCGTAACAATACAATTTGTCACCCCGATACATGTTGAGCGAGATAAGCGCTTGTAATGGTCCCGGCCAGTGTGATTCAATAACAAGAGAACATCAGCCTGCGAATCCTAAGTCCCCTGTTATTAAAGCCAGACATGATACCCGCCTAGTCACATATTAATAAACTCTCTCTATTGTACAGAGTGAAAACTTCCGAATCCCAATGGACTCAGTCAAGTTTTTTAACACTCTGTCATCATCAGGAAGGGTTTCGAGTCATTCGCTTAATGTCTGATGGAAGAATACAACAGCAGGTGGTGTAAGAGGGAATTCGCTCCTCGAAATAATAATTGAAAAAAAAAAAAAAGTGTGCGTGGAACGCCACGCGACAGAAGTGAAACTTGTTTAAATTTTTGGATTTTTTTCAATTTTGTATTGTTGGATTTTTCAATTTGTTGAACTTTTTAATATTGGGAGATTTTGGACATTTTTAATTTTGGATTTTTTATTTTTGATCTTTTAATTGTTTTAATTTTGGACATTTTGGATTTTATAAATTTTAGATCTTTGAATTTTTTATATTTTGGATATTTTAATTTTCGATATTTAATCCTGGATTTTTGGATTTCTAAATTTTGGATTTTGGACTTTTTAATTTTGTTTTTTTTTTTAAATTGTTTTAATTTTTTAAATTTTGAATTTTGTATTTTATTAATTTTGGATATTTGGATTTTTAATTTTGGTTTTTTATTTTTTAAATTTTGGATTTTAGGACTTTTTAATTTGGGATCTTAGAATTTTTTAATTTTAGAATTTTGGATTTTTTTAATTTTCGGATCTTTGAATTTTTTTATTTTTCAATTTTGGATTTTCGATTTTTTAACTTTCGATTTTTAGATTTTTAAATTTTGGATTTAATTTTTTAATTTTTAATTTTCGGATTTTTTAAATTTTGGATAAGCCTAATCATTGAGTTGATTGTTTTCTGTGCAGTCCGTTCCGTCCCACCTAACTAATTTCGTGACGATTTTGAGCCTTACACAAGCTCTGGATTTACCCCTACCGCGGCTAAAGAAGTTTTAGTTCAAAAATCCTGACTGAATGAATGACTGACTGACATCGTAGAGCCTAAACTATAATAGGTAGAGATTTGGAATTTTGATGGTACCTTCGTATTATAATGTAAGTGCACACTAAGAAAGGATTTTGCTAAATTTTGATTTTTAATGCCAAAAATCAAATGTTTTCGAGGTGACGAAATACATTTCATAAGAAACACACGAGCAATTCGATTGTTGTGGAATAGCAAGAAAGTATTCAATTGTGAAATTAATTCAAGGTGGCCTTGCTCGGTTGCTATCGTGATTCATTTATTTACGATTCGCATAGATCTGATTTTTTTTTTACATAGGTGAACAAAAGAGGAGAATGAATGCACGCCTTAATGGGAAAATATCGAATGATTTTGACGAAGCCCGGAGTTTTCCGGGCTAGGGAACTCACATCTGAGGTATTCTTTTCCCCAGGGCGGCGAAATGCCGTGAAATGCACCTCAAAGCCGGGTTGTTAGTTTTTTTTAATTATCAGTTGTTATAATAAAATTGATAATATTATAGGAGAAAAATTCCTCTGACACTTGGATTTGAACCCGGTATCTTCTGGCTTAGCTCAGTTGGTAGAGCATGACAATGATTGCCAAAGGTCCTGGGTTCAAATCCCAGTGTCAGAGGAATTTTTCTCCTATAATATTATCAAGTAATGTCCAACAGAGACAATAATCTGTGGTTCATGAATGCATATGCAAGTATCTAATATATAAAATCGAAAGTGTGTATGTATGTATGTATGTTTGTTTGTTCCTTATACAAATCTACATTTCTTCACCAATTTACACGACATTTTGCACACATACCCAGTTAAGCCCGGGAAGTATAGCTGTCGACATTAAAATTGAAACAAATAAATCCTTCCCTTGAAAATTATATAATTTCTGAGAATATTCTACTGAAAAAAATGAAATGTTGTTCAGTTCACATGGCAACAGTGAATTGTTTACTGTGATTACATAGGGCCTTGGCAACTAAAAAGCCTAAACGAATTATGATTCCATGTAATATATTGGCGAAAATAATTACTGAAAAATGAATTACACGAAAATAAAGCACAGTGTGAAGCAGTCACATAACTTTCTCTACCCTCGACATAAGAAATATTTTCTCACTTCACATTTTGATGTAGAATAAGAGGTCGTATTGCAGGAGCAACTTAAGTGTGTGAGTATGCTATATCAGAAGTCGGTAAATAGTCAGTTATCCATAGCTGTAGGCTTTTTATTAGTTGAGATTGAACAAAGGCCCTAAGCATGGGATGGAACATTTTAAGTCCTATGCTCGCAGTGTATTATGTCCCGGGTTTTAGGGGAGGAAAGTATGAAAGGGATACTGCATTTCTATTTTATTTCAGCTCCGAAACGGTTGTATGGTAACATGAGAATGAGAAATAAAATTTTCCGTCAAGTCAATACAATCTTATGTAATTTATGTTTCTTCTTATTTCAACCCCTCTCAGGCATGATGAGTAGAAGCAACGGAATGCAGCATTCGACATTCTCTATGAACCATAAACAGCTATATCTAGCGTTTTCCGAGGGAATAGTCTGAGTGCCATATGTTGTTCTTCCTCATTTCGAATTCTACATACATTATTATATCAGGACCTAGAGTTTCAACATCGAAAGTCCTCCATAAGTTAATTTCAAATTACAAAATACAAAGCCCGGGCGACGCCGGGCCTTTTCAGCTAGTCTATAATAAAATCGTTTATGCAAGATTTTGGTACGGTTCATGAATCTACGGTTCATTTTAATGGTTTCATTTGGAATTTGTATGCCCATATGGCAGCATAAGATTCGTTTTGTTCCTTTAATTATTTACGTTTTTAACATTAAACAATATAATTAAGAATAAAATTATGTAATTCCTGAAATTTATGTAAAAACGATGTTAGTGTTAATAAATATAACGTTTTAATTATTTTTCTGTTAAATAAATGATTTATACAAAATATCTAGCAGTTGAGTAAATAATCGAGGGGCGAAGCATCTGCTAGTTAGCTTATAGCGTACTGTATATTACAATAAATTTGATTTGATTTCTAAACACGGAAGAATCTTCCTTGTTCACAGACAACAGACAAGTGTTAATATGAAGAGCATATCATCTAGGAGGGGAGTGATAACACAATAACACGGGGAGAGAACAGCGGAGTTTAGAAAATATTTTGCTGTAATCTGATTTAATCCTAGCTGAGAGATGTCGCCGGGTCTCAAAGCGAGGGGACAAATTGTTTTAAAAGCTATTTGTAAAGAGGGAGTCATGACAACAGCTGTCTTCTTTTTTCTTCCCCTCTTCCGCTATTTTAAACACTTTAATCTCACCCTTCTTCCTCGTTGTTTGAATTCCTCTCCCATTGCCGCGTTCCTTCCACATCTTCCTTATTTATGTACTTGCAGGTATTTAGGCAGACTGATTTTATCAATTGTGTTTTTCAAGTGAAACTTCCTTAGCCGCGATAGGAGTAAATCGAGAGCTAACCCAAACTTGCGTTACGGACAAAATCGTCACGAAATTAGTGGTGCTGTGACGGAACGGACTGCACAGAAAACAATCAACTCAATGATTAGGCTTATCAAAAATTAAAAAAAAACCAAAAATCCAAAATTAAAAAAATCCAAAAATAAAAAAAAATTACGAGAGGGCGCGGGGGAAAGGTATTAGGCATTGAGTGGGGGGCTATTACTGTTTCGAGCTAGTGGCGTGGTGAGCCCTTCACCATTATAAAAAATAAAAAATTTAAAAATCAAAAATTAAAATCCAAGAATCTAAAATTTAAAAAATCCAAAAATTCAAAATTTAAAAAGTCAAAAAATCTAAAATTCACACATATACCCACTGCATGATCCCTGAAAGTTCGGCACAGATGGGCATTATTCCCCAAATCTTTCATCAGCTCCTTGTGGTATTCTCTGGCATTTCCCCCTTAAATAGTATGCCTATATATGTTGTGCACTGCGTTTGACTCACAATTAAATTACCATCGCCTCTATTCGTATATAGGCCTATCACATTGCTACCAAATGATGTATCCATATACTAGAGTTGCCACACTCTCCCGTAACGTAGGCTACAGTATCTTGTGGTACCATCGCCTTCCTTTGAGAAAAGAACATAGTTGCCACGACTTATGCTCTATCCCTCGTATACTTAGCTGAGTATTTAATATAAACAACCAACAAAAAACTAATTTTTGGGGGGTGGGAGAAATTGAAGACCGCCGGCGTGGTCTTGTGGTTAGCGTCGCTGACTACAGATCCGTCGGCCCGGCTTCGATCCCCGGTACCTCCTCGGATTTTTCTGAGGTAGGGAGGTCTGGTAGGGGTGCACTCAGCCTCGTGATTCAAATTGAGGAGCTACTTGATAGAGAAGTAGCGGCTCCGGTCATGGAAACCACCATTAATGGCCGTGGGTGTCGTCATGCCCCCCAATGCTGCCACCTGCTATGGTAGATGACGCAGCGGTCAGGTGGCAGGCCTTGTCCCTTCAGGGATGTAGCGTCACGGAGTTTTAGGAGGAGATTGAAAGCGCAAAATTTTCTCACGGGTTTGCTGATTCGCGTATGTTTGCAAAAAATGGCACTATAAGTTATCCAACAGTAAGTATTTTTATTGCATTCTACATCTCGTGGACTGTATTTGTCCCTGGAGATGTAGGCAGATAAGTTAGGCTATATAAAATGTTATTACTAGAAACGTCCTTGATACTCATGCAGGGAGGCGGGGCTGCCATCTATATTCATATCGATGTCTATCTTTATTGTGCCCAAGCCCTCATAAAGATTTCCACATTTCATTTTGATGCGGCATAAAAGTATTATATAGCCGTACGAATTTGACACACTGCAGAATGCATTGATACGCATATAACTATTACTGGGATGTGTACACCAGATCAGGAGCTTCTTCCAGTTCTGCACTGAATTATATTAACTCTAGAGCAGCGGCTCACAACCATGTAGCCTAAGTGTAATCATAGACAAATGAACGTAGAAATAATAGCCTCCGTACTATACTTAACAGAAGGCCTTTGCAGGGATAGAGAGAGATTAAAAGCAAAATGTAAACTTTATTAAGTGCCAGTATGGTACTTTATGAGATTGTGTGGCGGGCGGGAAAATGTCTGTCCGTCCTTCCGTCCGTCCGTGTGTCTGTACGCGCAATAACTCAAATACGCTTTATCGGATTTTAATGAAACTTGGTATACGTGTTTATAATGTCCATGGGAAGAAGCCTATTGATATTGGACGAAATCGGTTGGCCGGTACCGGAATAATGCCCAATTTAGTGTCTTTTATGGTATTATATAACAAAAGGCCCGATAACTCAATAACGCTTTATTGGATTTGCATGAAACTTGGTATACGCATATATAAAGTCCATGGCAAGAAGCCTATTTATTTTGGACCAAATCGATTGACCGGTACCAGAGTAACAACTAATTAAAGGTCACATTTTTTTTTTTAAATCATGTCTATAAGTAATGCCGCATTTTTAATCATTTGAGGGCTTTGTCTGCAGTGCAGTCAGATGTTTATTTACTTCGTTGATGTATTTAAAATTGAGTAGGCCTACTACATGAATACTGTTATATACAGAAGGTACATTACTGTGAAATAATTAGCGGAGTTATATGCCACTGAATTTTGTGAAATGTTGACACATTTGAAGAATTTCAAGTTGCCAGTGTCGGAGGAATTTTTCTCCTATAATATTCTCACAAATAGTAACGTCTTGGATTCGTATTCTGGAGGTCGTTGGATCAAATCGCGCGTGAGTGCGCGATTGTCAAGAAATCACGCTGGTCGACTTTAATCTGATTAAAAAAACTTATTTTCTGCACATCATAACTGCAATTATAATTGATTCAACAAAATCATACTGGCACTTTGTTATATCAGTTTTCCAGATTTTATTTGCAATGAAAATAGTGATTTTTCAAAATTCTGCTGTATTTATATGCCTTTTATCTACCTTTATCTTGAAATGATAAGTCCAAAACTGAGTTCAGCGTACAGGATACATGTATCGTATCATTACTGGGAAAGAAAGAACATCACTTAAATCGAATTTTTGCAACATAACACAACAAAATCGAAGCAATCAACAAATAATTTGTTAGCCCTGTCTGCTTTATTTATTTGTTTATAACATTGATGCCTGGTTTCTATAAACTCGTGAAATACCTATGGGTAAATATTATCCATGGGCAAATTAGTTCCATTTCACCCACAATGATATAATGAGCAAGGCCTTGGAGTTGTACAGTTAATTTAATTCAGCAAGCTTTGATTCTCATTGTTTAAATTATTATTATTGATCCTATGAGAGGTTAAATTTTATCCAGCCATCCATGAAAGGATAAATTAACCCGACGATTTACCCTTGGAAAGATCTAGCCCGAGTTTTTAGGAACATTTTTTCTGACATTTATCTAGAAACTCGCCACAAGTGTATATAATTGTTACCTTTAAATTATTTGAGTTTGTAAAAGTTATTCTTGTGTAAATTCTGTCCATTGGATAATTTACCCATAGGTATTTCACGAGTTTATAGAAACCGGGCACACAGGGATCTGAATTATCGGAACTTCAGGCTTAAAAATAAGGTGCTATTAAATATATAAATACTTTCTTTACAACAGTACTTTAATGAAAATTGCAGTCTGCTGTGTTTATACTCCATATAGCTACGAGGTCATATCAGGAATTTGGGATGTGTGTCTATACAGTAGGCTATGGAACTATTGATTGTCAATTGTTTCTATTATTGGTGTATTTTTATAGAGTAAATTTCAATTGATATTAATTTAAATGGATATGATTCAAGATGAAATGGTGAGGGTGATTCATGGTATGTAAATATCCAATTCGGCATTTGCCTTTACGACTGAGGAAACCATGAAGAAAAACCATGTCGAAATGGCCGGCCATGTGATTTGAACCTGGGACCTCCCGAATGTGAGTCCATGATTTTACCATCTCGGCCACCTCGCGCGGTCTCGCTGTCTTGTAATAAGAAATTAGAACAGCATTTATTAAAACCTTCTCATGAATCCACCCTGAACGCGTATTACACAGTCCGGAGCTGTACTCTTTTGGCAGCCACTTAAAACATTGGAAATAGACTCTGATGAGATCGAAATACATTTAAGGCGCATTACTGCCAGATTACCCTTATTGTCAAATTACCATAATCTCCCCTATTTTGGAAAATAAAGTCTGATGTATGTGATACTGGGGAAAGCCCTGATTGGTCTCGTCAGAACTCAGCTTCCCATTGGTTGGAGGCAAATTGACGTGAGTAGCTGTAACATAGGAAGGGGACGAAGAGATAAGAGCAAATAAGCAAGGAGATGGAGCAACAAAACAGTCACCCTAATGCAGTCGACTCCAGAACTCCTGCTGGAGGGAGACACCCGTGTTTTTAAACTTTAACTAAAATCTGTGATACATTCACATCATTTTCTCTGCCCTAGCATGGAAAAATCTATTTTATCACTTCACGCTTTGACATAATAATTGACCATATTACTGGGAGTGATCATTCAGTAGCTTAAGTCTCATAAATACCAATATTTCTGATCGATTCTTTTTTCTATCTATTTGTAAATATCATATGAACAACATAATCTAGGATAGGCTATTTGAATTATTTGCAGTAAAAATATTTAAAAAAATTCATCACTTGTTAATTTTTTTTAGAAATTTTTACATCATAAATATTTTTTTAAAACAAGCTATTAAAGCTACATCAATGATTCTATAAATCGTACAAATTAATACATTTTTCTAGTGATTATTTACTTATGAAATACCCCGTATTGTAACTTTGTATTTAGGTTGTCAAACACGAGTTTTGCCCTTATTTATTACCCTAAGACTCTAGCAGTCAGCACGTTTATCATTACTGTGCAGTTTGAATGTGACATTATTGTATTTTAACGTTGTTATTAGCCTACATCAAGTTAGCGTTCATAACGTTATAAGGATGGCACTAAACCATTTATGTGACTGCTTATGAGGCAGTACCAACCTAGCCTCAATAAAGTCGCGAGCTTTACGAGGGATTTTCCAAGATTAAGGGAGCAGTGGGAATTCTGTGAAGGATATTATGTAGGATATAATAACAGACTTGACTCAGATGTACACTGAGTAAATATTATGGTGGAATAAAATAGGCTACTGAATTTTATGGGTCCTTTTACTCGTATATGGAAAACTAGCTTAAAAGACCCGGCGTCGCCCGGGTTTTGTATTTTGTAATTGGAAATTAACTTATGAAGGATTTTCAATTTTAAATTCTAGGTCCTTATATAAAGTAAAGTGATCCCTATACAAGCCATGAAGGCCCAGAGGGTTCCAGGAGGTTGAGGCTCCCAGATTTTTGGACATTCGGCACATGAAGGTGGTAAGGTTGTCAGCCTTACGCACCGGCCGCCTTTACCCCCAGGATTGCTCCTGGTACTCATTTCTGTTAGAGGCTGAGTCGACCCCAGGGCCATAGTGCCACCAGAAGGATTAGGCCAATTGAAAAATCTCAACGACCTCATCGGGAATCGAACCCGCGACCTTCCGGTTTGTAGCGCAGCGCCTCAACCACTACGCTACGGCGTACCCCAGGTCCTTATATAGGCATTTATAATTTGAAATAGGAAGAACGACTTATTACACTCAAACTATTCCCTCAGAAAACGCATGATATAGTTTTTTATGGCTCATAGAGGATCTAGAATTTTGCATCCCATCGCTTGTACAGTGCACAGCAAGCCTGGTAGAGGTTTAAATAAGAAGAAACAGAAATTCCTGTATCATAAAATTGTAATATCGAGGCGGGAAATTTCCCACTCTTATGTTACCATAAAGCCGTTTTGGGGATGAAATTAAACAGAAAGCATTATCACTTTCATACTTTTCTCTCCAAAAACCTGCGATATAATATAATAATATACACATTACCATACCTCGTTTTGTTTTCTCTATGTCCACGGTAGAGAAAGTTATGTGATTCCATTATTTTAGTGGATTTCATTCTGTAATATTTATTTATAACATGAATTATTTTGATAACTTCTCTTATTTCTCAAAAGTGCATTTCATTTGTTTTTTCCAAGCCCATCTGATACCATTTGGCAACAATATATTCTGTGATTTGGAATTGATAATTCTATGTAAAAAGGGATTAAGTATTTTCAAAAACATTTAATTTTTGGCATTTAGAATCAGAATTTTTCAAAATCCTTTCTTAGTGAGCACCTACATTATGAAACGAAGGTACTGTCAAAATTCCAAGTCGCTACCTGTTATAGTTTAGGCTGTACGTTGATTCCTGTCATTCAGTCAGTCAGGACAAAGCCTTTTATATATATAGAGATTAGTTGCGAGTTCGGTTGAGCATTATTTACAACATTAGTTTACTACTGTAGACAGTTAAGTAACATCGTATCACTTACCTTAGGATGTAGACTCAGCAGCTATTTCTCCATCCTCTTGACGCACTCACAAACACTCGCGCACAAACAAAATACACTACGCGTTCACTTTACACGGATCATCTGTAACAAAGAAAAAAACATTTATTTTAATAACGTATCTTTCTGCTCAGCGTAGACTGCCTTCTAACACAAAGAATATTGATGCAGATTTTATTCCTATACAAAATTGAACGATTACATAATAAGTAACTCAAGAAACTTCAAGTGAAATTTAAAAATAAGCTGATGTAAAAAACATAACTTCCTCTGCCCAAGTAGACGTAAATATTTTCTCTCTTAGTATAATATATTATGTATTCTCTTCGTGTAAATTGGTTAAAAAAATGAAGAGAATGTCTTTAGCACATCGCATCCCCGAAGGATACATAACCCAAATAAAATCTGATTAATCTACTCTTGTACTTTAAGCATGGCCATTCTGATATAGAACAAGAGGCCTTATTGCAAAGAACACGTATTCAGAATGGGTGGCTTATAATAATATAATTAATGCTCTCACGTAACTTTCTTTACCCTAAGCATGGGCAATACATGAGAATATTATAGTAAAAAAATTCCTCCGACACTGGGACTTGAACCCAGGACCTTTGGCTATTCGCCCCAATGCTCTACCAACTGAGCTAAGACGGAGTTCAATTCACAACGCCAGATGAAATCTCTCTCCTACGACTGATTGCCCTAGTGGTCTACCTCACAGAGAGAATGGTTCATGAATGCTTATATATCTATCTTGAATGTTAACTGTACAATAACAGTGGGAGCCCGGTCATAATAATCACTAATTAGTGTGCCTCACAGTACTGCATAATGACATAACTTGTCTGTCAGTGAGGTAGACCGTTAGGGCAATTAGCCATAGGTGAGAGGTTCCATCTGGCGCTGTGAATTGAACTCCGGCTTAGCTCAGTTGGTAGAGCATTGGCGCGAATAGCCAAAGGTCCTGGGTTCAAGTCCCAGTGTCGGAGGAATTTTTCTCCAATAATATTATCATGTAATGTCCAACAGAGACAATAATCTTTGGTTCATGGGCAATACAACTTTCTCACTTCACAATCTGATTTAGAATAAGTGGCTGTATTGCAAAGAGCGCATATTCAGTTGTTTCAAACCGCTGCAAAGCTTTATTGTTCAACAGGCAAGACTTTATGCGAGATTTTATGCTGTAACAGGAAAAATTGAATCCATAGAGCAAAAATCTCCTGAGAAAAGTTGCTTGTCTATGTTCCCTCTATACACAGATGAAATATTTAGGTGTTATTCATTAACACCCTGTATATTAAAAAACTCTATCAGACAAATAACTATTACTACATTCGGTGCACATATATAAAACTCGACAAATATAAAATCGATCCCCTTGCTATAATAATCTAACCATTTTAAACGGACACAATTAAAACATGGCGAATCGAGTTAAAAAGGGTAAAGTTTTCCAGTATGATGTAGTGGGATGGGATGAGCAGCCAGCCCGTATTATCTAACAAGATAGCTTTTCCAAAGCCATAGCATTATTCGCTAGTTTATTGCCAAGCTCGCTCAGAATTCGTCCGTCCCGTTTAATGGACCTTATGAAATGAATTGCCCGCAATAAATTGCTATCTCCTCCCCCGCTCTCGAATCTGTTTGTCCCTGCGAGCAAAAATGTGCTATAGGTCATACCAACCCATGAGCACAAATTTCTAATAGAAATAATAAGATTAGGAAAATTGATTAGCTTTATATTTCAAATGGTATAATTATAAATAAGGGGCGGATTTCTATGACCTAAAAATAGGATAGATGCATGCATTTATGACCCAAAAAACATTAAAATATGAAAAATAAAATTTAAAATATGACTTTACCACTTACACATTGTGTATTTTTTTTCATTACAATCCACTTTATTAAAATATAATTTAATGTTAATTATTTAAAATATCTGTAAATTCTCAAAAAGTATCATTATAATCCAAAATTTACAAAATATGATATGAAACTTCAACATTTATTTAATATGCACACAAATATGCCCAAAAATGACCTAAATATGCATATTCAAACTAAATATGCTATAATAGTTGAAACTTTTTTAAATGTGCAGTTATAGAGCGTAGGCTACTGTATACCCCCCATCCCCCCCCCCCCGTGGGAATTTCCGACACATATATTTTTTTGTTTGTATTCCCATCTAGTTTCAGTTTTCAGTTGTTTGCCCCTTATCAATTACAGCATTTACCCGGAAACCCCGGAAATCCGGAGAAAATGAATTTGTTTTAATTTTTCTTTGTTCTTTGCTCCTAATATGCCCAGGGAATTTCTGGTTCACATATTTTTTGTTGGTATTACAATCTAGATTAAGTCTTCAGTTGTTTGCCCCTTATCAATTACAGCATTTACCCGGAAACCCCGGAAAACTACGGAAATCTGGAGAAAATGAGTTTGATTTAATTTTTCTTTGTTCTTTGCTCCTAATATACCCAGGGAATTTCTGACTCACATATTTTTTGTTGGTATTGTCATCTAGTTTAAGTTTTCAGTTGATTGCCCCTTACAAATTACAACATATCCCCGGAAAACCCGAACAACCACTTTTATACGGAGAAAATGACAATGTTTTATTTTTTAAATCTTTGTTCTTTGCTTCTAATATTCAAAGGGAATTTCTGAATCATATGTTCTTTTGTTGGTATTGCCATCCAGATTAAGGTTTCAGTTGTTTGCCCCTTATCAATTACAGCAAATCCCCAGAAAACTCCGAAAACCATGGAAGCCCGGAGAAAATGACTTTGTTTTAATTTTTTAAATCTTAGTTTTTTACTTCTAGTATTCAAAGGGAATTAGTGACTAATATGCTTTTGTGTTGGTATTGCCATGTAGATTAAGTTTTCAGTTGTTTGCCCCTTATCAATTACAGCAAATCCCCAGAAAACTCCGAAAACCAAGGAAGCTCGGAGAAAATGACTTCGTTTTAATTTTTTAAATCTTAGTTCTGTGCTCCTAGTATTCAAAGGGAATTGGTGACTCATATGGTTTTGTGTAGGTATTGCCATGTAGATTAAGGTTTCAGTTGTTTGCCCCTTATCAATTACAGAAAACTCCGAAAACCACGGAAGCCCGGAGAAAATGACTTTGTTTTAATTTTTTAAATCTTAGTTCTTTGCTCCTAGTATTCAAAGGGAATTGGTGACTCATATGGTTTTGTGTTGGTATTGCCATGTAGATTAAGGTTCCAGTTGTTTGCGCCTAATTAATTACAGCATATCCCCGGAAAACTCCGGAAACCTAAAAAATTCGAAGAAAATGAGTTCGTTTAAATTTTTTAAAAACCTTTGTTCTTTGATCCTAATATTCCCAGGGAACTTCTGACTTACATATTTTTGTTGGCATTGTAATCTAGATTAAGGTTTCAGCTGTTTGCCCATTATCAATTACAACATATCCCCGGAAAACCACGGAAATCCATAGAATTTCTAGAACTCGGAACTTGTGATTTACGGTCACTGAAACCGTTATTGCGAAGTACACAGTAGTAATTCTTCTGCTTCAAGTGTGTCCCTTGCAGGTTCAAAAGGGTGAGTATATGGACTACGAGATATCTGCCATAATTGTGATGGTCACATGCAAAGAAAAGGGGAATCATATCTTCTAAACATGCCAAGTGTAAGTCAAAGTTGTTTTCTTAAGTTGCTCGCTGAAATCTCAAAATCAATGACACTTTGTCCATATTACCATTCCAAAATTGTGCTGTTTTACCGAATGTCCCTTCTCTAACTTCAGTCAAGAAAGTTTGGTAGTGACTGTGGAAGGTTTGGTAAGTTAAATTAATTATCATTCACAGATGTCAAATTAGAATATGAAGTGTGTTCCTGTCAGGTTTCCAATCGCCTTCATTCCTTCAGCATCAGGATTTTTTCCAGTATTCTTTGTCATGCTGTAATTGGTAAGGGGAAAACAACTGAAACCTTAAACTATATGGCAATAGCAACAAAAATTATGTGATTCAGAAATTCCCTGGGAATATTAGTATCGAAGAGCAAATATTAAAAAAAAATTAAAACAATCTCATTTTCTGCGGATTTTCGTGGTTTTCAGGGTTTACGTGGATATGCTGTAATTGATAAGGGGAAAACAACTTAAACCTTAAACTAGATGGCAATACCTACAAAAAAACATATGAGTCAGAAATTCCCTGGGAATATTAGGAGCGAAGAACAAAGATTTTAAAGAAATTTTTAAAAAGTAAATTCCTCCGGATTTCCGTGGTTTTCGGAGTTTTCTGGAGATATGCTATAATTCATAAGGGGGCAAACAACTGAAACCTTAATCTAGATGGCAATACCAACAAAAAGCATACGAATCAGAAACTCCCTTTGAATATTAGGAGCAAAGAACAAAGATTTAAAAAATAATACATAGTAATTTTCTCCGTATATACGTGGTTTTCCGGGGTTTCCGGGGATATGCTGTAATTGGTAAGGGGCAAACAACTGGAACCTTAATCTATATGGGAATACCAACACAAAAACATATGGTTCACCAATTCCCTTTGAATACTAGGAGCAAAGAACTAAGATTTTTAAAAAATAAAACGAAGTCCATTTCTCCGGATTTCCGTGGTTTTCGGTGTTTTCCGGGGATATACTGTAATTGATAAGGGGCAAACAACTGAAACCTTAATCTAGATGGTAATGCCAACAAAAAACATGTAAGTCAGAAATTCCCTTTGAATATTAGGTGCAAAGAACAAAGATTTAAAAAATAAAACATAGTAATTTTCTCCGTATATACGTGGTTTTCCGGGCTTTCCGGGGATATGTTGTAATTTGTAAGGGGCAAACAACTGGAGCATTAAACTAGATGCCAATACCAACAAAAATGTGTGAGTCAGAAATTCCCTGGGAATATTAGGAGCAAAGAACAATGAAAAATTAAAACAAATTCATTTTCTGCGAATTTCCGGGGTTTTCCGGGGTTTCCGGCTAAATGCTGTAATTGATAAGGGGCAAACAACTAAAATCTTAAACTTGATGACAATACCAACAAAAAAATATATGTGTCGGAAATTCCCACGGGGGGGGGGGGGAGGGTTTCATATTGGCAGCCCATGGTCTATTATATGCACAATAAAAGTCGTTCCATTTTCACCAGGATGCTTGGAATCGGGTTTAAATTAGTCGGAAACCTGAAAAATGCAAAGGGGAAAAATATGACATGTCATAGAAATCCGCCTTCTAGTCATTATCAAACACGCGGCGTATGAGTGGAATAGTCCCCCAAAATATTGTGGTCATCAACTATTGAACCTCTGACCTCTTGAAGTTGCAAACCCCTAATGCACGCGAATCATTCATAAACTAAACCATTAATAATTAATGAAACAGCTAACATTCCGGCTTTAGAGTACATTCCACGATTGGAAAGCTGCCTGGGAAAACGATCTCAGATTCGATTATGCTGTTTCAAAGCTACCTGTGAACAATGATAATACGTACTGTTTCTCGACTGTTTGTTGAGAGATGAATATGATGTGAATTTTATTTGATAAATTCAGTGTAATTTTCAGAAATTATATAATTTTTCAAGGGAAGGAGTGGTTTGTTTGGATTTTTATTGTCCGCGATACTTCCAGAGTTAAACTATGAATATATTAAAGCTGGTGCCCGCTGCTTCACCCGCCATTATTAATTGACTCCAATATTTTTTAAGAAATTTACACTGGCAGTTTATTAAAAATGTTTGTGGTTCAGAGCTATAAAAATTGTAAGTAAAAATAAAATTAGAATATTTGTTCATTGTGTTATTTCACTTAGGCCTTATATAATAATAAACTGTTTTCCTAACGGTATTATATTTGTATAATATTGTGAAAGTTTACACTGCGAGAGACGAACATCGCCAAGTATAGGCCTACCTAATGTCTCACGAAGTGAGGGAGCAAGCATGCTATTTAGGGCCGTTGAATTACCAGTGCATATTTTCTTCTTTCAATTCATTATTGATGGAGAAAAAGGTTAACATACAGAAAAGGTTAAGTTTATGTATCCTTAAAGAGCTTTATGCAGCTTTTAGTGTTTAATGCAGTACCTACATCTAATAAACCAGGATAAGAATGGTTTCTAAAGACAATAGTTGGAAATACAGTAGGCCTACTTGAAATTGCCAGCAAAGTAGCTTAAAAAGAAATCAAATGTGGAAATTTGCTAGAAAATATCATAAAAAAGCAGAAATTTGCATAACTGAGGAAAATTCTCATTTTTAAATAAATGTCTCGTATTTTATGTAAATTTAAAGTAAATTTTGTTGGTAATTATCCTACCTACTTAGCCTATTTTCAGTAGCGGTCAAGTGCTGTTTTCTTGATGTTTCAAAGGCTTGTAGCTCCTCTATCCCTTTGAGTCACAAGATGATTTTGTTTTCATTTTAAAGTACACTATAAGGGCTTCTCATTCTGGTATTTTCAGATTTGTATCACCTGTCCCACATTACTTTTTGGGACCGAGAAAAAGCAAGATTTTAAATTATTTTCAAGTTAAAGCAAATTTTTTAGGGTGAAGGACCACCAGTAACAGCTCAGTTTTTTCCTACGCCTACTCCTCATACATAAGTGTAAAAGGAAAAAAAATTGGCCTGTTACTCCAAGTCCTTCATTGCTTTTTTAATGCCTAAACTTACGCAAAACAACAGTTCATGAACGAAGATTAGAGCCCCAAAAACCTCTGTTTGGACTTAACTTAAATCTAATTTAGTATGCACAAATGAAAGTCCATTCTTTCAGCTTTCCAATGAGCCCTATCTGACCATCCTACGGATTCAAATATAAATTCCACAGCTTTCAGAAAATAAGTATGAAATTACATTTTTTTACTTGTTCGTGTACTAAACAAATGCCTATATCTCAGGAGTAAAATTTCTTAGAGATATAAAAAGACTTGTTTTGGGGTTCAGAAGATTGGTATATATCACCTACCAAATTTCATCAAAATAAAAAATGGTGTGGCAAAAATCTTTCTTAAAATTTGTTGATTTAATATGGAATGACCCTTTTTCAATAAATTGCCATAAGAAATTTCACATTTTAAAAGGCGCAGTAAATTTTGAAATTTAAAATTTTTATCAAGCTGATTATATTTAACAACCATATGCAAATAATTATAACTAAAATAAATGGTGCAAAAATACGTTGCACAAACTTTCTCGCATATACGTGTTAAAGGCTAGCACAGAAAAAATTAAATTAAAGAGACAATTAAATTTTACTTACTACATTTTCATAAAACTAACAAGTATCTAGAACGGAAAGCATCAGGGTCGATCTTTATGTTCAATGCTATTTACCGTGAAATAATAATAATAATAACAACAACAATAATAATAATAATAATAACAATAATCAATGACAGTAAAACTGCATATTATTAGTACTACTACTACTACGGGAAAATTCAAATATAAGTCGCACCTTGGGATAAATCGGTCCCACCCAACCTATCTTCACCGATGCAGTTTCTTTTACTTTATACCACGATCTAGCAAATTCTTCTGTCCTAGTATTATGAAGAAACTCGTGATTGGACGTTGGAGGTGTGACGTCTTACCGCTAGACGAGAGGTGGCAGGCTGACAAACCTTGCGGGAGATATAATATGCCACATTTTCGAAACCTACAAACAGTGTATCGTACATTATTCGAAAATGCAAGGGCGCTTCGCTACGGCTCCCGCCTCCGCTTCGCGCACTTAACTATGTGGTTAGTGTTATGCATTATTTAGCTATATGCAACAGTATACATGGGCAGTTGGTCACTCTGCTTCGCTCAGAAACAAAATACATCACACAGTCCGTGGAAATGTGAATATAGAATGGGGAAGATTAAGGGGCGACTTATATTTGAATTTCGCCACCAATACTACTACTACTTAGGTTATATTGCACGCTTTAACTGCATGTAGGTCATATCACGTGTTTAGTATGTTTGCGTGAAACATTAGTCTATATCAGCGTTTCTTAAACTTTTTGAACCCGAGGACCTCTAAAATGTCTAAAAAACTTTACGGGCCCCTAATTTTACATCCCATTTTTTAAAGTAGGCTATATGTAGGCATATATTCTTAATATTTGGGGTATTAAATTATAGGTCGTTATAACGAAATACATTTGTTTTTAATCCGACGGAAACACAGTTATTGAATTGGAATGAAACTATTGACAGTAAAATTATATTTTGAACAGACTTTAATAGGCCTAAGTTATGTATTACCAATTTGATAATATAATTAGGAATTATGTTATTATCCACTTTTAATGAGACGGTTGAGCTTATCGCCTCTTGCAGAGTCCCTGGATTTTGGCTCAATATTAGTCAAATTTAGTCAAGATCAGCAGATACATTAAGTCGGTTTCTGTATTATGATTTTAGTTAAACGAGCGATGAAAATCCCTTCTCACAAAGATAGGTTGTTGAAAACTGCATGGCGCCTCTAAAAACAAATTCCGACAAAGTCTTATTTTTTAGGGTTTTGAATGAAAGAGGGAACCATAGACGTCAGTGCATCAGGGGTTTGAAACTGTGGTCCGTAACTGCAAAAGTAAGGAAAATTGCAATATGACCTGTATTTTCGAAGATTTTATAAACTTGGACATCAAGTGTCCATTTTATGTGAAAAATTTCTACTTCTTTACTTCCCACTTGCTTTATGATATGTTTAAATTAATTATGTCTGCGGACCATCTGCACCGTATTCTCGGACCACCAGTGGTCCGCGGACCATAGGTTGAAAAACGCTGGTCTATATTAACAACTCATTCGCGTCATGTTTCTATTGTTTAGTGATGTCTTCTTATGTGATATTCAGTTTAAACGATTATAATATCCAGTGACATAGCGGCGATGAGTTATGGAAAATAAGCAAGTCCTACAAACCCGGCGTTTGCCTTTGCGAACGACGGAACCATGAAAAACCCAAGTCAATTTGGGCGGCCACGAGATTTGATTTGAACTCAGGACCTCTTCCCTGTTAGCCCATAGGCCTACCACCTCGCTGTAATTGGTTTTAGTGTGTTCATTGCGACTGAGCTAAACTGATTGCATTTCACAACAATAAGTACATTAGGCCTATAGTTTTCTTGTTACTAGGGGCAACAAAATGTCATTCATATTTTAATTGAAATTTATGTTCTGAAATTCGCATTTAAGCTGTCCTTATTTCGTTGTTATCTTGATATCTATTAAATGTACAAAGAAATGTATTAAACAAAAAATGTTCATTTTAAATTTTTCTACAACTTTACTGTGATAGGTTTTCATGTATCGCCTACTGTAATGGATATAATCTAGAAAAATTGAAAATGGATACGAGTAAAGTACCCCTTAAGTCATTTTTGCAGAAATATGGATATAGCCATTTTATTAGTCATAGATAAGAGTTTCCAATTTTAAATTTTAATTAAAATCGTTAGAGCCATTTTTTAAAAAATCAAAATTTTTAAAAAAGTTTTCATGAAAAGTCCCCTTAATATTTCAGTTGTAAAACTAAATTTCTGGGCGGTTCGACAAAATTTTGAAAAAGTCCTTAATTCAAAAAATGAAGTAAATACAATGAACGGTTTACCCGCTGTGCTTGTCCACGGACAGACGGACAGACGGACAGACGGACAGACGGACAGACGGACAGACGGACAGACGGACAGACGGACAGACGGACAGACGTCATTCCAAAAATATTTTTTTCGGTTTCTAGGCTTCATGAAACGTGCTCTCCCGGTGTTATCTCGACTTCGATTTTTTGTCACGATCACAATACTTTCTCTATACTACGTATATGCGAGAAAGTAAAAGTAGGAAGTTAAGTGTCGACTGAAATCAGGCAATACTTGTTTTTATGCAGTTCAGAAACTTTTATCTTCTCGTATTCTGTCCAGAAATCTAAAAATAAAAATTTATTAGACCATTATCCTGCTGGTTGTATTATATGGATGTGAGACATGGTCGCTTACTCTTCGGGAAGAACATAATCTGAGAGTGTTCGAAAACAGGGGGCTTAGGAAAATATTTGGGCCTAAGAGAGATGAAAATGTGGACTGGAGAAAACTGCATCACGACGAGCTTCTCGTCAACAGATATAGTAAGGGTAATTAAATCACGGAGAATGAAATGGGCTGAACATGTTGCACGCATGGGGGAGGAAAGACATATCTAAAAAATATTGACTGGGAGACCCGAAGGGAAAATACCACTCGGAAGACCTAGACGTAGGTGGGAGGACAATATTAGGATAGATTTAAGGGAAGTAGGATTTGCGAGGGATGGTTGGATGGAGTTAGCACAGAATAGGGTTGAATGGCGGGCTCAGAAGCGCGGTAATGAACCTTCGGGTTCCATAAATTAGATAATATTCCTTTAGCTTGCTGAGGAATTGTCTATTGCCATTGAGTAAGTAAGTAAGTAATATCATCTACCTCTAAAAGTGCTTCTTTTACCTTCGATAACTTTTGAGAGCACTATTTATTAGCACTATTTATTAGATATTACTCCAAAGCGTATTTATATAAGACCGAACACATGACCTTTAGGGCACTGATGCTCGCAGAGACATCTGGGAGCTCACATTCGCATCCTCTCCTTATCAGCTTCAGTCGCAGCCTCCGCGATTCGTTATTGTCTATTCTGCTTTATAAACTGTTTCTTATCTCTATGTTTGTCGAGAATATTTTCATAAGGATAACTTTAGTCTCTCCCCCTTTTGAATTCCACGGCCATTTTGAAAGTGTTAACAACAAATAACAGCTTCATCGACAAAAAGTCGTTTGGAAGTCTGATGGCACTGCAGTATTATCAGTTCTACGGTAAGAACATGTTTTGCTTCCAGAGATAATGGATACAGTTGCATGACTGTTTTATTTCATGGTCCTCGTTCTATAAACTCCGGCAACGAAACAAAACTAAAACAAAACTTGTGTGAAACACTCACTTGGTTTATTTAACCTAAACATGGAGAATGCATTTTTAACTTTTAATTTTGCTTTCACATTATATTTCTTAGTAATAGTTAGTATTTTAGTAATAGTTTAAATCTTAGTAAGTAGCAAACTATTTAACATATTGTTTTTGTGTGTGTGTGTGTGTGTGTGTATTGTATTATCTCTAGAGAACTAGTTCTTAAGCCTTAAATAATAATAGTGTAATCATGTTTCTGTGTATCTGTAACGAGTTTATTCTAATACCTCGCCCAGATCCTCAAAATCACTGTCCATGGTTCTGGCTTAAACTGAAATAAGTCAGGGGGACCCTTGACTTGATAAAGTACGACTTATTTCGACAAATAAGTCTACTTTAGTGACTATGAATAGCAATAAGCTCGACTTTGTCAAGTCTGACTTTATAAAGTAAATACGTCATAAGTCCGACTTGTTTGTGTCAGAAACTCAACTTAAGACGAGATTAAAGTTCGACTTGGATATAAGTACGACTCATTGCGACTATGAATACCGGCCTAAGTCTAATTCTAATGCTAATTTATCGCTTCATATTCTCGTTTAACTATTGTGGTGTTAAATATGATAAACCACTCTTAAATTTTTTTTAGCAAGGATTGTTGTTGTAGAAATTTCCACTAATTCATATGTTCTATATTTAAGAGCTTGCGATAATTTTATTTAAACTTTAGCAAAACAGGATACTCTAGTATACAAGATAACAGGTACATTATACATTGTAATTGACATAAAACTACAGCCCTAATGCACCTTATGGTGAAATAGGACTAAAAGAAATTGTATATTAAATAAATAAATAAATTCATATTTCAACATTGAAAAGTGGCCACATTGCGGGATTACAAATTCAATTGTTATCTTAAAGAATGACGAAATTTTTTTTTGAATGTGAAGTAGTAGTGTGTTTTAAAGGTACGCCGTAGCGTAGTGGTTGAGGCGCTGATCTACAAACCGGAAGGTCGCGGGTTCGATTCCCGATGAGGTCGTTGAGATTTTTCAAGTGGCCTAATCCTTCTGGTGGCACTATGGCCCTGGGGTCGACTCAGCCTCCAACAGAAATGAGTACCAGGAGCAATCCTGGGGGTAAAGGCGGCCGGTGCGTAAGGCTGACAACCTTACCACCTTCATGTGCCGTATGTCCAAAATCTGGGAGCCTCAACCTCCTGGAACCCTCGGGGCCTCCATGGCCTGTATAGGGATCACTTTACTTTACTTTTAGTGTGATTCAAAAGATAGGGTAATCTAGAGCAGTATTTCCCAATTGGTGGTCCGTGGATCTCTGGGGGTTCCGTGGCAAGGCCTTGATTTGATGGGAAAACTGGGCACTTATCCAGTAAGGGCGGCAATTTTTTAAAAGGTGAAATTTGTTTGTAAAATAAACTTTATGCCAATTGAATTTAAAAGAATTAAACTTGAAACAACGAAAAACAATGTTAGATGTTCGCACAATGTTAGATGTTGGATGTATTTTTTCTGTGTTTCACAGAAACTCACAGTGAGTACCTCACTAAAAAAAAAAAAAAAACTGCGTCCCAACTTGCGATCAGTTAATGGCGGCTTCTGCTACTTCTCTATCAATTAACTCTTCCCTACCTCACACAAATTCGGGGATTTGCAAATTTGAAGCCAGCGACGATATCCAGGAGACTATGCAGGCGGTCATATATGTTATATTATAATGTTACAACATTCATTTCAATAATAGGCTATAACGAATTGAAATTTACACAAATTTCTTAATAAAAGAGACTTTCTGATTGCCTAATAGATTTCCAAATATGTAGGCCACATGTACTTGTCTTTCAAATTTGTTGTTCTCATATACCGGTATAAATATGTTGTTTTTACTTCAAATATGACTTATCACTAGGGTCCGGATGTTTATGGCCTAAAAAATTGAAATATGACTGCAAATATTACCTTAAAAATGACTAAATATGACTCAAAAGTCCTAAATATGACCTCATATAAGAACGTACTTTTTAAAGATAAATGTTGCAATTTAAAACGTTTAATGACACTAAACTATTAGGCCTACATCACATTAATTCAATCAGATAATCATTTTTTAATAATTTTACAGGTGATTTGCAGTTTTACTTGTAAAGAACTTCTAATCTGTTAATGTTTCCAGATACCACATGTCTATTGGAAGTAGTTAACAACAAGGAGGAAGAGGTATTTCTGCTATTACTTGTTATTGTCCCTTCACATTTCAGTTACAGTAAAACCAAAATATTCGTGACCCTTTTTCGAAAAATTTTTTATCGATAATTTAGTGCACATACTGCATAATTGGGCTCTTTTACCGAATTTATAACTGAAATATGACGTTAAATTAAAAATATGACCGAAATATGAAAAATACCGTGAAAATGACCGAAATATGACTTTATATGCAAAATAAAAACTGTCCGATTAGGATAACAAATGTGCAATTCATGTTTAATATGTGTTTGCGGCGAGAATGGAGGTCAGGATAATATTGCGAGTCGAGGAAAGAGTTTTTTTTTTTTCAATTTCCGAGATCCGTTATGCGCTTACGGAACGAGTATTGCATGCTATTTTTTGCACGATGATTATTTATATCAATTTATTTATATTAATTGAGATATTAGCTGAAAATATTATGTATATACACTATTGAAGATGGATTTTATATTTCAGAAAGTGATTCGCATGTGTTGGTTGTTATGGGGACCGAATATTTGTCCTGTTAAAGTCGCCACAAATTGGGGGGGGACCTTGGTTCCGGTCTTCGATAAAGGCTTGTATTATGATGGATTTACTTACGGCACGTGTGCTTTTTGTCATTTTTTCAGCACTGAGATTTCTTTTGTTTTCAAAGCGTGTGGGAATGTCAACTTAAGATCCACGGCAACAATATTCGTAAGTACCACTAATTAGTTACGTCGTGCAAAAAAAAAATATTACATTTCATAAATATAGGAACTAGGGATGGGTCGATACCAGATTTTTTCGATACTCGATACTCGATACCGATACATGATTTTTTCCTCGATACTCGATGCTTCGATACTCGATACCTTCAACATTTGCAGTTTCAATAAATAGGTACATTAGAAATTAAAATTTGAGAGAACTGTGTAATACCAACTAAATTAATTAAGTTTGCATATTTAATGAGAGAAAATTTAATATCATTAGTAGCCTATAATTATTTTTAAACTCTACATTAAAACTAAAATTAGCAAGTTTTTGTTAAAAAATACTAGCATTCTCACTTAATTGCAGAATTGCAGAATTACAAAAGTATCGAAAAAGTATCGAGCGAGTTTTCTGAAGTATCGTTCGATGCCGATACCATGCAAGTATCGAGAGTATCGAGGTATCGAAAGTATCGAGGACCCATCCCTAATAGGAACCCTACTAATCACCCTTAATGCCTTTGAGTCCAAGTAAAGAAAAACATTAAATTGCATTCTCTTTTTCATTTTAGAAAACAAACAGCTTTTGTCTTTCCTGAAAAAGTTTCTTTAATACACATGTGGGGTTCCTCAATTTGTGGTTCATTTATGAATAATCATAAGCATTACCATTTATAGCAATCAGTTCATCAGCTAGCACTTTATCGCTGCTTCATTATGGCTTCCCGTGCTCAATAAAACGCCATCGGCAAACTCAATTCCGCATCCAATTTCATAGCCTTGTTGAGAGCCATCTTGGTCTATTTATTTACACAACTAATTCAATCTCAAGCAACACGACAAGCAGGATTTAAGGGCCTCAATAAATTTGCTCCTCTGCCGTATTTACTTTGATTCGTATCGCTGGCTTCCCTTCTCCCTATTTTCTAAAGCCTTTAAATGGCGGCTGCCAAACAATGAAGACAAATGACTGTCAGCGAGCGTGTTCTAATAAGAGCAGAGCGGAATTAAAGCTATTGATCACCCGCCGCTAGGGGCGCAGGTGTCGCGCACAATAGCGGGGAAAACCATTATGGCGGACGATTAATAAGTCGGGAACTGCCTGATTCCTACCCAATACAACACTTTATTAAGGCACGCCGATTTTTGTAGTAGATTTACAGCAACTGAATCCAAACATTTACGGTTTTCCATGCTACAAAAATGCATAGTCTATTACGGAGGATATAAAAAAAGCACATTAGCGTGATTACATGTCGATTTCGTTTTAAAAAGGCATTGTTGTCTATGCGCGCCAGCTGGGGGCCGCTATGTGAGTTATCAATATTATGATCAGATCCACAACTCCCCTTCCTGAATCCATGCTGTATATTTTTAAATTCTCTGAAACATACGCCTAGCTTACATGTATTTGTAAATATGGCTGAAACATTTATTCAGGAGTATTACAGTTGAATATAATACCGTAATTGACTCTTAAATTCATAATGTATTCTATGGGAAACACTAGTTTGACTTAAATTTGTAATAATATTTCTTTACTCTGTACAGTTATAGGTAGGCTTACATTTCACCGTTATATTAAATAATTTTTAATTTTTCAGAAAATCTTATATACCTATAATTAATTTAGTATTCTCTCTGTTTAACCACAACCACAAAAAGATTAAAAAAATGCAGGTTCTAAAATATTAAAATTTTACAAGAAAATGAACTCAGAAGTAGACAAAAATTACAGGATCCTATAACAAGGCTTACTAGAACATAACTAGCAGATTAAAGTATAAAAAATTGACCAAGTTAATTTTAAATTACACGTTTTATAGGAACATGAAAAAATTAATTCAGATGCACTTATCACTTCCTATAGGCATAACATTTTTCTGGTTTCTCTGACACCTTTTATTTTTTAATGCAAATAATGAACATATTTTTCTACAAACTAGACTACTTTTATACAGCTAAAGTTGTTATGTTTAATGCAATTAACTTTTATATATCGCATATAAAATATTTTGAAATTTGATTAATATTTCATGACACATTTTCTTTAATTTTATACTAGTGGACATCATTGTAGTTTACTTTATGCATATATGCATGTAAAATTAGTGTAAAAAATTTCAGCCTTCTATCTCTAATGGTTGTGGAGCTACCTAACAATATGTGTGTAAAATAAGAGTTACCAGGAAATTCAATTTTAAGTTAATAGTGAATTTCTCATCTGACCTTTCTAAGGGTGTGGCTCAGAGCATGTAAACATATTTAAATGCCCATTTAAATGGCACAAATAATTTTCAAACCTTTATAAACTATATATCAATGGATGCAGAAAATTCAGCACAATTTTTTAGTGCTATAAACAAAAAAAACATAAATTTATAAATAATTCACGTACATACAGTATACCCCTTTTTTTTTTTTTTTTTTTTATTTAAAGAATTATATACAATCCGTGTTTTACCTAATGGTATATCACGGAATATTTAGATTGTAAATACATATTTAATAAGTTTTATTCAAGTGTGCGGAAGATGCTCTTGAGGAATTCTGCGACTTCAATTGTGTTGAAATGAAGCTTCAGAACCATTGGTAGTGGACCTGTGCGTAAAACAGCTGGTCGATCTCTTGAATACTTGCTGCATTCTGTCATCAAGTGTATGGCAGTCTGTGGAAGTTTCTCAGGGCAGCTACAGAGTGGTGAAGATCTTATGTTCATTTTGTGGAGGTAGGATTGAAAGCGGCCGTGATTTGTAAGAAACTGAGTGGTTATGTGGTTAGGCCAGAGGGATAAGGACATTCTGTGATGTATGTTTGGGATGAAGGTTTTGGTATGAGAGGCATCACTGGATCTGGTATAGATGGAATTCCAGATAGTGGTGTAGTGGTCAGTTAACAGCTGCTTGCTCCGAGTTATGGGAATAAATGTGTAGTCCAAGGTAGTATTGTAACTGGCAGCAATCTTCGCAAGGTAATCGGCTCTTTCGTTCCCACGTAGTCCTGCATGACCTTTGACCCAGTGAAGAGTAATCTTCTTTGCCTTGTTGAGGGTGATGATTTTTTCTCTGAGTTTAACTGACATCGGGTGGGTTGTTCTTTTGTTAGCGATGGCAAGAAGAGCTGCTTTCGAGTCTACATGAATGGCATAGCTTGAGGTGCCGTTTTTCTGTTGTTCTATCCATTCCACAGCCATAGAGATACCCAGAAGCTCAGCCTGGAAGACAGAGCATTCTAGGTCTAATCTTCCTACTCCAAGGAAGATCTCTTTCGAGTTTTTCATGGCTACCATCCCTGCACCAACATGGTTTTCAGTTTTGGAGCCGTCTGTGAAAATAAGAATTTCTGCTTTACCTACGGCTCCTGTAGTATCAATGGTTATGTGGTTATCTATAGGATGGATAGGTTTGGACCTTGTTTGAATTTCTGTTCTTTTTAGTAAAGGAATTACTGCATTTGTGGCTTGACCTTTGGAGATGGCTTTGATGTCGTTATGTAAGTGTACAGCTGCATCTATGGGCATTGTGCAGGCTATTGCTTGCAGAGCGTTGTTTGAGACAGTTCTGTACGCTTTTGTTGCAAAAATCAGAAAGGATCTTTGTATTTGACGCAGTTTGAGTCTGGCCCTTTGAGATATAGAGATATTCCAGACCTCCGCAGCATACATTAATACGGGAAGAATGGCATGATTATATATCGTCATCAGGTGTGAAAAGGAAAGGCCCCACGTGGTTTTGGAACATCTCACAAGGCTGTTGCGTATGTGCGCTATTTTATTCTCCAGATATAGTATGTGAGGGTACCAATCCATCTTATTGTCCAGCATTATTCCCAAGTATTTCATTTTGGCTACAACTTTTAGCTCCCATGCCGTAACTACGGGATTGCTGATGTATTCTTCCTTCTTTCTTATGTACATAGGCATCAGTGCCGATTTGTCCTGAGCTATTTCCAATTTGTGTTTACTACACCAGTCCTGCGTAATTTGGAGCGCTGTTTGGAGCGTGGAAAGAATGTGAGAATGAGAGTTACCTCTGAACAAGAGCATTATATCATCGGCATAAACCACAATCTGCAGATCGGGTACATCTGCCAGTCTTGATATTAGTTCGCTACCAATGATATTCCATAGTGTGGGACCTGCGACCGATCCCTGGGGGCAGCCTTTGGTGACTACTTTTGAGATTGAAGTACTGCCTAAGGTGAAGTGCGCTGTACGATCCTGAAGGAAATCCCCAATGATATTGAAAATATTGGAGGGACAGTTTAGTTCTCGTAAGCGAGCTAGGATACTAGGGTGCCAAGCGTTGTCAAAAGCACCGATGATGTCAAGGGTAAGGAGGCAGCTTTTTAGACCAAGCCTTCTGCACTGGTGAACATGGTCGGATACCGCTGTTATAGCATCCGTAGTAGATTTACCTGCTGTGAAACCGTACTGTTGCGAGGGAACTTGATTACTAGATATAAGGAAATAGTTTAATCTCTCCATAATCAGCTTTTCCAGGCATTTGCCTGGAATTGATAGTAGGCTGATACCTCGATACCCTGTTACAGATTGCAATTTACTCCTGTCCGTTTTGGGAATTGCAATCACGTTCGCCTTTTTCCAAACTTCAGGAAAGCATCCTAGGTTTAGACATTTATTGAAAATTGTCTTCCATAGGTTGGGTAATGTCTTGTGTATATTCTTGACAATGGCACCATCAATTCCGTCAGGTCCAGGGCATTTCTTGTCGTTGAGTTTAGTTACTATATCTTCTATTTCGTGGTCTTGAAACTCAGGTTCTAGGTCAGTATCAGGAGCCCTATTACCCAGGTTTATACTTCTGATGGTCCGTTGTTCGTCACTGTCTAGATCAGGGATATCATCAGGGAAGAATTTATCGAGAAGGACTTTTGCTGTGTCTGCCTCTGACGAAGTTGAGGATCCATCAGTTCGGGTTAATGTGGAAGGGGGTGAACGTTTGGCGAAACCTGTTTTGCAGTTCTTGTACATTTTCCATGGCGATTCTTTTATGCTTTCTGTACAAAAGTGTTTCCAGGATTCTTGCTTTGCTTTGAGCATTTCCACTTTGTACTGGTTTCTTAGGGCTTTAAACCTGGTGTCGTATATCTCTTTAAGTGATGAGTTTTTACATCTCTTAGTTCTACGTTTAGCTGCGTTTGTTTGTTTCCTAAGAGCATTTAGTTCTGGCGACCACCAAGGCTTAAAGTTGGATGTTGGTAAGAAAGGTGGGAAGCAGCTTCTATTAATGTCATTCAGTTGTTGCCATATTGTTGATATGGCATCATTCAGCTGTCGGCTTGTGGTTGCATTGTTTAGCTGGGTCATCCAAAATTTACCGATATGATACATTTTATGGTGGAACAGATTCCAGTTCCCTACTTGAGTGGCGAACTGCCTGGTGGATTTGCTTGTTTCTCTGATCAACTTTTGGGGAGAAGTGGGAAACGACACTTCATAGGTTATAAGGTTGTGGTCTGATTGAGTGTCATCTTCACTGACATGCCAGTATACCCTTAATAGCCTATTAAGATGTTAGTTAATATATTTTTCTTGCTCTGTATTTACCTCTTGAAAAATGATCTAAGTGGAGTGGAAGGGAAGGCCCTATAGCATTAACTCTGCCAGAAAATATAAAACATTATTATTATTATTATTATTATTATTATTATTATTATTATTATTATTATTATTATTATTATTATTAGACTAATATAGAAAAGAAACTGGAAGAAAAAATTAAATTACAAGTAAAATAATTGTAAGGAACAAGAAATAAACTGCGAGCTTAATCATTCTGTTAACTGTTTTCTATGCAGTCCGGCACGGGTTTCTATGTACTTTGCCTACTTTCAGAGTGTAATAGATTATGGTCATTTTTGCTGAGTTCGATTCTCTCTGTTTCCAAATTTTCAAGATCTTAATTTTACAGAAGAGATCCATAAGATCAATCGTTAACTCGGAACAGACTGCTCCTTGTAGACAGCTTTTTAAGAACTTACAGTTTATGACTATCATTAATCTATACATTTTTTTAGTTAATTTCTTACGTTTTGTTCGATTGTCCTATGTTCGAAACAAAAAGACTCCAGCAAAAATTTGCTGATTGAAGATTGTGACGGAATTTTCATGTGTCAAAAAATTTTAACGAAGCAATGTTATTATAATCATTTTATGCAGTATCTAACATATATTCACAACCATATGTAATTAATATTCTATATTTTACTGTATATATTGCTGTGTAAGCTATAACCCTAACATGCCTTTTCTGGCAAAATGGGGTTCATAAAGATTTGGAAATACAATAAATAAAATAAATAAAGAATTAATTTTAATAATACAAAATGCTAATTTTAACTAGCAGGTACCCGCGGCTTCGCTCACGATAATTCATTCTAAAATTAAAAATTAAGAACAAAATAATTAAAACGTATTTATTAACATTTAAATTCCAATAATTCATAAACTAAACGATTAATAATTATAATGAAACAGCTAAAAATATTCATATGCATATACAATCCACGATTAGAAAGCGCCTCTATTGTATTTGACACTATAAACAAAAGAATCGACCAGGGTGAGCTCACAGAATCAAAAAGATCGATAATCCCTTGCGATATATTGAAAAAATCGCGATGCTTTTATTTGCAAGTTATGACAAAAAAAAAAAAAAAAGGCCAAAGCCACCTGGAATTAATTTTGCAATTGAAATTTATTACCGAAAACTGATGCTTCGATAGCGCAAAAAATTCACGTTTTCTGCCAGTTTTTAAAGCATAACTCGCGAGCGAAAGCGAAAATTAAAAATGTAATTCATGTATTCGGCCACCCTTCAATCCATCTATGTTTAAAATTTCAGGTCTCTGCGTGCAGATTTCGCTGGACAGCGCGCACAAACACTTCCTCTTATATACAGAGTGTTAATGAATAACACCGAAATATTTTACCTGTGTATAGAGGGGACATAGACAAGCAACTTTTATTAGGAGATTTTTGCTCTATGGATTCAATTCTTCCTGTTATAACATAAAATCTCCCAAGGTTATGCACGCCACTGACTTCTAACACTTGAAATCATGGGAAACAAAGGAACAGTGAATATTGTGTTGTGGTCGGGAAAATTGTAAAAAAATGACATCTATATCTTGCAACACTGAGGGAAAAAAAAGACAAACGAAACATTTTTGTTAGCTCTGGAATTAGAAATAAAAACATAATGCAGTGGTGACCAGTCATGTGATTAGTCTGTAAATTTTGCAGATTACAGAAACACTAAATTATGATATAGCTGTTGACGATTGATTAAGAGTCAGGTTTTTATCGATCAGTAGGGAGGCATGAAGTCAATTTAATGAACATTTTAACCCTATTTCACGTAATTATTGACTTATGAGCATCAAATTTTAATGACTTTAATGCCCTATAGCATACACATTTTACGTCATAGAGCAAAAATCTCCTAATAAAAGTTGCTTGTCTATGTCCCCTCTATACACAGGTAAAATATTTCGGTGTTATTCATTAACATTCTGTATATGTAGAAAACACAATAAAGATATCGGTAAAGTCTCTTGTCCACAGTATAGCATAAGCTAATATGTCAATCATGTCATGATGAACTATAAATCTATCTTACAAAACTAGGTCAGACATGAATGATCATCATTATGCTAAGGATAATTCCTAGACCCAACACCCCAAAAGCAATAAAATCCGGTAACCCTGACCGACTTTTCTTTCCTAAACGTCACTTTCTCACGAAAATATGACCCACAATATGGACGCTTTTTCAAGGCCATAAACTCTGCCTTCAGCTTTTATGGAGATTCTATTATTTTCACTTTTATAATGAATAGAGTTTGACCCTGACATAAAATTTTATTTCTATGCTGTTGGGCTTTGCAAAAAGTTAGGCACATTCCTTCGTTTTTGCACGTTCTTGCTACCTCAACAAAAACAAAAATATAAAGTGGTCCATATGGTAGCGTCTTGTACTCGCATTTGGGAGGTCCTGGATTCAAGTCCCGTGGCCGCCTAATTTGAATTGCGTTCCTTTATGGTTTCTCGAGTCGTAAAGGCAAATGTCGAATTGGATATTTACATACCATGACGATCCCCGCTATTTCTACGTATCATACATACTCATACATACATACCGGTACATACATACATACTCAATGGCAATAGAGTATGCTTCAACAAGATAAAGGAATATTATTTATTTTATGGAACCTAAGTTTCATTGCCGCGCTTACCTGAGCCCGCCATTCAACCCTATTCAACTCCATCCAACCATCCCTCTCAAATCCTACTTCATATCGTTCATATGGCAGCACTGGAGCTTAACTGGGAAATCGATTACAAAAATAACTTATTTTCGGAAAATCATAATTGCAATTATCACTGATTAAACAAAAGCATTCTGGCACTTTGTTACATCGGTTTACTTGTTTTTATTTGTAATTATATTGTTTTCTGTAGTAATTTTAAATTATTATTAGATTCGCTTTATTCGTTTAATAATTTAAAATTAGCCTACTACAGAAAACAATATAATTAAAAATAAAATCAGGTAAACTGATGTAAGAAAGTGCCAGAATGCGTTTGTTTAATCAGTGATAACTGCAATTATGATTGTCAGAAAATAAGTTATTTTTATAATCGATTTCCCAGTTACGCTCCACATCGATTCATTAAGCAGGGCTTACGGAAGAACAAAGGCATAGTTTGATAAGCATATGTGAAGGAATATGTGGGCAGTGTTATTTGTCAAAGCTACCTGTATTGCAACTTCCAAAGCCGTATATGAACACAGTAAAACAATATGTTGTCATGAGAAGTGGTTTGTATTTGATAAATCCTTTCTAATACCCGTAAATATCATAAAATAGGCACTAAATTGGGAGTTACTCATGTATCGGTCACCGATTTGGTCCAAAATCAATAGACTTCTTCTCATGGACGTTATAAATGCCTATACCAAGTTTAAATATAATCCTATAATGCGTATTTGAGTTACAGGCATGGACAGACATACAGACAGACATACAGACGGACAGACATTCTCCCAGCCTCTACACAATCTCATAAAGTAACATCTGGGAATTATTAAAATTATGTAATTCTTACAATTTATGTAAAACAGTTTCAGTGCTAATAAATATATAATTCTAATTGATTATTTTTTTCTTAAATAAATGATTTAAATAAAATATCTAGCAACTGAGTAAATATGATGCCAAGCAACATAATTTTTGCACACTTACCAAAACGCAGGCTAACAAAGACAATGCAGCATTATGAAACTATGGCCTTAAAACTCTACTATAAGTTTGCAATATAAATATTTTAAATTAAAAAAAAAAAAACTATTTTTATATAGAAAATTAGAAATTGGCTGCTAAAGAAAGCCTTTTATGTCTTGAATGAATTTTTTATATGCGACTCAGTAAGTATCTGAACATTATATTGTTTATATCCATTTTATTCTAGACTTTGTCTATGGCATTACTATGTTCTACAGAATGCAATAATAATAATAATAATAATAATAATAATAATAATAATAATAATAATAAAAATAATCAAATAGGAGGATAGGCTAATGCAAACAGAGAAAAGTTTAGGAAAGCAATATTTGATGGCGAATTTCCAGAGAAACCTAAGAAGAAAACGGGATGTAAATAAACAAAAAAATCGAAACACCAACATCACCAAAAAATAAAGAACTTTTCTAAATACAAAAAAAAAACTATTTCCCATTGTCCTAAACTGTCCTAATCCAAAAGAAAGAAAAAATAATAACAATAAAAATAAAAATAATAATAATAATAATAATAATAATAATAATATGAGTAATAATAATATAATTGCGGGCGATGCAGTGGGCAGATGCTAGTACAAAATAAAAGTATCTCAGTAATTTCAGCCACTAATGAAGTAAAGGCAGCACTTTCTACGCAAACGAAACTTCTTTTTTTGAAGCGAGAAAAATTGGAGTTAGGAAAGGTATAGGCTATTAGAATGGTTGTCTGGGAACACGACAACAAAGCCAAAACAAATACATTTATCAAAATGAACGTCTGCTTGCCCGTAGCGTTGTGGCCAGCATTGAGCCTTCTCTCATTAGCTCCGGTTGTGTTCGACTCCTGTTGTAAATAACACGACGTCAACACACACAGAAACAAACAGTCAAACACCGTGAGAAACTCGCGCGAGCCTTGACCAATATTTCCACAACGCTCCTTGTAAAACTCACTGGACGTATCCAATCTCTCTATTGCCCAAGCTTGCTGCACTTTTTGCTAGCTAAACAATAGTTTCTATAGAAAAACTAGTCCCTACCCATTCCAAGAACTGGAGTGGTATGATGGGAAATAGTTGACTGCTTTCGTTAATTATCGTATGTCCTTCAAGCTGCATTTTCATTAATATTTTATCAAAAAAAGTGTATTCTACAGCTACTGTTTTTCCTTATGCATAAATGTTTGTAGAAACTCTGTCTTGCCTGGTGAACAACTGAATTCGCGCTCTATCACGGCCTCTTATTCTATTTATGAGAATGTGAATTGAGAAAGATGTGTTGTTGGCCATGTTTAAAGCAAAGATATATATAAATAAATTTAGGAAATTATTGTTAAAGGCGGAAAGTGCAATAAACGTTTGCAGTCACTTTTTTTTTGTCGTTTTTTCTAAGTTTGTCCATACTTATTAGTTATTATATTCCCACCTTTCTCCAAGATTTGGCCAATACAAAATACAGGGTGTTAATGAATAACACCGAAATATTTTACCTGTATATAGAGGGGACATACACAAGCAAATTTTATTAGGAGATTTTTGCTCTATGACGTAAGATGGGTATGCTATAGGGCAGCGTTTCTCAACCTATGGTCCGCGGACCACCAGTGGTCCGCGAAGATTGTGCAGATGGTCCGCAGACATACTTAAAAAAAATCATAAAGCAAGTGGAAAGTAAAGAAGTAAAATTTTTTCGCATAAAATGGACACTAGATGTCAAAGTTTTTAAAATCTTCTAAAATATAGGTCCTATTTCAAGTGTCCTTACTTTTGCAGTTCCAATCAAATTAAATATTTTTAAATTTTGCGACAATGTTAAATTTAACGACTATGCCTGCTTCTGAACTGGCAATCCTGGTTCCTCAGTAGGTCTTCAGACATGCTAAGTTATATTATTATGGTAATAACTATTAAAGTATGTTTAAAGTATAATTTTACTGTCATAGTTTACTTCCAATTCAATAACTGTGTTTCAGTCGAATTAAACAAAATATTTAGATTTATTACGTCATAATGACCTACGATTAATACCCGACATTTTAAGAATATACGCCTACATATAGCCTACTTTTAAAAATGGGTTGTAAAATTAGGGGTCCGTAAAATTGTTTAGACATTTTAGAGGTCCTCGGGTTCATAAAGGTTGAGAAACGCTGCTATAGGGCATTAAAATCATTATAATTTGGTGCTCAAAAGTCAATAATTATGCGAAATAGGGTTAAAATTTTCATTAAATTGACTTCGTGCCTTCCTAATGATCCATAAAAACCTGATTCTTACTCATTCATCCACAGTTATTAAATAATTTAGAGGTTTCATAATCTGCAAAATTTATAGACTAATCACATGACTGGCCGTCACTGCATTATTCTTTCTTTTATTCCTAACTACTGACTACAGTGTTAAGAACGAAGTTCCTTTGTTTTTCATTTTTTGTTCTAATGCTAGAAGTCAGTGGCGGCCAAGCCCTGGGAGATTTTACGCTCTAACAGGAAAAATTGAATCCATAGAGCAAAACTCTCCTAATAAAAGTTGCTTATCTATGTCTCCTCTATACACAGGTAAAATATTTCGGTGTTATTCATTAACATCCTGTATAAAAAATTAAATTAAAAAGTACTTTTCTAACCGTAAAGACTTAAGAAAAACTGAAAATATGTATTTTTAGTCAGAATTCTTGGAAACTCAATAGTAGACTAATTCCCCTTAAGCAGTTCTCAGTACATATAATCTCCATAGTTCACGCTATAAAAATGAGTTATTAGGTTGGAGGATTATGTTGACCTCTTTGATTTGCCGACATGCACTTAAAATCCAATTTCTTGTCACTGAACACAGCGCTTACTGATACGGAATTATCGTAAAACTAAACTAAAAACTTTTACAACTTCTCACTACCAGTGTCACATAATTAAGTATGAATAAATCAGAAGCAAGAAGGAGATAAGCCGGCATTCGTGCTGTCAACAGCAGCAGTAGCAGGTATTATACACATGTGTTAGTCTCGTCTCACAATCTCACATACATTCTTCCTACAGAATGTGTCACATGTATACAGAGTGTTCCCGAATTGCTCGAAACCTACACAAAAAGAACTTGTCTAATACTAGGAGGTGCCCGTGGCTTCGCCCACGATAATTCTTTTAAAAATTAAAAATTAAGAGCACAATAATAATTATTAAAGCATTATATTTATTAACACTTGCACGCGAATCATTCATAAACTAAGCCATTAATAATTAATGAAACAGCTAAAATTCCGGCTTTAAAGCGCCCCCTGGGAAAACTATATCAGAATCGATTATGCAGTTCCAAAGAACCTATAAAGGAGGCCATGGGTGAATACATAATACATATTGTTTCTTAACTGTTTATTGACATGAATATGATGTGAATTTTATTTTATCAATTCAGTGTAATTTTCAGAAATTATATAATGTTTCAAGGGAAGGAATGGCTTATTATCAGCGATATTTCAAGAAATAAAACCATGAATATTTTACAGCTGTTGCCCCCGGCTTCGCCCGCCATTATTCATTGACTCCAGGATTTTTAAGAAAATCACACTGGTAGATTATTAAAAATGTTTGTGGTTCAGAGCTATGAAAATTGTAAGTAAAAATAAAATTAGAATATTTGTTCATTGTGTTCATTTCACTTAGGCCTTATATAATAAAGAAACGGTTTTCCTTCCTAATTTTGTAGTCGTCATGAAAGTTTGCAATGCGAGAGACGAACATCGCCGAGTATACCCGATATCTCACGAAGCGGGCGAGCAAGCACGCTATTTAGGGCCGATGAATTGTATAAGAGTAGATAATATTTTTGCGCTGGTGTTTCCGAACAAACTCAATGCCACCTGTTAACAAGACAGTATTCACTTGTGAAATTAATTGAAGATGGCCATGCTAGGTTGCCATAGCAAACTGGATAAGAAGAGCAACGTTTAAATACAGGGTATACAAACTTGGAGAGTTTGTACGGGAGATAAAATGAAGCTATTATTTTATGTGAAAAAGATCTGACAGGTTCTCCCGCTAGGGGTCCTTAAAGGGTTTGACAGTGGATGGTGTGACTGTATTCAACCTACCGTGTGATGTATGTTTTACACATTTTGTTGAAAATGTCGTCCGTTTACATTAATGCACAGCTGGCACCTGCGTGCAAATGATTGTCTCACACGTTCAAAACAACTAGGTGCCTCACGAATAATAATTGCTGCAGCTTCAGCCACACGGGCAACCAGCTCTTCTGAAGTATCTATTGGTGTTTCTTACACCAAACGCTTCATCTCCCCCCACAAAAAGCAGGATATAGAACTGAGATCAGGAGAACGTGGTGGCCACTGTACTGACCCACCCCTCCCAACGGAGAATCTGTCAGATATTTGTCACATAAAAAAAGAGTTTAGTTTATATCCTCTACAAACCCTCCAAGTTTGTATACGGAAATTTTTTTACACCCTATCAATCATGACAGTCAAACCTCTTTATGACGAAGATCAATATAACAATAAACCCGCGTTTAGCAATATTTTTCTTTGGTCCTGGCAAATTTCCTATCTTAATAATGTTAAATTTCACTCAATACAACGATGAAGCTATTTTAGAAACACCCTTTTGGAACAATATTTTGATGTTAAATTGCTATTTCAAACCATTGTTTTAGGCCTATGAATGGGAGATAGCATTAAATTAGGTAGTGTCCATCCGGGCCATCAAGATTTATTTTCTAGGGGCCTGATAACTAAAATTCTTTAGAAATTCCAGAATATAAAGGTTGAGAAAATAAGGTCAATGATGGTAAAATCATCCCTTACATGTGCAGAAACATCTAAGGTGAGTTTGGTTGTTACTTCAATATGCGCATTTATCATTTGTAGCTTAAACACCATTCCAACCATATGGTTTTAGTTTTTCCTTAGCTATAGGGCGAATTTGCTTTTCTTCCCTTTTCCCACTCTCTTACGAGTTCGAAATTTCTGGCATAGGTCCATGTGGTCTTTAAGATTTGGATATGTGAACAATTATTTTTCGCCTTTCTATACGTCTCTTCCTTGAATTATCCCATGGATAATAATTTAATTAATTTAATGTTTTTGCAAAATTAATAGCTAACTTAAATTTTAAAATTAATGCAATTGCTCATATTTTATAGGGACATGCAAAGTCTATAAAATGTTACGAGTATTTAGAACTGATGAAGCGAGCAAACAGGAGAAAATTCTTTAAAAATAGAAACTGTAGATCACCAAAATGGTTAAAAAGTGATTATCCGATTGAATTCATATGTTGTAATAATTTAGTGTCTTGAACTTTTAAATTGGAACTTTCTTCAAAATACATTATTTTATTAGGTCATATTTAGGGCTTTTGGGACATATTTAGTCATTTTTAAGGGCATATTTGCAGTCATATTTTACACTTTTTAGGTCATAAACATCCGGATCGTAATTATAACCATACGCTAGCGCTGTATCTTAGGGCAGCGTTTCTCAACCTATGGTCCGAGATGGTGCAGATGGTCCGCAGACATAATTAAAAAAAGATCATAAAGTAAGTAAAGTAATAAAAAATGTTTCACAAAAAATGGACACTAGATGTCAACGTTTTTAAAATCTTGGAAAATACAGGTCCTATTGCAAGTTTCCTTACTTTTTCAGTTACGAACCTCAGTTTGAAACCCCTGATGCACTGACGTCTATATGGTTCCCTCTTTCATTCAAACCCCTGAAAAATAAGACTTTGTCGGAATTTATTATTAGAGGCGTTCTCTTACCAAGGGTTTTATTGTTGTAGGTGCCCGGTAAACCTGTGTTATAATTCCTAATTATATTATCATATTGGTAATACATATTAAAGTCTGTTCAAAATATAATTTTACTGTCAATAGTTTACTTCCAATTCAATAACTGTGTTTCCGTCGAATTAAACAAAAAATGTATTTAGAATTATTTCGTTATAATGACCTATAATTAATACCCAAATATTATGAATATTATGAATATAGCTTACTTTTAAAAATGGGATGTAAAATTAGGGGTCCGTAAAAAAATTTAGACATATTAGAGGTCCTCGAGTTCAAAAAGGTTGAAAAACGCTGTCTTAACGGATTCTCCCTGTACAAGAACTGCGGAGTGACTTTTTGATGGCACTGTAAAATATAAATGTCCTGCTTGTGAAACAGGGTGTACCACTTGAGTGAGTGTAGTAAGTGCATGTAATGGCGTCGCAACATAAGAGCCGGAAGATAAAACCGGAATTAACAACAAATTACTAGACAGACACCCCCGGCTTGTAAGTAAAGAGCTTCCTTCTTTATCGAGAGCGCCCATAACTTATACACAGCTTGGATGTATCAGTGATCAATTTACACAGGAGCAGCCGGGTTATGAAAGTGCCCCAGTTACACACAGATAACTAAACTTCATTTGTGTGAGTGACATTACATCCTGGTTTAAATAGTAATAAATTATATGCTATTATTTCTGTTGTCATTTTTGTTAAAACCTTAGTTTTTTTTTTTTAATTCAGCTGTGTTTATACTCCTTTTAGCTGCGAAGCCACATTAGGAGTTCGAGATGTTTGTCTATACAATAGGGTAGGCCATGGAACTATAGATTGTAAATTGTTTTATAATGTTAGTGTATTGTATGGAGTAAAATTAACTGATATTAATTTAAATGGATATGATACAGGATGAAATGGTGAGGATGATTCATGGTATTTAAATATCAAATTCGGCATTTGCCTATACGACTGGGGAAACTATGAAAAAAACCCATGTCAAATTGGTCGGCCAAGTGATTTGAACTTGGGACCTCCCGAATGAGAGTCCAAGACGTTACCATCTAGACCACCTCGCTCGGTTTTTAAATGTTTTGTTACAAAAGCAGGACATTATGATTAGGACCCGGAAGTTGATGATCCAAAAATGCTTAAAAAATGACCTAGGCCTTTAAAATAACTTAATTTTATAAAAATATGATATTAAAAATGTTGATAAAATAACTTATTTATAAATATGTTTTTTAGAAAGAGAATATACAATAGTCCATTAATAATAAATAATAAACAAGGACAAACATCTTATATAATTTTATATTACTTCTTTTATTATTGTTCCTGTGTTTTCTATTATTGTTACGTTATTATAATTATATTAATGAATGCCTCATATCTAAAAAATTATGAGATAGCTTTGTCAGTAATGTTAGAAAAGTCCATTCTGAAGTTTTCTCCAGTCCCCGTTATCATCTCTCTTAGACCCAAATATTTTCCTAAGCACCCCGTTTTCGAACACTCTCAGAAAATGTCTTAGACAAATAAAATATCAAGAACTTGACATAGACTGTTCGTATATTTGCTTGACCGCCTGCGTGATCTCGTGCTTAGAGATTCACAGGCCCGGATACTTCATAGGGTTTTTTCTAAGATAGGGAGGTCTGGAACGGGGTGCACTCAGCTTCGTGATTAAAACTGAGGAGCTACTTGATGGAGAAGTAGAGGATCCGGTCACAGGAACTAACAATAACGGTGGTCATGCTGATCACATGCCCCTCAATCCTGCCATCTTCCTTTGGCAGATGACGCAGCGGTCGGTTGGCAGGCTTAGTCCCTTCAGGGGATGTACTGCCACGGAGTTTTTTTTTTAATTTTTATTGACTTTAAGCGATGTTTCGACAAAAGGTTTAATGTCTAGCTTTCAAACTGTTATATATTTAGCTTTCGACAATGTTATAGGCCTAATAGGCCTATTAGGCCTAAACAACCGAGTGAGGTGACCGAGATGGTAACGACTTGGAGGTCCCAGGTACAAATACCGTGGCCAGGCAATTTGACATAGGTTTCTCATGGTTTCACCAGCCGTAAAGGCAAAATGCCGAATTGGAAATTTACATACCATGAATTATCCTCACCATTTCATCTTGGATCATATCCATTTAGATTAATATTAGTTGAAATATACTCTATAAAAATACAGCAATTAACACAGACCAACAGCCATTTTGGTGCCTTAGAATTGATACTTATTCTCGGGTATATTTAGGTCGCTGATGCCAAATGTGCCATTAGTTTTGCCCTATCAGCTTTAGTTTTGTGAAATATGGTATTACCATTATGCATATTATCCCATTTTACGTTTGATATAAATAAAAAACAGTGCCTATTTGTAGCTTCTAAATCTTGGGAAGAAAAAAGAAACACACTAACATTACATTAACATTACAATAACAATATAACGTGGGGTCTTTCAAACAACTGATATTATCACATATTGTAAGGTCGTTTATGGGCTGTCAATTTGATAACCAAAAAATAATCCATCTTTTAGTTTTTCTGTACTTCGTTCAGTTTTCGTCCTACGTGTCCAAAGTATGGTCACTAGCTATATTATCAAGCAAGATTTTGATTCGCTAGACTAAGAGTTTGCGAATAAAATCTATATAAAAGTAGAGCCTGTAGAGAAAAAACTGTTTACATATTTGGAATAAGCACACTAAGTATAGCCAAAATTCGGTAAAACATCTGAGACACCAAATATAAAGTTATTTTTGTTGGGCTGTAATAGAAACAATTGACCATCAATAGTTCCATGGCCTACCCTACTGTATAGATGCAGATAAAAGGAGTATAAACACAGCTGATTAAAAAAGAAAAAAAAAATATATATATATATAAACAATGAACGAAGATAAAAGTTTAATGACACCAGCCTATGTTGAGTGGGAGGGAAATTTTTGTCTTTGTGGGAATTTACTCATATATATCAAACTAGCTTAAAACACCTGGCGTCGCCCGGGTTTTTTATTTTGTAATTGGAAATTATCTTATAAAGGACTTTCGATTTTTAAATTATAGGTCATTATATAGGTATTTAGAATTTGAAATAGGAAGAACGACTTATCACACTCAAACTAATCCCCCAGAAAACGCTTGGTATAGCTTTTTATGGCTCATAGAGGATGTAGAATTTTGCATCCCATCGCTTGTACAGTACACAGAAAGCCTGAAAGGGGTACAAATAAGAAGAAACATAAATTCCGGTAACATAAAATAGTATTGTTTTTGCGGAATATTTTCTCACTCTCATGTTCCCGTAAAACCGTTTCGGGGATGAAATTAAACATAAATGTAATATCGCTTTCATATTTCTCTCTGCAAAAACCTGCGATAATAATATACACATTACTATACCTCGTATTGTTTTCTCTATGTCCAGGGTAGAGAAAGTTATGAGACTGCATTATTTTCGTGGATTTCATACCTTAATATTAATTTACAACATGAATTATATTGATAGCTTTTATAATTTGTGAAAGTCCCATTTCAATTATTTCCAAACCCATCTGATACCACTGGCAACAATATGTTCTGTGATTTGGATTTGATAATTCTGTGTAAAAAGGGATTAAGTATACTAAAAAAACATTTGATTTTTGGCATTTAAAATCAAAATTTTTCAAAATCCTTTCTTAGTGTGCACCTACATTATGAAACGAAGGTACTGTCAAAATTCCAAATCTCTACCTGTTATAGTTTAGGCTCTACGTCGATTCCTGTCAGTCAGTCAGTCAGTCAGAACAAAGCCTTTTATATACAGAGAGATATATCAAATTGTAGGCATTATCATATAAAAATCCTAAAAACAGCAACTTTGTAGGAATTCACCTAATCCGGAAGAAGAGGATGCGATGTATAAAGAGTGTGAGAACAGCTTATTAGAAATGGTACATAACATAGAGTTCCTCAGCATATTTGCTGTGAAAGCGTGGAAGCCTTCTTGTTAGGGGGTCAATGCCCTTTAGGGGTGACTACCCTCACTAATCGCGTCCACAGAGTCCAGTCAAAAACCTCAATAAAGTCATGAGGAGAGTCACTGACCCTACTCAAAAGCATTTGCGCTTTTTGTTAAGGTTCGTTCACCCTCGGCTTTCACCATGGGGTGAGAACCACTCATCACGGTATCTTGGTCTTGAAAGGAAATATATCCATTTCATGGAACAATACTACTGGCAAGTTCTGTCCAAGGAAAAAAGGCATTTATATTCTATTGCGAAAAAGATTAGGAAGATAATAAACATTACTTACTCAATGGCAAAAGACAGTTCCTAATATAAGCAAGTTGAAGGAATGTTTTCTATTTTATGGAACCCGGAGGTTCATTGCCGCGCTTACCAGAGCCCGCCATTCAACCCTATTTTGCAAACCCTACTTCCCTTAAATAGCCTAGCTTATACAGGAGTGTCTTATTCAGGCTACAATTATTGCATTGTATTAATTATATTTTCGTTTTGTTTTACAGTTAATAAATTGTATTAGACCTATGGATATAACTGACAGCAGGAAGAGTCTTTAACCCGTTATGAGCAATGCTAAAGTTCTCACATCATTAAAAAAACGCGTGCCGGACCGCTAAGAAAACAGTTAAAACAATCATTACCCCATAACTTAAACTAGACCTATCTAGTTGATCCACTAATTGTGTCTCATAGTATGACGTGTGACATAACTTGTATGTCAGTGAGGTAGACTATTAAAGGCAATCAGTCATAGGAAAGAGGTTCCATTTGGCATTGTGAAGTGAACTCTGGCTTAGCTCAGTTGGTAGAACCAAAGGTCCTGGGTTCAAGTCCCTGTGTCAGAGGAATTTTTCTCCTAAAATATTATCATTAAATATGAAATACTTAAACCTGATACACTTTAATATTACACTACTGTATATTCCTTTTTTTTTTTTTTTAAATAACGTAAAAAATTAGAAATATTAAGACTTTTTTCAAATTTCATGTGATGTTTTCATAAATTTAAGGTCATTTTATAAGTAAATATTTCAGGCACTTTTTAGGTCATCAATGTTGAAATAATCTCTATATATATAAAAGGCTTTGTCCTGACTGGCTGACTGACTGACAGAGAATCAACGTAGAGCCTAAACTATAATAGGTAGAGACTTGGAATTTTGACAGTACCTTCGTTTCATAATGTAGGTGCTCACTAAGAAAGGATTTTTGAAACATTTTTATTTTAAATGCCAAAAATAAAATGTTTTTGAGAATACTTAATCCCTTTCTACACAGAATTATCAAATCCAAATCACAGAAAACTTGACAGCAGTATTGTTGCAAGTGGTATCAGATGGGTTTGGAATTAAATGAAATGGAAGTTCGACAAATTAGAGAAGGTATCAATATAATTCGTGTTATAAATAAATATTAAAGAATGAAATACACGGAAATAATGTAGTCACATAGCTTTCTCTAAACTGGACCAGAGAAAACAATACGAGGTAAGTTAATATGTTTTGGAGTGATATTGGAGAGAATTATGAAAGTGATATTGCATTTCTGTTTAATTTCATCCTCAAAACGGCTTTATGGTAACATGAGAGTAAGAATTAAAAATTCTCTGCCACGATAATACAATTTTATGTTACCGGAATTTCTGTTTCTTCTTATTTGAACCCCTACCAGGCTTGCTGTGCACTGTACAAGCTATGGGATGCAAAATTCTAGATCATCTATGAGCCATAAAAAACTATATCAAGCGTTTTCTGAGGGAATAGTTTGAGTGTGATAAGTTGTTCTTCCTATTTCAAATTCTAAATACCTATATTAGGACCTAGAATTTAAAAATATAAAGTCTTTCATAAGTTAATTTTCAATTACAAAAGAAAAAACCCGGGCGACGCCGGGCCTTTTAAGCTAGTTAGCATATAATTACTCCATCAGTATAATTCAATATTATCAGACGAACGCTATAGGAACAATATGGACTTCCTCATGTGATTGATCATTACACTGTGCTGTGCTTATGGGTGTAATTAGAACCTAATTACCCTCACACAAGATGACCCTTGTCCCGTGAGAATATCTCTATCTGCCGCGCCTGTGGAACTGTAGCCTACATGCTAAGATTTGAGCTGTTCAGGGCTTTTATGTTACCTGCTGCTGTGACCTATAAATGCATTATATACCAATATAAATAGTCTGCCTTGAATCTGTAATAACTAGGGTTAGAATGGTTATGACCAGGGCCCGGATTGTAATGACATGTCATCTTTTTATTGATGCTGCATAGAGATTGCCAGCTTGTGGATAAAAACCTAATCATGGCCTGTAGATTATAGAAATGCATTTTTATTAGGTAATTTTTTTGTCATTTTATGCAATTTTATATTTTTAGGGCATTTATTTCAATTTTACGTCATTATTTTGTCATTTTCCTGTCATTTGCTTCCTTATTTAGTCATTTTCATTTATTTAAATTGAGTGTATTAACTTTTCTTTCGTCGCTAGCGGTGTAGTCTTTGAAGTGTTGTTTGTTTAATGTAAGAAGGAAAAATTCGGCGTTAAGTGTTGTCATGTCTCAGTCGGAAATGAGAATCAAAGAAACACCAATTTTTTTTATTATATTACTATTGTTATTAGATTGACTTGGCACCAGAGTCTGCCACCTGCTTGGATTTGAGAGTGTAAACTACTGTTTACCCTCAATAAACAATAATATAAATGGCAGACCGCAAAAGGAAATGCTGAATTTTGACTCGCTAGTGCCTCAGTGCCAGTATAAATTTCCGTGGGAACAGAACATTCACAACATTACAGTTATTTACAATTTTTACAATTATGTTCAAACTGGTCTATAACTTTGTGTGTACAATAATATTTTTTATAAATAAAATATCAGTTTTAGGTCATTTTTTATAATTATTAAGTCATTTTCTTTAAAATTTAGGGTCTTTTTATAGGTCATTTTTCAAACAATTTTACGTCATCAGAATACGGGCCCTTAAAAATGACTAAATATTACCTAAAAATCCCAAATATGATCTCACAAAAGAAAAGTATTTTCTAAAAACAAATGTTCCAATTTAAAATGTTTAATGGTACTTAATTATTACTCACACTAATTGATTCAGATAATCGGTTTTTAACATTTTGCAGGTGATTTACAGTTTTACTTGTAAAGAACTTCTAATCTGTGTAACCGTACTTTGTACTCAACACAGACGACAATCTCATATGTAGCCCCTGTACGATTGACAATACGCACCCTACTGTTTATACTTCCACACATAACACCTAACTTCAAACATTCATTCCCCATATAACACCTAACTTCAAACATTAATTACTCCATTAAGAAAAAAGCGACAAGGAAATCAATTACACCCATCAATAGCCAATAACAGCCCCTACAGTTTGATATATTACACATAACTTTTTATTAACCCGTTCCATCATTTTAATATAAAAACCTTAATAACTCTTTTCATTTTTATCACACCCACTACAAATTAATACCATTGGAAGCCCCGTAAAATAGCCCATCAGGATTAAATAACCAGAACTATGATAACTTTCAGTTATCAGAGTTATTGATAAAAACATAAACCTAGTACCGCCTACTTCGTCTTGAGCCGCCCGGCTGGCGCCTAGCCAATTTTGACAGCTCAAGTAATTAATGACCGATGCAACTTGCCTGTTTCAACGACGAAAAACGGAATATATTTCAAATCGGATAGCAGAAGAAACTACCTTACCCCAATCAGAGAAGACTTAGACACAGACACAACCAATTGGAACTACTTACCCCCACTACCCCTTACAAAGATATTAGCAGAAAGCACGGACATCTCGTCATCTATTGATCACACGACAGCTTAGACTAAAGAACTTCAAGACACACTTCAGACAAAAGACCACGTTAAACATTATTAAACTCAAGTAACTTTGCAATATATTGATATTTAAACGTTATAATCCGCGCGATAGAAATAGAAGTTATTAGCAGCGTCGAAGCGCGTAATTTATATTATTTGGTAAAGACATTGATTTTATTATTACGAAACCTTAATTGTGAACGTAAGATTGAACATTATTATCCGCGCGATACAAATAGAAACTACGAGAGAGTAAATGTGAAAGTAAATAGAAGTGTTCAACGGCGCGTACAAGTGAAGTAATTACTATTACAATTTAGCAAGTTACAAAGTGTTACTTACGAACCTTAACGACGTACTAAATACTACTAAATATCAGGACTTACATCATCTAATAGAACTAAATCGATTAATTCAGCATTTCAGCAAATACTAAACTTTGGAAAATATATATTAATTTGAAAAGACGACTCAACTTTTAGTTACCATTATTCCTGACACCGCCCTTTGACTGTTATCTCGATTTTCTCTAGCCACTTCCCTAGATAAGAGTTCTCTAGATTATAACTACCCCTGAGTACTACGCCCGGCACCCCTTATTTTAATCAGAACTCCAGAACTACTACACATCTAAAAATCCCACCTACAGTGATAAATCTTCATAACCCCAGTACGGTTATAAATGACGTCCAATCTTGTGGCCTAATTAAAGAACTGTTATAAATAGCTGACCAACGTAAGCAACGGTTATAAATGGCGACCATCGTGATTGCTTGAATTTGAAGATCAAGGGACCAGTCAATAAAATTTAATTTTTCAACAATAAAATTCAGGAACACTACACTAAATCACACACCACCAAGTTTTAAATTCTGTGAGAAATTTTATTAGAGTCAGCACACCATTGGATTATTCATCATTTCATCAATACCCCCCCCCTGGATCTTCATCTACAACATTTTCCCTCATCACCTGGGCACCTGGACATCACCTTTGGCCTGCCGCTGGACATCTGGACTACAAAAGGGTATCGTTAATCCAACTTAAGTGTCGAAAACTGAATTTTGCTCCTATTTTTATTTGAATTCAAAGTAAATTTTTTTCAATTTAAATTTCAAATTTTTTTTGTATTGTAATTAATTTTTATTTTTTAGTAAATTCAATTGTATTGTATTAGTTTATGAAATTAAGGAATAATAAAGTATTCCAAATCATGGAGCCAAATTCTGATACTCCGATATTATGTTCAGAACAGAATCCTACTTCTGAAAACAATGAAAGTGCCTCTGTTCCTATTTCTGACAACTTAGAAATTACTCAGCATGAAACCGAAAGTGACCTTGCTAGCTTGCCTGTTACGCAACCCCCTGTTAATATCCCAGCTGTGAGTGCACCCACCCCATCGACTTCAACTCAGAACACCATAAATTTAGACCCTAACCTTCCTTCTTTCAGTTTAGATTTTTTGTCACAAATCCAGGCAATGATGGTAGGAATTTCTACTCAAGTGAACGAATTTGCTACACAGAACTCCACACTTGAAAGTCAGATTGCTAACATAAATACTACATTAAATTCCACACTAGAAACACAGAGCCAACAATTGAGAAATGAAATGGCCACACAAAATGCTACAATGAACTCCACACTTGAAAGTCAAATTGCTAACATGAATACAACTATGAACTCCACACTAGAGACACAGAGCCAACAATTGAGAAACGAACTAAATTCAACACTTGAAAGTCAAAATCAACAAATGACCACAATGAACTCCACACTTGAAAATCAAATTACTAACATGAATACTACACTAAATTCTACACTTGCTACTCAAAATCAACAAGTAAGAGACGAACTTGCTATTCAAAACCAACAAATTACAACAATGAACTCTACACTGACAACCTTAATCACTGAACACCGCACTCAGGTTACGTCTGAATTACAAAATTTAGACAGTAGAGTCACAGCTCAAATAGCTACTTCAGAACAAGTGTTGACAAATCATATTTCCTCTGTAGAAAATCATGTCACCTCAGTAGAAAGGGTAACTGTTAGCAATTCTACTAAATTGGTATCCCTTCAATCAGAATTAGACCGACTTAGGCAAAGGGTAAGAGACCAGGAAAGCCTAATCGAACAAACCAGGGAAAATGCTTTGATCCCTCATGTTTGCAATACCCCATCAACATCTGCCTCTACTTCTTCCAACCCCCCTGATCCAGTACCTCAAGCCCCTGAAATACCAGAACCACCTGCACCATTACCCAGAACCAACAATGGATTGGATCAACGAGCTGCCAGCACTAATCAAACACCCCAAAATGTTGTAAACAATAGTTTTTCATTGCACAATTCAGATTTTCCATTACCGTATTTTGAAGATACCTTGAAAACAAACCCTGTCAGATATTTAAAGGACCTAAAAACTTATTTTGCTTTACGAGGAGTCCCAGAACATCTAAAAATGATTTTTGTGAATCAATCTTTGAAAGCTAACGCAGCTCGCTGGCTCCAAGTCATCGATCCCAACAACCTCCTGTCCATAGGTCAGTTTGAGGAAATGTTTTTATCTGAGTATTGGAGCGAAAGCGAGCAAAGCCGTTTGAGATCGCGAATATTTCAAGGTAAGTACGACCGTAGCCACGGCCAAACCTATCTAGAATATTTCATTTCTTTGTGTGAAAGCCGCCAACTGCTTAAACCAGAAATTTTGGAGCAAGATTTTCTAAAGGCACTCCCGTCTCACTTTCCGCCTGTAATAAGAAATTGCCTTGTTGTCGCATCTCCTCAATCCACCACTGAGATGTTAAAATTACTAAAGTCAATGCAGGACCTAACTTATACTTCCACTAAACCATCGCACCCCATTGTGTCAGCTAACCAAACTCACCGGAAAAACATCAATCTGGTACAAACTTCTGACAGCCAGGAAAATTTCCAGATTGGGTTGCGGACAGGAAATTCTAATGAGGACCAGCAAAACAATGATTCTAGGGACAACAGACCTTATTGGCCCCAAACAGAGTACGTGCGGAACGCCCGCAATAATTGGCAAACCCGTGGTTTCCGTTTCAGGCCGTATGGCAATTACAATAATAGGCAAGGGAACAGTTACCGTGGTCAGAACAGACGTGGCTATGCAGGAAATAGGCCTAACTGGTTTAACCGAAATCAGTATAATCAAGGTTTTTTCCGCCCCTACTATAGAGGCTGGAATAATTTCAGGTACTCCCGCCGTAACTACAATAATCAATATGAAAGGAACAATTCTTATGAAAGCCCGAGAAATAGACCTAACAACAATTCCCCGAGTAACATGGAAGACAGACAAGGAAATAATGACACATCCCAGAATGAAATAAGGACCCCTAACCCCCACGACCAGATTGATAGATCATAATTTTTCTTATTTTTCCTTCGCTAAATAACTCAAAACGAAACTTCCCAAAACAGCATAGAATGTTAAAATTATTCCAGGAAATGTAAATATCAAAATGAACCAGCATTACCTTATTATAAATAAATTTGAATGTTTGAAATTTTATAAACAACAATAATTAAAAGAGAATAACCATGCCAGTGCCTGCAATGTGGAGTGCACCCCCATTGTTGACAACAATCCAATTATTAGTAGTGTTATTTTTCCTTTTAGATAATAAATAAATTGAAATTTTGTTTGGAATATTAATTAAATATTTGACCACAGTAATAATATTCATGGAAATTGAAATTCTTTTGGACACTTATGACTTAAGAAGTTTATCAAATTAAATTAACATTTTGTTAATAGTGATGACATAACCACACCCCTTAGTTAAGATGTAAATAATGTATATATGTGTAGAATGTCACCCCTATTAATTCAGTGAATATTTCAGAAAATTTCCCCAATTTTATTTTAACCAACATGCTCCTTGGAACCCAATACAACGCAACAGATATTGTAAGAATTTAGAAAGTTTATTCAAAGAGAACAAAATCCCATTCAACTCAAGTCTCCCCTTAGCAGGTTACAACTCATTGTACGACCGACCCTTGGCCGGAAACACCCCGCTGTGCTGTAAACTGGTAGTAAACATTGAACTTCACATGTATAATACCAGGCAACGACCCCAATACAAACTGTTGAGAAGAAATTCTTGTAACCTACAACAATCACCTGTTAGAACTATATTATGTCATGAACCCCAAACAGAAATGCCTAAGAAAGTTTAAAGCAGAAGGAGAAGTAAAAAGGATTATCGACCAGGACTCAGAAAACGTTTTATCAGACTGACATTGTAAAATAATTAGAGTGATTCATACTTCTCAAATTAATGTTTTACCTGACGTTATATATAACGAATGTGATACTTACAAGGTAGAGTGTAATTAGCCTCCCCGTGGTTGTTGCAAAGACTATGATGAGATGATTCTTATTCTATAAAATAGAGTGAGACATCACAACAGCCATGCCACTACAGATATAAGTGCAACAAATAAGTTTATTGCCATTGTTAGTGAATCTTTGTATATATGTAATTTTAAGATAGGCCACTCCCTTTATTTATTCAACTGAAGAGTTAAAACATTCATTTGACAAAGGTAATCACACTATTATTTGAAGTAGTAAATAAGTAAACATTGAAATTTCGACATATTTGAATTTTATTGGAGTAGTACACAGAGTAAGAATAATTAAATTTTGTTAATTTTTCAAAAAGAAAAATTATTTTACATAAACAATATGGACAGGAAATAACCCTCTCCCTACACTAATTAAGTAGAATTGTATAGCAAAAGTGAAGTAAAAGAATGATCAGAGTTAAGTAAGAATTTGAAAGTGAAATAGTTGTTGAGAAATATGTGTGTTAACAAATAAGAATCTTGAAGGTAAAACAATGAGGAATATAACAAAAGGTAAGAAATAAATGTATGATAAGCAAAATGAGTGAATAATTAAGATGGTACAATATATGTCTACTAGGAAAATATGAAGTAATGATAGTTATGAAGTGAGAAATATGAGAATAAATGAGGAAATATGATAACGAGTATTAAAAGTAATATGAAAGAAAAGAATGATAATGAGTATTGAGATTAATAAAGAAATTGTGAAGGTAAGACATAAAAGATGATTTATGAGGTTAGAATAATGGAAACAAGGTAAAAGAATATTGAAAGAATGGAAAGGAACATTAAGGAATGATTATTAATGAGGTAAATAGATAAAAAGGAGTAGGAAGAAAACATGTGTAATCTGAATATAATATCAGTGTATTAAGTAGACCAATGAGGAAGATTAGCGTACTCCAACGTTTGACATCAACAACATATGGATTAGCATCAAAAATCAGCGTTATGCAAGAAGATATTGAAATTAATATTAATATCAAGAAATTCGAGTGTATTTTATAATTTTATTTGTGTATAAGGTATAATTATGATTTTGTTTTACTAGTTAATCAAATGGACTATGAACTCAGCAAAATGTGTACTACGACCAAGAAGAAAAGTGACCAATTTAAGGTAAAATTATGTTAAAAGTGTATTTTATTGATTATGAATTTATTTGTGTATGTGTAATTACGGCAGAATTAATCAAAAGTATAGATGATGTAAGGATCTAAATTTTTCAAGAATAGATATTGAAAACAAAGACAATTGATAGAAAAGCTAATATCAAAGTAAAACACAATAGAGAGAACCCACGAAATGATTCGAAGTGACGACGGAGAATTATTTTAGGGAATCGAAAAATTATATTTCCATATTTCATACAAAAACTAAACACCGCCACTCTTCAAATTCCAGATTGGGTATTATAATGATCATAAAATCCAGCTCTTATTGATTCTGCGCAGATCAATTCCTCGCGTGAGTTTTTTAATCATTATGCGGACATCTTGTAACCGTACTTTGTACTCAACACAGACGACAATCTCATATGTAGCCCCTGTACGATTGACAATACGCACCCTACTGTTTATACTTCCACACATAACACCTAACTTCAAACATTCATTCCCCATATAACACCTAACTTCAAACATTAATTACTCCATTAAGAAAAAAGCGACAAGGAAATCAATTACACCCATCAATAGCCAATAACAGCCCCTACAGTTTGATATATTACACATAACTTTTTATTAACCCGTTCCATCATTTTAATATAAAAACCTTAATAACTCTTTTCATTTTTATCACACCCACTACAAATTAATACCATTGGAAGCCCCGTAAAATAGCCCATCAGGATTAAATAACCAGAACTATGATAACTTTCAGTTATCAGAGTTATTGATAAAAACATAAACCTAGTACCGCCTACTTCGTCTTGAGCCGCCCGGCTGGCGCCTAGCCAATTTTGACAGCTCAAGTAATTAATGACCGATGCAACTTGCCTGTTTCAACGACGAAAAACGGAATATATTTCAAATCGGATAGCAGAAGAAACTACCTTACCCCAATCAGAGAAGACTTAGACACAGACACAACCAATTGGAACTACTTACCCCCACTACCCCTTACAAAGATATTAGCAGAAAGCACGGACATCTCGTCATCTATTGATCACACGACAGCTTAGACTAAAGAACTTCAAGACACACTTCAGACAAAAGACCACGTTAAACATTATTAAACTCAAGTAACTTTGCAATATATTGATATTTAAACGTTATAATCCGCGCGATAGAAATAGAAGTTATTAGCAGCGTCGAAGCGCGTAATTTATATTATTTGGTAAAGACATTGATTTTATTATTACGAAACCTTAATTGTGAACGTAAGATTGAACATTATTATCCGCGCGATACAAATAGAAACTACGAGAGAGTAAATGTGAAAGTAAATAGAAGTGTTCAACGGCGCGTACAAGTGAAGTAATTACTATTACAATTTAGCAAGTTACAAAGTGTTACTTACGAACCTTAACGACGTACTAAATACTACTAAATATCAGGACTTACATCATCTAATAGAACTAAATCGATTAATTCAGCATTTCAGCAAATACTAAACTTTGGAAAATATATATTAATTTGAAAAGACGACTCAACTTTTAGTTACCATTATTCCTGACACCGCCCTTTGACTGTTATCTCGATTTTCTCTAGCCACTTCCCTAGATAAGAGTTCTCTAGATTATAACTACCCCTGAGTACTACGCCCGGCACCCCTTATTTTAATCAGAACTCCAGAACTACTACACATCTAAAAATCCCACCTACAGTGATAAATCTTCATAACCCCAGTACGGTTATAAATGACGTCCAATCTTGTGGCCTAATTAAAGAACTGTTATAAATAGCTGACCAACGTAAGCAACGGTTATATCTGTTAATATTGCCACATACCACAGCAAATGTGAACCGAACATATTTTTAAAACATGTCTTTTGGAAATTGTTAACAACAAGGAGGAAAAAGTAATTGTGCTATTACTTGTTACTGTCCCTTTACATTTCAGTTACAGTAAAACCAAAATATTCGTGACTCTTTTTCGGGGGAAAAAATTAAGTCGACAATTTAGTGCACATACTGCAAAATTGTGCTCTTTTACCGAATTTATAACTGAAATGTGACATTAAATTACAAATATGAACGAAATATGAAGAAGACCAATGAAATGACCAAAATATGACTTTATATGCAAAATAAAAGCGGTCTGATTAGGGTAACAAAAGTGCAATTCATGTTTATTTTCTGTTTGCGGCGAGAATGAAGATCAGGATAAAAATATGACGTCATAAACATCCTATCCTAGTATAACAAATCTGACGTGAGACTCAAATAACTTCCTCTGCACAAATAAAAGCTAACCTCTTAGTATGACATACTCTTCATGTATGAGTAAATATGTTTTAAAAATTAAAAGAGTGTCGTTACCACATCGCATCCCCGAAGGATACACAACACAAAATAAAATCCGATTAATGGATTCACGTAATTTTCTTTATCCTAAACAAGGCCAACAATACAACTTTCTTACTTTACATTCTGATATAGAATAAGAGGCCGTGGAAGAGCGCGTATTCAGTTGTTTCAACCTGATACAAAGTTCCATTGTTCACCGGGCAAGACTGAGTTTCTACAAACAGTGGATGGCTTATAACTACCCTTCAAGTTTCGAAAAACTTATTTTTCGAAAAAAAAGTTTCAAATAAAATTTTTAGCTCTTACTATACGCACCAAATATACAACATTTAAACAAACTCGTTAGAGGAGTTTTCGAGAAAATCGCTAATAACAAAATTTTCTTAATGTGAAGTGCCATGAAAAATAAAAGAAAGTCATTGCCAATCTTCGTGTCACATCCCCAGAAGGTACCTAATCCGTTCCGGAAAAAGACTCACACCTACACAGACATGTTTCTGAAAATAGTATTTTTGGATTCAGGGCACCTCAAAACGTGTATTTATGTTAAAAACTCAACTTCGAATTCCGGGTCGAACACAATAGTCTACTTCCTCCACCCATAGTACGGGCAGAGGAAGCAAATTATAATAAAGATAGATTTACCTAAATAAGAGCCTCTGGACAAAATTTATCGGCCCTTTCACGTCCAAGTATTACCTTAGTTTTCGGTGGGGGGGGCTGATAGGCGATGGGCTTACCACCTGTCTCTCTGCCTTCTCTCGGAAAATAAGCGTAACAAAATTCACATAGGTAACAGAAACCTCCACTTGGAGGCCCTTCGCCCCAACAAAGGGGATATAGGAAATAAGATACATAACCATTAACAATAGTATATTAATATGATAGTAGCCTACACACAATGGTTGATTGTCTTAATATTGACGATGACAGTGAAAAGTAGCAAAATATGAAAGAAAATTAAAATGAATGGTGATGATAATAACAGGCCTAATAATAATAAAAAAATCATTTTTTCCATCGGAAAATTCTACGACAATTCATGTATCGGCCTACAGTTTTCTCTGATTGCAACACAAGCTTAATTTGGCAAGAAAACTGCCAACACAGCAGGCCAATGAACTGGTCCAGCTGCGGTCAACGACCGGATGACAGAGGGTGTAAATTTTGAGGAATGACCATGAAAACAGAAAACAGAGTAATTATTTTATAACTTCCCCATTTTACAACACCGTTCTCGATGAAATGGGAAGGAAAGAAAGGTCAATGTCCTGGATGAATAGATTCTCGAAGTTTTAAACATTACAAGACTTCAAACTATGAAAAGACTAACTTATATAAGTCATCCCTCATGGGTTGGTGTAGGCAATAATAATTTTCTTCCATAAGTTGGTGGGACATGTTATTAAAAATTCTTAATACTTCATTATTTTTTAATTCAGCTGTGTTTATACTCCTTTTAGGTACGAGGCCATATCAGAGTTCGGGTTGTTTGCCTACTACACAGTAGGGTAGGCCATGCAACTATTGACTGTCAATTATTTCTACTGTTAGTATATTTTATGGAGTAAATTTCTACTGATAGCAATTTAAATGGATATGATACAGGATGAAATGGTGAGAATGATTTGCCTTTGAGACTGGGGAAACCATGAAAAACATCATGTAAAATTGGCCGGCTACGGGATTTAAACCTGGGACCTCCAGAATGCGAGTCCAAGACGTTACCATCTCGGCCACCTCGCTCGATTATTTCATCTTAATTTAGCTCTACACTCCCAGATGAAAAAAAAAAACAGATTTTCTCCTACATGGTGAAAATAAAATATTCCAATTAAATCAGTACAAAATAGACTATCCTAATTGGTTACTTTAAAGAAAAAGTTCAGGATGATAATTTCATCCTTTTCGCATCCTATTAAACATTTGTTATTAAATCATATTAAATATGTTGTTATTTCAAGACAGGAATATTGAAGGAAAATGTCATTCTATTAAATTAATTATGTTAATATTTTATTGTTATTCAGAAGGGCACATTTAAAAATATAGCCTATATATTTTTACGAAATTGTAGTTTACTTCTCCATGGATATTCCGTTAGTACTCTACTTACAAATGACTGGAATAGGTTATTTAAAATTAAGAATAGGCCTAATAAATAAAGAGAAAAGCTTGAAATTTTCAAAATCATTTTACTCATACCTTCCAGACCTCAAACAATATAGTCTATTATTATTTTCTCTCATTAGTATAGTAAGTCACGTTGCTAGCGACTGGGTGGCCGCGTAGCTCGCCGAACTTTCTTGTTTTTCCCCCTCCCAGCGTTAGCATCGCACGTAAATAAATAAAATTTATAATTATTTATTTATTTGTAGCAACTAAGTTGCTATGAATGAAGTAAGGTTGGGATGATGTAACTTATATGGCAGGGGGAACAGGAACACCTTTAGAAAACCTGCCCTGACACCATTCTGTACGTTACAATTTCCACATGGATCCACCGAGATTCGATCCCGGGTCCCAGCGGTGGAAGGCGAGCATCTAACCACTCAGCCATGTAAATAAAGCTTATATCAGTAAATTCAAAAAGCGTAGTTTATCATTCTTATTAGAATGGTTTTTACATAATATGAATACACAAAATATAGCACAAAAATAAAAATTTACAAACTAAAAATCCTACTTTTCCCGCATAGGCCCATTTTATTTAATTTATACAAAAAAAATTAGATTTAACCAAAATTGAAGCCAATTAAACAGCAAAAAGTTTGAACTTGATCCAATGTTCCATAAATAATGGCATTTTGAACCTTGAGGGGGCGGGGGGGGGGGGTAAACTACAGGGGGATTTTTGTGGTCCTTTGTAAAAATGTTCCTCTGATAGTATTCTATCAATTGGGTAAAGTTTAGCTTTATCCTAATTATTTCCTATTAAAAATGTTTAGTGACTGGGCTACGAGGTATGCAACATTCAGGTAAAGGAACATCTCTCTGGAATTTTGGGCTCCGCCAGGTTTCGAATGATTCTGGCGCCGTTTTATGCAACTCAAACAATTAGCGAAGTCATAAACATCTGTTTATTGTACCCATTGAGACCCCAAAGTGGTCTTCGTAGTGATAAGCGAACAGAGATGTCATGGTGACCCATCTTACAACATTATTACCTTTCCGTTATACGACAATCTTCTATTAGGAAATACAGTAATAAATTACAGTAATTCCTTTTATATAAAAATATCTTAACATGAAGTACTCACACGGCTTTCTCTAACCTAAGCCTGGGAATAATAATAATAATAATAATAATAATAATAATAATAATAATAATAATAACGATAATGATGATGATACTGATGATAGGGTTCGGATGTTTATAACTAAAATAGTTGAAAAGATGACTGCAAATATGCCCTTAAAAATAACCAAATATGACCCAAAAATCCTAAATATGACTAAATAAAAGTAAATTATTTTCAAAAAGTAAATGTTTGAATTTAGAGCATTTATGCCCGGTTTCTACAAACTTGTGAATTACCTATGGGTAAATTATCCATGGATAAATTAGTCCCATTTCAACCACAACGATATAATGAGCAAGGCCTTGGAGTTGTACAGCTAATTTAATTCAGAAGGCTTTGATTCTCATTGTTACTGATCCTTCAAAAAGGTTAAATTTTATCCAGCCATCCATGAAAGGATAAATTAACCCTTGGAAAGATCTAGCCCGTGTTTGTAGGAACATTTTTTCTGTCATTTTCATATTTACTCATAGGACATTTATCTAGAAACTCGTCACAAGTGTATGTGATTGCTATCTTTAAAATATAATTTAAATTATTTGTGTTTGTGTGGTGTTATTCTTGTGTAAATTCTGTCCATTGGGTAATTTACCCATAGGTAATTCGCGAGTTTATAGAAACCGGCCATTAAAGACACTAAATTCTTACATCACATGAATTCAATCTGATAATCACTTTTTAACAATTTTGGTGATTTACCGTTTCACTTATAATGAACTTCTATTTTAAAGAATTTGCTACAGTTTGCTCGCTTCATCAGCTCCAAATACTTGTAACATTTTGCGTGTCCCTATAAAATATGAACAATTGCATCAATTTTAAAATTTAAGTTACCTATTAATTTGGCATAAACATTATGAAATAAATTTCAAATTTAACTCTTCCACGCAGTAAATAGACTGTATAATTGTGTTCTTTCACCGAACTTATGCCTGAAATATGACGTTGGATTACAAATAGACTATGACTATGACCAAAATGTGAACAAGACCACAAAAAAGACCAAAATATGATTTTATATGCAAAATAAAAACGGTCCGATTAGGATAACAAAAAAATGTCCAATTCATGTGTAATTTGTGTTTGCGGCAAGAACGGAGTTCAAGATGGAAATATGACATGTCATAAACATCCGGACTCTACTAAAGTAGTTGGCCTGGGTGGCGCAGTCGATAGTGCGCTGGCTTACAATTCCCAAGGTTGCGGGGTCCATTCCGGCACACGTTGATGGCATTTATGTGTGGGTAATTGTGACAAGCCATGTCAGTAGATTTAAAGGGCATGTAAAAGAACTCCTGCAGGACAAAATTCCGGTACACCGACGACGGTCACAAGCCAAGTTGCAGTACATCCCCGTCGTTAAATACCACATAGGGTAAGGTGGTACATTTTCGAACATGGTACAATTCTGAACGGACTAAGATTTTTATCCATTTTGGGTTTCAAATGTTAGCCAACCTCTTTTTAAAAATATAGCGTCCATACTGATTGTTTTGTTGATCTGTATCCGCGAGAATGATGTTTTAAGTTGACTCATTCGGCCATAAAATATTATTTTCCAATCGAAGGTAAGAACTCCATGCTGGAAAAATGACACGTTATAAAATTGCTTATAATCCCACGTTGTGTTACTGGAATACATTGTTGAGGACCAATTTTTAACTCATACCAACAAATAGCGTAGTCTTTAATACGTAAGTCATTGGCACAACAATGGTCATTCGTGAGCAGAATTTGCAACTATGTATAATTTACAAAACTAGCTCGAGGTACAAATACGAACGGATTTTAGGTACAATTTCGAACAGTACTTTAACCCGCGATCGCTTGCATGGAAAAGCTGTTTTGCCATCACAGCGTTCTGCATTTTTATTATTATTAACTGTGCCAGTGAAATATTTAAAGGATGGCATTCAGATGCTTTCAACAGTGGTATTATTTCAACGAAGATTTATGAACTGCACTTCCTCTGGATTGCTATTACATCTCAGCAATTATGCAACACAGAATAACAAACAGAAATCATTCAGGAGTTGTTAAGTATTTTTTATTATTGCTCTTGATGTTATGACAGACCCGCCTGCATGGTCTAGTGGTTGCTGACTACGGATCCGCAAGTCTGGGTTCGAACCCCGTTACCTCCTCGAATTTTTCTGAGGTAGGGCGATTTGGAACGGGGTGCATTCAGCCTCCTGACACCAACCGAAGAGCTAATTCATAAAGAAGTAGCGGCTCCGGTTCAGTAAGGCATCAATAACTGACGTAGGAATCGGCATGCTGACCACATGCCCCAAACCTGTCATCTGCCTATTCAAAACGTGACACTTCATTATTACGCTTATATTATTGATAAATAATAATAATAAAATATAATATTTGGAAGAATTCAATTCGTTCGTTGAAAATGCCACTGTTCGAAATAGTACCCACTGGTGTTTAGAATTGTACCTACTCCGGTACATTTTCGAACGATATTCTGGAAATGAAAGATTGATTGCCATGACCAATTTTACAGCTGTTTGACTTCCATATTTTTTTTAAGGGTCAACTACATTGCCAACTTTGTGATTACGATACAGTTGAACTTGTCTTAAGTTTACTGTGTTCATAAAATAAGAATATTTGTTAAGTGTTCGAAAATGTACCACCTTACCCTACCGATCAAACCAATGATATTGACGATGGGCTAATAATAACAGTTTTTTTTATCTGACAGAGTTAAGGCATACTCTTCCACCCAATCTGATTAAGAAATATACATAACATAGTATTATTATTTATGGTCACAGAAATGATCCAATATTTTTAACAAATAATGGGGACTGGAGAAAACTGCATAACGATGAGCTTCGTCACGGAATATAGTAAGGATAATTAAATCACGGAGGATGAAATGGGCTGGACATGTTGTGCGCACGGGGGAGGAAAGACATATCTCAAAAATATTGACTGGGAGACCCGAAGGGAAAAGACCAATTGGAAGACCTAGACGTAGGTGGGAGGACAATATTAGGATGGATTTAAGGGAAGTAGGATTTGAGAGGGTTGGTTGGATGGAGATATATCACAGAATAGGGTTGAATGGCGGGCTCGTGTAAGCGCGGCAATGAACCTTCGGGTTCCATAAAATAGATAATATTCCTTTAGCGTGCTTAGGAATTGTCTATTGCCATTGAGTAAGTAAGAATGATTTAATATAAATATTAAAAAAGTGAATACAATATGACATATTTTGTTAATATTAGTAATATACAAATAATATACAATAATATACAAATAATAATATAATTACAAATAATATTCAATAATATTATAATATAGTTAGATAACTAACTTATTGCCCTACCGATTTGTAATACGCGAATGAGTGTTAATGTGAATTTAAGAAAAGAATTAATTGTATAATACAATTATTTATTTTCATGTTACTTTCTTATTTTTTTTAAATCCTTAATTTTATTACTGGAAATGAATGTAATTGACTGAATTTTTGTTAATCGGTAATGTTTATATCCATTTCTGAACTGCTCCGACCACTAGCACCTGCTGATACGTGTGCCGTTTTAATGAAAAAAAATATGTAAGAACTGTATGCAAATCTTTCATATTTAACATTTATTCCAAACAATAAACTTTCAACCTTATTACTTCCATATAAAATCGCAATTACTTTCCATTTTAACACCATACTTTTCACACACAAAAATGTGGAACGCAAGATTGGTAATGCATTTTCTTTTCCAAATCCAATGACGTCTTGAACATACAACGACAGGTCCATGTTAAATATCAGTAAGGGGTCACTAAAAATGGTTAAAGATGTCATTTGTGAAATATGCTTCGTCTATAGGGAAGAGGACCGCAATGTCTTTGAAGTCTCTATATATTAACCCTCTCAGGAGGCGTTGTCCATTCATGTCCAACAAATTTGCCATCTGAGGAAAACCAGTAATGTAACCTGTCAACAGCAGATGAAGAAACACTAATGTTTCAACAGGAACCGTTACAACAGAACCTAAGCTTATCTTTGAAATATTTTCACTTCTTCCACGCATATTTCTTCTATTTGCTTACTTTATGATTTTTATTATGTTGAGGAAGCACTGAAGGAATTAAAGGAAATGTTTGAATCAGGAATAAAAATTCATGGAGAAAAAGTAAAAATGCTGAGATTTGCTGATGATATTGTTCTGCTAACTGAAGATGAGGAAGACCTAAGTGAATTATTGAATGGTATGAATGGACTGTTAGAAAATAATTTTGGACTGAAAATTAATAAAAACAAAACAAAAGTGATGAGATGCAGCAAGAATGCCATAAGCAACATGAAGAACATTAAACTCGGAAATGACAAAATACAGGAGGTGAATGAATTCTGCTACTTGGGGAGCAAAATTATTAAAGATGGACAAAGCAAAGATGATGTGAAAAACAGGATATTACAAGCAAAAAGGGATTTCTTTAACAAGAAAAGTCTATTGGTGTCAAATATTGACCTAAAAGTTAGAAAAAAAATTCTAAAGTTATATGTTTGGAGCATAGCACTCTATGGCAGTGAGACGTGGACTTTAGGAAAAAGTGAAAGGCATAAAATAGAAGCTTTTGAAATGTGGTGCTATAGACGAATGTTGAAAATCAGGTGGACTGACAGAATATCTAACGAAGAGGTCTTAGAAAGAATAGAGGAGCAAAGAAGTCTATGGACGACACTCATTAGAAGAAGGGCCAGACTAGTGGGGCACATTATGAGGCATCCAGGCTTGGTCAACACTATATTAGAAGGAACAATAGAGGGGAAAAATTGTAAGGGAAGACCACGATTAGAATATGCAAAACAGATTATTGGCGATTTTGGATGTAAAAAATATGAAGACATGAAGAGACTGGCTCAAGATAGGAAGAACTGGAGAATTGCATCAAACCAGTTGTAAAACTGATGACTACAGAGAGACTACAGAGAGAGAGAGAGAGTAAAAACTAATTGAAAAGGCCCGGGGTCGCCCGGGTTTTGTATTTTGTAATTTGAAATTAACTTATGGAGGACTTTCGATTTTGAAACTCTAGGTCCTTATGTAATATTTATGTAGAACTTGAATTGAAGAAAACGACTTATCACACTCAAACTATTCCCTCAGAAAACGTTAGATATAGCTTTGCTTCTACACACCATGCCTGGGAGGGATTGAAATAAGAAGAAACAGAAATTCCGGTTACATAAGATTGTATTGTCTTGACGGAAAATTTTATTTCTCACCCTCATATTACCATACAACCATTTCGGGGCTGAAATATAAAAGAAATTCAATATCACTTTTATACTTTCCTCCCCAAAAACCTGGGGCATAATATACTACGGGCATAGGACTGAAAATGTTCCATCCTATTTTGTCTTCTTTTAGATGCTTAGGATTTTTTACAGACTTCCTTATAGCATACTGATTGCATTTAACTGTACATACAATTTAACTAGGAAGAACTGGAGAATTGCATCAAACCAGTTGTAAAACTGATGACTACAGAGAGAGATTTTTATTGTACTCAATACTGTCACTCTAGAAGTGCTTATTTCACTCCTAGATGTCATTGGCAACCGGGTTCTTTAGTAGTCTAGTACTCGTAGTATTACTGAAAAATCTAGATTATAAAACAATCTGTCATTCTTTACTCTAAGCATGGTCAATATATCTTTCTCACTTCGCATTCTGATATAGATAAGTAGGGCAAGGCATTTGATGATTTTGCATCTTTTATATATAAAGGTTAAAAGATAGCTGGAATATATAAAAATGTGATTAAATAAAGGCAATTTGCTTTTGCATTCTTTTTTTGCTTTATTTTGAATTTTTCGCCATTTTCAAGAGGTAGGTAATTTTTTTTTGGCAATTTTCAGATCATTTTCACTTTTTTAGGTCAAACTTCAGTGGAGGTAGAGAGGAGCTTTTTCACGTAATGTAGTTAATTTCAGACAACAGACAATCGTTTTTACTTCATAATCTCCGCCAAGTGTTCATAGTTCATTTAATTCAGGTTTGTTATAAACACCATAGCACTCTGTCTTGTAGCAATAAAGAATTTTTCTTTCTTTTTTAGATGGTACATATTTACTATGCGTAATTTGATGGACATGGCAGTTCAGACAGAATTTCTTTTTCGCTTAGGGTGTCCAAGTAGTGTAAATTTACTTACTTCTTTAGTAAAAAAAATAAATGTGTTTTATATTGTAAATTCATATTTATTGCATTGTCATCCATTAAATTACTTTTAGCAATTCATTAGCAAACTAACTATTTGTAATAATGATAAATTTATTGGTCATTTTTCAAAAAATTCCGTGTCATTTTCTCACTGTTTTAGGTCATAAATGCATTTTTCATTTTTTTTCATTATTTTATGGTCATTGCCTTTTATGGCCTTGCCCTATCCTAAGTTACATGAATCCATTATTCAGATTTTATTTAAGTTTGGTACCTTTCGGGGAAGTGACACGAAGATTGGGGACGACTTTCTCTTATATTTAAGGCGACATTACAGGAAGAAATTTTCGTTTTTCGCGATTTTCTCAAAAACGTCTCTGTCTAAGAGGCTAACTTTAAATTGGGCGGAGGAAGTTATGAAATTTCACATCGGATTTTTAGGTAGATTTCGAAGAAAAATCTACCTATTGCGATCGATACCATGTCATGACTTTCGAAAAATTCTTTCATATCTTTACGTTTCATGCCTCCCTAAGTATGAAACCACCGCCGGTTCAAAAAAAAAAATGGTGATATTTATGTATGTGTATATATATATATTATATACACATACATAAATATCACTATATATATATATATACACATACATAAATATACATAAATACCACAATATATACATAAATATACATAAATACCACAATATATATATATATATATATATATACATACATAAATATATATATATATATATATATATTCATACGCTAGCGGCCGTAATTTTGAAGATATTTGAATCAAATTTTATTATGTTATTTCTAGGCCCAATAGTTCGGACAAGTTCGTTAATGAGTAAAATTGGCCAAAGGGGGGAGGGGGTTGAAATTTTGAAAAATTTATATCTCGACCCCTATGAAGTATAGAGGGAAACTTTGTTTGAATAAATTAGAGTACTCCCTATGGAGTTCACAGTGACACCAACGATTCGGGGGTTTTGGGGGTACGAGTGGGGGTGGTTGGTTGGGGGATGGAAATTCGAAATTTTTGAAACCACGTCTTATGCGGTATCGTTGAAAAGCTCATGATGAGTACTCTACAAATCAATAACTGGTTTCTCGATAGCTCTCATATAAGGAGAGATTTAGCACTTCGAAATCTACCTCAGCCTGTAGGCCTGCCTAAAGGGATTTTCGTTTAGTTGTAACTTAGTATTAGTTTAAATATTTTTTTTGCACTCCTTAGCTAGTAAGTGGTACTTACGAACGTTGTTTACATGGATCGTAAGTTGACATTCCCACACACTTTGTTGCTAAGGCCGGTTGCGATGCTGTTATATTACTTACGGTGCCTGCGCTACGTCATAATTCATTACGATACACTTCATAATACAAGTCTATATGGACACGGCCCTCAGCACAAATATTCGGTTCCCATAACAACAAACACATGCGAATCACTTTCTGAAATAAACATCTATTTTCAAGAATGTATTTACATAATATTTTCAGGTAATATCACAATTAATATAATTAAATTGATATAAGTAACCGTCGTGCAAAAAATAGCATGCAACACACGGGCCGTAAAGGCATTTACGGGTCTCGAAAACTTAAAAACCCTCGGCTGCGCCTCGGGTTTTCAATCTGTTTCCTCGACCCGTAAACGTGCCTTACGGCACTTGTATCGCAATATACTATAGTATTACATTAAACATATAATATTAGTGTTGTAAAACTGGTGTAATTAGTATAAGAGAATGTTGCAGACTAATTGGGCTAATTCTCAACGAAATAAGTAATAATAAATAAAGAATCCGTACATAGTGAACGTAATAAGAATGCATTAATGGTTGTCATTTGACGGATGTGTTGTTTGCAGTAGATGACAAGTGGTATAGTCTGTTTGCCGGACTCGCAATTCGTCATGCACTCTCACTTCTGTCTGCCTTCCAATAAACACCTGACAGCCGACTCGCTTTAAATAAATGACTTCTTCCAGCCATGGCCTGCTCTACGTGCTGATATCTATACCCGAACCGTGGGACTCGATCCCTTGGCAGCTAGGAAAATCACGCTTTAATGTCCCTTATAAATTCTGAAGAAGAAGAAGAAGAAGAAGAAGAAAGACAATGTTATTGCGTACGCCTCAGCTGGATTCATACAAATAATTCGCACGCTAATTCTTGTATTTTTTAAGTGAAACTTCTTTTGCCGCGGTAGGGGTGAATCGAGAGCTTGTGTAACGCTCAAAATTGTCACGAAATTAGTGAGGTGTGGCGGAACGGACTGCACAGAAAACAATCAACTCAATGATTAGGCTTCCAAAATTTAAAAAAATCCAAAAATTAAAAAATAAAAAATCCAAAATATAAAAATCCAAAATTAAAAAATCAGAAAATCCAAAATTTATAAATCCAAAAAATCATAAATTCAAAGATCCAAAATTCAAAAAACCCAAAATTCAAAAATCCAAAATTCTAAAATAAAAAATTCAAAGATCCAGAATTTAAAAAATAAAAAATCCAAAATTAAAAAATACAAATAGGCCTATATAAAATTTAAAAAATAAAAAACTTAAAAACCCAATTTTAAAAAATAAAATATTTTAAACTAAAAATCCAAAAACCAAAATTTAAATAATCCAAAATTTAAAAATAAAAAAAAATTAAAATTCAAAGATCTAAAATTTTAAAAATCCAAAATTAGAAAATTAAAAGATAAAAAATTTAAAAAACCACAATCCAAATTTTAAAAAGTTCAAAAACCCAATATTAAAAATCCAACAATCCAAAATTGAAATATCAATAATCCAAAGTTGAAAACATCCAAAAATTAAAACAAGTTTCACTTCTGTCGCGTGGCGTTCCACGCACACTTTTTTTTTATTCTGAAGATGTACAATCTGTTCAAATGATAACATTCAGTAATAGTTATTTATATGTGAGACCGTTATACAGGGCGTTAATTAATAACACCGAAATATTTTACCTGCATACAGAGGGGACATAAACTACCAACTTTTATTAGGAGCTTTTGCTCTTTAGATTCAATTTTCCTGTTACAGCATAAAATCTCCCATGGCATGACCACTAGGCTACTATAGGCAAATCCTACTTCTCTTAAATCTATCCTAATATTGTCCTCCCACCTACGTCTAGGTCTTCAAAGTGGTATTTTGTCTTCGGGTCTCCCAGTCAATATTTTTTTCAGATATGTCTTTCCTCCCCCATGCGCGCAACATGTCCAGCCCATTTCATGCACCGTGATTTAATTACTCTTACTCTATCCGGTGAAGACCACAGGTTATGTAGATCGTCGTTATGCAGTTTTCTAAAGTCCCCATTTTCATCTCTTTAAGGTCCAAATATTTTCCTAAGCACCCAGTTTTCGGGGGGTACGCCGTAGCGTAGTGGTTGAAGCGCTGCGCTACAAACCGGAAGGTCGCGGGTGCGATTCCCGATGAGGTCGTTGGAGTTTTTCAATTGGCCTAATCCTTCTGGTGGCACTATGGCCCTGGGGTCAGCCTCTGACAGAAATGAGTACCAGGAGCAATCCTGGGGGTAAAGGCGGCCGGTGCATAAGGCTGACAACCTTACCACCGTCACGTGCCGAATGTTCAAAATCTGGGAGCCTCAACCTCCTGGAACCCTCTGGGCCTCCATGGCCTTTATAGGGATCACTTTACCCGGTTTTGAATATTTTTTATTATCATTATCATCTTCATCATCGTCACTATGACCATAAACCTTTCCATTAATACAAATAACTATCTCTATCCTTTCTTCCTTCTCTTAATTCCTCTCCTTCGATTCTGATTCTCCTTTTATCTTATCCTTCATCCTCCATTTCTCTTCTCTCTCGTTATGCTTGTCATTAATATGGCTTAATATGGCATAATAAAAGCGTCATATAGGAATAATGGAGAAGGCCTGTACCCAAGCCAAGAGCAGGCAATGTCATAAAGTTTATAAGTAGCACCAGAGCCGCCTGTCAAGACCGGATTGATATACTGCAACCTGTTTGCCAAAATATCAGAGCCCTCTATGTCCTGTGTTTCTTTGTGAGCGAAACAAATGAATCCGTTCCTTCAACATGCATTTTGCGAACGCTTTTGTATATAACGGAAAGTAGACATTATCCCATTCCCTCGTATAAAAGCAATAGATTTGCAGCATGATGCAATTGAACTACAATAGGTTGGTTCCCAAATTCAAATCATGTACTGTCATTTTTCAGTGGTCATAATTAATTTGTATTAACGTCTGAGAAGAAAATCCACATTCTGTAAACAAATCTGTTTGCGATTTTTACCAGGGGGCCTATTGCATGACTAACTATACCTGAAACTTAGTTTTCACTTTTTTGTTCCTTAAAATTATTTTTCACATTTAGAAAATTTGGCAAATTTTCATAATATAATAGAATTGCCAAAAAATTATACAATCTTGCAAACTGTTCACTAATTTTTTTAAAAATTTAGCTGTGTTTATACTCCTTTTAGCTACGAGGCTATATCAAGAGTTCGGGATCTGTGTCTATACAGTATTACAGTAGGGTAGGCCATGGAACTATTGATTGTCAATTGTTTCTATTGTTAGTGTATTTCATGGAGTAAATTTCAGCTGATATTAATTTAAATGGATAAAGATACAAGATGAAATGGTGAGGAAGATTCATGGTATTTAAATATCCAATTCTGGGAAACCATGAAAAAACCCATGTCAAATTGGCCGGCCACGGGATGTGAATCTGGGACCTCCCTAATGCGAGTCTAAGACGTTACCATCTCGGCCACCTCGCTTGGTGAATTATTATTAGGATTCGGATGTTTATGTCCTATAAAAGTAGAAAATATGACTGCAAATATGACCTTAAAATACTAAATATGACTAAAAAATCCTAAATATGACTTCATAAGACAAATTATTTTCTAAAAATAAATGTTCCAATTTTAAACGTTTAATGATACTAAATTATTACATCGCATTAATTTTATTCAATCAGATAATTAATCACTTTTAACAATTTTACAGGTGATTTACAGTTTTACTTGTAAAGAACTTCTAATCTGTTAATGTTTCCAGATACCACTGCAAATGTGAACTGAAAATATTTTTTGAAACATGTCTATTGGAAGTTGTTAACTTCAAGGAGGAAGAGGTAATTGTGCTATTACTTGTTACTGTCCATTCACATTTCACTTACAGTAAAATCAAAATGTTCGTGACTTTTTCGAAAAAAAAAAATAATAATTCAACAATTTAGTGTACATACTTCATAATTGTGCTCTTTTGCCAAATTTATAACTGAAATATGACGTTAAGTTACAAATATGACCTAAATATTACCAAGATCATCAAAATGGCCAAAATATGACTTTAAATGCAATATAAAAATAGTCCGATTAGGGTAAAAATTGTGCATTTCATGTTTAATTTGTGTTTGCGGAGAGAATGGAGGGCAGGATAAAAATATGACATGTCATAAACATCCGAACCTTAGTCATGACTATGCTAGCAATACATCATGTACTTACAATAACACAAATATGAAATAGATAAGTTATAGTTGTGCGGTAAGAAGCAAAGAGAACAGAAGAGACTAAAGAGAATGAGAGAGATGAAGAAGAAAGCAAGCATGAAGAATGTAAAGAAAAAAGTAATGGGTAAAAATAAATAATATAAGTAGGGATGGGTCCTCGATACTTTCGATACCTCGATACTCTCGATACTTGCATGGTATCGGCATCGAACGATACTTCAGAAAACTCGCTCGATACTTTTTCGATACTTTTGTAATTCTGCAATTCTGCAATTAAGTGAGAATGCTAGTATTTTTTAACAAAAACTTGTAAGTGGACTGTTTAAAAAGCTAATTTTAGTTTTAATGTAGAGTTTAAAAATAATTATAGGCTACTAATGATATTAAATTTTGTCTCATTAAATATGCAGACTTAATTAATTTAGTTGGTATTACACAGTTCTTTCAACTTTTAATTTATAATGTACCTATTTATTGAAACTGGAAATGTTGAAGGTATCGAGCATCGAAGTATCGAGTATCGAGGAAAAAATCATGTATCGGTATCGATTATCGAGAAAATCTGGTATCGACCCATCCCTATATATAAGCATTGAAAATATGTTAGTTGGCAACATGAAGTATACATATTATGACTATAGTTAAACAATATTCACCATATCACCAGCATCATTTCTTTGGATATTATTAATAGAGAACAGGAACAAAAACAAGAACAGGAAATGTTTCTGCTTGAACTAGGTCACAGTAGCTGTAATTTAGGCTTAACGAAACACAGACGAGTTAATAGTCATTCTCTCATTGCAAGCTTCGTTTCTTGAGAAAGTATTTAATATGGAGAGTACAAATTCTTCCTTTTTTTTTCACAAGGATTGAAAGAAACTAATAAATTCTTGTAATGGAACAATAACGACCCATCGAACTGCCGGTAGCTTAATCTCTTTAGTGCACTGCCTCAGTAACTTTATTGTTTGGGTCCCGAACCAAATTGCCTGCAATAAAATTTATAGTTTGGGACGGGAGTGTAAATATTTCAAACTGTCGTTCACAGCTCATAACAACGCTACCTGCTCCAGGCCCCAAAAACCTCTGCTCTATTCAAAAACATCTTAATTTATTGCTCAGTATGGCCTCAATAAAATAATAAAACTCAACATGACGGTAATGTACAATTAACTCTAAGATGCCTGACATTATTTACTGCTGTAATGATAGCATATTAATAGCAGCAATCGCAATAAGTATAGTAACTTACTCACTTACTTACTCAATGGCAAAAGACAATTCCGAAGCAAGCTAAGGAATAATAAAATATAATATTCTTGTCCACCTTATACTCTCGTTTAATTAATAACACAGCCCAACAAAATATAATTTATTGTTTGGTGTCACAGATGTTTTACCGGATTTTGACTATAATTAGTGTGCTTATTCCAAATATGAAACCTAGGCGTTATAGTATGAGAGGATTCTTAATGGGTAGACGTTCAGCAAGAAAATCCAGGTAAGAAAAAATTCGAAATAATAGAATAAGGGAAATGATGCAAGCTGAAAAGAATATTTTGGAAATTGTAGAAGAAAGACGCTTGAGATGGTATGGACATGTACTCAGAATGACAGAGGATAGAACACCCAAGAAAATTTTGGATTGGAAAGTAGAAGGAAAAAGAAGAAGAGGGAAGCCCAAAGAATGCTGGATGGATGGGGTGAAAAGGAGTATGGAGAGAAAAGGATTAAGTGAAGAAGATGCTATGGACAGGGAATTATGGAGGCAAAAGATTGTTGTGGGATGAAGGAAAACCATTGTATAGTGGAATATTCATTAATAATAATAAAAATATATATAATAATAATAATTATTATTATTAATATTATTATTAGGGTTAGGATGTTTATGACATGTCATATTTTTATCCTGACCTCCATTCTCGCTGCAAACACACATTAAACACGAATTACACATTTCTTATCATAATTGAACCGTTTTTATTTTGCATACAAAGACATATTTTGGTCAATTTCTTAGTCTTGTTCATATTTTCGTCATATTTGTAATTTAACGTTATATTTCAGTTATAAATTCGATAAAAGAGTACAATTAAGTTATGCACTATGTGCACTAAATTATCGACTTAATTTTTTTTTTCGAAAAAGAGTGACGGATATTTTGGTTTTCCAGTAGCTGAAATGTGAGGGACAATAACAAACAAGTAATGGCACAATTACCTCTTCGTCATTATTGTTAACAACTTCCAATAGACAGGTTTTTAAAATATTTTCAGTTCTCAGATGTAGTGGTATCTGGAAACATTAACGGATTAGAAGTAAATCTATAAATTACCTTTAAAATTGTTAAAAAGTCATTATCTGGTTGAATGTGATGTAATAATTTAGTTCAATAAACGTTTTAAATTGGAAAGTTTTATTTATAGAAAATGCGTTCTTTTATGAGGTCATGTTTAGGATTTTTGGGTCATATAGTATTTTGTCATTTTTAAGGTCATATTTGCAGTCATATTTTCCACTTTTTTGGGTCATAAACATCCGAACCATTATTATTATTATTATTATTATTATTATTATTATTATTATTATTATTATTATTATTATTATTATTATTATTCTGCATATCTCTCACTACTACTTACTAAGACCCAAAAACTTATACAATTCACAGATAATTTTTCCCAACCTTAGCATTACTGGTCCATTACGTAAGATGTTTGCTGCTGGAATAGTAGCGGGACTTAACTCCTCCCCCACCTCTTTGGCAACCAATGAGGGAACCACAATTCGACTTATCTCCAGTCGATAGCGCACCCTACGTAAGATGTGGCATTAGCGAGTTAAATAAACCTATTGATCCGAGGTACAGTCTTCCTCCATACAAAGTATGACCTTACTCATGACTTCAAAAAGTTAACTAGAATTAAATGGCAGTCACCCGATTTTACCTTATAAGCAGATGACGTTTGCTTGTTGAGCGATGATTACATAACCACAATCGAAATTAAGCATGCCTTTTCGATACCTGCAGGAATGTTGGAGTGAAAATTAATAGAGAAAAAAACTAAGTATAGGTCTATGGTCATGGAACGTCAAAGTAAAGGGCAGCAAAATATTAGAATAACCGGTAAATCGTTCGAACAAGTGGAGAAATTCAAATATCTGGGAGCAATAATTACAGACACAAATAATATTAAGGAAGAAGTTAAGTGTAGGCTCAAATCAGGAAATGCTTGCTTTTATGCAGTTCAGAAACTTTTATCTTCTCGTCTTCTCTCCAGAAATCTAAAAATAAGAATTTGTATTATATGGATGTGAGACATGGTCGCTTATTCTTCGGAAAGAACATTATCTGAGAGTGTTCGAAAACAGGGTGCTCAGGAAAATATTTGGTCCTAAGAGAGATGAAAATGGGGACTGGAGAAAACTGCATAACGACGAGCTTCATAACCAGTACTCGTCACCGAATATAGTAAGGATAATTAAATCACGGACGATGAAATGGGCTGGACATGTTGCGCGCATGGGGGAGGAAAGACATATCTCAAAAATATTGACTGGGACACCCGAATGGAGAAGACCACTTGGAAGACCTAGACGTAGGTGGGAGGACAATATTAGGATAAATTTAAGGGAAGTCGGATTTGCGAGGGATGGTTGAATGGAGTTAGCACAGAATAGGGTTGAATGACGGGCTCAGGTAAGCGCGGCAATAAACCTCAGGGTTCCATAAAATAGATAACATTCCATTAGCTTGCTTAGGAATTGTCTATTGCCATTGAGTAAGTACCGAAATGACAGGTTGTCGGGAGGAATTTTGTTAATATGACTGGTTACGAATAAGACCCTCTCTCAATATCAATACTTACAGCTACGGTTATGATGAAATATAACATAACTGATTTCGTATTTGCATGTTTTATATTAAGAGACCATATTTTTTGGTAACAGCGATAACTGCGAAATTTTACAAAACAGCTTTCCTTAGCTATAGTTAGCTTTGTAAAAGCACAAAATATGATTATTAGGGCAAGGCATTTGATGATTTTGCATCTTTTTTAGCCTATAAATGAATATCATGAAATAATTGATTAAATAAGGGCAAATTGTTTTTTTAATTTTTCGTCGTTTTCAAAGAGATAGGTAATTCTTCGGGTGTTTTAGGTCATTTTTTTACCATTAAAAAATTGTTAGGCTACATTACGTTATATTGTGAATTTTTCACTATTATTTCTGTTTATTCCTCCGGGAGGGACTTTCAGCTGGGGGGGCCCGTGTCGTAGATTTATGGCACGTTAAAGAACTTCAAGCCTAAATTAGAGCCTCTGGACAAAATTTCCCGGCCTTTCACGTCCAAGTATTACCTTAGTTTCCTGGGGGGTTGTGAGGCGATGGGCTTACCACCTGCCCCTCTGCCCTCTCTCGGAAAATAAGCGTAACAAAATTCACATAGGTATCAGAAAGCTCCAATTGGAGTCTTCCGTTCTAGATATTTGTTAGTGTTATAAAAAATGTATTAAACAATGTAATGTCTCTATAATTTACTTTTTCTGTGCTAGCTTTTAACACGTATGTGCGAGAAAGTTTGTGGAACATATTTGGCGCCATTTAATTTGCTTATAAATTTTATACCATAATAAAAATGTGGTTCACACTAATATTCTATTCAAATTCAAGATCAATTATGGAAATAACGAAAGCATGCCATATTATGTAGAGAATGCGAAACTTCATCTACGAGCTATGAATAAAGAATAAACATTATCAGATTTGTTTAAGAGAGACAGAAGAAAATGTTGTTATTTGTAGGCAAAACATGTTAATTGTATTGAATTCCTGTACACCTTTTTATTATTTATCCTACTTTAAAGCGATTAGGCCTACTATCAGAACGCTTAATAGGCTATGCGCTGAGAATTATATTTCCTATCATTGCCTTGCAAGCATTACATATAGGCCTATATATGTAAAGTAAAACGTGTTGTTGAACAATAACCCTAACATGCCAGTGGCAAAATAGGGTCAAATAAAACGGAGATTCAATAGCAATAATAATAATAATAATAATAATAATAATAATAATAATAATAATGAACTCATTTAGGCATGTCCCTTGTTACTCATTTTCAGGTATATCAGAAGGACTTTCACTGTGTCATTTATTTATGTAGACCTATCTGCTATGGGCAATTTGATGGCCGTTCATAAATAATTTTTATCTTAAAGGGTTGCGATGAGCAGATCGGAATTTGACCATGTGGTAATAACTTACTTCGTTAGTAACAAAATAAGTGTTTTATATTGTAAATTTAAATGTAACACTGGCATCAATTAAATTAAACCCATTACCATTAAACAAACTAATTAAAAGTAATAATTTATGATTTATTGGTCATATTTTTTATATTTTGGTTAATTTTTTTACTCTTTTTGGGGCATATATGCATTTTTATTTGCATTTTTTCATTATTTTATGGTCATTCAATGCCTTGCTCTAATCATTATTAAGCAGACAATATCCACGAAATACAGCGAAATTAGATGAACTTCTCCAAATACGTCCCCTCTAGGACGGATTTTAAGAAATGTGTATGAAAATATGATTTAAAGTTATAGTTGTTAGTGCTTCCAATTAATTTTTTCACACTTTTAGTATCATGCTTTCCGTGTATGCTATTTCTATGACTGCTGAGAAGTTATAGTAACTTATGATCGATTACAGCAGTGATTGGTTTGCCGGTATTCGACATATTACATATTCCATATTTTTAAAAACTTCTCTCATTAGAGGCTGCCAACTTAGGCACTACAACACAGTTGTAAAGCCAGAAGGTTTATACGCTTCGGAGTGCCCACATTGAATAAAAAAAGGGGAGCTTCAAGAACTCGAAAAAAAAAGGAGAGGAAATATTTAGAAAAATTCTAGGACCACAGAGGACTGCTGACGGGACAGGGGAGAACAGGAAAAATGACGACCTCTACAAGCACACTGAGAAAATCAGTCACCATGAGGAATCGAAGGTGGAAATTCTACGGATATATATGGCGAGAATGGATGAGAACCGGCTGACTAAAAGGATATTCAAATATATCACTGGACTGAAAACATCTACGAAGTGGGTAGGAAAAAAAAAAATGCAGTAGAAAGCGGACTTACAGCAGACATGATTCCTAACAAGAATTTTTTTTAGAGAAATAGTTGACAGCACCAAAACATTCAAAGAGAAAATACCAAAATGTAGGCCCAAGCGGGTAGTATCTGAGGAAGAGAAAAAGATCACAATTGAAAGAATGAAGAGGTTCTGGGAAGAGAAGAAGAAGAGATTAACCAGAAAGCCTTAGGTTCCACAGATGGCCAAAGTCGGGAAAAGAAGAAGAGGCTGCCAGATGAGCAAAGTAAGCAAACAATATAACTTTGTTAGGTTAAAATGAAATATCACAGATCATCCAAAATTCAGAACTAATCCACATAAGGTACACTCTAATTAATTAATACCTGCGGGGTCTCGTGGATAGCGTCGCAAGCCCGGGTTCGATTCCCGGTACCTCCTCAGATTTTTCTGAGGTAGGAAGGTCCAGAACGGGGTACACTCAGCCTCGTGATTCTAATTGAGGAGCTACTTGATAGAGAAACCACCATTAACGGCCGAAACCACCATGCTGACGCCATGCCCCCCCCCCCGCCACTTCCGATCTTCCCCGAAATTATTAAGTTATATGGCTACTTCATTGTTGCACTTCAAAAAATAAATTAATTAAAAAAATTGGCCCCCTCTAGAAAATATCATTTGGGCGCCCTTGGTATTTATATATTTTATCAAAAACTTTAGAGCAGCGTTTCTCAACCTATGGTCCGCGAAGATTTTGCAGATGGTCGGCTGACATAATTAAAAAATATAAAGCAAGTGGAAAAGTAAAGAAGTAAAATTTTTCCACATATTTCGTTATAATGACCTATAATTAATACCCCAAATATTAAGAATATAGCCCTTCTTTTAAAAATGGTATGTAAAATTAGGGGTCCGTAAAATTTTTTAGGCATTTTAGTGGTCCTCGGGTTCAAAAAGGTTGAGAAACGCTGCTTTAGAGGATGCATTTCGTAACTGAGGAGGTAGCATGTTTAACACACCTGCTCTACAACAGAGACCTCTGTTAGCAGCTAAGAGAGTCCTCCCTTCCTCTCAGCAGAAAGAGAAAAGTTAATATGAATAATTGAAGCGTATCGACTCTTGCCAGTCGCAAATGAAGTGTCCTGGGGGGATTCCCCTTTTGTTTCATGCAATAATAAACAGATTAAAATTTGAAATTCGACTTTTATATTTACGCCAAAGCCCTCCTAGAAAGTAATACAATCAATTCCGGGGACTGTCACATGACTCCGAATAAGCGAGTAAACCAAGGGAATTTCCCTAGAGGTGTTTCTTACAGAATGTAAACTGGCGGTGGATAGCCGTAAATTTAAAATCCAATCGCAGGACAAATCAGGCAATGAGGTCAAACTGTGTCAGGTTGGTAGAGTGGTGTGCTCTGATTAAAATTAAGTTAGTCTGTTGTGTTGGCTGCATTGTGAATTCATGCAGTCGGAGACGCTCGGGGGAAAAGGGTTGACGTTTTACAGTGGTTGTATTGTGATATGTGTACATGCTTGCAGCATCATTCCATATTAACAACATCTCGGACTCCCAGAACGAATTAGCAGCGGAGAAAGAGAACTCCTGAGAAGTTAATAAACGAACGCAATAAAAAACAAAATTGCTCCAATATGCTTCAAATCACTTCAAAATGAGAGTGTAAAGCAGTACGATCTACAGTGAAATTGTCAGTGATGGGAAAAGTACAAAAAGAAAGTAATTGGGCTGAATTACAATTACCCGAGAGACATTTTACTTAATTACAATTACAAATTACTTTTTCAAAAAGTAATCAGTAAAATTACAATTACTTTACAAAATGGCAGTACCTAAAAATTCCTTGTTTTTGATTTTTTTGGGCACGAGCCCAAATTATTAATGAATGAAAAAAAAACACATCAATGAGAATATTTTTGGAAACATTGAGTAACTTTTTGTTAATATTAACTCAAATTTGGATATTGGTTGCAAAAACAGCAATGATGATTATATAGCAAACGAGAATGATACTAATACTAATGACTAGGAGGCGGATTTCCATGACGTCATAATTTTCAAATTTGCATTATTTCAGGTTTCCGACTAATTTAAACCCGATTCCAAGCATCCTGGTGAAAATGGAACAGCTTTTATTGTGCATATAACTGCATATTTAGGAAACTTTTAACTATTGTAGCATATATATTATGAATATGCATATTTAGGTCATATTTTTGTGCATATTAAAGGAAGTTTGAGGTTTCATATCATATTTTGTAAATTTTGCATTATGATACTTTTTTGAGAATGTACAGATATTTTAAATAATTAACATTATATTTTAATAAAATGAATTGTAATGAAACTTTAAAAAAATTATACACAATGTGTAATTGGTAAAGTCATATTTTAAATTTTATTAGTCATATTTTAATGTTTTTAGGTCATAAATGCATGCATATATCCTATTTTTTAGGTAATATAAATCCGCCCTTTACTAATGACTACTAAATTGTAACAATTACAATTTTACTTCCAGAAGTAAATTACAAGTAGAAATTACATTTTTTTAAAGTATTGATTACAAGTAAATGGGACCAAAAAAGGAATTGTTACTGTAATCCGATTACTTTTACTCAATTACTTCCCATCACTGGAAATTGTACAATACCTAGTTGAGCTAGAGGAAGTATTTGTCTGCCTGGGATGCCCACCAAATCCACGGCATGTAGATATGAGGGTCGTTCACAAAGTAAGTTTCCTAGGGCCGTTTACAGAAACAAAACACAATTTCATGGAAATATTTACTGCAACAGATACAGCAGGTGTTCAGCTACTTTTCAACATGTTCGCCAACGGAAGTGAGACATTTTTCCTTCCGTGGGACCAACGTTTGAATAGCTGTGTCGGAGAAGTGTGCCGCCTGGGATTTGAACCACTGTGTGGCAACCATCTCCGCCTCTTTTGTCTTTCTCTGTCATTTCTGTAGGTGTAGGAAAAGATGGAAATCACTGGGAGCGAAGTCCGTGCTGTAGGGTGGATGTTTAAACACCTCCTAGCAAGTCTCCTGCAGAAGTTCGACTGGGAGGTGTTTAAACATTCACCCCACAGGCCGGTCCTAGCTCCCAGTGATTTCTATCTTTTCCTACACCTCAAGAAATGACAGAGAATGACTGACAGTCGGAGATGGTTGTCACACAGTGGTTCAAATCCCAGGCGGCAGGATTCTACGACAGAGGTATTCAAAAGTTGGTCCCACGGCATGAAAAATGTCGTAATTCCGGTGGCGAATATGTTGAAAAATAGCTGAACACTTGCATTATCTGTTGTAATAAACATTTCCATGATATTGTGTTTTGTTTCTGTATACGGCCCCAGGGAAACTTACTTTATGGAAGGCACTCGTAAAATGAAATTGTTAGCATAGATGGACAGAAGGTTGTCCAAATGCACCTCGAAGCCGGATTTTTAATTTTCGCTTTCGTTCGCGAGATATGAGCGATGAATGGCAGAAATAGTTATTTATGATCCAAGTGTTAAAAACGAGATTTTATTTTTCGAGTAGGTTGTTTGCGAAACGATCCCGTGAGGGAGAGTGCAGCAATCCTACGAGAAAAACAAAATCGTTTTACCACGTGTATCACACTATTTTTTAGACAATTGTTAAAATTTGTTAAATAATAATAAACATCACTTAGGCTGCTATCTCTAGGAGTCTCGCGGTGCTGCCATCTAATACGCGTCTAATATGATTTTTGTGACCACCGTGAAATATTATAAGGGTCTAAGAGCCAAAATCATGATTGTGTTGAAAACGAGACACAGACCCACAGAAAGACACAGCACTATATCTTGGAATTTATTCCCACTAACGTGGCTTTCCCTGGAGCTTGGACCCTTCTGAAATGCATTGGTCTGGGCACATAGATCCATTTAAAATTATCAGCTGAAAAATCATGGTTTTGGCACTTAGGCCCAAAACTAAACGCTTCATTTTATGTTTATATCAAACTGAGTCTATTAATAATCATATGCAAATATTTTTACTAAAAGAGTATTTTCCATGCGAGGCTACAAAGGTAGGTAACCTTGGAGTATTTTAATTTTATACCACTCATGCCTGGTTTCTACAAACTTGTGAATTACCTATGGGTAAATTATCCATGGGCTAATTAGTTCCTAATCACCCACAATGATATAATGAGGAAGGCCTTGGAGTTGTACAGTTAATTTAATTCAGAAGGCTTTGATTCTCATTGTTATTGATCCTATGAAAGGTTAAATTTTATCCAGCCATCCATGAAAGGATAAATTAACCCGACGATTTACCCTTGGAAAGATCTAGCCCGAGTTTGTATGAACATTTTATCTGTCAATTTCATATTTACCCAGAGGACATTTATCTAGAAACTCGCCACAAGTGTATGTGATTGCTATCTTGAAATTATTTGTGTTTGTGTGGTGTTATTCTTGTGTAAATTCTGTCCATTGGGTAATTTACCCATAGGTAATTCGCGAGTTTACAGAAACCGGGCATCAGTGGCATAATTTTACCCTTTTAATAAATATCATCTACCGTTAAAATCGCTTCTTTTACCTTCAACTGTCTAAAAAAGTGATTATTTGCGCATCGAAGCACCAGTTTCCGCTAATACATTTCAAATGTAAAATTAATTGTAGGCGGCGTTATTCTGCTGCCATAGCAACCGGAAAAAGTTTCTTTCCACCAACATAACAAACACAGCGAATTGTTGATCGTTTCGGATTTGTTAGCCCGCTCTGCTTGATTCATTTGTTTTTACAGTTATAAGCAGAGACAGGAATTCTTTTTATATAAGTGGATGGAAGGGGGATCATGAATGCAAGCCTAATCATGAATGATTTGGACGAAACTTACTATATGAGTTTTTGGGGGTTGCAGGGAACCCGAATGTGAGATATTTTTCCCGGGCGATACACTCTAATTGCGAAATGCACCTGGAAGCTGGAATTTTGGCTATTCAATTGTTAATCATTTGAATTTTTCATGAATGTTTTGTGTGTAAGTGTTAATAAATATGTTTTAATTATTTTTATGTTAATTTTTTTAAATTAGCGATTTAATTATTAATAAAATTAGGTAATAAATTATTTTTTTAAAATTAGCGATTTAATTATTAATAAAATTAGGTAAACTGATGTAACAAAGTGCCAGAATGCTTTTGCTTAATCAGTTACAATTTCTATTATAATAAGCAGAAAAGTTTTTTTAATGGATTTCCGAGTTAAGCTCCAGATAGATTTATTAAGCAGGGCTTACGGAAGAACAAAGGTCTAAAGTTTGATAAGCACATGTGAAGGAATATGTGGGAAGTGTTATTTGTCAAAGCTAACTGTATGGCAATTTACAAAGCCGTATATGAACACTGTAAAACAATATGTTGTCATGAGAACTGATTTGCATTTGATAAATTCTTTCTGATCTATTACCATAAAATAGTCACTAAATTGGGTATTACTCCGGTACCGGTCAACCGATTTGGTCCAATATCAATAGGCTTCTTCCCATGATCGTTATAAATGCATATACAAAGTTCCATGAAAATCCGATAGAGTATTTTGACTTCTCAAAATATTTAAGTTTTCTTGTGTTACATTCTTCGTTATGGGCAGATAATAAATTTTGTCAATTGCATGATTTTCTTACACCAAGAAAATGTATTGACTGATGTATAGGCCTACACCCACTCAAAATATCTATCCTCCGCCATTTATTATTATTATTATTATTATTATTATTATTATCATCGATATTATTTAACGGAAAAAGCATTGTGCAATGTACATAAAGATCGTCCCTGATGTCTTCCGTTATAGATATTTGTTAGTGTGTAAAAATATATTAAAAAATTAAATGTCTCTATAATTTACTTTTTCTGTGTTAGCTATTAACATATGCGAGAAAGTTTGTGGAACATATTTTGTGCCATTTATTTTACTTATAAATTTTTATACCGTAATTCTATGTGGTTCACATAGTAGCTTTATATACCTTGGTTCACATACATATATCATGCAAGATCGATTACGGAAATAACGAAAGCATGCCGTATTATGTAAAGAATGCGAAATTTCATCTACGAGCTACGAATAAAGAATAAACATTTTCAGATTTGTTTAATAGAGATATAAGAAATTTTTGTTATTTGTAGAAAAAACATGTTAATTGTATTGCATTCCTGTATATCTTTTTATTCTTTATCCCATTTTAAAGCGTTTAGGCCTACTATCAGAACGCATAATAGGCTGTGCGGTGAGAATTATTTCCTATATGCCGTATTTGCTTTCTCTATTTTATAATTTTTACTTTCTTGCATATAGGCCTACGTTTATCCTGTGGTAGCTTTTAACACGTATATGCGAGGAACTTTATGCAATTTATTTTTAATAGCATTTTATTATGCAAACAAGAAACAGAAATCCAGTGTTGAATATTCTGTACTCTGGAAAATGTCATCCATAATTTTCTTCCAAATTCTACCTTATGGACAATATATTTAGCTCTAGTAGAGTGCATAATCCGAAATGGAATTCTTGGCTGGGATAATGTATTTAAGATCATTTTTAACAGAAATTTTACTTTAAAAGATAATATTAAAAAAATTGTTATTGAAGAAGCATTTTGGCTACTCTACAAAATTTTTATATTCTGAATCAAAGATAATGAAAATCAAACTTTGCAGTATTATCTTTTTGTCATAAAAACCGATCAAAATTGGACCACATTCTGCAGAAAGGAACCAATCCACATGATTTTTGAACTGAGAATGAAGCATTTAAAGTTAAACAAAAAGCCACCTAGATATTTACAGTGTATTTTTGTTTGCTCCATAGATGTCATACAAATGGAAGAAGAGGGTTGGTTAGTTTGCACAACATAGAAATATAGTTCAAAGCAATGGTTTTGCATCTACTCCGGTTTTTTTAAAATTCGAGGGTTGGTTTCTTTCTGCAGAATGTGGCCCAATTGATTTCTTTAAAAAACTGTCAAAATACAAAAAGAAATGGAATGTTTCGTTTTCAGAAAACAAAATGCAGGACAAATACTGGGCAATTGCTTGGTCTAAACTATGGTATGAAACTTTATAATACTCTTATTGCTGAGAATCCTGTTGTAAAAACTACAGTGCCAACCAGTTTGATATAAAAATTAAAAATAAACTATTTTCGTAATAAAATCTTATATTTTTTTGCCGTTCATTTGAATTTCTTCCAACTATTTCTAAATACATATTTTTAAAATGGATTTGTTTCTTTTTGTAAATTTGAATTTCTTAAAATTTCTTTCATAAAACTTGTTTAACTGTTTATAGTTTATACATATGATTTGCACGCACAGGCCTATTTGTAAATTTCTCTCTCCAGTCTTATTTAATAGACACGATAATTGCAGCCCCTAAACACGAGCTTAGCTCATCTGAGAGCTTTCTGAGTTACTTCCTGTAACATGCGATAATTTTATCTGATTGGTAATTTGTTTGATCGATTAAAAACAATTATTTAAAAGAATCAGTCTGTAATAAATCAACCTGGAGTACCCATATTGATTATATCACGAATAAATTGGCCAAGGGGATGTACATGTTAAGGTGATTAAGTGTAACAGTTGACTCCTATGTTCTTTTGAGAGTATATCATGCACAAATTCAAAGCTTACTTTCCTATGGAATAATACTTTGGGGGAATAGCTCACAAGCCAGGAGGATATTTACTATGCAGAAGAAGGCAATATGGATTATCTGTAAAGTGACTGTTCACACACATTGTAGACCTCTTTTTATTAGCTTAGGTTTGTTAACAGTACCCTAATGTAAGTTTTGTTTACTCTTTGTCATGTTAACAACAACTTGGAAAGTTTTAATAATAATAGTGATTTTTATGATTATAATACAAGGAACAAAAATAAACTCCGGGTACAACAGTATAACTATAGACAATCACAGAAAAATTGGTACTATGTTTCAGTCAAATTATAAAACTCTATCCCTGAACAATTAAAAACATTACCAGTATTAAACGTGTATTAATCTCTGAGTGCCTTTATTGCACTGATGACTTTTATTCTATTAACTGGAAATTGTATTATTGATTAGGGAATTTACTATAGGCTTAGTTTTATTATTTTGTATTAGGTCTTGTTGTTTACATTATACTTACTGTACATTTTCTTGTATACTTTAATTTACGAAGTTCATGTATTTTGTAAATACTTAATGACGAATAAATTCTATTGTCTGTGTATATATACAGCGATTTTTCAATTAAAAGAGGTTTCCTGACGAACATTTGTGTTGTTAAGCCATCCATTCTGTCAATAAACTGTTTCCAGATACTTAAAAAAAAAAAATCAGGCAACGTATGGGTGGGACATACAGTTTTCGGTGAAATTCATAGGTGAGAAATAGATGAATTTCATTATTTTTTTCCTCAGCAATGAATTGCTGTACAACTTTGCAATCTGACATACTCTTTATTGACTACTAATACAATTCCATACTATTTTCAAAATTAATCAAATGGTTTTACTACTGATTATTTTAATTTTCCTGTCATTATGTTTATGATCTAACTGAAAGCTTGTAATTTTTGTGTAAGCGTATATTTTGTTGAAAGATATTCTTTGTCTGCAAGGCAATCTGCGTTGTGCAGAAAGATTACATAAATAACAGTTACGGATCACAAAATGGCAGCCACGTTTCATGCAATGAAATGCAGTTTCCTTGATAACTTCCAAAAATATAAATATTTCTGAGTGATTATTTTTCTGTGTATTTGTTAATATCATATGAACAACTCTCTATACAATCATTCATTTAGCATTAATAGTTAATTTTTTTACATATATATTTTAATGAAAAATATTTTTAAAGTCAATTTTTTAAAATACTTATATTGCAAATATTCCAAAGATTGTAGATGATGATGTTCATTTGATGTTTGTATACAGATAGAAAAAAGAATTGCTCAAAAATATTGCCATTTGTGGAAATTATCATGGAAACAGCATTTTAGTGCACGAAACGTAACTGTCATTTTCTAACGATAATTACCCATAGCTGTAACAGTTTTATTAATTTTGAAAATAATATGCAATTGTACAAGTAGTCAATAAAGAGTATATCAGATTGCAAAATTGTAGAGCAATTCATTGATGAGGGAAAAAATAATGAAATTCACATATTTCTCACCTGTGAATTTCACCGAAGGAGCTTTACAAAGTGACAGGAAGAATAGGATAAACGGAAGGAAACATGTGGCAAAAGAAAATGATAATTGGAGGGAAATATGTGGCAAAAACAAATAAAATAAAATACTATTATGACATTTTATTTCTTTGGCACCAAACAAACATATAACCAACCAATAAAATACAATTTTCTACAGCCATAAACAGCACAATATATTTCTCAGCTACACATGTAACAAAAATACTATAACCACATGCCTAAGCACCCTTGCACCTTACTACTGACAACACAATATTACTTCCCCATTAAAATAAATATCAATAAAATAAAAGCCAAATAAAATCAAATACATACTACAACAAAAACAGGATAATTATTGTAAAATATGAAGCAAAAAATAAATATCCCAGTAATACCTGCAGGAAACAAATACATGTTGATTCAAAAATGATCTTTGCAGCTTCATGAAGAAGTATTTCTGTAGTAAATTCTAATATAGAAATTTGCTATTGAAAAAAAAAAAAGGAAAAAAATTCTTGGTTGCACTGAATTTTATGGGTTCAGTGTATTTTTAGTAGACATTGGCAAAATTCTTATATCAATTTTTTTTCTGCACATTCAACAAGAGGAAAACCATTAAATCTGATTGGAGGAATATCAAACATGGCTTGGGAAATACATTAAGTACGGTTTTCTTCATCTTCTTCCGATATTTAAGAATTGGTAATCCCAGTTTTTAAAATTAAAATAGTTAAGTAACAGGGCACGGTTGGTTGAGTCACTGGGCTACAAGCACAGAAAAGTAGTGGGTTTAATTGGTGACGAAGTCGCTGATGTTTTTCGATTGGCTTAATCATTTTATTTTGGAGGCACTACAGCCCTGGAATCGACTCTCTAACAGAAAAGGAAGCTTAATGTTAACTATTATAATGAAGTTATTTTAGAAACACCCTTTTATAACGATATTTGGAGGTTAAATTGTTACTGCAAGACCAGTAGCTTAGCCCTTTGGATGGAGCTCAGTATCCTTCCCAAAAAATAGGATCACTGAGGCTAAATCATCCCTTATGTGTGCAAAAATTCAGGGCGCTAGAAACAGAAAAGAGCTATTTATGTATCAAGTACGCAAAATAACACTTTATCAGACAGATCTAGTACAGTGAAACCTCTGTATAACGAAGATCGATATAACAATAAACCCGCATATAGCAATATTTTTGTCAGTTCCTGGCGAATTTCCCATCTTAATAATGTTAAACGTCACTCACTATAACGCTGAAGCTATTATAGAAACTCTCTTCTATAACGATAATTGGAGGTTGAATTGTTAGTGCAAACCAGTATCTTAGCCCCATGGATGGTAGCTGGTATCAGATCAGTATCCTTCTCAGCCACTAGTATTGTTTTCTGGGTGCCTGATATCTGTTACATTTCTTAGAAATTCCAAAAAAAGAAAAATCCATGATCATGAGGGGTGGAAAATAGGATCACTGAGGCTAAATCATTGCTTATGTGTGCAAAAACGTACTGTGAGCTAGGTAGTTACTTAACATGTACATAATGTACAATTAAAACACCATAAGCAGATACTGTTTTAGTTTTGTCTTAGCTATGCATTGAATGTGCTTGACTATATTTTCTTCTCTCTTCCCACCAACTATGCGTCTGAAATTTCTGAGATATGGCTAAGCTCAAAGCTTAGTAATTTTGAACAGGCCTAGTAATTTTTTTAGTGTGGGGGTGTAAAGTAGCTATGGTTACAATTCAACGGAAGTCATTTAGTTGAGCAACAAAATTAAAGTTCCACTTCTTCGCATGTCTGTTCCATTAATTATCCTGTAGGCCTAGATTACACAGATTTCTGCAAGCAGTCGTTCTAATGTATGGTGAATTACAACCCCTCAATACAACAATAGAATCTGCTAGGGCCCACAAACATCGCTATACAGAGATATCGCTGTATTAAAATTACTTTAAAAATCTCACTGTTCAAGTGTCCTTTCTCTTAAAAAATTAAGTGCATTTTTAAAATGTACCCAAGAAGTTTACAAGTACATATAACGAACCAGCAGGAGAAAAAAAACAAAAAAACACTGCTGGACCCTATTTCATAAACGTGACAATTCTACAGTTGACAGTCAAATGTTTGATTCTACAATGTGACAAATGGTTGTTTTATAAAAGAATTTACCTGACAGAAAAACAATTGATAACCATATAAATAGTCATGACAATTGGCCACTTTTCTCTATTTCTTAAAAGTTATAACAATTGATGCACAAAAAGGTGACAAAATTGTCATGACTTCTGACAGATATATTGCTTATTTGAAACTGATACAGAAATACAACATGTAAAGCTGTAAAGAACCTTTTAAATCACAAAATAATAAAGCCTAAGAAATGAAATTATAAAAACCAAGCACCATAAATTTTCTGCACACTTTCAATTTACAGCATAACCTTATTCTCCTGGAATTCATTTTCAATGGCTTAAAACACATCCTAAGATCACAGAAATGCGAAAATATATAAAAAGGAAGTTAAGATATGGTATCCTTTATCATATAAAAAATAAAATATTTCAACAGTTCTGATAAATGTCTGCTGGTGCCATATACTTTGTTTGGAAAGACAAAAATACATCATAACCAGGCTTACAATGTTTGTAAGCATGTACTATAGGAGGAGGTTGGTTGAATGTGTAATGGAATGACCCATCAAAATCTACATTTTTAAAACAAATATTTTAAATGAGCCACTTCAGCAAGTTCACCTTGCTTCTCCTCTGAGATGTAAATAATGCCGTGGACCTTCTAAATTTGTTCCACTGTTCCTCTACTCAATAGCAAGACAAGCACTTTAGTACACTCCTGGGAGCGTACGAGCAATATTGGGCGGAAAGAGCTTGCAGGGAATCACGTGTGGTGAAAAAATGCAGCCTAAAATGCATGCACGTTCTTCCTCACACGATAGAGTGTCAACAAAAGTGTACACATGGTAAATTGTGTAATTCGGATAATTGGAGTTCTACTGTACACAATTTTTTTTTTTTAAATAACTAAAAAACTAATATAATCTGACAGAAATTAAACTCCTTCACAACATTATCTATTACAATATATAAGTGTGTAGGAAAATTCAATTATGTAGCTTTAAAAATGAAGAAAATAGTACTTTCACCCACTACCCCTTCTAGTCAAGAAAAATGCAAAATTATTTCAAATTGCTTACATAAATTCTGTACCTCAGAGCCAACGAGCGTAACTGCCAAAAACTAAATTTTACAGGAGGAGCGAAAAACAAAATTATGAACAATAAAGGGGAATGGAGTTACTACTATTTGGCTCTCAATATCTTGGTTTCTAATGAAATTATGGATTTAATATTAATTGGTTCTATAGAGGTCAAGAAGTTAGTAAAGAATATGAAAAAAAACAAAAAAATATGAGATTTGGAGTTACGTTCCTTTGGCTCTGAGGTACAGAATTTACATTTATAATTTTAGTAATTATTAATATTGAGACTTTCCGTAACTCCACTTATGGCCTGAAGCAGTTACGTGAAAATGTTTCGATTAGGCCAGAATTATTAAAAATTTACACGAACTATAAAATATTTCAGTATTATGTTTTGTTTGTTTGTCTTCTGCCTTTCCATACACACACGCTTCCATTCGAAAGAGTCCAGTGTTTCATGAATGGTGCACCGCATTTGTTTGTCTATTGCCTTGACAAGAACAAGTTTTCACGAGCATTTGAGTGCGCACTTGCTTAAACTCGAGTGAAAAAAGCTTGTGTGTGACAGAAGCTAATGTTTTACCAAAAATACCAACCAGCAAATTAACTAATCTCCTATGTCACTAGACAAAGATGTTTATCCTACAATATGGGACTTTTGGCCCACACTGTATACATAAATGATGACCAGTGATATTTATAAACATAAAAAAATTGTCTTTATACATCTGAAGATGTTCTGTTTATTCTGTGGACTGTTGGTCCACATGGATGTCATGCTAGGTGCATGCTGTGCTAAATCTGTACAAACATTGCAAGCCTGATCATAATAAAATTCTCTACTATTATCCTAGTTCATGTAGTTTCAGAGTTTTAAGTAGATACAAGACTGTAATTAATAGAGACTGGAAGTTAGGCAAGATGCCTTTTATATTTGGGGGGTTGAATTAAAGAAATAAATTTTAGTCCTACACTTTATTAAATTATTTCCATAAACATCATGAAAAATTCATAACACGAAATCACTACTATAATACAAGGAGGTATAATATCTCTTGTCCTCTTTTTGAACCAAAGTGTGCTACAGAAGTAGGTCTAAGGCATAGTATAAATTTCGGACCAAGGCTATACAACAATTTTACTAGAAGAAATTCTAATCTGATACCACTAAACAATAAATTGTTTAAAAAAAAAAGTACTCGAATTGATTAAAACTAACTTGTAATGGTACTTTTACTCACTTTTCTTCCGTTATTCATTCTCAACTGTAAATTTTTAAATTTTAACAAGAGGTATTTTGTTTGTAACTCTGTTACGTTATTGTAATTTATTTTTTCGTATCTTTATCCATGTATTTATTTCATATAAGCAATCTTATTTATTTTTATTCTTATTTTTTGCCTAAAACTATAATATGTATGTTTTTATATAATGTTCAAATATAATTTTAGTATGACTGAACTGACCCCAAACATGAGCTATGCTCATGCGGGGCAAATAATACTCTCTTGTAACTGTTCTAATTGTGTTTATATTATTTATATTTGTATTTGTAATAAATGATTTAGAAAAAAAAAAAGAGGAGAAAAACATATTTCTGTAAATTTAGAGATGGTAGGGCCAGTTTTTATTTTGCCTTTTTTAAGATTTAAGGTCTATTTTGGATTGTTATGGCTCTTTTTTTGTAATTATTTACACATTTTAAAAAGAATATAAAGAATTTCAATGTAAGAAAGAGAAAAATGTTTAACAAATAATAGAATGGTACATTCATCTCACAAAAGTATTTATTGAGGATCTTGTTCCCTATAAATACATTAATTTGTATTCAAACAGTCGAAAACTTATCTCCTCAAATGATCAAATTAAGTTCTTTAAATAGCATATTGATGAAAGGAACAAACCAGGAATTGAAAGAATTATATAAGGACCCAGACCTGGTAGAAGAAATAAGAAGGAAGAGATTGGAATGGGTTGGACATGTGTGGCGGATGAGATTTGACAGAATAGCAAAAAAGAATTTGGAAGGAAGGAGAAAAGTTGGAAAACAGAAGTTAAGATGGTTGGATAGGATTGAACAAGATTTCAGACAAATGAAGATTAAGAGATGGAGACAGAAGGCTTTGTCAGAACAGAGAGGAATGGGCAAGGTTCTTAGAGAACTGTAGCACCAAAGGAAGAAGAAGAAGAATCTATGAAAGAATGCAGATACGCCGGGCATAATGAATACCAGGAAAAAGGCAAGAAGAGGGAAGAATCTTAGATAACTATTTTCGTTAATAAAGAGTGGGATTACTCTCGGTTTTGAGTTTTAATAAATGCCTAATTTAATCATATTACTGCCAATTTTCGGTATTTTATGTGGTTTTTGCCTGCCTCTCTTAACCAAAATAAATGCCTGAACTTCCAGCCTCTAGTAATCAGTTACAAGAAAAGGTTATGAACAGGGCCCGGCTTGTGATGACATGTCATCTTCTAACTGGTACATCATGGATGTTGCCCACTAATGCAGATATTCTGATCATGACTCCTAGATTATAAAATTGATAATTTTTAGGGTAATTTTTTCCCCAGTTTCATTTTTAGGCCATTTTTAGAATTCAAAGTCATTTTTTGGCCATTTTACGGTCTTTTATTCCCACATTTCATATTTACAGTCTTTTATTTTTTTATTTCCATTTACTATCTTTTCATCCATTATATTTTCTCTATAATATTCTCAGTATGCAATTTTTATATGCTATAGTTTTAAATGGAAAGAGTTTTTTTTTTATATATTTTTTTTATTATCAGGTATGTGGATAGCTGTTGTGAAATTTAATGTGTAAGTGTATGTATAGTGTGTCATTTTTGTATATATATATGCATGGCTAGTATTGATTTAATGTGTAATGTTATTTTTGTATATATATATGTATGGCTGGTATTTATTGCACCAATGCCACCGGGTTGTTGACCCACTTGCAGTGCAAGAAAATAAATAATAATAATAAATATACATTTTTTGTGCATTTACTTACATTTAACATTATGAGTACTCTAAATAAGCATAATTAAATAGATCTTGTTATAATTTTAATTTGGATACAGAAAGACGGTGTTGGCTGTTTGCATTTAACTGTATGTACCAATTAACTAATTACAAGCCTATCAAATGGGGTCAAAAACATTAATGTAGAATATACACAATTCTGGCAAAAAAACTAGCATTTTCACACAAATTTTTGGGTAATTTTCCTGTATTTTTTCAGTCACTTTATAGCTCACTTTTAAGTATTTTTAGGTCATCAAAATCCAGGCCCTGGTTATGATTAATAAAGGACTGCTGATATTAGGTAAGTACTATACTGTACTTCTAAAGTTAGTATGAATTCAGTAAGTGAAATGAAGTACAGTAAGTGATATTAGTCCGAGCCCTGCCTGTGCTCTCCTCTATTAAATATGACTGTCAATCTTAAATAAAACTTAAATCTTAAGACTGAGAAATGGAAGTAAAATCACAATACAAATTTTCGCTATGGAATGACTAGGAACAGTTAAGTCTAGTAACTATATCCAAGAAGTGAACTCTTCATGTTCAGACTGATAAAATTCAGTCTCGGTGCTATAAAAAGTATTCTCTCGGTCCTAACAGACCAATCGTTTCAATCATTTCATATGCATCTCAATAAGCAATCAAACACAGCCGAACACACACACTGAGTGCAATAACCCTAATGTGCATAGTGACGTATCATTAACAATGTTAACAGTTATGATAAATTGACTGATTTCTACTACTCTCAAGTCATAAGAAATTTAAAACCAACTGGTTTCAAATTCTTTTAAGGGGAACATACAGCTTTCGGTGAAATTCATAGGTGAGAAATAGGTGAATTTCATAATTTTTTTCCTCGGCAATGAATTGCTCTACAATCTTGCGACTTGAAATACTCTTTATTGACTACTTCTACATTGCATACGATTTTCAAAATTTCAAACCATTACAGTTATGGGTAATTATCATAGGTAATCCCACGAGAGGTTATGAGTTTATCGATAGATTCTTATGAAACTCGTAACCTCGAGTTGGATTTATTAAGACTATTTCACGAATAAAATGTAATAGATTACATGAATAATAATTACTTTCTTCTTGTTAGTTCAAAATGAAATCATTAATACTGTCAGTTGTCAGATCACGACATACTAAATAAATGAACAGTCTCCATAATGGAATACTAATCAATGCTACCAACGTATATTGACAAAATACCGTAGTGAACCACTACCAACGTATATTGATAAAATGCCGTAGTTAACCTAAAAATCAAGATACGAAATAAAGACACATTTTAATTCAAGAACGTAATTTTAATATAAGAGCAATCTGTTGCATTTCAGTTTCTTTAGTCAATTCGTACTTACGTTCCTCACAAAACTTTTGGAACTGAATCCATATGCATTTTCTATTTCTTTCGGTATTTTGTGGCCTAGCTTCCTTTATAATAATGTCAATTTCGTCAACAGATGCATTACCAAACTTGAGGCTGCCATTTCTGTTTTCAATTTAGCGCCGACAATGGATGACGTAATCTAGTATCACTGCATACCGATACTGTTACAGTTCAGTAACGAACAGCGTGTTTTACCCGATAAAATGTTATCCTCGCGATTCCTACAAGAATATTGTAAGATAAACGGCCGTGATTGGTCTATATCCGAGGATTTCCTAAACATTATTGGTCAATATCAAACACGCGGCATATGAGTGGAATAGTCGTTTTAAAATGGCAGCCACGTTTTGTGCACTGAAATGCCATTTCCTTGATAGCTTCGACAAATATCAATTTTTTGAGTGATTATTTTTGTGTGTATGTGTTGATATCATATGAACAGCACTATCTACAATCATTCAAATAACATTAATAGTTTATTTTTTTTAAACATATTTTAATGAGAAAGAAAATTTAAAAAAATTTATTTTTTAAAAATACTTATACTATAGATATTCCAAAGATTGTAGATGATGATGTTCATATGATGTTTGCAAATAGATAGAGAAAATAATCACTCAAAAATATTGCCATCTGTGGAAATTATCATGGAAATGACATTTTAGTACACAAAATGTGGCTGACATTTTGTAATGATAATTACCCATAACTGTAACAGTTTGATTAAATTTTGACGCTAAACTTGAGAATAGGGTGACCGCCGTCATAACCGGGCCATACCGAGTGGGACCAAGTCTACAATGTCGCCAATATTACGAACATGATTACATGCCGATTGAATTCGGTAGATAAACGACTGTTGTAGCGATGTTTTATGTAAGATGTGGAGGTAAAAAAGCTTCTGCATTAAGAATTCTAGGTCCGTGACAGGTTATGTTAGGTTAGGAACAGTCATGTCAGTTTAGCAGCAGTATTCTGCATAGCGCGGGGTTCGTGCCATGTAACGATGTTTTACGAAAGACGTGGAAGGGTAATAGGACTTCTAGAAGTAGTGACAGACAAATTCTAGGTCAGTGACAGGTTATGTTAGGTTAGGAACATTTGTATTAGTTTAGGAGCAATATACTGAATAGCGCTGGGTTTATTATGTATCACATTGAATATGACGGGAAATTTTACCCTTGCGCCGATCGTTTCTCTTTTGTTGCCTGTGGCTCGGAGGGGCACGGTCGCTAATGGCAGTGCATGGCTGGCTAAGCTATTCTGAAGGAGTTCCAATTTTGAAAATAATATGCAATTGTAGAAGCAGTCATAAAGAGTATGTCACATCGTAAGATTGTAGAGCAATTGATTGCTGAGGGAAAAAAATAATGAAATTCACCTTATTTCTCACCAATGAGTTTCACCGAAAGCTGTATGTCCCCCCCTTAAATAAACTTCTGGAAATTAACATAAGTTTACTAAATAAATGCTCTAAAAGGCTATGAAGAAATAATTCACCTGTAACCCTGATTAATACTGGCCTAAATAGTATTCAAGAAGAGAAACGAACTTAAGCTGCAAATCAATGTACTACCAAGCTAAGTTTGTCAGCTGAGTATTGGAGTGTACAAATTAATTACACTTTCTGTGAGAAATGAAATAATATACACTCTTAGGGGGGAAAAATTACCGAATTCTTAAGGTGTGAATATGTTTAAGGGGGGGACATACAGCTTTCGATGCTGAAAAATAGGTGAAGTTCATTATTTTTGTCCTCAGCAATGAAGTGCTCTACAATCTTGCAATCTGGCATGCTCTATATCGACTAGTTCTACAATTGCATACTATTTTCATAATTAATTTATCTATTACAGTTAATGGGTAATTATCATTACAAAATGGCAGCCAAATTTTGTGCACTGAAGTGCAGTTTCCCTGATAATTTTCATAAATACCAATATTTCTGAGTGATTTTTTTCTATCTACTTGTTAATATCATTTGAACAACATAATTTAGGATATTTGGATTATCTGCAGTATAAATATTTTTAAAAAAATAATTCATCACTTGTTATTTTTTTAAATTTTTACATTAGAAATATATATTTTTAAAATAAACTATTAAGTGACATCAATGATTCTAGATAGTGTTGTTCAATGATATCAAACATACTTGCATGCAAAATTTCACTACAATATGTTAATAAATGTTTTGAGTTATCAAGGAAACAGCACTTCAGTGCACAAAATTTGGCTGTCATTTTGTAATGATAATACCCATTAACTGTAATAGTTAAATTAATTCTGAAAATAGAATACAATTGTAGAACTAGTCAATATATAGTATGCCAGATTGCAAGGCTACAGAACAATTCATTGCTGAGAAAAAGAATAATGAAACTTCACCTATTTTCCAGCTTCAAAAGCTGTATGTCACCCCGTTAAGTCCTGTTTGGCTAAGTGCCTGATAAGCAAGACTAAAATCAGGATGAAACCAACGAGATCCAAGAACAAATTTATCCGAATGTGTATCACAGTCTGACAAATGCACTCAAATGTCCTCCGGAATGGTCTTAGCCGGTAGTTTTTTTCTTTTGTCTAAGAATGTGCATTTTAAACTCATATTGTACAGAGACATTTTTCTGATGTGCCACTGGAATGCTTTTACCGGCCAACGACTTGCTTCCAAGTCACCGAACCGTGCTTTCTTGGCACATCGCAAAAATAATCTCTCTGTAGATATGAATCATATACAAAGAATGCAAAACAAATTTTCCTCTTATAATTCTGAGTTAATATATTGTTACACGTCACGTTAAATATGAGAATCATCGGTATTCTAAGGGCCTGTATGACGACCACCTGATATCATATTTATCTGCCAGATAGAGAACCTATCTGGAAGTTGGCCAAGAATTGGCCAAGAATCTGTCTGGCAAGACAACTCCCAGATAAGCTAGCAGGAGGATGGAGTGACTGATAAACTACCAACTGCCAGTTAAAGAACCTTGGTGGAAACAAGATGGCAGCACTCCAAAGCTTCAAAGTGACCTGGGTTTCAGAATTGATCGTGGAAAATTTAACTTACACAATAATACCATTTTAGGCTCACATATGAATAAAATAGAATTGCACAAATAGATTAGTGTGCTTAAAATGATTCGTTCTAATGTAATTTAATTGTAAAAATACAAATTCAAGCTGCCGCACCTAACGGAGGCCTATCAAGCTACAACAAACACATATGTTTGCTCAACGAGTTGAGAAGCATTTTACTGCATTCTTCCTGATGGCAGTTCTGCAGCTGTATTACAAGACATCTTCCAGTTAAGCTATCTGGAGGACACATATCAGGAGGAATTGTCAATTGGTGGTAATACAGGCCATTAGCTTCCTTCTTAGTTTTCTCAAACGTTACCTTAACGGACACACACTCCAATACGCAGATGACGACTTGTTAGGTTTTAAAGCTCTATAATCACAATTCTCTACAGCTACTCCACCACCTCATTCCAAACGTAACATTCTCATCACAGTATATTATAAACAGATAACTGACATCTGAAACAAAAAATATAACAACCTCCTGTCTTCTGAGGATAAATTTGCAATTAAATGTACAATAACAAGAACTAGTAAAGAAAAAGTTAAGTGAGTTTTAAACTCATGACTAGACCTGGGATTTTACGGCAAATGCCTATTTTGTTCCTTATTAAATAACATGAAAATTTTTAAATATATAGACGTTTCATGATAAATCACTTACATTTCATTTCATGATAAATCACTTACATTTATAGAGTTTTATAGTGCCCTAAAATGCCTATTTGGACCTTTAGAGCCTATTTTAGTATTTCAGTGCCTAAAATGCCTATTTTGTACATTTAAAATAAAATTCAATTCTGTAATTTTTACAATCTTATAATGGACATCCCTCAATGAAAAGCAGAACAGCAGAGGTGGGTTTTTACAGAAACTTGATTATTCCAAACAATTGTCGCTAAAGGAATGCTGACTACGGGGGGAGAGGGAGGATTAAGGGGGAAGGACTACTGTGTCAAGTCACCAGTGAAAGAACATCTGTTTTAGTGAATATAGTTCGTGATGCCTAATTTTGCAGTTAAATCTGTTATGTATAGGTATACCACGTTTCTTGCAGTAAAAAAGAGACCATGTTACAGTTTAAGTGTATATTGTAGTATTTTAGTCTTTTTTCTATCTATTTACACATTTTTAAAGCATATTTTAAGTGCCTATTTTCTCTTCTCAAAGCCTATTTACTTGTTTTAAACGCCTATTTTAGGTGCCTAAAACTAATTTTTAGAGCCTAAAATCCTAGGTCTACTCATGACTCAACTTCCCTAATCAAATTATAACTGTTATCATTCAAAACAAACTCATATATTTTTTATTTATTTGAAACTTCATTAGAAAATCTTTGTTCTTTTTATTTCCCCAAAACAGGATAGGAAAGAACCTGACTTAAAATATAATATACCAACACATGGGATAACTTGAGAAAGTTTACTACAGGAATTCACGGAATTCAGTATGGTTAAATATTAATTATCATAACCATGATCTATATTTTATGTGTCTTACATTTGCATATTTTGCACATTATTGCAGATAAGGTTTTATTAAGGATGTTTTTGCAATTTATGGTCATATTTCGGTTACATCTGTGGGTATGATCTTATATTCAGAAAAGTTAAATGGTATATTATATTTTTATTTTTGTCTATGACCTGAAAATTACTAATTCTTAGAAAGAGTTACTGGTATTTTGGTCTTTCTGTCAGTAGAATGTGGCCTACAGTGTTTTGCAGATGACAAACAGTTTGTCTTTCTCCTTGCTTAGATACGCGGTACAATCAGAGATGGCGAGACGGAAGGAAGACTCTCACTGCTAGTGGCACTTCGTAAGCCCGTACACGTGGTTGGCGGTGAAGGAAAACGCTTCTCATTTGAAAAATACTGTAGTTATTAGTTACCAGCTAAAATTGCTCACTGTTCCAAATCGTTCGACTTTTCGAAAGACCAAGCCGTGAGATGACGTTAACAATGCTAATTTAATTTTGGTATATTATATTTTAGGTTAGGTTCTTTCACCTATCCTAAGAATATCATTTTGAGGGAATAAGAGGAACAAAAATGTTCTACTGATTTGCGATAGTCTGCATAAGCAATCTAACTTATCAATTGCTTATATTTAAGTAGATAAAATTAAAAATAATACACTTAATTAAGAAACGAGTCATCCAAATGTATAAGAAATAAGTTGTGAGTTAACAGGCATTATTAAAAAAATTTGCAAAGTATAATTCTCTAGTAAGTGACAAACAATTATTTTAAAAATCGCCAAAATCAACCATTTTTGAAAGGTTTTTGTATTTCTAACAAATCTGAGTGTTCAAAAAATGTCAGGGTCCTTACTAATAAAGAACATAACCCTAAAAGGTATTGGGATGATATAATACAATCATTAAAATGCTTGAAGACATCACAAATTTTAACTTCTTATGACTCATCACCCCATGGCTTCGTCCCGGGTCTGGACCTGCCTTCGGGCAGAACACTCATCATCATCATCATCAAGAAATTTGAATGAACACTCAAATTATACAAATTTTCAAGGAAGATAACCTTTAATTCATGCTTTACATTCATGCTTTCTTCTTACATCCTCTTAGTTTTCATATACCGTAGTAATATATTAAAGCTCTTAAAAGATTTCTTCAGAAATAAAGCACCAATCTGATTTTGAACACCTTTACCATAAAACATGCAGTACGTTATGACTAGGGCCCGGATTTGAAGGTTTTAACCTATTTTCCCCCAGCTTCCTAATTTTGCTGAAAAACTTGCGGATAAAGAAGACTTTTGCAAAACAAAACAAACAAAAATACACGATTTTCAAGTAGATTTTCTAATTAATGCATAGCAAAATAAATTATGTAAATTTGTGTATATATCGCTTTGTCACTTGTCTTTGTAACTCGAAAATGTTCCGCCTCACAGTCGCAGGAAATGAAACTTGTGCCATCTGCAATACTTTGAAATCTATTTTCAAATAAGAAGCTGCCAACCGATGACAAGAGAAATGTACTAAAAGAACAAATTCGTGACACTCCAGTCTACTTATTTTTGCAGATCAGAAGTGAATTGAGCAGTGTATTGAATAACTGTAACATTAAAGGGTAAATATCTCAATTGTTTATGCAATTTTTTGAGTGTTTATTAAAATAATGTACAAGACAAACTAAAAATATGTCGTATTTTGATTGTTTATTTTGTTAAAAAGAAACTTAGAATAATTGTGTCAAAATTATAATACAATTTTTGCTGTTAGCCTAATATTAGTGCTCATTATATGTTTTATTAAGATGGCTAAAATTGTTTGCTTAAAGCCTAAAAAGGGCTAATCCACGAAAATAAAAGGCTAAAATAACCTTTTATAAAAGCCTAAAAATCTGGGCCCTAATTATGACAGTACAATTTGTAACTTTTTCTTTGTCTATGCCATAACACTCTTATTACACGTAACATAACAGTTAACATAACAGTATCATAATGATATCAAATAAAGTACAGAAGAATTTCATTATGGCACTGTTTTCCAACTGTCGATTAATATTGAACAAGGAACAATCTTCAAGCTTTGAAAACAACAATTAAATCTGCACAATAAACAATCTGTTGTTAAAGTAAAATGAATTCTGTTCATGTTAATTTTAATTTTATATTAAGTTGAGTTCATTTCATGGGATTTAATGTGCGTTTTTCAAGGTTAAAGCATCAAGAGAAGCCCTGTGGCCTGCATGCCTTATTGTCAGCCATCTATTGCAAAAGAAGAGAATTACTATGAACTAATTGCTGAGAATCATTTGTTTGATCAATTAAGAGATATTCTAAAAACTCAAAACTTAAACATTTAATTATGATCGAACAAAAACAGTCATATGCAACTTGCCTGTAATGGTAACGGAGATACTGGTACCCCATATGAAAACTATGAAATCAAGACATACTCGTGTGCCACTATAGGCTCACTGCATAATGAACGTTTAAACATAAATTCAAGTTATGCTTTCAGAATTGTTTTTAGTACATTGTAGTTAATGAAACATTAATTTCAATATAAATATTAGATGGAAATTTACAGTGAAGTGTTGAAATCTGTAGCAAGATTGAGATCGGAAATATACACACTAAACTTCACTAAAAAGGTATATTTACCCAGAATGATCATTTCAACGGGTCTTCCCGCCATCATCAGCTAATTCCGACTGGCCCTCTGGTGGCGGATGAATGAACTTGTCAATCAAGGTTCCATTCATTAAAAAGAACCGAGAAAATCTTTTAAACTTTGACACTTCAGTTGGCATACATGGAACCTTGACTGACAAGTTCATTCATCCGCCACCAGAGGGCCAGTCGGAATCAGCTGATGATGGCGGGAAGACCCGTTGAAATGATCATTCTGGGTAAATATACCTTTTTAGTGAAGTTTAGTGTGTATATTTCCGATCTCAATCTTGCTACAGAAACATTAATTTGTTTCACATACATATCCATTCTTTGTGTGTGCATAGACTAGGATCTGATAGCGATGTGTGTACAACTTCGAGTATACTGGAGGGAGGAGGGATGGTGAACTAGGAATCTGCAAACAATGATTGACTGGGAGATCCGAAGAGGAAAGACCAATTGGAAGACCTAGATGTAGGTGGAAGGACAATATTAGGATATATTTAAGGGAAGTAGAATTTGCGAGGGATGGATGGAGTTAGCACAGAATAGGGTTGAATGGCGAGCTCCAGGTAAGCGCGGTAATGAACTTTCGGGTTCCATGAAATAGATACCGTATTTACTCGAATAGAATGCGCCCTCAAATTTAATGCACACCCTGATTTTGAAACTTGAAATCATAAAAGAAAAAGAGTTTGTTGACGAATGTAATGCGCATCAATGGTAGGATAGGATTTTATTTGGAATTTTGTCATAGTATTAAGGGAATAATGAACCACCACGTAAACATTTGAAATTACCATTAAATTTAACTGCCAGTTTTAGGCCTACAAGTATATTCACTGATGTGTTCGTCACTGGAATCCTCGATTTTGTTTAAATTTTACACATGGGGTGCTTATACTAAGAGCTAAGAGCAGCATCATAAGATATTCTTCTCTTCTTGCCCTCCATTTCATGACTACTAGGCCTAACTAGCAATTTTATATGCTCTATGTAATGCTAGTAATAGGCCAACGATAAAATTAATGAAGTCCAGAATTACAGCAATGCATTGTTATCCAGAAAAAAGTTACTGGTACTTATATCGGGTTATATTTCCACCTAAGCACTAGTATGGGATGAAAAGAATAGAGAAAGGTTGAAAAGGAATCAAAAATGCTGTAGAATATCAATTGTCTCATACTAGTGCTTAGGTGGAAATATAACCCGATATAAGCATTCTTTAGCACTAGCTGAAAATATGAAATTTATTAATACGTTACTGGTACTGCCAACCTATGAAACGGATTTGAACTCAAATTTAATGCTCCCCCGAATTTAACGTTCACCTCAGTTTTGAAAACTACAAATGGACAAAAAAGATGTGCGTCATATTCGAGTAAATACAGTAATATTCCTTTAACTTGCTTAGGAGTTGACTATTGCCACTGAGTGAATAAATAAGTATAAACAAATTGATTTTAATTTAGTATAACTTGTTTGCATCTTAATTGAACTGAATATCAGTTGGGTCGCTAAAAATCATGAGTTTAATCCTGACTAGTACAATTTAATCAGAAGACAGGGACTGGATAAAAACGACAATGACGAGCTTCATAACCTGTACTCTTCACCATATATTGCAAGGGTAATCAAGGAGGATGAAAGACCTGGACATGGGGAAGGAAAGACATATCTCAAAAATTGATTGGGAAACAGTACACAACAGAAATACTTACTGGATATTGGGTTGTCAAAGCACTAATAAGGATGCAGAGGAAAAAAATTGTGAAAAGTATTTCTGTAAATGGGATTTGACTTCACAGGGATTTCCATCAGAAGCAAATTCAGCAAGAAAGTATACATTACTACAGAGCTTTCTAAACTATTGACTGCCCAGCACAGTCACTCAGTGGCAGTGGGTAAGTACATGCCTTTGTAGCGAGTAGCAGAAGGAATCTCACAAAATACCAACATCACCTAAACAAATTGTACACAGTTTTGCTTACTTTGGTTATAAAAGGCATTAAAAAAGTTTTTATTTTCATCCATTACCACATATTTGTGACACCTTCCTAGAAAAACTGTACTTAAGGCCATCATCCTGCCTATACTATATATACTACAGGGGTCTGTAACGCCTATAATCTGTTTATGGTATACGGGATAGCTCAGCTCACCGGTTTCACTTTACAGCCATTCAAAAATATCTGATCAAAGTCTGGTGGTGTCACACTGAAAATTCCGCACAAAGCGGTACGCATGTTTTTTGAATGATTATTCTGTAGCATGTTTTCCCTGTCACACACGTCCTCTGTCCTTCTCGCACGGGTACCAGTCCACATATTCCTGCCACAGTCTTACTCTCTGTTGGCGGACAGTATTTCAGGCACTCAGAATACAAATGGTGTAAGTCCACAGAATTGAAAAATGTTAAACGAGAGTTAAACTGTTGTTTTCAAGGAACGAGTGCACTACTTCAACCACATTTGAGTGGATACATACAGCGGACAGACTAAAATATCTAAGTTGCCGATATGAGCCACTACGCATGCCTAGCAGCATTCACAGGATAGCAGGGAATGTATTGAAATTTGTTCTAATGTCAAACTTAGCCCATTTCGAAACCCATTAAAAAATAAGCTAGTAAAATTCATTTTCTGGGAATAATCCATTAATTAAGTAGTTAAATATTGCGGCAATCGAAAAGTAGTGGGAAAACAATGTGCATTAAGGAAACAACACAGGTCTAAGGAATACGCATGGACATTGCTGTGAACAAGGCTCTGAAATCAGCTACAAGAGTCGGTCCACTTTTTTCCCTTCCTGTACAAACTTATGGAGATTCATTTCTTTACGACCAAATATCTTAGAACCAGTTTCAAGGGACTTACACTGTTTCTGTTCTGCATGCCTCATTTCAAAATAAAGTACAAATAATTTGATAATATTACAGGAGATAAAATCCTCTGACACTGTGATTTGAACCCAGGACCTTTGGCTATCCATGCCAATGCTCTACCAATTCACAGCGCAAGATAAAACCTCTCTCATACAATGTCCTACAGAGACAGTAATCTGTGGTTCATGAATGCATATATCTATTTTACAAATAATTTTTCTGATGCACTTTATAATGATATTTCACGATATGTGCCACCTAAATGCAGAATTTTAAGTGTCATCCAAATATGTGGTAACAGAGAGACGAAACTACAATCGCCTCTTTTAATCATGGTAAGCACCATAGTATACAATTTTCAGGAGTTTGTAAGCCTAAAAATCCTGTATTGACTGCGCAGACTCCCACTTACCGAGTGTTGTTGTGTGATCGCGCTAATAGCTTAGAACACACTGTAGAATATTATATTTTCTGTACATGAGTGTGGGATAACCTAATTTGACTAACAGTTCTACAAAGCCTTCAGTATGTGGAGTGCAGCTTTACTGGGTTTTGAGTTTCCCCAGCCTGGCAGCTCGTGGAACTGCAATGCACAGTAGGAACGGTATGACAGCGTGAAGCATGAATTGACAGCCATAGAAGAGCCTGACATCACTAGTTGGCACGTTATCTGCGGCTAGCTGGAATGCCACTAACAGTGACAGCGTTAGCAGAGCACCGACGACGATGTTGTGCCGTGGCTGGGCACGAACCCTGTGTGCACACATCTCACTAAGACATATATCCTACATATCAAACTAAACATCTCAAGGAACAGACTTACATACTGTATGTTTCTCTTAGTTCCAATTCAAATATTCTAATCAATTTTACAGTAGAGCACACTGTAAACTTTTATTCAAGAAATTAAAAACAGCTACGGTAATTTCAATATACTTCATTGAATGTTTGAATTATGTTAAGGATAATATTAACATATTTTTACTAAATAATGCAAGACATGAGTATAATAGTAAAAATAAGGATAAACTGAAGTTAAATTTACGCAGAAATACTTTAACAAAAAATAGCTATCACGAGTTAGATATTAAATTATACAGAGTGTTAATGAATAACACTGAAATATTTTACCTGTGTATAGAGGGGATATATACAAGCAACTTTTATTAGGAAATTTTTGCTCTATGACATGTGTATGCTACTGGGTATTAAAGTCATTACAATTTGGTGCCTATAAGTCAATACCGGTAATTAAGCAAAATAGGGTTAACATTTTCATTAAATTGACTTCATGCCTCCTTAATGATCGAAAAAACCTGATTCTTAATCAATCATCAACAGCTTTATCAAAATTTAGAGTTTCCATAATCTGCAAAATTTACAGACTAATCACATGACTGGCTGCCACTGCATTAGTTTATTTTTATTCATAACTCCAGTGTTAACCATGAAGTTCCTTTGTTTTGCAGTTATTCAAATGTTAAAAGTCAGTGGTGGCCATGCCATGGGAGATTTTATGCTGTAACAGGAAAAATTGAGTCCAAGAGTAAAAATCTTCCAATAAAAGTTACTTGTCTATGTCCCCTCTATACATAGGTAAAATATTTCGGCGTTATTCATTAATATCCTGTATAATGTATTGCCAAAGCATATTAAAAATTTAGAAACCAAACAATTTTATAAGTGAAAAGTTTGTTATATAATCTGTCATTATATGACGTCAATGAATATTTTGAATCATTTAAAGGTTGTATTCCCCCCCCCCCCCATGTCAATGTTCTCAAATTTTAGGTAATTTCTTCTTTCTATTTGTTAATGTCTACTGTCAATTTTTCTCAACTTACAGCATTTTATATCTTTACAGATGTGTGTGCAATCTACATGTCTTTTTTTCTCTCAACAGATTTTAAATAATTTAGCTTATTTTATTTATTTTTTATCATATTTCATGTATGCCTTGTATTTGTGTGCAAATTTATATGTACCGTATCATATGTATGATCAATTGGACTAACTAAATAAATAAATAAAACATCATAATCGAGACAGCATTCTTATTTTAAGGTCCTCTACTCTGTGAAGGCTAGCAGTAAAATGCAGTTAAAGCAATATCTGACAGAGCTGCATCAAACTACCTCCTACTGGTTTATAGTTCACTGTATGAGTGAGCCACAAACCAACAGCAGTACATCTTGAAACATGATGAAATTGTCGAGCTGAACATTCAAATACCCATTTGAGTTATGAATTGAGTCAGTTTTTAGTAGTTCCTTCTCCATTACCAATTCGCGTACTGACATATTGCATCGTGAGTTCTCAGACCCTGGATTCATCCGAGAACTTTCTCATTCAATTTTTCATAAGATTTGAGAATAGATTACTTGATTCTGCTCATCGCTAATCATTAGGGATCTGATTCTTATGTAAATAAATATTTAGATTATACAATAATTTTTAAAGCTTTCAACTTCAGAGGAATGTTTTAATATTTAATATATAAACAAAGTCCATGAGAAAATTTCACAATTTGAACCTTCCCTTCACCCTCCTGCCCTCAATTTTTTTTTTTAGGTAGATTTTCGAAGAAAAATCTACCTATTGCAATGGATACCACTTCATGATTTTCGAAAAATTCTTTCATATCTTTACGTTTCATGCTCCCCTAAGTACGAAACCACCGCCCGTTCAAAAAAAAATTTTGTGATATTTATATATATATATATATCTTTACACGATAGCGGCCGTAATTTTGAAGATATTTGAACCAAATTTTAATATGTTATTTCTAGGCCCAATAGTTCGGACAAGTTCGTTAATGAGCAAAATTGGCCCAAGGGGGTGGTCGGGGGAGGGGGTTGAAATTTTTAAAAATGTATATCTCGGCCCCTATGAAGTATAGAGGGAAACTTTGTTTGAATAAATTAGAGTACTCCCTATGGAGTTCACAGTGACACCAACGATTCGGGGGTTCGAGTGAGGGTGGGGGATGAAAATTCGAAACTTTTGAAACCACGTCTTGTGGGGTATCGTTGAAAAGCTCTTGATGAGTACTCTACAAATCAATAAATAGTTTCTTGATAGCTCTCATATGACGCGAGATTTTAATGTTTGAAAATAATAACACTTGAAAGAATTATTATAATATCATAATTTTGTCTTGTTTAGCGGCTTTGCTAATTTTATTCATTGCTGATCTTGCGCACGGCCTCCCAGAATATTATATCCTATTATTGTTGTCAAAACAATTGATTGTAGGCTCTTCCTCTTTACTGCAGGCTTGCCATGCCAAGGCTAAAGAAGAAGAGTGCTATGCAGCGACAATAAATTAAACCAAAAGCACTTCGAAATCTACCTCCGCCTGTAGGCCTGCCTAAAGGGATTTTTTTTTTAGTCTTTTCTCAACTAAAGCAAGGCCACAGCTATGGACAACGAATCAGTAGATAGGATTTTCAGAACAATATGTAATCTAGGAAATATCAACTCAAGAAGTACTAGGCCTATACTAAAAAATTAAGAAAAAAAAGGCACAATAAAACATATAGGTTAATAGCCACTTACTTCCAACTAAACTAAACTCCGTGGCGCTACATCCCTGGAGGGACTTGGCCTACCACCCGACCGCTGCGTCATCTCCCGTAGGCAGATGGCAGGATTGGGGGGCATGTGGTCAGCATGCCGACACCCACGGCCGTTAATGGTGGTTTTCTTGACCGGACTTACTTCCAACACCAAAACTAAAAAAACATGCAACTACGGCACCATGGCTTACTGGTAAGATTAGATTAATAACATATCAAGACCTGGTTTTTGAAGATATAGGCCTATGGGAAGACAGAATGAAAAAATAGGGTCTAATGTTTTAATCTTGAGCATAGGTGACCATACTACTCATTGAAAAGAAAAAAACTTCTGATATTAATATTGGTAACAATTTCACAACACATGAAAATAGCAGGGAGTTAATCATTGAAACCGAAAGAAATAATATTTCCATATCTGTCATTGGCAGCCAATCATTCCATAAAGACTGCCACAACCGTAATCATTACACTATCCTCATCCCCATACTTCTGTCAACTACACTACACCATCACCAATACCAACACCAAAGATATCTAGCAAGTTTTATATATTAAGATGTTTGATAAAACAGCATAAAGAAGTTAATTTGAAGGAAATCATTGAAATACAGTTTCAATGAGTTGTTCAAGGCCATATAGCATGGAAGATTCATAATATAATCAATGCATTATACCAGTGAGGTCTAATTATATATATATATCTTTTATTTTTTTTAAAGGTATGAGGTATGGTAAGTGTAATGGGACAAGGCTGGTTAGAGGTCTTTTGCTTAATTTAAACCACCCGGCGGAGACAACTCCTTTCGTATAAAAGAACTTAATTTAGTGTACTTCAGACCATTAGATGCACCCAACTTTCAACGCTCTGTTCTCAAGGTAAAAAAGTGCATTTTATGGTCCATAAAATAAGTATGTTAGTCCGAGTTCTAAACACCTAAAGAGTTTCGTCTGGACAATGTCAACATTGGATTAAAGCGCTAGTATTTTAATTCAGTGTGCAGGGCTAATATCTTTGTTTTAATCACACAAATTGAGTAGTCACATTTTCTCAATGTCTGTACAAATGAAAGTATCAAAATGCAGAAGTGATAAGTACTGATTATCTAAAATATATTTTCTAAATTATATTCAAGAGTAATGATGTGACATAGCTTCTTCCTCTACCCCGCTGTCGCTACTCAAGCCAGCTGTTGTTCCTTTATGCAACAATATGCACATGTTTACACCTACTCACAGTTAATATCAGCAGCTAATATTTTGCATATGTCTCTCTGTAACAAAGACCTAATAATATGCAAAATTTTGGGGTAGGTTTTTAACCTGAAAACCCATATGGTTTCCTTGTTCGTAATTTTTACTGATGTAACTATAAGATGGCCGTTCTCAATTATAATATAACATGGAATTATATATCCTCATCTTGTATACGATATAGAAATTTGAGGAAGTACAGCAGCACAACAGCTAGACAGACTTTTTATATTACAAAAGAAAGCTATAAGGATTGTATTTAATCTAAAGAAACAAGAATCATGTAAAAATAGCTTTATAACTAATCATATCCTAACCCTATATAGTCTTTATGTATACCAAACTATTTTACTTGTAACTACACATCCTGAACACAATAGTTTAAGAGAAGATAACTATATATATATGAAACTAGACACAAAAAAAGACTACTATAGAAACAGATATAATTTAAAACTTCCAGAGAAAAGTTCAGAGCTATGCTCTACAACAGGCTACCCAATGAACTAAAAGGACTAAGAGGTAAACCAAAATTATTCACAAGAAAACTCAAAGAATTTTTGATTAAACAGGGACTTTATAGTATAAAAGAATACTTTGGTACGTAAGCTATGACTTAAAATTTTTTTAGGCTAACCTAGTTTTAAGATTTTTACTATGTTCAATATTGTAGTATAATACACAATTAATAAACAATAAATTATTATTATTACTATTATTATTATTATTATTATTATTATTATTATCATTATTATTATTTTACATACAAGTGAATGCAGATTGCACCACCTGTTTGAAAATGTTTTTACTTTTAATACCTACCTTGATAATAGAATATAGGCAATGAAAACTAACCTTGTAACATTTGGAGCTGACAGGGCGAGTCCGAACATGCTGCCGCAACATCTGACTAGTGAGAACAAGGGAGTGGTGCTGACGTGGATCCATTCTGGATGCTCACACCACTTGAAAGCCAGTCGCACCGACCACTGAGGATCCACACCTGTCAAATCATTAACCAGAATTTTCATCACCATCATAACTTCATCTTATTACACTAAGAAATCTGTTTTATCAAAGATAAAAATAATTTGTGAACTATATCCAGGTTTTCCTGTTACCGAAAGATAAGATCTGGGATGTTGTTTATCTTCAACATTATTCAGAATTTACCTGGAATAAGCACAGGCGCCAACTTTTGAAAAACATGGGGTGGGGGCTCAAAGACATTAAAGATTTCACAATCCCGTCCCTATTTTAGCATGAAATATTTTAGTGACTATGGATAAAATTTAATATAGAACGGTACAAGAAATAATTTCGGTATTTCTAATAACAATCACCTACATCACGAAAGTATTGTATTATAATGATGATGATGATTATGTGTGTTCTGCCTCCAGGTTTAAACCTGGAACGAAGCCATGGAATGATGACCATGACTCATCCAAGATTCTTTCAGGTAAGGGTGTTCACGCACATAAATTCAGTTTCCAAGATAGAATCAATTTCTCTTGTGATATTGTCTTTAAGTTATTCTAATGTATGGGGGGGTTTGAAGTTGACACTTTATTTTACAATTTCCCCCATAAATAATAGTCGTATACTGTTAGAAGCACTTAAAGACAATAACACAAGAGAATTAAGTCCATCTCAGAAGCTGAACTTATGTAAGTGAAGACAGTGGCGGTTTCTCCTATAGTGCTGCAGTGCTACAGCACACAGCTGCTTTTTTGCTCGTCGTATAATATTATTTTCAAACGCAATACTATATTTTCTTTTACTTAGATTTTGAAGTTGGCGCGTCCACGCGAGAATTCCTTAGCTGACGTTGGAGAATGGAAGTCTGTAATGTGAATATTTTCTTTCCCGCTTCGTGAATGCATTTTGAAAAAAGGTCTTCTCTTGTAGGGTGTGACGTCATGCTTAAGCTTGCCTTTATGGTGTGAAAAAAACTGGTTTCAACATACAGAACGGGCTGCCGCTGAATTGTGTTCACGAGATTTTAAGGCGACTCACTGGAGCGCTGTGATCTTGCCACAGATATAGACACAAAAAACACTTGCCACGACATCTGTTAGAATATAGTTGAAACTGTAGTTCTGGTTTTAGCCACTAGAACAAATTGAAAACAGAACTGAGTGTTTTGTATGAAAGAAATGATTACAGGAAAATTGATGGAGCTGTTCCACTACTATGATTAAAATCAATTTGGTAGGAACATTCTCCGAAATAACAAAGCTTCTCAGGATTATAGTCACCACTCCTATTACCACAGCAGAACCAGAAAGATGCCTTTCTACCCCGAAAAGGATAAAGACACTCCTAAGGAATACCATCACAAGAACGTCTTACAGCTCTTGCAATGCTTTCCATAGCGAAAAAGATGGTTGCAAACATGGATGGATTCAACACGAAAGTCATCGATAACTTCTGTAGTAAGAAGGAACGTCCCATGGACTTAACTCTGAGACAGTAATTATTTAAGTAAGCCTAAACTAAACTCCGTGGCGCGACATCCCCGAGGGGACAAGGCCTACCACCCGACCACTGCGTCATCTACCTATAGACAGATGGCAGGATTGGGGGCATGTGGTCAGCATGCCGACACCCAAGGCCGTTAATGGTGGTTTCCATGACCGGAGCCGCTACTTCTCTATCAAGTAGCTCAATATTTTAAGTTTGCTGTATGAAATGGTATTTGCAGCACACTCTCGTTTTGAGCCACGAGCCGCTACTGAGTGAAGATTTCCAAAAAAGGAGCCAGTGTTGTGTGGATGCAAGAGGTGGACATTTCCAACATCTCTTGTGATGAGGTACTTGGTTATTTTCATTGCAATTTTAACCCTTTCGCTACCAGCGTTGCTTGAGGTACATGAATATGTTTCACTAGTAGATTATATGTCGGCCGCGGTGGTCTAAAGGTAGTGTGCCCGCCTCTAGATCCGCAGGGTGCAGGATCAAACCCGGCCGCGGTCAATGGATTTTTCAGGACGTAAAAATCCTGGGCACGGAGTCCTCCGGGAGGGACTTTAAGCTGGGGGTCCCGTGTCGTAGATTTACGGCACGTAAAAGAACTCCAAGCCTAAATTAGAGCCTCTTGACAAAATTTTTCGGCCGATTCACGTCCAAGAAATACTTAGTTTCCGGAGAGGGGTTGCGAGGCGATGGGCTTACCACCTGTCCCTCTACCCACTCTCGGAAAATAAGCATATCAAAATTCGTATAGGTAATGAAACCTCCATTGGAGGCCCCTTCTCCCCACCTGGGGATCATAGGGTACCAGATACAGATACAGATACAGTAGATTATATATAATTTAAATTTAGTTTATTTTTTTATGAAAGCTGCCATCTCTTGGTAGAAAGTAATACTAGAAACATGTAGATTTCAAGATTCATTGGGGCTTGGAGGAAAATTTAAAAGTTACATAATGTAATTAGTGAAAGAAATTCATGTAGCTCAAAGCAACACTGGTAGCGAAAGGGTTATCTGTAATCATGAGATTCTAAATCATTACACCGTTAGCGGCTGTAGATTTTTCACCCGATTGATCGGGAGTTCGTGTTGTGGTTGCTTCAATGCAGAAACCTGTATGATTGGCCTACTCTTACGTGAAACACACTTTACATACAGTCAGTCAAATAAAAAACGTCGGGACTCGTATGCTGTTAAAATTAAAGTTTTGACGCATTAGTTCACAAGTTTCCTATAAAAAAAACAAAATACAGGTCATTTTCGGAACATATGAGGCCATGTGGCAGGAGGGAAAATATGAACAAGGAGGGAAAAAATGAAAATCGCGGAAAGCTCAACACACGATATTCAACTTAATGCATTGTCATAATTCATTTTGCTTTGTGTCATCGCCACATACAAATGCTAACGTGAGAGAAAGTGTAGTTAGGGCTGTAATTGACCTGCATTTTTCGGTCTCTGAAGCAGCGAGAAGGTTCCATATTTATGAAAGAGCAGCTCAGAGGAGGGAACTTGACTATAATGCGACCGGAAGTTTTCATAGCAAACGTTGATCTGGCCGGACGCGTATTTCGATGCTAAGATTGGTTGAAGAAGTTGAGCGTAAGTTATTGATTTTGCACTAGAAGTACCGGTATTATAAAATGAAATCTTAAAAAAATGCTCCTTGAATAAACATATTCCTCGCGAATCTATTAATTATTAATATTATAAAAATTTGCAACCAAGAATATGGCGGATTTGAGGCATATAGCCACAGCCTTCTATACATGTTTGTTTTGGAACAAAACTGACTAAATAATCAAGAAAATACATGGATAGACAAGAGGCGTGTGTGAACCTAACCTTAAGTCTTCCTGTACATGCGCATATGCTCGTTCGTGAAACTTAATCAAATACCGCCCGACGTTTTTTATTTGACCGACTGTACATTCCATACTCTGCCCTTTCATTTGTGTAATTCAAAATTTTAAAACGGCCCCACATTTTCAAAATACAAAATAGTTGCCATGATTCATGCTTGATCCCTCATATAATTCTGGTTTGGAAATTAACACTAAAAACATTGGTTCTGAAGTAAAGTACAATTTTGTAGAATACTCACCCAGTAACCTCTGTAGCCAATAAGCACCAAATGATATTCCTATCATGATCAGACCAAAGAAAAGCATTTTTAATCTTGAAGCCGAACGCCAGTATTGTGTTAATGTATACCGACCCTCACCAACAAATAGCCATGCTGTAGCCATACCTGGGAAGCAAAGGAACATCAAGTATAACTTTTATCACACAATCAAATCATCATAACTTACAATAAATTATACACAAGAAATAATATTACATTATGACTTCATTTATGCATAAATTTCTCACTTGTTGAACTTTGCATCTGTGTACAATGGGCTCCTATTATTTAGAACTAGAAAGAGAATTTAAAAAACTGATTTACTCAAATTTTGAATTAACCAAACTATGACACTTTAAATGAGAATAATGCACTTATAAAATAATTATCAATATAATAAACAATTGCCTTAACAGCTGCCGTACTGTCATTATAATATTAAATGAAACAATTTTTTTCACAACAAAATTTGAACGCTACATTTAATAAAATTGGAACCAACTGTAAAGTTGGGGACTCATGAAAATCAACCAGTCGAGGTGGATGAAGAAAAGAAAAATACAGATACATCTTTTTCAAAGACAAGTATAACCAGGTTGAAACCCAAGTGAGAGATATTTTAATAAGAGCAAGAGGCACCATACTAATGAAAACTAAACAATCTATGAAAGAATTTGATGTCTTTTCTAAAGTTTTTAATGAAGGATATATATGCATTCATGAACCACAGATTATTGTCTATGTTGGACATTACATGAGAATATTAGAGGAGAAAAATTCCTCTGACACTGGGACTTGAACCCAGGGCTTTGGCTATCCGTGCCACTGCTCTACCAACTGAACTAAGCCAGAGTTCACTTCACAGCGCTAGATGGAACCTCTCTCCTATGAAAGATTGCTCTTAATGGTCTATCTCACTGACTTTCAAGTTATGTCATATGCAGTATTGTGTTAAGGTATAGTATTGTTAATGTATATATCTATTAGTGATTTTTGTGACCTGACTTCCAATGTTATTGTACAGTTAACATTCAAGATAGATATGTAAGCTTTCATGAACCACAGATTATTGTCTCCGTTGGACATTACATGAGAATATTATAGGAGAAAAGTGAAGTGAACTCTGGCTCAGCTCAACTGGTAGAGCATTGGCATGGATAGCCAAAGGCCCTGGGTTCAAGTCCCAGTGTCAGAGGAGTTTTTCTTCTATAATATTATTTTTAAAGAACATGATGGCAATATTTAAAATTATCATTAGAAGTAATTGATATTAATGTATTAGTAGTTTGTACTAAATTTGTTAATTTATAATATTTGTCAATTTGGCGGCCTGTATTTTCAAGAAGAGAATATTATAAAAATACAGTAGAATTTCATCCATATCGTGCTACCCAGCTCTCCATAAATGTCATTATTTTTTATGTATGTTGATAACATGTTAGGCAAGAAGCCATATTCTTTTGTCATGTCACTCTGAAGGTCAATGAATAAAAGCGGTAGTCAATTTTGGTCCCCTACTCATAACTCAAAGAGATAATAGTTGTTAAAATTAAGTTACTGTACAGTATTTTCCAATAACTAAGGCTCTACAATAAAATAAAGAATTCTTGAGAATTCGTTGAATCTTTACAGTTAATGTGAAATAAAATTCTGTCTCCGGTTTATTCAAATTTAAGCTTCAAGAATTCATTACAATTTTCTAACATATATTTATGTTAGCAGTCAATAAAGAGATTTCAGAAAACACAATAACATTTCTTACATTTGCTGTTTTTCGCACTGGGTATCTCAAAAGTTATTGGGAATAGGAAAAATGTATAGAACCAATATTATAGGAAATTTTATCAGCTTGAATTTTGCATAGAGCAACTTTTTTTCTACGATGCACCGTTGCTAAGATATAAGCAAAAGAAGACAAAAACTTTTACATGCCCCCTGCTCACTTAGAAGGTCCAGGGACTTTTAGTTATGTTTACCTAACTAAACCAAACATTGTCCTGAAGTAAAAATTCTGTTCCCGACCATGTTCTCTACAATTCCCTTTTGAGCATAGATTGACTGGGCTATATAGGAATTTTAAAGGGAATGAATATTTATTCAATTTATGCCATCAAAAAAAAAAACCGAAAGTATGTTCTTTGGTCTTAAAGACAAAATTCCTTGGGAAAGTAGCGTGAATTTTATTGAATTTTTAGGTATTAATGTTGACTGCAAGCTCACATAGGATTCACAAATAGACTACATTACTTGTAGATTGTCTAGAGTAATTTTTTTTTATGAAAAACCTAGTTGACTGTATTAATTCATCCTATATAAGAGCTGCTTATTTTGCTTTCTTCCGGTCTGTTATGAGGTATGGTATCAGGTGAATCTCCATGTTCTCAAAATAGTATCCTTTTCTTACATTCATTCATTCATACACATCATATGGCACATTAATCTGGGGAAACGATTCAAATGTCATAAGAATTTTAAGGTTACAAAAGAAAGGGGGATGGTTTCCCACTGTACTGGATTGGTTAATATTTTTTCTACACACGAGAAACGGTCAAATTTCATGTGATATTATTCTCCAGAGGTTTTAGAATCCATATAGGCCTATAGGCACATTTTGTTTCTAAGAATATTTTGAATATAGGTAAAATCGGTAAGAAGTTCATAGAAAACTAAGCTAAAATGGCGCTCGGAAAGAAAGTCACACACCAGAATCGGCTGCTTGAGACAGCGTAGGTGCATGCTGGGAAGAAGCCGATGGGTCACGTGGTGCTGGAATCAGGGCTGCCAACATGATAAGGGTCTGACAAACCGCCGGGAGATATAATATACCACATTTTCGAAACCTACAAACAGTGTATCGTACATTATTCGAAAATGCAAGGGCGCTTTGCTACGGCTACTGCCTCCGCTTGGTGCACTTAACTATGTGATTAGTGTTATGCATTATTTAGCTATATGTAGAGGTTGGCAGTCAATGGGAGTGTTGGTCTGCAAGCCAGAGCCCGCATACCAACGCCAAACATAGTGTGTGGAAATCTAGTACAGTGGGAAACTACACCCAGAAAAGGAAGCTGTAAGATTAATCAATGGCAGTGATGGCAGAGCTCATTGTAAACCACTATTTAGACAATTAGGTATATTAATGGTGGTATCTGTATAAATCAGTAAATGTTTATGTTTTATAAAGGATAATACTGAATTATTTTCACCCTTCGTTTAAAACAAGGTATAACCATTACAAGAAATTAACATTTGCCAATTCTTAGCGGCCTGTCACACTGAGCTTCGATCGATCAAGACCAGCCGACAGCCATCAAGCGCTCTCGACTAAATTTCTGTTCCTTGTCACACTGCATCGAGCGTCATCGATCAATGGAAATATTATACTTATTATAGGTTATGTACCTATATGATTTTACTAGGTCTACTCATCACTGTATATTAGAGGTAAAGTATATTACCTTATTAAGCCTACGTCTGCCTATCTTCTGCACAATATTATACTACATGTGTTGGGATGTAGGTTTTAATAATAGCCTATGCCTACTATCTCAGGCTACATCTGTTTACAACAAGCTTCGTCAGTCGGCCGAGCGAAGAGGTTTGTTGTTTGTTGTAGTTTGAACGCCCACCGCTAAGTGCTACAACTCGATGTATATTTTTGTATTTGTACAATTAAATGACATAAGAAGATGTCGTTTTAAGTGCCTTAAACGATTCGTGCAATTCTATTTCATTCAAATATGAGTATAAAACAACATTATTGTGTAAGTTAAATCATCCAGCATCAATTCTGAAATTCAGGTGGGTACGAAGCTTCCAAGTGCTGCCACCATTTGCCATCGACCGTCGATTGAAAAACGGACAGGTTTGATTTCACAGACCAGTTGATCCCCCTCGCTCGTTGATCGCTGGCGATTGATGCTATGTGACTGGTACCACTGCTGTCTATAGGTTCGTTATATCAGTCGGTCGGTTGCTGTTGCTCGATCGATGCAGGGTGACAGCCCCTTTATAGTATTTTGAAAAAATGTGAAAGCAAAAGGGTCCATGTACCAGTTTAATAACTGCCAACTTAAACCGCAATGTCACATGGCATTAAAATGCATTACAATCTTTATTAATGGTAAAACTGAACACTTTAAAATCATTAACGATGAGAACATAAAAACGTTTAGCCTACATTCAAAGTTATCCTAAAGGCATAAAAAAAAATATATATATATATAATGAAAAAGGAAATACTGATCTTTATCACCTAGTCTTATCATGCCTTTAAACATTAGTTTTTAGCACGGGCATGCATTACTAATAATGTCCAAGTACAAGCCTTTTGCTTCTTCTGGAATGTATGGGAGCATATTTTCAAGGTCCTTCAGCTTTTCAGGTTTAATTTCCCTGCCTCGCTGAAGTTCAAATATAACAACCCTGCATTTGCATATTTAACACCTTTTTTCAAAATGGGAATGCAATATTTTCCCTACTCCTGAATTTCTCATTCGCTTTTCTGAGGAATACAAACTTCCTTCACCCCTATTCCTCCTTTTCAAAGCATTCTCCTCCATTTCAAAAATTCTCTCAGTTTTCGTAAGAAGAATACAATATCACACTCAACAAACGCAATAATCGCACTGTTGTAGCAAACATTAAGTGGGAAGTGTTGACAAGATGGCACGTTATGTGCACCTTGGCACTTAGACTCGCAGAAAGAGGCGCTGGAGATAGAGCCAACGCTATCGCTTGGAATTTATTGCTACTAACATGGCTTTCCCTGGCTCTTGGACCCTTCTGAAATGTAGTGGGCTGGATAAATAGATTTAATTACAATGATCAGCTGAAAAATCACAATTTTGGAACTTAGACCCTTATAAAAGTAAACGCTTTGATATAAATGTTTTAATATCAGTTTTCATTTTGAAGCTAGGCCTATGTTTTTCACAGACAAACAGATAGGCCTATTTTCTGAAAACTGTATTTTTATATTCAGGGATTTCCCTTAGTAACCATTTAACTGCTGTGGCTGTGACCACGAGGAAAATCTGTTTAAATGTGCCTGCACAGAGTCAACAATTATGTAGATAACTATTTACTATTGCTTCAAAGTGTAGATGTTTATCCTTATGTTATAAATAAAGTGCGTTCTATATAAGAGTTGGCCAATCATGCGGGTTTCTGCGTCGTGGCGGCAACAGCTTTAACTCCCAAGCAATATAACCAGAATTATTTCATCGTTAGCGGTTTTATTTGCGTAGATATTTTACCCAATCACACAGGAGTTAGAGCTGTGGCCGCCACAACGCAGAAACCAGCATGATTGGCCAACCCTTAAGTGAAACACAATGTATATGAAGACATGAGAATATATAATAAGTATATATTTATAGGCTACATAGGCTTAGATATATAATATAGATAATAGCTATAACATAGATAATAGATGAGTCATAATAATAGGTAATAATAAGATATAATATATATATATAATTCTCCTGACATGAGAATATATAATTTTATAATGGTTTAAAATTATATAAATTTCAGTCTAATTTGTTTTGTATCTGTCCCATAAGATGACTTTGTATTTTCAGGGCCTTTTTTATGATGAAAGTATTGCCTTATATGCGTAAATAAAAGTTATGTATTAATTGGTTGGGGGAAACCACAACTTAAGAATAAAATAAAATAATTACCAGCAAAGAGTCCTAGCAAGGTCTGGTGTGGGAAGTGAGTCGCAGTGTAAAGCCTGGACATGCTGACCAGCACGTTGACTGCCAAGTACATCAGCCACAACAGAATCTTGATGGTGTGCTTCTTGTACTCACTCAGCTGTTCAGACGGTACAATGTAAGAGTTAATGAGATGAGAAAGTACTACATACAGTACAGATGACATTCCCTGAACATGGCCCGATGGAGATCCAGGTCCTGTTTCACATGTCAACGGTGTCTGTCGGAGAACAGGACGAGTCATTTTCCCATACACACTTGTTTCTCGAACCCACCAAAATGGTCGGTGATCCATGATTAACCTGGAAAAAAGAAGCAAACCAGTGAGATATTCATATTTGACAGTGGAAAACTGCATAAAGACGAGTTTCATAACCAGTAGGCCTACTCTTCACCAAATAAAGTAAAAGAACACACACACACATATATACAGTGAGTCCCATGCAAGAGTTGGGCAATGACGTGGGTTCCTGTGACGCGGCAGGCACAGCTACAACTCCCGAGCGATCGGGTAAAATACCTACGCTAATAAAGCCACGATCGGGTGTAATGATTCAGGTTCTCACATTTACAGTTAAAATTACAATGAAAATAAACACGTACCTCATCACAAGAGATGTTGGAAATGTCCTCCTCTTGTATGCACACAAAACTGGCCCAGTTTTAGGAAATTTTCTTTCACATGCATAAGTTCAGCTTCCGAGATAGAGTTAATTTCTCTTGTGATGTTGTCTTTAAGTTCTTGTAATGTATGGGAAATTGACCAGAACACTTTATTTTTCAAGTTTCCCCATAAATAATATTCACATACCATTAGAAGAACTTAAAGACAATATCACATGGGCCTATCACAAGAGAAATGAACTCTGTCTCAGAAGCTGAACTTATGCGCGTGAAAGAAAATTTCCTAAAAAGGTGCCAGTATTGTGTGGATGCAAGAGGACATTTCCAACATCTCTTGTGATGAGGTTCATGGTTATTTGCATTGTAATTCCAACTGTTACTGTGAGAACCTGAATCATTACACTGATTGCGGCTTTATTTGCATAGCTATTTCACCCTATTGCTCAGGAATTGGAGCTGTGTCCGCCGTGACGCAGAAATGTGCGTCAATGGCCAACTCTTGCGTGGGACTCACTGTATATGAGCCAATCCATGTGAAAGTGGACAAAGGTGGTTACTTCTTTTTTTTACGTGACATAGACATGTTACATATCAAAGTAAAGGGAAAAGACTGTAGAATTTGAAAATAGATTCACAATTCTATTAAATTAAAGGTATCTATATAATAACAACTGCTGAAATGTGTATTTTTTTCGTTGACTGAAATTTATAATTTAAGATGTTGGCTAGTACTGCATTATACTCATGGAATCAGTAGATTTGCTGCAATTTTTAATTTCACCCACAAAAGCACAAATAAGTGAAGAGTTTGTCATCATAAAACAAATTTTTAAGATCAGTTTAAGTGAAGATATTCATCAAATCAATTTTCAAGGTATCCTTGTCACACCCGTCACAAAAAACATGTAATAGTTTGGGTAGAAAGCCAAGTAATCATTGTATAAAATGGAAACTTGGTAAAAGTTAAGATATTTCAATACAGAAGACACACCTAAAATATAATTTTGAAATGCCTACTATTTTGGCTTAATTTTGATGTGACGGGTGTGACACATGCTGTGTGACGGGTGTGACATATGTTGTGTGATGGGTGTGACATTTATGTAAAATGCCTTTTGCAGCTTTTGTATAGTGATTATTTCATGCAGATGTTGAATAAATCATATGTTTGCATTAATACTATCTTTAAAATGGCTCTTGGACTTCCATGGTAGAGAAAAGAACTTCTTTGCAAGACAAATAAACTACGATCTACCAGCTTAGGCTATGGATGACATAGGTGACCAGTGGAAATGTCACAAATGTGAATTTGTTGGTAAAGAAGTCAGGTAAAGATCTAGTGATCCCCTATAGAGGCCATGAAGGCTTTTAGGGTTCAAATGTTCATCCTTCAACATTTTTAAACTTTTAGCACATGAAGGTGGTAAGGTTGTCAGTCTTATGCACTGGCTGCCTTTACCCCAAAATTGCTTCTGGTACCCATTTCTGTTAGAGGATGAGTTGACCTCAGGGCCATAGTGCCAGCAGAAGGATTAGGCCAATTGAAAAATCTCATAAACCTCATCAGGAATTGAACCTGTGCCCTTCCGGTTTGTAGCACAGTGCCTCAACCAGCAGCATGACACTGTACCCCAATAAACTAAGTGAGAAGTGATAGCCTAATTAATTCTGTGCCTGATTTCTGTACTGGAAACTGTGTATCTTAGAACTGCTAAGAAATTCAGACAGACAATACCTCTAACAGCCGATGAAATGAGTAGGCCCACATGGAAACAAATGAAGGAGAACAGATAGAAAAACAATCAGCCAATCTAAATATAGCTACACAATATTATTTTTTTATGAGACAACAAAAATGTCCTGGTGACAAGAATAACCAGATCCACATCAATTCAGTAAAAGTTTGTGAAGAGCTCAGGCTTCCAAGTAGTCCAGGATTTTTGAGTAGAGGACAACGAAAACTGCCTAACTAGTACCGGAGGAGCTTTTCACTTCACAACTTTACACAAGCCTGTTAAAAATATGGACAGAGTGGTAAAAGACTACGTAACAAGGGAATTCTTTTTTATGCTGAGATCATGTGTTGGAATTCCTCAGGATTGGTATATTATCACAAAACATTTTCATGAAATTTATGCAAAATGGTACAGAGACAGAAGGTGCAAAGTGTGGTCAGCGTTGCAGATTACAGATCCATCGACCTGTGTTCGATCCCCGGTACCTCCTCGAATTTTTCTGAGGTAGGGAGGTCTGGTAGGGGTGCATTCAGCCTCGTGATTCAAATTGAGGAGCTACTTGATAGAGAAGTAGCGTCTCCGGTCATGAAAACCATCATTAATGGCTGTGGGAGTCGGCATACTGACCACATGCTCCCCAATCCTACCATCTGCCTACGGTAGATGATGCAGCAGTCAGGTGGTAGGACAAGTCCCTCCAGGGACGGAGTTTAGTTTAGTTTAAGTCTCGGTTATAAGTTGATGTTGTCACATCCGACATGTCACACCCGTCACACTGATAAAGTAAATTTTCAATAACTATATAAATATTTTTGTAAAATCTAATTATGCATTTCAGTATGTTTATCAGTCCTCTTACTTGAAAAAATAAAACAAATATAGTGAAGCTAATCAATTCACAGAAATTTCAATTAAACCTACATAAGAAAAAACCTTTGTCCAATCATGGTCACACCCGTCACATGCACAATATATTTTCCAGTTCAAGCATACAGCCTTGGAAAAAAACATTAGATCATATTTTGTACTTCCAATGGGTTGGTATGTTAACACAAAAAACTTTGATGACTTTCCTGCAATATGGTTCAGAGGTAGAAAGAAATAAGTGGAATGAAATCTGTCCAAATGTCACACCCATCACTATGGATTGGCTCATATGCTGAACAAACATAGGCTAGATAGCCGATTTTGGGGGAGCTACCTAAGTCTAATGGCCAATTTCACCGACCTCGGTTAGGATGCCCAGTTACTTGACCACAATAACCATGGTTAGACAAAAGCCATTGCACCGACAGTTTGGTCTGGTTAAGAGTGCATGGCTACCTGCCGCCTGCTCATCTCGCCATTATTCCTCTCCGGAGCAATTCGTCTATAGTATTTAGATAGTAGTGACTTATTTGTTGTCTTTGTAGGCTCATATTGTATTACTAAAGGGATTTTTCATTTTTGTAAGCACACTGTGGGTGAGTTGGTAGCGTGACTGCCAGCCACCTGGGTGGCCCGGGTTTGATTCCCGGCCGGGTCGGGGATTTTTCAGTAGTGAAAAATGTCTTTCCCGGGTTCAGGACTGGGTGTGTGTGTCCTTAGGTTTAAGTAGGTAGGGGACTGGCGCACCCCGGTAACAATTCCGCTAAGAATATCCCCTTATGGGATCACCAGGGGTCGCTCACGAACCTGAGGAATAACTTTTTTTAATCATGGAAAGAAAAGCTATTAAACAAGCAAGGGCACCGAATTTTAGCGTGTACGAAAATTCAGTGCTTGTTGATTTAATAGAAAAGCACAAAGGCACAATTGAAAATAAGCAAACAGACGGAACTATGCCTCTCAAACGGAAAGAAGAGGCCTGGAAGAAGCTATGTTTGGAGTTTAACTGCCAGGTATTTATTTATTTATTTATTTCATTATTAAGAAACATAGTACTGTTTTCTTCTTTGTTCTACGCCAAATAAACCAGCGCATTTGCTTATACTTGTGCTTATCCACAGTTGTTACAGAAAGGACAGCTTCAAATCTGAAAACAGCATATGAAAATATAAAAAGGGTAAGGAGGGCTTCGGCAAATGAGAAAGAAGAAATGTTTAAGTGGCATAGAATCGTAGCGCAGTCAGCAGTCGATTCCTTGGAGACACGGGAAAATTTTTGTTCATTGAGAAGTCCAATTTTTCTCCAAGAAGTTCCAGAACGGATAAAACTGTCTCCTTTTTTAGACGATATTTCCTCTGAAATACTTCTTCAGTCAGGTCTTCGAATGGATCAGGCCTTTCCCTCACTACTCTTCCTGATTTCTCTCATGATGTTCGAGATACCTAGCATACAACAAATAGTTACCCAACTCCATCTTGAATGCTGCAGAAGCAAACGCCGACTTATGGATACCTACTATAAGAGTACATACAGCTATAAGCACTCAAGTATGCGGTGTGCTCCTGGTTAACAACTTAACCGTTTGCTCGGGGCCGGTTAGCTAATTTCTCCCAGTTAGTGTCGTTTAACTCGTAACCGGGCTCGATGAAATGGAAATTCGTGAAAATACCTGGTTAACTACTACCGGTAGGTCTTATTTAAACAGCCCTAACTGAGGTTGGTGAAATCGGGCATAAGTAGGCCTATAAGTAGGCTACTAAAAATCCAATTCAGGTTTAGTTTCCTTCCTTGCTCACTTTGCACACTTTGGCCCTGCACCACATACCAACTTCCAATTGAAAGTAAGTGGCAATTAGGTTTAGGAACATTGATATCAGCATTGATCATCATTACGTTTGTACAACCCCACCCTTGTTTCTGAATCATGTGATCCTTGCGCAACTTATTCCTGGTTGTAGGCTAATTCTCGCCTTCAAACACCCATTTTTTGTTCAGAGAATGTCATTTATAGGTTAGAAAAGTGACATCAGCAAAGGACAACTTTAGGTCATGCACCAGCCAAGCTCCACCCGCCGGCTACTACCCCTCGCTTCTGAACCTTGCTTGTGCACCTCACTATTGTACCCTTCATCATAAATGCATAAAAATATACTAAATCACAGCGTTACGAAAATGACCCATGCACCATATGAAAAGTAGCCTACATAAAATAAAATAAAATAAAATAAAAATATTCCGAAAATTGCCCTTGCACCAAAACGTCAAAACGTACTATACGTATGTACTATTAGGGACACGTTGCAAATAGGTAGGTAGGGCAAGAAGAAGGTGAGAGAAAGGGAGGAAGAGGGTGGAAAAGGTACCGGTACAGAAAAAACTGGATAAAGGAGAAGGGTTATTCTCCAGAAAAGGGCAGATTCATGTCGCAGTTGATTTTCTGGTGTAAAATAAGTACTTATGGATTATGAATTATTATGATAAGTTAGATTGAAATAAGGGTCATTCCATGTCAAGTGAACCAATGGAAAAACGTGACCACCTCCGATTTTAGTCATACTTGGTTGTCATGAAGTACCACCTGAGATATGTTGAAGTACAAAATATCAGATTTTTATGTGTTGTAGTTTTCCAGTTATACCCTTCTGAAATATGGAAAAAAACCAAATTTTCTGCATAAGTGCAATCACAAAATGACGCATAAATCAAGCTGGAATTGACATAGATGAGTGGGAAAAGTATCAAAATGTAGCTTATATTATGAGCTTTAATTTGATACGTCACACGACTACTTTCGAAAAAAAATATTTTCAAGGTTACCCAAAAAAAATTTGAAAACTGAATTTTTCAAAAACCTATATTTTGAAAATTTTGAAACAATTCTCATAGAAACATACATATTTCAGCATCATGTCCTACAAGTTTTGATAAGGGATCGCAATGGGATCATATTTTTTTACATTTATAACAAATACTATGCACGCTGGGTAAGAATATATGACACAGGAATATTGCACTTAATTCTAAAATCCATTCCTTTGTCCAGGGAGTTGTTTACCAACATGCATATACCAACTTGTGCAAGTGGTCAAATGGGTATGAGTAAACACAGTCTGCAAGCATGTGAGTCAGCCAGGGAATGCAAGTTGTAACCTGTTGGACCTGGCTTCAGTTGTGCCTTGACTCTCATGCAGTGTGCTTCCTTTCTTCAAAGGCTGTACAAAGACTGTATTGCTGCATGTAAAGTAGTGGGTTCAGTGATTAAAATAGGCATTGTGTATTTCCCCAGTATGGCTGAAAAAGTAAGTGAAACAGCAAAGATTTTCTGCTGCAACCCTTTCAAGAAAGACAGACATCAGGGTGTGAAAAGAAGTGTGAGGCCTGTTACTGACTGGATGTGTGACATGTTTGACACCATTGTGGTAGGTATGAAAATTTGTGACAGTTGTAGGAAAGAACTATCAAAGCAGAAACAGGTTACAGATACAACAGATGACTGTTTAGTACCAGTAGCCAATACCACTAGGCCTACTAATGTTGATGAATCATTTGTAGCTTTAGATGTTACCTTAGAGTACCTTAATAAGTCTCTAAGCTCTCTAGAGGAGTCACCTGTTGCTAAGAGGAAGTTGCAAATGAAATCATACTGTGATAAAAAATACAGTAAAATAAAAAAATGTTTGACAGAAAAGGTACTAACAGCAGCAAGTACAAATACAGAGAAAACTGTTGACCATAAATCAGAATCATGTGAAGTCATTTGTCAGCTAAAAGAAAAGTTTCAAGAAGAAAATATAAGTGTTAGTGAAAAATTGCAAATTTTAACAGTACTACCTAAAAGCTGGTCATGCAGTGAAATACAAAATGAATTTCAGGTTAGCAACAGAATGGCAAGAAAAGCTAAAGCATTGGTGAAAGCGAAGGGTATTCTGGCAACACCAAATCCTAAACCAGGAAAGGTTTTAAATGAATCTGTGATTGAGAAGGTAATAGGGTTCTACAACAGTGATGATGTCAGCCGTCTTATGCCTGGAAAAAAAGATTTTGTTTCTGTGAAAACGGGTGACAGTAGTAGAATTCATGTACAGAAGAGGCTAGTGATGGGCAACTTGAAGGAAGTGTACGAGCTGTTCAAAAACAAAAATCCTACTGATAAGATTGGATTTTCGAAATTTGCTGATTTACGACCTAAACATTGCGTCTTGGCTGGAGGAAGTGGTACCCACACAGTATGCGTTTGTACAGTGCATCAGAATGTTAAATTAATGCTACAAGTGTTGAAATCCAAACAAATTACACTGAATGATGGCACAGATATAAGTAATTATAATTCCTGTTTAGCGAAGTTAATGTGTGAAGAGCCAGGCACAGCATGCCACCTTAATGAATGTCCTTCATGTCCAGGTGTAGATAATTTGAAAGATGAGTTACAGTTGCTGCTAGATAATGAACTGGTGGACAACATTACATACAAGCAGTGGGTTTCTGTTGACAGATGTAATTTAGTAACCTTCATCAAAACTGCAGATGAGTTTATAGAAACTTTGTGTGAACAGTTGTTGATTTTGAAGAGACATTCTTTTATTGCAAGAAGACAGGCAGAATATTATAATCACTTGAAGCAGAATATTGGAGTAAATGAAGCTGTGGTATGTATGGACTTTGCAGAAAATTATTCGTTTGTACTACAGGATGAAGCCCAGTCTTTTCATTGGAACAATGATCAAGCAACTATTTTTCCTATAGCAGTCTACTACAATGATCATAATATACACTACAAAAGTATTGTATGTATCTCTGAATGTCTACAGCATGACACCACTGCTGTTCATTTATTCCAGAAAAGGCTTATCTCTCATTTGAAGTTGGAAGTAATTAGAGATTTGAAAAAAATTTACTACTTCTCAGATGGTGCAGCTGCGCAATTTAAAAACAGAAAAAACTTTTCAAACTTATGCCACCATGTTCATGATTTTGGAATTGAGGCAGAGTGGCATTTCTATGCAACAGCCCATGGGAAAGGAGTATGTGACGGTCTGGGTGGTACTGTGAAAAGACTTGCAGGAAAGGCAAGCCTACAGCGGCCATACGAGCATCAAATCATGACACCAGCACAGCTGTTTACATGGAGTGAGGAAAACATCGACTCCATGCAGTTCTTCTTCTTCAATGAAGCACAATACAACAAAGAGGAAAAAATACTTGCAGACAGATTTCTGTCTACAAAAGCAATACCAGGCACACAGAAGTTCCACAGTTTCATCCCATTGTCAGATAAAGTGTTGTTGACAAAGGTATTTTCAAGAAGTGAACAGTCATCCACTTTTTCAGTGTTAGGACCACGTGTGCAACAGAGGCTGAAGCTAGCAGAAGTAAAAGGATATGTTACATGTGAGAACAACAATCATTGGTGGCTTGGTGTAGTTGTGGACAAAAATGAGACAGCACAGATAGTGGAACTGATGTTTCTGCACCCTGCAGGTCCTTCTCCATCATTTACTTTCAAAAGTGACTGTCCAAATAAACTGACTGTGCCTCTCTCTCAGATCCTCACCCTTGTGCAACCTACATGTCCCACAGGCCGTAGTTATTACCTCTCGAAGGAAGAGATGGATGCGGCAACCATGGCTCTAGAAAATTACTGTAGACAATAAATTCACGTTTTTGTCATTGAAGAAGGGAAGGTAACATGTTTTCTGTAAGTTTTTCTTTTTGATTGTAATGAAATTTTAGAATTAAGTGCAAGATTACGGTGCCATATATTCTTACCCAGCGTGCATAGTATTTGTTATAAATGTAAAAAAATATGATCCCATTGCGATCCCTTATCAAAACTTGTAGGACATGATGCTGAAATATGTATGTTTCTATGAGAATTGTTTCAAAATTTTCAAAATATAGGTTTTTGAAAAATTCAGTTTTCAAATTTTTTTTGGGTAACCTTGAAAATATTTTTTTTCGAAAGTACTCGTGTGACGTATCAAATTAAAGCTCATAATATAAGCTACATTTTGATACTTTTCCCACTCATCTATGTCAATTCCAGCTTGATTTATGCGTCATTTTGTGATTGCACTTATGCAGAAAATTTGGTTTTTTTCCATATTTCAGAAGGGTATAACTGGAAAACTACAACACATAAAAATCTGATATTTTGCACTTTAACATATCTCAGGTGGTACTTCATGACAACCAAGTATGACTAAAATCGGAGATGGTCATGTTCAAAATTGACAAAAAATTGGTTCACTTGACATGGAATGACCCATAAGGTCTATTTGATCCCATATTCCACTTTTTAAACAAAAGTTACAATTTTCTGCATTTTAGGGCACAGTATGTGAGATCTCACCTCCGTGTCATGTCCCAATGCCTGACTTGTCATTTTCATTCTTTCATAATTCAACAGGCTTTAATTTTTATTCCATTTTAGTGTTGTAACAAGAACAAACAGCTCAAAAAATGAGTCATTAATAACTGAAAATAAAATATATCATCTTGTAAGGACAATTTTTTGCACTAAACATGCTTGTCCCAAGGTGAGACCTCACCTCCGTGAAACAATATAAAAGTTCAATTATTTCCACAGATATAGCACTGTAGTCTTTCTATTTTGCTTGGACTCCAACTTTTGGCAGTTTTCTTATCATTTATATAAAGCCAAGCTGTTAGTGTGATTTTAAGTGTTGTTTTGTTTGTGTAAAAGGGCAAAATGCAGAGTTGGTAATTGGACTTCCTCACCTCCGTTACCTACACCCAACGGTAAAGTTGTTATGATTTTATATTTACTTTTGCTACAAATTATAATAATAAGGAATGTTAAGTTAAACTCTAGAACTGAGATTTTCTAACCTCAAATGTTCCCAAGCTGTTTGACAAATTAGAGAAAAATCTCACCTCCGTTACTGTTACTCTCGAGTCCTATCCATGGAGGTGTAATTAATGTTGTAATTGATGACATATTTAACCGTCTGCATTTTTTATTTTTGTTTAAAGAAGATACTGGTATAGCCTAATAGTTTATGACAATATATCATGTTTTGATTTAAAGTTTTGATTTTAAGGTGATAATCTATTTTAACATAGATAAAAATAAATAAAAAGTTTTGTGTTAATCCATTTGTATGGTAATAAATATTGTTCATTTTCATGATAACATTTAGTACAGTAAATTAATTCTAATTCTCACATAACTTCTATTATAATTACTATTTCATACTATTTTCTCACCTCCATGACTGTGCCAATGTGTTAATTTAAAGCAAAATACCACTCGGTAAGTAGGGCAAGTACCTCAGTAGTACTCTGCAGAAGGAAATATCACATAAAAAAATTGCATGATCCAAAATAAAAAATATTTTTTTAAAAAAATTCCAACATTGAAATCTGCCCTTTTCTGGAGAATGACCCAGAAATAAAGTATTTAATTTTTTCCCAGTTTCACTTTTCTCACAATAGCTGTATTGTTCAAATACAGAAACACCTTTTAGTTGGTGGGAGGAGTCTAGTAGACCTAATATTGTTTTTTCTTGTACACAAATATGATGTATAGTGCAGTTATTGGTAAAATCCCATCTACGGGGACCATTTTTAGAACAGAGATTCTCTTCATAAAACACTTATATCACACGAATTTTGTTATAGATAGATGTGTGGAGAGGAGATGTTGTCTTGGCGAATGATTTGGTCCAACCCACCCACCCTAATTGATACACTTTCTTTTATATCACGATCTAGCGAAAACTCCCTTCTTCTCCACCATTTTTCTGTCCTCGTCCTCCTGATTGGACGTTGGAGGTGTGACGTCATATCGCTAAACAAGATATGATTGTGGATGAACAGTGTGACAAACCTACAAAGGTACAAGACACTAGCTGGTTGTAAGAAATGGTGGTTGTGGTATTGTGCATACAATGGAAAAAGGACTACCTGCAGTTTTGTTATTCAGTATATTGCTCCTTACTAACATAAACGTTCCTAACCTAACAAAACATCGGAGGTATTCAGTACATTGCTCCTTAACTAACATAAACGTTCCTAACCTAACAGTTGGTAACCGTGTATCAACAAAAAACATCACATAGTCCGTGGAAATGTGAATATTGCGTTGAATTGGTCCCCATAATTGAGATTATGCCCAGTTATTCAATGCATGGCCAGTTGGCTTAAAAGGTTTCGGTGTTTCTTTATGTTAACTGAACTGACTAAATCGGTCTTGGTTTCAGCTTTCAAAAACAAAAAGCAACGGCGAAAGATAGATATGCTGCCCACCAGCGAAGCTCCACCCGCTCGTTTCCCCCTGCTGACCCACGCTTCCGAGCCAATGTGCACGCTAAACTGCTTGCTACCCATACATCTCCTATCACGGCTATGTATTTGCTCAGTTACGAGAATTACGAAAATTACAATTGTACCGTAGTAAAATTACTTTATTAATTTAGTAGGGCATTCTGAATTCTCCCGAAATTCTAGTTCAGTGGCACTTAGGTTATGAACAGTGATATTAATTTAGGAGGGCATTCTGAATTTGGTATTAGACTTGAATAGCCCGCCGGTTCCTTCCCCTCGCTTCCGAGCACCTATTGTACCATGACTTCCTTGACAGTTTTAACGATGTTTTATGAAAGGTGTGGAAGGGTAAAAAGCTTCTGCATTTAGTTAAATAATGATAGGTAAATTCTAGGTCAGTGACAGGTTTTGTTAGGTTAGCAACGTTATGTTAGTTTAGGAGCAACATACTAAATAGCACGATGCCTATTATGTGTCACACTGAGGCGGGTCCCGTTAGAGAGTTCGTGGGAGGAGCCTAGCACGCAGCATAAAACTATTTTTTCCCAAAGCAACGTTGCAATATTCTCTCATTGTTATTACTGACCTCAGTTCTTCCTTCGGTTTATTCAACTCACACGTGTTGTTGTTTACTGTAACTTGATCTTGCAACCGTGCATTTCATTCCAAGCGGAGTTGACAAGTAGCTGTCAAAATCGTCACAGGATATTCTTAGATTTTTATTGGCTGGGATAACTAGCTGATTGGTGCGGTAAAACTAAAGAACATGGGTGAGCTGTCAGCAAACTTTTCCTCCTAACGAAAGGAAGCCGCCTGGCCATGCAATGAATAACTCTCGAGACTGTATCTTATACCACATAATTGTGATCAACTAGATGAATAAAACATGAGGAATATAGGCCTTAAGAGTAACTTACCATTTTAGTAAAGTGTTAGTAAATTCTGCCATTAGTGATACTATCAACATGTCAGTTGCCAGAGGTGTATTAAGACCCGCAACGAGGGGAATGACCAACGTGAAGCAGTACAACGGGTCAGCAAGCCTAGAGACGAAAAAGAAAAATTCGTCTCCATTTGGAAACCTGAAAAATAAATAAACAAGCAATTAACTGGCGTAAGAGAGGTTACATAAAAAAAATAACTGTGAGAAAACAAAATCTTGCACTTACGTGGTCTGGACACTTTTAACTCCTATAACTCCTAATCGACGAATCTCTTCCGATATGTTCATTTTGAAGTTTTGCGGCGGTATAAACTATTTACTACTTATTTTTTGTAAGTTAATAGTAAACGTGGGTCTTGACAGTTCTACCTAAGACCACAATTGGGAGAAGTAAATAACCCAATGGCATTTTCACGATATTCTATCAAATACAATTTTACTAAATGTCACACAAATCGTGGCGCCATACACTGTTCACAACTTTGCAGTACTTGAAAGCACAGAACACAAACTTGAAAGGGCACCTTCGCTTCTCCGAAAGTGCACCGCCATGTGTGATCACAGAACTAGGCATATCGTTCTTCTTCCAAAAGATGGCAGCATATACGTATTTGAACTCTTGGCGGTAGATTTGAATCACTATAAAATAATGGAAATATGTATATACGTATATGTGTATGTATGTATATATAAATATATATGTATATAAATGCGTATATATATATATATATATATATATATATATATATATATATATAACCCTGGGGTCGACTCAGCCTCTTACAGAAATGAGTACCAGGGGCAATCCTGCGGGTAAAGGTGGCTGGTGCGTAAGGCTGACAACCTTACCACCTTCATGTGACCAATGTCTAAAATCTTGGAGCCTGAACCTCCTGGAACCCTCTGGGCCTCCATGGCCTGTATAGGGAACACTTTACTTTACTTTATATATGCATATATACTGTATACATATATATAGTATAAATAATATATATATATATATATATATATATATATAATTCAGCCACCTTTGGATGAGTTGGTAGCGTGAATGGCAGCCCGGGTTCTATTCCCGGCCAGGTCAGGGATTTTACAGAGATATAAAGTTTCCTTCCTGGGTCAGAACAGGGTGTTGTGTCCTCATCCCTATCCCGCGAAACGACCTGGCCACTCTACATGGTATCATCCGGCTAGTGTCCCTTGGTCGGGTTGTGGGCCTTCCTCCCCATGGCTCTGTCCCAGGGCAGGACCGGCCTTCTGATCAAACATTTCATCATCATCATCATCATATATATATAATATATTGTCCCTTAAAAGGAAACAATCGATGAGTAATTATTTTAACCCTTTATTTGGCAAGACTGAATTTCTCACACAGTATATACCGTAACCTCGTGTCAGACTGTGAACAAAAGAATTAACATAATGAATAGGCCCATAGCTTGCTTTTTGTTACTTTATTCCATCATTTATATATAGTTTAAATTTTCCTTCCAATTTATTTTCCTTTTTTTAATGCAAATTTAAAACAAACGGCTGTATCCCATAGGATATGTGATCAACTTAAGGGTTAATTTATTTTTTTTTAAACAGAATACAATGTTAAAAAATCTTTCTGTGCCTGAAGTTTGATTTTTTCATGATAGGCGGATGGTCTTATAACTTTTCACTGTCGAACATGTATTTTAAAAAGATTGGTATTTATTACCTTTTGTTAAAACATCCAGTGGATCACGGCTGCACAGAGCTTGCTTGCTACGTTTCAACCTGTACCTCCAGGTCTTCTTCAGGCGAATACTGGATAACATCGGGGCGCTGAGCTGTATATATGGGTTCATCTGCCGGTAGATGTCTCAGCTGCGTTTCGAGAGTGGGTGTAATTAACTCCATATTGTCATGTTGACCAGGTTGGTTACTTGTGTTAAACAGAAAAGTGGTGTTTCTATGGTGTTTATTTATCCATTCCTGGGGAATTTCGTAAGTAGATTGTACCACATAGTCCTTGGGTAAAGGAAATTTTACAGTTTTTTTCCCTTTTGACATTCTTCTAATAACTTCTAGCCACTCATCACATAAATCACCGTCGTAATTGATTTTTTCCTTCATTCTTCTCTGTCAATCCAATCCATATCTCGATTAAGGCTTAATTTAACACGTTTGAAATCTCAGAATCAGATAATTCTATGTCTAATATTTAGACTTATTATAATACAACATTTTATACAAGGACCAACCAGAAAGTAAGTTCCGAGTGCTGATAAAAAAACAAAAACATCAATAAGTAAGAAATACTTATTGCAATATTTACAGAGATTCACTGCCTACTTCTCTACATACTCATCACTATTACTCAGGCATTTATCTTAGCAGTGTACCAACAATTGTCTGACCAGGACTCTGCTGCCAACACCTGGCATCATGGAATCACTACTGTTTGTATGTCAGCAATGTCGTAGAAACATTTTCCTGCCAGAAATTGCTTCATGAGACAGAAGAGATGGAAGTCACCTGATGGGAGGTCAAGGCTATAGGCTGTAAGGTCGAAGATTTCACATCCAAACCGAAGCAACTGATTCTGTATGGTGCTGGCTGTATGGGGCCATGCAAAAGTGAAAGGCAGTTGGTGGGAGACAATATCAGTGCAACCACTTTCCACTAGCGCTGTTCAAAAATTACTGGCATCACAAGAAGGCACTGTAACATTCCCATATACCCCCTATCTACTGCTATGCATGCATGTCTGATAAATAGACTTCGGACTTTTAGGTCGCTAGAAATGCTGTTTTAGGTACCTAAAATAGGCTCTTAAAATTGGAAAATAGGTTCTAAAAATCGTAAAATAGTCTCTTATAAAACCATTAAGTTGCCAATTTTCTGAAATATCTCAATTGCAATGCAGACTATTATATTTATTGAAGTCACCATTAATCAATAATCATGATAAAACACAGATATAGGCCTATGGTACGCAGAATTATATAGACCTATTACTAGGGCCTGTATTACTACCATAACAGTGAAAACCTAATTCCTGCGCCCAGAAGCTACTCATATTCAAACCCTTGTATCCCTCAGTGATTCAGAGAACTTTTTTTTTTTTTTGTGCTGGATGTGGGAGTCGGGAGAAAAACACTACATTTTCTTAGGAATTCCAAGGAATTTTTCTACTGAAGACGAAACATTCCTTACTATTTAACCACGTCACAAATGTGTCATGTACTGCATATTCCGAGCTAAAAATTTAGTACGAACTGATAATAAATGCTAGAATTTATAACAAAAAATAACTTATTTTGAACAATAGAGGAAAAAAACATTCCAAAAGTCAATATTAGGCCCTAACGTAAAAATAGGCTGTTTTAGGTCCTATAAAAGTATCAGTTTTAGGCATAGTCACTTATGAAACATGCATATACAAGTTTTCGTCCATGTATCACTTAAGGATTAAAATAGGTTTTTACCTAGAATCCAAAGTCTACTGAAAAGTCATGCCATCTCTAGATGAGATCAGAATTTACTTTCTGGCTGAACCTTGTACTATTGTGGGTCAAAGTTCACATGAACAACAAAGCTTTTTTTACTCTGTTTCAGCTGTGTTTATACTCCTTTTAGCTTCGAGACTATATCATGAGTTTGGGATCTGTGTCTGTACAGTAGGGTAGGCCATGGAACTATTGCTTGTCGCTTGTTTCTATTGTCGGTGTATTTTATGGAGGAAGTTTCAACTGACATTAATTTAAATTGATATGATACAAGATGAAAACGGTGAGGATGATTCATGGTAAGTAAATATCCAATTCGGCATTTACCTTTACGACTGGGGAAACCATTAAAAACCCATGTCAAATTGGCTGGTCAAGGGATTTGAACCTGGGACCTCCTGAATGCGAGTCCAAGACGTTACTATCTCAGCCACCTTGCTCGGTGACATCAAAGCTTGTAAGTTCATCATTGTTTAATTACAGATTATGGTGTAAGCCAGCTGTGCACAACTTGTTGCTTTTAGAGGACCAAACTAATCTCAAACTGCCTTACCACAGACCAGATCATTTCAAGATTCAAAATAAAAATAAAAGAAATAATATGTCTTATAGATATAAGACCCAAAAAAATATGGTAAAAGTAACCACTTCAGTTTTTCTAAGATAAAACCTAAATCTTTATCAACAATATTTTTAAGATTAGTAGTGTAACCTTGAATCAGAAAATTTCTGTGATTTACTATACTTTGTTGTATAAGGTGAACAATAGGTCAACCATCTGTGTTGCAAAATCGTGTATTTTCATGATGTAATAACAACATTTGCAAAAGGAAAAGCTCGCAAGAAAGATTTTTAATTTACGTACTGTTTAGTTTATCATCAATCTACTTTTTAAATCTTTGCTGTTTGGGTTTTCTTTGATTTATACACAAAATAATATTACAAATACACAACTATTTAGTTGGAATACCTTTTTAATACCATGGAAGTGAATTTTCTCCAGCCACAAGTCAGTATTGGTAATATAAGCAAACTTATAGTAAAAACATACAGGTGCTTAATGCATAATAAAGATGTTAATCCCAAATTTAAAAAAAATAAAAAAGTGTGCATGGAACGACACGTGACAGAAGTGAAACTTGTTTAAATTTTTGGATTTTTGTACATTTTGGATTATTGATTTTTTCGATTTTGGATTGTTGGAGTTTTTTAATATTAAGTTTTTGGACTTTTTTAATTTTGGACTTTTGGATTTTTAAATTTTTGATCTTTTATTTTTTAATATGGAATTTTGTTTATCTTTTGCATTTTTAATATTTGATTTTCGAATTTTTTATTTTTTATTTTTAAATTTTTAAATTTTGGATTTTCAATGTTTTAATTTTGGATGTTTTATTTTTTAAATTTTAGATTTTTGGATTGTTTTAATTTTTTTAATTTTGGATTTTTGGATTTTTAAATTTTGGATCTTTTAATTTTTAAATTTTGGATCTTTGAATTGTTTATTTTTTGGATTTTTAAATTTTGGATTTTTTATTTTTAAAATTTTATATTTTTTATAATGGTGAAGGCCACTAGCTCAAAGCAGTAATAGCCCCCCACTCAATGCCTGATACCTATCCCCTGCGCGCTCCCGTAAATCTTTTTTAATTTTTGAATTTTTGAATTTTGGATTTTTTAAATTTTCTATTTTTGTGTTTTTTAAATTTTGGATAAGCCTAATCATTGAATCGATTGTTTTCTGTGCAGTCCATACCGTCACAGCCCCACTAATTTCATGATAATTTTGTTCGTAACACAAGTTTGGATTATCTCTCGATTTACTCCTACCGCAGCTAAAGAAGTTTCACTTCAAAAAGTAGTCCATTACTAAATAGTAAATCAGGGTCCATGAAATATAATGAATTAGGCAGCCTACCATCACATATTTGTGTACACCATATGATTGGCATAAATTTTATTGTGAATACTGGCTAGGCCCCCACACTGATTAGCACCCTAGGACCCCATCCCTGTTGGTATGCCACTGAGAGGTGGTGTTCTATCCCAAGATTTTCCCTATCATACCTCAATTTTATAATAACAAACCCCCTCCCTTACAACATAATTATTATGTGACTCGGCAGTGTTTTTAATTAATTTCCTCCATGAGTAACCAACTCTGCTTTATAGGCACAAAGTCTCGAACATTTAAACCTTTATTTATTTCAATAGAGATGTTTTAAAACAATTTAAACTACTTAACAATGGCGGCTCGCGTACAGGCACTGTGGAACTGCAGTACCCCATATTTACACTTGATATTATCCATAACATTTAATATAAATTCTTTCTTTATACTTGTACAATATAATCACTTAAGCTTCATGCCAGTAGCCATTCCCCAGATTATGACAGAGATAAAAGAAAAATCTTTGTGCGCTTCACAGACCCAGCCGAGTGGTGTTTGATTGTTGTGCACATGCCCACATTGGAAGGTACAATGCCACGGCTGCAAGGGAGAGAGAGCACTGTCGCTTGCACAGTGCCAACTGCGGCGTATTGATGGAAGTTATTTTTTTTTGGGGGGGGGGGGGCGCTCTGTGTGTGTTGTGCTTAAAAACCATGTACTATATTCTTGAATGTGATAAAGTGTAGAATTAGATTATTATCTTGTTTCCAGTTATTCTCCTTGATTCATTATTTTTTGGGGTTCTTTCATTTAACAGAAAACTTTAACCATGGCAAATCAAGGAGAAAACTAAAACAAGAAGAATGGATCTCATTTTTAAACGAATAGATCAAGATTGAACTGTAACAGTTTATATTAATGTAAGTAAAAAATTTTGATTTTGTTCTTTTAGGGTTTTATCAAGTTTCTGAATAAATTTTCTTTTTATATATGTAAGTTTCCTTTTATAAAATTTTAAAACAAAGGCTAAACATTTTCTGGAGCAGCACCCCACTAATTTTAGCTAAGAGCTTTCACTGCTACTTAAACAATATAAGAGCTACAATACTTTGATATTGAGAAATATTTAAAAAGCATAAAATTATTAAGATGGATAGTTACTGATCACATCCTTCTATACTGGCAATGACCATCAGTGAAAGCGTACCAGTGGATGAATGCAATGCAAACAGATAATAGGGTCTACTCTTAGCTACAAAGGAACATTGACAATATTTTTTAAGATCCATTGATTTTTATTGATGGAATGCTATACGACCATTGAAATTGGTGCCGGTATGCTATCTCACTTCCATGACTGTGCCGGCGCAGTGGCTCATGCTGTAGCATGTGAGTCTGGCATGCTAGCGGTCCTTTGTTCAAATCTTGGGGCCGGCGGGTGTGTCATTCATGGTGGACAAAGTCATGCCATGGGGGTTTTTCTCAGGGTCTCCCGTTTCCCCCTCTCATTCCACCAACACTCTCACCAACACTCTCTCCTTTCCCCCTTTTATATATCATCCCATTTCCACTTCCAGTATCGGGCCTGCTTTGGCAGTCAGCTTAAATCATCAATATATTAATCCAAGATTTATCTTCTTCAATTTATCTATCAAGATTTATTATCTTCTATTGGTCTCCCCCCCCCCCCTTGTATATCCAGTCTTTTCCTATATATGCAGCAGTTTATTCCCAATCCACCTCACTTCTCCCAGAAGATGGCAGCACAGATAGCTGCCAAAAGCTTGGAACCTAACCTCTAATTCACCCTGTTGGAAGCCCGAGAAACAGTAATACATTCTCAACACCAGGAAAGCTTCAAGTCACATAAACAGGAAGCTCATTCCAAGTTTCAGGAATAGGCAGGTTTTCCATTAAAAGTGCAAACTTTGCCATCATGATACATCCAGTTACAAGGTCCCAAGAAATGAATATGTGATACTACGGAAAGAAACTTAACTTACCAACAGTCAACAGCATCTTTGACTGATTGATAGGTTAACTAGTATTTGTCAAGGAAGATGGAAGCATACATGGAGGTCTGTGGTCTATTTCGTTTTTTCGAAGAACTCTTTGAACTGAACAATGGACAAGTTCAGTTGCCTGCAAATAAACTTGTGTCATATTTAGAACTTATTTGAAAGGTTACTCCTTATCTTATAAAGGGGTATAAGGAGTAACCTTTCAAATAAATTTTATATATCACTCCTTTACATAAAAATGAAGTTTATCAATTGTGTCACATTATTAAGATGATCTTTATTTATATTTAAAGAACTAACTGGTTCAATTTTCTGATTTAAGGTATGTGTACACCCTGAAACGGTAAAAAATGTCAATTTTTGAAAATAAGTGTACCTTATTCAGCAATTTCTCCTCTTTAATTTGACATATTTACTTTGTAAATATGACGAGTGGTTATTTTGATATTGTACATTTTCTAGTCATACTACGTAATGATCACGCCCCTTTTCAAGCTGTCAGAGTACCATTTTCTGTGTGTCAACTTTCATTAGCTATATCCTCATGCTAAAGAGAACAGCTGGTGTAACTACCAGGTTGCTAAGGCAAAAGGTCCTGGCATACCTACAGAAATAATTAGGGACATAAAACCAGTGTATAATAGTCTTACAGAAGAGAAGATGCTGGAAATATGTCTTCACGGCAAGACTCAGAATGTGAATGAGTCCTTCAATGGCTCAATATTGAAACGATGCCCTAAGGAGACTTAGTAGTAAAGAAAACATTGCATTTATGTGCTATGGATGCAGTATGTCACTGGAATATTGGACCTGAGAGTGAATTAGAATCATACAGGAGAATGGGAATCGGCCCAGGAACTAATACAATAGCTGGAGTCCAATCTAACAAGAAATTAAGGCCAAGAACCAAGAAACACCAAGGCTGGATTTTTAGTATTTAAAATGTCCCGCTGGCAGGTTACAAGCTTATAAAGTGATGAGATATTTCCACCCTTACAGGACGGTGTTCCAAACAAGTTTCCTTATCACGAAAGGTAACAGTGAAAAGCAACTGTTACATTTATATATTTTTTTAAAAATCTGATACACTGATGCTGTGAAGTAATAAATTGTATTAAAAATTAATTCAGACAGTAGGGAAATATTTTGCTACAATATAGTGAAAGAATTTTGAAAATATTTGCATTAGTATAGGAGATACAGTGTTTCCCTTTTCTTTAATTTTCTAAACAAAATATTTATTTGTTAAAACAATTAATTTTATTTTGCACTTTTTTTTTAAATTTTAATTTTCTAAACAAAATATTTATTTGTTAAAACAATTAATTTTATTTTGCACTTTTTTTTAAGTAAAATCCCTATGAGTTAATGAATCATGGAAAAATTTTAAAGACAGTACTTGAAATTACAGAATTTTACCCTTACCTTTACCAATTAATAGGTTATCAAAATCTCACAATAGCTACAAAGTTTTAGGTCTAATTATGTTTAACAAACTTTCTTTAGAAATATCAGAGCAACCAGTGAATTTGTTTAAAAATAATCTATATAATTTTTTTATTAAACACATAAAAATGCCTGAAGTAAATTTCTTGTGGCTGATCATGGACTCTCTCCTCTAATGCATTCTGCCCAAGATTCCTTTTAACATTTTATGTCCTGACTTAGGACTAGCTGTTGATCCAAAACTTGGAGATAGAAGAGGACTGACCATTCCACCGCCAAAATTAGCAAATGGTGTACCAGTTGAATTGTTATTGGCCACAGGTCCATTTATGTGAGCGTAGCTAACGTTTAGAAAACTGCCACTAAGAGGGTCATTTATTATTTTCCCTGGAATCATTTCACAAGCCTTGTTGCAGCTCTTTAAATCTCTGACTAATGTAACACACCCTTCTTGTAGGATTTGATCTCAGGCTTTTTTAGATATCTGAATATTGTAATTTACAGGAATATCATCAAACTTTACAAGGAAAAGCAGAACTTCCTACCATAAACAAATTAAGGTGCCATTTGTTGACAAGTTTACTTTCCTAGATACAGATGATTAGAACATTAACATTTTACCCTCTTCCTTATGGTGTGACCTATTATTTCGCAAATATTCCAGCAATATTGTTCTGACTTTATTAACTATTTTGTCTGTGAATTAAGGCATTGCATTGAAAAAATGTGTATATAGACACCTTACATTCACGAAATGGACTACCACAAAGTGAATATTAGTTATGCTCTCTTTATGATTATTAGGTATTTGATGGTGAAACATGAAAATTCTCTTCCCTTCCCTGCCCTTCTCCCTTCACTTCAATAATATTAAGTAGACAGCAAGATCTTGACTTTATTTGTCATTACCTCCACCTGCATACAATCTCTCAGCAATCGTTTAATAAATATTTAACTACATGAAAGCTGCATGCACTTCTAAAAATTTGATCTGAACTTGCAGAACTTCTTAAAGTAAATAAATAAACAGTGCACTTCAAACAAACACAGCATAAAACAACCACACTTTCCAATTCTCTTTATGAACACAGTATTTAAAATTTCACTTTTTATTTTCTTTCATGATTAAAAAAAATTATGAAACTGTTAATCTCATGCTAAATCCAAAGACAAGACATCTGCTGGATCAGATCTCTTCACTGATATAGAGAAGGCCATAGAACTCGTTGCTTTTAATTTGCCACTTCCAAACTAGCAAATGTCGCATATTGGGTTTAACTGTACAGAAATTTTTAACTCTTGTGAAAAAAGAAGGAACAGAATTAAATACATAAGTATGGCTATGAATCCATCCCAGAGTAGTTTCATAAAATGTCAGTCTCTTTACAATTAAGGTATATAACAATTACATAGAAACTGGGAACGCTAATACATAAGACAAAAATATACAGGAAAGAACAAGCATTTGGATGATGTGATCTTGCTGCCTGGAAAAGCTTATTCTACATATGAACAATTCTAATTTGCTTCACACAGCCCAACAAGTCTAGCAACATGTTTAAATAAAGGGTGCACTTTCCTCCTTGTTATGGCCTAAATAGAACTTAACTACACAAAGTTAACATAGTCAAAAGTTTGGGGACACCTTTGAATGGCAAAGTGTCTTGGCTTGTAAACAATTATTAAAGATTTTTCTCTCCAATCCCAGCTTCCTCATCCACATAAAGAGGGGAAAACAAAGATAGGAAAGAAAGTACAAATATATATGTAGATGAAAGGATGGGTGAGGACGAGTCGACTGCAGAAACAGCAGCTGAGCGGCGAAGTCTGAGGAGCTCCTGCCTTAGTTGCAGGTTTTCTTGCCTCAAGGAAATCACTTTTCCCCTCAAATGGCTGAAGGCTTAGGAGAAGATTTAGCACCATCTCTAATCCCCTTTGACTTCTCTTCATGAATAGCAGGTGATGCATCTACATTATTTTCTTGTGGTGCTGCAGCTCTTGCTGGATCAACTGGCATTTCAAATACGCACTTCAGTTTTGAATCCATCAAGTTGTCTGGATTTACATCTTTCCACAATGAATCCATATTAATTTCTCCATCTGGTGCAATCATTGTCTGTACCATAAATTTATGTTTACTTTTTATTAGGATTGAAATCAAAAGGCTGTAGACTAACTGCAACATCACACAGTTTGCATCCAATACTCCAGAATTTGGTCTTACACAGTAAGAAAAATTTTAATTTGGAATTGAAGAAAGTTTGACCTGCGAGGAAATTCACTCAAAAAGTGCACGTAGAAATCTTATGATGCGAGCGCATATGCCTTCTTCCTGAGGGAGGTGCATAACAGGAACCACAACTTGATCATTAATTTGTGGCAAATCCACTAATTTTTCCAGAGCTATTTCCATGTCCCTAATTCCATAAAAACCTTCACGGCACTGTAAGGAATGATCGTTAAGTCCTTTTCTTAGTTCTTTTTTGAAACGATTTTCAACAGAGTGAGGGTAATCCGGTATATATAACAACACTTTTGCCTGTACACATTCCAAAAGTTCCATATAAGGTAACGAATTATTATACACGGCGCCATTTTCATGCAAGGAATCGAAGATCATCCTAAACCACATCTGAAATAAAGCAATTTAAACAGTTTTATTCTGAACTAGCAGGTGCCTGTGGCTTCGACGTGATTATTTACTCAACTGCTATATGTTTTGTTTAAACCATTTATTTAACAGAAACGTAATTAAAACGTATTTATTAACATTTACATTGTTTTTAAATAAAGTGCAGGAATTACGTAATTTTATTCTTAATTAGGGTATATTAACTTAAAAAATACATATAATTAAACAAAATGAATCTTATGTTGCCATATGGGCATAAAAATTCGAAGTGAAATGATTAAAATGAACCATAGTTTCATGCTTTACCTAAATTATGCATCAACAATGTTATTATAAACTTATCAAGGTCAATTTACAAAAACAAAACATTGAAATAAGTGGATAAAACGATAATATACTGGTACCTTAACATTGAGCATTAACCTTATAATTATAATTAATAATTAATGCTATCTAATTCTGTCCACTTATGCAAATCATAAACAAATGAATCAAGATATCAACCGAGCAAGGCCATCTTGAATTAATTTCACAATTTCACAATTGAATAACATCTTGCTAATAGAAAAATTTCCCCCAACAATCCAATTGCTTGTGTGTTTCTTATGGAAGGTATTTCGTCTTCTCAAAAGCATTTGATTTTTGGCATTTAAAATAAAAATTTTGCAAAATCCTTTCTTAGTGACCACTTACATTATGAAACAAAGGTACTGTCAAAATTACAAGTCTCTACCTATTATAGTTTAGGCTCTACATTGATTCTCTGTCATTAAGTCAGTCAGTCTGGACAAAGCCTTTTTTATATATAGGGACTAGCTTAAAAGGCCCAGCGTTGCCCAGGTTTTTTATTTTGTAATTATCTTATAATAATGATAATGATAATGGATAATGGAAATTATCTTATGAAAGACTTTTGATTTTAAATTATAGGTCATTATATAGGTACCGGTATTTAGAATTTGAAATAGGAAGAACGACTTATCGCACTCTAACTATTCCCTCAGAAAATGCTTGGTATAGCTTTTTATGGCTCATAGAGGATGTAGAAATTTGCATCCCATCGCTTGTACACAGCAAGCCTGGTAGGGGTTCAAATAAGAAGAAAAAAAATCCGGTAACATAAAATTGTATTGTCTTTACGGAATATTTTATTCTCACTCTCATGTTACCATAAAACCATTTTGGGAATGAAATTAAATATAAATGAAATATCACTTTCATACTTCTCACCACAAAAACCTGCGATATAATAATATACACATTACCATACCCAGGGCCGTATTTCTAAATAGGCTAAGTAGGCTGCAGCCTAGAGCGGCAAATTTTCAGGGGCGGCAGTTTGGCAATTTATTCAAAAGTTAAAATGAAGTATTTCAGACGTTAGGGCCTAATAATATTTTCTGTACGAATTTAAGAATAACTTACATGTTACTTAAAAATATGTTTTAGTCCTTCTACATAGCCTACTTTCTAAAACTATAACATAATACAAATTCACAGTACGTAATCTTGTATTATAAGATAATGAAGATAGTAGACAACGAAGTACGTAAAAAAAAAGTAGATAACTAATTTGATTCCTATTTAATTTATTGTTTAACCATTAAAATTGTAGTTTTATCTAAACTAAATTAACTTTATGTTTTAAAAAAGATGAAAACACCTATGAACTGTATCATTTTGCTGTATAAATCAAATTTATTAAGCAAATATGAACTATAGAGGGGGCGGCAAATGGACTTTAGCCTGTAGGCGGCATACTCTTAAATCCGGCCCTGACCATACCTCGTATTGTTTGCTCTATGTCCAGGGTAGAGAAAGTTACTGCATTATTTTCATGGATTTCATTCTTTAATATTTATTTATAACATGAATTATATTGAAAACTTCTCTATAATAATTTGTTAAACTCCCATTTCATTTATTTCCAAACCCATTCTAAACCACTGGCAACAATATGTTGTCACATGAACTGCGATTTGGATTTAATAATTCTGTGTAAAAAGGGATTAAGTATTCTCAAAAACATTTAATTTTTGGCATTCAAAATAATTTTTTTGGAAAAATCTGTTCTTAGTGAGCACTTACATTACGAAACTAAGGTACTGTCAAAATTCCAAGTCTCTACCTATTACAGTTTAGGCTCTGCATTGATTCTCTGTCATTAAGTCAGTCAGTCAGTCAGTCAGTCAGTCAGTCAGGACAAAGTCTCTTATATAGAGACTAGCTTAAAAGACCCGGCGTCGCCCGGGTTTTGTATTTTGTAATTGGAAATTAGCTTATGAAGGATTTTCAATTTTAAATTCTAGGTCCTTATATAGGCATTTATAATTTGAAATAGGAAGAACGACTTATTACACTAAAACTATTCCCTCAGAAAACGCTTGATATAGTTTTTTATGGTTCACAGAGGATCTAGAATTTTGCATCCCATCGCTTGTACAGTGCACAGCAAGCCTGGTAGAGGTTTAAATAAGAAGAAACAGAAATTCCTGTAACATAAAATTGTAATATCGAGGCGGGAAATTTCCCACTCTTATGTTACCATAAAGCCTTTTTGGGGATGAAATTAAACAGAAAGCATTATCACTTTCATACTTTTCTCTACAAAAACCTGTGATATAATATAATAATATACACATTACCATACCTCGTTTTGTTTTCTCTATGTCCAGGGTAGAGAAAGTTATGTGATTCCATTATTTTAGTGGATTTCATCCTGTAATATTTATTTATAACATGAATTATTTTGATAACTTCTCTTATTTGTCAAAAGTGCATATCATTTGTTATTTCCAAGCCCACCTTATACCATTTTGGCAACAATATATTCTGTGAATTTGTTTCGATAATTCTATGCAAAAAGGGCTTAAGTATTTTAAAAAACATTTAATTTTTGGCATTTAGAATCAGAATTTTTCAAAATCCGTTCTTAGTGAGCATCTACATTATGAAACGAAGGTACTGTCAAAATTCCAAGTCTCTACCTGTTATAGTTTAGGCTGTACGTTGATTCCTGTCATTCAGTCAGTCAGTCATTCATTCAGTCAGTCATTCATTCAGTCAGTCATTCATTCAGTCAGTCAGTCAGGACAAAGCCTTTTATATATATAGAGAAGAGAAGAGATTATGAAATCTGAAAGTGGAACTGGGTTCAGTATAGCTGCAAGAGCTGCAATCTGGTATTTAGCAGTCCAAAGGTTGTTCACCAACACTCCCCCTGGCTACCAATGATCTGTCATCTCAATGAGCGCTCCTGCATGATGCTGCCAACAGAACCTGTCTATTACAGTTTTTACTGTTAAATGACAATAAATTATTATTATTATTATTATTATTATTTGTCTACATTTGCATGCTTTTCAGTCCTACACAAACAGATTCAATAATGGCTGGTGCATGAAGTTAAAAATTTTATCACAAGTGCATAGCATGGCTCAACTACCCACCCCTTTGTTCTGCCTCATGTTTATGTGTATCATTAAATGTGAATGATGTTGGCTCTGTTGTAAAAACTGGGGATATATAAAGTAAAAGTTATATTTCACAAGTCAGATTATACCATGGGGAGAGTGAGATCATCAGAGACAATGTTGAAAAGAACCCATGGGTTTTGCTATTGGAAAGAAGAACCATAATTATATTGTAGTGGCAGAGACATGTGTAGATTGGTGACAAAGACTTCAAAATATTTTACAGTTAACGCTGTATATTGCAAGGACTTTTTATTTGTCATTGGATGAACAAATTATCTAAATTCCAAGATAAGTATTGTAAACTTGTTGTATCTATTGCATAAAGAACAAATGGCTTTCTTCTTTAGATTTGTAACCTAAACTACACTACATACCTGAAGGGATTTGGTCTACCATCTGACCACTGCGTTATCTACCATAGGCAGATGGCAGGATTGGGGGGCATGTGGTCAGCATGCCGACACCCATGGCTTTTAATGGTGGTTCCCGTGACTGGAACCACTACTTCTCTGTCAAGTAGCTCCCCTCAATTTGAATCACGAGGCTGAGTACACCCTGTTCCAGACCTCCCTACCTCAGAAAAATCTGAGTAGGTACCTGGGATTGAACCTGGGCCAATGGATCTGTATTCTGTAGTCAGTAATGCTAACAACAAGATTACACCGGCTGCCTTGAATATTTACACATTTATGCCTTAGATTTCTAACCATAGGCATAAATGTCTAAATATTTGGTTCATTACTGTAAATAATATTTTCAAGAAGTAACTTAGGTTCACGGTTGTATGCTTTCCAGATATTCTATATGTATTTCAGACTTCTGTTATATGAATTTACTGCATGGGAAACAGTTAATAATAGGCCTATTTGATTAATAGCCCTAAAATAAACTAGTTAAAGAAAAAGCATAAATTCAAAGCAGAAGATACAGGCCTATGAAATAAAATAGAAGATATATGCTAATGAGTAAGATAAGGCTGAGGGTATACAACACATACCTGCCTATACCCTTGACTATACCACTGCTTGTGATGACTGCAAACTTGGGGACTAGGACATAGCCTACTGTTGCGCGTTACACCGTGCATGGCTTTCATCATAAGATATGCAGAGTTAAAGATTTCCATCAGCCAGATGGAAAGTGTATCTGTGAATGGTAGTGAAAAATACTGCGAGCAATACTATGTGATGTACTGTGCATTCAGAAACGAATCTCTGACATCTTTCTGTAGTGATAACCAATAAAGTAGGACTACATAGCCTACTTTATACCATGCCCATTGAGTTCATTCATAAACATACAGCAGGCATTCTTCCCTATACAACACTGCTAGTATGCCAGCTACTGGTATTCTTTCCTCCCTGATTTGTGATTGGTTGTTACCAATATTTTAAGTTTTCGTTGTTAATGCTCAATACCAAGTTAAAGCTTGCATTGCCTCATGGTTATCATCACTGGATTTGAAGCAGGTTTGGTACCTATTCACATTTTTCTGATGCAGAAAGGCCTGGAATGTGGTGCATTCAGCCATGTAATTCAAACATGAGGAGCTACTTAATCAAGAAGTTGCACCTCCAGTCATGGAAACCATCACTAATAACCATGGCAGTGCAGCTGCAATTAGTGCAAAAATGACCAAGCGGAAATCGCTTTCTGTAAATGAAAAATTACAAACCAGTATGGCAATAATTCTACACTGAATCAAAATGATTTTTCAGAATTGTGTGGATCCCTTCATCCAGCTTAAGAGCATTAATAAATAAATGGTGCAAAATAAGTTGCACCAAATTTCTCTCATATACGTGTCAAAAGCTAGCACAGAAATATGTAGGCCTATATGCGAGAAATTATAAATTACAAAATAGAGAAAAGCACAAACACCATGCAGGAAACACAAATTTACAGTAATAAACCAAATATTAACATATTTACGCCTATGGTAATAAATCTAAGGTATAAAACTGTAAATATTCAAGGCCACCGGTGTGGTCTTGTTAGCGTTGCTGACTACAGATCCATTGGCCCAGGTTCAATCCCAGGTACCTACTCAGATTTTTCTGAGGTAGGGAGGTCTGGAACAGGGTGTACTCAGCCTCGTGATTCAAATTGAGGGGAGCTACTTGACAGAGAAGTAGTGGTTCCAGTCACGGGAACCACCATTAAAAGCCATGGGTGTCGGCATGCTGACCACATGCCCCCCAATCCTGCCATCTGCCTATGGTAGATAACACAGTGGTCAGATGGTAGGCCAAATCCCTTCAGGTATGTAGTGCCACGGAGTTTAGTTTAGTTTAGGTTACAAATCTAAAGAAGAAAGCCATTTGTTCTTTATGCAATAGGTACAACAAGTTTACAATACTTATCTTGGAATTTAGATAATTCGTTCATCCAATGACAAATAAAAAGTCCTTGCAATATACAGCGTTAACTGTAAAATATTTTGAAGTCTTTGTCACCAATCTACACATGTCTCTGCCACTGAAAAATAATTATGGTTCTTGTTTCCAATAGCAAAACCAGTGGGTTCTTTTCAACATTGTCTCTGATGATCTCACTCTCCCCATGGTATAATCTGACTTGTGAAATATAACTTTTACTTTATATATCCCCAGTTTATACAACAGAGCCAACATCATTATAAACATGAGGCAGAACAAAGGAATGGGTAGTTGAGCCATGCTACGCTCTTGTGGTCAAATTTTTAACTTCATGCAAAAGGTTCCCATTGCACTAGCCATTATTGAACATATTTGCGTGGAACTGAAAAGTGTGCAATTGTGGATGAATAATGCTGTTGGCAGCATCGTGCAGGAACGCTCATTGAGATGACAGATCATTGGTAGCCAGGGGGAGTGTTGGTGAACAACCTTTGGACTGCTAAACACCAGATTGCAGCTCTTGGAGCTATAGTGAACCCAATTCCACTTTCAGATTTCAGGCTTTGTCCTGAATGACTGACTTAATGACAGAGAATCAATGTAGAGCCTAAACTATAATAGGTAGGGACTTGGAATTTTGACCGTACCTTCATTTCATAATTTAAGTACACACTAAGAAAGGATTTTGCAAAGTTTTAATTTTTAATGCCAAAAATAAAATGTTTTTGTGGAGACAAAATACCTTCCATAAGAAACACCCGAGGAATTCGATTGTTGGGGAAAACGTTCCTATTAGCAAGACAGTATTCAATTGTGATATTTATTCAAGATGGCCTTGCGCAGTTGCTAACTTGTGTTGGTGTTGTCCTGGCTCTCTTGGGACGAGAAGGTCCGGCTTCTGGCTGGGTGGTCTTTTGGTTAGCGTTCCTGACTACAGTTCTGTCGGCCAGTATCTCCTCGGATTTTTCTGAGGCAGGGAGATCTGGAACGGGGTGCACTCAGCCTCGTGGTTCAAATTGAGGAGCTACTTGACAGAGAAGTAGCGGTCCGGTCATGGAAACCACCATTAACAGCCATGCAGGCATGCTGACCAAATGCCCCCTAATCTGCCATCTGCCTATGGTAGATGACGCAACGGTCGGGTGGTAGGCCAAGTCCCTTCAGGGATGTAGCGCCACGGAGTTTAGTTAGTGTATAGATTAGTAGAGAAATCGGCAGAAATCCTGTAAAGATTCACGGGTTATAACGATGTAGGCTAGCGATATGACGTGGGCGAAAAATGGAGACGGAAAATTTTTGTCTTCTAGTCTAGAAGAATAATCCGGGCGGCTTGGGTCGCTTAAATCCTAAAAGGGAGAGGTAAAACTACGACACTATTAAAATCTGTTAGAGATCGGTGATAGCTGAACGATTCAGAACGAAGCTAATTAAGAACCGACAAAAATATTCTGAACAATGATATAGCTAAGAAATATGGTCATTTACTCTAAATGCAAACTAATGGAAGCATAAAGCAATAGATAAAACACAATAAAAAATATTACCTTCTCTTCACGTGTGGTAAGTCGACGAACAACAAAAAAATAACTTATATTTAGCCAGTCATTTGCCTACAAACGGCACGCTGGGGAGGCCGAAGTTTTATTGCCGTTAACAATGCTATTAGGGTTGCCAAATTGCAAATAACAAAATCCCGGCCTACGAATCAATGAGTGGAGTAGTGAGCGTTCTGAAATATATAGATTTAGCGAAACATTTTACATACAAACGTATTAAAGAAAGTAGCAACTAGCAAGTAAAGTAAAGTGACCCCTATGCAGGCAATGGAAGCCCAGATGGTTCCAGATGGTCAAGACTCCGAGATTTTTGGACATTCGGCACGTGAAGGTGATAAGGTTGTCGGCCTTACGCACCAGCCGCCTTTACCCCCAGGATTGCTCCTGGTTCTCATTTCTGTTGGAGGCTGAGTCGACCCAAGGTTTTTTAATATAAACATATATATTTATATATATACACCATATACGCCATAGTGCTACCAGAAGGATTAGGCCGAATGAAAAACTCCAACGACCTCATAGGGAATCGAACCCGCGACCCTCCGGTTGCTAGCGCAGCGCCTCAACCACTACGCTACGACGTAGCCCCAGTAGCAACTAGCAACTACCAATAAATTTACTAAATTATTTTATTTGCTGTAACAGAATTTTTGACAGTAGGCTACATTGAGTTACAATGTTACTCCTTACGAAAATTGCGCCTTTTGCTGTTAACAGTAGCTTAGCGTGAGGGTAGACTTTGAGACTGGAATTTTCACGCGACTTTTCTACCGTAATAAAATTGTTGCTATTTTCTCTAGCCTTATTCTACCTCTTGAAAAACTCACTGAACGTTTTGTACCATAAGAATTGAAATAACTATTTTCTCGCGGCTTATTCCATGCCTGACAACTCTCGCATGACTTTATAACTTTGTTAAATAATTGACTGTGTCTTCGATAATATTATGTCAAGTTAAGGAATATTGAAAGAAGGAAAGAAATGATGCCATAAGTAGTCTCTTCAGATACCTGCTTTCTTGAAGAGCGCTCGAGTATGAAGCCGGACAATAGATTGAAAAGGAGAAGGGTACGGTAACATAAACATTACATTCCTCAGTCATTAGACTGAGTGCAGCGTTAGTTTATCTTAAAATTGTGATTATTTCCGTGTTGCACGTTTTAATATAATAGGTATAACACCGTTTTCGACTCTATCGTATGAACCAAAGGGTAAAAAACAACTTCTAAGCTTGATTTAGGTGTTTTTCTAAAATTGAATCTTATACCTAGGTACTTTCTTTCTTTTAATCTATGTAACTTAGTTTAGTTTAAAATCCAAATCCACTAAAATTCGATAATAATTAATAAAGATTGTGGTACTAATACTACTACTACTACTAGCCGACTGGTAATAGTAGTAATAGTAGCACTAGTAATAATAATATACTTATATAGGTATATACGAAATCGAATCCATGTGCATGATATTAACATTATTTTATTATTTTAAACACTGGAAATTCGTATATCATGTGAACAGTTACAAATTCATATTTTAAAATCCAGTTTACCCAGAACCCAATGTCAAGCTACGCCACTGGCTGTTAATATCGCTTTAAAACTTCTTTTTTAGTTTTAATGAACTGAAAATGTTTTCGGCAAACTTCAGAATAGACTACACACTAAGTTCTGCCTTACAAGATTCAGGAGAAATAGAAAAGCACTAGATACCACTGTAGATGTAGAGAACATTCACAAAAATTCCCGTTTTCATAATAATAATTTTCTCAGGCAGAAAAAACCACACACACACACACACACACACACACACATGCTTTTCACGGATTTTATGCTTTACCGACCGGCAGCTGGCTTACCGACGTAAAAGACGGCAATAACCGACTTGGCCAGTGAAATACCGTACATTTGGCAACCCTAGGTCTTGTGGTTAGCGTTACTGACTACAGATTCGTAGGCCCAGTTCGATCCCCGGTATCTCCTCGGATTTTTCTGATGTAGGAAGGTCTGGAACGGGGTGCACTCAGCCTCGTGATTTAGAATGAGGAGCTACTTGATTGAGAAGTAGCGGCTCCGGTATTAGAAACCACCATTAACGGCCATGGGTGTCGGCATGCTGATCACATGTCCCCCAATCCTGTCATCTGCCTACGGTAGATGTAGGGATGTAGCGCCACGGAGTTTAGTTTTAGTTTTCAGGTGCTTTCCATTGCCCTTGAATAAGGAAATGAATAAACTGAAAATATGAGTAGTTAAAGAAGCATATATGCATAATGCCCTTTTTAGTATGAAAGTGGCCACCTCATGTCGTCTTGATAAAATTACAGTTTATGTTCGGCAGCATTCTCATTCTGTTTGCGAATTCTATACTGAATCTCTAAGCTCCAACGCTTAGCATGAACTATCTTGATCCACAAAGGGGTGATGAAAACACGAAGAAAAAATGGAGGCCTTTACTAATAGCCCAATCAAGTACAATATGAACTCAAATTAAATACAATGTTTTCTTTTTGCGTTTTATATTTGTTGAGGGTTTCTTGGGAAGCCTAATATCAAAAGTCTTGAAGAATTGGGAGTTAAAGTAAAAGACAAAAAAAAAACTATTAAAAAATCTTTTTTTTAATATCACGAAAAGGGTCAACAGGAAGAAGTAATTCTTTATATAAAATGAAAGAGCATAAAAAATCCTGTACACATTTTTCGTACCTCCAATGGTTTTCAAGATAATATCTAGTTTCAAGGTGGCCATGGTTCTTGTTGGACGAGAAATAATATGCTCATACGTATTTGATATATGGTGATCTTAAATAGTAGTATATCACTATTCCTGTCACGCAAGATTAATTGGTGATATAGGAGGAGGAGTTTGATGCTTCGCACTTGGATCAAAGTCGATTCCCGACTCGAGCTTTTTTAATATCTACAGATAACCTCAACTCTCAGGTAATCATAATGAATTCTGCCAGCAATGACATTAAACCAAATCAAAGTTATGCTTCAGTTGCTTATCCAACGAAAGATCAGGCTATCGTAATTACAGCTCATTATGGTATTTCAATCAAAGAATATGTTTATGCTATAGGCAAACTCACTGAACCTACCAACATACGCTTTGTATCTCGTATATCAAACAACAGAATTTGTATATATTTAGCAAACAAAAGAATAGCAGAGGAAATTGCTTCTAAACACAATCACATCAAAATCAATGATGTTACCCTTGAACTTCGGCCTCTTTTGACAAAGCAAAGGAGAGTCATATTATCAAATGTTTGTCCAGTTACTAGCTGCATCTTGGAAAATTGTCTAGCCAACTATGGTGTATCCCCCACGTCATCCATTACCCATGTTAAAGCAGGAATATCAACCCCTGGATTTTCACATATCTTGAGTTTCCATAGACAGTTTTATGTTAAGCCAGAGCACTTCCAAAAACTTCCTGAGAGTTTTCAGTTGCAGCATGAAGACACCAACTACTGGATCTACGTTTCTGCTGACACATCAATGTGTTTTCTGTGTAAACAAGAAGGCCACCTGTCTCGCCATTGCAAGTTGGCTGTAGAACAGCTCCCAAGCCAAGCGCCATCTCATGTGGTAAACTCTCAAGAATGTCCTCCTCTATCCTCAGCGTTGTCAGCTCTTCATAATACTTACCAAATGATTAGCACTGATGGCAAGCCTTCGCCATCTCAGTCCGAAACTATTAGTCAAACGACTACAATTACTTCACATAGTAGGTATCCTGGTATCCTGTATCCTGTGATACCTCCTGACAACTCCAACTATATTCTGCCAGATACAGTGGTGGATAATCCACCCCAACCGGTACCAATAAAGTTACCTTCCTTCCTTCCTTCCTTCCTCCATGACTCTACAGCCTTTGGTGGGCTTTGGTCTCCCTCACAATCCTGCTCCATTCGTCTCTCTGTTGTGCTATTCTCTTCCAGCCTCGTATTCCCATTTTATACAGATCTTGCTCCACGTCCTGTAGCCATCTTTTCCTAGGTCTTCCTTTCCTTCTAACTCCTATTATGTCGTTATATAGGAGATATTTTGGTATTCTGCTCATCTCCATTCTCTCAACATGACCCAACCAGCTGATTCTTAGTGATTTAATAAATTTTACCAAGTCTTCTCCTTTCAATATATGATCTATTTCAGCGTTTGTCCTTATTCTCCAGGAACCAAATTCATGTACAGGACCATATATACGCCTAATAATCTTTCTTTCAAATATTCTCAAGGTATTTTCGTCCTCTTTATTTAATGTCCATGTTTCGGCAGCATATGAGACGATAGGTCTTATCAAGGTTTTATACATTTTTAGTTTTGTGGGTTTAGTCAATAGTCTTGATTTCAATAGATGAAGGTTTGCAAAATATGCTCTATTTGCTAGCATAATTCGATTATTAATTTCCATTGATATTGGTCCCTTATTATTGATCTGTACACCTAAATATGTGAATTTTTGGACTTTTTCAAACTCAAAGTTACCAATTTTTATGTGCTGTCTTGGGTTTTCAATAACGCTAGTCTGGTTTTCTTCTGTCTTCATATATTTAGTTTTGTCTACATTAATAATCAGACCTGCTGATTTTTCAGCCTCATTGATTATTTTAATCATTTCCTCCAGTGCTGGTAGATTTCTTGTTATTAGGGCAATATCGTCCGCGTACGCACAGGCTTGTTGAGATTTGTATAATATATTTCCATTTAGGTTTAATTTATTTAATACTTTATTTAGTGCTAGATTGAATAGGACCGCTGACAAACCATCTCCCTGTCTTACTCCAGTTGTCACACTTATAGAGGGTAATGAATAAAAATAAGCAATTGCTTTTTCTGACATTTTTCAAGCAATTCCTTATAATTTTGTGAATAAAACTTATAGCAATTGCTGTTTCTTAAAGCAATTGCTAGACTTACAAAGCAATTGCTGTGAACTCCAATAAAATCCTAGAACTCTCTAGCAATTCCTTAACATTTTATGAATAAAGTTTAGCAATTGCTATCCATTAGCAGCAATTGCTTTATATTTTCTAAGGCAGGTCAGTAGGTGCCTTGAGATCAGTCAAGAAGAGTTTATTTTTACGAACATGGCAGCTTTTATTAATATTTGAAAGCGAAAAGTATATAATGTTCGTATAAATAGTGGTGAAAATGATTATACGAAACTGTATAGGTTTAGTGAAGTAAATGTGGAGTGGCTTGGTAATCACTTCCTAGGTGAATCATGACAGAAGCGTGGTGGTGCATTTCTTGCAAGGTCCGGATGAGAATATTTCTGAGGCATGTGTCTGACCCAGGATATCTTGGCAATTGAAAAACAATATTACTTAAGTTTAATTTAAATTTATGTACATAAGGTTGTTTTCTGTTGTGATATCATTTTTACAAGTGTTTAGTGTAATAAAACTATAATAAATAAGTGCAGTATAATTAAATATACAGTAATTGCAAACAGTTAATTAAAGTAACAGTTACATAATTTGTCACTTTCATGAAATTTTATTCAATGTGGGATTATTTTGTGAGTCTACAAGGTCCAGGAACATCTTCTCCCAAGATTTATATACAATTTTTTGGTTTCGCATAACATTCACATCAAACTTCCATTTAACTTACATTTTCATATTATTTAATTTCTTGAATATTTGTTTGGCACTCTGAACTTTTCCAAATTCCGCTTCATACATTTTCAAAATTTTTCCTACTGCAATTTCTTTTTCTCTTTTCACGCTGTAGTCCAGTCACCAGGTACTGAAAATTGGGTTTGCCTGGAAAAAGGTCCGAAGTTAATGATTTTTTAGTATGTTGTATATGGGTATTCTGAGGTGTAGAATCCAAGTTTTCCAATTCGAGAACCTTGTGCTAACTTCAGGGCAGCCGAAAAACCCCGAAATTTTTGGGCTTTTTTCAATGTTTTCCTTATAAATCCTAAACAACGCGTTTTATCTGAAAATACTCTATTATAAAAATTAAAGGGCAATAAATTTTCTACAATTTGCACTGTTTAAACGTTTTTTAAGTCGAATACGTACCGAGATATGGAGCTTCGAAGTTTCGAGTTATTTTTCAAAATATTGAAAAAAAACTGCAAAAAATGCAGGATTTTCCCTAGTAAATTTTATCTTCCATCTATATGGATAATAATAGTAGTAATGGTAGGTGAATATAAATTAATAAATTTAACATCATCATCCCCCTCCCTCCCCCCTCAGGACGTTCTGTTGGGCGATTTCCTTGAAGGCCGTGGAACGGTTTATAGTCCAGTCACCAGGTACTTTTGCCTGGAAAAAGGTCCGAAGTTAATGATTTTTTAATATGTTGTATGTGGATATTCTGTGGTGTAGAATCCAAGTTTTCCAATTCGAGAACCCTGTGCGAACTTCAGGGCAGCCGAAAAACCCCGAAATTTTGTGGCTTTTTTCAGTGTTTTTCTTATAACTCCTAAACAATGCATATTAGCCTAAAACACTCCAATACAAAAGTTAAAGGGCATGAAATTTCCTATTATTTGAACTGTTTACATGTTTTCTAAAACCAAATATGTACCGATATATGGCGCTTCAAAGTTTTGAAAAATTCTCAAAATATCGAAAAACTGCGAAAATGGAGCATTTTTCCTAGTAACATTCATCTTTAAACATTTCTGTATGAATAACGTTCAATAACCTACACAATAGAAACCGCATTCTTAATTAGATGTTCATTTAAGAATAAAGTACACAATAATCGATACATATAAATGTATTTTATAAAAATTTATACTACATATGATATGTGGATATATTAACTAAGTAGAAAATATGTAAATTATTACAAATTTCCATTAATATTGATTGATAAAAGCATTGGTCTCTTTGCTCCCGATTGGCAAATCGGCATCATCTCTCAGTAATTCCTCCTGAGCAATGATCTTATCGATGATGTCCTCCTTTGCTGCCATTTCAGCATTCACTCCTCACAGGATGAAGACCTTGGCAGCAGAAAATGTGTAGTAAGTGACTGCATAAGGTTGTATGAGGTAAGACTACATCACGCACGTTCGAGTCAGTGTGCAAGACCTATGTGGACTAGGTACAGAAACACTTTGGGTATAATGCCATAGTAGTATTCGATGGATATCTTAGTGACGTCGCTTATCAGAGCACCAAAGCAGCTGAACGATATCGCCGGGCTTTGCTGCAATCGTCCAGAAAATTTCTATTTTCGTTAACAACGGCTGTTACATTGTCGCAAGAAAAATTTTGTCCAATGACACCAACAAGAGAAACTTTATTTCAATGCTGATGACTGAAATGGCAGCAAAGGGCATCGAAGTTAAGCAGGCAATAGAAGATGCTGATTTCATGATATTGAAAACTGCAATATCTAAGGCTTCTGACTTCGATAGTGTTACTATCACAGGTGAAGACATCGATCTCTTAGTATTGCTGACTGCATTAGGCTCTTCTCAAAAGAATGTTTGTTTCCAAAAGAGTGGGAGAGGTAATACCCCAGTGTTTTGTATTCGCCAGCTTCGTGCAAATACAATACTCAGGATATTCTTTCCTTCATGCAGCAAGCGGGTGTGACACTACATCAAACCCATTTGGACAAGGAAAGAAGAAAGTTTTCACTATGTAGGAAAAAAACTGTTCTCTGTCTGACATCGTTAGTGTTTTCAAAGATAACGAAGCAACACCATGCCAAATTTCGGAAGCAGGGGAAAAGTTTCTTGTGATACTGTACGGTGGTAACATGGACACAGATACTCTGGATGATCTTCGGTACCGAATATTTTCCAACTTCGTGTCAAAATCCAAATTCAACCTTGCCAGATTGCCCCCTACACGAGACGCTGCCCGGTACCATTCTTTCCGTACCTATCTGCAAGTGCAGACATGGCTGGGCTGCAAAAAGTTACCATCAGTTTGGGGCTGGACTTTAACGAAACGAGGGCTGATCCCTATAACAACGACCATGGATGCAGCTCCAGGAAAGTAGCTGCACATGATACATTGCGAGTGCATGACAGGGTGTAGCACCTGTCATGCAGCTGCATGACAGCTGCAAAAAAGCAGAACTCCGATGCTCAACCATCTGCAAGAATTGTGCAGGAAATGCTTGTGAGAATTCGCCTGAAACTGACATCAACGAGGAAGACACAGACATTGAGTGCAACGAGGAGGATGACGTCATCGATGAGATCATTGCTCAGGAGGAAGAGGAATCTCTGAGAGATGATGCCGACTGGCCATTGGGACCAAAGAGATCAAGGCTTTTATGAATTAATATGAATGACTAATTTGTATTAATTTACATATTTTGTACTTAATATATCCACATGTCATTACATGTATTATACATTTTTATAAAATTCATTTTTATACATCGAGAATTGTGTTCTTTATTCTGAAAAGAACATCTCATTAAGGGTGGGGTTTCTATTGTGTAGGTTATTGAACGTTATTCATATAGCAATATTGGAAGATGAACGTTACTAGGGAAAATCCTGCAGTTTTTGCAGTTTTTCAATATTTTGAAAAATAACTCGAAACTTCGAAGCTCTATATCTCGGTACGTATTCGACTTAAAAAAAGTTTAAACAGTGCAAATTGTAGAAAATTTATTGCCCTTTAATTTTTATAATAGAGTATTTTCAGATAAAACGCGTTGTTTAGGATTTACAAGGAAAACATTGAAAAAAGCCCAAAAATTTCGGGGTTTTTCGGCTGCCCTGAAGTTAGCACAAGGTTTTCGAATTGGAAAACTTGGATTCTACACCTCAGAATACCCATATACAACATACTAAAAAATCATTAACTTCGGACCTTTTTCCAGGCAAAAGTACCTGGTGACTGGACTACTGGGAAGCTGAGATTTACTGAATAAAACCTTGTTGTCCTTTAACACCATGCAAATTTTAGTATTGCTATCTATTTTCCTTTCATCTCCTGACCCACTACATTCGCTATCCATGATTGAATAATCATGTTCCTCTCTTCAGCAAGCTACGAGTACAAGTAAATAAAACCCAATCAACATTGTTAACAATTGCCACCAGTTTTAAAGACGCCGACAGAGAAGGAGGAAAAATATAATATAATATAATGGTCCAGCATTTGCTTTTGCTCCAAGCAATTCCTAGTAAGCTTTTGCTTTTGCTAGAAATCAATTTCTCTTAGCAATTGCTTTGTTTTTATTCATCACCCTCATTGTCTTACTTAACATACCTCTTATCATTACCTTTGATTCACTGTTTTCAAAAGTCATCTTGGTGAGTCTGATGAGCTTACTAGGTATACCATACTCTTTCATAGAGTTCAATAGATACCTTCTATTGATACTATCAAAAGCTTGTCTAAAATCAACAAATAGTATACGAAGGGTTGTATTGTATTCGTGACATTTTTCCATAATCTGACGCATTACAAAAATTTGTTCTGTGGTACCTCTTTCCAATCTAAATCCACACTGGCACTCTTCTAGAATGTTTTCAGCGAATCTATTGACCCGTTGTAAAATAATATGGGATAATATTTTATACGCGACATTAAGTAGAGTAATCTAATACCGGTATATAAAATCGAAAGTGTGTGTGTGTGTATGTATGTATGTATGTATGTATGTATGTTTGTTCCTTATACAAATCTACATTTCTTTACCAATTTACACGACATTTTGCACACATACCCAGTTAAGCCCGGGAAGTATAGCTGTCAACATTAAAATTGAAACAAATCAGTCCTTCCCTTGAAAATTATATAATTTCTGTGAATATTCTACTGAAAAAAATGAAATGTTGTTCAGTTCACATGACAACAGTGTACCCGGTATTGTTTACTTTGATAACATTGGGCTTTGGCGACTATATAATGCTGAACTTTAGCGAATTATGATTTCATCGATGTAATATATTGGCGAAAATAATTACTGAAAATGAAATCCACGAAAATAAAGCACAGTGTGATGTAGTCACATAACTTTCTCTACCCTCGACATAAGAAATATTTTCTCACTTCATATTTTGATGTAGAAGAAGAGGTCGTATTGCAGGGACAACTTAAGTGTGTGAGTATGCTATATCAGAAGTCTGTAAATAATCCTTTCCGCTTATACGTTATCCATAGCTGTAGGCTTTGATTAGTTGAGAAATAGGAATGTTTATCATAGGCTCTAAGCATGGGATGGAACATTTTGAGTCCTATCAAATCTGTCAAAAGGGACCAATGAATATGGGAGTAAAACTGTATAAAAAATTAACAGCCTCCATTAAAAAAATCGTCAAAATGTCTTCTTTCAAAACTGAAATCAAAGCATATCTGCTTGATCACTGCTTCTACTCCATTGAAGATTATATACAGTCCTGTGTTTGAATGAAATAGGCCTATCTATTATATTGTGTTCATATTTATATTCATAATTATATTTAACTTTTGTTTAGTTTTAAGTTTAGCATTAAGGAATCCATGACGAATCACCTGTTTACGAGCATTGCTCAATTGTAGACGTATGTGATAATAAAGTATTTATTTATATTTATTTTTTATGCTCGCAGTATATTATGTCCTGGGTTTTAGGGGAGGAAAGTATGAAAGTGATACTGCATTTCTCTTTTATTTCAGCCCCGAAACGATTGTATGGTAACATGAGAATGAGAAATAAAATTTTCCGTCAAGTCAGTACAATCTTAAGTAATTTGTGTTTCTTCTTATTTCAACCCCTCCCAAGCATGATGTGTAGAAGCAACGGAATGCAGCATTCCACATCCTCTATGAGCCATAAAAAGCTATATCCAGCGTTTTCTGATGGAATAGTTTGAGTGTGATAAATCTTTTTCTTCATTTCAAGTTCTACATACATAAAGTCCTTCATAAGTTAATTTCAAATTAAAAAATACAAAGCCCGGGCGACGCCGGGCCTTTTCAGCTAGTTCCTCTATAATTATTACAGTCAAATTTATCCCCTTTCTTATATATTGGACATATTAGTCCCGTATTCCATTCCTTTGGCATTTTCTCACTTGTCCAAATGTTAACAATCATTTTATGTATTGCCTTTACAAGGTTTTGTCCTCCGTATTTAAAAAGCTCGGCTGTGAGTGAATCTTCACCTGGTGCTCTATTGTTTTTTTGTTTTTCTATTGCCATTTCAATTTCACGTTCATCCGGAATTTCTGTTTCTAGTTGGTTACTCTCTATATCATATTCATTCTCTTCCTGATCTGTTCCTTGGTCCTCTTCTTCGACATTTAATGTTTCTTCATAATATTCTGCCCATCTGTTGATTATTCCATCCTTATCTCCTATCATTTGTCCTTCCTTACTCTTACAGATATCCAGTTTAGGTTGGAATCCTTTATTCATATTTTTAACAACCTGGTAGAACTTCCTGTTCTCTTTCTGATTGTTAAATGTTCGATGGCTTCTATTTTGGCTTTAATATATGCTTTCTTCTTATCTTTAATTATTCTATTTGCAATTCTCCTACTTTCTTTATATTTTCATGAGCTGCTCGAGTCTTTTTTTGCATCATAAGTGCCCTATCTAGATTCTTTTGGTCTATGGCATTTTTGCATTCTAGATCGAACCATTCTTCGTTTCTTCTTTTGGGTTTTTCCCCTATCGTTTGTTTGGTAGTTTCAATGATGCTTTGTTTAATAATGTCCCATTGTTCTTCTGTTGATTTATCTTCGCATTCGGGTGATAGAAAACTATTTCTCAGTTTGGTGCTTAATGTCTGTTCATATTTCTTCTGGTGTTTCTCATCCTTGAGCTTATCTGTATGCCATTTAATCCTTTTATTTCCATCCATATTTTTTATTATGGCCAGACGTTCTCTAAGTTTAGCCTTTACCATATAATGGTCGGATTCACAGTTTGGTCAGAATGTGGTCTATCTGGTTGACGTCCTCAGTCCCTGGGATTTTCCACGTGCCTTTATGTATTCGTTTATGATCAAAGCATGTACATTTAATTATCAAGTTTTGTGCTGTTGCTAGTTGGCTTAGATATCTTCCATTTTCATTTGTTTCCAAATGTAACGAGAATTTTCCAGCAATGTCTTTCAAGTAGTCTTCATGGCCAATTTTGGCATTAAAATCGCCTAAGACTATTAATGTATCATACTTTGGTGTTTTTTCACATTCCTTGTACAAGTTATCATAGAATGCAGTTTTGTCCTCATCTTTGCTGTCTTCAGTTGGTGCATAGACTGTGATAACAGAGATATTTCTGAATTTACCTTTAACTCTAATTCTACACATTCTGTTGTCTATTGGTATAAAAGATATAAGACTCTTCTTTGTTTGTGCGTCAATAATAAAACCAGTCCCATTCTGGCCAGTCCTTGTTTTAGTCCCGCTAAAAAACATTGTAAAATCTTTTTGTCTATTCTTCCTTGTCCCACCCATCTAACTTCTTGCAAAGCTGATATATTAACTCTGTGTTTTATTGCCTCATTTGCTATTTCAATCATTTTGCCTGGCTGTAGCATGGTTCTTACGTTCCATGTAGCCATGGTTAAGATCTGATTCCGTTTTCCATTGCCAAGTCGTTTCCTGTAAGATCCATCCGGCTTTTCTACTTGTGAGGGTTTCATAACAAGAGCTTTTTTACGAGATGAGGTTGTCAGCCTTAAGCTCAACCCATTGCCAGTGAGACTGGGGGCCTTGATTTCGGGGAGCCCTACCCCTAGGAAGCTGCCTTCACTTCGGCTAAAGAGATCTTCCTTCCCTTCACAGTAGGTCATCTCATTAGACCCAGGGTGCCACTGTTGGTCCACTAGAGACTCATCTGCTGCCAACCCATAATGATGCAATCCCTGCTGCCAGATCACACCATGGAGGGATATTTAGGATCGGAGTTAGGTATGATGGGTCGTTGTTGGGCATTCTTCGTCTGACTTCTCCATTGGGGCCTGTCCAGCAAGGGAGGCCCTACCAGTAGCTAAGCTACCGCCGGCATAGCCCCCAACTTCTCTGAAGTTCGCAAACACCCTCGCCCGCACGGACAGTGCTACGATAAGGCGATGCCCACTGAGGGTGACCAATAAAGTTACCTATTCGTACAAAGCGACCGATATCCTCTTCTGATAGTATAATTTCTAATGAGATTTCTGATATGATCCACGAATCTGACTCCAATAGGTCATTGAAAGTGAAGATGTGATGATATCTTGAAACCTCTTAACAAGCCAACGACAAAGAAACTGAAGGCATCAGCAAAACTCAATCCTTGTGTGAAGACCTTTTACCTGTTAAACACGTTATTGAGGATAATCCTGAAGAATATGTACTGGATTTCACCCAACTTGTCAGTTTTTATGAAAATGCCTCTGGAGCCAATGATGTCGTGAAAGTAGCTGAAAGTTACACTGACAACATACATGGATTAGCTAACACTCTTCGTAAACTACACCCCCACTTATCAAGTAAGAGCCTGAGGAACAGAACAACCCGAATTGAGAAGAAATTATTAGCCGCTAATCCAGTCGTCTCCCTAGAGAATACCAGCACTACTACTCTAATATGAATTGCGAGCCAACAACACTTCAGTGGAATTTAAATGGATTCTGAACCCAATTTGAATATCTTCAAGTGATTTTAAATTTTAATGACACTAACTTTGTAGTGACAACATATTGATGTAAATCTATTGTATTTGTGTTATAGTCACGATATGACTTTATAGTTAAAGCGACGTTAATATGAATAAATTTAAAAAAAAGATAATATCGCTTGAAAAAATGACATATTTTTCAGGTTTTGTCCTAAGATACTTTTTTCTGATAGAAACAGGCTTATGTGTCATGAACCGTGCCTCGCACTACAAAAATGCTCATAACCAATATTGTAGAGCATTCAATTCTCCATACAACATATGTACCTTGCAATTTTTTTAGTGAAATTATTTTGTTAAATTGCCATAATTAAAGTAATTATGCCAGCACTCAAAGAGATATAAGGGAAAATTAGGAAGTAATAATTAAAACAACATTTTTAACTTTTAAAATAATATACTGTATTCAGGACAAAAAAAGACACGAGAAATAAAACAACAATAAGTAAATAATTAATAATAAAAATATTAATAACAATTAAATAAATATAAAAAATAGAGAGTACATTTTTGAAATATTTAAAAATATAAATGAGGACAAATTACGGGTAAAAAATAACTACTTGATATTTGTTTTTGATGTGGATTCTCCCTTAATCACTCATCCTCCTCTTCTGGCGGTGGATGTTCAATTGTGGGGACGAGTAGTTCCTCCTCTTGTTCACTTTCAAGATAAATCCTATTTATGCAGTAACCATGGCAATTATTGGCAACAGGCAGAAGTGCAGTGCATTGTGGCTTATCTGCATCCACACTTGGCTCCATATAATTTATTATTATTATTATTATTATTATTATTATTATTATTATTATTATTATTATTGTTACTGCTGCTCTAAAGGATTGCTAAATAAATAAATAAATCACTTGGTGCATCTGGGAAGAACTAGATGCAAAACTTCTTCGGGCCGACGGGTTCTATGGTCTGAACGGTTTCAGGTGAATTTGAATTTCCAGCTTCGTTGTTTAGGTGGTAATTCATTTTCCAGTCACAACTGCACATGGCGGTACACACAATAAGAGTGTGGTGTCAGGTAGCAGTGCAGAAATATCAGGCTTTACTTTGGAACTGTACCAGAGATGATTAATCTTCTGAGGATGTTCCATACAGTTGAAACAAATATCTGTAGCCACCTTCTGCAACAGCCTCCTAGAATATGAGCTTTGATGCATCTATCTTCTTCATCAGTTTAAAGCAACTAGCTTTTCCATTTCTGTAAGAAGTGATAACATCGCAATAAAAATGTCATATAATGTGTCAGCAGTGCTTTGAGCACAACCTGTAGTCGCCAATCCAGTTGCATTTAATCGGTAGACTCTAAAAGGAGGGCTGACAGTGTGGCCATTCATAGAAAAGACAAAAGAGGAAACAAAACTAGATCCACCATCCGTTATGAGAGGGATGATTTGCAAGCACAACAGGTACAACAGTAGATGAAGAGAAGAAAGCCTATTTACCCTGAACTGACTCACAGTCCAACAGCTATTTAGACAGTCTTAGCAGTTAGAGCTATTCTTGCTGACAACGTTCATCATGAATTAAACCAAACTGTACATGACATTTTTAGACCCTATAATTATACAATTACTTCAGTGGTATTCAACCGGTAAGCCAGATGTTTTAGTGCTTAGTGAAATTTCTAAAACATTTAGGCATATTATTTCATAATGATCTAAGCCACAGAAAAACAGTTCATTTCAGAGGCAATAGCATTCTTTTCAATTTATGGCATTCCATGCCTATGTGCCAACCACACATTGAGGCCGACCCAATTAAGTCTTAATTTGGTCACGAGGAAGAGCCACCTTGTAACAGAAGTTCTGTGCTGGTCTCTGGAGCGCTGCTAGCACTCCTAGTAGTCACTGTTGGTATTGTGCTTAGTTGGCATGTTCTTCCCATTCAGAGCTGCTCCTAGTGGCCAACCCCTGAGAGGGGAAGCCTGGCATCGAGTTTGCCCCCGAGCAGAAGGGAGAATCAGGATGGCGGCCCATGAGACTAGACGTGATGTCCCACTGCTCAACAAGAGTCATTTGTAATCCCTCAGTTTTGGTTTTCTGGTGCTGTGTGTAATTCGCGGATGCGCAGGCAAAGAGAGTTAAGTCCACCATCCTCAAAAATTGAGATATGTCCATAGAGTTATAGATGTTATATTCTCTAAATTGTTGTTAAGTCCAGTAAGTCATATTAAACAACGTATGGTAGTTATGGATGTGTGCCTCATGGGTTTATCCATCTCTAAAGCAATGTTGGGCAGGTAAAGTGTGTTAAGTCACTCTAATTCCCAGCAACAAGAAAGTGGACTTAACTCTCTTTGCCTGCGCACCCGCGAATTTAATTCTACAGAGTGATCCGTTTAGGTATAAATAAAATAAATCACTGTAAAACATTTACTATTGAACTTTATTTGTTGAAATTTTGTGTATACAACACTGAAAGATGGGAGATTCCTCAGTGACCCCCATAGCGCACTCTGCATAACTCATAATGGTGATGTCCATTGTAATATAAGAGGGGTGATTTCTTGAAAAGCTTGAGTAATTTTTACTCTCAGATCATCAATGTTCCTGGGTTTCTGTGCATAGACAGTGCCTTTAACAAAACCCCACACAAGAAGTCAGGATGGGTTAGATCTGAGGAGTTTAGGAGCCAAGCAATGGGTCCACCATGGCCACATCATGTACTGTTGGAAATGGCATGTAGAAAATTAAGAACATCTCATGCTGAGTGAGAGGGGTGCACTATCTTGCACACTATAATCATGTCGAAATTCCCTTTGAACTCTTTTCACACACTCAAATTTAGCATTGAAGCACATTGTGCCCGCTGTTGATTTGTAGTATCATTTTAATCATCTATGATTTTCATTATTTGGCAACAGAATAGCCTTGAATGGCGGACTCAGGTAAGCGTGGCAGTGAACCTTCGGGTTCCATAAAATAGATAATTTTCCTTCAGCTTGCTTGGGAATTGTCTATTACCATTGAGTGTAAGTAAGTAAGTCCTTTCAGGTTATGCATTGTTGTCATATATGGAATCTTTTAACTATCGGCAAGAAATTTGTCCTACAATCATACTGTTTTTTATAATAACATTTAATTTTGTCCATACCCAAATGGATCACCCGGTATTTCAAGAATGTGCACATTTGATTGGAGTGTGTAATGTCACTAAATCAGATGTTATGAAGTTAGCGTGGGTATTTATTTATTTATTTTATTTATTTACTACTAAACTAAAAAATTACATAGTAGACTCTATTGACAATCAAATAAAGAAACAACATTAAGAAACAACAAAAGAACACTAAAACAAATCAATTAAGACAAACACACACACAATTACGATTAATAAAGTTAACAAATAGAAGAACAATACTTACATTGCTTTATGATTTTATGACTGCATGCAAATATTTATATAAAAGACTGTTCTAGATTGAAATAGATCTGTATCAAATTCATTATATAGATTATTGTACAAAATGCATAGTCGTAAAAAGGGAGAATTCCTGTAATAATTTGTTCGTGCATAATTTATATAAAATGTTCTATTAGTCTACAGTTTATAGGAGGAGCATATAAATGTAATTTTGATATTAACTTACACAGTTCACCAGCATGGATTAAACTATACAAAAAATTTAAACCATTAACTTTTCGCCTAACAACTAGTGAGTCAGTGCTGAAAATTGATAATAAGATAGAATGGGGAGTACTGCTGTATTTTGTTGGATAATATCTGAAACTTCTAAAAATACACAGTTTAAAAATCGTTTTTGGATGGATTCTAACTGATTTATACAGAGTGTTAATGAATAACACCGAAATATTTTACCGGTGTATAGAGAAGACATATACAAGCAACTTTTATTGGGAGATGTTTGCTCTATGGATTCAATTTGTCCTGTTACAGCAAAAAATCTCCCAGGGCATGGCCGCCACTGACTCCTACTGTAGTCAGTAGTTATGAATACAAAAAAGACTAATGCAGTGGCGACCAGTCATGTGATTAATCTGTAAACTTTGACAAATGATTAAGACTCAGGTTTTTATCGATCACAAGGAAGGCATGAATTCAATTTAATGAACATTTTAACCCTGTTTCGCTACATTATTGAGTTATGAGCACCAAATTGTAATGACTTTAATGCCCTGTAGCATACACATTTTACGTCGTAGAGCAAAAATCTCCTAATAAAAGTTGCTTGTCTATGTCCCCTCTATACACAGGTAAAATATTTCGGCGTTATTTATTAAGTATATTGAGTCTGATGAGGGTTCCACACAACACTACAGTATTCTAACCTAGACCATACAATAGAGAAGAATAATATTTTTAAAGTCGTAGCCACTGTAGTGTAGTGATGCATAGGCTGATATGAAAATAAGGCATTTCTGATATGAAAGTACTCGTAAGTACAGTGGCGTAGGAAGGGGGGTGCGAGGGGTGCGGGCCACCCCGGGTGCCATCACCCAGGGGGTGACAAAATAAAAATGGGTCTTTGTAAGTAAAAAAATCGATCAAGGGAATTTAAAGAAAATAATATTATTTAAAACAATTAAATAACAATTTTCTACAAGTCAACATGCGTATTGAAACTTGTTTTAGTTCTAAATTCAGTCAACAAAGGTAATAAAACGCTGCTGAACTAACTGCTGTGTTGATACGAATATTGATAATATTATGGTTAAGGGGAGGGGTGTTTATTTCTGTCGATGCTTGTCTCTGCAGTTTTATTAATTTAAATGAGACTTCAACAATCGGTGGTATTTTATATCACTCAAGCCGCAACCAATTCTATTCGCTGCGGCAGTCATGACTTTGACGAAAATAAACTTCGAATGTGAGTTGACTCCGAAGTCTCCTTCAATTTAGATTTTGAACTGGGATGTGCGCATATTTAAGAATAGGTTATTAATAATACAGTTCCGTAAAATAGTCACATTACTTGTTTATGAAATTTCTTAGGATCAACCTTTAAAAAATTGATGTATAATTCATATAACTTCCTCTGCCCAAATAAAAGTTAGCCTCCCCTTAAAAATAAGAGAAAGTTGTCGCCAATCTTCGTGTCACATCCCCAAAAGGTACCTAACCCAAATACAAAATTTTGTCTTCGTACGATTTTCCGTTGCAAGATGCCGTATTGCAAAGAGCGCGTATTCAGAGTGGATGGCTTATAAGTTATAACTACCCTTCAGAGAATTATTTCGAAAAAAGTGTTTCAAATAAAAGTTTTATCTCTTAGTATAACCAACCCACGTGCAAAATTTAAAGAAAATCGTTAGAGCCATTTTCGAAAAAACTTGATTTATGTAAAAATAAGAAAAACGTGTCTCCAATCCTCGGTTCACATCTTGAAAGGTGTCTAACATAAATACAAAATTTTGTCCTTTTATCAAAATTCATCTTTCCAAAATTCGAGATTTCGCTTGGAAAACAAAATATAAAAAAATCACTCAAAAAATAAAAATTTGCACAATTTCGGGAGTGTATTTTGGCCTAGATGTTCGCTTTATTAACGGTAACACCCATAGTCTGTCGCTCACGAAAACAATGTTTATCTGTCTGTCTATAACGCACTTTAGATTAATAATAATAAAAGAATTTATTGTCGTTTAACAGTACAATGTACAATGTACAGCATAATGCACTTGATATGTATGTCTTTACTTAATCCTAACAAAATTGGCTGAATTAGGTTAACTATTATGTCTTATATGCACCATTGGTAGCACTGGTTAGAACATGGCGACAACATGGTAACTCGAATCGCTTTATGGATGGTTGATTCATAGTATATCATGATTTCGGAGCTTAGTTTTGTTTTTATATAACAAAGTAATTATTTCTAATTTTGCGTAATCCGTTGAGTTTACGAGTTACATCAGATATAATCGTTGCAGCTGCATTTATCGATAAACTCTTAAACTCTCATGGGATTACCTTTGACTATAAAAAAATAACACTTGGAACTGTTCCATCTTTTAATAATTTAAATGGGGGGGGGGGTGACAAGAAATTTTCCGCACCGGGTACCACCTAAGCTTGCTACGCCACTGCGTAAGTAATCTTCACAATGAAAGTTGTTTCATGAGAATAAATAGAATATTATCGAAGTTACAGACATTTAAAGTAATTGATTATGAAGTGGGGTGGCATTTAAAAGGTCTTCAGCAGAAAAAAACATGTTGCAGGTAAAACATATTTTCTCACACATTACATTTTCATGTATAACATTTTCTAAAAACTATTCCATGGATTACATTTACATGACTTTTTGTGAATACTCTGAAATAACCTAGGTAACATCTGAACTTAAAATTATGAATCTGTTATCGTTGGTTTTTTCATATTACATAAAATATATCAAAATATTATTAATTTAGAAAAATTCTGAAAATTTTTCCCTTGCAAATAAATATTACACTATGTTCCAAATATTTTTAGTTAAATCCATTTGCTACAGCCTTACTTCAAATTATCAAAATTCCATGGCAATCACTTTATAATATGTTCTGAGAAAAGAGAATTTTCTTTATAGTTATGTATGATTTTCTATGAAAATCAAATATAATCAATCAGTTCCAGTACCAAACAACACAGTAGTACTAGGCAGGTTTTACTTGTTGATAATTGCTTAAAATTTCTTTGGAATTGATCAAATGTCTTGGGAGATATATTTTATGTACAGACAGAGAAAAAAAAAAGCAGACCAACTAAAATATCTAAGTTGCTGATATGAGCCACTGCGCATGCCTAGCAGCATTCAAAGGATAGCAGGGAATGTATTGAAATTTGTTCTAGTGTCGACTGTTGACTTAATCCATTTCGCAACCCATTAGAAAATAAACTAATGCAGAATTGCATATCAAACTGACAGCTCTGCTATAACAAGGCTCTGAAATCAGCTACAAGAGTCGGTCCGCTTTTTTTCCCCTACCTGTACAACCCCATATGAAAAAACAAAATTATTTCACTGCGCCATATCCTTTCTTGTTTATTTGTGTGTGTATTTTGCCTGTCTGCTCCGTTTTAGTAATTTTCAGTTTCATTTTGCTTGCATTTAGTAGTTTTAAAGTAGCATCTATTTGCAAATTCCCCCCTCCCCTTCTCTTCATACAGGTTCTTGGATTCTTCCTTGTATATTTTTCCTGTTTTCCACCAACCAAACTTGCACATTTCCGGGGTGCGCGGGCAAAGAGAGTTAAGTCCACTTTCTTGTTACTGAGAATTAGAGTGACTTAACACACTATACCAGCCCAACATAGCTTTAGAGATGGATAAACCATTGAGGCACACATCCATAACTACCATACGATTTTGAATATGACTTACTAGACTTAACACAAATATAGAGAACATTTTTATCTATAACTCTATGGACATATCAAAATTCTTTTTAGGATGTTGGACTTAACTCTCTTTGCCCACACACCCTGGATTTGAATTTTCATTCAAGCCCATTTCATTTCTTCTAATTGTTTTCATTTTTCAACACTTAATTTCTTTACATGCCTGCTATCAATACGACGCCTTCAATCTCCTTGTGCTTTGAACCTGGAGGCAGTTCATGAGCACACTATGAACTGCGCTTGCCTCCAAACAATCTCATTTTAATTTCTTTCAGGTGTTATTGATAGGGGTTTAGAAAATCAAAATTATATTTTTTTTATTTACTTCAGTGTATAAATTATTATATTTTCGATCAATGTTTATTTACAGATAAAGAAAGGATTTTTCCATATTTCATGTCTTCCTTTATTCAAAGGTTTTAATCAATTTAAATATTTGTGTTTCTTCAAAATGTTGTAAAGGTAAGAATTTCTGTTTTAAATTAATGTATAAATAAGAAAATTACCATTTCCTGTGTAAATAATTTTATTATAATTCATGAATATCATGTATTTTATTATTGGTTGTATTATTTAATGGTGATCTTAATGAATTTAGAAAAGATCATCCAGGGCCGCCACATGGGGGGGACTGCCGGACCCAAGGGACCCGGGCCCAGGCCCCAAAGGGGCCCGGCTCGGTTCTGGCGATGTGATATAAATTTATGGAAATTTCGGGTTGAAAACTGAAAAAAGTTATTTTTTATTGTGTTTGGAAGTTATTATGTTTGTAACCTCTTTTAGCAAATAGGCCTACTTTTATTTTCATTTTGAACTATTGGTAGTCTATAATATAATACTAGTGTAATGTTCAATTTTTTTAAATTTTCATTTTACGATATTTACAGTCCTTATTTACTTTATTCTTGGTTCCAGTAGACTAGTTCTTGAAATTGTTTTGATTGTAATAAAAACACAATACATTCATTTTAAAGCAGTGTCATGTTTTGTATTTAGACATTTCAACACAATGATTTATTAATCAGGATAAACATAATTTACAACAAAAATGAATACAATTAAACCACCCCCGAACACAAGCTCTGCTTCTTCGGGTGGTGTATCAACTTTTGTATGTATTTTTCGTGTAATTTGGAACAATAAATTGTAAATTGTAAATGGCTTAGAAATAAAAAAAATGTTGGAAATATGGTTTCTGGTATCATTTGATAACTTACGATCAACGTAACATAAGTTTGGCCTGAGAAAACTATCCTTTTTTTATTACATAAATCAGAAAGCTGAATAAGAATGGCCGGCGGTCAATGAGGGGCCCGCGACCAGTACGAAATAGTCCTGGGCCCGAACCCGAGATGTGGCGGCCCTGGATCATACATCAAAATATAAGGTAAGGACTAAGAACTTGTTTCTGTTATAATTTATATTATGTATTTTTAAATAGTGTCCTTCCCCTGGATCACTATTACCTTTGGATGGGTCCGTTTAATTATTTTGAAGTGAAACTTCTTTAGGCACGCTAGGAGTAAATTGAGATCTAACCCAAAGTTGTGTTACGAAGAAAATTGTCACGAAAGTAGCGGGGCTGTGATAGACTGCACAAAAAACAATCAACTCAATGAAATTTTAAAAATTAAAAAATCCAAATTCCAAAATTAAAAAGAGCCCGAAAATCCAAAATTAAAAAAGTTTAAAAATCTAAAATTAAAAAAGTCCAAAAATCCAAAATTAAAAGATCTAACAATCCAAAATTAAAAAATTCAAAGATCCAAAATTTAAAAAAATTAAAAATCCTAAGTCCATAAACCCAAAATTAAAAAAGTCCAACAATCCAAAATTGAAAAAATCCAATAATCCAAAATTGAAAAAATTGAAAAAAAAATCAAGTTTCACTTCTGTCACGTGGCGTTCTACGCACCTGATTTTTTTATTTTTTACATTAGCTTTCCTGAGAGTGGTAATCTTGCTTCCTTCCACAATCACATAGGGGTGGGCGCATTCATTGTTCACTAATGAATATTTGCCGCTGAACTCATAATACCATATTATCACAAGTGGCATTTTATTTATTTTATTGCCAACAATAATCAATGTATTTCAGATGAATTTAGCGCAACAGTGGTCTAAACCCTCAGACATAGAAAATTAGATGGCGATGTAATGTGCATGACTTGGGTGCGAACTTTATTATTGGTTGGACCAATTACTTTTGGTTTAGGTAGTTTTAATATCCATATTCTGTTCCCTGAAACAAAATTTCTCTTGTATAAGTGCAACAAAAATTCTGAAAACCAAAATAAGTAAATGCAAAGAAACCAGAGACAATTAATTAAATTTTTAAATATGTTTAATTTTATGACGCTGTTAAAGATTTAATTATGTGTAATATATACATATAGGCCTATTATTATTATTATTATTATGTATATATATACATAATAATAATAATAATAATAATAATAATAATTTTATTTTCTTGTCATTAAACCATTTAGGTAATAGACAAAGTCAGGAGTACAAAGATTACATACATAAATTACATACATAAATTATATACAAAATTCACAACCAATTTTACAATATAAGTGAAATTACTACATTAAGTTTCTTTTTAAGTACATTTACTAACTATTACTAACTATAAATTCTTTAAATCATATTCGAAATATTCATTAACAGAATAAAATGGGTTGTCAACAAGAAATTTTTAAAGAATAACTTATATTTAGATAAATTAAATAAATAAATAAGAATTTTATTGTCGTTAAACCCTTCGTTACTAGACAAAGTCAGGACCACAATCTAGACTTAACCCACTATGTACATTTTAAAACCTGTATTCATAGTACCATTAAACTATATTACACTCAGAAAATTCAGACACAGAGTAGAAAGGGTTGTTAACCAGGTAGGTATACACCGTATACACCTTGCATTTGAATAGATTTATAGGCAATTCAGCAAGCTGTGATGGTAGTGTATTAAACATTCTTTGACCTAACATTTCATAACTATTTGATGACTTATGTAATCTAAGAAATGGTATATTTATTAAGTGGAAGGAAAGGAAATAGACATTAAATCCATGTCTGGGATATTAATACAAGTAAGACTCAGCTTGAAAAATTTTATATCATAATCGGGATTTGAACACGGATCTTCGGCTTAACGCGCCGATGCTCTACCATTGGCTCTACCATGCTCTACCATAAATAATAACTAGGCTTCAAAGTACCTACAAGGGTAGGACGCCATTTGGATGTGTGTTCTCAATGGAGAGAAACCTCCCGTGGTTTGCCTTGTCTTCTGAATCAGTTGAGGAATTTGATGTCAGACTGGCATGTTGTCATGGTAGCTCAATGGTAGAGCATCGGCGCGTTAAGCCGAAGATCCGTGTTCAAATCCCGGTTATGACATAAAATTTTTCAAGCTGATTCTTACTTGTATGGTATATTTATCTTCTTACTTTGTCTGGTATTGTAATTATGTATATCTTTTTTTAAGTTATGGCATGACAGAATGTTTTTTGTATAAAGCAGTACATTATAAATATAAAGATTAACTATGGTAAGACAACGTAATTTAGTAAACAAAGGTCTACAATGTTCTAGTTTGTGTGAGTTTGTTATTACCCTAACTACCTTCTTTTGCAGTATCAGAATGCGTTGAATATGGACACTATTTCCCCAAAGTAATATGCCATATGAGATTATACTTTGGAAGAACGCAAAGTATGCAGATCTTATATAGTTATATACCTATGTGTGTGTGTGTCTTTAAAATATACTTTGTGAATATTATATGTGCTGAAAAAAAGGAAACTCTCGTTATTAATTGGCACTGGTTTAAACCCTGACATGAGGCATTCCACCCACAACCTATTTCTCTGAGTCTAGTCTGGTATTTGCTTTGTTACGGACGTCTCTTAATGCAAGAATTCCATAGAAGTAAAGATGTAGACCCAGTAATGGATGGCATCCAGAGTTAAATAGAAATATTCCATTATTTGTAATTTTGTAAATGTTAGTGTAGAGACTTGTGAGGCACCCAGTACCTCAGGGAGGATTGAGCTCATTGGAATGTGACCTAGAACAGGTGTATTGAGTAGGAGTAAGTGTAAACAAAAATTACATAGCCTGTTAGAAAATATCTAAGGCTTCGGGATTGTCATTGATATAGGTGAAATATCAAATAAAATTCTGAAAGGACAATTCCAAAAAGTGGAATTCTTGTATAAGCAGAGAATTTTGTCACAGTAGATATAGGGCATATAGGGGTGTTAATATTGATTCTTACCATTTTCTGTTAAAGGCTAAGGTAAGGCAAAAAATCTCCAATTATAGGACCTTTAAAGGGGAGAAAGTTTAAATAAAGTTTAAAAAGTGGTGCAATTGCACAAAAATACAGAGAAACAATCAAAGGAAAAGTTGATATGCTTGAGATACAAACTAAGAACGACCAGATTGATGAAGAATTGATCGCAGTAAAGGAAATATTAACCACCACTGCAGAGGAAGTTTTAGTGACCACAGAGAAAAAGTAAAGTGTCCCCTATTACAGGCCATGGAGGCCCAGAGGGTTCCAGGAAGTTGAGGATCCCAGATTTTTTGACAATCAGTACATGAATATGGTAAGGTTGTCTGCCATACGTACCGGCTGCCTTTATCCCCAGGAATGCTCCTAGTACTAGTTTCTGTTAGAGGCTGAGTCGAGCCCAGAGCCATAATGCCACCAGAAGGATTAGGCCGATTGAAAAACTCCGACCTTATCGGGGATTGAACCCGCGACCTTCCGGTTTGCAGTGTAACGTCTTAACCACTATGCTACTGCGTACCCTCACCACAGAGAAAACTGAGGTTAAAAGTGCAAAATGATAACCAATGAGGAAAATAAAGCCTATCTTAATATGTTGCAGAAGGGGAACACAAGAAACACAACTGACGAGTATAAAGCCAAGAGAAGAGAGGAGAAGAAAGTTCATAGAAAGAAAAAGAGAGAATACGAGAATGCATGTATTAATGAGATGGAGAATTTTAGAAACCTAAATGAAACTAAAAAAATTTTACAATTTAGTCAACATGGACAGGAACAATTTCAAAACCAATAAATAAATTATGTAGGGATATTAATGGGAACATTTTAACTACAAAGGGACAAATTCTAAAAACATGGACCGAGCATTTTAAAAACTTTTAAATGGAAAGAATGCACACAGCCAAAGGTAAGTGGATAATGAAATAGAGAGAATAACAACAGAAATATAATTAAGAACTGTGAGTTTGGAGGAGATAGATGGGGCGATTAGAATACGGTAGGCTACTTAAACCTGGAAAGGCACCGGGAAATGATGGCATTGAGGGAGAACTACTGAGATATGCTGCAATTTAATTACTTTCTTGAGTTTTGTCCATTCTGTAGCGATAATCTTAATGATTTATGTATAGCGTAGAGCTTTATCACTGGTACTCACTACTAAATTGCGGTATTTTGTTACCTGTTGGAGCGCTTTCAACCGCATGGAGCGGCCATCTTCAGCAACTGACTTCCGTGGTGTTGTTGTTGTTGTTGTTGGGAAGACATTTCTGGATAACTGTATCGTACAGCGCGTGCGATTTGAATTGTAACTGTTCGTTTAGGATGTTGGTGTTGTCTTGTGTGGTGTGTCTGTATATTTCATATTGTTCGAGTGTGTTGAGTGTGTGACCTTTGTGGTTAATGTGTAGGATTTCCATGTCTGTATTGATGTCTGCGTATTCGTGTCCTGTGGTTATTATATGGTTTGCATAGGCAGAGTCTGTGTTTTGTTTGAGAGCTCGTATGTGTTCTGTGTATCGTGTTTTGAAACTTCGGCCTGTTTGTCCTATGTAGAATTTTGGGCAGTCGTTGCATTTTAGTTTGTAGACTCCTGGGTTGTTGTATTTGTTTGTGTGTTGTTTGTTGTCTGTGGGTTGTATTTTGTTGATTGTTTTGTTCTTTGTTCTGAATGCTATTTTGTATCCTTGTTTTCTGAACTGTTGGGCGATTTTCTGTGTATGTGTGTTGAAGTATGTGAGTGTGATGTATTTGTCTTTTTTCTTTTCTGTGTTTTGGTCATTTTTCTTCGTTCTGATTTTGTGTAGTAGGTTGTCAATGAATTGACATTTCTTGAAGGTAACTCCCATTTTAGTTTGCACTAAAATTTCATAAGAATAAATCCAACACACGTGCCTGCATCGTTATCGCTAAAGGTTGTGAATCAGAAAAAGTACATGAAATACTCAACTTATTTAGCTGTTGTGTAGCTCTGGACATCTCTCCGGAAAAGTAAATTTCTTTCTTCATTGCTTCTTGCCTTGCATTCATGTTACATATTACAATCATCCTCAATGTTGCAGATGACCAGTGGATTCTTTTCTTTGTTTCATTCAGTTTACTTTCAAAATCCTGTAAAAATTTAAACACAACCATATTAAATCATTTTCTAAAAGGCCTACAATTACATAATTACATTTTAATATAATATATTTATATAACTTATTGTGAAATAATTACATCAAAACCCTTGAAATATTTATGTTATGTACCTGGATACAAAATTTCATTATGATATGTTTCCAATTTCGGAGCATGGTACCTAAGATTTGGTAAGAGAAAATTATACCAAAACAAGCGGGGCTGCAATAAACATAATATTATGTAATTATTTTTCGAAATTCGTTTAAGTATTTAAAAGTGTGGCTTCTAATTATCCAAATCCAATTATGAATATTGGGAATAATTGAGAGTTTTAGACAGGGAATGAAATTTATTTGAATGATCTAATGCCAGATAAAATAAGTACATTTCTATTAGAACAACACCATTACGTCACATTTCTCCCTTGTATTCATGTTGGCCGCACAGTACCAATTACCATATATTTCGTTGCTAGGTAACACTTTGTTGTGGGACATAATTGAGAATTGATTGGTTAAAAACTGAATAATACAAAACATTTGAGAAAATGAGTTATACATGAGATTTATATGTTCTTTATGGTGCCAATAGATCTTTTAAGTCAAATTTCATATACTCTGACATTAATAGAATGCAGTTTTTAAATTCCTTCAAGTTCACTTAAACGGGAAAGGACATAATTTGAATGATGAAACATTTGAAATTTTCCAATGTCAAATCAGCAAAATATGACCATTAGAAAAGAACCATTATATTGCACATTTCTGTCTATTTGAAGTTTGTATAAATGCTAGAAACTCAACATTGAATTTCTGAGTCGAACTGCGTCTACATGTGGTAAACATGGTATGGCCAGTAGCAGCAGTTTTAACCATAAAAATAGCCTTCATTCTGAAAATGTTCATATTGCACAGGAGATTAAAGAATTGGGCATTTCAGTGTCTACGATTAATTACCTTGTGATATTTCATGTTAGGATTGCAAAACTTAATACAATGTATTCTGAAGAGCAAGCGTACTTACTCCATTTAACTCATCACCACTCACATGTGTGACTTGATCTAAAATTAGTTTTTGTTCCTTTATAGATATTAAAAATCAAAGTCAAACACGTGGATTAAACTTACAATAAAATTCAATATAACAATTTTATCATTTATAAAAGCAAATAATGATTTTTTCTTTTATCAAAAACATTATAGTAATACATATAAAAATTGTCCTTTCAAAAAGTGAATTATTTTACATGGTTATGGCATTGTTAACACTTAAATTATTTCAGTATATTATTATTATTATTATTATTATTATTATTATTATTATTATTATTATTATTATTATTATTACATTATTATTGTTATATTGGTAATATTTATTGTTATTATTACGGAGTTGTTATAACATTTAAAGAAAATGAAAAGGTATCAGAGAACCAAAATAATATTATTCAAGACTTTAGTGTAAACTTACCTCTTATACATAGGATGAATCCGCACTTTATTAATATTGCTGCTGCTGACATGTATGTGATATAATAATATCACAGTTGACTTGCACAAGCGAAGCAAAGATGTTATGCTAGCAAAAGAACTTTCTCTTTCAAGATATAAGGGATTTATTAAAATATTTGCGTATTGTTAGTTCTGATCTAACAGTGTGAGTGATCACAGGTTTAAAAAAATCATCACTTATACTTACAGCATAGGATGAAGGAATGCAACTCAATCTGCATTCGTGTTAGACATCACGATACATAATGCAGCAATGGAGTGTGTTGTAGGTAGTAGACAGAATTCTTCAGAAGAACCTACGAAGAGATAAAAACAAGTTATTATTGTTGAGTAATCAAACACATTTTCATGGTCATCTTCAACAATAAGGTTTCGGCCTTCCTTAAGGCAGCATCGCCACTTGAAGTACAATTTCATAGAGAATTCGGAGATTCAGATTGATTCTAATCGTAAGAAAAATACACCAAAAAACTGGAAATTTATTGGATTGGAATAGTTTTTAACACCTACTAGGTATTTATATCAATTTGAATTCTATATGAAAATGTATTGGTTTGTTAAACTTTACGTATACGTTCCTCTATAAAGTGGCTTCCTAAACATTTTGAATTAGGCCTATTATATTTAGATAACTAACACTCTAAAGAGGTTTTACAAATCGTTCAATAGCTGAGATATTCTCGCCGGAAGGTAACTCCCATTTTAGTTTGCACTAAAATTTCATAAGAATAAATCCAACACACGTGCCTGCATCCTTATCGCTAAAGGTTGTGAATCAGAAAAAGTACATGAAATACTCAACTTATTTAGCTGTTGTGTAGCTCTGGACATCTCTCCGGAAAAGTAAATTTCTTTCTTCATTGCTTCTTGCCTTGCATTCATGTTACATATTACAATCATCCTCAATGTTGCAGATGACCAGTGGATTCTTTTCTTTGTTTCATTCAGTTTACTTTCAAAATCCTGTAAAAATTTAAACACAACCATATTAAATCATTTTCTAAAAGGCCTACAATTACATAATTACATTTTAATATAATATATTTATATAACTTATTGTGAAATAATTACATCAAAACCCTTGAAATATTTATGTTATGTACCTGGATACAAAATTTCATTATGATATGTTTCCAATTTCGGAGCATGGTACCTAAGATTTGGTAAGAGAAAATTATACCAAAACAAGCGGGGCTGCAATAAACATAATATTATGTAATTATTTTTCGAAATTCGTTTAAGTATTTAAAAGTGTGGCTTCTAATTATCCAAATCCAATTATGAATATTGGGAATAATTGAGAGTTTTAGACAGGGAATGAAATTTATTTGAATGATCTAATGCCAGATAAAATAAGTACATTTCTATTAGAACAACACCATTACGTCACATTTCTCCCTTGTATTCATGTTGGCCGCACAGTACCAATTACCATATATTTCGTTGCTAGGTAACACTTTGTTGTGGGACATAATTGAGAATTGATTGGTTAAAAACTGAATAATACAAAACATTTGAGAAAATGAGTTATACATGAGATTTATATGTTCTTTATGGTGCCAATAGATCTTTTAAGTCAAATTTCATATACTCTGACATTAATAGAATGCAGTTTTTAAATTCCTTCAAGTTCACTTAAACGGGAAAGGACATAATTTGAATGATGAAACATTTGAAATTTTCCAATGTCAAATCAGCAAAATATGACCATTAGAAAAGAACCATTATATTGCACATTTCTGTCTATTTGAAGTTTGTATAAATGCTAGAAACTCAACATTGAATTTCTGAGTCGAACTGCGTCTACATGTGGTAAACATGGTATGGCCAGTAGCAGCAGTTTTAACCATAAAAATAGCCTTCATTCTGAAAATGTTCATATTGCACAGGAGATTAAAGAATTGGGCATTTCAGTGTCTACGATTAATTACCTTGTGATATTTCATGTTAGGATTGCAAAACTTAATACAATGTATTCTGAAGAGCAAGCGTACTTACTCCATTTAACTCATCACCACTCACATGTGTGACTTGATCTAAAATTAGTTTTTGTTCCTTTATAGATATTAAAAATCAAAGTCAAACACGTGGATTAAACTTACAATAAAATTCAATATAACAATTTTATCATTTATAAAAGCAAATAATGATTTTTTCTTTTATCAAAAACATTATAGTAATACATATAAAAAATGTCCTTTCAAAAAGTGAATTATTTTACATGGTTATGGCATTGTTAACACTTAATTTATTTCAGTATATTATTATTATTATTATTATTATTATTATTATTATTATTACATTATTATTGTTATATTGGTAATATTTATTATTATTACGGAGTTGTTATAACATTTAAAGAAAATGAAAAGGTATCAGAGAACCAAAATAATATTATTCAAGACTTTAGTGTAAACTTACCTCTTATACATAGGATGAATCCGCACTTTATTAATATTGCTGCTGCTGACATGTATGTGATATAATATCACAGTTGACTTGCACAAGCGAAGCAAAGATGTTATGCTAGCAAAAGAACTTTCTCTTTCAAGATATAAGCGATTTATTAAAATATTTGCGTATTGTTAGTTCTGATCTAACAGTGGGAGTGATCACAGGTTTAAAAAAATCATCACATATACTTACAGCATAGGATGAAGGAACGCAACTCAATCTGCATTCGTGTTAGACATCACGATACATAATGCAGCAATGGAGTGTGTTGTAGGTAGTAGACAGAATTCTTCAGAAGAACCTACGAAGAGATAAAAACAAGTTATTATTGTTGAGTAATCAAACACATTTTCATGGTCATCTTCAACAATAAGGTTTCGGCCTTCCTTAAGGCAGCATCGCCACTTGAAGTACAATTTCATAGAGAATTCGGAGATTCAGATTGATTCTAATCGTAAGAAAAATACACCAAAAAACTGGAAATTTATTGGATTGGAATAGTTTTTAACACCTACTAGGTATTTATATCAATTTGAATTCTATATGAAAATGTATTGGTTTGTTAAACTTTACGTATACGTTCCTCTATAAAGTGGCTTCCTAAACATTTTGAATTAGGCCTATTATATTTAGATAACTAACACTCTAAAGAGGTTTTACAAATCGTTCAATAGCTGAGATATTCTCGCCGGAAGGTAACTCCCATTTTAGTTTGCACTAAAATTTCATAAGAATAAATCCAACACACGTGCCTGCATCCTTATCGCTAAAGGTTGTGAATCAGAAAAAGTACATGAAATACTCAACTTATTTAGCTGTTGTGTAGCTCTGGACATCTCTCCGGAAAAGTAAATTTCTTTCTTCATTGCTTCTTGCCTTGCATTCATGTTACATATTACAATCATCCTCAATGTTGCAGATGACCAGTGGATTCTTTTCTTTGTTTCATTCAGTTTACTTTCAAAATCCTGTAAAAATTTAAACACAACCATATTAAATCATTTTCTAAAAGGCCTACAATTACATAATTACATTTTAATATAATATATTTATATAACTTATTGTGAAATAATTACATCAAAACCCTTGAAATATTTATGTTATGTACCTGGATACAAAATTTCATTATGATATGTTTCCAATTTCGGAGCATGGTACCTAAGATTTGGTAAGAGAAAATTATACCAAAACAAGCGGGGCTGCAATAAACATAATATTATGTAATTATTTTTCGAAATTCGTTTAAGTATTTAAAAGTGTGGCTTCTAATTATCCAAATCCAATTATGAATATTGGGAATAATTGAGAGTTTTAGACAGGGAATGAAATTTATTTGAATGATCTAATGCCAGATAAAATAAGTACATTTATATTAGAACAACACCATTATGTCTCATTTCTCCCTTGTATTCATGTTGGCCGCACAGTACCAATTACCATATATTTCGATGCTAGGTAACACTTTGTTGTGGGACATAATTGAGAATTGATTGGTTAAAAACTGAATAATACAAACATTTGAGAAAATGAGTTATACATGAGATTTATATGTTCTTTATGGTGCCAATAAATCTTTTAAGTCAAATTTCATATACTCTGACATTAATAGAATGCAGTTTTTAAATTCCTTCAAGTTCACTTAAACGGGAAAGGACATAATTTGAATGATGAAACATTTGAAATTTTCCAATGTCAAATCAGCAAAATATGACCATTAGAAAAGAACCATTATATTGCACATTTCTGTCTATTTGAAGTTTGTATAAATGCTAGAAACTCAACATTGAATTTCTGAGTCGAACTGCGTCTACATGTGGTAAACATGGTATGGCCAGTAGCAGCAGTTTTAACCATAAAAATAGCCTTCATTCTGAAAATGTTCATATTGCACAGGAGATTAAAGAATTGGGCATTTCAGTGTCTACGATTAATTACCTTGTGATATTTCATGTTAGGATTGCAAAACTTAATACAATGTATTCTGAAGAGCAAGCGTACTTACTCCATTTAACTCATCACCACTCACATGTGTGACTTGATCTAAAATTAGTTTTTGTTCCTTTATAGATATTAAAAATCAAAGTCAAACACGTGGATTAAACTTACAATAAAATTCAATATAACAATTTTATCATTTATAAAAGCAAATAATGATTTTTTCTTTTATCAAAAACATTATAGTAATACATATAAAAATTGTCCTTTCAAAAAGTGAATTATTTTACATGGTTATGGCATTGTTAACACTTAAATTATTTCAGTATATTATTATTATTATTATTATTATTATTATTATTATTATTATTATTATTATTATTACATTATTATTGTTATATTGGTAATATTTATTGTTATTATTACGGAGTTGTTATAACATTTAAAGAAAATGAAAAGGTATCAGAGAACCAAAATAATATTATTCAAGACTTTAGTGTAAACTTACCTCTTATACATAGGATGAATCCGCACTTTATTAATATTGCTGCTGCTGACATGTATGTGATATAATAATATCACAGTTGACTTGCACAAGTGAAGCAAAGATGTTATGCTAGCAAAAGAACTTTCTCTTTCAAGATATAAGGGATTTATTAAAATATTTGCGTATTGTTAGTTCTGATCTAACAGTGTGAGTGATCACAGGTTTAAAAAAATCATCACTTATACTTACAGCATAGGATGAAGGAATGCAACTCAATCTGCATTCGTGTTAGACATCACGATACATAATGCAGCAATGGAGTGTGTTGTAGGTAGTAGACAGAATTCTTCAGAAGAACCTACGAAGAGATAAAAACAAGTTATTATTGTTGAGTAATCAAACACATTTTCATGGTCATCTTCAACAATAAGGTTTCGGCCTTCCTTAAGGCAGCATCGCCACTTGAAGTACAATTTCATAGAGAATTCGGAGATTCAGATTGATTCTAATCGTAAGAAAAATACACCAAAAAACTGGAAATTTATTGGATTGGAATAGTTTTTAACACCTACTAGGTATTTATATCAATTTGAATTCTATATGAAAATGTATTGGTTTGTTAAACTTTACGTATACGTTCCTCTATAAAGTGGCTTCCTAAACATTTTGAATTAGGCCTATTATATTTAGATAACTAACACTCTAAAGAGGTTTTACAAATCGTTCAATAGCTGAGATATTCTCGCCGGAAGGTAACTCCCATTTTAGTTTGCACTAAAATTTCATAAGAATAAATCCAACACACGTGCCTGCATCCTTATCGCTAAAGGTTGTGAATCAGAAAAAGTACATGAAATACTCAACTTATTTAGCTGTTGTGTAGCTCTGGACATCTCTCCGGAAAAGTAAATTTCTTTCTTCATTGCTTCTTGCCTTGCATTCATGTTACATATTACAATCATCCTCAATGTTGCAGATGACCAGTGGATTCTTTTCTTTGTTTCATTCAGTTTACTTTCAAAATCCTGTAAAAATTTAAACACAACCATATTAAATCATTTTCTAAAAGGCCTACAATTACATAATTACATTTTAATATAATATATTTATATAACTTATTGTGAAATAATTACATCAAAACCCTTGAAATATTTATGTTATGTACCTGGATACAAAATTTCATTATGATATGTTTCCAATTTCGGAGCATGGTACCTAAGATTTGGTAAGAGAAAATTATACCAAAACAAGCGGGGCTGCAATAAACATAATATTATGTAATTATTTTTCGAAATTCGTTTAAGTATTTAAAAGTGTGGCTTCTAATTATCCAAATCCAATTATGAATATTGGGAATAATTGAGAGTTTTAGACAGGGAATGAAATTTATTTGAATGATCTAATGCCAGATAAAATAAGTACATTTCTATTAGAACAACACCATTACGTCACATTTCTCCCTTGTATTCATGTTGGCCGCACAGTACCAATTACCATATATTTCGTTGCTAGGTAACACTTTGTTGTGGGACATAATTGAGAATTGATTGGTTAAAAACTGAATAATACAAAACATTTGAGAAAATGAGTTATACATGAGATTTATATGTTCTTTATGGTGCCAATAGATCTTTTAAGTCAAATTTCATATACTCTGACATTAATAGAATGCAGTTTTTAAATTCCTTCAAGTTCACTTAAACGGGAAAGGACATAATTTGAATGATGAAACATTTGAAATTTTCCAATGTCAAATCAGCAAAATATGACCATTAGAAAAGAACCATTATATTGCACATTTCTGTCTATTTGAAGTTTGTATAAATGCTAGAAACTCAACATTGAATTTCTGAGTCGAACTGCGTCTACATGTGGTAAACATGGTATGGCCAGTAGCAGCAGTTTTAACCATAAAAATAGCCTTCATTCTGAAAATGTTCATATTGCACAGGAGATTAAAGAATTGGGCATTTCAGTGTCTACGATTAATTACCTTGTGATATTTCATGTTAGGATTGCAAAACTTAATACAATGTATTCTGAAGAGCAAGCGTACTTACTCCATTTAACTCATCACCACTCACATGTGTGACTTGATCTAAAATTAGTTTTTGTTCCTTTATAGATATTAAAAATCAAAGTCAAACACGTGGATTAAACTTACAATAAAATTCAATATAACAATTTTATCATTTATAAAAGCAAATAATGATTTTTTCTTTTATCAAAAACATTATAGTAATACATATAAAAAATGTCCTTTCAAAAAGTGAATTATTTTACATGGTTATGGCATTGTTAACACTTAATTTATTTCAGTATATTATTATTATTATTATTATTATTATTATTATTATTATTACATTATTATTGTTATATTGGTAATATTTATTATTATTACGGAGTTGTTATAACATTTAAAGAAAATGAAAAGGTATCAGAGAACCAAAATAATATTATTCAAGACTTTAGTGTAAACTTACCTCTTATACATAGGATGAATCCGCACTTTATTAATATTGCTGCTGCTGACATGTATGTGATATAATATCACAGTTGACTTGCACAAGCGAAGCAAAGATGTTATGCTAGCAAAAGAACTTTCTCTTTCAAGATATAAGCGATTTATTAAAATATTTGCGTATTGTTAGTTCTGATCTAACAGTGGGAGTGATCACAGGTTTAAAAAAATCATCACATATACTTACAGCATAGGATGAAGGAACGCAACTCAATCTGCATTCGTGTTAGACATCACGATACATAATGCAGCAATGGAGTGTGTTGTAGGTAGTAGACAGAATTCTTCAGAAGAACCTACGAAGAGATAAAAACAAGTTATTATTGTTGAGTAATCAAACACATTTTCATGGTCATCTTCAACAATAAGGTTTCGGCCTTCCTTAAGGCAGCATCGCCACTTGAAGTACAATTTCATAGAGAATTCGGAGATTCAGATTGATTCTAATCGTAAGAAAAATACACCAAAAAACTGGAAATTTATTGGATTGGAATAGTTTTTAACACCTACTAGGTATTTATATCAATTTGAATTCTATATGAAAATGTATTGGTTTGTTAAACTTTACGTATACGTTCCTCTATAAAGTGGCTTCCTAAACATTTTGAATTAGGCCTATTATATTTAGATAACTAACACTCTAAAGAGGTTTTACAAATCGTTCAATAGCTGAGATATTCTCGCCGGAAGGTAACTCCCATTTTAGTTTGCACTAAAATTTCATAAGAATAAATCCAACACACGTGCCTGCATCCTTATCGCTAAAGGTTGTGAATCAGAAAAAGTACATGAAATACTCAACTTATTTAGCTGTTGTGTAGCTCTGGACATCTCTCCGGAAAAGTAAATTTCTTTCTTCATTGCTTCTTGCCTTGCATTCATGTTACATATTACAATCATCCTCAATGTTGCAGATGACCAGTGGATTCTTTTCTTTGTTTCATTCAGTTTACTTTCAAAATCCTGTAAAAATTTAAACACAACCATATTAAATCATTTTCTAAAAGGCCTACAATTACATAATTACATTTTAATATAATATATTTATATAACTTATTGTGAAATAATTACATCAAAACCCTTGAAATATTTATGTTATGTACCTGGATACAAAATTTCATTATGATATGTTTCCAATTTCGGAGCATGGTACCTAAGATTTGGTAAGAGAAAATTATACCAAAACAAGCGGGGCTGCAATAAACATAATATTATGTAATTATTTTTCGAAATTCGTTTAAGTATTTAAAAGTGTGGCTTCTAATTATCCAAATCCAATTATGAATATTGGGAATAATTGAGAGTTTTAGACAGGGAATGAAATTTATTTGAATGAAACGGCATTGAATTATCTAATGCCAGATAAAATAAGTACATTTCTATTAGAACAACACCATTATGTCACATTTCTCCCTTGTATTCATGTTGGCCGCACAGTACCTATTACCATATATTTCGTTGCTAGGTAACATAGCCACACTTTGTTGTGGGACATAATTGAGAATTGATTGGTTAAAAACTGAATAATGCAAAACATTTGAGAAAATGAGTTATACATGAGATTTATATGTTCTTTATGGTGCCAATAGATCTTTTAAGTCAAATTTCATATACTCTGACATTAATAGAATGCAGTTCTTAAATTCCTTCAAGTTCACTTAAACAGGAAAGGACATTATTTGAATGATGAAACATTTGAAATTTTCCAATGTCAAATTAGCAAAATATGACTATTAGAAAAGAAGCATTATATTGCACATTTCTGCCTGTTTGGAATTTGTATAAATGCTAGAAACTCGACATTGAAATTCTGAGTCGAACTGCCTCTATATGTGGTAAATATGGTATGGCCAGTTGCCATAAATATGGTATGGCCATAAAAATATCCTTCATGCTGGAAATGTTCACATTGCTTAGGAGATTAAAGAATTGGGCATTTCAGTATCAGATTTTTTAGATGTCAGATTTCATTTTAGGATTTTAAAACTTAACACAATGTATTCTTAAAAGCAAGCATGCTTACTGCAAAACAACACCAGCAAATCCGACACATTGTAATGGCTGTAGCACGGAAATGGTATGTTTCCGGACTGGGTTCCTATTCATAATATTGTCTGCTAAGTCCCCTTTACTAGCCCTAAAAGTTTGTAATATGAATGACAAAACACCTGATAGTGTTATTGTAACATTTAAAAGTGAAAACGAACCAGTGGAATCAAAATAATATTATTCAAGACTTTAGCATAAACTTACTTCTTATACGCAGGATGAATATCGACTTCGTTAATATTACCGCTACTGACATGTAGGCTATGTGATATATTAAGTTACAGTTGACTTGCACAAGCAAAGCACATATGATGTGCTAGCAAAAGAACTTTCTCTTTCAAGATATAAGCAACATATTAAAATATATGTACGTTGTTAGTTCCGATCTAATAGCGCGAGTGAACACAGGTTTAAAAAATCATGACATATACTTACCGCATAGGATGAAGGAAGGCAACTCGGTCTGCATTCATGTTAAACATCACGATACATAATGCAGCAATGGAGTGTATTGTAGGTAGTAGACATATTTCTTCAGAAGAACCTATCAAGAGATAAAAACAAGTCATTATTGCTGAGTAATCAAGCACTTTTTCATGGTAACATTCAACAATAAGGTTTATTTCCTCCTTTTGGCAGCATAGCCACACCCCAATACAATTCCATAGAGAATTCAGATTCAGATTGATTCTAATAGTAAGGACAATACATCTAAAAACTGGAATCTTATTGGATTGGGATAGTATGCAACACCTACTAGGTATTCATATCAGTTTGAATTCTCCATGAAAATGTATTGCATTGTTAAACTTTACGCGTAGACATGTTTCCTGTATAAAGTGGTTATACAAATATTTTGAATTAACATATTTGGATAACTAACACCTTAACAGGTTTTACAAAGTAATGAACAGCTGAGAATTATTCTCGCCAGATAATTCCCTTTTTAGTTTGCACCAAAATTTCACAGGAATATATCCACCTGCATGCCTGCATCATTATTGCTAAATTTTGTGAATATGAAAAAGTACATGAAATACTCAACTTATTTAGCCGTTGTGTAGCTCTGGACATCTCCTTACATGTGTAAATTTCATTCTTCATCGACTCTTGCCTTGCATTCATGTTACATATTATAATCATCCTCAAATTCTTTCCTTTGTTACATTCAGTTTTCTTTTGAAACCCTGTAGAAAGTTAAACACACCACATTAAATCATTTTCTACCAGGGCTATAATCTGTATAATGGCATTTTGAAATAATATATTTATATAATTTATTGAGTCAGAATTACATGTATACCCTTGAAATATTTAAGTAATATACCTGTAATACAAAATTTCGTTATGATATGTTTCCGTTTTTTGAGCATGGTACCAAAGAGTCGGTAAGAAAAGATTATAACGAAACAAGTGGGGGTACAATAATAGTGATATGTAATTCTTGGAGATTCATTGAAGTATCCAAGTCCTTTAAAAGTGTGGTTTCTAATTATCCGAATCCAACGACGAAGACTGGGAGTAATATGCCAGATTAACTAAGTACATTTCTATTAGAATAATAGCATTACGTCACATCCCTGCCTTGTATTCATGTTGTCCACAAAGTACCTACTTACATATATTTGTTGCTTGGTAACTTAGACACTCTTTGTTGTGCGATATAATTGTGAAGTGATTGGTTAAAAACTCAATAATGCAATAAGTTATACATGAAAATAGTATGTTCTTTATGCTACTAGTAGATCTGTAAAGTCAGATCTCACATAATCTGACAGTTTCTGTTCCTACAGAATAGGGAAACACGAGCACATTTTCGAAGCTACATAAAGAATACACTCAATCCAGTCAGCTAGGTAAGGTAATACTTTCTGGCTTTCAGTTGTCTTTGTACACACACAGCGATAGAATGACACCGTTACTTATTTATCAAATTTCATTTGCTGGAATGTAGTGTTACGAAAACTATCCATGATAGTCGGCAAATAACATTATATATTGTACGCTTTGTGGAGGAAAATAAGTTACGTTTATTGATTTCATTGATTTCATTCAATAAGTTACAATTATTGATTATTGATTGCATTTCTTTCACAAGCTAGACACGGATGGATTGTACGGAGTTTAGAATTTTCTTTCTATATTTTTTATCACGTATTTGGATTCCACTTTTATTACACAGATAATGCATTTTCCACAAGAATTCATTGACCAGGGGATATTAGCCTTCGATTGGGCATTTGTGAATTTCAAAAAGAAAAGCAAGCATAGTTACCCCATTTAGTCCGCCATCACTCACACATCTGATTTCATCTAAAATTAGTTTTTGTTAGTTTATAGCTATTAAATAAAATCAAACACATGGATTAAACTTACAGTAAGATTCAATGAAACCATTTTAACATATTTTGTAAAAGAAAAATCAATTGTATTTTCTTTTTTCAAAAACATAATAATAAATATAATGAATAATGTCCTTTCAAAAAAGTGAATTATTTTACATGATTCTGGCATATTTAAAATTTAATTTCTTTTAGTATAGGCCTATTATTATTATTATTATTATTATTATTATTATTATTTTGTTATTGTTACTGTAATATTTATTATTATTATTATTATTATTATTATTATTATTATAGTTATAGTGTTATTATAACGTTTAAAACTGAAAAGGAATCAGAGTATCAAAATAACTATTCAAGACTTTAGCTTAAACTTACTTCTTATACTCAGGATGAGTGCACAACTTCGTTAATATTACCGCTGCTGACATGTGTAAGATATCACATTACAGTTGACTTGCACAAGCGAAGCACAGTTGTTGTGCTAGCAAAAGAACGTTCTCTTTCAAGATATAAGATATAAGCTGCGGTGGTCTAGATCCGCCTCTGGATCCCGTGCCCACCTCTGGATCCGAAGGTCGCGGGATCAAACCCGGCCGCAGTCGATGGATTTTTCGGGACATAACAATCCTGGGCATGGAGTCCTCCGGGAGGGACTTTAAGTTGGGGGGCCCGTGTCGTAGATTTACAGCACATAAAAGAACTCCAAACCTAAATTAGAGCCTCTGGAAAAAATTTCTCGGCCCTTTAACGTCCAAATAATACCTTAGTTTCTGGAGGGGGGTTAAGGGGCGATGGGCTTACCATCTGTCCCTCTGCCCTCTCTATGAAAATAAGCGTAACAAAAATTCACATCGGTAAACAGAAAACTCCACTGGGAGGCCCTTCGTCCCAACATGGGGGCTTAGGATTTGAGAGAGAGAGATAGATCCGATCTAATAGCACGAATGATCACAGGTTTAAAACAATTGAATAACATACACTTACCGCATAGGATGAAGGAAGGCAACTTTGTCTGCATTCATGTTAGACATCATGATTCATAATATAGCAATGGAGTGTGTTGTCGGTAGTAGACAGATTTCTTCGAAAGACCCTACGAAAAATTAAAAACATAATTTATTATTGCTGAGTAATCAAGTACATTTTCATGGTCACGTTCAACAATAAGGTTTAGGTCTTGCTTAGGCAGTTTGGCCATGCATCCTATACAATTTCGTAGAGAATTCAGAGATTCAGATTGTTTCTAATCGTTGGGAAAATACCCCTAAAAACTTGAATCTTATTGGATTGGTACATTATTATACATCTACTAGGTATTCATATCAATTTGAATTCTCCATGAAATTGCACTGCTATGTTAAACTTTACATATACACATGTTCCTGTATACAGCGGTTTACTAAACATTTTGAATTAGGCCTCTCATATTTAGATAACTAACACTTTAAACAGGTTTTACAAAGGTTTTCCAATGGCCGAGCATTCTCTGCGAGATAAGTCCCTTTTTTAGTTTGCACTAAAAATTCCAAAGAAAACTCTGACTTGCGTGCCTCCATCCTTATTGCTAAAAGTTGTGAATCTGAAAAAGGTACATGAAATACTTAGCTTATTTAGCTGTTATGTAGCTCTGGACATCTCTGGAAGAGTAAATTTCTTTCTTCATCGTCTCTTGCCTTGCGCTCATGTTATATATTATAATCATCCTCAATGTTGCAGGTTCACTAACAAACTCTTTCCTTTGTAACATTCAGTTTTCTTTCCAAAGCCCTGTAAAAAGTTCAACACAACCATATTAAATCATTTTCTAAAAGGGCTACGATCTGTATAATTACATTTGAAATATATATATATATATATATATATTTAATGAAATAATTACATCTATACCCTTAGAATATTTAAATTATGTACTGGTACCTGGAATACAAAATTTTGTTATGGTAAGTTTCTGTTTATGGAGCACGCTACCTAAGATTAGGTAAGAGATAATTATAACAAAATAAGCGGGGCTACAATAAAACTAATATGTAATTCTTGTTGATTGATAGAAGTATCCAAGTCCTTTAAAAGTGTGGTTTCTACTTGTGAGTAATTGAGAGTTTTTAATGTTTATTTATGGGTGTTTGACGGGGAATGAAGTTTATTTGAATGATACAGCATTTCGAATTATCCATTGCCAGATTAACTAAGTACATTTCATATTAGAATAATAGCATTATGTCACATCCCTGCCTTGTCTTCATGTTGGCCACACAGTACCTACTTTCATACTTTTGTTGCTAGGTAACGTAGTCACTCTTTGTTGTGGGACATAATTGAGGAGCATCTCTTTAAAACTCAATAATGCAATAAGGGAGCATTCACACTGAAGTAGCATGCCACGTGCTACATGCTACCTGTATGCATGCTGCACGTTACTCATTTTAAATCCCAAATAAAGAAGTTCAAGTCTTCACAACGAAGTAGCATGGCAATAGTGTAGCTCGCAGAGTGCAACATTCATTTCTTCAGATAGATCTGGACTTATTTCATGCGACACTACTCGGGATGATGCCTGTGTACAGTTGCCTTTTCAGTTGTTTTCTAATTGTTAAGAAAATTCAACACATATTCGCTTGTGTAGCAGTAGATTATGGCAAAGATGTCATGAAAACTGCTGCAAAGAGATCTATTTAACGTACAATTCGTACATGCGTAGACTATACGATATGGTAATCGAAACTAGTATGAAAAAAGCCTGGATTAAAATTGCTGAAACTATATTCTCTTTAGGTAAATTGCATTACTTTAAATGGGTTTCTCAATTGTTCAAGTGAAAATATATAATGTACGTTAAACTGCAGATTGCATTCGCTACTTCAGTATGAGTGCAAAACTGTTAACCATGCAACTCGATGTGCAACCTGCATCCAGGTTGTGCAATTCGCATGCTATGCTACTTCAGTGTGAATGCTCACTAAGTTATAAATGAGATTGGTTTATTCTTTACGCAACCAATAGATCTGTGGAGTTAAATTTTAGATAATGACTAAAATTCATTAAAAGTAATTACTTACAGTGAATGTATTAAAATAACAAGTGCAACAAACCTGTGACTGGATTGAGCCAACACATGATTCAAAATAAACATCACATTGGCGAAGTAAATATTGTGAAAGTAGAGTCCAACAAGGCTAAGCGAAAGGTATGCGAAGCATGTAATATTATTGGCTTAATCAACAAACTAGCATGAACAGGAGAACTCATAGGGAGTTCGCGGAAAATTCGCATCATGTGACAAAACATGATTGGTTAATGTCATTAGCATGCGCCATTAGTAGGGTGTGGCTAATGAGTGCTCGTAAGTTCATGCAACAATAATATCAATATTTACACGTGAAATAACAAACTCTCACTGGCATCGTCATCATTATAGTATATCAATTAGCAAATAAAGCAAAGGATTCATTGTTCACGACGACCCTGCGGGACAGTTGTACTGAGAAGAAACAAACACGGTGTACACGTACGTTCTCATGTACGGGCTATGACAGCCACGCCTCTTTGTTTTGAACAGGATCGTTCTTAAATGGGATAGAGAATAGAAGATTTTTTCTTTCAACTGTAAGCCGGAAAGTATTAATTTAACTAACCTGACTGGTTCGAATGCATTCTTTATCTTACTTTTTTACTTTTGCAGGCATTTCCACATTCAGCAGTTGCCTGTTCTCAGATTCCATCTTTTTCTATCCTGCCAGTCTTCCTCAGATAGGGCTCTCCTTCTCATAGCTTTAGCTATTGTCCCTCTCCAGGTTGGCCTGGCCTCCCTGCCATCTTCTCCCTGGTGGTGACCAATTGAGCAGGCATTGTGGCCAACGTTGCTCCTCCATCCGCCGAACATGTCCATACCATCTCAATGCTCGTGCATCAATCCTGTCCGAAACTGGTTCCACCGCACCCATCTCCATTCTGATATACTCATTTCTTAGTCGGTCCAAACGAGTAACTCTCATACTCCGTCGCAGCCCATTCTCCGTCGCAGCCCATCCTCCGTCGCAGCCCATCCATTTCCATCGCATCAATCTTACTTGCCTCTCGTCCAATGTCCAACATTCCGAAGCAAATGTCAAAATACTTTCAACAACAACACGCAATATCATTTTCTTTGTTCTTCTGGATATGCGACAACTCCAGAATATCCCATTCAGAGACCTAATTGCCACTCTCGCTTGACTTATCCTATAGGATATATCCACATCACATTGGCCAGTCTCATCAATTAATGAACCCAGGTATTTAAACACATCCGACCAAACTAAAAAATCAAGTCTTCTCCTTGCTCATTCTTTATCGAGCTTTGAAAAAGTGCTCATGTTTCCCTGCTCTGAAGAACGGAAACTGTCAGATGATGTAAAATCTTACTTTACAGATCTACTGGTAGCATAAAGAACATACCAATCTCATGTAAAACTTATTGCATTATTGAGTTTTTAACCAATCACTTCTCAATTATGTCACACAACAAACAGTGACTACGTTACCTAGCAACGAAAGTTTGTAAGTAGGTACTGTGTGGGCCAACATGAATACAGCAAGGATGTGACATAATGGTATTATTCTAATAGAAATGTACTTAGTTTATCTGGCATTCGATAACACTGGTCAACATGATTTTTGTCTCATGAGTATCAATAGTTGTACTTAATGCAGTTTTTTATCATGTTTTCAAATATGTATTCGGAATTTCTCCATCACCCACAGTTTTCTTTTAATTTCAATTTCAATTAATGGATTTAAAAATATTTTTTTAATAAACGGCCATTTGTCCATTGTAAAATAAAAACTCCTAGAGCATTGTAAATGTGATGGAACCAAATGAGCTAACTCAAATGGTGCCGTTGCTACTGTTGTGCAAGTTCAGACTGTACAGACAGGCACAAACATGATCAATGATCATGCATGCATTCATTACAACGATGTCAGTTGTGAGAGAGCAGTGAACCAGTAAACACGTAATTGTGAGTGCATTGTGTCTGGATTATTGTATATTGTATATTACATATTTACAAATTAATTTCTTTTAATTTGTTGTTAGTTACAAAATGCCTAGAACTTGTTTAAATCATCCTAACAACTTTTGTTATATATGTGGTGAAGTGACGATCAAGTCCCAAAGGCAAAACCTTACTCCATTAGTAAAAAAAGTGTTATGAACTTTATTTTGGGTGTAAAGTGGGGGACCAAACAAGGACTTGGGCCCCACATATCTGTTGTTTATCGTGTACTAGGCTTCTCACTGCATGGAAGAATGGCACACGCCACATGCCATTTGCTATCCCTATGATTTGGAGGGAACCCAAAGATCACTCCTCTGAATGTTATTTCTGCTTAACAAACATTAAAGGGATTACGTCAAAATCAAAACATACAGTGGTGTACCCTGACTTGCAGTCTGCAATGAGACCAGTTCCACACAGCGAAGAATTGCCCATACCAAAGCCTCCAGAATATGTGACATTAGATGAAGAGAGCTCAGATTCCGATGGAAGTAAGGAAGAAGAAGAAACAGATTTTGGTGATACAACTTTTGAACAAAGCTGTTCATCTGAGCCTCATTTATTGACTCAAGAAGATCATAACGATCTCATACGAGATTTAAAATTATCCAAAAACCAGTCTGAAATGCTTGGTTCCCGGCTAAAAGGATGGAATCTTCTTCAAAAGAATACAAAGATATGTACTAAAGGCTATTTTTCTGAAGAAAATGGCTTAGTGTTTTGTAATGACATTTCTTCTCTTATGGAGACATTTGGTATTGAACATAACCCAACAGAATGACGCTTGTTCATTGATTCCTCCAAAGCAAGTTTAAAAGCAGTGCTTCTGCATAATGGAAATAAATTCCCATAAATACCTTTGGCTCACTCTGCTAGTATGAAAGAAACATATGAAAACTTTCAATTTATATTGGCAAAGCTTCAATATGCAGTGTATGAATGGAATATTTGGGGTGATTTGAAGGTAATTGCACTTATTCTTGGTCTGCAGCAAAGTACTGTTGCTTTTTGTGTCTTTGGGATAGTAGGGACAGAAAAAACCATTACATCAGAAAAGAATGGCCTAAACGCGAATAATTCATTCCTGGACAGGAAAATGTGAAACATGACGCATTGTGTAATCCTAAAAATGTGTATCTACCTCCCTTACATATCAAACTAGGATTGATGAAGAATTTCGTGAAAGCCATGGGCAATACTCCTGGTTTCATGTACTTAAAACAGAAGTTTCCTAAAATTAGTGAAGCAAAAATTAAAGAAGGTATATTTGTGGGTCCACAAATACGATCACTAATGCATGATAAGAAGTTTGAGGAACTATTGAATCCACTGGAGAAAGCAGCTTGGCAAGCATTCAAAAAAGTAACTCACAGTTTTTGGGGAAATCGAAAGGCAGTAATTACTGTAATATTGTCAATGATCTAATAACATCTTATAAAAATTTGGGCTGTAATATGTCCTTAAAAATTCACTTCCTGCACTCGCACCTAGATTTCTTCCCGGAAAATCTTGGCGCAGTGAGCGATGAGCACGGGGAACGCTTTCATCAGGAGATTTCAGCTATAGAAAAGAGATATCAAGGCAAATGGAATCCTAATATGCTGGCCGATTATTGTTGGACCATCAAGAGGGATTCTCCACAGGCGAAATATAGCAGAAAATCGTCATTTCTTACTTTCTAGGTGAGTCCGAATGTTCGGATATTGTGTATTTAAGAATGTAGAAAATATTAAAGTGTTTGAAATTATAAATGCCTGTCTCTCGGAAACCTTGCGTGATGGAGAAAAACTGATATCATATTTGAATTCAGGAGAAGAAATGCTATCAGAATCACATATTTTTCTTTCTGAGACAAAAAAAAGTTTCTTTTTTGTTGCCCAGTGTAATTCAAAATGCTGTATCATTCAAATAAACTTCATTCCCATCTAACACCCACAAATAAACATTAAAAAGTCTCAATTACTCTTCGTCATTGGATTTGGATGATTAGAAACCATGCTTTTAAAGGAAATGCATACTTCAATGGATTTCTAAGAATTACATATTATCTTTATTGTAGGCCCTCTGATTATGTTATAATTTTCACTTCCATTATCTTAGGTACCATGCTCCAAAAAAGGAAACATATCATAACAAAATTTTGTATTACAGGTATATAACTTAAATATTTCAAGGGTATAGATGTAATTCGGACTCCATAAATTATATAAATATATTATTTTAAAATGTCATTTCACAGATTGTATCCCTGGTAGAAAATGATTTAATGTGGTGTGTTTAACTTTTTACAGGGTTTCAAAAGAAAACTGAATGTTACAAAGGAAAAAATCTGCTGGTGAACTGTAACATTGAGGATGATTATGATATGTAACATGAATGCAAGCCAAGAGGCGATGAAGAAAGAAATTTACTCTTGTGGCAAGATGTCCAGAGCTTCGCAATGGCTAAATAAGTTGAGTATTTCAGATATCTTCTTCAGTTTCACAAAGTTCAACAACTGGATACTGGCAGGCATGTTGGATTTATTTCTGTGAAATTTTAGTGCAAACTAAAAAAGGGATTATCTGCCGGCGAGAATTATTCTCGGCTGATGAAGGTCTTTGTAAAACCTGTTTAGAGTGTTAGTTCTCTAAATATGATAGGCCTAATTCAAAATGTTCAGTTGACCTCTTTATACAGGAAACTTGTGTAGGCTACACATAAAGTTTAACAAAGCAATGCATTTTCATGGAGAATTCAAATTTAACTTATATGAAGACCTGGTAGGTGTTGAATACTATTCCAATCCAATAAGATTCCAGTTTTTAGGTGTATTTTCCTTACGATTAGAATCAATCTGAATCTCTGAATCCTCTATGAAATTGTATTGACCGCGGTTATGCTGCCCAAATACGGATGTAAACTTTATTGTTGAGCGTGATCCTGAAAATGTACTTGATTACTCAGCAATAACAAATGATGTTTTTATCTCTTCGTAGAGTCTTTCAAAGAAATTTGTTCACTACCTACAACACACTCCATTGCTACATTATGAATCATGATGTCTAACATGAATGCAGACAAAGTTGCCTTCCTTCATCCTATGCGGTAAGTGTATGTTATGATTTTTTTTAAACCTGTGATCACTCGCGCCAAAAACGAAAACATATCATAACGAAATGTTGTATTCCAGGTACATTACTTAAATATTTCAAGGGTATAGATGTAATTCTGACTCAATAAATTATATAAATAGCCTAAATTATTTTAAAATGGTATTATACAGATTGTAGCCCTGCTAGAAAATGATTTAGTATATTTGTGTTTAACTTTTTACAGGGTTTTGAAAGAAAACTGAATGTTAAAAAGGAAAAAATCTGTTGGTGAACTGCCACATTGAGGATGATTATAATATGTAACATGAATGCAAGGCAACAGGCGATGAAGAATGAAATTTACACATGTGAGGAGATTTCCAGAGCTACATAACGGCTAAATAAGTTGAGTATTTCATGTACTTTTTCAGATTCACAACCTTTAGCAATAAGGATGCAGGCACGCATGTTGGATATACTTTTCTTAAATGATTTTTTGAGTGCATACTAAAAAGGGAATCATTTTCCGGCGGGAATATCTCAGCTATTGAACGAATTGTAAAACCTGTTTAGAGTGTTAGTTATCTAAATATGATAGGCCTAATTCAAAATGTTTAGTTAACCACTTTATCCAGGAACATGTTTATACGTAAAGTTTAACAGAACAGTACATTTTCATGGAGAATTCAAATTCAAAGATTGTTTTCCTTGTGATTAGAATCAATTTGAATCTCCGAATTCTCTATGAAATTGTATTTCATGTGGCGATGCTGGCTTAAGGAAGGCCTAAAACCTCATTGTTAAACGTGATCATGAAAATGTGCTTGATTACTCATCAATAATAACTTGTTTTTATCTCTTCGTAGGTTCTTCTGAAGAAATCTGTCTACTATCTACAAACACTCTCCATTGCTACATTATGAATCATGATGTCTAACATGAATGCAGACAAAGTTGCCTTCCTTCATCCTATGCGGTAAGTGTATGTTATGATTTTTTTTAAACCTGTGATCACTCGCGCCAAAAACGAAAACATATCATAACGAAATTTTGTATTCCAGGTACATTACTTAAATATTTCAAGGGTATAGATGTAATTCTGTCACAATAAGTTATATAAATATGTTAGGTATGTTAAAATATAATGATAAAAATTTTAGCCCTGTTACAAAATGATGTAATATGGTTGTGTTTAACTTTTTACAGGGGTTTCAAAAGAAAACTGAATGTTACAAAGAAAAAAATCTGTTGGTGAACTGTAACATTGAGGATAATTATAATATGTAACATGAAAACAAGGCAAGAGGCGATGAAGAAAGACATTTACTCTTCTGGGGAGATGTCCAGAGCTACACAACGGCTAAATAAGTTGAGTATTTCATGTATTTTTTCTGATTCACAACCTTTAGCAATAAGAATGCAGGCACGCGTGTTGGATTTATTCTTATGAAATTTTAGTGCAAACTAAAATGGGAGTTACCTTCCGACGGGAATATCTCAGCTATTGAACGATTTGTAAAACCTGTTTAGAGTGTTAGTTATCTAAATATAATAGGCCTAATTCAAAATGTTTAGGAAACCACTTTATACAGGAACGTATACGTAAAGTTTAGCAAACCAATACATTTTCATGGAGAATTCAAATTGATATGAATACCTAGTAGGTGTTGAAAACTATTCCAATCCAATAAATTTCCAGTTTTTAGGTGTATTTTTCTTACGATTAGAATCAATCTGAATCTCCGAATTCTCTATGAAATTGTACTTCAAGTGGCGATGCTGCCTTAAGGAAGGCCGAAACCTTATTGTTGAAGATGACCATGAAAATGTGTTTGATTACTCAGCAATAATAACTTGTTTTTATCTCTTCGTAGGTTCTTCTGAAGAAATCTGTCTACTGCCTACAACACACTCCATTACTGCACTATGAATCATGACTGCACATCGAGTTGCGTTCCTTTATCCTATGCGTTAAGTGTATGTTATGATGTTTTAAACCTGTGATCACTCGCCCTATTGGATCGGAACTAACAACGTGCATATATTTTAATATGTTGCTTATATTTTGGAAGAGAAAGTTCTTTTGCTCTCACAACATCTGTGCTTCGCTTGTGCAAGTCAGCTGTGATAATATATCACATACATGTCAGCAGCGGCAATATTAATGAAGTGCACATTCATCCTGTGTATAAGAAGTAAGATTATGTTGTAATTGTAATTGTAATTGTATTTTATTCATCCAGTAACATCATTATACATGACAATGGATACGTCACAAATATACACAAAAAACACAATTTAAGATGAGATATGTACAAATCACACAGCTGTGCAACTAAAAAAAAAGAACCTTAGAATCTAAATAAGAAACAATATAAGAATAAGAATAATACCTCAAAATTTACAAGTGGACAGTACAATAACTATAGACAAACAGATACATTAAGATTTTAAATTAATTACATATTTCAATAAACTCGTTAATGTCATATGGACAGCAATTCAATAGAAATCTCCTTAATATTACTTTAAATTTCTGGCATGAAGGTATTTCCTTAATGTACGATGGTAATTTATTAAATAAGTAGAGACCGGTGTAGAGGAAACTTTTCTGGTAGGCATTAGTGTTATGCAATGGAGTAAAGAGAGCATGCTTATTTCTAGTATTGTACGAGTGTACATCCGAATTGGTTGAATATGTATGCAAGTTATTTTTCATAAAAATTAAGGTTTCATATATGTAGATACTTGGTAGAGGTAATTATGTTTAACTTTTTGAAAAATAGCCTACAACTAGTTGTTCTGCTAACTTTCATCATAATTCTAATCACTTTCTTTTGTAGTTTGAAGATTGTTATAGCATGTGATGAATTTCCCCAAAAAATAATTCCATATCATATTGTCTAATTTTATAATTGGAAACTGTGGATTCCTGTTTTGAACATGATGGAATGATAAAGCAATTGTTTTTCTTTGTTTATTACTAACCTATTCTTTAGCCGTCACGGTGGCTCATGCTTAGCGCGTGGGCCTGGCATGCTAGCGGTCCCGGGTTCAAACCCCGGGCCTGGCGGGCGTGTCATTCGTGGTGGACGAAGCCGTGACCTTTGGGGGTTTTTCTCGGGGATCCTCCCGTTTCCCCCTCTCATTCCACCAACACTCTCCATTTGATCTTCAAACCCCCCCCTCATAATCATCCCGTTTCCTTTCCCGGTTTCCGGTTTATCCTCGCCCCCAGCACCTGCTGTGGGCCTCTCCCGTCCTCTCCGTGGCTTGTGGTCCTGAAGTTGCTGGCTGGTGTGCTGCCAACCTGGGGGCTCTGTAAGAGGTACCGAGGCAGTGGCACACGTGGCATGGTAGAGGTATCTGTTGGATGTAGGGGAGTTCCGTGGGGGCTCGCGGTGGGGTCTGTTGACGAGGGACCGTTGGGTTTGCACATCATTCCATTCCCGGAGGTTGGCACAATGGGCCGCAAGGCCGAAGTGCTTAGGGTCGTCCCAACCCGCCTTCCACCCTTAAGGGGACAAATCAATCAATCAACCTATTCTTTTCAAACCATTCCAGAAGATTGTGAGTAGTTTCTGTTATATCTGAACTGTTGGTTCTCTGACAGTTTTGAAATTGATATTAATAATAATAATAATAATAATAACTATCACCAATAATAAGAACGAAATAATAATAAATTAATAATAACATACTAAAAGAAATTATATGTTAATGCCAGAATCATGCAAGATAATTAAGTTTTTTGAAATTGCATTTATTACTATGTTTTACAAGTTTTTTTTTTATTTATTTATTTATTTATTATTTTTTTTAAGTTCTGGCAACTATTTTATTTCTCCATACATAGCATTTATACATGGTTCTAAGTTTTAAAGGCCTTTCATGTAATCACCACCATAGTGTACAACATGTTCCCAGCGATGCGGAAGTCTTTGGATCCCGTTGACACTGCCTATTCTGTTGATGGTGTGAAGAGAGTGGTCAGTTGCCTGTAAATCATCTTCAACCATATAAAAACGAATCCTGCAAAGTGGCTCCTTCATCTTAAGGATTAGATCTAAGTCACAGGGACTTAAATCTAAAGAGTGCAGAGAGTGATAGAACACCTCCCAGTCCCAGCAATTGAACAGTTCAGACACAACTCCTGCTGTATGTGCCCTAGAGTTGTCATGCAGAACGATGGGTAGATTATCCATGAAGTGTCACCGCTTTTTTTTTAGAGCTGCTCTCAGATTGTTTTGAAAAAAATGAACAGTAGTACTCTGCAATAACATTCTGCCTTGGGGGAACGGTATGTTTTAAGATCACTCCATGTGATCACTCATGTTTTACAGGCAACCGACCGCTCTCTTCGCACCATCAACAGATTAGGCAGTGCCAACGGGATCCAAAGACTTCTGCATCACTGGGAACATGGTGCAATGGTGGTGATTACATCAAAGGCCTATAAAACTTAGAAGCATATACATCTATATTAATAAAAGGAAGTGTCTGTCCTCCGTCTGTCTGTCTTCCGTCTGTCTGTCCGCGATGCCCAGCGAAATCTACTCAACGCAGAGATCTGAAATTTTATACATAGGCGGACTAAAGGGTCGGAATGTGCACCTCGAAGCCGGAATTTTAATTTTCGCTTTAGATCGTGAGTTATGAGTGAAAAACGGGCAGAAAACGTGTATTTTTTTGCGATTTCGAAGCATCAGTTTCAGTAATATATTTCAATGTTAAATCAATTACAGCTGGCTTTGGCTATTTTTGTCATCATACCTCATAGCCTACCTTGGAAATAAAAGCATCGCGATCGCTTGATTTTGTAAGTCCATCGTGGACGATTCATTTGTTTAGAGTGTCAAGGCCCGCAGATATATGAAATTTTCAACCTACACGTAAGAAGGATATCAACATAGGCTTAATTATGGTCAAACATTGTTCGATTTGAACGAAACTCACTATACAGGGGTTTCCTGAGCCAAGGAACTGGAACCTGAGGTCGCTTTTTCTACCAGGGGACGCTACCTAATCGTGGAATACACTCCACGTGATTTAGGTGTTAATAAATATAATGATTTAACTATTATGCACTTAAGTATAGAAATAATTATCGCGGGGGAAGCCGCGGGCACATGTTATCTTATAATAATAAAAGGACGTGTTTGTCTGTCTGTCCGCGATGCCCAGCGAAATCTACTGAACGCAGAAATCTGAAATTTTAAACATAGATGGACTGAAAGGTGGGCAAATGCACCTCGAAGCCGAATTTTTAATTTTAGCTTTTGTTCGCGAGGTATGAGTGAGAAACTGGCAGAAAACGTGATCTTAGCGCTGTCGAAGCATCAGATTTCAGTAATACATTTCAATGTCAAATCAATTGCAGTTGGCTTTGACTATTTTTGTCATACCGTGGAAATAAAAGCATCGCGATCGCTTGAATGTTGTAAGCCCACGCTGGTCGATTCATTTGTTTAGAATGTCAAGGCCCGTAGACATATGAAATGTTCAACCTACACGGAAGAGGGATAATCAGCATATACCTAAATATGGTTAAACATCGTTCGATTTGGACGAAACTCACTGTACAGGGGTATTCTGGGCCAAGGAACTCGAATCTGAGGTCGCTTTTACCAGGCGACGCTATCTAATCGTGGTATGTAGTCCACGTGATTTAGGTGTTAATAAATATAATGATTTAACTATTATGCTCTTAATTTTTAATTTTTGAAATAATTATCGCGGGCGAAGCCGCGGGAACATGCTAGTATTCTATATGTGAAGAAATAAAATAGTTGCCACTACTAAAAAAATCAACCCTTGTATAACTGTATACGGACATCATGTCGAGAAATATTTAGGAAACAGAAAATATTAACACTAAGCTCTATATTCATCTTGGAAATACTGTGTTTTATAAAGCAACACATAGGACATTTATAATCAAACTCAGAAATACATGAATACAACACAAGAAACAAGTTGGATCTACACACACAATACTGCAGAACTGAAATCTGTAAACAAAACGTACTCATCTTAGGATCAAAAATTTATAATAAATTAGCACATTCAGTTAAAAATCAGGAAAATCCAACTAGATTTTAAAAAGAGGTAAAATCCTTTCTACTACTACATGCCTTCTATACACTAGATGAATTCATGTCGTATGATTTAGAATAAAAATTACATCCATCCCGCACCATCCCATCCATATCTATAGTCTTTCAGGCTATGTGTATGTACTGATCAGTGGCGGACGCAGAGGGGGGGATTGGGGGGATAGATCCCCCCCCCCCCCCGAAATTTGAAAAAAGGCTATATATGCACTCTAAGTGGCCAGTTTTATAAACTAATTGTATAATATGTAAGTTAATTAACTTTTTTAGTATTCAAATCCCCCCCCCCCGAAAAAATTCTGCGTCCGCCACTGGTACTGATTAATTAACTTGAAGTAACTTGTAAATATTACTGTTATATAAATGTGCATGTATGGGTGTGTGAGTGTGCATGAGGAACCATATAGGTACTCAGAGTGTATGAATGATACTTAATATCTAAGAGTTGACGTATCCTATATGATTTGTGTTCTATAATAATAATAATATTTATTCACCATTAGGAATTACAAGAATCCAAAGGCTTCGTCATACTTAAGAACTAAATAAAATATTGAACAAAACATAACTATACATACAGTACACATACAAAATGCAGACATTAGTCCATAAAAATAAATTTATAAAGTCAGTAAATTGGCGGAGATGAAATCTTGAGTACTATAGAAAACATGCTCCATAAGAAGATTTCTCACTTTAGTTTTGAAAAGTTTTTGACTGGTGTGCTTAAAAGAGTGGGGAAGTTTATTGTACAGAATTAGACCCGTGTGATTGATGAATTTTAAACTTCTGGAGGTACGGTGGGATGTGAGGTGAAAATCATTAATTCCTCGCGTGTCATGGTGATGGTGATGGGAGTTCTTTGGAAATTTCTGTTTGTTTGCATGTATGAAACAAACAGTCTCTAGAATAAAGATGCAAGGGACAGGAAGAATATTTAATTTTTTGAAAAGAGGCTTGGTATGCGTGCGGTTAGATACATGCATCATAATTTTGATAATCCTCTTCTGGAGTTTGAATATCCGAGTTAGATTGGGAGAGGTTCCCCAGAAAGGGATGCCGTAGGAAATTACAGAGTTGATATTGCCGAAATAAAGAGTACGGAGCAGTTCAATATTACAGAATCTACTTAAAATTCTCAGAGCATAAGTGAATTTACAAACTTTTTCAGCGAGGTGGGAGATATGAGTATTCCAGGATGACTTGGAGTCAACCCAAATACCCAGGAATTTAGAGGAAACAACTTCTTTTAAGCGAACATTATTAAACATAATTTGTAAGTTTGCGAGGGAGAAAGGGCAAAAATTTATGTAATTAGTTTTGGAAATATTGAGGTGCAATCTATTGTAATTTAGCCAAACCTGGAGATTCTCCAAGGTTTTGTTAGCTTTAGCTTGAAGCTGATCGCTGTCTATATCGGAAATTAGAATGTTGGTGTCGTCAGCATAAAGAATGTTCTTGGAGAGCGGTAGATAAGCCGGGAGGTCGTTAATGTAAATGAGGAAAAGTAGTGGGCCCAGCAAGGATCCTTGAGGGACACCACATGTCACCTGCAGAAGGTTTGAATTCAGGGAGTCGATTTGGACCATTTGCCATCTATTACTCAAATAAGAGGAAAACCAGGCATTTGCGGTTCCTCTAATACCATAATTACACATGTATATGATCAAAAGGATGAATAAAACTACTACTACTACCACTATTTCCTTTTACAAATGTTAAAATGGTTACATTGAATATTATTGTAAGTTTAATCCATGTGTTCGATTTTATTTAATAGCTATAAAGGAACAAAAACTAATTTTAGATGAAATCAGATGTGTGAGTGATGGTGGACTAAATGGGGTAACTATGCTTGCTTTTCTTTTTGAAAACCACAAATGCCCAATTGAAAGCTGGTCAATGAATTCGTGTGGAAAATGCATTATCAGTATTAATAAACTTCATTTTGAGTAAGAGGACAATAGAAATTAGGAGTTGTAAGAATAATTTCTTAGCCTAAACCCTCAAAAATCAATTAACTAGTGAAGTGAAAGACTATAAAGAAACGTGTATTGATTTATAAAATATAAAAATTACTGTAATTATGATAATAATAAGAAAATAGAAAATGAATTGAACTATTATTCACCAAGTATTTTATTATATTCACATTAACAAATAATCAGTTAGTTTAGAAAAACCTGGTGGCATATAAGATATTAATATAAACAATATTTAATAACGTACAGACGTTAAAATGTCGTATTAAACATGTGAACATTAAGGTTGTAAAGTCTTACAACTCCTAATCTGCATTATCAGTGTAATGATAGTAAAATCCAAGTAAGCTTATATTAAAAAAAAAAAAGGGAAGAAAATTCTAAGCTTCATACATTCCATCCGTGTCTAGCTTGTGAATGAAATCCAACGTGCTTCACAGATGTGTTCAGTTACATAAATAAATGTAACTTATTTTCCTCCACAAAGCATACAATATATAATGTTATTTGTCTACTATTAACACTGCACTCCAGCAAATTAAATTTGATAAATAAGTAACAGTGTTATTATGTCACTGTGTGTATACAAAGACAACCGAAATCCAGAAAGTATTACATTGACTAGGATCAAACTAGAATGGGATCAATTATAGTATGCAGTTACGTTCTCTTGGTATGGAGCCAAAGAGAAGGAGTTAATAAAATTAAAGAAGAGGATTCTCTGGTTTATTATTGCGATATTGAGGGTTTATTGAATTTCTTTATCACTTAAAATCCAAGTAAGTGGAGGTTATTTATAGATTCGTTTAGAAGTAGCATCAAAGTTGCATTTTTATAAAAAGGAAATTTGTTCTCAAGGAGACGTACAGAAATCTCAAAGCTCTGCTAAAATATGTGAACTATGAAAAACATTCTTGGATAATTCATTAAGATTAAAAGTAGTTTCCATGTTACTTGGTAAAAACAAAATTAAAGAGATTTCTCTTGAATTGCTCTCCTTACGATATGAACAAGTTTATTGAAATGTGTAAAGAACGGAAATCTGTAATGTATCTAGTGGATCTATTTTGTAAATTTGGTGTAATTTTTTTTTTTTACTCTAGAGTATTTTATAGCCTATATATTTTGCAAACGTAAATAAGCTATGTACTTTTTATTTTATATTTCTGTATATATTTGAGATGTATCTAATGCCATTTGTAATGACTAACCAGATGAATAAATACTACTACTACTACAACAATCCAGCTACACAAAAATGCCAAGTTTCATTTGTGAATGGGACAGCTGAGCCAAAGACAAGCATTGGAAAAAGTCAGACTGGCCCAAAAGAAAAACAGATCATAATAAATGTACCACGTGTTCAACGAAGCAAGATACTAGGCTATTACCTCCTCTGCACATCAAACTCGGATTAATGAAGCTCTTCCAAAAGAAGGTGACTGCTGCCAGTACTTGTTAACAAAATTTCCTTAAGTATCTTATGAGAAACTGAAAGAAGGGATTATAAAGTTAAGGAAAGGCAGTTAGTTTGAAAGTACAATGAATCCTACAGAAAAAAAAGGGCCCTGGTTTTGTTTAAAGAAGCTGTGGCCAACTTTTTGGGCAACAACAAACATCCAAAGTACAAAACCATAGTTAATAAACGTTGCAGAGTTTTATGAAATTAGGATGTAACTTAGGGTGACCAGATTTATGAATTTAAAAAACAGGACATTTGACAAAATTTGCCTTAAAAAAACAGGACAAAACAGGACACTTGAAGTTACAATTTAATATTAGATAACTTATTGCTATAAATGAGACTTCGTTGTCATCAATTATCGCCATTCTGAATTAAAAGTAGTCTTATGAATTCAAGCTTTGTCAATCTTTTTATGTCTGAAATTACATTTACAACTGCCAACAATTAAAATTGTTAATAATAATAATAATCTGCCATATTATAGAAATAGGATATTTGAAGAAATTAAATCGGATACATTGAACAGACATTTTTTGAAAGTTTTGGAAAAAACAGGACATTTGGCATCTTGTTAAAAATTTGTCGGGACACTGGGACAGTTAATGAAAAACAGGACAGTCCCGCTAAAAACGGGACGTCTGGTCACCCTAATGTAACATGAGTGTGAAGATGTCAGAGAAAAACAAGGACATGGAAAAGAGATACCAGGGAAGATGGCCGACTACTGTTTTATGCTTAAGAGAGATGGTACTGCTGAAGGAAGAGAAGTTTCAACCCACGTCAGAAAGACCTTGAAGCAAAGAAGAGGAAGTAAACTGTCATATATGTGTTGTGTTTTCGTCACAATTATAACATTTTTAAGTGAGTATACATCATTGTTCATTGTTATACAGTGCATTGTAATTTTATACAGAGTTACAAAGTACACAATTTTTAAATCAAACTCAAACATTATTTTTACCTGTTCAAACATTTTTTTTTTAAATTCAAAATCGAATTGTATAAAAACCTTATATGAAATCAGCATGAAAAATACTTCTAAAATCACATCACAGCCTTGAAACATCATACTAAAAATGTTAAAATGCTGCATAGAGTACATTTGAAAGTGAAAAAGAATCAGTGAATCAAAATAATACTATTCAAAGAGCTGTAGCATCAACTTACCTCTTATACATGGGATGAATGCGCTGCTTTATTAATAATACCGCTGCTGACACAGGTGATATCATGTTAAAGCTGACTTGCAGAAATATTGAAGCACAGATGTTGTAGAAGGCATTGCTAGAAAAACAACCTTCTCTTTCAAGATATAAGCAAGTTATTATGCACAATCTTTAATACCAATTTAATAGCACTTGTATATATATTTATAATAATCTCTTAAAAGAGTAGAGGACATGGAAAGACAAGAGATCTGGGACAGCTTTGCAAACAAAAGTTCTTTGAGATTCTACAAAGTAATCAAAACAGAGTGGGGAAGGGAGAAATATGTGGAATGTTGTGATAAGCATGGAAGAGAGGGATACGCATGGATGAGAACAGGGGTGATATATCTGAAAGGGTTATGGAAGGACAGAGACTAGTAAAGAGGAAGGAATATCACACTACTTAACGGAATGTAAAGGGGTAAGAAGGTGGAGAGAAGAAATTTGGGAGACAAAGTGGGATAAATTTCATAAGGAGATAATAATCATCAAGATGTTGAAATTCAGAGGAGAAGAAAAGACGAGGCATACAGGGGAGTATTTAGGAATAACGAGAGAGAAGTGGATGAGAAAAATTAAGAAACAGATCAAGAGTAAAATATTCAAGAGAGGTGTGGTAAGGTAATATAATCCCCAATCATACATAAAACCTAGGGGTATAGTATGAGGGGATTCTTAATGGGTAGTGCTAGACTTATAGATAAGACGGATAAAGTGGATGTAGTTAACTATGTATGTAAAAGTATGTGTAAATAAAATTCTAAATTCTATAATAATCTCTATATATATAAAGGCTTTGTTCTGACCGACTGACTTAATGACAGAGAATCAACGTAGAGCCTAAACTATAATAGGTAGAAACTTGGAATTTTGACAGTACCTTTGTTTCACAGTGTAAGTGCAAACTAAGAAAGGATTTTGAATTTTTCAAATATTTTAAATGCCAAAAATCAAATGTTTTAGAGGAAACAAAATACCTTTTCACACAAAATTAACAAATCCAAATCACAGTTCACTTGACAACAGTATTGTTGGCAGTCTTCACATAAGGCTTTGGAAATAAATGAAACGAGACTTGACAAATTAGAGAACTAAAGAATGAAATCCATGAAAATAATGCAGTCACATAACTTTCTCTACCCTGGACATAGAGAAAAACAATACGATGTATGGTAATATGTATATTATTATATCGCAGGTTTTTGGAGAGAGAAGTATGAAAGTGATATTGCATTTCTGTTTAATTTCATCCCCAAAACAGTTTTAAGGTAACATGAGAGTGAGAAATAAAATATTCCACAAAAGAAAATACAATTTCATGTTACCAGAATTTCTGTTTATTCTATTTGAACCCCTCCAGGCTTGGTGTGAAGAAGCAATGGAATGCAAAATTCTACATCCTCTATGAGCCATAAAAAGCTATATCAAACGTTTTCTGAGGGAATAGTTTGAGTGTGATAAGTCATTCTTCCTATTTCAAATTATAAATACCTATATAAGGACCGAGAATTTAAAAATCGAAAGTCCTTCATAAGTTACATTTCCAATTACTAACAAAAATAAAATAAAATAAAAATAAAAAAACAACCCGGGCGACATCAGGCCTTTTACGCTAGTCACTTATAAATAGAGAAAAAGATGTATGAATTAATGACATTGTGTTTTTTTGGGGGAATAAGTTTTAGAGTAGGCCTACTGTTATTCCACTATTTGTAGGGGGTCGGTTGCTGTGATGTGAAGTTGGGGCAGGGCCGGTTCTAGGTATTTTGGCGCCCTAGGGCACCCCCTAAAATGCAATCATTCTATTATTACCATTTGATTGAACATGGAATTTCACATTAAAATAAATTTAGTTTTGAACTGGCTTAATTTGAGAAAGGCTTGTATTTAGAACATATCTAGATAGTTTGGGGATTAAATAAAAATTAAACTTACAAGAAACTACATAATAGATAAGTTTATTTTCTAAATGGAAAGGTGAAGATAGACTGAAAAATTAATTGCTATGGCAAGGATTTGGGTACTAATGTATGGATGTGAGACTTGGACCTTTTCCCAGAAGGGAGCAGACATGATAAATATTTTTGAGAGAAAGGTACTACGAAGAATATACGGACCCATCAATGAAAACGGAACGTGGAGAATAAGAAATAATACTGAACTAAAACAACTGTATGGAACACCAATAGACATTGTAATTCGTCTGAAGAGGCTACAATGGGCCGGGCATGTGCACAAAATGCCAGAACAAAGGATACCGAAAAGGATAATGAAGGGTTCATTTGATGGGAAGAGGTCCCAAGGACGACCAAAAAATAGATGGGAGGATGCCGTTAGAAAGGATGCTGAACAGCTGCTAGGAATCAGAAACTGGAAATCGGCGGCGGTGGATAGAGAAGTCTGGAGGAGAAAGATTGGGGAGGCCAGGGCTCGATATGGGCTGTAGTGCCATATGATTTTTATTATTTATTTATTGTTAATTTACACTGCAATTGGGCATTTGCCCGGTGGCAGTGGTTGTCAAATACATATTAAAAACTATTTCAGATACCCATACTAATAACAAAGCCTCACCTAATAGACAGGCAAGGAAATTTCACTAAAAGTTAAAGACAAGTTAAAGAAATAGATATGAGATAAAATACATGTCAACTTAGATAAAATGCATGTAACTAAAATTATTACATATCAATATAAATAAGTACAAATAAGTACAAGCCAAGTATTTAAAGAAATTAAATAATACATGCACATCATAAAGACAAGAATTAAACACATTTTATCTTTCTTTTAAAGGACCCTAAGGTCATGAAAACCTCTGCAGGGAGTTTGTTCCAATCGTTTATTGTTCTATTTAGGAAGGAAAATTTGCCTACATCAGTTCTTTGTATAATAGTCTTAATCTTGTACTCATGATCGTTTCTTCCATAGTAAGTTGGCTTTTCTAAACGTGCTGAAATATCACTCCATGCTTTTTGTCCGATATATGCCCTGTATAGTGAACATAACCTGGCTTGCTTGCGCCTAGTTTCTAATTTTTCCTCATCCTGATGATGATGATGATGGCAAGGATTTGAACCAGGATCTTCGGTTCTCCTTGCTGCTGCTCTTACCAACTGAGCTATCACGGCAAGATGCTGGCACAACATTAAATTCTCCAACTGACTCACATATCCTCAATATGAGATACCAACCCAGTGGCAACTTACAAACTCGTAAGTGCTTTAAGACCCGGGCTTCAAAGTAAACCACTAGTAGGTCACTGTGGAATTAACATTCTATACAGGGGTTTTCTGGACCAAGGAACTCGAATCTGAGATCGCTTTTAACAGGCAACGCTATCTAATCGTGACATGTAGTCCACGTGATTTAGGTGTTAATAAATATAATGATTTAACTATTATACTCTTAATTTTTAATTTTTGAAATAATTATCGTGGGCGAAGCCGCGGGAACATGCTAGTGTATTATATTGCTGATGTGTAATGGTAATGGTAAACCAACTTGGTGTAGATCTTGAATGAATGCTGATATGTGCGGGTTGCGAAGGCAACCAAACAATACATGGTGTAGATTTCCTCACTGATCACACTCGCATATGGGCGAATGTATTCTTCCCATTCGATGTAGGCATTGGGGTGTTAATATTATTACAGTTAATTACTATTGGCATTTTAAATTTCAATTTTGAAATGAGTTATGTCACATTGCTAAGATACGGGAGGACACACATTGCTAGGATATAGACAACAATAACAGAATTTATCAATGAAGTTTATAATAGGGATGGTAAGGGCAACTATTTATTAGGAATCTTTCCTGATCTGTCTAAGGCTTTCAATTTAATAAATCTGAAATTTGATTACCAAAAGTGGAATTTTATACCATTAGAGAAAAGCTTTAGATTGATTTAAGTCATATTTATGCAATAGAGAGCAATTTACTGACATAATAACATACTATGACCACACATGTAAAAAAATTCAGTCAGATGAGGACAGAATAAAGAATGGCGTGCCACAGGGAACAATATTGGGAACTTTTTGGATCATTCTGTATAGTAATGATATTCCAAAAGTAGAGAACAATCAATCACAGATCATACCTCAATTTTAGCACTGGAGGGATAACATTACATGTCTAAATCAAAGCTCAAAATATACTTTTTCTCCAAGGGTCACCCAGGAAGTAAGTTCTGGTTCTGTGCAGCGAAGTATGACCAGCTCAGTTGGTAGAGCGGTGGCATGGATAGGCAAAGGTCCTGGGTTCAAGTCCTAGTGTCAGAGGAATTTTTCTCCTATAATATTCTCATATTTTACAAGTGTTTGAAACAAAGTATGACAATTATTCACTAATTTTTTAGGATTACTTCTTTTTCTGAGGATACTGACTGTTTCAAGTTTAAGAAATAAAAATTTTACAAATAAAACCTGATTAAAACATTGTCAATTCCATGCCATGGAGTCAGAAACAGTGTTTCTTATTTTTGAAGGGTTAGATGGAAACAGGGGCGTATTCAGGGGGGGGGGCTGAGGGGGCTGCAGCCCCCCCCGAAACGTTAAGGGTATATATACGTGAACAACCACAAAAAGATAAAAAAAATGCAGGTTCTAAAATATTAAAATTTTACAAGAAAATGAACTCAGAAGTGGACAAAAATTACAGAATCCTATAACAAGGTTTACTAGAACATAACTAGCAGATAAAAGCATAAAAAATTGACCAAATTTATTTTAAATTACACGTTTTATAGAAGCATGAAAAAAATTAATTCAGATGCACTTATCACTCCCTTATAGGCATAACATTTTTCTGGTTTCTCTGACGCCTTTTATTTTTTTAATACATATAATGAACATATTTTTCTACAAAGTAGACTACCTTTATACAGCTAAAGTTATTATTTTTAATGCAATTAATTTTTATATATCGCATATAAAATATCTTGAAATTTGATCAATATTTCATTACACATTTTCTTTAATTTTATACCTATGGGCATCATTGTAGTCTACTTTATGCATATATGCATGTAAAATTAGTGTAAAAAAATTCAGCCTTCTATCTCTAATGGTTGTGGAGCTACCTAACAATATGTGTGTAAAATAAGAGTTACCGGGAAATTCAATTTTAAGTAAATAGTGAATTTCTCATTTGACCTTTCTAAGGGAGTGGTTCAGAGCATGTAAACATATTTAAATGTCCATTTAAATGACACAAATAATTTTTAAACCTACTTAAACTATATATCAATGGATGCAGAAAATTCAGCACAATTTTTTAGTGCTATAAACAAAAAAACATAAATTTCAAAATAATTCACGTACATATACCCTTAAGTCATGCTAATATGTTGCACATAAGGGCACTTTAATTTCTCAGAAAGTAGACAGTTCAATTGCACATTTTGACTTATAAAAGATGAAATGCGTTATTCTAACGTGTTCAGTATAATTGTGTGTGATAATTAGGGCTCAGAGGTTGATGATATGTCATCTCTTTTCTGAGACATCACAGACAATGCAGGATGTAGTATAAGTTCGTCTTCCGTCAAAACGAACAATAATACCTTATCATATTTTGCATTTTATTTTCTACCAGTCATTTTTAGGAAATTTTCATTTGTTCGTTACATTTTTTCCTATTTTGTCTTCAGAATGAACTTTTCCACCATTGTACACAAAGCAATCTCGTATTTCATTAATATAATGAACATAATATTAAAGTAGTCAAATAACATACTTAAAATATTGTCCTTTGTTTATTATTATATTAATATGCTACTGTATATTCTCTTTTTAAGATATATATTTAGAAATATTGTCATATTTTAAATTTTTCATGTCATATTTTCATAAATTTAAGGTAATTTATAGGTCATTTTTAGGCGTTTTTAGATCATCAACTTCTGAACCCTAGTGACAGTAAAGTTAGGATTATCACAGCCCCTCCCGAAAATAAATCTTGGATACGCCCCCGGATGGAAACGTACCAAGACATAAATATATTTTGGAAAGGTGAAGTCAGAGTGAAAAATTGTGACGTTGTTAGAATTTAATGTTAAACCAACAAGTTGCCATGGTAGCTCAGTTGGTAAGAGCAGTGGCATAGAGAGCTGAAGATCCTGGTTCAAATCATGTCTTTGGCATTGAATTTTTCAGTCTGACTTCACCTTTCCATCTTTGCCTACACATGGCCAGTGTGAAAGAATTATCATTTCATAAATATATTTTGCTTCTTGCTTCAAGGACAGTTGGTTTGGTTATAATAACTTCAATGGGGACAGACAAAACACATCTTAGACTCACTTACACTACAGCTGCTTTCGTGACAAAGCATACGAAGGTCACCAACCTGTTCAGGAGAAAAAGTGGATATTGTTTTCTATCTCATTTGTGACACACAGTTAATAGGGTTTTACTACAATCAGTGGCTATCTAGTGTTAAAGGAACAGTTACAAAAGAATTATTTTTTCCAAATATTGAATCCCAGCTTCAAAGCAAAATTGAACCTGAATTTGTATTAACACAATTCTTGTCAGGTCATGGAATTTTTGACTCTTACTTTGAAAGGTTTAATATTATAAGGGAGAATGGTTATTTATGTATTTGTAAAGAAAACCAGACCGTAGAACATCTACTTTTTGATTGCCCACTCTTTGAAAGGAAAAGATTTTCTTTAACAGGACACTTAAACTATTGTGGTGTTAATTATGATAAACCACTCTTAAAATTTTTTAGCAAGGATTGTTGTTGTAGAGAATTTCACTATTTCATATGTTTTATATTTAAGAGTTTACGATAATTTTATTTAAACTTTAGCAAAACAGGCTACTCTAGTATACAAGATAACAGGTATATTATAAATTGTAATTGACATAAAACTATAGCCCTAATGTACCTTATGGTGAAATAGGGCTAAATGAAATTGTATATTAAATAAATAAATAATAATAGGGTTTTACTATCAGTTTACTTGACTGTGATGAGCTGTGAATCTTGAAGAAAGCTGTTTCATTATAAGAAAAAATGGGAACTGGTTAGTGGTTGGAAGAAATTGTGAACCTAAGTTCACTAATGTGAGGGAAAATCGAGAACAAGGATTTTAGGCAAAATGGTAATTTATGCCAAGCACAGGTTTTCCTTCCACTGAATAATAAAAGACCCTTGAACCAAACATAATACATCACAACTATAAACAACAAAATAATATTTCATAATAAAATAAATAATAAAAAATAATAATAAAAAGAATTATAGAATTGGGAGTATGGGACTTGTGCGCGGCATAAAATACCATTTTCCCAGATTTTACATACAGGAGATAATAACTTTGTTCATTCTTGTGTCCGACTTTAGTGCTGTGTAACAAATATTTGAATAAAAACACTTTCTTCAACGCACTTTATTTACCTTAGTAAACACACAAAATCACACCCAACATCAGTTTTAAATAACCAACTCAATTTCAGATCACACATGCTATTTGACACATTAATACACACAGGCAGTCAAACCAAACCCCCATCACCTACCCCCACCTCCACTACACCCCCACCATAACAGACACCCTCACAAACACCTGCTCCAGAGACCTCAGTTGACACTCTGCTGATGATGCAGGAACACCACCTGCGAAACGGCCGTCCAGAAGTTTACTAAGGTAAATAAAGTGCGTTGAAGAAAGTGTTTTTATTAAAAAAAATAATAATAATAATAATAACTTTGTATTGTGGGAATTTTGTAATACAAGGATTGAATGGAAGAGGTGTGATGCTTGTATATATATATATATATATATATATATATATATATATATATATGTATATAATAAAAAAAAATAAAAATTTTAAATCTGATGTGAAATTCCCATAATTTCCTCTGCCGAAATGAAAATTTGTCTCTTAGTGTCGTATATTATGTATGCCGTTCTCTTTACGTAAAATGGTTGTAAAAATGAAGAAAATGTTGTTACCCCAAATAGTACACAACCCAAATAAAATCTGAACAATGCACTCACAAAACTTTCTTTACCCTAAGCATGGGCAAAACACCTTTCTCACTTCACATTCTGATATAGAATAAGAGTTAGTTCTTTACAAGGAAAGACTAAGTTTCTACAACAGTGGATGTCTTATAACTACCCTTCAGAGAAACTTTTAGAAAAAATGTTTCAAATAAAAGTTTTAGCTCTTAGCATAAGCACCAAAAATATAATAGAATAATTGCAATTTGAGTTGAACTTAAGACACTTATGCTTCACTTACCAACTTTTTGGTAGAACATGTCCAACGTGTTGGACACGTAGCCGAGGATGGGGACAAGGGTCCTTGAAACATGTTCTACCAAAAAGTTGGTAAGTGAAGCATAAGTGTCTAAGTTCAACTCAAATTGTAATTATTCTATTATAGTTGCTTCACTGTTTATGTTCCATCATTTTTTAAATACCAAAAATATAACTTGAACAAAACTTTTAGAGCCGGATGTTCATTGCCACGTTTACTTGAGCCCGCCATTCAACCCTATTCTGTGCTAACTCCATCCAACCATCCCTCACAAATCCTACTTCCCATAAATATATCCAAATATTGTCCTCCTGCGTACGTCTAGGTCTAGTTCTGTAGAACTATACGACATGTACTAGTAACTAATGCATATTATTCCTTGAATGAATTTAATCCAAATAACTTCATACTTCAATAATATATTTTTTTTATTTTTAACCCTGTTAATAGTTTTTAATAGATAAACTTGACATACATTTTTTCTTGTTAGAACAAGGGATCGACTCGAACTTAATCTCTCCAAACAACTATAATTGTAACTTCCCTGAAGCGAAGCATTTTGTTTGAAAATTTATGACAATGTTCAATAGGAACTCTACTATGTAGAACCTCAATGAACAATAAAGATTATTATTATTATTATTATTTTCCCTTCGGGTCTCCCAGTAAATATTTTTGAGATATGTCTTTATGTCTTTCCTCCCCCATGCGCGCAACATGTTCAGCCCATTTCATCCTCCGTGATTTAATTACCCTTGTTATAGGCCTATCCAGTGAAGAGTACAGGTTATGAAGCTAGTCGTTATGCAGTTTTCTCCAGTCCCCATTTTCATCTCTCTTAGGCCCAAATATTTTCCTAAGCACCAAATCTTTCACACAGTTTCTATGGCAAACGTCTTGCATAAAAGGTTCATGTCATAGCCCAAGCAGTTATACTATTTTCACTTTAAGTTCAAAGTAGATGTAAACAAACTCTAAAGTACCACTCCGCCGAGCATGTGACAAACCATGTGGAGTTTTACCCGCCACGGAATGAGGATTTGTGTGTATTCCAGTGTTCTCAATAGTACTTTTAAAATATTTTTTATGACATGCACCATTGTTGAAAAATGTGATATTTATTTTGAAAAGATCGATACATCTGTACAAAATTAGGCTTAATATTAGTATTTAAGAAAGTCATAAACAGTTAACAAGAAGATATTAACGAGTATAAAAAATTACTCTCAGTTTGCAATGTTGGCTGCCCACTTCAGAGGCGTTTCCTTGTTGAATTCATTAATTTCTGTTTGTAACCGCCCCAATCCTATCAGAGCTGTAAGTTACATTTAACTTTTGACGAAATTTCTAGCACACGACTTTCTTGTCCTCACGTACGTGTTGTAAAACCGATATAAATAAATAAATGAACGCATATTCAGCAGGTCTTACCAAGTTATTGGGAAGGGACTGTGGCAAGCTCATTCCAAGATGGCGTACTTGAGCATTCACACAGCTGTCGTAAACGCCTACAATTTACATCTGTTGTAACGGTTTAATTAGTTCACTTAGTTATTATGCGTCATGAAAACCTGATCAAATTAATTTTGTTTCATATACAGATCTGCTTCAGAAACGTGTTTTTAAATTTCTCTGCACGAAAATAGCTACAAAAAGGTACGGTTTGAACCGAACTATTTTATTAAGAGCAAGAGTATGCATACAAAGCAGCAAACGTTACAGTTCGTCCACTAGCCAATGAGGCGCTACCTTGTCACGTGGCTTTGTTTACATCTACTTTGAACTTAAAGTGAAATTAGTATAGTGTGAGAATTGTAAACAAAATCATCAGAGCCATTTGTGAAAAAAATCACCCAAAAATTCTTACTTCAAAATTTAAGTATGGACTTTTCTGACTCTAGCAGCATGAGCAAGACTTGCATATCTCTTGTGAATCAGTATGCCTAACGGTTTCCGTCTGCGTGTGCACTTAGTATCTGTGAGCGTTTTTCCATTGTTGTTGTATCGTATCCATTGAGATCTTTCAAAGATAATGTGAGGGAGCAGCACGTCTGGGTAAAGTTTTGTTTCAAATTTGGGAAACTGCTGTAAATTGCCCAAGGGTTAATTTCAATCTAAGTTCAGAAAAGCATTGTCTGCAAATCTGCAAGGATTTTCTGAATCAGCATCATGATGACCTAAATGTACTTAATAAATTTCATTTTTTCTTTCTTTGAGGGTTGAAGTATTAAGGAAATTAGTGATTAATACTTCGCCTTATACCCTCAAATAATGATAAACCAAAATCGCAGTTAGCCTCAGATATTTTATTACTAGATTAATATAGTCTGTTCTGAGTTGTGAATCATACTAAAAATACATATGCTAAAAAGAAGTACACATATTTACATCATCAATTAAAATACTATTTACATTATCACAGAGTTAAATATTTCCAAATTCATTCAAATCTATTTACATTTAAAAACATATACTTAACCTGTGTGCAATTATTAAAATTAGTATGTAGTCAAGAATGTGTATAATCTGTTACAAGCAGATTATTATAGAATGTAAAATTGTTTTATTATAGTGCCTATTTAACTGCTAATTGAAGTAGTCAATGTTGGAACAAACACAGGTTGATTTATTAATAAATTTCATTGTCCAATGAGGGTAGACTTGTAAGTTTAGTAATAAAATGTCCACCTTATACCCTCAGTTATATAAAGAAACCCACAGTTTTGTCATAAGATTTATTGTTAAAATTAAAATGTTAAAAACAGGTCTTTGGCTTACTAATGGCCGGTTTCTATAAACTCGCGAATTACCTATGGGTAAATTATCCCATGAACAGAATTTACACAAGGAAAACTCTTACGAACAGAAATAATTTAAAGATAACGATCACACACAGTTTTGGCAAGTTTCTAGATAAAAGTCCACTGGGTAAATATGAAAATGAGAGAAAAAATGTTTCTATAAACTAGGGCTAGATCTTTCCAAGGGTAAATCTTTGGGTTAATTTATCCTTTCATGGATGGCTGGATAAAATTTAACCTCTCGTAGGATAAATATGGCGGACGTGCATGGATTGCAGTACCTGTAAAATACAGTTTTAGAAGTGCTGAGATGATCTGTAATGTTGACTTTGTTTCTCCGTAATAGGATGGACTTATCAGAATTTATATACATATTTCTTATTGAAATTTTCATGTACCGTACATTGTCGCTAATGACTGTATTTGCCGGTATTTGGTAGCACTGAGTGTGCAAACATTGCAAACTAGAGTCGTACTTCTCATTTTCCCTTCCTCCTACGCATTAGATCTCGACAGTAGTAGTATTTATATGAAGATAATGTTCTTCCGAACTAATTATTATGATATATATTGCAAAACCATGTCTTGACTTGCAGTAGTGGAATCATAGGCTGAAACAATTACATCTCCGTTATTCAAGATGTGTCCTCAGTGTTCACCGTAGCTCATTGTCAGCGTGCTGGATTACGGTTCAAGAGGTCCATTGTTCGATCCCCGGCATGGTAGTATATATTATTTTTTATTTCCTCATTATACCATTAGTGCTCTGGTGGGTGATTCTGGAACTAAGTTGTCCATTGGATAATTTACCCATAGGTATTTCGCGAGTTTATAGAAACCGGGCATAAGTGACTTAAAAGCATTAAAATATTAATTCTCAAATAAAAATAAATAAATAAAAATATTTTGAGAATCGTCAGAAATAAAATGTCTTATTAATGATACACTAATAATTGTCATAAAAACTCAGATGTTCACTGTAGTATACTTAACACTGGTGCTTGCATCATCTTTCTAGCCATGCAATGAAGAAGACTTTTGAACCATCTTGTGTCTGCAATACATGTCTGAAATACAGAAATAGCTGAGTGTGATTAATGGAGCCTGGATTAGTATGCAAAATGCATGTTCTTTTTTATACATTTAAAAGTATACGTAAATGACATATTTTGTAACTATCACTTTTCCAGACAATTTGATCAGTACTTGTTAATGCATATAAATGTATATTCCATGGGAAAATGCTTATTTTAAGTTTTAAATGAAAAAAGTGCATGTTCTACTCTTAAATGTGGTATAAATTATATTTCCCCTTTACATAGTTAATAATTACTGATACTTAATAAAGTGTTTGCAACCAGTCTATTATTTATTTTATTTATATGTTTCTTTATTTATAAACGGATGGATAAGTGGGTGGATGTAATTATGTATGTACTCCGGATTCTCTGGAGCTTAAACTGAAAATTGAATAAGCAGTCCCTCGAGCACCGAAGAGTAGTCTAATGACTTCCTATTGATGGCAAAATAACCACAACAAGGTTAATAGTATAAGAAGTTAAAACAACAAATAAAAAGAATAACTACCAGTGGATGCAGTTTATTGATATCACAACGTTTCAACCCTCTCCTTCGGGTCTTCATCGGGTGACTGGAGTGGGTCCAGTCACCCGATGAAGAGCCGAAGGAGAGGGTCGAAACGTTGTGATATCAATAAACTGCATCCACTGGTAATTATTCTTTTTATTTGTTGTTTTAACTTCTTATTCTGTGACGTACAGTGGAAAACCGGACCATCATGCATAGTATATTAAGGTTAATAATGTTGATTTCTCTAGTCACCTCTGCAGATTGCTTATCTCCTTTCTCAAATCTTACTGTTGTTTGGTCTATCGATGACTATAATGTCAGCTCTTTTTGTAGAGATACAGTGAACCTCTTCAGACCTAACATAAGCATGTAATGCTGTACAGCAAAAAGACTTAGGTCTACTTTGTAAGAATCCTTGTGAAACACATTCTGAGAGTATACGGCAGACCCCAGTACCCATACAAAATAACATAACCCTTAACAAGAACGAAATAATAAAATAATGAGCTTACGAAAATTTAATCCTTTGGAACATGGGAAGAGGAAATTCTTTAAAGGATATACAGTGGACTCTTAGTAATTCGAACTCCAAGGGGAATTAGAAAAATATCAAAAAAATATCAGAAATTATCCAAATTTCGAATTAACCAAAACTGCGACTTTTTAAACGAAAATACCGAAAAAATGTTAAAAATAAACTCATTGCAAAAAATAATAATTACTGTATAGTGAATCTTAGCTTAATGTCTGCCATCCTGTTGTTTTGATGTTAAACGAAACCATTTTTTTCCGCACTAAAACTGTAACCCTAATTGTAATAAAGGAACTGGTGTATGCTCCACGCTTTGACATTTTCAAACACAGTCACATTTGGAGGATAGAATGAACACTAAAATTTTCACAGAAGTGTTGAATCCCTCCAAGACTTTAGCAGAGGGGGTGAACTTCGCATTCCATTGAACATCTATTCAGCAGGAGGAAGATAACGGTGGTTAAAAATACACTTTAGTACGGTACCTGCTGGCTGCTAGTGACTAGGGTTCTTCAGCGAAATAGAGAATTGTTGTGGAATTCCTGGAAGCAATGAACTCTTGGAATCCTTACAACATTAACATGATAAAAATTTTGACTTCGATTTATCCAAATTAAGCTTAAAAAATTTGAATTAATTGCAATTTTTTAACACACATTTATATAGGAATTTCAAGGGGAATGAGTATATATTCGAATTATACAATAGGTTTGTTCGCAAAGCAAATCCGTGACCGCTTGAGAATTTGTTGTACTGCGCATGTCCAGTCTGTAACTTACCCGTGATTTGCACTTTGCGAACGGTTACAAGAATTTGGAATCGATAGTTTCTGCGTTTAATCGATATGATATGCAAATAAAATATATATTTCCCTTTGACATGTTATAAATGCAATATACATCGACAATATAATCTATATTTTGGGAAATTTTTAATTATCTTCCATTATTCATACATATAAGTAGCCTATGTTTATAAATCTGGCGCAATGTTATAGGAGGGAGGAGTCAGGCGCGTGAAAATAGGTTACTGCGCATGTCTCTGATAACAATTCATGCTAGAGCCTGCAAACTTTTCTTATAGTACAGAAACTGTCCGTGAGAGCTTTGCGAACAGAAGATTGAAATCAGAATCACGGATTCTCGCTTTGCGAACGCGTGTGGAGAAAGAGCGCATGCGCGAACGATATGTTCCTGGTTTCTGACTGCTTTGCGAACAAACCTAATATTTCGAATTATCCAACGTCGAATTAACCAAGTTCGACTGTAATACTGAATTGGGTCTAGCACGTATACTTCACTTTTTGTATAAATACCTGAACTAGTTTTGAAGACCATCGTCATTCATAATCATCAGATTAACACCAACTGCCGGCTAGACGTTTGTGTTGCCCCCTCGGGGAAGTTTACTGCATTTGGCGATGAGACACTCTTCTGTTGGGATGTCGAAGTTCATGAGATGTTCTTTATGTTTGTGGATGAATATCCTCTCCCAAACCAAAAGTTCCTTCTAGCCTTCGACACATTTTATTAATATTGGATCCTGATAGCAGGGCCGTAGCAAGGTCCTTCTGCGCCCTTGGCGAGTTTGACAAATCTGCGCCCTCCAAATGAACAATTTTTTTAAATTTCTGTTAAACTGATTTTCTTAAATTCGCTTGCAGAAGGGTTTTTTTTTTGGTCCCATTTCTTTAAAAAACCACTGCCTAATAGACAAAAACTAATAATGTAGACTAAGTTATGATGGTCATGGTAGTTTTAGTTGGCACATTTTTTTACTGAAATCATTCTTACCTATACAACAGAAGCAACGCCAACATCAACAAGAGACGAAACAACACAAACATTAATATTGTTTCACTGTTTAATTTAAAAATAGCTTAGTTAAAAAAATACAATAATAATCAGAGCCCGGATTCTAATGACATGTCATCTTTTTAATTGATGCTGCATAGACATTGCCAATTTGTAGATAAATCATAATCATGGCCTCTAGATTATAGAAATGCATTTTTATTAGGTCATTTTTTGACATTGTATGCAATTTTATATTTTTAGGGCATTTATTTCGTCCCCAGCGGAGCTGTCTTTGATGTGTTTGTTTAATGCAAGAAGGACACACTCTATGTTGAAGTGTTGTCATGTCTCAGTCGGAAACTTGAATCAAAGGAACGCCAAAATGTTGTATTACATTACTGTTGTTATTAGATTGACTTGGCACCAGAGTCTGCCACCTGCTATTTGAGAGTGCAAACTACTGTTTACCCTCAATAAACAATATAATCCGGCAGACCGCAAAACGAAATGCCGAAGTTTGACTCGCCAGTGCCTCAGTGCCAGTATAAATTTCCGTAAGGAAAGAATATTCACAGCAAAAATCAAAGTTTTTTAGACCTACAACATCCTCTCTGAATTTAAGGTTTTAACAATTATGTACAAATTATTCTATAATTTTGTGTGTACAATAATAATTATTTATAAACAAAATATCAGTTTTTAGGTCATTCTTTATAATTATTAAATCAATTTTTTTTTAATTTTGGGGTCATTTTATAGGTCATTTTTCAAACAATTTTAGATCATCAGAATCAAGTACTTAAATTAAAAAAGGCAATCTACGGGCTTAAACAATCTTCGAGAGCATGGCACAGGAAAGTGGATGAATGTTTGTTAAATATTGGTTATAAGAGATCTAAGATAGAACCATGCATGTTCACAAAAGTCAGAAATAATTTGAGGACTATTGTTACACTTTTTGTGGATGATTTTTTTATTTTTTCAAATGATTGTAAAGAAACAGAATATTTGAAAAATGAATTAGCTAGCCATTTCAAACTTAAAGATTTAGGTGAAATCAGAAAGTGTCTTGGTGTCAATGTAAGTGTTAATAAGTCTGAGAAAACTATCACATTGAACCAGTCTGATTATATTGATCAGGTGTTGCAAAGATTTAACATGAGTCAATGCAAACCCATTCAGACTCCTATGGAAACTAAGTTGCATGTATCTAAGGGGGAAAACTATGTTGGAAAATTCCCATATCAGCAAGTTATTGGTTGTCTAATGTACTTAGCAGTTCTAACCAGACCTGATATTACTTATGCAGTTGGATTTTTGAGTCAATTTAACAATTGCTATTCTAGAGAACATTGTGCATATGTAAAGCGTCTATTGAGATATTTAAAATGTACTAAAAATTACGGTTTGAAGTACACTGCTGATGGAAATTCAATATTAGAAGGATATGTAGATGCAGATTGGGGTGCAAATGTTATGGATAGGAAGTCATATACAGGATATTGTTTCACTTTATCTGGTTGTGTAATTTCTTGGGAAACTAAAAAACAAACTACTGTAGCCTTGTCTAGTAGTGAGGCCGAATATATGGCTCTTACAGAAGCATGTAAAGAAGCTGTTTATTTGAGAAACTTACTATATGAAATTACACAAAATTTGTATACCATTGATTTGTTCAACGATAATCAGAGTGCACAAAAGCTAACTATAAATCCAATGTTTCACAAGCGTACAAAACACATAGACATTAAGTTTCACTTTTGTAGAGAATGTGTAGTAAATAAAATTGTAAATGTGAAGTATTTGCCTACAGCTGAGATGCCAGCTGATGTATTCACGAAGGCTTTATGTGTTATGAAACATTATAAGTTTTTGGATGTATTAGGTATTCAAAGATTGTAATATTTTTGTATATCCATATTGTTAGATATAGTGGGGGTGTTAAAGGTCTAATATCTACACAATATGTTACTAGTGCTGCCATCTGTCTTGCATTGTCGGTAGACATGTTTGTTTGTCTTTTGTCTCTAAATAAAATTTAGTCTGTGCCACTCGTCAGTGGGAATACGTTGTTTTATTATAAATTTTAATGTACATTAATACATTGTGTGATTAAAAAAACTAAACATTTTTAAAATAAGAAATTTTAGTTCACACTTAATTTATAATAAAATAGTAATAGCAAAAGGAAATGAGATCTGCGCATTCGGCTTTTTCTGTTGTAATAATATAGTTAGTCAGTCATTTTTGCATGTAGCATGTAACAGTATGAGCGATGCCATTGTTGATCGCTTTGTAATCAATCCTGCCGACAGTAGTAGCACTGAGGACGACAATCAGCTGGAAAGGGATTGAGTTGATCCACTTTCATCACAATAATAACGTATATATTAATTTTCATTGTCGTTATATCTTTCCATACTGTTCATGATTTATGTTTTACTCTGTCAATATGAATCGTGTTAATTAAAGGACGTTGCATGACTGCTTTTTGCTTGTAGACAATCGGCATAATACTATAGGTATAGATAGTTCACGTGCATTAATTTTTAATAACCTGAAAGATTTCTTCCACTAACGTGGAATTTTTATTGCTTGATAAATTGCACCAGCCTAAAAAAATGCGGGATTTTTCATGGTTAATTTTGCGCCCTTCGTACCTGCGCCCTTGGCGGTCGCCCACCTAGCCACCGCCTAGCTACGGCCCTGCCTGATAGATGTCATGACCTTCATTCCAAAAATGGGCCACTACTGCAGATTTGTCTCTATTTCCTCTTTTAAGATGTCTCAAATGTTCTTTTGTTCTAACCTCTAATTTCCTCTTGGTTTTCCCACTTTTGGAATGAAGGTCATGACATCAATCAGGATCCAATATTAATTAAATGTGTCGAAGGCTACAAGGAACTTTCAGTTTGGGAAAGGATATTCATCCACAAACATAAAGCACACCTCACGAACTTTGATATTCCAACAGATGAATCTCTCATTGCCAAATGCCGCAAACTTCCCCGAGAGGGTAACACAAACATCCAGCCAACAGTTGGTGTTATTCAGATGATTATGAATGATGATGGTCTTCGAAACTAGGTCAGGTATTTATACAAAAAGTGAAGTATATGTGCTAGACCCAAATCAATATTATATCCTATATAATATAGCTTCACTGTGTAAATTTCCAATATATGTTTGAAGGAAATTCTTTGCTCGTATTTTAGACATACCTCTATGAGAACAGAAGCTAACAGATGGACGGCAGGAAAAGCTAGAAGCCACAGTCTGAAATGTAGAAATTCAGGTTTTTCTGATACTGGCATCAGCTCGAAGAGATGGGCTAATGGCTGCACTGGGAACACCACCAAAAGCGTGGTGAACGTCGTCAAAACCACTAGAGTCAACAGGAACAAAACTGTAAAACAAAAAACAATGTGATGAGGAAGGTAATCAAAATGAATAAAAATTAGCACTAAGCTCTGTCTTTAATGCATCCCGTACTGTGTACACCACGTTTTCAAATGTATATAGTGCAATTCGGAATACACTAAATAGTTGCCATGACTTCTGAAATGACCCTCGTATTTTTTGTGTTACTCTGAATACTCACTGTTAGTGTAGAAAGGTTTGCGATGGGGTTTTCCTTTGGAGTGGACGACAGCCAGGATCATGTACTGGTAGCAGCTGACACCGAAGAGAGATGTGTTCTCCCAGCACACCACTGTCTCCTCCTTCCCATGTATCATCTTGATGGGCTCAAACCTAGAGCACAATCACAATAGCATTTATATTTATTTATTTATTTGACAAAAAAGATCCCAAAGAGCCAATGGCTCGTAGCAGGGACAATACAAAAAAATTGAATTAATACAGAGAAAATGGCAACAGTAGCCTATATAGTAAAACACAAAAAAATGACATATTAGCACACATAAAAGATAAGTTTAAATAATAATCCCAACTAATTAAGGTAGCATAACATAAAGGTAATTTATCACAATTTACATAATAAATAACTATAGATTGCACAATTGACACATTAAAATTAAAATTAATTATTAAAAAATTCATCAAGGAGGTGTTTTTTGGACATTTTTTTAAACATAGTTTGTGAAGCACTTTCTTTTATTTTATTTGGTAAGTTATTGTATTCTGTAACAATCATTTTAAGAATTCCCTTCAAACCATATTTGGTGGTATTGGTTGTGTAAGTTAAAATGAGTAAGTTTATATTCAAATGTGTACTTTGATAAACAAGACTGAGAAGTGCAGGCTTCTGAAAGCGATAAAGATGGATAAAAATGTCTTTCTATTACAACTGGTAAAATTTTGTATTTTTAATTTTCAATATCAATGTTGGGGTACATCCATTACGTGAGTAAATTCGATATAGGCCAGAATCAAACACTATGCAATGCAGCTAACCCTTTTAGACCCGGTATTACCGTATTGGCCCGAAAATAAGACGACCTCGAATATAAGATGACCCTGAATTTTTGAAGGGTAGTTATGAAAAAATAAATAAAATAGCTTATTAGTACATTTTGCTTCACATAAATCAGAATTTTGAAGTTCATGTTGTAACTTCTTCTCTCGCCTTTATTTACGCATTGAGACAATGAAGATGCTTTCTTTTCCACATGGTCTGCCATGACTGGAGGTCAAACAAAAGATTTACGCGTAGAGAATAGAGACGCCAGGCAAGTAACAGTGCAGTCAGGATCAGAAGGTCCTGGTGCAGTACAAACAGAAGCATGAAGTCGGGAAAAATTAGTTCGGTAAAGTTCGGTGAATATCTGTGCGACTTGACCTTGGGTCGGACACACGTCATTTGCCTGGGGATACCCGCTGCATCGTCGCTGCACACGTGCCCAGCTGCATTCATGAATGGAAAGTTGTTGAGTCTTAGGCTGCGTATATAAGACGAGTATAGTTTTTAAAAGCACATTTTCGGGGAAAAAACATGGTCTTATATTCGGGCCAATACGGTATAAACAAAGTTTAAACTTGAGTTTTCTGTGTTATTCCGTATTATAAACCTTAATTTTCAGTTAAACTTCTGTTTAACTTTACTGGAACTCATCTTCCGTTTAACTAGAGGTTAAGGAACTGTTTCAAGATAGCGGTCTCAGCTATAAACAGGAATATTGCGGAGTATTTGAGGAATTTCTGAGCAATGATGAGGAAGTTATTCAAATATGTGAAAGACCTCGGAGACTCAACATTTTCTGAGATAGAAATAACCACCTTCAGATGTGGGATGGACACCAATTTTTGTATAGATTCAGACTGACAAATGAGACTGACCTAATCTTACTGCATCAAATTCAAAATGAAATACAACGCACAACTCTAAATTCGTGGTATTGCTTTCTAATTAAAATAACATTACATATATTTCAGAACTAAGAAATCATGATATTCAGCCACTCTTCTTTCTGTCTCCGTTTCATGGAATCAGTTTCTATACACTCAATTACTGTACTGTACCTTTTTACTCAATATACAGTGAGTCCCACACAAGAGTTGGCCAATGACGCGGGTTTCTGCGTCGCGGCGGGCACACCTTCAACTCCCGGGCGATCGGGTGAATTATCTACACTAATAAAGCCGCGATCGGAGTAATGATTCAGGTTCTCACATTTACAGTTTGAATTACAGTGAAAATAACCAGGTATCTCATCACAAGAGATGTTGGAAATGTTCTCCTCTTGCATCCATACAACACTGGCACCTTTCATAAGTTCAGCTTCGAGACAGAGTTAATTTCTCTTGTGACATTGTCTTTAAGCTCTTCTAACAGTATGTGACTATTATTAATGGGAAAACTTTAAAAATAAAGTGTATAGGTCACTTTCCCATAGAAGAACTTAAAGACAATATCACAAGAGAAATTAACTCTGACTCGGAAGCTGAGCTTAGGCGCGTGAAAGAAAATTTCCTAAAAAGGTGCCAGTGTTGTGCGTATGCAAGAGGAGAACATTTCCAACATCTCTTGTGATGAGGAACGTGGTTATTTTCATTGTAATTTTAACTGTAAATTTGAGGACCTGAATCATTACACCGATCGCGGCTTTAATAGCGTAGATATTTCACCCGACCGCCTGGGAGTTGGAGCTGTGCCCGCCGCGACGCAGAAACCCACGTTATTGCCCAACCCTTGCGTGGGACTCACTGTACAAGAAGTTCTGTTTCTTTAGTAAAAAAAATTAGCACAAGCATTCTTTTTGCTAATGCTAGTCATTTTTGCTGTAAATATAATCCATCTTCTTTTTTTGTGGGTTAACAATGATCGATCATCATATTTTACAGCCAACAGGTCTACCAACACCATTGCACTATGGTTTAACTTAACCAGAACATTATAAAACGGCACCTGCAGTTAAACTTCAAATTAGGTTTAACTTAACCTGAAGATAAACTGTGTTTATAATACCAGGCCTTATTGTTACAAAGAGAAATGCAGTATTTCTTACCATTCTTGATGTATTAAGAAGTACATGGTTGCCAGCTGAACTGCTACCGTGAGAAGGACTTGCATAATGAGGGGGATGATGTTATTTGCTGACACTAAACTCCCCATGGGTCTCTTGAACACCAGTCTTGAAGTAGGTCCCGTGCGACCCATAAGCACAGCAATGCTGGTTGTAATCACCAGATCTATGTATAGGAACTGCATGTTACCAATAATACTCGATCGCTGCAAATAAAACAAACATTTACATTTCAAAACAAAGGTTTTAACATTAAAAAAGTAAGTACCATGTGAATAAGACACACAAATTTTTGTTTATATGCTCTTAGGTTTTCCTGGCATATCATAAGTAGAAATTCTCCTTGGGTTTGCCGTTATCAGAACTTTCAGAGGCTGATGATGCCTTCTTCATCATGAATCCTAAAGCGTTAAGAGAAATCATGAGGGATATATAATACTAGTTAAAAGGCTCAGGTTATGTATTTTGACATTCAAAATTTAATATATAAAATCAAAAGTGTGTATGTATGTTTGTTCCCTATACAAATCTACATTTCTTTACCAATCTACACGAAATATTGCACACATACTCAGTTAAGCCCGGGAAGTAAAGCGGTCAACATTAAAATTCAAACAAAATACTCCTTCCCTTGAAAATTATATAATTTCTGAGAATATTATACTGAAAAAAAATGAAATGCTGTTCAGTTCACATGACAACAGTGTATTGTTTACTTTGATAACATTGGGCTTTGTCAGCTATATAATGCTGGACTTTAACGAATTATTATTCCATCGAAGTAATATATTGGCGAAAATAATTACTGAAAATGAAATCCACGAAAATATAGCACAGTGTGATGTAGTCACATAACTTTCTCTACCCTCGACATAAGAAATATTTTCTCACTTCACATTTTGATGAAGAATAAGAGGTTGTATTGCAGGGACAACTAATTGTGTGAGTATGTTATATCAGAAGTCGGTAAATAATCCTTTCCGCTGATACGTTATCCATAGCTGTAGGCTTTGTATTAGTTGAGAAATAGGGATGTTTATCATAGGCCCTAAGCATGGGATGGAACATTTTCATTCCTATGCTTGCAGTATATTATGTCCCGGGTTTTAGGGGAGGAAAGTATGAAAGTGATACTGCATTTCTCTTTTATATCAGCGCCAAAACGGTTGTATGGTAACATGAGAATGAGAACTAAAATTTTCCGTCAAGTCAATACAATCTTATGTAATTTATGTTTCTTCTTATTTCAACCCCTCCCAGGCATGATGTGTAGAAGCAACGGAATGCAGCATTCGACATCCTCTAAGAGCCATACTTTCCTCCCCAAAACCTGGGACATAATAATATACTGCGCACATAGTACTAAAAATGTTCCATCCTATTTTGTCTCCTTTTACAAGCTTAGGGCCTATGGTAAACATCCATATTTCTCAACTAAAAATACAAAGCCTACAGGTAATAGTAACGTATCAGTGGATGGAATTTTTTTACAGACTTATGATATGGCATAACTTACTCGTTGAAAAAATTCAGGCAGAGACAGCAGGATTAAGCCAACAATACATTAAATATTATAACAAAGTATAAAATAGAATACATTGTCGTCATGAGAAAAACACATGGAATTTGGTTTGGATTAAATAATTCTATGTAAAAAGGTATTAAGTATCCTCAAAAACATTTTATTTTCGGCATTTAAAAAACAAAATTATTCAAAATCCTTTCGTAGTGTGCACTTACATTATGAAACGAAGATACTGTCAAAATTCCAAGTCTCTACCTATTATAGTTTAGGCTCTATGTTAATTCCTGTCATTAAGTCAGTCATTCATTAAGTCAGCACAAAGCCTCTTATATATATATATATATATATATATACTAGCATGTGCCCGCGGCTTCGCCCGCGATAATTATTTCAAGAATTAAAAATTAAGAGCATAATAATTAAATCATTTTATTTATTAACACCTAAATCGCGTGGATTACATACCACGATTAGATAGCATTGACTGGTAAAAGCGACCTCAGATTCGAGTTCCTTGGCCCAGAAAACCTCTGTATAGTGAGTTTCGTCCAAATAAAACAATGTTTGATCATATTTAGGGCTTACAACATTCAAGCGATCACGAAAGTTTTATTTTCAAGGCATGACAAAAATAGCTAAAGCCAATTACTGTAATTGATTTGACATTGAAATGTATAACTGAAAACTGATGTTTCGAAAACACAAAAAAATGCACTTTTTTGCCCGTTTTTCACTCATAACTCACAAACGAAACCTAAAATTAAAATTCCTGTTTGAGGTGCATTTTCCGACCCTTCAGCCCACCTATGTTTAAAATTTCAGATCTCTGCGTTCAGTAGATTTCGCTGGGCACCGCGGACAGACAGACAGACACTTCCTTTTATTAATATAGATAACATGAATTATATTGATCACGGCCTCCTAAAGGAGGCGTACAATAAAGGAGGCCGTGTATTGATACCTTCTCTAATTTGTCAAACTTCCATTTCATTTAATCCAAACCCATCTGATAAAACTGAAAACAATTTATTCTGTGATTTTGTTTCAATAATTCTGTGTAAAAAGGGATTAAGTATTCTCAAAAACATTTAATTTTTGGCATTTAGAATCAGAATTTTTCAAAATCCTTTCTTAGTGAGCACCTACATTATGAAACGAAGTTACTGTCAAAATTCCAAGTCTCTACCTGTTATAGTTTAGGCTCTACGTTCATTCCTGTCAGTCAATCAGTCAGGACAAAGCCTTTTATATATATAGAATATATAGGGTTCGGATGTTTATGACCTAAAAAAGTGGAAAATATGACTGAAAATGTGCCCTTAAAATTGACTAAATATGACCTAGGAAAATGATGTAGGCCTATTGAAAAAAAGTGTTAAAATTAAAATATGACCTAATAAAATTACGTAATTAAAAAAAAAGTGTTACAATTTTAAACGTTTTTACAGACACTAAATTCTTACATCACATGAATTCAATCGGATAATTTCTTAACAATTTTGGTGATTTACAATTTTACTTTTAATCAACTTATATTTTTAAAGATTTTGCTCCTAATATTTTGTAGACCTTGCTTGTCCCTGTAACATATGAACAAAGCATTAATTTTAAAATTTAAGTTACCTAATAAGGCATAACATTAAATTAATTAAATAAATTTCAAATTTAACTTGACCATGTAGTACATACACAACAAAATTGTGCTCTTTTACCGAATTTATAACTTAAATATGCTGTTATATTACAAGTATGGCCAAAATGTGACCAAGAATACAAAAATGGCCGAAATATGACTTTATATGCAAAATAAAAACGGTCTGATTAGAATAATAAGCGTGCAACTCATGTTTAATTTGTGTTTGTGTTTACGAGAATGGAGGCCAGGATAAAAATATGACATGACATAAACATATATATATATATATTGTCCATATATTTTAAATTAATCCTTTCCTTCAGTTGTCCACACCAGTGAGTTTCTTTCAGTTCTCGCCAAGCCATCATGCTATTGGGACTGGCTGATCAAATAATCCATACACATAAAATTAGAAGAAGCCAAAGTCAATAGAGACAGGGATTTATCATCAGTCAACGCTGGAACAAATGCATCCAACCCAGAATAGAAGAGGCAGGTTGGCTCTGAAAAGGACCAGGAACAGAACAGCTGTTCCCTGATTGGTTGATTCTGCCCAACATGGGTTGGTATATATATCCTCTCATGATGTGACACTCAACACTTCAAGATCCCTGATAAAACCAATGTAAAAAGATAACCAAAATAATATATCTAATAACACATCTGTCAGCCTATGTTGGAACGGCACATTAAAAATGATATATTATGGATTAGTATATCCCCAAATAATATACAGAATAGAACTATCGAGAGCAGCAGCCATGACATATCAAAAAAGAATTCTTACACTCCAGAAACCCTGCATCAGGACAATCTATAAGTTAGGACTTAGAGAATCCTGCAAGGACATGATTCGTAAAGAAGAAATTCTCACAATACCATCCCTATATATCTATGAAGTGATTCAAATGGTAATATAATCAAAAAAGTTAAGTAACAGAAATAAAGATATACATAACTATAGTACAAGACAGAATAATGATATCCACTGTGTTTCATACAATAAGAAGTCTGTGATGAAAGATCCATAATATGTAGCAGGTATTACTTTCTTCAACAAGTTGCCCAGCAATCTCAAAGACAGCAGAAAAACACAAACTTTAAACCAAAACTGAAAAGATACTTAATTAATAAATGTTTATATGATGTAAATGACCTATTAGATTAATTAATGCAAATTCTGCACCTGTTTTTGTTTGTTTATATGGTGAATGTCTCTTTAGTTGCAAGTTAACAATGATTGTGCATTATATATGAAATTCTTTCTTAGTAATAAGTTGATGTCTGACACTATGTATATGGTCTATAGGCAATAAAGATTATTATTATAAAGATTATTAACAACAAACATTTCATCTGGCTGCAAACCCAAATTTCTGCAAGTTTTTGTTTATTAATTGCCAGAATGGTACTTTATGAGATTGTGTGGGGAACGAGAAAATGTCTGTCCGTCTGTGTGTCTGTACTGTGCAATAACTCATATACGCTTTACCGTGTTTTTATGAAACTTGGTATATGCACTTATAACGTCCATGGGATGAAGCCTATTGAATTTGGATCAAATTGGTTAACTGGTATCGGAATAACGCCCAATTCAGTGCCTCATTTCTGAAAATATTACACTGAATTCATGAAATGCAATTCAGTTCTCATGACAACAATAATGTTTGTAGTGTTCATATAGGACTTTGGAAGTTTCAATACACTGACAAATAACACTACCCACATATTCCTTCATATATGCTTATCGAACTTTCTCAAGAAACAATGGTCAATACTTTCTGAATTATGGCCCATTAACTCCATCTGGCAAATTGTTATAGGAGTGTACCCGATTTTATTTTAAGGTAAATTCTTACTTACAGCAATGATGTGAAATTGAGGGCTTTAAAGTTTAATTTACAATATTGACATTTCACAATTACTACATTTTCATGCAGAATTCAAATCGATCTGAATACGCTTACCATATCGAAATTGTAATGAATACAGGAATTCAGATTGATGCGAGTCTCAAAGTCAATTCCCCTAAAAAGTAGGATTGGATCGGATTGAGATTGTAGGCCCTATGCAAACACCATGAAAACACTACCACATATTCAGTTCGATCTCAATACATTAATCAGACATTTCATTGGTACTCATTGTTCTCATGTATGGTGAGAAGGAAATAAGTGATACCAGTGCTCAACTATGATTTATTTTGTAATTCACCGCCTAGGCCTTTATGAGATTTTATGAATTTTAACTTATTTTATAAATGTGAAAAAATGCAGTTTTAATTTTAATTAATGGAACTCCAAGCCAGCAAAAAGATGCCCTGAAGATGGTGCAAATGCACCGGAAGCCCTAGGCGGCAAATTACAAAATAAATCATAGTTGAGCAATTGGTATCACTTATTTTATTTCATTTCATTGATCGAGCTCAACAGTATTGGACATGTATTTTAATAAATCGGATTCAAAGTTTTGCATCATATTGGAACTCAGATTGATTGTTTCATGAGCAGGGCCCGGATTCTAATGACCAGGGCCCGGATTCTGATGACCTAAAATTGTTTGAAAAATGACCTATAAAATCACCCTAAATACAAAGAATATGACTTAAAAATTATGAAAAATGACCTAAAAACTGATATTTTATTTATAAAAAATTATTATTGTACACACTAGTTTGTACATAATTGTAAAAACTGTAAATAACTGTAATGTTGTGAATGTTCTCTTCTCACGGAAATTTATACTGGCACTGAGGCACTGGTGAGTCAAAACTCGGCACATCCTTTTGTGGTCTGTCGGATTATATTGTTATTTATTGAGCGTAAACAGTAGTTTGCACTCTCAAATTTAAGCAGGTGGCAGACTCTGGTGCCAAGTCAATCTAATAACAATAGTAATATAATACAAAATTTTGGCGTTTCTTTGATTCTCACTTCCGACTGAGACATGTCAACAGTTTAATGCCGAATTTTTCTTTCTTGCATTAAACAAACAACACTTCAAAGACAGGACCGATAGCGACGATAGAAAAAAGTTTATACACTCAACGTAAATACATGAAAACGACTAAATAAGGAAGCAAATGACACGAAAATGACAAAATAATGACCTAAAAATGAAATAAATGCCCTAAAAGTATAAAATTGCATAAAATGACAAAAAATGACCTAATAAAACTGCATTTCTATAATCTAGAGGCCATGATTAGGATTTATCCACAAGTTTGCAATGTCTATGCAGCATCAATAAAAAGATGACATGTCATTAGAATCCGGGCCCTGCTAATGACATGTCATCTTTTTATTGATGCTGCATAGACATTGCCAACTTGTAGATAAATCCTAATCATGGACTCATAGATTATAGAAATATATTTTTATTAGGTCATTTTTTGTCATTTTATGCAATTTTATATTTTTAGGGCATTTATTTCAATTTTAGGTCCTTATTTAGTCATTTTCGTGTATTTACATTGAGTGTATTAACTTTTTTTCATCACTAGCGGTGCTGTGTTTGAATAGTTGTTTGTTTAAAGCAAGCAGGAAAAATTCGGCGTTAAGTGTTGTCATGTCTCAGTCGGAAATGAGAAACAAAGAAACACCAAAATTTTATATTATAGCCTATTGCTATTGTTATTAGCTTGACTTGACACCAGAGTCTGCCACCTGCTTGGATCTGAGAGTGCAAACTACTGTTTACTCTCAATAAACAACAATATAATCCAGCAGACCACAAAAGGAAATGCCGAATTTTGACTCGCCAGTGCCTCAGTGCCAGTATAAATTTCCGTGAGAAAAGAACATTCACAACTTTACAGTTATTTACAGTTTTTACAATTATGTACAAACTAGTCTATAACTTTGTATGTACAATAAAAAAATTTTATAAAAAAAATATAAGTTTTAGGTCATTTTTTATAATTATTAAGTCGTTTTCTTTAAAATTTAGGGTCATTTTATAGGTCATTTTTCAAACAATTTTAGGTCATCAGAATCCGGCCCTGTTCCTGATGAATTTAATCAAATTTCCTATGATGGTGATGACTACAGTTAACCATAATTCACACCATACACTGAGCACTTACTGTATACAGGATGAGGATTGTAACAAACTGAATGATGCTGTACAAGGCCATGTATTTGAAGATTCCAAAACTGGTGACTAGAGCACATCTGCCTTCTTGTATCAGCTTCAGCACACATGTAATGTTGGCAACTCTTGATGTGAAGGGAGCGGCCACTGAGGCTTCTGCTTCCGATAACGAGATTCCTATATGAGCTGCTTTCAGAGCCAGGGAAAACAAATAAACAATTATAGTCAAACAAAAACAGTCATATACAACAAGCCTATAGTGAACACCGCTTTATGTAATCGCAGATAATGTTATCAATCGGGTAATGTTATCACTTTTATGAAGTCCCATACGGATTAATACTCATACGTACATTGTTGGTTTATGTTATCACATTTTCTTTTTTGTGACTATATTTCCAAGTACTGTACGTAGTTCAAAATTTTGTTTTTCAAGGTTTTGTTTCTAATTCAACTGTACTGTCTTGTACTGGAAGTAACAACACAGTCCCTAGCTAACTGGATGACCAGTAAGGGGTGGTATTCCCTTACTTTATCTTTTAAGCAATAAAATATGTTTCACCCCACAGTTAAGCTGCAGCTTTTAATTTATGAAGATAACAGTGTTGACATGCTGTTCACATAAGATATGAAAGCAATACAGAGTGGGCCAAAAGTCGCGATCGGTTATTTTGTATGTTAGTTTATGCAATAATAAAATGCCACAATTGACGTAAAATCTTTATTTATTGAAGTAGCAGGTATTAAGGGATGGAAATATGGTAAAATAAAGTTCCCTGGGCCTGTCAGCGTCATTGTTAAACGTCAAAAGTTTCGGTATGTGCACCATCGTTTTCCGCGCACAGTTGAATGCGCCGCCATGTCCTTCTGCTTGCTCGCCTCAGCATTTCGGGAGTGATCGTTCTGAAGATACGGATGATCTCTCTCTTCAGTTGTTCAACAGAATCCATCCGAATCATTCCAAGATTTTCTTTTAAGTAGGACCACAGCCAGTTACGTTGTGAGGTCGGGGCTTCTTGGAGGCCAAATGAGAGGTCCACCTCGTCCAATCCACATAGGAAAGCTGGTACTTAACCATTCCCGAACTGGAGTCCAGAAATGCCCTGGGGCTCCATCTTGTTGAAGAACAACGGTGTTAAGAATACCAACTCTGTCAAGTTCCGGAACCAGCCATTGAGACAGCATTTCGATGTACGATTCGCCAGACACAGATGTGTCAAAAAAATATGGCCCGATGATAATTTCACTGGTAACTCCGGCCCACATCATGACATGAGGGGGATGTTGTTGAATTTCTTCAAAGAAATGTGGGTTATGTTTGGCCCACAAATAAACATTACGCGAACGAGAGCTGAGATACACGGCGCATTCGTCAGTCATCAAGACATTACGACGAACCGCTAAGGTGGGAAAAGCAGAAAGTAAATCTTCACATGCGACACGTCGCGTTTCCATATCCCGGTCACTTAATTCATTTATGGTGGTGGGCTTGTATGCATGATAACCTTCGTTTTTCATCCAGCGGCGCAACGAAGTTCTTGGGATCTGCATTTCTGCCGATCGCTTCCTTGTTGATTTCATCGGTGAACGCTCCAATGATTCACTCAGACGATTACCGACATCTACGCCACAATATTTTTTAGGTCTTCCGCTGCGTTTTGCATCCAATACAGATCCTGTTGAGAAAGTCTTGTTTTCCAGTTTCCGAAGATTGGCTTCAGTGGGAGCTGCTTTACTGAAACGACGAAAGAAGTTCTCTCTGATTTCTTCGTACGTTTCGCCAGTTTGTTCTTTTTCATGAACCCACACACTAACAATGAGACGTTCCTCAATCGTATATTTGCTTGTATCCGCCATTGCTTACAACACAAACATAACACAGCGTTTCACATCGACAACAATCGCCTAATAAACTCGCGCGCTAGAAAAATCTGGCTTGTCACTAGAACACAACAATGTCCTTGCTCTATCGGAAAATTGACAAACTAATGCTACAAAACGTATATGAAGGGGGTAAATATTCCTCTCAGCCTATGACTAGTTTTTAATTAGTTTTCGGTTTCGGAAAATGAGTTATTTCAATATAAACATTATCCGATCGCGACTTTTGGCCCACTCTGTAGATGAAAATAGATGCCATAAAAAAAGTGAATAATGAGATTTATTACATTTCTGAAAGTATATGTAGGCCATGCTGCTTTGAAGTACAGTGAACGTCAGTTAATGTAATCCTGGATAATGTTATCAGTCGGGTAATGTATTCACTTTTATGAAGTCCAATATGGATTAATACTGTTACAATGAAGAAATGCTGTTTATTGTGATCAAAGATTCAGTTTATGTTATCACATTTTCCTTTTTGCGGCTTTATTTCCAAACACTGCATGTCCTTCAAAATTTTGTTTTTCATGGATTTTGTTTCTAACTCAACTGTATTGTGTTGTATTGGAAGTAACAGTACTATTTCCAGGTCAAAGGATGACCTGTTTGAGATGTGGTATTCCCAAACTTTATCTTTTAAGCGATAAAACATGTTTCACCCCTCAGTTTAGTTGTTGCTTCTGATTTATGAATATAACAGTGTTGACATGCAGTGATGGTTAATGTAAAATGAAAAGACTTGAACAGACAGGCATTAGATGTTTAGCAAAGCAGTGTTCACCACAGGTCAGTAAAGTTCCGAAAACACTATGAGTATGAAATATTGGTTAATGGACCCCAAAGGGAATGATTGCAAAAATAGTTGCTTGCAGTCTAATATGTATTTTGAGTGGTTCAACGATTCACAATTACGTACTACCTTGTATGAATGAATAGCTATTAAATAATATTAATATTAATATTAGGTTTATTTAATCTCCATTACAATCACAAACTTTGGTTACATTTCTGCTTTACCATTCAATCCCTTGAATTAGTAAAATAAACATTTTATAATAATTTCTACATACTTAAATACAACAAACATACATGTTGATATATATATATTATTCACTACTTCATTTGAATTTGTAATGTTACTTTCTTCAATTTTGGATAACCATTTCCTTTTAACTATTAAAAAAAAATTTCCCCATTCTTTTTAATAAATCCGTATTCTTCTTTATGCACAGTTTCTTATATGCTACACTTTATTAATTTTTAATAATTTACTATCAATTAAATTTCTCCTCCACATCTCCGTTTCCTTACACTCTAAAATTATGTGTCTTGCATCCTCTACCTCGTTACATAGTGGGCATATTCCTCTAGGTACCAAACCTCTCAAATTTTTCAACCTCCAGATTCCTAGCCTCCACCAGGCCAAACTTGATCTTTCTTTCAAATTACAAGAAAATAAATACGAGGTCTGTTAGATAAGTATCCGACCTTATTTTTTTTCTCGGAAACCTGACGGATTTGAATCAAGCCCGCTTGCACGAGCTGACCTTGAACCTTCGTGCACATGTGTGAATTTTTTCCCGCCTGTAGATAGCGTCTGTTGCTGGCAAGCAGCATTTGAGTGAGGTAGTGTATAGTGCTCTCGTCGTTGCAAGGAAAATAACGGAATGACTGGAGCAGCGCTATTTGTCTGAAACTGGGCAACAGCCAGGTGGAAACCATTCGGAAAATTCAGACAGCTTTCGGCGATGATGCTATGGTCATCACACAGATTAAGGAGTGGTACAACCGGTTTAAAGACGGCCGAACGTCGGTGGCGAGCGAGCCACGCACCGGTCGCCCATCAACATGCCGAAATGACCAGGTCATTGCCAAAGTGAACACTGTGGTGATGCGGGACTGTCGTGTGAGTATCCGAGAAATTGCGGAAGAGGTGGGCATCATCACTTTTTCGGCCCATTTAACTATGACCGAAGATTTGGCCATGGAGAGAGTGGTGGCGAAATTCAATGCCGATGCTGCTGACGGCGGAGCAAAAGCAACTTCGTGTTGAAGTCTCACATGACATGCTTTAGTCCACAAACAGTGACCCCGACTTTATGAACACCTTAATGAGTGGTGACGAGTCCTGGTGTATGGGTACGACCCGGAAACCAAATTCCAGTCGTCAAAATAATTATTTTCCTTGCAACGACGAGAGCACTATACACTACCTCACTCAAATGCTGCTTGCCAGCAACAGACGCTATCTACAGGCGGGAAAAATTCACACATGCACACGAAGGTTCAAGGTCGGCTCAAGCAAGCAGGCTTGATTCAAATCCATCAGGTTTCCGAGAAAAAAAATAAGGTCGGATACTTATCTAACAGACCTCGTATACTTCCATACCATTCCAAGTTAGTTAAACCCAGAATAAGCACACACATATCCAGAATCATGTACCTTGCTTATTTCTAGCCACTGCTGTGCTATGGTATCTTACTATGGGGAAATGCAAGAGACTTACAGATAATCTTCAAATTACAGAAAAAAGCAGTTAGACCAATCATGAACTTATCCAATACCACAAGTTGCAGAGAATACTTTAAACTTCTTAATATTTCGCCCCTACCTTGCATATACAGTCGGTCAAATAAAAAACGTCGGGCGGTATTTGATTAAGTATCACGAACGAGCATATGCGCATGTACAGGAAGACTTAAGGTTAGGTTCACACACGCCTCTTGTCTATCCATGTATTTTCTTGATTATTTAGTCAGTTTTGTTCCAAAACAAACATGTATAGAAGGCTGTGGCTATATGCCTCAAATCCGCCATATTCTTGGTAGCAAATTTTTATAATATTAATAATTAATAGATTCGCGAGGGATATGTTTATTCAAGGAGCATTTGTTAAAGATTTTATTTTATAATACCGGTACTTCTAGTGCAAAATCAATTACTTACGCTCAACTTCTGCAACCAATCTTAGCATCGAAATACGCGTCCGGCCAGATCAACGTTTGCTATGAAAACTTCCGGTCGCATTATAGTAAAGTTCCCACCTCTGAACTGCTCTTTCATAAGTATGGAACCTTCTCGCTGCTTCAGAGACCGAAAAATGCAGGTCAATTACAGCCCTAACTGCACTTTCTCTCACATTAGCATTTGTATGTGGCGATGACACAAAGCAAAATGAATTATGACAATGCATTAAGTTGAATATCGTATGTTTCGCTTTCTGCGTTTTTCATTTTTTTCCCTCCTTGTTCATATTTTCCCTCCTGCCGCATGGCCTCATATGTTCCGAAAATGACCTGTATTTTGTGTTTTTTATAGGAAACTTGTGAACTAATGCGTCAAAACTTTAATTTTAACAGCATACGAGTCCCGATGTTTTTTATTTGACCGACTGTACATAACGTATTTTTTTAAGTTAAGTATAACTGAATTTTGACTATTACGGTGTTTGTATTTATTGAACAAATAAATATTTGATACCAATAACTTTATATTTTCTAAGTTACCCCAAAATAAATATTTGCTCAAAATTGAACAGCTGGATAATAATAATAATAATAATAATAATAATAATAACAACAACCTAATAATAATGCGTGTTTAACTCCATTATGTTTATATATATTTGATAGTGTCGCATCACGTCGTTCGCTGTGTGTTTGTGTTTGAATCCTTAAAGATAGGTGGATTGTCGGGTGGTTACACGTGGGATTAAGTTTTTTTGGGGGGGGGGGGGGGCGCCTTACGAAATCTTGCCCCGGGCGCCAAAAAATCACGCGACGGCCCTGATCGACAGTCATTCTTTGGTTCTTTCCTTGCTCTTCACACTGGTTCAACTATTTTTTAACTTTTAAATCCATTTCTACATGCTTCGCCATGGTAAATCATTGCCCCATATTGTGCTGAAAGTCTTCAATGGTTTTCGGCCCCTGGTACACCTTCCGACCACAAAAAAGGATCATTCCACACTGTTCTTCTTTTGAGCAAACACTGAGCTGTGCAGCCATGTTAAATGTACAATAGCGCAACACCCAATAGAGTCAAAACATTCCACAAACGGAGATAAAACATTAAAAACGGTATAAACATTAGTAACTTCTGGAACAGTCAATCTGAAAAATCTGTTGTAAGTTGTGTTGAATAAAATATCCAAAAATTAAAAAAACAAGAATCCAAAATTTAACAAATAAAAAAATTCAAATTAAAAAATCCAAAATCCAAAATTTATAAAATCTAAAAATAAAAAATTAAAAAGTCGAAAATACTGAATAAACCGTTGCTTAACCCTGCAGTGCTCGCGCGCTATTTCGGGACATATAAGCTCGCGCGGCGTCTGAGAGACACTGTTCGTATTTTACGTTATTTCTATCGTTTTATGTTGTTTTGAGTGTTATTTTTGTTTATTGAGGGTTGTCAAAGTTTATTTAACATTACTGATCATGTTTTGCATACATTGCTTAGTTAAAAATAGGTGTATTAAGACAATTTATTGAAAACTAGCTGAAAAGGCCCGGCGTCGCCCGGGCTTTGTATTTTGTAATTTGAAATTAACTTTTGGAGGGCTTTCGATTTTGAAACTCTAGGTGCTTATATAATATGTATGTAAAACTTGAAATGAAGAAAAAGATTTATCACACTCAAACTATTCCATCAGAAAACGCTAGATATAGCTTTTTATGGCTCATAGAGGATGTCGAAAGCTACATTCCGTTGCTTCTACACATCATGCTTGGGAGGATTTGAAATAAGAAGAAACATAAATTAAATAAGATTGTATTGACTTGACGGAAAATTTTATTTCTCATTCTCATGTTACCATACAACCGTTTCGGTTCTGAAATAAGAGAAATGCAGTATCACTTTCATACTTTCCTCCCCTAAAACCCGGGACATAAAATACTGCGAGCATAGGACTCAAAATGTTCCATCCCATGCTTAGGGCCTATGATAAACATCCTTATTTCTCAACTAATACAAAGCATACAGCTATGGATAACGTATAAGCGGAAAGGATTGTTTACCTACTTCTGATATAGTATACTCACACACTTAAGTTATCCCAGCAATACGACCTCTTATTCTACATCAAAATGTGAAGTGAGAAAATATTTCTTGTGTCGAGGGTAGAGAAAGTTATGTGACTGCATTACAATGTGCTTTATTCTCGTGGATCTTATTCAAGAATTATTTTCACAAAACGTTAGCATCAGAATTCGTTAAAGTCCAATAAATTATTATGTAGTGTCCAGAGCCCCATGTGAACTGTGTAAACAATACACTGTCGTCTTGACAACTGAATGGGACTTCATTTTTTTTGCATATTATTCTCAGAAATTATATAATTTTCAAGGGAAGGACTGATTTGTTTCAATTTTAATGTCGACAGCTATACTTCCCGGGCTTAACTGGGTATGTGTGCAAAATGTCGTGTAAATTGGTAAAGAAATGTAGATTTGTATAAGGAACAAACATACATACATACATACATACATACATACATACATACATACATACACACACACTTTCGATTTTATATATTAGATGAGCATGTATGTAATCATATTGGACACAAATTAATATTAGCACATTATGACTTTAGTTAATTAACAATAAAACAATGTTGTTAGGCATGTGAATGAATGAATGAATGAATGAGCCCATGAATTTCCCTTGTAGGGCTAGGGCCTCCTACTAGAGGGGAAGCTTCTTAAATAATTTTAAATTATTATTGTCCTAAGACTGTGTAGGTATAACAACTTTTACTACTAGTTACTGATCTCTTCTTATTCCATTTATAAACTTTGTCCCGCGCTACGAAATATTTAGGCCAGCACATTCATTATCATCATCATCTAGATGCACTTCTAGACTCCGCAATGTCTTCTTTAGGATCACTATCGCAACAAGTTCTTTCTTCTTCTTCTAGCAACTTTGCACTATCTTCCAATCATTTGGATCAGAAAGATTATATTTTTTTCTCCTTTTCACTCATTGCCAAGCCTAATGATAAATAATTTCTATCAGAAAAGATTGGTATTGTAGGTTTATGATCACTAGTTTCTGCAAGAAATTTGTTTTAAACCAGTAATTTACCTTGTAACAGTAAAGCTCGCACGGCGTCTCACAGACGCCATCTACATTTTTGCAACAATAACGTCACTCCACTCTTGCTAGGCGAAAAATGGAGGGTTGCCGCTTGGATATGTTATTTAAGAGTAGTTGACCGAAAGGTAGATAGCAGGTCAGCACAATGGCCTCATAGGTATTCTAGATATGGTGAAATGAATTTGGTCTGGCGTCTGTGAGACGCCGCGCAAGCACTGCAGGGTTAAAGACTGATTCTTTGAAAGTGAAAATATTCAAAGCAATTCTAAAAAACATTTTTACAGTACTTACCTTCGAAAGATGTTGTTTGTTGTGGTGGTGGTACACCAACCACAGGTAGTCGGTCCTCGACTGGAACATAGAGATAAATTTTGTGTGTTATATTTACTACAGTAATTAAAATAAAAATTATAGCTTTCAAATAAGATTTTATTTTAAATGACTGCTAATATGAGGGTTAACCTAACCTTAGAGTTCTCCCTCATTTTCCGTAATACTGTCAAAAATTCATATAACGAAGACCGATATAACGATAAACCTGCGATATTTTTCTATGATCCTGGCAAATTTCCTATCTTAATAACGTTACTTGGCCCTTGTAAAAGCAATTAAGAAACTTCGTGAACACCCTATTATAACGATACATGTTGTGGCCGGGGTGGTGGAAAGTTCCAGTGTTAAAAATTCCCCGGCCACCAGCAGAATGCATAGAGGAAGGAATGTTTGACATTCCAAAGAACTGGAAAGAAAGACATTTGAGAAACAGTGTTTTTATTGAAGGTTACCATGACGAAACTCAATCTTCATTATCAGTACTGGGTGAGAAGTCACCTGAGGAAGACTCCAGGGGAGAGTTGAAACGTTGTGTGGTGATTTTAACTTTTATCCACTGACTTGTAATATATTTTTACTTCCTCTGCCCGTACCATAGGTACTGTAGGTAGAGGAAGTATTGTTTTCGACCCAAAAATTCGAAGTTGAGTTTTTAGCATATATACACGTTTCAAGGCCCCCCTGAATCCAAAAATACCATTTTTGGAAACATGTCTGTGTGTCAGTGTGTCTGTGTGTCTGTGTGGAATATCTGTGAACAAGCTAGCTCCAAAACGGAAAATCGTGTGAAAACAAAATTTCGTATTTGGGTCAGGTACCTTCTGAAGATGTGAGGATAAGATTGGCGACTATTTTCTCTTATTTTTAAGGGGACTTTACATGAAGAAATTTTCGTTTTTCGCGATTTTCTCGAAAACGGCTCTAACGATTTTCTTTAAATTTTGCACATGGGTTGCTTATACTAAGAGCTAAAACTTTTATTTGAAACATTTTTTCGAGAAAATTATCTGAGGGTAGTTACAAGCCACCCACTGTTCACCCACTGTTTGTAGAAAGTTTGTCTTAGGCTACGTGATGAACAACTGAATTCGCGCTCTTTCATGGCCTCTTATTCTATATAAGAATGTGAAGTGAGAAAGATGTATTGTTGGCCATGCATAGAGTAAAGATTTATCTGAGGGAAATATTCGATAAATTTCGGAAATTATATTTTACGGCAGAAAGTTCAATAAACGTCTGCAGTCATTTTTTTTTTTTTTTTTTTTAAGTTTGTTATATAGACTGCGCTTTTAGTCGCATCATTGAAAGAAGAGATATTTATAGGATAATTAGCGTAAAATTGTGTCTTGCGATTCTGTACAAGGATATGTGAATACTGCTAACTTTTATTTGGGCAGAGGAAGTTATGTGACTTTCACATCAGATTTTTTAAACACTTCTTTTTATTGTAAACCACACTTGATGTAACAAAGTGATTATTAATAGTATTGGAAAATTACTTACCATTTACTGGCAATAGTGGCTCAAAATGGCCCTCATGGCAAGGCCCCGAAAACAGCAACCTCATGCGCACGGGCCCGTCACCATAGCGGGAGTGTAATCCTCTCTCCGTAAAGACTTCAATACTGATGCCATAAATACGTGCAGCTGCGTGAATTTCTCCTCCGGTGCCATAAAATCTGTCTTGTCTCATCTCCGTCGCATATTCTTCTCTAGTACTATATGGACTCCAATCAGGTCTCTGAGTCAAAATTGCCATCTCATCCCAGTGACTGACTGTGTAGTTGACTAATTGTCTCCTGATCGACACGTAACTGCCCTGGGATCCATGGATGAGAAAACTCAGAGCCCGAAACAAGCAGTTCCCATCCCCGGTGACGGGCTCAATGAAATGGGGAATAGTACCTATGTTGATAATCTGTCTCTGCTCTGCAAATAGAAAATAGAAACCAGTGGCGATTAATCCATATAGGAAGTCAGGATCATCCTACACATCATAATTTATCTACATAAATGTTTACTAGCACTCTTGTAGAGCACTCGGGAAGGAAGTTAGCAGTCCTGTTTTGCGCAGGTTGGTATTTAAGAGGATGTCCTCAGTCTCTGAGTGTTGATGTTACACAGTCCTTGCCGTTGGTAAAGCTCTGGGGCATGTGAAGGGGGAGGCAGGGAAGAGAAAAGGTGGTGAGAAGCCACTTTCATACAAAGGATATAATACACTTGAATCTCCATGTAACAAAGTCCAATATAATGATAAACCCGAATTAAGCAATATTTATCTACGGTCCCAGCAAGTTTCCTATCTTACTTAACGTTATATGGCCCTTCTTATCGCAATTAAGATATTTCGTGAAGACCCTTTATAATGATAGACTGCATTTATCTTTTATTAAAATTATTTAAAATAGTAGGTTTAACAAATTAGGTGTTGATACAATACATGCCTGTACTTTTCTGTTTTTTCCTAATGTCGCTAACCATAGATGATCCTAATTCACCTTCCATTCCGAACAACACAGAACTGACTAACATTCAGTTGTGGAAGCATTAAAACTTGGGTATTTTACCCCTGCCACCTGACCTATCTCCATTATTATGTATGAAAGTGACAAAAAAGCGTTTTGATTGTCAAGCGGCGAAGGACTAACAGCGTTTTGAATGTCCATACTAACTTCAGACCTCTGTAACTACGAGAAATATAGCGTTTTGATGATGTAATCACGTTCATAATGTAGAGAGATACATATACAATGATATGCCACCAATAACTCATTTTCAAAAAATTGTGGACAAACAACGTTTTGAATATCCACTCCTCATATAATTAAGCTTCAAGTGTCCTATAAAATAGGAATATCTGGAAGCTTTGCTCACATCCAATGTTGTCAGGAACCCTTGCCCCGAAAAACAATGTATCTGACATTCTAATATTCTTTAGAAACATTAAAAGAAAGCCCTCTTACTTGCATACACATTGTTTTTCAATTAAAGTTAATATTCACAGGCCACTGGTACGGGTGCACGAATTTGACACTAAATGGCAGAGGCATAGATATTGGTACTCACACATTGTTTTTTCCATCAAAATACCAGGTTCCAATTTTTTGTCAGATACATTGTTTTTCGGGGCAAGGGTTCGATTCATGAATTTGATATTTGATTATTTCCAGTTAGGTCAAGTGTTTTTTATGCATTTTAGTAAATTTTCCTCACAATTGAAAGCAAGACTTCTGCAAAACTTAGGAACTGTTTCATATCTGCATACCTTTTTTTGTTAATACAAGGGGGGATCGAAAAGTAACGCACAATATCTCTTTTACAAAAAGTTTAATAGGTACAATTACAAAGAAATGCACACGTGAAGGGACATGTTTTGTGTATTTTTCTATATACTCGCCAAGTTTCTAAACACATTTCTCCAATCATGATAGTAGTTTCAAAATACCCTGTTCTTAGAAGTCCGTTCGGTTGGAGTATAGCCATCTGCGGACTGCTGTTTTCACTTCTGCATCTGATGTAAAGCGTTTAGCGGCCAGAAATTTCTTCATGGGACCAAACAAATGAAAGTCCGACGGTGCCAGGACTGGACTGTATGGAGGATGCTGGAGCACGTCCCAATAAAATTTGTTGATTTTCAAAGCTGCAGCAACATGGGGGCGGGCATTGTGGTGATGAAGTTTCACACCATCATGCTTTACAAGCCGGTAAACGTTTTGCGTAAGAGGCAGAAATGAAAACAGCAGTCCACAAATGGCTATACTCCAACTGAACGAACTTCTATGAACAGGGTATTTTGAAACTGGTATCATAATGGGAAAAATGTGTTGAGAAACTTGGCGACTATAGAGAAAAATAGGTAAAAAAGATGTCCCTTCCTGTGAGCATTTCTTTGTAATTGTACCTATTAAACTTTTTGTAAAGAAAAGTATTGTGCATTACTCTTTGATCCACCCTCGTAGTATATAAGTTGTTTCTTGTTATTTTTTGTGTGTGAACTGCTACCAATTTTAAATTTCTTCTATCCACTACAGAAAACATATGGTGTCTAAATTGACTACTGTTATGAACATGGGCGTATGGTGAAATTTTGTTCGGGAGGGGTTCAATGTAAAGCGTCTCAGCTCCATGTCCTTGCGCACATTGTGAATTATTATTTTTTTTTTTAATTACTAAACAGTTGTATTGTAATAATTAATAAACTGCAATAAATTAATATGCAGTGTTTTCTTGAGATTTCTATCCATTTCTCGTTTAATCTAGAGTCTATAAATGAAAACTTTCTTTTGAAAAATTATCATAATACTGTATGATGGATAGAGCACGTTTTTAAAGTCATCTGCAAATCCATCGGTGGAAAAGCCCGATTAATGCCGATTACTTCATGATAATTTTGTGATGAGTTCATGATTACTGTTGGCTTTACAAACAGGTTGATGGATTTCGGCGGGAATATTAGAGTTGTCGTTTGACAGATTCCAAAGGGGTTATTGTTTACTAGTAATATATCACTGTTAAGCTGAAAAACTGTCAACACTCTGATATTTTGAAATTTGAATCTTAAGTAAATTACGATAAATCTTAAATAATGCTTTGATGTGTATGAAATTGTAAAATATGTAACAACCTAATCAGAATTTTTTTTCTTAATTTCGTTCCATGATTTATGATCTTCAAAATATTGCAAATATTTCGGGAGGGGTTTCAACCCCCTGAACCCCCCATTACCGTACGCCCATGGTTATGAATTATAATATTTTTGTACTAACAGAGTAATTTTAATCTACTGTACTTAGGAACATGCATAATATTAAGATCATGAAGGATTTTCTGTTTTGTGATGGTTTCTAGGATGTTTATGATTTCTGTTATGTGTTGTTTTCCTGTAATGTGCAGCAGCCAGCACGGAACGCACAATATGGTGCCGAGAATTTCTAAGCAGCATTCCACAGTCACATTGTCCCAAGGCGTGTGCAAGGGTTTCTACCTCCGGGCAGTATATTATTATGTAATATTTTGACGTGTCCAATATCAAATGTAGGCCTAATTCTGTACTCTGTGAAGATGGACTAATAAATAAATAAATAAATAAATAAATAAAATCGTATCATATCTATTGTATATTTACTGAATAAACCGTTGAATCAAAACTGATTCTTTGTAAGTGAAAATATTCAAAGCAATTCTAAAATTTTTTTTACAGTACTTACCTTCGTAGTGTTGTTGTTCTTGTTGTTTTTCTTGTTGTGGTTGAACTGCAACACAGAGATAAATTTTGTGTGTTATATTTACTACAGTAATAAAAATAAAAATTATAGCTTTCAAATCAGATTTTATTTTAAATTACTGGCTGCTAATACGAGGGTTAACCTAACCTTAGCGTCCTCCCTCATTTTCCGTAATACTGTCGATAATTCATATAACGATAAACCCACGATATCTTTTTATGATCCTGGCAAATTTCATATCTTGATAACTTTACTTTGTTATAGCAATTAAGAAACTTCGTAAACACCCTATTATAACGATACATGTTGCGAAGTGAAATTGGCATTTTAGACCAAAAATTTAGCTCTGCAAACGCTAGCATGTTATGTAGAGTTCGTTTTGCTAATTGTTTTTATCAGTGGCAGACGCAGAAATTTTTTTCGGGGGGTGGCGGGGATTTGACTTTCAAATTACATATAAAATTAGTTTATAAAACTGGCCACTTAGAGTACATATATATAGCCTTTTTTAAAATTTCGGGGGGGGGATGTAACCCCCTACCCCCTTGCGTCCGCCACTGGTTTTTATTGTGATGTGGTTAATCATTAATATTACAGTACTTACTTTCCTGTGCTGGTGGCTCCTGGGGCGGCGCTTCAACAGACTTGTCTGGAACACAGAGATAAATTTTGTGTGTTATATTTACTACAGTAATTAAAATAAAAATTATAGCTTTCAAATCAGAATTTATTTTAAATTACTGACTGCTAATACTAGGGTTAACCTAACATAGCGTCCCCCCTCATTTTCCGTAATACTATCTAAAATTCATATAATGAAGACTGATATAACGATAAACCCGCGATATTTTTCTATGGTCCCGGCAAATTTCCTTCCTTAATAACGTTACTTGGCCCTTGTAAAAGCAATTAAGAAACTTCGTGAACACCCTATTATAACGATACATGTTGTGAAGTGAAATTTACATTTTAGACCAACAACTTTGCTCTGCAAACACTAGCATGCTGCAGATTAGTGTCCTTTCCATCTGGTGCGAACCTTTAAGCCACCTTTAGAAATGCCAGAATAGAGATCATTACAAATTAATTCTCAGTAGAGGCTGGAGTACAAGGTCCCTGACCAATGTGATTGTTCTGTCTTTCTTCCCCATTTCCACCCCAGCCCATGTGACTGAACTTTCTCCGATGTATGACAGGTGAACTTAAAAGCTAACCAGTCTTTAAAGTTATTTTTCAGTAAGCGAGTGAAAAATAGATATGGTCTCCGCTCAACAAAAATCAGTAAGTCTTGAAAAAAAATTAGAGACTTTAACTTTGGGTGATTGTTTAAAGCAGACATAAGTTGCAAAAAATACGGACTTTCACAATCTATGTTGGCTAAATTTCTTTAAAAGATAAAAGAAATTGAGGAAACTTATTTCTTAAGATATGTGTTAAATAAATTCGTCCGTTAGGCCTTGTAAACACATTATAAGGTTATTTTTGTTTTGTATGCAGTTTTCTTAAGATATCCCTCTAATTTGTTTATGCAATGAAGTATATATTCCCTTTAAAATTGTAGGGCATTGAATGCAGGTGCTGATGGGTGAATTTGTTTTAGGCATCGTTTTCTGTTTTCGAGGATTATGTATTCTGATCTGTTTATAACCTATTTTATGGCGTTGTGGTAGCTTCAGCGGCGTCTGATTTCATTTCTGTGATGTTTTTGTTAATGTAATCGTGTACCTTATTAGTGAGATCATCTGTGTGTATGATGACTGTCATGTTGCCTTTGTCTGCTTTTGCGAAAGTGAGGTTTATGTTCTTCTGCTTTGTGTCATATTTGTTTTGCTGTGTAGAGTTCGTTTTGCTAATTGTTTTTATCGTGATGTCGATAATCATTAATGTTACAGTACTTACTTTCCTGTGCTGGTGGCTGTACTTGTGGCTCCTCTTCCGAGTGGCCTGGAACACAGAGATAAATTTTGTGTGATATATTTACTACAGTATTTTAACTATTAATTATAGCTTTTCAAATCATAATTTATTTTAAATTACCGACTGCTAATACGAGGGTTAACCTAACCTAGCATCCTCCCTCATTTTCCATAATACTATCGAAAATTCATATAATGAAGACCGATATAATGATAAACTTGCGATATTTTTCTATGGTCCCGGCAAATTTCCTTTCTTAATAACGTTACTTGGCCCTTGTTATCGTATTAAGAATCTTCGTGAACACCCTATTATAACGATACATGTTGTGAAGTGAAATTTACATTTTAGACCAACAACTTTGCTCTGCAAACGCAAGCATGCTGCAGATTAGTGTCCTTTCCATCTGGTGCGAACCTTGAAGCCACCTTTAGAAATTCCAGAATAGAGATTATTACAAATTTATTCTCAGTAGAGGCTGGAGTACAAGGTCACTGACCAATGTGATTGTTCTGTCTTTCTTCCCCTTTTCCACCCCAGCCCATGAGACTGAACTTTCTCCGATGTATGATAGGGGATCTTAAAAGCTAACCAGTCTTTAAAGTTATTTTTCAGTAAGCGGGTGAAAAGTAGCTATGGTCCCCGCTCAACAAAAATCAGTAAGTCTTGAAAAAAAATTAGAGACTTTTACTTTGGATCATTGTTTAAAGCAGACATAAGTAGCAAAAAATACGGACTTTCACAATCTATGTTGGCTACATTTCTTAAAAAGATAAAAGAAATTGAGGAACTTATTTCTTAAGTTATGTGTTAAATAAATTCGTCCGTTAGGCCTTGTATATACATTATAAGGTTATTTCTGTTTTGTATGCAGTTTTCTTAAGATTTCCTTTTAATTTGTTTATGCAATGAAGTATATATTCCCATTAATATTAAATTTTTCGTTTAGAATCACATTTTGTTTTCCCTTTAAATTTCCATCCTAAAATTAAGATGCGTCTTATGGTCCGGAGCGTCTTATAGTCCGTATTATTATATTATTAAGCATATTAGGACAAAATACCGTGTATACAACACAGAGTAGTGAAAGTAACTTTACAACCTAAAAATTACTACTATTACATTATTATAATAAATTATGTAAATAAAATAGAAAAAGCTACAATTTATTGAAAATTTCTCGTGATATTTGCACACTCGCGGCATTACAGATCTGCGTTCTTTTAATTTACAGAATACACATTTGATTTGCTCAGTTTTTCTCATTGAACTTTGTATTTCAGCTTGTAGTCTTGGTCTCAAAGACAATCGTGGGTTTTTTCAAATAAAGACAGTAGCTACTTCAGGTTCTTTGCATTTTTGCATGCAGTTCTTTGTGTATTTTCAGGCTGCGACAACTGCTGTATTCAAGGCATTGGAAAATAGTTTCCACCACCATTTCTTCTCATGCAACTGGTGCCTGTATCTGGACAGCAGCCGTTCAAAGACTTGGACGCCTCCCACTCCTTTGTTGTAGTTGACTACTAGGAGAGTTTCGGTGACATCGATCTTATTCTTTTATTGATTATAATACTGTTTTGTTGTTTCGTTGTCCTCATTGGCAAGTTTGTGGTGACGACAGAATTATCATTCCACCTATACATGTTAATATCACCATCACATCTGAAGTCTCTATCTCATTTGTGGGAATCCTCTCTTCTCGTACTGTGCAAATTGAGTCTGAACCCCTCGTTTTCCAGCTCTCTCAATAATGTGTAAGAGGTAAAAAAAAAATGGGAAAACCGAACTTTGCACCCCATGCGAGTCCCTCACTCCAACTCTCTTAACTCCCTCCCCTAATGGCGGCATTTGAACTACTAGTTTCAACGTTGGCGCCATCTCTTAATGAACTGATGAAACAGAAAAAATAATTTATTTCTTCTTTAATCTCTTCCTTTCTCTTCTCCTTCCTCTCACCTGTTCTTCACCCTACCTACCTATTTAATCCCTATTCCTAACAGTAAATTTTGGATCAACCGGGATTCGAACCCGGGACCCCTAGCATTATAGCTAGCAGTCTTGACCACTACGCTACAAGTGAATGTTGAGCACTGAAGGAAGCTTTCATATATTACAGTTATGTTAGGGGATTTCATAAGTTTTAACGCAAGAATCGGTTTTTTTAAGTAGTGTTGGTACAAGGGAATTTTCCTGCATCAATTAAGCCACATTTTATGTTATCATACGGAGTTTTTTATAATTATGAAATATTATGCATGGTACAAGGGTATTTTTTGTATTGTCAAATAACCTATTTTGTTGGAAGAGTCTATTTTATAATTGTGGAATTTTATGTGGAGGTGCAAGGGGCTTTCTTTATTATGAAATATAAGGTGACATATCAATTGCAATTATGCATTACTTTCGTTGAGCAATGGCTACAGGCATGATGGTATGTGTTGCGGGGAAGTGGAGCAGGCGGCACGCAGGAAGAAGGCGAGAGGGGTGGAATCCTACAGTTTATATATAATCACTCTCTGAAAGGGAGACAATACTTACCACGCCAATACATCCTCATCTTCTTTTTGGTCTTTTTTTTGGATCTGAGAATAGACAGAGAAAGGCACCATTAATAAATTGTATGTGTTATGTTTACTTTAGTAATTGAATAAAAATACATTATTACATTTTAAATTAATATTAAAAATTAAATTTAGGATTTTTAAATTAGAATATTTATTAATTGATTATTTATCTATTTTTTTACACACAATAATTGAAATTTTAAACACAAAACATTTTAAATACAAAAATTTACAAATTTTACTTTCCTCCGACACGGGAATTCGAACCCAGGACCTTTGGCTACCCGTGCCACCACTCTACCAACTGCGCTAGCCAGAGTTTGATTCACAGTGCCAGAAGGAACCTCTCTTATGACCATTGTCGTTAATGGTCTTCCTGGCTACACCACAGTTGGTAGAGCGTCGGCATGGATAGCTCAAGGTTTGAAACCCAGTGTCACGGGGAATTTTTCTCCTACACTATTCTCATGAAATGTCCAAAAGAGACAACAAATCCTACAGTTTATATATAATCACTAGGGCTCGGACTTTTAGGTGCTTATAAAAAACAAAAATATGTTTAAAAATATGAAAATATTTTAATTAACTTATTTAACCAATATTTACAGAAGTAGCCCTACTCATCTAGTCATTCTAGGCAGCAAGTGTAGAACTGTTTCAGTGAACGACAAAAGTAGATCTTAAGTTGTGCATCTTAAAGCTGTGACGATTTTCACGGAACAGAAATGTGTATCTTGAAAATGTACGTTCAACATCTTGCATATTTGTAACACTGACACTCAGATGTTCCATCTGCTCCAAGTTCTCTACACTGTTACCCATTAAAATTTCTGAAATCTTGCGCAACACTTGTAACCCTTCATTCTTATTTAGGCATGACAGGCATTTTCTTTCATCTTGTTTGCTTTTGAAACATCGATTTTGATAAGTTTGTGTTCAATGTGTTTGATTTCTTTTTATTGATTCTGTCAACAATTGTTTTGTTGTTACCAACTTAGTAATGCAGTGTGAGAGGAAACAGAAATTTGCACTAATGAAGGCCAAATCCGCCCTGGTTTATTCTCTGACTGAACATAACAATGCATCACATTGAAAATATGGCGCAATTTTACAAAAACTGTCAAAATATTCATTTCTAAACATGATATGTGGTAAAATATTACAAAAACTGTCAAAATATTCATTTCTAAACATGATATGTGGTAAAATATGTAAAAATAATTAAGTTACCAAAAACATTTATTCAAATAAGAAATATCGAAAAAAAAAATTTTATGTGATATGCAACTCAGTATTTTGAATCCAAAGGTCCCAACCGAAACTTTGACAAAGTCCAGAAATCATAAGTAATAGCAAAAAGAATATGTATTTACCTAAAAGTCCTAGCCCTAATAATCACTCTCTGAAAGGGAGACAATACTTACGAAGCTTTAGGGGCGCTCCCCTCATCCTCATCAGGGCTTCGGGATCTGAGATTAGACAGAGAAAGGCACCATTAATAAATTGTATGTGTTATGTTTACTTTAGTAATTGAATAAAAATCCATTATTACATTTTAAATTAATATTCAACATTTAAATCTTAAACACAGAACATTTTAAATACAAAAATTTACTAATTTTACTTTCTCACATATGTATTAAGGATTTAGCCAAAAGTGAATTCTAGAAATAAATTTTATTTATTACATTTTCATAAAACTATCAAGTATCTAGAACGGAAAGCATCAGGGCCAATCTTTGTGTTCAATGGTTTTACCGTGAAATAATGAATAATGAATAATGAATAATAATAATAATAATATTATTCACTCGATATTCACAATTGCATGGACTATGTGATGTATTTTGTTTATGAGCGAAACAGGATGATCAACTGTCCTTCTATATTGTTGCAAGTGCCTTGTACCCACCTCTGCATATAGTCTAAATAATGCATAACACTAACCACATAGTTAAGTGGGCAAAGCGGAGGCGGGAGCCGTAGCGAAGCACCCTTGCTTTTTTGAATAAAGTAGGATACACTGTTTGTAGGTTTTGAAAATGTGCCATGTTATATCTCCGGCGAGGTTTGTCAGCCTCTCGTCCACAGTTATAGCTCCTCTAGCGGTATGACGTCACAACTACAACGTCCAATAACGAGTTTCTTCATAATACAAGGACAGAAAAATTGCAGAGAATTCACTATATCATATCCGCCATATTCTTGGTTGCAAATTGTTATAATATTAATAATTAATAGATTCGCGAGGAATATGTTTATTCAAGGAGCATTTTTTAAAGATTTTATTTTATAATACCGGTACTTGTAGTGCAAAATCAATAACTTACGCTCAGCATCTGCAACCAATCTTAGCATCAAAATACGCGTCCGGCCAGATCAACGTTTGCTATGAAAACTTCCGGTCGCATTATAGTAACGTTCCCACCTCTGAGCTCCTTCTCGCTGCTTCAGAGACCGAAAAGTGCAGGTCAATTACAGCCCTAACCACACTTTCTCTCACGTTAGCATTTGTATGTGGCGATGACACAAAGCAAAATGAATTATGACAATGCATTAAGTTGAATATCATGTGTTGCGATTTCCGCGATGTTCATTTTTTCCCTCCTTGTTCATATTTTCCCTCCTGCCGCATGGCCTCATATGTTCCGAAAATGACCTGTATTTTGTGTTTTTTATAGGAAACTTGTGAACTAATGCGTCAAAACTTTAAATTTTAACAGCATACGAGTCCCGACGTTTTTTATTTGACCGACTGTACATTTATGAAGTCATTAAGCAAAATTAAAACAAATGCCCATCTTCATTCATTTAATACCAGGAACAAATCAAATCTCTTCATTTCAAGCCACAATACCTCACTTCATGAACAAAGCTTCAAACATAATGGATCCATACTGTACAACAAATTCCCAAAAAGTATGAAAAATGTAAACTCAGTTAGAAAATTTAAAGTAACTGCTTGAATACTTAATGGACAATGCCTTCTACTCAGCACAAGAATGCATGAATCATCAAGAAAACTTACCTTAATTGTAAATATTGCCATTAATAGATTAAGTTTAGATTTAAGGAAACTTGACGAGTCACCAGTTTATGACATATGTAAATGTTATGTGACAATAAAGCATTATCTTACCCAATCCTGATTAATAGCTTTTAATTACGTTTTATAGGGTTTTAAAAATCTAGCAGTTGAATTAATACAAAGCATAGTATAGAATAATGATAAGAACTTACCCCGCAGTCATTAGCTCCATCCCCACACATGGCTACTATGTAGTCCAGACCCTGTAATGTTTCCACTAACTGAGTCTTTTGATCTGGAGCCATTCTCGCAAATTTTGTTCCCTTTGTGACCAACTGGGGAAGGAGTTCAGGGTGATAGCTCCGGAGAGCTGCCCATGTCCTGCCGTCCACTGCAAAGTGCCACCTCGAGTTGGGCATCAGAGGCAGCACTACCTCCTGAAACAAGTTATGGGAAATAATGTAACAAAGGAATGTATTTATACTGACCAATTTTGTCCCCTCAGTAATTTTTTCATCCTTGGTGTATCTTTACTAAAACATCTTATGTTAAACAATTTTTTATTTTGTTATATAAGCGTCCGCCACTGTGGGTGAGTTGGTAGAGTGACTGACAGCCACCTGGGCAGCTCAGGTTCAATTCTCGGCCGGGTTGGGGATTTTGGAGAAATGTAAAGTTTCCTTCCTGGGTCAGGACTGGGTGTTGTGTTCTTAATCCTATCCCGTGAAAGGACCTGGCCACCCTCCGCGGTATCATCTGGCCTAGTGTCCCTCGGCTGGGCCATGGGCCTCCCCCCACGGCTCTGTCCCAGGGAAGGACAGGCCTCCGGGCCAAACATATTTATCATCATATATATATATGCAGCTTTGTCCTGACTGACTGACAGAGAATCAAGGTAGAGCCTAAACTATAAAAGATAGGCAGAACCTTCGTTTCATAATTTAAGTGCATAATAAGAAAGGATTTTGAAGAATTTTGATTTTTAATGCCAAAAATCAAATGTTTTCGAGGAGACAAAATATCTTTCATAAGAAACACACAGCCAATTCGATTGTTGTGGAAAATGGCCTTGATTGGTTGCTATCTTCATTCATTTGTTTACGATTTGCAGAGATCTTATTTACACAGAAGGAGATTGTTGAATGTACTCCTAAATGGGATAACTTTGAATGATTTGGACAAAACTCATAACGTGAGGTTTTATTGGGCTAGGGAACTCTAATCTCATGTCTTTTTTTCCCCTGGTGGTGCACTTTATTTGTGAATTATACCTCAAAGCCAGGTTTTTACTTTTTTTTAATTATCAATCATTATAATAAAATTGTTTATGCATGATTTGGGTAAGGTTCATAAAACTATGGTTCATTTTAATTGTTTCAATTCGAATTTGTATTTCCATATGGCAGCATAAGATTCGTTTGGTTTGTTGAATCTCTCTCTATACATATAAAAGCCAGAACCCACTGACTCACTGATCAAAGAATCTCAAAAACTATACAGCCTAAGAACAAAAACTTGGTACACGTATCACTCATAGGCTTTAGAGGCTCTCTAAGAAAGGATTTGAAAATCTTTGGCTTCTAAGGCCCTCTAAGGGCCAAAATAGGGTTGTAAAGTTATGTAATTTCTGAATTCACCAAAAGGAATTCATACTGCATGTACACAAACCCCATGACAACATTTTTTTTTTCATACTACACAGGTGGCTTTGTATGACACTGTGATTTTATGTAGGCCTTACAGAAATAAAATGATGAGAAAGGCTATCAATAGAATTCCTATAAATGACTAGCATGTGCCCACGGCTTCGCCCGCGATAATTATTCCAAAGATTAAAAATTAAGAGCATACTGGTTAAATCATTATATTTATTAACACCTAAATCACGTGGACTACATGCCACAATTAGATAGCATCGCCTGGTAAAAGCGACCTCAGATTCGAGTTCCTTGGTCCAGAAAACCCCTGTATAGTGAGTTTCGTCCAAATAAAACAATGTTTGACCATATTAGGGCTTACAACATTCAAGCGATCGCGAAAGTTTAATTTCCAAGGTATGACAAAAATAGACAAAGCCAACTGTAATTGTCAAACTTCCATTTAATTTAATTCCAAACCCATCTGAAACCCAATACGTTTTAATGTCATAATTCTGTGTAAAAAGGGATTAAGTATTCTCAAAAACACTTGATTTTTGGCATTTAAAATCAGAATTTTTCAAAATCCTTTCTTAGTGAGCACCTAAATTATGAAACGAAGGTACTGTCAAAATTCCAAGTCTCTACCTGTTATAGTTTAGGCTGTATGTTGATTCCTGTAATTCAGTCAGTCAGTCAGTCAGGACAAAGCCTTTTATATATATAGAGATTATCTTTATCTTAGCTTTTTACCTCTCCCTTTTAGGGAGATTTAAGCTACTCATGCCACCCAGGCAGCTGTTGTGTAAAGCAAAACCTTGATTTTGTTGGAGGATTTGGTCTTTGCTATGTCTGGCCACCACCTGCTGCAAAACGGCCTGCCTACTCCTTCGCATACCCAAAATACTCATTCAACCAACAGTGAGTTACTGAGGGAGGTTTCCTATGACGTAGTTGAATTATCAGAGTTAAACAATATAATTAAGAATAAAATTATGTAATTCCTGCAAATGTAAAAACAATGTCTAGTGTTAATATATATAATGTTTTAATTATTCTTCTGTTAAATAGATGTTTTAAAGAAAACATCTAGAAGTTGAGTAAACAATCACAGGTGAAGCTGCAGACACCTGTTAGTACATATTATATAAGAGATGGGCCTCTCGCCACAGTATGGCATGTCCTCAGGTTGCGGACAGAGGATACGGCCTCTAGATACGGAGGGTAGCTGCAAATATATTGAATAAGCAGTCATGGACAGATGGCATGAGGTGGTCCTCCAGCTTGGAGGTTTGGTATGAGGTTAATAACCTCTCATAGTAAAAATAAAAAAAAAAAAATAAAAAGAGTTAAGAAATGCTTACATGATTTATGGATCCTATCAGTTTAAAACTCTCCGGAGGTAAAATAGTCCTTTGTTTGGATCTCCTGGCAGAGACTGCACAGAGGGAATCTAAAAATCGTAGGAAAAAGGACTGCATGTTTGGAACATGGAATATTAGGAGCTTGTATAGGCCTGAGGTAACTAAAGAATTAGAGAAATACAGACTAGATGTAAAAGTAGTACAGCAAGTTTATGTGGGAGGGTAAAGGTTCAATTCAGACAGATGCATATACCTTTTACTATCAATTAGGGACAAGGTTCTTCATAGATAGAATGAATTCTGCCATTAAGAGAGTAGCATTTATTAATGAAGAGCTTCATAACCTTTACTTTTACAATAAGGGTAATCAAACCACAGAGGATAGAATGGGTTGGACATGTTGTGCACATGGGGAGGAAAGACATCTCTCAAAAATTATGACTGGGAGATCTAAAGGGAAGAGATCACTTGGAAGAGAATATCAATATCACAATATTATCGGAACTGAAATACGGAAAGGCAAAATAGTAATACTTGTCGTCCGCCTGCCTCCCCTTCCACTCAATACCAAAAGACCCTTTCACAAAACATAATATTTCACAACTATAAATAACAAAATAATATTCCATAATAAAGAAAAGACCCTTGCACCAAAGATCATATTTCACAATTATAGGAGTACGAGTGGTGACAAATATTACCTTTTCCTGGATGCCAAAATATCGGATATCCTAAACAAAATATCAATATTCAATAATACAGATATCGATATCTCATCCGTAGTTTCCACCATGATAGCAAGAATGTAGAAAAGACATACTTACGGCAGAAGGAGTGAGGTTGGTATGATGCACGGCTTGTGGCACACCAATGAGCTCCCTGTGTATTGTGCCTTGCTGAGGATCCCCCTGCACTGACAACTGTATCACATGCTCGAAGGGAGTCACCATGCCACAGTCTCGAGCCACACTCACAGCCGTAAGTATGTTATCACCTGAAATTCAATTAAATATACATTCAATCAAAATATCTTCTCCATGGCTCAAAGAGATTGACTCTATCAATCAATACATTTACAGTGAACTCTAAAGCTGCGTCTCCATTGATGTACATTTAACACCAACATGTCAATATTAACAAGTTGATATTGACATGTATATTGCAATTTCGCATTCCAATTGACTTGACATGCAAACCCAGCGTGTTGCACTTAACGTTTTCAGATGTTAATTTGTTTTCCGGAGAAAATGGACAGTACAGGGTGCGGCAAAACATCCTCCCTATTTTAAAGTTCAAATAAAAAACAGATGGATCAAAATAAAGAAGCTATATTAACATAAATGATTCTACACAGTGGGAAGTTTAATGTTTTTTGGAATTCGAACGCTGCGTGGTCTTCCCCCTCCCTTTTTAATCATGTTACCACTTGCTCTAAAGTTTTACACCCATAAGCTAATGCTTTTCCGATCTGGAACTGCACCACGAGGGGGAATTTGGAAGCGAATCAGGAAAGCACGCTGGACAGCGACAACGGAATACCCGTTTACCAGAAATGATTACACAGCATAGGCACGTTCTTTTCCCGTCCACGGCATGGTTGGATACTGTACTGAATGTCAATTCCGCGATTTCATAATCCTTTTCAATTTTTGTTTACTGTTTATCACTTGTTTTTTTCTGTCGTTATGGCAACACAAGTTGACTACTACTCCCATCTTGTGTGAATGTTGCGGCATGGATATAGTGCCTAATGATATGGTGAACCATGCTATAAGAGCACAGAGACAGGATTAAGGTCTATTTAAACTTAGCAGTGAGGTAAACTAATGTAATATAATGAAAACCCTAAATTCCCACTGAGTAGATATCATTAATATTAATGTACTTTCTTTATTTTGATCCATCTGTTTTTTATTTGAAATTTAAAATAGGGAGGATTATATCAAGTCAATTGACTTGATATTGGCTTTGTTTTGGGAATTTCCATCTAAACAAAAAGCAGTTGATAGCTTCCTCAACATTGCCGGCATCCATTTTGTATTATGTATTTAGTACCGTATATCAGTGTTCTCAATAGTATTGCATGTACAGTAGAGCCTCGGTAATTCGAGCCCCGGTATTTCGAGGTTCCGTGTAATTCGAGCTGGTCTTAAGAAAATTAAAATTTTCCATAAAACTAGAGTAAAATTCCGTTTTTATACCGTGTCCGCATGTAAGTTGTACGCACTTCCGAATGTGTTACATTTTGAGCTTTCTTTCAATTTTTCCATGTACAAAAATGCAGGTAAAACTGTCAAACTTAGGGTTTTTGTTCATAATACACAGAAATAACCTTGGCTTCAGACTGCTAATGCATTTCTATTAGAGATTGACAGGAACCGTTAGGTTCGATCTTTCATTGTCGGGACCTCGTGTCAATCATACGGTGCATTTAGTGCATACCATCCTTTCAGAAAAGAATACTATATTGTTACAGTAATCCCTACTCAGCAACAATGGTAATTAAAAGTGTTTTCCTAGTAGCGCCGCTTTCCCGTTCAACTCCATTAAGACTCAGACAATGACTTAATCCTTAAAGGATGCCGATATAGCAAATTGGAAGTGTTTGCCAATATACATACAGGCCTATTAAAGATATGTATGCCTACTATATTGTTTATTTATTAATTTTTTAACCATTATTGTGCTTATTAAACATTTATTTATGATTTACCCATTGATTTAGTGATGTTTCCGTATAATCCGAGTTTTTTGTAATTCGAGGTAGCCTCAGCCCCAATTAGCTCGAATTATCGGGGTTCTACTGTACTTTTAAAATTATTTTTTATGGCATATTCCATTGTTGAAAAATGTGATAGCTGTTAGGTTGAAAAGATCAAGAAAGAAAAATGGCGAACAAGCAAGTTTTTGCTAGATCGTGGAAAAAAAGAAAGGGCACCATTTTGGGCGGGTGGGAATGAACCATTCGAAGATTCGACCTGTTTTTGGATTTTCCCGATGAATTTCCTATCTTTCCTAAACAACACTTTCTCAAGTGGTCAGATGTTTTTAAGCTTTCTTTCTTTTAATCCTTTCAATCTTCTTGTCAATGAGGCCTTGACTGAAATCATCTAGTGTTGTGGTTTCTACTATGTGACTTTACTCCTTGGAATATTAATCTTGCTGAGGGGAACATTTACCAGTATGTGGGAAGTGAGACTACTGAAACCAGCAGAAAGGTCAAAAGAATTAATAGTCAGGGAGAAAGTATTAATTAAAAAAAACAAACAAGCATAGGTTAATGATCTGATTAGATTAATTTGGAAAATATTGTGAAGTGTTAAAACACGTATTATGCAGGGTGTTAATGAATAACACCGAAATATTTTTCCTGTGTTTAGAGGGAACATAGACAATCAACTTTTATTAGCGGATATTTGCTCTATGACGTAAAATGTGTATGCTACAGGGCAATAAAGTCATTACAATTTGGTCTTTATAAGTCAATAATGAGGGTTAAAATTTTCATTAAATTGCCTTCACACCTTCTTAGTGATCGATAAAAACCAGATTCTTAATCATTCATCAACAGCTATATCATAATTTAGAGTTTTCATAATCTGCAAAATTTACAGACTAATCACATGACTGGTCGCCACTGCAATAGTTATTTAATCATTACTCCAGTGCTAACAACGAATTTCCTTTGCTTTGCATCAGTGGCGTAGCAAGCTTAGGTGGTACCCGGTGCGGAAAATTTCTTGTCAACCCCCCCCCATTTAAATTATGAAAAGATGGAAGTGTTATTTTTTGGTTAAGTTACTCAAAGGTAATCCCATGAGAGTTTAAGAGTTTATCGATAGATACAGCTGCAACGAATTTATCTGATGTAACTCGTAAACTCAACAGATTATGCAAAATTAGTAATGATTACTTTGTTATATAAAAACAAAACTAAGCTCCGAAATCATGGCATACCATGAATGAACCATCCATAAAGCGATTCGAGTTACCATGTTGTCGCCATGTTGTAACCACTGCTACCAATGGTGCATATAAGACAGAGTTAACCTAATTCAGTTAATTTTGTTAGGATTAAGGAAAGACATACACTGCATTGTACTGTTATATTATAATAATATTACTATTATTATTAATCTAAAGTATGTTATATACATTGCTTTCTTGAGTGACATATTGTGGGTGTTACCGTTAATAAAGCGAACATCTAGGCCAAAGTACACTCCCGAAATTGTGAAAATTTTTATTTTTTGAGTGATTATTTGTATTTTTATATTTTGTTTCCAAGCAAAATCTCGAATTTTGGAAAGATGAATTTTGATAAAAGGACAAAATTTTGTATTTATGTCAGGTACCTTTCAAGATGTGAACAGAAGATTGGAGACAAGTTTTCCTTATTTTTACATAAAGAAAGTTTTCTCAAAAATCATAGGCGTAACCAGGTCGACCATATGGGGGGGGGGGGGTTATAACATCAGGGAGGTCTGGGGGGTATTGGGGCTGGGGGGTATTGGGGCTGGGGGGTCCTTCCCCGTAAAATTTAAAAAATGAAGATTCACAGTAACGAGTTTTAAGCTTCCCACGCTTTATACTCGTATTAAGTAATTTATAAGCAGACTTTAAAAAAATTGTACAATTTTCCTTTTTTTTAATCAATGGGGGGTGGGTTCAAACCCCCCAAAACCACCCTCGTTACACCTCTGCAGAAAATCATACGAAAACACAATTTTGTATTTGGGTTAGGTACCTTTTGGGGATGTGACACGAAGATTGGCGACAACTTTCTCTTATTTTTAAGGGGAGGCTAACTTTTATTTGGGCAGAGGAAGTTATGTGAATTATACATCTTTATTTTATAGGTTGATCCTAATAAATTTCATAAACAAGTAATGTAACTATTTTACGGAACTGTATTATTAATAATGTATTCTTAAATTTGCGCACATCCCAGTTCAAAATCTAGATTGCAGGAGAATTCGGAGTAAACTCACATTCGAAGTTTATTTTCGTCAAAGTCATGGCTGCCGCAGCGGGTAGAATTGGTTGCGGATTGAGTGATATAAAATATCACCAATTGTTGAAGTCTCATTTAAATTAATAAAACTGCAGAGACAAGCATCGTCAGAAATAATCACCCCTCCCTCTAACCATTATATTATTGTTCGTTTCTACACAGCGGCCAGTTCAGTCGCGTTTTAATACTTTTGTTAACTTTATTTAAAACTAAAAGAAGTTTCAATATGCATGTTGACTTGTTAAAAGTTGTTAAGCTTATATAATTGTTTTAAATATTATTACTATTTCTTTAAATTCCCTTGAGCGATTTTTTTACTTACAAAGACACATTTTTATTTTGTCACCCCCCGTGTGATGGCACCCGGGGCGGCCCACACCCCCCGCACCCCCCTTCCTACGCCACTGCTTTGCATTTTTTTCAAGTCAGTGGCGGCCATGCCCTGGGAGATTTTATGCTGTAAAAATTGAATCCATAGAGCCAAAATCTCCTAATAAAAGTTGCTTGTCTATGTCCCTCTATACACAGGTAAAATATTTTGGTGTTTTTTTATTTTTTTTATTAACACCACAGTTTTATAGCTACATGCTCCATTACATAATGTAACACTACATGCTTATGAGAACAGTCACAATACTTAGATTTCATATTTTCAGTTTTTTGTACATCGCTTAATTAGTATTTTGTAAAGTTTCAAAAACAGTCACAGTACTTAGATTTCATATTTTCAGTTTTTTTTTTATCACTTAATTAGTATTTTGTCAAGTTTCAAAATCTTTTCAGTTTTTTGTACATCGCTTAATTAGTATTTTGTAAAGTTTCAAAAACAGTCACAATACTTAGATTTCATATTTTCAGTTTTTTTTTTCTTTCTTTCTTTTTTTTTTTTTTTTTTAATCACTTAATTAGTATTTTGTAAAGTTTCAAAATCTATCTTATTTACAAATTGGGAAAAACATTTTAAGTGTTTTATAACAAGTTTGCTTTTATTTGGAGGCCATCGTCCACCCGACTGAAGCACTTCTCTGCGGAGTTCATCTCTGACTGATTGTAGTAACTCGCAGTCCCAAAGAACGTGGTCAGTAGACTGCAAATCTCTCCCGCACCTGCATGTTGGATCCTGTAAAATCTTGAACCGGTGCGTTAACTTGAGGTTTGACTTTAAAATATGACTTTGTGATTGTTCCGTTGGTAGTGGTTGCCCACTCATCTTCCCATGCGTTAATCGATTCCTCATGTAGATCTCTTCTTACTGTGCTGAGAGGAAGTAAGTCGTATATCGGCTCTAGTTCAAGACTGCGTGTTGCTTGTTTGGCCAGCTGGTCGGCAAGTTCATTTCCTTCAGTCCCTGCGTGAGCTTTCACCCATTGAAAGTGTATTTTCCAGTTTTGTTGTATTAGGGATCGTAAGTTATATAGTTGAATGAATTTTGAAATACCAACGGAAAACAACTTGATTAGAAAGTACAGCCATCCATCCATTATCTATGCAGTTGCCACATACAATAAAAGGCGTTTTTAAAATTATTTCAAAACCAGTGGATAAACGTTAAAACATTAAAACACGACGTTTCAACTCTATCCTTGAGTCTTCCTCAGGTGACACCTCAAACAGTACTGATCATAAGGAAGATTAAGTTTTGTCATGGTAACCAATTTGTCCACCATTGATAAAAACATTGTTTCTAAAATACGTTTTCCAGTTCTTTGGAATATCAAACATTGCATTGTTTGAGGTGTCACCTGAGGAAGACTCAGGGGTAGAGTCGAAACGACTGCATGCTTGTTATCCTAAACGGATCGTTTATATTTTGCATATACTGTCATATTTTGGTCATTTTATGATGTTGGTCATATTTGTACTTTAACGTCATATTTCAGTTACAAATTAACACCTTCAAAAAATCTATTTTTAAATAGTATATTGTGATACAAGCGGTGCATACGGATCGAGGAAAGAGTTCTTTTCAATTTCTGAGATCCCTTATGCGCTTACGGAACGAATATTGCATGCTATTTTTTGCACGATGATTATTTATATCAATTTAATTATATTAATTGAGATATTACCTGAAAATATTATGTATATACATTACTGAAGATAGATGTTTAATTCAGAGAGTGATTCGCATGTGTTTGTTGTTATGGGAACCAAATATTGTCCTGGGGGGCCTTATCCATAAAGGCTTGTATTATGATGTGCCGAAAGTAAATTCTTCGCGCACGGAAACACTTACCGCACATAGCAACAAGATTGCGTGTGGGAATGTCAACTTACGATCCACGGCAACAATATTCGTAAGTACCACTAATTAGTTAAGTCGTGCAAAAAATAAACTGTAATCAAAATTCCTAGAAAAAGTCATACGACTTAAAAAAATAAATTAAAAATATTATTTATTCGCCTAGAATTCTGATTGTGGTCATTTCTCTACAATTGACTTTAACCTTCAAAATGAAAAAAATTAAAAAAAAAAAAAAAATAGATCTTCAATATCTTGAAAATTGGTCTAATTATTATTGATAATCTTAATTTTAGCATAACGAGTAGCCACCATTTTCAGTAATTAAATTAAGCATTTATTTTCATTTTAGGAAGTTGAAAGTTGACTATTACATTTAAGGAACATGACATTTTTAACTACTTAAATGTTATATATATATACATAATTGAGAAAAAATATTCAATATCACTAATTATTTAGTCGCCACTTGAATAATAATAAAATAATAACATAAAATATAACTTAGTAATGTCAAGGTTCGCAAATTTGGCTTACTTTTATATTCTCCTAAACTATTACCATTATGAATTTCCAAATTTGAATCGCGTGCTTGGTCGGCCATTTTGAATCACATGACCATTACATAAGCCGTGATGTCATCCAACCCTCTCGATGACGTAAGCTGTGGCGTTTTTAAGCCACGCCCACTATGATGCAAGCAACCCTCCCAACCCTCCAATAATGACGTCACTGACAAAAACACTTGATGTAACAATGTGATTATTAATAGTATTGGAAAATTACTTACCATTTTCCGCTGGCACTAATGCCTCAAAGTAGCCGGCATACCAAGGTCCAGAAAACAGCAACCTTATGTTCCACTCATGGCTGCAATTAAATTGGGAGTGCAATTAAGTCCCCGAAAAAACTTGAATATGTAAGCCGTAAAGACGCGCAGCCGCTTCAATTTCTGATGTGGTGCCATAAACACCTGAACTTACCATGTGCTCGTCATATTCTTCTTTAGTTTGATATGCACTCAGGCCTCTGAGTAAAACTCTCCAGGTCGTCCCAGTTGCTGACTATGTAGTCAACTACTTCACTCCTGATCGCCATGTGATTGTTCTGGGACCCTGTGATGAGAGTCTGCACATCCACTGTAAATAGAAAATAGAAACCAGTGGTGATTAATCCATACAGGATGTCAGGATCATCCTACACATCATAATTTACCTACATAAATGTTTACTAGCATTCATTGTCAAGATTAAAACAGTAAAATGACAAAACAGCGTTATTGTACAGCACTCTGGAAGTAAGTTAGCAGTTCTGTTTTGAGTAGGTTGGTAATTAAAAAGATGTCCTCAGTCACTCAGCGTTGATGGTACACAGTCCATAGGCATAACGAGGGGGGGGGGGGGGGGTTGGGGGTTTGAACCCCCCCCCCCCATTGATTAAAAAAGGGAAAATTGTATTATTTATTTCATTATTGTGATATATCACCTTTTTTAAAAATCTGCTTATAAATTACTTTTTAGTACACGCTCTCTAAAACAGCTGCTTATCGGACTGGCAACACGCCGAAAAGCTGCACTTTAAAGGACAAGGGCTAAAATTGCATAAAAGTGCATTCAAACTGCATTCAAAATGCAATTTTAGCGGCCTTGTCCTTTAAAGTCGTCATGACAATCTATAAACAAAACCCAGACGGCATTGACCAGTCACACCAACTTTAACGTGGATTTACGCATATAATTGGTCAGAAAACAACAAATTTAAGCCAACACGTTTCTTTATGATAATCAGAAACTTTACCAGGATTTTTCACAAAACACGGTAGCCCACTTCATCACATGACAACAAATATAAGCCAACAACTTTTCACATCTTCGTTCACATAGCTTACATGGATGCACCAGCATTTAATTGCAATATATTCCCTATTCCTTCTGCCGTGATGTTGCTGGTACCAGCTCCAATTCAATGTTTTTTACTTGGAGTGAAATTTCCACGGGATTATAATTCATATTTTCACAAGCTTTTCATAAATACTAGTTCGTATTTATTATTGTTTACAAATCAGCTACTCATATAACTCATCTATAGCCTACCTCATTTCGTTTTGGTACGTACGGTTCATTGTTGTCTTGCGTTTGAGAGGGCCTTGAGAATATGGTTGAGTGCCTTTCATTATAATTAATTATATACGATATATAGGACTTTAGCGGACTCATCCAGTATATCAGCCTCGGCTTTCGCCTCGGCCGCAATACTAGATTTGTCCGCTAAAGCGTTATTTTGCGTACTTGATACATAAATAGCTATAATATGAGTTTAAAGCATGGGAAGCTTAAAACTCGTTATTGTGCATCTTAATTTTTAAAATTTTCCAGGGGGAGGACCCGGGAACCCCCCTCTCCAGATGTTATAACCCCCCCCCATATGGTCGGCCTGGTTACGCCTATGACGCAGTCCATGCCGTTGTTAAAGCTCTGGGGCATGTGAAGGGGTATGCAGGGAAGAGAAAAAGTGGTGAGAAGCCGGTTTCATACAAAGGATATGATAATACACTCGAATCTCCATATAACGAACTCCGATATAATGATAAGCCCGCATTAAGCAATACTTTTCTATGGTCCCTTAAAAAATTAGATATAACATTGTATGAAAATGCTAGTTTATTCATTGGAGTTGTCTATTCTACACTTATGTTGTTGACACAATTATAGGCTTTTAATTAGTTAAATTGTATGTACAGTTAAATGCAAACAGCAAACACAGTATTTGTGTAATCAAATTAAAATTGTAACAAGATTATTTATTTATGCTTATTTAGAGTTCCAATAATATTCAAGGTAATAAATGCACAAAGACTCTATACGATGTGATAAAGAACACAAAATAATGACTGCATATTTTAAAAATAATCTAAAAATGTGAAATGTGGAAAAATGACCGTACAATGGCCAAAAATGACCAAATAATGAAATTAAGTTCTAAAAATGACCTAAAAATAAAAAATGGGGAAAGTGACGAAAAATGATGCTAAAAATTATCATTTTTATAATCTAGAAGTCATGATCAGAATATCTCTACTAGTGGGCAACGTCCATTATGTTCCAGTTAAAAGATGACATGTCATGAATTATTAAATAGCTTGTAACGACAGTATTTAGGATATATGTATGCGTTGTACTTTTCTGTGATTATCATTTATAAACAACCATAATTCTAGTAAGTACTGTAATTCTAGGCTGGATTAGGCCTACATCAGATTGTAATTTATAATTTAATAAGAATAAGAATAAGCCCGTGTCATCCCTTTATGGGCAAGGACCTCCTGCTGTGATGCAGGGTGAGCTCACTTTTGAACCTGCCAGGGGAGCTACTCCTGACAGATTGAACTTTCACATTGTGTGTTTATTTCCATGCTTGATTTCACTTTCACTTGTCACATCTGTTAGTTGAAGTATAGTGTCCGTTATTCATGTCCGGTGTGGAGTAGTCGTTTCTCTAACTCTTTCCATGTGCGTCGGCATTTTGCTACTCTGGACCACTGGCCACCCGCTATCTTCCTGAATAAATCAGCCCATCGTACCCGCGGCCTTCCGACGGATCTCCTGCCAGTCCTTGGGTCCCACATTGTGACTGCCTGTGTCCATTTTGCTTGGTCCATTCGGCAGAGGTGGCCGTCCCATTTCCATTTCAGTCGAAGTGCAGTCTCTATGATGTCTGTCATTCCTGTCTTACGTCTAACCTCTTCGCTTCTAATTCTGTCATGCAGGGAGATGTTTGTTATTGTACGTTCCATTTTTCTCTGGTACCTCCTCAACATTGTTTTGTCGTTTTCAGTCATGGACCAAGTCTGAAACCCATATAACAGTACAGGGTTGATGCAGCGTTCTAAGACGAGTATTTTTGTTGCTAGTGTTTGTTGTTTGTCACCCAGTATAAATTTTAGGGCCCAGAATTTCCTCCATGCTTGCGCTATTCTACTCTTGATTTCTTTCGTGCTGGTATTGTGGAAGGATACCGTTTGTCCAAGGTAGATGTATTCCTGTACATAGTCCAAGGGGTGGGCATCCACGATAACTGCTGCTTCCTGGTCGTTAGTCATTACTTTCGTCTTGCTGGGGTTCATGTTGAGACCTACTCTCTTGCTTGCCTCGTTTAGTTTCACCAGTTGTTTTCTGAGGTCTTCTGCTGATTTTGAGAATATTAATTTAATAAGATGAATTATTAAATAGCTTGTAATGACAGTATTTAAGATACAGTATAAAGGACTGTAAGTTGTGTTCCCTTATATGCTTGTGAAACGTGCAAGAAACCCTTTGACTGTATCATAGACTAAATTGCAGCTTACGGGCAGAAATGATGTGTACGAATTGTCTCCACCTCAGAGGACTTAAAGTCGTATAACCTTATGCATATTGTGTGTGATTCCACTTTTATTTTAAACTAGCATGTGCCCGCGATAATTATTTTAAAAATTAAAAATTAAGAGCATAAAAGTTAAATCATTATTTTTATTAACACCTAAATCACGTGAATTACATACCACGATTAGATAGCGTTGCCTGGTAAAAGCGACCTCAAATTCGAGGTCCTTGACCCAGAAAACCCCTGTATAGTGAGTTTCGTCCAAATCAAACAACGTTTGACCATATTTAGGCCTATATTGATTCTCCCACTAATAATAATAATAATAATAATAATCCTCCTCTTCGGTGTAGGTTGAAAATTTCATATGTCTGCGTGCCTTGACATTAAAAACAAATGAATCGACCAGCGTGAGCTAAAACATTCAAGCGATCGCGATGGTTTCATGTCCAAGGTATGAGAAAAAATAGCCAAAGCCTACTGTAATTGATTTGACATTGAAATATACTGAAAACTGATGCTTCGAAAACGCAAAAAATACACGTTTTCTGCCCGTTTTTCACTCATATCTCACGAACTAAAGCGAAAATTATAATTCCGGCTTCGAGGTGCATTTCCCGACCCTTCAGTCTACCTATGTTTAAAATTTCAGATCTCGTCATTCTGTAGATTTCCCTGGGCATCGTGGACAGACAGACAGACACTTCCTTTTATTAATATAGATGGGCAAGTCTGGCAATGTTCTGTCAAGTCAAAGGCAAGAGTACTCCTTAAATTTCTTTTAGAAAAAAGCATATACTGTATACGGTTACTCACAAGATTCGGTAGGTGAAATAATTACAAAACAGCCCAACAACATCACACCCAGTAAACAGTGAGGTATGCTACATGACTACCTTCCATGTTGTTAGGAGTTATGGAAAAGAAGAGAGGAATAAATGTCGCAGTAAAGAAATTTCCAAGCGCAGGAAAAATTCAATATGGCAAATAACGAAATGTGTTTTATTCAATACTCTGCTGCTAAACTAATGTAACTGTTCATAACCTAACCTGACCCATCACTGGCACTAGAGTAGGATTACTCCACAAAGTCTCTGGGTTTTTACGTATAGGAGCGAGTCTCACCGTTCATAGAGTTCCTGCATAGGGGAGGTAGCTACACCCTGATTGGCTATCACACTCCACGCGTTGTCTGTCTCTGTGTCTGCGACATTATCTCTCCACTCAACTATTAGATTTTTCTACCACTGCCAACATGCAGCATGATCTTTACTCTCTGCCCAGCGGTAGCTTACTGATCTTACGCGCAGCGAATTCACGCATCTTGGTAACGAGACGTAACGAGAAGCTCGCTGGCTGGGTTAGTCTTCAAGGCCAGAGACTTTGTGGGAGTAATCCAACTCTACATGGCACTGATCCAGAATCTAGCTGCCACTTACCTTAATGCAGCAGTTTTTATACCGTTCACACCTTTTGTAAAATTTTGTGACACTAAGAATCTGATGCCTCTGAAGCTATAATTTCCTTAGGTAACTCCTATTAACAGTGATTTTATTTTACCCAGTATTATTATCCCATATGAAAGAACACACCGGTGTTTTGTTTATATCCATCCATCCATCCATGGGAACTACAGCCCGGGGTGGGCCTTGGCCTCCCTTACAATTTGCCTCCACTCTTCTCTATCCATCACCTTTTCCCACCATCTAACAATCTTCATCTTTCTTATATCTTCCTCCAGTGCCTGTAGCCATCTCTTTCTTGGTCTTCCTTTCCTTCTCACACCATCAATCTTGTCATATAAAACTTTAAAGGGGATTCTATAATTGGGCATTCTTTTAACATATCCCAGCCATGCTAACTGGCGCGATTTAACAAATCTCACGATAAAAACCAAAATTCTGAATGATAAAAACACTTTATTCTCCACTTACGTCACTTTTAATAACACAGGACTAGTTTCGAGAGCCTTATTCGCTCCCATCATTGGCTGGTGGTCGACTGTTATTCTGGTTGCCATGTTGGTTTGTATATATACATTGTTCTGTGCTGCCCTCTCGTTCCGTTTTTGTAAGTCGCACTACGTCGTCTATAGGTGGGATTTCAAAGTTCATAGTGATGAATATTTTCTCCCATACATTCAGTTCGGATGGTTTCTTAACGTGTTTTAATAGTTTGATCTCCTTTTTAACACTGTGATTTTTTGTCCAGCAATGGTATGCAACTGCTGATCTTTCGGTCTGCATTAGTTTTATGTTTCTTAAGTGTTCCTTCATTCTTATTTCCAAACTCCTCCTGGTTTGTCCAATGTAGAACTGATCACAATCTGCGCATTCTATTTGGTAGATACCTGATAGTTTGATTTTTGGTGTACTATTCTTCAGTGGGTGGTTGAGCAAGTTCCTAATGGTATAATTATTCTTTGGTGCCAATTTTATATTGTGGTTTTTAAACACTTTTTCAAATTTATTAAAGAATTTAGGGTGGTAAGTATCATCACTAAGAAAGAAGACAAGGTTATGAACTTTGAAATCCCACCTATAGACAACATAGTGCGACTTACAAAAACGGAACGAGAGGGCAACACAGAACAATGTATATATACAAACCAACATGGCAACCAGAATAACAGTCGACCACCAGCCGATGATGGGAGCAAATAAGGCTCTCAAAACTAGTCCTGTGTTATTAAAAGTGACGTAAGTGGAGAATAAAGTGTTTTTATCATTCAGAATTTTGGTTTTTATCAGTATACTCCACTGTTTATATAACTTCTTTTTATTGTGTTTTAAATCTCATGATATTTTGCCCTTCAATGAGTTCTTCCAATTCTTGATTTGTCCTAACTCTCCAAATGTAATTTTCTTCAATCGGACCATAAATCTTTCTTAAAATCTTCCTTTCAAATACTTTCAATAAATTTTCACTTTCTTTTGACAAAGTCCATGTCTCTGCTCCATAGGTCACAACAGGTCTTACTAAACTCGTAATAAACTCCATTTCATTTGTTTCGGCATAATTAACACGTCTTCTTAAAACTCAGTATGAATAACAGGGAAGGCCTCCGTGGGTGAGTTGGTAGCGCGCCTGCCTCCCACTCCGGCGGCCCGGGTTCGATTCCCGGCCAGGTCGGGAATTTTTCAGTAGTGAAAAATAGGTAGGTTTAAGTAGGTAGGGGACTGGCGCACCCCGGTAACAAATACGCTGAGAATATCCCCTTACGGGATCACCAGGGGTCGCTCGCAAACATGAGGAATAACTTTAACTAAAGGGCATGAAGGCAAACAAGCGCTTTAAAACACAGAAATTTGTATCCTTGTTCATATACGGCAACAATGGTTGTTCGTACGAATATTTTAAAAGGAATACGCCGGTACTCGTACACTTCCTCTCTTGATACTTTCCATCCTAGACGACAATGGGTTGAACGAAACGCTGGGGGCATTAAATTCAGCCCGACAAAAATTATTGTCTCTCCGCAAAATGTCGATTTCTCAACTGAGAAACAAAAAAGACAAAAAAATAGCCTAAATTAGATATTTTAGGTTTTATATCCCATTTAGGTATATTTAGGTTTTTATACCCCATTTAGGTATTTTTAGGTGCCACAGAATTAATGTGGGTGAATCCTATTGACATGATTCGAAAAAGTGTATGAGCACTTTTTGTTTTGGAAGTAAGGAAAATATAGGTAAAAACCTAAGAATCCGGTCCTTAGTTATTATGTAGGTCAGAGTTAGTTTCGAAGTTATCTATGTTGTCTATTACAAAGTTTAATATTTGCCAAAGATATTCACTAGCCAAAGGTAGGATTTTTAGCTGCCTGAAAATAGCTCAGCATGACTGCCTTCTTTGTGTCCCAGTTATAAAACCTTCTTTTGCAAGATAGATCCTGAAATAGAAGTCAAGATTATTTAATTATGCTATACTACAACTCAAAATGTGTTTTGTGGACAAGGCTGACTGCTCATTCCAGTGGCGCCAACTTTTGAAAAACATTGAGTGGGTTCAAAAATTTATTATTTTCACATTCCCGCCCCTATTAAGGTTTATGAAATGGTTTTATAATGTAATATTGATGTGACTACAGATAAATATAGAACTGGGCAAGAAACGATTTCAGTGTTTGCAATAACAATCACATTTTGTAATTCAGTTGCCAAGAAAGTGGTGTGTAGCTCGGTTAACGACTTTTTTAAAGTTTATAATATTGTATATACTTATTTTTTGTTTGTTTTAAGGAACTTCTAAAATAAAATAATGTAGCAAAATGTATTTCTCCTGACTAGAGTTCTCCCAATAAATTCGTCACAAGCATGGTATCATCACCTACTTTGTCGGTAAAATGGCATTGACAGACGTAAAACTTGAATGAATTCGACTACGGTATTTCAAACGATCATGAGTGATTTTGAGCAAGAGGATATCGTAGAAGAATTGCCTGATTTCCTCTTTATAGTGATTCAACAAAGAAATACAATTTTTAGTAATAGCATAGCGCTTGGATAGCAACAAGTAATAAATTATAATAATATAGACAAATTATTGGCTACAGTTAAATATAGAACTGGGCAAGAAACGATTTCAGTGTTTGCAATAACAATCACATTTTGTAATTCAGTTGCCAAGAAAGTATTTCTCCTGACTAGAGTTCTCCCAATAAATAATTCGTCACAAGCATGGTATCATCACCTACTTTGTCGGTAAAACGGCATTGACAGACGTAAAACTTGAATGAATTCGACTACGGTATTTCAAACGATCATGAGTGATTTTGAGCAAGAGGATATCGTAGAAGAATTGCCTGATTTCCTCTTTATAGTGATTCAACAAAGAAATACAATTTTTAGTAATAGCATAGCGCTTTTCAAGCGCTATGGTAATAGCAACAAGTAATAAATTATAATAATATAGACAAATTATTGGCTACAGATAAATATAGAACTGGGCAAGAAACAATTTCAGTGTTTGCAATAACAATCACATTTTGTAATTCAGTTGCCAAGAAAGTGGTGTGTAGCTCGGTTAACAACTTTTTAAAAGTTTATAATTTAATTTTAATTTTTTGGCCTTCATAGGACCACTTTAGTCAGGTTTCTGGTTGTTTATAATATTGTATATACTTATTTTGTTTTTGTTTTAAGGAACTTCTAAAATAAAATAATGTAGCAAAATGTATTTCTCCTGACTAGAGTTCTCCCAATAAATTCGTCACAAGCATGGTATCATCACCTACTTTGTCGGTAAAACGGCATTGACAGACGTAAACCTTGAATGAATTCGACTACAGTATTTCAAACGATCATGAGTGATTTCGAGCAAGAGGATATCGTAGAAGAATTGCCTGATTTCCTCTTTATAGTGATTCAACAAAGAAATACAATTTTTAGTAATAGCATAGCGCTTTTCAAGCGCTATGGTAATAGCAACAAATAATAAATTATAATAATATAGACAAATTATTGGGTGGGCTAGAGCCCCATGAGCCCATATAAGTTGGTGCCACTGGCTATTTCATTTACCAATGGCTTTCAATTATACTGGTTGTTACCTAGGGATAATAATTTTCATAATTGTATTTCTTTGGTTGTGATGCATTGGTGAATACATTAGTGTAGCAATATTGTTTATGATGTAAATCCTGAGCACCATGAGTGGTTGTTTCTGTAGAAACCTTGGATTCAATTCTCATAATATGATCCTCCCAGTTTAAATTTTTATCTAGTCATGTTTGTAGACATAGTACGCTTGGTCCCAATCGCTGCAACCTGTCTGAGACATTGATCAAAGAATTCTCAAGTTTAGCACACACACACACACACAAAAAAAAATTATTTGAGAAACCGATCTTTGGGATGAGCAAAGTAATTCTGGATTTCCAGTTGATAGTGTTATCGAATCAAAATGAAAGTACAGCCATTTCATTAATACGGGTGGGACATTCTGACAAATTATAAAAGCTATTTTTGTTTATTACATATCATAGATAATAAACTAGAATTGGTTCTTCACATTCTGTAAAATTTACAATGCCTTCTCCTTCACACTACATGCAAAGCATTATTTAAAATTTATTCTGAATATTTTAAATTTGTTTTTCAAAATCTGTTACGGGTGGGACATAATTTGGACACTGATTTTAATGATGCAAAACAAAAGCTCATTTTCTATTCTGCTATTACTGTTAGGGTCTTAATGTTGTTATTAATGAAGGTATGAGGGATTAAATACAAATTATAAACTGTTTCCAGGTTGTCAAAACATTTATTTAACTCATTAATAATAATTTAACAAAACTATCACTGTTACGGGTGGGACAAAAATTCCCTTGTTTGTTATTTTACATAGTAATTAACCACACATATTTTTTGAAGTTAATCTTATACCAAATTGTACCTTAAGATGTATATTTTCTAAATGAAAATGGACATAGCTGATTACTCTTGACTACTTGGTATTAAAGAGTGTTAAAATCATGCTAAAAATGGCAAAAAAAAGTAACTCAATGCAATAAATAAGTAAATCAACAGATTTTACACATGAAATCACTTCAGATACACCTAAGTCCTTAAAATTCAGAGAATTTGAGGTTTTAAACTTATTTTTGACCACCCAATTGCAATAATTTTATAACTTCTCTCTTTGAGGGAAAAATTCCATTATTTTATGAAATGGCTGAGTAGTGTGTTAATATCTTTTATATTTTTATTTATGTTTTCTTATTTTTATACTTGAGGTAATATTAAAATGGATTGACATACAAAACTTACTAGAAGAGTTGTATCTTTAACTTCTAGATCCAGTGCCGGATTTATACTTTTCATAAGTATAGGCCACTTTATTTGCACCGCCCCTTCCTCCTTCCTAGAAGTTCCCACCTATCATAATCACTCATTTGTAGGCCTTTATTAGATAATAAACAATTTTAAGTATTTAAATATAGATAGATATATAAGCTTTCATGAACCACAGATTATTGTCTCTGTTGGACATTACATGAGAATATTATAGGAGAAAAATTCCTCCGACACTGGGACTCGAACCCAGGACCTTTGGCTATTCGCGCCAATGCTCTACCAACTGAGCTAAGCTGGAGTTCAATTCACAGCGCCGGATGGAACCTCTCTCTCCTATGACTGATTGCCCTAATGGTCTACCTCTCAGACAGACAAGTTATGTCATATGCAGTACTGTGAGGCACACTAATTAGTGATTTTTGTGACCGGGCTCCCACTGTTATTGTACAGGATGGACCAAAAGTCACGATCGGATATTTTATATGTTAGTTTATGCAATAATAAAATGCCGCAATTGACGTAAAAACTTTATTTATTAAAGTAGCAAGTATTAAGGGATGGAAATATGGTAAAATAAAGTTCCCTGGAACTGTCAGCGTCATTGTTTAACGTCCAAAGTTTCGGTATGTGCACCGTCGTTTTCCGCGCACGGTTGAATGTGCCGCCCGCCTCAGCATTTCGGGAGTGATCGTTCTGAAGATACGGATGATCTCTCTCTTAAGTTGTTCAACAGAATCCATCCGAATCATTCCAACCCAAGATTTTCTTCTAAGGGGGACCAGAGCCAGTTGTCGCACAACGAAGTTCTTGGGATCTGCATTTCTGCTGATCGCTTCCTTGTTGATTTCATCGGTGAACCCTCTAATGATTCGCTCAGACGATTACTGACATCATCGCCGCAATATTTTTTAGGTCTTCCGCTGCGTTTTGCATCCAATACAGAGTCTTTTGAGAAAGTCTTCTTTTCCAGTTTCCGTAGTTTGGGTTCAGTGGAAGTTGCTTTATTGAAACGAAGAAAGAAGTTTTCTCTGATTTCTTCGTACGTTCCGCCAGTTTGTTCTTCTTCATGAACCCACACACTAACAATGAGACGTTCCTCAGTCGTATATTTGCTTGTATCCGCCATTGCTTACAACACAAACATAACACAGCATTTCACATCGACAACAATAGCCTAAAAACCCGCACGCAAGAAAAATTTGGCTTGTCACTAAAACATAACAATGTCCTTGCTCTATCGGAAAATTGACAAACTATTGCTACAAAAAGTATATGAAGGGGGTAAATATTCCTCTCAGCCTATGAATAGTTTTTAATTAGTTTTCGATTTCGGAAAATGAGTTATTACAATATAAACATTATCCGATCACGACTTTTGGTCCACTCTGTACAGTTGACATTCGGAGGAATTTTTCTCCTATAATATTCTCATTTAAATATAGGTTAAGTAGGTAGGCCTACTGAAAATGAAATAAACGAATTAATTAGTCATAAAGTAAAAGTAAGCAAGAGCACTCTGAAATCTGCCGCCACAGCCTATATGGCCTATGGACAAATCCAGGACTGTCTAGATCCATGGAAACTTAAAAATAGGATAAAAATAAACTCACCATTGCTGTCCATTTTCATGATGAGCAGAAAACCAGAATCTTGTTCCTGAATATGCATCCACTCGACCATTTGCTAAAATAAAAAAAAATTATTGATTAAATTTACATAGCCTACTTATTACATAAAAAATGTATTATTTAATACAGATTTGTGTAATTACGAGGGCTATTTTTTTTTCAACCTCCAATGGGGCATAAAATGAAAACCACAGTGAAAATCAGAACTGTTTTATTTGGTACATTTAGGTATAGCCTCCGCGCCCAAATGATCCCCAGTCGGCTTCAAAGCGAGCGGAATGGACCACTTCCCTCATCTGGAAAAGATTATTAGGGTCTACCCACCCCTAAACATATGCGGTGGTCCCTGCCACTAGGTCAGGCCTTGTTGCAATGTCACTTGTGTTGTTTCCTCATGAATTCAGTACGTTTTAGCAGTGAAGACTGTGCACGTGTGCTTTTTCTGCTTTTTTGTTAAATCTACTGTATAATTATCTGTATCTTTAGTGTAGTTTTAGTTTTATAGTTGTAGTTTTATAAGTTTTGAAGTATTTAATAGTTAGCGTTAGCACTTGCATAGTTTTATTAAGATGTAGAGGCCTTGGGATCAGAACCAAGTTGCTGTCCCTCCGGCCGAACCAGCAAATAACCCCTTGCCGAGTACCAGTAGTTCCGCGACCCCCCAAAAAAGAAGACCCACAAAAACTCTGAACAAGCAAAGTCAGATTTTCGTGTGTAATGTTCATGATTATGTAGAAAAGAATAAACTATACTATTTCCAACTAAAGAATAAAGTAGATGTAAACAAACACACTGATATGTATTACTCCGTGACCACGTGTTCGTTGACACATTGCAGACGATGCAATTTCAATGCAAGAGGATCTCGTTAATATTGATCAAAGTAAGCTAGCATCTACAGAAACAAAGCTGGATTTCACAAATATTACATATACCTACGTTTAAAATGCTAATGCATTGTAATATTTCAATGTCATAATGAAAAATCTACCTACTGCAAAATGTATTTAAAACATTCAAGATCACAGTTTTTTCGCCACTATTTAACGGCTTTCCCCGCTTGTGCTTGACAACACGAGGTGGTGAGGCCTGATTAGCTTCAGCCATTGAACTTTGTTGCTGTATTTCATTATATAATAGCTGTAGTAAGCTTGTTTTCACCGTATGAATTAAACGTTATCTGTCTTCGAGGAATACATGACAAGTGACTGTGTTATTTTTTCATACCTTTGTTGTCTTCAGGCATGCGCGTCGCATTACATTCAACCATGGCCTCCTTTATTGTACATTAAAGGAGGCCGTGATTCAACCGATAATATCAAAAAAATTATATTGGTATTGCTTAAATCTCATAGAAAGTGTTGCAACAAACTTGAGAAACGTGCTTAATTTAGTCCTACATCAAATACATTACTTACTTTTTATGTTTTGAAGAAACTACATTAATACTCGGAAGAAGACGACAAGCAAGAGCCTGAAGAGGTTGTGCGTCCAACTGCCAATCAGAACCCATCATGTCACGTGGTTTTGTTTACATCTACTTTATTCTTTAGTTGGAACTAGTATAGGTAAGGGTTCAATAACTGAGACTGCAAAAATCCTACAGTTAGACAGGAAAACTGTGCGGAATGTTTTGCAGAGGGGACCAATGACTCCTAAAAAACCAGGCAACAAAAGATGTTGGCGGCAGAGTCTATGACATGGGCATACAAATGTTGGTTTACCGCTATGAAAAATGCCTCAATAACGGTAGCAACTATGGAGAGAAGTAGCCAGTGAATCTCTCTAATTATTACAATAAATATTTTTTACTTACTGATGTTTTTGTTTTCTTTATCGGCCATCTGAACTAGTGCAAATAAACAGATTAGCTTAGGGTGACCAGACATCCCGTTTGTAACGGGATTGTCCCTTTTTTGATTGACTGGTCCCATTGTCCCGACAAAAGTTTAACGGGACGTAAAATGTCCCTTCTTTTTAAATTAATTTTGTAATGTCCCTTCAATATGCATATCCGTGATATATCTTGCATAAGTTTTTATAATTTCCTGTTAGAACAACCAAAACTTTTGCAAGAAATACATGACTCGCAAAAATATCAAAGAAATACTAGTTCAGATCCCGGTTGCGCTGCATCCGATGCAGTGAACTATAAATAAGATTTTGACTCTGAACGTAACTTCTAAGAAATAGGCAAGGATTTGATTGAAGTATCTTTAGAATATTAGGCTATATGTAAGGTTATATATAACATGTTCACTTTATTGGTTAAAAATAAAATTTAATTACTAAATTATAGAACATGTAAGTTAAACATTTTATAATTATGGATTCAGTTTTCTCGACAATCCATATGACATGCCTGAGTGTCCCGTTTTTTCATTTTTGAAATATGGTCACCCTAGATTAGCTTACTATGAAAAAGCAAGATGTGTTTATTACATAGAGAGGAAACAAGAATAAGTTACCCCTTAAGCTCCTCCCACTCGACTCACTGTTTTAAATAATGAAAGACTTCCAGGTGTGAATCGTGAAACTACTAGCACCTTTGAAAATTTAGAAAATTTTATTTTTTTGTTCCTTTCTCCTCTTCTTTTCCTCTTTCTCCCTTCCCTTCTCCCTACCTACCTATTTGAGATCTATTCCTATCCCATAAATTTTCAACCTAATGGGATTCGAATATGGGATCGCTAGCATGATAGCCAGTCATCTTAACCACTACACCTTCGAGTGATCGCTGCTATGTGAAGTGAGAATTCACCTATTTAAGTTTAGAGAGCGCCCCGACCCTTGTACCAAAGCAATTGCACTAATTAATAACCCTTGTATTATTTTTACTTGGTACAAGGGCTAGTTTCTTACTTTTTATTTTTGTATTTTTATTATTTGGTACAAGGGTTATTTTCTTACAGGAAAAGGTTCACGGCTAGGGGAAGCAGGGCAAGCGGGTGGTTACTAACCGTCACCAAGCAACGCAACAGTCGGAGTGGGCAGAGCTTAAGGGGCAACCTGTTCTTGGTTTTTGCCTTTACATATGTTATAAATCGGTTCCTCCAAATTTTTTGTACTGTAAAATGTTTTCCTAACCTCAATGTCGACTGCGTACTGTGTCTAGCTCAAGTGCCGATCCCAAGCAGCAGACTGCAACTGCCAACTTCTGACTACCAACTGCACATTGTACATTGAGCTTTAGAGTGACAATAATAATACAAAAAAAGTTCTAACATCTAATTTCTACAGGCAAAAAAAGGGAGTTTTTTTTTTTTCTGATCCTGGAAATAGCCTAGGTACTGATGGTTTCATTCTGTCATCACGGTCTCGCTCTCTCTTGCAATACTTATTATTATTGTTATTAGCTACTTTAAGAGACTACATTATATTAAATATTAAAATGTAAATGCAAGTGAATCATTGCTGTGAGAAAATGGGCAGTTTTATTAGAACTGATAATAGCGTGGTAGTGAAGATTGGGAAACTTACCAACGAGGAATGGAGAAAATTTGGGGTTTTACTCAAATAGGGCCTTCACGAGAGCCAAAAACATGCACTATTTAAACTATATGGCAAAAAACACTGACATAACGCCATACCGGCATATAGTGTGACCAACATAAAACATCCAAAGGTACTGGGATATTAAAATGATAAGTAGTTTTTATTTAACATTTAATGTATGGAAGTGTTCAAAATTAATAACGGACGACGAATTATGTTTGATAAGGTAAGAGTATTCCTAAACTAAAGCCTAATGTAAAGTAACAATAAAGATTTAAGTTGGCAGCGTCATGTCGGCGGAAGCAGCCATGTAGAGACATCTCTTGGTTGAAAGGAGAAACACTGCGAAGTTAGTCGATAAAAAGTTGCCGACCGCAATAAATCGATTGTTTCCTTACTGCTGGCAAAACGAATAGAATACAAAAATAAATTTCATTCCGCTAGTGCTAATCTGAATAAAATAGTTAAAAATATACGTACTAGTGCTTTTAGGCTGGCCGTTTTTAACTAGTATTTTAACTGCTATTTAGCAAAGGCATTGGAATGGTACATGAAGGTGATGGAAATTTTAACTTAACTTAATTGATAGAAATATAAACTCTATGTTCCTGACCCCAACTACATTATTATTATTTTTTATTTTCAAAATTGATTACAACCCGTGTTTCGCCATAGGGCATATCACGGGGAATTTACAGTGATATGTTCAGTCTAAGTATGATTATTCTTGCAGTGTGCAGAAGATAATGAAGTTAGTAATATTATAAAAAGTCTAAAATCAAATAGCAATATTACTGACTAGCATGTGCCCGCAATAATTATTTCAAAAATTAAAAATTAAGAGCATAATAGTTAAATCATTATATTTATTAACACCTAAATCACGTGGACTACATACCACGATTAGATAGCGTCACCTGGTAAAAGCGACCTCAGATTCGAGTTCCTTGGCCCAGAATACCGCTGTACAGTGAGTTTCGTCCAAATCAAACAATGTTTGACCATATTTAGGCCTATATTGATTATCCCTCTTCCGTGTAGGTTGAAAATTTCATATGTCTTCGGACCTTGATATTCTAAACAAATGAATCGTCCAGGATGGACTTACAAAATCAAGCGATCGCCCGCGATAATTATTTGGAAAAATTAAAAATTAAGAGCACAATAGTTAAATCATTAATTTATTAACACCTAAATCACGCGAATTAAATACCACGATTAGATAGCGTCGCCTGGTAAAAGCGATCTCAGATTCGAGTTCCTTGGCCTAGAAAATCTCTGTATAGTGAGTTTCGCCCAAATCGAACGATGTTTAACCATATTTAGGTCTATGTTGATTATCCCTCTTCCGTGTAGGTTGAAATTTTCATATGTCTACGGGCCTTGACATTCTAAACAAATGAATCGACCAGCGTGGGCTTACAACATTCAAGCGATCGCGATGCTTTTATTTCCACGGTATGACAAAAATAGCCAAAGCCAACTGCAATTGATTTGACATTGAAATGTATTACCGAAATCTGATGCTTCGACAGCGCTAAAATCACGTTTTCTGCCAGTTTTTCACTCATAACTCGCGAACGAAAGCTAAAATTAAAAATTCGGCTTCGAGGTGCATTTGCCCACCTTTCAGTCCATCTATCTTTAAAATTTCAGATCTCTGCGTTCAGTAGATTTCGATGGGCATCGCGGACAGACAGACGAACACGTCCTTTTATAATTATAAGATAGCATGTGCCCGCGGCTTACCCCGCGATAATTATTTAAAAAATTAAAAACTAAAAATTAAGAGCATAATAGTTAAATCATTATATTTATTAACACCTAAGTCACGTGGAGTGCATTCCACGATTATGTAGCGTCCCCTGGTGAAAGCGACCTCAGGTTCGAGTTCCTTGGCCCAGAAAACCCCTGTATAGTGAGTTTCGTTCAAATCGAACAATGTTTGACCATATTTAGGGTTGATTATCCTTCTTCCGTGTAGGTTGAAAATGTCATATGTCTGTGGTCCTTGACACTCTAAACAAATGAATCGTCTAGGATGGACTAACAAAATCAAGCGATCGCGTTGCTTTTATTTCCAAGGTATGAGGTATGATGACAAAAATAGCCAATGCCAACTGTAAGTGATTTGATATTGAAATTTATTACTGAAACACATGCTTCGAAAACGCAAAAAATGCACGTTTTTTGCTCATTTTTCACTCATAACTCACGAACCAAAGCGAAAATTAAAATTCCGGCATCGAGGTGCATTTTCCGACCCTTTAGTCCATCTATGTTTAAAATTTCAGATCTCTGCGTTGAGTAGATTTCGCTGAGCATCGCGGACAGACGGAGGACAGACACTTCATTTTATTAATATAGATCACTCAAGCCAATTCTACCCGCTGCGGCAGTCATGACTTCGACGAAAATAAACTTCGAATGTGAGTTGACTCCGAAGTCTAAGTCTCGGCAATCTAGATTTTGAACTGGTATGTGCACATATTTAAGAACAGATTATTAATAATACAGTTCCGTAAAATAGTTGCATTACTTGTTTATGAAATTTTAAAAAATCTTATGTATAATTCACATAACTTCCTCTGCCCAAATAAAAGTTAGCCTCCCCTTAAAAATAAGAGAAAGTTGTCACCAATCTTCGTGTCACATCCCCAAGAAGTACCTAACACAAATAAAAAAAATGTTTTTGTACGATTTTCTGTTGCAAGAGGCCGTATTGCAAAGAGGGCGTATTCAGAGTGTGTGGCTTATAACTACCCTTCAGAGAATTATCTCGAAAAAGTGTTTCAAATAAAAGTTTTAGCTCTTAGTATAAGCAACCCACGGGCAAAATTTAAAGAAAACGCAGTTTTCGAGAAATCGTTCTTTATGTAAAAATAAGGAAAACTCGTCTTCAATCATCGGTTCACATTTTGAAAGGTACCTGACATAAATACAAAATTTTGTCCTTTTATCAAAATTCATCTTTCCAAAATTCGAGATTTCGCTTGGAAAACAAAATATAAAAATATAAAAAAATCACTCCAAAAATAAAACTTTGCACAATTTCGAGAGTGTATTTTGGCCTAGAAATGTGTGAAACAAAAGATGTTAGCTTTATTAATGGTAACACCCACAATTCGTGAATCTATCGCTCACGAAAACAATGTATATCTGTCTGTCTATAACGTACTTTAGGTTTATAATAATAGTAATAATAATAATAATAATAATAATAATAATAGTAATAATAATAATAATAATAATAATAATAATAATAATAATAATAATAATAATAATAATAGCATTTATAGTCGTTTAACAGTACAATGTACAATGTACAGCATAATGTGATGGATATGTACGTCTCCTTAATCCTAAAAAAAATGGCTGAATTAGGTTAACTATGTCTTATATGCACCATTGGTAGCACTGGTTACAACATGGCGACAACATGGTAACTCGAATCGCTTTATGGATAGTTGATTCATAGTATACCATGATTTCGGAGCTTAGTTTTGTTTTTATATAACAAAGTAATTATTACTAATGTTGCATAATCCGTTGAGTTTACGAGTTACGTAAGATAAATTCGTTGCAGCTGCATCTACCGATAAACTCTTAAACTCTCGTGGGATTACCTTTGACTATCCAAAAAAATAATACTTGGGACTGTTCCATCTTTTCATAATTTAAATTGGGGGGGGGGGGACAAGAAATTTTCCGCACCGGGTACCATCTAAGCTTGCTACGCCACTGATCTTACGTGCCTCAAATGTTCATTTCGTGGTATCGCTACGTAATATATTTCAATTTCTATACCAATTCAGTGCTTTATCGTACTATTTGCTATTGTATTTTACGCATCTTTTCTCTTTTTTTTAGGCATTTCTTGCTCAGGACCGTTGAAAGAAAACAAGGGCCCTAGGTACAAATTTTCCCGGGCCCCTGTCAAATTTTAAATTCTCTACCCAACTCGCCCTTTAATGTATGCAACAAAAAGATTATGTAATGATTTTACATTGATAAGAGATTGTCTGGTAGACAGGAAAATATCTGTCTGTCTGTCCGTGTGTCTGTAAGCGCGATAACTCAAATACGCTTTATCGGATTTTCATAAAACATGGTGTACCATTTATAACGCCCATGGAACGAAGCCTATTGATTTTGGACCAAATCGGTTAACTGATGATAGGGACGAAACAAAAAATACATTAAAATGTTATAATTAGGAACAATTTTATCTGTATGTACCAGTTTAATCTTTTGAAAATTATGATTTTAAATGACGAACGTTACTGTTGAGTCTAAAAGGATTTCTGCTTCTACTTTTCAAAAACAGCAATTTTTCTTCAAAAATAATCCTATTCAGATTAACTAATTAATTCCGTGTCACCATTATACGACAGGACAATGCAGATAAAACAAACACATAAAACATAACTTAAGCTTTTTATTGACTTATAACCAATTTTATTATAGAGTAAATTTAGAAAGTAAAAAATAAAACCTGGTCGGCCGGGCCCCCCTTTTGGGCCCGGGCCCCGGGGCTGCAGCCCCGGCTGCCCCTCCCTCTCTTCGGGCCTGTTTTTGCCTAATGGATATGGCGATAGCGTATTGCTGGTTTATTAATAGCCTGTTTTCTGTTTGATGTCTTCACTGTTCGTCTTATCTGATCAAGGACATTGACCTGCTTTCTTCCCCGATCGATATCTTGACGTGACTTATCAAGGACATTGACCTTCTTTCTTCCCCGATCGATATCTTGATGTGACCTTCGCTATTTCTACGTCTTCCTGGTTATATATGGGTCATTCTGCAAATACGGGAAAATTTGTGTTCTGGAGTGATATTTCCCTTCAAATTCAACTTTAAAAAAATAATATAATAAAAGTTTTTTTCTACTACTCCCACCACAACTATCACTATGAAATATCACTAACTTTAAATTCTGAGATTCCAAAACTAGACTTAATTAAATTAAATGTCATCCACATGCCCTGTCCCATACCCCGGTTTTGTATATTCTAATGCATTTATCCACAAAACAAAAAGCTATTTCCTTTTCAACTTTTTTCCTGTCAATCAGTATGTATTTGTGAAGAATATTAACCAATAAAAAATAAAATGAAATAAAATTGTCACCCCACCTAATGAACATAAAGTATGTCCCAAGGGTTTTTGGTCATCCACATGGCTGAAAAGAATGGAATTTTTTCTGCAGGAATGAGAAATTTGTATAACTGGCAACAGGTTCAAATGTAAGGTTGAATTTTGCTTGCTTACAAACAGTTTGGGATTAGCAAAGGACTTTGCATCATTTTCAAGGAAAGCGTTTTTATTCCCCGTCATTAACATAACTTCTAGAAAGTAGGCAGAAAGTGAATATTAATGAATTTTGATTATGCACTATGACAAACCTTCCAATTCAAAGTACCTGACTGAAGTCGAGCCTACAGAGGTTTAGGAATGGCTTGTTGAGACCATTAAAACTCCTTTTTTGTCATCCACATGCCTAATTTTTGTGTCATCCACATGCCTCATAAAGGGGTATGTGGATGACTCTCAAGTAATATAGATGATTAATGTAGGGTACTATTGTGTTTGTGGTGTCTGTGACCTGTACTTAAAATCTTAAAACTGATTAAATGAATTTCTGCTCGATTCCACCCCCCTAAACCATAAAACCACAGTCTAGTTAAAATTAAATTGATTCTGGAGTATGCACACAAATTCGATGCAAAATCAACTGAAGCAAACTGAGAAAAATATGAAACCACATAAAGAACAGCAGATTGTTGCCAAAGTTAGTCATTAATTGTGGCCTTCTGCCATCCATATGTACACGGATGTCATTCACATGGCTTTAAATAAATTAAAAAATTAAAAAAAATAAAAATATAAACATTTAAGCTCTGCTGGTGTCTTATTATAATCATGTAACCCCTGAAGTATTTTAGTAATTTTTTTTAGATTTTAAAAACAAACTAAAATAATTGGATTTTAGACACTCCAAATGTTTCCGTATTCCGAGAATAACCCATATGCAGTATCACTGCATTTTTTCTATTTTTGAATTGTTGCTGACTGGATGTTATGGTGTGTTTTCTTTTTTTAAATGTAATCCATATAAAAAATCTCAAAATTCTGATACGCCAGTGAAGGTCACAAGCCAAAGTTGCAGATATCACATCACAATTAACCATATTTCCAACTATGACTTTCTAATTAAATATAATGAAAATAACTTTGATGTTTCTGTAATAGTCGGACAAGAGGTGCCAGATGAATTGTGCCATCCACTTGGAGTAGAAATATTTCAAGCTAAAACTCAAAGTGAAAATGGGGAAAGTTTGAGACTTATCACTCAATCAGTTTGAAGAGAAAGTTTGCAGATTTACATCAATATGTGCTGAGAGTTCAACTTTTTCAAAGGTTTATTTGTTCACATCTATTAATTTCAGTTTTGAGAAGGCTTCCATATGCACCAGAGCTGACTTATTAGTTGACAGTAGTAGAAGGGGAACACAAACCCTTCGACGCAAGCTGTCATAGCAATGAATGCAATAATATTCGCTAATATTCGAATGAAACAGGATACTAAAAAAATTTGATTATGTATTTGCTAATAATATCTATGTAAAGTTCTTCGAAACAGGACCTGGTCTGACCTAGCAGTCTAATGGATAATGCGGAAGATTTGAGTTCCGAAGAGGGTGGGTTCATCTGTTCACAGCAATGAGACGTTATGCATGTCCTTTTTTTTTCGTGGGCGGGGGGGGGGGGGCATAATATTGGAGGGTGCAGATTAAAGTTTTCCAGTAATAAGTTCATTGAGTCCTGTTTCCACTGATTGACACTATAATATAAACTTAGATAATAAAAAACTTTGCTTACAGTGGATAAAATTAATCTTCTAAAACAACGTTTCAACCACTCCGTCTGGCCTTCCTCAGGTTACTACCTCAGCATGAACTGCCAAGGGGTGGACGAGGTTGTAGAAAACCCATGCTGCCCTCTGACTGCGTCATCACAAAACACGTAGGTAGGAATGGTAGGAATACCGTGTTTTGTGATGACGCAGTCAGAGGGCAGCATGGGTTTTCTACAACCTCGTCCACCCCTTGGCAGTTCATGCTGAGGTAGTAACCTGAGGAAGGCCAGACGGAGTGGTTGAAACGTTGTTTTAGAAGATTAATTTTATCCACTGTAAGCAAAGTTTTTTATTATCTAAGTTTATATTATAAAGTTTTCCAATCTCATATAATCTGCCTGAGACCACTATAACACATTAATAAGAGTAGTCCATTAACACTTTGCAATTAATGGCAAACTAATAAACTGTTTTGTAATTCCACAGGCCCAGCAAGTTGACTACTTCAGCACAAATGGAGACATTCCTCAGAAAGACAACTGTATTTCAACAAATCTCAAGATTTCTGCAAAACAATGGGAAGGAGGACCTGCAAATAATCTCAAAGCTGTTATGTGTTTTGTTGCGCTCATGGCTATATTTAAAGAAACACTACTACAACTGCCTTTGGGCATCTGATTTTAAAGTGTCATGTGAAATTTGCAGTCAAGTTTAAGTCAAACACACCTGCAAATAAAATTGTCTTAAGGAAACGTCAATGAATCGTTAAAACTATTAGTTGAACTTATTTTATGAAGGGATCCCATTCTTTTCATAACAATGAATGCAGACTTTCTTATAAACAGAGTGACAATATACAGTCAAATCTCCGTATAACGATTTCTGTATGACTAGCAGACTGTATTGTTATATGAGGGTTATTGTTATATTGAGGGGTTGTAATTTACCACTTGTCGAAAGACTGCATGCAGAATACTGTGTAATCTAGGCCTACAGGATAATTCATGCATAATTCTACGGACATGCAAAGAAGTAGAACGCTATACCCTTAGCAAGCAGGGATGGCAGTTGAGGCCAGGTAGGTTCCTTCACCCTCACATTTACAAGCGCAGGAGATTACGACCAACCGTAATTTCTGCCCCATGAGTCACCTCGTCTACTTCAACCAGTCAATCTTAGATTTTTTAAATATGTCATTTTATCTTAAAATATTTGTTATATATCAATTCTACACATAAATACAAGAAAAATGACACCAAACAATGTATAATTTACTAATTTATTAAAGTAAATTATACATTGTTTGGTGTCATTTTTCTTGTAATTATGTGTAGAATTGATATATAACAAACATTTTAAGATAAAATTACACATTGAAAAAATCTAAGATTGACTGGTTGAAGTAGACTAGGTGACTCGTGGGGCACAAATTACGGTTGGTCGTAATCTCCTGCTCTTGTAAATGTGAGGGTGAAGGAACCTAACTGGCCTCAACCGCCATCCCTATTTGCCAAGGGTTTGATTTTGTTACTTAACTTATTGACTTCTGTTGAATTGTAACCATAGCTTTGAGCCTAGCCATGTGTTAGAAATTTCAAACAGGTAGTTGGTGGGAAGAGGGAAGAAAAAGTCAAGCAAATTGAAGACAAAACTAAAACAGTTGCTCTTTATGTTGTTTTAATTGGTGTTGAAGTAACAACCTAACTCACAGAATGTTTCTCACACATAAGGAATCATTTTAGCCTCAATGATCCTATTTTCCACCCATCATGAACCTTTCTTTTTTGAAATTTCTAAAAAATGTATCAGATATTAGGCACCCAGGAAACAATATTAATGACTGGGAAGGATACTGATCTGATAGCAGCTACCATACATAGGGCTAAGTTACTGGTTTGCAATAACAATTCAACCTGCCAATATTGTTATAAAAGGGTGTTTCTAAAATAGCTTCATTGTTATAGTGAGTTATATTTAACATTATTAAGATAGGAAATTTGCCGGGACAAAACAAAAATATTGCTATATGCGGGTTTATTGTTATATCGATCATTGTTATACAGAGGTTTGACTGTAGCTGTAACATGTAATATTTGGTAGAATGAAATGGTTGGTTCCCAATAAAAACTAAACATCTGCTTCTAGAAGGAATTTCATTATAATCAGGGCCCGGATTCTGATGACCTAAAATTGTTTGAAAAATGACCTATAAAATGACCCTGAATTTTAAAGAAAATGACTTAATAATTATAAGAAAATGACCTAAAAACCGATATTCTGTTTATAAAAATTTATTATTGTACACACAAAGTTATAGACTAGTTTCTACATGTTTGTAAAAACTGTAAATAACTGTAATGTTGTGAATGTTCTTTTCTCACGGAAATTTATATTGGCACTGAGGCACTGGCGAGTCAAAATTCGGCACATCCTTTTGCGGTCTGCCAGATTATATTGTTATTTATTAAGGGTAAATAGTAGTTTGCACTCTCAAATCCAAGCAGGTGGTAGACTCTGGTGCCAAGTCAATCTAATAACAATAGTAATATAATACAAAATTTTGGCGTTTCTTTGATTCTCACTTCCGACTAAGACATGTCAACACTTTAACGTCAAATTTTTCCTTCTTGCATTAAACAAACAACACTTCAAAAACAGCACTGCTAGCGACAAAAAAAAGTTAATACACTCAATGTAAATACATGAAAATGACTAAATAAGGAAGCAAATGACAAGAAAATGACTAAATAATTACCTAAAATTGAAATAAATGCCCTAAAAATATGAAATTGCATAAAATGACAAAAAATGACCTAATAAAAATACATTTCTATAATCTAGAGGCCATGATTAGGATTTATCCACAAGTTGGCAATGTCTATGCAGCATCAATAAAAAGATGACATGTCCTTAGAACCCGGGCCCTGATTATAATGCAACCAAGATCACTGAGACATCTCAGAACACTTACACATATTTATGGAATGCTAATGTTGTGAGGTAACATTTATCTAGGTCAGAACATATCATTTCACAACAGCGCAGAGAAGGAAGTGAAGGGAAGAATTGGTCAGGCCTGGAAGAAATTCTGGAGCTTGAAATTCTTTCTAATGGACAAGTTGAAAAATACCAAACTGAAGGCCGAAATGCTAGAAAAATGCATATTACCAGTGATGCTATATGGATGCCAAACCTGGGTCATGACAACAAGGCACAAACAAATGAGGAGCATCGTTTCAAAACGTATTAAGTGCACTAAAATAAAGTTGTACATAATACGCTTTGAACTGTTCATTCCCGTGCATATAATACGATTTGATCCGATATGTCAACTTTGACAGTGAATTAACACGGGATAGAACATGAAATGTTCCATTCTGAATTGATAGCGTTAAAGAGCGCTTAAGAAATAGGGCGAAATATCAAACTGTATTTTGACCAAGAATGCACTTAATACGTTTTGAAACGATGCTCCTCAAATGCTCCAAACATGCCAGCGAAAGATGGAACGAAAAATCCTGCAAATTTTAATAAAAGATAGGATAAGAAACGAAGAGATTAGAAGGAGAACAGGAATGAGTGACATCGTTAGCAAGCCAGAACAACTCAAATAGAGATGGGGAGGCCATGTGGAAAGAATGAACGGCAAAAGATGGACCTACCAACTGACAATATGGGATCCCAGGGTAGGAAGAAGGAATGTTGGAAGGCAAAGAATCAGATGGTCAGACACACTACGAGATAGGGCAGGAGCTCAATGGTCAAGGAGAGAAAGAGAACACAAAGGTTGGAAAGAGCTAGGGAAGCTCCCAGTGAAGTGAAACAAGTGAAGAAAACTGTAGTACAGTGCTCAAGTTCAGTGTTAATCAGTCTAATACAGACAAGAAACGCAGAACAAGGTTAATCAGACCAAGTCAAAGATATAGAAAGAAAAGTGCACAGTCAGGACAAGGTAGCTGACTCCTAAGTGAGTTCTATTTTAGAGCAATCCCTGCTAGAAAGCAGGAGGCCTTAGCCCTCAAGGGATGTCAAAGGCTAATTTCATTTCATTTCAATGTTGTGAGGAAAAAATTTTTGGCAAATACTGGTCTAAATAATTAATTGTACTCAACTGCCATGCCAAGGAAGAAGGCAGTAATTGCAGAAATTTGAAATACTGAGATTTTGGTGTTGTTTGAATCGTCTCGATGTTCTACATCGTAATACAACCCTAAAAAGCAGTAACATAATTTTTGTTCAAAATATAAGTAAAAATTGGTTACTGCCTCAGCAATTTTTTCAACTTCTACAGTGACAGAAAGCATTAAGCAGAAGCGGCGCTGTAAGAAAACAGTAACTGCAAAAGTACTGCTTTTTAAGGTTGATCTTACATCCCACACTGTAACAACTCACCATTGGGCAGAAAGCAGTAAATACTGGCTACAAAGTAAGAAAAAACAGTAATCTCCACTTACTACCTTAGCAATCTAAGCCAAAAGGCGTATACACTTTGTTAAAAGGCAGATTTGTCATAATTCAATAATTTTTTTTGTGCCAGATATAAATTTTCTGTTTTATAGTTAATGTAAATTTCAATACCATCCATAAATTAGAAAGTAAAGAGATATTGATTAATCTACACTGACCGGCAAAAAAAACCGATCACTGTAAAATTTGTTGTACTTTTAAGATTAAACAGAATTTTGATTGGATGTTTATACATTGTTGTTGCTGAGGATGAATTATTATTTTTAATGGATCATTAGCTATAGATACAGCATATATGCTTTCTTCATATCTTCACTTTATCACCAAACAAAACAAACAAAAAACATCGCAATACGGTGATTCCAATATGATTATAAGCACTAGCTTGTCGTACACATTGTAAGGTGTTTCATAGTTGTATTGCGTCATTTCCTTCCAAACTGAACGGAAACTGTCTCCCTTCGCATCGCAGTGATTCTGTCAGTAAGTTTAGTTGAAATTAATGCCTCTCAGTCCTGAAGACTTTGCCAAAGCTATTGCTCTAATTGATGATGGATGCAGCCTCCGTTATGCCCCTGCAACCTTAGGCTCACCATTCACCACGGTTTAAGAGGAAAAATGGGGAATTAAGTGTGAAATGTGTCATTACATTTTAATCTTAAAAACGTATACAATTGCAGTAATTTTATTTCAAGCACTATGCCTACTACATAATTTTTATTTAAACTTAATTTAAAAAAAATAATTAAGTGATCGGTTTTCTTTGCCGGTCAGTGTATAATCAATTTTCTCAGTTTTCAAATTTATGTAATTACTGCCTTTTTTTTCTTAGCAGGGAAGAGTATTATCACATAACAGTTTATATATTTGTCAACGATCATCTCTCTTCTTCATTATAAAAGTTTTCTTACTGCAGAAAAAAGCCATTAGAAGTATTCTAGGTCTAGCTCCCAGAGACTCTTGTAGAGATCATTTTAAGCAATTTAATGTTTTGACCCTGCCTGGATTATATAAACTCAATTGTCTAGTATATACAAAAGAAAATCTAAACTCTCATCCCCTCAGGCAATCATTTCATAAACACAATACAAGAAATAGTCACATGATCAACCTGCCTTACTCTAGACTATCTAAGATTCACAATAGTCATATATACTTAAGCATTGATTTATTTAACGGACTACCTAATAACATCAAATCTTACCCCTTGACCAAGTTTAAAAACGTCTTAAACCAATGGCTAACAAGGAAAGCCTTTTACTCTATAACTGAATTTAAGGAATCAGACATAATAGAATTAGACTTATAGTAAGTAAATTTGTGATGAATTGTTAGGATTAAGCTGTGTATCTTATTGTAATATATTATTAAATGTTAGGATTAAGTTGTATGTATCATTATATAATGTAAATTAAATGTTATGTTATGTAAAATCTATGACGAAGCCAATTGTATCAAACATACCTAACAGCTAATAAAGATTCTTATTCTTATTCTTATTCTTATTCTTATATAGTGGTTAGGATAGATGTTTTGATATCGGATGCAGGAATTAGTATGTTATGGATTTGTTCTTGAGATTTTTAACCATTTTTGCTAGTCTGTCAGCTTGTTCAATTCCATCTATTCCAGATGAAGAAGAGGGAATTGTTTTCCATAGACTTTCCTAGCTGTCCGATACTTTAGACATACCAATTTTCCGGTAAATGAGTATGCATTTTTAAGGCTTGTAGCACGCTTTGAGAGTCCGTCAAAATGATTGCCCTGACTGCATGAGTTGATTTAATATATTTGGTTTGATTTTATTTTATTCAGTCCATTGGAACATATTATATGTTATGGGACACGTCAATATAATTACAATACCATCATCTATTTACAAAAGAATATAATAGCATTGTTCTTAATCCAAAAATCCTCACCAATTTCGACACCGACAAAGAACAGGTGCTCTTCTAGTTGCTTGGGTTTCCCCAGTGTTGCCGCTGTCATTCACTTATTATTCACTACTTCTTAAGTGAAGTAAATGCTGTGGTACGTATTTCACAACATTGTACTGGACTGCAGACAAGAGCGAGTACGTGTAATTACCTTTCTATTCACTGACTGACAGATCAGAAGAGGATTAGGGTGGCAGCAGATAGAGGCAGTTCTTGGAAAGGGAGTCTATAAGAAGTGGCACCCATATTATGTACAATGTGAAAATTTCTTTACATAATATACAACATAAACATTAACAAATTATTATAATATTTGACAACACAAATACAAAATTTATAATACTATTATGTAAAAAATAAAATTCAAATACAAAGGTGCTGAGTTATCCTGTTGTGTAAGTAGCTATATCGATAATGTAAAAGTTCATCATGGGCTAAGAGGAGAGTCAAGGTTTTAAAAAACTCCAAGCTTTCGTACTCCATCTCTGAGTCCATCTTCTGGGAAACTGGTAGAGAAGGTGGAAGAGCCTGTGTGTATAGGCCGGAGCAGTTGGTGAGTTCCAGCCAATGGTAGGCATAAAAAATCAGTCAAAATTCGCCTAGTCAAAAGATCGGATCGGGAGGATAGCCTATCAGATCGGGAGGATTTTACGCAGACACAAGATCCAAACGGTGTTTCTTCCATCACCGAAAATCCAAAATCACCTTAGATCAGTGAAAGACGACCTAGGCCTGAAATCTCCTGGAGCTGACAGCATCCCATGTAAGTGTGGGATGGTATATAGTGGCCAGACTGGACGCACTGTGGCAGACGGATGCAAGGAACATCATAGGTGTACTAGACTTTTCAATACAGACAAGTCTGCAGTAGTGCAACATAGCATCGAGCAAGATCACAGAATGCTCTATGACCAGACCGAGATTCTGGACAAGACAAACGAGTATATGGGCCGGTTGGTTAAGGAGGCTATTGTAATCAGTCTTAGCATCAACACCATAAACAAAGACAAAGTCCTTCCTCTCAGCGAGACTTGGAAACCGGCCCTCAACATCTTAAAGAAGAGACTTGCATAACCTATGTTCCCCATGATGTCCACCTTCTTCTTTATGTAAGTAGTTATATCAACAATGTTCTGATGTTATAAATACAGAATTATTTCTTCTAGCAATAAAAATGAACTTCTAGGAACAGAATAAATACACGTTAATGAAATAGTGGGCCTAAGTAGTAATATTACAAGCAGTAGTAAGATTTATTATAAAAGTAATTAAATCGTCTGACCTCCAATGAGGATGATCACTAAGGATCCAGAATACAACAAAAATCATGAAAGAATATTTACAATTAACCTTAAAATTTAACAGTTCAACATTGCAAGGATTGTAAAAAAAAAGGGTCTAGTTCTGCTTCAGGTAAAGGTGGGCATGGAGTATCTGCAGAGAGTCTCTTAGTATCCATATGACAATTTTTCTGATCTCATGGAAATGTAGATGTGTAGATGTAGTTATCTCGTTCTGTAGATCCTGTGTTGAGCGGGACTCTATCCTTGAGTCCCGCATAAGAATTTAATGTTGTTTGGAAGCTTATTGTATATCTGTATTGCGGAGTAATAAGCACCATTCTGAAAAAGTTTTAATGCATTAACCGGTCTATGTAAATCATTCCTGTTTCTAGTAATATGTTCATGAACACTGCTATTAGTTTGGAATCTCTCAATATTATCTACCATATAACACATAACAGAGTATATATATTCCCCTGTGAGAGTGAGGACTTTTAATTTTTCAAAGAGCGGTTTGCATGATTCTCTCCTTTTCTTTCCACACATTATTCTAATTCCTTGCTTTTGTAGCTTAAATATTTTATCCCTATGGGTCGAGTTACCCCAGAATATGATTCCCTCCTCTGCTTGCTTTTGATCTCTTTTGATCTCTTAGGCAATCCTAGCAAACAGTGGGATCTAATATCATTGCCTTAATATTCGCCCTATCAATAGCTATGATGTCTGCTCTCCTGTTAGAATCATCTTCAGAAACACAATGAACTTCCTCATGTACCTCCCATCCTCGTTGTTGCAGGATTTGAGCTATAGATGTTCTAACTCTGTTATGACGGTTGTTACACAAAAGTTCAGTGCTCCGGCAGAATCCCAACACATGACCAAGTGTTTCTGTCTTGCTGCATCCTATTTGGCGGCAGCGGGTTGTACTGAATGTTCTTCCGGGAACCGATCTTACTGCAGTCACGTTACACGACATTTTCACTGCATTCATATATTCCAAAGAAGAGAGAGGTGACTTACTGGGCATCCATGAATTAGCCTTAGGGCACTCAGCATACATGTTCACTCCCTTTCCTTTATGGGGTAGGAGACACCAAGACTCAAAGGATCGAGTATGCATTATCTCTCTAAGTTTTCTTCCGTTAACTTAGGCGGAAGTGTGTCTTTCCGGATATTCAGTTTGTGACGAGCCACATTTTGTTCATCAAAGATATTCCTTACATGATGTAAATGAATATCTGTAAGAGGAATGAGGCAACTACAAATATTAAAGTGTTGTATACTTGCTTCCCATTCAGCGCAAAGTATACCTAGTCCTCTTACAGAATCAAGGTTAAATAAATAAATATAAAATTTAGAAAAGGAAAAGAGATGAAGGTTCCTCCAGCCTTAGCGAGCCCACTCCATCTTCTAAACCCTAGCAACAGGGAACCAGAGTCAACCAAGCCGCTCTCCGAAAGATTGAGCCAGTCCTAACTGTTGCATACCCCTATTACCAGGATAGTTCAACACCTGTCCTAATTGTACAGTACATGGAAATTTTAATGAATTCAGTCAATGATTTAGGTTCTCACGATTACAGTTAAAATTACCATAAAAATAACCACTTACCTCATCACAAGAGAAGTTGGAAATGTCCTCCTCTTGCATCCACACAACACTGGCATCTTTTTAGGAAATTTTCTTTCTCGCACATAGGTTCAGCTTCCGAGATAGAGTTAATTTCTCCTCTAATGTATGGTGATTTGTCCTATACACTTTATTTTTTAACTTCAAGTTCGGGTGAAATATCTAGCCTACGTAACTGAACTTAACGTATATACACAGCAGAAGCATTCACAATCAGACAGGCACTCTAGAAGATGTTAGCCAACCAGATATACCCAAGAGGACTTTATAGTGTGACAGTGTGAAGCATGATGTGGATCAAATGGCCTGATGTAGTGCACCAGTGATGACTTATGGAAAAATGTTCCTATAAGTTCATTTTTATTGCTAGAAGAAATCTATCTGTGTTTTTATCAATATAGCTACATTATCAGAACATTATCAATATAGCTACTTACACAACAGGATAACTCAGCACTTTTGTGTTTGAATTTTTATTTTTGTATATAATTGTATTATAAATTTTGTATTTGTGTTGTAAAGTGATGCTAATTAGTAATATATATTTTAATTTTCATTATATTTTGTAATAACTAAGAATGTATTTGTTTAGACTTTCATCTTTTTTTTATTTCTTTATTTTTAGTCATTTGTATTATATATTCATATTATTCAAGTACTCATGTTCGAATTTTTTCTTTGTATTTAATGTACGTTTCTTGTATTCATGTATATCAGTTCTTTTTTAATTTATTATTAATCATTATTATTATTATCATTATGTATTTCATGTTTATGCCCTGGCTGAGTGGTGGAGAAGGCCTTATGGCCTTAACTCCGCCAAGTTAAATAAATAAATAAATTATTGTGATAATTTGTTAATGTTTATTTGTATATTATGTAAAATGTTCACATTGTACCTATTGCTTATTAACTGTAAATTCATATTCTTATTTGTAATTATATTGACGTGTCCCATAACACGTAATGTGTTCCGATGGACTGAATCAAATCAAATCAAATCAATTACACCGTTAGCGTTTTTTTTTTGTATTTTTTGTTGTTGTTTGTATTTTGGGGGGGGGGGGGGCGTAGATATTTTACCCGATTGCTCGGGAGTTAAGAGATGTGGCAGCCGCGACGCAGAAACCCGCTTGATTAAGCCAACGCGTATTTGAGGCACACTGTAAACATACATTCATACCGGTAACTGAAACCCGAATGAGCAAAAGCTCGTGCTTGGGCACAGCACAGCACAGTAGATGCATCTTTTGGTAAATTGAACACACCTTCTGTTCTAGTTGTACTTTTATATCAAGTTGCTCCAGTTCCCACTTCCGATATAGAGCCATCTGCATAAAACAATTGGTAGATAGTAAATAGAATATCGTATAAGGAATAAACGGGGATAGTTTCAATATCGGTAAATTTTTTAACTCGCCGCATTAAACACGTTGTTCAATCGTTTACATCGGTCTTGGGTACCGATGGCTTTCTGAAAACGGTCCAATTGTAATAATTCTTATTTCCCATGTATATTATGTAAAATTTTCACATTGTATCTATTGCTTATAACTGTAAATTCATATTCTTATTTGTAATTATATTGACGTGTCCCATAACATGTAATATGTTCCGATGGACTGGAATCAAATTCCTCTGGTGAGTTTAACAACGCGCCCTATCGGTTGCGCGATTATGTCTAACGGTCGCTGCCTTCAGTTTGGATGTAGTAAGTGAACCTTGTAGATGTGAGTATCATGTATCCAATACATCTTATTAATGAAACTTTAAATTTTTTAATATTTAATAATAATTTTATTTGCAGTTAGGGCAGCGTCGCCAGGAATTTTATTAAGGGGGGCAAAATCAATTTCGGACCTCAATTTCAAATGATTAAGCTAAACACATTAATATTCACTTAGTTAACCGGATCGTTATTTTGAACCCAAGCTGAATTTGACGAGTCTCGTGGTTTGCATTCATCACGTCTATTGCAAGGTGGACGCCATGTTAAACCCATCTGGAAAGAAGCCATACCATTTATATGGACAGATTAATGTCTGTTAAATAGATACGATATTATAAAATGTGCACTATCATAATTCAAATCATAAAATTTAAGTTTCCCTAAGAGTATTTCGTTACATCTAAAAATCTGCCATGTACGATATCGCCTCTATCCAAATGTTTAAAACATTCCTTACTAAAAGAAGCTAATGCATCAATAGTACTACGAGCAGTCCTGAAACTAATAACTGATGGCCCGTGAACTATACGTTTGTTTCAAAGTAGTCACTAATTTATTTATTCTTAAGAATCTCAAAAACCTTCGATACGATCGGTAATATGCAGATAGGTCTGTAGTTATAATCAGATCTATTCCCTTTTTTGTAGATGGGTATAACTTTATCATACTTGAATGCGTCGGGAAAGCTGCAGGTTTCAAAACTGCAATTATAATTGTGCTTCAGAGGTTAAAAAATATATGTAGAAGCTAATTTAAGTATTCTGGCGTTAATCCCATATACGTTAGGTTAGGTTAGGTTAGGGGCGTATGCAAGATATTTTTTCGGGAGGGGCTATATATGTCTAACTCTATTATCACTAGGGCCCGAAAGTTTATGAAAATCGTATTTTTAATAATGCAAACTAATACATGCTAGTGTTGAAATGTAAGGTACAAGGTATATCAAAGAAATTACACGAAATTGATGGTTGAATTTTGCATATTTTGTTAGTTTTGAAATAATGAATCATATTTGCTCGATATTAAAATATTTGTGCATATCTAACAAATTTCACATTTCTAACGGCATATTATGAGCGATTTTAAATATTGTGCATATCTCTGTTAATTCAAACCGGCTATACAATTTGTTGATAGTATATAGCCTAATTTTTTGTAACTGATTGTATAATATTAAAGCAACGTTTCATTAATTAGTTTTCAATTCACAAAAATGTATTACAATAACCTTGTTTTATTTTTAATTTTTATTATGTAATGTATACAGCTTATACTATTTAAAAAAAAAAATCATTATGTAATTCAGCCAACAACAGAACGTTTATTATTAAAATTACTTAAATGATAGAGCATACCTCATTTTTCCGGAGCATATTTTTCAAATTTCAGGAAAAATTTCGATTTTAGGTTGAATTTTTTTCATACTTGGACAAAGCAGTAATGGCATTTCTAGTTCATCAGCCGGGTGTGCAATTAAACTGTCTACTATCTGAGAAATTAAAGTGACCTTATGTGCAACATATTAGCATTAGGCTACTTTACGTTTCGTAGCATAAGCGTACGGTGAAATTCAAAATATCTTGGATACGCCCCTAACCTAACCTAACCTAACGTATATGGGATTAACGCCAGAATACTTAAATTAGCTTCTACATATATTTTTGAACCTCTGAAGCACAATTATAATTGCAGTTTTGAAACCTGCAGCTTTCCCGACGCATTCAAGTATGATAAAGTTATACCCATCTACAAAAAAGGGAATAGATCTGATTATAACTACAGACCTATCTGCATATTACCGATCGTATCGAAGGTTTTTGAGATTCTTAAGAATAAATAAATTAGTGACTACTTTGAAACAAACGTATAGTTCACGGGCCATCAGTTATTAGTTTCAGGACTGCTCGTAGTACTATTGATGATAAAGTTATACCCATCTACAAAAAAGGGAATAGATCTGATTATAACTACAGACCTATCTGCATATTACCGATCGTATCGAAGGTTTTTGAGATTCTTAAGAATAAATAAATTAGTGACTACTTTGAAACAAACGTATAGTTCACGGGCCATCAGTTATTAGTTTCAGGACTGCTCGTAGTACTATTGATGATAAAGTTATACCCATCTACAAAAAAGGGAATAGATCTGATTATAACTACAGACCTATCTGCATATTACCGATCGTATCGAAGGTTTTTGAGATTCTTAAGAATAAATAAATTAGTGACTACTTTGAAACAAACGTATAGTTCACGGGCCATCAGTTATTAGTTTCAGGACTGCTCGTAGTACTATTGATGATAAAGTTATACCCATCTACAAAAAAAGGGAATAGATCTGATTATAACTACAGACCTATCTGCATATTACCGATCGTATCGAAGGTTTTTGAGATTCTTAAGAATAAATAAATTAGTGACTACTTTGAAACAAACGTATAGTTCACGGGCCATCAGTTATTAGTTTCAGGACTGCTCGTAGTACTATTGATGATAAAGTTATACCCATCTACAAAAAAGGGAATAGATCTGAGGGGTTGACTATAATGTTGTCTCAGCTCCATGTCCTTGCGCACATTGCAACTTAATACACTATTTTTAGTAACTAAAAAGTAGCGTTGTGATCATTAGTACACCATAAATAATATGATGTTAGTTATGCAGCACAGTAATTCAAACTATTTTCTTTAGGTATTTGTCCATTTCTTGTTTTAAATAGTATATAAATAAAACAGAGTGTCCACCAAGTAATGCTGAAGAAATTCCCGACTTATTCCCTGATTTTCAGTGATCATTTCAGAAATTCCCGACCAAAATATGATTATGAAGCACTTTCTAATAACTTTGTAAGAAAAATTATTGAACTATACAAACTTTAAATAAGAAAAACTTTTAGTAACAAAAGTAATTGCAAACAATAAATACTTAGGTTATAACAGACACAAAAGTAAGGAACAGTAAAATATATTGAATATACCTTCATATAAGCCTATTATTGTCTAGAAGTCTTTTTAATACCACTTATTTTTTCTTCAGCAACTTAATTTGTTCATCTAGAGCAGCTGCAGCTTTTTCGGACTCTAAGGATAGTTTTCTTTTCTTTTCTTCTAGTTCTTATCTTCAGCATTGCAATTTTTCGAATTTTCCCGGATTTTCCCGACCATACGAAATTCCCGGCCTTTTCCCGGTTTCCCGGATTTTCCCGACCAGTGGACACCCTGATAAAACCTTTCTTTTGAGAAGTTATCGTAGTAGTCTACTGTAGGATGTAGTACAGACTATGGGCTATAATCCACATGATTTCTTTATACGGAGCACAATGAATCATTGTATCTATATTTGGTTGTTTTTGTATCGGCAAGTTGATTGCAGACGTAATGATTGCTGGTTTCTGGAACTAAATTCATTCCAGAACGTTTGGTTTTACATATTGAAAGCTGATATTCAATGGACTCCTGAGATCCAACCGATCACACCACATAAATATCCAGATTATCGAATCATTTATGAGAAATTACGAAAGAAATTTTGTTTATCACTAACGCATCACTGTTAGGCCTATAAGAAGTATAAAATTAAATGCCCTCCAATATTAATAAATCATTTAATAACAATAGCCCTATGCTTTCCTTCACAGTAGAAGATATTTCAGATAGTTTGCCAATTAAGATTAAGTATGTGCATTATTATTAAATAAATTACGAGAGTATAGAAGCATTAATGATAAATTAAAAATTACAGGAGTTTTTTTTTAAATAATGCTAATATGTAACAAAATATAATAAAATAATCAAACCAATGGGGTTTTAAGTTATTGAACATGTTATAATTAGACTTCGGAATTTTAGGTCGTAAAAAATGCTGTTTTAGGTACCCAAAATAAGCTCTAAAAATTGGAAAATAGGTTCTAAAAATCGTAAAATAGTCTCTTATAAAATCGTTAAGTTGCCAATTTTCTGAAATATCTCAATTGCAATGCAGAATGTTATATTTATTAAAGTCGCCATTAATCAATAATCATGATAAAACATAGATATAGGCCTATGGTACACAGAATGATGTATACCTATTACTAGGGCCTGTATTACTATCTTAACAGTGAAAACCAAATCCCTGCGCCCAGAAGCTACACACGCTAGCATATTCAACCCCTAGTATCCCTCAATAATTCAGAGAATTACGATTTTTTTGTTACTGAATGAGGGTGTCTGGAGAAAAACTCTACATTTTGTTGGGAATTCCACGGAATTTTTCTACTGAAAACGAAACATTCCTTACTAACCACGTTACAAATGTCATGTAGGCCTACTGCACATTCCGAGCTAAAAATGTAGTACAAACTGAAAATAAATGCTAGAATTTACAGCAAAAAATAACATATTTTGAACTTTAGAGGAAAAGCAAGGTTAAAGCAATATTAGGCTCTAACGTAAAAATAGGCTGTTTTAGGTCCTATAAAAGTATCATTTTTAGGCATAGTCACTTATGAAACATGCATATACTAGTTTTCGTCCATATATCACTTAAGGATTAAAATAGGATTTTACGTACAATCCGAAGTCTAGTTATAATCCTAATCGGATTAGTTATTACGGATAGTAACTAATGAGAAATCTTGTTTAGTAATTATTTTGGTAATGAAAACTACTTTGCAATTCCTTTTATAATTTAAATTATGAAATCATTTCATCAATTCATTTATTACCAACCATCCTGATCTAAATAGCTTAAACAACAAACAATTTAGGTCTAAAATTAGAAAATTTATATAATTATTACTTCTGTTATCGACTATTACTGTTATAACATTTTTCATATTAAACTTTAAAATTTGGATAGAACTTAATTTCTTTGTTTTTACTAAAATTTGAACAAATAAATTGTTATGTATTATTGTTGTATTGCTTCGTACCTTTGTATTGTAAATAGAACATGTTCTAACCTTTCATACATAACATTTTGTCATACTTCTCCAAATTATGCATTTTTTTAAAGTAATTGTTTAGTATAAGTATTTCTAATATATAACTGAACCACCCCCGAACACAAGCTCTGCTTCTTCGGGGGGCGTATCAACTTTTGTATATATTTTTCGTGTACTTTGGAGTAATAAATTGTAATTGTAATTGTAAAATTTTCGATACATGATTTTAGTTTCTCACTTAAGTATATAAGAGTAAGTGATAGAAGCGTATATAATAAATCTGTCTGTAAATAGTTTTCAACTCTGAAAATTTAAAATCAGGTAGGCATAAACTGAAATAACTAACTGCCAGAATGCTTTAGTTTAGTCAGTGATAATTGCAATTATGATATGCAGAAAATAAGTTATTTTTATAGTCTATCTCCGAGTTAAGCTCCAGATCGATTCATTAAGCTTCACGAAGATCTTAAGTTTGATAAGCATATGACATTGTAAAGGAATGTGTGGTTAGGTTCCTCCTAAGGTTGTGTGGTGACTCATGGTAATACCGTTCCTCCATCTATTTTAAGGACAAGTTTAATAACAAGGTATCATGCCCTAATGTGCAAAGAAAGAAAAACCTCTCTGACGCAGTTCTGCACCGAGTGACTCCTTAACAATCTTATCAAATAATGCCCATTGGGTGTTCTTCTCTATTATTAATAACAATCTGCACTATACGCTTCTTTGAAAAATGCGTGTAGATATACAGTAGAGCCTCGGTAATTCGAGCCCCGGTATTTCGAGGTTCCGTGTAATTCGAGCTGGTCTTAAGAAAATTAAAATTTTCCATAAAACTAGAGTAAAATCCCGTTTTTGTACGGTGTCCGCATGTAGGTTTTACGCACTTCCGAATGTGTTACATTTTGAGCTTTCTTTTAATTTTTCCATGTACAAAAATGCGGGTAAAACTGTCCCACTTAAGGTTTTCGTTCATAAAACACAGAAATAACCTTGTCTTCAGGCTGCTAATGCATATCTATTACAGAATGACAGAACCCGTTAGGTTCGATCTTTCTTTGTCGGGACCTCAAGCCAATCAATTGTACAGTATGACTTAATCCTTCAAGGATGCCGATGTAGCAAATTGGAAATGTTTGCCAATATACATACAGGCATAACAAAAGTAAGTAGGCCTACTATATTGTTTATTTATTCATTTTTTAAACCATTATAGTGCTCATTAAACATTTATTTATGATTTACCCTTTGATTTAGTGATATTTCCGTACAACCCGAGTTTTTTGCAATTCGAGGTAGCCTCAGCCCCAATTACCTCGAATTATCGGGGTTCTACTGTAGATGTAGATGTAGTTATCTCGTTCTGTAGATCCTGTGTTGAGTGGGACTCAAGGATATAGAACACGTCAGATTACAATATACAAGCAAGTAATAAATAATGATATATAATATACTACACTATAAACTTATTCAAACTGGAAAAACTCATCCATATTGTAGAAGGTGTGAGTCATTAAAAATTTCTTGAGAGATCCTTTGAAGAATTTGCTTTTTCTTTGAATACATAATAATTTAATGTTGTTTGGAAGCTTATTGTATATCTGTATTGCGGAGTAATAAGCGCCTTTCTGAAAAAGTTTTAATGCATTAACCGGTCTATGTAAATCATTCCTGTTTCTAGTAATATGTTCATGAACACTGCTATTAGTTTGGAATCTCTCAATATTATCTACCATATAACACATAACAGAGTATATATACTCCCCTGTGAGAGTGAGGACTTTTAATTTTTCAAAGAGCGGTTTGCATGATTCTCTCCTTTTCTTTCCACACATTATTCTAATTGCTTGCTTTTGTAGCTTAAATATTTTATCCCTATGGGTCGAGTTACCCCAGAATATGATTCCATACTTCATTATCGAGTGGAAATTTGCAAAATACACCATGCGTAAGGCATCCTGTTTTAATACCTGATTCAGGACTCTTAAGGTAAAGCATGCTGAACTTAGTTTTAGAATTATCATTTCAATATGTGACTTCCAGTCGAGATGTTGATCAATTTGTAATCCTAAAAATTTGATATTACTAATTTCTTCTATGCTTTGTGTTTCGTAATTAATTACAGTGATATTGGGGCAGTATATCGGACGTCAGGTCAATTCGTCTTTGATCTTAACGCAGTTTACATATACCGTACTTGAAATGCCATTGGAGGTCCAAAGCACTCATGAAAAAATCTGATGTGAAAGTCACATAACTTCCTCTGCCCAAATAAAAGTTAGGAGTATTCACATAGGCCTATCCTTGTACAGAAACACAAGACACAATTTAACGCTAATTATACGATAAATACTTGATAACCTCTTCTCTGAAAAAGATGCGACTAAAAAAAGTGCAGACTATATAGCAAACAAAAACAAGTGACTGCAGACATTTATTGAAACTTCCGTCGTTAAGAATAATTTCCGAACTTTATCGAATATTTCCCTCCAATATGTCTTTTTCACTTCATTCTTATATAGAATAAGAGGCCGTGAAAGAGTGTGTATTCAATTGTTCACCACACAACAAACTTTTTACAAACAGTGGGTGAACAGTAGGTGGCTTGTAACTGCCTTCAGAGAATTTTTTCGAAAAAAGTTTCAAATAAAACTTTTAGCTCTCACTATAAGCTACACTTGTGCAAAATTTAAAGAAAATCGTTAGAGCCGTTTTCGAGAAAATCGCGAAAAACGAAAATTTCTTCATGTAAAGTCCCCTTAAAAAAAATCTGATGTGAATGTCACATAACTTCCTCTGCCCAAATAAAAGTAGTATTCACATATCCTTTTACAGAATCTCAAAACACAATTTTACGCTCCTCACATCTTCAGAAGGTACCTGACCCAAATACGAAATTGTGTTTTCATACGATTTTCCGTTTTGGAGCTAGCTTGTTCACAGATATTCCACACAGACACACACACACACACACACACACACTGACACAGAGACATGTTTCCAAAAATAGTATTTTTGGATTCAGGGGGCCTTGAAACGTGTATTTATGTCAAAAACTCAACTTCGAATTTGGGGGTCGAAAACAATACTTCCTCTACCTATAGTAGGCCTACCTATGGTACGGGCAGAGGAAGTAAAAAAGCCATGGGAATTAATCATATTATGCATATACAAAGCGCGGATATAGGGGTGGGTTCATGATGTAGCGAGGTCTGGAACGGGGTGCACTCAGCCTCGTGTTACATACTGAGGAGATTTTTCATAAAGTAGTAGTGGCTCCGGTTAGGTGTAGCGTGTTGACAACAGACCACTGGCAGATGACGCAGCCATCGGATGGTAGGCCCTGTCTCTCAAGGGATGTAGTTCCACGGAATTTTTAAAAATAAAAACAACTAACTTGAAAATGTTTTCTTAGTTTAATTTTTAACTCAAATTAAAAATTTGTTTTCATTACCAAAATAATTGCTAAACATGATTTCTCATTAGTTATTATCCAAAAATAATTCAAAATGCTGTTTTAAAGGGAATGTTTTTCAAATTTTAACTGGAGTACCTCCCGAACTCGATTGGCTGGGGGTACTCCATTGCTGTGACCCTCTCCAGATTGAGATCCTGTGTCCTGTACATTGTCCATCCCAGACACCAATGCGTTGAATAATAATAATATGAAAGGTGGTTTTACTTTCAACAAGAGGATTTTTTGTATGTCTGTGTAAAATATCGTTTTTTTCAAGCAGATTATACAGAAAATATTAATTAAATGTGGCTAAAAACCTATTAGGAATAAATTAGGTTATTTTAGGTTTCCCATGAGCGTACGGTGGGAGAGGGTTGAGGGGGTTAAAACCCCTCCCGAAATATCTGCGATTTTTAGGATTATAGGCCTAACATTGTGTTCAACAATTAAAAAAATTGATTTGGTTATTTTATTATTTTCGTGTATAACACAGTACTATTAAAAAAACTCTTATAAATTTTAATTTTTCGTTAATGGCTCTATAGGCTACTCTTATAATTTATTTAATAATAATGCACTTAATCTGAATGAGCAAATAATGTGAAATAACTTCTACTGTAGAGGAAAGCGTGGGCTTATTGTTATTAAATAATTTATTAATATCGGTGGGTTTTTAATTTTATACTAGTTGTAACAGAGACGCGTTACTGATAAACAAAATGTTCTTCGGAATTTCTAATAAATGATTCGATAACCTGGATATTTATGTGGTGTGATCGGTTAGATCTCAGGAGTTCTAAGGAGTCTTCAATACGTAAAACCAAATTTTCTGGAATGTACTTGGTTCCAGAAACCAGCACGAGTAGTCAAAATTACTACGTCTGCAATCAACTTGCCGATACAGAAACAGAATCTATCTACTCTTATACAATTCAACGGCCCTAAATAGCGTGCTTGCTCGCCCGCTTCGTGAGACATCGGGTATACTCGGCGATATTCGTCTCTCGCAGTGTAAACTTTCATGACGACTACAAAATTAGGAAGGAAAACTGTTTCTTTATTATATAAGGCCTAAGTGAAATGAACACAATGAACAAATATTCTAATTTTATTTTTACTTACAATTTTCATAGCTCTGAACCACAAACATTTTTAATAATCTACCAGTGTAATTTTCTTAAAAATCCTGAGTCAATGAATAATGGCGGGCGAAGCAGAGGGCACCAGCAGTAAAATATTGATGGTTTTATCTCTTGAAATATCGCTGAAAATAATAATCCAAACAAACCATTCCTTCCCTTGAAACATTATATAATTTCTGAAAATTACACTGAATTGATAAAATAAAATTCACATCATATTCATGTCAATAAACAGCTGAGAAACAATACGTATTATGTGTTCACAGCAGGGTTGAAATGTTTAAAACAAAACGTTTAAAACAAGTGTTTAAAACATGTTTAAAACAAGGGCTTGTGTTTTTTTTAAGTTTGTTTAAAACGTTTTAAACAATCTGTTTTAAACATGTTTTTTTTAGCATATGTTTAAATCATTTTTTAATTGTGTGTTATATTTAATTATGAAGACAATTTACATTTTGTCAAGTCAGTGACACCCTGTTAGTGTTGTAAACAGAAAACAATCAAAAAACTAGGGCCAGAATACCAGAAAATCATGTGAGGTGATGTCTTATGTATCCTTTTCCTCCAGACTTCTCTATCCTCTGTCGCCAGCTTCCAGTTTCTGATTTCGAGTAATTGATTTCAATTTTTTCTGACTTCATCCTACCATCTATTTTGTGGTCTTCCTTTTTAAAGAAAGAGATTATTAATATTAAATATTGAATGTGTCAATTTGGCAACACTGTAGTAGGTTATCCCTTGTAAGTTTGATAATGTAAGGCGGCTAAGACCACGTAAAACATGGTGAAAGTCAATCATCAGTTGAGCAGTAAAGGCAGTAATTAAACAGAAGTTTGTATTATTTTTTTATTAATCATGAACTATTAAATCATAAACAAATAATACTGGTACAAAATGTATTTTCAAATACTATTAAGTCTACGACTCGTAAATCTTGAACATCTTAGCACAGGGTGTTATTGGATTGACAAAATGTAAATTGTCTGCATAATTAAATTTAACACCCAATTAAAAAGTGTTATAAACATATGCTAAAAAATGTTTAAAACAAATTGTTTAAAATGTTTTAAACATTTCAACTTTATATATATATACATATATATAGGCTACATATATATATATATAGGCCTATATGTATATGTGTATAATAGGCCCTATACATTAAAATGGTTGATTTAAACAAAATGAACAATTTAAACTTTTTTAAAGAAACAACATTGTTGTAAACATAAAAAACGTTAAAAAAACACGTTTAAAACAACCAACATTGTTGTTCACATATAAAACGTTTTAAACAAAAAAAAAACATGTTTTAAACAAAAAAAACGGTTTTTTTTTGTTCTTTTTAAAAAAAACATTTTTTTTATCAACCCTGGTTCACAGGTTCTTTGGAACTGCATAATCGATTCTGATATAGTTTTCCCAGGGGGCGCTTTCATGTCGTGGAATGTACTCTAAAGCAGGAATTTTAGCTGTTTCATTAATTATTAATGGCTTAGTTTATTAATGATTCGCGTGCAAGTGTTAATAAATATAATGCTTTAATAATTATTATACTCTTAATTTTTAATTTTTAAAAGAATTATCGTGGCGAAGCCACGGGCACCTCCTAGTATAGATACAATGATTCAGAGAGCTCCGCATAAAGAAATAAAGTGGATTGTAGCATATAGCCTAGTGTGTATTACATCCTATGGGAGCCTACTACAATTTCTAAAAAGAAAGGTTTTATTTCTAAACTGTTTAAAATAAGAATTGGACAGATACCTAACGAAAACAGTTTGAATGCATAACTAACATCATATTATTTAATGAACACAGTATAACTGTTTAGTTACTAAAAATAAGTTACAATAGGCTATGCGGAAGGACATGGAGCTGAGACATTATATTCAACCCCCCTCCAAACAGAATTTCACCGTACGCCCACGTATGTCCCATTTAGGTGTTTCTAGGTGGACTATTACAAAATTGCTTGTGAATCCTATGGACATGACTCGAGAAAGTGTGTGAGCGTTTCTGGTTTTGGTACTAAGGGTCAAATAGGTAAAAATATAAGAATCCGGTACATAATAATAATAATAATAATAATAATAATAATAATAATAATAATAATAATAATAATAATAGTTTAATGTAGTAGATGTGTAGATGTAGATGTAGATATCTCGTCCTGTAGATCCTGTGTTGAGCGGGGCTCAAGGATATAGAACACGTCAGATAAAAAAATACATGCATGTTATAACAATAATATAGGCCTACAGAAACTGTAAGCTGCCAAATTTATCCAAGCTGGAAATATTCCTCCAAATTGTAGAAGGTGTGAGTTATTAAAAATTCCTTGACAGCTGTTTGAAAGGTTTGCTCTTTCTTTGAATACATAATAATTTAATGTTATTTGGAAGCTTGTTATATATCTGTACTGCAGAATAATAAGCACCCTTCTGAAAGAGTTTTAACGAGTTATTTGGTCTGTGTAGATCATTCATGTTTCTGGTAGTACGTCCATGTACACTAAAATTAGTTTGAAATTTATCAATATTATTCACTACATAACACATAACAGAGTATATATACTCCCCTGTAGGAGAGAGGACTTTTAATTTTTCAAATAGCGGTTTACAAGATTCCCTTTTTTTCTTTCCACATATTATTCTTATTGCCCGCTTTTGTAATCTAAATATTTTCTCCCTATCGGAAGAGTTGTCCCAGAATATGATCCCGTGCCTCATTACCGAGTGAAAATATGCAAAATATACCATAAGTAATGCATCCTGTTTTAATATATTATTCAAAATTCTTAAAGCAAAGCACGCTGAACTCAGTTTTGGACTTATCATTTCTATGTGTAAACATCATGAATGATGTATGGACAGAGTCAATAACATTATAAATTACAATACCAACGTATAAGTATCGTGCGCGAAGATCCATTCTAACTAGGCAACGTCGCGTCCTCTCCAGAGAAACGGTGGTCTGTCTGCCGTGGGATTAATACTTGACAAATAAAAATCAATTTTAAAAACAGGTGCTTTGGAATGTTTAAAACTCTATTTGATTAGTATTAATTGAATAATGCCAATCATATTGCTGATTTGAACGATATTTTTAGGTTTTAAACAGTGGTTTTAGCAGAGGTTCGGAAAATTGACTACATAAAAAATAAACAAAATAAAATAATGAAATTAAAGGATTATGTCTACAAGAAACCTGTGCGTGCCCTATTAAATTTGAAAACGATTGCGCTAGCGATTTTTTTACAATAAAAGTTTGCATTTACTTTTAGTCCGGACCTTTAAGAAAACCGGTATTTTTGACGGATTTTAATCCCTAACATTTTTTTCGCTTAACCTAAAATTTTGGTATTGCTATCCAGTGGCGTACCAAGGCTACTTGGCGCCCGGGGTTAATTAGATGGTAGTCGCCCCCTAACACTAAAAGGTTCAAGGTTCAATGAGTTTGATTTAAACACAGTTTAATGTTCACAATTATTTATTTTTAATAAGCAGTATGTTACTTTAACACATTATAAAAAGAAATATATGAATGAAATAAAACTGTAAGTATTATAAAGTTAGTCTGTGTGAAAAAAAATTAAGAAAGAGAAAAGTTTCAGTCATAACAGTTTTTTTAAATGTGCCTTCCTAGCCTTGATGGATGCAAACTTATTTATAATAGAGTTGAAGTCTGAAGTAGCAGCCACATCACGTTCAATTGATAAAATTGCTAAATTACACCGTAAACTTTTCCTGTGTGCTCGACGCCCATGACCTATTTCGTATTGTCTATAAATAGCTAGTTTAAAACAAAACGTTTATTTCATTTCTAAATAATATTAATGCAGTATTTAACAAAGTAATAAAGGAAATTTGACCAATAAAACCTTATTTTGCCTGAAAAAATGATTTTTTCTTAAACTAAAAAAATTCTTTTTCAATTTTGGCGCCCCCTTCCTTACGGCACCCGGTGCGACCGCCCCGTTCGCACCCCCCTTGGTACGCCACTGTTGCTATCAGATAAAATGGCTTTAAAATAGCTTCAGTTTAAAACTCTATTTTAACGTAATCGGATGAGCAACTCTTGAGATTTTAGACTTCAAATCCGAGTCTCTGTTTTTTCCCCGACGGTAGTACAAATTTCAAATGCGAAATCAAATCAAATCAAATCAAATTTTATTGTCATTGGGTTCAAAGAACAATAGACAAAGTCACATATTAAATAAGATACAAAGCCATTATTAACATACACATAAGTAGGGACCGGATTCTTAGGTTTTTACCTATTTTTTTCCTTACTTCCAAAACAAAAAGCGATTATACACTTTTTCGAATCATGTCCATAGGATTCACCCACATTAATTCTGTGGCACCTAAAAATACCTGAATGGGGTATAAAAACCTAAATGTACCTAAACGGGATATAAAACCTAAAATATCTAATTTAGGCTACTGTTTTTGTCTTTTTTTGTTTGTCAGTTGATAAATCGATATTTTGCGGAGAGACAATTTTTGTCGAGTTGAAATTAATAGCACCAGCGTTTCGTTCAATCCGATGTCGTCTAGGATGACAGTACCAAGAGAGGAAGTGAGTACCAGCGTATTCCTTTTAAAATGTTCGTACGAACAACTATTGCTGACGTCATGTGAGGTTGAAAGTACATTTTCTGCCTTCAAATGTATTCTAAGAGATAACAGGAAGAATTTCACAGTTGAGAATCTTGAAAGATATTTAGTGATATACTGTAACCAGGAAATGTGAGACAATCATATTTTCACTGCTTCTTTTGATTGTTTATGCTTTCTTTCTTCAATTGTATAATATTGTCCTAAAGCAAGTTTACACAAATTTAAGTCATTTTGTTAAGTTAAACTTTACAAGTATTATGTATTGAATAGGCCTACTATGTAGCACATTCAAATTCATTAAACCAATTGTTCTATCCGAAAACGATATTTTGGACAAAAACCTAAAAAAACTATTTCACCTAATGGAAAACCTAAAACAGTGTTTTTAAAAACCTAAAAATCCGGTCCCTACACATAAGTAATATTATTAACCATAAAAACCATAAAAACATAAATATGCACAATATTTATCACCAGATGATCAAAAATTTTTTATTTAATATCACAGGCATAGTAATTTATAGCATTCCTTAAATTGAGATCACTTCAGGAAGTTCATCTAAGCTATAAAAGGGGTTTGATATAAGCCAATTAAAGAGCCAATTTTGAAGTTTCTTGGGTGGCGCACTTGTTATTTGCATAGGTAATTTATTGTATAGAGTCATTCCGATTATTTCATAGCTATTTAGAGATTTAGTTAATCTACAATATGGTAAATCTATTTTGTTGCAATTCCTCGTATTATACTGATGAATATCTTGCCTTAACTGTGTATTGGTTATAGACTCTTTTGTGTACATTACTACTGTATATATAAATATAAATTTATTATTGTCATTATTTTGAAATTAACAAAAAGTGGCTTACAGTGTTCCATTTGATTGGAGTTTGATATTATTCTAATGGCCTTTTTTTTGTAATAGAAGGATCTTTTTAATATGCTTACTATTTCCCCACAATAGAATGCCATAAGAGATAATGCTATGAAAAAACGCATAATAAGATGATCTTACATACATTGCCGGGACGTGATATTTGAGCTGCTTCAATAAGTAAATGACTCTTGATAGTTTACCCGAAATATAATTAATATGGTCTTCCCAAGACAAGTTTCTATCCACATATTTACCTAAAAACCTTATGCTTGATATATCAACACTGGTAAAACCGTCCCTAAGACTGAAATTTAAGGTTTGAGTTTTGTTTTCGTTTAATAGAAAACCGTTTGCCCTGAACCATAGCGATGCTTGCGATAGTGTAGATTGAGATAGGGCTTTGAGCAATTGAATATCAGAGCTAGTATGGAAAAAGGTTGTATCGTCTGCATACAGTATGGAGTCACATTTTACTGCATATGGATCGTTTATCATAACTAAAAATAAAAGCGGCACACTACTTACGTCAATGGTATTAATACCAATTTAAGTTATTTTTACTTCCTCTTTCCGTACCATAGGTACTATAGAGGAAGTATTGTTTTCGGCCCCAAAATTCGAAGTTGAGTTTTTAGCATATATACACGTTTTCAAGGCCCCCTGGTTCCAAAAATACTATTTTTGGAAACATGTCTGTGTGTCTGTGTGGAATATCTGTGAACAGGCTAGCTCCAATACGGAAAATCGTATGAAAACAAAATTTCCTATTTGGGTCAGGTACCTTCTGAAGATGTGAGGATAAGATTGGCGACTATTTTCTCTTATTTTTAAGGGGACTTTACATGAAGACATTTTCGTTTTTCACGATTTTCTCGAAAACGGCTCTAACGATTTTCTTTAAATTTTGCACAAGTGTAGAGCTAAAACTTTTATTTGAAACTTTTTTCGAAAAAATTCTCTGAAGGTAGTTACAAGCCACCTACTGTTCACCCACTGTTTGTAAAAAGTTTGTGTTGTGTGGTTAACAATATTGAATACACACTTTTTCACGGCCTCTTATTCTATATAAGAATGAAGTGAGAAAGACATATTGGAGGGAAATATTTGATAAAGTTCGGAAATTATTCTTAACGACGGAAGTTTCAATAAATGTCTGCAGTCACTTGTTTTTGTTTGCTATATAGTCTGCATTTTTATTAGTCGCATCATTTTCAAATAAGAGGTTATCAGGTATTTATCGTATAATTAGCGTTAAATTGTGTCTTGCGTTTCTGTACAAGGATATGTGAATACTCCTAAGTTTTATTTGGGCAGAGGAAGTTATGTGACTTTCACATCAATTTTTTTTTTTATAAAAATAGCAGAGCCACCACGATTACGGTTGTCTCTACAATAACAGGCGGCTAAGTAGTAATCTGATATTTTGATGGCATTAATTTCAGTATGATTTAACCAATGTTCTACTATAGGCCACAAAGAATGTCAATTTTTACTTTCTCACATATACCTAGTATAGAGAAAGTATTGTGATCATGACAAAAAATCGAAGTCGAGATAACACCGGCAGAGCATGTTTCATGAATTGAATGTTATGTTCCGCCTATATACCACTATATAATAACAACGCTCAGCTGAAGTCTACATGAGGTAAGGAGCAATTAACAACACGTGTTATTGAATTTGATTTTTGTTGTGTTCTTCTAAAAGTATTTTATTATATTAGATGTAGTCTATCACATAATCATAAAATATTAAAATAAACATTGAGCTCAATGTGCTGTCAAAAATTATTAGATATTTACAATAATTACTAATAAAATTGTGAAGTTATCCTTGTCACAATATTTAAAATATGAATTAAAATTAACATATATGAAATTTAAACTGGTAAAATATTCTGATACTTGTCAATTGTTTTAAAATATCACACAGATGTCTGTGTATGTCAAAAAAAAAAATAATTGTATTCGTGGATAAAATGCACACAGCTTCTTTCTTCTTGTATTTTTGTTGTGAGACTTATTATTGGAGAGTCAATTATAACAATATCATTGTGAGTAACTGCAATTTTGTGGTCCTTCTTCTTGGAAATAGCTTAGTGGATCTTGAGTAGTGTAGTGAACTTATCTCTTGTGATCTTCAGCTTTCGTTGTTTTTTAATATATTGAGATGCATTTCGACGTCATATGCGTTGTTATTATATAGTGGTATATAGGCGGAACATTTCAACATTCAATCTAATTATACCACTGGAAAATATGAAGCTAATTAACTATGTTTCATGAAGCCTATAAACCGAAACCGAAAAAGTATTTTTGGAATGACGTCTGCCCGTCTGTCTGTGGACAAGAACAGCGGGTAAACTGTTCATTGTATTTACTTCATTTTTTAAATTAATGACTTTTTCGAAATTTTGTCGAACCGCCCGGAATTTGATATTTATCAATGAAATTTGAAGGAGACTTTTCATGAATTTTTTTTTTAAATTTTGATTAAAAAAAAAAGGCTTTAACGATTTTGATAAAAATTTAAAATCGGAAACTCTTATCTATGACTATTAAAATAGCTGTAGGCCTATCCGTTTTTCTGGGAAAATGACTTCGGGGGTACTTCTCTCGTATCTATTTCCAATTATTGTAGATTATCTCCATTGCAGTAGGCGATACACGAAAACCTACCAGAGTAAAGTTCTAGAGAAAATTAAATTGAACATTTTTTGTTAAACCCATTTTTTTATACAATTAAGCATATGTTAATTAAAATACAAAATGATACCTTGTTGCCCTTAGTGACAAGAAAACTAATTGTTGTGAAATGCATTCTATTTAGCTCAGTCGTAATGAACACACCAAAACCAATTAGAGCGAGGTGGTATAGGCTAATAGGGAAGAGGTCCTGGGTTCAAATGAAACCTCGTGGCCGCCCAACTTTATCAGTAGGCTATTGTAATTAATAACTCATTCGTGTAGCGTTTGCTTTATTGTTCGGCGAAATCAAAGTATTTTTGCCTTTGAGATTGAGGAAACCATGCAAACACAAAGTTGTTGTTGTTATTGTTATTATTTTTATTATTATTATTATTATTATTATTATTATTATTATTATTATTATTATTATTTCACGGTAAAAGCAATAAGCTAAAGATCGACATTCTAGTAAATAACTTTGTCTACTTCCTGTGCAATACTCCAAAAGTCTAAATTGGACGGCATTCTGTAGAAAGGAACCAACCCTCAAATTTAAAAAACCGGAATAGATGCGAAATTTTTGCTACTAAACTACAGTATTTATTTCTTGTATCTCCAAGTTTTTATGAACCCAATTTTGCCAGAAAAGGCATATATATATATATATATATATACAGTAAAATGTAGAATATGAATTACATATGGTCGTGAATATATGTTAGATACTGCATAAAATGAGTATAACAACATTGCTTCGTGAAAATTTTTTGACACATGGAAATTTCGTCACAATCTTCAAAAAGCAAATCTAGATGGAGTCTTTTTGTTTCGAACATAGGAAAATCGAACAAAACATGTTATACAGTTAGTATGGAATCCTGACACTTAAAATTATGCATGCGTAACAACCGAAATAAATGTGCAAAAATACGTTGCACAAACTTTCTCGCGTATACGTGTTAAAGGCTAGCACAGAAAAAATTACATTAAAGAGACAATTAAATTTTACTTATTACATTTTCATAGGGTGGCCACTTCCACACTTTAAAAATGGAGGACACGTTAAATTTTGACTCCTAAATATTGTGCGTTTTTTCTTTAATTCATTTTTAACCTCTCAGTCCACCTTAAATTGCTTCAAACAAAACAGCAGGGGTGTCAACATTTATGAACTTAAAAGGAACTTAAAGAATCTTACAATATTTAACCTTGTTTTCCGTGTTCATCTAACGCCACCTATTAACAAGACGGTATTAAATTTTATAATTGAAGGGTTCAGAGCCTAGTTATTAATAATTACGAATATCTGAATATGTTAATGTCCTTTTTTATTTACTTTCTTCCCTAACAGTGTTCATACAAGGCACGTAAGCCTACATGGCTGAGCACTTTGGTGATATGTTGAAAATTTTGAGCTGTGGACGGTACTTACGGTTCAACGTTAAAAAGGAGGACAAATTAACGTCCGGCATGAGTTGGTGGCGGACGGAGGACAGTTAGCTCATAATCCGGACTATCCGGCGTAATGCCGGACGTATGGCCACCTTACATTTTCATAAAACTAAGAAGTATCTAGAACGGAAAGCATCAGGGTCGATCTTTATGTTCAATGCTTTTACCGTGAAATAATAATAATAACAATAATAATAACAACAATAATAATAATCAATGACAGTAAAACTGCATATTATTAGTACTACTACTACTACGGGAAAATTCAAATATAAGTCGCACCTTGGGATAAATCGGTCCCACCCAACCTGTCTTCACCGATGCAGTTTCTTTTATACCACGATCTAACGAATTCTTCTGTCCTAGTATTATGAAGAAACTCGTGATTGGACGTTGGAGGTGTGACGTCTTACCGCTAGACGAGAGGTGGCAGGCTGACAAACCTTGCGGGAGATATAATATGCCACATTTTCGAAACCTACAAACAGTGTATCGTACATTATTCGAATATGCAAGGGCGCTTCGCTACGGCTGCCGCCTCCGCTTCGCGCACTTAACTATGTGGTTAGTGTTATGCATTATTTAGCTATATGCAACAGTATACAAGGGCAGTTGGTCACTCTGCTTCGCTCAGAAACAAAATACATCACACAGTCTGTGCAAATGTGAATATCGAATGGGGAAGCTTAAGGGGCGACTTGTATTTGAATTTCGCCACTACTACTACTACTACTACTTAGGTTATATTGCACGCTTTAACTGCATGTAGGTCATACCACGTGTTTAGTATGTTTGCGTGAAACATTAGTCTATATCAGCGTTTCTAACCTTTTTGAACCCGAGGACCTCTAAAATGAGTAAAAAACTTTACGGACCCCAAATTTTACATCCAATTTTTAAAAGTAGGCTATGTGTAGGCCTATATTATTAATATTTGGGGTATTAAATTATAGGTCGTTATAACGAAATACATTTTTTTTTAATCCGACGGAAACACAGTTAATGAATTGGAATGAAACTATTGACAGTAAAATTATATTTTGAACAGACTTTAATATATATTACCAATTTTATAATATAATTAGGAATTATGTTATTACTCACTTTTAATGAGACGGTTGAGCTTGACGCCTCTTGCAGAGTTCCTGTTTTTTTGGCTCAATATTAGTCAAATTTAGTCGATGTGACCTGTATTTTCGAAGATTTTAAACCTTTGACATCTAGTGTACATTTTATGTGAAAAATTTCTACTTCTTTACTTCCCACTTGCTTTATGACATTTTTAAATCAATTATGTCTGCGGCCATCACCGTGTTCGCGAACCACCAGTGGTCCGCGGGACCATAGGTTGAGAAACGCTGGTCTATATTAACAACTCATTCGCGTCATGTTTCTATTGTGTAGTGATGTCTTCTTATGTGATATTCAGTTTAAGCGATTATAATATCCAGTGACATAGCGGCGATGAGTTATGGAAAATAAGCAAGTCCTACAAACCCGGCGTTTGCCTTTGAGAACGACAGAACCATGAAAAACCCAAGTCAATTTGGGCGGCCACGAGGTTTGATTTGAACTTAGGACCTCTTCCCATAGGCCTACCACCTCGCTGTAATTGGTTTTAGTGTGTTCATTGCGACTGAGCTAAACTGATTGCATTTCACAACAATAAGTACATTAGGCCTATAGTTATCTTGTTACTAGGGGCAACAAAATGTCATTCATATTTTAATTTACATTTATGTTCTGAAATTCGCATTTAAGCTGTCCTTATTTCGTTTTTATCTTGATATCTATTAAATGTACAAAGAAATGTGTTAAACAAAAAATGTTCATTTTAAATTTTTCTACAACTTTACTGTGATAGGTTTTCATGTATCGCCTACTGTAATGGATATGATCTAGAAAAATTGAAAATGGATACGAGGAAAGTGCCCCTTAAGTCATTTTTGCGGAAATACGGATATAGCCATATTATTAGTCACAGATAAGACTTTGCAATTTTAAATTTTTATTAAAATCGTTAGTCATTTAAAAAAAGAAACAATTTTTTTAAAAAGTTTTCATGAAAAGTCCCCTTAATATTTCAGTTGTAAAACTAAATTTCTGGGCGGTTCGACAAAATTTCGAAAAAGTCCTTGATTCAAAAAATGAAGTAAATACAATGAACCGTTTACCCGCTGTGCTTGTCCACAGACAGACGGACAGACGTCATTCCAAAAATATTTTTTTCGGTTTCTAGGCTTCATGAAACGTGCTCTCCCGGTGTTATCTCAACTTCGAATTTTTGTCACGATCACAATACTTTCTCTATACTACGTATATACGAGAAAGTAAAAAGGAAAATAATCAGTTTCACATTATCCACATCCAACCATAATTTATTTTACTCACTAGATTAGAAGCATCGGATTCGAATCCAGAGAAGGGTAGTGTCTAGATACAATATTAACTATGAGATAACAGGAAGAACTTCACAATTGAGAACCTTGAAAGATATTTAGTGATATACTGTAACCAGGAAATGTGAGGCAATCTTATTATTATGTATTATGTATTATTATTATGTATTATGTATTCAATCCTATGTAGCACATTCAAATTCATGAAACCAATTATTCTACCCGAAAACGATATTTTGGACAAAAATCCTAATAAAACTATTTCACCTAATGGAAAACCTTTAACAGTGATTTTAAAAATCTAAAAATCCGGTCCCTAATCATGAAATAATTTATTCAATAAGGACAATGTGTTTTAAATTTTTTGCTTCATTTGGCATTTTTCGTCATTTTTCAAGATATAGGTCATTTTTTGGCAATTTTTAGGTAATTTTCTGCATTTTTGTTTTGTCTTTTTCGGCATTTTAAGTAATGTTTCAGTGTAGGTAAGGATGAGGTTTTCCTTAATAAAATGGTGTATGGTGTAATAATAATGGTGTATGTTTACAGGAAATACCGTACGTTAGAAGATTTAAATTTAGACGAGCTCTCAACTTAGCTGCATCTTTAGACAAAGATTTAGAAACGGATTCTCCGACAGTTAGCAATTCAATTTCAGCAGGAATTGCAAGTTCTGGTAAGTAACCTTGAGCAGAAGTTCTAATCTGGTTCTTAAGATCGTTTTAACCCCTTCACTGCTACAACCGTATATGTCCATCAGCGTGCATCGCTACTGGCCATGCTACTGACACATTTTCCAATGCACCACTTTGCATGCCAATAGATGAAAGACAATTACTTTCAGACAACAGACAATCGTTTTTATTTGAGAATCTCTGCCAAGTGTTCATAGTTCATTTTAATACAGATTTATTGTAAACACCACAGCAGTTTGTCTTGTAGCATTAAAGAATTATATTTTCTTTCTTTTTAAAAGTCACATATTTGCTAGGTAATTTGATTGGCATGTCAGTTCAGAAAGATTTTTTTTCGCTAAGGGTATCAAAGTAGTATAAATTTACTTACTTCTTCAGTAACAAAATAAGTTTGTTTTATATTGTAAATTCATATATATTTATTTATTGTAGGCCTATCTCCAAGTTTTTATGAACCCTATTTTGCTAGAAAAGGCATATAGCCTATATATACAGTAAAATATAGAATATGAATTACATATGGTTATGAATGTATATTAGATACTGCATAAAACGATCATAATAACATTGCTTCGTGAAAATTTTTTGACACATGGAAATTTCGTCACAATCTTCAAAAAACAAATCTAGATGGAGTCTTTTTGTTTCGAACATAGGAAAATCGAACAAAACATGTTATACAGTTAGTATGGAATCCTGACACTTAAAATTATAACCACTATCTGAAATAATGTGAAATCGTAAAAAAATAACTCCCAAATTTTTCATGGCCTGTCATAAATTGTGTTAAAATAAAATTTGGTGTAAATATTTTAACATTTAGCCGAAAGTGCACTGTAGGGAAGAAAAGTTATTTAGTCAAGGCGCCATTTGTACTTTTTATCCAAATGTCATTCATATATAATGCATTCATATATAACACACTTTAAAAAAACTAAATTTAAGTAATAATGGCAAATTTATTGGTCATTTAAAAAAATGCGTCATTTTTTAAAACTATTTTTAGGTCATAAATGTCTTTTTTTATTTTGCAATTTATTCACTTTTTTATGGTCATTAAATACATTGCCCTACTGATGATGAATAGGGTATAATGCAAGCACCAGCACGGTACAATTTTGCACAAAGTCATAAGTTGTAGAGATGAATAAAATAAAGAATTCGTTCTTGAAATCTGTAACACACTATTTTATATTTATTTAACAATCTTCCTCTAGATCCAGAGGCTGCCAGTTTGACTAAGAATATCATGCATGCAGTATAAATGTGTTATAGGTAGAGACCGGATGTTAGGCAAAATGCCTATTCTTAACAGTTATAGATATCATAAAAATGACTTAATAGAAGTTCAAGATACTATTCTTAGAGCTGTTTTTCATAAAGTTAACTCTGCCTATTTTTGCCTATTTCAACTTATAATGCCTATAAATGCCTAATACCGCTTTTCCGAAGAAAAAACATTTTATTGAAAATTTACATAAAAATTTGTGAAATCCATGCAATTTGCATCTCATGGGTTAATGACATTACACCCACTGTCAGATGCCTTAATAATTATAAATTAGAATAAATTATTAAGAGACATAGGAATGTGTCTTAGTGGTGAAAACAGTGTTTCAATTGATAATGATCCACAAATTCTTCCACTCTACAAGTACGCTCCGATAACGTCTGTAGAAGTGGAAAGGTCGTTTTCGGTACTAAAAAATGTACTGTCTGATAGGAGGCATAACCTAAGAGTAGAACATTTGAAAAAAGTATCTTGTTATTATGTGTAATCAATGATGTTGGTTAATGATTGGCAAAAGGTGTTTGTAAAGGTAATATTGTGCGTTGAATGTGGTACCGGTACAGTGCTCTAATGAAATGAACAGTATTGTTTATATAGTGTTTCGATTAGATCCAACTATATTATGTGTATCGGGTAGGTCAATGTTATTTTGATTAAATACTCCATGATTTAAATGTTTTATTTCAATTAGTAACAAGAGACATCCAAAACGAGTTCATATTTTTCGACCTACTGTCTCCTTTTGCATGAAACTGTAATTTTTTTAGCATTTATTTTGACAGTTTTAGTGCCTATTTTGCACCTTTTAAGTGCCTTTTTGCCTGCCTATTTTGAACTTGTTAAGTGCCTAACGTCCGGTCTCTAGTTATAGGTTTATCACAAAGAAGAACAGGAAATCTACTGTTTTTAATACAGATGGTAATTAAGTATTCTTATAGAAAACTTTTGAGCCTGTAATGCAATTTCTTGAAAGGTGTGACTCCCAGGTCTTGAAGTAACAATTAACGTAATAACTAGGGGGTGGATTTCTATGACCTAAAAAATTGGATATATGCATGCATTTATGACCTGAAAACATTAAAATATGAGCAATAAAATTTAAAACATGACTTTACCGTTTACACATTGTGTATATTTTTAAAAAGTTTCATTACAATTCATGTTATTAAATTATGTTAATTATTTAAAATATCTGTAAATTCTCAAAAAGTATCATTATAATGCAACATGTACAAAATATGATATGAAACTTCAAAATTTCTTTAATATGCACACAAATATGCCAAAAATATGACCTAAATATGCATATTCACACTAAATGTGCTAAAATAGTTGAACATTTCCTAAATATGCAGTTATATGCACAATTAAAGCAGTTCCATTTTCACCAGGATGCTTAGAATCGGGTTTAAATTAGTCGGAAACCTGAAATAATGCAAAGGGGAGAAATATGACATGTCATAGAATCCGCCCTCTAGTAATAACAGTTAACAGTTAATAACGTAAAACGAAAGAAGATTCATTTTAAATGCACAATATCATAAAACAGTGAAATGCAGTATGCAGTAGAACTCCAGTTGTACGGATTATTATTAGAAAGGGCAATTTTGTTAAAAAAAAAACTAAATTGTACAGTACTTAGGCCTAAAGTGTCACGTCTTGAATAATTATATCGGTCAGCATAAGTCGTTTTGTTGACAAACTGTCAACTTTGTCGGCTAAAAGTTTTACTTTTTCGCAAATGATCCGCCCTGAAAGAGGGGTTCTCTATGCTCGCTGCTGCAGAAACTACTTCACTACGGCCTCAAAGCAATCCGGATAGTTTGCTATCTGGATAGTTGTAATTTGGACAACACAGGTCTACAAAATAAAACTTTTTTTAATCATCAGAAATGAAAATATGCGTCTCTAGACCAGTTTTTCACGCTAATTCTACTTCACTACGGCCTCAAAGCAATCCGGATAGTTTGCTATCTGGATAGTTGTAATTTGGACAACACAGGTCTACAAAATAAAACTTTTTTTAATCATCAGAAATGAAAATATGCGTCTCTAGACCAGTTTTTCACGCTAATTAAGAAGATACTTTCAATTTTTTTCTAGCAACTAGTGTTTTTACTGTACAGCAGGGATGCACAACCTTTGGAAAGATGCGGGCTAAACTTTACGACATTTATGAAGTCGCGGGCCGTAGACAATAGGTAGTTGTGAAAAAAGAATCATGATACGATTTTTTATATTTATAAAGTATAATGCTAAAGTTACATGAATTAGAACAATATCGAATTGATTATGTATTTACTTACAATGAGCAGAAATTGAGAAGCTTGAGCTTGAACTTTAGAAACAAGATACTCAACGTTGGCATCAAGAGCAGAGTGTTTTCCAAATTTTCATCTCTAAGTCTGGTTCGATATTTTGATTTAGGCCTATTGTACCATTTTTCTAGCGCTGACCGGAATGAACACCCTCGAAGTTCAGGCTTTTGTTTCCCCCCTCTCACTCTCTTGTCGGCGAGAACCGAAAATATTTAGTTCTTCGAGCGCGATTTTTAAATGTTCCGCGGGCCGGAGCAAAAGTCGGGGCGGGCCACATCCGGCCCCCGGGGCCGGGCGTTGCCCATATGTGCTGTACAGTATATTATGTCATTATGGCAGGTTGGGTTTATATCATAAATGTAAGACCTAAAACATGTTGAAAGTACACTAATAAACATACCTTCTGCGATTAAAAGGTAGTTTACTTCCTCTTTCTATGGTACAGTAGAGCCTCGGTTATCCGAGCCCCGACTAACCGAGTTCCGGGTTAACCGAGGTAATAAAAAAAAGTTCGGAAGTTCGGTTTGCGGTAGATGAGTTAAACTGTATGTCTTTTTACTATTTTGTATTTGTATTTTAATTTTATTTTTACGTTAGTTTTTCATTTGATAATACAGTAGAAGCCTTTTTTCACATCTTCGACCACGTTTTCATTCATTTCACCAGTTTACCAAACGTTTCCCTCTCAATTTTTGACAGAGTCCTTGTTATCCGAGTTTTCGCTTATCCGAGGTACCCTCGGTCCACATTACTTCGGATAATCGAGGCTCTACTGTATATGATTTCTGGAGCATCCCGGTACAGCATCCAGCAGTTATCTGCCATCATGGAATCATTCCAGAAACCTTGGTAACGTTGCTCCATTGACTTTATGTCCTGGTGTAAACGTTCTACTTGCTCATCGCTTACTTCACCAAGGTTTTCAGGGAAGAATTCTAGATGGGAATGCAGGTTTGAACTTTTAATGACATACTACACCCAAGTACCTTGTACGAATGAAGAAGTTTGCTGATAACCATTCTTGAAATCAGAAGCTTTCTTCAAACCTAAGAAATTACTGCATACCCATTTGAAATTTTCCTAAACTGCTTGTTCTTTGTCAAGCTTCATATTTAAGGATTTCCCTGATTTGTGGTACAAGAAAGACACCTTCCTTTAATTTTGCTTCGCTTTGAGGAAATTTGTCTCTCAGATATTGAAATCCTTGTGAATTTGTCTTTACTATGCACTTAATCAATCCCAATTTTATATGCAGAGGAGGAAGAAATAACAATTGTGCACATAAAGCATTCTATCTGTTTGTAAAGAAGCGAATATTCTAAGGTTATTTATACCATTTCCACATAGATGACAGTCAATCATCTCCCCTATATTTCTAAAAAATCCCTTTAGGCAAGACTACAGGCTGAGGTAGATTTCGAAGTGCTTTTCGTTTAATTTATTGTCGCTGCGCAGCACTCGTCTTCTTTAGCCTTGGTATTACAAACCCGCAATAATAACTATAAAAAAGAGGAAAGAGCACTTTTTCAAACATTCAAATCTCGCCTTAAATGAGAACTATCAAGTTTGTAGAGTACTCAAGAGCTTTTCAACGATACCCCACAAGACGTAGTTAAAAAAAATCGATTTTCCATTCCCCACCCCCACTCGTACCCCCAAACAAGGGCGCCCATACCCGGGGGCAGAAGGGCCGCGGCCCCCCCTAGCTTTCAGGGAAAGGGAAAAATGTATATTAATAATTATAGTCTGGTTTTTTTCTTTTAAGACAATTATTTAAAGTCAATATAGACATAAGTTTGCAGAAGTTTTACCATATCGACACCATGGAAGCAGAATCCACACTGGATTAGGAAAGGGGATCCTGGGGGTTTGGACCCCCAAAAATCAAAACCTAAAATTCTATTTTTGTATTTAAAAAAAATTAATAAATCAAACAATTTTTGTGGTGTGTCAAATATGATATAGCAGTTATTTTGTTTTCTTAACATAATGAGTAGTCCTGTTATTTCCATTGTTCCTTGTGTTATTTAACTTCTCTTATAAATAGTAATAAGTATTATAAATTAGGTAACGATTTCTTGTTTAAGTTCGCATTTCTTAGAGCAGGTATGGGCAACTTTTGGAAAGATGCGGGCTAAACTTTACGATATTTATGAAGTCGCGGGCCGTAGATAATAGGTAGTTGTTAAAAAATTATAATGATATGGTTTTTTTATTTATAAAGTATAATGCTAAAGTTTGGCCTACATGAATGAGAACAATATCGAAACTGATTAGGTATTTACTTACAATCAGCAGAAATTAATGAGAAGCCTGAGCTTGAACTTGAGAAACAAGATAATCAATGTTGGCATCAATCCCACTAATACACAAGCGCAGAGTGTTTTCCAAATTTTCATCTGTAACTCTGGTTCGATACTTTGATTTAGGCCTATTGCAGCATTTTTCTAGCGCTGACCAGAAGGAACACCCTCGTAGTTCGGGCTTTTGTTGTCCCCCTCTCACTCTCTAGTTGACGAGAACCGAAAATATTTACTTTTTCGAGCGCGATTTTAAAATATTCCGCGGGCCGGATCAAGAGTTGGGGCGGGCCACATCCGGCCCGCGGGCCCGGCGTTGCCCATATATGTCTTAGAGTATGGTAAACAAATTTTCTAACTAGTTTTTCAGAGCTAAAATAGCGTAAAATGTGATTTCAATTAGTTCACTATTTAAAAAAATTTTCGGGGGTGGACCCCCGACTTAGGTAATGATTTCTTGTTTACGTTGGCACAGTATATATACTTTTTTTTTTTTGAACAGGCGGTTTTTTCGTACTTAGGGAGGCATGAAACGTAAAGATATGAAAGAATTTTTCGAAAATCATGACTTTGTATTGATTGCAATAGGTAGATTTTTCTTCGAAATCTACCAAAACTATACGTGCTAGGGAAAAATTAATTACAGATTTGAAATCAGCAGCCCAAGCTTAGGCAAATCCAAGTATTACTTTTCCTGATGGTTTTTCTTTGTAGACCTGTGTAATTGGAGTTCTTCTTTTATTGTTCACGAACTCGAAGTAAAAAGAAAACTAGTATTAATAGTTTGTAATAGCAATGAACTCAGGTAAACTGATGTAACAAAGTGCCAGAATGCTTTTGTTTAATCAGTGATAACTGCAATTACGATATGCAGAAAATAAGTTATTTTTTAAATTGATTTCCGAGTTAAGCTCCAGATCAACTTATTAAGCAGGGCTTACGGAAGAACAAAGGTCTAGTTTGATAAGCATATGTAAATGAATATTAGGTAGTGTTATTAGCCAAAGCTAACTGTATTGAAACTTCCAAAGCCGTATATGAACACTGTAAAACAGCATGTTGTCATGAGAACTGATTTGCATTTGATAAGTTCTTTCTAATATATTACCATAAAATAGGCATTACTTTGGTACCCGCCAACTGATTTGGTCCAATATCAATAAGCTTCTTTCCGTAGATGTTATAAATGTATATACCGAGTTGCATGAAAATCCGATAAAGCGTATTTGACTTATCGCGCGTACAGATACACGGACACACGCACGGACAGACAGACAGTTTCCCGTCTCCTACACAATCTTATGAAGTACAATTCTGGCACTCAATAACTTATACAGTCCAGTTATTCATTGCATGGCCAGGCAGAGGAAAGGTTTGCCGACAACTCAACTCATGTTCTTTATTTTAATGCACCCCAATCAATCAAAATCTAAGAATGTCCTTTGACGATTTTGACAGCTACTCGTCAGCCTTACGTGGAGTGAAATGCGCGGTTGCAAGATCAAGTTACAGTAAACATTAACACGTGAGAATTGTTTAAAGCGAAGGAAGAACTGAGGTAAGTGTTAACAATGAGTGAATGTTGCAACATTGGTTTTGTTTTGGCAAGCGGGAGCAAAGACAGATTTAGTCAGATCAATTAACATAAAGAAACACAGACTTAATGGTTTATTTCTTTGAAGCCGCCTGGCCATGCAATGAATAACTGCACTATACAATAAATTTCAGGCACCACTTATGTAATACTAGCATGCGCCCGCGGCTTCTCCCGCGATAATTATTTCAAGAATTAAAAATTAAGAGCATAATAATTAAATCATTATATTTATGAACACCTAAATCGCGTGGACTACAGCATTGCCTGGTAAAAGCTACCTCAGATTCGAGTTCCTTGGCCCAGAATACCCCTGTATAGGTTTCGTCCAAATCGAACAATGTTTGACGATATTTAGGCCTATATTGATTATCCCTCTTCCGTGTAGGTTGAAAATTTCATATGTCTGCGTGCCTTGATATTCTAAACAAATGAATCGTCCAGGATGGACTTACAAAATCAAGCGATGGCCCGCGATAATTATTTCAAAAATTAAAAATTAAGACCACAATAGTAAAACCATTATATTTACTAACACCTGAATCACGTGGACAACATACCACGATTAGATAGCGTCGCCTGGTAAAATCGACCTCAGATTCGAGTTTCTTGGCCCAGAAAACCTCTGTATAGTGAGTTTCGTCCAAATAAGACAATTAGTACGTTTACATGCAGGATTCAGATCGATCTGAGTCCGATCCCCGTGTTGAAATCGTCATGTAAACGCGGACTCAGTCCGGAATGAATTTTCGATCCGATCCTCTGCAAATGGAGGAACGGATCGGATTCAAGTCGTATTCAGTTCCATGTAAACGCTAGCGGACTGAATCCTGGTGCGCGCGCACACATTCGCATGGCATTCGTCATTTTGTTCTATCAGCTGATCGTCAATTTAATAAAAAAAAACACTCACTCACACTATAATATAAATACTATTGTTACTCTTTTATGTCATAATTTGTTTATGGTGATTAGAAATTATTGATAGAATACATACTTTTTTATATTTTTAATCACGGAATGAACACAGCAATTGTTTAAACAGGTTAGCCACAACAATAACCATACATAACCAAGTTAGCCAATAGTCCAACAAATCTCAATCCATTCCTAGAACTTGCCATGTAAACAGGGAACGTATTGACTTGGGATCGGATTCAGATAGATTTCAATCCCGCATGTAAACGTGCTAAATGTTTCACCATATTTAGGGCTTACAACATTCAAGCGATCGCGAAAGTTTTATTTTCAAGGTATGACAAAAATAACCAAAGCCAACTGTATTGAATTGACATTGAAATGTATAACTGAAAACTGATGTTTCGAAAACTAAAAAAAACTAAAAAAAAAAAATCACGTTTTTTCCCCGTTTTTCACTCATAACTCACGAACGAAAGCTAAAATTAAAATTCCGTCTTCGAGGTGCATTTTCCGACCCTTCAGGCCACCTATGTTTAAAATTTCAGATCTCTGCGTTCAGTAGATTTCGCTGGGCATCGCGGACAGACAGACAATTCCTTTTATTAATATGGATAACATGAATTATATTGATCACGGCCTCCTAAAGGAGGCGTACATTAACGGAGGCCGTGTATTGATACCTTCTCTAATTTGTCAAACTTCCATTTCATTTAATCCAAACCTATCTTATAAAACTGGCAACAATATATTCTGTAATTTTGTTTCAATAATTCTGTGTAAAAAGGGTTTAAGTATTCTCAAAAACATTTTATTTTTGGCATTTAGAATCAGTATTTTTCAAAATCCTTTCTTAGTGAGCACCTACGTTATGAAACGAAGATACTGTCAAAATTCCAAGTCTCTACCTGTTATAGTTTAGGCTCTACGTTGATTCCAGTCAGTCAGTCAGTCAGTCAGTCAGTCAGTCAGTCAGTCAGTCAGTCAGTCAGTCAGTCAGTCAGTCAGTCAGTCAGTCAGTCAGGACAAAGCCTTTTATATATATACTAGCATGTGCCCGCGGCTTCGCCCGCGATAATTATTTCAAAAATTCAAAATTAAGAGCATAATAGTTATATTATTATATTTATTAACACCTAAATCACGTGGACTACATACCACGATTAGATAGTATCGTCTGGTAAAAGCGTCCTCAGATTCGAGTTTCTTGGTCCAGAAAACCCCTGTATAGTAAGTTTCGTCCAAATAAAACAATGTTTGACCATATTAGGGCTTACAACATTCAAGCGATCGCGAAAGTTTTATTTTCAAGATATGACAAATATAGCCAAAGCCAACTGTAATTGATTTGACATTGAAATGTATAACTGAAAACTTATGTTTTGAAAACGCAAACAATTCACGTTTTTTGCCCGTTTTTCACTCATAACTCACGAACGAAAACTAAAATTAAAATTCCGGCTTCGAGGTGCATTTTCCGACCCTTCAGCCCACCTATGTTTAAAATTTCAGATCTCTGTGTTCAGTAGATTTCGCTGGACATCGAGGACAATTCCTTTTATTAATATAGATAATATGAATTATAATGATGCCTTCTCTAATTTGCCAAACATGCATTTAATTTAATCCAAGCCCACCTGATACCACTGGTAACAATACGTTCTGAGAATTTTTGATAAATCTGTGCAAAAAGGGGTTAAGTATTTTCAAAAACATTTAATTTTTGGCATTTAGAATCAGAATTTTTCAAAATCCTTTCTTAGTGAGCATCTACATTAGGAAACGAAGGTACTATCAAAATTCCAAGTCTCTACCTGTTATAGTTTAGGCTGTACGTTGATTCCTGTCATTCAGTCAGTCATTCAGGACAAAGCCTATATATATATATATATATATATATATAGATATAGATATAGATGTCTGTTGTGTATTGTTATTTATGCTTCGTTGTATTTATATTTCAGAATATTTCAGTATGCACGAGTCGGAGGTCGATGGCCAAGGAGGAAGTAAGTATAAACACATGCCTTACCAATTTTCTACAAATAGAAATACGTAGAAATACGTAAATTTGGTGACCCAAGTCAAGATCATCAACTATGAAAAAACTACAAATGTATCTAGAACGTTTCCATTCCAAAACGATACGAACTATTGGTAAAATTCCCTGGTACATCAGTAACACATATACGAGAGGGAGTCAAGAAGATCGCGCAATTTAGTTGTAATTATTTATTATCACAATATAGGTACACATTTACTTAATCACCTTCAAACTAGGCTCCACTGCTCCTGCCATTGCTGGAAACAACAATTTACAATTTATTACTCCAAAGTACACGAAAAATATGTACGAAAAGTTGATACACCCCCCGAAGAAGCCGAGCTTGTGTTCGGGGGTGGTTCAGTTATACATTAGAAATACTTATACTAAACAAATACTTTTAAAAAAATGCATAATTGGGAGAAGTATGACAAAATGTTATGTATGAAAGGTTAGAACACGTTCTATTTACAATACAAAGGTACGAAGCAATACAACAATAATTTATAACAATTTATTTGTTAAAATTTTAGTAAAAAACAAAGATAAAAGTCCTGTTTTGGTAGCTTCCGAAGTTCAGCCGTCGAGTTGGTTTTGTTGTTTCCTACAGTGGCAAAATGGTTATTTGAGGCCTTCTTTGATCTTGGGGAAGAACCAGAAATCCGCTGGTGCTAAATCTGGAGGCGGAATTATCGTTTCTGTGAGCCATGTCACCCAAGAAGCGATGTGTGTGAGGGAGCATTGTCGTGATGCAGTGTCCTCCTTGTCATTTCACGGTGCGTTTTCTTCGGATTGGCCTGTGTAACAGGATGGTATCAAGCTTCTTCACCACAATGCTCGCCCCCATGTTGCTGCAGCTGTGAAAATCAAATTTGGTTGGGAGGGGCTCAAGCATCCTCCATACAGTCCAGTCCTGGCACCGTCGGACTTTCATTTGTTTGGTCCCATGCATAGGCTTAACCAGGCCGACCAGATGGGGGCGGGGTTATAACATCCTCGGGGTCTGGGGGGTATGGAATACCCCCTGGGAGGGGGGTGCGGGGGTCCTCCCCCGGAAAATTTTAAAAATTAAGACGCAAAATAACGAGTTTTAAGCTTCCCACGCTTTATATTTGTATTTATGGGCAGACTTAAAAAAATTATACAATTTTCCTTTTTTTAATCAATGGGGGGGTTCAAACCCCCAAAAACCCCCTCCCCTCGGTACGCCTATGGTCCCATGAAGAAATTTCTGGCCGGTAAACGCTTTACATCAGATGCAGAAGTAAAAACAGCAGTCTGCAGATGGCTATACTCCAACCGAACGGACTTCTAAGGACAGGGTATTTTGAAACTGGTATCATGATGGGAGAAATGTGTTGAGAAACTTGGCGACTATATAGAAAAATACACAAAAGATGTCCCTTCACTTGTACATTTGTTTGTAATTGTACCTATTAAACTTTTGTAAAAAATGATTGTGCGTTACTTTTCGATCCCCACTCGTATTACCAAAAAAAGATATGCATTTATGCAAAAGTTCTAAGACTTGCAGAAGTCTTGCTTTCAATAGTGAGGAAAATTTACTAAAATGCGTAAAAAAAACTTGACTTAACTGGAAATAATCAAATATCAAATTCATACCACCTAGACGACATTGGATGTGAGCAAAGCTTCCAGATGTTCCTATTTTATAGGACATTTGAAGCTTAATTATATACATATTATGATAGCTCATTCCTTCTTGGGACTCCAAGCTTTCAGCAGCAGCTGGAAGGCAGAGTTGGATAAAGCGGAACCAAATCAGGGTCAATGAATTTGATATTTTTCAAATCTAAAGTGTATTATTTTCAAAGTATTTTGTTAATCTAAGAGCTTTATTCTTTCTGTGTGTCTAGGATACAATCTCCGCCGAAGGTTGAAGAGGGGAAATGATGACAGTGAGTATTGTCAAAGTACTCTTTCACTTTCACTTTCACTCTCTCTCTCTCTCTCTCTCTCTCGTTCTCTCTCGTTCTCTCTCGTTCTCTCTCGTTCTCTCTCGTTCTCTCTCGTTCTCTCTCGTTCTCTCTCGTTCTCTCTCTCTCGTTCTCTCTCTCTCGTTCTCTCTCGTTCTCTCTCTCTCGTTCTCTCTCGTTCTCTCTCTCTCTCGTTCTTTCTCTCTCTCTCTCTCTCGTTCTTTCTCTCTCTCTCTCTCGTTCTTTCTCTCTCTCTCTCTCTCTCTCGTTCTTTCACTCTCTCTCTCTCTCTCTCTCTCTCTCTCGTTCTTTCACTCTCTCTCTCTCTCGTTCTTTCACTCTCTCTCTCGTTCTTTCACTCTCACTCACTCACTCACACAACTCTCTCAAGTGCCTTTTGATTTTTCAAAGTTAAATAAATGTCTTCCAAACTCGCCTGTATAAGTGGCAAACCCCAAGCATGGAACTCATCTTGAAATCACAATAAATTCAAACCACTTTTCACAGGTAACTAAAAGAAAACGGGCTTTCCCATCATTGGAGAATATAGGCTAAATATAAATAAAAAAAATGAAATAAAATAAATACATGATTACAAAGCAATGATTCTGTTTTTTCATAAGGAATAGTTACTGAATTTTTTAAGGTTTTAAATGGACCCTTGTGGCAATGAATTCGAAGCTTTGATCCATTTGTTTCCTTTTCTGTGCGGAAAAGAAGCTTGTGGGCGAATGCAAATTTCCTCAATTAAAAAAGCACAAAATCAGAGCTGACAAACCTCGCGGGAGATATATGGCAGATTTTCAAAACCTACAAACAGTGTATCCAACTTTATTCTAAAATGCAAGGGTGCTTCGCTATGGCTCCCGCCACCGCTTCGCCCACTTAACTATGTGGTTAGTGTTATGCATTATTTAGACTATATGCAGAGGTGGGTACAAGGCACTTGCAACAATATACAGTTGATGATCCTGCTTCGCTCAGAAACAAAATACATCACACAGTCCGTGCAATTGTTCTTGTTGTTGTTATTGTTATTATTATTATTATTATTATTCATTATGCATTATTTAACGGTAAAACAATTGAACATAAAGACTGGCCCTGATGCTATCCATTCTAGATACTTGATAGTTTCATGAAAATGTAATAAATACAATTTGTTTCTAGAATTTACTTTTGGCTAAATCCATCACACATATGCGAGAAAGTAGAATTTGTAATTTTTTGTATTTAAAATATTTGGGACTAAAGTAAACATAACCCAATTTATTAATGCTGCCTTTCTCTGTCTATTCTCAGATCCCGAGCCTCCATTGAAAAGGAAGAAGAGGAGAGCTTCCAATAGGCCTGGTAAGTATTGTCTCCCTTTCAGAGAGTGATTATATATAAACTGTAGGATTTGTTGTCTCTATTGGACATTTCATGAGAATAGTGTAGGAGAAAAATTCCCCGTGACACTGGATTTCAAACCTTGAGCTATCCATGCCGCCGCTCTACCAACTGTGGTGTAGCCAGGAAGACCATTAACAGCAATGGTCGTAAGAGAGAGGTTCCTTCTGGCACTGTGAATCTAACTCTGTCTAGCGCAGTTGGTAGAGTGGTGGCACGGGTAGCCAAAGGTGCTGGGTTCGAATTCCAGTGTCGGAGGAATTTTTCTTCTACCATATTCTTAAATAATTGTTTTCTTCATATAAATATTGCAGTGTTCTTAATTTCTCTGTTAATTGCGTTTCACCAATAGATCAACTGAGAGGAGAACATAAAATAAGTGAAATTTGCGAACCTTGACATTATTAAGTTATATTTTATTATCTCTAAGATCAATTTTTTCTTAATGTTAGTATGTAAAACACGGAGATGTAAAATGACACTATACAATGCAACATTACAATATAAGACTTATAAGTAGTTTCTGATTCTTCTTTGGCAGTAGGCATCCATGTTTATTGCAACTTTCCCAGATGGGAACATTGGCACTTTCCATAAACAATAAGCTTGGACAATAAAAATTGTTTCCATACTACGTCCACCGTTCGTGCAAGATGTTTACAAAGAGTAAACCAATTTATTTTGGGTTCAAAATCTGGACACTTTTTTCAAGTGATGGATGTCCTTATGCCATGAAAGTGTATAAAGTGTATCTATGACAACCAAAATTGGTTTTTGTTATTTGTTGTAATTTAGATACTTTTGGACTGTATACAAACAGTGCTCCTTTAAAAAGGCTCTCACTTTAGATTTAAGAAAATGCACACCAAATTTACCAGTGAAACACACAACCACAATTAATAGAATTATTTTAAATATATTTGGGCCTAATTCAGTCCAATCTGTTACTGAAATTCATGATACCAAGATACACAGAACAATCACATTGATCAGTGACCTTGTACTCCAGCCTCTACTGAAAATAAAATCTCTGTTCTGGGATTTCTAAAGGTGGCTTAAATGTTCGCACCAGATGGAAAGGACACTAATCTGCAACATGCTAGCGTTTGCAGAGCTAAGTTGGTCTAAAATGCCAATTTCACTTCAAAACCTGTATCATTATAATAGGGTGTTCACGAAGTTTCTTAATTGTTATAACAAAGTAAAGTTATTAAGAGGGCCAAGTAACGTTATTAAGATAGGAAATTTGCCAGGATCATAGAAAAATATCGCAGGTTTATCATTATATCGGTCTTCGTTATATGAATTTTCGACAGTATTACGGAAAATGAGGGAGGACACTAAGGTTAGGTTAACCCTCGTATTAGCAGCCAGTAATTTAATATAAAATCTGATTTGAAAGCTATAATTTTTATACTAATTACTGTAGTAAATATAACACACAAAATTTATCTCTGTGTTCCAGTTCAACAACAACAAAAACAACAACGAAAACAACAACAAAAACAACCAGAACAACAACAACCACACCACGGTAAGTACTGTAAAAATGTTTTTTTAGAATTGCTTTGAATATTTTCACTTTCAAAGAATCAGTTTTTTAGCTACAGTTTATTCAGTATGAATACAATTGATTTTTTAGTTATTAGTTTTTAGTTATTAGTTATTAGTTTTTAGTTATTAGTTTAGTTTTTAGTTACAGTTTATTCAGTATGTATGCAATTGATTTTTTATTTATTTATTTATTAGTCCGTCAACTTCACAGAGTAAAGAATTATTTTTTATATCGGACACGTCAAAATAATGCATAATAATATACTGCCCGGAGGTAGAAACCCTTGCACACTCCTTGGGACAATGTGACCATGGAATGCTGCTTAGAAATTCTCGGCAACATATGGTGCGTTCCGTGCTGGCTGCTGCACATTACAGAAAAACAACACACCTGAACAACACATAACAGAAATCATAAACATCCTATAAACCATCACAAAACAGAGAATCCTTCATGATCTTAATATTCTGCATGTTCCTAAGTACAGTAGATTAAAAATACTCCTTTAGTACGAAAATATTATAATTTATAACAGTAGTCAATTTAGACACCATCTGTTTTCTGTAGTGGATAGAAGAAATTTAAAGATGATAGCAGTTCACACACAAAAAATAACAAGCAACAACTTGTATACTACGAGGGTGGATCAAAGAGCAATGCACCTTTTCTTTACAAAAAGTTTAATAGGTACAATTACAAACAAATGCACACAGGAAGGGACATCTTTTTTACCTATTTTTCTCTATAGTCTCCAAGTTTATCAACACATTTTTCCCATCGTGATACCAGTTTCAAAATACCCTGTTCATAGAAGTTCGTTCGGTTGAGTATAGCCATTTGTGGACTGCTGTTTTCATTTCTGCATCTGATGCAAAACGTTTATCGGCCTGTAAAACCTGGTGTTAAACTTCTTCACCACAATGCTCGCCCCCATGTTGCTGCAGCTGTGAAAATCAACAAATTTGGTTGGGAGGTGCTCCAGCATCCCCCATACAGTCCAGTCCTGGCACCGTCGGACTTTCATTAGTTTGGTCCCATGAAGAAATTTCAGGCTAGTAAACTCTTTACATCAGATGCAGAAGTGAAAACAGCAGTCCGCAGATGGCTATACTCCAACTGAATGGACTTCTATGAACAGGGTATTTTGAAACTGGTATCATGATGGGAGAAATGTGTTGAGAAACTTGTTGACAATATAGAAAAATACACAAAAGATGTCCCTTCACTTGTGCATTTCTTTGTAATTGTACCTATAAAACTTTTAGTAAAAGAGATATTATGCATTACTTTTCGATCCCCCCTTGTATTAAGAAAAAAGATATGCATATATGCAATGGTTCCTAAGTTTTGCAGAAGTCTTGAGTTCAATAGTGAGGAAAATTTACTAAAATGCATAAAAAAAACACTTGACGTAACTGGAAATAATCAAATATCAAATTCATACCACCTAGACGACATTGGATGTGAGAAAAGCTTCCAGACATTCCTATTTTAAAGGACACTTGAAGCTCAATTATACAGGGTGTTAATGAATAACACCGAAATATTTTACCGGTGTAAAGAGGTGACATAGACAAGCAACTTTTGTTAGGAGATTTTTGCTCTATGGATTCAATTTTTGCTGTTACAGCATAAAATATCCCAGGGCATGGCCGCCACTGACTTGTAACATTATAATTAAAATGCAAAACAAAGGAACTTTGCTGTTAACACTGTAGTTAGTAGTTATGAATAAAAAAAAAGACTAATGCAGTGGCGATCAGTCATGTGATTAGTCTGTAAATTTTGCAGATATGGAAACACTAAATTATGATATAACTGTTGACGAATGAGTAAGAGTCAGGATTTTATTGTTCACTAGGAAGGCATGAAGTCAATTTAATGAAAATGTTAACTCTGTTTCGCGTAATTATTGATTTATGAGCACCAAATTATAATGACTTTAATGCTCTGTAGCATACACATTTTACGTCATAGACAAAAAAATCTCCTAATAAAAGTTGCTAATCTAAGTCCCCTCTATATAGGTTACAGGTAAAAAATTTCGGTGTTATTTATTAACACCCTGTATATATTATGATTGCTCATAGCTTCTTGGGACACCAAACTAGTAAAGTTGTCCAAGCTTTCAGCAGCAGCTGGAAGGCAGAGTTGGATAAAGCGGAACCAAATCAGGGTCAATGAATTTGATATTTTTCAAATCTAAAGTGTATTATTTTCAAAGTATTTTGTTAATCTAAGAGCTTTATTCTTTCTGTGTGTCTAGGATACAATCTGCGCAGAAGGTTGGAGACTGGAAATGATGACAGTGAGTATTGTCAAAGTAGTCTTTCACTTTCACTTTCACTTTCACTTCTCTCTCTCTCTCTCTCTCTCTCTCTCTCTCGCTCTCTCTCTCTCTCTCGCTCTCTCTCTCTCTCTCTCTCTCTCTCTCTCACTCTCACTCTCTCACACACACTCTCACTCTCTCACAACTCTCTCAAGTGCCTTTTTATTTTTCAAAGTTAAATAAATGTCTTCCAAACTCGCCTGTCTAAGTGGCATTATTATTATTATTATTATTATTATTATTATTATTATTATTATTATTATTATTATTATTATCATTATTATTATTATTTTTTTAACTTTTCGCTTTGCTCCTCGTCTTTCCTTTTTCACTTGGGTCTCTTTTGAAATTGCACCCGAGCTTGAGTAACTTTGCTCATTCAGGTGTATTTCTGAATATTATATTTTTATTATACTATGTAATAAATAAATGGTGCAAAATATGTTGCACAAACTTTCTCGTATATACATGTTAAAAACTAGCCCCCCCCCCAAAAAAAGGAAGAGAAAATTAAAAAACAGGTTGCACCTTAGGATGATTCGGTTCCACTCATCCCACCATAAATTATGCACTTTCTTTTATACCACGATATAGCGAATTCTCTGCAATTTTTCTGTCCTTGTATTATGAAGAAACTCGTTATTGGACGTTGTAGTTGTGACGTCATACCGCTAGAGGAGCTATAACTGTGGACGAGAGGCTTACAAACTTCGCGGGAGATATAACATGGCACATTTTCAAACCCTACAAACAGTGTATCCTACTTTATTCGAAAATCCAAGGGTGCTTCGCTACAGCTCCTGCCTCTGCTTTGCCCACTTAACTATGTGGTTAGTGTTATGCATTATTTAGACTATTATTTATTAGTCCGTCATCTTCACAGAGTAAAGAATTATTTTTTATATTGGACACGTCAAAATAATACATAACAATATACTGCCCGGAGGTAGAAACCCTTCAGCCATTTCATAAATACGGGTGGGACATTCTGACAAATTATAGAAGCTATTTTTGTTTATTACATATCATAAATAATAAACTAGAATTGTTTCTTCACATTCTGTAAAATTTACAATGCCTTCTCCTTCACACTACATGCAAAGCATTATTTAAAATTTATTCTGAATATTTTAAATTTGTTTTTCAAAATGTGTTACGGGTGGGACATAATTTGGACACTGATTTTAATGATGCAAAACAAAAGCTCATTTTCTATTCTGCTATTACTGTTAGGGTCTTAATGTTGTTATTAATGAAGGTATGAGGGATTAAATACAAATTATAAACTGTTTCCAGGTTGTCAAAACATTTATTTAACTCATTAATACTAATTTAACAAAACTATCACGGTTACGGGTGGGACAAAAATTCCCTTGTTTGTTATTTTACATAGTAATTAACCACACATATTTTTTGAAGTTAATCTTATACCAAATTGTACCTTAAGATGTATATTTTCTCAAATGAAAATGGACATGGCTGATTACTCTTGACTACTTGATATTAAAGAGTGTTAAAATCATGCTAAAAATGGCAAAAAAAAGTAACTCAATGCAATAAATAAGTAAATCGATAGATTTTACACATGAAACCACTTCACATACACCTAAATCCTTAAAATTCAGAGAATTTGAGGTTTTAGAATTATTTTTGACCACCCAATTGCAATAATTTTATATCTTCTCTCTTTGAGGGAAAAATTCCATTATTTTATGAAATGGCTGCCTTGCACACTCCTTGGGACAATGTGACCGTGGAATGCTGCTTAGAAATTCTCGGCACCATATGGTGCGTTCCGTGCTGGCTGCTGCACATTACAGAAAAACAACACACCTGAACAACACATAACAGAAATCCTAAACATCCTAGAAACCATCACATAAAAGAGAATCCTTCATGATCTTAATATTCTGCATGTTCCTAAGTACAGTAGATTAAAAATACTCCGTTAGTACGAAAATATTATAATTCATAACAGTAATCAATTTAGACACCAGCTGTTTTCTGTAGTGGATAGAAGAAATTTAAAGATGATAGCAGTTCACACACAAAAAATAACAAGCAACAACTTTTATACTACGAGGGTGGTTCAAAGAGCAATGCACAATACTTTTCTTTACAAAAAGTTTAATAGGTACAATTACTAACAAATGCACACAGGAAGGGACATCTTTTTTACTTATTTTTCTCAATAGTCTCCAAGTTTCTCAACACATTTTTCCCATCGTGATACCAGTTTCAAAATACCCTGTTCATAGAAGTTCGTGGTGTTGCCAGGAAGACCATTAACAGCAATATTAATTTTAAATGTAATAATGTATTTTTATTCAATTACTAAAGTAAACATAACACATACAATTTATTAATGCTGCCTTTCTCTGTCTATTCTCAGATCCCGAGCCTCCATTGAAAAGGAAGAAGAGGAGAGCTTCCAATAGGCCTGGTAAGTATTGTCTCCCTTTCAGAGAGTGATTATATATAAACTGTAGGATTTGTTGTCTCTATTGGACATTTCATGAGAATAGTGTAGGAGAAAAATTCCCCGTGACACTGGATTTCAAACCTTGAGCTATCCATGCCGCCGCTTTACCAACTGTGGTGTAGCCAGGAAGACCATTAACGGCGATGGTCATAAGAGAGAGGTTCCTTCTGGCACTGTGAATCGAACTCTGGCTATTGAAGTTGGAGTGGTGGCACGGGTAGCCAAAAGTGCTAGGTTCAAATTCCAGTGTCGGAGGAATTTTTCTTCTACCATATTCTCATGAAATTGGTATCAATTTTTCTTAATGTTTGTATGTAAAATTCGGAGATGTAAAATGACACTATACAATGCAACATTACAATATAAACAATGTAAGACTTATAAGTAGTTTCCGATTGTTCTTCGGCAGTAGGCATCCATGTTTATTGCAACTTTCCCAGATGGGAACATTGGCACTTTCCATAAACAATAAGCTTGGACAATAAAAATTGTTTCCATACTACGTCCACCGTTCGTACAAGATGTTTACAAAGAGTAAACCAATTTATTTTGGGTTCAAAATCTGGACACTTTTTTTCAACTGATGGATGTCCTTATGCCATGAAAGTGTATAAAGTGTATCTATGACAACCAAAATTGGTTTTTGTTATTTGTTGTAATTTAGATACTTTTGGACTGTATACAAACAGTGCTCCTTTAAAAAGGCTCTCACTTTAGATTATAGAAAATGCACACCAAATTTACCAGTGAAACACACAACCACAATTAATAGAATTATTTTAAATATATTTGGGCCTAATTCAGTCCAATCTGTTACTGAAATTCATGATACCAAGATAGACAGAACAATCACATTGATCAGTGACCTTGTACTCCAGCCTCTACTGAAAATAAAATCTCTGTTCTGGAATTTCTAAAGGTGGCTTAAATGTTCGCACCAGATGGAAAGGACACTAATCTGCAACATGCTAGCGTTTGCAGAGCTAAGTTGGTCTAAAATGCCAATTTCACTTCAAAACCTGTATCGTTATAATAGGGTGTTCATGAAGTTTCTTAATTGTTATAACAAAGTAAAGTTATTAAGAGGGCCAAGTAACGTTATTAAGATAGGAAATTTGCCAGGATCATAGAAAAATATCGCAGGTTTATCATTATATCGGTCTTTGTTATATGAATTTTCGACAGTATTACGGAAAATGAGGGAGGACCCTAAGGTTAGGTTAACCCTCGTATTAGCAGCCAGTAATTTAATATAAAATCTGATTTGAAAGCTATAATTTTTATACTAATTACTGTAGTAAATATAACACACAAAATTTATCTCTGTGTTCCAGTTCAACAACAACAAAAACAACAACGAAAACAACAAAAACAACAAAAACAACCAGAACAACAACAACCACACCACGGTAAGTACTGTAAAAATGTTTTTTTAGAATTGCTTTGAATATTTTCACTTTCAAAGAAACAGTTTTTTTTATCTACAGTTTATTCAGTATGTATACAATTGATTTTTTATTTATTTATTTATTAGTCCGTCATCTTCACAGAGTAAAGAATTATTTTTTATATCGGACACGTCAAAATAATACATAATAATATACTGCCCGGAGGTAGAAACCCTTGCACACTCCTTGGGACAATGTGACCGTGGAATGCTGCTTAGAAATTCTCGGCACCATATGGTGCGTTCCGTGCTGGCTGCTGCACATTACAGAAAAACAACACACCTGAACAACACATAACAGAAATCATAAACATCCTAGAAACCATCACAAAAAAGAGAATCCTTCATGATATTAATATTCTGCATGTTCCTAAGTACAGTAGATTAAAAATACTCCTTTAGTACGAAAATATTATAATTCATAACAGTAGTCAATTTAGACACCAGCTGTTTTCTGTAGTGGATAGAAGAAATTTAAAGATGATAGCAGTTCACACACAAAAAATAACAAGCAACAACTTGTATACTACGAGGGTGGATCAAAGAGCAATGCACAATACTTAACCACAAAGGTCACACACTCAACACACTCGAACAATATGAAATATACAGACACACCACACAAGACAACACCAACATCCTAAACGAACAGTTACAATGCAAATCACACGCGCTGTACGATACAGTCATCCAGAAATGTCTTCCCAACAACAACAACAACAACAGCGCCACGGAAGTCAGTTGCTGAAGATGGCCGCTCCATGCGGTTGAAAGCGCTCCAAGGTAACAAAATACCGCAATTTAGTAGTGAGTAGCCTACCAGTGAAAAAGCTCTACGCTATACATAAATCACAATACTTTTCTTTACAAAAAGTTTAATAGGTACAATTACAAACAAATGCACACAGGAAGGGACATCTTTTTTACCTATTTTTCTCTATAGTCTCCAAGTTTCTCAACACATTTTTCCCATCGTGATACCAGTTTCAAAATACCCTGTTCATAGAAGTTCGTTCGGTTGAGTATAGCCATTTGTGGACTGCTGTTTTCATTTCTGCATCTGATGCAAAACGTTTATCGGCCTGTAAAACCTGGTGTTAAACTTCTTCACCACAATGCTCGCCCCCATGTTGCTGCAGTTGTGAAAATCAACAAATTTGGTTGGGAGGTGCTCCAGCATCCCCCATACAGTCCAGTCCTGGCACCGTCGGACTTTCATTAGTTTGGTCCCATGAAGAAATTTCTGGCTAGTAAACTCTTTACATCAGATGCAGAAGTGAAAACAGCAGTCCGCAGATGGCTATACTCCAACCGAATGGACTTCTATGAACAGGGTATTTTGAAACTGGTATCATGATGGGAGAAATGTGTTGAGAAACTTGTTGACAATATAGAAAAATACACAAAAGATGTCCCTTCACTTGTGCATTTCTTTGTAATTGTACCTATAAAACTTTTAGTAAAAGAGATATTGTGCATTACTTTTCGATCCCCCCTTGTATTAAGAAAAAAGATATGCATATATGCAATGGTTCCTAAGTTTTGCAGAAGTCTTGCGTTCAATAGTGAGGAAAATTTACTAAAATGCATAAAAAAACACTTGACGTAACTGGAAATAATCAAATATCAAATTCATACCACCTAGACGACATTGGATGTGAGAAAAGCTTCCAGACATTCCTATTTTAAAGGACACTTGAAGCTCAATTATACAGGGTGTTAATGAATAACACCGAAATATTTTACCGGTGTAAAGAGGTGACATAGACAAGCAACTTTTGTTAGGAGATTTTTGCTCTATGGATTCAATTTTTCCTGTTACAGCATAAAATATCCCAGGGCATGGCCGCCACTGACTTCTAACATTATAATTAAAATGCAAAACAAAGGAACTTTGCTGTTAACACTGTAGTTAGTAGTTATGAATAAAAAAAAAGACTAATGCAGTGGCGATCAGTCGTGTGATTAGTCTGTAAATTTTGCAGATATGGAAACACTAAATTATGATATAACTGTTGACGAATGAGTAAGAGTCAGGATTTTATTGTTCACTAGGAAGGCATGAAGTCAATTTAATGAAAATGTTAACTCTGTTTTGCGTAATTATTGATTTATGAGCACCAAATTATAATGACTTTAATGCTCTGTAGCATACACATTTTACGTCATAGACAAAAAATCTCCTAATAAAAGTTGCTAATCTAAGTCCCCTCTATATAGGCTACAGGTAAAAAATTTCGGTGTTATTTATTAACACCCTGTATATATTATGATTGTACATAGCTTCTTGGGACACCAAACTAGTAAAGTTGTCCAAGCTTTCAGCAGCAGCTGGAAGGCAGAGTTGGATAAAGCGGAACCAAATCAGGGTCAATGAATTTGATATTTTTCAAATCTAAAGTGTATTATTTTCAAAGTATTTTGTTAATCTAAGAGCTTTATTCGTTCTGTGTGTCTAGGATACAATCTGCGCAGAAGGTTGGAGACGGGAAATGATGACAGTGAGTATTGTCAAAGTACTCTTTCACTTTCACTTTCTATCTATATCTCTCTCTCTCTCTCTCTCTCTCTCTCTCTCTCTCTCTCACTCACACACACTCACACACACACACACACACACACACACACACACACACACTCTCACTCTCTCACAACTCTCTCAAGTGCCTTTTTATTTTTCAAAGTTAAATAAATGTCTTCCAAACTCGCCTGTGTAAGTGGCATTATTATTATTATTATTATTATTATTATTTTTATTATTTTTTAACTTTTCGCTTTGCTCCTCGTCTTGCCTTTTTCACTCAGGTCTCTTTTGAAATTGCACCCGAGCTTGAGTAACCTTGCTCATTCAGGTGTATTTCTGAATATTACATTTTTATTATACTATGTAATAAATAAATGGTGCAAAATATGTTGCACAAACTTTCTCGGATATACGTGTTAAAAACTAGCCCCCCCTAAAAAAAAGGAAGAGAAAATTAAAAAACAGGTTGCACCTTAGGATGATTCGGTTCCACTCATCCCACCATAAATTATGCATTTTCTTTTATACCACGATATAGCGAATTCTCTGCAATTTTTCTGTCCTTGTATTATGAAGAAACTCGTTATTGGACGTTGTAGTTGTGACGTCATACCGCTAGAGGAGCTATAACTGTGGACGAGAGGCTGACAAACCTCGCCACTTCACATACAACTAAATCCTTAAAATTCAGAGAATTTGAGGTTTTAGAATTATTTTTGACCACCCAATTGCAATAATTTTATAACTTCTCTCTTTGAGGGAAAAATTCCATTATTTTATGAAATGGCTGCCTTGCACACTCCTTGGGACAATGTGACCGTGGAATGCTGCTTAGAAATTCTCGGCAACATATGGTGCGTTCCGTGCTGGCTGCAGGAAAAAGAGATGGAGAGTGGAAGAGGAGGTTTCTTTGTGTAGCCACCAATGGTTCAGCAAGGCGGGTTTGATATTCTGGCATTTAAGACAGATGGACAAGGAATAATTGTTGACCCTACCATCAGGTTTGAGCAAGGTTGTCATCAGGCATTGGAAGTCCATATTGAGAAAGTTAACATCTACCAGCGTACCGAAGAATATTTTAAGATCAAATATCATCTGCTGGATCTTGAAGTGTATGAATTTCTGATTGGTGCCCGTGGAGCTATCCCGAAGTTTTTTGAAGATTTCAGGAAGGAATTCAACCTACCAGCTTTCTTGAGGGGCAACATTGTGCTATCGGTCCTGCACAAATCATGTCACATCCTCCACAACAATGTTTTTCATTAATGGACTACGTACTTTTTGTACTTTTGTTATTTTTTTAACTTATCATTTTTTTGTTTTGGTATTTAGTGAGTATACTGAGTTTTCAGTGGGCTACCTCCAGTGGGAGGCAGTTTGATTGTTTGTTTGTTCAAGATAAAATTGATAGTAACATATCACACAAACTATAAAGTTAAAGTCATTGGTTTTTAAACACATTATCTTCAAGAACACTCTCTACTTCATTAAATTGACTACTTACTAGTTAGCCGGCTTTCAGGTGGACCTTCCACCCATCGTCAGACTATGTCCCACTGCTGAACTTCCATCCTGTACCTCCTGATGGCGCTGCGGTGGTTTCACGAATTTCCCAATCAGTCCCAATTCGTTCTCCTCCGGGATGTCTAAATTTTGGAGGTTATTCCTATGCTTTTGTATGAAGATCTTTTCCCATATGGTCAATTCAACTGGATAATGGAGATTTTTCAATAAGGTTGCTTCTTTTATCACGTTATGGTCCGAATTCCAGACATGTGAAGCTACTGCGGACTTATCAGTTTCCCCTTGTCTGATATTCCTGTGGTGCTCTTTCCATCTCGTATTGAGGTTCCTTTTTGTTTTGCCTATGTATACATTGTCGCAATCATTACACTTTATTTTATAGATGCCTGATTTTTGTCCTGGTGGAATTTTGTCTTTCAATTCTGATGTGCGGGGACCATAGCTACTTTTCACCAGCTTACTGAAAAATAACTTGAAAGACTGGTTAGCTTTTAAGATCCCCTATCATACATCAGAGAAAGTTCAGTCTCATGGGCTGGGGTGGAAAAGGGGAAGAAAGACGGAACAATCACATTGGTCAGTGACCTTGTACTCCAGCCTCTACTGAGAATAAAATCTCTATTCTGGAATTTCTAAAGGTGGCTTCAAGGTTCGCACCAGATGGAAAGGACACTATTCTGCAGCATGCTTGAGTTTGCAGAGCAAAGTTGTTGGTCTAAAATGTAAATTTCACTTCACAACATGTATCGTTATAATAGGGTGTTCACGAAGATTCTTAATTGCGATAACAAGGGCCAAGTAACGTTATTAAGAAAGGAAATTTGCCGGGACCATAGAAAAATATCGCAAGTTTATCATTATATCGGTCTTCATTATATGAATTTTCGATAGTATTATGGAAAATGAGTGAGGATGCTAGGTTAGGTTAACCCTCGTATTAGCAGTCGGTAATTTAAAATAAAATCTGATTTGAAAAGCTATAATTAATAGTTTAAATACTGTAGTAAATATATCACACAAAATTTATCTCTGTGTTGCAGGCCACTCAGGAGAGGAGCCACCAGCACAGGAAAGTAAGTACTGTAACATTGATGATTATCCACATCACAATAAAAACAATTAGCAAATTCTCGGCACCATATTGTGCGTTCCGTGCTGGCTGCTGCACATTACAGGAAAACAACACATAACAGAAATCATAAACATCCTAGAAACCATCACAAAACAGAGAATCCTTCATGATCTTAATATTTTGCATGTTCCTAAGTACAGTAGATTAAAAATACTCCGTTAGTACAAAAATATTATAATTCATAACCATGGGCGTACGGTAATGGGGGGGTTCAGGGGGTTGAAACCCCTCCCGAAATATTTGCAATATTTTGAAGATCATAAATCATGGAACGAAATTAAGAAAAAAAATTCTGATTAGGTTGTTACATATTTTACAATTTCGTACACATCAAAGCATTATTTAAGATTTATCGTAATTTACTTAAGATTCAAATTTCAAAATATCATAGTGTTGACAGTTTTTCAGCTTAACAGTGATATATTACTAGTAAACAATAACCCCTTTGGAATCTGTCAAACGACAACTCGAATATTCCCGCCGAAATCCATCAACCTGTTTGTAAAGCCAACAGTAATCATGAACTCATCACAAAATTATCATGAAGTAATCTGCATTAATCGGGCTTTTCCACCGATGGATTTGCAGATGACTTTAAAAACGTGCTCTATCCATCATACAGTATTATGATAATTTTTCAAAAGAAAGTTTTCATTTATAGACTCTAGATTAAACGAGAAATGGATAGAAATCTCAAGAAAACATTGCATATTAAATTATTGCAGTTTATTAATTATTACAATACAACTGTTTAGTAATTAAAAAAATAATAATAATTCACAATGTGCGCAAGGACATGGAGCTGAGACGCTTTACATTGAACCCCTCCCGAACAAAATTTCACCATACGCCCATGTTCATAACAGTAGTCAATTTAGACACCAGATGTTTCCTGTAGTGGATAGAAGAAATTTAAAGATGGTAGCAGTTCACACACAAAAAATAACAAGCAACAACTTATATAGGCCCATTACGAGGGTGGATCAAAGAGTAATGCACAATACTTTTCTTTACTAAAAGTTTAATAGGTACAATTACAAAGAAATGCACACAGGAAGGAACATCTTTTTTACCTATTTTTCTCTATAGTCGCCAAGTTTCTCAATTACACATTTTTCCCATTGTGATACCAGTTTCAAAATACCCTGCTCATAGAAGTTCGTTCGGTTGGAGTATAGCCATTTGTGGACTGCTGTTTTCATTTCTGCCTCTTACGCAAAACGTTTACCGGCTTGTGAAACATGATGGTGTGAAACTTCATCACCACAATTCCCGCCCCCATGTTGCTGCAGCTTTGAAAATCAACAAATTTGATTGGGACGTGCTCCAGCATCCTCCATACAGTCCAGTCCTGGCACCGTCGGACTTTCATTTGTTTGGTCCCATGAAGAAATTTCTGGCCGCTAAATGCTTTACATCAGATGCAGAAGTGAAAACAGCAGTCCGCAGATGGCTATACTCCAACCGAACGGACTTCTATGAACAGGGCATTTTGAAACTGGTATCATGATGGGAGAAATGTGTTGAGAAACTTGGCGACTAGGCCTATATAGAAAAATACACAAAAGATGTCCCTTCACGTGTGCATTTCTTTGTAATTGTACCTATTACACTTTTTGTAAAAGAGATATTGTGCGTTAATTTTCGATCCCCCCTTGTATTAACAAAGAAAGGATGTGCAGATATGAAAAAGTTCCTAAGTTTTGCAGAAGTCTTGTTTCAATAGTGAGGAAAAATTACTAAAATTCATAAAAAACACTTGACCTAAGTGGAAATAATCAAATATCAAATTCATAAATGCTAGACGACATTGGATGTAAGCAAAGCTTCCAGATATTCCTATTTTATAGGACACTTGAATCTTAATTATATATATTATGATAGCTCATATCTTCTTGGGACTCCAAACTAGTAAAGTTGTCCAAGCTTTCAGCAGCAGCTAGAGATGGATAAAGCAGAACCAAATCAGGGTCAATGAATTTGATATTTTTCATATCTAAAGTGTATTATTTTGAAGTATTTTGTTACTCTAAAAGTTTTATTCTTTCTCTGTGTCTGTAATATTAATTAAAAATGTAATAAAGTATTTTTATTTTAATTACTAAAGTAAACTTAACATATAAAATTTATTAATGGTGCCTTCCTCTGTCTATTCTCAGATCCGGAGGCTCCACAAAAAAAAAAGAGGAAACTCTATTGGATTGGTAAGTATTGTCTCCCTTTCAGAGAGTGATTATATATAAACTGTAGGATTTGTTTTCTCTTTTGGACATTTCATGAGAATAGTGTAGGAGAAAAAACCCACAATTGTCTTTGAGACCAAGACTACAAGCTGAAATACCAAGTTCAATGAGAAAAACTGAGCAAATCAAATGTGTATTCTGTAAATTAAAAGAACGCAGATCTGTAATGCCGCGAGTGTGCAAATATCACGAGAAATTTTCAATAAATTGTAGCTTTTTCTATTTTATTTACATAATTTATTATAATAATGTAATAGTAGTAATTTTTAGGTTGTAAAGTTACTTTCACTACTCTGTGTTGTATACACGGTATTTTGTCCTAATATGCTTAATAATATAATAATACGGACTATAAGACGCTCCGGACCATAAGACGCACCTTGATTTTAGGATGGAAATTTAAAGGGGAAAAAAATTAATGTGATTCTAAACGAAAAATTTAATTTTAAAGGGAATATATACTTCATTGCATAAACAAATTAAAAGGACACTTAAGAAAACTGCATACAAAACAGAAATAACCTTATAATGTATATACAAGGCCTAACGGACGAATTTATTTAACACATACCTTAAGAAATAAGTTTCCTCAATTTCTTTTATCTTTTGAAGAAATGTAGCCAACATAGATTGTGAAAGTCCGTATTTTTTGCAACTTATGTCTGCTTTAAACAATCATCCAAAGTTTATAGTCTCTAATTTTTTTTTCGAGACTTGCTGATTTTTGTTGAGCGGAGACCATATCTATTTTTCACCCGCTTACTGAAAAATAACTTTAAAGACTGGTTAGCTTTTAAGATGCCCTATCATACATCGGAGAAAGTTCAGCCTCATGGGCTGGGGTGGAAAAGGGGAAGAAAGACAGAACAATCACATTGGTCAGTGACCTTGTACTCCAGCCTCTACTGAGAATAAATTTGTAATAATCTCTAATCTGGAATTTCTAAAGGTGGCTTAAAGGTTCGCACCAGATGGAAAGGACACTAATCTGCAGCATGCTTGCGTTTGCAGAGCAAAGTTGTTGGTCTAAAATGTAAATTTTACTTCACAACATGTATCGTTATAATAGGGTGTTCACGAAGATTCTTAATTTCGATAACAAGCGCCAAGTAACGTTATTAAGAAAGGAAATTTGCCGGGACCATAGAAAAATATCGCAAGTTTATCATTATATCGGTCTTCATTATATGAATTTTCGATAGTATTATGGAAAATGAGGGAGGATGCTAGGTTAGGTTAACCCTCGTATTAGCAGTCGGTAATTTAAAATAAATTATGATTTGAAAAGCTATAATTAATAGTTTAAATACTGTAGTAAATATATCACACAAAATTTATCTCTGTGTTCCAGGCCACTCGGAAGAGGAGCCACAAGTACAGCCACCAGCACAGGAAAGTAAGTACTGTAACATTAATGATTATCGACATCACGATAAAAACAATTAGCAAAACGAACTCTACACAGCAAAACAAATATGACACAAAGCAGAAGAACATAAACCTCACTTTCGCAAAAGCAGACAAAGGCAACATGACAGTCATCATACACACAGATGATCTCACTAATAAGGTACACGATTACATAAACAAAAACATCACAGAAATGAAATCAGACCCCGCTGAAGCGTACCACAACGCCATAAAATAGGTTATTTAAACAGATCAGAATACATAATCCTCGAAAACAGAAAACGATGCCTAAAACAAATTCACCCATCACCACCAGCATTCAATGCCCTACCTAAGGTACACAAACAAGACATGCCAATATGACCAATCGTCAACTACAACCAAGCCCCAGCTTACAAACTAGCAAAACACATGGACAAGATACTCAGACAGAACATAGAACTCAACACACAAACACAACTAAAGAACAGCAATGATCTAGTACAGAAGATCAAAGACACAGAAATCCCACACAACTCAACTCAACTCTAGCATCTTTCAACATCACCAACCTATACACAAACATACCAGTCACGGAAACCCTGAAAATCCTAAAGACCACACTACGGGAAAACAACACACCGGAACAACACATAACAGAAATCATACACATCCTAGAAACCATCAAAAAACAGAGAATCCTTCATGATCTTAATATTCTGCATGTTCCTAAGTACAGTAGATTAAAAAATACTCCATTACTACGAAAATATTATAATTCATAACAGTAGTCAATTTAGGCACCAGATGTTTTCTGTAGTGGATAGAAGAAATTTAAAGATGGTAGCAGTTCACACACAAAAAATAACAAGCAACAACTTATATCCTACGAGGGTGGATCAAAGAGTAATGCACAATACTTTTCTTTACAAAAAGTTTAATAGGTACAATTACAAACAAATGCACACAAGAAGGGACATCTTGTGTCTATTTTTCTATATAGTCGCCTAGTTTCTCAACACATTTTTCCCATCATGATGCCAGTGTGAACAGAAGTTCGTTCGGTTGGAGTATAGCCATTTGTGGACTGCTGTTTTCATTTCTGCCTCTGACGCAGAACGTTTACCGGCCTGTAAAACATGATGGTGTGAAACTTCATCACCACAATGCCCGCCCCCATGTTGCTGCAACTGTG